>JAECXH010000012.1:27500000-30000000 GCA_018152175.1 Drosophila jambulina
TAATTTACTTAAATTCTTCTAATTATTTACATCTTTTCTACTTTGTATATTAGATATAAAAGGTTGTCAAATTGCTAATTTCTTAGGAATAATAGGGGAGGTTTATTCAAGAAAGCCCGTGAACATTATCTCCAGAATAATAAAACCTATATAGCCCCACATTATCGAAAAAGTGCTCTCAAGACGGGACTCCCGAAAACACACCCACATGTCACTATGCCAGGTCGATAATTAACCTAATTGGAGTTCTCGAAAGTTGTCAAGAGCCGAGTTTATGACCCTTAAAGCCTCCTGTTCAATTTGAAATAACTTGTCTCGGCGGCGGTCACGTTCGCTCGGTGTGACGAATTTGGCCAACAAAGAGACGTCAGCGGACGGATAAAGCCGGATAATACTATGGCAACAGCACCAACAAAAGTGAGTCAATAAATTTGACAACATTTTTTGTCTTTTTTTTCAAAAATCTCCCCCAAAAGGGAAGCTGAGCTGAGCTGTCGGTGCAGTGGCCAAAGTGAGGGCATTAAAATAAAATAAAAGACTTGCTTCAGACAGTTGCTGTTTGGGAAAAGTGCGTGGCGGGCCCTGGAGTCGGGGAAAAGGGGATGACGGCGAACGAACCGTTGACAAAGTCAATGTTGTTCATAAAAAATACAGCAAAAAAAAGGCGAAAACAAAACTTAATGGATTTCACAGACACTTTGGCGGGTCTCCAAAAGGGCGGCCGAGAAGAAAATTGCGCGCGAGAAGAGCGAGAAAATCGAGGAAATCGGGGAAAGCGGCTAAAATGCTCTGCAGCAGCTCTCAAATAATTTGCGTTAGGCATCGCACGTCACAGGAAAGTTGCTGAGTTCTTTCTTACTGTTCCCCATGGGGCGATCCGGCTAAGAATCGAGTACCAAGGGTTGTAATTTAGTCTAACGACCCCAAGATACCGAGTAAATATTATTTTTAAGGGAGTTGGAAAAAGAAATCGTGCTAATCCCTAGCTCTTTAAAAATGTATGATTAGATTGAATTATTTAGGAAATTAATTTAATATTTTTATTTAAAAATTATTTGAAAATGTTCTTATAAATTGGTATTGGTATTCCAAAGAATTATCTGTAGTTTTACTTTAGGTTTATAGTTTAAAAGGTATTTTCTTTTATATAATATTTCTTCATTTATACTAATTCAATCTGTATTTCATTAAACTTTCTCAAAATGTATCCGTTTTTTGACATGTTTATTATTTTGTCCTCACAATCCTTATATGAATGTACATTTTTAGGAAATTTTTTACCACAAGATGCCTTGTCAGAAATCGAGTATACCCGTCGATCTCAGCTTCCGTCTGGTACTCAAAAGTTACTAAAAAGTAGAGCTCTTTAGTCCCATGTTCCCCACCTCCAACAACTAATACGTATGACATTCAAGGGTAAAATATTTTATAATTCGCACATTTCTGGGGGATTTTGGGGTAACGCTAATAATTGTACGAGTGCGCCGGTGTGTGTGCCAGTGTGTTTGCGGTGCGGTAGTATTTGTGTTTGGGTCTCTGTTTGGCTTTGGTTGGTTTGTTTACTCAGCACTCAGCTGAGCTGGAGGCACACATATACACTCGAAGCCCTGCACTGAGGGAATAGCTAATGAATTAAGGTGTTTTCGGTTTAAGAAACTTGTATTCTTGAGGAGTCTATGTTAATTTCGTTATGCAGGCTTATTTTGAGTTAAAATTTATATTATAATACAAAAACTATAGGGACTTTTAAATATAAGAATATATAATTTAACATTTCAATTTAAACTCACATAAAATCATTCGGTATAAATTATTTTTCAGGGAAACAGTTTGTTGTTTTAGAAAGATTGGATTTGTTTAGATTTACAAAAGTAAAAAGCACATTTTAAATACTCAAAACTCTTTTAAGGTAATATTTGTAAGGACAAATGATATAGAAAACTGAGTTTTATATTAATAATTATCTAAACAAGTTCTATATAATTACAATTTATTGAATTTTATTGGCCTAATATCTCGGAATTGCAATATTTATAGGATAACTAAGCAGGAATTTATTTTAATAATACTTAAAGAGCTCTAAAGTAATTTTAGCTCGAAGAAGATACAATTATGTCTCTAAACCTTTTTTAATTTGGCTTAAAAACATTAATTCGTCTATTTTTAAATTTATTCCGTAAATTGTTAAACACACCTTTTTTCCGGTAATTGTTTTCTGTGCAACAAACACAATAGTAAAACTACTCACCTAAACACAAATGCATTCACATTCACAGCATTTTATTTTCATTCTATTTCATTTGTATTCGTATTTTTTTCTCTATTTTTTTGTTATTTATATTTTGTTTTAGCTTTTTGTGTTTTTGCGGGTTCTGTGTTTTTGTCGCGTTTCGTTTGCTGATAACACGCGCTGGCGCTTCGCTGATACGCGCGGGGGGCGGACTAGGGAGCTTGGAACTTATTCGGGGGGAGGTTTTCGTGTTGGTTTTGGTTTTGGATTTGGATTGTGAATTGAAACAATTACAGCAAAGGCAAATTGCTTGGGTTGACACTGGAAATACTCGAAATATACCGCAATATTTGCGCGCCACTCAACTGTTCGATTTCGCGGCGTATTATGCAAAAAGCATATACAAAACTTGTATATATTGCGGAGCCTGCGATGTCCTGCGAGATTTTTACAACCGGCGGCGACGGCGGCACGCACTTCACTCTCTCACAGCTGCTGGGCGGGAGGCGTGGCTAAGGGGGCAACAGTGGGCGGCGGCGGCGTACGGCGGCGGTGGGTGGGCGTATCTCGATGAACGGCGGCCTTGCCTGGCCCACACGAGCTTCGCAGCACGACGACAACTTTAGCACTGAGCGCACACAGGGAGATAATTCTGTGCGGGAAATGGCAAATCTATTGAAGAACGCCACGCTTTTCGTTCTCTTTCGGGGCTCTCTCCGCGCTCTCTCCCACGGTGCTTTCTCTCTCCCTATCTCTGGCAGCACGCTTCACCGTTGCTTTTGGGGGCTGCAGAGGGCTTTTTTCGGCTCCGCGCTTCGGTTTAGCTGCTCCAGTTCGCCTTGGCGCCCAGTTAACAACTGAGTTTTTGGTTCTGGTTCAGGCCGCGAGTTACCGCCGCAGTGGCAATGGGCAGAGACGCCAACAGCGACGCCGGCAGCAGCAGCTGGGCTTTGTTTACTGTTATTTGGCGCAAGCCAAGCTCGCTCCCGTTCTCTCTGTCTGTCTTAATATTAGAGAGAATTCTCACACGCATTTCGGCGGAGTACAGTGATTCCCTTTTGGTTTTCTTAAGCTAATAATGAGGAAAAAGGTAATTTCATCTTTCAAATTAAGAAAAATATTAATAAAATATTTAAACAAATAATTAAATAATATTAATAAATTAGAAATTCTCCAGGAACACATAAATCTAGATTTTGTTCCCGGCAAAAACTATTAAAAAACATACAATTTACCTTTAATGTTTTTATAATTATAGTTATCATTATTCCTCTATTAAATATATTTTCTTATATTTTCATTCACCACTGTGCACTGTGGGCTCGGCGCAGGCGCCGAACTTGGCCAGGTCTAGTCTGTTGGCCGTCAGTTGTTGAGCTAAAAGCCGCATAGTTGTTGCTGTCTTTGCTTCCTTACTCAATCGTTGGGAAGCCGTGACATTGAACAGCCAAGGGAAAATGTTAGTATGAAGTTAATTAGAGCAAGCATACTCTTAGGCTAAATTCAAAACAAATCAAGTTATCACATAATTCAACCAGAAAAACATAATAGTAACTACAACTAAATGGTAGTCATATATTACTACCTTTGTTATATTAAAAGTAAGAGAGAATAATTAGGAAAATTGCCCACTAGTCGTATACGTAATCTCAATAGATTTCCCCTTTTGATATAGAAATAGATACATTTAAATGTTTTAAATTTTAAAGAAATTTAAGAAAAGACTTGCATTTTATTTTGTAAAGCTTTATTTTAAGGAAAATAAATTTATTTTAGTTATAAAAAAGTGTAAGGAATGGTTTACAGAAAGGTAAAATGTGATTATAACTTGAGTTATATATCGACTAAGCAGTAATATCAGTGAAACTTTTACAAAAAAACTCTAATAAATAGCATTGAGTTATCTACTAAATGCTCTTAAAGACTTTTCAGTTTTACTGCAAAGTTCAAAGATTCATTTATTTATTTGTAAATACAATATCTTTAGCTGAGAATAAATCCAGTGACACATCGCCAAACATCAGTTATACAAACTAAATTTAGACGATCGAGTTGTGGTATCACTGGGCGGCTTCGTAGAGTCAGTCTCCGCTGACGCTCCAGCATTTTGATCTTCTTTCGATACCATCTCCACTCCCGGCTCCGTTACCGTCTCTGATTCTTCTTCCTCCACCTGGACATCATTCGAGCAGACGGAAAGGGGCTTCAGCTTTAGCAAAGGGCGTGGCGGGCGTTTCAGGAAGCCGGAACAGTAGAGGCGAATAGTCTGACACTCTTCGTTTACTCGGTACACCACAAACGTACAGGTCTGGATGACGTCATGCAGCGTGTTGTCCACGTAATGGAACACCAAGTGGTATTCCCGGTTAGAGTTGTACGAAATAACCTTGCCGTGCAAACTGTCGACGGAAGGAAAATGCAAAATGAAAAAGACCAATGATAGGCCAGTTAGGAAATCAGCAATACCTCTAGTTGGTCGATAATCATAACTCACCCAAGAGGCTTGCCCGCAATTGTGATATTGACCTGCTTATATTGGGCCACGACTTTGTCAAATCGCTCCCGGGTATCGGAGTCTTCTAACTGTTTCAGATTTATAATTTTTAGGCTTTAGATTAAGCAACTCAATCCAATATAGGGATAAAATACTACAATCTAACCATAAATGACTTGACTCCTTTTTGAATTATTTCTTTCAAATAGTTCTCTCTGTTTTAAAATTAATGAAAATATTATGTTCGGTAAAGTATACTCACATCATCAATGCAGTGAGCTGGTGGAACACATACCGAAAACTGCCATAAAAACCATGAAATTAAGTGAAGTCCAAAGATTAATTCCATTTCAAACTCACTGCAATTTCAGCTATTGAAATAAATCCGAGAAAAAACAGCAGAGAGCCGGATGAAGCCATGGCTCAGTCTGATCGCTGATCGAAGCAAACTGAGCCCAGGCAGAATCGGGGCTGGTCAGTGGATTCAAAATATACAGAAAAGCTGTGAAAATATGAATATCAAGTATACTCCCTCGCCTGGCTCATTGTTCTTGCTTCGCTTCGGTGTAAAATGTGACGTCATGATAATTATAAAAACAAAAACAACAATAGAACAGCGTTCATTAGCAGTCATAAAAATGGTCTAAACTCTCACGCGAAGCAATCCATTATTAAAACAGGCAAAAAGCACTCCAAATGGTTTTGTTTTGAACTCAAATGCGAGTTCAACAAATTATATTCTATTAAGAACACACATTTATTTGTCCAAGGAATTGTCTGCAAATAAACAAAGTGCATTATGTGGCTAACAAAAAGGCAAGCTGCATAAATTCGGGACTAATTAGGGATACATTTGAGTGCAAACATATCTCTTGGAGCTATAAAAAGCGCTGCAGGGGAAATTGGGAAGTATTGTATTGAATCGCATTCCTCTGAAGATGAGAGCTGTGTTCCTTTGGTGCTGGTTACTGCTGGGCCTCTTGAGCCTGGTGTCCTGGGCGGATGGCTCGTCGCCGGGCACCACCGACTCAAGCTCCACGTCCTCCACCGCAGTCGCAGATTCCTCCTCAACCGCCTCGGCAAGTGACAGTTCAAGTTCTAGCTCCACTGTTGCTTCGGTCACCCCGTCCACCACATCCGAGAGCAGCCTGTCCAGCGACCCGGCATCCTCGTCCTCGTCGGGCACAAGTGATGCAGAAGCCAGGAAGGCAGCCAGGAGAAGGAGGAGGAATGCTTTCCTGGCCAAAATAAGAAGGGCGAGGTGGGAAAGGGCACGGAAACGAGCTGAGAGAAAAAGAAATCAGATTTTCGGCTAAGGTTTTCACCCATCCGATGCCGAACAATACTACACCAGTTTTTATTGACTTAAATATCTTTGTAAACTTAACTCAGTAAATTCTGACACTTTGCATTTTAAAATATATTGAGTTTTTATGGGAATGTTTTAACAGGAACTAAACTGGATTTAATTTCATTAAATTAAACTACTAAGGAAAGTGTACCTATATTTATAACAAAGCCTGTCTTAAAGTATGCAGGTAAACGTATTATTTTATCTAAGCAAATTCTGATTTTTACAACATACTTTTAGGCTGCACTGAAAAAGTTTTTAAACTACAAACGCTATTGTCAAAGTCAATTCTTTTTTTAATCAACACAATCTGAACTAGTTTTGAACATATGTTCAAAGTTCACAAAGTCCCCGCACGTGTGGCTCACCTCACCCCAGGCCGATCGCAGTAAATTCTCTGCAAACAAGCGCGACAAATAAACCAAAATTCGATAGAAACAGCTGCGTATATTTGCCCATAATTTGTGCATGGCTTTAACTAGTATACCTGACCGAAGTTCTACTTATGCCGTGCTTATAATAATATCGTAACACCTGTCAATATCGCCGATCAACAACGCCCAAATGAAAGGCGAACAATTGCAGACATCTTCGGGAGCGACTCTCTAAGCCAAATTCTTGGCAAACAATGGTCATAGGCAAATAGTTGTTCCGATGGCAGCAGTTGGGTAAACTTGCTAACCATCTTTCTAACCCGGAGGGAGCACTATAAAAACCCGAACCCGCTGCCGATAGCATCATCAATCAAGCCATGAAAGGCATTAGCATCTTTAGTGGAATCCTCCTTGTGGCAGCCTGCCTCCTGAGGACCAGCGAGGCGGTGACCTGCACCGCTGATCCCACCGTCTCCGGATGCATCGACTGTACCGATACCGCCAACGCTGCGGATGCGGAATGCGTCGCTGAGGCAGCTACACCAACCACGGCGCCTACCGCTGCACCCACTGACACAACCACGACAGCAACGCCAGCCGGTGGAGCCACCACGGAAGCTAATGCCGCCTCCGGCGTAACTCCGGCTACCCCAACCGATGCCTCCTCACCCTCGGCATCAACGGGAACCAGTGGAAGCAGCAGCTCTTCGACTAACAACGCTGCCAGGAGGCGGGCCGCCAGGAGGAGGGCAGCGGCTCGCAGGCGACGAGCGGCCGCCAGAAGGAGGAGGGCCGCCAGAAGGAGGGCCCAGAGGCAGAGGCAGAGGCAGAACCGTTCCGGTTAGGGACCATCCATCCTGATGCCAAACCGATTGATGGGACAATACGCTTATTCATATATTGAAAATAAATCCTGTAAACAATGCATTCCAAAATAAAACAGTTCTGAGACTTTGTGTTTCTGGAAAAACAAATTTATTTTTATTTATTTTTTTAAGTTTTTGATTTATAATACAGAAAATATAACAATATGGAAAGGATAATTTAAATTAAGAAATCAATAATCGGAAATATTGGAATAAACACCAGTAGTACTCTCTCCACAGTTATTGGTTTTCTTTAAATGAATGTGATAGGAATGTTCTTGTCCAAAGAGTTAGTTTCGATCTTCTGTCTATTTCTGTTCTTCACCCAGGTCCAGGACTCGTAAGGTTTCTGAAAACAGCCAGGACTCTACGAACCGCTTTTCTAGGTGATTAATGTGATGCACTTGAAAAATAAAAGACCTCTACGGCGGAGCCCTCATCTCCTTCTGAACCTACTCTCAACCATACAAAGTTATCAAACGTAATGCCAATTATCTAAACATTCTCCAACTTGGTCGTGTAAGTCCAGGTGGGTCCCTCAACATGGCCTTATTGCTCATTAGAAGGCCGCTTGCAACAAACACCCTTATTAATCTGGTGACTCTGACTGAAATTTGAAAACTCAATCGCAGCATTGTCATAGAATCTGGGAACTTTCATCTCTTTTCGACTCGATTACAGATGGCAATGTGCTAGCAAAAGAATCAATTCGAGGAAATTTACTCATTTGTGCAGTGATCCTGAGCAGATTATAGTAACTTCAGAAAATCAGCCACCTCAATCATGTTTCCCAAATGTTCACTAAATTCATTAAAAAAACATAGGAAAACATAGAAGATGCAGATGAAGATGAGTGAATATTTACTTTAAGAACATTATTAATAACAATCAAAATATTACTGTATATCTTCTTTGTTAATAAAGCAATAAATATTTAATAATGTAATTAAAAACTAAAGCTTTCCACTTTAGACCGAAATAAAATCTCTTTTATTATTGATCCAGATAATCATAAGCCTAGTGGCATTGGCTAATCTACAATTAAAGCCTTCAACCCAGGAGTTCAAATACTAGACGCAGATGGCATTGAGCATCTTTGTGGATTCACAGTCAATAATAAACAGGGTACAAGGTGACTATCTATGAACACTTTTCGATATGATAGGCTATGACTAAAATCTTGCAGCACCCAATAACACCAAGAGAAAATACATTGCCATCATTTTGATTATTAATTCAATATTATCTAATTTATATATCATTTATAAATAATAAAATAAAAATATATTTTTATTTACCTATAAATATGAATGAAGTATTCTAGGTAAAGTACAAATATTTGTACACGCCAACCCTCTTTACATCCATTTATACATTTAGTTTCTTCCTAATGAACTATCCCTATGAATAATAAATCATAACTATTATATGAATACTTAACAATCCCATTAAATTAAATTATAAAGTTATTAAGTAGTTAATAGTATTTTCGCAGTATTTTTGAAATAAAACGTACAAAGTTATTTCCTTCAGTGCACAACTACTATATTTTTATGCCGATAGTTTTGCGAATTCTTTGCAAACAACTGAAGAGTACTAGCTAAAATTGGATGGAAACAGCTGCGTAAATTTGGCATGGATCGAAGCACTATAAAAACCCCTCGAGCATCCGAAACCAGCATCAATCAACCAGCTTCAATCAGCAAATTAAAACTAAAACCAAAACCAAATCCAATCATGAGAGCAACCAGCATCTTCTCTGCAGTCCTCGTCCTGGCTGCCTGCCTCCTGAAGAGCACCGAGGCGGTGACCTGTACCGCTGATCCCACCGTCACCGGATGCATCGACTGTACCCTGGCTGCCAACACTGCGAATGCGGAATGTGTGGCAGAGGCGGCAGCGTCCACTTCCACAACTATGGCTACCGACACCACGTCCACCACGGAAGCCACCACCTCAACCACGACCTCGCCGTCCACATCGTCGGGAGTCAACCGGAAGATCGTCCGCGTCAGCAACCTGACGTACACTTCCAGGAGGCGCATCCGCGTCGGCAGCACCACCGCCAGCTCCACATCCCGCCGTGGAACCGCCAACAGGCGCTCCACCAACACGAACCGCAACCGAAGGAACGTTAACCGTAGGAACGGCAACAACGCCAGACGTGGCAATGTCAGAGGACGCAATGGCAACAGCAGGGTTCGCGTCGTTGTTGGTTAGAATTAATTTTACCTAATATATGACCCACTTGAGACAAATAAATAAATTAAAAATAAAAAAACTAAACACAAGGCAATGTTGATTTAAGAACCCAGAGCGACGTTTACAATACAAGGTTTTGTTTTATATTGTTTATAAATCAACTTGGTTTATAAATAGTTGATTAATTACTTGCTGACGCTGATCAAAAATATATTTAAAATTTTTATAAAAATCTGTCGATACAGATTATTTTGTAAGACAATATTTTGTTGCCTACTTTTTTCGTTTTTGGCCAGATTCAAAGACCAACATGCATAAGCCTTCTTTATGTGGCTCATTGAAATTAAAAAAAAAAACGGCATTAAGTATATATTTTCAGACTCTAATTCGTTTACTAAAACATGAATTTAAACATTTTTAAATGTTTTGTTTTTTTTTTTTTTGACTTATTCCATTGGAGGATTATATAGCAGATATATAAGAACCATAGAAGAAGTGAAAGAGAGGTGGAAGCAAAATGAGAGAGAGAGAGGCAGAGGGAGATGGATCCACAGAGATAAAACCTCTACCTTTGATTCTCTCTCGAATTCTCTAAGTGTCTGTCTCTCGATCTATCTTTCTAACACTCTCTCCCTCTATCTCTATCTATCTATTTCTCTCTATATATTCCTTTGACTTTCTCCCTCTATTATTCTCTCTCTCTCTCTCTATTTCCCTCTCCCTCTCTCTCTCTCTCTCTCTCTCTCTCTCTCTCTCTATCTCTCTCTATTTTTCTCAATGTTTCTCCCTCTTTCTCTCTCTCTCTCCCTTTATCTCTATGATTCTCTCTCTCGATCTATCCATTTCTGTCTCTCTCCATCTCTCTCTCCACCCCTATAAATAGAAGCGACTCGCCGCAGCAGCCTCAGTCTGTCCGCGGCTTTCCACCCGTTCACTTATCTCCAAATAATGGGTTAATAGTCCTGCGTTAATAAGTGTGTTAATAACTGCACTCGAAGGGACTTAATCATCGATGAATCTCGGCCAAGTCTGCGGGTAAGTCCGAATAATAGTCTTCACCCTATATCATATATATAAAGCTGATCGCACCGCTCGGTAAGTGCACTTGGGATAACTAATATGGTGTTTCAGATATGGCCACAAGTCAATGATGATGTTGATGATTCTTTTTACAATAATAATTGATGCAAAGCATGCTTAATAATCAATAATCAATAATCTGAAAATTAAAATTTGTATCCTTGCAGTATAATTATTATTTGCCTTTACTGAAAACATATAATATATGTATATATACATATATGAAAACAATTAAAATTGCTCTCAAAACGTAAATATATAAAATTTAGATAGTTCCCACAAACTTTCTTGATGACTTTATGCCCCTCTGTCTTATTTTTGTACAACAAACTTATCAGAACATAAGCGTAATACTCTTAAGTCTGCTCCATGGAATCGAAGAGTGGCCCCATTGAGCGGCGGCGGACTTCTGGACTTCAACCACACATTCCGCATACGCAGCGTTGGCCGACTGTGTACAGTCGATACATCCGGTGACGGTGGGATCGGCGGTGCAGGTTACCGCTTCGCTGCTCCTTAGGATGCAGGCTGCCAGGATGAAGATTGCGGTGATGATGATGGCTGGTGTCCTCATCGCTCTAAATTGAAGTTGATATTGGATGTCCGCAAGGTTTATATAGAGGCACGACATGTGTGAATTATTGTCACAGCTGCTTGTGTCATATTTGGTGGCCATTATTAACTAATTAACTTGATTTAAAGACTTATAAACTGTACAATAATGGGAGTCAATTTTTGAAGAAGATCAAACGTAGTTTCCCTCATACTTAGATATATTTGAATCATATATATAATTAAGTATCAGCGGCCTCGCTGCTTGTTAGAGAAAAAAAGCAGCCAGGACTTAGGATGCTACTGTCATCGTACCACCGATGCTTTTATTTTTTTTAATATTATATTGAGCGTGTGATGATATTTGATATTTATAGTGGTTCGATTCTTGCGGCTTGTGTGGACACAGCTGCTCTTGTGAATTTGGGAATACATTCTTGAACTGTTTGCCGAGAATTCGCCAACGATCGGCTTAGAAAATAATTACCCAAGAGAACTGTTAATTAGAGAGAGCTCTATAGATTAACCAAAATAACATCTTTAAACTGGGTACTAAATAACGCACATAAGATCGCCATTTTCTTATGTGCCACAAATATTGCGCAAAAGGTATGTAAATAACGAAAAAACCACGACATAATTTAAGGTCTTTCTTTTTTAAATAAATAGGTCTTATAAAATAAATGTAAATAAGATAAATCGACTGGCGGACTTTGCAGTAGTTAACATTTTATGGACATTTTATTTATTAACGAGAAAGAAAGTTAACTTCAGAATACCGAAGTCTGAATAACCTTGCAGATTCCATCGATCATTACTAAGCTAAAGATTTAATAATTTCAATTTAAAAAGCTTTTGTATGCTAGTTATTTAGAAGGTTATAAAAACTCTATGAACCTAATACCCATTTCTATCCAATTTGTAGAATCCGAAATTTAAAGTTTACATATTAATTAGGGCCACTATAATGTACATTCGCTTTTAAATTTTTTTTCTGTTAAAATTTACACATTTTCTTGTCCTTTTATTCTGAATAATTACTATCAAATTCTATTTAAAAAGCACCTTTTTTATCTTTAAAATAATAATAATTAATAAATGCACACATATTGAGTGCCTCCCATAAGTACTCCCCAAATAAAAACCATTAATGTTTTTCTCTCCAAAGTTCAGTAGTTTATTAGTTTCCTCTCCTCCCCCTAGCCGACTATGACGCGAACGTTGCCATTGCCCCTGCGATTCCTCACGTTGACCCTCCGGTTCCTGCGATTTCTGGTGGTGGTGCGCAGCGTGCTGCTGGAGGAGTTCCTGTTGCGGTAGACGCGAATGCGACGTGTGGCGGAAAATCGCAAGTTGGTCATTCGGACGATTTTTCGTCTGCCTCCGTTGGCGGTGCTGGTCGCAGCGGTGGTGGCCGTAGCCGAAGTGCTAGCCGCCGTTGTGGCCACCGTTGTTGTGGGAGCCACCGTTGTTGTGGTAGCCGCCGCAGCCTCTGCCACACATTCCGCATCCGCAGCGTTGGCGGCCTGGGTACAGTCGATGCATCCGGTGACGGTGGGATCAGCGGTACAGGTCACCGCTTCGGTGCTCTGCAGGAGACAGGCAGCCAGGACGAGGACTGCAAAGATGATGCTGCTTGCTCGCATGGTGATTTCTTTTTATCTGTTCGGGAGTCCGGGATTGAGTGGGCCTCCCGTTCCGGGAGAGCTTTTTATACCCGCTTCGATTCCACGCGCCTAAGGAATCCACGAAATTATTGGCAAATTTACGCAGCTGTTTTTTAACGAATTTTTCTTTACTTTCTTTAATTGTTTGCGGAGAATTTGCACAAAGATTGGCTCGAATTTTGTTTGTGGAGAATTCGCATAAAGATCGGTTAGCAAAATACATCTGGCCTTATTTGTTAAGTACGAGAGATGGGATTTATGCGGGTTGGGGTCTAGTTAATGACATCAAATTAGTTGGATAAAAAAGTGATTTCCTAAGTACGATTTTTTTTTATTATATGTATTTCCGCACTAGTTATTTATCCAGGTATTATTTATTTTACCCTTTTATTAAGAGTTTATCTTGAAGAGCTTGAGAGATCTATATGTAATAATTTTAAGATAAAAACAAAGATATAAAACAAGTTTAGAAACTTACAATAATATATATCCTAATCAAAACTGCGATGTGTTATCGAAACAATTTTGGCAAGTATGGGTTTGTTTTTAAAATTAAAATTTACTTATTAATACTAATAATATAATAATAATATAATATTTTTAAAATGTTTAGGCAGCCTTAAGTTACCTAAAACAAAAGATCTCGGAAGACTGATTATTACTTAGCGCCTAAAATCACACACTTAATAGTATTCATTCGAGTTGTAGGTTTCCCAGCAATCAGCTTTCTTTCGATTCCAACTAAGATCCCAGATATTGAGCTAATATTTTTCCTCAACTACCACGCGTTGTACCCTCAAAGATGCTGCAAATATTTAGCCAAGAAATAAGCCTAAACAAGACCCAAAATATATAAATATTAGCTTTTTGACAGCTGCTGTAATTCGCCAATACCTAAAGTTCTTTTCAATCAATTTATTAGCCCAGCTGGAGTTGGGAGGAGGAGAAAGCAGTATAAAAGCGATGGCCACCGACCGGAGATCATCAAGCAAACCGATCCGTTTGAACCGACAACAAGCATGAGAGCCACCACTCTTCTCCTGGGCCTTGCCCTTTTCACCCTGTGCCTCTCCAGCTACAGCCGGGCCGAAGATGAGCCCACCACGCCCACCGATGGCAGCACTACGCCTACGGACGGAAGTACTACACCTACGGACGGAAGTACTACTCCTACAGATGGAAGTACTACACCCACTGATGGCAGCACAACTCCAACCGATGGCAGCACTACTCCTACGGACGGAAGCACCACTCCCACCGACGGAAGCACCACTCCCACCGACGGAAGCACCTCTCCCACTGATGGCAGCACCTCACCCTCGTCCCCTTCGACTCCTTCTTCCGGATCCCCCGACTCCAACTCACCTTCCACTGGAAGCAATGACAGCGACAGCGACAGCAGCAGCAGCGGTAATAGCAGCAACAGCGGCAGCAACAACGCCCGCAGGAGAAGGCGCCGCCAGCAGATTCAGCGACGTCGTCGCCAGCGCCAGCGTCAGCGCGCTCAGCGCCAGAGGAACCGCAGGAACAGCAACAGGAACACCATCAGGAACACCAACAGGAGCGGTTAAAACACGGGCATTTACATTGACAATGAAGTAATAGGAAATATATTGAGAATAAAAACAGCATTCAATAAAAAAAATATAGATTTTATATAAAAAATTTAAGAATTTTCACTAAAATTTTAAAGCTGAACACTAACCATCTCGTAAAGATTTTTAATGAAATTGTGCCTCTGCATCTATAATCATTTTATAATAACTAAATGTAGACTTCCTTAGTGGGTTCTTCCACAGGAATCATGTGTCTTGAACACGAATCTATGTTGAAATTTCCCATAATTTTTCTTTAAGCAAAAAAAAATTTTTTTTGTTAATAATATTAAGGGTTCTTAATTTTTTGCTTTGACCAAGAATATATTCGATCATTTAAATCTCTATCCATTCGATGTACATTCTTTTAAATATAGCTTTCTCTTAGAAGTTAATCCTACATATTAATATAGATTCAAATAATTCTGGAATTATATAATCTAGAAGCTGTGCTGTACCCAATGTACATATAATACAAGTAGTCTGAAATAAATCATGAGAAGTCTAACAAATATAAGCTAATATTTACATAGGTGTCATTAAAGTGAGACATGAACGTCAGGCACTAGCATTTTTATTCTTATTTTTATTTTTTATTTATGGTGAGAGCACCACTTGTACTTAATATCTCAAGTTAAGTTTTAGACTCTACTTTTTTAATGATTGTAATAAAATATATAAAAGTACATATTCTTCAAAATGTTTTAAACACTATAAAGGCTAAAGCTAAATTCCCTCACTTTTTTAATCGTTGACATTTCTATTAACTAGAAGGTGATAAATTGTAAGTTGAACTCTGATCACTAATAAAAAGTTCACAATTTACGATTTAAATTTTCAATTTGCTTATTGCAAAGTCTGCTGACGACAGAACTTTATTTCACTTGATCTCCGATCTGTTGACCTATTCAAAATTATAAGCCGCGAATATACTCGTTTAATTCTGAAACAGGTTACTCCACAATCAATCCAAGTTTAAGTTATCACGAAGCAAAGTCACTTTGAATTGTATTAGCACGATTTCTTCAGGGATTCACCAAAGTATATCTATGATTATCCAACGCAATAACAAGTTTTAAAGATCAGTTTTTTTCAGATAATCACAATTTATTAGGGGTTGGTAGCACTTGTTTTTATGAATCTACCAAGTACGGTCCACAACTTCATCATCCTGGCAGTAGATCTTGACGTTGGTCCCGGTTCCGAGAGGCTTCAGCCAGGGCTGGCTCCAGATTTGCACTTTGCAATCCTTACTTTCGGAACCATTGGAGAGTTCCACAACGAAGGTGTCAAGGGATCCTGACACCACTTTCCTGGTTGCTGAGGTAACCTTCACGACTCTGTAATATAATTATAATTTACCTTAATTTTTATTTTAATTTTAAATCAACAAAAACCTACTCGTATTTGGGACCCTCTCCGGCAGCCAGTTCCTCGAGGGTGCTGGTCAATAGAACCTTGGCTGTCTCCAGCTCTTCGCCCTCAAGCGGTTTGGGGGCTCCAAGTAAACGACTGCGCTAAAATTTAGTATTTAGTTTTTTTTTTATAAATTTCACAATATTTATTTTAGCAAGTATCCATCCCAGCTTACTACAGCGGAAGCCACTGTCAAAGTCAGCGCCAAAACAAAGATCACTTTCATAGACTGCATTTTTCACAAACACCTGTTTCAAACTAAATAAGCCGAGTGCCGAGAGACCTCTTTTATAGCTAACTCTGACGATATCCGAGTGTTCGGTTAGAATATATATAAATATATATATATATAAGTATACCTGTTAAGGCGAGTTTAAAACAAACCGATCGCAAGGGAAAGAGAGCAACTTGTGCACTCAAACCTGAAACCAACGACAATGGAATCCCTCGTTCATCTAGCATCTTTATTTAATTTTAAGTGAATTTATTCTCAGACTTGTTTGCGTTTTTATAGATTACTTAATTTAACTGAATTGCGCAGGTCAGGAGTTGTGAAAATGTATTGATTCATCGGCAGTTGTGTCCACACAAAGGGACAAAGGAACAAAGAATAAAGAATACTTACACATATTTTGATAAACCGGAATACTTGTAAATAAAGCAAAAATAAGGAACGCAAAAGGGCATAGGGTAAGTTATCATTTAGCAAGATATTAATCCTTAATTCAAAGCCATAAAATATCTTTCAAATCCTTATTTATTTAACATTGATAAAAATCACAATTCAAACTCTCACTTTTTGAAATCACATTTTATTCGAGATACAGACAAAAATCAGTCACGAATTACAATATCTACCAGGTGTGATCAAGCTTGACGACATCCTTGCACTCGATCTTGACGTTGTTGCCGTTTTCCTTTAGCCAAGGCTGTTGCCAGATGCTGACAAGGCACTCCTCAGTGACGGATCCATCGGAAACATCCACAACATATTTGTAGAGACTGCCTGCCACCGTTTGGTAAGTCGCAGAGACCACATTACCAACTCTGGAATAATTGAGAAGAAATATTGAATATATTATAATAAATATCACCAATTTAAAAAGCAAATTGAAACTTACTGATAAGTGTTACCATTGCTGCTTGCAGGCAGACCAGCGAATGTGGTGGTCAAAAGCTCCTTGGCAGTCTTCAATTGATCTCCTTCCAGGGTCCTTGGGGCACCGGGTATCTGCGATTAAAAATCAAAATTAAAATTTTAACAACAAGGTTTAACATTAGCAACATTATTTAATCCAAACTCACGCCAGCAAAGGCGACGGCCAGAATGAGGCTAAGCGCGATGATCACTTTCATGGTGTGTTTTTTCCCCGAATTCTCGTTTCAAACTAAGTACACAGAGTCCAGAGATCCCACTTTTATAGGAGACTGATAGGGTCTCGGTTTTTGGGTCTACTATACATATATATGTTTTTAAATACAAGATTACCGTCATCCGGCCGGCCTAAAATCGCCGGAGAACGACCTGCCCTTAAACTTGAACTCGGATTTGATTTCTAAAAACATTACTTTCATCTTATGTACTTTGAAATATGCGAATTATTGATTACATTGAGGAATGACAAACAAACAAAGAGCCAATTAACTTAGCGGATCCCTCATATATGTATATATTTTGTTTTTAATTCCAAATTGTTAGCAGCGACCTTTGGTTTTGTAGGAATATTCTATTTGCAGACTTCAGGTCGAGCCAGTTTTTGATATTTTAACAGTCAAAGATGCGACTTTTTGCTTAAAACCACTAAAATAACTTGTCAAAAGACAGTAATCTAATTACTTTTACCTTTTTACTTAAATACTTAGTTTGTTAAATGGATTTTGACTTAAATATTTGGGAAATTAATTTGATTATGGATATATAAATTATATACAAAATATATTTTTTTAAATCTTTGGACCTGACTCACTAAGAAAATAGCTTGCAAATCTATATATATGTATATTTCCTTTTAATAAAGAGTAATGCTCTGAAACACTTAAGATTTTTTTGAACTTTTGTTGTTATTTTATACGTAAATTTGACGGAACCTAATTAAGTAATAAGTAAACAAAATAGTATTTGTTTTGTGTTATCATCTGAATGTTTGCGGAATTTTGTTGGCACTAGCTGATAAGGCAAGTAAAGGTTTTATTACTCATTAGACTTGACACACAAATATATAAACTACGATTATTTTCTTTGTCATAAAACTAAGTGCTTTCTTAATAACAATATTTGTAATCTCGTTCTGCTGTTTCACATTATTTGAATTGCTTAACTGGAAAAAATATTCAACGCACCTGAGACATTTTCACTTTTCGCCGAACAGCAACTAAATGATCTCGGAAAATAAGAGACCAGCAAGGCGAAAATCGTTTCGACAATGAAGACAACACAATATTTTTGAATCTGGTAATTTGTAGCAGAAGTACTCTGCGAACTTCCCCGGGTGGTGATTGGAATACGAATGCGTTTCAGATATTCCCAAACATTTAACCTAGGCGAAAAGTATTACTCAGGTTTGCCTTATCAGTTCATAAATGGCAATAACAATTCCATTGCTTTGTGTATATACGATGAGCAAAAAAAAAAATACAATATGTATGAGTATATAAATACCCATATTGTGGAAAAAATCGGTTGTTGATGTGAGGAGAACAAAGCCTATTCAGCATCAGGAAATATGAAAATAATATAATAGCAAGTGAAATGTTCAGCGTATTGTAGATTCAGCATTGACATATTTAAATAGGAATAAAAGGGAGCTCAAGAGAGAGTCCGAAAGCAAGATTATAGGGATATTTTATAGCAAATTCTCTAAGGTTCCGGCAGGAGACCCGTCCCTATGCAAGGTGGTGATGTAAGGAATGTTTACCTGATATTTTATCAATGTTGTTTTACCTGGATAGGGTTCCCTGTTTACAAGTAAGTAAACTGAGATAACTTGACATTTTCCCAAGAAATATATAAATATATAATTCCTACCTTAATACTGAGTCTTTCTTGTAAAGTGTAAATATTGGTAGGAACTCAGGTAGGAGTTTAGATAAAAGTTGGCCTTGGGTACCTGACTTTTATAAATAAATCATAAAAGTTGAAAATTAAATGATAAAATATAATTATACAGTATAAAAATTTATATATTTATTTCACATAAAAAAATGCATTTAAAAGTATAAAAGTCTTTTAAGTTAATAAAACAATGGAAGAATGATCACCAAGTACGTTCTAGCTCGCCATCTTCCCCGGCAAACTTGATCTTAATATTGATGCCGTTCTCCTTAAGCCAGCTTCTATGCCAGATCTCCACGGAGCTCTGCTTTATGTCGGTTCCATTGTCCAGCTCCACCTTGAACCTGTAGAGGTCTCCAGCCACCAACTGACCCGTCACAGAAATTAGTTTAACGAGCCTGGTCAACGGAAAGCCCTTATAGATTTTTACATTTACTAGAAATATTTTTATGTCAAACTCACTTGTAGCTGGGACCATCTCCCTCGGCCAAGTGGGCCAGGCAGGAATTTAGGAGATCCAAAGCCTCCTTTCTCTTCAAGCCCTCCAGCTTGTTGATCCCTCCAGGGAAATCCTCTACGTCACTCATGATGAATAAAGCAGAACTCGAAGTAAACAAAATGTGTAGAATGAATTTAACACGTTCAGAACAATAATGTCACTCGCACAACGTTCGTGAGCAAACTGAATAAAGTTCCACTGGGGTAACCACTTTATAAGTCAGATATATAGATATATATATACATTTTGTGTAAGCATATAGAGAGTGCGAACTCCAGGAACTCGTGGAAGAATAAGTAAATAAAATTATATATAGCATTTCAAAAGGATTTCGAACAGAGGAAAACTCAATGTGAATTCTAAAATATTTTAAATACAGTAAAATAATTCTTTAGAGAAAAGTTTTGTATTTTTTATAAAGTTAAAATTTTTCAAAGTAAACTTTTTTCAATTTATTTGAACAATTATATTTTAACAATGATGGAAGATAATTTCAGATATCCCGTCGGCTGACCATTTACCAATTTTGGTGGAGCTCTTGGCCTCCCTGGCATAGCATATTGATCTCGTTTCTATTGTCAATTGCGGATAAAGTTTGCCAGATCGTGAAGGTGCACTCATTTCGGTCGGAACCATCGGAAATGTCCACAACATATTTATGAAGAGAGCCAGACACCGACACAGACTCTGAGGAAAGCCAGTTAACGACACTAAAATAAAGCAATGTAAAATAATTTAACTCAAAAATATCAAATTAATAAATAATTAAAAAACAATTAAATCTTTTAAGTACGTACTTATATTTAGGACCCAGCAGTTTGTCAAGGTTTCTTGTCAAAAGTTCCTTAGCTTCCATTAAATCAACTCCCTGTAGCTGTTGTCTTCTAGAAGGAATCTAAAGGTGGCAACATAAATATATTATTGGTAAATTATTAAAAACTAATTTTATCTCACCGTAGCAAAGGCAACAGCCAGAATTAGACCGAAAACCAGAACAATTTTCATAGGGTGCATTTTGTTCAAAAACTTATTTTAAATGAAATAAAACAGACCTAGATTCCAATTTTATAGGTGATAGATAGGTTATATATGTATGTACATATCATATTATACATTCACTAGAAATAGTGCTTGGTATATAACATTCCTTTTCTTATTAATTACAAATCACTTTCAATCACCCTTATCAAATTAAAACCTTATATATTTTGACACGAGCTGTTAGGCCTGATTTCTTGATTAAATGTTAATATTAACCTTTAACTTTTACATATTTGGATTTTAATGTATTTCGCGCGTATAAACAATTCTATGAATAAAATTACATTTAAGTATTTTTCATCTAAAACGCTGCTCTCTTACCTATCTAACAATTTTAACAGATTTAAGTGATTATTAATAGAACACGAATACAGTTCAGATATTGCCATTTTTTAACTAATTAATTTAATTAATTACTTTATAAGTAAATGTAAAAAATATCTATATAGCCTTCCCATTTGAGCAGATAAAATTAGCACAAAAGAATAATTTTATTTTGTAACTTCCAGTGCGTTAACTGATGATGTCGGCGTCAACATTGACTAATTAAATTCACACAATAGTTTCGAGTGAGAGAACAACCTATTTGCCATCTTATATATAGAAGCAAACTGGTTTGCCAGAGAAACTGGTTACCTAATATCAAATTTGCGACCAATTATAAATATTTTATATTCCATTTTATGAATTTACACTAGGAGACGTCTAGAAAAGGCGTTTGCCTAATGAGTTAGCATTAGTTTCACCTGGGAAGAGCTCAGTATATTTACGAATAAGTATTCTAAGATAGATTAATGAAAATAAATGTAATTCTTTTCAAAATCTCAAAGATTAGAACCAAGTATATTTACTAAATAATCTTAAAAACCTTTCCTAATAGCAATGTTAAGCACTTTTAAATAGTTTTATCAAACGCTTTTTTTTTATTCAAAATGTCCATTTAAGGACTTGTTTTCACATTGATTGAAGACACATTTTAGTATTTCGTTTGCCGGTTATTTACCAGGTACGATCCAGTTCACCTTCGTCGCCGCACTTGATCTTGATGTTGGTGCCCTTCTCCTTCAGCCAAGGCTGTGTCCAGATCTTCACGGTACAGTCCTTCTTGTCGTCACCATTCTTCAGCTCCACCTCGTAGGTGTTGAGTGTTCCAGCCACCACCTGGGTGGTAACGGATTTCACATTGATGGCCCTGGAGGATAGAGAAGAACCTCATATTAGTTTTGATATTCAATGAGATTGGGACCATCGCTTACTTGTAGCTGGGACCGTCTCCAGTGGCCAAGGTGGCAAGAGTGGCATCTAAGCGGTCAATAGCCTCCTTCCTCTTGTCTCCCTCCAGCTGTTCTACACCTCCGACAAGGCTTTCGTAATCGGCTGCAGCAAAGGCGGCCAAGCTGAGGAGGACCAGGCCCAGAAGGTACAACGACTTAACTCCGTTCATGTTGCTGACTCGACGATTGCGAGAGAACTGATTTGAGCAGCCGCTAATGCGACCCACTATATATACCTGTCATCGCAGTGGGAGGGCGAGGCGGCGATGGAAAAATACGATAGGCAGATGTCACCAGAGCGGGTATATCGGGCATACTAGTAAGAGTGCAAGCTACTCTGTTCTCTCGCTCTCTGTAAGCAAGTGTACGAATCAATAATAGTTCTCATGACTCATTTGTAATTTGTAATGGTAATTTGTCTGTGAAATGTATGCGAAAAAACTTGCAAAGCCCACTTAATTCTATGCTGGGTAACAATTAGTCGAATACCTTGCAAGTTCCTATCTAAATTTACTCTCTTTATTATAAAGTCCGCCCGTTTAAATTAGCATCTATTTACATGGTATGTATATTCAATATTCCGAACAAACAAAGCTATTTGAAAGAATAATCTACTATATTTAGGGTCACAAAACCCCTGGACCTGCTAATTAATTTATTTATAATATAAGAAAGCGCACTCAAGGGTATTACTCCCTACATAGGACCTTTTGATCTTTACGGATTGACAGAGCTCTTGCGGTTTTCCACAGAAAAGCTGTTTAAACAGTGCAAATCACTTTCCGATCTCACTCATATATATTTATATAGTACATATGATCATGGCTTCAAAACAAACACAAACAAACACATCTGGCTTGCAGGGGAAATCACCTCTTATCAGTGCCGCGTGTTTGATATGAGTTGGTAGATATGATCTATGACTTTTACCGATATATGTGCAAGTTCAAATAAGTCATTTCTATTTAATAAACAGAGAGAACCTAAAGCTTGATTGCAATTATTTACTTTTCTATATGTCACTTATGACAGCCATTAAATAATCAGCTTAAATTAATGATGAGAGTCTGGAAGTCCAGAACCTGGAATTGTTGTTCTTATAATAATGATACTTTAAAAAAAAAAAAAACGGTGCTTACAAAATACCTGATAGTCACCATTTCAAATGTTCAACCAGAGTCTCGTACCTAAAAATTAAGCTCGAGCTAAACAGATCATGAGTATGTCAAGGAACTGAGAAAAAATGTATTTATACTATCGATTCTTTTATTTTTTGAAAGAAAAAAACTTCCTTATTAATTTCACTACCACGAAAAAAGTAAGTAAAACGTTAAAATAATCCTAATATGAACTTATCTGTTTATATTAGTTTTTCTTACATTTAATCGATTTTTAATATCGAAAAATTCTATAAGATCCCGTGTAATATATAAGGATATATCGATGACAAAAATCCAAATCAGGGTCAGGTGCCAGGTGGTTTTTGTACGATTGATATGATATGGTAATTTACCATTGTCTCCTCAAATTAAAGATTTCTAGAAACCGATTTCAAAAGAATCTCCAGCATACATTACATGATAACATCATATCAGGGTACTTCGTCGAATCAACGCTCTATATGCTATCTGCGATGAGATTCATTACAGGGACAAGACCGTTTTCAAGGCATTGAATACCATTTAATGATGTATTTATTTCCAGCATACCAATCAATTCTTCAAAACAAAAGCTCTGAGGTACAAACTTAAAAGTCTTACGAACTAAGCTTCTTTCTACAATAGTTTTTATGTATGTTCAATTTAAATAACGCATAAATCAACGATCTTTCTGCTGTTCGATGCACGACGATACCATGAGGCTGAGGTAACATCCCGGCAATTTCCTATAGAAATTATTATTTGTATGTTTTTTAGGATAAGAGGTTTCAAAAATACAAGGCTGCTGTGCTTCCCTTGGGGAAATATGTATGAAACCCGAAAACGCAATCGGTTCCGTAGGGGCGAGTGGTTTAGGTAGCGTCTGACATCCATCTAGATGTGGATGTGCACGTGGTCCAGTAACTGGGCTCGATCATAAAAGATGGCCGAGCACATTTCGCACTCGAAACTTCGCGTTTTCCGCTCCGGTTTCCCGGCCGCCGCTGCCTTGGCCGCCGCATCAGCGGCATCGGCGGCCGACACGACCTCCGAGATGGAGAAGAATCCGCTGCCCACATCGGCAGTGCTGGCACTGGCAGGTACGTTCACATTGTAGGCATCCACCCCGTAATTGAGGTACGAGGACGAGCTACCGACCTTACTGGCCGCAGTGCTCTCTTTCTTTGCCGGCACTCCTGGGGCAGGTGAGGATTTGCTAACGCTGCTACCACTTCCTCCTCCTCCTGCGGATCTCCTGTTCCCTGCCCTTGGTCCGCTGGCAGTGATCATACGATGACGGGAAGTTCTGGCGGAGGAAGACGAGGGCGACGGTGTGTTGCCACTTGGTACTCTGACCCTTTGACTCTGACTCTCTAGTATCTCCCGCAAATCCGGAGACGTGGGCTCGATCTTAATCATATTCTGCTCTTCTTCGGGCAAAAATTGTGGCGTGGTCGAGGATTCGCTGGTGAATCGCAGGCGGGTATTGCGTTCGTGCTTGAGTGGCGAGCGCAGGATCTCCTCCAGATCGTTTACACTGCTTGGGTTAAACTTCTCGTAGGTCTTCTCCCGGAGCAGGGCAGCGTCTATCAGGAGGTTGTCGTCGTACATCATCTGAACACGGTGCTGCTGCTCCTGTTCCTGCTTGATGTGCAGGGGACTGGAGCTGATCTGGTTAGGAGGATGGGTAGCCGGTGAAATGATTTCGTAGTCATCCACGATGTTGGACGCTCTGCTTCGCGATTTGTCCAGACTGCTCAGATTGCTCGTCTCCGTGCGGGTGATGTAGGTCTTGGAGCGAGTCTTTTTGGCTAACTCTCCACCGACATTTCCCTTGGACGGCACCTTGGCCTTTTCCGTGTGAATCATACGGGGTCGCGAGGCAGCAGCCGTCTTTACGGCTGCCGTCTTCTTCCTGCTACGATTGCTGGAAGTGGATGTAGAGGTGGATGCGGAGGCTGATGATGTGGCAACTGAACTTGCAGCCGAGGGATTTGAGTTTCCAGCTCTTTCCACGGGCTGCTTGGCCTGCTGTTGCTGCTGTCTGGCGCCACCTCTCGTCTTGGGCATGGGTGCTGAGCTCGCGGGTTGGAGGTGCGTATCGTTGACAACCACCAGCGAATCAATTTGGAAAAGCGCCACCTGACTGTCCTGCAGAAACTTCTCCTCCCAAATGCGATCTGATTGCTGACTGCTGGTAGAGTCATATCGCAGTTTTGCCTTGTTTTTCTCCAGGACAGCCTTCACTGACGATCCGCCGCCATTTGAAACAGATTTAGGTTCTGTCTTCGCAGATGCCGCCGCCGATGTCCTCTTGCGTTTCTCCTTTTTGGGCGACGACTCAGCCATTTCAAAGAGATCGTCCACATTCTCCACATCAAAGTCGCATAGGTCGATGTCGCTAGCATACTCCTCTCCATCGCCATCGCCTTCACCTTCGCCTCCCAGGATCTCTTCCTCGGCGCCGCCGCCGTTGGCATCCTTGTGTTCTGCCCGCATGTGCGCAATCTCGTGAGGCTGCAGCTTGCGTCGACGCTTGTACTTTCGCGGTCCCGTCTGGAACAAATTTGTTGCAAATTAAGAAATTGTGATTCCGACAAAATTATTGGTGAACTTACCACTGGTTGCCGCTGCTTGGCGGTGTTCGAATCACTGTGCTGGATAAGGTGCTGTATGAGGTCATTGGACGAGGCCAGATCCTCGGAGCAGACCGTGCAGTGGTAGGTATTTCTCGCCACATCCAAACCGGAGTGGTGGGAACGGATGTGCTCACGCAGCACCACCCGCTGATTGAAGGCGCGTGGACAGACAGAACAGGCGTAGGGCTTTTCGCCAGTATGTATCCGTTCGTGCTTGCGCAACGTTCCGCCATCGGCGAAGGCCTTCCAGCAGTAACGACAGCCGTAGGGTCGCTCACCCGTGTGGATGCGCACGTGGATCTGCTGGGAGCTGCGTGATCCGAATGTCTTTCCGCATTCGTTGCAGGGGAATAGCTTTCCTGGGGACGTGGTGCTGTGCGAATGACGGTGATTGGACAGCGTTCGTCCGTCGGGAAACTCCTCCTGGCAGACCTCGCAAACAACGGACTTGTCACGGTGCGAGGCCATGTGCCGCTTCAGTCGCGCTTTATTATGAAAATTCTTGCCACACTTGGAGCACGAGTGGCACTTTTCGCGAGAGTGATCCCAGGCGTGCTTAATCAGGGCCTTGCGGTCGCGACATTCCTTGCCGCACAGCACGCAGGAGTTGGCCTTCAGTTCGTTGGGATGGCGGGTGTGCAGATGCCGCTTGATGGCCTGCTCCTCGTAGAAACTTATTCCGCAAAGGACGCACCTTGAAGAGGATTTCGGATTGAAATGGTTTCGATTGGAAAGCAACAGAAACTCTGGGACTCACTTGAAAGGTGGAAACCTCGCATGGATTTCGGCATGGGAAAGCATCTCCAAGGCACTGGGAAATGATTTGCCGCACGTTTGACAACAGTGGCCACCGTTACCATCTTTGGCCTGATCCCCGCTTGCTATGACGTCCGATGAGCTTCCTTCTCCTGCCGCCACCGTTGAATTATGATCCTGCTGCTTAAAATGCTGCTTGGCATGACGCCGCAGTAGATCCTGGCGATGGAAGGAGATGCCACACTCGTTGCAGTAAAACTCCCCGTACAGCTGCTCCTCTGGCTCAGACGTTTCGCTGGCGCTGTCATCGCCGGAGGCGGGATCATACTCCGAGTTGCTCTCCTCAAACTGATGCGTCTTTTGGTGGTCCTGCAGGCTGTTGTTGTCCCAGAACATCTCCTGGCACTGGTTGCACTCGAAGGGAGAGTCCACGCGATGGTTCTGCAAGCCAAATAGGTGCAATTAGTGGTGGATTTTTGGGTAAACCTGTTTCCAGGTATAAAAGCTACAACAATCAAAGGGTTTCAAATTTGGGCATCCCTTATTACCTTTGTGTGCGAGACTAGGGCCTTTTCCCGAGCAAAAGCCAATCCGCATTGCTGACACACGAAGGGCTTGCTGTCATCCAGCACCGGGAAGTTTGGCTTTGGCGCAGGCGGCGGATCAATAGCCATGGGCTGCGTTGTGGGCACCATAGGCTGAGGCATCGGCTCACTGGCCATGTAGTCCTGCAACTCGCTGGACGTCGACTTATCGGTAATTACGATGAACTGGCTGCTTTCCTCCTTGGGTTTCAGCCTGCTAATCCTTCCGCGCGACGGAACAGGCGAAGGAGACACTGTTGCTGTGTAGCTGGCCACAAACTGGACCTCGCTGTTGCAGACTAGTTGCTGTTGTTCCTGTTGCAGCATTTGCTCATGTTGCACTTGCTCCTGTTCCTGCTCCTGCTCATGCTGCTGCTGCTGTTGATACATCGGCCACTCCTGCTCGTAGTAGTGATCATCCATCTGCCTGTGGCCCTGATTCTCGTATTTTATTGAAGATGCCGAAACGGCAGCGGCGGCGGCTGCCTCGGCATCCGCAGCATCCTGGGCTTCAGCGTGAGCCTTGAAGTGGCTAATGAGCTCCGCCTTGCGTGAGAATCGTGCTCCGCACAGCTTGCAGAGGTGAGGTCGGTCGTTCTGGTGGGCCAGCATGTGGTTGTTCAAGCTGGCCTTCTTCCGAAAGCGCCGGCTGCAAAAGTCGCAGGGATAGGGACGCAATGCCGTGTACTCATCCTGCTCCATGTCCAATAGTTCCTGAGAGCTACTGATGCCAGCTATTTGCTCAGCGGCGATTTCCACGCTGAAAAATAAAAATAATATATGATAAACTAAACTGCATTTAGTGACCATATTTTCAACTCACCGCTCGGCTCCCTGGTGCTGCACCCAGTCGTCGGTGATGACTTCCTCGGTGACCACCTGGGCATCGTCGTCAAAGGATTCCGCATAAGCCACCGTCGTGCCATCGGCGGTGACCAGGACAGTTCCCTCATTGGCGGCGATAATCTCTCCCAGCTGACCGTCGCGCGCCATAAAGATCAGATTCTCGGCAGCCATATGGTCCAGGTCGACATCCGCATCCCCATCCCCATCTGGGTCGCCGTCCCCTCCGCTCACCATATCATCGCCGTCGGCGTCTTCATGCTCCAGAAGGTCCGTCTCGGAAGAGTCGCCTGCGGCGGGGTGGTGCTGTATCCACTGGATGCCGCCATAGTCCTGGTTGTTCATCACTCACTGACCCTGGCAAAAGGAGAGATCGTGCGTAAAAACATAAACAAAAGCTAAAAATTGCACGAAAAAAGAGCAACAATTGTGTCTGCCGCTTATAACATGTGCTCAGAGGCCGAAGACCGTGGGAGAGGGAGAGAGCGACTAGCGGCGTTGCCATATTTCGGTGAGATGTAACTTATATCCTTAAATTTAAACTGTAACAGTTAGCTCTTGAGATTGAAATACTTAATACCTATATAGAAATAGTTACAGTTCATATTCAAAACGTATAAGTCCTTCTTTTCAGACAAGAACCATTTGTTTTTGTTGGTTTTTAAGGGGTGGCAACACATGGCAAGATTCCAACAATGATGGCGAAAAAACATTTCCATAGCTAGATTTGGAAGCACATTATAGTACCTTTTCTTTAATAATGATTTGATATAGTATCTGATTTAAAAACACTTATTACTTCACAAATACACCGATAACATAATCTATATTACATAATATATCAAAGAACGTAATCATAAAAGTCGAAAAAAAAAATTAATTTTTTAAAGAAATACATACTAATTATCAAAATTGTTATTTTTGTTTAAATTAAAAATACTATTTTACGCAATTCAGCTATTTTCAGCCAGAACTTTTGGCATCACCGACTTCCAACCGTCACGCACACACTAGTTGTCCCACTCGCACCCGCGGTGTTCGCCCATTCTGTACGGCTTTGGTGGTGTCCAAGCTTTTTTACACGCAAAATATTCCAACTTATAAACACCAATTTGGGTCCATAAATGAGGTTAAGTCGGTCTTTTTATTTATATTCCAGGCCGCAAGCTCGGCGTTATTGTAAACAAAGCCCAGGCAATTTATTTTGTGGCCGAAAAAAATACACACAGCCGTCGCCATTCTGACCAAACGATTACATCACACACGCCACACGCCCGAAAAGTCTCGCACTTCCCTAGTTAAATTATTTTATTTTAAATTTCCGACAAGGTTGTCGGTGTCATTTTGAGGTTAAATATTTTGAAATATGACCAGCGGCCGGCGGTGCGTTTGTTTACCTTAAGTCCAAACTTTACGCTGATTGCATATTTTGATGCGCCCGTTTTTAAATGCGGCGAAAAGTTTTCTCGCAAAATGCCCACGAACGACCGGAGAAAGAGGAATTGCCATTGCGTTGCTCGGTTCTTCTTGCTCTTCTTCACACTGCTATTCGCAGGAGTGTCAGGGCTGCCACCTGGCATATACTGGGCGTTGCCATATCACATGAAATAGTTCGGTGTTAACGGCAAATAGTGTTGTAAAATGGACGGAAGTTGTAATTTATATGAAAATTTTTTATTTAAGATTTATGCATCGATTGTGTACAGCAAACATAAAAATAAACATTTTTAATTAGTTGAAATCGTTTTAACCAGGCTCGCTATTTTTGGCAAGCGGCTGATCAATTCAATTCCTTCAATTAAGCAAATTTGTAAAGCCGCCACTTATTATAATTCCATTTTGTTATTTTTTTTTATATAAAAGAATTAACTCTTCCTTAACCATTTCTGAATGATTAAACTACGCATATTTATACAACTTTTTCGTTTTTTAATGAACGAATTAGCCGCTGGACGGATTAAAAAATAAACATGGAACTAAAAATCACAAAAGTTCTATTTATTTTGTTAATTATTTGACTTAATATTTTGTTTAGTTTTTTTTTTTTTTTCAATAATATTTTTGCGAACATCTGGGAGTGTTTTGCCAACAATTATGATTCGTTATTAATTAAACAAGCAGCAAAGTCAGTCAACAATTTGATCAGCGTCTATTGCCAATTTTCACAGTCGCAAAAATCGTAACAACTGATAAAACAAGTTAAATTTCCCTTGGGCCTAACAATTGGTATAAATAAGGCACGCGATGGGAGGAGGAGACATATTCTCAATTAAAATTGAACATATTATCATGTTGGCATCCAAGTATCTCATCTTGATCGCGGCCCTTTCCTGCTGCCTGAGTGGCGTCCTTGCTGTCACCTGCGAAGAAGACGCCACGGACCCCGATTGCATCGACTGCTCCACCGACACCACCGATTCTATAGAGTGCACGACCACCACGACCACAACGACCACCACCACGGTGGCTCCCACCAGCACCACCACCACAGTGGCACCCGTTGTGGCCGCCACAACAAAGAAAGCGGGCAACAAGAAGAAGGTTACGGTTAAGAACTTGACGTTCAAGTCCAAGCGGACGGTTAGGGTTGTTAACAGATCAGGCTAACCACTAAATCAAAAATCAAACACGAAGAATAAAAAATACAAATTAAAATCAATATTATGTGTTTTTTAAACTTTGGTCAAGGAGATAGATGAAATTATCAAAGTCACTGCATACTTTTAGGCTTAATTTTTGTGGTAAAATGCAGCCGGCTTTACTTTTATATAATAGCTAAATTTCATTATGTTTGTTCAGATGTTTTGGGTAAGAAAATAAAAAATCGTGGATTCAATTCATATTTCGTAAAGCAAATTTTTGTCCATTCATTAAACCCCATTCCCATAGTAAAAAGTGTCCATCATAGATTCTTCATAGATACTTCATAGAATTGTTGATTTATTTGCTTCCTTTCTTAAAACCAACTTTTAGTCCTCATTCGCGTAATAAAGTTTCCGAAAAAGCTGCGAATTCTGCCAATGCGTGATCTCCTAGTTGTGGCCACTGTCAGCGGAGCAGCAGTTGTTACTGGGGCGAAAAGCTTGTGCAAACACTCAATATGCGTAGGATATATACGGCAGTCGATACAGGCGGTATTTGTGGGTTCCACATCGCAGGTTACAGCCGAAACGCCATCCAGGAAGTAATATAGGGCCAGGAATAGCAGAATACATTTTGGAGACACCATTGTGGATATTCACTCTTCAGAAGACTGCGCAAATGTGACTAAATCATATTCTTATATGTTCACGAAAAATATTAAGAAGAAATCAAACTTAAGTTCAAGATTTACTCAAGTGTTTTTGGGGGGTGTTGGCTTTCTAAATCGTAGAAGTTTAAAAATATGAAAAGAATACAGTGGATACTAGGTACAAATTGCAAATACCCCTAAAAAGAATACTTTTAATTTTAAAATATTAGCAGTGAATTTTAAATAATATTCTTTTTTATTCAAATATTTCTTTTCCTAAAAAAATTTTTCATACGTATACTTAACGTCAGCTCTAACCGTATTAAGTATACGTAATCGGTCAACAGGGTTCCAATCTATAACGGTATCTACTCTCTAATCTTCTTCTTCCCCTCCCACATGATTTCACTCACGCACATTGCTCTCTTTTATTTGATTATTTCTCTTTTGCCAAAGAGCACGCACTGACGCAGTCATATGCAAACGAACGCCAAAGCGCGCCAAACATTTGTTGTTGTTTTGGCTTTGGCGTTGCTCTGCTTTTATTTTTATTGCTCTGTGTGCTTTGGCTTTGGATCCGATCCTCCTCTCTTCGCTCAGCCGTTCGATGTTCGCCGCTGGGCAGCGCGCAGCGAAGCAGCAAACGAGCAACGAACGCCAACGGCGGCTATTTAATTTTCGTTTTGGCGTGGATCGGATTCGGATCGTGGCACGGATCGGTTGGCTATAGCCTGCCCCAAAATACGGCGGAAAAATCGGAAAACTTCGCCCCGGACTGGAATTCTGTATTTGTTTACCGATGCGTTTCTATGCCCTCGCGTGTGTGTGTTTGAGTGCGTGTGTTTTGGTGCTCTGGACAAAAGGAAAACAATCAACACAAACATGCGCCATCTAGCGGTCACAGTGGGTGAGTTTTGGATGCGGAAAAAGGGGGAAAACGGTGCAAAATTCAGGCAAAAAATCCAAAAAGCAAGGAAAACAAAAAAGTAACCGCCGTTCTTTTGACAGCCGGCGACGACATAAAATGTCAAACTGTCGATCAACATCAAGGCGAAATATGCAAGATGCGTGTCTTAAATGCAAAGGAGGGCTCCTCACGCCAAGCTCACACTCACACACTTGCGCATTGCTAAATGCTGTTGCAAATGGTTGCCATTTATGCAATCTTCCAGGCCCCTTCCACTTTATCCCCCTTCCAGCGACCATGTTAATCTCGCTGCTGATCTCTTTGCATTCCCGCTCTTCCCTGGAATGGAATGCGTTTAATTCGAATTTGAATTTCTGTTTTCATCACTTATGTTCCATGCACAGAGAGAAAATATTTATGATTTCTCTGAAAATAAAATAAATAATAAGATTAATTTCGTTTATCAACTTTTGCTAGTTGCATTGATTTTTTAATACAAATAACACCATTGTTCCTTTTAAACGAATTCCTGATTAAATTGCTTGTTTTATATACACTGTACAACATTTTTGATACTTCGTAGGAGCTTAAGTGAAATTTTAAATTATTTATGACTTTTCTATTCTAATGAAATTACACGTTTTAATTTTTTATATTTTATTTTAATTTAACGTTATCTTTTACCAGACTTTTTATTAATGAGAGTACAAAATCGCACCTACAGGGGAATATATTATAAATGTAGCTTCATTTTGTTTACGTTCTTATCAGAATCTACTTAAATATTAATTTAATTAAAATTTTCCTGAAAGAAAATGGTTACTAACGATTGTTTAGTTTGTTAGTAACAATTTTCTTCAGTGTATAGATTATTCTTCTCGTCGAGGGTCTGGTGTTTTGCTTTCGCTTGTTTTTACAACGCAAAACACTTGTCCGCCTGCCTCCCAGTCGTTTTGAAGAAATCAAAGCTCGAAACTTTAATTAATATTCCGCACACACTCCCCCACAGATACTCGCACACACACTGGACAGTGTGTTGTTGCATAGATTTAATTTTATTGCATTTCACTGCTTTTATTTTGTAGCTTACTTTGTGTTTCGGTTTCGATCCCATAAGTTATTAGATCGGGTTGGTGTATCTGCTGGGATACATACATCTATAAGGTTGCCTTTTTATTGGTCAAGCTATCCGTGAGATAATCCGTCATCTCGGTGTGAACCCTGTACGTGCATAAATTTTAAGCTATTTTTGGAAGGAATTTATGCAAACTCAATGGGAGTTTCTTATGATTTTATGTGACTGGAAAGTTAATTTTTTGAAAGTGCTGTAATAATTAACTTGATTCTTGAAGAACTAAATTTGAGATTGATGATTTGATTGATAAATAAAAATGTTTTATATACATAAATAATGTTTTTTGAGTGTATATATATTTTAAATTTGAAATAATTTAAAAATTTGCTTTATATAAAAATCTAAAATTTAACTGCGGATTCTAAAATATAAACACCAAACCAACAAATTTTGGGTTTGCTCTCAAATTAATTAATTTAGTTTAGTAGGCTCCGAGCTTAAAAATTTGCTGCCCAAGCCGTTTCAATTAGTTAGGGGTAAGAATAATAGAAATATCTAGGTGAAACTTCGACACCTGACTTTCTCTGTGCCAAATTCTCACCCTGCTTACGCTTATCATTTGCTCATTTGCATTGCCCATTTGTGCCATTTGTTTGCATTCCTCCCAGGCAAATGCCATTAATTTGACTATTCGCCAGCACCTGAGCGGCAGAACAACACACATGCCAAAGCCACAAACCAGGCCCAGATGTTTCGATTGAGGGAAGGCCAACAAAATCGGTCGAGGGGAAAATATGTGGGGGAAAATGGTTTCAAAGCTTGCACTATCCGAATACCAAGTACACCGTTAACAACAGGTTGCGAGTGATGTGCCGACGACAGACCACTGACAAATGAAAAGCAATTGAACTAAATTTTAATTGTTGGCCATATTCATTGTCATAAAAACTAATCAATTTAACGATCTCATCGAGGTCTTTATGCGCCTGTCGACAACTTTGTATTTATTTTATTTTATTCATGTAAGTGGCCAAAAAGGCGAAGCTCGTAAAACGTGCGTGCCAGCGCCATCGAGTCGCATTTTCTGGTGATTTCGGTGGTGGCTTTTGTGGCTCCTGGCGGCTTCTGTTCAGCGCTGTGGTGCACCCACATATCGCATTTATTTTTTTGGCACAAATTCGCTCGCTTGGCTGATCGCGATAAGCGGAAAACCGCATGAAATAAAAGGCCCGTCGCGAAATGTTAAAAATGAAGAGGAGGGCGCAACAGAAAAAAGCGCATCGAACATTGCGAGCACGAGAAATGTCAGAGTGAAATCCATCAAAATGGCAGACAGCGCACAAGATTCCTGGGAATTTTGCGAGAATATACAGCACGTTTCAGAATTTTAAGACAGGGAAAGTTTATACGTTTTTAACAGGTTTTTGCGGTACACAGAAAAAAGTACAAATATTGTTCCTTTGCTTTATTATATAAATTGTATTTTTTTCGCACGGTATTGTTATGTTTTTTAAGCACATATCACTTTATTCTTAGAAATAAAATCTTAAATAAACTTTCCAAACTATAATTTCAACAAATATTTAAAATTATAAACTTTTGTTTATGTAATTTTCTTGTCAACAATGTTAACATAAATTTTACAATATAAACAACTTATTTTACTACTGTAAGATGCCTTTTAAATAAGCAATATTCTTTGTTCATTTATAAATCAACAAAATTTTGAAATATAAAGTATTTTAAAGTATACAATATTTCATTACCTTAAAAATAAAAAATAAACAAAACAATTTAATAACAATTTGAAAATTTCCCTGAAAATCACGACTCATAGGCCACATAAGACAAGTCTTTTACCGCAACAAACATGATTAATATTTATTTGAGCGAAAATGAGTTGTTCCAAAAAGAAAACAAAATAAAAACAAGTCTATTTTCTCGTTAAAAATGCAATGGATGTGTGGGTGGGAAAATGGAAATGTTTTTGCTGTACAACATTGCGTATGCGTGTTTTGGTCTTTCTTCCCTCTCCACCACATCCTCCATCGCTCGTTCTGTCTCCCGTTTTCGCGTCAGCTGTTTGCTGTGCTACATTTTCCCCAGCTGCGCTCTCCTTGTCTTGAAATTTGCTCTAGTTTTTCGTAAATATATATCTATATATCTATTTAAACTCAGGCGATGCAAAGAATTCACTAGAAGAATTTGCTCTTTTTTATAAATAAATTAACTAGAATTGAGTGAGCTTTTTTCGCCTCTCTTTACCAGCTCTTTGACTATTTTCTGCCGCTCTTTCGCAGTGTTCTCTCTCTTTCCTAATTGAAATTTTCTGTTGTTGTTTCGGTCGTCCAGCAAATTATTTTAATTGTTTACAAACGATCTCGTTGTTGTTGTTGCACAAATAAATTGCCTTCTCTTCTTGCCTCGCTGACGTAGTAAGGGGCATATTTATTATAAATTTTATTGGCATCGCTTGGAAGCGAAAAGCGAGGCAACGCGACGGCCAGCGGCGATTTCAATTTTTGAATAACTTAATTTTTTTGTATTTCTTTATTGGCCGTTTGACAAATTCGAAGAGCCCAAAGCGAGCGGCGACGCTTCAATTGATTTATTCGATTGCGATTGAATTCGGCAGCGTGCGCGGCGCCCAATTGCAAAACTCTTTTCAAACGATCTTGTAAATTGCCCGCTGGCATATCGTCAATCTTCCGAATCGCGTCGATCGTCGATTGTCGCGTTTTCCTCCGTGTTTTTCGAGCTGTAAGTGCGCCTTCTGAAGCGAATCATACGTGCCGAATTAAATATAAAAAATATAGTTCCAATAAACCATAAAATCTGATCAGGAGCTGAAAGTTATTTGATATTTAATTGTGTAAGGAAATGTGGAATATGGGTACAACACATAAGAGATTGTAGAACTAGTGATTCATTTCTGAAAACCTCTGTATATTTTTAATTCATGGACACTTTATATTATTTAAAAAGATACTAACCTTATATTATTTTTATTTAAGGTTCTAAGCCTTGGGCTAAGCAACTAAAAAAAAAAAATTTTAAAGATAATTGATAACATATAGAAATTGTATACCTATTCCAAGGACTTATCTATAATTTTTTAAGTAGCTTTCTTTCCTAATGAGTAAATTTATATTTCTTAAAAAATTCCTAATTTTTGAGAACTCTAAAATGGGAATCCATTTTATAAAATCAGTTTTACTAAACAAATCTTAATTATTTTAGTCTTAAAAGCCCCTAGATAATCTTTAATACGATATTCCAAACATTCTTTGGACTGAAATCATAGCCATTATTTATAGAAATCCATTCACTATTAATAGAAACTTGCAACATGAATTTGCCAGCCGAAATTCACTTAAATCTTTGTTTACTCCAAGACAAGTGCTATTAATTAATTACTAAATGCGAAAACCTACAAAAGAATTTTCACGTGAATTTGCAGACAGGTGATACAGACAGGGCTTCGGGGTGGGATTTTAATGGGGAATCTGGGAGCTATCCCCTGGATGCCTGGATGACTCTGCTCCACTTGATCTTGGGTATTTTATTATTATTTTTGTTTTTGTTTTGGGCTGATGGATGTCGCCAGGGGCACATTAATCCCGCTTCATGCTCGGACTGATGTCGATGTTGCTGGTGATGTTGCTGCCGCTTCTGCTGGCAACGTCGCATTTACCTAAATTGGAATATCCGGTAAAACGTAATGAAAATCGTAGCAATCAAGCCGAAAACACATACAGGCACAGGCGGAATAAATGTGGGGGATGCCCCCGAGGGGAATGGCACTCGCACATTGATATGCAAATGAATGTCACCATCTTAAATGAAATAATCGTCTTAAACGAAGGCAGAAGAGCAGCAGCAGCATCAGCGGCAGCTGCCCCAATCCCGATCCCAATCCCATTCCCTCGTAGCTTTAATTGCTTTTCTCGATTCTCAATTCTCGGACTCTGCTATCCAACCTTTTACGATCCTTTTTTTTAACGACTTATGTATCTAATTATTCCGCCTTAAAGCACTTGTAAATGCATCTAATATATTCCATGGAATATTTTCAATGTCATCTGCCGTACAAATTATACAAATTATACTCCCCCAATATTTATTCACTATATTTAGATGTTCGTGAGTAAACAAAAACGAAAACTTTAGAAACTATTTTCTGGTTCGACGATGAACACTTCCAAGAATTTCAATTGGGTTACATTGTTGTAAACAATTCAGTTCGGGATATGTATACCAAAAGCACGCTTCCATCTCTGTGGTTTGAAAATATATTTAGCTAAATTCCCAGAGGCAGATTAGGTAAATAAATAAGTTATTTAACTAAGCAAATTTATTTTATTCAACCAATATAATGCTGTAATAAATGGAAAATCTTTTGAAATATTCCAAAACTGCTTTCAAAAATTGCGAAACTCTGCTGTAGGCTTCAAAAACATTATAAACTGTCTGTGAATAAAGAAAAACCATAATTTATGGACTATGTGAAAACGGACATCATATCGAGGGATATTTCTTGTTTGCGCAATCACAACGAAAGAATTCTTTAATACAATTGCCTGGCCATAAAATCAAAACTTTTTCATCAAGGTTTCGACACAAATTCGATTCGAATACACACTTTTATATGTACAAAGCAGCGAAGAGACGCGTAAAATGCTCGAGTGTTGATGTGTTGATTTAAAGGGGACCCGGGGCAGGGGCCGAGTTTCTCGCACCAAATCAGAAACCAGAATCGAAATCAATATGCAGCGCGAATGTGAATTGACTTATAAATAATAAAAAGAAATATGCCAATAAAAATATCTCTCTGGCATTTCGGAGCGACGACTCCCAACTAGGGAGCCAAGTACAAATTGCCTGCATGCCTGAGTTTGTGGCTGGGCTTTATGGCCCTTGTACTTAATAATTTAATGGACTAATTGCGGTTTGTGGTCAGCACCGCACACTTTAAACTGGGCCTAAAGGAAGTTGTTAAATGGCAGCACCGAAGCACTAAAATCCTAAACAAAGGCCGGAGCGAAGCCAGTGCATCTCTGAAAAATATTAATAAAATTGTTTTTGTCCTCCCCCTGCATTTCCGGGCGTGATTTTTTTTTATTTTGGTTGAGTAAAGGGAAAATCGGAAAACTTGCTGCTTCCGCTGGGAAACCGTTCTTTGCTTTTTCATTCTGTACTTTAGTTTTAATTTTCCCAATTCCCCTTTTCCCCTCCACATTTATGGCGACGTGCTTTGCCATGCGCATATTTAATTAAATAAATTTGTTTAATATTAATCGTTGTGCCTCCCTATCTATCTTCTATGGTCCGCAGGTCTCGTTTCTATATGTGTCCAAAAACTTTGACGTATCCGCCGGAAGCGCCTTAACGGGCCATAACAAGTGCAAAGCCATAGGCCATCGGCAGGTGAAGTAACTTCCCAAAAATCGAAGAAGCATTGAGGGAGTGAGGAACCCCCAGAAAGCCGAGTTGAGAGTCAAGTCTAGGGTTTCCCGCAGCAATTATCATAAGGAAGGAAAACCAATATGTCTGTGGGTGAGTACACAACAATAATTGGAAGCTCGTAAAATGTGTCAAGGAAAATTTACGCTCTGGGAAATGTTGGCTTAAGCTTGAATATTTTATAGAAGATATGAAAATATAATGGAGATCTTGAGAAGGCTTAGGCCGAACAGTTTGTACTATTTTAAATATCTTTCCTATAAATTTGGAATGTTCTTTCTATTTTCTTTGAAATTCCCAAAGTAATTAACACCAAAATCTAGTTGTCCACGCTCCAAAAGACTAGGGGTTCTTCGGTAGATCGATTGCGTGGCATCCCCTTCACAGAGTTGCATGTCCAGAACACGACATAAACATGACAAACTCGTTCACGCCCCGGGCTCACTTGACACCGAATCAAGTTGCATGGGGATCGGTTAGCCAACGGAGGAGGAGCAGTAGGAGGAGGAGTTCTACTTAGGCATTCTCCTAATGATCATGATCGGCCCACGAAACTACTGTGAAAGTGGACCGAGTACGAGAGCACCAAGTACGGGGGATACATTTCAGCTCGCACACACCATCACGCATTGGCAATTTCCCAGAACGCCAACGCATTTATCTTACGGATTGAACGATTAGTACGGGGGCCAGCACCGAACTGGAGCAATCCACTTAAGGTTGTCTCCAAAGACACCGAACCCAAACAAACAGCAATCGCTCGGGGGCGGGGCCAAGATCATGTAAGTCCGGGGGCTAGCTGGCCCCGACTTCGACTCCATGGCCCACCTAAAATCGGCAAAATGCGATCTGTTACCAGGGATTCGTCTGGGAATAAGTGTATCTGTGTATCCATTAGATATTCAGCGAGGGTGGCGGTCAGGTCATCAGTCAATTTGTGAGTCGAGGCATTACAATAATGATAGAGATGATGGGAAAAAAGATATTTAAATTGTAATAGAAATTGTTAAGAGGAAAATATATTCATTTGAGATATTCTTAAACTAAAATAATATTTTTTATAGATTAACGGGTATAATTCATATGTTTAATTCTATATTTATGAACATTGATTAAAATATTTATTCAGTATGTATGTATTTATAATAGAACATAACTAGAGTTTCAAAATTTATTAAATGCAATAAAATGGATCTTAACACTGTATCTTTTTATACCTTATCTTAAAGGCATCCCCAATACCTTAGTGCTTTCTTTAGCCCTCCGAATAATGTTTGTTTTCCTTCTCGATCTCATTAAATAACAAATCAAACGTCGGACAACCAGTCAGGCCATCTAATTAGTCAGATTTTGTGGTCTGCATCCCTCACCACCCCCTATTTTCCAGGGCTTTCCTTTCTCTCTTTACTTTTTGTTAGTTTTTATTTATGTCCGTGTCTGTTGACTAGAACAAATAATCAGGCAGCTGATATGGGAAATGGCGCAATTAAAATACAAAACACAAACTCCCAGCATCCAAAAAGGGACAGAGAGAAATAGAGAATAAACAAAGTCGGTTGCCCTGCCCTCCCTTCGCGGTCTGCTGCCCGCATCTACATAGAGAGGAGCACTCTTCTTATAAATAGTTTTTGTCGCCGCTGTCTATGTAAATCATTCATTAAATCCGCATTGAATTTGGTCCATTCATTCATTCATTCATCCATTCGCTGGCTTGTTTGCGCTTTTTAATTGCAATCATGGCGAGTGGAGTGCTGGCTGTTTATACTCTGTTTAGGGTGATTTTTATGATCACAACTCTTCAGAATTTCCTATTCATTCATTCAGTATTGACAGGCTAAGGAGGAGGGAGACTGAGAAGTAAGTTCAACTTGTAAGCAGTTCAGTGACTGGATGGAGGAATTTGATAGAGTATTTAGGGATAATAAAATTAAATAAGTAATGAGTTTAATATTAATCCATGAGTTATAACTATCTCCAAAAATGTTTTAAGCTTTTATAATTTTTCTTTCTGAAGCCTTAAAATATAAATAATAAATTTTGCCATTTACCACCTCACTCATTCCTCCGACATCTGAAATATACATCTCATAAGCTGATCAGTCTTTCCACGTCATAGTCCTTGACGCAAGCAATTGAAAATTCATATGCCATTAATGTTTCGCGTATTTTACAATAATAATGAGTCAGTTCGTTCAGTCGATGATCCATACCTTGTTCTGCTGTAAAGCAGGCGCACCTAAAATACCAATTACACTCTCTGTAAATATTTACGCAAATTAATTTTCACTTGTCTGGGGAATTGCCTTTTGTTTCGCCAACATTCCCTATTCTCTCAAGTCTTGTCTGCCCAGATATTGAGATAAAGAGATCGCTTTTAAGATCGGGGAAAAGTGGACCAGGGACTTGAAGCTCCATAGTGTCTCTCATTGCCAGAGACGACGTCACATTTGCACATCCATCTATATGTACATATAAATATAGTAAATTGTTTACGCAAATTCCCATGTCATGTGCTTAATTGTGAATACCAGCAGCGGCTGCGGCAGTTGTTGATTATTTTACGGCTCAATTTCTTCTGCGAATCACTTATTGGAACAAGTTTGCCAGCTAAGAAAATGAAAAGAAAAAACAAACAAGCCCAGACTCCTATATATTCATTCCCCTGCTAAAAATAAGCCAGAAGACATTAGACATTAGATGTCGCCAGACATTCATCTGCTACAAATGATTCTTCATAATTGAATTACATGTCCCGAGACAAGAGCGTAAAAATTTTAATTACACACCTCATAATCATACCACAAAACAGGAGTGCTGAGTGCCCTGGAGCCAAGGTGAGTGGGAGTTGGTCTAGCTGGGAGAATAGGGAATATATCTTAGGGAACATTTATAAGTAGTCCTCGGTCGGCTGGGTATAAGGAATCTTGATCAAAAATTCCGCAAGGGGAAAGTCTAAGATGCATGACGAGACTGTCTGTGTGGGTCGAGAGTAGGATTGTGTCTCCGCAGAGAAACATTTTCCTAATTCCTAAAGTTAACAATGAAAATTTATGTCGACAGGTTTGAGGAAGTGTTAATGCATAAAGGATTTCAAAAAGATAATTTAAAAAAATTTAAATTTATAAAAAGGTTCTTGACAAGTTTTTAAAGAAATTCCCTAAAATTCTACCTCTGCATCTCTTTCTCCTCAACCATCCTCCTCAAGTGAGTGTCTTAGTCCCCTCGAAGATCTCCTATTACAAGTGCGGTCTCAGCGAAATAAATCAAAATTTGATTTTCTTTGGGGGCTGCTGACTTAAAAAAAAGAAGAAAATAAAATGATCCTAAGTGCAAAGCGTTACAAGATCAACAACATCATTATAAACGTCATCGGAGATACTCTGCGGCAATCAGAGGAACCACATTTGGGGGATCTCCGCTCTATCTCTGGAGTGGAATGCGATGGCGTAATTAATGCGCCACTGATCCTCTAGAGAATGCCAATTGACATTTAACATCAACCTGTGGCTAGCACCACAATGGAGCCCATAAGGTTCTGTAATCTCCGAGAGAATCATTCACCCTGACTTGCGAGGACTTGGATGGCTTGGAGCAACTGCGCAGAAAGATGCCCTTGGATAAATTTATTTCTTCCTCTTGCTTGGAAGTAGGTAAAAAACCAAGAAGACACGCGCTTCACGGGGGAGCAGGGGATGCAAATGCATTGGGGACTTGGCACGGGGATGGTGCACGGAGAAAAATCTTATTTGTATATAAAATATATTAAATGTAAGCCGGGTTAAGAAATATCCGCTAAGAAATATATAAAAATTACTATCTTACTAAAAGGTTTTGATAAAACATATTTTTAGCTCAACTTCCACCTAGTTTTTCCCTACTTATTCCCAATTTCTGAGCATAAATAATTCCCATTTTATTGGTTAACATTTTTCCACAGTGTAGACTCAGACTTTTCCTTTTTTTCCCTGTTTTTTTGGGTCCCTGGAGTTCTCGGTGGTTTTTTGTTTTTCACGGAAGACAACAACGTTGTCATGTGCTCGGTGCGAGTTTCCATTAAGAAAATAATTAAACATTTGCCGTTGTCCAGAGCCAAAGAAGTTTTGTGGAAGACTGACGGGTTCCGCCGAGTTTGGCATCGAACTGAAATCTGTTGAACAGATGTCGGCTATATCGCTTCTACTACACGGCAGCAGCTCCGGGGATTTATGAACGCGGAGCGCATTTTATGCATTTCCAAACACCTTTTGGGACAGGGCTTATAAATAGCATTTTTGGTATTTGGCAACAATGGGTTAAGACGTACAACGCCCCCTCCGGCAGCATTTCGATCATGTCAACCGCAATAACGACAAATACAAGACAACACACACAGCACAACACACAACAGGCCATAAAACCGAGATCATAAAAGTGTTTATTTGATTTCTGATTGCATCTCCGACACCTCTAGAGGTGTCCTCCCTCCCTTTTCCATACATTTTCTTTTTTCTGCAGGTAGAGAAAGAGTCCTCCTCGCTGCTTTCACTTCCTGATCACATCCCTTTCTCGCCACTCCGTGTGTTTTGGTAATGTCTCCCTTTGTCTTTGGCATTTCCGTTGTGGATTTTTTTCGAGTACCCATTAGCATGGAGTGCACGTGCCCCGAGTCGGAGTCCGAATCTCAGAACCTTCGAATTTTGTTTTGGAATTTTTAATTACTAATCCTTGGGCGCATCCTTCTTTTTTGGCAAAGTTGTTTGTCCCTTTCGAGGGCGTCTTCTTGAATTACAGGCCACTTTACTTCCGGCGGCCCTCTGAACTGAACCCGTGGGCGGAACTCTTCACAACTATTTTATGGACTTTTGTTTTTCTACTGCTGGAAATGGAGGTGGGGAAAAAACTAAAATAACACTTTAGACTATGAGTTTTATTGATTTTTAAAGCAGGCGACTTGGGCCTGAGCCCCTTTTATGATCTCTAAAAAAATAAATTAGGCACAGGAAAAATCAGACAGAAAAATAACACAATTAAAGGAAAATATACATGAAACTTCTCTGAGCAAAGAAAATGTGTATGAGGGGAATGAAAAAGTTGTATAAAATATTTAGCAAAAACCTTTAAGAATTCCTAAGAGAAAAATAAATATTTTTCAATTAAAAATGTTTTAAAAACATCCTATTTATTTATTTTCCTCGAAGAAAATTCTTAAACAATTTCCGGAATGTGGGCAGCAGCAACAAATTTATTGAAATATTTGTAGATCAAAACATAAACTGAACAAATATTAATAAGAAAGAAATACAATTTACTTCAAAAAAGAAGCTAAAATTACCATTTTCATATATTTTAATTTTCTTTGAATCCTATGCTCACATAAAATGATTAAACAAATCCCAAAGACCTTGCTTTATTCCTGCTACAATAATTAATGCCTCAATATTCTACAAAAAATATTTCCCTAACAATAACCAACGAAAAGAGCCGTGGAAATGCATTTCCAAGAAATGGCTCGCGAGCACCTGCCACAGACGCGAGCATGAATAATTTTTTCATAACATAATATTAACAATAATAATTGTTGTGTGCCCCCCCTGCAGGCTCCACAACGTCGCCATGTTCCATGTTGCCAAACTTCCGGGCAGACGTTCTCTCGGAGCCCCTGCAGCATTTCCCTGATTTCCCCTCAGGTTTTCTTTGTGCCTTCGGTCGCCTCGGCCACTGCCTGTGCCTGTGCCCCTTCTGGGGTTAAATCATAAAAACTGGAAAATAATAAACAAAACATTTCAATTGAACGTGAAGGAAAACTCGTAGTGCACATAAATGATTCAAAATTTGTGTGTTTCATGCGAGAAAGGGTGGAGAGGGAGCTGCCTATGACTGCTCCGGAATTCGTATGAAAATGTCTGAGTAAATAGGAGCACAGCCTGCTGGCCTGTGCCAGCGAAATAAATTTAACAAAATAAATAAAAGCACTGCACGCAGTTTACCCGAGGCAAGTGGCAAGCAACTGCTGCAGGAGGCTATAGAATATATACAACTATCTATCTACATAGAGAGATATCTGCATAAAACCGGGAGTGGCAGTGAGGAAGGTCTTGTCTGGGCGATCGATGGACAGACAATTTACGACAACAATATAACAAATCAAAAATTCACAATTACGCATTTCCCCCGCCCACGCGGGCTTGGTTTTCCGACGCTTTCTGTCTTCCTGTTTGGCCCAAAGACTTTTTCCTGGTCAGATTTCCATTTTGATTGCCGCTATTATACGGTTGTGTATTTGTTTAGGCCATTTAGGGTTGTCTTACCAATTGGCTTTATCGCTTTATAATAACTTGTTAAATATTTTCTTTGATCGGGAAGGAACTTACAGGGAATTGATTTTAAACTTAGAGCTTACTTGGGGAAAGACATTCAATATTGAAGAGGTGTATTTACAAGGATGTCCCGTAAAGTATGGGAATAATATTTATCAACTTGTGAATAACCTAGGAAGCAATTTATTTGTTTTATTAGTCTTAATTTTGCTAATCACTTTCTTGAATCATGCCAAAACTGACCCTAGACGAAAAACTATATATGAATTATATAGACAATGCGGAGGAGTAATTAACCTGTTAGCGCCGGAGAACAATCAGCGAGAGTGCCGGAATAGGAAAACAAAGCCTGGCTGGTTTACTCCTCTCTTGGACTCCCTGACTGTCTCTGTGACTAACTAGACCAGGCTACGTGGCAGAAATGTGTCTACAGATTTACGACTCTCACCAAGGGTACTAACTTACCCTCGGAATCCTACGCCGTCGAAGCAAATAGAGCACGGGAGCGTGCTGGCGAAGACAAGCATTTGACATTTATGTGCAGGCAAATGCATTTCCCGGAGTACTCGAACAAGGCAATCGGAGGCAAGTACTGGCCGGAGTGCTGCGGTTCAAGATCATTTGCATTCACCAGCAGCCAAAAGAAAAACAGATATGCACTTGGAAAAATTGGAATATAAAAAATAAACAAAAAAAGTATCCAGGAAATCAGTAGGGAAATGTATTATAGGGAAAGGCATTTACCCAAAGCCTTTTAAAGTTAAAAAATTTTGTTAAAAACCTTTACTGATTCTTTTAATTTAATTAAGGTCTGACAAAGGTATTTCTAGAAGCATTTATTTTCCCCAGTGTACAGTGTCACTTGCACTCCGTGGAGAGCAAAAGAGATCTTCCACTCGAAGATCGACCCTCGCTGGATCGTTCCGCAGCCTCTCGCCTTTATGGACTCCGAAATGTGCAATTTCAGCTCGGGTCCACACCGAGTTTTTACGAGTTTTCCATAGGTTCCAATGTGCCGGGCATCTGTCTGTCTGGCCGGAGAGTTACTTGGCCCAATGCACCCAGTCCACTTAGGAATTCCATGGACAGACCACATGGAGTCTCTCGCCTGCTCGCCTTTAGCCACTTCACTTTTCCTTCTTCAGTTTTCCTAGCTGCCCCTGGAGAAAAAAAAAATATAGTCAAAATGTGTTCCCTTAGCACAATTGTTGGCGAGATCTAGCTGCAATTTTTAATGTGCGTTTCTATACCCTCGGGTGTGTGTATTTGTGTCGGCCTTTGATGCTCTCGAGTTGCAGTTCCTGTGTTTCCCCTTAATGTGCCGCGAATATGTCGCCTTGTAGCCTTATTATGGCCTTCTATTTTTGGCCCATCATTGATGACAATTTTCATGTTGGCAGTGAGGCTGAAAGGGAAATGAAGCAAAAATATGTTTGAGACAAAAGCAGGCAAATGGGACGATTAGAGTAGTAGTAGATATATGTAGGAAATATAAAAGTAAATGAAGAGTTGGAAATATTAGCACATTTTATATTAAATAAATTAGGTTTCCAAGACATATTTAAGTTGAATATTGTAATAAAAGAATTCCAGAAGGTCTTGATGTTCTTCCTTCAAAAAAATGCCTTAAATGTTTCAGAGAGATTCCTATTTTTCTTTCTTTAATTTCAAAGTTCTCAAATAATCTTCTTTAGAATTACCAATTTGTTTTTATATTTTCCCATGGCTGGATTCAAAAGAATATTTCTCCCACCGCCCAGGTTCTCAGGGTCCCTGAAAAAACCGTCTCATAAATGTTTCCTTCAACAAATGACAGAGAACATCATCGGTTGTTTGAGGAGCACAAACCACAGACAACAACAGGCGGCGTACTCAACTCAAACTTTGACACTGATAGGACACGGGGAATACTAAACCGGGAGTTCACCTCAGATATATGTATAAATAGTATCGTATGGTATCGGAACTCATCTAATATGCGCGACGGGCACAAGACATAAGGCCTGGCTCACGGATGGAAAATGCTAAGTGGAAAATCGTTAGATAGGAATGGGATTCGATTCCGAATCGTGGACGATACTGCGATGCAGTGATTATATATTTGATCATGCGAAAAGCGCACGCAAAAGAAAAACATGCGCAGGTACAACCTCAACAATAACAACAACAAAGTTGTTGCTCTGTTCAGGAAAAGTGAGTTTTCCCTCGGAGGGAGATCGATCGAGCGAGGGGTGAGCGGTGAGTTCTGAGCTCCGAATTGCGAGGGGTGCGTGGGTGCCTGCAATATGGCAACCATATTTAAAAACTGATCCCGTATGCGTGTGTGAGTGAGCAAGGGAGAGGGAGAGAGGCATAGAATGCGAGTGCAAGGGAGAGAAGAACAATGTTTTTATGCTGCCTGCACTGAGAGAAAGTATTTATAGAATTTTGTGTTTCGAAATTTATGAATTTTGAATGGAATAATGAAGATATATTTTTAAACTTGAAAATACTATGATTTAATATATTAGTTTTAGGTTATATTAAATTTTGCCTTTTTTTATTAATTTTTTGAACAAAAACATGACATTGGTTATGAAACAGCACAGCAAACTCTAAATATGTAGATATATGTCGAAAATACTTATTAGAAAATTAAATTCACTTTACAAAAATCGGCTTTCAAAATTTCCCGGTATATTTTATATAATTCGATTTACTGTTTAATACATGAACCTGTTTAATCGGAAAAGAACAATTTAATTGTTCAAATATTTTCGACAAAAGCAATATTTTAACGATTTCACAAATCTTTAAGTTGTATTATTTTCAAAAATTGCCAAGTTATTAGATCATTAAATATAATGACCTCTAGATATATTTAAGTTACTTTCCATTATTTACTCTATACAATAAAATAACAATTGGAATATTTCGTACTGAGAAATATGTTCAAAATTTTACAAAGAAAGTAAACAGTTTGATCTTCCCACTAACACAATAAATATTTTTTTATTGTTAGTTAGTATTTAATGGTAAAGTAAACAATTTTAACTAATTTTTGAATCATATAATTTTTAAATTAAAAAGATCATTTTGAATTGATGGTTCTAATTTAAAATCAATAAAAATTTAAAATTTTGTTTATAATATCAGCCAAAAGCGTATCAAAATAGTTCTCAGTGTGCCCTGCACGTTGATGGAATGGTTGATGGAATGAAGAAGCGAGCGCTTGGTAAATGTAAATAAAAACCAAAACCGAGGAGGGATTCTCTGCGCCGGCAGAGCCGCTGGCCGAGGCAGAGGCAGAGCCGGAGGCGGAGGCGGCATCGGCGACATCGGAGAACGCAGAGGAGCGGAGTGGTCCGTTCTCGTTGGAGTTTTAGAATTTATTCCGTTTCGGGATGTCAATGCAGACGCACGCGCTGCGCGATCTAAAGAGAACTGAACTGAAGTGAAACTCGCAGTTGACCGCCTGAATTTGAATTGAGATTCGAATTTATGGTATTTGCCGTGCTCACACACACGATAATTTGACATTTGTTTTGTTTTCGCCTGCCATTTTTGGCACTCGCGCCGCTCTGTGTTTTTCCCGCTTTCGCGCCTGCGCGCCACATTTTGGCGCGTGCGCATGCGCAGTGGAAGTTAAATTTGAATTGGAACTGAACGTGGAACTGCAAGTGTAATTTTGCAAGTGAAAGTGCAAATGCATCGCAAATCGGAGAGCTCTGTTCTGTAAGAGACTCTACAAATACTCCATCATCTAAAGGGGAAAGATATACCGCAGGATCTCAAGATGTTTGTCACTGTGGATAACACAAACACCTTCTTCTCAGGTATAACTTTTGAAAAAACTGGGTTACAAGTCATTTGTGACTTTTTGTTCTTGGATTCAAAAAGCCTCTGAACTTATATAGCACTTTCTAACTTATTTAAAGCGTTTTTATATTTGAAAAAGTCCGTATTATTTAATTTCAAAAAAAGGACACTTTTAATTAACATTTTAAATTATATAAACTCATTGATATTTAATATAACTCCATTTACCTATTTATAAAAAATATATATTTAAGAAAAATTAATTTGTTATAAGGTATATAGTTAATAAATAATAAATGAAAATATATTATAAAATTCCCTTACATTTTATAGCTTAAAGGGTTTTTCGTAAATTTAAGTTAATTGAAAGCAGACTTCTTTATAAGATATTTTAGAGTTATTAGACAATTCTCAAACCAACAAGCGAGAGTCTGTTATTTAATTTCTAGATTAATTTAAATCTATATTTTTTATATAGTTTTCTATTAATCTGATTTGAAAATTAATCTTGTTTCAATACCATCTTATATTTAGTATCTTCCCTTAATATTATATTATATATTTTAAGCATTTTAAAACCCTAAATTCCAAAACTAACTCTACCTTTCATTTGTATCTCCACACAGATAACCCCTATTATTTTTGCAATGACACCAAGTCGCCCCGCACCCCGGACTCGCAGTCCTCCAGCCGGGGCTTCTCCCTCTTCAAGCGCCGAAACTCAAAGGGCGCCAGCAGCCCGCGTCCGGTGGTGGTGACCAATCCGGAACAGATGCGTCTGATCACATCCGCCAATCTGGACACCACGGCCACCATGGCTTTTGGCAGTCCGCGTGGCAGCTTCAACTCCCTTGGCGGCTTCTCGCAAGTGAGTTTCATTCCATTGTTAATGGAGCATACGCTTCTCCGATTCCGGATTTCGGATTTCAGATTATGATTCCTGAGTCCGATATGTGTTTCTGATTTATCTGGTGAATCTGCCACTTCCTGTGCACTTCTAATGCACCGCCCTCTTCCGCTTTTTCGCTTACTCTTTGCAGCACTCGTTCGAAATGCAGCCGATGCATCACATGTACCGCCAGAGATCTGCCAATTCGCACTCGGAGTTCCGGGAACGTCTTGGTTCCTGCAATGAGACGCACAGCTCCCAATGTCCCGGAGGAGGAGGTGGAGGAGCTGGAGGAGATCACGACGAGGTCTTCAATCCGATGACATCGCCAACAAGGTGAGACATTCGAAGAATTGAATTTGGGCAGGGGATTTGGGATGCCAGTGTTGGGGGTTTGGCTTCGTTCGAGACAGTTTTTATTTATTTCTTTATACTTTCTTAAAATAAATTAAAAAAATCATGATAAATAATATTAAGGGTCTCTAATATAAAAGTAAAAAACAGAAATTCATTTTACAAAGCTTTAAAATAAAAACACATATTTTTGAAAACCTTACCTTAACTAGCTTTAAACACTCGATATATATTTAAAAAACAAATATATAGCTAAGTTTAATTTCAAAATATATAATTTTTAAACTCTTAAATCTAGTTTTTTGTATTTTTAAAGTATATTATATATTTTCTTGTCTTGGTATAATTTTATAAATATTTTTCTGTCACCTCTGATCTAAAGCATCGAACTTGAAAGTGTGAGGAATTCTGGGATTTGGGCGTCAACAGGATGCAGTTGCAGCTGTTGACAGTTCGTACCACCTCCTTTTCCGCCCCGTGCTAATCGTTGGACTTTCCATTTTCTTTTCCTCCGCCCTTACTGCAGTAGCAAATCCCACAGGCATCACACTCTACCCAGTGGCGGAGCCCGTCGCCATTCCTTTGGAAACTGGGCCCAGCATCAGCACAACAACTCATCGGGCTCATCAGCGGGAGCGATGGGATTGGGATCTCCAGACGAGGTGCCCAGCATGATGGCCCCCCGACCGCCCCTGGTATCCCCCAACAAATTCCGTGGCAATTCGCACCGGCGAAGAGGTGAGTTCACTTGACACTTTCTGTCTTCTGTATGCAATCTCCGTGTGCTGCGAATTCCTATGCTAATTGGGAGGGTCAGTAAATAGAAAATAAAAGAAAAACAAAGGGGAAATTGCCAGGGAGATAAATAAATAAAGAGTAGTTAATTATGCAGTTTTATCGGTAGAAAGTAACTTAAAGGAGTCGTTAGACATTTAAACCAATTTTAATAGAAAATGTGTTTGTGTCAAGATTTAATCAATTCCTTATAGCATTTAATTTATAAACCTATTGAATTTAATTGTTCTTCTATTGAATATATTATTTAATTGCTCTTTTTTTAGAATATTTATCTTAAAACTCATTTGCTCTTAATTCTTGATCTTTTAAATTAAATAAGTAACTCAAATAATATCTGTAACCCCTTAACTTGTTCTTAGGTCCCTCTGAGATAAATTTATTATGACTTTAAAACATAATTTAAATTCAAAATTAAATCCCTAAGACTTTTCCTTGTCGAATATACCCCAGCAACTTATTTAATTCACCCTTCAAAGTTGTGCCGCAGCCATGACAGAGACAAAGTGTTTGGCAAATTGCATTCCCTGCCCTCGTTTTCGCGTTCGCATTTTTGCACTTTGGCGGCTGTCGAGGGGGTTTCCCTGCCTGTCCAGCTATACCAACAACCTTTACCTCGAAGCTTTTAAGCATCACGTTTGCATATTAAGCGCCACTGCAATGCTTCTCTGACAGGCGCCATGGATCCGCAGTCGAAGCCCACTCCCTTTGTCCCTCGTTTGAGCCAAGTTAACAGCATTGCAATGTTTACGCAAGTGATAATTGTAATCGCATTTTGTCGCCACAGCGTCGCCAATCTTTGTTTTGTGGCGTAATGAGGCGATTGTTTATATATATATCTATATATATGCTATATAGTGGTATACCTGATCGCTGGCAACGCGCCTTCCTGGCTGACTGACATTTGCGACTGGCCTGACATTGACAGTCCTCCATCAGGCGTGATGGATGCCCCCAAAGCGGGTAGCTGCATGCCAGATGCCTACACAAATACCTGCTAAGGCTACACTATACACAAAGCCTACACCAGAGAAAATATTTAGTACAAATTCTTAATATATTTAGGAAAATATAAATGATTTAAAGCAATTTACAAGGCATTCTAATAATAATTAATATGCTCAATATGAGATCTCTTTTGTTTATTATAAGTTCAGGGAGTATTTCAAGAGTCTTGTATTTGTTATATTTTTTTCTGTGTGTATATATCTCCCAGTTAAAGTCACAGGTATATGGTTTATGATTCGCTCAGGACTTCTTTGCACGATCGTTGGGTATTCATCAAAACGTTTTCAAGGTTTCGCTTGCCTGACATTGAGATATGATGGACAATCTGGAATTGATTTAAAACACTTTCAGTTGAGGGATAAGACCAAGGCAATTTTTGAGGCTTAAGAGCTCAGAAGGAAGTGCTCATGAGAGGGCTTTCTATGTGGGAGGTATAAGAACACTTGAGGAAAAGGCACTCAAGTTTATATTTTCATTTTTATTAGAATGGAAAAAGACAAATTAAATTGTCGACAATATTTTAATAAGACAATTTAACACTTAAAAAACTATGTAGTAAAAAGTCCTTTCTCTTCTACCTTTTTTATCCCCTATAACAACTGTGGGTGTCCCCTTTTTATAGCTTTCATTCCCACACATTATTGCTAGCCATTAAGGCATAGAACCAACCACCAAGGAAGTTAATTTTATTGTTATCGCCATTATTATTAAGTTTTATGATAACTGTTAGATACTTCCTTATAGAGCGTCTTTTCCTAGATTTGTACCCCTTCCATATTCGTCCCACTTTTCGCACTCATCGAGGCAGTTTGCAATCCATTCTAATTTCTCGCCTTATGCAGGAAACTGGGCAATTCCGCACAATCAGCAATTAACCCACAACGCCCACAGGCGACTCTCCTCCACTCCGGTTTTAACACCTTAAATTTATGGAAGCCACAAAGTTTGCCATATTGGCTGGCGAGTGGTGTCGTTGCAGTGCATTTTCTCAATATTTCAAATAGAAAAAAGGGCGCGAGGAGTTATGTACATTTCCGCTTTTCGAAAAACAACAAAAGACGATGGCCATTGCAGTTTGTTATTATGTTTGCTGGCCACATGGCGGATGGGCAATATGGAGTGGAGTCCATCGACTGAAGTCAATAGACGAATGACAGGCATAAATTGAAGAACTGCACAGCGTTTTTGGCCCGGGGGAACGGAACTTGTGCATAATTGATGGGCGGACTCCGGCCTTTTGGCTTCTCGCATTTTCAGCCTTCCCTCAGCTTCGTGGCCAACGAAACGTGTTAATGGCACGGAAGCGAGGAAGAAGGCAAAAAAAAAAAACAAAGAAGGGGAGCTTGCTGGCCAACTGCATATGGCGCGTGCCAGGCAAGCGATTGGCCAAATTTGGCCCTCCCACAAATTGGTATTCAGAAATTGGCTACCATCAAACTGTGAATACATCAAAGCCAATCAAACCTGTGTTTACTTTGGCCGGGGGCTTCCTCTTTTTGATTTGGCCTGTAAAAAATGAAGTCTGAATGAAACGTAGCAGCAATATGCCATTTATCAATTTTACACAGTTTTAATTGCTCCCCGCTCGCTTTCAGCGGAATGTAGCAGGTGATTTGGGGTCAAACCGAGTACAGAACTTGCACTTGTTTACCCCAGAAAAGCAAAGGAATAAGAAAAGTGTGGAGAAGAGTTTTCCCCCCAGTCGCGAGCTGGCTTCTGTTTTCAATTCCCCGGAACATCTGGAGAGTGTGCCGACGCCGCCACATCTGCCATCTTTTCCATCTTTTCCAACTTACATCTCCACTCGGGGGTTCAACACACTTCTAGCCTCCGTCTGCGCATATCAAGCAGAACCAAACTGAAAAAGGGAAAAAACTCAGAGGGAGACCCGAAAAAATCCTATCGAGGAACTCAACTCGACTCAAGTGTCTTCCTTGCCCCAACACCTGTTGCATTCATAAATACTAAGCACTGAGATTTGAGCAGGGCCGGCTTAATTAACATAATTTTTGGTAGGATAATAACAATGTCTTCTCTACCCGAAAAAGAATTACTATACTTGAATTTTGCTCACGTTTTTGATTTGGTGGAGGTTTCCTTTTTTTTGTATTCTTGTTTGACTGATTTTTGTCCGTGACTATTTGGTAAAAACCCAGGGATAATGTGTATAATTTCAAGAGATAATTATGCTGGATCCTGGATAGAGAATACATTTAATTCTTAAAGATTAACTAAAGTTTTACATATTTCAAAAATAATTTTATCTAACTTAAAACACTAATATTTGCCTAGGACTAAAGAATAAGTATTGAAATTCAAAAGATCAAGACTAGAATTTAATAATTATATACATTTCTTAGCTTACATATTATTATAGTTAAAAGAAACATCCTCTTTAATTTATTTTTTGTTAGTAAATATTATATATTTAGTACTCCTTGACTCCCCTTTAAGACGTATCTACCATTAACCTGTCAGACTTTAATCTCAGCTCGCCATCTTTCTGCTTAGTTTTGCAATTTACAAAAATATTTCTCGCCGCATTAAATTTAATGATTATTTCATATTTTATTGCTGTTATTGCGGCTGTCCCTTGTCTGGAGTTTCTGCTGCTGCTACTGCTGCCATTTAAATGGCCGTAAATAAAAATATATAATTTTTATTTGTTTACAAGCTTCGGCCTGGCTCCTAACTGTTAGGGAACCCCTTACCGAGGGTGGATGGGAGAGTTGTTAAAGACAATTGGAGATCTGTTGATCGCTTAAAATGCCATAACTCCGTTTATAGTCGCCCGCGGGAGGCGAATCCGGGGGCAGAGCTCATTTAAAATGGACAATGCGTTGATTAAACGTCACGGGCACGTACAAAAACAAAACGTTGACTTTTATTATTTTATAATCTCCCAGTGCACCCAGAGAGAAAGAGAGAAAAATGGTGAGAGAGAGAGAGCCAACTAATTGATATTCTTGGCACTCGGTGAAAAATCGGTAGAAGCCAAGTTAAGAGCCGAGCTTTTGCCAGTCGAAGTTGAAGGACTGTGGCAACTTGACGCTCCAAGCGTTGCGCATGCGCAGTGGAACAGAAACACAAACTCAGAACGCCATTGAAAAATATAAACTTTTTAGGAACAAAGAAAAACTCCATTGATAATGCTCTGAATTTCTTGTGCTGTGTTTCGAAATTAATAACCAAAAATGTTGCTGAAAGTGGAAGACATCGAAATGGAGACGTTCTGCTGCGGTGAGTAGCAGTTTATCTCTTGGATACTTCTTGAAACAAAAAACAGTGAAAATCAATTACGAAACCCAGGCAGGAAAATCCAAAAAGAAAACTCTAGAAGAGCGGAATCTTCAAAGTGACAGCACTTAAAATGCAGACAATGAACTGAATAAAAAAGCAAGAGATTTGAAAAAGTAGAAAGGGTTCCTCAAGTGGGGGTGTACCATAAAGATACCCTTTGAATGGTAATTGAAGGATATTTTGTGCCATTTTTCCTGTACGTGACTGGCTCACTCAATTTTTTTTTTCCAAAAGGATAAAGGAATTAGCTTGTCCCATATGCAATTTCCCCTCTTTATTAAAGGTTGTTTTATAAGCAATTTCCTTATATGTATTTTGCTTTTATATTTCAATTTCCTCTATATTTTTTGATAAACCCAACTCAGACATCAGCACGTGTTGGAAAAATATGAGGGACACGGCTTCGAAAATAGAGCAAAGATTGAGTTTCCGCTTAAAACCGTCTAGACTCGGTTCCCTGCTCCCCTATATTTTTTTTCTAATTAAAACACACAAAAAACCAGGGAAGGAAAATGCCAAGCCAGACACAAAAAGCGGGAAATTAAGGGGGAAAAAACCAAGGGGCAGCTACCCCAAAAAGAAAAACACAGATGTATGACGAGTTTAAATTATCAGGAGGGGATAGCGCGTGCCCTTCTAGGCTTCAAAAAACACTCATATTACTGGATGTACTCGTGCTCGTACTCGTACCTCGCTTCCCTGCCTGTGCTGTGCATTTAAAAATAGCAAATAAGCAAACAGCAATTATAAACCGAATTGAAAAGGGCTGTGCGTGATGTTAATGCTGAGCAACAGTCGCGGATCGCTACCAAAGGGGTGAAGGGAGAAGTTCTGGGAGGAGGGGGCGGTAAAGGGCAGCAGGTGCCGCTCCGCAGTGGCAGCAGCATAAATACATAAATACCATTTAAACATACACATATGTATGTATGTCCGGCCCAGACAATAATAACAATAACAACAGACTTTCGCAGAAAGTAACGTACAATTTGCAGTTGGCGCTGCGAAAACAACGCGCAGGCGCACATGCAAAAACAACAAACACTTGGAAAAACGTAATGGAAATTCCTGGAAACATTTAGATATTTAAAAGGAATTTTTTATTTAAATGTGTTTATTTTTCATACATTTTTTGGATATTTTTTTATGGCTATAAGCAGGGAATGTTCATCGCTAGGCTTCAGTAAAGGTGTATTAACAAGAATTTAGCCCTCAACATCAAATCGAAAATATCGTACATATTGATGTCTAGAATTTGTAATAATCAAACAATATCGAAATTAACGTTAAAATATCAACATTAACGATACAAATTCGAGTATTTAAATTGTGTTATATTTGTATATTTTTCGGATAAAATGGGTTAGATGTATTAAAATAATATCGTTTAATTTCAAAATGCATCGTCAAATATCGACATCGCTACTAGCAGCTACTTATAGGGATTTTAAAAATTAAATTTTCTTGTAAATAAATATATAACCTCCTCAAAGTATGCAATAATTATTACTGGCTTAGAACCTGCTATTATATGGTGGTGTTAGTCCAATCTAGTTTTCTTCGTTAAGTATTTTTCAACATTTTGTATAAATACTTACTTAAGATGGCATCACTTCATAAATATTTTGTATTCAGATTTAATCTTCAAGCCTTGGCTTGTTAGTAAAAAATATTATACTTCTTACTTATAGTGCACTTTCTCTCAGTGCAGTTCACGCTGACAACGACAGCGCAGCCGACAGCGACTGCAACGGCGCTGCCGACTGCGCGCCTGCGACAGCGACACACGCACCGGAAATCCCTCATAGAAGCCTGCCCGTGTGTGCGTGAGCGCTGCGCAGTCGACGCTTGCAGCATAAATTGCATGCAGCAGGAAGCAACAACAACAACGGCACATATGGAGGCGCTTGCCCTCTCACTTCCACTCGCTGTCCACTGTCCATCCGCCCCACTCCTCCGCGGCCCTCTCCCCACTCTGACTCCCGCGCTCTTGTTTATTAAACGGAAACGAAAAATTTGACTTGATTATTGTCAAGTTATCATCGTCGTTGTATTTTCCTCGCATTTTTCGCTTGATTTTTGTATGTTTGCCATAAAAAAGTAACGAAGAAGAAGTGTTTTACGCTACACTAGCGAACAAAATGCGGGCTCTGTGGATTTTAATACTTATTGGGATTGATTTACTCGAGTGTTTTTACTCACGCCTATTAACCTTGATGGGTTTTTTTGGGAATTGGGGAAAATAGTTATATTTTTTGACAGATTTTTATAGTTTTTTGGGTTTAAAATTATTAAGTAATGAAAAATTATAATTAAATATATATTTTTTTTTTAAAGCAAATTAAAAAGTTAATTTAAATTCTATTCTATTTCTATTAAAGTTAATTTTCTATTAAAGTTCATTTTTAAACGTTAACAGATCATCTAAAGATCAGGTCCAAATATTTTAACTCAAATTTGATCGAAATACAATGTGTAATAATTTAAATAAATAATTTATATTTGAAATACAAAATTCAATACATAAATGAATGCTCTGTTACATTATTTAGCATTTTCTCTCTTTAGTTTTCCATACCTATACCCCTTCATCTCTCTATCTTTATCTTAAAAAATAATTTTAAAAATATTCCTAAAACCCTTAAAATCCATTTCCCCAAGCACTTTCCCGGAAAGACTTTCCCTATAGAGACTCCTCCTCGCTGGAAAGAGTTTAAACCAAAAGCAACGATGTGTGCATTGTTTTAAATTGGCCAACAAAATATTTATGACTATATTAGGAGCCGCCTTTTGTGATGCGTGAAATGTTGCGGCTGAAATTTATGGCGACATTTATTGGCACACAGAATGCATAGATCAGTGGAATCACTGCCAGAGTGACATAAATACCACTAGAGGGAGTGGGAGAGGGACTCTCCTCTAGCCCCGAAAATGCAACGAATAAATTAGAAACGTAAAAAATAACACACACCACCCATCACACACACACACACCTCGGAGAGCCATCGGAGATGTGTGTTTGATGGAGTGTTTGACAAAGTTGTCGCTTTTCCAACTGGGGCGGGCATTAATCAACTTTCCCAGAGTCGGGGCGGGGGTGGGATCTTTGGTATTGGAATTTTCCCCCTTTATTTAAGACCACAAATGCCGACTTTAACACGAATTTTAATATTTTTTCGTTGAGAAATTACAGTTTCGGGTTGATCTTGACGGATGAGCAGAGACATTTGACACCTGCTGCACAATTACTCAATGCCCTAATACCACGAATTCTCAGCAGAAGCTATATGCTATATTCTTCATATACTATATTTATAGACGGCTAAAAAAACGAACTAAAAAGAGTTGTGCCTTTATAGGGGAACATGTGTGTGCGGAGAAATAACAAAACATTAATGTCAAAACCGTCAAAAATAACATCAGAGAGGAGCGGTTCGTAGGAGTGGGGAACAACTCCTCCTGCTGCTGGGACCTCCTTAGTTGTTTACAATTCAGTAAAAACTGTATTGAAATGCATTATGCATTATTCTGAACTTGGCTTATGTCAAGGCAAAAGGACCGCCCCGTCTAAGAATCCATCTAAATGCATTTTATGCATACTTCTTTGCATTTTATGAACTTCCTTCGGTTTATTTCACTTGTTTGCTGCATTTGATTGCATTTATCCCAACCCTGCCTTCTGAAAATCTATATATTCTGGAGGGTTGGAGGGATACTGAATGCCTTGACTTCATTTTCCATGACGCGGCACGCAGCGTGAAAATGCTGAAAACACTCCCACTCCTCGACTCCCACTCCCCAGCCTTCTTTAGTATTTGTTTTCCTTATGTTTATGGCTTGGAAAACGGTTCGATGCCTAATTTTTTTTCTTGTAGTCGGCGGAGTTGTGTAGTTTTTCGCTATTTAGGGCTGAAAGTGAAATTTCAAAACGTTGTTTATGTTTGCTTTTAGCGGGAAATTCCAGCAAGGGAAAAAAGCATTGGAGTTCTCGATGCAGCATTTTATGATGTGTTTTTAAATGTTTTCATTATTAGAACGTTTCAATGAGAATATAAATTTCTTCATTTACTGGGTCATCGGGGTGTACTTTATGGAGTGGTGTTCTTGGAAAGTCGGATAATGGTGTGGATAGATATTTAGGGAGCTAAGTTCAAGGGGTCTCTTAAGACTATAGCTGAAAAATTCATCTTTTTATAAGCATGGCTGTTCTTTTAAGTTGTAAGCTTTATAACGACTTAATTTCACTTGATTTTATTAGTTTAAATATGATTCTTTTCACAGATACTTTAAGAAATGTAATTAAACAGTGAAAACCACTTTATATCTGCCACATTTTCCCTGTGTTTTGAGTGCGAGGCTGCTACTTGAGTGCCATTGTTTGAGCACATCTTTCAATTAGCCAAAGAGCTGCCCAGGGCTGTCATTATGCCGAACATGACCTCTCACGAACTCGAAACGCAAAAACCCAGAATGCAGGCGTATTCACAGCCAGAAAACCAAATCAAATGCAATGTCATTTATAATCGTTGTGACTGACCATCCCCATTCCCATTCCCATCTAGCACAGTTTTCCCCCTGGTGTCCAGCTGTCAGGGATTCTCACACATTCTCACACAGAGATTCACAGAGAGAGGCAATGAGAACAGCAATTTCCATTTAACGAACCTTGGGGCCCCCGGCGAGGGGCGTGGAAACTGGAACTAAAACAATTTAAATCATTTATGATTTATGCCTAGTGCAAACTAAATCTAAATTAATACAAATCTCTGCGAGAATTCTCTCTGGGGAACTCGGGAATTTGGGTTACTCCAGAGTTTTAGTGTGAGAAAGGATGTATCTGAGAATTTTTCATCTCAATTTGGAACGGAATGCTGCTGGCTGCAATCTCACAAGGAAGTCGACAATTAACCAAATCTCAAATTAAAAGATATATATGCGCATAATTAAGTTACAGTTGACATAATTAAATGATAATTGTTGGGCACACACGCACATTCTGCACATCGTGGGTACATATACATACATATATATGCTGACTTGTTTGTTGGTTTTATTTGGGGGGAAAGAGGGTTAATTTGTGTGTCGTCCGGTCCGTCCCGCCCCGGGCCTGCCTTAGCTCCTCATGACCGCCGCAGTCCATTTAATCCCGCATTTATATTTTTCTGTTCGCCTTTCGTTGATTTATGTCTCTTGCTGAAATACAAACAACAAAATATACAAAAAAATACAAAAAGTGTCACCATCAGCGGTTGGCATTTATTCAAATTGTTTTTTTTTCCCAAAAAAACAGAAATAAAAGAAAATATGTAGCCATACCAATATCCACTCTGCATTTTACCCACTCTTCCACTCCACACATTGTCATAAAAATCAAGCTACCATAAGCTAAATTCACTTATAAGAACATTTGTGATGAATTATTTGGGAATATTTATATACATTTATGGGGGCTCTTATTTTATGCCCATCTACGGGGAAATTGGACGATCTGCCTTCTTGGAAGGGTAGAAATGTTTTGTTTTCGAAGTTTAATGGTCCAAAAAAGCTTAACAATTCTTAGAGATTTTTTAAAGCATCCAAAGTTGCTTGTAGTTTAATATTTTTCTAGAAAATGCAGTCAAAATTATAATATTTTAGATGGAAACATATTTTTCTCTAAGCTTAATCTTTCAATTTTGTTCAATGATTTAACTTTTGTATATGGCTTTGTGATGTTGTTTTTATAAAGTAACTCAAATCACAAAACGCCAAATGAAACGTTAACAAGCTAGAAGTAAATATCCCTGATAAATCCTCACAAAACCCCATAAAATCTTATTAAATTAAGACCAAAGAAAATGCATAATAAATTCCTTAAAACCCCCCAAATGAATCTTCTCTCAAACCCCTTTAACTATTTTTTAACTGAATCAAACCAGCTTAGATGCCAGCGAGAGCTGCCTAGTCTCTCTCTTTTAAAAGCGTTAGTTTTAATCAATTAATTAAGTCGTAATCCTAGTCAGCCGCGGATTTGCAGCGGGTCGAATTGTGGTCTCGGTTCAGTTCCATTCGAAATGTGGATGCTGCGACGACAATTAGCGCAATGTTCGAGTCTGTTCGCGGCGCGTAACAATTAAAACATTGTGTGTGTTTTGGTTTTTTCTGTTGAGAAATTTCACTGCGGAATTTCATACAAGAGAAACGCAAAACGAAATTGTAATCGAAGTCGTGGAGGAAGTGAAAATGCGACTCTTCAGCTGCGCTTCGGGCAGGCAGGAGGAGGACTATGTGGACATGGAAATGAGTGAGTTCCCCTCGGGGAAGCACAGATACGAGGTCCATTAAATTGTGATCGATCACAGCCGAAAAGCACAGAGATCTGCCACCGAACAAAGGAAGGCATTTTGCCTTTCGCCGAAGGAGTATTTAACAATTACCAGATGTTCCCGCACTCAGCCAGCAAAAAATATATATGCACAACATATATGCAACTCAATGTCAAACTGCGCTTTTTCCCCCTTTCTCGGGGCCTTACTTGATTTTCTGTGCAAATTTTCAACAGCCGCGCTGTCGCTGTCGCAAAACTGTCGTCTGCCATGTAATTGAGAAATAAATTTCAATGCAGCCGCAACGACAGCCTACTCCCAGCCTCCGTCACAAAATCAAAGTTTGCAAAACTGAAGCGAAACAAAAGCCATTAAGGCAAAAGTCGGTCGAGTAGAGAGACCGAATGTGCAGGATCAGAAAAGTTACCCCAAAATATGGAGAGTGCACATCGAGAAAATGTATTAATATTTATGGGTTTTAAAATTTGAAAGGATGCTTTGATGTTTTAAGCAGAGTTTGTAAAAAAGGTCGTGATACATGACCATCAAGGAAAAGTTGTATATAGTTAAGCTATAGGGAATTTGTTATATTTGCATTTCAAAACAAACGAGATAAAATATAACTAGAGTATTTAAAAATAATTTTAAGACAATTTTTGTATGATCAATAATTTCGTAACTATAACTTAATACTTAATTTTTTGCTTATTACCAATCATATTTAAGAGGGATTTTCTTTATAATTTTTTATGCTTAGTCTTGACTTCCCTTTACTTTTCAACTTGATTTTCAAATATTATAATCATCTTTTTCTGCCTAAGCAAATTATTTTCACAAAACCTTCAAAGAACCCTCTTTTCTTTCCGTGTTAAAAGACAGGATCAACATTTATTCGGTCACAGTAATTAATCACAAAAAAGGAGGGCCATAGCAAAGTTTTCGGAAACTAACCAGAGTTCCACTTAATTATGTCGTCAAGGCTTCTGTTTTCGAATGCATCAAATTAAATTTGACAATATTTTTTTTGCATACAAAATAAAAGGCAGAAGTGGAACAAAGCGAGGGCTTCCCCTTAAAACATATATATATTGTATATTATTTAGTAGGCAGCGAGCAGAAGTTGAGTTCCTTATGGCTTCTGCCTTATAATAAGGGAAAGACAGAGAAGTGCAAAGCGTAGCAGGCGACAGGACGAAAAGAAGGCAGGTCCAAAGATAGAAAGACACTGGGGAAAAGTACATATAAAAAACGGAATACTTTTAAAAATATTATTTATTAAGATTTAATAATAAATTTTGAATATTTTTCCTTAAGAAATGCTTTAAATGCTTCACTTTTATTGAGCTATCCCAAAAATACTCCTCTATTTCATAAAATATTTTGCTCTGAGGCCATTTTGTTTTGTGAATTAAATTAAATAATTAAGAAAACTTCATTAACTTTGTTAGCTTTATAACATAAAACAAATTTTAATTTAATCAATTCCAATACAAGAATTACTTAACTGGATTGTTCTTATATAAAACGTTGTTCGCTTACTTTCCAAATTTAGTTCTAATATATTTATTTAAGAAGTAACCTGCTTTGAAGCATTTTTCCTTAATAAGCTCTTCTCCCAGTGTACTGGCTGCTGACATCGCCGCCATTTGTGGGTGTCAAGAAGTTCAGATTCTGGCAAATGCAACAGTGGATTTCGGTTTGGCCAGGAGATAGCATCGCTTCTTCTCCACTTCCCAACGCATCTTCTTCTGCCGTTTGTATCTGTATCTGCTAGTGCGTGTATCTGTGTGGCTGCGTGTTTTTGCTCCAGAAGGAGATTTATTTAAATGCTCAAAACGTGACTAAATTTATGAGGCAACCTGAGGCGGCTGCCGGGTAAAATGGGAACTGATTAGTCCGGCCTAATTTATTTGGCTAAAATCGGGAGAATGTCCGCTCTTTTAACAATAAGTTCCGAAATTGATGTTGTTTTATTTGGTTTCAATCTTGAAATCTTTTGTTTTCGTTTCACTAAAATCGAAATCCAACTATGAATCTTCCGGACAGTCGCCAAGAGAGTGTGGCAGCGGAATGTGTGTGGAAAGTGCAAGGGATTCCTGGCATTATCTCTAAATTCCTAAAGTGTTGAGCAAAGCCCTAGGAAAAGTTTTGGAAAAGTCTTACAACACCATTATCCAAATATTACATTCTGGGATTTAACAGAGTGAGTGAGTGGGAAATGTGTGGAAATATTAAAGAAATAACTTAAGTGTGAAGGAATTTCCACAAAATATCTGTATTATGGTAGGGATTTTTTTAAAATGTTGTGATTCTACTGTGGAAATATTTATATTTATGAAAATATTTAAGAAGGCAAATAGTGTTTTACCATCTCAAAGAAGTGTTTTTAAAAATTTTAAATAATATATAGCCCGATACCCATCGTTCAAAATCTTTTTTCTCCAAACATAAACCTTTTCAACTTCTCCCACACGTTTACCTCAATTTATCAATTGAATCTTTCCACTCAAACCTGACTTTAAGGAAAGATAAGAATGCATTTTTTGTGATTCAGGTGACACAAGTCCTTGATTGCAATTATCGCACATTTGCGGCGCTTAAAGATCCCTAAAAAAGTCAAATTCCCCGCAGGAAAGTCAAACAAAAGTAGGAACTATTTGAAGAGGCCACAAATCACGCAGGTCAAATCCTAAGTAAACACATTATTTATCGCAGACACACACTGAATACTGAAATACTGGAATACTGAAATACTATGCATATATATAGGACTTGGAAGGAGAGATTACACACGGGGTCGCCTTGGGCCAGTGCCTGGCAGCTTATCAGCAACTCCTCCGAAGTCTCCGGAGTTTTTTGTGGCATTTTTGCTGATCGTTGCTCAATTTGTTTCTTGTTTCATTTTCCAGACAACTGCGGCAACGTGAACAACGCCAGTGGAGCGAGTGCATCCGGGTGTATGGGATTGGGTTACAACATGGACGACATCCTGATCATCACAGCCAAGCACAGCGAGAGGGCCTATTTGTGGGCCACCTTCCTGAAGAACCACTTCGACAAGATCACCAAGCAGCGCGGACGGAAGCCATTCAAGTGAGTCTACAACTAGAATTTAATTACTTAATTTTAAGTGAATAAAATACTGAGAAGTTAACTAGATCTTAGAGAGGTTCAGTAGTAATAAAACATTAATTCTAATAGTGAGTTTTTATTGCTTATAAATTAATTACCGGATGTCTGGCCTAATTAAAAAACCAGACGTTATGTTTAAAGAGCGTGCAAGCCATTAAACTTGTTTAAATTCTAGAGCCCAGGCGAATATGCAAAAATAACTATAATTACAAGATATAAGCGAGACTTTGGTAGAATTTCAAGTATTTATTTAACATATTTACATATTTAGTTACAATCATTTTGTGAATACAAATGAGAGTTTTCATTGCAAGAGTATAACACTTTCCATTTCCACTGGAGATGCTACATTTTGTTTTATTTTTCTTTTAGAAACAAATTTTATTTTATAAAAGAAAATGCCTTAAAATTGAGTTTTTTAAATAAAAATTTATCAAGCCTTCTTCTTAGGTCACAATTTACAAGCATTAAATTCTGTATTTAAACAAATAAATGGATCATTTAAAGATTCAACAGATTAAAGATCTCACAAATCTTTAAATAAAATCAATAAAGTAGTATTTAAAATATTTTTATTAATTAAAATATCCCCTCTTTTCCCTCCAGTTTTCTGCACATCAAAATTGACGATGGTCCCTTCAGCGAGGAGATCGCCCACAAGTACCAGAGCACTGCCCTGCAGATCGTGATCCTGTGTCCCGCTCTGCTGGCCCTGCCGCACAGCTTCCTGATGACCCAGCTCTCGTCGATTATACGCATGGAGAAGGTCCTGGCCATCCTGCTGGACGTGGGCGAGGACAAGGTCAAGGAGATGCACAAGTCGGCGCTGCCCAGCTACTACAAGTGGCGGCGCTGTGTGGTCAGGGACAACGACCAGGTGCAGATCAGCAATATCCTGGGCATTGCCACCGATATCCTGGGGAGAGCGCTGTGCCAGCGACCGCCGTGCCAGGATAGCTCCTCTGGAGCCTCCTCGGGCGGTGGTGGCTTGTCACGGAGCTTCTCCAGCTGCACGGAGGGATTCACCGTGCTGCCCAAGAAGGTGAAGCTAGGCCAGAACAAGGTGGTGGCCCTGCTGGCGGAGGCGCTGGAGAAGAATGACACCCTCAAGCTGCTGGTGGAGAAGTCCGGGGAACTGATCGAGTTGCGCAACTTCAAGTGCCGCAATCCATACACCCTGCAGTTCTCCATACCGGAAGCCTGCATGGAGATCTCCACGATGATCGAGATTCGGATTGAGAAGAACGGCAAGAGCCTGGGAGCGAGACCCATCAAGTGCGAGAGTCGTTTAAGGGAGCTGGAGCAGCTGCTAAGGATTGAGGATTCGCCAATTGAGTTCATGTGCCATGCCCTGGGCATTGGACCCGTGGAGAGGGATGCCTTGGATCAGCATCTGCTGCAGAGCTTCCAGCGGAACATGCCGCCCAACTTCCACCTGCTGAGCGGCGGTAACAATGACCGCCAGCACCACTTCTTCAGCCGCCTGGAGTCCAGCCCAGAGGAATATCCCACGCTGCTGCACTTTGCAGCCAGATGGGGCCTCAATCGTCTCTGCATCCAACTGATGGAGTGTCCTGGTGGGGACACCGCCTGCGGCGTGAGGAACTGCGCCGGACGCACTCCGGCGGAACTAGCCGAGCAGGAGGGGCATCACAAACTGGCCCAGAATATTGTCAGCTTCGCCGAGTTCCACCAACTGACCACCATGTACCACTACTTCAAGGGCGTGAATCCGGGCCAAGGGGAGATCAGCCCCAAGCCCAGTAGCTCCAGTCCCAATGTGGTCATCGAGGCCCAGCCGGGAAAGGGTAAATCACAGAAGCCTCCCAAGCAACTACCCACGGCGGAGTACATGGAGATGTCCAGCGGATCGGAGCGGGAGAACACACCGGAAGTGAGGCCCAAAACAGAGACCATGGCCATCTCGAATCTCAACTACATCAGCGTGGAGACGGAGGACGAAAACCTGCAGGCTTCGGTGGCCGAAAAGAAGGTGGAGTCGGAGAAGAAGCTGCCGGAGGCTGGCTCCCAGCCAGGACCCGAGCAGACCACCAACGAACTGAGGATCAACGAGCCACCCTACTATCAGTCCAAGGAGCAGAACCAGCTGAGCAAGGAGCAGGTCAGATCCCTGGACGAGGTGGATGCGGCTCCCCTGTATCAGACGGACAAATTCAGCCAGGAGTGCTCCCAGCTGCTGGAGAACCAGCTGGGCAATGACTATGTGCTGCAGCCTTCGAATGTACCGGTGGCCCAGGACGATGGCAACTACCTGTTCCAGCCCTCGAACCGACCTGTAGAGGAGTCCCTCCGGCAAAACCGTTGCGCCACCAACAAGCCCGGCTATGGCACCCTGAAGAGGAGTGCCAGCGATGCCTCCGCCGCTAGCAATAGTCGCTCGAACGCCGACGATGAGCTGGCCGAGATCATGCACGACTTCAAGAACAATGTCCTGTCCATCAGGGATGTGGAGCTGCTGGTGGAGCGCTGGAAGCACCGCAACGATGTCCAGCAGAGCTTCCGCGAGAAGCAGGACCAGATCGATCAGCTGCGCAGGGAGTACGAGCGGATCCAGGAGCAGGTCAAGACGCATCTGAAGCGAGAGACGCCCTTCGAGAAGTTTAAGAAGTTCTTCTCGCGTGGCAAGCCCCAGCAGGCACAGCAGGGCAACGACAGCCTGCTGGATGAGACCAAATCCTCGATAGCCACCAGCTGCAGCTTCAAGTCCGGCGGCGGAGTGTCCACGAGCGTGGGAGCGGGCAGACCCATCAGCTCTCTCAGCCTGCAGAGCGTGTCCAGTTCCAGTTCCTCCTCGGGAAGGCTGAGCACCGGCAGCAATTGCAGCGGAGCCTCTCTTGGGGATTCCGGCACCCATTCGGATCATGAGGAGCGTCGAGGATTCCCACCGCACTGCCGCATGATGGACAACTATCTGGTGCCGCCGCCACCCAGGCCTGTGTTCACACCAAGCTCGACGCCCGGGGATGAGCGCCATCAGATTGTGTTCCCCTCTCCCATGTCCAGTTGCCAGCGCTTGAACACGCCCACCAGTCCCACGGGATCGGAGCACTACCAGATGTTCCCCTCGAACATCCCAGTTTATGGGAGCCAACCGCTGGCCAGCTCCCAGAGCAGCAACTACCTGAACACCATCATGGAGGCCAAGGAGCAAGCGGAGACGCAGCAGCAGCAACACTACCAGAACCAGAACGGAGTCACCCTGCAACCCATCAAGCTGAATGAGCGCTCCAACATCATCTACGGCAAGCTGACCAAGAGCCACTCCACCAGCGGCTGCAGCTCCTTCAAGCCCAAGCAGATCCCAGTGCCGTGTCCCCAGGTGGGCAGCATCGAGGTCCAGGCGGAGGTCTACCAGAATGTGGGCGATATTCCACCGGAGAAGGAGAACTCCAAGGCTGAGGCGGACACAGAGGTGACGCCCAACTACATGAACTGCTGAACGACACAGGAATCGAAATCGAAGAGAGATTCACATATAGTTATTAAGTCCTTTTTCGAGTTAGTTTTCGTTTAAATTTTAGCGGGAATCCGTTGGGAATTTTAATTCCTACCCATTTTAATCGAAATTGACAGCGACTGTCCCTGAACATTGTCCCTTTGGATGGATGAAATGAGTATGACCTAGTTATCGCTATTCTAATGTTTAGTTTTAAGCCTTTCGAAGGTAGACTTGAGGGTTGGTTCTTGGAGATTTAAAAAAGTTAATTAAAATAATTAAAGTTGTTAAATCCCTCTGAAGCAATTTCAAGCTCAACTCGAAGTTATTTGTATTATCTGTAGATTTAGTCTGCGGTTTCAACATCTAATTGTACATTTTATGAAACGATTGCAAGCAACCAAATCAAACATATCGCTAGCTGATAAGCCTAGGTCCTAAGTCGATACCAACGAATATCAAACGCGATTCATCTAAGGATATCATCTAGGATACATGACCATTTATCGCTAAGGACCCCACACCTCTTGGCATGCCGCTAAGCATGTAAAACTCGTTCATTCATTCTTCACTTCTCTCCACCCGAACACCCAGAAAAAGTTAAACGCAATAAATTTTTTACATATAAGCAGAGTGGAAACTTGTTTTCATTTGGCACGTGCAAAGGCGTCGGAAAATGTGCGGGAAATTGTGGGAGGTCGCTGGGTAGCGTTCGCGGCAAACAGGAAATCGTGCGGAATCCCCGGCAACACGCAAAATGGGATTGCAACTGCCAACGTAAATTTCCCTTTTATTTCTCTCTGGGAAACAAATGCAAGTTTGCTTTCATGAAGAGCCGCTGACTGGAGCGAATTTTCCGCGCTGCGCTGCTCGTCGGTTTAAATGATAGCAAAGGGAAATGGCAAAAGTGAAAATATGGAAAAAAGTGTCCTGTTTGTAGCATGCTTTTGTGCTGGCACTGAAATGGCCCCACAAGGATTAATAGCTCAAAGAGAAATATTTTATGCTTACATTAAAAACGTTTATGAAAGCAAAAAAGTGAAAATGAGCTTTGGAAAGTTATTCTTTTTTAGAACTCTTAATGTTTGATTAAAGAAAGAACTTTTTAATGGGAAATTAAATGATAATTACGAATTTAAAGTACTTGGGTTAGCCAGATTCTGAGCATTTTGAAAATATATTTCTCCACCAAGTAGTAACTATATACATATGCCAGAAAATTATGATATCTTATGATATCTTGCGACAAATTCGAAACGAATTATTATCTTTCATATATATATTTTACGATAATATATTTATACTTTAGAAAATTATTGATAAATTAAAGTGAACATTATATTCGATAATATATTGAGCGTAATATATTTTTGCTGATATATAATTTTAGAGTTTTTCTATCGGCAAGAGTTATCAGTATATACTTATGATCACTCCAGTTATTTCTGTTAATATATTTAATCTTCATCTTGTTTTATTTTAAAACAAACCTCTTCTGATTATTATTCCTTTATAAAAACCAGAGATAAATATTTGTTTATTGGCCAAAAATCTCTGTTAACGATTTGTTTATAGCGCGAGTCCTGGCTGAAGCCGGCTGGACATACATATATCCTTGAAACAACCCTCCCAAGCCCTTGAGTGGCTCGTCGCCATATTTAATATTCGGATTAAAAGAGCATATCCTTGTTGACTTCCCCACCAATACGAGGGCAATTTTGTTTGTGAGCCATAAAAATGCTGAAATGCAAAATGTGAAATGCGAACTGGAGAAGCCTCGCAGTGTTCGAGAGCATCCCAGCCTGGCCTGCCACCGACATCCGGCGCTCGAGGGCGAACATGCAGGATGCATCAGCTTCACACCCACATATAGTAGAGACACAGCAAGGATTCGCACTAAGCCGGCATCTCTTAATTCACACTCAATGGGCCGCAAAAATATATCTCTCTCTGCTCCGCTCCGCTCTGCTCGGCACCCGATGCCCGATGCGTAGTATTTTTCCCAGCTGACTCGCAGCTTTCGTCCTTTGCATCCTTTCGGCAGCCATTTGCCATCTGCTCCGTTACATGGACACCCATACAGGCGAGTGACAGACAACATGGCCACAGGCAATCGGCCATCAGTCTCTGGCCTGCACCATTTCCGACTTCTCGCGGCTTCTCTTTTTATATTCCTGCAGGGTATTTTATTTTAGTCAGACACTTAAAACTCAGTGAAGGACTCATTTCCGAACCTATAAATCATATATATTCTTGATCAGCATCAAAAGCCTAGTCGATCTAGCCACATTCGCAGCAGAAAAAAAATTTTCAATTTTTTCAAAATTTTATAAGGGGTTACATCGTTAAAATTGTAAAAATTAAGAAAAAAATTTATTTTCTTAATTTTTGAATTTAATAAGCTGGTTTGTTAACCTAATCAAAATAAGCACAGAAAAACTTTCCGAATTTAATTTAATGCATTTTTGGCTTAGTTATGATGTTTATAAAACTTTAAATTGAAAAAAAAATTATCATGTTAAAATATCATATACATGTGTATCATAAAATTCATAATGAATAAAAACTAGTAAAACACAAGCTTACTTAATTGTTCAACAATCTCATTTAAGAAATTGTTTATTTATACATTACAAATTTTATATGAAAAACAGTTTATAATTAATTTTTTTTATTAATTTTAGAATAAAGGTGCTGTTTTGTTAATCTAACATATCGATTTCAAATTCCAATTGCTAACTGCAAGGGTATACAAGCTTCGGGTTCCATTCTTGTTGTTACTCTTTTCCTCCTATTTTGCTTCTCTCTGCTACTATGTGCCTTTCTCTGTTGTGTTGTTTGTTTTGTTTCTCTAGAGCTGTAAATGCTGTAACCAGATGGGAGAGCAAATAGAGACCTTGTAAGAGAACACAGCTTTGAGAGAAAGTTAAGCTTTTACGCAGCTGCAATGAATAATACTTCGGAAGTTTAAAAATATATTTTGTAACTTAAAATTTAACATAATTTTTGTACTTTTATTTATTAAGAAAAATATAAATGTGATGTTATAATTATTTGACATAATTAAAAAAAATGATTGTTACTAAATAAAACATATATTTCAAATTAAATTTTTGTTTTCCTTCTGTATTTTAAAACCGTTCTTGGTTTAGTGTTGTTGAGACATTTTGGGATAAACAAAGATCAAAAGTAGTTTCCAATTTATCTTAAATACTTAAACTTCGGATTTTCTTGTCAGCCTAAAAGCAAGCACCAGAAAGCAAAACAAAAATCAAGCTTAATATATCCTTCCATATGATTAAAAAAACAGGGTATTATCAAGCCATCTAGAGAGAAAATCAAGTGAGAGAGCACAAAGCCAGCAAGGAGAGCAAGCTGTTCAAAGAGAGGCGAAAGCTTTCGCTTCGACAAGGTAAAAGCGAACAAGTGTGTATAAAAGGACATTTCGTTCAGTCGTCGACTCTGTTAATTAAGCGAAACTGCGACGCAAAAAGGCGGAACGAATTCACTTCATAGAAGGGAAAATAAAATCGTTTCCACTTTACGCACAGATAAAACAAAGTATTCAAATTTGTTCAAGTTAAATATTTGCAAATAAAAACAAACAGAAAGTGTGCATTCCAAACGACAACCGTGCAACCGAAATCGAAGGACCTGTGAAGCGGTGTTGTTGTGTGCAGGCAGCTACGTAAAAGGACACTCTTGCAGGCATTTTCCAGCTTCCACTGCGTAGAAGAAGCCCGGGGAAAACACACACGCGCCCACATTTAATTAGTCTCCCCCAGCCACTGAATCTTTGATTCGGCCAAAGTCCGGGGACCAGACGCTAATTAATCCTGGGACTTGCTGGCCACCGCAGCTCAGAAGCGGAAACGGAAACGGGAAAAGCAAAAATCCAGCAGCAGCCGGAGATGCATTAGCCAGGAGAGACGCCGCTCGTAAATAATTGAAGGTAGGTAAAGGTCCTTCTGCCCGTCAGCAGGCTCATGAAATTTATTGAAGATTTTCCACCTGCTCTGCCACGCATTAACCTTCGTCCTTGGCGCGACTTGTGTGTGCTCCTCTGGCCGAGATTTTTTCAAATTTTAATTATTTATTTGCACCACTCGAGAGTGGCAACGGTTGCCGCACTCGGCGCGAGTGCCGCCGAGTACTTGAAACTTTCAGCAGGGCGGCACATTTTTAATGATGTTCTAAGCGATCAACTCGAGGCCCCTTTACATTCGCACCTCGGCTAAACGCGGGCTAAACCCCCTCAATTCCCAGGCGATATACATATGTGAAATGTTCAGCTACCATTAGACCCACATTATTTTTATTAAAATTAAAATGCATATATACAGTGTACAGCCAGGATCTAGCATTCAACGGAACCTTTAATACAAGATAATATAATATAATACAATAGTTAAAAGGTGCAGTCGAATTCCAAAAACATAAACCCCATATAAATAGGTAAATAGGTACACATAATTTAAATAAAAAGGCTTTTATTCAATATTTATAGTAAAAACAGTTTTAAAGTATTTTTAAATATTGCCAAAACTTGAAGGCTGGGTTAAAAATTTTAGAAAAAGGTAGACGAGTTTCCTTATATTTTAAATAATACTTAATAACAAGATTAATATCTGAATAATATCCTCGAATACACAATATTATGGTGTGGGAGATGGAAAATAAATATGGATTTAATAACTTAAATTGAATTAAATACAAAAATCGAAAATATACTAGATGTAAACATTTTTTTTTTTTATAAAATCTACCTCCTTGAATATGCTCTTATGTTAAGCACTTTAATTTTATATAATTATATATGATAACTGATCATGGAAGGAAAATTAATTTAAGAAACAAAATTAATTATTGGAAAAATTCTACAGAGTGAGGTTACTATAAAACTATAGAACTATATGTTCTTAAAGCATTCCAATTTATAAGTCTTAGTTTCAGTTCAGTTCCATATATGTGATTTAATGTAATATATGTATGTGCATATGTACCATGAATAGTACTTTTTGTGTTGCACTGGTTTCTGTTTCAGTTCTTCTTGGCTTGTCACCAGCGTCTTTGGGTCGAGTTGGCGGGCACTCATAAATATTTCAAGTTGTCAAAGCTGGCCTACACTCGTATACGAGTGTGTGTACTCAGTACTCAGTAATATAAATTGTTTAGGGTATATAAGATTTGTGAAACTGTATAATAAGAAAGCAGGAATAAGGACCCTTTTATAATAATAAAAAATATTACGTCTGATATTCATATTATCAAATATTAATTATGCAGCATTCTTGCAAGAGAATTTTATGCAGACTTTAAAGAAAGATACAATTCTAAAGTCTTTAGATTATAATTTTGTTATTTGTTTATTGTATATATTATATTATATTGTTCCTAGGAAATAGCTAGGAAATTGTTTTATATAAAACTCAACCACATAAGATTAAAATCTATTCATTAACTAGTTCCTTTTTAAGGTCATTGTTGAGACACTAAGATAACAAAATATACCCAAAAATTATGCTCGTATTTTCACCAAATAAAGACAGGGTATTTTATGACACCTTAACCTTTTTTTATACATATATACACATATATATATACTTTTTTGCCGCAACTTGTTAGCGTGTGTGCTGCTCACAAACACCATTCCATCCAAGCAGACACTCAGGTGTTTCCGCTTCGCTTTCTGTGTCAGCCGGCGGCTTCCGCTCCTGGGTATAGGCACGTCTCCCTCTTTTTTATCCTCATCCCCAGTCCAGCTTTTTCTTGGCCCATTGTTGCTATAATTTTAATTAGCACTGCGAGTCTTGAGTCAGTCAGCAAGTGGGGGAAAAAGCATCCAGACGCCACAAAAACCCCTGATGAAGCACCCCATATACTATGTGCATATAACCATTTATACTATATGTTCCTGTTTAGGTATTATATGTGGACGACAACGACAAACAAAGCCAGGCAATACAATGCGAACAATTACCAGGCAGAGCCGCATTGTCTAGGGGGCCAAATCCACAGTCAAGGCGGTGCTTTGTGGTATTAAAGGCAATATTGCGCATACGCCGCGTAGTGCATCCTTTTCAAAGGAATGCCAAGTGTGTGTGAGTATGAGGTATGCATATGTAGCACACACAGAGCATAATTGCTTATTTGCCGCTTGGCTGGCCATCTAAACCGTAAGCGAATAGATATCCTAACCCCATCCGCCGAATATCGATTGTAATTCATACAAAGCCATTGACCACAACGAGCCCGTCCTTGTAACCCCGGGAAAGGGGTGCTTTTTTATGGGAAGAATGGGTGGTAAGGTGGTGCCAGCAAATTAAACTTTCCACAGTAAAGTTTTTTCGGTCTGACGAAAAGTTTTTCTTTTGAATATTCTAATACCAAGAGAGCTATAAAATATGAGCCTGGCAACGGCGGCTTTTAAAGGATTTTCCCGAGTGTTCACGTTATTTAACCCGAAAAAACTTAAAGCCAACTCTGGTCCGAACATTTTTCAATGGCCTATGTTAAAGAACTTTTTGAAGTCTTAAAGTTTGGCAGAAAATGCAAGCCTTTTCAAAGTTTATGGCATATTTTTGTGTTATTAGTTGTCAATAATAATAATTCCGGTAATAGTCCAGGCTTATTGAATGTATAAAGCGGATAAAGAGGAATTGATTTTTAATGGCAATTTCCAGGAATTTCTGTGGCTTTTCCGTTTCACTTTGAATTGAATTTTTCACTGAAAATGTCGGCAGTCAAAGAAATCGAATCCTGGGCCTGAGGGAATTGTGTTGTGGGCACTTTCGGTGAACACTTTTGCCGTAATATTTGTGCAGGGAGTGGGAGCAGTTAAATGGCCAACAATTGGCAGCCTCTCAAAGTGCAGTGGCAGCAGCAGCAGCAGCATCAACCGTAATTGCGGCGGCAAAGAAAACGATAACAACATTTCTGGGGCGATCATTATAATCGGGCAATTTGGCCCACGACGATGGCTATGTCTACGTCCTTTCCAAGGACTGGACTCTCTTCGTAGCCGAAGGCAGCCCACCAGCACATATATACTACGAATTGTTATTACAGTTCGCAAAGTCGTTTGCCTGCAGGCTACTGGTATATAAACCAGCATACACACTCACATACTCTATCATAAATTCGGCTTTTATTGACAACATTTTGTCCTGTGACATCACGGAGCAAAAAAATATCCTTTAAATTTCCGATAATTTCGGTACGTTTTGAAATACTAAAAATGATTATTTCAATAAATACCTTTTTTTATTTTCTTTATTTATATTAATGAAATATATAATTTTGTGGATAATAATACATTTTAAAGGCTCTCATAAAAATATCATCATTTTTTCTCATTTCAAAATAAAATTAAAATTAATGGGAAGTAAGTAGTATTTCACTGACAACTATGAAATGATTAGGTATTTTAATTAGTTTAAAAATAATATTTTTTAAAGCCTTTTACTAAAAGATTAATTACATAAAATTCTACAGTTCATGGTTTTGGAAAGTATTTCACTTTTTAAAGCCTGTTTAAAAATATAAAGTTATATAAAACAGTTCCATTAATTAAATTATATAATTATTTAGAGACTCCTCAATCACATCACTTTTTTCCCTCTGCCGGAGTGGGCCTGGTCAGATGGGCTCGTCTCTTCACTTTGTGGACTAAAAAATGTATTAAATGGGAAACTCATTAACGGCTCGTGTTGTGACTGGCCGATGGCAAGGACCTTCGGATCGGTAGCTTCTGCTCCTGCTCCTGCTCCTGCTGCTCCTTTCCCGCCTATTTTGTATATAGCAATAGTAGTCGTTGGCAGGCGACAGGACCCCGGACTACATATTGCATGTTGTTTTGGCTCAAATAAGCCCCAACTGGCCGGCAATTTGGCAAACATTCGAATGGGCCTAGGTCGTGGATTGGTATCCGCCAGTCGCAGTCGCATTTAAGTGTTTTGTTATAAATTATTCGTCGCATTTTGCAAAACCGGACAACTGGAATTGCAGTTGCGGCGCAGCCAATGGCTTTTTATGCAACTTTACTGCCCTGTGACCCCGTGACGCATATGTACTTGCACACACATGTACTCGTACATAACTTTCCGGTTCGCTGGCTCTAAATTAGGTTCACCCTAAAAGTGGGGTTGGCTCTGCAGGTACGGAAAGGTGAGCTGGCTGCGAGGGGAAATTCAATTTGCCAGGAGACACTTTAATTATGCAAGGCGAAAATGATTTGCCACAGCAAGTGTTTGTGGTCTCATCGTAGGCAAAGTTTTCCTATTACTTTCCTGGAACAAAGGGGAAAACGTGCAGCTGTTGTTAGAAAAATAAGCCTTTGAAAACGAGAGTTTAGGAGGAGTTTAATTGGTAGAATAATTACTCTATTTACTTGGAAATAAATGCCTTAAACTAACACCTAATAACAAGGTAAAACTTAAAGTTGATTACCTAAAATATAAATAACTCTCAAAACAAAAACTAAGGATTAGGTTAAACTAAAAAAGCCGGCAAATGTTTTTAAGTCAATTTTAAGCATCATAGTTCTCGCGTCTGTTTCTCAAGTTTAAAAGCTTTTCGTATGGCAAACGAGCAACTTTTGTTAAGTTTTGTTTGTAACTGCTTTAACAACTTGGGGGAAAAAACTTTTGTATCGGGTGGGAAGAAAACGCATTTAATCTCATTTTAAAATTAGTTTTCCCACTCGTGTTAATTGAGCTCCGCTGAACAAGTAAGTTCCAAAGCCCATAAAAAGGCAACTAAAGCTGTCATGAGAGCGGTGGCACATGGTGAGTGCCAGTACTTTTGAGAGCTTTCCTTGGAAAATGTGCGAACCTTGCAAGTGTCGTCCGTCATCCTCTGGCCAAAATTAGCAACAAATTCAGTTATTCGAATGGGAATAAACAGCCCGAACTGCAGGTCCTGCGATAGAGTTGCGTGACAGGATGGGCCAGACATGTCTGACATTTGGAAATGCCAGAAACAAAACGAAACGAAAGGATGGCAGGGATCAGCCGGCGAGTAAACAAATCGCAGACAATTGACTGACTGACGTGTTGTTTGCAGTGACAAAGGACTCACACAGAGAGAGGAGAGAGAGGGAGAGGAGGGTCTGAGTAACAGAGACGGGCAGTTGGCAATTAGAATTCAATGCAGTCAGTATAAAATACAATTAAGGGCCATTTTGCACAAGTAAACAAGCTGTGCACTGGACAAAAATAAAAGGATGTATGAGGAAATACTACTAGCAATACTCACAAGAAAATGTAAAAAGTTTTTTAGAAAATTACCCTTTTCTGTAAGGTTTATATATACACATTAGTAAAATATTAAATTTTATTTACGAATCTTAGAGCCTCAAATCAAAATTCTTATACTGAATAGACGCTAGATAAACAACCTGTCATAACCTTTCTCATCCAATCTCTCAGACATAATTAATATATTTAAAATATATATCACACATATTTATTATTATTACCCAAAATAAATCCAATTATCGCTTGTCATAGCCATATTTTCCCGTGTATCTTCTGCCATGTCAGTTACGGTTTAAGCCCGCGGCGAGATGTGCAATTATTGATATTGATTTTGCAAGCCAGAAAGCAGGGTCTGGGAGCCCATTAAGTAAATCATTCGCCTGTCGAGGCAGTAAAGCAAATTTATTGTTTTTAATGACGTTCCCCCGAGTCCTTGACTCCGAAGTGCTTTCGGTTATTGAAAGGAGCAGACAGATGGCACACACTGTTACACACACACACATTTCGCTTGGCTGTCTGCAAATGCTGCATAAATAACTCAGCACCGAGCCGAAATATTCATTGCATACCCCGAGGCGTGGTGCATGTCGCTTGCCAATTAAACGGAGGAACGCCAACAATTCTACTCATTTGCAACCGGCAAATTCGTTCGTATGTCGTGTTGGCCCATTCAACTAGTTGGCCAAAGAAAAGCCGTACCCATCCCTCAACCCAAGGCATTTCCATATCCATTTCCCCAATTCACGCGCCCTTTAGCCGCAACGTGGAAATTCGCTTTTTGTGTGGAGCACTTTCAAAATTTGAGCACAAAAATCGAACTAAATAAATCTTTAAACAGAGTGTAAACTATTTCGGCGCCATTTAACAAATTGAATGTGAGTTTTATGTTCTAAATTATTTATTAGTTTTTAGTCTGGAATATTTTTTTAAGGGACTGTGAAATGGAACATATCATACGTTTTTGAAAGGCAAAGCGTACTAAATTTATAGATCCTAAGTACGAATAGCAGGAAATATAAAAACTATATATTGGATGCGAATGTCAGTAAATTAATATTTTAATGTTTCAAAATATTCGATAATCCGTTTGATATCTACAAACGAGAAAAGAGAACTAAATAAATGCAATAAATTATTCAGAAACTTTTTGATATTAAATAAAGATACTAGTTTATTAGAATTTCATTTTAAATACCTGCCGTAGTATACCCCAGTTCCTTGCAGTGCCAAGTTCTAAATATATTCACGAGGTTAGCTTGGAAAAGCGACTGTCTGCGCTCATCCAGAGCGCAAAAAAGTGGAAGTGGAATTAGCATTTGGCATTTAACATTTAACGAATACATCCAGCGCTCTTTGTGGCTGAGCTTGGTCTATTTTCTGGTTACGGCTTGGCCCACACACAAGGTCGAAGGTGGGGCAATCCAATTAGGGATAAGAATCGAAAGCAGCGAAATCGATGCGGCCGGCACTCGATGTTGCGGCAGTCTTCACTCAATGGAAATTGAAATTTATTTCCTTTTCTAATTGCCATTGCAGAGACAAGCCTATGAAAATGCTAAATTAAAGATACCTTACAATTGAACATTTTTATCTGCAGCAGAAATCATGTCAAATGTGAGTACGGGAAGAAAACCCATTTCCTGGGGGCCTCAAACTTAAATCAGCTTTTATTTTGCAGCTCCTCTACATGGATAAATCGAATGGCAATGGCGTCTATGCGGTCAAGCCGAACATGGACAACGATAATGCCCTAATGGGTGCATCGGGTGCCACCGCAACCATGACAACAGCAGGGGCAGGTGCAGGTGCAGGTGCAGCCACTGCAAACAACATAAACATAATGAACGGAGCTGCTGCAGCTGCGGCAGCTTCCGCTTCCGGCCTGCCCACTTCCGCCTCCAGCGAGGACCTCAGCCAGAGCCTGTCCGAGTACACGGACGCCGACGAAAGCATATCCGCGCCCACAGAGTTTCTGGCCGAGGTAAGAGCTTAACTAGAAAGCCACTAAATGGGTCATAAAAATAGTCCGAGTTTTTGATTAAGGGAAGCGAAAATATGGCTCTATGAAAGATAGTTGATAAAATAAATATATATTAGATTGACTCTTCTTATGATAAGTTTAACTTCAAAGCTAAATATGTAGCTTTAATAGATTAATTTACGTTAAGAAAGGCTTATGATATCTTTTATGAAATTCCTGCGCCCGCTGGTCTCCTCCATAAATAACCTCCATTATGCGGGACTCATTATCTAAGTGTGGCACACTTCTCGTTTTTTTCTTTTTGTAATTTTTCGCTGAGTCCCACAACAAGAAGAAGGGTCCTTGGCAGGAGAGCACAAAGGCGAAACAGAACTTATGCAAATGCAAATTGCTGCGCTGCCCGGGCAGATTGCGGATTTAAGTTAAAGTCCTTTCGGCGGCGGGATTACGCCACCGAGCGCACTTGGCCGGGCTTATTGATTGCTAATAAATTGCTTTCGAGCGCATTCAGCAGAGTCGACTTTTCTGTCCTCCTGCCGCAATGTGGGCCACTGGACCAGAAGCGGGCGGGTATAGCAGGCACATATAAGCCTTTGTTGTTCAGATGTTATGAGAAAATTCAAAAGGATTTGATGGCATTTCCCTTAAACGTGTATTGTGCGAGACTCGAGTGCTTCGTGCAAGGTACTGTACTGTATTGTGCGTTCTTTATATTTTCTCCTGCAGTTCCTGTCCGCCGTGATGCTGAAGGACTACAAAAAGGCATTGAAATACTGCAAATTGAGTGAGTATTATACGAATCTTCTAGCCAAAGTATGTCGCAATATTGGCAAGTGCTTTGTTTATCTTATCTATATTGTTTTGGGAGGATTATAAATGTCCTGATTACTAGAAGAGGTATTCGAAGTTCTGCTGTCTCCAGATCGTAGCAAATTAAATCTGTAAGGATTTTATTGCATGAATAAGGCACAGATTTCACCATCAGAAAAATGCGAAATTTGCTCCACAGAACTTATTCACAACTTCCACCAAATAATTTGTTAATTAATTATAAATTTTTAATCAATTTTAAATGACATCCAGAAGCTTTCTTGATTCAATAAATATACCTATTTTCTCCGCTTCCATACAGTTCTCCAGTACGAACCCAACAATGCCACGGCCAAGGAATTCTATCCGCTCATCCTGGACAAGCTGAGGGCCGGTATGTAGTTAACTCCGGTTAAAGGTGACGGCAGTTAATTAATCGTATTTCCCCCAGTGGCCACATCCAGCGACAGCGATGAGAACTACAATAAATCTTCATCGCCCGACCTGGCTCTGGACCTGCACGCCTCCGATGTGGAAGCAGATGTTGATGGCGATGACGGTGGCGATGGAGATGCGGATGTGGATGCCGATGCCGATGGCGACAGCGAGAGCAGCAACAATTGCTCCGAGGAGGATAATGGATGGGGTGACGACGAGATAGACAACGTGGATGTAATGGATGGCGAGGAGGAGAGCAGCAGCAGTGGCGACGACTTCGACTTGCCCATAGACGATGCTGGGCAGGACCCAGTGGCCCTGGTCGTACACACCCCCCACTCACACACTCATTCCCACTCCCACAACGATTCAGGATCCTCGAGGAATTCATCCAGTGGCGGCGGCGGACGCAGCGACAACACCACTCACTCATACTCCAGTTTGCTGTTGGAGGAGGAGGACGACATTGTGCCGGTTAGCCTTCATTTCGGCCTCAAGGATAATGCAGCTGCGGACCTGGATGTGAGCAATGGTAAGACGAGTTCTCCTTCAATGTAATCTTGATTTTATTAAAATCCTTACATTCCAGGCAATAAAGTGCCCTCCGCCTCGTGCAGCGACTCGGAGTCCCCGACAGAGCCGCTGACCCAGCGCCTGGCGGCCATTCTGCGCTCCAAGTGCGGCGTATCCGGCGGCGGGACCGACGAGCCCTACTAAAAATATATACACAAATAATTAATTTAACACTGTGCGGGTATTATCTTTGGATTGCGAAACGCTTGCTGAATGAAGAGGATCAATGACATTTTCCGGAAAAGAAGACTAGTTTAATTTCTACCTGGCCGCACAGTGTCCTCTCTACATCTACATACATCTATATATTCTTGTATAACTCTATAATGACCGTAAACTCCACCAGCCCTTGCCCGACTAGTCTCTCCACTAGTGCGATCGCTTTACGAACCTAGAAACCGTCCCTGACAGCATACTCTCGTATCTCGTAACTTGTAACTTGTAATTCGTACTCTGTATCTTGTATCTTGTATCTTGTATCTTGTATCTCCGATAGCTACGTTTTTGATCGAACGCGAGTCTCCCTAGGACAAACATATCGTACAAACTCAATAAGTACTTATATATATATACATCAATACCTATTTATACCACATACATATATACTGTACATGTTTATCCTAGATATATAGCCGCAGAGCCCAATAAAGATATACTCGATACCGTAAGACGCATATAGCGGAAATCGCGAAACAGAATCAATATATAGATTTACATAGATTTACACGTATATATTTTTTAGTAAGAGACACCCATTCAGAACGCACAGGACTTGGAATGCTGCTTTACATATTTGCATTTGATAGAGATCGATTTTTCCCCACAAAGAGAACTAGATGAGAGAGAGAGTTACGATAAGGATAAGTCTGACAACCGGTGGAACGAACGAATGAGTGTAGAACTACAACTGAAATGGTCCAAAGTCACAAAACTACGTAGATGAGTGTAAATAGATATATTTTGTATCCGATTAAGCCCAGTACTCTCGGTTCGGTTTAGGTTCTATAAGTTAACGAGGATGAAACTCTAAAAACTCCCCCTTAATACTTATTATTCACACATATGTATTTGTATCCGATAAGTTTTTCCAACTATGTTGTTGAATTACATTATAATCCGAATGGTCTGTATGTTTACGAAAGACAAAAATTGTAATAATAAAAAGAGGCAAGAAAGCTGGAAAAGGACTTGAATTTTTTATCGGAGGTAGCAAGAGGGGGTTTTGCTCTCATTTACGGTTATGATCTTCTACACCTTGCTTTAAAGTTTCCTTCCATTAATATTAGAGTTGACAAGCTCTTATTGTCTATTAATATAATGTTATATATTTTAAAAGGAAACACACTTTCGATTTGTTAATCAAACATTTGCTTATTTATTTTAAATCCATTATTATCAAAGATCATCATTATTATTCGTAAATTTTGTTATTAACATGACTTGCAATCATTTCGTATATATGTATGTATGTATGACGTTTTTGTCACTTACGAGGTTTTTATAAAACTTTGCTGGATGATATTCAAAAATGGGATGTTTTTAAAACATTTGCATGATCAAACTCCATTCCGTTTCATTGTTTTTGTTTATGTGTTTTGTGAAATGCATAAAAAATATACAAAAATTGCAGTTGACTTGTATAATATTATAAAAAGTTCTTTGCTTTTATCTCTTCCTTCTATCCAATGTATCATTTTGATATGTGTAACAAACTACTTTGATTAAATATATATATTTAATATTTTCCTCGCTCTCCGAATACTGTTTCGTTTTCGTTTTAATTCTCTTCCTATTATCGTTATATCTTTTTTGTTGGAGTTGTAATGATCTATCCCAGCACCAAGTTGAAATCATACAAATTAAATTACAGCATAACAAAATTTGTTCTATTAGTAAGATTAATATGTTTGGCTTGTAAACTATTTTCTCATGTAAGTTGCTCAAAAAAATCAGGTAATGAAGCTTTGTTTGTTTTCGATTTGTGTTGTGTATACATATTCCGTTGTAGTTGATACCTTATGTGTGAATTGAGAAGTATATTTCAGATGCGGCGCAAAACAAGTTTTAAATCAACTCGAAAGAATCTCTTACAGTTCATATACATATATCCCTTATCTCAGCATAACAATATTTAACATACTTACTCGTGGTATTTTTTAAGAGCTGAATATTCAATAAGACTTTAAGGTTTAAGATGTGTGCTGCGTATGAACAATTACCTTAAAATAACAAGATGGTTGACGCCAAGCACTTCTTTGCATTCGTCCCTTTTGTCTCTTGCAGAAATACTTCTTACATATGCAAAATGTAACTGCTAAGGCGTCATGCATCTTGATCTTTCTTGGTCTTTCGAATAAACCTGCTAAGACTGCGTGTGTGTTTCATGTGCCTATGTGAAAGTGTTGTGTTTATAGAGTATATATTATTTATATCTATATGTAATACGCGCTTAATTCTATTCTTGTTAAAAAGAAACTTTCCTTTGAAAACTTCAGGTGTTTGCTTGTACTGTCCAGTAGAATTAGAATACAATTACAATAATTACACATTCATTAGACCTAAGTGATGTCTGAGGGTCGTTGGCACTACGTTTGGAAATTAAAGAAATAAATACAAAACATAAAATCGATTTAAATGTATTTTATTAAAAATACAACATTAAAACACAGAAATTAATACGTAACGTCTACTACAAAGTAAAAGTAAAAGTTACAATTTAAAAGGTTAAGAAATTATAAGGTATTTATAGAGAAGTTATATAGAAATTAACCTTAAACTTATGGCTACCTGGTGACAACGTAAGGGAAATAATAGCTATAGTTAAAAAGGCTAGACAATAATCTTCAAACAAGTTGTACGTTATATGCATCGTTTCTTTATAGAACTATGTATGGTTATCAGTCAATGAAGTCAATGTGGGATGAGTTATTAACACATCTCTATGCACATAGCGCCACGCTTTAACACTCTTTGTTCTGTTTTGCTCAGTGTATACTCCAACAGATGCAAGATCATGGCTGTTTGTCGACCTATTTCGATATACAAACACTTTATCCTAAAGACTTTACGTGGTATTGGCTTGGCTGATGACGATCTGCGCTTAATTATCAAACTATCGATCAACTGCTGAGCGAGAAGGGCTTCCCATTGATTGGCTGGCGAGCCACAGACACCGCTCGAGATGGCCTGTGGCTTAGTACCGCTTCTATAAGCAGTTGGTCGACTCCTTGGCGTCGTCAATGTTAGTTATGTTCTTGATCAGCAGCTGGGCTGACGGATACTTGTTGAGCTGCGCGAAGCGCTCCATTACACACGAAGAGCTAAGGCGGGCCTCGGCGTCGTGGTCCCAGCACTCCTCCATGGTGTCGCAGAACACATTTAGACCCTGCCATAAATGAAACATATTATTAATAAATTCATAATTAATAGATTGTTTTCACTAACTTGGTGGGCTCGCCAGGAGGTAAGCAGGCGCGGCCGCAGCTTTTTCATCACCACGCTCTCTTGGACTTCGTCCAGCGTGGGTCGCTGGCCCAGCTCCGCTTCGAAGGGCAGCTGAAACTCGCCCACAGGCCCAGCGATGTCACACCGCGAGACCATCTCCCAGAGAACCAAGCCGCAGGCGTAGACATCTATGCGTAGAAACGCATCTCGATTGAAATTTATGGCACCCTCTAGGACCTCGGGCGCCATATAGCGACGGGTACCCACCTGGCCGTGGGTGTCGCCGCACGACTTGCCCGGCTGGAAGATCATGGCCAGTCCAAAGTCTGCTATGCAGGCCGTAAGATCGCCCTTGAGAAGCACATTCTTCGACTTGAAGTCTCGGTGAGCTATTGACGGCTTGAGACCTTCTGTTTTTGAGCCCGGGATCTCCTCGTGCAAATGGGCCAGACCATTGGCCATGGACTCGGCTATGCGGCACAGCTCCGGCCAGGTGATGGTGTGTGACTTGAGATAGTCACACAGAGATCCATTGTGTTGGTACGTGGATATCAGCCAGTATTCCGGTTTGTCCATGTGCTTCTCCACGCCCAGGAATTCCAAGATGTTGGGGTGTCGCATACGCGGCAGTTTATAGATGTCATTCTCCGCCGTCCACGAATCCTTCTCCTGCATCCGAAAGATCTTGACGGCCACATCCTGACCATGCAACTTGGCCTGCCAAACATCACCGAACCGGCCGCTGGCCTTCTGCTCCAGCAACTGAATGGGACGATTGCACAGCAATGGTGATGCATTGGTGATCTCCGCCTCGTGCTAGAAATTGAAAGTATCAAGATGAGTAAAACAATGATCGCAGTAATAAAACAGCGGGGCATTTACTCACCGTGGGTATTTCGTTAAAGTGCGCCTGCTTGCGGCGTCGGTAGAGGAAGAGGCCCATGCCTACAATGACCATTAGCACGCTAAAGATGGAGGTGCCAATGTATATGTACATCAAATTGCTGTCATCCTGCGTCTTCTCTTTGGGCACTGCAAGGACACACACGGGAGCAAAAATATGGGAACATTAAAGAGGGCTTTAAGCGGTGGCTCGCACAGGTGAACAACATCTCGAGTGGCAGCAGGCACTGCGATGCTGGGGTGGCCATATAAAAGGCAAAACGAAAACCAAAAAACGAAAGTTCGCCCCCAATTTCGCATCTCTTTTTCCCCTCATTTTGTTTCGAGATAAAAGCAAGCTAGGGCCCAAGAACAAAACAACAAAGCGCAGGGCACAAAAGACGCTCTGGCAGGCAGTAGCAAAGGGTTCGGAAGCTCCCGAAGTCAAAGGCAAAGGCAGCAACACCCCAAAAATAAAAACAAAGGTAGGTAAGTCAATCGAATAGTGAATACCTGGTGTTCTGATTTTATTCGAATACTATCTGACATAACAATCTTCTTTAAGAACAACTCCTACCTTATTTAGAGTTTTTAATGAATGTTTAAAACCAACCTGATTGGGAATGCATTTCACATTTAATGAAAAGTAATACCCTAACAACTCTGTTTGCATCTAGAAAATATATCATTACGATTATAAAAAGATTTACCAAGTCCTCCTAAGATCCTTTACCTGCTATCAAAGAAATAATCACTAAATAGGATAAACCGAAACTATTCCTCTTACGCTTATTCGAATATATCCATTATACCCCTGAACTCAACACTCGTACCTAACTATAAAAATAAAAACGAACCAGCGAACGTGCACAGGAGGGCAGAAATTGCAACACATGCTGCTCCAAAAGGGGTTGCTGGGCCTGTAGATGCAAAAAAAAAGGAATATACAACAAAATGGGGGAATGGGCGCCACTTCGCGTCGAGAGTTCGTTAACACGAAAAACGCTGCCTCGGATGGGCAGGAGAGGGACTTCATGGGAAAAGTAAAGGCCTCCCCCTCGTGCAACTTGAAGATGCAATAAAAAACGAGTAACAAAAACAAGCAAAACAAAAAATAAATAAATATGCAAACGGAAAACATAACAAAATTGGGGTAAACACGGCCAAGACAAATCCGCGTAGTAACGCTAGAGAGAAACCGAAACCGAATACGTATCCCCAACTAAAACTCACCTTGCGTGGTTGCCTCCGTCGTGGTTTTAATATATTTGTGGTCGGAATTGCAGCGCGATCCCTTGCAGCAGCAGAAGAATATGTTCTCCTGCCGCGGCTCCCCGGTCACGCACTCCGTCTGATTGCACTCGTGCATGTATGTGAAGCAGCCCTTCATCTTGATTCGCATGGCGCCTAAAGGGGAAACGAGAATGCAATCAGTATTCCGACAAAAATGCCCATTTTCCATTAGGCTCCTCACCCGTCGTCTCATTGGTGCTCCAGAGCACATAGCAGCTGGGAAACTTGTCCTGCTCCACCTGACAGTGTTCGATCCTGGTTTCACAGTCCTGAGATGTGTTACACATCTTCTCGTCAAAGTGCTCGCAGGCGATGTTGTGGTGTCCCTCGGGCAGGATCGATCCTTGGATCCCAATCAGACAGCAGGCTAAAATATATCCAAATTATTAGTATTAAGTTATTTATTAAAAAATGTTTTATAAAACAATTTAAAATGATTTCGTAAGGCCTTGTCATAAGCCCGATTAAAGGATCAAAGCTAATGGAATTATCGGTTAGAAGCGCTCAAAGGAAGGGACAAAAATAAAGCCGAGTAAATTGGGGAATGGGCTCCCTCCTCTTTTTCGGAGAGCAGTAAGAGGAGAGCTCTTTGTGGGCGCTATCCTTTGTACACATATCGCATGCCCACAAGGAGGGGAGAGTCGGATCCTAAGCTGGGGACCCTCCTCTGCCATTGAAAGCCACCCCATTCGGGCAGGGAATTAGCCCCACTGGCCACACACCAGCCTTTGAGTGGGCATGGCCCCAATGCACGGATATGCACTGCCTGCACAATGGGCCCAATCTCATGCCAACGAGTTCATCTGGGTCAAGCCATATAGTAAATGCCATGTATAATCAGAAGCTCTAATTCAGTGACAGTCAAAACACTGAATTTACTAATTTGAAGGCTCAAAGCATTAATTAATTAGCTGACGCAATTATTTTCAATTATTACAGTTTTTGGATAATATGAATGAGTAAAATATTTATAATTGAACAAATTTTTTAATATACAACAAAAAAAATCCCTCTAAGTTGTACGTCTTATAGTCGGATTTAATATTTCGACATACACATTTCTGTTTCGCCCCACTGTCCTTTTGGGGTAATCGGATCGCTGGTTCTGGTTGTGAGTGTGTGTGTTGGGGTTCGTAAGCGTGCATGCTTTATAGTAAAGTAGATACATAAGCAGGCACATTATGCACACAGAAAGGGATGGGTTTAAAGTGGCGCTTGTGGGGAAAAAAGGAAACAGCAGCAGGAACCGAAACAACAACAACAGCAACAGGGAAGAGAGCGCATTGCGCCATAGTAAGAGAGAGAGAGAGAGAGTGAGAATAAAAGAATGTGGCCAACAGAGAGAGTGGGGGACTACAAGGAAGAGAGAGAAACCAGAATCCGCCTTCCAACAACAAGTTTCTAATGCAGCTCCATCCATTCAAAGAAATACTCAGCGTACAAACACTAACACAAATGCATACGGATTGGGCAAACAGGATATCCGATCAAATAAACACCCTGTAAAGGAGTTAAATGAGGATTCAAAGGTACCGAAAAGACAGTTAGGTGGGAACTTCTATTTGATGTCATATCATAGCTTTAATTTGAGCCTAGAAATATAATACTATATAAATATATAATAATTTTTGTCTCACATAAAAGCTATCTAATAATCGTCTAAGAAATCTGCAGATACATTTATCTAGTGTTGTGGTGCTTAAAAGGTAGCATACCCAACGCCCAACATACCCTGCTTTGATCTACTCCTAATACCATGTGATATTAATAAAGTAATGGACATGCTTATGAAATCACGCACGCGTCTAAAATATTTGTACATAGGACCGAAAGCAGATAGTATTACAAAAATCCGATGCCGACTAGTATATAATGTTATTGAAAACAGTGACGCCCCGGCAGTAAGGCGCCAATAAGGGCACACACACACGTGCTATACATACCCAGCAATAGCTGCGCCGTTAGATAAAGCAGCAGATCGTATTTGTTGTACATTGTTATGCGTTATCGCCACCCGCTAAACTTGTTTACAGCACTGCGTATTACGTATATGCGTTGATTGCTTAGATATAATTGCGGAGTAGTGAAGTATATCACTATCTTTTATGTATTTTCTTCTTTTTGGCACACAGTTCTGGTTGGGATTTGTTGTGTTCACACTTCCCCTCTCCCTCTTGCTCAACGATGCACTGCACTCTCTTTTCGTGTATACTATGTGTGTGGGTGCGAGTGTGTGGGTACGCAGCGGATTTGCTGGCCACACGCTGCTTGCATGCACATTTTTCACGGATTTTCGAATGGTTTTCCGCGCGATTCAATCACTTTCCATCGGCGCACAACTGTAAAGCACCTTGCACTACACTTTTCTTGCATTTACAGGACAGCTGGCCTGCTTTTCGCGAGTTTTTTAAGCGAGCACGTCTTTTGGTTTTTGTCGCAACGAGCGATAGCGATGGATGCTGTTCGATAATTTTCCTTTCATCGATTTCCTTTTCATCGATGGTATCGATAGTACAGCTTTAAAGACCTCAGACTTAGATTTTAGAGTTTTCAAAGTAAGGTCTCACTAACAAACATCAACTAAATATTCTGAAGGTGAGTTTTTGTTGCTGCGATAAAAGACAACTAAAAAATTAAAAAACACAACTGAAACAACAAGATACCATATTGGATTGTATCTGAACGTCCTTTTTCATAACTTTTACTTTGTAACATGTGCATAAAATGAATTTTTCAGTGGTCAAATTTCCTTTTTCGCTCCGCAAACATGGCGTCGCTTACAGTTAATTGCGTCTCTTCTTTTTTAACAGGTATCTTCGTCAACTGCAATTTTTCTTGACTATAAAAAATGACTGGACGCGGCAAGGGAGGCAAAGGATTGGGAAAGGGAGGCGCCAAGCGTCATCGCAAGGTTCTTCGTGATAACATCCAGGGCATCACCAAGCCCGCTATTCGCCGCTTGGCCCGTCGCGGCGGTGTAAAGCGTATCTCCGGCTTGATTTATGAGGAGACTCGCGGTGTGCTCAAGGTAAGTAATGACGAATGGAAATGCAGCAAGAGGCCAGATTACAAAGCAAATGCTCCGCAGGTCTTCCTTGAGAACGTTATCCGCGATGCTGTCACCTACACGGAGCACGCTAAGCGCAAGACCGTAACCGCCATGGATGTGGTCTATGCTCTCAAGCGCCAGGGACGCACCCTCTACGGCTTCGGCGGCTAAGGTGTTGGCCCGCTTTACTTCGACATAAATATATCCCATAAAGTTAAATACTTGATCAATTTGAAATTTAACCAGTAATCAGTAACTAAAATCTTAATCAGACGCAGCATTATATGTATTCCACAAAGATAATCCCATAAAAAAATAAATTTCAAAAAATAGGCTCGCTTGGAGCACAAAAATATGGTAGATTTTCAATGACAGGCAATAGAAGGAGCAAAAGCTTTATATTATTTTATATTCATATTTTAGATTTTTTATAATTTCTCACAGGCATTCTTATAGTCCTATATATTTTTTCAGATGTAATTTCCCCCCTATTCCTTCCACTTATTGAAAAACATAGTTGTAAGACATGGTCTTTACGCAATTGCCTTGCATATTTATAAATTGAATTTATTAGCAAGTCTGGGTTTCGAGCGTTTCTTTCTGTTGTTTACCCTCGAAGCTATGCAAAATTATTCTCCATGGCCTACACCTATATTCCTAAGCTTGACTAGCTTAGTAGTGTTTATTTAATGCGCTAATAATTCAAATCACAACAGTTCACATTGTTTCCAAGAGTTCCCATTATACAGCAATGCCCTGCTTACTGCATTTTCCCCTGCGACGTTTTCCTGCTGGGCAATACGTAGGCGCGAACGTAGAAGTTGCCGAATAGAACACAGAAAGTGAACTGCAGTAACATGCCCGCATAGACCGCCGTTCGTGAAATATTGCAGTTGGGCACCCTCAAGGTGTTGGCAAAGAATATGAACCCTAGAAGGAACTGTACCAACTGGACAATGGTGAGGTACTTCTTCCACCACAGACTGGCCCGAACCTCTGCACTGACTGAGGACATGTAGTAGTAGGTGTACATGAAGACGTGAACCCCTATGTTAAGAAGGCACGGGGGGATCAGGACACCGCCATAGCCGGCGAAGGTCAAGTAAAAGTATCCAAACAGGCATAAATTGAAATGGTGAAAGACGTGCAGGAATGATATCTGGCGATACTTCTTTCGCAATAAAAAGATGACCGTCTCGACCAGGTCCATGTACTTGTTCAAGTAATAAGCGTATGTGATCAGGCGCTCAAAGTTTTTGTGTTCGTGGTCAAGCGGCAGTGTACTGACGCAATTTAGGTCGTAGGCTCTCAAAAACACCAGGAAGTAAAGGGTCTGCAAACAGGATCTTGTGATTGGTTTTGCTTTGAATTTTTTAAGCATATTCACTTACACCCGCAAATGTCAGACTGTTGTATCCGATCTGAACTAGATTATAGACCTTGATCACGCCTCTCAGATCGAATGGCTCTCGGTCCTCCATGAGCTTTCTTCCTGGCTTCAGCACAATTAGCAGATAGGCCGAGAGAATCATCAGCGTGGGCCAGGGACTGCCGATAAGTGGAAACTGAACAGGATCTCCTGAACTAGTCATGTTAAGAAATTCAACCATGATGAATAGGGTAGTCTTTGTTTAGTGGGATCGTCCAATCGCGTTGTTGGTTCCTTTACGACTAAGCGCAGTATGTCCCGTAGAGCTAGACTACAGTCTTCAATTGAATTACAAATAAGACAACTTTAAGCCGAATAAGAATGCAAGTAATTTTTACATGAAATTGTAAATGAATTAAGGGGGGTAAGGTTAATACGGTGCAACACCTGCAACTTATTGGATTGCTAAACGGCTAAATTTAGCTTAAATACCATATGATAACAACATTTCCGCAATGAAAACAAAAATGTTGAAAAGTATAAAACAAGTACAGGAGTTAAGGGAATCCCCCGAGTACCCTGCAAAAAAAAGTTGATTGGCGGTATACATTTTAACTGTCCACAGAATTATCAGGAATCAGAAAATACAATGCATTAGTTTAGGACAAATGTCTCAAGGTACTCATGTTGCGTTTTTCATGTTTTGTCTGATATTCCATCAAAGTTCAAAGGGAAAAACCCTTTTTCCTCAAAAAAGCTCACTCAACTTGGAGCTTCGATAAGAAAAATGTATAGAGCCCAGATTACAGGTTGTTTATAAGACAAGGAAATCAAAGGTTATATTTACAGCTGTTTCGATGCCATCAGGATATTCTCGTTAGTTTATATATGATCCTAAGTGAAATTTTTCTGAAATAAGTTTTTCGTAGAATCTTTCCCACAAAATAAATGAAAAAGAAAAAAATACAAAATATCCTCACGTAGAGCACACAAATATAGTAAATCTTTAATATCAGGCAATCGGGAATTCCCTAAATTTATGTTTTTGTACATTTTTATTTGGCATAGCTTGGCAGAAGGCGGAACGGAGACGTGCAAAGTGGAGGTCCTTGGGGGTACAACAACTGCAAATTTAGCCCTCCCTGTCCTGCCCCTATCCCCGTAGAATCGAGTTTCATAGGTGTTGCCGCTGCCCGCTACAGCTGTGATTTGATGCTGTGTGTGAGCGCTCCTACGAGCACTGCTCCCTTTTCGAGTGCTGCATCGACAGGAAGGCGGATCGCGGGGATAGTTTCTGGTCCCCGCCACCCGTATCGCCGTCGCCGCCACTGTCCGCCGGTGGCATAGACACACTGTCTTCGGCATGCTTGCGTCGCGTAAAAACCTGCATAGAGGTGAACTTTCCAGAACCGGTTTCGGACTCGGCGCGTAGCGTTGCGTCCGTAGTTTCCGCGTCCGAGTTATCTGAGTTGTCCACCGTGGCATCGGTGGAGCAGAACTCCTCGTAGTTGGACATGTAGCTCTCCATGTGCATCTCGCCGACCTGCACTTGCAGCAATGACTCCTCTGTCTTGGTTTTGTGCCGCTTTTTGGCCATCTTGACGTTGGAGTTGGCCCTGCGCTCCAAATTGCTGACGAACTGGGCCACATGGCCATCACCACCGCCACCCCTATAGCAACCCCCACCGCCACGCTTCTGTGTCAGGGCTTCTGCAAGACCGGAGGGCTTCGTTATGTTCCGGTCGCAGTTATCGCCCATGTAACCGTTCTCGTAACCCCGCTTCACCATGTGCTGCTCCCTCTCGTAGGCATAGTCGTAGCCTGCATCTCCGGCGCCGTCGTAACGCTTGGCAGGACTCACCATGGCACTGTCACCAATGTCCGTCTCAAACTGCACAGCAGGATTCAGCTTGAACTGGTGAAAGACAAGGGTATTATGTCTAATGTATGCATAAATTTCTTGATTAAACTCACATCGCGCTCGTTGGCAAACTCGTGATCCGACTTGGACTCGTGGTTCTTGGCCTTGCCATCCCTGGTGTTGGTCTCTACATACTTTATCTCGCTGCGCACCTTGCGCACCTGGAGCTGCTTGATATGGGTGGCCTGCTGCTGGTACTGCTCTTCCTCGAACGCCGACTCCTCCGATGGACTCGCCTCTGGCGGCTCCAGATCTTCCTCTTCGTGCAGGGTTCTCAACTGCTGATCCCTGAACGGTTGCTGCATCTGCATCTGAGTTGGGGACTGCTGTTTGTGCTGTTGATCCAAGGATGGATGCTGCATATGCATGTGAGTTGGGGATTGCTGCTTGAGCTGGTGTTGCATTTGCTGTTGCTGGTCCTTGCGCAGCGTGCCCATATCGCTGCGGGGCGAGACCTCCGGACTGGTGACAGCACTGTTCACCAGCCGGTTGAAGTGCGTCTGGCGGTAGCTCTGGGAACTGGGAAGAGGGAAAACAAAGGGATTAGATAAGACTTAGATAATCAAGCCTGGAGTTTCGATGGGAATTGACTTACTCCTTGATCACCTCTGGCGGGGTCTCAACGCGTGCATATTCGTTGGCCATATGCGGATGGCCGCCCGACTCCATACCCTTCTCAAGAACCGTGTTGTGTGAGTTTGTGTTCATTAGCTGGTAGCTGAGCTTCTGGTTTAGCTTCTCAGCCTTCTTACGCAGCGTCCGCTCGAAGGAAAGCTGCTCCTCCAGTGTCTTGATGTGTCCCAGCAGCTGGGATACGGTCACCTTCTTGTTCTTGGGCAAACTCTGCAGCCCATTAACACAGCTAAGGTCATACTCTGGCTCCAGCTTCTCCTCCCCGGGCTCACCAAGTTGGTCGCGAATGCTGCGCAGCAGGAACTTGCTGATGCCCTCGTTGTTGCGAACATTGAACTCGGTGATGGCCGTGTTGAGTGCGAGGCAGTCCAGGATCAGGTTGGCACCCACATCCGTGAGGCCGCAGCCCTCCATGTCGATTTCTGTAGGATTAGGCAGCAGTTAGAGGCAGGAATCTAAGACTAGCGCTTATTAACTCGTATTAACTCTTTATCCAGGCATCCTCCTTGAGGACCTCGGCAATCATCTGGACGCCATCATCGCCCATCTCCGGATTATTGGCCAGCAAAATGGTGCGCAGTCCGCCAATGGTGTTCACGTCCACACTGCGATACCGCAGCGACTTCTCCCAGCCCTCGCTGAAGCGAGTGATCTTTTGCATCTGCGGAGGAGGATAGAAAATGTTAAAACAAGTCTTAAAAGTGGATGGAATATCCCACCCTCATCATATCAGCAACATGCTCAGCTCCCTTGGAGGTCAGTCCGCACTCGGAGAGGTCAAATGTCTCGATGCGATTCAGGTACTTGGCCGTGTTGCAGACCACCTCGCAGCCCCGGTCACCGATGTTGGACTTGGAAAAGCTCACCGTCTCCAGGCACTCATTGTCGGCCAGTGACTGTAAGAGGGCGGAGAAGGATCCTTATAAGATGTTACCAATCGGATATTCTCCCCTTTTTTCACCTTGGCAATGGTATCTATATAGCCATCCTGTAGCGGCAGTCCTTCCAGCTTCAGCACACTCAAATTTTTGTTGCTCGAAACGCAGTTGGCAATCGCCTGGACCAAGCTTCCAAAGATGAAACGCGTGAAGATCACGGGTCGCTGGCGAAAGAGTCGGGCACGCTTCTCTGTGTCAATGGGGTCGATGTTGGCTGGTCAAAAAATACAAGAAATTTGTATATAAAAATAGGAAGATGCTATCTCCCATAGAGAACTCACATTGCGGATAGCTGCGACGCAGGCGCACCACCAGCTGCTGAAGCACCAGGTCGTAGTGCAGTGCCTCGGTGAGGAGTAACCAGTCGTTGACCGCCAGCTTATCGCCGCACAGCTCCAGGTAGTTGATGGACGCATTCGACTTGCTGCGGATTTCCGGGACTGGTGCCAAGTTCTTGGCGCGGCAAAGCTCCATGTAACGGAAGTGAAACGAACGGCTCTTGCTGGATTTCTTCACCACTGGCGGCAGGGTCACCAGCACGCTCTTCCTTGCCAGCTCGTTGGTGTTGCCTTTCGGCTGCGCCATGCGAGCCACTGACATTTTATTATAGATCTTTGGATCTTGAGGATCTGTGGTAAGTGGAAGTGATAATTACACAAGTAAAATATAAAATTTTCTTACCAAAAAAATAGGTTACTAGTCTAATAAATGTATTTTATAATTGACTTTAAAATCTAGGTATTAATAAAATCACTTTTACGAAATTTAGAAACAAAATTTCTATTAAACTTTTTCTTTCAGACGACTGTAAACCCATCCACACCAAGGACTAACACTCAATTGGTTCTAAAATCCCTGGTATTGACGATTGACGGCCAATTTAAAGATATGTTTGTGCAACTATGGAAGTAGTAAGTTTCTCCTGCTACATTAAAAGGAAATACTGTAAGTAAGGATTGTGTCATAGATACACATTTATTATTTAAGATTCATTCATGTGGTAAGCTGAGGGATAATTACAAAAAGAGGATACAAATATCCTTTTCAAAAAATAGTTGTGATTTAAAAAAGATTTTTATAATTGCTTTACAAATCAAGGTTTTCAAAACGCAACTAATAGCTCACCCAAAAATTAGGGGTTCTAAAGAAACAAATTAAAGATTTAGGCTAGTTGTTACATCTCAAAACCAAAAAATTAACTTTTTTTCTGTTTTTAAAATAAAGTTTTGGTTTTTAGTTAATTTTTTCTCAAAAATAATTTAATTATTCCAATAATTTGTTTTTTGATTTGGGCAACACGAAAACAGTTTGTTCCTTCTACGACATTATTTATACCACTCATTAGTAATTTTATGACATTTTCACACTTTTCCATTCATTCGGTATTTCTTTTTTTTTGTATACATATATTTATAAAAATATTTCGTTAAAGTTTTGACACATATAAGTAAAAACCCACACAGAAAAACAACAGTACCAACTAAGTTAATATTAAATTAATGTCACTTAGAGTGGTAACTCAATTGTATTATCAAGCCTGTGTTTAACCTTCAAAAAATTGCATAAGCACTTCCGGTTTTCAGTGACCAGAGGAGGCTTTTCCAGCTTTCCAGGGGCCCGATCCACCACGAGCTTGCAAATGGTAAACAAACAAAGAAAAGCTTGCGGCGCATAGGAGTCACTCAATTATTTATTGTTTATTTGCCGGCGGAATTTACGCTTGGCCAATTACTCGCGTGCCTGCACTCAGTCTATCCCTCTCACACCCGGTGTGTGCAGGGTTGCCATGGCTCTCAATGATTTCCATGCAGAGCGCGCGCGCTGAAGTCTCGTTAGCTGGCTTTTTGGCCTGCAACTTCAGTCTTTTAGCGGCTGTCGGGGAAAACACTTCGGATTTCGGGCTGTGAGTTGTCGACTTTGTGAATTTCGGTTTCGAAAGTGCAAAAAAAAAATGAACATTTCATTTTCGTGAAATTCATTCACGAATTTAGGTAGAACTTAAAAAACGCTGCGTGTCTTGCGGCACGTTCCATCATTAAAGTGATCTCTGCGTACTTAGTATCATTCTATGTTTGTTACTCCGCTTTTTAAGCAGTTTTTTAGAAGTCGAGTTCCGGTTCGTGCATTGCCCAATTTGGAAGCGTGCGACACGTTTATTTAATGCGGTTCCATTTCCATTTTCATTCGGTATTCTATATTGCGTACTCCATATGTGTATGCCCGTGCGGGGTTCTTGACTCATGCCTAATTACCAGTGACGTCGAAGCCGAAGCCTTTCGAAAATGTGTCAGCCACGAAATTTCCCGGTAGTCCCCAGTTTCTCTCTGGCTAGTACTTAGTTGAGAAACACTCGAGTGTGACACCAGAACCAGTTGGCTTCCCCTAATTACTTGGCACAGCCTACAGTGAGTGACGAAGGACAAAGAAGGGACAAGAAGATACCCCATCAAAAAGGATACTATTTCGCCAGGAATACCTATGTAATAGTAAGTTTGGAACCAGTTTGCATTCCTATTTTAGCTTGTGGCAGGCTTTTAGTGGGGAAGGATACTTGGGAGGTTTCCTTGTCAGGAGGGTCCTTAAGGGTGACTTCTAGTTTTACACAAATTATAATGTTTGTGCAGCTGTTAAAGCCTTTCAAAAATAACTATAGCTGAGTACAAGATAAAATTTAGCTATGGAATACTTTTAAAGATAATAACAAACAATCGTTTTATTATATTATTAATTATAATCTTGTTGCACAGAGAAATTATAAATTTTAAGTTATTTACTAAATTTACAGAAGTACCTTTCTTATTGAAAGGGAATTACAATAAATTGTCTTTAAATAGATCAAACTCCTTATATTTATTTAAACTATTAATTAAATAAAATAAGTTGAAACTGTTTAGCAAAAAACAATTAATATGAGTTAGTGCTTTTACAGCCTAAAAAAGAAGTTCAGAAGTAATAGGAATGATTGAGCATATATAAAATATGTATTTAGGAATTGAGCAAAATATTTATGAACAACTCTCTTGAAGAACGTTTTTTTTTAATTAAAATAATATGTGCAACCTAAACTAGAAAATATATATTACAATTATTATTAAGAAATATAAATGGGTTTCATTTAGCTGAATTGTAAATGTTACTTTTAATTTGTATCTAAAATACAAATAAAGAAGACACATTCCCCTCAAATTCAGCCTAATTCAATTATCATAGCTAATATAAATTCTAGTCAAAAGATATTTTTATATAATTTCTCTACAAATGTAAGGAAAATTAGCTATCTCTGCTGACCTTTATTCGTTACACCAACTCTTTAGTACTCATCTTGTGATGGGTTTATGATTTTGAAGCCCATTTTATTTTATTTTTTTGCAATAACTCAACGGGGTTATTTGCACCTAGTTACACCAGGTATTTAGTTCTGTGCATGAAAGCCTGAAGTCAACCTCGACTGAATTTCTTTGCAACACCGCAACTAAGGTCAGAGTTTAGCTCAAGGACTTGCTGCTGCTGCCAGCTGAATTGTTTAATTGCCCAAAATGTAGAAATACTTGCAGGGCAAATTCGAAATAGAAAAATGCTAAAATACTGGCACAAAAATCGAGACAGAAAAGGAGCCGGAGTGTAACGGACAAATTGCCAACGACACCAAAGCTAGGCCAGACCAGCAGCAGAAGCTCCATTTGAGCCAAGATCCAGAGCTGCTGGGCTGGCAAAGTGAGACGGATGCGGGCGTCGCTTGAACCCGGGTCCACGTCCACGGGTTGTGAGTTGTGAGTCAAAAACCCAGCTACCGCAACGGAGCCAGGTCTGTGCTTTACTAAAGCACAGAAAGAAACATTTTTACCATGAAATTGAAGTCGAGTTGATAGTATTTTAAACTGAAATGATTCTGATGTGAACATATATTTTATATTAAAAATATTAAATTAGTATATTGCCACTAATTGGTAACAAAGTAACCTGTTGTGGAGGCAAATGAAGTATTTAAAAAATCTAAAATCCTTCTAAGGATCGTTTCCGGGACTTAGAATATATGAAAACTTGCAGTGAAAAGTGTAGTATATCTTATTAAATTAATTGTTTTTCTAAAAGTTAGTTAGTTTACTAAAAAATTATTTACTAAATTTATTAATAATAATGGTGTTTCCTTTATGGTGATCTTTACTCATATTTCTCCATGTGTACACTCTATTGTCTGCCTGGCAGCCAGCAAACAATTGTTGGCTGCTGGCGTTGAACTTGACTGTTGACTGTCGACTACATATATCGGAATCGATGGGCATGACAAAAGGGCCCTAATACGGGGGAGGAAGTGTTCAAATTGGAGTATATACTCCAAAAGCCAGGGGCCCCGCGGCTCAGCTCGGGGTTCAGGCCAAAAAGTCGATTGTTTGCTCGCGAGGCCGGAAACTGGAGGCAACATTGGTCACAACACGATCCGCCGCAATCTCAATCTGCATCGCAATCGTTTCTCATTGCACTCGAAAAAAAGCTGCCTTTAGATGTTAAGAAATTCTATCAGGTTTATAAACCGCAAGAACTACTTTAAATATACTTTTTGAAGGCTTTAATTCAAGTAATTTTAGTAAAAAGTAATGCATACATACTTTTATAATTAAGAATATTTGATTTCTAAAAAATGTATTAATTTTCTATCAAAGCAAGCTCTAAGCTTATTTCACAAGCTTTATATTTCTTCCTGCACATTTTCCCTGAGTGTACATATGTGTCTTCCACTCTCAGCCGGGCTTAACATATTTAATATAATTAAGTGAACCCCAAGCCAGGCTTGGAAAGTCATGAACCGCCGATTATGGTGGCTGGTGACGTGTAGACGGGGTGGTAGCCGAGGAGAAAGAGAGCCCGGGAAACGTTGTCGCAGTGGCAAACAAATCAAAATCCAAATTGTTTATTGGGATTTTCATTTCTGTGCGGCGATTACCTTGGAGCCGCCTGTTTATTTCTGCGGTTACCCACAAGGCGGTGGCTACGAGATGCCCCCCAGATGGCGCACAGTGGACGACACTTTACGGTCAGGATTTCACTTTTGGCCAGGTCAGAACCTGCCAAGCGTGAACCTGAACCTGCAACCGGAGACGTGGTCGGGAGTCATTAGCACTGAATTCGCTTGGATTCAGAAACATGTGTATCTCCAGGCCGGAGATACATGTGCGTGGTAAATGTATCTGTATCTGAGCTGCGGAAAGGCGCCGCCGTCATGGTGACTGGGCCAAGTGTTTTATTTGACTTTTCGGCGACTCTTCAGCCGCTTCTGCCACTTTCCACTTACGTAAAAACTAGGGGAAATGGTAGATCGCAGATCGCAGATCGCACACTTTGACTTTGTCGATCTCGCAGAGAAGGCGTAACTTATTAATTTGCCTTAATTCAGTGGGTTTTCGTTGTGTGGAAAATTGGCAGGCAGGCGCAGTGTGGGTGGAACTGCGCGTATCTCCCACTAATGGAGTTAATTAAAACTAAATGCGAGTTTGAATGGGCCAATTGTGTGGGGAAGTGATAGCTCCGCCTCGGATATTAGGTAAATTTAAAGAAAATGCTTGAATTACTTCTGCTCGGATTTCCGGTGATGAAAATGGGAGTTTCTTGAGGGGTAAAAGCAAGTAACGCTAAGAGTTTTGGGTTATATCTTAAAGATGGAATGCTAATAAAATTATTTACTATTTCAGACGAGTAAAAATTAACTGAAATTTCTTCTGTATGCTTTGTGAAGTTTTTTCTTTGCTACGCTAGGTATTATTAATTTTGGTTATAAGCTAAATCTCTTCAGAATAGCATTCCATTCCATTCCGATGGATTCTCCCCTACATTAAAAACCGAAAATAATCGACAGCTTTGATAACCCCGATTCGGTAGGCAGTGCAGCATGAAATTGCCTGGCCAGCGGAGCATCCACAACCCCCATCCTCCATATAGCAGCATCGCCCAACTGACCAAACAACCCAATTGCTCCGCTGTCCACGGATGCATGGATAATTATCCATGGATTCGGTGAGAAGCCACCGCCCAAGAGTAGAAGATGCCTTCAATGCACTTGGCAAAAATTAAAATAAATTTAGGAGCCAGAGCACAATTATTTGAGAGATTTTTGGTTCTAGAAAATGTTTGTGTAATAATTTAAATATTTGGTCGGCACATATTTATTGTTAGTTCGCTTTTTGGAGTAATACTAAGAAAGATAATTGGCAAAGATAGTACTTTAGAGATATTTTGGCTAAACCCGAAAAAATTTTGATTTATGTAGTCTAAGTTATCCAACTAGACCGACCTAGAGTTAGCCTAAAATACTCTTATAAACATATTAATAGCTTAAGGAATAAATTTCTAAATGAATAAATAATATGTAACCGAATTACCAACTAGTTATGTAGCTTACCAAATATTATTTCAAAAAACTAAGTCTTAGCCTCATTTTCTTTAAGTGCCAAAGTCATACATAGTTGCATGAGGCGCGTGTTGAAAGCGAAATCAGGCGCGGATTGTGATTAGTTTTGAATCACTTAACCGTGATCAGCTCAGGGGCTACTCTCTAACGACCCTGTCTGTGCCTGGCCTGCCTGCTTGCTGCCAGATTTTCCCGGCGAGATAAAGTTGATAAAGATGATTGTCCCCAGCGGGGTTGTTGCAACCTGCTGCCAGGGCAGAGCCCCGGTAATGAGCCATCATCCCACAGCTACTCGAAATCGAAAGACAATTACGATTACGATTACAACGATTGCGGCGGCAATCAAGAAATAGCCAGGTAATTGCGAAATCAATGAACCACACTAGGAATGGAGGTATATATCTCGTTTGGAGATTGCTCCGATTGCAAATGAGCCAAGCCGAGAGTTGAACCCCCGAACAATGGCAATGAATGGCTGTGTGCATATATAGTCTGCACTCGTATGCAAGTATCTGCATCTGACAGATGCACTCATCGCGCTACAAATGCATTTTTCACACGCACCCTCTGAGAAAAGATAAGGTTTTTCCGAAACTGAAGCAACATCATTAAAGTTTTGTCGACTTTTTTTGTCGTTTTTATTTAGACTTTGGGTTTCGTTTGAAATTTGGAAGGGGGTTTTGACATGATGACAAATATATAGAGCTAATAGAAAAGTTGATTTTAAATATTTAAGAGATAATATAAAATAAATATAAATTATAGATTGAAAGCACACATTAAAAAGGAACTGACTGGCTACTCCTCAGGTCCTAAAAGCCATTATTAGAACTCACAGATATCTCAGAGCAAAATACCTCTAAAGAACTCTTAAAGACACATTAACTGACCTTTTCTTGGCTTCAAAAAAGTATCGTAACTTTCAATTTTCACTCCATCTGAGCGAGAACTTATCCGCAATTTGTTTGCAATTCGCCATGAGACAAATCTGGCACATGAACAACCCGAAGTAGTAATAATTGCCGGGCAGTTTAGAAAACGTTACGGTCGTTAAGCCACGAAAGAAAAACAACCGAAAAAAGATATGTAAGAAAACCTAAAACTAAAGCAGCCGGCAACCGCGAAACCCATAAAATTTCTTTAGCGGAATTCCAGGCTGGCGCTGAGCCAGCATTAAAGTAAACTGCAAAACTGAAAACTGAGGCAAAGCCAATATAAACAGCGGACGCTTAATTAATTTGCGCATAAAACTTTCGCAAAGATCTGAATGCCTGCTGCTGCTGGCCGCTTCTCACGCAGAACTCGCGGACAGCGGACAGAGAACTCGCGGACAGCGGACAAGTGCAGCAGGCGGGTTGCGAGTCCAGTTCCATTGAGGTTTCCTAATGGGCGACCTAATTGAGTTCTCTCGTCTGCCAGAATGTGGCAAGAGCAGACGCAGACCGAAACCAGAACTCCACCTGTGGAGTTTTCATTTCAGAGGAGCTACACTGAGCGAAATTATGAGCTAACAAGAGGACATTAGCTGGTAGACTTTTATGTCAATTCTTAGCTTTTTGATATATTTTTTAATCTTAAAAGGACCATCTTCCACTTGATCTTGGTTAATGTTTATGTTATTTTTTTAAATGTTGATATAATCCTATAAACTAATATTTATAACTACTATTATTATTTTTATATATATTAGTTAAAAATAATATTTTTGTTCTCTGTACAACCTTCTCGAGCGAAACTGTTTGGGGGTACAAAGATCACGGCCCGTAAAACGTGCGACAACACACACACGGAGAAAATGGGTTAACACTTCTCTCTGTCGTAACACTCTGCCTATTTTCTAGGTGGCCCTCAGCCAGACGACGCGTCGACTCTACCTGTCATGTGGATTTTGGGCAGACATTAAGCCAAAGGTGCTCTGAACAAGCCAAGCCAACCCAACTAACCTCCTCCTCACAACACAATGTACAACGAAGCGCAGACGACGTCGTCGCTGGACTACAAGAAGGTGCGCTTAAAAGGACGCTCAGCGCATCTTAAATCCCCTAGAGATATAAGCCGCATCCACAATCCCATCTCCAAATCAATATACCTGCAAGTCATCCTAATACTCACCGCACTAATCAGTTTGGTTGCCTCAAATCGCCCACCGCGGTTCGCAATCGACGGGCAGTCAGAGATTGTACTGCGTTTGAAGGAGAGTCCTGAAACGAAAGTGGGTGAGTTTCGGATAAATAAAATATTTAAAAAACAGTAGCAAAATTGTAGAGTTATTTCACAAATTAAACAATGGATATAAAAATTCGTATAAAAAAGTCTAAACCCTAACAGACTTACATATCTCTGTGATGTGCCAAATGAGAACTACCCAAAACGTGGATGACACATTTTATGTAGAGTGCTTAGTTGTTTTTATTACTTTTCTTATCGTTTTTAAGATACACTTTTAATTCCGTGTTTATATCAATCGCTTGCATATTTAAATACATTTATTTAAACAACAAAGAAGATCAACGAAACGATGTGTCATTGTTTTGATATGTGGGAATATCTTTGAGCTAAAGATTATATCATGATACATCCCCCTTGATTGAATCTAAATTATTAAAAAAAAAATTGTATATATTTTCCCTGCAGGAACCCTTATATACACCCTTAAGGGTTTCGATCCCGACAACGATCCCTTGACCTTTGGCAAGCGTAACTCCCACGACAGCGAGATCATTCGGATAGAGAACACCGGGGGCAATGAGGCTAAGGTCTTTCTGGCCAAGGAGCTGGACCGAGAGCTGCAGGACGAGTATGCCATTGTGCTGACCCTCACCGATAGCCATTACAGCGATCCTAACTATGTGACGCAGAGCTTTCTGCTCCTGGTGGAGGACATCAACGACAATGTGCCTACCTTTTTGCCCTATCAGAATGCCATTGAAATTCCTGAGGGCAGTGCTCCGGGCGTGGTCAGTACTTTAGAGGCCACGGACGCGGACGAGGGAGCATATGGCCAGGTGGTGTACTATCTGCAAGAGCTGGATGGCGACAACGACGTATTTTCCATAGCCACGCACCAGGGCAAGGGCATCCTGAAGCTGGAAAGGGAGTTGGACTACGAGCGGAAGAGTCTGTATCAGCTGAGGGTTCTGGCCATCGATCGGGCGAATCAGGGACCCGTGAACACGGGAACGGCTGCCATTCTGGTGAAAGTAAAGGATTTGGAGGATCAGCCTCCGGAATTTGTAGAAGTGCAGGCCGTGGCGAGGATCGCCGAGGATGCTCCGGTGGGCACGAAAGTGCTTCGAGTGCGTGCCATCGATGGAGATCGCGGTATTAACAATCCCATAGCGTATGCTCTGGAGGCCAATGATCTCTTTGATATAAACCCGCACACCGGCATAGTCCACACGTTGACCAAATTAGATCGCGAGGAGCAGAGCGATCAGGTTAATGGTGCCCACATCTTGCGGATCACTGCCACCGAGTTGTCCAAGTCTAATACCCAAGTCGCCCCCATGACAGTGCGCACTGAAGTGACGATCATTGTGAGCGACGTGAACGATGAGATCCCGACCTTTGGGGAGACCGTATATCGCTGTGAGGTCAATGAGAACGCCCAGACCAATACTCCATTGAATTTCATAGATGAGGAAGTTCAGAATGTGGTCTTTGATCATGACGAAGGCAACAATGGCACCTTTAGATTGTTTCTGGATCCACCCAACGATCTGTTCGAGATTGTGCCTGAACTGGCGGTCAACGAGGCCAACTTTATGTTAAGGGTTAAGAACTCCAAGTCCTTGGACTTTGAACAGTTTACAGAGGTGAACTTTACGATATTCGCCAGGGAGATCGATGAGCCCAGTCGATGGAGGTGAGTTTTACTGGAGGTTTTTCTTCGGCGACTCAAATCCTTAATCTGTCTTTCAGTTCCGCTCATGTGCAGATATTTATTCGAGATCAGAACGACAACTTTCCGGAGTTCAGCCAGGCCATCTACAATGCCAGTGTCTTGGAGAACAGCGATCAGGGCACGATCATCACCCAGGTACAGGCAGTGGATGTGGATTCCGGGGATTATGGCACCATGGGAATACGCTATACGAACCTTAGAGGGGGTATTGCCCACCTGTAAGTAGCTCCTTTTCATTATTTTAACAGAGAAAACTCTAATCGCCTTTTCCACTCTCCTTCAGACTCCATCTCAACCCAATTACCGGAGTTATAACCATCAGACAAGCAGGAGGAGCTGCGTTCGATCGCGAGATTATTTCCCGACACTACCTCACAGTGGAGGCCATCGATAGCGTTGGGCAAGGCAACCGAAATACCGCCCAGATAATCATAGATATCCTCGATGTCAACGATAATGCCCCTACCTTTCCTCAGCGACAATATGAGACGAAGCTTTTGGAGAACCAATCAGAATTCGAGACTCCGCTGCAGCTGGAGGCAAGGGATGCGGATCTCAATGGCACTGAGAACAGCCAGGTTACCTACGAGATAGTGGAGGGCATGTACCGCTCCAACTTTACCATAGATCCGCAGAGCGGTCTCTTGCGTCCTGTACATCGTTTCGACTTTGAGGAGTTGGTGGAGCGCAGTAGCCGAAGGAGTGACTCCCAGACGGGAGGATCTCTCAGCATTCGAGAGATCGATCTGCTGGTGCGGGCTCGGGATTCAGGGATTCCCATGCTCTCCACCGTGGTTCCTGTGCTAATTTACATTCAGGATGTGAACGACAATGCACCGATATTCCAGCGCAGCTTCTATGCGAAAACAGTGCCCGAGGATCTGCCAGGCGGCAGCTTAGTGCTCCAGGTCACGGCCATAGATCGCGATGGATCCTCACCCAACAACGCTGTGGTATATAGGATACAGACGGGTGCGAGTGATAAGTTCATCATTAACTCGGAAACGGGCGTCATCTCGGTGGCTCAGGGCGCAAATCTGGATCCGGATCTTACCGACAACAAGCGATCGCTGTACACCATGACAGTGGTGAGTTTGTAAAGAGATTTGGTATTCGGAGTATTCCTACAAACTAACAACTCTCCTCTCCTAGCTGGCTTTAGACGGCGGTTTGGGCAACTCCCAGCTAATGACCACTTGTACGGTGAACATCAGCATTCAGGATGTGAACAACAAGGCCCCAGTGCTGGGTGAGATGCCTGCTCTAAAGATTGCTGAAAACACACCCGTGGGCACCATGGTTTACCACATCCAAGCGTCTGACTTGGACCAGAAGGCCATACTACGGTACAAACTTAACCCAGACCACAGCGAGGGGCGCACTGAGGAGGGAGCACTCGTCAAGAGCGGCGAGTATGACTTTCTGGGAGCCTTTGAAGTGGATCCCATAGAGGGCTCTCTCAAGATAGTAAAGCTACTAGATCGCGAACGGGTGGAGCACATAAAACTGGCCATAACCGTGGAGGATCTGGCAGCAGCCAAGGGCAGACAGCTTGCTGAAGGTGCGTTGGTCTTGTTGTATTAGGCCTAAATTTATTAATAAATCCCCATTAACCCCTCTCCATAGGCTTCCTCAGCATCCAAGTGCTGGATGAGAACGACAACAACCCCAAGTTCCGGCAACCCTTTTATAGGCAATCCATCACGGAGAACAGCATCAATGGAGCAATGATTGTGAATGTTCTGGCCTCGGATGTGGACAAGAACCGTACTATAACCTATTCCCTGGAGGGCAATCCCACCTACCGATCGCTGATGCACTTGGATTCCCAGACTGGGGAGATTGTGGTGGCCAGCAAGATCGATCACGAGCAGCACCAGTGGCTGAACTTCAGTGTGAGGGCCACGGACTCTGGAATACCCCCTAGATCCTCACTGGTGGATGTGTACGTAACCGTCCTAGATGAGAACGACAACAATCCGTACTTTGTGGGTGGCAGCAAGAACTACACAATCAGCGAGAATGCCGCTCCAGGAACCAGAGTCGCCACCTTGCAGGCAGCGGACGCGGACTCTGGGGACTTTGGCAAGATTACCTTCCTGATGGATCGCATCAGTTCACAGGGAAAGTTCACTATAGACGCAGACACCGGAGTCCTCACGGTAGCCGATCGCCTGGACAGGGAGTCAAAGGACTCGTACAATCTGGTGATCGAGGCATGGGACAACTACCAGTTTGGGTTCCTGGCCGGCGAGAGTCGCAATGCCTTCAAGCAGGTGTTGTAAGTGATTGCATGTTGTTTTATTTTTGAGCACTATTTAATGTTAACTTTTTTAGCATTTCTATCTTGGATGAGAACGACAATCCCCCGGAGGTAAGCCTGCCTAGGAGTTGTGTCCTTATCACGGAGTACCACGAGTTGCACGAGCGAGTGGCCAGCATAGCTGGAAAGGATGCAGATGATCCGGCCACACCAAACGGAAGGCTGGACTTTGCCATCACACAAGGCAATATAGAGGGTAATGGATTGAGGCACTCTCTAAAGTTAAGGATTCTAAGCTGATGTTTGTTCTATACTTTTCAGGCACATTTGAGCTACGGCAGTTGGACCCTTGGAATGCCCAGATCTTTGCCAGCAAGAGCCTGCGCAATAGGTTTGGCAACTACAGCTTAACCATAACCACCAGGGACTTGGGTCTACCGGCAAACATTGTGCACAGCACTCTGGACATTTGTGTCTCAGACTTTAACGACCATGCTCCGGTTTTTGTGAGACCTCTACATAACACCACTGTCCGGATTCCTGAGAACGCCACCGTGGGAACTCTGATATTACAGGCATATGCCAGTGATGCGGACATGGGCCAGAACGCCCTGGTGCGATACCGCCTCAAACCTGATCCTTTAGGCAGCTACAAGATGTTCGAGGTGAATGCCAATACGGGAGAACTCTACCTGAGAGAGCCTCTTAACCGGGAGAGGCAAAAGATACACGAGGTAATCTATCCTATTAACGAACAATAAATATTTGTAAATAATTATAAAAATGTATTTCATTCTAGATCCGCATAGAGGCCTACGATCAGGGCTTGCCCACCTCACTGAGCTCTGACTTGGACTTAACCATCTATGTGCGCAATGTCAATGACTATGAGCCACAGTTTATAGTCAACGAGATAGCCGTAAACTTTACGGAGCATTCGGATCCCGGCGCTCAGCGGATCAAGCTGCCCGACACCGTAGACAAGGATCAGTTGGATCTGGACGATCCGAATGAGTCGCCCAGCCAGGTGTGTTACTTTATAGTGAGTGGAAACGAAGCTGGATACTTTCGGCTCGACCCGGAGACGCATATTTTGACTGTTGATCGAGAACTGGACCGCGAGGTGGTGGCCAACTTTACGCTCTACGTGCGGGCCACCGAAAGTTGTGGGAATGAGTCCCTGTCTGGGGGAGGAAAACGCCGCCGGATGGGCATTGAGATTAACAATAGACTGGGAGGCTTCCTACATAATCAGCAGCAGAATGGCTACGATCGCTTCAAGCACTCCCGGCAACTAAGAGAGGTATCCAGTAAAGAGGAGTATGACCAAGAAGATGTAGATGCAGATGGCGAGTTGGTGTCCTATGAGAACTACGAGGGCAGTCAAGAGGCAGGAGGAGTATCATCCCCAACATTCCAACACCAGCCAGAAGCAGACAGCACTATAGTGAAGGTCAATGTACGAGTGCTGGACATCAACGATAATCCGCCACGTTTTCGGTCCAAAATATTTACTGGTGGCATCACGACCAATGCCGATTTCGGTTTAAAGTTCATGCGAGTGGAGGCCACTGATGCCGATGAGGGGGAGAATGGTAAGATTGGATACTACCAGGTGGGTGATATCCGGCAGACTCTGTCCGAAGGACTGGAGAATGTGCGAAAGGCCCCATTCCTGCTTGATTCGGAAACAGGAGAGGTCCAGCTTAACTTTGACCCGCAGAAGGGAATGAAGGGTTATTTTGACTTCATGGTTTTGGCCAACGACACTTTGGGCATGAGGGATGTGGCCCATGTGTTCATTTACCTACTGAGAGAGGACCAGAAGGTGCGCTTTGTCTTCCGCCTGCAGCCGGATGAACTGCGTTCCCGGGTGGACACGTTCAGAGAGTAAGTTTAGGAGTGTAATCCACTAATTGCATATATAATCCTTTCGCATTTCCTCTCCTAGCACTCTGGGCAACATTACAGAATCAATAGTCAACATCGATGAAATTAAGGTGCACGAGAATAAGGATGGTTCGGTGGACAAAACCAAGACGGATCTGTACATGCATCTAGTCGAGCGCGAGGATAACTCCATTTACGAGGTCTCCGAGGTGCTCAAGCTGATTGACTCGCACATCGAAAGCTTGGATGGGCTGTTCAAGGACCTCAATGTGCTTGACACTCAGCCAGCGGAGGCCCAACTCTTAACTGCCGGACCCTCCCGGGGTCCCCTATTCGTGTGGCTGGTGTTTACCAATCTTTTTTTGGCTACTCTACTGGTGGTGACGCTGGCATTGTGCGCCTCCCAGCGGAATGGCTATCGTAGACAGCTAAGGGCTGCCAAAGTTAACATATTCCGTGAGTAACTGAAGTTATTTTTTATTCGATAAATATATTAATCTTTCCCGTTTCTACTTCTAACCAGGTGGTCATTCCTCAATGTCTTTACAACACCCCCAAGAACCCGCCACTCGTGTGCCAAATACCAACAAGCATAGTGTCCAAGGATCGAATCCCATCTGGCTAAAGGGTTACGAGAATGAGTGGTTCAAAGCCGAAGAGGGCAGGTAGGATATAGAGCAATCACACTTTGAATTTGAATATAAATTCATTAAAATGTTTAAATCCTAGCACTGGCGGACCTGACTCATTGGATGACAACTTCCTGGCGGTGGTGGCCACCCAGGATATGCACGAAACCCTGAAGGGCACTGCCAAGCTCTTCAACCATAGCAACGACTTAAATCGCCACTTCAATCTGTACAACCAAATCGACAAACTCACGAATAATGCTCAGATCCTGGCCCGAAAGCTGGAGACCACGGAATTATAGCACAAACAGTCCACATTATTTATTATAATTAGACTAGGCTTAGTTTATGTTTAGAGTTCGTAAGATCCATTTGTAAATAAATCGAAGTGTAAGAAGCTCAAACTGAATATTTCTCGCTTAAGTAAGTGAAAATCTAAATATATCAGCTCTTGAAAACTCCTACCTCTCCTCTCAAAGAGATTGCTCCTGTAATTAGGATAAAAACTCACCTACTAATCAGGTTCTTGATTAGAAAATAGTGGATAGTGGATACACAGGCTTCAGTTTTGTTCGGAATGGCAATATAAAAAATACACTTGTAGAGCACAACTGCGGAGAAAGGCGAGGGATTCAGTTAAAACCAAGACAAAGGAAGCTGCTACACTTACCACGCTTCTGTGGCCCGCGTCGCCGTCTCTCAAAACTGCCGACGACCGATTAAAAACGTACAAAAAATGTGACTAATCGGGGAGACTTGAGCTCTTTAAGACATTTGTGTGCATCACAGCCCAGGTCAAACGACTGCCTGCTGCGAGAACGGGAATGGGGGCAACTCCTACTCACCCACTAACTCACCTCCGGCTATTGGTGGACTCGATTGATTTGGTGGCGTGTATAATACTCTTGTATGGATGGATAGATAAACTTGAAGATCTACGCCAGCCAGCAATATAAACTAAAAACAATAATTTGCAAGGTAACCTCTGAGAATTTAAAGCGCGACCGCAAGACGGAACGCACTAAAGGAAACCGGCGACAACTTGTGACCCTGTCGTTGGTTTCTTAACTGGCGATCTTGGGCCGCGTCTCTTTTTGGTTTATTGTTTTCGGGAGTTGTTCGGAGTTAGTGTCAGTGCAAACAAACTGTTTCCTAGGAGAAAAATTATGTAGGTAACTGAAGCTTCGGTGAGGCTCTGAGTTAGTTCGCGGCGCCTGCCGAGATCCACACGTCCCAGCAGATGTGGAGCCCAGAGAGTTGCCTGAAATTTCTATGGAGCAATGACAAGGCCGGTTACTTGGTTTGTTTTTTGTTTTGCTTTTTTTTACTAAAAATATTGTATAATATATAATTTTTGCAGGGTAAAATATTCAGTTGTTTGCCATAAAATCAATCAATTCAGTTTTTTTTGCTTCGTTTGTTGTTGTTTTTATTTTTTTGTTTCGTTTTCTTAAATGTATTTTGTTGATTTTTTTGTTTTTTCGTTTATAATTATAATAGTTACACAAATTAGATCACAAAAATGCACGTAAATTACAAAAATGAAATTGTACCTCATACCGAAAAAACATAGACAGAACACTCTTCATCTTCATGGTCGAAACGAGGCGGAGGAGGCTACTTCTGGAGGGATCATCTCTACAGTTCTCTTACAAGGTAAGGTTTGTGTATAAAAAGGGGATTAAAGCATATAATCAAATACATGGTTCCGTACAAAAGTCAACACAAATTTTGTTCGCGTTCAGATCAGAGTAATCAGAGTAACTAACTCAAGAACAAATACATACATAGTTAAATTTAGACTTTAGAGTTAGAGAGTGAGAGTGTGAGGGAGTTGGTAATCGTATATCATATATTACAGAGTTCCATTATTGGTTAAAATAGTTCTTCCTGCTGCTGCTCATCGCCCGTGACCGATGCTGGTGCAATGGGTGGTGCGTGCCTCAACTTAATGCCAAAAGTCGATGCGTGTCGTGATACATTATACAAATACACATAGTTTATCTAGTTATCTCAGATATTAAACGTTTTTCATTCATTTAATACTTGCTTAGATGCCGAATGGTGATGACGGATGAGAAATGAAAACTTACAATGGTTTTTGTGGGTCAAATGGAGGGATGGAATGGTATAGGTTGGGCTTGGGGGTCGGGTTTATTTGGGCTCCAGTGAGAGTGGTTGTTGGTATATATATATCGTATTTTAAAGCGTAACAGTTTTCTTGCATGTTGTTTTTTGTGTATATATAGTATCTCATTTTATATATATATATATGTATGGTTGTTACATTTCATTGTAAGTTCTATTTTTAATATATATATATATGTTAATTTACAGAATCGAACGCAAAAGATACAAACTGAAGAATAATAATGGTCGCTCAGCCTAATTTTGCTTTTAAAATTTCGTTAGGCTAAATTAAAATCGAACAAAGTTTCCGTTTTCTCTATAAATTAATAAACTTAAATATATAAAATCAAAGTTTACACTTTACAATTAGCTTGTTTTTGATTTTTTTTTTGCTGATTTGTTTTTTACTTGTGTTTGTGGGTTGGTTTAAATTAAAGCTTACTCTTTAAAGTATGTGTATATATATATATAGGTAGTATCATGTATATATATAGGTTTTATATATATTTAGTAATACGATTCGCGGTTTCAAACTAGTCCCTTGTACGTTGTATGTTGGTGTGTTGTTGTGTGAAGTGTTGGAGTGTTTTATGTTTTGTGTGGGGTGTGTTTGGTGAGTGTTGGTGTAGTTTTTGTATTGTATAGTGTGTGTTGGTGGAGTTGTTTTTGCTTGTGTGTTGTGCAATTAAAGAAATTAAACAAAACTAAATCTCTTCTGCTGCTTTTCTAGTTTTGGTTTAATTTTTTCTGCTTTTCTGAATTGATTGCGATTTTTTTTTAAAACGTGTTTAGTGTGTGTTGTTGTTGTTGTAAATGCGCGCTCACAAAATGTTTAAACAAAATTGTAGGTTTACTTTTTTAGGCTTTCAACAAACTCTCGTCAATGTTTGGCGTACGGTGCCTTTCCTTTTACTTCAGAAGTTTAAATTTGTTGCTAGATTTCCTACGGTTTCGGCTTTTTATTTGCTGCTTCTTTAATATATATACTTGTTCTCGTTTTATTATTGGTTTAATAAAGCTGCTCTCTACACAATCCTCTGTTGTTGGTTCACTAACAAATTAAATTACTTTAAGAGAATTATGTAATGCGACAGCTTCCCGCGAATTTACATAATTATGTTTCTTCTACACTCCGTACTTCTCTTTTTTTTAAATTGAATTAATATTTATATATTTTTGGACATTTTTTTCAGATTTTTTAAGTTTTGTGTATTTTTTTCTTTTTTTGTTTGGATTTTTACAGTAACGCATATTTATATGAATTTCTGAATGCTATATTAAGCAACAAATTGTACCTAAACAGAATCGGAAAAAATTTAGAAATGAATAAAAAATGTTCCGAAATATTTAATGAAAAATATTGAAATTTTTTGACGGAGGCTGCTGCTGCTGAGAAGTAAAAGTGTTAAGTGAATTTTAGCTTGGAAAATCTCTGTCGCCTTTGAAAGTATCGAATCAGCCTGGCACCCGGCGCAAATTAGGTCTGCAGCACTAGGCCCCGGATGTCGGAGGAGGCGCCGTTACTGCTGCTGTTGCCGCCGCCGCTGCTGCTGTCCACGAACAGCGTGGCGGCATCGATGCCGGACGTGTTCGGCGAGTGCATCACGGCATCCGCTAGCAGATCATCGCTCACGTCGAGAAAATCGTTAAGGAAATCGGCACTGTCCGCCGAACCGCCGATCGTCTGCTGCAGACACTTGAGGTTCTTATCGGCAATCTCCAGCGCCCGGTCCATGGCCTCGCTCTCGGCTTGTTGCACTGCATCGGCACAGGTCCAAGGCGAGGGCAATGGCAGGGACAGGGATGACAGCGACAGCCACAGCGGAGGCACACATGGATTAGTACAATGAAAAGCTGAACAAGTAAAATTTTTGTTAAGGCATACACACCGGATTGGAACAGCTCGTTGAAGGCATCGTCCGGCAGCGTGTCGAACACATTGACCAGATCGTGCTCCTCCAGCAAGTGGGCACCGTTCAATGCTATATCATCTGTAAAGGAAAAGTCGATCATTAGAATGCCATTTAGCTTTTTTAAAAACGAAAACTTACCAGCATCGTGAGCACCCGCCATTAGCTCCGACTCGCTGATTCCACCCAGACCCGTGTCCTCGGAGCTGGCATACGCGGAGCTGTTCTCACAGATTCCAAACATATCTTGGCCAAGCAGATCTGCGGTGTTGGCCAGGATAGCGGGAGCTGGAGTAGCAGCTGGACCGTTGTGCGTAATGGCTGTTGTTACTGCTGTTGTTGTAGTTATGGGCTGACCCATGGCATTGCCAAAGGCCGTGTTGAACGAGGGGAAACTGTGCTGGTTATTATTGTTGCTATAGTTTATATTGTTGTTGTTGTTGAAGTGCACGCTATTGTTGTTGGTATTATGATTGTGGCTGCTACTATTATTGTTGTTGTTGTGGTGTAAGTCCCCACCAGCAGCCGCCAATTGGGCCACAATTTGGCTAATCTCTTCGGCCTTGATATCCAGATGTTGCTGCTGCTGGTGGTCAGTAAACAGTGGAAGTTCCCCTGCCTCCAATTTGGGCACCAAGAGCGGTTGCTGCTGCGGCTGTTGTTGCTTGGGCTGATAGTCCCCGCTAAGCGGAGCCAGGGCGGGCGGTATGGACAATTGTGGCATAATCTGCGGTGCAGGAATGTAGGGCAACACCTGGGAGTGCGAGGCGGCCGAGGAGTGTGAGTTGCTGGCTATGGACTCCAACGAGGTGGTGCTGCTCTTGCGCTGCATTCCCATTCCGGCCGTCGGTATAAGCGGTAGGTTGCTCATCATTCCACTATTGGTGCTGGAGCTGATCTGATGCTCGCCGCCAGCCGGTTTCCTGCCCCGTTTCTGCGGACGCGCCACCGGGTTTGGATTAGCCTTGCGCTTGCGTTGCTTCACGGGGACACACATCGTCACACCTCCGGCAACTGGTGTCGCATGCTTCGGCGGCGGACGAGCAGCATCCAGGCCGGCACGCAGGTGACTGTGCACCGTGCATAGGGCCAGCGTGTGCAGGACATCGAACACCGGAGCTTGACAGGCAGTTCCATCCACTCGCCAGGCCACGCAGGGCTGGAACAATTGTTGGGTGCTGTTGTTCACAATGTGGCGTTCGCAGTGCGCCGCCATGCTCAGCGTTGGCAATTTGCAGTTGGCCACCAGACAGCGATTGCCAATGCCACTGGAAAAGAAGATAATTATTTATTAATAATTAATAATAAGCGGTAATAACGCTCAACTTACATTCCTTGCTGCTGACCGGCATGATCCTGGTACTTTAGCAGCAAGTTTTGGACACACTGCAAACGCAGTCTGGCCGCCCGCATGGGCAGATCCTGCAGCGAACGCGTGGACAGCAGCTGTAGAGCCTGCCGCCGCAAGAATCCTTTCCTCAAAGCGATCCGTTCTTCGCGCCGATTGCTAGGGGAGAGCGGCATATCTAGGGAAAGATCCCGGCCAGAACTGGAGTGCAGCCAGTGCTGCTGCAAGCAGTAGGGCGAGTCCGGCGGAAAAGTATCGTTCTCACTCAGAGTCACCGAGCAGCAACGTTTGGAGGAGAGCTTGCGGCGTCGCTGGCGATGCGCAGCGGGCTCCGACTTAATGGGCAACGGAGGTGGCGACGTAGCAAGCGGTTCCTGCGGCGGCGGCGGCGGCATCGTCGCAATGGTTGGCATTTTCTTAGCTGCAATATTGTTGTTGTTGATGTTGCCTCTTCTGGGTGTGGTTGAAGCTTGACGTTTGGCGGCCGCTTTGGAAGACATTTGTTCATTTTTCTTGGCTGCTGATGAGGCGGGGGGTGCTATTGTGAGTGATGGGGCTTGCGGTGCGCTGGGAGGCGGTGTCATAACAACTTCAGTGCTGGGAGCCGCTGGCGGGGAGAGCACCTTAAGCCCTTTGTTGCTGGGAACAGTCAGAGCCGGAACACAAGCTGTGGGCGTTGGCGGATGCATGTGAGCTAGCAAAGGGGGAGCTGACATCTCCGGCGGTGTGGGTGGGGTTAGGGGCGTCACCATCTTAACACCCATTGTTCCATCGGTTGCCTGCGATACATTACCTCCTCCTGCCGCTACTGAAGGCATGCGGAAGATAACGTTGACGGGAATCTCATTGGGATCGCCAGTGTTATCGCCGGAGGAATGTTTCTGTGGCGCAACGGCAATAGGTGAAGATGCTGTAGCCACTGCTGAAGTATTGAACACCGTCAGTGGTGGCGGCTGCGTCTGGTTATAGTTCTGGCCCTGCGCCATCACCGGTTTGTTCAGTGAATCCACCATATTGTTGTTGTTATTCGGCATCTTGATGTTGTTGTTGTTGTTTTGGCTAGCCAACGGCAAGGATTTCTTTTTCTTCAAACACTCCACCTTCTGCAAGTGTTGCGCCAAAGTGGTATGATGGAATTTCGATGGCGGCAATGGCAATCCACCCTTGGGCGAGACAGAGATCGGCGCCACCATGGCGGTCACAGCGGCGGTGGCTGGTGGCAATGTGGGCGAGGTTAACGAGGCGGGCGATGTGGGCGGACTGACCAGCGAAATGGCAATCGATTGTTGTTGCTGCTGCTGCTGGAGAGTTAGCTGTTGCTGCTGAAGGAGCAGATGTTGCTGCTGCTTTTGCTGTTGCTGGAGGTGCTGTTGGTGTAGAAGATGCTGCTTTTGCAGTTGCTGCTGCTGGACAATTTGCTGTTGCTGCTGCTTGTTCTGTTGCAGTTGCTGCGACTGTTTCTGTTGCAGTTGCTGCGACTGTTTCTGTTGCAGCTGGGGCGACTGCTTCTGCTGCTTAGGCTGCTGCTGCGGTTGCTTTTGGCCATTGTCCAGCAGCAGCGGCGTCTGCCACAGTGACGGCGTATGGGAATAGAGGGGCGGTGGTGGTGGGGCAACCGTTGGCTGGCAGGATTCCTTCTCCTTATCCTGCTGCTGCTGCTGCTGCGGGCGGACTATGCACACGTTAGTGGCCCGCTTCGGCGATGCCTGCGACTGTTGCGACTGCGACTGCAGCGATTGCAGCGGCAGTTGCAACTGCAGCACTGGCGACAAAGCGGACTGTCTCTGAGATTGCGTGACATGATGAAAATTCGTTGTGGTTGTGTTAGTCGCCAAAGACGCCTGCGCCTTTGCGGTGGCTGCTGCTGCTGTGGCATTCACTTGAAGAACCAGATTCGCCTTCCTGCTGGCTGCAACTGATGTCGCCGACTGCCTCTTGTTGCTGCTGCTTCTGTTGCTGCTGTCACTTAAGCGGGCTCGCGATTTCTGAAAAGAGGGAAATGAAGACAAAATATATTGAAAAGGTTTCATCTCAAGTATGGTAGAAATTATCGATATATTGATACTGTATCGAAGTTGATGCGATAGTCGAGTAAAAAAATAAACGGAGAGCAAATAAATAATGATCCATTTGTGTAATATTTTTCGACACTTAAGATATATCAATATATCTAATTTTTCAATAAGGTCGATATTTAGATCATATTTTATATTTATATATATAACTAGTATATCGTGCAAGCATTGTTACATATAAATGAAACCTTATCTACATGCCTGCCAGATCTTAATTACTATACCTGTTTCAAAGCAAGTTCAGGTTTTCAAACTGATACTATATATGCTTGTTCATATTAATCTTGGGTTAAAAAATAAAAGTAAATCTTTTATTTTAGCCTATTTTTTGTCATACATTTATCTAGCATATGTATATATTTGCATATGTTTATATATTTTTCTATACATGTCTCTACAGATAATAAAATAGTCTTTTATATTCTTTTTTGGTTAATAAAATAAACACATATTAAATAAATTGGTATCAAAGATCAACTATTTTATATGTGGTCTGTTTAATTTATTAATTTGTTATTATTTATTACTTTATCAAAACTAGTGAAACCTCTTATTAGCAAATACCTATAAATTAGACACTACACATGAAATTTGTACCATGACATGTGTTTTCTGTCTATATTTAAGTACTTGTAGATATTTGCTTGAGAGATTATTAATAACAGTTTTTGTTTTAACATATAATTAGAAAAGTGAAAATGTGTATGTACTAGTCCAACAATCTGATACATTGTTATATTTCGTTTAAACCAGAGATCGAACATTCGGCTTAAGAATTGTCTTCTTTTATACAGAATCTAAAAAAAGTGGAAGCCCTCTCATAGTGCATCCAAATATAAAGTCTTTCGTTCGCTATTGCATGTGCAAAGTAAGAAAGAAAGATGGCATTTCGCATTTAAGAGGAACTAAGCCGTTCTAACGGGTCCGTAGGAAAAAGAAAATCCTTTTGCCAGTTCTGGTATTAACTGGAGATTGAGAAACTGATTATTGTAGTTTACAGAATATCTCACTACCTGTGCATTGAATAAAATGGGTGGTGCGACTGCCACGGTCTCTGTGAAAGCATAGGGATCCGTGTCCTCGGACGTCGTCTTGGCGGCGGCAATGCTCTCCACTGGCGTCAGTGTTGCTGCCGCAGTAGCTGCTGCTGCGGATGTTGCTGTTGCGACTGCTGCTGCGGTTATCGCAGTGGCGGCTGTTGCTGTTGCTGCGGCTGCTGCTGCTGATGCGGTGGCAATTCTCCTGCTGGCTGCTGTGCTTTTAGCTAATGTGGCTGCTTGGAATCTGGAGACTTGCTGACATGACATGTCCAATGTGAAGCCGTTGCCGTTGACGCTTTTGCTTTTTCCCTGCTGTTGCTGTTCTTCCTGTTGCTGCTGTGGTGTTCCTGTAGTTGCTCTGGCTCTTCTCCACCTCTTTAATCTGCAATTGAAAAAGGAAAATCAATAAATTTAAAGTTCACAAGGGAGACAGACGTCATAAATGGGCGTTGTCACGTGCTCTCAGCCAAAATGCATTCGCACAATCACACACTCGCACATTCGCATACTCGCAGTCTCGCTCTCACATTCACGCTCTCACTCTGGCACACAACGAATGCGATAATAAAAACAAACTACAATCAAAATAAATAAATCTGCTCGCCGAAACCAGTTCAAGTGAATCGTTCGTTGCTTTCTTTCTGCTTCGTCTCTTTCGTCTTTCTTCTGTCACCTCCCCCACCCCACTGCTGATTTCATTTCTTTTCTGCTTTGCGCTTGGCACCGCCGCCGTTAATAACAAATGCTGATAGCGCAGCAAAATGGCAATTATTAAAAATAATAAACCCAGACACACAATCGCCTGAAAAAAAACACACTTGCGAGCGAATTTTTAGATATTCATATATATTTTTCAGCAATTATTCATTGCGATACAAATTTAGCATTAAAATATATACAACAGATCACTTTATTATTGACAAACACTATTTACAAAATATTATATAATTACTTAAATTTTTTAAGACGATTTATCATAATTTGTTGATCCATCAATGTAAGGTTCAATTTAAACTGAATAATTTATTAATTCAACAGATTGGGATTTAATGTACTTCTTAATTGGTTTTTATTGTTTCTTAATTATGTTTGTTTCATGCTGTAAACATTTTATTAGGCTAAGTACATAAGTCAATAAAATTGACTAATATTTATTGATTACGATATTTTATTTTAATTTTCAAAAGGAATTACAACCCTGTTTGGTTTCCATTTTGATACTGCTCAATTGTAAATAAAAATAATAAAACTCTCTTGGTCTTTAGTTGTTGTTGTATCTGCATTGATTTTACATTGCAGGAAATTCGTGGAAGAATGAGGAAACTTTTAGTGGACCCCACCTTGAGAGTTCTGATTACAAGCTTGCAGTCGTTAAATTTTTGTTGGTTTGAAATAACTAAGTAATTCATGGAAATCGATCGCAGGCGCTATTTTTCTGCCCGCAGCTGTTGCGCTGGCCAAGCGGCACGAAAAAAAGTTCGCACAAATTTGCATGCTAAGTAAATCAAAGAATCACGTTTGTGTGCACACAAACAAAAACAAAATCAACTGCGTAGGAATACTATAATCTTATTGAACTTAGCGAAACGGCAATTATTGGGGCAGACAATGCAAGAAAAAAGCAGAAAGAGCGTAGCGGAGAACAGCAAAGATAAGCGCAAAACGGGGCCGAATTGCTGGACTTTCCAAGCAAATCTCCAAAGAAATGGAGAAATTCTAGGGGAATGATTCGGTACAATTTGCACACAACAGCGCAACGTGGGGAAAATCAGAGAAAAGGGGGGAAACACATTTCCGCTCCGTGTGTGCTCATTGTTTTCTTTGAGTTTACAGCTTTTGATTAGTTTCGCACATATTGATTTCCATTTTCAGAAATGATTATGTATCGTACGATACGATATAGTAAAGCCGGGAGGGGGGAACAAGTTATCCAACTTATCGCTTGGAGTGGAATGGAAAATGCTTCTTTGTTTGTTTATGATTTCTTTACATTTTCTGAGAAAAAAGGAAATGACTTTGAAAGCATTTGCAAGTTCCCTTCACCGCACAAACAGAGCCGACCTCTTCTTACCGCCCTCACCCCGCACTTGCTTCTACAGTTTCCTCATTTTCCTTGACTTCCTCTCGCCACACCCCATTTTCCCGCACTTTTCCGCATCCACTAACGCATTCAAGACTACTCCTGGCGTGTACGTGTGAGTGCAGCAGTGTACGTGACACTTTTGTTTATGATTTTTTTTTTTACTCATTCATCCGTCGAACGAAGGGGAGACATTGAATATCTTTAAGGTTAAAACCTACACCCTGAGAAATAAAATCTTGAAAAGACCATCTCAATTGCAAAATTACATCGTTATATGTATTTACAATGCTAGAACAGGTTGGAAATTTCAGCGCCATTGAGGTAGAAAATATTTTAGAAGAAACCCAACCTTCCAATAATAATTTACTTGATATTAAATACATCAAATATTTTTAACATTATATAAACCTCTAGAATTGCCTTAATTTTTTAATTCTCTTTTCATACCTATAGCTTGGTACCTTTCTTTTAGTCAAGTGTTCCGGAATAGGCATGGAAAATAAATCAAACAACTTGAAGTAAAGGTTTTTGATCCTAGGCTCACAGACGAATACGAAGTCCAAGATTTTAGCGTACAAACAAAATAAAAAAAAAATAAAAATACAAGGAGAGAGAGAGAGACAAGGAGGAAACCGCACAAAAGCGAACTGTCGATAATTGCAAATAATGACGATGCTGGGAATTTGTTATTGTTTGCTGTAGCTGCGGCGGCAGTCTGTAGTATAGTAGTATTTGTTGTTCTTGCCGACGATCTCTGCGCAGCAAGTCGTCTTTGCTTTTTGGCCATTTTAGGTCTTAAATGTTAACTCGTTTTTTTGGTCCAACTTGGAAACACGCTCAAATGATAAGAAGTGGAGACAAGAAGACAAACGAGAAAACAAGAAAAGCCAAAGAACCGACAATAAAAAAGCCGAGACAAAAGAAGTCAAAGCTGCAAGAAGACAAGCCATCGAACCTGAACGAAAAAAAAGAAACACAAGCTGGTAGAAACCATACAAATCCCCTGGATGCTGAGAAGAAACCGAGATCAGTGATCTTTGGATGCTTAGTTTTGAATGTATAAACTCTATACCAAACCAAGAGCGGTGACTAGGAAGCGAAATATACAAGCTTAAATCAAAATAAGTCTTGCTAGACTTACCAAAGATAGGGTAAATTAGTTTCTGTAATTGCTTTTTATTGCAGCATTAATGGAACGTTTTACAAAATGGAAATGGCATTTGGCTACAACTTTGTTTAGGACAAAATTTGTATTGCACATACCAATACAGTCAGTCAAATGTCTTGAGTTTAAAGACAAATAAGATTGATTTTGAAGAAAATATATATAATTGACTTATAAATCCATGACCAATTTGTAGTTTCAATTATTTTTTTGTTTCCAACCTGTTAGAGAACTGGGATAGGCTTAAACTTGATTTTAATGGCAAACTTAAGACCAATAATCTTTTAGATACTTAATAATGTCTTATAAACTGTTTCGTCTATGTATGGTTATTAATTTTTACGATTAGTAGGGTAATAAACAAAGCATTTTGAATCATCTCCAGTTACCTAATTGCGAATCAATTGCACAACTTTAAACAAAAAAAGGGCCTCATTTGGTAGAGTAACGAGGAGTACACCAAGAGGAGGAATAATATATGATGGACTGATGGCATCAGGGCTAATGACTATTGATTTTCTATATTGGTAACAGCTTTGTTCCAAGTACTTTAATATTAATGGAACAATTGAAACCACGAAAGGGGCTTAAAATGTTTCAAAGGATTGGTAAAAAAATACAATTACAAATGACAATGACGTAGCTACGACCCATTACATAAACGCAATAAGCTTTAAATCGAAATTTAATTGATAAACTAATTAAAAATAAATATTGGTGAACATTTTTGTATACGTGACTTACTGCAGTTCCTTTCAAGTTGAAACTTCGAATGTACTTTGTACAATGATGTTAAATTGGCGAAATTCTAACAAAATTCTAAAGTAATCAACCAGTTTAAAACAAACAATGAATAAATGAATACTTGATTCATGCCTAAGTTTAGATTTCATTATAAAGACTTTAAATTAAATGCCGACTTGCTTTGAAACACACTAGAGATATAATAATAGATCATGTTTATGGATTTCCAAGGCGATTACTCCACTGCCACTGCTCTAACATTAATGGAAAATTTCTGAGCAGAACGATTAGAGGAGAGCTGCAAAGAAAAGCCTCGAGGAAAACGCATGTCGTGGAACACGAAGGTTGAATGGCTCGAGAAACCGCCGTGCTCAAAGGTCTGAGTCTGATTCAGCTTCGCTGGCTAAACGAGCTGCGGACAGATGGATGGCTACGTCAGGTAAGGTAAGCGACCAGGTAGCAGCCAGGCAAGCAGGCAGGCAGAAAGCCGGTCGAGAGGTTAATTACGAGAGCAAAGCGTTTGCAGCGTTACGCTCGCTGGGCTACGGCACAACATGAAAACACAAGAACTGGAAAACATACAACTACCAGTTGAGCGAACAGTTTGCAACACGCTGGGCGGTGAGGAAAATAAACCAGGTATTAATTTGCAGCACACATTTGTTCATATCAGGGCATAACACCTCATTTTTACAGCAGAACGCCCTTTCTCAAAGGTGTTTTCTTTGCATACAAATCGTCGTAATTCTAAGGAATTTCAAAACGAATTTGTAAAACTCTGTTGACACTCAGAGACTAAACTTCATGTAGGCTTTCAACCTCTTTAAAGAAACCGTATAGAATTTCAACATAAATCACGAAAACTATAGTGTAATCTAATCCTGAACAATTAAATGGTTTAATTATGAATAAACATCAGTATGCCCTATTTACTACATTTCAATAATAAAACGATACAGGTCTTATCTGTAGACAGATCTACATGACATTTTCGTCACTAGTCCGGTTAACACTTCTCAACGATTGAAATGTTTTGATTTAAAAATTGATTTTCATATAAAAATGATTCAGCATCAAGGTATCAAGCTGATAAGATAACGATAATTTGTAAAGTAAACAAAACTAATGTCTAAATATAGAGATGACTCTCTCTCTCTCTCTCTCTCTCTCTGACTTATGATGTACTTAATTTTGGCGCTGCGATAAGACGGAGATATATACATAGGTATAAATAAAAGAGGACGGTAAAGCTGTATTTTCGTCGACATTGACGCACTGAACTGAAATTGCATTTAAATGCACATTACAGGAAAGCGGCGGCAAAGGCAAACCCGTTTGCTGCTGCTGTGACTGCGGCGGCTGCTGCTGCTGCTTCCTTCATAACCGGAAACTGAAGGCTAAATTGTGCAAAAGCAAAATAAGCGCAGAAAAAAGAGAGGAGAAAAACAATATCACATAATGACGACATAGGGGAAGGTGAGGCAGCAAAGGCAGCTGGAGGTTCGGGATGGAGATGGAGATGGAGAGGTAAAAGCCAAGAGGCGGCAGGAGCCAAGAGTCGAGAGCCAAGAGCCAGACATGCGGTTCAGTTTGTTCAGCCAGGCAGTGAAGCCAAACGAACTCCGTTCCATCTGCAGCTCAGCTCGGCTCCACTTGGCCACTTTTGCACCGCATCGCACGTAGGCCCGTCCACTTCCCACAGTGGAGGCTCCACAGCTCCAGCTACAGTGGACTCTGCCTATGGGGATAACCCAAACCGCTGGAATGCTGCCAAAAAGGGTGACTTCAGTCCCTGGAGGTTTTTTTTACGCCACATACAAACCCGGGAAGAGGCATGAGTCATGCAACTCCACTTCGGGTTTTACAATTCGCAGATTTTGTGTCTCAGTTTTCTTGAACTTGCTTTTGTTACCAAAAACTAATTAACATTTATGCAGGTTATTTAAGCCAAGCACATATGAGTCATTGAGATCAGGGACAGACTTTGCTTATGTTATTTAACTTCATACAGTCTGTATGATATTTAAACTGCAAACTTATAGACAAAACAAATATTTTATCAAATCTAATGTCTACGAAAAGCAAGAAAATTATATTTAACATTAATTTGTTAATATTGAACAATATGTGGTATACACTTCCTATCCATCATTTAACTGCTGTTTAAAGTTCTGGTTAAATTGTTCACATTTTTAAATGGTGGTAAATAAAAATATACTTAATAAAATCACCGGAGCGCTAATTACAGATTCAATTTACATAAAACACTTCAGTTGAGTTAAATGCTATTAAATTACGATAATATAAACGTATATCTCCGCTATTTGTAATTCCGTAATTTAAATGCACACTCCGTAGTATTTGGTGAAACCGATAACTGGGTTTTGTATTAAAAAATTTCCGCTTTTGAACTTTTTGTAGTTTTGCTAAACCAACCACAAAGTATAATTATTCGACGTTTCCAAGCGCATTAAATAAAACCAAACCGCGTTCGTTCACAAAATAAAATAGCCAAGGTTTACAATCACTATTTTAGTCAGCTTTTTCGGTTTTTTAATTAAAGTGTATGAAATTTCGGTTGCCAGTTGTATTTGTTGTTGATTTTAGTGAGCGGCAGCTGTTGCTGGCGGGGAAAATACACACATCTGTTCCGTTAAAGCCAAGTTAACTTCAGTTAACGATTGTCTTGGTTTCTCACGGAATTTTTACTGCAAGATTTTTGGCAATACATGGAAGCACACACTCACACACCCGGAGATCTTCACGGCGATTAAGAATAACGGTGATGTGGGGGAATGAAGAGCGGGAAAGAGGCACTCCCACACACATCTGTCGCCAGCTAACACATATACACACACAAAGGCATGGGGCAATAAACAAATCCACAAAACTAAACAAAACAAATTACGAATTCCGTGTAAATGAACTTTGGTGGGGAGCGCGTTTTGAATTTCTTTTTGCGTTTTGTTTGTCATCCGCTTTGGACGGGCACGTATGCTTGAATGTGTCTGCGAATGGAGAGCGGAGGGCACTCGAGAATCGCTGTTGCCGGCGTTTTTATGATTTCTCTTCTTCCCGTTCCGTTTCTTTCTTTTTTCGCCCTCGCCCTTTTTTCTGCCTCTCTTTTGGCGGCCTCTTCGCTTCCTTCCCCCATGGCCCCCTCTCAAAAAACACACTGGCAGTCACACACAGACACAGACCAACACAAACTTGCACATACGGGTCGAATTTGTTACTGCGATTAAATTTTCCGCCGTCTGCTTTTGTTTGGCGCTTTTACAGCTTTCTTGCTTACTGTGTTTTTTCTTTTTAGATTTTTTGATTTTCCGACTTCTGCTTTGGGGCTTCGATGCAAAACAAGAATGCGTCACGGGCCGCAATCAGCTCAGTCACACACACACTCGCACTTGCCAAGGCGGGGACACACTCACTCGCACACACCCGCACAGAAACCGAGAGAGCACTGAGAGCGAGAAAATTTACCCAACCGAGTTGTTGGTCGTACCCTTCCCACGGACAGGGTTGCCGCCTTACGCGAAATCGAACATCCGAAAAACGAAGGCCAAATAAAGCACCAAAAATAAAGCAAAGGTCATGCTAGGCCATGCCAAAAAATTAATTACACAATTTTCCTCATTATCGATCATAAAAACACTAAATTGCATGAAAATATTCGATTTTAACGAAGTATCCATTGGCGCCTCGGCAACCCTGGCCGGCCTCTCTCACACACAATTACACCAGCACAGACCTGGGAATTTTCTGCTGCAAAAATTTTTTCTTCGCAGCACAAGTCCACTTTCAAATGCAATTTTCACCCCTAATTCTTTTAGTTGCGGTCCCAAGACGTACTCCTGGCTGTGGGTGAATGCGTACTGCAGCACTTTCTGGTGTTTCTTGCCATGAAAACTGCGTTTAAAGACTACAATTTTATAAATTTGCTTCGCAGTTTCGGGAGAGACAACACGGCATATCCGAGCACCTTTTATTTGTATGCGTTGTTTCTATTATCTATACCGTTTGAAAATATATATTCCGTATTAGCATCCGTTGAAAGATTGAATGAATGAAACGAATGAGGGGCAGGGTTGCCAAGTAATAAGTGCCCGTATAAGCAAAATTTTTGAAAAAAAGCTATAAGCTAAATTAAAAAAAAAATCTAAGAAACAAAATACACCCAAATGAGAGAAAACATGAAACCTTAAAATGTTTTTATATGGGTAGCAAAAATCATTAGGGGCTTTATATATGATTAGGTCTTTAAATTTCCATTGCGTCAGTTTCAGAAAGAAAAACTATCAATCCAAAGGAGATTTTTGGTTAATTTATAATAGTTTATATTTGTATATGTGAACGATAATCTTATTATTTAAGCTTTACTTATAAATATTTTCCTAAAGTTTGCAAATAAATTAAATTAAATAATAATTCATCGATTTCGTCAAATTGATGGTCATTTTAATTTTTTTCATTTTCTTTATGAGTGTGATGTATTTTTCTGCAAGGTTTACGTATGACAACATTTCCTATGCCTGCGCAATCCATACCTGAGAAATTAAGAATAAGTGTTTATAAATTTAAGAATTTGTCGATGACACTATCGACTAGAAAGAAATTTAACATGATATGAAATGCACATAACCATCGGATAAAAAAGAACAAGCACCGATATTTTCATGCCATAATAAATTTAACATGATATGAAATGCACATAACCATCGGATAAAAAAGAACAAGCACCGATATTTTCATGGCATAAAGCATATTTTTCTTACAAAATAAACCGTTGATGTCGCAAATACATTTAAATATAGAATATGCTAGATGAATTAAAAATAAGCTATATTTTTTGAGCTATGAGCTAGATGCAAATTTTACAAGCAGCTTCAAATATGCTAGAACTAGCTTATAATAAGCTAAACTGGCAATACCGATGAGGGGCGAAGCAACGAAAACGAATGGACGAAACACGTTCGACACAACCACGCACAACACATTCGAACTCAACGCATACTCATGCCAATGCAACTTCTCTCTCAGCAAATTTATTTGTTCTTTCCCATCTGAGAGACTTCGGCGAAATACGACGGATTTTCGGCTTTGTGGCCGCAGGTCACACTAAAATGATCAAAAGTCTGGCTGGCTCTAGAGCCAAAGGTCTGGCAAGGCTAGCTTTTCAGTGTTGGAAAACGTCTTCCAAGAACTGGTTCTTTATTTTGAAGTTGAGCGCGCTTTTTAAAATAAAATTAAAAGCTTATAATTTCGTAACTACGAACTAAACTAATTTATATGATGACATTATTAAGTTTTGTAACATTTTTCTTTCTTGCCAACCAAGATATTAATATGAAAATTAATATAATTTATTATTTTTAGGGAATAATAAAACCTAAAATGTAAAAGCTCCAAGAAAATCAATATCTTTGTTTTTTAGTTATTATTAGTTTATTTAATGTTTGTCTTTAATGCATTACAAATTATCAATATTGGATATTTCAGATAGTTTTCCTCTGTTGCAGCCGGTGTTCTTGTGTCGCCTGTGGATTTCGTGTGTGTTTTGTGGTGGACTCTGTGCAAATTATAGATATTATCCAGTAATACTTAATATTTATAATGTTTCAGCATTTCGAGCAGTAGTAGGTTTAAATCGAATTCTATCTTTACTGATTTAATGTTGCGCCCAACGTTAGTTAGTATTCCTTCAATTGTTCTATTCTTGATCTATTTTACGGTATAAAGTTGGTTTAGCTAGCTAAAAAACACATGTACAGTCGCATATAGGTAATATGTATGACTATATATTTGCAATTTTTTGAAAATTATGCTTTTGTTTGGCGTTATTTTTCAAATAACATTTCTTTTGTTGACAAAAAATACAAGTTTAGGCATAGGGCGTATGTTACACTCGTGTTTATTGGCCATTTTTTGGGAAGTTTCTTACGAGGGAAATTAAATTGTGCTCTTAATCAAGTGAAAAATATATGTATAGAAATAATACAAGCTTGCGGAAAGTTGTTCTTAAACTGGTTTCGTGTATATCGTTTTGATTTAATTTGCACTAGATATATGTACGTTTTTCTCATAGATATAAATGCAGTTATTGATATTGGTTAGTGTTAGTGGGAGTTCTATTAACTTTGCAGCGTTCTTGGTTGTATATATGAGTTTTCTATATTGGTATCTGTACTTTATAATTTATTTATGCATTAGCTGTATACTCTTTTGTATTTCTTATGGACGTCTGATAAGTAATTGCCTTGAAATTATAGCGTAAGGTGCTCGAAACTTAGGCTGAAGAAAGCGCAAGATACCAACTGATGCTCGTTGTAAATAGATTTTATACTCGTAAAATTTGTTAGATTTGCATTTAGCTTGCGTTGTTTCGTTTTCGATTTCGTTTCGCTATCGTATTCGTTTCGGACTTACAGCTAGGTGGTTTTCCCTTTCGAAATTGGATTTCAAGTGCAACCCTGCGTTCGCGTCCTTGAGCAGGCCTGCGCTCTAACGGTAAATTGGTGCTGGATCGGAAGACGGGGCTTCCCCGCTCCGATAAGCCAGCCTTCGACTAGAGTAATAGACTAAATTTAACAATTCCTTTGGGGGCATCAGAGACTACAGCTAGGAATGGGCTTAATTTTTGTTATAGAGCAGGAACTCAAGGCGAAACAAACAGAGATTCCTGGAATAGATAGTTTATGAATATGCTTTCCTGAAGTCACCTCATTATTTTAGACAAAGGATTTTGTGGAATAAATATTGTAATAATGTCTTATCCCAACCCACATTTGTTTCGCCTCCAGTTCCCTTGTTAGATTAAGGTGCTTATATGGTCCACACCTGGACCTTTTCGGCCACCACACACCAGCTGGCCCGCTCGTAGTAGGAGCTGACGATATGCAGGCTGGCCACATGGTGGTTGATCAGCGCGTCCAGCTCGCCCTCGCGGAACACATGGTAGTAGCGGTGATGGGTGCTGGCCCCACCCTGAGAGGGACTGTCCAGGGAGTTGGTGGAGCTGTTCGAGTGCTCCAGGGAGTCGCTAGAGGGTCGCTGCTGCAGGTTGGGGGGCTGCGACTGCTCTTGCTGCGGCTGTTGTTGCTGCTGCGGGTGCTGCTGCTGCTGCTGCTGAGTGGCAGGTGGTTGAACCTTCAGGGCGGCCATGTTGCGCCTGCGCTGGCCGTAGTCCGCCATGCCCTCGCCCAGCTGATCACCACCGCTGGCCTCCAGGGCCTCAGCCTCGGCATCTGCGTCCTGCTCCTCCTGTTCCTCCTCCTCGGGTATGGCATCGTCCTCGTCCTCCCTCACATCACTGTCGCCATCGTCCTGCAGAAGGTAGGCCGTCTCGGGATTCAGCTGATAGTGCCGGTTCCTCTTGTAGTTGAACTTGGAGATCTTGCAGTGCTCGTAGACGCCCAGCGAATAGCTTGACTCGTTCTCCTCTTCCTCCTCCTCCTCGCCATCTTCCTCCTGGATGGTGAAGCTGCGGGTTTGCGAGGACAGCGACGAGGTGGAAGAGCTGACGGGCGACTGCTGTAGGCTTGGCTGGGTCGAAAGATTCGCCAGCATAAGGCGACGTTCCCTTAGCTCGTCCCGAAAAGAACTCAGATCGCCGTTGGAGCGCTTCTTGCTGCCTCCCAAGATATCAGACAGATCTCCCATTCCAATGCCATCCAGGTAGCGACACTCGGTGCGGTTGCTCTTGTCCTCCAGTTCCCGCTGCAGTTGGGCAGTCAGCTGCTCCGCAAACTCTGCGCAGTCCTGCTTCTGGATCGACTCCCTTTTCTCGGGCAGCAGGGTGGCACTGTCCGCATTCAGGATTATATCGTCCTCCGCCTGGGAACGGGAGCTGTTGATCTGCAGCTCACCCTTGTGGTACTGCTCCTGTTGCCGGCTAATCATCTGCGCCAAGCTGGGCTCTCCCTCGTCCTGGGAAGCCGAATTGGAGTTGGTCGATGCCGCTCCGCCCTCATCGCTGCCCGAGGGCAACTTTGCCGATCTCGGGGCGCTGATCACACTGTCTATGGAGTCCGGCGACGAGGGCTCACTGGAGTCGCTGTCCAGGTCATCGGTGGCCGGGTTGAAGAGCTCCAGGGAGAGCAGCTTGCTGGCCAGCGAAGTGGTGGATGCAGAAGTGGATACCCCAGAGCCTGAGGCTCTGCGGACGATGGGGAAACTCTGGCGCTGTAGCTGCAGGGATTGCTGTTTTCGGAACTTGGGAATGGGGGGCAGATCCCTGATGGCCTGGCGGGTTATCCGGCGAACAGGTGGGGATTCCTTGAGTGAGTCCTTTGAGCCCTCCCTTAGCGATTCGCTTGGGAGGTGTTTCTGTGGCTCCTTTGGCTGCTCCTTGTGAAGCTCCTTCTGCAGCTCCCTCTGCTGCTCCTTCTGCTGCTTGATGTGAGCCTCGTCGAAGCTGAACCTAGCCGGCTTCGAGGGCGGAGTAAGGATGGCCATGGCCGCGGAAACAGCAGCCGTGGACTGCGGCGGAGAGGTGACACTGCCCTGGATGGCGGCCGGCGAGTGGGCCGGCGTTGGCGGACAGGGCATGATCAGCGGGGACGTTGGCACTGAGTGAGTGGGTGGCAGCCGAGAACCAGGATTCACGCCCTGCTCCCGGCCGGCGGCTCCTTGGGCCCGCTGCCCGTTGCTGGACGAGGAGTTGCTCGAGCTGGAGTTGGAGTTGTGGTGCTGCTGCTGGTAGTTCAGTTGCTGCTGATGCTGCTCCGGCTTTGGGATGAATATGACCGAGGCGAAGCTGTCCTCGGACTCAATGCTGGTGTCCGACTGCAGGCTGCTGTCCTTGGAGGAGTCCGACCCAGACTCCCGAGAGTGCCGCCGGGCTTTGTCCCCCTGGCCGCCATCCGCGCAGGCGGGGCACTCCTGCTGGTACTGGCTGCAGTGGCAGAGGTTGCCCATGGTGCACTCCACGCTGCTGCAGTACGTCACGGGACCCGTCGCGGAGGCAGCGGAGGCAGGCAGCGGGATCAAGTGGGACAGGTGATGGCCGGCATGGTGGTGATGATGATGGTGATGCTGGTGGGGCACTAGATTCACTCCCTGCTTGTTGTTGTTGTTCAGCGTGGGACTCTTGTCAGTCGCAGCCGGATTCTGGGGGGGATTCGCCGGCATCTGCGGCCCGCTCTTAATGTTCTGAATCAGCTTGCTTATGCCCGTCTTCGTGACCCGCTCCAGGCTGCCCGTGGAGCTCTTAATCTTCGTGGTGAAGCCCTCTCGTATCACCTGAAGCCTCTTGGAGAACAGGGCCGACCGGCAGAGGAAGGCCTCGTTCAGGGAGGTCTGCTTCTGGATGCGCTTCCGCACTCGCTCCTTCTCCCGGAGTCGATTGCAAGCCATCAGCTCCTCGTTCAAAGAGCTCTGCTTGCGCAGGAACGCACTGCTTCCCGGGGCTGCTCCTCCTCCCCCAGCTACTGCCGCCCCCGGGGGCGGTGTGGCCACCGTCGAGGAGGACGGGTGCTGATGGAAGGTGCCGGCATAGCAGCCACTCCTCGTATACAGACTGCTGCTTACCCCTCCGCTGGAGCCATTGTAGCTGCTCAGCATCTGGAAGGTCTCGTGGGCGGAGGGCGTGGCAGCGTCGTCCTCGCACAGCGACTGCTTCTGCTTGATGAGCTTGGGCCGGCGACTGAGGGTGTTCCCAGCACTGGCTGTCGTGGGCGGCGAGTGGCGCCCCCCGTTCATCTGGAGCTGCTGACCCTCGGGAGCATTCAGGAGCATGGCTGCCGCTGTGGCCTTCGATTCGCCGGGAATCAGAGGACCTCCCAGGCTGGGGACACTGGAGCGTGAGCGCACGATCTGGCGGGGTGGGGGTTGGAGGATGCTGCCCAGGCTGCGGGACTTGAGGCCAGCGGATAGCGGGGGGTCGGGAAAGTCCTCAAAGTCCTCCAGACGCCGCAGCTCGATGGGCAGGTCCTTGGCGTCCTCATAGTCCAGACTGCTGTCGTTTTTGGTGTCCTTCGAAGACCAGGAGTCCATGAACCAGGCATGGCGACGACCACGGGCCAGTTTCTGGGGATGAATTTATGGTAAACTAATTTCCTGAAGGAACTGATTTAGAAACCCGTTAATACCTGTATGGCTCGTCGCACAAAACTGTAGCAGGACTCCCCCGGCGAGGAGGAACTGAGACTCGAGCTGTCCCCATCCCCTGCCGATCGACTGGAGTTCGTTGAGTCCTCGGTGTAGGCGTGGTAAGGCGGCTGAAAGTTATCGTCGTCCTCCTCGTCCGAGTACGAGTAGTTGCGATTTTTGGGCGGCTGCCAGGGTATGAGCACATCCTGCGATTCGAAGCGCCGATGCCTCTGCTCCAGGGCCCAAACGGTGATCACCACTCGGCCGCCAATCCTCAGGATCCTGGCCAACTCCCTGAGAGCCTGCACCCGTCGCTCCGTGGTGGCAAAGTGGTGAACCACGGCCAGGGAAAGCACCGCATCGAAGCTGTCGTCCCGGAAGGGTAGCTCTAAATTATCGCAGAGGGCCACCTGGAAATGGGTACAGAGGAAGAGTCAGTTTTAGTGAGTGAATATAATTTATTGCTGTTTTATGGTATAAATAAATAGCTTCAATTATTTCAGAGTTTTCCACAGTATCTGATTTCCCAAGACAACAGTGTCATATCACCGCAAAAAGCGATTCCCTTGAGACTCAAGTCAATTAAGCTGTGTCAAAGTTGGCTATGGCTCCACCAGCCAACAAGAACTTGGCGACAAGTCCCTGACAGAATCCTCCCCCAGGACATGACCGCAAAAATATGCAAGCCGACATCCATCCATCCCACATGATGCAATTTCAGGCTGCTCTTCAGAGAAGGAAAGGGTTCGCTCAAAAAGGATGTCACTAACTTTATTTCCATGTCAAAGGCAATGCTGCCTGATTGAATATGCCAGTGTCCTTTCGGCTGGCTACATCTTTTTGCAATTAGCAACTTTTTCCGAGCTGGCCAAATAAAGTTATCGGATTCGGTTTGGAACAAAGCGGAGATGCCTTGAGCCCTGACCTATCCCAACTGGCACACGCCATTTATATTCATTTTCATGTCATGGCCAGAACTGATGGTGTCAATTACGGCAACAGGGGACACGGCGCATAAAATGAAATATCCAAACAAGGAACGTGTTTTCCATTCACACAGATGACAAACTGCTGAACGTGTCAATGGAGTCAATGGGAAAAACAGTATCGATTCGGGGCATTTCCTCCGAATTTTCTTGGAAATTTAATAGCCTTCGGGCTTAATTTACATTGCTCGATCAACTGTTAAATGAAATATAGGTAAAAGTTTCATATAAGAGCTGCCTCTCGTTGTTGAAAATTGTGCAATTTATTTGGTGCAATTTTCTATTTTCTCGTATTTCCGTTTCCTGCCACCTAATATCGCAATTGTCCGTGTGTATTTGCGCTGTGGGTGGTTGGTTGTATGCGCCCGCTGCAGAAGGGAAAAGGAAAATCCTTGACCCGCCGAGCCTTCTGCTACTCCTGCCGAGAGTTTTCCGCTCGGGGTGCTGCCTGGCCACCTGGTTAAAAGTGAAAAATTCAGGCAAACTGAGGCATTGCAGCTCGAAAAAGTCTTTGTCAAATATCAATTAACATAAGTGTTATTTCCAGGACCCTGGACTGTCAATGGGAATCGAAGCAGAGGCATTTTTTTAGGAGGCATTAGAAGATGAGGAAGATAAAGGCTTTTGGTAGCAAAAGCCAGGCTGGCAATGCCTGGAGAGAGACCAAACTTGTGAAGCAGCAAACTGCATAATGGCACTGAATTCTAGAGCTTAAATTCAAAGGAAATGCAGCTTCGTTTCGGATTTAAAATTCCAAGAGGTGCTTGGTTTAATGGAAATTAAATGCGAAAAATATTTAACCAGGAAACACAACCCCTAAATAATTTCTCCAAGTGAAAGATGCCTCAGGCAAACAAATGGATTCCCATGCATTTTAGGTAAGCAAGCCTTTGTTGGCTCATGAGCATAACTCTCAATGCAGACCCATTCATCGGATCCGCCCGGCCAGTCAGTCTCTGTATTCCATATCCTTTATTCGAGCGCATCCAGCTCGCATGCATGGGGATGGCTGGGTCCTGGGTTCTTTATTCTCTTTACAAATCGTATTTATAGCAGTTGCCATTTTTCACACACACGCACGGGTTGGCAGGGGTGTGTAATGTCACACGGGTCGGGCACATGACGCTTTTGAATTTTGAAATTTATTCTGACAGGCTTCTGCCAGGTGAAAGTGCGGCGTGTTACGCATACGCCACGTTGCACGCTAATGAGGCCAGAGCGCAATGCAAAGTCTCCAAAAGACGCACAACGACAGGGGGCAGGCACTCGGAGCACCAAAAGACATCCTTATGGTGTATGCAGTTTCTCTTTGCGGCTTATTTAAATGGCGCTTTGGCCAAGCACAGACCCCAGGCCTGCTTCTTTTACCACTTTCCTCCGTGTTTGCTCTCTGTCCTTCTCCTTTTGGCCGATGGAAATTGCAGGTTTCACCTGGCCCAGAAAAACCGAAAAACTCTGCACCTGCCTCCCGCTTTCCGCAGCTATTATTGAGTTTCACTTTTTTATGTTTGCGGCACTGTTGCCATTTTTATGCGCCATTTTGGGCGGGTTAAGATTTACGAGCTCCCAGCAGGGCTCCACAGGATGTCCTCACTCACTGTGCGCGTGTGATTTTGGGAACACAGAGGAGAATATTTTACTTTGAGAGTGAATATCATATATTTATCATTTTTATGATTGATTTTATAATTTATTTTGTCAGGTTTTCTTTAGAAAATATCGGAAATGTCCATAATTTTAAATCTCGAAATTGGAAATATCGGAAAATATCCTCAGATTATGATTAATCTAAATTCTTGTAAACTTATTTGCCTTTCTTAACGATCTTTGGACTATATTTTTGATAACCTTAATATAGACAGTTCGATATATCTTATAAAACATCGATTTATCGCACATAAATCGCAGCGTTAGAATATTAACTTATGTATGTATCATGGCAGTATCGATATATAAAAATATTTAGCTATTTATTTGCCAAGAAATAACTCTTCTTTTCGGTATGATTTTTTTCCTCTGTATGTACATGTTCCATTTCCCGTTTTATTGCTTTACAAAATTATTGAAAATCAGGCCATGCACGAGCTGAGCTGCAGAAATCAAAGTTGCAACTTTAGCCCCGGGCAGAAGTTAAATTGGTTTTGCATAAAGTTTTGCGATTCCGCAACTAAAGCCTAGCATTCGCTTGCATGTCACGTTCGCATTGTGTGCATTTGCAGTCGGGTTTATTTTAAACACATTAGGCAAATAGAAATAACGTTGAATCGGATCGGATGGGATCGAAGGGGATTACGTCCGCTACGCTTTGTTATGCAAGTGTTCTGTGGCAGAGTGATTAGAAGCACATGCGGATAATCGGTGGTTAAATGTCAAGGACTCAAGGACCCATGGCCTGGGGGCACCGGCAGCGGAAATCGGAGGCTCTAGGCTCTCCTGTTCTTTCACGATAATGTGGCATGTTATTAAATAAATTAAATCGTTTTCATCGTGAATCGCAGTTGCAACTCCTTGTTGTTGCCGCCATCAGTCCCACGCAAAAGCAATTTAAATGCGAAGAATGCGTGTTGTCGATTATGGAAGAGGAAAATGGTAAATGGAAATGCATTCCCCGAGCCCTGGGAAATGGTACTCTGACGTCGCCTGGAAATGGCACCATAAATAAGCGCCCGGCGTTAGCAATAGATTATTGCAGAGAGCACATTGCATACCTCAGGCGGCCACCGCTGAATAACGGTCTTTATATAGCGGGGGTAGTTTGCAATTTATTGTAGTTCCTTGTAAAAGGAAATGTTCTCGGTTGCCAACAGCAGCAGGAGCAGGAGCAGCAGTGCCAGCAGGAGCAGGAGCAGCAGTGCCAGCAGCAGCACCAGGACAATAGCAAAGGGGAACCCCAGGCAGCAGCAGTGTTGTGTCATTGTTAAGGGGAATATTGTTCGAGGAAAGTAAGTGCGCCGTAGTTCATGTTCATTATGACATAGCCGAGCGTATCACTTAATTGTGGCGAGAAGAGCTTCAAGCGTGCACTTTCGCCCCATAAACTTTTCAATTTCCAAATACTTTATACTGAAGTGGGAAAAAATTACCCTCCACTTTTTCGCACTTGTTATGAAGGGGAAATAGTTCGCAGGGAGGTAGCCTGACCTTTGTTGTGATACATTATGTTATCTCCTTTCTAGGATTATATATCAAGAGGAAAGGTCGGAATATCGGAAGAAAAAGTCGGAATATCGAAAAAATATATCGTGTTCGATATCATACGGAAAGTATCATATACTTTGAGGTATCGTAATTTGAACTATCTAAAAATTATCAAATTTCAAATGCAAATATTGATATTATCAAAGAATAACAAAAAATTTGTATTCAACATTAATATCTTTCATTTTCCACGACATTGGGCCTATATATCAAACAAAATATGGATTTACTGGCTCGATATATCAAAAATAATATTTATATATATATATCGATATTTCAACATGGTAAACTATGTTAAAATATCGATTTTATCCAGTAAAATTATGTTAAAGTATCGATTTATATATATTTTTATTTTTTTTTTATTACTTTGTTCAAATGTCGATTTGTATATTCAATTTTGCTTCAAAGTTTCTGCTATCCTTAGTTCTAGCTAAAAACAGGTAAGATATTCCGCCTACTCTTCATCGTCCCCTCCTTGCAGCTTCTACAGAAATGGATCAAGTGCAGCATTTCGTGAGATAGTCAGGGCTTAGCTGGAGTTTTGCGGTAAGCTGACTAGTTACTAGCTTAACTGAAATCCATTTATGTTCGTACTTTTTAACGACTTCACTGTACCCAAAGTTAAGATCCTTTTAATTTTAAACTTTAGAAACTTTATAGTTAAGAAAATGCATTTATTTCTAGGAAATTTCTGCTATTACCGCTTCTTTCGATGATTATCCTTCCCAAGTCCACTTAAATTCCCAATTTAAGAATCTGCTGGCAAGTCCCCTCTGCATCCCCAATGGCTTAATTTCAGCAGCAGAAGCTTGAACTGCATTTAATGCCATTGGCCATTATGCAATTCAGCTGGTCGGTCACGCATCTGCCGGTTATTAGATCCGGCTCGTTGGCCCGCTCTCCCAACGCGTTCTCGTTTTACGGCTCCATTGTGGAGCGCTTTTGCAATTATGAGGCATTAAAAACTGTCGGACGGAACATGTGCAAATAATACCCGTACCCGGCGCACAACCAATGATAAGCATAATTTATGCGCTCGCCGCTCCTAATGGCCAACTCAAGTGGGCCAGGCCGGCATTTTGAATCGAATCCAGCAGCAGATGTTTTATGGCCCAGCTTGTTAGCTGTTAAATGGGTCAATTGCATGGCCAAGAGAATTCCAAGGAACACGACCGCTGCAAACACATGCAATTAGCAGGCTGCAATTAGATTGCACAAACACACACTCGAAGGATGTGCTCATGCGAAGTTCATTTGGCACATTCCATTAATAACGAACTTTTGTGAAGAATTTGGCCAAGGAAAGTACAAGTTTCTAGTTAAATTAGGTCAATGAAAAAGGGGAAAAACATAAAAGACATTTTTAATAGGAAAATGCAATTAGTTATTAAATGCGAGCTTGGATAAAAATGTTTTTAAGAGAGTACGCAAGGTGTTCATATTAATATTCAATCTATATTAAGGTATTTTACTATCAAATAATTGAATTATCGTTTGCAATTGATCACTAAGAGTCTTTAATAGGTTTTAAATATATTAAACATGTAGTAATAGTTTAAGTAAGCTTTTCTCAGGGACCTATGTGGCCTTAGCTTAAACCAACTAAACCAAGTCGATCTCGTAAATTGATTTCCTATTAAAACTATACAATTTATAGTAACATTTCTCTTGAGACAGGAACTCAGGGACTTTGGACTCTGGACTCTGGCAGACTCACCTCGCCGCCCTTCTCGTGGGCCACCTTGCTCAGCCGGTAACAGCGCTCCACGCCAATGGTGCATATGGCCGGGTTGCACTGCGTCAGATACCGCCCACTCCCGCAGCCCACGTCGCAGACCACGGAGCCGGGCTCGAGGCCGGACAGGAAATGGGCCATCCTGGGACGGACAGGACCCGTGGGCTCCTCGCAGTGCTCGTACACATCGTGCACGTAGGCACGCTCCAGAGCTGCCGATCGGCCGCTGGCATCGCTACTCGAGGGTTTTGCTGTCGCTGTTGCTGTCGTTGTTGCAGGTTGCTTCAAAGTCTTTGTTGCCTCGGTGGCAGTGGCTCCTCCTCCTCCTCCATCTGAGCTAGCTGCTGCTCCGCCTGTCTCGAGTGTTGTGGCCGAGGTCGGGGATATAACTGTGGGCGCCAAATCGCCCGCTTGGGTTATGCTGGATGCGGCATTGGTTGCCGTAACCGTTGTCAATTGCTTGGTCATTGTAGCGGCTGCCTCGTTAGGTGTTGCTGGTGTCGGTGTTGCTGCTGTTGCTGCTGCTGTGTGGCACTTGTCATATGCTGTCGAGAGGCAAACTTCATCTGCAGGATATGAAAGGGGAAAAAAACAAGGAAATCAGAAACGTTACAAGAACTTTGTGTCAAAAACACAGAACTGGGTATGTGAAAAGGCGTTGGAGATTACTTTTTGCTTAAGATTTTTATGTTTTTGTTGTCGAAATATAGTTATTTTTAGTTGAAATTTAAGTATATTTTCTTATTTTTCCACTTTAGCATGAAATCTATTTGGTAAATGGTTTTCTATAAAAGAAAAGCGCCAACGGCCAGATGAACAAGTGAATTAAAAACCAGGAAATGGTCTTCAAAGGAATCAGGACATTATTTCCTGTTTCATTCAAATAAACAAAGCACACATGAGTCTGTAAGGCCAACTATAAATGCAATCAAAAGCTAGTCAAAGACCTAAGATTCCACATAACTCAATCTTAACTTCTCTTCTACCTATAGTTGGTAAATATTTTCCTGATTTTATTTTAATTAAATAAAAGCAATTAAAAATACTTCTCAGCTTATATAATTATCGTTGAAAGCAAAGCATTCCTTGCTTGCTGAAAATCCCAACCACTCGAGAATATTTCTTTAACCTAACCTTCTTCGATATGCAAACTGCAGTCTAATTTATAATCCGCCAAACAATTTGTATAATTAAGCCAATTGCCTTGCTGAATGCAGGCCATAAAGTCAATTTCAGACCAAACTTCTTGTTGCATGCCGTTGGAAATTCAGCCAAGAAGGAATAAAGCGGCTTGCAGTGGGTTGCAAGGCGTTGGGTCTTGGCTGCATGACATCAAGTCGTAAAATTGCTTAGAGTCAGGAGCGGATTCGGTATATTACCAGTAGTAATTTCAAGAGTTGTGTACTTAAGAATTTTACTTGAAGAAAATGTAAAGATTGGATGTGAGAATAAATATATTTCCAAAGGTAAGAAGGGATTGTGGTATTTAAAAACTTTTTCTTTCGACTTAAAGTCTTAGAAAAGTATAAAATAAATGTAAAGTAGTGCATATTTTCATTTCCCTTTATATTGCTTGGTCTTAAAGCCCCCAAGTAAGCCATAAAACTATATAGTATCAAAGTAAAAAAAAAAACCCTGTCCGCAAAACCCACTCGCACACAGACTCGAAGCGGCCAAGTTGCATACCGGATGTATGGACTCTGTTTTTGGTTGGCATTGTTGTTGACATTTTATAACCGTATTTCCGGTGGCAGTTCAAATGGAAATTTCAACGCCATCGGCGCGCGGCCATTGGCCATTGTGTCAGACCTAATAAATTGCATTAAAATGCTGTTGCACAAAAGGAAATTACCCAGCGTGGGCTTTGCAGCAGGTCCTTCTGCCTTCGTGGGTTGCTCCCAGTGGATAGACAGTGGGACGAGGTGGATGGTTAGGTGGCAATGGGCGGCTCGACTGCAGCTCCAGCAGCCTGGTAGTGGGCGCCAAACGACATTAGTGCAGTTAAATGGAATTATAATTGAAATCTGATTAAAAGCAGTTGTAGTGCCAACAATGACGCAGCATTCAGGACTGTGGCCTGGGCCCAGGGACCACGGATAGGTCATGTCCAAGGGGTGTTAATGAGTTTTGCACCCGCCCAGTGTGTATGTGTTAATAAGTGCTCTAAATGAGTTATAAATGTTCTTTTTGTATATTAAGGCAGTTTTATTGAAATGGTGCCTTCAAAGGGAAGGAAAAAGAGGGCTTAGTCAGGGGAAAGAGGAGGAAATTAAACATATAAGGGGGGCTTTAGAAAAAATAAGATATTTTATATGGTAGAAATTTAATAGAACTTTAATATATTGTAGGAAATAAGTTAGGGAATTATATTGAAATTTAGTTTGAGTAAACATGAAGGTAAACTTATAATTCTCATGGTTTTTGCAATATTTTAAAGTCAAGAGTTTAAGAAATGACAAATGCCATAAAGGCCAACATATAAAGATATATTTATCTATTTGTAAAACATTTTAAAAGCCCTTAAAACATCAAGTTGATTCTATTTCTAACTAATTTATTTACCTATCTTAGGTCTTTTGGTACCCCTCCCAACCTTAGCTCTTACCTCCTACTCCTCTTCATATGTTTAATATCGACTCTACTTTAGGAAACAGCTTTTCATTTTGTTCCTCAGATTTTTGCCGGAGTCCTATGAGCACTCATTAACATTGTTTGGCGCTTGGCCTAATCAATAAAGTGCTTTCCTGTCGCAAGCCAAGAACACTCATACGCCGTGTGGACCGGGTAACATTCTATTTGCAAGATGCCAGGACAGGCTGGATTGCCTAACAGGATGCTTACCTTTTGCGGGGCCGTTGCTGCGCTGATAACTCGCATTCAACAAAGCCGTCGAGGACGCCAGTTCCGCTGATAACATGCGACGACAAAGCCGATTGCCCGGATAGGCGGCTGCTGATGAGGACGACGATGATGGTGGTGGCGATGGCGATGGCGATGATGGCGATATTTAGGGACGACAACCGGAACGGTGGTCGGAAAATCAATGTGCATGCATAATTTAAAGTCAGTTTGCGGTGGCACTCTCCGGATACTTGTATATACTTTGGTTATTTTTAGACTTTGCCAAGCGGGGCACGTTTTATACGATAATTTGCTCAATTTACTTTTTTGAAATCTATTATTATGGCAACTACACGATGTAATTGCTATTGTTGTTGCCGTTGGGAACTATGGCTAAGGACACGCTCCGCTGTCCTGGCTGTGTGCCACACAATATAGGATACACAAAATGCTTTTCCACTGGGCTCCTGCTCCTGCTCCTGCTCCCGCTCCTGTCAATGCTCTGCCTCTGGCATATGACGTTTCCTTTGTGCCACTGTGTACGGGTACGTGTGTGTGTGTGTGAGTGTTTGATTTTCTGCTTCTTACAGCCACTTTTCACTTGCACTTTTCTCCCAAGACTCGACTCGCCTCACTCTCGGACTCGGCTCTGCCTTATCAACTGCGGCTCTCCCCCAATTACTTTTCCATTATCGCCCTCGATTCGATTCGGTTCTTATTTTGTTATACGTTTAATTTCTAGGACACTGGCACTTGGCGCTTCAATTATACACACACACACACACAGCTGTGTATATCTATGTGTGTGTGGTTGGTATCTCAGCGATTTCCCGTTTGCTTTCGGCCGCCCTCGTGTCCGTACTCTCGGAGTTAACGTCGCGAACTGACTGGCGGATTGAAGGAAAAGCCCCTCGTTGGACTCCAAACCGCGTGCCCAAGGATTTTCCTCCTGCTTCAGTGCCACGCGGGTGTGGAACGCGTCGGAAAAGCTCTGGCAAACTCAACGAAAGCTTTCCGGACGCGGGGACCACCAGCGCTCAGCTGTTCGCCGCAGAGAGGGAAAGTGCCGAGGAAGAGCCGCAGGTCCTTAGGTTAAGATATCTTTAAGGACGTTTTGATTGTGTAAAAATTAGGGTATTAAAATATTTAAAAAAGTGGTAAATTATTGAGAAATAAGAAGTTATACCTTTTTACAATGATATAGGTTTCCAGAGTTTATTTGTTTGTAAAAAAAACATGCAACAATTACTGAGTTAACATTTCGTAGTATTTTTTAAAATACAACTTACTAAAAGAATTTTATAAATAATTATTTACATGATTTCTAATACATTTATCAGTTTATGTATCTATTTGCTGCACTATTTATGACTTTATTTATTTATTTATAATTATATTTGTTTGCTATGAAGAACTTTCTTAATTTTTGAATATTTGTATAATTATAAGCTATATTTTGACATATTTCTTTTTAAGTGGTTCACAAGCAATACCTGAAGGTATTATAATTAATTGCTATTATACTTAATATTATTATATTATTATTGAAAATCTGATTATTTAATTTTATATGTCAATGTGTAATATAAATGAATTTGTAAACTTATCCTTATATAACTCTATATGAAACAGTGTACCTTAAGTAAATATAAAATACTTTAAATAAAGCATATTGCAAAAAAAGATTAATAAACTAAAGCATATTAATATTAACCAAGTAAGTAAGCAAATATCGCTTTAATTTCTTTACCAAAGTTCATAGTTCGTTGTCTTCGTTTCAATTTATTGCCATAATACTCCTTTCCAGGGCTCAAGGGTCGCCTAAAAATAGCCACCTTGAGGCAATTAAAATGACAAAAGAAATTCGAAAAAAAACCATAGGGAAAATAAAAAGAAAAGCTCCGAATTTCGCCTTTGTTCGGTTGACGCGAGGCAGCTTGTCAAATTTCATGAATGAACCCCAAAGCGCAATTGAAGAAGTCGAAAAGTGAAAATTGGCAAATGGGTAAAGGGAAATTGGGCAAGAAGGGACTGTGGGGAAAGCCAAAAAGGAAAGCAACAACCGCATGTGGAAGGCGCGAGCACAGAAATAGAAGCTTCGTCAAGTTGGCCAGCGAATTGTGTCGAAAATAGCCAAGAGCCCGAGCGCAGCCATCAAATAGGCGAAAAATAGAAGCCCGATTTTATTTTATTTCGCAAATGGCGCAAACTCCACCCGCCGTCCATCCATCCCGCTCCTACGCCCATCGCCCATCGCCCATCTCTGTCGCCCGCCCCGTCAGCCGATTATTTTTGATGAATGAAAAGCTTTTTGTTTCGGCTTTGCCGCTATCTGCGGCCCGCGTGGAAAGCCACCAGCGGGAGGGAAACTCGGCGTCACTCAACCCCATCCAGCTGCCGCCTGAAGCCGAACACCAAGGCGCTGTAGTTGTAAAAGAGCCACTCCCCCCCCCGCATAGTAAAAGCCCTCTTCTATATGTGCATGGCATATCGGAGTGGTGGGATCTCGGTATCCCGAGCGTCACATGTCTTTTTCGGGCCGCATGACTAATACAGGCAAAATGGCAAACGTCGTCGTCGCAGGATGTGGCGCACATTTGGCGACATGCCAGAGCAGATACGCATTCCCAAACAAAATGTATTGGCACCGAGAAAGATTACTTACTAAAGTAGTTCTATAAAAATAATTTCATTACATTTTTTCTATATAAATAACTTAGAAAATATAAATATAGAAATCATGCGTATTTCCTTTTTATTATAAAATATAGTCCAAAATTCCACGTCGGTATGAGCAGACATGTTATAAAATGTACCCTGAAGACGGCTGACGAGGAGCAACCGAAATATATCGGAAACAAAAATTAAATACTGTTTATATTATTTAAACATCAAACTTGACCTCGAGCCGACTTAACAAAATATTCTAGTAACTACATTTATTTCAAACAGTTTAGAAACGTTATTCATAAAATTAATATATCAATATTTGACGCAAAAATCAATATAATTGGAAAAAGTCTATTAAATTAAATGCAATTGAATATTTATCGGTAGTATGGAGAAATTAACGCAAAATGCTTTACCTACGACGTTCTATATAATAAAATTGCCCATATTTTCTATTTCTATCATTATAAGCTCGATAATTTTGTATATCTATACATACAAGTATTCTAAATTTCCTGTCCTATCCTATCCTATCGAAATTTTAATTAAAAATAAATATGTACATTGTTAAATAATAAGGTTGATATAAAGAGAATATTTTTTTATTTTTATTCATTTAAATATTTTAATAAAAAATGAAATGAATTCAAGGGAACTTTATATTCCAAAAAAAAAAACACTATCAAAAATAACATCAATTAAAAACAAAACATTCTTAAAGTTAATAGAAATTGGAGTTAGGTTTAGATTTTCAAATTTAAGGATTCCAGAAAATATTTTCCCAGTATACTAATTTAACAGATATTACTAAATTTTTTCTTTCAGCGTAATACTCCCAACCATAGTGTCTGATTTTTACCGGTAGATGAGTTGATGTCGTCACTGTGAAGCGATGGATACTCTGTTGAATCATTCAGGAGCAAAACGCAGGGAATGGTTGCTTTTTTATGGCATGTTTCCAACAAAGGAGCCCAACTTTTCATGTGGCAGATTGAACTACAAGTATAAGTTTACAAGTGGATGCGACTTTTATGATTTGTTTCGCCAAATGTTATCGCCGAACGTCACAGCCGGTGACGCCCCAAAATTTGACTTGCCCGAGGAGAATCTCAGCGGAGGGACAAATATCCTTAGTGGCAGACGGAGATATACATAGTTATGTAGGAGTAAATGGATGTGGCCCGGCGGCTGCGTCTCTAACGAATGTGGCATCATTAGTTCTGTCATAGTCATAAATCATGCGCCCCGTTGAACGCTGGCCGGCAGCACGCCGTGCCGGCTAAGGACATGCGGCAGCGGCAGGACTGCATTGCTAATAATGTCACGTAGCACAGCTTTTGACAGTCAAGTGTCACACACACCCAGGCACACTCGCACACTCGCACACTCGCACACTCCATCTGCAAATCCTTGGGGATGGCCATGATTATATGCTGCTTAACATGGCCAATTACGACCAGGGAGTTGCAGGGAGTTCCATGCGGCGGATGGATGATTTGAATATTCCCTAATCTCGAGCAGAAGCGCTGAATTTAATTACGAAAACTGTGCTGAAAATTATGCCAAAACATACGCAAGGACACACAAATAAACAGAGGGAGAAGCCGCGAGAAGCGAGAGGGAAAACCCATTTCGCTGGGCTATCGCCAGCCGGCAATCGCAACACCCACTGGCACTCATCCTTATCCGTGTCCTTGGCAGGCTAAGACATTTCCTTTTTGCGTGTGCTTGTGAACGTTCTCCGCCTTGTCGTCGGCAAATGAAGTGCAAATTATGCCAACGGCCAGGCCACTGCAGGGAAAAGAGCGCGGAAAACAAAGCGCTTTCCACGCCGCGGCGCCTACCCAAAAAGTATGCAATACATTTTGTCGAGAGGGGATTTTCGGTGGGGCTTTTCGGGCGAGATTACATGGCAAAGCATAACTTTATTGAGGTTTCCTGTATATATATAGTACGTATATATGTGTGTGTGTTTAGTATATAGCCCTAATGCTTGGCGCGTGGCATTGTCAGCGAAATCGGCGCCATTTGAAATGGTCGCGTGTAGTCGGTAGTTTTGCGGCAACCTCGCTTTTCCAAGCCGGCCAAGATGCCATATCTTGTTGCGCATTTGTCCATGTACCACGGTCAATGGTCGAGCGAGCGAGGGAGCCCCGGCCAGTGTCACCCTGACGTCAGCGTCCTCGACTCTAAGGCCCCATATCCTTGCTACGCCCCTGGCCAAGGCCAAACAAACGACGGGCGGCGTCCGATGTCGCGTGACGCACAAGGATATTGAGTCCTACGATTGTCGTCGTCGTCGTCGCTGTTGTTCAGCCTTAGATGAATTCCTTGTGGCCCTGCGTTCTTCGTTGTTTGCTCTGTCACGTGTTTGCCCAGCCAATTAGAGTTATGGGAATAGACCAGCCATGGCTAACACCAGAGAAAGAGACAGAGAGTCGTTAAGCTTGAGAAGCTTTTTGGCCTAGCTGAGGCACAAACCAGACTGGGAAATTCACTTTTCCGGGTAGGAAATAATCCAGGAGCTGTTTCAGTTGGTTAAAGGGTGTATTTATGAACAACATATTAGATATTCCTGAATTTCCCAAGTTTCACCACCGAATAACAAGAATCTTAGTTGGACTTTTTCAATATAATTGTGGTATAGTTTTATTATTATTATCTGAACTTCCTTAAGGTCTTGGTTCTTCGGTGATTAATAGGCTTAATTCAAATTCTTGGAGCTTTGACTAGATGCGCATCATCACACGCAGGTCAAGGATCGATCGTAGGATCGTGGGATCGTCTAGAAAACCTGGCTACAACCTGGCTGGAATCTGGTTAAAACCTGGGTAGAACCAGGCTAAAAACTAACTACAACCTGGTTAGGAACCGGCTACAACCTGGCTAAAACCTGGTAATCTTGTTGCTTTCGGGCGAGGGCGGCAGCGAGGAGACCGATGAACGGGAAGGACTCTGCTTGGGCCGAGGCGGTGGACGCTGGGGATTGATATTGGCATTTGCCTGGCGGAGATTGGCGAAGAACTGCTGGCGTCGGGGGCCACCTCCACGCAGGGGTAACGTGGGAATCTCACTGGGCGACTGGTGGTTGACCTCATCCTGAGAGCAGTGCCGCATGGCGGGATTAACGCACTCATAGACACTCTGCAAGGAGAAACTTCCTCATTTAGTAAGTTCAAAATAAAAGTTAGGCTAAGAAAACCCACCTGTTCCGAGGAGTACTGGTTGTTCTGGGCAAAGGCCAGTGAGGTGAGCGATGGCAGGGCCTGGGCAATGTCTGACCGCTCGATGCCCCGCACAATGAGGAAGGTGCGTGGTATCAGAATGCCCACCAGCACTGCCCAGCCGGAGGCCTGCAGTCCCAAAGGTATAGCCGCATCGCGCCACTCGTCCCCGAAGAGGGATAAGACTATCCAGGCCACCCAGATGACCATGATGAGCACAGTTCCTATGACAATGAGGATGCCCTCGCGATAGTTACGCTGCGAGCGGTAGAAAGACGGTATCAATGCGCCCAAACAGCACAGCAGGATGAAGTCGTAAGCCAGGAGGCCCCACAGCCACCTCCCATAGTAGATGTTCTCACAGGACACCGCCTCCGAGGCCACGTGCATCACCACAAGAAGCTGCACCGACATGCCCACCTGGACGACGACGCTGAAGGCGCAGATCACTGCCTGTATATAGCCATTCACATGGGACAGGAAGCCACCCTCCGAGCCAATGGAAGCCAGCATCACGGCCCGGCACAGGAGCAGGGAGAACACAAAGCAGTAGACCAGGGTCATCACGAAGACCCGCACGGCGCACAGCGTGTTCAGGGTCTGGGCATCCTCCAGGGTCACATGCGAGTTGCGCTGCTCACCCACATACTCGATGGAGAAGGGCACAAAGGAGCAGAAGACCAGGATCAGCGAGAGCAGCAGCAGGATCGAGGTGGCTGGGTTGCCCTCGAAGACGTCACCCAGGGAAATACGAACAACGATAAAGACCAGGATGGCCAGGGTAGCAATCAGGCCGAGTATAGCTGCCGTCAGTCCCGCTGCCACCCAAGTGTCCATCTTGATGCGCCAGAACATCACGGACTCGCCCTCGAACAGGAAGGGATACCTCCGATTATCCCCGGCGCTGTACTGGCAGTTGAACACCTGTCCGAACTTGGTCTTCAGCTCCAGGCTGGTGTGGTTATCACGATTATAGTGGTAGTAGGTGGTCACATTAGTCACAAAGTTCTGCGAAGCTATCTCTCGCAGTTCCGTCCGCGACTCGCCTGTGATCTTGTCCAGCGTCTGGACCTTCTTCTGATACATCTGGAAATTCATGGCCGTGGCCAGCTTGCGCATGGCCAGCAGCGACAGGATCTCAGCGGTTTCATGAGCCTGCCGGTACTCGGATGTCCGCCAGTCCTCGATGAAGTTGAGGAAGTTGAAGCAAGTCTTTAGTGAGTACAGCTCCCTCTCCCGCTGACAGTGCTTGGCCAGGGAGCCGCGCAGCCAGTTCATTAGGTCCACGATGGAGCCAGCAAAGCTGAGAACCCGCGAAGGCACAATGCTCCTTCCTATCAGTATTTCATCCAGAGTAGTATGAGAGCTGTCCAGTTCAGTGCTGGTACTCAAGTCGATTTCGTTCTCCATTAGGATGAAGGCTCTGTTTGGCAAATCTGAATGAAGCAACCTAAAGATACTGTATCTGAGTTAAGTATCTTCTACCCACCTGCCAGAAACTCATTATCCGTTCGATCGGTGGGCACTGCAAACAGAGTTCCGTTTTCCTTAAAGTGACTGGCCACCTTGTTGCCAAACAGGATGTACACGTTCTCGTCGCTCTTGAAGTGCATCAGGCACATGTGCTCCTGGCGTGCGGCCTCCATGAAGTCATTGTACATGTCCAGCGTCTCGGTGGCTATCTCCACGGAGGCAATTTTCTCGCCCCACGGCATTTGGTGCAGCAAATGGGCAACCTTGGGAAAGAGATGGTCCCGGGTGCCCGGTATGGGCCAGATGTTGTACTCGAGATCCTTAATCACCGACTCCAGCTGCTTGTACAGCTCCAGATCAATGAAGATGCCCATGGAGAAGTCGGTGCACTGTTGCATAAACTGAACCTCCTGGAGTAGTATGTTCTCGGCCAAGCTGTTGTTGTCGATGTTAATGGCGCGTATACCTGGAATTAAAGGTTAATTAAAATTGTATATAACGTTTGCATGAATTCAATTCGATTTATTTTGAAGCTTCCTGGCCTTGTTACAAACCAATTTCAAAGTCGGCCATTAGGAAGTTCGCCTGATTCAGGCGATTGATAACAAACATCGCGGAGATGGGATCCTTGGTCAGGACACTGAGCATCACGTCGCCCTCTATTATCTTCACGAACTCATCCTCCTTCCGTATCACGGTTCCCTCATCCGGACTGTCGACGGTTATCTGGAGGCCATTGAGACATATCTCCGGCATTGAAGTGTCGCTCGTTCCATCGCGGCTGCTGCTGCTGCTGCTTTCCGTGGTGGACGATATGAGCGGGGCCAGCTGTCCATCGTGCCAGCTCGAACTGGCACTGGAGCTGGAGCTGGAGGCGCCATCATCGGTGGTGGTGGTGGGGGCCATGGCCACTGTTGTGGTTGGTGGCTTTGCGGTAATACTGCTGGGCTTGACCTGCTGACTTGTGGGCTGTGGCTTGGTTATGCGTAGGGGAGCCGACTTCTTGGTCGGTGATGTCACCTCTAAGCCCTGGCACTCCAAGATGCAGGGGAGAGCGATGAGGATACACAGCAGGGCTGAAAGTAATGAGAGTAATTTTAAAATATTTCATGTGTGTATAAAGAGCTACCAAAGATTTTTTATGGAAAATCGTTTAAGGTTGGTCATTCATAAAAGAAAATGACTCTCTTACCCTATAAAACTACTTAATCAAACTCTTTCCCGAGAAACTCAAGTACTGAGTGTTACTAGGAATCGCAATAATAGACCTCCTTAGGCTCCCTTAATGTTTGAATTCCTTTTCACAGAAAGACGGAGTCAATCAAGAAGCCGTCTTCGCTTGTACAATTCCCTGAATAAGTATAGGAAATCCCCCCTGAGTGGTTTCCATTGTCCAGTTTCCACTTATGCCAGTGCATTTTCCCTTGGCCTTACATCATTTACTGAGTACTCACCCAATGGTAATGGCTGCCTGCGGCCAGTCTGCCTCGAAGCCATGACCTTCCTTGAGTTTAATGGTTTTTAATTAAACAAAAAATTACAATTGTATTGCAGTTCTTCCTTCAACATATACGGATAGTTAGGGGCATTTTAAGAGCGAGCACCACTCTGGAACACAGAAAGAAATTGCGAGTTGGAAATTAGCTTTGAATCGTTATGGGTACAATTTTATTTTAAGCTTTTGCCATTTTTCCCTGCCACTTCAAGCGTTTGCCGACTGCGTGGAGAGTGTTGCACTTTAATCGCATTAAAAAATGTCACACTAGCACAGACGGCGACTTTGGGTTGGCACAGTTTCCACTTTGTCCATTTTCCTTGTGATTTTCCCCGCACACTACACACCACTACTCACTATCAGTGCAAAGTACTGTCTTTCTGTTTTCCCATATTCTCGCACTTCGGGAAAATCAATAGAATTTTTTTAAGGCAAGCTCTTTGATTTAATGCTGCGCACTTATTAAACAGATTCACGCAGCACTCCGAGCCCTCTGACAGTCTGGGCCGCAATAGTTTTCGGTTTCGGCCATGGCTCGGGGGAAAAAAACTGAACGCTTCAGTGCGTTTAGGGTCAATTAAAGCGATTCTCGTTTTATATTTGTCCAGCACATAACAGGCTTGATTTTGGTTCCCTCGCTGCGGACAATCAATTTGATTAACGGGTGCAGCAGGTTTGCAATGCCCATGCAATTATGTTCTATTGGTTATTTTTAGACGCTTTTAGTTAGTTTTGTATTTTTTCAGCTGCGCTGGAACCCACCCTCGGGCCGGAACGGTACCGAATTGCACCTGTTTTGGCCGTTTTGTTTTGACTAACTTGGCTTAGGCCGGGCACTCGTTGGTTGTTATGGTTATTGGCTCAAACTGTCACTCAGCATTGAGTGGTTTTTCGGTAAGAGTGTTCGCTTTCCCATAATTATAAATATATATATACATGTGAACGCCACCCTCGTGGTAGCCAGTTTAAATATTGGTCATTGCAATTAGCCAGCTCGTTGGGAAAAAGTTTTGGGTTTCACCCCTTTCTGTTTTTCATGTCGAAGGTGACGAGCACTAATTGTAATTTGGCAAACTTTTAGTTCGTGCTTTATACTCAATATTAGCTATCAGCTTAACACTGCTGTGGTTATCTCATTTAAACTGAGTTGAATTTTCCGGGTTGAATTTCCCGCAGACGGGCATCCTTGAGAGCCGAACAGAGACATTCTTGGGCCTTGGGCTTTGACATTCGCAGAGCTTGTTTCCGGGTTTTTGGACTTTTTGCATAACACTTTTAATTAATGTCCAAAGCAACTGCAGTTGAGAGGAATGCCAGCAGAAGTCATTCTCGGTCACTCCCCAGGGTTGTGTTGCATAACTTGAATATTTAAATGAACATTTTGATTGCACTGGGGTTATTTTCTAGTTATTTTTAAATTGTAATTTTTGCAACACACGCACCAGTAGTTCGCCTCCGGGCCACGTTCACTCTTTTAACTGTTTCGACCAACTGAGCGAGCGGAAGAGCTGACAGAACCGCGGCTGCCGTAAGCCCATAAAAATGCAGCTGCAGGCCTGCCCCTTTCGGCCGGGTTAGTTAGCTGCCTGGTTAGGGTTCCTAGTGGCCAAAGGGGGTGGCTAGGTCTTGGCTTCCACTAGACTCTGGCCCAAAGGGGTTGCCTTGTTTCGGTGCCAGCTCAGGTTGTAATTATTTGCCTTTTTTGCAGTCAATATAATATGCAGTTATTAGTGACACCGATGGGCATTACTCAGCTGGGATTGGAACTGCTAGGGAGCAAAGAGGTTAGTTTCCTATTAAGAGTGTTCTTTGTGGCTTAAGCGAGCTAATTAGGAAAGGGTTTAGTTTGGCAAAAATAAAATTCATAAATATAAAAAGGCCTTTCTTTTTCTTAATCACATATTTCTTGAGAATTTATTTTATTTTCGGGAAAATAATATGTTTCTTTCAATTCGGCTTTTTTTTTTAATTTCCCTTTACCAGATATACATTTATATTGAACGGCCAATATCTAAAAGTTTTTCTTGTTTTTTTGAATGCGTCATCAATTTGAAATTAACTTAGTTATGCCACAATTTTGTGCGCTCCAAAGGAGGCTTTAAACTAGAAGTTGCGGGAAATATTCCTGGTTTCCAGATATCTCCGCTGATGCTTGACTTACTGTCCGTCCCCGGCTCCCTTGTTGGCCGCATTGCGCATTCCACCACGGGTGGTAATATCTCCGTTGGTATACTTTGCGCCACACATGTCGTCGTCGCTGCAGGACGAGACTTCTGACGAGAATTGAAACTCATCCATTCCCGTGTACTCATCCATGCTGTCTAAGGGAGTATCCAGTTCGGTGTCCTCGTCCTTTTTGTCCCCCTGACAGGCTGCATTACGAGCCGTGATCAGGCCTCCCGGCTCACACACTCCATCGTTGGAGTGTTTCTTAGGGACCAGGATGTCCCCGAGACTGTGCAGCGACTTGTTCGTCCCCTCGACCATGTCATTTATCTGGATTTGGTTGCAGAAGCGTTGGATCTGGCCCAGCATCTCACGCATGCCCATCTCCGAGGACTTGTCTAGAAGACTCTGCTCCGAGGACGACTTGCGGGGCTCTGCTTGAGCCTTCTGCTGCTGCTTCGGCTTGTGGTAGGAAGTCTTGGACTTCAGCAAGTCGTTCTTGGACAACTTGACGCCGGAGTGCTTATGCGAAGGTTTGCAACCAAGAGTGGTGGCCTGCGAGGCGGCTGCTGTGAGATTTACCTTTGAGGCATTGATCATTTCCGGTGTCGGATTGCTGGCCAACATGGATTGGTGCTGGTAGAACATCTTGTCGTACTCGGATTTCATGCACAGATACCGGAAGTGACGCGAGTTCTCCTCGCCGTAGTAGATCACCTCTGAAGGGGAACAAGGAAGGGGTTAAGATGCTCTGGCGGAAGTCTAGGGGAGACCTACTACTAGTGACCTGCTCCTGCAGCTTATCCAACTGCTCGTTTGTCTGCTTCAGTTCGCCCGAGAACCTGTCGATCTTATGGCTCAGATCCCGGAAGTTCTTTATCAGAGTATTTGAAATGGTGTTCTGCAGGAAGGGGATATGAAAGCTCGAAAGTGGGAAGATTCCTGGATGCTTTACTCACCCCAACGGCCTTTTGTACGGTCTGGCGTATTAGCTCGAAGAACTCCTCGGGATCGTCCTCCCTCTCGTCATCGTCATCGGCAATACTCACGTGCGCCTTGCTGGTCGGGCTTGGCTGACCACGTCCACGCGAGTGCTTCTGATGGGGATGCGGATGTGGATGCTGCTGCTGCTGCTGATACTGCTGGGGATGTTGCTGGGGATGCTGCTGGGGATGCTGCTGGGTATGCTGCTGCTGCTTGCCGTGGCTGATGTGGGACATCTGCTGCTGGTGCAGCTGATGCTGCGGCGGATGCTGCATTACCATGTTCTGGGTCACTTGCATCTGGTGGCTATGGATGTGCTGGCGATGGTTGTTGTTGTCTTTGGCATGGTTTCCCATCAGCTCCTTGTCGGAGAAGTCGCCGCAATCGTTCAAGGCAAAGTTGCTCCGCTGAGTGTTGCACTTGCCGTGGCGGTGACTTTCCCTCGGCTTGGTCACACTGTAGACGCTATTGTTCACCTTGTTCTCGGGCAAAGCAAAGTGCGGCCCCTTGGTCATCTGCGGCTGACGGGCGCTGGTCTTCACGGCCAAGTTGTTGCGCCGCGCGGACACGGCAGTGTAGGGCGACTGCTGAACGTGGCCGGGCATCATATGGGAGGCGCTTGTGTTGGCGTTCCGCAAGTTGGCAGCCGTCATTGGCAGATTGGTGGTGATGTAATAGTCATTTTCGGTCACAAAGCTGCGCTGGGGACGCTGTTCCGGTTGCTGCCGGTTACTGAGGATTCCCCCACCAGGTGCACCACCACCACCACCTGCTGCTGCAGCACCTCCTCCAGTCGCTGCACGCATGGTGGCCGTCTTGGTCATACCCACTCCATGGTTTACCACCACGGACTTCACCGGATGTATAGCGTCCATCTTGGAGCCGTACACCTCCTCGATCCCCTTGCGGCGAACGGGGCGCACCATTTTCATCCAAGGGTTACGGCCGCGTTCGGAATCCTCGAAATATAAAACACTCTTCGACGCGCGCGTCTTTTACCAATAATAATGTAATGATGTGCAAATGCACATAAAACTATATAAATTGTATATTTTACGGAATATTTTACATTTATGTATGTTTGCTCTGAGGGAAACTAAGATTAAATGAGTGGAGAGAACTCTAAAACCGTTGAGAGGTATAACACAGAGCTAACTTGATAGCCAAGGTAGGTGGACTTGGAGAAAATAATGTATAATATCTAGGGGAAAGGGTATTTTATTAGGTATTACCTTAGTTTAAAAATAAATTAGCAGAATCAGAAGAGACAAAAACAACGAAAATCATTCGAGAGAGGTTCCTGCGCAAAATAAAAGTGTGGTCTTGGGATAAAAATGTAATTGTTGCGGGTTGAGCTGAATGCTCTGAAAATATATCAAACTAACGAATACTAAGTTACTTTACATTTACATTTTTTAATGTATATCAAACCTAATGTTATTTGTTTTTCTTTTTAAGACGAGATCTTTCTCCTACTAAGAAACATGAAAGCAAACGTCTCTACATCTCTGTAAGAACCACCTCCAATTGATTTAAACACCTAATAGTATTAGGGGATAATGTATACACTGTTACAGCATTGATAGCTTAATGGACTCAAAACTTATTTCAATTGATTGCACATTCGTGCGATTGATTTTCACACCTCACATTCGGCACGGCTCATTATTCATTATTCATGGCATCGTGGTGCGGCATGGCATCGCTGCTGGTGAGGGATTTCCCGCCGATTTGTTTACATTTTGCCGCTCAACTAACCGCAAATGGCAAATTCGAGAGGAGGAGCAGAGCGCAACGATGGCAATGACACAGACCAAAGGCCGCAGACTTTGGGCGGTTCAATGTTTGCTCGCTTTGCCGGAAATATTTGTTTGATTCGACGCCAAATCAAATGCTAATCAGCTGCATTTGATTGCGGGCTGTCAGTGGCTTTTGCGCTTGGAAGTGGTTTCCCCAGTCTCCCCTTGGCACGTTCCTCAAAATTATTACAAATATTTATCCGATTATTTACCTTTGAACCGGCTGTGGACGGGTGGAAGAGTATCCTCTGCGAGGCCACGCAGTCTGAATCCTTAAGTATCCAACTAGCTTTAAGGCCCGAAGCCCAAAGACCATGTCTGGACTGCTCAAAATAGACCGCTCAGCCTCAGGTTACAGACACTTAAGACATAAAGTGTGCATAAAGGGAAAAGGAAAGGCAAGGCAAAGGGGCTCGGACTGGGGCTCAATAAGGCGCTGAAGGACCCTTTAAAAATTGGGTCATCTGTCTGCCTTGAAACGGGAAACTCAAGGCATGAATATTCCTAGCCCAAGGAACCCAACCAGACCTCCTTCGACGACGGCGACAACTCCTTTCCTCATGTGCTCATTATGCAAATTGCGCATACGACGCGTGTGCCTGGGGGCCACTAGCCACTGCAGGAGCTATTATCCTCTTTCTGCATTGCAGATAATTCTTCTGTTGACAATCTGTTGCATGCCGTAAGCCGCAAACAAAGCTATTACGAGTGGGCTGAGATCTGTTGGGATAATTTTAATTTGGGGCGGCAGTCGCACTTAAGTGACCTCAACTACAGCTCATTAAACATTCGTGTGCGTGTGTGGGGTTAAATGTTTAGGGCATGAGCCATAAAGTGCCAGCAACAGTCAACGCTTCGATAACTTATTGTTCCGGCCAGCTTTGTACGCCTGTACGCTTTTGTACCACAAAATCCTTTCTCCTCGGTTGTCTGGCACCTTGAAAGGGATTTGTGACAATGTATATTGCAAGTACACTAGGAAATGTCTAAGAATCTTTGAGTTTTTGAGCTTTAATTTAAAGTTAATATATGGAGTAGGCTTTAAATATAATTCAGTGTTTTAAAAATTATATTTTTCAAATCTAACCTTAATAGAAATAAACAATATTTGAAAGGCAATCAAAGTAAATTTTGTATATTAAAAAAAGTTCTAATAGTCTGTAAAGAAATATAAAAAAGGTTGAACTTGTTTTGTTTTTTAGAAATTCCCTAAGAAGCTGTCAGTTAAGTGCTTTTTCCATTAGAATCCTTGCTGAATTTCAATGATATTAATATTGGCAATGGCCAAATACTCACACCTCTGACTAAGCATAATTTTTACGACTAGTTTTAGGGGAGCACCTTGCTTGGCACCGCCTTTGTGGACCCAAGATTAACTGCAGCATGCCCAGAGAAAAATTATAAAAGCAGCAGATTCCCATGAAACGTGAGCCATTCGAAACGAATATTAGTCATTAGCATTTTCGGAATCATAAATTTGGATGTGCCGCGGCATTAGACAAGCTTAAGGCGACACTTCCAAGAAATTTATCACCCAAGAAAGTTTAGCCCGCGGCGCAGATAAATCAAACGAACTCTGGCCACGTGTTGGTCAGCAACAAATTGTCGTTTGAGTATTTATAGGCCACATGAAATGGGAAAAATTCTCTATTTACTTTAATTGCACACTGCAAGGCCAATTAAAAGGCAAGTGAGCGTTGCAAACGCATAAATTTATCGTCTGTCGGCAAGATGCTTAAGATTTTTCCCGCAGCCCACCCAAAAAACGTCACTCGAAGAATTCTATTTCTATTTTTGATTCTGTCTGAGAGCTAAAAAGTTTGAACAAATTGTTAGAAACTCGTTGGTTTCCCGAGAAGAGCATCTGAGAATCGTTCACTTGATGGGTTTCCGTTCGTTCTCGTTTATGGATATATTTATATATGTTTTTGCACCCCCAACGAGTAAATAATTTTATGCCTATTTATTTGCTTAATTTAAGAGCTATTTATTGTTGTTTATATTTATATATTAAAGCACTCCCCGTTGACAGACGAACATGACGATGAGCGCTTTTCACTCTCCCTCTCGTGTGCTTTATGACAAAATGTTCATAATAAATAAATGCTATAACAAAATAAATTGCCTCTACAGATATCGTACAAATAAATTTGCTTATTTATGCGATGCTGCCTATAGTTTGCAACAGAAATTTCGCGATTCGAATCGAGTTTCGTTCGCGTTAATGCAGCTGCTGTCACTTTGTTTTGTTTTCGGTTTTTTTGGCGTTTCAAATAAAAAATTACCCTGACTCGACTTTTGATTGTCGATGATTATTTTCAGAATTTTTGATGGCTTTTTGTCATGAATTCTGAACGGAGCGTTTCTTTATCTTTTTAGTTCATTTTTTGCACTGCCTGTAGATCAGTGGGTTTTGTGTTGCTTCTTTTGTCTTAGCTCATCGCGCAGGAAACTGAATGAAATGAAAATACAATTTCTTGGTATTTGGGTCAGCAGAATTACGTTTTTGCCTCACTTCAGTTAAATCAATTAAAGTCATAAACATAGTGATGCAATTTAAAAGGGGAAAGTACTGGTTGAGGGGATTGCTATGTATTATTTGTTATGTTTTAAAAAGATATAATGTTAGATTTTTTATTTATTCTATTTTATGTTTTAGTCTTAAGTTAAAATTGAATTTCTTATTTGAAAAAAAATTAGTGTTTAATTATAATATATTAATAAATATATTTCGAAAATATTGCAAATTTAAATTTGAAGTATACGATTTTCATTATAAAATAAATATGAACAGAGAAATAAATATGTTAAATGATTTTGACATCTTCAAAATATTAAAAAAAAAAAACAAAGATAATATGCGTCTGTTTTTACATTTTGTTATCAATAAATTAACCTTTGTTTTCCCGGCTCTAACAATTTGATAAGAAAGCTTCCGGCTTGCTGGGTGTTTAGCAACAATAAGCTTTCCTCAAACATGAGCAACATGTTGCAGCTACACTCTACTCCACCACCTCGAAGGCTTGTAGGTCTTCCATAATTAATTGTCTAACTGCCTTATAAATATTAACTTAACACTCGAGGCACTAGAAATCAGTATCCGCATCGGAGCTGGTCAAGTGCAGCAGTAGCAACATCCTCCTAAGCAGCAGAAGCAGCAGCAGCACCAGCAGCAGCAGCAGAAGCAGCAGCAACAGCAGCAGCATGTTGATAAGCTGCAACAGTGGCACGAAACTAGTTCAGCAACATAAACAAAGAACAGCTGTTGATGTTTTTTTTTTTTGGCTCGTTCAGTTGGCGGCTTCTTTTAGCCGGCTGAGCTTTGTGGAGTGAAATCAGGCAATGGCAGCATGCTGTGTGGCTCGTGTCGTGTGCCGTCGTGTCGGCACACCAGCAACAACGGCAACAGCAAGAGCAATACCAGCAACAGCAGCAGCAACATCAGCAGCAGCAGCAGCGGCAGGCAGCAGCCCAAACAGGAAAATCCGCACAGAAATTCAGTTCAATGCGAAATTTTGAATGAACCAGACGCGAAAACTCTCAACGCTGTGTGGCCAAAAATCATAAAATCGTGTTGGCAAGTGCGTAAAAATTGTGACCAAATTCGGCTCATGATAAAGAAGTGCTAAGGAAAATTATTAAAACAAAATAAAATAAACAAAAATAAGATTTACAGAAAAAAACATACTTTAGTGAATTAAAATACAAAATTATAAAGAATTTTCTGTGTGCATTTTAGAGATACTCATCCAGACAAGAAACCAATACCATTACCAAGATTGTTAATCAAAGTCGTGGCCCCAAGTGAAATTTGTTGGTGTCAAAAAAATTAAGCCAAGTCAAAGTGCTCGTCGACGCTTGTTTAATACTTTTCCCCCACGACACCGAACTCAATTTGAATACGTAGTGTAATTTAAATTTCCATTTTCCATTTCGAGTGCAACATATTCGATTGGAATTGCAATTGCAATTCACACCGTCATGGCAAAGTAGTTTGAGTGAGTATCGCGTTGCGATTGCGCAATTATTAAGCGCCAGGCCATGCCTTGGACACTTAAGTATCTATTCATTTTAATATATTTGTTCGCATTTAGTTGACAGTGATTAATCTTAACATTTGAATGCGAAATCATGTGCAGCTTTAGCTGCGCAATTTATTAGCAGCGACTCAATTATGTGCATGTTACACATTTGTAACCAGGACTTGCTGAAAAATATTTTCATTACGACTTTGTTGGTATTTCATTAGGAATTATTAGCAAACTTCGTGTGGTTGCCGTTGATACACGTGATTGCACTTAATAAATGGTTCTCTTGGCTCTGAGATTTTCAGTCAGTCTTTGTCAGGCTTATTGCATTTAATTAAAGTTTCAAATAGGTATTTCATTAACTGGAACTGCTTGATGCATGTCATCTAGTCTGTGGCTTAAATAAATGCAACAAATGTCAAGGCGACTATAGTGGTTCAGGTAGACATTACTAATTTGCAGGCATTTAATTATATTTCCCCAGACTGCAAACTTACAACTGCTACCAAGAATTATATTTTTGTATGTAAATTTAATCGAATATTTGTTACTAAAAGCAAAAATCAAGTAAAATTAAAACTAATTGGAATAAGCGGCTTAACATGTGCCATTTATCTGGGAAAGATGATTCAACAAGTTTGTTACATTTATTAATTCACTTGAACTGTTAGACTATTTGTATTTATACAAAATTAAATTTAAAGTGAAAATATTTTAATATATATTCAAAGTAGATAAAATGTGCATCAGTTATTCATTTAATTTACTCATGTAAAATTGTGACTAGTCTAACAGCCAATTAACTAACTATAGAAAATGTCTAGAAATGTAAGAATGAAAAAAATTTTCTCCCGGAAACCTATTGTTCTCTAAAGTTGAAAAGTTACGTCAAAGAAATTCGTAGAAAATTCTCTTTCAGTTTCATTTTTGACCCATTTGAATTACCAGGAATGTCCGCAAGCTGTACAAATAAATGTACTTCAAGTTGAATAGACCTCAACTTTCGCTGGGAGTTTATCAAGTGAATGCCAGACCGATGTGCATGACTAAACCAAGCCACAGGGTGCTGTGCCTCCAACTAGCCAGAAAATTAAATTTTGTTTGAAATATACAGTATAGGTATATATAGTTGTCAATTTGTTGCAAAGTGGCGGTTACTCTGACCAATACCCATGGGCAAAACATGACAAACCAGTGTAGTTCTTGGCTAAAAGAAGAGTTGCCACTGAAAAATGGGAACGGGCTCAAGTGGCTTCAGTGGGGTTTGCCAATTAATAGCGAAATTGAGGCAGAATAAAGTTGAACAAGAAAAGGGAAACTTAAGTTCTTGGAGCTTCATTTGTTGTTCTCAGCGAGTACGGAAGTTGCCAAAATAGCGAAGGCATACAGGAGTCGGGTAAATAGAAAAACTTTTTAACCCGAAGAGAAGAAGAAAAAAATTTGGGAAAACGCGTGCAGATGAATGCCAGTGGAAAGTCGGTTATGAGCAGTCATCAAGTGCACTGAGAAAAGTGATAGAAATAACAATATTTTTAATACTATACATTTATATAGAATTCTTAAAAAATATTAAATGTAGAATAAGCAATACTTATTATAGTTTCTTTGGGAAAAAATATTTTAAAAATTAGTAAACTCGATATAACAAAGTCATTAAATATTTGTGGCAGGAATATTTATCTTTGTGGATACCTTAAAGCTTAAAGTAAGGAACTAAACTATTAAACTTAACTAAATTTATAGTACTTTTCTATAAATACAATTTTTGAGGAAGATTATTACCTATAAATTTATAAATTTTCCGCATAATTGGGAGTTTTTCTAGACTTTTTCAATAGTTTGTCTTTATTGTGGATTTCATAATTTTCAACGGCAATATTTTCTTCCTCTGCACCGTCTTGTAGTTATACAAGGACAACTCTATTCCTGTCGAAAGTCAATCTCCTCCCAGGACGACGACGAATGCGAATAAGACCGCAGCTCTTGTATCTTTGTGTGGGTATGTGGGTCAGCAGTGTTGATTGTGATTGATCTGCGTTTAATGCCATTTTGTTGTTAGACGGAAGCGTAAAAATGGTCAGCTCGGAGCGATGATGTGGCACAAATCTCTGCCAGAGGGTCCCGCCGTCAAAGTGGGTATGGATTTGACTGGCCCGGAGTTCGGGGTTGTTGGGGTTGTGTGCGGGGGCAGGCAGTCACCCGGGATACACATGCTCGACATATTTATGAAGTTGTTGACTTGGCCGTGGCCAACGCTGACATGCTATCCGGTGAACATATGCCATAGTCTCCGTTTTCACATTTCCCGGACTTATAAGTTTGAAGCCGGGCTAATCATGTGCTTGTGCCGGAGGTCTGGGGTCTGAAAAATGCGCATAAATATCAGTGCAGAGAGAGAAAAGTGGAGGAGAATTATTCATACTCTTCAGAGAATTTGATAAATATTAATATAAAATTTTATATATTTAAAAAAAAGCCTTCAGGACTTGTTAATAGCTTTAAAAGATTTAATACCTTGTTAATAACTATTCTTTCTTGAGATTTCTGTCTGTGCTGTTTTGATAGATAAAGTTTTGAAGCTCTTCAGTCTTACAGTAACTCCTCTCAGTCTGCTGTGTGAATTGAACTAGAAATCCCTTTCGGCTTCTCGCTGCCGTATTCACTTGCATCTCCCAACCCATTCGCTTCACGTCAAAAACATTAGGATTGTGAGGAGTAAGGGCTATCTGGGCTCAAGACATCTAGCCTAGATGTATGCAATGTGGGAGTGGGAGTGGCAGTGGCAGTGGCAGTAGAAGTGGCAGCGGCAGCCATATCACGTATGAGTGCTATTTGCCCAATCCAGACTCCATAGCATCCCATCCCAGCCAGCCACAGAATTGGTACATATTTGCACAGAGATACGTGCGTGTAAAATTGCAAATCGCATTTGTAGCTTTGCTTTATTTCAATTTCCAACGGCTGTCATTTTGATGCATTGATTATGTTATTCTCGGTTTTATATTTGCTTTAGCAGCTGCCTTTGCCATTTGAGCTTGGAAGCATTTTTGATTTAGGGTCAGAGTTTGAAGTGGTTTTCTGGCTGGTTCTCTGAAGGCAGGAAAATTTTAACAAAAATAATAGGAAATATTGTCGATTTGTTATACATTTAAAATTTTTTTGTTTTTTTTTATAAGTTTTAAAAGTACTTAGAGTAAGGAAAATGTAAATTAATACCCTTGCTGGGTATTATAATTTTGGTAAGAAACCTGAAAAGTAGTGAAGAAGTCATTTCCGACCCTATAAATCATATATATTCTTGATCAGCATCTACTGCCGAATTGATTAAACCATGTCCGGTAGAAAAAAAATTGTCCTTAATTTTTTGAAAATGTTGTAAGGGGTAACATCGTTAAAATTTACCAAAATTTAGAAAAAAAATTTAATTAAAAACAATTTAAATTCAGTATGTAGTTTTTTGAAGCTAACAAAAACTAGCACAGAAAAATTCAAATTGAAATCGATGCATTTTTGGCTAAGTAGTGAACGATTTTCATAATAAATTGTAAGATGTAAGGGTATACAAATTTCGGCTTACCAAATTTAATTTCTTTCTTGAATATAATAAGTTCCAATATAGGGTGAATAAATTTATATTTTAAGCCAACTTATATGGTGTAGAGTAACTCTTTTTTATCTTTGATAAACCTATATAAATTTTTTTTAAATAAATAAATGTTATTATTATAAACATTTAATTCTAATAAAATAAACATTTTAGTGTATAAAAATGACTACTTTAATATGCTTTTAGCCAAAACAAGGAATTCGTCATTCTATTTAAAAAATATAATAAATAACAGAACAAAATCTGATAAGAAAAACAAAGCAAGACAATTTAAAATTTAGGGAATTTAACAATCATAACATTTTTTCGCCATAAAACAAAGTGGCTTTAATTTGTCACCATTATACTTCTAAATGCTTCCCTTTTCCCCCATTTTCATGGTTGATCTGACCTGTTTTGAAAATACTTTCTAAAGAAGGTTGTGAAGTAGGTTGTGTTAAGACCCAAAGAAAAAACACACCATCCGTCACGTTCTTATCGAAGGCAAACTCCCCGTGATATACAATTGAACCCCATGGCTAATCGCAACTTTACGTGTGTCACCGCCATAAAAGAGAGCCCAAGACGAGAGGAAAAAAATCTAAACTTCAGGATTGATTTGGTGACTCTTCAGGGTTACTTTACACTTCACAAATTTTACATTCCATTGGCCCGGCAATTGGGATGGGATGGGCCCGATAAATGGGAAGGGCCCCGGGGTGGCCCGGCCATAACAGGAAGTTGTCTATTATACGGCCCACGTATTGCCCCAAACAGATACAGATTGCAATAAAGATACGCAGACAGACAGTCTTCTTCGGCTGTCTATCACTTTTGTTACAGAGTTTTTTCCCATTTTCCATTTACCATTTCCCGCGCTGAATTTGTTTTTCTATGCTGCTGCACTGCTGGTGGAAACTTCCGGCCGAAAGTTGAGCATCTCGAGCTGAATTTGCCGCTGATTTGTTGCCACTCTAAATGCGCCTAATTGAATCTTTTACTTTCTTTCGCGTTGTTCTCGAACAAGCTTGTCTCTGTCTCTCCCACGCTTGGATCTAAATAAATGTAGCTAATTTATTTATTCAAGTTAAATCGTTTGGGAAATTGGGTCACAATGCTCAGGCAGGCTCGACTCGATAGGCGGAATGATTTACAAGCCTTTAAACACAAAAAAAAAACAGGGCATTTTTACTTTATTTTCTTTGTACAAAATAACAACAAAATATTGAAACTTTTTTAGGGGAAAACCCAACAAATAGCATGTCCCCGCAATTGCTAATTGCTTTTGTAACAAATGCCTACATTTAAATTCAAATTGGGCCATAAAAAGTGTACCAAAAATTAGGACACGGCTCTAGCAATCGAGGGAATACATTTTAGGCATATTTAAGCCAAAATCCGAATTTAATAATATATTCAAAAAATAATTTGCGCAATTCACAACCAATTTGTTATTTCTGCCATTATTTGTCAACTTAATGTGGCTACGCCTTGACTCGTGGGAGCTTGCTTCTCAAAGAGCGAAATCAGATTTACTCTGGCAAAGTCCTCCCAGCAATAAAAGGCAAAAGACAAGCAGCCAGCAAATGCCTAAAAAAAGGAAAGTAAGTAAAAAAAAGTTTCAAAAACACAATGAGAACCACCGCAAATGTATGTGTGTGGCTGCTGTGCCAGCTGTCAATGATTTGTTTCAACAATTTCGCCTGCCGAATGTCTCGTTAAAAAATAAATATTGTGATTACCTTTAATGTGCTGACTGCCTGTCTAAATAATTTTGTATACACACACATGGCAATGTCTGGCGGCCTGTCTGCCGCAGGATTCCTCCTTCTGAGACTGTTTTTTTCGCTGTGCTTACCACATTTTTAATGATGTGTCGGCACACTCCCTCACTCCGCCCCGAAAGGCTTTAACGTAACAATTTACTTTTAATTCAAGTAGTCAGTCAGGCGGCTTAATTATCCCAGAGGCGGCACACTGGAGGCCAATGTAATCGTCGCTGACATTTTAACGGGCCCCTCGTCCGATTTATTGGCCATGCAATTATGCATAAATCGCTGCTTCTGACATTTCAATAATTTTTAACTGTTATTACTTTGCCATTTATAATGCCAGCGTGATCTGAACATGTTCAAGTATGTATAATTTATACCATTTCACATATTTAACCACACTTGAGAGCCACAAGTGCCTGGGTCGGTTAAAGTGCTGGTATCAGCTCCATTAGTCTTGTTAATCAGATAGCATTTATATGAGCTAAAATGCATGTGGACGTGACATGGCCCTTCTGCGCTTTGTTTCAGTTTTTTGTATATTTTTTGTAATATTTTTAAGCTTCTCAGAGGAATTTTTAGCACGTAGTTTACATATTCTATAGCAAACAAAAAAAAAAAGTTTTATGAATAGGTAGCTGAAGCCAGACAAATTTCAAATAGAAATATATTTTATATAAGACTAACCCGTATATTTTTTAAATAATAAATTAAGCATTGCTCAACCATACATATTAAACTTAATCCTTGGAAATTTCTCGATTATATTTATCCTCTGACCCGCATTTAGCAGGAACCCACCGCAAACTCAAGTTCAAGTGTCCCATAAATCTGAGATGGGCCAAGGCTAAATTTATCGAGCCCTTTTATCGCCAACTGTCTAATTAGCCTCTCTCACTCTTGGACAGGCCCAAAAGGGGGCGGGAGGCTGATAAGCGATAAGGGCGACAACATGTAAACAGGTTGAATAACTGGCCCAAAGAATAACAACAGCTGGCTTGGCCATAAAGATGATGTTACATTGTGTTTTCTATCTTTTTTTTTGTTCTGTTTTTCACCGCGTGGGTGCTCGTTTAGACATCTAAAATGGAATGCAACCCACGCAACGTGCCAAAAATAATAATAAACAATAGATAAAGTAACCAAAAGTAGTGTTATTTTTGGCCAAAAATTCCTGGTGCCATCGGTGGGATACATAATTTAATTAGAAGAGAGAATGTCATATCCCATTTGCAATCAAATAGTTCCTGGAATTCCAGCAAACCCAATTTGTTTGCAATATCTATTTAAAGTTTCGCACACGCGTATAATTCATGGTATTCACGCTGTTTCCATTTCTGACACCAAATATATTCGTGAAATCGACGGCAAATAAACTTTTCAGCAACTTATTTAAATGCAGAAACTTTTATTGGGAATTTTCGGGGGCTGCACTCTGGCTGCTCGAAGGATGCCAGCAGCCAGGAGCCTGTGCAGCTGCTTGAATGCATAAGCTTCAATCTCTGACGCTAATCGATGGGAAAGATTGACAGAAGAGTGACTTATGAATAATGAGTGAGTGAATAACAGGCTACAGGGAGTGCGTCACTCGAAACCTTCCAAAAACAACCTTTTGTCCTTGTTTGCAAACTAAGCTATATTTTGTTTTGCTTTTAATTTGGGTTCCAGATATAGAATAGCCATTGTCTTTTATGGTTTTATTATTCAGTTTATTGTCTAGATATTGAGTCATGAATAGTCCATAAATATAACGTATTACGTGATACATTTCGTTTATGATTTGGAATAAAAAGGGAATACATTTGAGGTGATTATAGAGGAACTCTGTTTATTAGTTTGCTGAATCTTGCTAGTTTACACCAAAAAAGATTTTTCTTTTGAGAAAATTATCTTAAATTCCTAAGAAAAATATAATTATAATTAAATATTCTCAATAAGGAAACACTTTAAACTAATTACCAGAAGCATGTGCCGCCACTGCATTAAATATGAGAGTAGCAGCTTGTTGAAAACTTCCAAGAAGTCATTTTCGAGTGGTACTTAGGGCAAACATTGCAAAAGTCATGTACATTTGTCGCCCAATTGTATTTACATCTGCTGATTGTGTGTGTAAGGACAAAGTGCTGCAATCAAAGGTGTCCCCACATGGTCTCCTATGCAAACCCCTCAGGTGTGCTTTTGGGCCCGAGCTCACATGAAAGGAGTAAGCATCGGCGAACGTGCCAGGCATTAGAAGTGCTATTCCCAGACTCCTCTAAGCATTTTCGAGAGCGAGAAGTCGTCGCAATTATGCGGCTGAGGAGCCACTACTCCTGCTGCGCTCACCTGACACCGCCAGGTGCTCGGTCTAATGAGAGAGCGGGGCGGACTTCTGCCTTGCGCTGATTGCCGAAAATGGCATTTGCAGCATCTTGCCATCCTGCCATTCTGTGTGTTGCTGCGATTGTTGGCGGTGGCGGCGTTTATTGATTTTATTCGGGCAGAAGGGAATCGAGACAAATTATTTTACACTCGAGCGATTTGTGATATGTCTGCGACCTGCCCGCCAGCAGCCTAACCGTCTTAACACCTACCCGTGATTGACAGCATTTCCAGAAATCCACAAAGAAAACAAATCAGACACTGGTAATAATATATATAAAAAAATCTTATGAAAATATTATTTAAATAAAAAGAACGATATATTTTAGAAGTAATAACAATTTGGCTTTGAAGAAATTTTGCATTAATTTAGAATTAATTTTGTTCTTTTAATTAACAAATGTTTTAGAATATTTAAAAACTTGTACAATATTTTATTTTCTCTCGATTTCAAATCATATATAAAAGATGAGTTCATGTTAGGATAATAAATCATATATCAGAGGAAATACCGATATGAAAATCAATATTTATCTTATCGAAAATGTCGTAAACTTTAAGATAACGAAATTAAATTAAATATAGGAAATTAATTAAATATAGGAAAGTATTAAATTCAGCTAAAAAATTAGCAAATTATATATCAAACTGAAGACGAATTTATTGCATATTCTGCAATATTTAGGGTATATTTAATTTTTTTAGAAAAAAAGATTTAAATACCAAATAAAAATTTTTAGAATAACAAATATTTTATAGATTAGAAATGTAAGCTTACGTTTCTTGATAGCAGAAATTTTACAAAAATCATATAAAATCTTCAAAAAAACCCATTTGATTTAAATTTATTTTATTTAATTTCTTTCTTATTTTTAATTTAAGTACGATCGTGATTTAGTTTTTTTTTAAATTTCTTTCTCTGCACCCGTAAAAGACGCGCTGAGTAGACTTTAAGTTGGCGCCTTCTGATTTCCAACTTGGTTCGTTCTGTGAAATTAAAATGCGTGTTTTGTCCCGCGCCCCTCGAGGGGCACTCCTATAATTACAGGTGGCGGCGGCGCTGCCCGGTGGCCCACGTGTGGCGGCTGATTGAAATCGGCGTTGTAGGTGTCAATCTCTTTTGCTCTCTCTCTCTCTCCTTGCGTACCTCTGTGAGTTGGCCAAAAAGAGATTTTGGCCCGCCTGTTGACTTGTCTGCCACTGACTTGTTTGCTCATCTGGCCCCGTGCCCACTTTGATTTCCCTTCGTGAATTTTCAATTCGCCATTGCCCGTTTTATTTGCACTGGAAGTATAATTGCTTTTCATTGGCCTCTGTGACTTCAGTGAGTACTGTGACTTTTTGGGCACTTCCTGGCCGCAGCAGTCGCTGCATAATTCGGCTTTTAATTAAATACTCGAGCGCGTGACTCTAATTGTTTGCCCATACAAGCGACAGATTTCCCGGCAGCAGCCGGTTCGATGACCAGGGAAAGCCCCAGTCCGCCGACAGCAGCTCGCTCTCCAGCAGTATTTTGATTAATTAACGAGCAGCCCCGGCCCCCGGGGGCCATAGGCATCGAAGCAGCCAACCTCTAGGCGACGTGACACGCGCTTTTCGAGAAGTCCTCGAAGCCACAGGCGCAGGACTCTGGCTAACGAGAGAAGCTGCTTACTTGGCTTTTTTTATGAATATAAACTCTTAAAAGTCAAGTCTTTTTTTAATGGGGAAGCACTTGATGAGGAAACCATTGAAACTTTTAATATTTCTAATTGATGAGGAATCATTAAAAGCAAGTTTTAGACTCGGAAGGCACTCAGAACGTTATAAATAAAAACGTCCCAATCATAATTTGAATTAATTAATTGTTTGTGGTTCGTATTTAAATTGTTTAATGAGTGAAAGTAAACAATATATTGTTTTTCAACTCAAACTGGCCAGCACTGTCATGAAGATAGGGAGCTTGTGGTTGTGGCATTTTCTATTTTCTGCATTTGCGTCCAATTAAGCCGAGTTCAAAATTCTGCTTACAGAAACGCGTTGCTTTCACATCAGTTAGCAGTGTATGCGTGCTGCATAATTTATCCTCTCTTGACGTATTACTGGGGAAAACAGATATCTACAAAATAGTAGGACCTGGACCTAATACTAAGAAATATGAATATTCCCCAAGACATTCATATATTAAATATATTTTCAATATTTTATTTATGTATCAGGGAGCACTAATAGATATTTTAAAAAACTAAATTACAAAATAAAAATAAAGTATAACCTTGAAAAACGGCAGCTAACAAAGTACTAGGACCCATAATTCCTACTAAATCAAGTCATTCATATATTTCAGTTTTTATTTATGTATAAAAGGATAAAAAAAAACACAATTTTATAAATATAAAACCATACGAACTATTATTTAAATTAAGATCTATTACTTTACCCATAAGTATATTTGTCTGAAAGAAAGAGAGAGCTGCATTTATGGAAAGAGAAGGAAAACGAGACACCGCTGGGCTGCGGTTAAGCGTTCGTGGCATTTGGCTTTCACTTTCATTAGCCAACTAGGAGCCGAGCCATCAGCAGATAGCCAACTAAGTGATTTGGCTGTTGAATATTTTAGAATATTGAATGCGTTGAGGTTAGTCCTTTGTTTCGCCAACTGAAGGATTTCCCCCTCTGGGCGGGGGGCCTGACCGAAATGGAAATTTATTATTACACTCACAACTCATTCGCCAGGAGAAACAATTACTTGCAATGCGCGACGCCTTGTGGATACGCATAAATAATAATAATTTCCCGGCAGAATTCCGGGGTTCCCCCTACCGTTTTTCCCCTCCAACCCAACGGCTAATTAACAGGCACTCCATCCCCTTTGGCGATTACTTTTCCGCCAGCATCAGCTGGTTTTTGGGGGGCAGGAGCTGAAGGCAGTATAATTTATTTATAATTGACTTAATAGACTTAACCCCAACCCCCAGCCTCGGACCCCGGCATTTATTTCATTCGAATTAATTATTTCGGCCAATTTATGACTGCGTTTTTATTCGCACCTTTAGCTGGACGCCCACACTGAACACAATTTTGACAACATACACAGGGTTTCAATAATTTAAATTTGCTCTTCAATTAACAAAGACAAGGGGAAAGTTGAGTCTACTTAGCCAGACGCTCCAAAGCACTATGCAGATATCACTTTTCATGGCCCTGTCAGTCTGGTTTTGCTGCCAAAAATCAATCAAACGCCTAAGAGTGTGTTCACATATTAGGAAAAGTTGACAGACAGACGACACAGATAGACGACGGGGTTAAAAGTGTTTATAAATTATTGTACAAACTCATAATAAATGGTATTGTTCTTGCTTAAATATAGGAGAGAACACAACAAATGGCACGGCAGCCCCTTCACACGTCTGAGCGCTCAGCTGCCCACGCAAGGTGTCAAGGCAACGCGGCGTATACGCAATTCTCTTAACTTTTCCTTTTGTCTGATTGCTAGGCAAAAGGAAAATCATGTCTAAGGCTCCGGATTTAGCTCGGGCTCACCTCCAGCACGTGGCCTTCGAGTAAGTCAGTCAGTCAGTCGTCCCTAACCCTGAGTTCCTTTCATAATGCCTGGCTGGCCGATAAGAATTCAAACTTTAAACATATCATGGACCGGGCCGAGGAAGACTTAATCTCGTGTGGCAAATGTCTTGACGCAATTTCGCCCCCCGCATTTACATACATTTGTCTAACTTTCCCCGGGAAAAGGTTGCCTGGCTAAGAAGGGGCAGCAGCTGACATTCCCTCACTGACGTCTGGCGGCGGCGTCTTCATTGTTTCGCAAACTGTTTTACAGGTGCTACAAATTTGAATATAAATACACAAGCAGCCAGCGAGCATGCTGTGTGCAATAATAAAATAAAATGCTATTCAATGGCGCCTCTGCCAAGAGTTGCACACTGGCTTTCCTTTCTGCTGAAACTATAAATTTGAGAAAATAATAAGAATTAACTAAAACCAAGGACTAGCTAAATTAAATTTGGTGTTTTAATATTAAATTTAGGCTGATTGTTGCTAAAATTGTATGTGCTTATGCTTTGAAAATATACAAAATAACTTAATTTAAGATTATATTACAGACAAAAATTAAAAATTCTTTTCAGACCCTAAAATGACTTAAAATATACATAGCTAAAACGAAATATACATTAGATTTCCTTTTTTTTATATATATTTCGAGATGCAATAATGAAAAATTTGCCCTTATCACACACGTTTGAATTATTTTCTAATTTTTGTTATTTTTCTAACATAAAAAAACTCTTACTTTATAGTAAATCAAGAACAAGCCAAGTAAACTCAAAAAAAAAAAAACAATAGTTTAATTTTAACCATGAAATGCTCCACTGTAACATCGCAGCCACGTTTGCCAAGACGAGCCGGCATTTTTGGCCAACGGAGACCATTCCGAAGGGGCCGCAAAAGTTGTAGACACACACTCCTGGTACCCTGGTGCCACCTGCCACTTTGGCCACACCTCCTCCATGGCGGGGCCTGCAACTTTTCAATTTGCTCGCCCCGTCTATTTACAATTTAAGAAAACAAAACGAAGCACGACGGCTGGGAAGCACTGCGAGACAGCCAAACGAGCCTGGATATCCAGTTTCGGCTAACATTTCGAATTTGCGTGTGTATTTGCAGTATTTCGGGGGCGACTATGTCTGTCATTTAGATTTAAATTTAGTGGCCACTTAAGAGTCGGATGGGGGGCGCGTCTTAAGTGGATTTTTAGAGACGCCCCGAAAATGGTTAGTCGAATTGTCAATTAGTCTGCTCCTAGATCGTAATCAAGGTATCGAATGTGAGCCAAATGCAGGCGTAATGAAGATTAATCTGTCTAGTATATTATTACCAAGTTTCCCGGCTCAATCTCAAGTTATGTCCTTTGTGCAGGCGTTACGCTCCATAAAATTGAAATGAAATACTAAACTTTGGTCGTTATGGCGCTGATTGCCATGAACTGCAATTGCATACGGCAGGGAATCGTGGCCCGTGCATTGTCCAGGCCATAAACATAACGAGAAAGACGGGAAAGGCACGCGAGGAGCTCTTGGATGGACCTTGCTCCACTGGACACGGGATGGAGTGACCCAATAAAGTTAGTGCCATGCCTTGCCATATTTTCCGTTGTGAAATCAATTTTTCATTTTGAGGCAGCATGACGACGCCACTTGCCCCCATCCCAGAGCAATATGTGCTCCGCAATTGTCACAGAGGAGCACATTAAAAGTGACTCCGGGGCAGACAGCGTAATGGTTTATATAATGTCCTCGTCCTTCCCCGAAACAGCACAACAACGCAACATAAATATGCAGCAAGTGGCTCGGGAAGAACAAAAGCCAGATGCTTTTGACTTTTATGACTCATACGCAACGTTGCACAAAGTTCGCAGAAAAATAAATGCAGCAGACAAAGGCCAGAGTCCTGTGCCAGAGTCCTGTTCCAGCAGAAGGATCTAAATCTGCATCTGAACATTTTGGCTGAGACTGTAAGGGATTCGAAAAGGAGATGAGTGTTTTCTGAATGCTTAGAAGGATTTTCTTAAGATTTGAACTAAGTTTGAAAGGCATGTTAAAGGTCATATCCATTTTTTTTTTTTTTAATTTAAAACGTTTTTTTATATTTTAAATATTTAAAATCTATTGTTTAATATATATAAATTTCTACCTATAAATGTGAATGTAATATTGTTGTTTTCCTCTTTTTCGTAATTATTTTCTATCACCCAAAATTAGCTGCTTGTATTTTTACAATAATCCCTTAAAACTGCTCACTTTTTAGACTCGACTCAGGCGCCTTAAGGACACACCTTTCATTGTTGATCAACTCGTTGTTGCTGTTATATGGCAATCCTCTTGAACGCTTCTGTGATTTTTACAATCAAATTCAATGCTGTTCGACGGCTTTAGCGGCAATTCTGTAGAAAAGATGCCAATGGCAGTATCTTAAGTCAATTCGGTGCCAAGAAAAGTGTTGGTTCAACTGACAGCTTACTCAAAATATGTCAATCAAATTCGGCTTCTTTTGCACTTCTCCCCGCCACCTCCAAACCCTCACTTCTTTCAAGGCCAAAAAGTCGGGATTTCAGGGCAACGAGAGGTGTGTGGAGGTGTGTTCACAGGCTAGACTCCTTTTTTGGCTATTTTGCATGCAAATTAAATGCGCATTATCAGCGGCCTAAAACTTTAATACCAAGACGAACTTATGCAAAGCTCAAATGGGTTGATTCGCCGGCCAAAAATACTTCAAAGCTCTTTGAGACATTTACATATGTAAATATTGAGAATAAGGAACCCGGCTTATGGAGTTTTCCATGGGCATTCGACAAGTTGCCAGGGTGGCATAATGCTTTAGTTTTTCAATTACTTCTGCTGCTAATTATTTCAGAGAGTAAGGGTGAGATTAATTACAAAAAGTAGTTATTAATTACAATAAAATAATAGTTAATATACAGTTTGAACATGGAATAAATTGAAGCTTAAGAAAACCCTTAGTTTTCTGTTCAAATATTGATATACATAATTGATTCGTGCTACAAATATGCAAAAAGAAACCTTCCCTTTAATCAATTAAATCAAAATTACATTTAATCAATAAATGATTACTAAAGATATAAATTAAATAATAATTTAAATATAAACTCAACAATTTCTACAAATATTTCAATAAAATTAAAGAACTTTTACATCATAGAAGCAAACATTTTATGATATTTTACAAAACCCTCATTGGGGGAGTCCGGGCTAATGATAAATTTACAAAAGCCAAAGCGGCGACATGTGGTGCTCATCTTCCGCTCTCTCCTCCTCCCTCAAAATTAATGCAAAATAAAAAGGGAAACTATCCCGCTGAGGAGCAGCTGTGCCCTCGACCAAATTGAATGTGTCAGAAAAGAAGGCTGGCAGGCTGGCTGGCAGGCTGGCTGGCAGGCGGAGGCGACCCAGACGGATGCGTGCGTCTGTGTTTTTAATATAAATCATTGGCAAAATAGTTGCGTGCTCGCATTAGTGGCCAAAATACCTGGCTGCAGCGAACAAAAAGTTTCCCTTTTTTTTTTTGGCATTTTAAAGGAAAATTTATTTGCGCATTTCGGGCACGTCGTTCGAGAGGGCCTCCCGCAAAAAGTTGCGGCTAATCAATTTAAAGTTGCAGCCACAGAGCAACGAACGGGCACAGTGTAGATGTAGAGGGGGATATAGTATGTAACCCAGACATGGGGCACATATGCATGCATAAATTTCCGAGGGGCCAAGGCAAAGTTCAGCAGCTTGGAGCTCCTTTGTTTGCCAACACACGACGTGACGGTGCTATCTGGGGGTCTAAATGTCTATTGTTGGCTGCTAATTGTTGGAATTCCTGTCCGGAGGGGTCAAGTCATGTGCGTGGCTGTTTAATTCAATTAAGGACACGTTTTTGGGGTATTACTTGACACGCGTTTAGTGTCATAAATTATTCCAAATCACTGAGCAGCTCTACGATTGCACTGACAGAATAAAACTCAAGAAACTAAGTGTGTAAATTAAATTTAAATTTTAGTTTGTGGTTACTTTTGGGTTAAAAATATATTTAAAATGTGAAAAATATATTCAAACGTATAGGATCATTTTTTCTTTTAGTTATATTTGTTTGAACTATTTTCATCCGTCTCACTTGAATTTCTAAGTCTTAAATAATCAATTTAAAAATTTTAAATCGAATTTCAGGTCCATAAAATTAAACATTAATTAGAAAAGTGTTTCTTATTTTTCCCCAATTCTAATATAAATTATTTCCCTACCATCTTTACTCCCAGTGTAAAGCCTTGTGACAATAGAAGTTAGGATAATTGCTATCAGTATCATTCCGGTGTTGGTGTTCGCTTACGAGCGATAACAAATTCCGAAAGGAATCAAGTTCCAAGGTTCCATTAAGCAACTCAACTCGCAGCACATCAACCCTCCGAAAAACGGGCGGCGCACGCGGCGTATGCGCGATATTAATAACAGGCCAACCATCCTGCACCTGCTGGGTCCCGAAATTTACACACAAAAGCCATGTTAACTGAAGCAAATATTTCTGCATTTGCTGGCGGCTGGCTGGCAAAGTACTTAAAGCATTTATTACGCAGCTTTTCATTTGGGATTTATGTGTTTTTAAGCATTTGTAAGGCTCCCTTCCCCGGCTCGGGTCATAACCGTATATCTCGAGATATATTTTAAATACGTTTTTAATTTTCTTTCTCCATTTCCACGTTAATTTTCCACGTTAATTTTCGCTGTTTATTTGCTCATTACAGGCATAATGGCACACTGAGGCGGCTCGCTATCATCAGCATGTTGCACTTAAGGCTATTCGATAGCTCCCTTTACTACGCCCTGGCCTCCGCCTCGGAGTCCACCGCCTCGTCCTCGGGAGCGGCGGCGGCCACTGAGCGAGCGTTCAATGCCAGCGGCAGCGGATTGGACGTGGGCGTGGCAGTAGTGCCCACATTGGGAGCAGTTAATCTGACATATTTCACACCTGCGATATCACACGTGATTCTGGCGCCAGTAACGACAACAACAGCAACAACCACGACGCCGTCAGCGGCGGCCACAATGGTCCAGACGACAGCGGCGCCAAGTCACGACTTAGAAGCAGCCGGCGGCGGCGTCGGCAACTCCTCATCCAGTCACCCGGGCGAATTGGACAATTTAAATTCGTTCTACTTTTACGAGGTGGGTGCGAGAAAGAGCTATGATTTTCCCATAATATTCCCTTATAAACTTTGTTTTTCATTGAAAATCGAAGTCACAGATGTGATTCGGATAATACTTTTAATATTTGAGTGGCTCGATTGAATGTGTTAACTATAAAGGAATAAAAGCATTTTTGAGACAAGATATGGATATTTTCCTGAAACCTGTATTAATTATTTTACATACAAAGTATTTAGAAAAACCTCTTGTTTTAATAAATAAAACACAATTATATTAAATATTAAAAAAAATCAAGAGTAGGATTATATAAATAAAAGCCAGAATGACACAGATAAGTTTAAGAGAAATTTGTTATTATTCTTCTATTAATAAACTTGCCATTTTCAATCGTGCATTTGAGCTTTCCAATTTTATTTCGAATTTAAATGCAACAAAGTTTATTTATATTTATCATGCCCAAAAATTACTTTTTGCGACCTACAATTGGTGTGGGCAACAATGGAAATATTTGAGACAAAACTAATTTATTTATTGAAATTCGAGAGGCAGCTGTCCACAATGATTTTTTTATTATTTATAGAATTTGAACTGCGTTCTAAGCTGATGTTTCTAAAAATAGAATTGGCAAGATAAATCGAGTTACACTGCAAAGAGGATTTTATTTATGTATGTTTATAAGGTGATATTCGATTAAATTTTTATAATATTTTACATACCTTTAGGCTTAGAAATATTATTATGACTAAGAATAGACGATTTGGATATTTGATAGAAGAAAGAGAAACCCTTTTCCATCGATTAGATATATGTCTCTATAAAACAATAGAAAACATGGTCTACAAAAATGGATTTTTAGTTAATTTCTTGAGCATATTACTAAATGAAATTGCTTACTGAAATATATTTGTCTTTATTTCTTCATTGAACCTAAATAAAAATACCATATGTAAAAAATACATTCGTAAAATTGCACTTTTCGCCAAGAAGTCAACAATGTCCTCCTGTAGGTCCCTTGCTTTCGCCACAAACTGCAGAAGGATTTTATTTTTTGGTAGCTGCTCCTTGCCAAAATCAAACAATGGCAATCCCGAGGAGCAGGGGTCACAGAGTCGCAGCTGCCTGGCTTGTTGCTTGATGTTACAAATTTCAATTTGTTGCAATTTCGCCTTTTCTGAATGGAAAAGCAGCAATCTGAGCAATCTGAGCAAACTTAATTTCAAGCTGGCAAGCCAGCCAAGCAGCAGCGACAAACAATAAAACGCCAAATGTCATTTGGCAGCTGAAAATTAAGAAAATTCAAGACGGGCTGGGACGAGAAAGTTTCTCTCGGCGATTTGCATATCGGGGTAGACCACACACAGACCTTATCAATGAGGGGCAATCAATCAGAGGTCCCGCCAGATCGTGACAACAACTTCGATTAAACTAAACTTCCGTTCGTTGCTCTTCCTTCGGTTGCCATAAAAAAAAGACTGTCATGAATGTAATGAAATTTCCATACGCTCTCATCGTATAAATCACACCATTGTTGGAACGGAAGTAGCCCTCGACCGAGCCAATTTCCAGGCAGCAGCAGGAGCATCAAGAGCGGCGGCAGCAGCCGGCCCGAATCCATGTGAGCCAAGTTTAAGCGGCCCCAATCACTCAAAGTGCGTGCGTGCGTATGTGGGCGCCATAAATTCGGGTTTATTTAAATGAGTCAGTCCCAGTCCCTTCCAGGACCACAGAAAGTGTCGCAAATAACGCAGGCTGGGCTTTGCCAGCGCCAGCACCATATGGCACTTTGGTTGACAAAGAGCAATGTCAAGGGTTCGGTCTCTCCCCCATCACCATGTGTAAGAAACTAAAGTGACAATAATCTCATGGCCTTTCAGGGACTCGAATAAGTCTTATTGATTTGATGTTTTTATATGTAGTTCGGTCCTGTTATAACAAATAATATATTCCTTGATTCGCTGCGTTATTTCGGAAGAGTCTATGATATTAACATATTTGTTTCGTGTATTAGAGAGAAAACACTAACACAACTCACTAAAATAATGTTATAAAAATAAAATGTTTAATTAATTTAAATTAGTTTATTACAAGAAATATAATAAAAATTGAAATTTATGTTCAATGTGTAAATTCCTCAACCATTCAAGAGGTAGGCCATTGCAGCTAATATTAATCATTAAGTAAACTTTTAGTTTATAGCCAATTGTTAGCTTTATATAAAGAAATAAATTTTTATTTGCCCTTACCGATCGGTGCTATCACCTTTATATATAGAATATAGGAAAATAGTTTTGGTTCGGACTTACCCACAGCAGAGGACACCCTGTAACCTTTCATCGGCACACCGCAGACTTGGACGAGATTCATCGATGATTAAGTCCGTTCGAGTGTAGAGGTTATCAACACAGTTTTTAACACAGGATTATTAACACAGTTCCAGCGAAATGGGAGATGGTCAGAAGTTGGGTGAACGGGTGGAGAGCCGCGGACAGACTGAGGCTGCTGCGGCGAGGCTCCTTTATTTATAGGTCTCAGAGATAAATAGAGAGAGAAATGGATCAAGAGAGAGAGATCGAGAGAAAGGGAGAAAGTGAGCGAGAGAAAGTGGGAAATAGACAGAGAGATAGAGAGAGAGATAGAGAGAGAGAGAGAGAGAGAGAGAGAGAGAGAGAGAGAGAGAGAGAGAGAAAGAGAGAGAGAGAGAGAGAGAGAGATAGAGAGAGAGATAGAGTTAGAAAAAGAGAGAGAGAGAAAGAGAGAGTTAGAGAGAGGTTGATAGAGGGAGAGAGATTTGGATAGATAGAAAGTTGAATAGACGGAGAGACTGATTTATTTCATTATTAAATTAAAATTAATCATTATTAAATTTTGGGGTATATTTCGTTATGAAATATATTCGAAATTCGGAAAAACGTTTTGTTTTTGTTCTGGGAAATTATTTCTTTAGGGACTTACTTTCAACAGTTTAACATTTTAAATATTTTAATAAAAATAAATACGTACAATCTCAAATAAATATTTTCCAATCTATGTATATTTTTATCATATTAAAAAGGGTTTATTCCCAATTCAATCAAAATCCGACACACCCCGAATTTATAAAAGCACTCCAAATAATATTTATTTTTAGAAAACATAGACACTAAATTATTCTAGTTTAACCTCCGTTAAAAATCCTTTGACAACTGGCGACAAATGAAAAATAAATAAAAAATATTGTACATAGGTCTGATGGACTTCAAAACGAAAGTTGCTTTAGATAATCTGTCACACACAGAGTGACAAAAAAATAAAAATAAAAAACAAGATGAAAGCAGACGCAAAATGTTGGCATAAAAAGGTTACTAAACCGGCAATATTTTCTGTGATGCCGTGTGTGTGTCCCGTGTGTGTATATGGGGCTATGGATGCTCTCAAAATCCCTGGAAAAGGGGTCTCACATGATTTGCAATTTAAATGGCTTAGTTGGAGATTTGGCCTGACCAGTGGTCATCTTTTTCCTCGCTTTGTGATTGCTTTTTCCATGCCCGAAAATCCCCTGTTAACACTCGTTTTACACAAGTAAATCATTGTGTTTAAGGCTCTGACTGAATTAAGCTGAAAGTAGTCTCATTCCCGTTGATGTCACACCTTAAAGTTTAGCGTGGGTTGGTAAGGTTGGCAAGGTTCAGACATTATGTTCACTCCCGACACAGAGATGCCAATTACAACTGCACGGGGAGCTTGACTGGCCAGTGTCAAAGTGCTGACCATGGCCAACTCTGCATTGCTGTTCAATAAACGCACAGTGAAAAGGGGATCTGACGGCATTAGACGACGCATAAAAACGGAAACGAAACAAAACGAATGGCCACGTATGGACGAATGCACAGAACAAAATTGGGTTTAATAAGGTACTTAAAACCACTTAAAAAACTTTTAAGGTAACTTTTAGGGATTTAAAGGGAAAAGTAGAATATATTCTAAATATACAAAAAATATCACTATTATTATCTAAATTTCTGGCTTTATAAAATTTCTCATTAACAGAAAAATATCGATATTAAAGAAAAATATCGATCTTTTCGAATTTTTCCGAAAAATGTTGTATAATTAATTTATTTTTTTCCCAATTATATTGGTCTAAAACATCATATAGAATATTGTTGCCTTGCACATGTATTGCATCTTTAAAACATGGAATTTAAATATCGTAGAGAAATATTTTATCGATAAGTAGATATTTTTTGACATCCCTTGTATTTTCTAGGTTTAAATAAAATATTTTTATTTTATTTTACGGCAGTTTTGAGCAAGTATTCTGTTTTATAATTAATAAATCAGATTCTCAGATCGTTTTGGTAATTAAATTAAATTTATTTTGCTCTCATCCTTGTTTTTCTCAGTGCCGAATAGCTCTCAGTGAGGGAATGGAAAGCATTGCGCCATTTGATGTTTGTTTGTTTGTTAGCCGGAGGAAACGAAAGCATATTATGCAGCCGCACATTGTCTGGCCATTGATGGAAAACTCGAACGCGTGGGAAGAAAATATTAAAGCCGTGGGTGGTATGGTGGTGTGTCAGCAAATCCTTGACTCAAACGCACACATTGCGTCCTGCTTATTACTCCATAATTACATATGCTCTAATGAGACTCTTTCTCCCAGGGCCACGGCCCTCACTTTCGCTAGTGATTCATCTAATTTTAGCCAGGACCTCATGTGGTCGCATATATTAATATTACACATTTTAGCTACAGCACAATAGTGACCCTGGTGAGCAGGCTAATGTGACCATCAAAGGCCAAAATTAATTGGCATATTCTAGGGGCTAGTGCAAATATTTGAAAAAAAAAAATATGTATAATAATAACATGGGATGCTTGCATGTTGATAAAAGCCAAACAGCTGCCAATATAATAACAGTTAACGGCTAAATTGGCCTTCAAAGGAAAAATGGGCGAGCTTAAAGTGATTAGTTGATGGAATCGACTAAAATTTAATTTGAAAAGCTGCATAAAATAAATAAATTCAATTTGTAGGCCATTACTTTGTGTATTTGAATTTTGAGAGGTAAATAAATAACGCCATTTAGTGTTCACAATATGAATACTAGCTGCATTTATTTCATAAATAATAAGTGAAAAGCTTCTAAATTTTTTCGTATGAATAATGATGGAAATTTTTAATCCAATTTTTTATATATAAATCAAATATATTATTATTTCCCCAGTGCATAACTTAAGCTTTGAAAATCCCCACTTATAAGCCCTTGTTTGCAGGCAAAAATTTTCGCACTCACCGCAGTTTCCTTTGCCTTCGCAAATATTATTCTCCGAAGGCGCTTCAATTCCAAGAACTCATTAATCTAGCGCAAAAATTTGTCTTAAGCTTATTTGCCAAGGAAAATTAAGCATGTGCAGGCAGCAGAACGGCGAGACTTGACACATGTAAAATAAATACGGGACATGTGTCCTTGTCTGGGTCTCGGCTCAGACCTGTTTCTGATTCTGGAAGGTTAAACACTTAGTGGCCACAAAGCGGCATCATTAAACGAGCTGTTGAGCCTGACTGGGAGGTGGAATCACACTCCTCCATTTTCCACATTTTTCCACACTTTCTCTGCGTTATTTTTTTTTTTTTTAGCAATTTAATTTGCCTTGAGACGGGGTGCAATGGACAGTAGGGAAAATTACAGCACTAAGCGGCTTGCGCGAGTAAATTCGCCCAAGGACTGGAGACAGTGGGGCGACTGAGCTCAGCTGAGCTGCTTGTTTATTGTGCCAGGCCTCGAGTATTTGCCCAGCACTCGAGGCGGTAAATAAACATATGTGGGAACGGCTTCGATGCTAAGTTTCATCACACGGAGCAAAAAATCACTACATCAAAATTAAGACGAATTCAAAGTCATAGATACATGTAAATGTAAATAAGATATAAATGTGGATACAAGCTTCAGATGATCAGGAACCTTTATCCAAGAGCTATCTTAATTTTTGTTCATATTTTTATATATTAGTAATTTAAAAAAATTAGTAACCAGAAACAAAAATCGAAATTTACAAGGACTTACTAAATAATAAGAAATTTCTGAAGACTAGAATATTACCAATAGTTGATTAGATACCCATTTTAGGCAGATTTTATGCCGAGTGCTTTAGGTGTAATCACACTTGTCGAGCTTTAACGCAAATTAAAGCATAATTCCAGGCGGCTGGCACGCGTGGTCGTAGGGCTTAATTACATTTGCCCATCGGCCAAGATGTTGACAAAACAAAATGCCCACAAGGCCATCAAGTGCTTGAGTGGCCAACGAGCTTGGCCTCAAATGTGACCATGGGGACCGAGGCGGCGCGCACACTTGGCTAAAAATGAGTTAACAACATTATTTGCCCATTGGCCCAGTCGCTGGTACAAATACTACTGACCACTGTTCCCGGCCAACATCAATTTTATTAAGGCAAGTCGAGGCAAGTCGAGGCAAGGCGAACGGAGGCAGCAACGTGGTCAGGATGGCCGCAGGTCCTTGATGACTTCTGCCGGCTCCTATGCGCCGTTTGCGAATCCTTGGGCCAGGCAAGGACCATAAAATACGTTTTGACAAGAGTTTTATCTGGCACGTCGCCTGTTAGTTGGATATGTCATAGCGATTTATAAGGATTTGTTGCCACAAGGAATATCTAGTGACTGGGTTGCAGTGAGGGAAAAATGATGGGAATATAAATGCATTTTAGGTAGAATGATATATATTTTTATACTTTACGCAAGAGTTTTTTATAGAAACTATTTTTACACAAGAAATTTCCAATTTAAATAGTGGTTTGCCTATTTCAACAGTTAATCTTTTCAAGATTAAAAAATATTTTTTTTTAGTAGAAGGATAAAGGTTTTTAAACACAATAAGATAGCTTCAAGGATTTAAAAAATCTTTAGCGTTATTTTCTTTAGCATTATAAAAAGTTATAACTTATTTTAAAATTAAATTAACTTGAACAAGGTTCTTGCCAAAGTGCAAAACTGAAATTCAAGCTCCTTCTTTTTCTTTTTTAATATTCCAAATTTTGCCTATCAAAACCTAATATATAATTTAATAATAGCTTAATAAAACCGAATTTTAACAATCAATATATTCCAGTCAATGTTTCCTAAGAAGAAACTATATTTTTGTTGAAATTATTATAAAGTCACAATAGTCAAACCTTTTTTCCCCAGTGAATGAGAATTATATATCATTTGGCATTGAATGTCAATGCACTTCCGCCACTTTAAGCCAAACCGTAATGAGGCCGCAGGACAGGTTTGTTGACTTTTCAGCTTGGCTGAATTCTGGCAGCTCATCAAGCAATTTCTCTACCAACAGATAGCTAAGGATTCTCAGGTTCAGCTGCGGGTTCAGTGGACTCTGCAAAAAGACTGTTCGAATTCCCCAAAGTGTCACTTGACCGGCCAAATCAATAAGCATCTCTGTATCTGCTGCCAACTAATTGTTATAATTTGCCAGCTCGTCTGCCAGCCTGTCAGTGGCTGAGCTCTGCATAAACTTATGGGAAAACGAGAACAACAATGGAAGTGTTAATTTCACAAAATATTTTCAAGCGGCCAACGATGGATGGGGTTGACTTAATGAGTGTTCAAGTTAATTGTTGGTTTATTTGTCACGCTCGAACTTTGAACTCGGCGCAACAATTAAAAGGGTAGACTTCTGGGAAAACTTTTTACGACGCCCTGCTCCCCGATAAGGGTTGATTTTCGAGTCGAATATTAAACAGCAAATCAATAAACCTTTGCAAAGTTTGCCTTTGGCAAGGCTTGCAACAAACGTGAAGCATAAGCAAAAGCACATTTTACATGTGGACGCGGGCTGGTGTATATTTTCCGGGAAAAATATGCCAGAGGCAAGGCCAGCAGCATAGATGGATGAAAAATAATGGAAAAGCCAAACTGTTTGCCAAGACTTCTTTTTCAGCTGAGAGAACTTTTTATTACACGCCCTGCTTTTCATGAACCATAAAAATCAAATAAAAATGTAAACTTGCTCTTAAAGGTCCCAAGAACCTTTTTACTGTCCATAGGCAATCAATCTTAAGGCTAGAGATTCGAGGCTGTGGCTCTGGATCTAGCTCCCCTCCTGGGAGAGTTAACCGCTATAAATAACCACAGGACGCAGAACGCCCAAGTCTGAGTCTGGCCAAAATCCAATGCCACGCCCTAGTCGTGTCCGCACATAATTTGTGAAATAAAATACTTGCCGCCGATGCGAAAACCCCAAATTGAAACCAAATTAAATTGCAATAAATCAACATGGCGTTAATAGCGTTCCTCCAAAATGATAACCATTAAGTGGGCGTCGTCCTGGGAGATCGCCGGTCCCGAAATAAATAAAAGCCTGGGAGGAAAACATATCCACATGAGGGTTTCGGTTAGGTGGTTGCGTTGGTACTAGCTCCTTGTGATTCCTTTTTAACGTCTAATTGATTTGTTTTCCCTGCTGTGCGAAGACGGTATTTTGGTAGCTTCCTCCGATTCATGAAAAAAATACACCAGGCCCCCACCCTCCGGCATCGATTTCAAGCTGCTATTTGTTTTTCTCGACTCCCCCAGATTGCTCCAGACTGTTCCAGATTCCCTGACTCCAGGACTCCCGGTTTCCCAGACCCCCAGTTATTGTTGCAATCAGCGAGGCGCAAACAAAGGCCCTGGGCCAATCCTCCTCGGAATTGCCAAATGCTGACAAATGTATGTTTTATTTTTTCGGCTACAGTCAAACATCGATAGCTTAGGCTACAGCTGACAATTTACAGAGTACACTTTACACGGGAAAACCTAGCTAGCCATTAAACATAAAAAATAAATCCCAGAACCTGGACAATATCAGCAACAATATCTGGAATTCATAGAAATTAATAAAAAGTTGCGCTCTATATTTTATTATTCATTTCTCGGAATATCCTTCTCTGTGTTGAGTATTCAATATGCATTTTTGGGAATTTCTCAATTCAATTTGCCATTTGTGCGCTTAAAGCCACTTTTCGATAAATGAAAATTGCTTTAAAATATAAGCAATTTGCAACTAAGTATTTTCTTTATACAGAATCTCATCTGTTTTTCTGTTTAGCCAAGGGAATGGTTTTCTCGTTACGAAAACAAAAATATGTCCAAAAAGTATAATAAAGCAGACGGCGGACAGACTCAAATCGAGAAGGCACACCCGCATATATCATAACAGATAAGTGCACACACATATCTTTTGTGTGTTGTACTTGGCCACTTGCCCACTTACCATTCCCAACCATTATAATCATTCTCCGGAAGTTGTCTTAATGACACACATCAAGCGACATTTTGTGCAACAATAAGCTGCGGCGGCGATAAGAGTCAGAACAATGGGGCGTGGCTGGCTGTTATCGCTCTTCCCTTTCGCCCTTCGCCCTTCGCCTTTTCCCCTTTCCCAGCAGCCGAACAAAAAATTTAATTTCATTTTCATAAGCACAAAATGCCACTCACTTCGGTTGACAGCCCGCAACACAACATGGCACTCGAAAAACCGGCAGCATTCAGCATCTATCTCAGAGTGTGGCTGCCACAGCAAAGGGAACTGGCGGGAAAATGCTTGGGAAAATGGGAAAACCCCACAGCAACTACATTTGCGCATCATTACAATTTGCATGCATAAGCAGCCAGTGCTCTAGTGCACACAATAAATTTTGCATAGCCCAAGTCAATTACAGCTTTACAGCTCCCGCTTCTTGCTTGCTTGCTCCTGGCCACCCCTGCGTATGAGCAATGCAGGGAAAGTAATAGGAAACACACGACTGCATTTGGGCCACCCAAAAAACGCGACACTTAGAGTGGCACTTAAAAAATCGTAAAATGAAAAGAAAAACACTGGAGCTGTAAAAAATGCGATTGTGTAAATTATGTAAATCGTGAAAGCGCTGAAATCCGCGCCTAAGGGACCAAGATGACCCCCAGGCCAGGATAATTGCAGGCACAATGTATGGAGTTTTTTTTTACGACACTAAGCTGCATGCAAACCGTCAACTGGAGGCAGGATGGAGGGAAATCCCCCCCTGAAGCAGAGAACATTCATCTTCGGCTTCATCTCCAGCTGCTTTTGTGCAAGTGCGCGAAATGCGCTTAATGAGAAAATGCAAAAGGCGACAAACCAACAGCGAAATTATGCTCAGTAAATAGTTTAAGTGCGGAAGCAGCGAAAAAGAGTGTCAGGAGAAAGAGAGAGATATAGAGGGAGAGAAAGAGAGAGGGAGAACGGAGTGGGGCAGAGATCCCCCCATCGTCTGAGGCTGAGCTATTTACATAGCCTGGCAAGTAGGTCAGCCCTTCAGGACGCACCAAAGTATGCAATGAATTGTGCGGCGCTTTAAATGAAATTATATTAAATGGCTCGAATGGGTAACTACACGCAGAGAAAAAAGGAGATATTAAAATTATAAAATTATATTTATTTAAAGTATATGTAATTAAAGAGTTTTGATATCCTTCTTTCAAGGTATAAAATCTATTTTTATTGAATACAAAGCATGTGCAAGATATTCAATATAAGGGCTTTAAAGAGATAGTTATGTTAATAATATGTTAAATTATAATAATATAGTAAATTTATAGCTTATTACGATTTAATCAAAATTATATAAAACATTTCTAAAAACTTAAAACTGTTAGTCTTCATTAAAAAAAAACTATGAAATATACAATATACATTGGCCTGAAATTGATTATTATTTTTAAATTAAACTAGTTAATATACTTATTCAACTAACATACTACTTTGTTCCTTTAAAGCTAGGATATTATATAATCTAAGGCCCCTTTTTCTTGTGTAGCCTGCGTTTTCTGTAAATTAAGTAAAACAAATTTCTGACTGCTGCATGTGGTGTTTATTAAGTGAAACCCTGTTGAAAGGCAAATCCAAGGGAATGCCACTTGCATCTCAAAAATGTATAGACTAAATAAAGAGCTTTAATAACTGACCTTCATGTCTATATTTAGAGCACACTGAATTTACCTAAGCGAAGCTAAACAAAACAGGTAAATGCTCCCCCCTCGTTAAATCCAGTTTTCGTTGAAATTCACTTAAAAAATTCCCCGAATTTTCTTGGCTTTGCTTGAAACATCTGTATATGTATGGAAAGAAAGGGGCTGCATATGTCAGACGCGACGCAGACACACCTACCATAGAGCACAATTTCTTTCAACGACGCGAGCCGGGGAGACCAGACCGAAAACGCCACATCAAAGTAAGGGAAGTACACGCCGAAAAAGCTTCAAAGTGGCAGAAAGACACGATGTTTTTGGGGGAACGGTGCTGCGCAATGAGTGGGCGGTGGTGCAATGGGTGCAGAGTGGCGGTCGATGGGCGACGTCATTTACGCAATTTCGATAAAATTGGCACAAACATCACACACGGCCCGCCTCTCGGTCGCCCCTTTCCGATTGGCTCTGTCATTCGCAGTGGCATGACACCAATGGCGCGAGAGATGCCAAACAGCTTCCGTGTGTTTACATCATTTAATATTCGCTCGTTATTAATGGCTAAAAGGGAATTAAATGTACAATTTAATGATGTTTTCAGCCTTTATATTTACACGTTCTCGTTTCATTTAATGTGCAATACATCTGGAAATAAAAGCAGTCTTAAAGAATTATTATAATTAAATGTGGTAAAGTTTTAAAGAGGGTAAAATAGGTAAAATTGTTGATTAATAATCATTTTTCTTCTATCATCAAATATTATTTCTTAAATATTGTATCCTTTTATTTAAATCTATATCGTATATATAGTTTCCTTGCACCCTTATTTGTCACATAATTCGCTTTCATGGCTCTTGCAGTTGCCACTAAAGTAGATCCCGAATAAACTTAAAAGCAGGATTCCACCAAGGCGTGTAACAGTCTCGTCCGTCTACGTGCACAGTGTCAAATGTGACACACAATGGGTGTGTGTTGTGTGTGTGTGTGCGTGTTGTGTGTATGTGTGCATAAATGATTAAGTGCGTGCTTGCATTTGGCTTGCACATCACGTATACGCCATGCATTTTTGCCTTTGACACAAAGCACTTTATAATGCCAGCCCACACACACACACACTGCACACACACCACGCACACACAACCAGTGCGCAGATCCTCCCGCATAGTTAGACATTTACTGTTGCATTTGATTCACATTTCATTTTTTATGGTCTACAACTTTTTTCAATCAAGCGTTTGCATTTACACATTACATTCGTCTGAGTATCCAATCGAGTTTATATTTTTCAAAGAACACTTAATAAAGTAAATAAATCAATTTCCAGAGGGAAGTTTAGTGTTCAGAGTTCTAGCTAAAAATTGTAATATAATTTAACAAACAGATATTTACTGTTTCAGTATCTTTCTAAATAAAAATAAACTAAAGAGTTTGTTGTTGAATATTTATAAAATAAATGAATATACAGCTTGGGACTATAAAATAAGAGTTTGCTATATTTGAATAAATATTTAAACAATTGTTAGACAATTAGTTTATAATCTTATCATTAAAAACATAAATTATTAATGAGGTAAATTTATTTTTATAAATTTAAAGAATTTAATAAACGTGTACAAAAATATTTCAAATGAATGCAATTAACATAAGACAGCAATTAACTCTTATAACAATTTCTCCCCACCCTAACGTCCCCTTCAGTATAAAAACCACCAATTTAAATTAGATTTAATTGCATTACAAATAACATAACTAGTGTGTGGTTAACCCAGCAAATAAAGTACATATTGCGGCATTAGGGCTTGGACTTACCCAGTACCCATGCCCCTTCGGACCCGTAAAAACTTTATTTGCGAAAGTCAGGGCCCAGCAATCCCTCAACGACAACAACCGCAGCAATTTGCATAACAGAACATGGCAACACTTTTCATTTACACACAAAATTACTTGACTTGGCACCTCCGGAACTGGAGGGAGAGAAAGAGTGCCAGAGGAATCGGGTCTTACTTTAAACGAAATCAAAGTCAGCCACCAAGGGCTCCTACAGCAGGTACACAGAACCAAAAAAAAATCTAAAAAAATCTATTCTATTAAAATGCATTTCAAACCTCATTCCCATACTTGAGCAAAAAGCTTGTACAACCTTTATGGTCACAAGATTATTTAAGTATTTTTTGTGGTGTAAAACTCACGTCCACAGCGGTGTGGGAAAGCGGAAAAATAACAAAAACGAAAGAATCCGTAAACTGCAGAAGCAACAAAATCAGAAATAACAACTCTGGCGACTAGTTTTTAGCCGGCAGCCCGGACGCCAGACCAGGGACACCAGACCACTTGACTGGCTGCCAGGCAGGAGGCAGCAGCCTTCCTCCAGTCGACCGACTTTAGCCAACTTGTCCGATGCGCTTCCTCATAGAGAGCTGCTGCATTTCCGGGTGCCTGTGCCCCCATCTCCGGCTCCTACTTCTCGCCTTTGACAAGTGCCAGTTGTGGAATTTTAAATTAAGAAAAAGTTTATTTAGCTTTCGATAGGTTTTGCTGTTCTTTCTGGGCCCTTTGGCGGAACTAGGAACTCGGAGTTCGGTGCTTGTCTTTTCGTTAATCGCCGGAGAACTGGAACTGGACGTTAATTAAATTCGTTGGATTCCAGCGGATGGAATGGGGACGAGGGATGGCACTTCGAGTTAGTGGGATAGTTAAAGCCGATACATCAACACTAGACAGCATAAACACAACACCCGGCTGTCCGCCTCTCGCTTTAAACGAATGTTGGTCCCAAGTTTGTAGTTGGAAGTTTTCTAGTTTCCATCTAGTTTGGCCCTGTGTTCTTTTGGCTGCCCGTTTGAAGAGAGAGAAGTTCATCTGAAGTTGGACAACAGGCTTCTAATGATGTCTATGGACATTAGGTGAATTGCTCCTTTGGGCAGGAAGTTCTAGCACTGCAAAAGTTTTGGTCTTGTGCAATTTTCGAGAGTTTATTTAATTAAATTGCAAGTTTAGTTCTTAGATAAATTAATTAGTTAGGGGGAACTATTGTTTAAATTATAGTAGATGGTAGAAAGATAACTAATTATCAAGGATAATTAATAAATAATAATCATATTTAATAATAAATAATAATCATATTTTTAGACAGTTGGAAATATCTCACAGAATAACTCACTGAGCCCGTGACTAGACTCCAACTAATAAGAGCTTCTTACTGGCCAGACAAAGATCAATATTCACGACATTGCCCGAATCAAGTTGTCTGCGAACGAATATCAAACTGCTTACTTTCACCAACTGACTGACTGACTGACTGACAGGCTGCGTCCAGTTAAAATCTGACTTCCATTTCGACGCCCAACGTTGCTTGTCAACTTATCTGCTGACCGCACAAATAAAACGATTTGGCATGGCTACTTAATGCCCTGTCCCTCAGCTTACTTGGCAGACGAGGGCGATTGCCAGACAGGGGGCCAGCACCAGCAGCAGCACCATCAGCAGGAGGAGGCGACAGGACATGTGTCTGTTGCTTATGTGTTAATTATCGCCGGGGCAGCCCAAGGGGAACCCAACTCAAGCGGTAAATGGCTGGGAAAAATATTCAAATTTATGCCTGACTTGACTCTTGGTGTGCGTATCACACAAATGCCTATGTTGTTTATGCAAATTGCTCGGCAGACAAACACACACACAGCTCCCTGTGTATATACATGCATGTTGGCCCCATAACTTCCGCCAACCGCAGCAGATTCTTCGCTTCCTCTTGTTCGCCCCGAAGGCTAGGGTGTAATTTGTTTTGCATAGTTCTAGGCGCGTGCTTGTATTTATTGTTTGCCTGTGTTGGCCGCATGTTAATAATAGTACACAAAAGCAAAAATATCTGCGGTTAAAATGTTCACTTTTACATTGAACTTTCACAAAATGTTAGTCAGGGATAAGTCCCTGAAAAGCTTGACCTCAAATGTTCTGTTGAACAATGTTTTATATTTCTAAAATAAAATATAACACGGAAAATTAAAAATTAGTTATAAACAATTAAAAATATATTCACAAGAAATATAATGGGATATAAGACACATAATTATTTTGTAATCTAATTTTTCAATAAATTATATATTAATATAAATTCTCTCTATTGCGAAAGTGCTCCTAACAAATTTGGCTTTGGCTGAAACCTTTTTTTTTTTTGGAATAATCAAAGGTGAAGTTCCTTAGCAATAAGTACAGCACAGTATCATGAAACTACATTTATGCTAAAATTTGCTTTAAAAATGATTTGAGTAAGACAAAATAATACAAATATATATTTTGTATGACCTCAAATAAAGGAAAAATTTGTCCTGCCTTCGTCCTAACATATTTATTTATCGTGTATCTGAACCTTTACGTTGTTTTCCCATTGTCTGGTTCACCAGCCTTTCCTGTTCTACTTGTTATTTTGGGGCAACTTTTAATTCAGCCAGTGGTGAGGTTATCTAGGCATCAGGCCATTGGAAGTCATATTTATGTTTGGTCTTCTAATTTATTTATACATTAGACAACATTTGCATTGCGACAACAAACCATAGTCCGTTCGTCCGACTATCTATACGTTTCTTTTATGGCCATCTTTGGGCCAACTAGCTAAATTTATGTTCGACTCATTTGATTAATGTGTTTTGTTGACCCCAGAATTTACGAGTCACTGGCGTAACAATTTGAGGTTTGGCCCTTGGCTATTTTCGCTTTTTTTCCTACAATTTTTGCTGGAAAATTTATCGACTCGCTTAGTAGGTCACACTGGCAAACGGAGAGTGGGGAAAGGGAGTCGTTTCACTAATCTCTCATTAGCCGCAAAAAAAATACTTAGGGGTTTGTCAAGATGGACTTTAACTCTAGTTACAGATAGTTCCTGGAAGGGCCAGTTAAATAGCCATTATGTAAGGGCAGTCGGTCTTTATTAGCCCTATGAGCTGCACGTGGCACTGACCACAATTACGCTGGCAAATCTTTGGTCATTTTTCATATTTCCCCAGCAACGAATTTCCACTCAACAGTTTGTCAACACAACAGCAACCAGGCCAACCCTGTGTCCTGTGCCCTGTCCTCTTGGCCATAATGTCGAGCTTTTATTAATTTCAATTTGTGTCAACATCAACGCCAAATATGCACGGCCAACGGGGGGATGATTTAAGCCAGCTGATGACAAAATGTTTGGCCATTAGGCGTATTAAAGCGCAGTAGAGGTCGCCTCCCTACATGTCACCCGTCCCATTTTTGGGGGATAACTTCCAGTGGCTTTGCTGTAGGAGATCAGTTCATAAAATGCGAGCGACTAAACACAGCGACGCACGCAGGAAAACACTATAAAAACCATGATTGATGTGCTCGGCTTGACCCAAATGCATGTTTTTATGCCAAAATAATACGCTCTCGTATCCTGCCAACTCAAGTATCCTTCTTGGGTCTGTCTGTATATGAATGTTTATCGCCATGGCGATGATTACACTACACGGCTGGGCTTAAAGAGTTGTGTTGTGAGTGGGTTTTCAGCAACAATATGCTGTAGTATTGTGTTTTACATAGTTAAGACTGAAAATTAAAAAATTTATGAATACAAGGATTTCTACAACATTTTTTCATCTCATATTTAAGACTCTAACCATCTTTTTTCCAAATTCTAACATTTTTAAAGTCCTTTTATGAAACAAATATTTTTCTTATACATTTTAACAAGGTCTATAGGGAAAAAGTGTCATCTTTTCAAGCCTAAATCTTGCTGGACTGTGTTACGCGTATATATATATCTGTTTCTGCCTCTTAACTTGGCCAAGTTCGTTGACCTGGCTTGCTGAAAGTTTCTCCTAATGCTTATTATCTGACCATTTGCTGGCTGAGCACGCTGCGTATACGTAATATGAAATTAAATTTTACTTTATGCAACTTCTACGGAGCCAAGGCACTCAAGCACAATGTAATCGCTATTAATGAATGCCCTGAAAAGTGCGAAGAGAAACGAAAACAAACAAACAAACGAATAAACAGCCAAACAAAACACATTCCGCACACACACACGCACAGTTGGAACTACACACATAAAAACTTAAGCTGCCAAAAAGAAAATAAAGAAAAACAACAATGGTGGCCGAGTGCCATGTGCTTCGTGTCCTTAGCCTGGGATGCTTTTTAAATATGAGCCACGAAAATAAAAGTTTATTAAGCTTATGGCCAAACGTGGTATGATGGACTTTTAAGTGTCCTTTAAAATCCGAGAATTTAACATTTAAGTCGAGGTCAATGAAAGCATACAACTTGGACAGGAAGCTGTTTAAATAAGACAGAAATCAGGCTGAAAATAATAAAATTACATGGAAATAATTTTTTATGGGAAAAGCTAAAGATTTTACAACTTTTGTTAATGAAGTTTAAATAGTAATTGACGCAAGGCTCTGAATTTAATATCTAATTGATCAAAATTATGCCCCATTAAAAACCGTTTAGGTATATTCCTCCTTTTTATTTCTGGCCATAAAATAATTCTATTTATTATTTCTCTGCATAATATTACTTAAATATTTAATAAAGCGTATTTTTACAGTCACACTCTCAAAAGAAACATTGACTTCGCCCAACGGCCTTTGCCGGCCACAAGGACTGGACTGATTTACAGCTCAGCTGCAGCTGCAGGAAAAATACTCGGGGAAAGCGCTCTTTTCTTGCAAAATGAAATTAATTTCCCATTGCCTTTTGTTGGTGGCCAACCATTTGTCTTTGTTGCTGCATTTTACGATTCGCGGCCAGCAGTGGAAATTTGTCAGCAGAGAGGGACTTAAAGCCACGACAAGCCCCAAAGCCGCACAAAGTGCACTTAAAGTCGCATCGCACAATGGGCCAAGGGTATGGGGAAAAGCGGATGCGGAAAGGACGCCTTGCTGGCGGAGCGCGTGGCACTCGAGGGCCAAGTGGCTGCTATTGTTATGGCTGCCCCACTTAATAATCAGACATAATAGTTTGCGGCAGATAAAGTTGCTCCGGGGCTCAACAGGTGCGGGAATTGCCTTTTAATGAGGATTTACGGTTCGGTACAGCCCAGACCCGCCCCTCTGCGGTCTGTATCTGTGCTATTCTTCAAGCTCTTTCCTTTGGCCCAACTCTTTTTTTTTGCTGAAATTAAATTTCGCACTTTTAATGTTCTCCCTGGCAAAAAAAGCAATTTCCTCGAGGTGCAAAGCCAAATTGAAAAAGGCATAATGACTTGCCAAAAAAGGGCACAACCCACACACGCGAGTAAATAAGGGTAAAAAAAGCAACCAGAAATGGTCGATCATTAAAAAAGGCTTACAATGTGCCATTTATTACATTTTTATAGCACCCGCAGCAGGGGACATAATAAAAATCTATTAAAATCTAAAAAAAGGAACAAGAAATCTTTAAAAAATTCAGAAATTTATTTTACTCTGTTAAAAATTTAATTCAGTTTTGCTAGTTTATTTGAATTTATATATATTTTTCTATTCTTTTTTTTATGAATTTCATATTGTTAATTGAAAATTAAATTGACTGTTTTATATAACACAAGAATTTAAGAAACCCTTTAAAGTGTATATAAAAAATGTATCCCATAACACCTTTATAAATAAATCGCTTCTCAACTTTAAATCGCTTTAAAAGCCACTCATAAAAACCACAGGCAGACTCTTAAAATAGCAATGGATACGATTTCGCTCTCGTTGAGTGCAAAATATATATAAATCTGTTAAGTCAAATATTTTGCCAACACTTCCCGAGTAAAGGAATAACAAAAACACACAAAAAACGTGCGAAAAAATTGCGTCTAATAAAAATAGGAGCTGAGCCAACATCAAATGGGAAAAAGTTTTCCAAAGGGCGAAAAGTTCCGACGAGCTCAGAACGGGAATAGATATACTCGGTACTTTGTGAAAAGTCACGCTGGAAAATTGCACTTGAACACCAAACACCTTGCGACACCGAGCCGGCAAAGGCTTTAAGGAAAACTTGCCGAGTCAGTTTCTGGTGGGAACAATCAAATCAAAGCTTAGAGAAAGTATTTGCAGTTAACAAATGGAGGCAGCCCCGGCACAACCTCAGCCATGGCCACATTTAATAATAAACGCGACACCGGCGAATAATGAAAAACGGGGCAGACAGGATGTGCCAAGAATGAGTAAAAATAGCCGTCGCTTTGCTCATTTGTTGATTTATGCGCCAATTTGCACAACATGATGAACCGGCAGACAGCAAAGCGGTCCAAGTCCCAGTCCAGGCTCCACCGAGTCTCCGGAACGAGATGTATCTCTCGCTTTTCGTATACTATATAGTGTGTATATATTTAGGAGTCGCACTTAGGCCGACTAAAAAGAACAAGTGAATAAACTGCAAGTATGGGCTGCGAAAAAGTTGTAGCATAAGCTGAGGCGCCTTTGGTCTGAGCACACTTCCAAGGACGAAGGACGAACGAAGCCTGTCAAGTTTTTTTTTCTGCTGCTTCTTTTTCGGGACAAGTTTACGCTGCTCGTCCTTAAGGCGTCGATGCGGAGCGTTGGCGTCAGACTGCACACAGACCCGAGGCCATAATTCAAACTCACCTTCACTAGACACGAGTCCTGGGAGTCCTGGGAGACGCGTTGAAAGGCGAATTTAATTTGCTGCAAAAACATACATTTTCCCGGGGATGTATGAAGTGGGTTTGGGGTTCAGGCTGCAGTATCATTATCGGTAACATTAGCGGGGTGTGCTCAATATCACACAGAAATTAATATTGCTTTCTATTTTTATGAACAGAATGACAGTTTCTTTAATGTTTATTGTCATTTGTATACCGAGAACAATAGCATACACGTATTTAGAGAAATAAAATATAAATAATCCGATTTAGGTTAGGGATCTACTATATATTACGACATTTTCGTCTGATATAATTGATATAATTATTTTCATTCTTTGGGTTGTTTTCTTGATTCAAAGTTCTATGAAAAAATACATTTTTCTTTTCAATTAAACCATAATTAAATCACGAATTAAGGCAACCTAAGTACGCACCTTTCTGCCAGTGCAGGTCCTCAATCTTGGCAGCAATTTCCTGCAGGAATAACGTTTGCTGTCTGCCCTTCCAACGTGGCTGTGTGGGTGTTGGCCGTGTTGTCCTAGTCTTGTTAGTACTGAGCTGGAAAGGAGCAAACTTCCGTTGGCACATCCTGTCGGCCGCCCCTCTCCGCTCTCCCCGGCTTGACTTCATAGCTCTATCATTTTTATGGCTATTTAAAGAGCCATAAACATCGTGTGAGTGAGTGTGTCAGAGTCTGAGAGTGTGTGTTTGGGGAGCATTAAATTGAGTTTTATGCGTGATTTCCGTTCTTAACACTTTGTTGACAATGAATTTTATAGGCGCTTAATGAAATGTGACCACATTCCCGACCTCTCTTTCTCTCCTTGCAGACGGAACAGTTTGCTGTGCTGTGGATCCTGTTCACCGTCATCGTCCTGGGCAACTCGGCGGTCCTATTCGTGATGTTCATCAACAAGAACCGCAAGTCGCGGATGAACTACTTCATCAAGCAGTTGGCCCTGGCAGGTAAGTCGAGGTTTAGGGTTTCCGTTCATATTGTAGCTTAATTTTGAACGAATCCTTAAAGATCTTTTCGTGGGCCTACTCAACGTGCTGACGGACATCATTTGGCGCATCACGATTTCGTGGCGGGCGGGCAACCTGGCCTGCAAGGTCATACGCTTCTCCCAGGTGTGCGTCACATACTCCTCCACCTACGTCCTGGTGGCCATGAGCATCGACAGATACGACGCCATCACACATCCCATGAACTTCTCAAAGTCGTGTAAGTCGCAAAGTCAGAAAGTCGGGTGGCAAAGTTTTCTAATTGGCAAATGTTGTTAGCCAAAGCGCTGTTTCGTGTTTGCTGCGATTATGTGTCCAGAAATTTTAGAATTTTTCAATGATCCTTAAGATTATTTGTGTATTAAAAAAATTAGATACAATTTAAGTAGAATTTCCCAATAATATGTGGAATAATTTCTATAGCTCATTAAATTCTCTTTTTTTAGGGAAACGAGCTCGTCACCTGGTGGCCGGTGCTTGGCTTATCTCGGCCTTGTTCTCGCTGCCCATCCTGGTTTTGTACGAGGAGAAGCTCATTCAGGGACATCCGCAGTGCTGGATTGAGCTGGGATCACCCATGGCCTGGCAGGTGTACATGAGCCTGGTCTCGGCCACTCTGTTTGCGGTTCCTGCGCTGATCATCTCCGCCTGCTATGCGATCATAGTGAAGACCATATGGGCCAAGGGCTCTATATTTGTGCCCACAGGTGAGTTGGACATTTCGAGAAATTAATTATAATTAACAAACAAATTTAATTCTAATTAAATTTTTAATTGTTTGTTTTTAATTTCCTTACAGAGCGGGCTGGCTTTGGTGCCGCGCCTGCAAGACGCGCCAGTTCCCGGGGCATTATACCTCGGGCCAAGGTCAAAACGGTGAAGATGACACTGACCATTGTGTTTGTGTTCATCATCTGCTGGTCGCCCTACATTATCTTCGATCTGCTGCAGGTCTTTGGTCAGATTCCTCACTCGCAGACCAACATAGCCATTGCCACATTCATTCAGAGTCTGGCTCCACTAAACTCTGCGGCCAATCCTCTGATTTACTGTCTCTTCTCCTCGCAGGTCTTCAGGACATTAAGGTGAAATATTTTTAAAAATATATTTAAGATTTTAAGTATGGTTTATGCATTATGTACATAATTATTTAATTTTTGTATTAATATTCCCTTTCCAGTCGCTTTCCGCCCTTCAAGTGGTTCACCTGCTGTTGCAAGTCGTACCGCAACAACTCTCAACAGAACCGCTGCCACACGGTAGGTCGGAGGCTACACAACAGCTGCGACTCAATGAGGACTTTAACCACCTCGCTGACAGTCAGCCGAAGGTCCACCAACAAGACCAATGCCCGTGTGGTCATCTGTGAGAGACCCAGCAAGGTGATCAGTGTGCCGGCCATGTCAGAGGTATGATAGCTGGCCCACACCAGCCGCAAGCCCTCGCGGTTTGCGGTTCACGGGCCCACGTCCTTCAGCGATGCGGAGTTCCTCTAAGTGGGAGGAGGGCTCCTTCCGGCGAATGCATACCAGAGGCTTAGACAATAAGTTCGATAGTAAGTAGGGGGCATAGCTAGTCGCTAGTTGTAAGTGTGCCAAGTCTACGCTACGAATTTCGGAACCTATTTGCAATCTATGCTTAAGTAAGTATTTATGCATTATCTAGTACTGGCATTTGTACGACTTTTAATTAGGACTAAGAAAGATCTAAAGAAAACTTAAGAATCTATAAATGGAATGGACACTTCAAGTTTGTATTACATTTTTTAATTTTTATAGGGAAATGTGATAAATGAAATGAGTTAAGGAAATGTTTACATTACCTAATTAAATAAATACAAATTCATTCATATTCCTATGCCATGAAATATATTCTTTTCATTCATTCATCCTCGTCAAATTATGTAAGGAATATGTATGACTCCTGTTAAATTTTTAAAGATATTTATCATTTCATAAAATTCGAAATAAGCAGATATATTTTGTGTTACTCGTTTTGAGAGTTTTGTCCGGTTTCAGTCTCCTTAAAAGATCATTTCCAACCTCTCCTATTTGTAATCTACTCATCAGACTGATCTTATTTGTGTGAGGCCATTTAGAGGAAATTTAATACATTTTTCTCTCCAGTGTCCTAAGTAGCTGTTAAGGCCATTTAAATTCCAGCTCATCCGTGTGTATATATAGTATATATATAGCCACTCGTAATGGTGGATAAACTTGTCCAAGCATCTTAAACCAAAACCTATTAGGCATAAGTAGACCATAAGAGTTAATAGAGCATAACGTTTTAGTCAATTTGGTTTAAGCTAATATTTATTTCATAATTATGTGTAGAGAGCAGAATAAAGGCAGCGGCGAATTCTCGAGCGTCTCTCGCATTTTCATTCATTTTCTCGGCACGCGCTGGAAAATCCTCCTTTATTTTCGCCCCAATGCACAATGGGGGCACAAGGACACAGGGACGAGCGCTCTCACTTTCCTTATAATTGTTGCGATGATGTGGTATTTGTCTGTGGCCTCCGCTGACGTCACTGATGGAAAGTGAAAAGTGGAAAGTCAACATGGGCAGATAAATTGAGCGACAAAACCCAGCAGACAATGAAAACATATTGGTTTCTGTGGGTCCTGCAAACAACCAACGGGTATTCCGTTTATTGCTATTGTTATTATTATTATTATTGTCTGTGAAATGGTAAATTTACCCTGCAAACCTCGGCGAATCTGTTTATGTTTGCCTTATGACTGACTGACTACTCCCTCAGCTTCACCCCCTTGGCAAATTTGCATTCTCCACTTCCTGATGTTTAATCGCATGAGTAAACATCCCGACGGCCGATGGAAACTATGGCAACTGGCTGCGGTACCAGCTAGCACTCGAATAAACTTCCCGGTAAAAGAGAAGTGGAAAAATACTTTCCGTCACAGGACATTCGCTTCATTTGGCACGGCACGGCAAGGACGAAGTAAAATCCATTAAGGAGCTTACGCCAGGCGGCTCATTGTTGAAATTGTTTGCAATTATGATTTGCTAAATTATTTGTCAACTTTTAATTGAAAAGCTATTAGCAAATTGGTAAACAAAAAAGAATTCTTTGACAATTGTTTTTGTCTTTAAGAAATTCGCAGCGTTCTGGTTTATTTCCCAAAGAAATTGATCACTTCAAGTCGCAAGTTAGTATACAACAAATTGATTAAGAAGTAATTCAAAGAGCTTTCAAATTAAAAGCCAAGCTAATAATAATAGCTGATGATTCAGCCTACATAGTTTTTAATCAATCTACAATTTGAAAAACAGTCAAAAAAAATAATGATTCCAAATTACGTCTTTACAAAATCCCCCAATGAAATCGAATACAATGTTGTAAGAAAGAACTATACAGTTCAGGACGTTATCCCTCCATCCAGCATTCAGTCATTGAAAACAGTCCGAAAGAAGTCTAAAGTTAAGAGCGTGGGTCCTGGCCTGAAGCCAAAACATCCCAAAAAGGTAACCAGTGGCGTAGGCACCTCCACGTTGAAGGCCACCAAGGATACCTCCACGCGAAGCGTGAGCTTTCGTCTCGGAGCAGGGACAATCACTGGAAGCAATCAGTTCCAGACCCCAAGAGTTTGTAAGACAGAGTCCTTTGCCCAAACATTAAACATGCACACCGATCCCAGTCACAATGCTCATTGCGAACTGCAGGAGTCCTTCTCCGACTTCTTCAGCATCATCCACGACAATGTCATGGAGTCGGTGAAGGAGGCCGTGCAGCGAATGGTGACCAAATGCTTCGAGCAGTCCCTGGCCAAAATGGAGCAGCTGTCCCAGGAGATACGTAACCAGGAGGCTATGTTCAACAATCTCCATCGTGATTTAACGAGCAGTAAGTGTTAAAGTGAAGAATTTTCCCCCAACTTGCTGCTTCCCAGTTAACCACCTCTTAGTTAAGTTAGCGATACAATTCCAACAATTTCTTAAGAATCTAAACCATTTGTCCTGAAACAAAATCCCAAGCCCTTGTGCTACTTTAAGCCCTCTTGAGATCTAAAACACTAAAACCTACTCCCCCTAGAAATGGCAGATCAGAGCGAGGCCAACTTGAACCAATTCAAGTTCGTTACTCAGATGCTCATCGACAACCAGACCGTGCACTACAGGGCCCTCAATCAGGCGAAGCTTAACAAGCACCGCCGTATAGGGGATCTGGAACTGGAGAGGGAAAGAAAGCTGGAGCGGGAAGGAAAGCGTCCCGTATGCACCACTAAGGGCAGAAGCTCCAGCGTGAGATCCAAGAGATTCGTAGGCGGCGAAGGCAAGCAAGCCCAGTACCAGGGTCCCCAGCACATGCTGTCCCAGCAGCAACAGCCGTTAATCTACCAGATCAATGATGCTCCCCTGCTCCAAAAGCAATCCACTTCGAACAGCATGCCGGATCTCTCGGGATCTCCAGCAAAATCTCCGGCGGGGGTCTCCAAGCGCTCTGGGTCGCGTCCTATCGGCAACAAGCCCGATCGGGAAATATGTCTCCCGGCCATGACCTATCCGCCCTGTGCCATCCCTAGGCGGATTCAAACCGCTCAAACCATAATCAATCACGGGAATGTCAAAGAGAAGTAATAGCATTTTATTTTTCATGCTTGCCACAAAGGTTTTCCATAACTGAAAGCTCTATAACATGGGAATGTTAGATGACATTGCCATGCCATAGAACTGGCAGTCATGGAAAATTTTAAAAAAATTATAGAAAATGTATCACCTTGCAAAAAAAATATTTTAATAAAACGGAATAGGATTTTTAATAATTTGGAATATATGTAATGGTTATAGTAAACTGTTAATTTAACTCATTTATTGTAGAGTGAATAATAATATAACATAACAATTAAGAGCCTCAATTTAGATAATAACAAAAGGAACATGATAACACGGCTATAAACTGCTGATGTACACAATTTAAATATTAATACATGAATGCAGAAATAGGAACTTTAGGTGCAACAAAACATGTAAGAATCCTAATCAGAACTCTCGCTAAGCTTCGGTGCCTCTGGCTTCTTTAGTTCCACAGTCTCGTAATACTGATTATTTCGCAAATAACGCTGGACAAATGGCGCCAATAGGTTCTCATTCACATCCCGGACATCCTGACGTCCATATACAAAGGTGGCCAAGTTCGAAATAATAATGGTGAGCAAGGCACCCAACATGGCATACAATAAGAAGGACATATGATATACCGAGGAACCGCTGTGAGGCTCGCTAAGGGGAGAAAAATAATAAATTATTAATTTACAAAGTTATAAAAAATCATGTTAAAAACGTACTATTCCGCTGTGGAATTCAGATAGCGACTCATATCGAAATCATAGTCACACTGCTCAACGGAAACGGGCAGCTTGGTGTGCCGGAAGGATCCGGTTATGTTGGCTATCTGAGCATTCACCGCTATCCAGGCCATGGTCATAAACGAGGCAACGCTGCCCACGAAAATGCACTGTAATTGTGTAATTAAAAACATGATTTCATTATTAATTCTATATAAAATCCTTCAGTAAGCCTTTACCCACCTTTTCGCCCACCCAAGGCATCAGCATGCCCACCGTAAATATGCCCAACATCGGGCCGTACAGGCTCGACTGGAGCGTGGCCGACAGCTGCAGGACCATGCCCAGTTTCTCGACCACATAGACCATAAAAATCGAGCTGATGCCGAAGGTCACCACCACCAGGCGCATGGTAAGAGCAATATGGCTCTCCTTCATTGCCTTTCCCATTCGCGGCCGCACAAAGTCCTCGAGGATTACGGCGGCCAGGGAGTTAAGGAGCGTGGATAAGGAGCTCAGTGCAGCACTAAAAACAGCCGAAACGAACAGGCCAGGCAGTCCAGGAACCACGCCCAGGACTCGCATCACCAGCAGGGGAACCAACTGATCCCGGCGGCCAGCCAGCTAAGGAATCGTATATTATTATATATTTTATTATATGGAATATTTTTAGGAACTTACCCCCGTGGACATGGGATCGCAATCGTAGTAGGTGGCATAACAGACCAAACCCACATACACACAGCCGCAGTAGAGCAGGGTTAGGCCAATGGAAAAGGTAAACAGGGTCTGTTTGATGGCCTTCAGGGTTGGCAAGGACATAAAGCGCTGAACTGTGGCCTGGTTGATCGACGTACTCTGCAGCTTGAAGAAGGTTCCACCCACAAAGACAGACAACACACTCAGCCGGACTGTGGGATCCAAGGTCCATCTGAATCAAAGAAGTCGTTCAGAAATAGATCTCATCATAAATATATTTTGAACCTACTCGGGTGTGTTAAGGCGTCCACCATCCATGTTACGCTGCCACACCACCCCAAAGCCACCCAAGTCCACGGTGCCCTTGATCATGATCACAATGAGGGATCCGTACATGATAACGCTCTGAACTACATCCGTATAGACCACTCCCTTGATGCCGCCCACACAGGTGTAGAAGGTGCAAATGATGATCACTATGGGCGTGATGGTATGGATGTCGATTCCGGATACTTGGTTGAAGGTTAAGGCCGGCACATAGACCGCTATGGGAAGCCAAATGATCTGAAAGTTACAAGTTAAAAATATTAGTAAAAGAAAAATGTTATAAACAATAGAGTACTCACCGCTTTCAGGACAAACAGACTCGCTCCGAACAAACGCATTCGCCGGCTGAAACGTCTCTCAAAGTACTGAAAGAATGAGTGTGTATAAGTAGGGATTCTTCAAGGAACTCCGATCATATAGGACAGATCCAGGCGAAGGTTTCATTTACAGGTAAGCTAAAAGAGTCAAGCTTATGCATTCGGTTTAGATTAGGTACAAGACAATACTTAAAGCTAAGAAGAAACTACAGGTATTTGGGTTGTATATACAGGACACATATATTTATGGGATTAAGATTATTATGATTATCCCTAGGACTTTTCGTTCTGCTCCAGTTTTGGTAGCGTTTTCGATTCGTGCAGGGCCAACTCCGCCTTCTCATCACTTGCCACACTCTCGTATTGGCCATACCAGTACTTCCTTATGACCGGACTTATCAGTTCCTTATCCACCACACGGGGATCCTGTCGGCCAAAGTACAGGGTAGCCAGCAGGGATCCAAGGACAGTGCCCAGGGAACCCACTGTGGTGTACCACAAAAATGAGATCTCATGGATGCCGTGACTGGTCGACTCCGTTGGAGTTCTATGTGGAAATAATAGAAAGATTGGAATGGAAATGAGATATATATAGCTGCCAGTGATCACTTGGAACAATTACATACGCCGTCGTGGTGGCATTCCAGTTGGCAGGCAGGTCAAAGGAGTAGTCACATTCCTCCACCGAAACGGGCTTCGTGGGAAAGGTCAGAGATCCTGTGAAAATTGCTATCTGAGCCCGCACCACAATGTAGGCAGTGAAGCTCGAGGCAACCGAGATGCCTGTAAGGAGACTCTATAAGGAAATGAACACGAGTTTATTTAATATTATAATTTAAATATTATTTTATAATTCCAACCAAACCTCAGTCTTTACAAACGGCAGCAACATGCCCACACTGAAGGCGCCCAGGAGCGGACCACAGGTAATGGCTGCCACCGTGGAGGACAGTTGCATGACCAGCCCGAGTCTCTGGACTATGGGCACACTGGCCATCGAGATCAGACCGAAGACTATGACTACTCCTCGCAGTACATATCCTGTTTGTCGCTCAGTCAGTGGCTTCTTACGGAAAGGCTCCACAAAATCCGTGAGGATCACCCCGGACAAGGAGTTCAGGGCCGTCGACAAGGAGCTAAGGGCCGCGCTAAAGACACCGGCTACAAAGAGGCCAACCAGGCCGGGAATATGACCCACACTTTTGACCACATACAGGGGTATCACTTGATCCTTGGCACGAGCGAGCTGTAGAGGTGATAAATAATGCCAAAAGATATATCTTTATCTGTAAAAATGCATAATAAAAGGAGGTACTTACACCCGTTGTAATAGGATCGCAATGATAAAACTCTGCAAAGGCCAGCATGCCTATATATACACACATCAAAAGGACTATCATGAAACCAATTAAGGATAAAACCAGAGCCTTTTTCACGGCCTTGTTGTTGGGCAAAGTGAGATACCGCTGGACAATGGCCTGGTTAATGCCATTGGCCTGTAGCTTGAAAAAGGCGCCGCCAATAAACAAAGCAAATACACCCATTCGCACTGTGGGATCAAAGGTCATGCTGGAATTTATATAATTAGAATTAAGTATTGAAATATCTTATATCAAAACTTACTCCGGAGCCACTAGGCGACCGAACTGACGATTGTGATCCAGAACCACACTCAATCCTCCCAAATCCGAGGTGCCTTTAACAATGACTATGGCCATGGAGCCAACCATTACAACGCCCTGAATCACATCCGTCCAAACGACACCCTTAATGCCACCCTTAAGATTAAAAAATAAAAATTATTAGAGAAATATTAGTAAAAAATAAATTATTAACAAAAACTCACCACACTGGTGTAGAGAATGCAAACAAAACTGGTCAAAGGAACAATGGTGCTGACACTTATGCCAGAAACTATTTAGAAATAGTAGAATTAATAAATCTTCTTAAATTAATACATGGATTTGTGTACACACCTTGGTTTAGGGTCAAAGCCGGCACGTAAATACATATAGGTTGCCATAAGATCTAATAAATTTATTTTATAATTATAATATTATTTTCAAGGAGCAAACTGAACTCACATTCATCACCACAAACAGACAGGACCCAAAGATGCGAACTCGCCGATCGAAGCGTCTCTCGAAATACTGCGACGAGATTAAACAGAAACAAAAACAAAGAGTTTATAGGATGCATGGTTATGTACAGGATGCGTTGGATGAATGAGACATGCTAGGACAGACAAGTACACACCACAATCAATAAAAAACGTTTACACAGAACAAAAAAGAACACATTTTATTCAAACAAAACTTAAGAAGCACTTTGAGCTTCAGTCTCGGCTTTGCGCTTAAAGAGATCCTGCATGTTGACAGCCTGGTAGTTTTTGTTCGGCAGGAAGCGTCGCATACAGGGTGTGATTAGGGCGGGATCCATCTTATTAAGATCCTCCCAGCCGAAAGCCAAGCTAGCCAACAGGGAAATTACGGTACAAATAACTCCACCGAGGGCGGTGTACCAAAAGAAGGATAAATGGTAGAGGTTACGCTCCGAGGGCCTAGAAAATGAATACTTGACGAATGTTTCTAAGACCAAACCCAGATCCCATACTTACCTGTACCCATGGATGGTCTCCTGGACGGTGACATTGTCAAAGGCATAGTCACAGCCATCTACGGAAACAGGTAACTTGGGATACCGAATCTCGCCCTCCATCTGAGCCAACTGAGCCTTGACGCATATCCAGGCCACGACCAAAAAGGACACCAGGCTGCCCACCATTACGCTCTATTAGGAATATAATTTACTTAGATTTTAATTTAATTTGAAAAGGGAAGAACTCACCTTTCCCTTCACCCAAGGCAGACACACGCCCATGGCATAAATGCCCAAAAGTGGACCCATAGACACGGCCGCTGTGGTGGTGGCCAAGGGAACGACCATTCCCAGCTTCTCCACAATGTTGACCAAGCCAATACAGGAGAATCCAAACACAATGACTATGGCTCGCAGCCAGAAAGCAGTCTGCCGTTCCGTCAAGGGCTTCCTCAGCAAGGGTCTCACGATATCCTGGGTAATCACACATGCCAAGGAATTTAGGCCCGTGGAAAGGGAGCTCAGAGCAGCACTAAAAACGCCAGCCACAAAGAGTCCTGGCAAACCGGGCAATGAACCCAAAGTGCGCATCATCAGCAAAGATGGCAACTGGTCACTGGCAGCCGCCAACTGTGAAGGGGAAAAATCTAAATATATATTTATTTATAACTTAATTTTATCTGCTATTTACCTTAGTACTTATGGGATCACAGTCATGGTAAACAGCGTACGAGACCAAACCCATATAGCTGCAGCAGCTCAGGAGGAACATCAGGAGCAGAGTGAAGACAAGCATACAGCGCTTGGCATGGTCATAGCTGGGCAGGGAAAGGAATCGCTGTATGGACACCTGGTTGACATCCGAGGACTGTATCTTGTGCAAGGTGCCGCCCACAATGACGGACAACATGGACAGACGCACCGTGGGATCCCAGGTCCACCTGTAAGAGCAATTATCAGCCTTAATTAATCATGGCCAAGGCCAAGCGACTCACTCCGGCGTATTGAGGCGACCGCCGTCTTCGTTGCGCTGCAGGACCACGCCCAGGCCGCCCACATCGAAGGTGCCCTTGATGCAGACCGCCAATATGGAACCGAACATAACAAAGCTCTGGATGACATCTGTCCAGACCACGGCCTTCAGTCCGCCCTGAAAGACAACGTCTTCGAGTTGTCGAGTTCTCGGGTTGGCAGAAAATTTAATTAGGGCTCACCACACACGTGTAGAAGGTGCAGATGGTGCAGACAATGGGCGTAATCACATGGATGCCAGTGCCGGTCACTGAAAGCTCAAAATGCAAAGTAAATGCGAATATATATGCATGTATGCACTTGAGAAAAATAAGTAGGTTAACAGGGAGGGGAAAAAACATTAAATTAGCAAACCACTCACAGAATTATGAAAGAGTATACATAAGTCTTAAGTTATAACCCGACTAAACCTTTAATAGTTAAATTACATGACTAAAAATAACCTCATTTCTCTCAGTGCCCACATAGCTAGTTAATGGGAACTCTTGTTGTGCATAAACCAAAATCAAACTCACCCTGATTATAGGTTATAGCCGGCACATACAAGCACACCGGCAACCAGACCATCTGCGTGGGGAAAGTGGAAATGTGGAAACAGAGGAAATTCAAAGGAATTAGCAATAAATTAAGGATTGCAATACTCACGGTTCCCACAATGAAGAGAACGGAGCCCAAATTGCGTATGCCAGCCCCATAGCGCAATTGGAAGTACTGAAGGTTTAAGGGATTCGTGTTAGATTTAACAAATTTCAGAGGCAGTAATACTTAGACAAAATATGGTTTCATGCTGTGCTATTTACAGACCCTAAAATTAAAGCTAACTCTTCGGAAAGAAACTGAAAAGTGCATGTTAGGGTGGCATTTTATTGGAAACTACATGTCAATGGGATTAGTTTCTAGGCTTTCTCATTCGGGGCCTTAAGGTTGGTCTCGTCCAGCTTGACGCTGGTATAGTTTGCCTTCTGGAACCTGCGAATGCAGGGCGAGAGCAAATCAAGGTCCACATCCTCGGACTTATTCCGCCCAAAGACAAACCCTGCCAGATGGGCGGTGATTACGCCCACTGTGGCCCCCATCGAGCTGTAGAACATAAAGGACACATTGTAAAGCTGCTGGGCGAATGTCAAAGATCTATAGGGAATAAGCCCCAGAGGTAAGTGGTTACTGGTTAGCTCTTGATCAGGGCAGGACTTACGCAGACTGCGAGGACATGGCAAAGGTGGCATTGGCAGGTGTCACCAAGGGATGCTCGAACTCGTAGTCACAGCCTTCCACGCTGACGGGCTTGCTCTCAAACTGGATTTCCCCGGAGTTAATGGCCAGTTGCGCCGACAGGCACAGCCAGCCCATGAAGAAGAAGGAGCAGAGTGACCCAACAATGGCGCTCTATAAAAAATTGCATTAGTTCCTAAGTCTCATTCTGGAAATGAGGTGGCTAACATTGGACTTGATGCTCGGGCACAGCAGGCCCATGACAAAGAGACCCAGCAGCGGACCCTGAACCACCGAACCAATGGTCATGGACAGTTGCATCACATGGGAACCCATTCGCTCGACCACGAACACCAGGGCCACACTCAAGACTCCAATGATCACCGTGCAAAGTCGCATAATGATAGCTGTTTGGTGTTCGGTAAGAGGCTTCCTCGCTAAAGGCCTTATGTAATCCTCCAGGAAGACGGCGGCCAGGGAATTCATACCCGTGGAGAGGGAACTGAGAGCAGCACTGAAGACTCCGGCCACAAACATGCCGGGTACGCCAGGGAACGAGCTCAAGGATTGCACCACCAGCAGGGGAACCAACTGATCCTTGGCCACGGCCAACTGAAATTTATTTCAGAGTCAGTAAGTCGTAAAAAAAATAAATTAAATATTCCCAAACCTTGGTGGTCAATGGATCGCAATCGTAGTAAGTTGCGTACAGCAGCAGTCCGTTGTACATACATATGGCCATCAGGACCACTAGTCCGAAGATGAACAGGAACGAGGTCTGGGCCATCTCCTTGATGCCAGGCAGCGACAGGTAACGCTGTGTGATGATCTGATTGCAGCCCAGGTTGTAGGCGTTGTGCGCCAGGTTGCCCACCAGCATGGCCATCATGGACATTCGCACCTTGGGGTCAAGCGTGAATCTGCATCGGAAATGTGATAGATGAGGCATAGGTCCCGCCCTAGTCAACCGTTTTCACCTACTCGGGCCACTCGAGGCGTCCGCTTTCAAAGTTCCGCTGTATGACCACTCCCAGCCCGCCCACATCCATGGTTCCCTTGATAATGACAAAGAATATGGCTCCCACCATAATGACGGTCTGGATCACATCCGTCCAAACGACGGCCTTCAGGCCACCAACTGTGGTGTAGAAAATGCAGACGAGGCATACGATGGGCGTGATGACATGGATATTTATGCCAGTAACTGGAAAGGTAACAGGAAAGGTCAACTCTCTCTCTCTTTGGGTTTAAATAAATTCAAAGAAGTCAAAGCTTTGTGAATAATATGATTTGTCAAAAACCTGTCTTATGAGAATGATTTTAATAAGCATATACATTATAGAATGAAAGTATATACATTTACTTACTTATTACTGGGTGTAAGATATTGCTATGCATGGTGCATGGTGTTTCATTAAATAACTTTAGGTCTGTGCAGTGCTTTTAAAGATACATTCAAGTGCAATTAAAAATATAATAGAGTGAAATTAATGATACAACAAATGATAATGGACTTTATTGATAGATAATCTGAGCCTAAGCTCGGTTGCAAATTAATTCCTCATTGAGGAAGTTAGAAACAGGCAAGTACATCTCAATTTGAACACAAAAACATCAGTTACTTGATGGTTCATATATCTTCAAGTTAAAGCCTATGACTTTTCGGTGGCTTCCTTAAGGGTATTCTCGTCCAGGTTAACGCTGGAATAGTTCGACTTCTGGCGTTTGCGTATGCAGGGGGAGAGCAACTCGGGATCCACGGAACCGTCCTTATTTCGGCCAAAGAAAAAGCCGGCCAGATGTGCGGCTCCCACGGCCACGCAGCCCCCCATGACAGTATAGAACATGAAGGAGATGTGGTAGAGCTCCTCCGCAAAACTGAGAGACCTGTGGGCGGTTCGGCACATGAGAAAACGCAAACAGACAGACAGTGACGGGTTCTGGCTAACTTACGCTGACTCTGCACTCAAAATGGTGGCATTGGCAGGTGTCACCAGGGAACGATCGAACTCGTAGTCACAGCCTTCCACGCTAACCGGCTTTACGTCTGCCTGAATTTCCCCAGAGTTAATGGCCATCTGGGCCGAAACACTTAGCCAGCCCATGAAGAAGAACGAGACCAGAGATCCCGCAATGGCACTCTTAAAGCAAAGAAATATTATATTGTAGTAAGGAACAGACCAACACAAAGGACAAGAGGTCACTAACTTTGGAGTTGATGCTGGGGCACAGCAGACCCATCGAAAAGAGACCCAGCAAGGGACCCTGGACCACTGAGCCCAGTGTGATGGCCAGCTGCATCACATGGGAGCCCATTCGCTCGACTACGAAAACCAGGGCCACACTCAAGATTCCGATGATCACCGTGACGAGGCGCATGGTGATGGCGGTCTGGCGCTCAGTAAGAGGCCTCTTCGCCAGTGGCCTTATGTAATCCTCCAGGAAGACGGCGGCCAGGGAATTCATGCCAGTGGACAGGGAACTGAGAGCAGCACTAAAGACTCCGGCCACAAACATGCCGGGCACGCCGGGAAAAGAGCTCAGGGATTGCACCACCAGCAGGGGAACCAACTGGTCCTTGGCCACGGCCAACTGTAACACATTTCGCAGTCAGTGGAGTTCTTGAAACACTGAACAAATAATCTCGAACCTTGGTGGTCAATGGGTCGCAGTCGTAGTAGGTTGCGTAGAGCAGGAGGCCGTTGTACAGACACAACGCAAACATGAGAATCAATCCCAGAATGAAGAGGAAGGATGTCTGTGCCATCTCCTTCACCCCGGGAAGGGACATGTACCGTTGGGTCATCATCTGATTGCAGCCAAACTGGTAGGTGTTGTGCCCCACAGTGCCCACCATCAAGGCCAGCATGGACATGCGCACCTTGGGATCGAGTGTGAACCTGTTTTCGAAGTGCATTCAAACGTTGATGAAAATGGTTCAGAATGGCGGAAGACTTCCACCTACTCGGGCCACTCTAGGCGTCCACTGTCATAGTTGCGCTGAATGACCACGCCCAGCCCGCCCACATCGAAGGTGCCCTTGATGACCACAAAGAATATGGCTCCAATCATAATGACGGTTTGGATGACATCCGTCCAAACAACCGCCTTGAGGCCTCCAGCCGTGGTGTAGAAAATACAAACGAGGCAAACAATTGGCGTGATGACATGGATATTAATGCCAGTGACTGGAAAAATTAACATGAAATAAATGCAATTTATGCTAAATTTATATATTTACAGTTCAAAACAATCGGTAATTGGGATGATTTTCAGCATGATTTAAACCAGACATGCTTACAAAGCTAAATATTCATTACAATCAAACATTTGCATATGTTACAAATGACACAAATCAACGATGAATGATTTATAGTAAAGTTCAGTCAAAATTTTGAATTCATTGATGACTCTAGGTTCTTGACAATTTAAATGATTTTATTTTGCCACTTCTTCGCTATAACTTGAAGTTCTTACCTTGATTAAAGGCCAAGGCCGGTACATAGATGACAATTGGCAGCCAGACGAGCTAAGGGAAAAAACAATTTCAAGGCTTTAAGGTAAACTCTGGGGACTTCCTGCAAGCAGCTTGCACTTCGTTGCACTCAAAATTGAATTCTACTTACATTTGCTCCCGTGAAGAAGGCGGATCCCAGCAGACGAACGGACTTGTTAAAGCGCAACTCGAAGTACTGAAAATATTTTTTTCCATTGTCGGATTGTCGGCGTCGGGTTAACACAATAAAGATGCGCACAAACACTCGCAGGGACACTGACCAGCAAGGCAGCAGGGCAGCAGGGCAGTGCAGTGCAGAGCGTGTGTGCGGCAACGCGGCGCATACATAATCGACTATTACTCATACGACATGTAGCCAGCACCAAACTTATAAACTACGACTGTCCGTATGCCAAGCCGGCGCACAATTGGTATTGTTCGGGCTTATTGCAGCCCGGCATGGCATTGTGTGCCAAATCCCCGTGGATACACATGCATATCCCTTTCACAATCCCAATTCCCCATTGGCATGCAAATAAAGTGAACCCTTTCAGGCGATTGCACGCTGCTTTTTTGTCGGGAACACGGACACCTCCTTGTTCGCCTTGTCCTCCCTTTAACCTTACTTACATATTAACATGCCAGCAAATATTACCAGATTCCAAAGATTTCGTACACTCGAAAACATTGAATTAATGCGTAACATGCAGTCCGCTAAGTAAACACACACTTCTCCATGCGATTGGACAACGTTCTGCTTACCTCATAGGTGGATGTCAGCTGGAGGTTGCAGAACACCGGCAGGAAGATGTACCACGAGATGGTGCCCGAGATGGCCAGCGTCACCAGGATGAAGGCGTACTGGGTGCCGTACACGTAGATTTCCGTCGAGGTTCCCAGCAGCGAGATGCCAGACACGAAGCTGAAAGTGGGATTTCATAAAATATTAGTTCAGGCTAATTACGGCTGGAGCCCAAAGTTCAAGTCATCGCTAATTGTGCGCCGATTGATCGGTACTTTGGCTAAGTTTCTCTCTTTGTATTTTGGGCCTGAACCAAAAATAAACTTAAAGCCCATTTTTAATTGAATTAGGTTCCACCACTCAAGCTGCTTACCCAAGTCAAGGTAGAGGACAGGGCTCAAAAATTGTGAAACAACTTTAAGGTTGAATTTGATTAGCTTCAGAACAAACACAGAGAACTTGTATTAAATTCGACTTAGATAATAATAATATTTATTTAATAATAATATTTAAATAATATTTAAAAAATATAAATATTTAATAATGATTTTTAAATATTATACAATATTTTTGATTTATAATTCAATTTTAGTTTTGAGGAGATGTAGTTACTTTTTCCCATGAAAACTATTTATTTCCCAACATTCCTAATGCTGCAGTTTTTACTTTCTAGTCACAGAAACTTTTTAATATTTTAAAGAATACAACAAATGGCTTGAAATTTTAGACAGTGTATATACTGTTGATCCTTAAGTTTTTAATTAAATTAAGTTTAGACCAATCAATCACGGAAATGTGTGTCAAAACTTTTACACAGGTGTCAAGAAATTATGAACCTAACTTTAAGGTAAAAAAAAAGTTTGAGATTAATGATATTATAGCTGCGTAAGTCCTGGAGAGTTTTTAATTCAATTAGGCTTGCTTCAAAGCATTTGTAGATTCCAACTAGAACTTAAAGTTCACCAGATTACCAAGGTAACTTTAAGGTAAAATTCCATCAACCAGAACGCGGATTAACCTAATGTCTGGTCTAGCATTTCGTGTAAGTTACTTTGCTGTGGCCCAAGCATTTCGTAATCTGATTTTAATGATTAATGTCCATAACAATCATCATTTCAATTTTGGCCACAAAACAAATGAATTGCCGCCACAGACACACAGCAAGTTGACGGCGGCCAAGAGAGAAATGCCATTAAAAGTTGATAACAAGCGGCGTTAAAGTACGCAGACACACAACGACACGTTTAAAAAATACAAAAAGACCAAAGAAAAAAAAACAAAATAAACAAAAATTGAAAAATCTGCAAAGCACAAAGGACATTTTGAAGGAAACAAAAAAAATGATGGCATGTAATTGTAATTCAAAGCACGTTGGCTGAATTTGTTGCAAAAAGCAAACGACAACAAATAGAATGCCATAACAATAAAAGGCTCACGAAACAATTGTCAGCGGGCGAGGCAAATGACCAAAGCCCCGGCCCTAGGATAGGCAGGATTGCCAGGATTGCGGGGTCCAGGTCGGTCATTAATGCGACGACGACGCCTAAGACAAAGGGACCGCACCCGTCGAAAGGTGCTTGACCAAAACGTGTCAAATACAATGCCCAACACCCACCCGTTCGCTGGGCCAGGACCAAGGTCACTCGGCCGAACCGGCGAACGGCGAAGAAAAAGTAATTTGGGCAAATTATTTGAGTTTGCGGCTTGGCGCAAGTTTAAATAACTTCAATCTGGCTTAGACACCCAAAGCGGCTAAGTTGTATTTATATGCCAGATACCCACCCACATATATGTACATATATATTACTCGCAAAGTTCCGCAAGCCATTTCAATATCAGGACAATCAACACGGGCCACCCCCTAATAGGCTTGACCCTGACAATGAATATTGTTTACGCAATCTCTCCTCCAGTCTTGTGTCGGAAACTTTTAAATAAAATGCTACACTGTTTGTTCTGGCCAAACAACTCGCCGAGAGCCAGACAATCCTGGACTGGGCCAGATTATTCCCTCGGCCAGATTACGTATACGCACGTTTGGCTGATGGCACGAAATAAAGCGAAATGGCTGAAAATATATATATATATTTTGATTGATTTGGCCGGGGATAAGTTAAGCCCATTACGATAATTTGTGCAAATATTAGCCAAGTCCAAGTGAATGCATCGCATTCAATTTAAGGAGATTAGCCCGGCTTAAAGGGACTGGAACAACGAATTTACAAATTTTCCTGCCGGCCACTGTTTCGAACCTGCCTGTTTTGCCTCGTCAAAAGCAATTAAACATGAAGACACTGAGGAAAATATCGGTTGGTAAAAATTACAGAATTAAATTTGCTTATAATTTTAAATGGAATAAATTTACCTAACATGGTAAAAAGAAATAATTACATCAAAATTAAGCAAGTAATTTCTGCAATTCTGATGGCAGGTGCATCGAAAAATATATAAAATATATTTTAATGATTAATAGATTTTGAATAATTCTAGGTCTTTTAATTGGGTTTTAATATACAAATACTAGCAGACCTGACCCGCTTTGCTGGGTCCGAGCTAATGCTAGCTAGAACGTTGTTTTGCCATGTATATCATTTGTAGAAAACTATAAAAGTATGCTTTATTTATTTATTGTACAATATATTTGGTTAGTCAGATTACAATACGATCATTATGAATTAATAAAATTTTATCAAATGAAAAGTACAACTAACAGGAATTATATAAAAAATTATATAGCGTACCCTGTGCACACTTCGTAGTGCATTAAGGAAATAAAATTTGGGACGTCATACTCGAAACGCGAGAATCGTTGCTTCATTAAGAGTTTCTCAAAGTGATGAGCAGCGTGCGGCTACGAATTCTGCTGTTGCTGCTGCTACTAATCGTCGTCGTGCAGCTATTCGAATGCAACAAAATGCGGTTCTTCATATTGTGCTTGAAAGAGCAGCATTTAGTTATGATTGTACTCTTGATTACGCTTCACATAGAACTGTATTGATCGGTGCAATGGATCAAGTATGCAAGCATTGTAAAGCATTGAAGTTTAAAACCGAAACACCTGGATTGTGTTGTGCTAATGGTCAAATAAAGTTACCTGATTTGATGCCACCGCCGGAACCGTTGTGTTGTTTGATTTTGGGTGGTGCACCGAATTCGAATCATTTTTTGAAGTACATACAGACGTACAATTCGTGCTTCCAAATGACTTCATTCGGTGCTACGAACATAATTAGTGATAACTTTATGCCGACTTTTAAGGTAAATTAACATTTTACAAAAATTAATGTTTCTTTTGATGATAAAGCAACGTTCGACTTTGAACATTTCGATTCTCAACAGATTCAAGGCCAAGTATACCATCAACTTGGTTCTTTGTTGCCCTTCCCTGACCAAAGTTATCAATTTTTGCAAATTTACTTTGTGGGCAAATTTACGTGGCCGTACCATATCGATGTTAAAATTGGTTCAAATTAAATCACACCAATTTCCAAAAACAACTGGAAAAAAAACTTTTCCTTTTTTTTCACTTTACGACTGTGTGTCGCTATTCATGCCGAATAGAGAATGAGCCTATACGTCAGCATTCCCCAGAATGGGAAAAGGCTGCCGCCAGGCCCACTTCGACCCAGCCAATATTTTATTTAAACCTTTTTTACGAATTATACATATTATAGGTTTCTGGTCACTATTATAATTATTATTAGTTATTCATCCGCTCCAGCTCTGGAATGGGCGATCCTGCAGGGGAGGTCAAGTTCTCTGTTTCGTCTCAAGGCACATCCATCGGTAGTAGAGGGGTATTAGTGTTATACACTGTGTAGTAATAACTCCGTGGACCAGATACCGGTAGAATTCGTTGAACTTCAAGTGCACGCTCTAGCTCACGTTGTTGCCTTAGTCTCACTTTGAGAAACTCTTAATGAAGCAACGATTCTCGCTTTTCGAGTATGACGTCCCAAATTTCTACGTGACCGTACCATATCGATGTTAAAAACGTTCATAACTTACGAACCAAAGCACATACAGGCATCGTATATACATACAAACCACCGTATTGATACCACCTTTCAAACAAAAAAAAATTTTTGAAATCGGTCAACGCACTGAGCCTAACACTGATTACAAACACTTTTTGCGTTTAATTTTTATATATATAGATTATGTATGCAGTAATTTCCAGCCAAGATTAATGTTAATTAAATTTTATTCCACATTAAAAGAACAATTAAAAGATTTAGTTATTTAATTGTGTTAACTATTACTTTAAAACACTTAAATTCTGTTGTAATAATTACTTTAATGGACTAAATTCAATATGCCTCATAAATGAGTTTTCAAAAATCCTTTTTTTAGGTATTAAGTAATTAATTTAATATTTTATTTAATTTTCTATCTAAAGGATTTTATTTACTATATCAAAAGAATGCACAATGGCACATAAATAAACCTGTAAAATATGTATAGGTTCATATTCATAGATTTTAAGGAGTTTTTTTAAATATAATACGAGTTTTGTAATTTAAAAATGAAATTGAATAAAGAAACATAATTTCAGAACCCTGCCTTGTCATCAATTCCTCAAATAATGATACTTAATAAAATGACAGTATATTTCCCCAGTGTATAACCTATTAGCTGGCCGCCATGAAACACGCAGGACCAATTTAGCATTTGCATACAAGCCCGTTGCCATAGCCGGAACTGGGCTCCTCCCCAACGTGAACTGTGACTGTAACTCACCTGGCCACAAGTGACAGCGCGACCGGAAATACTTTCATTTGGCGCCCGCCCACCAGGTAGTCCAGCGCCTCAGAGCCACGCCTCTCCTCCAGGCCCGCCGCCCCGGCCCCATCCTTGCCGGCCAGCTTCTTCCTCTTCTGCTTCTTCTCTATAAAGCCAAAATAGAAGCCGATAACTGCGCACACGGCCAGCATGGCGATGAAGACCAAGTAATCAACAATGCCAAAGTGCTGCAGTGCCTGGCTCAAATCCTTCACGCTGAGTTTCTCTTCCGCATCTTCCGGATTGGATGAAAATGAGTGGGATGAAGTGGGCGTTGGCGTGGGCGAGGGAGTGGGGGTAGTCCCTGAGGAGGTCCTGGAGGGACTGGCGCCAGTTGTTGAGCCTGCAGAGACCGTGCTGCTAATTATGGCCACTGTCTTGGCAATCGCATTGACCACCGTCGTAGCGGCGGTGGTGGTGGTGCTGCTGCCTTCCAGGGTGGATGTGGATTCCCCCAGCTCCATGGGTTCGGCAGTGGCTGACATTATTTCCGGGACCGCAAGTTGCTTTTATGTAGTTTATTTTTATCGACTTCCAGCCGCTCGCTTTAATGCGTTTTAGCTTTGATTACTTTTGCATTAGTTTTGCCACTCGCACACGCACTGTGAATTGAATTCGATTTTCATTAGGTATTTTTCTCCTTTATTTTGGGAAAGCACTCGGTACTTTAATCGCTTAACCGGAATAAGTTTTCGGGGAATTCTTATTGAATTTTCATTGCTTTCGCTAGAAAAGAAAATTAGACTTAAACGGTGAAAGTGGAACTAGCACTAGAGAAAGGACTTAGCAGGACACTTGAAGTTTAATAAAATAATTTGAAGAAAGGGAAGAATTAAATTATACATAAAGACGATAATTTTGAAATCAAAATAATTGCATTGCTTTAACTAATTACAAAGAAAAACTGAGAATATTTAAGGTAATTCTGTTTAAAAGGCTTGTACTATATTTATTTTGCATTAGTTAGGATAAAAAGTGATTTATATAAATTAAGCTTTAAATAAATCAAGCTCAATCTTCAAATCGTATAAATTATTACTCAAGAACAGAATAAATATTACAGAAACTACTTTATATAAAGATAGTTAAGCTTAAAAGAACTTTTGATGAAACTCTTATGCAATCTTATATCACACACGCACTCAAGATCCTTGACTTTCGGAAGCAGGATATTTCAATTGACGGGAGCCCGCACAAGCGTACGATCCGAATCTCCACCGAGCACTGAACTCACTTTCCGACTCAAGCACCGTAGGAGATCGCCGTAGATCTTATCTAGCTTCTAGGCGCCGCAGCATTCGGCACCAGCATCAGCGTCAGCATCGTCAGAGCACGCCGATCATAATTCACGCAAATCTTGTAAGTGTGACTGGGGCTTTGTGTAAGGCTTCATCGCCTAATTGGCCAGGGGCATGTCAGACGCGGAGACCTGGCGAGATGAATAGATAAGTGCACACCCCCATTCGGGGTGTGATGCGATAGTGGATAATATCGTCGTCTAGCCGCAGATCTGCCAGATTGTAAATTACTTTCTTTGTACGCGGACGTGGCCCAGCCAAGACTTTATTGCCAGTGTGTCGGTTATATATAAAAATGCATATCCCTAGAACTTTACAACTCTTTAAAAAAAAAGGGGTAAATTTCCACGAGAATACGTTAAACTCTGACTGTTGAGCAAATCACTTCGCTGTGGTTCAAACGAGTGGCTACTGGTTTTGACAACACTGCTAGATAACGTTAAAAAAAAGCAGAAGATACAAAATGGTATTAATTAACACTGCAAAACATAGAATTTTAAAAACATTTGGTACATATTTTTTAACATTAAAATACAAGATAAAGGTAGTTCTAAAAAATACAGATGAGTGGAGTACTTCAAAAACTATGGTATAATCGAGTGATAAACAAATACATAAGAAATTAATTTATAAGAAACTAAGGTTTCAAAACCATCTATCACCACCTTGGTTTGTTAAGCTGCGAATCATGAATTGGATGTTATAATATTAAAAACTAATGTTTAAATTTTTTACATTGCTTTTAATTTGTTATTAGAAGTCATATGATGGAAGTAATCATGGCAGAGAGTCTGGATAAGTCTGGTATAAAGGTAAATATTTAAGAAACTTGGTTAAATAAGTATTAATGCCCCTTTTTGTATTGTTAAAATTGTACTTAAAAATATTTTAAAACTATTTATCTTATATTATTCCATGTAGCACAGTGTCACCTTTATACTTTGTTTTAACTGATGATTAGGCTGGAATACTTAATATTTGCTGAATGCGCCCAGTCAAGGCCAAGACGTGACGTATGCGTGTTGAATACGATACCAACTGGGATCTAATTAAATCCTAAAAGGTTTTTTTTTGTTTGTTACCACCACCCCGTCAGGCTTGAGTTCCGCCATGAAAGGCAACCATTTCATGGCATTTTCTGCTGCGCAACAGGATGCGACACAAATTCAATTTTGAAAATGGCCAGCAGAGTTAGCTAACCGTCCGAATGCCCCAATTGGCCATATCCGACAGGCAATGGCAATCAAGTTCGACTCCACAACCCAATGAAAAACGTAACTCAATGCGGCATGTCAAGTGGCAAAAAGCGATGGAAAAAACCATGTCAGTTGTACACAGTTGCTGTACTGTGGCAGCTCCTTCATCTCTGTTTTATTGGGTTTAATGCACATAATCAGCGAACAATGCCTGTGATATCATCCATGTTATTGTTGCTGCAGCAATTTACACAGTGCCTCAAAATAGTCTGCTGCACTGGAGGCTCTCATCCTCCTTGGCTCGCATAAATAGCCAGCACACCACCAGCAACTAATTGATTTTTGACAATCAATTACGGCAATTACTTACGTCTCGGCGCAGGGTCGAATGGATGAGGTAAATTCAATTTGTGGAAACCTACAAAACGCACACACAACGTGACTCCAGCTTTTGGGTAATCTTTACCTGAAGTAATCCTTGGGAGCAAGGTCAGCCTCGAAATAGTTGAAGAAGCTTCCAGGAAAGACGCTTTGTAATAAAGTGTTTCCAGCTAAGATTGTGGATAAAGGGAGGATTTCCTAAATGCAATTTACTTGGAAATAATGAGTACTGCTTGTGTATTTCAGCAGCATTGTGCCTTCCGATTATTGATAATTTATCGAGTTTAAGGATTTCACTAGAATAACCATGGATTTGTATTAATCTCGTTAAATAAAGTATAATAATTCTGTTTTAGAAATACCTGTGACTGAATTCTGATTAATTTAAGAGACAATGAGAATAAAATATATTATTTAATACAGTTTTAATGACTTATACTTGTCTTATGGATGGAAAATTTCCAATTGCTCCAATAAAAAATCTGGATTGACGTAGCTTCCATCAATTTTAATCCTATTCCTAAAAATAGTCTTACCATGTCAGGCTGTCCCAAATGTAAACAATAGAAATTACACCATGTTGAAACGGCATGACGAACGTGTAACAATAATAGTAAACAAAAGATAAAATCATAATTAAATTCGTAAATCTGTGCGCAGTACTTGTGGGCGGCCTTAAAGAGCTGAACTAACCCACAGATAAAGGCCAGTGGCAACCGCAATATAAAACCCCGGCCCAGAGTAAATATGGCGCCAAAACAGAAATAATAAAAAGATGATGAAAAAATGCCACAAAGCTCTGCAAAATTTAGTTATTTTGTTTTTTTTTGTTGGAGCAAAAAAGGATAACCCGAGTTTAGCATATGCAAAATAATGGCCAAAAAAACCGGCAATGGCCGCCGCTCAACACTTGACTTCGGCCAGGCTTAATTTGTCTGGGAACCGCAAGTGTTTTTGGCCTTATGACTTGGCGCAGAAAATGCCAGCTTAACTCAACGGGAAGCAGCCGCCCAAGTCCACTCACCTGGCACCCTTTTGTGAGGAAAATCCGAAGCCAACCGAATGTTTGTGCAGTTAGTGTTTGGAAATGTTCCATTTCCGGATGCAAGCTGCAGCTCCTCCATTTGCTCAAAGCTCCCTGCAGTTGCCTTGACTTTGGATAAATTTCGTTTCTGTTGTGTGTTTTCCCTGTTCTGATACCCCTTAAATATAAAGGCGATGGGTGTATTGTTTGCGTAAAATATGTTTCTTTAGTTAGGTAATTAAAAGTATGTATTGAATTTATTTATTTATTTTCTACACAAAAAGGACTCTGAGCAGCATAAATAAATATTTGGCTAAATAACGGAGCTCTTACATTCCGCTGAACCCGGATAATCATTTGGTTATGCTCGCAGGACCAGACAAAGAGAATTTTAAGGATCGACCTCTTTCGTGTTTTTCATTTATTATAATTTATTTATTTTTTGTTTATTTGTTTTTATCTTCTTTTCAAAATGAAAAAATTCTCAAGCTCTTTTACAGTGCATCTGTAAGAGAAACTCTATCGCGCGCAACTTCTAGTACATTGCAGGAAAATCAGAAAAAAGAGAGCTCGAGAGATTAACACAAAAGCAGGATCCCACAATAGTGGGATTTTACAACAGCCCTCTCATTTGCAGATTAAGCGCAATAGGAAAAAACCGAACTAAACAGTTCTTTGGTACTTTAATGGGTATCCAAAAATCCATACATTGGATTTCAAAGTTGTTTCTTGTTTCGCTGTGTGTATTCCGTTTTGTGCACACACACTTGAGCCAATTTAACGCTTCCGTGTGCTTTTTACTTGCAACGCCTCGTTGACTGTGCGCTCGAAAACTTTGTGCTCGAGAAGAGGGCCAGGGGGAAAATGATTTAATTTTAGCTAAAAACCGAAAACACAATCCGTAAATTAGCGCTCTGCCATGTACACTCCAATTAATCCAGTTAAGTAATCGCTAGCATATTTCTTTGCCGCCAGAACTATTCGGGGCCATTGATTACACGGCCCACAAATTAAGACCAATTAAATCAAATCCAGATTGGGCGGGCGGATCCAGCGAAGCCCAGGAATCCCACGCAAATCGCGTGGCCTTGAACTTGCCACACAGCCCAGAGCCATTAGCCAGAAGCCAGACTCCCTTCGATCTAATTTCTTACTCAGCCTCCGAGCCTACATACATATTCACCCGGGGGCATTTATGCCCAGACACATGGCCAGAAATCGTCTTGGCCCTTTGGAGAGTTGCGCTGATGCCGATGCCGGGGAACGGCTGAGAAAAGCTTGAATATGCATTATTCTTTCAGCTGGCCAGCCATCCGCTGGCAATCAGAAGTTGCTCGAGTGGAAAAATTAAATGTATTTCTCTGTCCAAACATGTGAAGTGGGTTTGGGATGGATTGAAAAGTGCTTGGCTCCAAGTTGTGGTTCCAGGAATGGTGTCTGAAAAGTTGGCCATGAGCTCATGGCTTAAAGTTATTTAAAGTGTTAAGGTAAATATAAGCTGATCTGTATAAATAAATAAATGGGTAAGTGGATTTTATATTTCCATTCTCAGTTTTTTTCCTCTGCCTAAGTGTTATTTGCTTATCACTAAACCTAAAATAAATCCGATTGCTACCGGTATAAAGTCCCCGCAGAGATTAGAGAGGCTATCTATCAATCACATTCCGCTGTTTTTTAACTCATACGCCTGCATAATGGCGATCACAGGTTCGTTCACATAAATTCGGACCTCATGGTTTAGGGCGTAGTCTCCGTGGTTCCACTCTTCATCGTCCATGTGATGCATCACCTTGTTGGGCAGCCGATTGGCCAGCTGCTCTACATCCTCCACGGCGGCCAAGTCATCGCTGTCCGAGTACCACATGTGCACCTCGGAGGTGATCAGCTCCACAGGATACTCAGGTGGCTCTTCCGAGCCATAGACTTCCAGATTCTTCTTGGTTCCATGATCAAACTGTCGGAAGTAGCCGGAGTGATGCTCTTGCAGATAGTGCAGCATCTGATCGGTGGAACAACCCGCCGGATGGGTGGCCATAGCCTCAGGCATTGCCGTCTGAAGGAGATATATACATGAAATTTAAATATTGAGTAATCTAAAGTGGACTTTTCACTCACCATATTGACACGACCGCCGTCGTAAAGGGCCGCCATGGCGCCCTCGCACACCGGACGCAGCATAAAGTCTGGTTGGCAGAGATTGAAGAATAGAGCCATCACAAACTCATTGTGGGGCAGGAACTCCTGGGAGCCAAAAAGTATGTCAGAGATACCTCCATGGCCCAAATACCGAGCCACGGAACGCACGAAAGAGCTGCTCAAGTTCTTCATGATGGCCACCGGGGCGAACATATGGGCAGTCTTGATCTTATTGTTATATTCCGGCAACGTGGACATTCCGGCAAAGAAAACCGTAGTGCCCTGAGAGTGGCCCACATAGTGGATGGCCTCCTGCCCCTTGCCATTCTCCGTGTCCAGGGCATAGTCAATGATGGCGGTAATATCGTAAATGGCAATTTCATGCCAACTGAACTTCCAGAAATTCGGATTTTCCGTGGAGACCTTGGTGTGATTCCTGGAGTAGGAGGTACCACGTCCGTTGCCCATCCACACATCGTATCCAGCATCGGCTAGCAAATAGGGAAGACTATCGTTGGGTCCTTGCAGAATCCAGGCGTCAGAGCAGCTCGTCAGGCCATGTTGAAGGAGCACTATGGGTCGCTTTTCGTTTTGATTCTGCAGTTTGTGTGAATAGGGAATCCGGAAAACGCCCAGGACATAGCCATCCTTGGTGGTAATGTGATGATGCTCCGATGGGTAACCATGCAGAGCTGTGCGATCGGACTAAGGACAACGAAAAGTTATTCAAATATGTCGTAACCTTATATTAAATATTTTAAATATATTTTAAGCAAGATATTTAATCTAAATATTATATATTTTCTCACCGTTGTCAGTTTGCCCTTTAAGCTGACATGGGCCTCTGGGTTATCAAAAAGTTTATAGAAATCGATCGGCGCTTCTATAGCTGCGGCATAGCCGCCTGCCACCAATCCGGCCAGGATAACTAAGGCAAGGGTCTTCATATTGCCGCGATGGTTCGATGCCAACTGACTATGGCCAAACACATGACTTTCAGCTTTTGTAGCAGTCCGCGGGAGGTTTAATTTCAAGTAGCTCTTACTATCGAGGGTTTGATTATATATATAGACTGTTAAGATAATGCTTATTTTAGGAAAGCGTTAATCTTAAACTTCAACAACTCGGTTTAAAAGAGTAAACATTATAAATGAATTGAAACGAGGGATGGCAGAAAATATAAAAATATATATCTTCTATAAATTTCGTAAACGAAAGTCATAATATAAATCAATATTTTAAAGTTGCTATATGTGCAATAAATCTATGTTTATTAAATCATAGTGCCACACTTTCGATAATATATAAATCGCCGCTTTTTCTACATATATTATAGTACCTTTATCTCGATATACATTCCTAAATAAATCTAAACTATATTTTTACAGTTAAAAAAAGAAAACTTAAAATCTCAGTTGATCATAAAAATGGGTTAACCCCAAAACTAGTACACAGATTAGGCTCAGTACAGGAACGTGTGCCATAAAGTGATTGATGTTTCCGAATACAAACTAAACGCGTCATTTAGCGCACTTATAAAGCTTAACTTATCGCCTATTTAAGGCACTTGAGTAACCGTTCCGATAAACTAGCAAAAGAATTTACCCCCATCGACCATGAGAATTGTTATAGGTAAGTCATTTATAGATTTAAAAAGTGGTAGCTGTAAGCTTGTATGACCTCTAAATATAGTTGAAAATGGCTTTCTAATTACAAGAGTCGGCTAAGACCAATTAACTTAAATATGCACATGATGGAAGTGGGTTTCGAGTGGCAAGTACAAATCAGTTCAACTCCTTTCAGCAATGAAGTGCTCCTACTTATGGGCGTCTCAGCAATATCCGCTAGTGATAAGATTATGTGGAATCTATACATCTGATTTACATAAATATTAATTATGAGAGCTACCGTCTACAGTATTGCAGGTAAATAAAGTCACTCCGAAAGTCAAAGCCTCAAAAATGCGAAAAATCGTATTGACCAGATAGAAAAACGTAAGCCAAGAAAAACGTAAAAAAAATAATAAGCGACTATAAAAAGCATTCCTTCACTTTCGAAAAATCCCTTTAACCACATATAGTACATAAGTTATTAAACCGATTTATGAAACCGTCAACCCCTTTTTCTTAAAATAAATCCGATTGTAACCGGTATAAGTCCCCGCAGAGATTAGAGAGGCTATCACATTCCGCTGTTCTTTAACTCGTACGCCTGCATGATGGCGATCACAGGTTCGTTCACATAAATTCGAACCTCATGGTTAAAGGCATAGTCAACATGGTTCCACTCTTCATCGTCCATGTGATGCATCACCTTGTTGGGCAGCCGCTTGGCCAGCTGCTCTACATCCTCCACGGCGGCCAAGTCATCACTGTCCGAGTACCACATGTGCACCTCGGAGGTGACCAGCTCCACAGGATACTCAGGTGGCTCTTCCGAGCCATAGACTTCCAGATTCTTCTTGGTTCCATGATCAAACTGTCGGAAGTAGCCGGAGTGATGCTCTTGCAGATAGTGCAGCATTTGATCGGTGGAACAACCCGCCGGATGGGTGGCCAAAACCTCAGGCATTGCCGTCTGAAGAAGATTAATGTATGAAATTAAGTAATCTAAAATGGATTTATCACTCACGATATTGACACGACCGCCGGTATTGAGACCCGTCGTGGCGCCCTCGCACACCGGACGCAGCATAAAGTCTGGTTGGCAGAGATTGAAGAATAGAGCCATCAAAAACTCATTGTGGGGCAGGAACTCCTGGGAGCCAAAAAGTATGTCAGAGGTACCTCCATGGCCCAAATACCGAGCCACGGAACGCACAAAGGAGTTCGCCAAGTTCTTCATAATGGCCACCGGGGCCAACATATGGGCAGTCTTGATCTTCTTGTTATATTCCGGCAGCGTGGACATTCCGGCAAAGAAAACCGTAGTGCCCTGAGAGTGGCCCACATAATGGATGGCCTCCTGCCCCTTGCCATTCTCCGTGTCCAGGGCATAGTCAATGATGGCGGTAATATCGTAAATGCCAATCTCATGCCAACTGAACTTCCAGAAATTTGGATTTTTCGTAGAGATCCTGGTGTGATTCCTGGAGTATGTGGTTCCACGTCCATTGCCCATCCATACGTCGTATCCTGCATCGGCTAGCAAATAGGGAAGACTATCGTTGGGTCCGTGTATAATCCAGATATCAGAGGCGCTGAGCAATCCGTGTTGAAGAAGTACTATGGGTCGCTTTTCGTTTTGATTTTGCAGTTTGTGTGAATAGGGAATCCGGAAAACGCCCAGGACATAGCCATCCTTGGTGGTAATGTGATGATGCTCCGATGGGTAACCATGCAGGGCTGTGCGATCGGACTAAGGACAACGAAAAGTTTATCAAACATGTCGAAACCTTATAATAAATATTTTAAATATATTTTAAGCAAGATATTTAATCTAAATATAATATATTTTCTCACCGTTGTCAATTTGCCCCTTAGGCTGACATGAGCCTCAGGGTTATCGAAAAGTTTATAGAAATCGATCGGCGCTTCTATAGCTGCGGCATAGCCGCCTGCCACCAATCCGGCCAGGATAACTAAGGCAAGGGTCTTCATATTCCCGCGATGGTTCGATGCCAACTGACTATGGCCAAGCACATGACTTTCAGCTTTTGTAGCAGTCAGCGGGAGGTTTAATTTCAAGTAGCTCCTACTATCAACGGTTCGAATATATATTTAGACTGCCATCACTGTGCTTAATTAAGGAAAGCGTTAATCTTAAAGCTATAAAAGTCGGATTAACAGTGTTAACATTAAAATGAAGTGAGATCAGTGATGGCAGAATATATCAAAATATCGATTCTGTATCAATATTTTTAATGCAAAAGTCAATTATATATAATTCAATATTTTAACATTCCTATTTATGTGCAATTAACTTATATTGTTCTTTTGATAAAAATTTTAAATTTCTATTCTATTTCTATTTCCAAAAAATAAAGTTTTTTTGAAGGTTTGATATGTTCATTATTTAGTTTTAAGTACTTTAGTCCTTAAAATCTCAGTTGGCCATACAATTGGGTAAGCCCCAAAACTAGTAGTAAATTTAAGGCACTTGAGTAATCTTTCCGATAATCTAGGGAAAGAATTTGGCCCCATCGACCGTGCGGGTTGTTATAGATTATCAAGCCATTTATAGATTTAAAGAGGGTAGCTTTATACTTTTATGACCTCTGATTAAACATGGAAATGGCTTTTTGATTACAAGAGTCGGCTAAGATCTAGTGACTTAGATATGCACATAGAGGAAGTGGGTTTCGAGTGTCAAGTGCAAATCAGTTGGACTCCATTCGGTTCTCCTACTAATGGACGTCTCAGCTGTATCCGCTAATGATAAGATTTAGTGGAATCTAAGTAGTTCTGATTTCCATTAATGTTAATATATATAAATGCTCTGCGAATGGGCTATGTTCCCTATGTTCACTTGGCCTCGTACTCGTTGATGAAGGCTATAATCGGATCATTGATGTACTGGCGGACCTTCCAGTTGTTAATAAAGTCCATGTGATCCCATTCTTCATCCTCCATGTGGTGCATCACCTTGTTGGGCAGAGTGGCCGCCAATCGGAGGACATCTTCCACAGCAGACATCTCATCGTTGTCGGAGTACCAGAGATGCATTTTACTTGTGATCAGCCCGGTGGGGTAATCTGGAGGCACTTCACTGCCATACATCTTTAGATTCTTCTTTGTGCCAAAGTCAAACTGTCGGAAATGAGCCGATTGATGCTCCTGCATGTAGTGAACTATCTGATCTGTGGAGACACCAGCGGGCGACACTTCAGAAAACAAAGATTCGGCTGTCTGTAAGAAAAAAAGCATAATAATAATGTTTAATTTCTTTATTCATCATCAATGTTCAAAGATTCATACCGTATTGGTTCGTCCTTCCTCCACTTGGGTATCCTCACTGCTGCTGCAAAAACTGGAAACCACCGAATCTGGTCGACAGACATTATAGAATAAAGCCATGACAAAGTCGTTGTGTGGCAAAAACTCCTGAGAGCAGAAGAGCGTCGAGTACAGGTTGTTATATCCCAGGTATGGAGACAAAGTATTGACCATGAAGTCATCCATGTTGTCCATGAAAGCCACAGGGGCCAGCAAATGGCTGGTCTTGATCTTCCTGTTATATTCTGGCCGCAAAGACATCAGGACGAGCATCACCGTGGTGCCCTGGGAATGTCCTACATAGTGAATGCCCTCCTGATCTTTTCCATTCTCCGTGGACAAGGTGTAGTCGATGGCTGCGGCGATGTCAAAATATCCAATCTCGTGCCAACTGAATCGCCAGAAATTCGGATGCTTTGTGGACAGAGAGGTGTGGTTCCTGGAGAACCTATTGCCCCGTGCATTTCCCAACCAGACATCGTAGCCCGCATCGGAGAGGAGGAATGGCAGGCCATCATTTGGTCCCAGACTGGGCCAGATATCAGAGCTGGCGAAGAGACCGTGCTGGAGAAATACGATGGGTCGCTTTTGGTTCTGATTCTCAAGGTTGTGAGAATAGGGAATGCGGAAGAGACTGATAATGTAGCCATCTTCAGTGGTCACATAATGACGCTCGGCTGGGTAGCCATGTTCCTCGATAAAGTCAATCTGAAACAAAAGGATTATAACTAAAATTTAGAGTTTATATTTATTTATTATTCAAATAAAACTTACCGTGGTGGGGGCCTTGGCCAAAGACAGATGCGCTTCTGGATTGTTGAATAATTTATAGAAATCTGTGGCCGGCACAGGATCCAGTTCTTCGATCAGTGGAGCACATTGGATCATTATCCCCAAGAAAGTGCCTAACAAGGCGGCAAAGACTGCGATGTGAAAGGAAGGCATCTTGCGACTGAACTACGGCCAGAACCAATAACACACAGCCCTTATAAAGACCAACGCCAGGCACTTCAGTTGAGTGGTAATATTGATATGAGACCGATCAGCCCATGAGCCAATTAAATGTGTATAAACTCGAGTGGTGGTAATATCATAAACTGATAAACTCATAATATTCAACTGAAGTTGCCGTAGTTTTAAAACTGCTATCTAATAATATATATATTGGAATATACTTTTTGATGCCATCTAATATTGACATTCTTTGCATAAATAAAAATAATTTGCATAAATATAAATAACGTAACTTTAAAATTTTTCAATAACGAACTTAATTCATATTAGCCTCATACTCGTTCATTATGGCTATAATGGGATCATTGATGTACTGACGTACTTTCCAGTTAACGGCGAAGTCCATGTGATCCCATTCTTCATCCTCCATGTGGTGCATCACCTTGTTAGGCATTGTGGCCGCCAAGCGGAGGACATCCTCCACAGCAGCCATCTCATCGTTGTCCGAATACCACAAATGCATTTTGCTTGTAATCAGCTCGGTGGGGTAGTCTGGTGGTGCTTCGGTTCCATATATTTTCAGATTCTTTTTGGTTCCAAAGTCGAACTGCCGAAAGTGTCCCGATTGATGCTCTTGTAGGTAGTGCAGAATTTGATCAGTGGAGATACCAGCGGGCATGACGCCTGCTATCACAGCATCAGCCGTCTATAAGGTTTATAAAAAATCATTTAAAATAAAAAAAGGCATGAAATAGATAGAAAGCAAACCTTATTGGTTCGTCCTTCCTCCAATTGGGTATCCTCACTGCCACTGCAAAAACTGGAAACGATCGACTCCGGTCGGCAGACATTATAAAGAAGAGCCAGAACGAAATCGTTGTGTGGCAAAAACTCCTGGGAACAGAAGAGCACCGAGTATAGGTTGTTAAATCCCAGATAAGGGGACAAACTATTGACCATAAAGTCATCCATGTTGTTCATGAAAGCTACAGGAGCAAGCAAGTGGCAAGTCTTAATCTTCTTATTATATTCCGGCCTCGTGGACATCAGGACCAGCATCACTGTGGTGCCCTGAGAGTGGCCCACATAGTGAATGCCCTCCTGATCTTTTCCATTCTCCGTGGACAAGGTGTAGTCGATGGCAGCGGCGATGTCATAGTACCCAATCTCGTGCCAGCTGAAGCGCCAGAAATTAGGATGCATCGTAGATAGAGAGGTGTGGTTCCTGGAGAACCTATTGCCCCGCGCGTTTCCTATCCAGACATCGTAGCCAGCGTCTGAGAGCAGAAAGGGCATGGCGTCATCAGGTCCCAAGCTTATCCAGCCATCGGAGCTGGAGAGAAGGCCGTGTTGGAGGAAGACAATGGGTCGCTTCTCGTCCTGATTCTGAAGGTTGTGGGAATAGGGAATGCGGAAGAGACTAATGATATAGCCATCTTCAGTAGTCACATAATGACGCTCGGCTGGGTAACCATGATCCTCGATAAAATCCACCTAATAATAATAACAATAAAATGTTTTACAATATCTGAGTTATTATATTATTAAAAATAATATTCACCGTCGTGGGGGCTGTGGCAAAAGACAGATGTGCCTCGGGATTATTAAATAGTTTATAGAAATCGGTGACCTCTGCAGGATCTAAATTGTTGCTTAAAGGAACACAATGTGCACTTGTCACCAAGAAAATACAGACCACTAAGGCCGCAAGGACATCGATGTGAAAACCAGGCATTTTGCGACTAAACTAAGGCGAAAGTGCAAAGCAACTAGTCCTTATAAAGACCACCGTCAGCCACTCAAATTGAGTGCCCTTATCGACCAATCACTTTATAATCCAATTACCTGGGTATAAACTAAAGTGGGGGTTATATCATAAACATTCTCGCATACCAGCTCGGTGGGAAATTCGTATCACAAATGCATACATCTGAGTCTTAAGGCTTTTACTCATACACAAATATTCAAATATAGATGAGTTAACGTCACTTAAAAGTTGTTATTTGTCCTAAGGAAATTAATGAGTTCATAACCGTTTGATATTGATGGATTGGTGATTCCATTGGCACTTGGCACTTTAACTATCTGCTCGGGAAAACCCGCATTAGTTCAAATCAAAAGGAAAACTGGCAGGCCATCATCTGGTCGGAGCTGCCAAAGAGCCCGTGCTGAAGGAAGGCAATAGGTCGCTTCTCATCCTGATTCTGTAGGTTGTAGCCATCTTCAGTGGTCACATAATGATGCTCGGCGGGGTAACCATGTTCCTCGATAAAGACAATCTAGAATACAGTGAAAAAAAAGTTCTTATAATAAATTATATAATTAAGAACAACACCAATCTGTTTTAATATTTACCGTGGTGGTCGCTTTGGCAAATGATAAATGAGCCTCGGGTTTGTCGAATAATTGATAAAAACCAGTGAAATTTAAAGGATCCCCATCATTGGCCAAATAAGAACCTTGGACAAGGCTCACTAAAACGGCGAAGACTTCAATGTGATAGAATACCTAGGCTTTATAAAGACAGTTCGCCCCGCAAAATGAGTGGTCGTATTGATACGGTGGCAATGTCATAAACTTTCGAACATATCGAAAATATGTGGGAAAATATTACGATTCGGGCTATCTATACATTCCTATATGCCCAAAATATAGTCTTGGAGATCCAGAACTATATTTCTAATTAGAATCGCAATATATATATCTATTAAGTAATATATATAGTATATACAAAGGCAAGTACGCCGTTTGAATTTCCCAATTTACTTTTTTCTTGACCCAATAGAATTAATGAGTTTATAATCGTTTATCGATGATTGGCTGATTACCAAAGTATAAATAGAGATATGAGGAAAAGCTATATTAGTCGTTCAAACAAAGCTATAATCTGGAAATACCGTAAGCTTTATAAAGGTGTACTTTTTCCTTGATAAGTTCTTAGATATTGTTATGAAATTCCCTTTGATTCTGATCAAAATTATATTTAGTATTGTTTCGACATAGAGATCAAAACAAAATAAAATATTTTCATGGGTTTTTGAAAATAAATATGATTTCTTTTATTAAATTAAGTATTTATGAAAAGGGAAACTTTTTAAAAACCATTATTATTAAGTGGCAAATGGCCTAAATAAATATTTCTAACAAAAGTATTAAAAATAAATAGATTTTTTCTATGTGTTTATAAGCAAAAATCGAGTAAAGGTTAAGTTAACAACGCACTCGGGCTGGAATAGTTTTCATCTGATGATCCTCGCCAATCTTAAGAACTGCCACCATTCCTTGGATAGCGTGAGCTTCGATATGGCAGTGGTATAGCCAGAAACCAGGATTGGTCGAAAGGAAGCGAATAATTATGTAACCCAGGCCAGGAATCTGGACCGTGTCCTTGGCCACGGCAGCGCTGTCATCCGATAAGCGAGCCAGGCGACCCCTACGATCGAGTTCGCGTATCTATAAGGATTTGAGTTTATTATTAATCTTCATATAATGGTTTTATAATCACTCACATTCCGCAGATCGTTGAGGTTTCCCAGAACTTCTTGTCCCACAAGGCGGAAGGTGTAGCCATGGATGTGGAACGGATGCGTGTTGTCCATGTAGTTGGCCACCACCATTTCCACAGGACGATAGGCTGGCATTCGGATCACATTTACACACTCACAGAGCTCCCTTTCGCACCTCCGACCCTCAGCAGCCAAGGAGCTCTTGTTGCAGAAGTAGCCATCGTCCTGGTAGAGATGCCTGCCTTGTAGCAAGGATATACCCGGAGAGATGTACGATATATCGTCGATTTGGTGGAGCATCTCCCCATTCTGAGCCATTTGAGAACCAAAGCTGGAGTAAAACGTCTGGAATTTGGTGTAACGAGACCAGGGAGCAGGCACCAGGGATCTCAAGGCCACCGTTCCCACGTTGTTGTCCTTGTCCAGTGTTTGACGCAGGAATGAGGAGTCTGAGGTATTGGCTGACTTAAAGCGGTAGTCGTTGACCAGAACGAGATCCTCATTGGAGGTCCTGCCCCTTGGGTTATCCAGTATGCTACCCTGTGGCAGCTCAGTTCGGGCCGATCCCCTATAGCTGAGCACAGCGCCTTGATAGAGATTACGACCCTCACACTGCTCATAGCCCCGGATCCTTATCCAATAGTTCTTGGCATACTGATTGGCCTCCAGCACAAAATCGAAACGCTCGGCGGAGGTGAGGAAGAACCCATCGGCCAGTACGGGCTCTATATCATTACCATCGGTGCTGAGGATCAGGAGCTTGTGCTGCTCTATGGAGAATTCCACGGGACAATTTTGGATCCCATTGAGGATCACCCTCATCCTGTACCGGTAGCCAGGAGTAACCCGAAGCCTCTCGTAGCGATGGCGATTGTCGTTATCCGGCAGCTGGCTGAGATGATTGCGTCCCTTGCCATTGACCAGGATATTTCGCACCTCCTGTAGGTTGGTCCCGTAGAAAATATCCTGCACCAAAAGGGTGTGCTCCACCAGATCGTAATCGTAGAGCTGGGCATGCTGGTTCTCCTGGCGTGTCTGCCGGACAATTAGAGCTCCAGCCACTCCAAAGCCGCGCTGCCAGCCCACATGACTATGGTACCACAACGAGCCACTGCGATCCACCTGGAACTCGTAGCGCTGCACCTCGCCCGGCTGCAGAGGATACTGGGTGATAAACGGGGCTCCGTCCATTTCGGGAGAGCGCTTCATTTGGACGCCGTGCCAATGCATCGCGGTGGGCTCACCCAAATAATTCAGAACATCCACAACCATTGTGTCATTCTCGCAGAGCTCTATGGGAGGTCCTGGCACCATGCGATTCACGGCCATCACTGGATTGGGCACACCGTCACCGAAGATGCAATGCTCCGCGGCACAGGCTCTCTCGTCGAACTGACACCTCTGGCACTCCGGTCCGAGTCTCTGGTAATTGTGAACCACCAGTTGGTAGTAGCAGCTCTGGGACTGACCCTGCTGGCAGACTCTTCGGCAGGGATGGCGATCAAAGTCCCCGAAGTTGGCCAACTCCATCTGACTGTAATCGTTCTTCAGATCCAAATCCAAGTAGGAGGAGGGTTTCCCCTTCGTGGTCTTATTGCGTGACCAGGGAAACGAAGGCCACTCGAATTTAGCCCCAGGGGAAGCCGCATTTAAGGACTCAGCCTGAACTTGGACCAGGGTAAGCCCAATCAGTAGCACCAACAGCCAGGGGCTGGAAAGACTTTTACTTTCGCGTTTGAACATCGCGAACCGCCACGGACAACTGGCCACTTGGTTGGCGGGCAGCCGGCGAAGAAAGTTTTTGGCCACAGGGGCGACCCAGACCTTTGCGCATGCGCCGCACGTAGCGGCCATTAAAGCTGAGCTGAATTTGATAAGCTCGATTATATCGGAACGATCAGGAACGTAATGGTAAATGGAACGCTTAAGCAGTCGTAAAAAAACGAACTACTTTTAATAGGAATATTAAGTAAGGTAGACATAATTTATAATTTGATTCCCTTGTGAAAATTTCAAAGAAAGATGATAACTTGTAACTTGAAAAGCAAGGGGTAGCTACTAAGATTTCAACAACATAAAATACTTTGCATATATTTCTTTACTTATATTACTTATAATATTTTCCCAGGCAATAATAAAAGCTCCCCCTATGGGATTATAAAGATTATTTTATTACCATACATATAAAATTATGTAAAATACAATTTAAATCTCAGCAGGTGCTGCAGATGCCGCAGGAGGAGCTCCAGTGGCCATACCTGGAGAGCTGGTGGCCGTGCTCATCAAACTGATCACTCCACAGGCAATGGCTGGACCCACCGAGTTCTCCTCGTTCTGATAGGCCAAGGCATTGGGCATTGCCTGGAGAGAGGAGGAAAAGACCTCCGCATTTAAGGCAGTATTTAGATCAATTGCTTTGCTGTGGATCACAATGGATCGTCCGATGATACCATTAAAGCCAAACAGTTGCAGATAGAGGCTCTGGAAGACAGCAGAGATGCTGCCATCGTCCTTGGTGTCCACGTTGCCAAGCTGGGAATAAAAATTTTGTAAAGATTCTACCTCTAATTCTTTTTTTAAGATCTTTAATAACTTACAAAATTATTGGGAAACTGTCCGCCCGTGGATTTGCAGCCATCACTCAGATCCCCAAAGGTGTGTATATGCAGAGCATGTTTTCCAGGTGGCAGTCCCGTAACATTGATTGTCACCTTGATGTCCGAGTTATAGGGCAGCTGCAGGAAGGAGATCATGCCAGCCACGCCCGCTGCCTCTCCATCGCCCATAAGTTTGGCACCAGCCTGCCATTGGGGCACCAACTGCTGGTTAAAGCAAGGGAAATCATTGGAAAATTGTTGGAAAATTGTTAATTTTTTATTCGGTAATTATTGTAAAATTATTTGAATTTAAAGTGTTAAAAATACTTTAATTTAATTTCAACAAAAAGTCTAACTTGAGTTCCCTAATAATTGTCAAGATCAAACAAATTAAACGAATCAAACATTATGCATTACAAATTAAAGCCAGACAAAGCATAAACAAATTTAATTTAAACCGATTTTAAGTATTCAACCAGTGTTTGAAATCATTAAATAAATAAATAGTTGTCTATTAAAAAAATGTGCCAAAAGGGGATTCCTTCCTATAGAAATCCAGCTGTATAAAAAAAGTTGTGGGAAAAACGGTCAGACAATGTAAATAGTTAATTAACTGAGTGGGTAATTTACATATTATACTTTGGGACTAAAGCAAAATTAAGGCATCAATAATACATAATATACAATAAAATATATATATAAACTAATAATAAAATATAATGCAAAACGTATAATACGATTGTCAAAATATTATAAACTCACATAAGTATATCCCAAATAAGCCGGTTGCGGCGGCAGGAGCGGTCCTAAAAGTCCTGCAGATCCCGGTATACCCGCAGGACCTCCCAACGGCACCGTCAGCCTCTCATACCGCTTCACCTTGGTGCCGGACACAACTTTGATGCCATCATCGAAGCGAGTCACATTCACTGGACGTAGACGATCGAGCAGATTTTGTGCACTGCCAGGCACAAAAACGAATCCATTGCCAATTACCAGCGCCAGAATCAGTTTAATGAGCATTTTTCACCAACTCGCAAATTATTAGGGAATATAGAGAATACAGGGAACTCCACTACCTCTCGGATCCGGGTCTTTGGATGAACTGATCCAAGCCCCAGGCTTGGCCTATCCATGATGACTTCGACACGGTTTTCATGCCGATTGACCACGTTAATTGTCGCCGTCGCTGTGGCTCGGAGAGCGGAGTGGATCTGGTCAGTAGTGGGGTGGCGATATAGTAGATTGAACGCTAATGGCGATTGAGTGTCGCGTGTGGGCTTGATGCTTGGTTACCCGGCCCAGGGGCGTAGTTCTGGCGGGGATTGGGGGCAAGATCGCAGGTAGCTATTGAGATGTTTAAACACAATCTACACTTGACAAAGCTGAAAAGCTGAATTAGACTAAAAATCTTAAAAAATAACTTCAAACGAATAAATTGTTAGCTTTACATTTTGATAAAATATATCCCCTTAAGTTTGCATGTTTTTGGTAGCATAACAAGTTCATCTCCGATATGAGACCACCTACAAAACTCAAACTAGACCATCATTAGACCATTGAAAGTGTAAAATCTAACCTAATTCCCGGAAAGTCACGCGAGATGGCTTATGATGGCTTGTTTATTACATGACAAAGAAAAGCATATTAATTGAATAAATTTTAAAAATGCTTAGCACTTATTTGTTTATTAAATAAATAAAAACCCAACACAAAATCTATCAAACCACAAACCACCAGACTCCCCTTGAAGCTTTCCTTCAATCTTCGAATAAATATCGTATTTCCACCTAGCATATGCTTAAATACACTTAAAAACTCACATTATTTTGCTTTATTTAACTATAAATAACTAGAATCAATTTACATCTGTGATCGAGAAATACAACTTTTTTAGTGATCATCATCACATTAATCAAAGCTTGTAAGTTTGTAAAACTGCCTAATAGTTTCTTGCAATTACTATGTAACAGACAAGAATTACAATTATTACTAGTTAAAGTCATCGTTCTTTTAAAACTAATTATATTATATTCACTAACACGATTATAAGCAGACATCAACTAATCGCAAACTCATTGAAAGTGAAAAAAGCTAACCCAGATATCCCAAAACGGCAATCGACACGCGAGATTTGCTGGCATAGAGATGACATATATAGTTTATTTTTCAAATGGCTGTCCATTTGCAATTATAAACACATTCATTAGGTTTGGCAATAAATTAAACTGGGTTATGTATGCGCGGAAAAGGGTAAATTATAAAAGGATCAGTCGTTGTACATCTTCCAGTTGGTGTCCTCAGATCAGGTAACGAAACTCAGCGATAGCCACCGCGATGGCCCCCGCGTCCACCAGATCCACCATGTCCACCATGTCCACCATGTCCACCATGTCCACCATGCCCACCATGCCCACCATATCCGCCATGTCCACCTCCACGTCCTCCACCGTTCCATCCTGTTCCCTGGACACGTCCACTACCGCCAATCCATTGCTGGTCGTTTCGGTCGCGACTTCGATCGCGTTGGTCTTGGTGTTGGTGTTGCTGCTGCTGATACTGCTGCTTGTACTGCTGCTGATGTTGCTGCTGCTGAGGTTGCTGCCAGTTACCGCCTCCTCCTCCACCTCCTCCTCCTCCACGACCGCCCCTGAAGTTACCACCACCACCACGCCCTCCCCCTGGAGGAGCACCAGCTCTCTGCTGCTGCCAGGAGGGCATCTCAGGCGGCGGTGGAGCATGCTCGTTGGCCCGGCCACCGCGATCCGGAACGTGTCCCATCACATGCTTCTGGATCTTTGAAGCCGTGTTCTTGCGCACATTTGCCGAGCTAGTCTTCTCAATGATGGCCAAGTCGGAGCGAGCGGCCAGCAGGGCCACCAAGTCGGTTTGATCGCCGCCAACTCTGAACCGGTCTAGCTCCCGCATCTTGCGCTGGAACCGCTCTGTTATCTCGTTTGCACGCTGGCGCATTGATTCAGACCACTGGAAGCTCTGCACGGTGGCCTCCAGTCGCGTGGTCATCATCTGCCGGCGCAGATTATACTCCGCCTCCAGGTCGCGATGCATGGACTCAAGCTCGCGCCAATGTGCATCAGTCAAAGGCTTCTTGACCTTCAGCAGAGGTTCGCTGACAACCAGGCGATTGGTCTTTTTCAGTTTTTGATCCAGACGGGGCGTTATCTGCTCGAACAGCCACTTGGTGGTGATATTCTGGGGCAGCTCACCCAGTTGCAGATCCTTGGCCAGCTGCTCCACAATCTGCTGCACATTTGAGTCACTGGTCTTGCTCCGTTTGCAGGGCGGACCCCCGACGGGCTGGGCCTTAAGCACCATCTTGGTGGTCATTAGCTCGGAGGTAAGGTACTCCAGCAGCTGTACCAGCATCTCCCTGCTCCGGAATCTTTCCTCCATCGCACCGGAAACAAGGCCGCGATAGGGACAGCCCAGTTCGGTCAGCAGCAGAGACAGCTCGAAGGTGAACTCGTCGTGATCCCCGCTGCCGGAGCTGACACGCTCATCCGTCTTGCGAAGCACATGCAGCTCGTGGGCCAGCCAATGGATGACGGCTCGCAATTCGGGGCTCCCAATTCCAGCGTCCAGCGCTCGGCTAAGGTTCTCCTGTTGCAGGCAGGGGCCTTCATAGGCCAGCGCCTGCAGCGAGTCCACCACGTCCAGTTCGAGCTCCATTTCCGATTCGTTTTTCCTGGTTTTCAAATGCCAATTCGATTTTTTTCGGAAAAATTTTTTGTGACCGGCAAAGTAATGAGATAGAGATGGGAAAACTTTGTGGGGCCCAAGTGATGCCAGCAAAATTGAAGCAAAGTAGCTAGATTTGGAAAACTTTTGGCTTTAAACGGCTATATACCGGAAATATGGTTAAATATAGCTATATGTAGCCGGAAAATGGCTAAGGTGCCAGCTCTGCAACATAAAACAACGGCCTTGATTTTATGAGCATTTTAGGTGTGACCAGTTACTGAAAAAATAGTTTTTGAATTTTTAGCGGTATTTCCGTTTCAAGTGAAGTGAAATTCACATTAAAAACCCGCTTTCCTCAAGATATCTAAAAACTTGAATGATTATCCCCTAAAATCTATGGATGTATAATTAGCATGTTAATTTATATATATGTTGCGTAGGTATTTGAAATGAAAAATCAAGTTAAATTAACATAAAACGTAATAAAATTGCATTATACTTACAGCTTTTTCAAAACCCAAAAATATATTCAAAAAAAAGAAAGGACTCTTCAAAACGCAAGAATATATTCAAAAGAAAATACAAACCAACACAATTTTTTACTTTTACATAACTTCATTTATTATAGTTTACCAATTTCAATATATATTTATGTATATATACTTTATATTTATAAGTATAGTATATATGTATGTATTTTTTGTAAAGCAGGAAGTTTTAGGATTCGGTTGAGTTGCACCTTTGGTGCCACAAAAATCTTGTATTTTGTCGATTTGCATTTTGTTTTTTGTTTTATGGTTTCTGTTTTCCGTCACTATACATACAACATTGATGTACTTAAAATGAACACACACATTTAGCTATATAATGTATACATAATATTATTCAGTTACTTCATGTCTTCCAAATAGAGGTACTAAATTAAATAGAAACAAGTAGGAAAATAGGTTATAAAGCAGAAAAACGAAAGAAAAATAAAGAAACACACAAATTTCCTCTTCTTCAGGACAATAAAAATGGCACAAATATTGATTCCGCTTGGGAGAACCACAACAACAACAATCCGAACTTAGGTGAAGCTGTACTGATTATCTACGGCCCGTCCGGTGCATTCGGCACCTCCCCCGGATCCCGATCCTCCGCCGACAGCTCCGCCGCTGTTGTTGCCACTGTCGCTGGGATGACGCGATTGTCCCGCTGAATGCTGCTGCTGGTGATGGTGGGCGGCCGCCTGCAGAGAAGCATTCGAGGCCCGCAGATGCGGCTGATCCAGGAAGCTCTGGCCGGCGGCCGGCGGCGATCCGTGCACGGTTAGCGTTGTGGGATCCAAATGGAAATAGACTTGCTCCGGAAAAAAGACGTGTGTTGGCTCCTGTGGCAGTTCAATTTCATTTGTCTTTAGGCGAACACTAAGATTCATGGTAATCACTTCGTTGCACTGCTGGTCAAACGAGAATAAAGGGAGTTTGGTTAATATAAATATAATTTTAAACGCTAGAGGGGAGTGTGGTGAAAATTTTGACATGCAACAATCAACTCAAGCATTCAAACAACATAGGAAACAATTTAAAAAATATCCTTTCTAGGCCCTTTAAATGATTATCTCACAGGTTTAAATAAAATGAAAATGATAACAATTTGAATAAAATAAATCTATACAAAATGTCGTTTAATAAATGTACAGAAATTTAAAGAAGAAATAACGATTTAACCGTATTTTGTATTCAATTACGAAATAACCTTTAGGTTACGATAAAAAAGTCAATGTTTCACAACAAACATCTCTATAATCTAGGCTAGGAATTTTCATATACGAACAGGAAAAATTCGATTATCAATATCGAAAAATATCGTAATTATTTGGACCAATATATGCAATATATCAAACCGAATATAAATTTACTTAATTTACTACCACTATTTTAAGGATTCTTCTTCATTCCCTAGCGACACTACTCATTCATCAGTACCCTTCACAATTGCAATGAAATGATAAGAACTTAACATAAATCAAAGTAAAATAAAAAACCATCACTGACACTGAATTGACTCCAAAATTTTGGCTATCTCACATGTCTCGGCGACGGATGGCCACCGCCAGCAGCTCCTGCGCCGGCTCCCGTTCCCGATCCCGTGTCATTCGATCGCGATCCCTGGCCATTCATGTTGCCATTTCCGTTGGATCCTCCACCCAGATCATTGAGCTGCCCGGAATCATGAGCCAATCCGCCTGAAGAGGCCGACGTAGGATCGTTCAGTCTGCTGTTGTTGTGCACCCAGTCGGTAAGCGTGACATCCGAGGTGCCGCCCGATTCTAGGGGTATCGGGTTGTGGCGGAAATGTTCGAGCATCTCCTGGATCGAGGGGAACCAAAGGTGTTGCACCCGGCACTGCCCCTTCTCCGAGATTGTGAGTCGCAGATGCTTCGCCCGCCCCTGAAAGTTGAAAGTCAGGACGAACTCCCCGCGGCGCGTTTCACTCTGACGGACCAAAAAGTAACCATGTCCAGCTGCCTCAGACTGTAGAACCATGCGCGCAGCTTCAGAACGCGTCAGTGTGCCATGGAACCAGGGGAACAAGCTCATCTCGGCGGTCAGGTCCGCCACATTCACGTCCGCGTCATTCTCAGCGAGCTCAATGCCATCAAAGTTGCTTGAGGCCGACAAGCGCTGCTCCCCTCTGTGAGGTCTGACGGGTATGTCCGGCGGACCCGAGGGCGGAGTGGTGCCCAGTTCGTTGATGGCATTCAAGTCGCTGGCGGACGTTGCGCCACCCTGGCCCAGTGCACTGTCCGCGGATAGGGACGAGGCCAGAGGAGCACCCACAAGATTACCGTTGGAGCCGCCTTGCTGGTGGTACTGGGGATTCTGTATGGCTCCAATAGGATTGGGATTTGGATTTGGATTTGTGGGCGACGTTTGCATGGCTGCCGCCATCACGCCATCCGATTCGATCAGGGGCTGTTGCGTGGGCGGCGTTCGCATGCAGTAGCGGATGGTGGCCAACCAGCTGCGCATCTCCTCGGCGTTCTCTGCCTCGATCACGTACTCCATGTTGTTGTCCGCCTTGAGGACAAAAGTATTCAGCCTGTCTGGCATCTCCATTTCTGTGGTTTCTCGCGCCTCCGAGATGAGGAAACAAAAGACCCCACTACGGGGCTTCGTCGACTTGGGAGGCGTGTAGAACTCGAGCATGTATCCGCCGACCGCCTTCACCAGAGCCAATCGACACTTCTCCCACTTCTGAGAGCCTGTCGGCTGGTCGAGGCTCTCCGGCGTCAAGTTGTTAACGATGCCTTCCTTGCGGCACTCGACCACGATCTTGGCCAGCTTGGTTTTGCTCTGCTTGCTGCCTCCACCGCCGCCGTCCACGTCGTCGGAGTTCTTGTGGAAGAAGGCCTGCATCAGAGAGAACTTGGACAGTTAAAACGAGTAAGGACAATATAGACGGAGTTTCCGACTATCAAATGTCCCGATAGCTATGAAGCTATAGAACCAATGTTGCAATGTTTGCTATGTAATTTTCTTCATAAATCTTGATATAAACTTGAGTTATCAGCCATTGGAACTCTGCATTAAATGCCAAGAATGTCAAAGTGAATGTGCTTTATCTGTATATTTATACTCCACAAGTCTCTTGATATCTATAATCAGCCCGGAACTCAACAGTTGAATTATTTAACATTATCAGGGAATATGTGGACGTCTTGAATGACTCAAATAAATTTTGTGTATTTTATACTACGAATTACCCATATTTTAACCTTATCATCTCTAAAATATAAATTGGTCTTTATCCTGATCATTTAGATCAAAACTATAAACAAGCAAACCAAAAGATCACCTTTTATTCACGACTCACCTTGCCCTTTCGCAGTCCCTTAAAGGAGAGTCGTCTCAATAGAGACTTGGACAGCAAACGCGGCACCTCATGCTCCTCATCAAAGTCCAACGACCCGGCGCCCGTCTTCAGAGTGCTACGCCGCCTGAAGAACTCTGTGTCGTAGTGCGCCGAGAAGGATTCCACAAACTTCTGGGCAAAACTTCGGTGCTGGATGTTACGCGCCTCCTCTGGCGGAAGATTGCCATTGATGTATGTGATGCAGGCCTTGGCAAAATCGGAGGCTGCTACTCTGGCGTGCCGTTCGCAAAACTCCTCCCAGCTGGTGCCTCCGTACGCGTAGGAAGACACGCCCATGGCGTTTCCGGTTCCAATTGGCGCCGGAATGAGGTCGCTGCCACCAGCCACTGCTGCCGCCGCCGCCGCTGCCGAAGATGTGCCCAGGCTGTGGTGGCTACTAGCCGATGTGGGTCCAATGTATCCGCCCGCGCTAAAGGCGCTCGAGTTGGCTCCGGTGCTATTGCCACCCATCTGACCAGGATAATGGCCCTCCAGCTGCTGTTGTTGATGTCGTTTTTCCTGCTGCCCCTGTCGTCGGCGGTTCAGGTTGCGTTTGCTGCACGAGTTACCCAGCTGGAGTCCGTTTCAAGAGAGCTGCAATGGAGACAAAGGTGCTGCTGCGTCATAGTCATTCGGATTTCAAGGGAAAGATTAGTAGCATGTGTAGGTAGATATATCTTCTTACAGCATGCTTGAAGCATGCACATTTGGGGATACTCTTAAATTAATATATGTGTTTAAAGGGAACATAAGAGGGAAATTAAGAGATATTTGCAAATATTAACATTTATAATGAGGAGAGGAAAAGAGAATTTTAACGAAAATAAAGTTAAAATTTATAGGTACTTTATATAATGAGAAAAAATACATAACATTACTCTATAAATATAAAAGTAGAGCAATTTTATTTTTTAAATGTACTTCTATGACGGAATCAATAACTACTTTTGGAATAATAACACATATAATTTCTAAGTGTAGCAATCAATTTCGAGTCTCTGACTCACGGGATTAAGTTCAAAATTAAAGATAATATTACAGTTCCAGGAAAGTAGGGAATTTCGAGCATTCATTCCGATTGTAAGAAATTTGATAAGATGAAGCTAATAATACATTTACACGCACAATTTTGTTAAATTAGCAATTAATTGAAACAAAAGACCTCCTTGCTTGAAAAAAATTTATAAATACGTATTTTGTAAGACGTAATTTTACAAAGAATTTTATATATTTATTTTTCTGCTCAATAATATGTAATTAACAAATAAGTTAATTATTTTTGACAAGTACTCTGTATTCTTTATAAATTCTTGTTTATACTTTAAATATTGGTAAATTTAAATCCCGAACAAAAATCAGCTTAATCTTTTTAATCCTTTTTTTCGCCCCGACAATGAAAAACAAAACGAAAACAAACTTGCGGCGTAGCCCACACAAACACAAGCGCGGACTCCCCCGTACGCGCACACGCACACACACCCACACCCGTGCGGCGGTGAAAAAATTTCCCACAGGAATTTCCACGCCTACGCCACATCCGCATGCACCTTGACCTGGCACAGGAATCTCGTCCTACCCATATTGTTCGAATAACAGTAATCAATGTCACTTCAACTCACATCAGGGATTGAAAATGATCTAAATGCACGGCATCTTCTTCAACATTTATTTTTTTACACAAATTGCATGGTATCTCGCTCGCACACTCACACACTAGTACGCACTGCAGACTTCTCGAAATATATTCTTTTGCGTTATTGCTCTCGGGTTTCAGGTCATAATTGTACGCCGCGCGCGAATCTTTAGTTACAGTCTGCTTTCAATATTATTTAATTATGGTTTGTTTTTATTTTTTTGCGATGCAAAACGGAAAATTACTCGGAGTATGGTGTGGCCGTAGGACTATCCCTCCATAAAACCAAAAGGCGGCCACTGGTCACACCGATATACCGGCGCTGCTAGGCGCGCTGAGAATTGGGTTTTCAGAGTTTTCCGACTGTGAATAATTGAAGTTTCGGAAAATATGAATGAAAAAAGGATTATCTTTAAAATAACTTCAGAAGAATGGAGTTGAATTACTCTCTTGGAGTGGTGTTGCCAGACAGCGTGAAGAAAATCGCGCTCCTGTACCAAGGTGGCCAGACTATTTTCCCCGGACGATTTTAGTAAGGCAGTTAAATTGACAACGGCCGTTATTTCTTTGAAATTAATTGTTTTCAATTCATTAAAAATAAATATGTTTTCAAACAAATGCAACCTTTTTTGTCTATAAACAATTGATAAATTAAATACTACAGAATTTTGTTTAAATCTCACATTTTTATTGTTTCTATACGTTTCGAAATTGCATTTACTTATAATTAATATGTAACTATCGTTTCCATATACGTACAGTAATTATTTATTGTTAGCTGCATTAATTGTAAATAATTAAAATTCTTGAAACTTAATTGTTGTGAAACACACGCAGTGCAACAGTTGTTGTCTATCTTTAATCTTTATTTTGTTGATTTATTGTTTGCAACGAACACATGCATTTTGGCAAAACATTTGATTGTGGGTGGCTGGTGAGGGGAGTAGTGAGGGGCAAAGGATAAAGGAGTACGCCGACGAAGGACGGAAATGAGCGTGTGAAACGGAAACGCGAATTAATGTGTATGAAGGCGAGCTTACTAACTATTATTTGTTGCATGGTGGTTTGTTATCAATACATATACGTATATATTCTCATCGTTATGCATCAACTTAAGTATATTTACAGAACATTTTGCCCGGAACAGATTTTGTGAGAGTATGATGATTGGATGCTGCTAAAATTCGAATCTCAAACTGTTTTCTAGTCTTTCGTTATCTTTTTCAGATATGAACTATGAACTGTAACTAATATTTCGCTTGATCTTTGCTCTACTCGCTAATTATCTGCATGATTTGAGACTTTAAAGCCAATCTGAATGAACTATGCAAATAGAAAACCTTTTGCTTATGCTAAAAACTATAATTACTCGGTTTTTGTTTTTATTTCACTATGAAAACGAGGATCACCTAACTTAAAACGAAACTTAGTTAAGTTGAGTTAAAAATACATACTCAATACGTTATTTAAGAGAAAAACGTTAGTATTAGATCTTATGTATGTGTGTTTTTCTTCAATTTGTTTGTTTTTCTTTGCTTTTAGATAGAGTACACTCAGACTTCCAGTTGTTTTGATGGTTGTTGCGCGATAAAGGGTTCGCTCCACATGCGACGCAGGTCGCCCTGCAAGACAAGAACATTATAGACATTGGCTTGGTCATCGAGAACTTATAGATAGTACCTTCAGATAGGCCATCAGCAGGAGGGGCAATAACGTAAACGGCACCAGATACAGCAGTGCCGGCTGAGCCGCCTTAAAGACCTCGGAGCTGACCGTTGCCGTTAGCAGACCCAAGAAATAACTAAAAGAAAAAAGAGAACTATATGTATATTAAAAAATACTTCGAATAGAGATGATACTCACCCCAATAAGGAACAATGAAAGTATGTCAGCCGGGAACCAACTCCCCTTGGTGGCGACAATGTGGGATCCGAGGTGACGCCCTGTGACTTCTTGTACGCATCGTACCGTAGGACGAAGCACAGCAACAGCCCGGGCATCACCACATCGCCCAGTCCCAGCATGGAGAAATGACCCGTGTTGTGGATGCTGGGGAAGACCAGCTTTCCAGGCAGATTCAGCTTCGGTGTGTCCCGCACTATACCACCCAAGTTTAACTTCCGAGCCACGATACCAACTGGATTTTCGGCGGGTCGCGTGGCCACCTTGACCATCACGTTGGTGCTGAAGATATAAGATGAGAGGAATACCCAGAAGACGTCGTAGATAAGCAGGCCGGTCAACAGCAGCGTGGACACCTTCAAGCTGGGCAGACGCACAAATGCAATGAAGGCCACACAAAGGCCCATTCCCATAGCTGCAAATAGGAGGAAAATATTATCGGAGCTCCTAATAGGTTACTTTTGATAATCCCACCATCCATCAGCAGCCAGTGACCGGTGAGCACCCAGATGCACACAATGGACACGGAAAGCGTAAAACTAAAGAGCTCCGCCGCCGTGAAGCGGCCACAGATGCCGAAGGAGAAACGCTTGCCGTCCGTACACGGCCGGATGATGTACTGACACATGGGCAGGAGCAGGAAGGCCAGCGCCACGGTGGCAATGACTGTAAGTTGATAAGGAATATAATCAATAAATTGCACTTTTTCTCAAAAGATGGCTATACTCACTGGCTGTGCACACTGCAAAGAGCAGCTGCATCGAGTCAAAGAAGAAGAACATGATGAGCAGGGATATGGAAGCTCCGAGGGGCAAACACAGAGCATGCATCGTGTCCAAGGTGGCGAATTTATCCGCTGTGAAAAAGGAAACTTAGAATGCATAAAATTTTCCCCAGTATTTTTGGTTGAGCTTCACACATACTTGGCTCCTTCTCGACATGCTCTCCGGTGAGTAGGTTGGTCATCGATTCATTGCGCTTCTTTTGTTCCCGTTCGCGGGCCTCCTGCTCGATGTTGAGGGACCGAAAGCTGCCGTACACGATCAGCAGCATCGAAATGAGGCAGGTGGAGACGCGCGACGAGTCCATTACACTCGATACTGTCCAGTGCAGTTCACGGTACTCTCCGCCAGCCCCGCCGCCGCCCGCTGCCGCTGCTGCTGCCGCCGCCGCTGCCGCTGCTGCACCGCCACCGAGATTGCCGGCACCCACAGTTTGCGCTCCCAGACCGCCGCTGCCGCCGGCGCCGCCGTGCGACATGCTCCCTCCGGATCCTCCGGATGCGATCCGCTGATTGGCTCGGGCTGGTGGCTCCTCCGCCTGTGCTCAAGTTTTATCGCTGAACTTCAGATAGCAACTCCGCTTATCAGTCGACCTGCGCCGGGTTTATCACGTTTTATGTCACTGCGCCGCTTCAATCTAAACACGGATGAAAAGTGAAATTTGTTTTGGTTTATTGATTTAGCGATAACTACTTTGTTTATTGACCTTATCGCAGGTAACCCCCAGCTGATGCGCCGCTTGTGTTTGCCTCGCAGAGGTTCTTTAGACAGCTGCGATTAGGGTTTTTTCGGAGCACACACTTAACTCCCAAGGTTTCTTTTCCACGACTTTGTCTAAAGTCGAGCTCGGAAACCTTGGGGTCAACTTTCACACACCACACAAGAATTAGGCAACCAAAAAATAATAGCGTTCTAAGCACTCAGAAAAAACCATGTCGAATGTTTAAGGTAAAGAGTTGTAATAAGATCTGCTACTGCTATATCATATGTTTTGATGATTAAATACTATTATTAATTTGAGATACATGTAGATTAATGAGAATGAACTTTAAGTTATTTTAGTTAAGAGATTAAAAGTAATTAAGTACAAAATATGAGAAATTGCATATTGGGGATTAAATAATTAATTTAAACGTGCAGTATATTTATATCTATTCAGGTTTTAAGCCCTAATATTTACTGAACGATAAGATAAGGTTCGACAACATTGGCACTAAAGGAGATAGCATTTCCCAAATACCGATTAAGAGCTCTGTTTTATCTTATATATATGGATATAATATCAATAAAAAACTAGATATAAGAGAAACAAAATGAATCATAGAATACTTGAGAAATTTGTTTGATTTAGATTGTTACTCAGGTGTTTAATAATCAATATTTATGTATAATTGAAGACCCTGCACAAGTGGCCCTCAGACTTCAAGGGAAAAAGTGAAAACGAAGCTAATTCAACATTAGTTTTGCAACTTAAGCTGCATACTTAGATGTAAAATTGAAAATCAATTCCTACTAATATCAAATTTACGGAACGAACCGTAAAACGAACTTATGTGGGAGAATGTTTAATTTACACAGTCATAAAATTAGCGGGAGTAGTGGAAATGCACATGCTCATATCAAATAAACAAAGATATAGCGGGTCTATATATAGACACTTTATTTTATTTCCTCCCCCATTTCAATTTACAGCATACACTACAAAAAAAAATATTTAATAAAATTTAAAATCAACAAGGAAATTAGAATATTTTATGGCGTAAACATCAAGGATAACAGCAGCTTTTCCCTGTGTATTACACCCATCCCTTTCTAACATCAGGTTTGGATATTCCTTTGCCCTAAGGTAAAATTAACAAGTGTGGAACCTGTGTGAAATAATAACAGTTTGTTCACATGGGATTTACCTTGCAACAATAATAACAATTAACCGTCAAGAAAAGGGCCATAAAAGACTGGGAAATTAGAATAAATTATAAAAGCGTTACCCAGTTTCCTACGCTGCCAATTCCATTGTTATTGCCACAAATGCTAAAGTATTTTCACACACACGCACACCACTGTCCCACTCGCACACCCACGCCGCCGGGTTGTTGCACTTGGGGAATGTTAAGGCGCTGTTATTAGCGCGGCGCTCTGTTAACTCGCTAATGATAATAGAGAGACAAAAGCGAGACAGTTGCCAACTTCCTTGGTTGCAGCTGCTTTTGCTGTTTCGTTGCATGTGGTTGCTGTTGTTGTTGCATGTTTCCAAGTGCCGTTGCTCGCACTAATTCATGTTGTCTGCATGTTGCAAAAGCAGCACTAATATTCGTAATTGTGTGTGTGGAATGCAAATGATTGAAATATATGTACAGCAGCGGTCCAACATTTATAGTATAAAAATATATAAAATTTATACTCTAATTGAGCTGCCAGAATTATCGAAGTAGAGCTAATTTAAGGCAAAGTATATGTGTATAAAAGAGACTAATTGATAATGAATAGATTCTATTGGAAATTATTCTGTTGTCTTTGTTATTTTGCTTTTAATTGCCACTATTGTAATGCACACAATTGTAAATATGTGTTTCTATGACTGTGTCGGTATTTGTCCCCCTTTTTCCTGTCTTCTTCTCTCTCCCTCTAACTCTCTGGATGCAACAATTTAAGTTTCCCACACACTGCAAACAACAGAAGACGAGGGCGGCGGAGGTGGGGGTGAATTGTTAACGAGCGCTAATTAGAATTAAATTATGAGCGGGGTGTAACGATACAGTCTCCAGAGTTGACACAATTTGTGGAGACTTTTCACAGCTTAAAGCAGTTACCGAACGTGAACTACATAATTGGCCAAACTCATTGAGAAAATGCCGCTCACATCACACCAACACACTCGCACGCATACACAAACACTTTCTAATTCGAAACTCCCCGAAAAGGGGGAACAAAAATAAAAGAAGTACCAGGCAATTGGATTTGCTGTAACTGCCCACGACGAATGTGAAAGTGAAATTTGCCAAGATACAGAGAAGCAGCAGGGGCACCGCTAGGGGGGTGCATGAAATGGGGGGTTTCAAAGCGACTGTATTAGTTTAATACACGAAACTACATCATGTTATGAGACACTTCATTGACTAAATTAAATATTTTTAAAATATAAATGTATTAAACTTTGGAAATAAAATATCAATCCTAATAATCCGAATAATAACAATATCTACATTTTCTAACTCTTCTAAATGATTCAAAAATATACAACATAGTATCTTAAAATTGCTATCTTTCAAACTATTTACTTCAAAACACTTTTTCACTGGATGCGGAACGACTTAAATCAAGTGCGTAAACTAAGCGAAAAAGTTTAGTTGTTTTTCATTATGCAAACGGGAGAGGGGGTGGTGCAGAGACGGCAAAGACAGGCTTTGCAGCGCTTGAGAAATTTTTATACGAACGGAGCTAAGGCTGCGCTTTAAGTTTTTTTTTTTTCGTTTCTTCGTGTTTGGTTACACTCCACTTCATTTCACAAAACTCCAACTTCGCTCCACTGCGTAACAAAATTACAAGACACTCACATATGTATGTGCTTATGTATACATATATACACTTGCAGCACAGCGAACAACAACAACAACGAAAGAAGGAGTAGCGAAGGGAAGGGGAAAAGACTTGACTTGAATTACACGAACAAAATAAACGTATGAATGAACACAGTGCATATCAGCATTTATACTGGATACTCCCTAAAGTATTTGGGGGACTTCTCGCTTACTTTGCCTTCACATTCACATTCGCATTTGGCTGTATTTTTCTCTGCTTCTGCTTTTTTGTTTTCTCTTGCACCGATTTTCTTTTTTCCTTCGCGAGAAAATTGTCAGCTCCGCTACATTTTCACGCGCGATTCACTGTCCTGCTGTCGGGGGGCCGCTTTGGCTGCACATTTTCACGAGTCCTGTTCGACGGCAGCAGTTGTTTAACGTTGGACCGTTTAAATGTATTTCTATTAGTAACTAATCGCGGTGTTGTTTTGTTGTTTTTCGCAGTGTGCCTGTATTAACAAAAATTTGTGGGGAAGCTACCCGTATTTTTTACTCCGCGGCAACTGGTCACACCTAATCGAATAACAGCCTTAAACGAAAAGATGGGCAGCTCTGGTTCTTATGAACGAAAAGTCTGGCAACGCAGGTCGCTCATGAACGGTATACCAACGCTAGAAAAACATCGATATATGATATTTCGATAAATTATCAACAACCAAGAACTAAAGCTGGAAAAACATCGATGTTTGCCACAATCGATGTTTTCGATGTTTTGGAGAAAAAAACATAGATTTTAATCGATTAAATCGACAAAAATAAAAACAATTTTTTTAAATTTAATTAACGCCAACTTAATTTAATTGAGATCATTAAGGTAATTGTTTTTGTTAAGGAACAACAACATGTTAACAATTTTTTGTTTTAGGGCGCTTCTGCGGTCGCTAATTATTTCGCCACCTTTGCTAACATTGATTCAGGGGCCATCTATAGATAAAATATTTAAAACTATAAAAGAATGGGTTTCAAAATTTCATAATAGATGTTTCTAGAAAAATATCGATGTTGAAATACATTTCTGCAACATCGATACTATCGATGTTACATCGATGTTTTTTCCAGCTCTACCAAGAACGGACGCGACGCTGTAGTACAAATAAAATTTAAATAATTCGCTCGCAACGGCTAGTCGCGCAAATAGCGGCTCAAATCGCAGAGTTTGCTTTCGAGAAATCTGATAAATCTGAAAATATAGAGTGCGCGAAAAGTGTTGCGATAAGTGTGAAAGAGAAAAAGTGTAGTGCAGTCGCTGCAGTCCAATTCCGTTTTCCTGCCACAAGAAGCATCTCGGTGGTGTGGTGACCAAAACCAGTTAAACCAAAGGCTGAAAAGAATAAATCCAGCGTATCCGCCATGGGTCTCAACGGCTGCTGTTCGTGCGTTAAATATCTGATGGTCCTTATAAACATTTTGTTCTGGGTATGTAGGCGACACCAACAAATCCTGTTCCATCAACAACAACAACAACTGGAACACACGGACCTCAATCTCTGCGCGTGTGTGTGTATGTGGGTGTTTGGGCGAGCTTGTGTGTTGTGTATTCCCTACGCCCCTGGTTCACGGTTTCTCCCGCTCAATAGGGCGGGGGGAGGGGCCATGCGCACGCTCTTTGGGAGTTGCTCCTTTGGAGTCCTACCGTTCTCTCAATTGCGCTCTCTTTCTCGCTCAGAGATGCTGACGATCGAGACGGGTTTATAAAATTATTTTTCTTAAAAAATATATTTGTATTTGTTTATGAATTATTATAACCTTAATTTTATATATTGCTTCCTTAAATAGGTAAACAAAATTGTTCTCAAACTTATTTAATAATTCGGCACAAATGAGTACTAATCAAATAATAATTAATTCAATGTAACAACAAATTGTTGTGGTCTAAATTTAACTGGTAAAGTTAACAAGTTAAAGTTGTTCATTAATTTCCAAGCTAAATCTGTCGGAAAAATTTGTGTCCACCACTTGCTCCTCCCTTCCTATCTTCGTTGAGTAGCGCTCTCGACTCCTACTCCCCCACAAACAATAGAAGTTTCGTTGTAGGAGGAGAGTGAATGGAACACACACACAAACTCCCGCACGACCACCAACACCCACACAGACAGATATTGAAGCATCTCCCTCCCCACTCTCTGTCTCGATATCTTTTCCCGCCTCCTCCCCCTCTTATACACGTTTGTTCAGTTGTTTTTCTTCGGCTTCTGCCTTTTCCTGTTTTTTTCTTCTTCTGTTTTCTATTATTTTTATAACGAATACGTGCGTTTGATATTTTTACAAACTTCGGCAGGGGTTTATCCAGTATCCAGTAAGAAAAGGATCTAAATTAGGCACCCCACCCTGGAAATCTAAAAGGGTTTTATTTGTGTTTACGCAATTTTTGACTTTCTGACTTTCAACATTGCCTCGCTCGGCTTTTAATTGTTTCATTCAATTATTGTCTGTTTGTGTTTGTTTTCCCCAAGACTTGTTCCACTTGCGAAATCAGTTTCGCTTTTCCTTTGGGCAACAAATTTAAGATTTTTGATGCTTATGCTGCTGGTTGTTTTGAAATTTTTTTTTTGGCTTACGGTTTGTTGATTGTTGCTGCCTTTTTTCGATTTCTGTCTATAGTATTTATTAGTCAAAAGCTATTTTCGAATACGGGCGAAAAACAACAAAAACATATGCGTCCGCTCATAGAATACACTGAAGAATATTTGATTTTTGTTTATATATATTTTAATTAGTTGGAACTACTTTCTTTTGAACTTATCTAAATTGAATATTTTGATAACAAGGTTTTTTTATGAACAATAGTGGTTCTTTATTGAGACTTTTAGGTACATTTTCTTTAATTTAATTATAAGCCTCTGTTAACATTATTTTGAAAATCAATAATATATTTCATTGGATTTTATTAAAGGAAAATTGGCGTACTTTGTCTTGCTTTAATTGTACATTCTGAAATAGTATCTTTATTTCAAAATCTCTTTTCTATACCAGGTCAATTTTCTATCTTTTATTATAATTCCTATTAATAACTGTTCTTATCTTACCTAATTCTATCTACTTATTTTCGGTGTAGTTTTTCTTGGTCTATGATATCTTAGTATCTGTTGTTTTTGTTTGTTGCACAGTGGTATGTGTTTGATGTTTATAGAAGGCCGCAAAATGTGATTGAATTTGTGTTGTGTTTGTCTGTGATGCAGTTCTTTTTACTAATCTGTATTACTATTTTTAGAGTGATGTTTGGACTGAAAGTGCGTCAGAAATGTATTTATATAGCTGTACGATTGCCAGTCTTTAGTTTAAGTGTATTTTTAACATATTGGAAGTTATAAATAATTGAATTTATTGAACTAGCAATTAATAAGCGATGAGGCAACATGCATATAAAGATTTTATAGCTATATTTTTGGCATTAACAAGCTTAAATATATCTAGCATTGTTTTCAAGACTTCATATACTTAAAATCAATTTTAATTCCGGCTGAGAACTTTGATATAGAAATTTTGTTCATTACTTCCTTTTTAAAGTTCGAATTTAAAAAATTATCAACCCTATATTAACATATTAAAGTATTATTGTGCCATATTGTGTAGGGCAGACAATATTGGGTTTTATTTAAGCTTTTCTAGCAAACATAAATGTTAAGACCACTGTCCTGCATTGATTTAAATTCGATTTTGTTTCCTTTGAATTTCCTTTCCACTGTGGGCATCGGTTTCAAAACATTTCCATTTTGATCATCGCCATGGGGCATCGTGATCAAACGGCACGATCTCTGAGGACGCTGACGTTCCACAATGATGCCGAGATCCAAGATCCCAGATTTTGAGATGCCGGGAGGCCGTTGGCGGGCGTCTAAAATACTAAAATGCCGCCACCGCCGCTGCCGCTGCCGTCATTGAAGTTGACAGTGACCAAAAAAAGCTGTCCGTTGGCCATCTGACAAGATTGCGCCCCTAGCCACCCACCGAAAAGCAATTCATTTACTTACAGTCAAGACTTTATAAGAGGAAGCACTAGGTTTAGTATATATAATTGACTTAAAGATGTAGTTAACTCAATGGGATTAGAAAAGTGTATTTTAATAAATTTTTAACTGGTTTAATTAATTTGTAAATTTTTTTCAAGCTTAATTCAAGCATTTAATTCGCTTTGTTCATGAACATTAAATCGCTTTCGTCTATTTATTTTATTTATTTTTATTATGATTAACTTGCCTGTATCAAGTTCAAAATAACCTTTAAAATATATGTCCTTTGACCTTCTTTGAGAAAAAAACTAATTCTGTCTTAGGAAAGGTCACCTGTATCTATTTCTGTCGTTTCTACATGCATAATTCGCTGTGCTATTTTTCACTCAATTATTCATGAGTGGCGCTTCATTCATTTTTCATTTATAGTTTGTATTTTGCAAACTGTTTGCTGGCGCGGCTGCAGTTTGGAATCGATGCGGTTAATTGTGGCACAATAACGACAACTGGACATGCATGTGGCAGAGTCAGCTGCACTCTGTAACCCCCTTTTCGCGTCGTAATTGCTCAAAGCTCTCTCGTTTTCCGTCTGTCGACGCCTCGGCTCTGAAAAGTGGGTCAACGAAGGACTTTTATTAGCCTCTCGTTTGTTTGCCATGGACACGCGACATGGTGTCAGGATATGTACGAGTGTCTGTACGTACCAGGAATCGTAAAATTGCAACAAACAAACCTACAAATAAGGCGTGGATTCCATTCGTACACGGAAAAACGGAATTGATTTGAAATGGGGTCAGTTTTCTGTAGAAGTTTTTTGAAATGGAAATCTTTCAGAGAACTTTAAGGTTGTTTTATATGAAATTAAATTTTTGCTAAGAGGTTCCTTTATGCAATATGAGAAATTGTTTACGTTTACAAATTCCTATATATTTAATATAGTTTCTACTATATCATGAAAATATCATTTTAACTTTGAGCTCGTTTATCTCCCCAATTTTAAAAGTTATTTATCTGAGTATACGCTCTGCTGGTTATGTCGCCTTCATTTTTTTTTTTACTCAATAAACGGCCCTCGAGTGGTGCAACATTGTATTACATTTCCACGAACAGTTTTTCCGTTAGCTGCACTCTCACGCACACAGCCACACTCATGTGAACTTTTAGGGCGGCAGTATCGTGCACTTTGTGTGGCACACTTTTTGTCCCACTCGCACTCGGCTGCAACTGGGCTTTTCCATTTTCAATAGTTTCCTCTTTCGTGGACCACCCGCATAAAGCCGGTCTCTGGTGCTTCCTCTTGTATTTCATAAGGTTTTCATGAATATTTGCGGCCTCTCTTGGTTAAGTCACTCTCGCTTTTCGGCTACCGCTTTCCCTAGGGAGCTATATTTCATTTTTTTATGGTAGGGCGCCAAAAATAATGCGATTACTGGAAGTATGGGGTGAGGCTTGAATTAACCCGCTCGGTCTCATAAAAAAGGCATGTTTAAAATTTTTACACTCTACGAAAAAGCCAAACCAAAGTTCAGAAATATTTATTTAATTTTCTTAAAGTTTAAGTTTAGAAAAATAGGGTTGTTAGACTTTGTTACCTTGTAATACCTTGTAATAACTGAATTTATTACCCAATTCAATTTCCTAATTGCAAGATCTGCTGCGTAATCTTATCAAGTAGCATGGATGCTAGAAATGCTCCAGATTTCTTGGCAATTACGAAAACTTTAGGGTAGAGGAAAAATACTTAGATAAGATATGTATTCTATTTGGAAATTCTTTCCAGTTTGCCTACCGTTTAAAATTTACATATTTTGCCTTATAATAAGTTCTCTTGTTTACATCTCTCGATTAGTTCTCATCGCACACTCAATTTCCCTGAGATGAATATTTTAAGTGAATAATTAATGAACGTGCATATACTTACTCACTCTGACACTTGTGTGTGCCTCACCCATTAAGTCATTAGCTCTTTATTAGATTTTCACACTCATTGCACGAACTTAAATTTAAAGGCCTTTTCCTAGATGATTTGCTTGCCCTTTTCAGGTTAAGTGATTTAATTTCTGTGTAGCACATAAATAGAAAAGTGAATTTCAAAAAAATTCCTCTAGTTTTGTTTAAATAAATAATTTTGCAATATGTTAGCGTCTACTGGAAGGGAGTGATAAGAAAGCGTCTCAGCTTCTCGTTGGGATCAATGTCCTAACCCTAACAAAATGATAAGCTTATACACATGTGAGTTTAATAAACAAATTAAATCTACATTAAACTCGTTTATGTACTTGTTTTTTGTTTTCATATTTTATTTTTACGTTTAAATACAGTGTTGTCCCAGTTTAATTAAATTAAAAGCAACAAAATTTGACGCTGACATCATAAGTTCGGACTTAGAGTAGTCTATGGGGAGGGAAGACCTCCCACTTTAATTGCCGCCTTGCCAAATGGCGTCATTGGTGCCAGTTCCCAGTGTGTTCCAATGCGACTTTTATAAATTTTAAAATTTTACTCGGAAAATGCGTAAAGTCTATACTAAAAATAACTTGTGTATATTTTTTAATCGTCTCTGATTTCGCTTGCAGCTCATCGGCCTGACCATCGTGATCACCTCCGTCTGGATGCTGACAGATCCCACGTTCATGCTGTCCATGACACAATCCTACAATCATTACAATATAGCCCTCTACGTTTTCCTGGGCATCGGCATACTGATCACCCTGGGCGCATTCTTTGGCTGCTGGGGCGTTTGCCGAGAGTCCCAGTGTCTGCTGGTTTCGGTAAGTTAAAATTGAGTTAATGATTATGGCAGTACCAGAGTCTGGAAATTCCAATTAAACTGGATGCAGTTGTGTGGCCCACACAGCTCCGCTCGCATAATTGCAATGGAGGCTCGCCCACACCGTCTGGGCGAGACTGCCAATCGCGGCACTCAGAAAAAAAATCAAAAACTTCAACCATAATCTTTGAATTATATTTTTTAAATAATTTTAAATTATCTTATTGAAATGTAAAGTAGTTTAAAATGGTTTCAAAAATGGAAACCCCTCATTTTATCATTTTTTATATAATTTATTAAAAAAATAATATCTTCATACGGCTTTCTGGTTATTCGGAGTGCGGATAAATCTTTATTAAATAGCAACGAGTTTATTAACCCAACGCCCACTGGGTTTTCCAAGCACATTCATTCATAAATCTGAAATTCTCTTGCAGTTCTTCTGTGTCATACTCATCGTGATGGTGACACAAATTGCAGCCGGTGCCTGGGCCTTCCACAACAAAGATAAGCTGGATGACATTGTCCGGGCGGCAGTCAAGTCCTCAGTTCAGGAGGAGTACGGACAGTCCACCATGAGTTCCCGCACCGTCACATTCGATACGCTACAAAAGAATGTAAATATTTTGAAATATTCCTTAGCTTATGAGAAACTTGATTTATATGATAATTATCTTCTTTCAGTTGAAGTGCTGCGGTGCCGATGGACCTGGCGATTGGGCCACGAGTCGTTTTAATAACGTGGATCGCACAAATATTGTGGAGATCGCAGTTTCTTCCATGAATGTCTTCTACAATATACCCGAGTCCTGCTGCAAGGATAATCTAAAGGATAACGAGTGCGAGTTGTCGCGTCGTCTCAAATTTGGTGGTCCCTTGAACGCTGCCATTTATCAGCAGGTAATGAAAAGGGGATCCTCCGACGAGCTCTGAGTGAAACAAATATTAACATTTACCTGGCGATCGGACTCACATGATAGTAAACCTAATTTACCATTCATTCAACGCTCTTTTATCGAGTCAAAGAACTACCGAAAAAGCCCATTAAAGTCAATTGATAGGTGTGGCCGATTCATAATTTTGTAGCCCGCCGGGCCATAAAAATTAATAATCCTTTACGCATTTGTTGATTTTTTGCCGGCCTCCGCCTGCAAGCTCTCCGCTTTCAGTAACTGAGCTAATAAAAATTCACGCCCGCCGACGCCGAGACGATAAAAATGTATTAATTAATATTGATATTCAACACGCATTTCAAAATTCTGCCTGGTAGCCGCCTGGCTGGGTTTGTTTATATGGGAAGATCTCGGGAATGCCTCCTATAAACAAACTGAAATGCAATTGAAACTCCGTTATAAATAAACAGATTAATGATTTAACTCTCATTTCTTACAGGGCTGCGTTGATAAACTGATTGATATAATTTACGAGAACTGGGTCACCATCTTTGCCGTCACTGCCGCCGTTATTCTGCTGGAGCTGCTCTCCCTGACCTTCGCCCTGAGCCTGTGCTGTGCCGTGAGAAATCAGCACTACAAGGCCTGAGAATTACAGAACTCCCATAGGGAAATCACGGACGATGAGAAGTACTAACAAACCAAATCGAAACGGATGCATTGCGAGCGTTATTACTGAAGGCGTGCGTGCGAATGGGGTAAATGCATTTAGCAGATAATGTCCGACGTCCCCAGGGCAATACTTTAACAGCAGCAAGAACGACAAACAACAACACGACAACACCACACTTTTGTAGTACTTTTAACCAGAAGACAAACGACAGACAACAAGCTGAGCAATTGTATTTGAGATACGACACTTTTTGGGATTTGTGGAAAGTTTTTAAAGCATAAGCCACGCAATGTCGCGGAAGACGACTTTATATGAACTTGATATGCTAGCAGAGCGAAAAAAACAAATGACACTTTTCTAAACAAGATATTTCTACAACCAAGCAAACAACAAACACAAACAGTAAACTTCATATAAACATAAAAGGAAGAGGTGGAGCAACTGAGATGGAAAGATCAATAATTATGCTTATTTTTATCTTTGAAAACATTGACTACTGATGATTTTGTTACTCTGCTAAATCCCAACCATTATTGATCTCCGGTTGAAAAATATTGGTTTTAAACTTCTATCGTAATCTTTAAATGTGGATAAATTAATATTTATTAATTAGCATTTTTTTTTTTTTTTTTTTAACTCAGGATAAACTGCTCCTTGTTTCTACTTATGATTTTTATTTATTTTTGTTTACTTAAACCATTTTTTGTGCATTTTTAATTTTATTCATTAATGTAGAGAACATCAGTGTCTGCGATCGTCATTGTTTCTCCACCTCTAATAGCTCCATAGTACTTAGCCTAGCGAAAAAGTTTCGAATTCATAGATATATGCTATGTATTAAATATATAGAGAAAAGCATAAGCACAAAAGAATAAAGGTATAAAAGTGTAATGTTAAATGCCAAAACCAATGGATAAATGTAAACAAAATGAAAAGCAATCAAATTTCTTTCAAAATTTGTTCACCCCTGCCCCCATAAGACTTTTGATTACCAATTAAGTTATCTTTTGTGGCCATTTTCGTACGCTAACACAATGCCAAATGATGTATGTAAAAATCATCCCATATATACGTATATGTAACAAATAATAACAGACAGCATTCCACAAGAATGAGAATGATTGACCGATTTTTATTCTGGCTTACAAAACGCATTGCCATCCAAAGACCCAACCCAAAATATATGTTTTCCAATCATTTTCATTAAACTTGTGCAAATTGTTGTGCTAAAAAGAAAAAACAATCGAAAACAATACAATTCGTAGAGCTTCGCGAAATTAAATGCCAAATATTTTATGTATTTACAAAATTGTAATTTTATTTATTTATGATTTATTTATTTGAGCCAGGAGCGAAAGGGAAATCATAGCAATAAAGATGGAACTCCTCCCTAACCCTAAGCCGCCTAAAACCGCTCTCCCTGATTTGTCTATTCGAATGAATTAATATTGGGTAATCGTAACGAATTTTGTCGAATCCAACTTACCTGCATCGAAAACAAACTTATTATTTAGACATCATTGTGTAAGTGCAACTATTTATATGGGAAGTCATCAAAAGTAGCACAAAATGTTAAGTGGCAAGTACCATGCACACAAAAAAAATCTCTATATTTACATTGTATTTTTACCATACACCATGAACTATAATTAATATATATATATATATATACATACATACATATATATTTTTTGTAACATTTTCATTTTATTGTTGTTATATGTGAATTTTGTTGTTAGTTAAGCGTAGCCTGAACGTCACACTTTGTACCCCCTCACAACGTCTAAATAAATTAATTAAATAAATTAAATCTACAAGTAAACCAATCCAAGGACAAAATTATATTAAATTTACAAACTTACGAAAGAACCCGGAGAAGATACAAATTAATATATTGTATTTAAATTTACACTTTGAAGTAAATAATTTATTTTAACACTTCTTAGTAAGTCCTGAAATCAAATACGCAGTTCTAGGTTAAGAGAGAACAAATCTGCATACAAATAAAATTCACGTTCATGTGTTGGATTTGTAGAAAAAAAAGGTAAAATCATTGAAATATTTAGGAAATACAATTTTCAAATTAAACATCTCTAAACCTTAAGGAGAATTGAATGTAGCAAAATATTTATAGCACAAAAACATCATCAAGCATATAAAATCAAAACCAAAACAAAAATAAATGAATCTACTCTTCAAATAATAAAAAACAATCAACTCAACATCTTCATAGCATATGGAAACTAAATAGTTTGTATGAAAAAAGGCACATTTCGCAAGACATCCAACTTAAAATGGAAAAAGTTATACAATATAACGATGCTCAAGATCTGTATTTAACAACAGCAATTTGTAAAACCGAAACAGAGTACGCATAATATTGACTCATTGGGTTAGTTATTGTGAACAGTGCGGCATTAAAACTGATATTTCAAATAAATAAACATACATTTAAACAACATTTTTGAAACAATTGTCTTATTTCGCGAAAATACGTTTGGAAAAGTACATTTATGCCATACTCAACCTGTATGTTCCTTTTGTTCCGCTCCCAAGAATAAACTAAAAAGCCTAACTAAGCGGTTCCTTCAATTTTGTGTTTAATCGATTACCTAAAACCCACCAAATAAAAGTACAACCCAGTAAATAATTAAATTTTTATTTTTATTAAAATGTTTATCGGTTTTTATCCATTACCCCTTTTGTTGTGAGGCATTGTTTTAATTACTTTTCTTAAATTTTTTCTTGTTTCTTGCATTAATATTATTATTTAGAGTGGCATAAGAACAGCTTGTTTTTTTTGTTATGTATTTCATATCATGTTCTAAAAACTAAAATTTCACGAAATTCGAATGGAAGTGTTTAAGAACTGAGGCGTTGACGACACTCATAAGACCTACTAAAACTACCTACACTTAAATTTTTCCTAGTTCACATTATTAAACTGAAGGTACATTTTAGTGGATTTACTTGTGGAAGGTTAATGACTATTATTTGGAAAGTTGACAACATATACAAATGTTCTGTTTTTCGTTAGCGCAGACTCCACTTGGTTGAAAAGTTGAAACATTTTTGAATGAGAATGTTTAGAATGTTTAGACATTTAAATAATTTAATGTACACATTAATGGATCTTTCATAGCATATGATAGTATTGTTTTTGTTATTGTAGTATTAGTTCAATAAATGTTTGGAGGCTGTTTTCCTATCGTGTACTTATTATAAACAATCCAAATCACTAACCACGTTTTCTCTTGTTAAATTTTCTTTCATTTATTATTATTCATAGGGGTAGAGTACAAATGAAATATTTTGGTTAACTTAGAGGATAAACATTCGAGATGGCTGGATGGTAGCGTTTGGGGATTAAACATCTCGGGTTTAATTTACATATACATATATCGCTTAGGCTGACAAAATTATTATCGTAATTTACATTTACTATAGGTACATTTTGATTTAATTTAGTTCCAACTTAATTCGAATTAAACGTAGTTGTTGTAGAGGTAACGCTAAAAATTAGTAACTACACGTTAGTTACACATATTAAGGTCTGGCATCGCGGTTCCCATTCCAACTAGCTATAACAATTAAACGTTGATCTCGACATATAGCATAGCATAGTGGATATTCATTCTCGTTCATAATTGTCATGGACATTTAGCAGCTAAAACCGAGTTTTTAACATCTTCCAATTCGGTTGGTTAAATAAATTTCATTAGGTTTACATTTAAGATTTAATGTTAGGTATAAGCGTTTCAATTTCATTATTTATTATGTTGACTAGTTAGACATTTAGCTTTCGTTCAATCCGAGTGATAGTATTAATATCAATAAGTATTCCATGTAGGTTTCATGTTGGACAGTGTACGTTCATATTGCATAGATCGTTTTCTTAAAATTACAAATCGTCTCCGTGGGTGGTTTAACAAGTATAGGTCGCATAGGATTTCGTCTAGCCGAGATTGCTAAACAAAATGTTCTGGGTTAACACATTTACTAACTTGTAAGATTATTTTGTTGATGGATTCGCGTAAAATGGCTATGCCGTTTGATGGGAGAGTATTTTGTTTTACCTTTCTGTTTTATATAGTTAAGTTATGCCAGAAGAGTCATGGAAGATGGGTTTGTGGAATACGTTACAAAAAATTAAGCAAAATGTTTGTAAAAGAAGGATATCTGTTTAAGATGTTACTTTGATTAAATCTTGAAAGATATTTAGAATCATATATCAAAATATGTTTTTTTTAATGAATTCTTTGGAAAAATGTAATGTAACAATTTCTGCCTTCAGAAAAACCTTTGTTTTTATTTATTGTATTTATTTTTATCATTCCTTTAAGGCTTCTCATGTATGATTTCTGGTACAGAAATGTGCTTTTTGTTTGAAGCAACAATGGAAGAACAATGTTTAGAACTAAAAGCGGAAATAGGAAATATCAAACCACATTGATTGTCTTCTCTTGTCTATGCACAATTAAGCGTTCAATGTTTATGAGTTTTATAAAAATCGCGCGCGCTTTTCTTTTGTGTTTTTAGTATATTTTCCCACTCAGTGAACAGCGTTCTTTTTTAGCTGTCACAGGAGATAATAATGTTTCCTCACTTTTAACATCATCCTTCGATAGTTTTTTGTGTGCAAAATGGGTGGGCTTTAAATGAAAAAAAAAACTCGTCACGTAGGCGTAAATATTTAATGGCATTGTGTAATTGAATAAAAATGTAATTTAATTGAAGAGTCATGTTGTAAACTACAGTTACCATTAACAAATCAGCAGGGCCTTGTATAAATATAAATAATTAAACTGTATTTGTCAAGTACTATTTTTATATATCGGTGGTTGGTTGGGCACGAAAAAACCCACGCATATTTTTGTCCCTATATATTTATTTAACTTTTTGTTGCCTTTTAAAACCAATATTGTTAGGAGACAGCTTTATTCAGACAAATTTGCAAATTCAATTAGTGGAGGGGAAAATAATTTTTAAATTCAATTAGTGGATGGAAAAAAATAACGTTTATGCAAATTGAAAACGGGATTTAATGGAATTTACCTCGGTGAAGTAATTTAATTTGTCATATTCCGTATGTATATTTAATGTTTTAATTGACAGCGAAGAAAATGGCTTTAAATTTTGACAATTTTCAATACAACAAAAAAAGGGAAAAATTCATAGAAACTCAGGTTAGATAACACTTTAATTGGCATTTATATCAATTAGCTAAATTCATTAAATCTATTATTTGTTAAGCATATTTGTAGTAAAGTAAATCGTGTTGAGAGCTCTGGTTCTCTTGTTGTCGGTATACCAATTCCATTCCTGAATCAAACATTTGGTTTGGTGGTTTTGTTTTTAGTTTAGTTTAGTTCCCGAAATAATATACATATACATGTATAAATTTATATAGTAAATACATATATAAGACCAATTCGCTTTTCACGGCAGGATTAAATTCATAATATGCTCAAAAAACGACATATTCTTTATAATCTGATCAATCTTTGACGACCTCTTTGTTAGTTATATAATAACACACTCATAAAGTTTAAAGTTTTCTTCTTTCGATATTTGTTTGTTGTTGCCTAAACTAATTCATTTAATTACTAATATGTTTAATTTCCTTATTTCCCATCAATTTCACTGGTGTTTCTTGTTTGTTATATTTTTTGTGGTTGTTTTCCTTTTGTGTTCCTCCTCTTCTTTTTTGTAAAGTATTTTTTTGTTGTTTTTTTTTTTGAGGTTGTCAATTTGTTTGTTTGCGATGCTTATTGCATTTAGAGATCTATAAGAGATCTTATAGTCCTGGAATTGCGCAGCTCTGGCTCGTCCTCGTCCTCGTCCTCTTGTCATCAAAGGTCGTTGTCGAACATTTGCAACGAACGCGTTACCAAATCGTCTTTCAGGCAGGCCTCCAAGAACTCCTCTATCGTTATAATGCCATCCTGATTCAAGTCCAGTTTGCGAAACACACGGTCAACCTGTACAATGAAAGAGTTAATTAAGTAATAGCAAGTAGAGGTATCAGTCATTCCTGAAAAACTTTAATAAACTTCGAGATAAATGGCATAAGCTTCACTCTTCCTCGCTTTCCTCTCTTCAATTCCTCACTGAATGAAATCCATTTTGCATTTAATCTCTCATTTCAATAGCAACGACTCTTTATTGGTTCTTTCAGGGGGAAACGTGAAACCTTCATCATTAAGTAAAATATCCGCTGCTGCTTCCGCACATGAAAGCTTCCGTTTCCTCTCCCCTTAACAATCCGCTCTGTGCCGATGCATTTCGATTCGATTCGTCTCTTATGCATTCCATCTGTGTCTCTGTCGCTGTGGGTGTTCACAATTATAATTACGCATACGCAGTGTGAGCCCGACCAACGTCAGCGGATGCTGTGTCGAGTGCGGCTTTTGCATAAAAAATGAAGCATCGAAATCTGCGTCAGTGTAGGTGACATAGACGAGATTCCAGGAACAAAGCCCAGAACGTGCCGCTCATTCTAGATAAACAAGGATTTCGCTTTGCATCTCTCGCCATCTGAATGAAGCAACCAGAGCTTAGTAAAGCTGCTGCAATGTGCAGGATTTGGCCAAAAACAAATATTCTAGGACTGCCTGCAGGAGGATATTGTATAATATTGCCTTTTAGGGGGAAGTAAAATAAATAGAATCACCTCAATTTCATAAATACATACGAACATAGTATGTGTTTTGAACTGAAGAGAGAGGGAAGCTCTGTTCTTAACAGGAAATTTTTAAACTCTTTTAAAGTAAGATAATCCCATAGTACTTCTCACCTGATCCCTCGCCTTGCGATCGTCCTCGGGCTGGTGTGGTCTCCTTCCCATAAGCTCATGAATGGCCAAAATAATTTCACTTAGCTCGCCGCGACTGATCCGGCCGTCGCCGTTGAGGTCGTACAGCTTAAAGGTCCAACGCAGTCGCTCGTAGACTGAACCGCGCAATAATGTCGACAAGGTGACCAGTAAATCCTAATAAAGATGGAAATGCATAAATAAGTGCCCACAGAGGAGATTGCGTAAACGCTGTTGTAATAAGAAGTAATTACCCGAAAACTAATGGCGCCATTGCAATTAACATCGAACGCTTTGAACACATAATGAGCGTATAAACTCGAATCTATATAAATAGAACAAGCAAATAGGGGGCGTGTCAGGGTGATTATTTTTCCTTTTCTGTTCTCTCTGGTTGTTTGAGTATTTTTGGGTGTTTTGGCATTTAGGGCGCAGCTGTGCTGCAAGGACGAAATGCTCGCTTAAATGGCGCTTTATGACGCGCAACTATAAAAAGGAGAAGCTTAAGACCTCGGCGACAGCGTCGGGCTAACACACACTCTGCCGAAAGGGACATTTATTTGCAAACACACACACACTCACACAAATACTTACTGCCATGTGGAAAGAATTTGGCGTAAATATCCTTAAAACAATCCTCGTGCACCACGCCCTCGGGGCATTCCTGCGAAAAAAGGAAAGAAATCGCCATGAAAGTGTTTGCTCGGTTAATAAAGAAAAAGGCAAATTTAATGAAAGCGAGTTTGCAAAAAAGGGGGCAACAGAGGTTAAACCGCGAGGAATCTTGCTCAACTTATGACAGCTTTTGATGGGAAAAGTATTTGCGTATCAGCGTTAGATCTTTGTAGTAATAAATAGTTTGTGGGAAATTTGATAAATTTTGTGATGATTTGGGTAAAAGTTTAGGAATAACAAACATCTCTCTAGTTTAACGAAGTATTCATCAACTTTATTTTAAGAATTTAATACAGACTATGTTTAAAACAATATATATTTTCATTGTACAGACAAGTAAGAGGGTTGTTATAAAATTACAACTCTTAAAACTCGTATTTTCTTTATACAATGAACTAGGTTTTTAAGCCCTATAAAATGTGTCTAAAATTATGCAATAACAATTTTTGAGGTATGAAATACAGTATATTGTTTAATTGATAAAAATAATCTATAATTTTTTCCAATAAGTTTTTATTTACTTTAATTCTCTATAATTCCCTACATTTAAAATTCCCAGTTTCATATTTTAAGAATTCCCTTGATTAACTTATTAACTCAGGAACATAAAACAATAAAAACTTTGCCTTTCATAAATCTATAACTTTTATTTCCCTTATTAAGAAAATTGACAAGTTTAATCAACTGAGTAGTTCACAACTAAATGCTGCCGGTCTTCTCCAACTATTTGTCGGACAAACGAGCAAAAAGTAAACCATCAGCAAGCAAAACGGTCACCGAGTCGAACTATCAATGGGGGCAAACTGTCAATAAGGCAAACTATCAGGGAGGGCCAAACTATACCCGGTCCGGGCTATCCATTTACTTGACCCCGGGCTCATCTCTTGTTGACTGACCCACATATTGAAACCTTTTTTTATCCCGCGCTGAGTTAGCAACTTTTCCGCACTTTGGGTGTAAGTGCTTGGACACACACTCGACACTCGTCGAGGAGCGAATTCATTTGCAATGAAATTCAAAACGCATGTGCATTAAACTGGCTGCCATTTATGGAGCTCTTTCTTTCGCATCCCAGCTGCCCAGCTGCCCAGCGAGTTGTCATTGTTGGATCATAAATCTGAGAGCTTTATTTTATTGGAATGGGGATGCTGTAAAAAGATTTTAGCCCCGAGACCTGATGGGTGCGCGTTTTTTTCCGCTGAATAGGCAGTTACTTAGAAGATATTAAGGGTTTTATGGGTCATATTTTCAGCCTTTAACAAAGTTGCGAGTTTAATTTTGGTCTTTAATTTTGATTTATTCAATTTTGGGGGTGGAATATAATTCATGGGATCTTATTTTTTCTTTAATTATCGAGGGAGATTTTATCTTTTAATTATATTTACAAAAACGAAAATAATGTCTGATTTAAAGGGTGTTTAATACCAATAAGGTTATAAATAACAATATATTAATACAGTCTTTAAAATATAATTATATATATAATATAATATAAACGAATAGATCTCTTACCGTTTTAAATCCTCTGTACATGACGCGGATTTCCTGTTTGGTGAACTTGGTCTGCCGACACAGATCCTCGAGGGCAACGGGTATGGGCTTAGGCACTCGTGTGTGTTCCAACTCATAGACCACCTCCTCGATGGGACTCTCCGGTGGCGAGGCCATGGTTGCTTCTTACTTATTGCTGTCTGGCTTTCTTCCTATTTAATTAATTTGCGTGCTGATTATGATTTATGTGGCTTAATGTCAATTTGCATTTGAGGTGCTCGGTTTTTAGTGGCAAGAGAAGGAACTCATTATGCCTAAAATTCGCTATGAGTATTCAATTCCTTCGTCCCTTTTTTTACGGCTTCTCCACCTTTTTTTATGTTGGCGGCTGCTGGTGCTCGAAATCCCTTTCAGCGTATCCTTTTTTTGTGTGGTTTTCGGTTACGGTTTCCTTTACGCCATTCGGCTAAGTCGCTAATGAGGCAACCATTGCTGTAATAGCACAAAAAGAAATGGTAGGTTTTGAGCAGGTGAACTACACTGAACGAAAATGTATTAATATGAAATTGTGAGCTTAAAAAGTGAAATTTTTTTAGGGATATAAATATAGTCAAAGAAAATCATTTAAACAAGGTATAACCAAACCTTTTTGCTTTTTGAATAAAGAATATGTAACTTTACATTTTTAAATCTTATATGCTCTTAATTTAATAATAATTTTTTTCAAGCACACATAAATCAGGACTCGGCGCCAGGGCAAGGACACTTGCAGCTGCCGGAAGTGCAACTCGTTGCCGCAGCTACCTTTGCACACACCATCTCACTCACTCTTCACGCCATGTACATCGAGTATACGCCTCGTTGGCTGCCACTGCCGGAGGCTCCCGAAAGACGGGCGGGCAACATGCAAATGAAGATTATTATTGCGTACCATAAATCAAAGGCGAATCGAGTTATGTGCACTCCTTGGCGTACTTGGAGCACCTTCGTTGCACCTGGGCCGGCGGGGATTTTGGGAGCTGTTGAGAGTTGAGAGAAGCGCCGAATGGTTGCAGCCCAGATGAAATTAATGAGCACTTTGCATGCAAATGAATTGAATGCCAGATCGCTCTAGCTAGGTGTTTGTTTTTCAGCACATTGGAAAATTTGCAAGGAAAAATTTGTTATACTCAAAAGTTGAAGATGGTATTCAAGGGTTATGAACCAAAACTTTGGTTTCTTGTAGTTTACTGTTTAAAAAATAAAATTACTAAAGGAATTAACTATAATTGCCTTAAACTAAAAGTGAAAGAGCATCTTAGAATTATTTAGACATTGTGGTTATTTAAATTATGAAAGAATATATAACAAAAAATGTTAAGAAACATATCAATATAAGTTGTATTTAGAGTAAGCTTTTTAAAGGAATTACTAGTTATTTAAAAATTTAATTTCATAAACAAAAAGTGCATAATATTCCCAGTTTTTAAAGCTTTAAATGAAAGTCACTTAGCGCTCTCTCTTTGCAAATATCAATCCACGACGACATTCATGGCTGCTCTCTCATTCATCATAATGAAACCAATCCGTAAATCAAATCCCATAAATCCACAAATTGAATTTCTTTGCAATGACTAGCTTGCAGCAGCTCAAATCGAATCTTCGGCGGATTGCTACCGTTTTTTATTCTGACAAATTTCAACAGCACTTCAATATTTATCAGCGAAAAGTCAAAAACTCTGCGTGTGCGTGTGTGTGTCTGCTCCTGACTATTTCCACTCTATTTCCATTCCGCATTTCCATTCTATTTGCGCCCACACACACACACAGTCAGCCATTTTGTTAGCTTAGGAGGAGGCAGAAAATGGAGAAGGGCGGAAGGGACCTCCATTTCCGACGTCACGGTTATTTTTCAGTTGGAATTGATTAAGCGACAGATGGACCAAAATGGGGTCAGTACGAAACGGAAATAGCTTTGACAGTTTTAATCCAAGCGAAAGTATTTATATTCTTCTTTTTTTTCGCAGCTCTAAGAACACCATTTGCCATTCAGTTTTCTTCTTTTTTTTTGTGGGTTTCTTTCCACAGATCTTATTTGATTTACACTGCGATCTACTTCCGAATTCTGCATTCATTTTTGGTTTGTTAAAAAGTGAAAAATAAGCAGAAAATAACGTATTGAAGATACCCTAAAGTTGTAAAATTAAAGTAGTTTTATAATAAAGAAAAAATACTGAATTAAAAACAAAACTTAAAATTTTATTATCTATAAATATTTTGACTCTTTTTATTTATGTTTAAACTATATATTCTTTGTCAATAAAAGCAACTTCCTGCTTAAAATTCCCTCAAGTACAGAGAAAACTTAATTTCCCCAAAGCTTTACTTTTAGACTTTTCCAACCCCTTCACTTTGAATACATAAATAATTTATAAATCGCCAAAGTAAGTCTTAAATATTTATACATTTTCCGCCAAAGTCAAACTCTGAGTGGAATCAATAACTTTAACCCGTGACCGTGAAGCCATGAAAATGTGCTGAGTGCTGGGCCTTTAAGCCACAAGCAACTGCTAAATGTTGCCTGCCATTAGCATAAATAGTATTAAAAGCAAAGAGAGCCATAAAACCGACTACAATGTCATACTTAGCTGCTCGAGCAGTGTGCAACCAACTAATTTCATGACTCTATTCTGCACAAATCTCTGTGGCCCAGAAGATGGGGCTGGTGGTGAGAAAAGTGCCGGGAAAATGGGGGGGGGGTACGGAAAGCGTGCAACTGCCTGCATTTTACAGCATTTGCAACCCATGTTGTTGTAACGCGATTTTGCATGGTCAGACTTTTCTTTTGTGCACTTGAAAAATAAAAGATATTTTAATTTTAGCCAATTATATGTTACTTTTGTATGTCTAATGAAGAGATTTTACGGAAGTTGAGGTACACTTAACTTACAATTAATAATCTATTACACCTTTAAAGAAATAATTTTGTTTTAGTAAGCTTAAGCTATAATTTCGAAGAATACCAAGGACTAAAGGAGAGAATGTGATACCGACGTTATGTTATGTTTATAAACCTGAGAATCTTTTATACTTTTTTAGTAGACTGTAAACTTTGAACATGAATCGTTAACCAAAACCCTTTTTTGCCAGGACTTTTCCCCCAATGTAGACTCCGCTTTTAACACTTCCAACCCACGCACACCCTCACTCTCCCATTTAACTTTCAAATGCAGTTTTGGCGCGGCCTGTGGGTGTGGGTGGTGTGCGTGGGTGCGCCTGTGTGCTTGGGCATGTAAAATGTTTGTCAAATATCACGTATACGACATGTGCTTCCGGCGGAGAGCGCACGAACACCCTCGAATAGCCGTGCAACCGACCGGGTCGAGTCGTTGTAGAGCAGAAGGGGGCGGCGTGGAGTCGAACCCATTCATTGCCAGGGCAAAGCTAATTAAATATTAAACCAGGTCAGAGAGTGTAAACGTTATAATGCGAAAAGTCATATTAGCCAATTGCCGAATGCCAGGCACTCAATGCTAACAAAATATTTCCACACACACCCAGGGAAATGCACTCAAGGCGAGTGAGAATGGCAAGAGGATACTTGGGATTGGGGATATGCAAATTTTCTTGCCAAGAACTGTATGTTTATTCATTTGTCTAATTGTGTTGTTCTTGTCGCTGCCGAAAGGGGGAAAGTCGGCGGGAGCTCTCGGCGGGCTTTGTGGGTCCTGGTGTGCGGCATGTCAGGACTTGAACTTATAAATGGGAACGACAACGACAGAAGTAGCAACGGCAACGGCAACGGCAGCAGGAGCAGCAGCAGCAGCCTCGGCAAGGACAAGGCTTGGCCTGGCCAGAGCCGGAGCTTGCATGTAGTCATGCAAAGCTACTCGAATGGGAAGAAAGAACTAAAACTAAAACTAAACAAGAACGCACGCCAGAACTCCCCTTCCACGCTCTCTCGTGCTAACTGAAATTGTCCACAGTGGTTTGTGGACACAAACAAAATAATATTTGACAATGCGAAGCTGTCTTTCAGGGCTTATTTATTTATTTATATATAAAGTTAAATTAGGGTTTTGTGCTCAAGGATTTCTGATGCATGTCAGTGGAGAAAAGACCAATTAAATTGTGTTGTTTTTTGCTATACAATCTTATTTCTTAATAATAATTGTCATTTAAACTTTAGAAACGTAAATTAAAAAGGCTTGGACATTATTACAATACTGCTTCTTTTAAAATATAAATTTTTTTTTATAAATAAGAGATCGAAAGAAAACGAATTCAAGGTATCAAAGGTAACAACCCTTTTGATTTGATGTTGCTCAATGTTTATGTCGATACATAATCTTACTATTCCTTTCGATATCCATCCCTGAGTAAATAATTGGAAAGTATTTGATTTGTGTAATTGTGTAAAATAAACAAATAATATATTATCCAGTATATCTGATATTTTCTTTACAATCCCACTGTTCTGGTTTCATGTCTCTGAGCCTGTTCCATTGTCATTTCCTGCTGTTTTCATGCCACTTTCATGGACAACTCAGACAGACTGGCACAATGTGAGAGTAGTAGGAGTGCCAAGCTCGAAAGGCAACGAAACTGGGCTGTCCCCAGCTATATCTGAATAGGGACTCCCGGGCAGATCTAGCACGCAACCGCAAAGGACACAGTTCCACTTCAATTTCGAGAGCATTATTAAATTGAAGATATATCTGTGGCGTATCCCTCGCTTTGTGTATATATAATTTTCGTTCTTAAGGGACCATTGCCACGGTGGGCATAATTGAATTTCTTTTTTAGCCTAGGCTTTTGTTGGCAATCCGCCCACCAAATCTGGTTGCGCCTACCAAAGACAATAAATCAACGCCAATTATAGCCACTTTTTGCTGGCTTTCTGCGGTTCCCCGCCAAGGCAAGCGATGACGACACATAACGTAAAGCTTTCAACACTTTTCAATCCGAAAATCAGGCAATCAGGCCACAGGGCCTGCGAATGGGAAAATAATGAACACGCCACCGAATCTCGTGAGGAATCCTGCGGCGGATATCCGATCAGAGTTGCCAAATGGAAATGCATTTGCATTCTGATTAGCCGAGATACTGTTGTGTGCAATGTTGACAAGAGCCTTGTGGGGATTCGAGATAATGGACGGATGTTTGTCCTCCAGTGAATAGGCTCACATTAATGCACAGGATACAGACACGCACACACAACGTTAATGGCGTGCAATTCGATATATAAGCATTATAATTGCTATAACCTTAGACTGCTTTTAGTTATGACACAAAATATTTCTAAACAAAGATTAATGATAAATGGGAAATTAAATGTTTGACGGAGGCATTTAAATTTAAATGGGGAGCGAATTAGAAATTTTATTGAGGTTTAAAAGCTACATCAATTCATATTCAGACAGGGACTTGAACTGTGTAATTTTATTAAAGGCCTGCGATTTATTTTGTTGTAAATGTAATGTAATGTAAAGGTTTTTATTATATTTCAAGCATAAAGTTGTATAAATTAGTATAATAAATACTCAAGCCCTTTAATAGTTTTATTTTTAATATTTCAATGGATTAACATTTAACTATCTTTCACTTCATTGTGTTTTATTTTTAGTATAATTTAATTTTGTAAGCCCAGAATACAATTGATTTATATATATATTTAAAAAAAATGTAAACATTTAAAGCCATTTTCCATTCATACCACATGTATGATGCACTATCCGTGCAAAACTGACAGCGTGACGCATAATTAAAGTTGGTAATTGTGCCAAAAGATATTCTTCCAATTTGCCAAGAGATGTGCGATATGAAGCGAGGTTGGCCCACAGCCAATTTAGATACAAATGGCCTATCAGCGAGTTATGAGATAGTCAAAGGAAGTCATTATTCGATATAAATGCAGTTGTGCAGTGAAGGGCCCTCGGTCTTTATGAGCCTGGGGAGCTGCATAACATTAGCTGGAACTTTGACATCGCGCTCGCTTTGAGCTCAAGTAGAAGCGAGAGCTTGGGGAAATCAGGCTAAAAGCTAAAAGTGTTGATGAAAATCCCCTCTTTTTGCAGTTAGTTTTCGGTTGTTAATGGATAAGCGTGCCATAATTTAGGAGGGGGACTTTCCAGCTGGTAACCACCTCGCTTGCCATCCAGAAGAGCTCCCAGAGATAAGCCCGACCAAATGCTCGAGGCAACAATAACAAACGACTCCCCAGAGCCACGAGCCGGAACCTCGAGGAGCATATGGTTTTGGCTCTCAGTTTGCAATAATTTTTTAGTTAAACACAAGAGGGAAAAGCAATTTTGGCAGAGCATTTTCAGCTATCTTAAATCAACAAAGGAGCGTGAGTCCTGGAACCCGGGCCATTATTAGTCGCTGCTGATGCTCTAATCGCACTTCCGACACGCGACACGTAATTGCTGGCACCTGGATATCGTTAGCAGGTACAAAGAGATCCTTGAATTGATGGGGATGTCTGTATTTTAGCGATTTTGAGTGCTGGTATTTGTGGAGTAATACTCAGAAGATTGCTGCAATATTTGATCCAGGACTGTTATTATTTTTCTAGAATTATGATAGGCTTAAAAATTTACACATAAATAATTGTGGGGTCAATTATTTAGCCATATGGCAACTTTAAGAGTAATTCCAGCCACTCAAGACCGGCCAAATGATAGACTTAACTTTAACAAGAGCTGTATACATTTCAAGTAGTCAGTTGGCCAGTCCACTTGGACTCAGTTTCAGCTGCACATTCAGTCGACCATTAGAAGGCAATCATCTTAGGATGGACTCACATGTGGGACACGGAAGGACTCCGGAGGAATGATAGCGGAAGCTTGTTACTGACAATCAACGGCACAATCAGGCAAGAGGGCAGTCCAAGGCATTGTTTGGTATTCGTTAATTTGGCAGCAGTTAGGAGTCACTAAAATTGCAATATTGCAAAGAAAATTCACTGACTTCTATGCTCGGTAGTAGTATGCAAAAAGCCAGGGGAGAAATGAAAAAGTTTTTACTGCGTTTCCGGGAAAACTTTTCAGTAACTCCCTCGTCCAGAAAATGCAGTTAGTTTTGGCAATGGCCAAACAAGAAACCGACTTCATTGTTGGCGATGGCCAACAAAAAGCGTTGCAAGGAAACTGCCAAAATAGTTGCAACTACTTCAAATGGGTGGGGTTCTAGGCAGGAATAATTGTGCGAGGAGTCGAGGCATTCCCAGGACCTTCTCGAGGGGCGGAGTTTAGTTCGAAAAATTTCGTATTCAACTGTGCGAAATGCTCAACAATAAAACGCCATTGAACGCCGACCCGCTGGCGGCGACTCCTCCAGACCCCGCGGATAGAAAATTTATATAGACCCTATATATATGGCCACCCGCTAGTCTTGATGGCCCCCGGAACTTCCGGTTCGCCGATATGCGCCAACTTTCAGACAATCATTCTGCTGGTTGGCTGGCAGTGCCCTTTCTCGGCCCAAAGCTTAGCTAGTTTTTCGGCCAAGCCATAAATATCTTCAGATATAGCCAGTGGTATGTAGGGAACTTATCCCTCTGCGTGGGTGTATGAGCCGCAGAACTTGACGGGACAACAATTTTTTTTCTTGAATTGATTTAATTTATGAGCTGACTTAATTTATTTCCGCCCAGCAAAACGAAGATAAAACTGAAGCAAGCCGGCCAAATCGAAGCAAGTTAAATTGGCTTAGAAGATATAATTGCTTGCCAGTGGCATAATTTGTCGGCATGTCGGATTTCATTTCGATTAAATTGGTTGCTTAATTTAGTAGTTTGACCTTTAATAAATATAGTTATTAGGGTATATTTCTGTTTAATTTGGAATAAGAATTCAGAATTGTAAATACGGCTTCGTGTTTTTGGGTTATTTTTGGTTTGTTTGGGGTAGAATTTATTAAAATTAATTTTATATTTGAATTTGATATTTAATATTGGATTTTTTCAATATCTAACCACTTTTATTGTGATGTAATAAGAATATTTCATTTATTACTTTATTCTACTAAAGTATATCTAAAAAATTATTACAACAAAGTTGGGGTCATGACAAATGAAATAGGGTTTTCAAAAGTGTTCATTAGATATTAAATTACAATGTGATATTTGTTTTGATTAAATAACATTCATCTGAGGAAATACATAAAAGATCTTCAAAAAGAATAAAATTTGAGTTTTTATTGTAGTGTGTAAATTTTTCCCAATTCTTTCTAATTTCATAAATATACATTTATGTTAATCTTACGCCCAAAGAACTACAAGTTTCCGTTCGCACTTAAAAACCAATTACATATTTGTTTATTTGCTTTTCTCAAACTTAAGTCGCTTCTGCGAAAAATCAACTACAAAACTAACTTTTTGTTTTTGGCTCAACATTTGTTTTTGCTTGGCTTACTTTTATGTTCACAATGAACATGAACATCTACAAGAACAATAAACAGACCAAATAATACAAAAATTTGAGCAAAAACCAAAGCAGAGGCGAGCGAGGAAACAATACCAACAACAGAGGCAATGGCAATGGCAATAAAAAGAAACATTCAACTCTCGCAACTCATACAACTTGTCAGAGAGAGCAACGGCGCGGGCGAAAGGACCAAATTGGGAGGAAAAAATTCCATTCCAAAAAGTATGCAATATTTTTTGGGGGAATCGCCTCCTGCCGCTGGTGCTGCTGCTCCTGTTGGTCCTTCAACTTTCGGAGCTCGTTGCCGCTGCTGACTTGGCAGGCCCGACACAGTAATTAATGCTTGTAAGTGCTCTGTGTGGGTGGCTGAACGTAGATTGCCACATTTTCAACTTGGTCTTTACAGTTGGAACTTGTTAAGGTCTGGGGTATATGACACTATCCAAGTTTTAAATCTCAAAAAGGGGAAATTGAACGGAAAGCATCTCGTGCCTAGCTAGAGCATGAAAAGGCGTAGAAGGTGGGTGTCGAGGAATATTAGATGTATGCCCTGAACGATTAGAGTTCTGTTTAAATATCAATAAATTTATTAAGTCAATTTTCTGCAATTGAAGAGTCTGTTACCTCTTAAAATAATTTAGAACTAGCTAAGACTACCAAGTACCGGGTACCTTATGGTCGTGTCACAGAATCACGTCTTCCTTTTGTTCTGTTCCTTATCCGAGAGCTGGACTCGACTTGTTAATTGCATGTTGCCAACATACGTTTGCTTGTAACTGTGGATTTCTCCTCATCTCACTCAGCGGGGCAATTAAAAAATGTTACCAAAATCCTCGTATTTAACTTTTCTGAAATGGTAGGTACTTTTATTCCAATTCATTCCCTCTCTCTCGTTTTTTCTTGGGATATTTGTAACACATGGCGTATGCGTGTTACGGCTGGAGGCGCCAACTTTCGGACAAACTTTGCTCTTATCAGCTGGCGATAAAAATATAAAAGAAAAACCTCCGCAACATATACCCGATATATGTATAAATGGGATGAATGTGTGCAAGTTTTATAGACACATCTGGCGGCGGTTGGCTATATAAATTTCAAGTTTGTTGTTGTTTCAAAGTTAAACGTTTCGTTTTTTTCCTAGCTGTTGCATATGTATATGTATGTAATCGCATATTTTATGGCTTAAACCATGGGAAAAGGAATAGTCTTGTTGTGTTTTTTTCTTTTGCGGTATGTTGACCATTAATGGTCGCCAAATGCTGGCAAATTGATGTTCATGCTGGGATTGTGGTGACTTCCATGACATAGGGAAAAATGTTTATAGATACTTTTTTAAATCCATTTAAATGGCTTAACCATTTCGTGTACACAGCGAGAAAACTTATTTTTAAAGCTGATTTTAAGGAAGTCATCATTTTCTTTAGTTATTTGAAACGTTTGGTCACCTTTCCTGATAGTTATTCAGGTGTGGGAGTCGTCGCTCGCTTGACCAGCCTTAATTATTCAACCGAGGACAAAGCGTTCGGCGATAGTCACGCCCGCTGCTCATTACTCACTTAGGCCAAGACAATATCCATTCGATGGGGCCTGTAATTACCGGTGTCATTTGATAGTCCACCACGCACCTAACACCTTAAGTGATTAGGCAATTTTTATAGCCGAAAACCGTTGAATCATTTTGCACCTCAGCACAGCTGCGGTTGGCATTTCGTATTAGTTCGCGTGTCATGAACTTTGCGTTAAAGTATTTTCATTTCTTTCCGACCAAGGTTAAGAGAAGCTCTGACCTTATTTTGTTAAATAATGGTAAGGAGATAAATTTCAGGGAACAAAAAGGGAAAGGTTCCTATAGGACAGGACATATAAATAAAGGTGACTTGTATTAACCACTATTAAGCTTAACATTATGTTATTTGCTCAGAGGTCCAACATTCGAGTCTACTCCCAAGATAACTTAAAAATATTTTCAGTGGTTTTACTTAAGGGTTTTTGGTTCAAGAATTTGATGATTGACGAAGAGAATCGACAACTATGAAAAATAAGGACACCATTTTGGTACCTCTACCTCTTTACCTCTAAAATCTTTGTTAATAAAACCTTGCAAATAATATATTTATTTAACTTAATCCCTATTTATTAAATAAACAACAGCCACGCATTTTATGTGCCATCTGCTTTTAATATTAATAATTGCCACACTTAACTCTCACACGTCCAAGAGCTTTGTGATTCTGCGGATTTTATTTATAAAATTTCTATTTGCAGTTTCGTGTTGCATACAACGCGGCGCTCGCCTTCCCTTTACTCATTCGCCCACTTGCAAAGAACAACAGCAGCCACTTTTGTGTAGGCTCTTTGGTGTATGTGTGTGTGGGGGGGAGGCGAAGGTGTGTGTGTTTATGTGTGAATGAAACTAGAGCGCACCTTGATGCTATTTTTAAACGCCACACAAAACAACAGGCACAAAACAGCAATTGTCGCTTAGTTGCGCGCTAAGTGCTTTCCATCCAGCATCCCCTCAGTCAAGTTCATTTCATTGTGCAGCAGGCTCAGGACCTTATTGCCAGCCAGCACTTAAAATAGTTCAGAAAATAGCGTCGAGGATTATATAAATAGATAAAACAGAGAATTTACTTGGGCCAAATTAATAGTGTCCTGCCATCTAATGGTGAAATCCTGTCATATTCAAAGGTGGGATATTAGTTTGTAATTGATATTATGGCAGTTATTATTAATAATTATAGCTATAAAAATATATCATAAGTATGTCTTCATTTTCATAGTCTAAATGAACTAGATTTTATAATTTTTTGAGTGGATTATTGTTGCAAAAAAAAACTAAATAAAGTATTTACTATTGATTGATTTTAATATTTTTTTAAGAAAGTTTATTCTCCTAAATTACTACAGAAATCTAAACTATTTTGTATATATAAATATATATATTTAGATCTCTAGATAACTTTTTATCCTTAACCTTTCTGAAGGACTCTCGTAAATGTTAATGCCATCTCCCATTTTTTTCCACTCCCAACCGATTTAACTTAAATCGATGAGCTCCCAACAACTATTCAAGCATAAGTTGACTTTTATAATCGGCTTGTGCATCTAAATGGAATTGGCATTTGGTTTATGGTTTATGGCCAGACTGCACGATATTCCTGTTGGTGCTTATCAATTGTTGCACACAAACCCTTTACTTTGTTTGTTTTTTGTGTTAAATGCTTCACAGGGATTAAATCGGATGGAAATTTGAGATTAATAATTGCATTTTTAACGTCAAACGGGATTTTATTATTTTAAATATATATAAAGGTGAGTCGTTTGTTGGTAATTGAGTAAAAGTCAACCAATTGGTGGCGTTCGAATGTAAGATAATTAAATTAATGATTTTATGAACATCAAGACACAATTTTTGGCATTGTTTTAGAATTTTTAGCTACGATATATAGAAAATACATACTTATTACATTTACCTGGAAATTCAATCAGATTTTTACAAATAATTCAGACATGTTAGGTCAAATTTGTATTTCCTTATTTATTTCCTGATGAACAAACAAATCTATTTTGGGCGTAATTATTATTTCTATCTCTTGAAAATAAATAATTATACAGTATATTAGGTTTTTCAAATACTTCTATATATATACTTCTATATATATATACAATAATTTGATTATTCCCTTTGCAGTCTTATTGTTCTGAAGATTGCAAAAATTTCGTTTGAGTGTAAAAAACATTAATTTATCTTTTGATAGTTCAATATGGTTTTTAAATGTTTTTTTATTTCGATATAGATTATATATAAAAAAACAAAATTAAATGTTACTGGGAAATTACCTAAAATTCTACTTAAAATGACAATAACTTTTTATGCTCTTTCTTGGTTTTTTAAGCTTCCATTATTTTCCCTTTTTGTTTCCTATAGATCCCCAGTATTTAATTTAAGTGTATAAAATCCTTTTTTCTCTATTGATATTAAATATAACTTTTAATTCAATCAATTTTAGCTATATTCTGGCACCTAGACGCAAACATAAAATTTCGAATGGAGATCCGTGCATAATTTCCATAATGATTTCGCGAATAATAAACAGATTGTCGAGACTGCTGCGGCTTTCTTTTCGCCATTTTCCAGGTGAACGGGTGTGTGTGTGTGTGCGTTGGCGTCAGCTCGTGTGTGCGTGCAAAAATGCGTTGATGTGTGTGTGTGGCTTTGGCGCCTAGTCAAATAAATCGCATGCGATTAAAATTTTATACAAATTGCTTTAGAAGCGTGCGTTTGGCTTTCCACCTTTCTATGTTCTAGTCTTGGGCTTTGTTGTTTTTTCTTTTGTTTTCTTTTTTTATGGGGCATGGCGTCAGTTAAATGAGTTGTTGTTTATAGTTCTCGAGGATGTGTGTGTTTGTGTGTCTGAATGCGAAAAATTTGCATTTGTAACGTTACGTTTTTGTTTACTTTGTAGGTTAGTTTGTTTGCCGTATATATACACACACACATACACGCAGACATATATTTACCTTTGATGCCTTTTGATGGTGACGGCAGCGGCAGCGGCGGCAGAGATGAGCGGCAGGAGCGGCAGCAGGAGGAGCGGGAGCGGAGCAGAGGGAACAGGACTGGGTGACGGGTGGTATTAACCTCAAAGCATGCCAGCGCAAACACAGCTCCTCGTGAAACACTTGACTCAGGGCTACTTTTCGTCCTCTTGGCGATATTATTATTTGCTGCCTGCCTTTGGCCCCTCTTCTTGCGTGTTTCGTTTTAATTTGTTAATGATTTCTGGGGGTCTTATTCATTTATTCTTGCATTCCTGGCGCTCTCTCTCTCTCACTCACTGGCTTTATGTTTCATTTTCTTATATTTTCGGCTGGCAGGCGAAATTCCTTTTTGGTTAGCGATTGTTGTTGCCGCTGTGGAAAATGCCAAGCAGCCTGCGAAAAAGCGAAGAAAAACTGTATCTTTTAGATCCGGGCATATCCTTTATCTCGGACACAGCGGCAGCGCTGCGACTGAGACAGCGACGCTGACAGCGGCAGCAGCTGTAGCTGGAAAATTTCCTCCAACTTGTTTGGCTGCCTTTTCGGCTAACACAAATTTTTTTGGCCAACAACTTTTGTGACAATTTTTTTTCGGCAATTTTTCTTTTTTTTGCGTGGCAATTTTCTTGAGCAGCCAGAGCAGCAACAATCGCTACCATTAAGAATCAGGCACAAAAAAACTCGGGGAGCTGCCAAAACCGCGCAGCGTTTTCCCCCAAAACTTTTCACACACTCACTCACAATACAATATTGCCAGAAACCGTTCGACGCGCGCACGCCAGTGTCCTATACACAACTGATTACAGGACTGCGAAAATGGAAGTGGAAAATGTTTGCCAGCAGCAGCAGCGCGGCTTCGGGTTTCCTTCCTTTCGGCTGGCTCCTGCTTCGGCTTGGTCGGAAAATATCCCGCTATCGCTATGGCTTCTGTTACCGAAATTCGACTAAGCACAGCTTTGGCCAAAGAAGTCTTCGCAGGCTCCGCCGCCGCCGAATACTCTCACCTCACGCATCCGGACGGAGAGAGAGTATCGGAGTGTCGCCGGAGAGAGAACGGAAAGCGAGAGAACCAGCGGAGGACGACGCCAGCAGCTGGAGCCGCGAGTGGGTGCGCACACAGGCTAGGGTGTGCGGGTGGGCACGCTCCTCGGTGGTTACAGTGGGAATACATGTCGTATGAGTGATATTTGCCTGAAAAAGTGCATTATATTGTGAAAGATTCAAAATACTCAAGTCAATTAATTTTTGAAAACAAGACTTCTTGGAACCTGTGTCGAAAAAAATTGTTATCCGTTTGTTATCAAGTGCATTTCTTCCTATGTCCATATTTTTCTCATAAATAGCTAAAACTGGTGTTATTTATGAGCTTTGATAAATGCATTAGAAAATGGCCACTTGAGAGATAAAAAATGTGAAAAGTACCTTAATAAATCATTAACTTAAATAAATCAAACTTTCTCAATATAAAGGGGTGACAGAAAATTTCAGTAAACCGTTGCAGCAATACAACATTTGATATTCTTGTTAATATATATCACACAAAGAAACATTTTATTTTAATTTTTTCCGATAAAATCGAATTTTTATGTTGAGTGCGTAATTTTTTCATATTTATTTTTCGATAATACTTTTTTTAAGTGACATTTCGGGCTTTATTTCATTTCTAGTGCAAAACTTTTAAAATTTCCTTTAGTATTTACATATTTTTAAAATAATATTAAATTATTTCAATTTAATCTAAAACTAAATTTTACTTTTAAAATACCTAGTCTTCTTAATTATTTAAAAGTCTACGAAAATATCGATTAGATATTTTTATCCTTATGGCATTTCGAGCTTTTTCTCCTTCCTAGTATTAACCTTTTAATATTTTCTTAAGATTTTATCTAATTTGTATTTTCGAAATAAAATGTAGTTTTTTCTAATCTAAAATTTCAAATAAATGTTTAGTCTCCTCAATTCTCAGAGTCCCACTGTGCCGTTATCGCCCATTCATCTTGCTCAACCCGCACAATTGGCTGTCAAAAATATTGCCACACATTGCGCTCTCTCCCATCGCCCTCGTGGTCCTCGTTGTCGTCCTCGTCGTGGTCGTTGTCGTTGTCCTTTAACACACAGAGTCAAGCAGTCTGGCAGCCGTAACATTTCTGGTTCCCAAATGACTCTGCTGTTACGTCGCTGTTATCCTGCAGGCTGAGAGTCAGGTCCTGTGAGCAATGACACCCATGAGTTTAGGATGAACACGATGGCCCCGCCGCCGCTCGCCACCCGATCCCATTCCTCCCGGAAACTGACGCCTTCGTTGCTGCTGTTTCGCATATGCTCGTGTGTTGGACATTTGCAGTGTTTTTCACCAACGAACGGACGTGGAAGGTTTTACAGCCCAAATGACAAGTGCTTAGTGTTTTGCATAGGCAGAGTGTGTGAATGCACTGGGAAAAATAATGAGAAAATACTACAATTCGAATATGTTGGGTTGCGTGGATGAGGAAAGTATCCTACGTTTTAAATGATTTTAATGTATTACTTACATAAAATATTATAATTTGTATAATTTGAATCGTAGATTAATTAAATAACGAAAATATAGAAATTGGCCCACACTCGAAATCTCATAACAAAAAACAGAATCCTATGGACACTACAACCCTAAAATTCCCAAGAACTCATTTAGCTATAAACTAGAGTCTAGATCAATCAGAAGAAATAGTACGGATGAGATTTTATAATTTCACTTTTCTTAGGACATTTTTTGACAAATTTATTTATATAGAGAACATCATCTTTAAGTAAAGATTCTATTCAGATTTTTGCGAAAATCTAATGCTTTTTAATATAGAGATGACAAATTTGTAACAAATATTTCTCTATGATTTTTTTTCTGCGTGAAATTCTACTTCCTGGCTTTCTCATTTTCATTTTTCAAGTTTGCAAATGGGCAACTTGGCCCGTTGAGGAGGACCAGTGTTAGGAGCACTTGGCACACGCTTGCGCGGCTTTCAAATTTAGCGTATTAACTCATTAAATGTTCAAAAGCTCATTGCCTGCGAAATGTGCACACATTCTTGTATGCGAGAGTGTGTAAGGGTGTGAAATATGCACAAGTGTCGTGGTTGTATTTGTTGTTGCCCCGACACTTTAGGGGTTCTGGCGAAGACACTTCTAATACCGCTTAATGGGCCATCAGGCGCTGGGATTTCAGGGTAAAAGTTTCATATAAATATTATTCTTAATTCGTTTCTTAACTTGAATATTTTTAATTAAATTTCAAATTGCTTTGGCTTGCCTCAGAGCTCTCAACGAGGAATAATTACGGAGCCCTGGAAAATGAAGGGATAGGTATCCGTTGGGACCTTGGGGACTCTCATTACTGGCCCTTTTTTCATATGCAGCTCTTTATGCAATTTAAATTAATTTCAGTAATTATTTTAGTGGCCCGAATGGCTTCATTTTAACACCCTCAAGCACACACACACCCACGCACACCGAGTGACCGCTGCCAACTGTTGGCGTTACGCATACGCCACGTTGCATGCGTCTTGAATATTTTATAGCGGAAATCTGGGGCCCGGCAAAAATGACAGCTGCGTGTTGAAAATAATTAAGGCGCAATTATAACGACCCTGACCACGAAGCTCTACCACTCAGCACCACCACCACCCACTCGGCCCGTTTCCATTGCAATGTGTTGCATGCAACGCCAGACACTGTGGCGGCATCACCCGCCGTGACGAAAGCAACTCACGGCCATCGAGCTTGTGCGATTTCTCGAGGACCCACACTGCTGCCGCTGGCCATACAAACATGGCTACGGAATGTCGGTCACTTTTACACTTGAACATATCTTAAGAACCTAAAACTAATTGAGCTGTGAGTGCACAAATGTAACTAGTATGCAACTAACTTAAGGCAGACAGGATGAAAAAGGGAAGATTTGTACTTATGAAACTATGTGAGATATAAAAAATATAATGCCCATTGCTGGTCAACAATAAATACAATTAATACTCTTAAAGTTTAAATTTTTATAATAAATAAATAAAATCAAAACAATCATAAAATGATCAATTTAGCCCACTTAAGAGAAACAGATTTAAACTTGTTTGGTTGCAGGAAACACGATTTACTCAATTTGTTTAAACAGCAACACGCGATCACCGTTGACATTGCATAAAATAAATACAATTTACAAAATACAATAAATAACTAGTACAAATTTATGTTCATGTTGATTATATAATTGTTGACCATTTTGTGTTGAGACATGAAGACACGAAATGCATTGAAGGGAAGGCTTAAAACCTTTCTTAATCCGAATGGGAGTACAATTGAACAGTCGGCAGGGTTTACTCTGCATTGGCATCGATAAGGGCAGGCACTTCGTTTATATCAAAGGAGGCGGCTTCAGCGGCATCTTCGGTGGTTTCCTTTGCTTCTGGAACAGTCTGAATGGTCTGCCCCTGAGCCTTCTGGGCACTGGGTTCATCACCAGCCGCTTCTGTTTCTACATTTGAGTCCGAGACTATCGGTTCCTGAACTCCGTTAAGTTCCTTATTCGGTGTGGAAGAGGAGGCGGCGGCTGCTGCTGCCGCTGCCTTAGCCTTTGATTTCTTCTCCTTTTTCAGCCTGTTTTTCTTGGCATTGTTTGCCTGCCGCTGCTCCTCGGCGGCGGCGGCCTTGTTCCTCTCTTCAGTGGCTGCTTTCGATTCGGTGGTTGTAAGCAATTTCATTTGGCTTTGGAGGTTTGCCAGTGTCTGCTTGAGTTCCGCGCAATTCCGTGTCATCATTTCCATCTTGGCCGTATCCGCACTTGCAGGCTTCACGACCACTGGCTCTGGCTCAGGCGGCAACTGCGGAAGAGCTGGGATTTCCATCTCATTATCCCTGAGGACCTTGTGCAGGGCAGTGCGCTCCTGCTGGAGGGCACGGAGTAGTTTCTGCAGCTGCTGGATCTGTTTTTGCAGACGCTCAGAGTGCTGGGATTGCAACTGCTTTTCGGTGGCCAGATCGATTACCATGGCATTGGCCTTCTCGTACTTCTGACGCCATCCCAGTGCCTCCTTTTCGATCTTCTTTGTGTGCTTGGACATCTTCTCCAGCTCCTGCTTGTAGCTGCCGAAAACCTCGTTGGATTTCTGCAGAGACTGCTGGAAGTCGTCGTACTTGGCCGTGTATATGTTTAGTTGCTCCTTGAGCTGGTGCTCCCGGTCGGTGAGATCTTTAATGGCTCGCTGCGCCTGCAGCAGCTTCTCCAAGCCAATTTGGTTCTCCCTTAAAGAGAGATGTGTGAGTTGCAGAGTCCCTTTTTCGTTTTTGGCTACTCACTTCTTCAGTATTTCCTTCTCCATGGCCGCCTCCACCTGGGCCTTGCTAAGCTTGGCCTGGTGCAGCTGTGACTCAAGCTGCACCTGTTCGTTGAGCTTCTCCAGATGCTGCTCCCGCGTCTGGTACTGTTCGGCCAGCAGCTTTAACCTAAAACGGGAGGAGGCCAGATGGTTACCGCAGATCGCAAGCAGAGTGTGTGTCTATATATGCAGTGTCTATATTTAGACGGAGCAGCAGTGGGGCGTGCGGCGGCGGCATGCGCCATGCGGTTGCCTCTTACTTTTTGGTCATCTCGATGTTGTAATCGCGCAACTTCATGTTCTCCTCGTTGTTCTTGGCCAGCGACTTCTGGACCTCGTTGAGCGAGGACTGGAACTTGGTCTGGCTCTCCTTGCGGCGCTCCTCCTCGACCTTGATCTGGAGCAGGCTCTCGTTCTTCACCGACTTGATGATGCGCTGCTGTTCCCTGCACACCTCCTGCAGCTTGTCACGCATGAGGACGCTCTTGTTGAGGTCGCGCTGCATCTGTTCCTTCTCCCGCTGCTGGCTCTCCATCTGGCGCTGTAGCACCCGTAGGTCCGATGTCAGCCGGTTCACGTTCTTCTCACTGTCCACATGGCGCTGCAGCAGAAACTTCACCTTGTCCTCGGTGGAGGGGCACTCCTCGAGGGACTTCAGGACCTGGGGGGATGGGGAAAATAACCATAAGAACCCAATTTATTTATAGCCGTTTCCATTGCAACGCCGGTTGTATCGGGTTGGTTGCATTTGTTGGATTTACACTCGGGCCGAAACTTACCAGCTCCTCGAGCTTCTGGTCGCGCTGCTTCTCCTCGCGCGCCACCTTCTTGGCTTTGCTTATTTTCTCCATGTCGTTGGAAGTCGGTGCTATATATAACTTGTATTATCCCTTTCGAATTTTGACTATATTTGTTGTGTTCAGTGTGACCGTCAACGATGGAGATGCCAACCGGCTACTCTGGTTGTTAGTGAACGAAAAGTCTGGCAACGCTAGCTGCGTATTAACGAAAACTCTGGCAACGCTGGTTGCTTAAGCCCCGAGTCTCAAAAGTCTGGCAAGCAACCAGTGCTGCCAATGTGTAAAATCATCGCTAGTACAAAAATCTTCCGCCAGGGGCTGGCTCCAAAGCGTCCCTGCGTTTACAGTTATTCCCGCGGAAAAAAAGTTTTCGAGTTAAAAATTTCACATGTTATATTTTTTCTTAATCTCTGTGTAACTGCACTCTAAAAGTCACCAAACATGACGGATAAAGAAGTTGAGTACATTGAGTATCTGACGGAGACGGGCATTTTGCCCAAGCTGCTGGAGATATTGAAGCAACTGGCCGCAATGGACCCGCCGCCAGCGGATCCCCTGATGTACATTCTGCATGCCCTAGGATGTCCACTGATTCCACAGGTTTGCTATACGGTTTTCGCGGGAAAAACTCTATATGTTTGTTTATAAATAATAGTAGTAACATCCTTATGTGTTCTTAGGCCCAAATGAAGGCTTTGGAGCGCAAGGTGTCACGCGCGCACGACGAACTCCGTTATTTGCGGCGTCTGCTCATCGATTTGGATGGCGGTGATCAGCTTTACGACAGCTATAGCGATGACGATGAATACGTGGGCGCTGTAGAGGATCCCAATAATGAGTCCTACGAAGATTACGACGATGAGGCCGCTGCGCAGGCCCAGGACGATTCTTCAGGGGAAACAGCAATGGGTTCTGCCCACGATCAGCAGGAGATTTGCAATCATTAAATCATGCATCCCAGCCCATACCACCTACAGCATGTTGGATATCACATAAGCCGTTGATCCGTTGATCCGTTGCGAGCATATTCCTGGCAACTGCATGTGAGTTGGGTCTTTCTTCTTTAAACTTCTATTTTGTCAAGCCAAGCATTGTTCGATTTTATATGGAATCTATTATTAAATAAGCGCCAACGCAGAGACGTTGGTTCCTGTAGCTTATCGAGCAACTACAATTGAAATGTAGACCTGTTATTTCGAAAAACCACTTTATAAAAATTATAAAATGTAATGAATACCTAGAATAAAGTCAGAATAATGCCAGAACAAATATTTCGAGTTTATCTTACTTTGAAACCACTAATACCTAGTTTTGCTTTCTTAAAACGTAAAAAAATTTAATCGGAAAAGCCAGAAAAATATAAACATGGGGAGTTTGAGACCCCTCAAAACTATAATTGGCACGAAACCCAATATAAACATCAATAACGCTGTAAAAAATTGATATTCTCTTAAAATGTAATTAGTTAAATAACATTTTTTGGATAGTTATCCTATAAAATCGATGATATTCCACTATATGCTATATTTTTCGAAATGATATTGAGCAGAATATTTTTGTCGATACATCATATCGAAAGTTTTCTCTTTATATGCACCCATAACCCCTTGGTACGTCCCAACATTCATGTTTTCCAATTGATTGAAACATGGGTTCAGCATTTTCAGTGCCTGCATTTCCCGTTTCTCGCCCCATTTCGAGTTGATTGCCATTAAACACATATCGCAACCTGTGGGAAATCAATAACTAATATATGGTATATATGTGCACGGGCGATATCTAGGGCCCCAGCGAAACAACAATTCAATTAACTCCAACAAGCTGCTGCAGTTTGGCTGTAAAATGGAGGAAATTTCATTTGCCAGCGAATTCTCCTGCTGTTGCTGATTGGCCTCAGCTTCTGCGCGGGGGAAGAGTCCTGGCGCGGGTCAGGGACTAAGCTAATTCATTATTATCGAGAGTTGTGGATGAGCTGCAGCTAATTAAGTCGTGCCCCCGGCCAAATGCAGTCAATCAATTTATGAGCTAAACTGCAATTTAGCAAAAATATAAAAAATATATAATCAGCATAATTTACATTTTATTTAGAGTGCTTTGAAGGGAACCTATAGAGGCAGAAGCTTGGTGTGTAATTAGGTTTAGTGGTTAATATTGATAAATGGGTTAAATTGGATTAGATAGAAAAAGCTCTGTCCTAATTGGTTACGTAGATGTTTATATGTACTCTTTTTATGTTCAAATGTAGAAATCAGAAAAGAGAGATGACAATTATTCACATAAAAACTTAATACAGCTTTTATCCCTAATAGTCAAAGTAGATGTATTTCAGAAATGTACATTTAGCAAATATAATCCATAATTTAGCACGTTAAGTGCAAATATAAATATAGTTGTTAAAGTCCGGCAGAAGACGGCATTTTCGCCCACATAAATTATATTTATTGCTAACCTGCAAAACACCAGGTGTGTCAAGTATGAGACCACAGATCTCAGAGACTATCAGAGCTGTTACTTACAAAATTTCCTGCAACAATACAATCTTCTACATTGCACGAGGATCAAGTTTATTAATGTTATTCAAATTTAACCACAAATTAGAAAAAATATGTAACGAAGCTTTATCATAGAATTAGGGGAAAGTATAAATAATATGTCTAGACTAAAAATGAAATAAAAATAATATATTCCCTCACATTCCTCCGTTAACGAAAGAGTTATGCATATTGATTTAAAATTCCCTACCTTAAACTGTAAAAATATCATAAAAACTACAGCTTAAGTATGATATTCTACCCAGCACTCCGCTTTAATCAGTTTAATTTCTTGGTAAAAAACTTTATTTTACTTTTTGCCAGACTTTCATATTTTCTCATGTAATTGAATAAAAACTGCATGCCAAAAGCCAATAACCCGCACCTCTTTTTTTTCTGCACACAGAAGGCATATTTAATTCATTTTAGCTTGCGATAAATTTTACTTTTTGCAGTGCCGGCAAGGCTCCTGAAAATGTTGCCATCGAAATGATTTACACAATATATATTTGTCACAGTGCGATAAATCCATCTAATCCTCCGGCAGGACCTCCGACATCTGCATGTCCGGCTTGACAAATAAACTGCAGCAGAGCTTACATAAATATTTCGCCCCAAAAAGAAAACATATTTTGCCACATAAAATAAACATGAAGCTTTGGGGGGACACAGTGGGGCGCAAGTAGGGCGTGGCAGCCGGGCAGCAGCTGCTTTTAATTGCTTTTTGATGGTTTTTCGAACGGTTTTGTAACTTTTTAGTTGACATTGAATAATCGCTGCAGAAATTGTCGCTTAACGGGAAATTGTGGTAACAGTGACCAGTGGACTGACTCAACTTGATAATTGATTGGAGCTCTTTAAAATAGTTTCCTCGTTTTTATGTCTGACCACTGCCGCAGGCTATGCCGATTTTTTGTTTCCTGTTTAATCTCTGCACGCGTGTTGACTGCAAAGTGGCCCCGACTCGTCTTTTTTTTGCCAAAATCTGCTTTGCATGTCAGTAGTTCGCCGGAACGTACAACTTTGACCACGTGAAATACGAGACCCTTCGGGGCCCAGGCAGCCGCAGGCCAAACTGGCGGAAAAACAAACCAGAGACGGAGGAAAATGAAGTGCAGTCAGCAAGCGGTCTGCCTCGGACTGCAGGCGGCGATCCTTGGGAATTCTGGAGAAGGGTCTAAACGAATGAGGGAATGAACTATGATTAGCTATAAATCGTATATGATACAAGTATATGTACAAAAATAATCAACTCAATATCGAAAATATCGTAAACTTTAAAATATCTACATTTTAATCATAGAAATATATCGTTTTTGACGTTATTATATCGTTGCTATTAAATATATCCAAAAATGCTAAATAATTTATTTATTTTTCTCTTTTCCGATTATATTGGTCGCATAGATCAAACGGGATTTCGATTAACCTTAAATAAATTGGATTTATATATAGACTTCCGAGAAAATATCGACACACTATCGATGAATTGATATTTCCTGAAATTTCAAGGTAAATATAAAATAATCTTATCAGAAATTAATGACCCAGTTACTTTTATTTGGTGTGGTAAAAATATAAATATTTATTAATGGCTTTTCCCTCTGATATTTCAGTCGGGGGAATGCATTTACAATCAGACTGAAAGGATGCCAAGCGATGCCCCATGGCCACCCATCTCACGTACAGGCAAGTGCACCGAAAATGAATGAATTTACCCAGTCAAAAATTGTGGGAAATGGGATATGGGAAATGGGAAAGGGTGGCGGCAACGACTCTGTGCCGCTTCAATTTCATGTCGAGTAAATTTTAATTTACTGCTCTTTTGTGACCGCATGCGAGCCAACAAAACGTTGGGCTCCTTTTTTGCTAGATATATTTTTTGTTTCCCTTCGGTTTGGACCTGGCTCTCCCTCTGTGTGTGTGTGAGAGTTTATTTGTTTGCCTTGCTGGTCAAATGATATATCCGGCTGGTCCCGGTTCATTCGGCCCGAGGGCAAGTGTGGGAATTTTGAAAGCCAGCGAGCACCACCGAGCTGCCATTAGTTTTAATGACCGCAAAAGGCAACCCACGAAATAAAAATAAAAAACGGGGAAAAATGCTTAAAAACAAAACAGCGAGCGAAATGGAAACTCAGCCATGGCTGCTGGCAGGCTAATTGAAGTCTGTCCGAGTGAGATGAGGGGGTTGCCATGGGGGCGTGGCAAATCTCAAAACTATGCTTCATTAGCCAAGCTGCAAACTCCATTTGCCTAATGGGGCACCGCCCACGCACAAAATAAAGAAATTTCAGCCATAAAACGTGCCAAGCTTAAGGAATGAACCCGAACCCTCGGAAAATAATGTGTATATATACAAATATTTCGGCTGCAATTGAAAATTCCAAACACAACAATTAAAAAGCAATTAACTATGCAAATTCACCATGTTAATGAGCCGGAAAGCGGGCGTGGCCAGCATATACATACATATCGACGTCCGTATATCCGAAGCATTTTTCTGGGTTTCCCTTTTGGGGAAGTCTTTACCACGGAGCAGCGCCAGCATCTGACCCAAATACATCAATGTCTGGGAAATGTTTTGGCCAACTGTTTAACACACTCATAAACAGAGAGAAATCGTACTCGTTTTGTATTTATTCAATATTTACAAATATTTGTGAATGAAATCATGGTATATTATGAATATACATACATACATTTTTAAATAAAATATTTAAGATCTATTCAATAACTTTTACTAGTATATAAGGCAAATGCAACTCTGATCGGATCTAAAAGTCCTAATTGCGTTCTGGATAATTATTTTATAATTATAAATATATTATAATGTATAAATGATCGATAAATCGATACGCTGTTTGATATATCAGACGAATATTATATGAAAAAATGAGAAAAAGAAATTACACGCCATTATTCAGATATGTTTCGATAAGATTGACATTTTATTATTAAATGCGATAGTTTTCGATTGTTGAAAATTTCATATCTTCGACCTAACTTCGTATCTAAAATATTTCTTAAGTATAAACATTTATTTAATTCCAATATTTAGATTTTTTCCCACATTTTCCTCAGTGCCCCCACGTACCAAAACATTTTATCATTTGCTATCATTTTTCATGCCACGAACAAAAAAAGGGTTAAACAATTTTTATGTGTCAACAAGAATAATTTCTGTCACTAACACGAATACGAAGCAAGTCAACTTGGCTCCTCAAATTCCCAAGTGGAAAAGAATGAAAAGCGGGTGAAAGTCGGTCGAAAGGTGGGCGGCTGGTGGCGGAAGGCGGGGGCGACAAACAAAAGGCAGCCGGCGTATTAATAATGAAAACAGGACGAGAACAGAACAACGGAGGACAACTGACAAGTGAAACAAACTGGGACAAACAATACAACAAAGTGCCACGAAATGTCACAAAAAAAAAGTGCTGCAAAAAGGAAATGAATACGTCCCCACTCGCAGAGAGAGGTGTAAAATAGCGAAATACCGACTTCCCCCAACTATTTGCTACGTGTCATAATACTTTACCATAAAGTGTCCAGAAATGTAAGCTTACACTTGGCCCGGAAGCCTGGAGGGGCTTCCTTCCCCTTTTCATTCTGGTTTTTGGGTTAGTGACAAAAAGTTGGTTGTGCTGGAGGAAAGAACAAGCATTTGAACTTAAAAAGTATTCTCATAAAACCCTAATATATATTTCTATTTATTCTTACAGAATAATTACAAGAAATATTCTAGCATTGTCTTAAAATCACGATCAACTCGATGCCCCTTGAGCAATAAGTTGTAAGCTTAATTTGAAGCACTTGAGATTTCTGTAAAGTCGATGGTATTTCCCCCCTTTACATTTTTTTTTCAAATAAATAAGAAAATTTGCTTACAAAGAAAGCTGAAATTCCCACCCCTCCAAGTATAACAATGAAAAGCACGAATAAAACGGGGAAAACACCCATTCCAAGAAGCTCTCTCGCCCTTTTCTGCGAAATAAATATGCTGTGAGCTATAAAATTACAGCCAGCGTTTCGCTTGCAACGTTTATCAAGGCATTTGCACTGCTGAGCATGCCAATGTCAGAACTAAACTACTTAGAGATGACCTTGGCAGATGCTCGTCCACCGACCGCCCACAGCCACCCAAAGAACACTTGAAAAAAGTGGAGAAACTATTAAAAAACAAACAGGAAAATATTTTTAGTTTAGAAAGGAACAAGGCCTTCATTTGATAGAATTTTCATGCTTTCTAAAATAGAGAATTTAATTTAATTAATATAATGGGATAAATTAAAAATAGTATTTCCGTTTAGTTTGCAAAATTTTTAATAATTTTAAATTAAAAACGATAGTTTCGAGATTTTAAAATTCGATATATAGAAGCTTACAATATTTTTGTTTCAATATTGAAGACAATATTTTTGTTTTTTGTTTGTGACTTTTCCTCCCGATTATTAATCTTTTTATTGTTAACCGATTTCTTATTAGAATTCCTTCACTTTCATAGAATTTTTATTCCCAGTGCATAGCTCATTTCCGCTCAGATCCCCCCTCCTGTACCCCTGTCTGGTTGCGCGGCAACAGCTTGGTCCTTTGTCCAGGACCATTATTAATACCAATTAAATGAGCTTAGGTCTGGCTCTGTGTGCCCAATCATTGAATGCTTATTACGCATACGCCGCATGGCCCCGCCAAGCCAGAATATTTATTGCGTAGCCATGACAAAGGCGAAACTTTTTAATTGAAAAAAGTGAGTGGAAATATTTGGCAGTTAGATAAGCCAGAGAGGGGCCAGGAACAGAACACAACCTCTAATTATTTGGCAGGACGCTTCATTAGAAAACCGCGTTAAAGAAAATGGTCGCTTTTTCTACTTAGTCGCCGCCAACGCCGCCTGATGAATGACTTAATCACCCAGAAAAGCGCCACACAAATCAACGGGCCCAACAGGATCCGGCTGTTACCCCCTGTCACAGAACTTTTCCCGGGGCCAAAACTCCGCTCAAAATTAATGGAGCAAATCAAACGAGCAAAAAGCAGACACCAGTTCGGCCGCAAAGTCCAGTTGAGTTCTGGAGCCAGGCCGCAGACTGGAGACTGCAGACCGGAGAGCCTGCCAGCGTTTAATAATGACAAGATTTGTGTGGGCTGCATACAAAATTAGCGGAAAGTCGCCTTCTCCCTGGCCTTCACATCTCATCACCTCGCAACGCATCTCCGTTTCCAACTTTAAGTTCCGTGGCCAGAGCTCATTTATTTTCCCCTGAACGAACATTTCATGGCTTGGCCTGTGTTCCCATTTTTACTACTTTGTGCTCCTCTATACTCTCTCGCAGGTTATTCATTTTTTTGCAGGTGTTTTTTGGCGGGCTTCGTGATAGATTTATTTAGATATATATATTTCAATATAGGTATATTCCAATACTAAACTACACTCTGACCTTCTCTTTCAAGAAAATTTAAGACTTCTGCATAATTTTCCCTTAGAGTATAAACTAATGTTTATTTTAATGGTGTATTAAAATTCGGTAAGCTTCTTATAAATTTAATTTTTTTTCTTTTAAATTTAAATATATTTTAAGTAAATTACTTAGTATATATTTTGCGTAATTTATATTTCTCAATAAACCAGGTCAAATAGGGTATCTCCAGTTGCGAACTGCAACCGGATTTGCGGCTTCTTTTAAATTAAACTCTGGCAAAATTGCAAAAATATTAACTTCCTGTGCAGCCAGCAAACAAACAACTGCGAAGTTGAGTCATCAAGATTTTAAAACTTCATTTTTGTGGCATACTTGCGGTGCCGCAGTTTTAATTTATGTTTCCTATATTTTTTTCTGTTCAGGGCTCTGGCTTTAATTAAGCTGAGGAAAACTTAAGTTCCGTCTTTTGGCTGGAGCCAATGCACATGGAAAATTCGTTGAATTGGCATTAAATGTAATAATAATTTTGAGGGGTTTCTCCCTGGGGTATCCGAGGGGATCGGGTCAGGGGTTGTGTCTGTGTAAAGGAAACAGCTGTTTCCGCAGACAAGACCGGATGGGGTTAGGCGGGTTTGATTTTCCCGGCTGAGAGACGTGGTAGGGGGGATGGGGGGAAATTTTGGTAAAAGCCTTTGTGGCATTGCGCGAAGCGTGTGCCGCAATTTGCTATTCATTTGAATTTTCAGCTGGCTCTGGGAGCTCGCTTGGCTGCTTGTGTCCCGACGCCCCACCATAAAATGCAAGAGATTATGAAAAGTGCGCTTTTGGCCACTTCCTTGTGTAGCCACAAAAATATTTGGCTTTATATTTTCCGTTCCCGTTTCCGTTCCCGGTTTCGTTCCCTTTCCATTTGGCTTCTTCTGTTGTTTTCTGTGCACTGCAACCATAATAATCATAATGCAAATACGTGGCTGCATTTCGGGGCACTCATTCGCAAAATTTCAATGTGCCACGGCATTCATTTCGGGGAACAATCGTTGTTGAAATTTAATCAAGTCGTTTTGGGAGTTTCATTTAAATTTTAGATTGTATTTTTCCATGCAAACAGGTGTGGGTGTGGCTTCAATTTGTAGTGAATTTTTGAATTCGGCTGGAATTCCATTTTTGTAAAAGGTTGGCGCGAGCATTCCAGCTTGCTGTGTGTTTCGTTTAAATATTTAGGTAACAATTCGTTTCGTTTCGATTTTAATGCATGGTATATATTCTTTGCTTTTTCTTCAAATTATAAATACTGCGAGTATTCTTTGATGATTTCCAATTTAAGACCTAAAAGTTGTTGAAGACTTTGAAATATTTGCAGGTAAAAGTCTCATTTCTACAGATTTTCCTGCTTCTCGTTAGCCTCTTGTATTTTCTAGTATGATATTACATATTTGCAATTTCCAAGAAAAGATTTCTCCATTCCTCTCTTGTCCTTTTTATTTTTGCGCCGAGTCCAACGAGAGCAACTCGGACATTCGTTTCATCCTATTACCAGTGCTTAGATAGAGCCAAAGGATTCCAGCCCCGAGAGCTCTTCTTCGGTATTTATGCATTGCCCGTTGCCAAGTGAAACCCAAAGCTGAAAACTATTACAGTAATTTTTATATTTATTTATGAGCTGGCAGACTGAGACTGAGCTTCTTCCTGAGCCGTCGTTGTTGTCGCTTGTGCATTAGTTTAAAAAATACATTTCAGGAGAGGTTTTTTAGCTTAGTAAGCATTACTTGAGGGAACTTGGCTGGGCTTTAGTTTTTGCTTGTCCTAGTGCGGGATGCCAGTCACGTGGCTGTCATTGGATATCGAAAAACTACGTATTTCCCAATGGGAATTCCGGATGTCTAACGAGCGTGACAAATGCAAATGAAAGTAACAACGGAGAAGCCGAATTTCATCTGACCCAGTGGACACATGGCACAACCGAAACCTGAGAAGTGAAGCTGGCTGGCAGACCGAGGCTAAAAGCCAACAATCTAATCAAGTGTTTTGATTGCGTTCGTAATTGTTATGAATGTTGGTGCTAGGATTCCAATTCCCATAAATAACCATTACAAGAAAATGATTATTTGTCAGGAAATATTACTCAAAGGCTTTGACCAAAAGGTTTAGGCTAATCTTGGTATGTTTATCAAGAGGATACGTCCGATAAAAGACATATAGAAACAAAACTCAATGTTATATTGACACAATAGATATTTTTAATATATCGAATTTTTAAATATTGAACAAATATTATAAAATAAAAATTAATATATGTTCTTATCTTCATCATCAAACAGAATATCGATTATTTGTATAACGTTAAAATATCGGCTAAAAATATTGATACGATTTGGAACTATTGTTTTTAATATATCTCTATATGTCTTACCAACATAATTTTTTATATAAAAAAATTCCGTTTCTACAAATTCAAAAAGGGGTTTCTAATTCTATATACACTTTCACAAATTATCCAACTTTACTCGACTTTTTATAATTTTATAATATATTTTTTTTATTTGGGTTACCAGAAAAACTCTTCAACTTGTATTTTTTATGGTCATAAAATAGCCAAATAGATTTAAAATTAGAATTCTAAAATTCACGCGTGTTATTCATTCCCCTAGCCACGGGCTTTTTTAAATGAATTTGACTTTTTGTTTGGCTTCTAAACCATTTTGCAATTTTCCACATGCCAATTTTTTGCTGCTGGGCTGACTGTTTTCGTCGTCGTCGTGTGGCCCCCGAGGGCCCGCTGCAGTTGCAAATGCTTGAAATTACATTTTTCGCATTAATAAAAATGAAATAAAAATAAAATAAAAAGCCGGCTCCTTCTGTGCACGAAATATGCAAATGTGCCGCGTGCAGCGCACCAGATAAAACTGAGCAGGAGGAACATTCTCACACACACACACATGTGTGAGTCCTTTTTTTCGCCTTTATTTTTTTCTGCCCCTTTGCAGGACGGAGTTCTGGGCGTCAGCCATAATATGGAGCAGCTGTTGCCGGCAGTGCCAAAAGTCACAATAAATTTGTGCATTAGTTCTTTCAGCTCCTGCCCCATCCAGGATGCACTTGGGGTCTGTGGCCTCTAAAATGCTTTGAATATAGATGTATTTATATATATATATAAATGCTCGTGGCTGGCGGGGCTTTAAACAAATTGAGAAACTGTGTTTTGCATAAATAAATCTCCGTCTGACTGGCTATTTAATGATGCGAAAATATTTATACAAAACTTGAAAGCGCCGCGAGATACACCCCAAAATGTTAATAATGCCCAGTCAGAAATTGCCTTTGGCTATTTACTTTGCCTTTATATATTTGGCAACAATTAATTAGTTCTCCATTAAGCGCTGTGATGATTTCAAAAGCTTCGCGTATTTATTATGAATATTTAAGCAGGCAATTAGTTCGCAGCAATATAAATCAGATATCTAATTCGGTTTTAAAAATTAATATCTATAGGTAGTGTCTTGTCTGCCTGCTAAGCTGCTTTGTTTTGCTCCTGAAAATAATGATTAAAAATGGACAAGTCTTGTGGATTTGTTCAGAATAAATTATGGAACATTAATGTGCCTTGCCTTTAAAATGTATAGATTATTTAATCCAAGTATTATTGAGTTTAGGAATGCTTAAACTATAGTGATACTAAGTTAACAGTGAACTTGATGTGGAACTTGCGTTCAGCTTCTGAGTTTTTAAGATTTTTTTCCTTTCATTCCCACCAAGGCAAGACCTGTGCGTCGAAGTTGGTGAATCCTTTGCAGAGCTTCGGCTTATGGACGGTTTTATGACCCAAGCCAGTGGCTAACATATAAATGACCACTGAAGTGCTGACCTTAAAGAATGCATTGGATTCGCTAGACATAGTGAAATGTAGATTTCCATTATATTTTTCAATGGTCAAAATAATATATTACAATTATATTTTAATAATATTATTTAATAAATATGAATTTAGATAAATGTGCCGTAGAAAGCAACTCATTCGCTCCGCCTCTTCTGCCATTGGGTGCCGTCGTGGGGCAAGGGACTCTTTATCGAAGGCGAGAGAAAGGTCCACAGACCTCTCTGACCCATTATGATCCTGCAGTTCGATCTGAGTCCTAGATCGTAGGTGCGATCAAGCATTTGATAGTAGGAAGTGTTCAGGTAGACGACATGAATTTGGAATGCTAACATTAGGACGGCGGCCACCCAGGCAAATAGGGTAATGGTGAACAGCAATGTGTCCAAGAAGGTGGAGAAATTGATGCGTTGCAGAGCCATATGATTCTTAATAAATACTACAAAGGTGCTGACGAGACATAGGCCAGTTCCAAGTGCCGTATAGAAAGTGAACCAGAAGAAGTACCGATGGTTATTGTGTCCGATACAGGCGGCTGTGAATATGCAGTGGTGGTCCCGCTTCAAAATGCAACATTCACACAGCTTGCAATGCCAGGATCTGGGGGGCGACAGCTTTTGACACAAATCGCAATACTGCCACAGATGCTTCTCTTCCGTAGCTGGCACTTGCCTATCCTCGGGCAGACTGGCCACAGACGATGTGGCACGGTAGCAGGCCAACATGTTCCCCAGGATATTGTACATTATGAAGATGGCCAGTATCCAGTACAGCTTGCACAACATTTCGCTAAGCAGCTGTGGCGCCACATGTAGCATTTGCACGAAGAACAAAAGGACAGAGGTCGCGAGTCCCAAAACTACGGCCAGTGGATGACCTACCCTCACGAACATCTTGGGATTACGGCCGGCGTAGTGGTGAAGTGTATCTACCAAAATACACATGGTTCACAATGCTTACAAATAGTTTAATAGGAAATATACTATCTTGAAGTAGTAATTTTCAAAGTTAATTTTTTTTTACAACAAAAAAATTTCAGAGGTCTTATTTGAATTTGAGTGAATAACCAAAGAGTAAAAGCTGTCAAAATGATTCAATTTCTTAGGCAGTGCCTAAAGATGGATTTCAGCTCAAGGAATCTTAGTTCTTCTTGTAAAATCTTTAAGCAATTATGTTGACCATCTTAATAACGCTTAGACGGTGTAAACATAGAGTAGTGACTACCTTTAATTTAATTGTATATCAATTATATTGGCATTTACTTTTCACTCAGCGGTTTCATCTGCTTCATTTTGAGAACCATTTGACCTTTTGCTTAGATTGCATTATCACACTCTGAAATTATCCGCACACATGCCTAAATTAGTTCCAGTTCCGGTTTTACCCACATTTTTTCTAAATAAATAGAGATGAATTTGAGAAATGACCCTACAGCACCACCCCTAGCTCTTCGATTCAAACTGGTAGCCATGAAGGTCCTTTCTGGAATTATCGCCGCTCTTTTCTTCGTTAGCTTGGTTCAGAGCCAGGACATTAACGAGAATAATAATCAAATTCAAATTGGCAAAGTGCAGTAAATAAATGCAGTGAAAAAGTACACAAAAGTACACTTGAACAGAAAGTTTATTTCGGGATTGGGTTCTGTTCCTTACAATTTATGAGAAATTTTATTTGTTTGGTAAAATAATCAATGAAACGGAAAAGTAATTCCGTTTTTTGTATTGAATTAAGTTCTAAAATTCTGTTCCTAAGACGGTTCGGTTAGCCAGCCTCTCAGATTTTATAACTATACGCTTATACGTGCTTCTTACAAACCAAATCACATCTCAAATATTTCTATGTGTAATATACATACAAATCGAGTTTCCTTAAGTTACATAACCTAGTACGGAAAAGTAAATCCAAAGGCCAATTAGCAATATTTTTTAATATAGTTAGCTTCGCCTTGAAGGTTAATGGCTCAAATACCATTATAAATAGTTGACAAACTGTTTTGTTCTGTTTTCTTACTCAAGATGTACTTGGGAGTGCCTTTTGTATTAATACTGCTTTGCGCAAGCCTGATAGCTGGTTAGTTAAATCAATGCAAATCATTTTTATAAGCTCTCTAATTAATGAAAAAATAATCCCTAAAGGAGACCGATCTAAGAATAACTATGCCGGGTTGTGGAAAGGGCTGAGATCTTCCGTGAAGCCACCAGAACCAGAAGACGATTCTTAACGTGCTTAAGTTTTTTATTCTTCCTAAGATTTAAACATTTTTATAAACAAAACTGACGGAGAATTGGCTATGACCTTCGATTTTAAATATTCGAGGTTCAGAGGAAATAGAAAATGAAACAAATATTAACCTTATCTGTTAATGCAGTCGCAAGACTAAATAATGTTTTAACTTAATGGCGGAACTTGCTCGTATATATCCTACTCCATAGATTTACCTCCTTTTTATTGCGGAACAGGGAGTTTTCCTCATATGCAAAAGGGTATATCTGCCTTTTTTTGTTTTAGCAAGCTTTTTATTGTTAAAATATACATGTTTGTTTTGGATTTCAGCGTCAGCAGACAGTTCTGGCCCGTCTGTCAGAGGTTATAACTTATAACGCTTATATGTGAATCTTATAACCCAAAATGAATTTCAAATATTCTTTCTATATTTAATATACATACTTACTGAGTTTCCATAAATTACATAACCTAGTACGGCAATATAGCAATATTTTTTAATGCAGTTATCTTCGCCTAAAAGGGCAACAATGGTGTGAGCTCAGTCAAGAGTTCGCTTCACTTATGTCATCCTATATAGCGTGACGACTTAGTACCTTTTATTAAATATTATACATAATTAATAATTGCATAACTGAGACTTGATATTTTTAATCTCAGAATATATGAGAACCGCTTGACCTTTTGTTTAAATTGCATTATCACACTTTAAAATGCTATGCTACAGAACAAATGTCACAATTAGTTATATTTCCGGTTTTACCCAACGTTTTCCTATATAAACGTGATACGAATTTTAGAAATTACCTTACAACATCACCAGTTTCAATACCATTCTGGTTCTTCCACCCATTTGCAAATCAAACAAGTAGCCATGAAGGTCCTCGCTGGTCTTATCGCCGTACTTTTCTTCGCGGGCTTGGCCCAGGCCCAGGGGTCTACTAACACCAATAATAATCAAATTCAAGTTGGTGACTTAGCTGGCCTTATTAAGTCATAAATTCCTTAAATAAATGGAGTAAATACGTTCATTTTTAATTGTTTTTTTTTTATATGTATATTTATGCTTGCAAAAAAGATCGCAAGTTGTCAGCTCCTGACAACTGATCGCTTCACTACTGACAACCTATATTTAGAGGTTTTCTAGTGTGTAGGTAATTTTTCTCTGGAACAAAAAGCAATTATAATAATATTAATAAATAAATTGCAAACACCAGGACTCTTACCTGTGGTTGCAGGTACTAAAATCTTTCTCAGGGCCACGGGCTTGGCCTAACTAGCATAAAGATATTTTTGGAGCTTTTGGTCAATGGACATTTGGTTTTATAGTGCAAATATCAAAGCGTCTCTTTTTAGCATTAAAAACAAAAAATATAAAGTCAATAAGGTTAAGTGCAGATACTTTTAAAACACAATGTCAACAATTTATATATTTTCAGGAGCTTATAGTTTGCAGAAAGTAAGCAAAGTTTCGGAAGCTGAAATATATATATCCTTGCAATTATAACAATACTCAGCATCAATGCTGACGAACGTTTTCTACTATCCATTCTTCTCTGGTCATATTAAGATTCAACTCAGAAATTATTTTTTTAATTCCCAGACTAGATGTATTATAAAAAAAGTCATACTTTCACGTATGTATATGGAAATGTTTTGAATCTTTAATACCTAAAATGCCACCCATTGGATCTTCAGCTCTTTAATTTATGTTTTTTTTTTTTTGTGGCGCCAGAATGTCGTCCATGTTAGTCGCTCGCTCGGTTAGGTGAATCTAATTAGCTCCACTTATGCAATCGTCGCTTTATAAACCGCTACGGTGCTCGGTTTTCAAATCACTTCCATATCAAACTGGTAGCCATGAAGTTCCTCGCTGGTCTCGTCGCAGTACTTTTCTTCGTGGGCTTGGTCCAAGTCCAAGGGGATGATAACACGAATACTAATCAAATTCAAATTGCCAACGTTAGTAGCCTTGGTTAAATAGTGTCGTTAATTTAATAAATGGAGTGAATACGTGCAGAACATCATAAAACTTTGAATTTTTTTCTGATTGGAAAGTTAATTTCGTGATTGGGTATTTTCCTTACCATTTGAGAGAACTTTGATGTGTTGGATTCCAAAAAATATCCATGTTTATTCTAAATTTTAGCATCAGCGGGCAGTTTGACTTTGCCAGTCTGTCAGAATTCATACCCAGAAGCTTATATGTGATGGGGAGAAACGAGACATTTTCGACCCTATAAAGTATTTATCTTCTTGATCAGCATCAACAGCTGATTATACGCAAACTAGTCCCTCAGTTTTGAAGCTATGTAAATGAAACTTTCAAGATAGTCTTCTATATGTTTTAACTACTAAACACACATATCGAGTTTCCTTAAGTTATATAACCTAGTACGGAAAAGTAAATCTAAGGGCCAATAAGCAATACTTCTTAATGCAGTTAGTATTGCCTTAAAGTTTAAAGGCTCCAATACCTTTATAAATAGCTAATAAACGGTTTTGTTCTGTTTTCTTACTCAAGATGTCCTTGCGAGTGCCTTTTGTATTGATGCTGCTTGAGTTAAGTCAATGTAAATCATTTAAATTAGGTCTTTCATTAACGCAAAAATAATCCCTAACGGAGACCGACCCAAGAAGGACTATGGTCCGTTGTGGCACCATCTGAGAACCTCCTTGAATCCATTTTAAATATTTGAGATTCAGCGAAAAGAGGAATATAGAATAAAAAAGAAGCTAATCTTATGCAGTCGCAAGACTAAATAATGTTTCAACTTAATGACGGAACTTGCTCACATATATCGTACTCCATAGATTTACCTCCTTTTTATTGCGGAACAGAGAGTTGTCCTCATATGCGAAAGGGTATATCTGACTTTTTCTGTTTTCAGCAAACTTTTTATTGTTCTTTCAAGTGGCACTGTTGTTCCCGTTGCTGCCACAGATAACTACGTGCTAAGAAATGTATAGCAAACTACAGAAGGACAATATATGTGTAACTACATGTATTATAGGATGGGATATAGACAAGGGCAGTGAGAACGCTGGAGATTCGTGGCGAAGGCAGCCAGACAATGGCTGGCGCCCACGTCTCCATGGACACATTCTAATAAAAAGCAAGCACAGAGAATGTCGTTCTCGTGTGTGTTGCCAATGCCTCGGAAGCTTCCACAGTTTCCTCATATTCCTGCCACACGTCCTTGTTCCTTCTCTCAGTGATGACCAATAGACAAATAGGGAAAGCGATGAATGTACTTATCGAGTATTTGAATATAGTTTTATATTTTATACTATTTTCTATTGTCAATGAAATATATTGTTTGATTATACATTTCTTTTAAAACGAAGAAAAAATATATGTAAGCTCCAAAAAAAGTTAGAAAAATGGTGTTCTTATTAACAAATTAATTAAATTAAGTTAGGGTGATGTTAATGTATATTTTTTGTGTTTTAATACCAGTAGTCATATCACTGGCTCTCTGCGTTTATAACACTGGCTGTTATGACATATATCCGTTGATTAGCAGCGATTTCAAAGCTCTTACCAACGAAATTAATACTTTTTTTATTTATATTAAGGTCCAAGGATAAAGCACAAATAATTGCTCATCACTATCTTCTAGCTGCAAGTTGTCCTTCGCCAATGTGCAGCTCCTGCCGCTGCTCTCGAGTTTTTAGGCTTTTTGTTACTCGGGCAACATTTGAGTTATAAATGCCGCACTACTCGAATGAATCTCCTGGGCGTAATAGTTTTCAAATGGCTCTCCATATACGTCTATCTCACGGTATCCCATTCTCCCAGCAATCTCCTCCGGCTCCTTTCAGAGATTTTGTGTCTGTCTTTGTTGCAAAAGTATCGCACACAAGTGGCTCGCTGTCTTTGGTATCCTTGGGCAAAAAGCGCTTGCCAATGCAGAAATGTCCGAATGAATCCTATGGGGGTTGGAAGGAAGTGAGTAGAGCCGTTAGTGGGCCACAAATTTGCCATTTTATGCCATTGGGTGGCATTGGTTCTCGGACAGACCAGTAAATAATTAACCCTCTCCTTATTTCCGATTTAATGTTAACCAAAAATGAGAAATGAAAGTTGATTGCAGGGGTAATTAATAACCAGAATATTTCGATTACTTTTTGGTTTCTATAATATGGTTAAGTTGTGATATAGTCAAGTTGTGATATAATATTGCAACTCTACAACAAAACTAACTCTTTATGGAAGCAGGATGCCCTAATACGTATACGTAATATCGCAACTTTTCCCCAAAAAACCAATTTAATATCGTTTACTGCTTCTCCATATACATTTTTGCTTAATTTACAAATTGCTTAGGCTAAGGGAAATTGCTTTCCGGCCAATCAATTGGCATTGATTATGTGCCCGGCCCTTATCGCAATAATGGCCACGTCAAGGCCTTCAGCCACGGCAAATAAATCAATTTTTCTCGTTTCCGGTCAATTAGTGGCGTCTAATCGGTTTGCCGAAGGTTGAGAAGTTAAACCAATCGCCGGGCTCCATAGCGGAAAAAGCAAACATGCGGGAGGGGAAATAAATATTTAACTTTCTCATTCTAAGTCTCTGGTATTTATTCGGAGTCTCTCAACCTGCTGCAATTTACACTTGCCCTGCAAGGTTCATTTTCTTGACTGGCCATTTCCCCTTTAAAGACACTCGGGCGTATTAGCAATTTTAATGCCCCTGGCCTTATGGCACATATTAAATGCTAATTCGCATACGGCACACGATCCCAGATGGAGTACCACTCCCCTCATCTTTTATTTTATTTAGATTTTTTATCCTGTGACGGAGGACACGGTTACGCTACATGACATTTACAAGTTATTATTATGCAAAGGACACGCTGCGGAGTCCTTTGGCGTGTCCTCTCTATCCCATGTTCCCCTCTGCCTTTTCATATGTTGCAAAATCTGCTGCGGCGTTGGGAAATTTGCATTTATTCATGGCATAAATAAAGGATCCGCAGCGTAGGGGAACGGGAGTCCCGAAAAAAGGGATATATTTAATCTGGTAGCAGCGCGAGTGAGTGTGTGGGGTTCAACGGAAATCATGACAGCATTTCGCGTGCTGATGTCGATGTGCTTTATTTATAATTTATCTGCTGGAAAGTGCATCGCATAGTGGAGTTGTTTAGTGCGGGGATAAAGCGAGCGCACACACCTGCCGGCGCCAGCCGCAGGTGCAGCCACAAAAGTGACGCAAATTTTGTTTGCCCAGCGCTCTGCCCCTGTCTGTGCCTCACATAACAATTACATGCATTTAAAATCTGGTTTTGGTTTTGGTTTTTGGGATTCGCGGTTTGTTTCCGCACTCAATTTTCTCTTCAGTTTCGACAGTCGGATCAGGGATGCAGGTCATGCCTAATTCATGGTATATTTTGGCATATATCTTCTTGCTTCTTACCAGAATTGTTTAGCATTTTTAAATGGTTTCAACTAAAACCGTAAACTTAAAACACTTTTAAATTGGTTTCTTGAATAGAAGAAAAATTTAAATTAAGTTCTGGGTCACTAAAAAATGTGTAATAATGCTGAAAAAAAGTTTTCTTACAAAAAAATATGGGTTTTCAAATTGTATTTATAAATTCAATGCTTCCTATAATTGTTAGGTTAACTTTTTGACACCCTGGATAAAGCAACACTTTATTTTGTGGCTGCCAAAATCATTGATTTGCATTTTTAATGCTAAAATCACGGATGTATTGGTCTATTTCATTGCCTATTTAATCTATCTACGAAAATGGATACCCTTATTCTCCAAAATGTAATGACCAAGAAATCAAGGTCAAAGGAAATATTTTATTTGCCAACGAACCACAAAATAAACAAGGCCAGCAACTGTTTTCTTGCAGAGCTCCACAACCCCCAAAGACCCGGAACATAATAATAATCTCATAATGCGAAATTAGAGGAGCGTAAAATTAGCCTCAAACCGATGTGGATCCTCCTCCACCTTATGCATGCATAATAATACAAGTTGGGGAAAATAAAATTAAGCTCGGGCCAACACACAATATATAAAACAAATCAAAATACTGTGAAATTTCCGTCCGGTCGCAGAAATATGCATATGAAGCATACGGTTGGCGCCATGTGGTTACAATAAAGGTGAAGGTACACATAGAGAAATGAAAATATGATTTAAGTATAGCAAAGAAATTTTATTTTTTCGGATATTTAATACAATAGTTGCCTTTGTAATAACTTGGTTTGATATTGTTTCAACTATTTCTATAAAGAATTTAAAATAATTTATTCAATAATATTATTCATATAGTTTTACCTATATCTATATCATACAAACTTATAATAGTTACTAAATAATAAGTATTTATGGTATGTACCATAGGTACATACTTTTTCTTGTAACATTTCTTTAAACAATTATTTAAGGATTGTTAAACAAAATTTATGTTTCATATTTAATGCTTTAATTCTGTATTGATTTGTTTAAATTGTTTCAAGTTTTAAATTGATCTATCGTTATATCTTCTATCCAAGTGTACCTTTGTACCTGAAGACTGTGCCCCATATTACGCCGTTTTCCTTAGTATTTGCTCAGCTTTTCCGCATTTCCCCGGCCCCATTTTCCCATTTTACACCAGTCTTGTCCATCAATTCGTTGGCGGGGTCTGAGCTCCACCTTGACCCTTCACTCTTTGTCCTCCGCTCATTACGTTTCCTTTGAGCTGGTTTATTTTCCCGGGAAAAGCATCATCTTTTGTATGGCCGCCGTCGATTCCTTTTCCATTAGCACTTTAATATTTAATGACTTCTGTTTATCGCACATAATTGAATTCTGTGCTGTGGTCTCCGGGTCTTCGGGGCTCTTTCTGCAGCCGGCCTTTATTATTTGCCTTTGGCTTATTGCTCATTATATTATTATCTTTTGTTTGTAATATCCGCAATATGGCCTGAGCCCCGGCATTTTTATGAGGTTTCATTATTTGCTTTTTATTCTTATAAATAATGCAGGCGAAAATCTCGGCTCTCACGTATTCTCACACTCGTTTTTTGGTCCGACTTTTGTTTCATTCGCGTAATTCTCAATCAGAATTCAGACACACATGGCCGGGCATGATTTTCTTTATAGGTCCCTTGGCTTTTTCCTCTTTTTCCCGCTTGATTTTCCGACACCGTTTGTAAGTAAAAGTTACACCCTTGGCTCTGGCGCCTTTTAGAGTTTCCGTTGGGACCAAGCCGTAGGTGGAGTTGGAGGTTCGTTGCCGAAAATTTAATTAATGTATTTTCTTCGTGTTTTCGCATATTCATGCCTCAAAAATGTTGGTGCTGCATGTGTGGCACGTTTTGCTCATTAGCCATTTAGGTGGTATAAATATGCATTAAACCATCTCGCTGAATCCTTCCTATCCTGACGCGTTGGTTACAATTTATGGCCAGGACATGAAACGGACAAAAAACCCAGACTGAGACACGAACACACTTGCAGGAATTCAAGTGCAAGGCAAACTGAAGGACGCCAAGGGGGCCAAGGACATTTGCCTTTTGTCCTAATGAAAAGACAACAAAATGCCAAGGAAGAACGGGGGGAACTCGGGGAAAAGCTCGGTGCGACACGGCTTCCTTTTTCTTCCACAAAAGCTTGCCCCGCCGACCGAAAGCTTGGTCCCGCAATTGTCGAAATATACATTTGACAGGCCCCATAATTGCCCTTAAACACGGGCTCGTTCCAGGAGAAAAAATTTGCAAATTTAACCTGCATAAATTATACGGAACACTGTTGAATCAGAAAAAGGGAAAAGAACATCCGCAGTTATTTATTATGCGGTGACCTAAAAGAGGAAATACAGAAATAAAGTAAGAGTAAAAGAGTTTTGTTGAAAGCTAAAAACAGAAAAGGAACGAAAAGGTATACGCCGCCCACAGCCATAATTCAAATTTGTATATAAATTTTTACTCTGTTTTTTTCTAAAGCGCGCGGCTGTGGCAGTGGCAACCGCAAAATGGCCAGCGACACGCCGGCCCAGTTAACTTTGCCTTCAAACATCATTTGTCAAGGCAAACACAAGCACACAGAGCCAGAGAATGGCCCGCAGGGAAATAACTAGCCAAGCAAAAGCGAATTTTCACGGCTCTTTAAGCGGCAGCCTCGATACAAAAATGTGTTTTGCTTATTAGACGGTCCAGGCAACCCTGGCAATCCATCAGGCGTGCAGGCAACTCTGACGCACGCCTGACGTTGATTGCCACCCCATATCGTGCGTCCACCCATATACCCATATAACTAAAAGATCACACCAGAGCAATCTAATCCGGCGCCGAGCAAATTGTCCAATGCTTTTTGTGTTGTGTCTTGTGGTTGACAGGCGGGCGAACGTTTTGACAGCCCCGAAAAAAGGGGGGTGAGGAATAGTGGAAAAATGGGAAACAGGGAAACCCTTGGTCAGAGGTGGCACATCGCCAAAAATGAAAAGATTAGGGATGTGTATTGGGGGAAAAGGGTCTGTTTTAATATATCTACAAGAATAATGCGCTCAATAAAAAAGAAACAATTTAGTAAACTTTAATTAATCGATTTTTAACAATCGAAAAGTATAGTTTTTAACGTTAAAATATATCAAGATATAGAAAAATATCGAAACATTTTTCTTTAAGGTAATTTTCCAAAATATAAAACAGAATAACGATTTATCGCATATATAAGTATCGCAAAATTAAAGTATCGTTTGTCCCAATTTTTATATGAATCGATTAATGTAACTTTCGAATATTGCTTTATTTAGAAACTTTATAGGATCCCTTGTTCCAGAAATTATTGTTCCGTAGTCTGGTTAGCCTTCCTGGCTGGAAGTTCAGAGTTGGGAGCACTCCCTGAAATGTATGGTATGATTTTTTCCTATTTTTTCCTTCATCTTCCACATAATCAAATGCAAGTGGGGAAGCAGGAGTGCCGTTTTTGCTGAACCCCACAAAAACGGACACGTGTGCTGCAGGAAGGGGCGTTGGTTGCACTTGCCACGCCCAGAGCTATGGTGAAGCCTTGACATGTTTAGCATAAATTTCCGCTGACCCCAATGCTGGCTTTAAGGCAGAACCGAGATTATTCTGCTTATCCCAGCAGATCCTTTGGGCAATTAAATGCCTCGGAATTTTAATAAAATGATTAAAACCCATTTGCCAGCTGACAGCTCAATTTATGACCTCAGCTCGGAGCCAGTTTCCATGAGGCTGGGCTGGCTGGGTGACCTTTTCCCCGCCCCAAACTCAATCCTGAGCTCTTAATTTGCCCCCGGGGCCAAGAGCGGCGGAATGCCCGTCGGCAGTCGATGGTCGGGCGGGCGGGTGCCATAAATAAGCCCCAGACCCGTGCAATTATGCGCTTGAGCTGTCATTGCACTGGCCCTGCCCGTTGGTGTGAAAATTGCATATTGGCATAAATTAATCAGCAGCGACAACGGCTGCGAGGCCATCAGCTGGCCATGATTGCACATGGCCAAGTGTTCAATCGGCCAACTGTCGTCGCCGTGTGACCATTTGACTGGCTCTCAGGATGGATGCCAGCAGGCCGGGAAATAATATATGTATGAACCATATGCGGGATAAGAGGATAAGGAATTTCCCCCACACGGACTTTGATTGGCAAGAGATTGAGTTCTGTTTGATTTGAATCAATCAATGTCTTAATCATGGTCATAGTTATCAACAAATTGTATATATGATTAGGGAAATTACGCTTGGTTTTGCTTATTTTAAGTAAACCATATTGTTATCATTCCTTGAAAATATTGAATTTTATATTTAGTTATTTGTTTTTGAGCATATATATTTAATATATTTTCACAATCTTTTTTAATTTTTTTTCTGTGTTCTTTATTTATTTTAAACGCAGCTTGTAAATGTTTTCCGCTCGAAGTCTTTTCTAATTATTTCTTGTTTGCTAATTAACTGAAAAGTTCATTTAAACGCTTATGCCTCGTTGATTTAATTACAAATCAGTTACAGATGAAGGGCTATTTGTTATATATATAAATATATATAAAAAGCTAAAGGTTTATTATAAATGTATTAAAGCTGCTGGACTGAGTTTGCTTTTATATTATTTTAGTAAGCCAAAATAGCTTGTATCTTAAGGGCAATAAATTTAATCAATTTTAATGACGCAAGTTTAATCTTAGATTTCTACAAATCTTTTAAAAAAGACCCCCTCTGACTTCCTCCTTGCTGTGTTTAAATCTGTTTCATTTTTTTAATATTAAAAAATATTTTATGCAGCTCAATGACTCGCAACCAAATGGCGATATTCCCCGGAGTGGTTATGAAGTGAATACAATGCAAACGCCTTCTGCAGTCTCAATTCCCCAATCGACGATGCCAGTTGCTCTCTCTCTGACAGATCGGTCTTCCTTTTGTGGCCGAGCCTCGGCTCGCAGTAGGCGAAAAACCAAAACTTTTGCCGACTGCCTAAAAAGAAAGGAGGAGAGAACTGCAGACAATTAAGGAATGCCTGGTGTGTGTGTGTGTTTGCTTGGGCGAGAGAGATTTTCCGGGAGCCAGGAAAGGGCCGGGGGAAATTGAGAACTGCAGCAATTACTTACTCGAAATCTGGTGGCGCTCTCGGGCGAGTGAGTCTCGAGTCTCGACTCTTGTGGCTGCGGCGTGAAAGTGAAATACTTTGCCAAGGACTTTTCCATTGTTGCGGTTTGGCTGCTGCATCTGTTGTTTGCGCAAAGGATTCTGGCATCCCAACCATAGGGTCCTTGCCTCCCCTCTTCGGTGCCCTGAACTGTGTCAAGCATTTGGTTTCGTTTTGATTTGCGTTTTTAATGGATGTTTTTTTGTGTCGGAGCGCAAATTGCGTAAGGCTCTCTTCCGGAGGAGCCTCGGTGGCTGTGGCTTTAATGGCATTTATAATTACAACAATGCCACCGAAAGTGGCCAGCACTTAAAGCCCTTCATGCACCCCGATTTCAGACCCCCTCCATTTCGAAATTCACATCGAATTAACAATTTTAAAATGAGGCGCGGAAATTGCACTGGTTAAGTACGCAAAAAACACATCGCAGACTGGCTGGCAACAAAAAAAATTTGGTGGCAAAAATCACTTAAATATGTGTGAGAAATTAATTGCAATTGCAATCGGAGTATGATAACCACAAATAAGAGTGAAAAAGCGGAATGGGGAATTTTATTGTGCGGTAGAAGCTCAAAAAATAACAATTGTTGGAAAAAAATGCAACCAAAATCAACCAAACAGTTGGAATACATTTCAGACAGTTTGATTGCAGTTATATTGATGCTATCGAGTTTGCAAGTTTCGAATGTTGATTTTATTTAACAAAAAAAATATATATTTAAATGAATCAAATATAGTCCAAATCTTACTAATATTTGATAGAAAAACTACCTACGAATGGTGAATATAAATTAAATTTCAAATTGTTTACAACTCGCTGATATCTTTTATAAACATATCTTATAAACTATGTTTAAATTCAAAAATGAAAAAACTTTAGATTCATCTTTGTTTCCCCTCAAATCGAGAATTTCTCAGCATTTTAGCATTGTTTATTTATGGCATCAGTCCGGGCAATGAAGGTAATTTGAGTTAACCAAACATCCAGGTCGCGTTTATGCAAACGATTTCGAATCAATTTAGCCGCAGATGTTTTTAAATGGCCCGATGCCATTAGGTGTCCTTCGTACCCTCCACCAGGCCTTGTGGGCTCTTTTGGCATTCCGCCAAGGAGTGGCTGTCAAGTCAAGTTCCTGTCTTTTAAGCGCCTGCCGTGCAATCACTCAAAGTTGTCCGCATTTGCATAAACACTTCTAATCCTAATGCCATGCAGGCTGCAGCAGCCCCAAGTCCTTCGCTGGTTTCACATCCTGTACCGGCTTCGGGCTCGTGCTCTTGCTCCATCTTCTGGCTACTTACAGTCAATTGCCCCCAGCCTTCCCCACCGAAGTTCAAGTGACATCGCTAAACTGACAGACAGCCAGCCGGCAAGCGGTGCGGTTGCTCCACCTCCGTGAGCTCCAGCTGGCTTCGAGCTCATCAATCGGAGTTGTTGGCCTGCGGTAGGGCAAATGTTGCGTGCCAGGACAGCGTTTCCTTTTTCCTTTTGGCACCGCCACTCAGCTACGATTTCGTCAAACAAACGTCGAGTGGGCCGAATGGATCACGCACACAACACAGGCATGCATGTCATTCATTGTGACCCGGACCGAGGGCCCTTGGACTTGGACAGGGTTCCACGTCCAGAGTCAAAGCAGGAGCAAAAACACACAAAGAAGAAATTAAGGAGAACTTGACTTAATAATTTATAAACGAAAAATATTATCAGTCTCTACATTACAGCCTTGAAAAATTTTATATAAATAAAAGGCTCAATTTCTAAGGACAAAATATTATAGGAAAGTAATTGAGCATAATTATACCCAATTCGGTTTCAAGGTTCTTTCCCAAGCTGAATGTTATTGTTCTTTAGTTAGAGCTAAAATTAATTTGACCTTTCTGTCACAAAATTATTCACCGTGCAGAAACAGGAGAAACAGCAACTGGCCCACATCCTGGCCAAGGAGCCATGGTAGCTGGCGTGCTGGAGAAGCGCTTAGGCTGTCAGTCAGCGTGTCAGTTGTGTGGCATTTCATTGGTTTTGGCTTCTGGCCTGCCTCCTCTGCGATGGCCCCGAACGAAAGTTGCGGACAATTGACAGCACAGGGCAGGTCCCTTCCAGAAAGTGTCCTTTAGCCGCTTTAATTTTGCCTCAGCATTTCTGCAGCAGCCTTAAAGGCCGAAACTTGAAAAAGGATTTTAGCCATTAGCTCGCCGTCAGCTGCAGCTGTTGCTATTGCAGCTATTTGTTGGCCACTCGCTCCTTATTAAAAAGTTTGGTGCAGTCAAAAAAAAAAAAATATATGTATATCTCTTGAACTTTGGTCAACTGGGATGAAAGGATACTCTTTTATATAGTTTGCTGTAGGATTAATAGAAGTATTCGAAGAAATCAATAAGGTTATGTAAAGGTTAAAAATATGAAGGATTTAACAGGACTCGGATTATATTTTACCTTTAAGCCAGTGTGATCTTACCTACAATAAAACAAAATAATAATAATTTTTAATAAAATAAAATACCCCTAACAAACCAATTAAATATAAATTACTTCTTAAAAACTAATGTATATAAAATATACATTAAATGCTACATAAAATGCTAATTTGTATTTCTAATACATTTAGAAATTAATATAAATGAAAATGTTTAAAAAGTTATTACAAAATAGCACATATAGAATTCGACTTTGCAATTCAGAAGATTTTATTAATTTTGGTGCGCCTTAAACTTTTTCAAAATACTTCCAATTAGCCCTCGGAAAATGCCTTCAACTCTCGAGCTCGTATTTCGAATTACAATGCATTCGGAGTGCCTTTGGAAAGCTCAGAAGTCTGCTCGCTGGCAGCTGGAGTACTTGTCCCTAAACTGGCGCACTTTGCATAAATTTCAACTTGAAGCATTGCACTTACTTGACACATTTCGTTTACTCTGTCAGCGCTGCCTTCCGCCTCACCTTTCGACCTCATTCAACTTTGTTGTTGTTCATTTGGAAAGAACAAAAAAAAAAAAAGGGGGAAAGTTTTGTCTTTTGGTCTTGCTCTCGCAACAATTTACCGTTAAAAGCTCAACATTGTTACACTGGTTTTTCACTTTTCACTAAGTACCGGGTTTGTGTTACACATAAAAAAAAAGTGCACCGAGGAAATATAGCCGCAGGAGCTGGAGAGTGGGATAGTGAAGTGGGATCCAAGGGTTCACTGAGTAATCTGCTCAAGTTTCGCCAGCGTCTTTGTGCAACGTGCGAAGTTTGTCACTCCGTCAGGGAAATGGGAAATGGCAGGGGGCAAATGCAGAAGCAACAGCAAAACGGCAACACTTTGTCCCTATGCAGGGCACTGAAAGAAAACTTTGGTATCTTATGGCAACATTTTACAGAAATATGCCTTGTTGCAGTAGAGACTTGCCCCTTCCAAATAAACACAAGAGAGTTGCCAAGTTTAAGAATACAAATTATATATTACAAATATATTCTACAGCTTAATTTTTCTCTGTGCACTTTTCCCCCTTGATCCATTTTCACGCAGAGACATCAGCACACACCTGGCGGAGAAACTCTAGTGATCCGGCAGGTGGGCGGAATTCGAGGGCGGGGCAGTTGTCGTGTCAACACAAGTTTTGCATTTGGCGATGTGTTTTTCCTCTGTTTCCCCTTTTTTGCCCCGTGCAAGTTTGTTAAATGAGTTTTCATAGTTTTTCGGGGAGGGGCCACAACCCAAACCCCCACCCTGTCTCTGACCCTGTCTCTGTGTTTGTGGAAAATTAATATTTTCCCTTAGCCCATTTCACTCTTTATAAAGTTACCCATTGTCGTCACTAGGGTGCATTTGCTTAGCGTCAAAAGTTTTATTTTCTGGCGGATTTTATTAAAACCCAGATGGAAGTAATATTTTCCAAAAGAAAGTTTCCAAAATCTAATGGGAGTTAAGGTTTATAAAAAATGGAGCGAATATTTTTATTAGAGAATCTAAGTGTTTTGCAAGACATGTTACAAGTTAGAATGAGCATTTACTAATACAAAATAGAATAATATATATTTAAAATTTAGATGAGATGTATATGACTATTTATTATTTTATATTCAAAAAAGTCAGTAGGACGTTGTTATTTTGTTTCTCAGTGCCATCGAAAAAAATCATAATTTTGGATGACTTTAAATATAAAATGTCTTTGTCTTATTATCACTTTCAGTTTTATCTAAAGACACTAAAATAAATCGCGACAAATTCTCCGTTTGGTAATAAAATCTAGCCACAGCATATGCAACAAATATTTTCAATGAATTTCCTCGAAATAGAAAACTTTGTTCTTCTCTGCCGGAGATCAATCAATAAGCGGGCAATTAATCAACATATTCATAACCTTTAATCAAGCTAATAGCCTCAACCAGAAACAACATCAACGAATACTTTATCATCATCACCACCATGAGCCCAGAGCCTCTACGGCAATAATTAATCAATGGGATATAATAACCGTCATTAAACTAAACAAACACATTGTGCCATTCAGAGTTCGCCGTTCGCATAAATTTCAATACACAACCAGGTACATTACACTTAACCCATGATCACCCCCAAAGTGCGGCACCCACAGAACATTTCCAATTAACTGCGGGTCTCTCCCGGGCTCCCCCACACTCCCTCCGCCCGTTTTGGTAAATAATAATACCCGGGCAAATGTTTAATGATATGAAATTAATGCGCAAATATCAGCGTGGCAGCGGCGGCTGCTTCTTTGCCATTAAAGCGAATAGTAATGATGCTGAGGTGCCCGGATGTGGGACCACGGAGAATTTTCACAGCTGTGTTGGTGCTGCCGCCAGGTGAAAATGTAAATGATATGCGATGATATCTGCCTCCAGCTGAGCGGAATAAATTGACTCTTTGGCTGGCCAAAGCCGGCAGCAGCAGTCGGCAGACAAAAGTCGAAGTTTTTTGTTTTTTGTATTGACAGCAGCTCTTCCTGGAGTTTGCAACATTTGTATTTGTTCGAAAGTCAATTTAAGACCCAAAAATTTATGCTATTGTCGATTTTCATTTGCATGCCAGTCACACAAATACAATACATGCATGAAGGAGAGGGTGGCACTGGGAGAAATAATTTAAGTTCTTAAAAGACTACCTAAACGGTTGCATTTTGAGTCGAAATATAGAAAAGATAATGCAGGAAGTACGAAAGTTTTAAGGATCTTGTTAACAGTTTAAATTTGAACAAAACACAAATATCAAATTCCTAGTAAAATGTTTGATTACAAAACTAATAAATTAAAAAACGTATTCTAGTTAAAAACATTTTATTTTTGAAAATTCCTTTACTTATTTTTCTTTTAAATATAATCAATGCAAATAAAAATTGTATGAGGAGAAAATATTTTCATTCACTTCAGCGTAAGGAGAATTCCCCAAATTATATTGTTCCCTGAGATTTTTATGGTGCTTGCCAGGCCACGCGAACACACACATTTAAGGCCTATTTATCCCTCATCCTCCTTCATCCAGCCATAAATACAATATTTCCCGCAACTTTTCGGGCAAATAGCAACAGATTTGATTTTACTCAGTTTCGGTTTCAGTTTCGGGCAACGCTTTCGCTTTGGTTTCCATTTCGGGCGGACAATTTTTATTGTCCAGCCAGGCGCCAGGAGGAGGAAGCTGGGAAAAGCGACGAAATACGCATGAAATTTGATTTGCTTCATTGAATTGATTTCATTTCATTTGTTTTGATTTGTTTCCCCCGAAAAATACGCAAGAACGCAAATTGGAAACCGGACCCCGGATAACAAAAAAGGACTCACACCATCTGAATTTTGGTGAATTGGAGAGTGTTGAAATGAATACATTTCGGACGAGTTCGAGGCGTGTTTGGGGGCCAGGCTTTTGGATTTGGATATGGTTTGGTTTTGGTTTCGGTGACTGCTCCCCGGAATCGGGGGCGTGGCATTGTGGCTTATGTTGATAGTGTTGACTGACACGGCCAGCGGTAGTCCTGGGGCCTGCGCCTGACTTTTAGTAGTAGTTTATTTAGTTGTTGGAGCGATCAACACTTGCCAGATTGCTTTGGCACTAAAGTGTCAGCAAATATTTTTGATGTCTGTGGAGAGGAGTGGAATGTGGCCATGGCATCTGGCATCTGGCATCCGGCATCCGAATGCCGAATGCTGAATGTCCGGAATGGGCAAATGGTCCTGTTCCGGCGATGGGTTCGCCACATGCGGCGTAATGCCTCCTAATGCCCAAGTCTTAGTTCGGTTTTGCACAGAGAGAAATGTGTTATTTTTTGGTTTAAAACTTGCATTTAATAGAACCTTAACTACAAATATTTAATGGTTTTTACTTACAGCAACAGCTCTTTTACAAAATCAGAAAGTATAGTAAATGAATTTATCATGATTTAGCTTCCATAAATTTCTTGTAAAGATACATTAACTATCTCCTTATACTCCTTGTATTTATGACTTTTTTCCCATATTTTCTTCAGTGTATAAATGTGTCTTGGCCAGACAAAATAGGACAACAAAAACCAAAATCTGCCTCTCAATCGAACCCTTTTTGGCCGCCTGTCAACGACGGGTGGCAAGTTCTCCTAGGACGTAGCTAACCTATAAATCGGGTAGTTACTCGCCCCGACTTGGCCATCCTACAGATACCATATCCTTAATCAGATCATAAAGCAGCCTAGGCTGATAATTCTTGTCTCAAGTACGCAATCGAATGCCACAAATAACCGAAACCCTTATCGTTACTTTAACAGCTCCCCAGTGAGTTTTTACGGATCGCAGCCGGGGAAAACTTTGGCAGCTTCCACAACTGATGACCCAATTAATACGCTGACAAGCAACATTTATTTATTGCCAACTTTTCAGGCGAGTGTGAAACGAACAAAAAACTTTAAACTTAATGTTTTTGGCCTTATCCCTTGTCAATTCCCCGATGGAAAACCCGAAACTAATCATTATTGAAAACGTGTGGTGGAAAGGAAAAACTTTTGTAATGCGCCCCCATTGTGTCACGCCCACGGAAATTGGCAAAATACAACACAACACAAAAAATAAAGAAATACGAAAAAAGAGAAACAAATTCAAAAGTTATAACGAAATAGCTTTGGTCAAATTGTTTTACAAGCCAATTGGGTTTGGTGTCCCTTTTTATTTTCTGGCCTGGCCATGCTGCCTTTTTGGAGTCCCGCTGCTGCGGTTCCCAACTCTTCGATTGGCAAAGCCCATGTCCCCGAGGCACTTGGCGTGGGAAGTGTCAAGGGAGCATTGCTTTTCATTCGAAAAAGGGGTTAGGCGACTCTGATGAACTTTAAACTAAAGTTGGTGCCAGGAAGAGGAATGTAAACATAGTTTAGTTGGCTTAACTCTGCTGCGGCCACTATACTTTGTTTTATTTAATATTTGTTACAAAATAAACTTTAATTTAAAACGAGCAATTTAACTAGTAAACATGACTTTACCCTGTTCATTATATTCCCATTGTTCAGGCTTCTCCTCGGCCTCCTGAAACTCAGCTCGCACCTGTGTCTGCTGGCGGTGTTGCTGTTGTGGTTCCCTATAAGCCCTCATATTATTTCCGGAGAATCGTCGCTTCTTTGAAGCTCTTTTATTGGCGCCGGCTGCGAACTTGGCTTTAACCTGTTGGTTGTATTCCCATTCTTCAGGTTGGGCCTGCTTGGCGTTTATCTTTTGCAAAGGCGCTTGCACCAGTGCCTGCTGATGCTTCTGCTCGACTTCCTGCCTTTGGGCCTGCTCCTGTGTCTGGTAGTGCTTCGGCTGTAGATCTCTATAAGCGTCACTTTCCTTTGCCGAGGCTCGTCGCTCCCTCATAGCCTTTTGCCTGGCCTCGGCTGCCGCACAGGAGGCCTTGTAGGCGGCCTTTTTGGTGTTTTCATAGTCCGTCTTGGCGTTACGCAGTTGCTGGATTAGCATCTCAACACGACGCTGAGCAGCTTCCACAAGTTTGTTCTTCTCTTGCAGCTCCTGGTTAGCCCCGCAAACTGCTGCCTCCGCGGCGGCCACGGTTTCCTTGGCAGTTCTAACGGTTTCCTGCAATTTCTGCAGTAAATCGCTAGCCTGATTCGCTGTGCAGGCGGCGGCATTGAGATTGTTCTGAGAGTCAAGGTTAACAATTAAGTTTATTGAAGCCATGTCGGGAGCTTGTTTCTTTTTACCTGTGCCACACCCACCGAGGCGCTCTCATCCTGAAAAACCATCTCCGCCTCGCGAACCTCGCACTTCAGCTGTTCGACTATCTGTTGCTTACCAGACAGGGCCGCCTCGGCGGCCCAGGCAGCGGCACCAGCCCGGTCCGCCAGCTGGAGCTTCACCTGACGGGCGGCGGCCACTGCTGCCGGCAGCTGGGTATCCGAAGCCGTCTTGGCATCTTGGGCCGCCTGCTGAGCGATGTTGGAGGCGACCTGCTTGGGGTTGATGGGCCTGGACATGCCCATGCCGCCGCTTCCGCCGCCTCCGCCGCCGCCGTCAACTTCGCAGCTCTGGGAGCAATGCATGGGTGGGGGTGGCGCTTGCTGACCCTCCGGTCTACAGTTGGAAGGTTGCGATTGTTGGTAGTTGACTCCGAGTCTTGACGAGGCTACCCCAACCACCAATAGGTGGAGGAGGATGCCGAACAGGATCGGTTGCTCTGGCGGTGCAATACGCATAATTATGTGAGCCTTGAAAGTTGCTGTCAAGTTTTTGCTTTTTCAACTCTCGGGCTCGAGAATTTTTTACATTTCAAGTAGTTTCGCTAAGCCAACGTGGCGAGGGCTCTACGGAATAATATGTTTAACAAAGTTTCTTGTTAGAAAAACTCGGGGAACTCCGGGACAGGGCCGCATAACTTTTCCGCGCAATTTAACTTAACGTTTCTCGAGTTTCTCATTTTTATTTTCTTTTGTACTTTATTCACTTAGGTTTTCCTCTTTTTTCCTTGACATGAAAAGTGGACCAACAATGCATGTGCCAACAAATTCTTTTTTTCGGTCTGCTGTTGAACAAGAATTAATTGGGTCGTCAAAGTCCTTCAGCCCCGATAAGCTTTCAGCCTTATCGAAATGGCAGCTAGGAGAGGAGAAATAAACTGGGAAAGGGCAATAGGGAGCAGGGAACACGGACAGGGGAAACTGGGAAAACCCAAGACGATTGCTTGGGTCATTTGTGCGTTGATCTGTTAATCCGAAAAGGGTTTGCCGGCTTCCCATGACGAAAGCTTCTGGATTTTCCCCCCATTTGATTGAGAGCCCCAAGAAAGCTTTGCCATTAAGCGGGTTAGTTTGTTATGGCTGGGCAAAGAATAAAAAAAAGGGTTACTGGCCGCAGCCACTAGGCGTATGCGTAATAAAATCAACAACTTAAATTTTAAGCCCCCACACTCACGCACATTTCTCTCTCAATTAGAGATAACAGATAACTTTAACTGTTTAAACTGTGGGCCACAGTCCAAATTTGGCCAGAGTTTGTGGTGTGGCTTGGTGCAGCTGTGTGTGTGTGTGTGTGTCCCGCATCCACCGGAGTCTCGGTCCCCAGGCTCAAAAGTCCCCTTTCTGTGCAGAAAGTCCAAAGTCCAGAGCCCGGAGTCCGTAGTCCGGACACACTCGTCCTTGTTCATGGACCTCGTCACTTGCATGCGCCTTTTTGCGTATTCAAGTGGCTGTGCGGAAGTGTTCCATCCGCATTCCGTCCCCCAACTCCCTCTTCCTGCCATCCCCCCTCTCAAAATGACACTCTGAGTGCGGAACGTGGGTGGCAAGCCGCAAAAAGAGGCTCCTAGAAGAAATCGATGTGCATAACATTTTGGCCAGCAAAGTGACAGTTTTTTTCACTGACTGGGAAAAACGAAGCACACACAATGGGGCAGGGAAACTAAAGTTAATTGAATTAAAATCAATTTTGTGAGACTTTGAGGTAATAATGTTTAGGCTGTAAAACCCCTGTAGTGTTCCTTTTCATCAAACTGCAAAATTGAAGATATTTTACCTGCTCCTCGGTCAGATCTTTATTGGGTCGCTAATGATCTACTGTAGCTATATTTCTATCTATATTCATAGATGTGAAATATTTATATTCATCTAAATATACCAAAATGGATAAGAAAGTGTTCAAACTTCTTAAGGCTTAAAATCGCTTTCGTTTAATACAAACTCGCTTTTGTCAAAACTGAACAAATAGTTGTTTAAGCTTTTTCCTAAATATAACATATTAATACTTCTAAACGAACTAAGAATGTTCTGGTTATAAGACAGACTTTTTAGTCTTAATATGGTTTGAAATTATAGCCCAAAAAAGATAAATGGTTGAATATCAATACATCAATTCTGGAAAAGCCTGGACCCCAAAGACAACCCATAGATCAAACCCAAAGTAAACTCCGGGTTCTGATTTGTTTTTCTTATTCCTGATTTGCTTGCCACTCAAATATCCTGCCTGCAGTTCCCCACACCCACCACCAAAGTGCTAAACGGGGGAGGAGCAGGTCCTGGGCCCGCAAATTCAATTTCCTTTGCAGCCAGTCCATCGAGCATGTCCTGTGCCCCACACTTCCAACTGAAAACCGACTCACTCACTCACTCGCTCGCTCGTCGTCTATGTGGCGAGGTGGCTAGGTGGCGAAGTGCCGATGTCGATTGGTGTTTGGCCTGCATATAGACACATATATTTGCCCGGTCGAGTATATATAATATTTATGCCACTGTAAGTGCTTATTGATGTCAGAGATCTGAAATTGGAATCTGCCAGGGTCTTTGTTCTTATTCCATGTGGATGCACAGTGCAGTTAAGCCCTCGTTGCATTGCGTTTCGTTTCGTTTCGATTCGGTCTCAATGTTTTGTATGGACTCTCAATTAAGCAAGTTGGCATTTTGACGTGTCTGCGAGCTGAAACCGAAACTTGTGCCCCCAAAAATGGGAAATTCATATATGCCAACGAAATATTTATAAGTCAGACACAAGCCTCGGTGTCCCCAGGAGAGTCCTGCCAAGAACGAGGACCGAATGGAACGAATTCCGAGCACAGGAGCACTGGAGGAGAGCACTGTAGGAGAATTGGGGCCGTTGAGGCCACAGTAAAAATTAAATTTTAATGCATAACCAAATTGAATTTAAGCAACAGGAAAATTGTTCGTCTGGCCACAAAGGTGCCGCATGTGGGAGTATGGAACATGCGTCATGCAAAGCGGAACGGGGAGGCAGATTAAAACCACGCCGAGTGCCTCATGCTGAAAGTTTTCACCTGAAAGAGAGCTCAGAACTTCCCTAGACAGCCACAATTACTGTAATGTTGAAATTTTATTAAATTTTGTAAAGAGAATACTCTAGGAATTATTCGAAAGATGAAACAAAGTTACATTGGAGGGCCTCTCAATTTGCTATGTTAGCAGAGATATGATGTTTGATTACCCTCCAAGATCTTGGATATTATAAAAACACAGACCTTATTGCAGTGACCCCATAAGCTTAGTGTTTTATTGGTGTTAGAATCAAAACATGACACTACTTCTGGCCTATCATCCAGACAAACTCCTCGTAGTTGATCATTCCATCGCCGTCAAAGTCAGCCTCACGGATCATCTCGTCGATCTCCTCGTCGGTCACCTTCTCGCCCAGGTTGATCATGACGAAACGGAGCTCGGCCGGCGAGATGAAGCCATCGCCATCGCGATCGAAGATCTTGAAGGCCTCTCGCATCTCCTCCTCGGTGTCGGTTTCACGCAACTGCTTGGTCATAATCGAGCAGAACTCGCTGAAGTCGAACTCTCCGCTGTTGTTGGCTTCCGACTCGCTGATCAAGTCCTGGAGCTCCTGTTCCGAGAGATTCTGGCCCAGGGTGCGCATCAGGGCGCCCAGCTCGCGGGTGGAGACCTTTCCGGTGCCATCCTTGTCGAACTGGGTGAAGGCATCCTTGAACTCGGCCACCTGCTCCTCTGTTAGCTCGCTCATTGTGGGATATGTATATTTTCGGTCACGACTATTTATATGCCGAGTAACTTGTCCGGTCTAGAGACGGTTTCAATTTGGAACAATCCGAAAATGTTGTTAGACTGACACGTCGGAATCCCAACCCCCAAAGGCACTGCCTGCTTGACTGAGGTCAATTCAGGTCTCTGACATCATGGCAACGAAGCGTACATAGTCGATGTTTCCCTCGGTATTGGCATCCGCATCCAGCACTATCTGATCGACCTCGTCGTCGCTCATCTGCTCACCCATATTTTTCATAATGTGGCGGAACTCCGACTCGGCTATCATGCCAGTGCCCTCTTTGTCGAAGACCCTGAAGGCACCAATGATCTCGTCCTCGGGTGTCATGGTTGCATACTTCTGGGACATGATGTACAGGAAGTCGCTAAGATGCAGTTCCCCCGCGCCGTCCGGATCGATTTCGTCGAGAATATGCTGCAATTCCAGGTCGGTAGGAGCGCAGGCCACACTGCGCATCAGGTGCCGAAGACGTTTTATGGGTATCACCTTGTCGTCGGTCTCGTCGAACAGGGAGAAAGCCGTCTGCAGATCCTTCAACTGTTCGTCGTTCAGGTTGTTGGGCCGAATGATCCGCTCCTCGGGCGAGGGTGTCATAAAGTCGAAGTCCATGGCGAAGAGCAAGGGGGTTGGGGCTCTGGAAATTTCGGGGCTAAAGGCCTAAAGATTACTAAAATTTTTCAAAACATGTTTGAAAAGCATGTCCCTTTGAAGTTTAGGAAAAAGTACACAATTCTCTTTTTCATGTGTGATAAAAAATGACCTCGATTGATGCACAGTACGCCATTCAGAAGATTGAAAAGAGGTATACAATATAAAGGAGCTAAAAAATATAAATAAATACATAAAATAGTATAAACCCCATTAAAAATATATTAAAAATACAAGAGTTTTCATTTCGGACTTTTAATTTTGTATTCAAACAATTTTATCTATAAATAAAAATAAATAAAAGTTTGATCCGAAATACGAAGACTGCTTTAGGATGTTGGGAGCATCGATTCAGTCAGGTTAATGAAACTATCCGCTCCTAGCACAGCAGTTCTGTAAATTATTTACATATTTTTAAGGTGTTTAATATTAATAAAATATAAATTAGTATAAGTACTTACCATTCTTTAAAAGCTCCTAAGATCATCTCACGTTTCCATCATCATGGTCACAAACCGAACATAATCAATCTTCAACTCGGTGTTCGCATCTGCATCCCGTATCATTTCCTCCACTTCGTCCTCGTCCATATCTTCTCCCAATTCGGTCATTATCTGACGGAATTCATTCTCGGAAATAAAGCCAGTTCCTGCCTTGTCGAAGACCCGGAACGCCAGTATAACTTCGTCCTCGGGCGTTGTATTCTCATACCGCTTGGACATGATGTACAGGAAGTCGCTGAGATACAGTTCCCCCGATCCGTCCGTATCGATTTCGGTCACATAGTCCTGCAGTTCATTCTCCGGCGGATTGTGGGCCACGGCTCGCAGGAGATCCCTTAGGTACTTGATGGGAATAACATTGGTACGTTCCTCGTCAAAGAGGGCAAACGCCTCCTCAAGGTCCTTGACCTGCTCGTCCTTCAGGTTGTGGGTGTGAATGGTGCGCACCTCGGGCGGCGGTGAGCTATAATCAATATCATCCATGCTGACCAATACAATTTTCTAGAACCAAAAAAGTACACTTAAAATTTCGTAAAAATTAAAAATACGTAAAATTTTGTTCCTTCAATTAAAACAAGTCCGTTTATAATAATTTTTGTAACTTAACTAAACGGAAATGACAGGAAGCAAATATAACTAGATCGGTTTTTAATATTTTTATGGTTACTGTGATTATCAATTTAGATCTTTTATAACTTAAAATCTCTGTGTAATTTTAATTAAGCAAAACTTAAGAAAAAAAAAAGAAAAAACAGTTATCCTCGGCTTAAATTGTAAACTACAAAACTAATGAATGACTTTTAAAAAAAAGAACAAGAATTTTTACACATTGTGTTAATTTTTTAGGTTTTAGGACCCCCAATTTGGCTTTGATTTCTCCAACAAATATTTATTTTATTTGGCAATTAAAAAAAAATCCTTTAAAATATTTCAACAAATTAAAATACACATTTTATAACTACTTTTGGATATATATTTTTATTTTAATTTAATTTATTTCCCCTTGAAAACGGGTATAATGGGTTCACTGATTAAAAAACATTCTAAAAATGAAGTCAGCCATCTCTGTAGGAACTTCAATCAAGACTTGGGTTGTCAAGGGCACTCCTCATCAAAGCCTTAAACTCGTCATAACTTATCTGGCCATCTCCGTTGGTATCGGCCGATCTGATCAATCGCCTGACGGCCTTTTCATCCTTTAAATCAGCGTTATCCAATAGCCCTAAAAGATCCTTCTCGCTTATGTAACCGTCTAAGTCTCGATCGAACATTTTGAAAATGTCGCACATCTCACGTTCTTCGTCGTTTTCGAATTGAGCCATCACAAAGCAATACTCCTTGAAGTCGATCTCGCCATTGCCGTCCAAGTCAGAGGCCTTGAAAATGTCCTCGAGTTCCTCGTCTGAGGGATCCTCACCCATAGACCGTACCATAGAGCCCAATTCTGTTAGAGTAATTACTCCTCGTTCGTTCCTGGAGAGCTGCTCGAATCTGTGTTTATAATCCGCCAATCGCTCGCCACTCAGCTCGTCCATGAAGAGGTAAAGGGAGTACTCGACATTCGTTGGCTGATCCATGGTTTTCGTATAAATTTTTTTCCTAATTTTGGTAACTAAAATTAGTTATATTTGGTTCTATTTTTGGTCAAGGCCGAAAGGGGGATATAAATATTTGACACGAAAGTTAAGTCAATGTAAAGTTCGTTACAAAATTCAACAATTCAATTGTGTTTAAATTTCCGGAATAATTTTTTATGGCCCTTGGCTAACGGCTTGAAGCGCTGCGGCAGTGGGAAAACATGGGTAATTACATTTTTAATTAAATGCGACGCAGTTTGTTTCGGCTTTTATTTTATTTATATTTTTATTTCGTTTATTTTCGTTGGTGCATTTATACAACGGTTGAGTATTTTGGCTGGCCAGCCATTTTATGCCACCGCCAGTCCCTTGGGGCATTAAATGTACACTTTTTTTTTTGCTGTTGCTCCTCTCCTGTTTTTATTGAGCTTTACGTGCAAATAGGAAAATTATCCAATGCGAAATTTCAGGCAATTTGCATAATTTTGGAGCTGAGGGAGAGAGAGCAGTTGCATAAACCCATTTCCTGGGCCATCCTTTCTCACACGTGCGCTCCCCGATGAGACCGACAATGGGAACTTCTTGCTAATGAGAAGCAAATCCTGGGCACGAAGGACACAAGGGATTCTGGATTTGGGGCCGCACAAAACAAGAGATTGTCAAGCATTTCTCTGCATAGATTATGGTGGACTTTTCGGTCAGGAGAAATGGGGTTGTCCGAGTGTCTGGTAAGTGCAGCTTGGAATATGTTTGCTGTTTGACTTTAATCAGGCATAAACAGGACGAAAGACTAACGCAGCCGAGCAATCGAAATGGTAACACAGGACCTTTGGGGGATAAGGATGATTTGCATTTCTCCGGTTAAGTTGGTAGACACACTCCAAGGGTTTCGATGTGTAAATCTCTTAATGTTTGAGGTGGAGCTCTTCGAGTGGATAGCTCTAAGGTACTCTAAATAGAATAAGAACTTATGTTACCTATTTGTAATCACATTGTTTTAAATCCATTAACATTTCGACACAATGCTAGTGAGGCAATCGATTGTGGAATAAATTCTTTGGGCTGAAAATATATATCTAACTATTTAATATCTTAAAAAGCCGAAAGGTACCTTGCTCTTTTTAAAAACTTCAATTTTTTCTCTCCTTCAGGCTTCACTTTTGTGTGCCTCCCGCTGACATTGGCATTTCAATTAAGCATATGAAGGCTGAATCTGGCCGCACAATGCGTGGCCCGAAATCCAATTGAGTGGTCAGTGAGTGGCCACTGGGCAAAGGATCCAGAATGGCAGCTGGGCATCGCATTCAGCCGTCCTCGGTCAGTTGCAAAGTAATGCCATTCAATCACGCCAACTGCAATTCGAGTCGCAGATTTGTCTATGCCAAAGCGATTTCAATATGCGAACGCAGACGGTCTCCGGGAGAACGAACCGGGAACGGTCTCCGTATCCGGATCGGTCACAAGTGCAACTACGGAAATGAATTATAGCCAACGGTGGCAATCAGTTGTGGCCCACAATGAGCTGGGGCATTTGTGAGAAATGAATGCCGCCGGAGTTCGCTTTTGTCTTCCGCTTTCAATCTCCTCCAATGCAGCTGTCGCTTTTCATTAATGGCCAACAGAAGGAGGGAGAGTAGAGTCCGAGTCGGAGTCTGAGTCCTTGTTTATGCACATCATACGGCCTCACACCTCCTTGGGCATTGTGCTGGCCTGCATATGGGCCATGTACCTCCATGCCGCCTTCGACTGGGCAAACAACGTACTTAAGCCAGATGGCAAAGAAAGAAGTGTAGAACAAACCCGGCTCCTTCGACCCCTATCGTCCTTTCTGTTTGTTTCTATTTCACTTTGATGGCACGTGCGTGGAGTGGTTTTTCAAGCCAGGTGAGGTGGACAGGAGAGTGGGTCCCAAGGTAACTGGGCTGATACGCCTGAAGTGGAAAGGCAAAAATTCAAGTCAATAGCAGAAAGTTTGCCCCAGGCAAAGTGTCGGCAGCGAGAACAACAAGTAAGATGTCTCGAGTTTAAAGCTATAAAGCTAAAAGGATTGCTTAAGAATCCTGAACCCCCAGCATTCCAGCAATTTATTCATGAACTGGAAAATGGGTTTAAAAATTGTAAATTAATACAAGTAAAACTCTGTTAAGGCAATATTTTTCATAAATTATTGCGAGTTAAAACCAAGACATAATCCAAGACATAATCCTCTACATGCATGTGTAGAGGAATCCCCAGTAGTTGGTAAATATTCCCGTTTTCCTCATATGTTGCTCAGGCTCTTATTATGCTGAGAGCATCGGAGGCATTGCAACTAATCCCGAAACTTAAAATCCAATCTGGAATATAACTTTGTTTGACTTTTGTTTGCCGCCGCCCCGTCTCCGCCTTGTACTATTTTCCGCCCCTTTTCCCCCAAGATCTCGCTCTGTTTGTTTTTGTGGCGCAAATTGCATTCTGTGGGTGTCAACAAACTCAGCTCTTTTGCTCGCCTTCGCCTTCGTTTCGGCCAGGACAGCATGAAACATGATTAAATTACTCATACGCCTCGTGTGTGCGCTTGGACAACAAGTTCTATGGCGTTACTGCTATTGTTGTTGTTGCTGCTGCCGCCGCCGCTGCTGCCGTTGTTCTGGCTCTCATTTAGTTAATTAAGTTTTACAACAGCACGCCACATGGCCTCTTCCACTCCGCCCCTTTAATTAGTTTTTAATTATTTCAGAGTTTTTCGTTGAACGCTTTCCAAAAATTTCCGGTGGCCTTTTGGGCCAACAACCGGGCGGTCTTTGGTTTGGACCTTGGATCCCAGTTTGCTTTGAGTTTGAGTTTTAGTTAATTTTATTTGTATTTTGCAAGTATTTGCACACGCCCCCTACAACAACGAAAAAAGGGGCGGAGGGAAAACTAGGGCCTTTGTTCATTTAGCACATTATTTCTACACGCTTTGTTTTTACTGCAGTTGGTTTGTTTGTTTGCCTGCCGGCTCGTTTGTTCTGGGCCCGGCTAAAGTTTTATGCAAGCCCATTAGCCTAATAGCCCAAACAGCAGTCGCCGTCAACCTTGGTTTATTTAGTGAAATTAACTTTTCTTGCTAAATTAATATGGCAAGAAACTAACGAGAATTTCATGGAGCCCAACTAGCTAACTTTTAAAAAACAGTGCCAGCGGTTGTTCGAAGATATATGAATTTAAAATATAAACAAAAATTCAAACGGTTTTGATTTTTCCATAAAATAAATGCCAATTCACAAATAAAGTTCTAAATAGCCACGGGATTTTTAGTAATAAAAAGTTGCAGACAAAACTAATATAATTGAAAATAACTTCGGGTAAATTCCAGGTCATTTTATCGCAGAATTTTTAAATAGAAAAATATTCCCTTTGAAATATTCTGCAATAAATTCCAATATTTTTCAGAGCATAGGGCATAACATAAAATACAAAATCAACACAGAATATTTGAATAGAAAATTAAAAATTCTTTGGATAACATTTCAAAGAGACAATCACAGATACATCACAGAAATAATAAAATTGAGCCATTGAACTTTGTTTGTTTTGTTCAAAATTATGAATTTATTTCCTCTGAAGTAATTTACTTCAATTAATTTTAATAACAAACACTTAACACTAGTTTATACAAAGAAAAACTAATTATATTTAATCACCCCGTTGCCTTAAATGAAGCAATCTGTATGAAAATTGACGATATTACTCCCATATATGCACATGCCTTCTGCCTTTTTATAGTTTGGTCGTCAGCATAACACTGATTGAAATGGCGCAGCCAGCCGGCAAACATTTCACTTTATCAACTTGTGCATATTTAAGCCCCGTTTGAATCCCGGCTTGTGTCTGTGAAAATTGGCCTCAAACGAAACACAGATGCGGGCGGAGTGGCGGTGGGAGAGGGCCTAGAACAAATATTTACACGGCTCAGTGTACGGCATTTGCCATCAACTACCGTAAAACAATAAAATTCGCAATAAACCAAATGGAAAGCGGCAACTGCCGGCTCATGTGAAATGCATGCAAAGCAACAACGCAAACAAAAGCCACAATACAACATCGCAAATTCAACAACAAAGCCGAAACGAATCGTTTTTCATAACTTAAATTGCAACCAGAGTACAAAAAGAGAAAAGTGCCCAAGAAATAAAAGAGTGCGACTGCCTGGAACATCAGCAGCAAAGAGCTGTGTAAACAAAGCCGCAAAAACAATGGGCAAGAACCGGAAAAGGGAAGAAAAACACGACTCCTGATATGTCCCACAGGAGAGGAATATAAAACAATGCAGTTTGATTTGGCTCTGATATGCCTTATCGTCTTTATTTATTGTTCATATTCGTGTACCACTTAAAGATCATCAAAATAAAGTCGATTACAGACTGTATGATGCCAAGGAAAGAAAACTCCGCAGCTTCCGTTTTGTCTTCGCCTTCCGCCTGGATGTCCTGTGGAACATTCTGAGTGGTGGGACGACTGCAACTGCCTTCACTCGATTCTCCGCTCTCCTTCCATACATCGGAATTGTAGGCTCCACAGGATTCTATGGGTTAATTAACTCATCAGCTCTTAAATATTGTTTTAACCTTCAAAATATTTCTACTCACCTTCTGCTTGAGGTAGACCCAAAGAGCCAAAAGCCAAGAGTGCCACAAATGTCAGCGAAATGAACGTCATGACTATCCACCATATACTGCGAAATGTGGCTATTTTCTCTAGTTATTCATGGCCTAATGCCATTCGTCTCGTTGGTAACTGGAACCGATTGTGACATTTCCTGGACTTTGGCTGGAAGTAAAGTTTTTCGCTCCAACTTTCCGTAAACTGCATAATCTTGTTAGTCTTCCGCTTGGCAACTTTATCCCTCTATATATCTATTTTTAGAGCTGCTCATCTTGATGCTGATTTATCTGTAATCCAACTTGCGCTTCAGCCACTTAAGGCCGCAATCTGCCTTTTGCCACTGCCACTTGGCAACTTCCCTGACCCTTTTAGGGTTACAGGTGGCTTTGTAGCAAAGTTCGTTCAATAAAGTTCGCCCTCGGCTTGTTTCTGGCGCTTTGATCATCACATCACATGCGTCTAAAGTGGCTTTGCCTTTCTGCCAACACTTTTAAAGCCCCCTTTTTTCAGCATTTTCAGACTTTAGCGGCTTTGCCCCGGCGAACTCTTTGAAGTGAGCTTTTATTTGGGTGACCTCTGTGAAGGAGCAGGAGGAGGTGGAGGTGCGGGAGTGCCAACTGTATCAGCTGTTTATATTCAGGTCCTTTAATTTATTGCCTGTCAGGCTGCTGGTCAGTTCGGTTGATAAACGGCCTAAGCCGTTGGCCAGGATTTCTGCCTTTAATTTGGCTGCCATTTCTCGAGTCGATTATTTTGCCTTCGGGGAAGGGTACACGGTAAAAAAAAAAAAAGGAAAAAATATTTGTAAATAAATAGATATAGAATTAGAGCAGCTAAATAGGTATTAATATATTTGTTTAATTAATTTATTGACTTATTAGAAATTGGAACTTATTTATATTTATTTGGAAGGATACTAAGGTATTTTCCTTCTTTTTTAATTTACTTATACCTAATATATGTAGACTTGAATTGTTAAAATATTATATTTAATTATAATTTTATTAGTCTAGAATGATCTGTTTTTTATTTACTATTCTCAAATGTTTTTTAGGGATGGGAGAAAATATCGATTCTATTTTGATATTTAATGCAAGTTTTGATAAACCGATATTTTTACATTGTAGGTTAAAGCTAAATAAAGCAAATGAATATTACCAGAAAAGGAGAAAATAATTTAAATACGCTTTTTCTGATATTTTCAAAAAAATCGATTTTTTACAATTTTTAAAATTCAATATATCAAAGTTTACCATATTTTCAATATTATTATATTCAATATTAAGCTCGATATTTCTAAAGATATACATTTTCCCCAATGCAACTTTCCTAATGTTTTCTCTCTGCAAGTGTATCGTATGAAAATTTGCTTGTCGCTGCAGAAATTAAAGCCATGAAGGTCCTTTTCCATGAGAAGGAAGTTGTTAGTTGCTGGCAACATGAGAAATGGCAGCAGCAGCAACAACTGCTACTTCAACAGGAGCAGCATCCAACTTGTAGGACACTTGCTGTTTTCGAGTACACGGCGCCGTGTGCAATTATCGCCCGAAAAAATACTACAGGACAAGGGGGCTCCTACTGGTCACAGGTAAGCAGAAAATGGCAACGAGAAAATATAAAAAAAAAAAATAAAACTACCAGCTACGAATGCACCCAACATTATGTGCTCAAAATGTAAATGTCATTTGTGTGCCGGGCAACTACAAGTGTTGCAACATTTGAGAAATGTGTTGTGCCAGTGTTGCCAGTGAAGTGGCACCAGGACACATCCAGGACACGGTCCGCAGTCCACTTGCCTCACACTCCATGAATAAATGTTAAAACACAATCGAGGGCCGTAAATTCTGAGCAGTCATCAGATGGAATAGGTGTAAGGCAAGGAGTGCGAAGGCCAGGAATAAAGAGGCGAACACACAAAGGAGAAGAAAGGATGCGAGCAAATGCTATCCGGACTCGCTCCGGAGGGAACAATGGGACCCGGGAGGAGCCTGAGACAATGCAAAAGAGAGAACTCTAATTGGTATAATAAAATGTCATAAAGGGAAAGAGCAATGGAGCAGCCGAGGCAGTCGCAGGAACCGATAATTCGCCAGGGACAATGGAAATAACTCCATTGATGATGTCCCCTGACGGACCGATGCCGATTGATTGCAGCAACTATATATGTATATTGTTGATTGGAACCGATTAGACAGCTCGACACAACTGAGGTAATTTTGCCCCGACGAGACAAAGAGATTTCAATCAATTAAAGATAATTTCACAACAGCTCAATTGTCTTCAACATCTTCACTTGACAGGCCACACAAGAAATACGAGTCAGGGCTAAGTGCCACAGCAATTATAGTACCCTGTAATAGGTGTAGTCCTCAAGGGATTTATTTTACCCTTCTGAAAAGGCTTTCAAATAATTAAATAGATTTATTGCTAGATTTTCCTAGCGCTTGATTTAGTAGAAATGTGAGTGCTACATGTTTAGCAAACTTTTCGTTGGGAAGTATATACTCTCCAAATAGCAGGTATAAATACCAAAAGAGACAGAGGAGATTTCTCTAAACTGGCAGCAGCCACTAAAACGCTAAGCCACGCCCCCCAACCTCCCATATATCAACTGTCGATGGCTATAAAGCTTTGCATCTTCGCATCTGCTGGAGCTCTCTCTCCACTCCACTAAATTCCTTTCCTCGCCATTCCTCCAGCGCGCGAGTGTACAATCAACAAAATTAGTTTCATTTGGGCAAATGGCATGGCTCGGCCAGGAGGAGGAGCTCCTCGACCCACATAACAGACTCACTCGGCTTAGATAAAAATTTCGGAGGGGTCACACGAGGCGACTGTGAGAAATTGCAGAGCTTCTATACATATACATACATATATATATCTGCTTTTGATGGCTCACCTTCGCTTTTGATCTTCCCCAACCTGCTGATAAATGATAAGATGCCGGGATGCTGAAAGCAAAAGAAAAATGCTGCAAAGTGTAGAAAATTGCGCCGCAGGTGTGCGGCTCCGGCCCATCAGTTTCATCGGTTAACTTCAAGGAGGCCGGCAGCAAAGCAAATAATTAAAAACGGCTCAGAAACTGGGCCAAAAAAAAAGGAAAATGTAATTCAAAAGAAGGCCAGGCCAGAAGTAAGCCAATGCCAATTAGCGGGTAACGAAAAAAAAATACAAATAAAGAGGTTGGGGCAAACTACCAAACCTGTATGCACAGTCCGGTACCCTGGAGGGACAGCTCAAGGGTGGGGTAAATGTCTGTCAACCTGCTGGCCATAAATAATGGCCAGCTGCTGGCTGTTGCCGGCAATTTATAAATCTGTTTATTGTAACATCCTGCGAGTCGCGCCTGTAATTTATGTTTCTCGCATCTAGTTAAGCCTTTGCAAAATCAGCTAATGAGCGTCCGATTGCAGCTTGTCGGAGTGAAAGTAGCGTGGAACCGGCGACAAAATCAGTTTCTATGCAAAGGAGACTTTCCATATATAACGTATACGTCGCGTTGTCATGCTTTTAACTCTGTCTGTCTCTCTCTCTCCGTCTCTTTGTTGGCGGCTTAAACTCATGGCTGCCATTTGGTCGTGTTTACACAAAGTTTTCTGTTGGCTACGTTTTTGGTCAACTGACTGTCAATATTTTATTGGCATTTCGCTTTTCATATTGCACTTTGCACATGCATATAAACATATGTATAAGGTAAAACGATGCAAATACACGAAAAACCCACAAAAGAGAATATTCACATTGCTAAAGATATGCACAATTTATTGTACATATATTGCGGAATATATGTGAATATATTTTGCAAATAGCGTATAAATATTTCGTATTATAAAAATATATATTTAAATATTTTACAAATATTTATGATCGTATAATAATTTAAATATATATTTCCCTGCTTAAGTTAATGGTTTTTTTTTTATGTGATGTCAAATAATTTTATTTATTGAATAAATGTATTCTTTTACTTACAGAATTCCATAATGGATGTTATATAATGGTAAGTCTATCTTTATATAAATTTCCTAAAAGATTTAATGTTTTCATATGTGTTCTTCAAGATGTTCCCTGTTTTATTTAATATTAAACCCTGTAATTAGTCAGAGTAGTAAAAAAAAGGAACCAATATCTACAAAATGAATAGAGGATCCTTTCCATCTTCTTCCGTTTTGTATTTACGTTTGCTCTCTAATTGTATATTTTTGTCTGTGTTTAAATTAAATTAAATATGTCTCCTCCTCACACCCATCTAACCCAATTCTTCACAGACCGTTTTCTATTTGGAATCGCCAGCACTCCTTTTCCAAACTTTTCCGAATTTCCTTTGGTCTGGCATTATCTTTTACCCCGTTTTCTATGCTCGGCAAGTGCAGGTCCTTCGTCCTTGCTTTCCATCAACACTCTCATCATATCCTTTGTTTTGCTTTTGTTTTTTTTTCTTTTTATTCAGACATGTCATTCAGTAGGGTTCTTCTTTATCACCCACCCAGCCACCCCTCCCTGCGTCGTAAATTTTTTACGTCCCTTCATTGTCTTTTTTGAATGGTTAACAGGAGGAGGAAACAAAAAATAAGGAGAAAAGAACTGGAGCACTTTTATATGATGGTACCCCGGTTGCAGCTTCTGCTTTACATTGGCATACATATTTGCATTTTTTTGACTGCTTTACAACCCCTTAACCTCCCTACTCGATTCCATTACTGTTGTATATATATATTTTTTTGCGGATCCTGCTGCTTGTTTTAATTTCGTTTACCAGCATTTTTATCCTTTTTTGTTGATTTTCGGGTGTGGGCGGGGTCTTGATGACAGCTATGCGAAATTGCAACTCGAATTCTGCAACTCCACCCATCGGAGTTGCACTTCAATTGAATTGTCAGCGTTTTGCTGTGAAAAATGTGTCATAAAATGGTGCCTCGTTAGGGTGTCCGTTTTTTGTGAATTCCCTTTTCTACAGTCCATAAAAATGGTAAGTTCTAATTAAGTATTTGAATTTAACTCAGAAACATTTTCTAATATGCTAATCTGACTACTAATGCTACTAATTCTATTTGAGGGTAATTGGTGCACTTGAGTATAATTGTGAATGCTACTACACTATTTTTTATCTTAAGTTATTAATCTAATCTTATATGATTTAATAAGAAAGTTCAGTTAAAAAGTAAATCCCTCTGAGATAAAGGCTTGTTCTTAAATTTTGTTCAGTACTGTATTGGTTTTTTGTAATATTTTATTCACTTGTTTTTTGCTGATACCCCGCAGACACACTCAATGCTCAATTAATTTATAATTTAAATGCATATTGTGTGGCTTAATTATGCTCGTTATGGAGTCATCGCTGCCATTGTTCGCCGCCTGTCATGAAAGTTGGTCGGATTGGTGTTACACCAGAAATAATTAATGTTTTCATTGCCGACACAACGAAGGGGAAGAGGGGCGAGCGGCTTGTCTATGGCCCTGCATTGGGCTGTCAGTTATTGGCCAAGTTTTTTGAGGGGGCATCGACGGAAGTGGGGCGAAAACTTTCAAGCAATTGAACACTGAGCAAACTTTCACACAAATCCCAAGTGCAGCTGTCAAATCTTCACCAAAAAATCGACAGCAAAATTTCTATCTCACAGAGAGACAGAGAGAGAGTGAGCAAAAAATAGCAACTGAAGTGTCAAGTTGAAATAAACTTTAAGACAGACTTGACATATTGCCAGTGGCTCGCTCCCAGTTCGCAACATAATTTTCCATTAGTTGGATAACTAGCAGTGGACATGGAAGTCCGGCTAAGCCAACCTGACATTTGGTGGTTTTACTAGCGCTCTGGCTGCCTGCCTGCCCGGCACATAAATAAGTTAATAAGTGCCAGCTGAAATATGGTCAGGACTCTGCACCAGGTGCCTTTTCCAGACCCCAGTCTAATCAGAAAGGGAGACAGAGCGAGATAGACCGCAGAGAAAGTGAGACATTTTTGGCAAATTGTAATTTCCACTTGCTCTCATCCAGCCAGTCAATTTTCAGGCTTTTGAATTATGGATTAAATTGCACTCTGCAGATTGATTAAGTCAGGATCTTGACTAGGCCTGGCTTATATTAGGAAATTTTGAAAGCACTAATTGCATAGTTCAGAGAGTAAGAAGAAATTTTAGAGACGTCAAGCCATTCGTATTTATCAAAGTGCATGCTTCACAGGTTGCAATTATGAAATGCTTAGTAAAGCAACAAATTCAAAAGATTTCCTTTAATGCAACCTTTATTAAAACCTTTAATTATTTCTTTTAATTAAATCACAAAACTAGGACTAGTTCAGGTGAAAGTTTAATAAATGGCCAAACAATCAATCACTTTTTCCCAGTGACGGGGACATCTTAAAGGCAAACTTTAAGTGGCATGTGAAATGGAAATCATTTGGAAATTTCAAACAATTGTCAGACGTAAAACAGTTATTCATGCACCGGAGCGGACATGCACAAAAGCCCAACGCCCACCCCCCGACCCGTTCACACACGCATAAATCACGCCGGTATTTGTGCATTTCCGGTCAGCGCACGGATGTTCCGGTGATCAATTTTCAAATGCGCTGTGTCAGTTGAGTTCGCTTCGCATCCAGGCTCGGTGGCTCTGGTCAGATGTGTCTGTTTCGTACCGGGGATGCAAAACCGGGCGGCCTGGACAGACTGGCAACTGCTCAACCTGTCGGTGGCTCCTCTCCTCATCCACTTGGCTAGGTTTTTGCGGTGCTGTCCGCCTCGAAAGTTGTGCGCTTGCTGAAAATACTCAAATACTCGCACAAATTGAAATACAAATTCACTGTTTTTGCATATTCGCCGGACAGGACGTTTGGATCCTAACTAACCTGCCCGTCCAGGTTTTTTCTGCCTTGCAGGTTTCACGTGGCTTTTATTTGTGAATTTTAAGCACAGTTTTGTTTTTTTTTTTTCCACGCCCCTACCTTATCGGGTGTTTTTTTTATTTTTTATTTTTATTTTGTTTGCAATTTGTGTGCTCTTGTGGATTACTTCCCCTTTTTTCTCTCTCTCGCAGCTCTACATCCTTTTCAATTCTCTGACTGTGCAATTTGTAGCCGGGAGTTTTTTGTCTATCTTCGATTTTTGGGGGGAACCGCAGACATTAGGGCTGCTCGGCGAGCTTTAAAAATTTATGGCAATCATTGTTGCGGAAATTATAAGCAAATAAATGCAAATTACAAGAGCGAAATTCATTTCGCCATTATTGAGCTAATGAATTATGCATTGGGCTTCAGCATTAAAACGGCATCAGTATCGCTTACTTTTTGGGAATAGTTCACTGGGAAAAGCGTTATTGAACTAAGGTTCAGTTATACATTTCCCTAGAATTTTTGCAGAAAGAAAATAATAAAGAAAGTCTGTTTTTCCCATTTGCCGAGTTAAAATATATAATAAATGAAGCCAGCTATTCCTTGAAATCTTTCCGAAGCCCTAACTATTTCTGTATATATTCATGGTAATTAAGCTTTTATCCAACGCTTGACAGTCTCCAGTACTTGCGATTATTCTCGGAAATTTTCCAGGAAACTTTTCCCTCAGTGCCTGGGCTGCCTTCACGCAATTTCTGACAATTTCCGTTCGCAGCTGTCGGAAAGTTTGCCGAACTAATTGCGATGCCCCCGCCCATCGGTCGATTCCCGATGCTTGCCTTGTCTAATAATGAAATTAATTAACGGTTAATCAAATTGGCAACTAGAAGGAGTTGGCCAACAGCCAGCCGCTCGCAAAAGCTTCCTCCGCCATCGTTGGCAAATTGTTTAGCTCAACTTAATTAGCCTCATTTGGGCCATTAGCTATTTTTAGTTGCTTTTAAAATGTTTGCCAACATCTTAGGCCCGGATAGGCTCTGCTGGGAGTGTGTGCCACCCAGCAGCTCTTCCGTAAATGTAATTTTTGGCCAGCAATTTAGTTAAAGTTGCGCCCTCTTTAGTTGCCCCCATTTTTGCAGCCATTTTCCGTGATCACCTGCCGCTGCTGTGCTGTCATTGTGCCAAATGAACCTTTTGTTTGTCGTTGCAGCAGCGACATTCCAGCGCGCATGCGGGGAGTTGCAGGCAAGTTGCAACAATTTGCCTGACAATTGTTTAATTATGCAGGACAAACATTAAGCAAAGTGCTGGTGGAGGCCAAAAAACGAGAATGCTGCGAACGGCGGACTATGCAAGACTGCAAGTGAACTTTGCATAGTTTCCCAAGGCATTTGCCAACAAAGAGAAAAGGTAAATAACACTTTTGGCTGGCCTCCGGCGAGACACAAGAGCAGACGACGAGGCATTCCTCATCCTCGTACCACTTTCATCTCCCCCTGAGCATGGCCGAAAAAGGAAAACTTTCCACTAAGGAACTTGCTCAGATTTATTTCAATGCTGCTTCGCAGGCCCAAGGCAGCGACAGCAGCAAAGACTTTGAGCCAGGACACCAAGAAACCGAGTGGGAAAGGATGCGAAGGTAGCGGTCGATGGGCGGGTCTGTGGGTCGGTGTTTTGTGGAAAACTATGTCAGTCAGTTGCTCTTGGTTTTTCCCTCCTTTTCGTTTTCCTCGTCTACTCGCCAAGTCTGCCTTTCATTCGGGCTAAGCGCAAAGAAAAACACATAATAAGTAAAGTGTTTGGGGGAAGGAAAGCGGAAATTTATGTTATTTCACCAAGTGGTTGCGTACAGAAAAATGAGGGGAAAATATAAGTAAAATATTAAGTCTTCAAAAAATGAAAACTTTAAATGAAATATACTTACTGCTGCACTGCTGAGGACGCAGTGAAGTGTTAACAATGATAATATTGAATATGTACAAGAAATGTATTAAAAATCTTAAAATAAATAAGGGAAATTAATAAATAAAATTTGAAGACATTAGACTTTACAATATATGTAATATTCTAACTGGCAACCAGAGAAGTTCCTAAGCTCACCCTTATCCCAAGCCTCTGTCTCCTTGCAAGGAGCTTCATAGAAGTAAAGAACATTTCTTGGCAGTGAAACCAAGTTGTTTATGGAGCTGGAAATTGACTTAAAGTTGCATTCACTGTTTGCTGCTGGGAGCACTAACCGTATCTGGCAAACATTTCATCTGCAACAGGAGCCGAGGCAGGAGATTATGGGGGATGAGTGCCAGGGGATGTGGAGGAGCGAAGCGGCGCTCCCTTGGCTTTCGCTCAACTCATTTGCATGCAACATGACAACAAAATCGAGTCGCTATGTCTGCTGCTTATAAATTATGCCCTTTGCTGTCGCTATCACTGTCAGTGCCACTCTCTCCCACTGGCTTGTTATTTTGTGCAGCCTTCAAATTAAATCCAACGTCGACAAAAAAATTTGCATCTGCAGCTGAAGTAGCTAATTTTTAAATTTGTCACTTTTTTAAAATTTTTTTTAGACAGCAGACAAAGGAATTGACTTTTAATTAGGCAACTGTCAACAGTTTTCGGGGCAACTGCCTCTCAAACTCCCCGCCTGGAAAACTTCTATCAAAATCTCATTAGCACAACGCGTGGCGCGGGACCACAAAATGGCTTCTGTGAGTTTTCCGGTCTGCATGTGTATGGGTGTGCTGTAACGGCTCTCGGCTCCCTGCGGTTTCCGTTTCGCTGTGTGTATTTATTCAGCCCAAAATTTTCAAACAGCCGAGGGAGAGAGAGTGAGACAGAGAAGCTGCCGAAAAGTGGTTGAAAAAAGTTTTTTTTTTTATAATTAGTTCGTTGCCCGTCCTGTTATTGTTTAACCTTTGCACCCTTCCCTGGTCCCCCCAAAATGAAAAAAAACCTTTTTGACATATACCTGCCTGTAATTTCGCATCTAATTGTTAGAGCTTAGCAGCACCAATTTCCACCAGGTACGAGTTACAATATTGCATTACTCATGCGCCCCGTTCGCCCAATCGAGTTTGCAACTGAATATTTCCATGTTTTTCGCCTTCTGGCTAGCTGGGTTTTGTGTACTCTGCCGGTTTCCGGTATCAGGCTGCAGCTCTTGTTTGGCCGATATTGAAAACCCGTAATCAACCCAGCGCTATTACGAAGTTTTACTGATGGGGAAGAGTAAAAAACTAACAATGCTTGCGGGGAACAAATGCCATCTTCTTACATTTCAAGAACACTGAGGTTTATTTTTTGATGGGATTTGTAAATGTTTATACAATTTATATGCAATTTTTTAAAGGTTTAATTCAAAAGGTTTAGACGTGTAATTTTGTTAACATTTGAACACATTGTTAACTTAACTTTTTTTGTTATTAGCATTATAATATTTTTAATAGTATTATCTTACATCTTATTTCAAAAATGTTTCATAAATCTTGTATTTAATAGTAGCTATTTTCTTTAATACATTTAATAATCTTTTCAGTGTAGCCCAACTTTTAGTTATCGTTTTTGCTTCTTCTGACAGACAACAAAAACAAAAAAAAAAAAAGAACACGGGAACTTTTTGATATTATGCGCAGCGAAATTAAAAATTAAATTTTCTATTTTTCGTGCTGATGTGGATCTCTTTTGGGGCACGTCGGCTGCGGTTATGGGGCCAAACAAAAAGGAACACCTAACTGTGGCAGTAACAACAATCACAGTTTAGGGGGCACTGAGGGTCGGGGTTCGGGGGGCCTGGGCTCGAGGTCGCATCCCCTTGGGCGATGCGGCAGTGGGGAACAGCGCAATTTGCGAACCGCAAAATGTCTAAGGTAATCACTAGCCGCAAATGGTTGTTGTTTCTTTGCCTCCTCAAACTCCCTACCGTTGTTGTATTATTATTGTGCATTATACGGAAATTGACAATGAAATTTTCTTCTTTTTCTTGTGAAAATAGCAAGAGGAAAACGGGCAAAAGGCAAAAGAAAATTCGACTTCGAATGCCACTTGAGAATTTAATAAAAGAACCAAAAAGAGAGGCAAAGGCCAAAGAGGAAATACAGTCGACGGGGGCAAACTTGGAATTGTTGTGCACAAGTGCCGGTTAAATATTTTAGGCAAATGTCTCAACCCCCTGCACCCCGGAACGTCCCCTTTCCGGGAACAATCTGACGAGTTGCCAGGGCAAAATAAATCAGCTGGGGCGTAGGCACTTGAGTTGATTTATGGCAATGACTGGAGGAGGCAGTGTAGAATCATCAGGTAGGGATGTTCCACTTTTCCAAATTGCCCTGGGCCCAGCTTTGGAGCTTTTCCCGGCATTGACAATAGCAAAATGCACTGAAAGAAATCTGCAGAGACCAAGAGGTGCTTGATTATAGCCATTGTATCATCTTTCTCTTAAGGGTAAAATATGTTTAATGAATTTTAAGATAAATAAATTCTGTGTTAATTGAAAATATAAATTAACGGTTGTTTTATAATTCAAAATATAAAAACAATATAAAAATATATACTTTTGCAACTCTTTATAATATTATATACAAACCTGCAAAATTTCAATTTTTAAACTGTTAAACTGTTAAATTTTTAAATAAAATGAAAGCTTATTGACGAAACGCTTCATCTCTTGTTGTTTAAACAAAAAATAAAATTTATGAGCATAAATATTAAATAAATCTTTGAATTTGTCAAAAAATATGGGAAACATTCCATAATTTATAACACTTTCCTTTTTCCAAGTGTCCCTAAGGCAGGGAGAACCATTTCAACATGGTTTGAAGTCTGAGCCTCCACTGGAAAAATTAAGCTCAACGAATTTCGAATCCCACAATGATGGGAACTCCCTAGCCCAACTGCAGTTCATCAGTTAGTCAGTGAGTCAGTCAGTCAGTCAGTCAGTCAGCCAGTTTGTCAGTCAGACCTTGCGACAGTCAGTCAATCAGGGCTCTTTTCCTCTCTGCCACTTGAAGCCCAAAATTGTCTTTGATATTTGGTAGACATTTCTTCACTGGCTTCATTTTGCACTCTCGGGATTTTGCTACCTTTCTGTGTATTAGCTTATATCTCCCGAATTCGGTGACTCCGGGTCTAGGTCTGTCCGCATTTTAATTACAGAGCCATTAAAAAAATACAACAAAACAAAATTAATTCTTGAGAGAGGCGGAAAAAGGTGGCCCAGGTAAGCTTACCAGCTGTCGGCACGTGGGGAAACTTGAGCCAAAGTGGAATCGAAGATTATTAGGGAACACAACGAAGTATACATACACTTTTAATGAGGAAATAAAATATAGAAATATATATACCTTGATGAAGCTTCCATATTTAGAGCCAGAAGAGATGAGACCTAAAGTTAACTGTGTGTTTTTCAAAGCAAACACATATCAAATATATAGAAAGAGTCTTGACCACTCTGTAATTATCACAGCCTCTTCTAAGAAAAGCTAATACAACCATCGAGCAAGGGCATCGAATGTATTTATGGCCGCAATTAAACTTGAATGTCTTTCGTGGGCCGCCAGAAAGTAGGCAGCACATTTTAATGAGCCATGCGCGCCCCCGAAGAGACAGCGGCAAATATAATTAAAACAGTGAGTTGTGGGGCCCAGGCAATCGAGAAATTGTACCAGCTCGCCACTAAAACGTTTATGAGATGGAAAAATGCTAAGCAGACCGGCCGGCCTGGCTGCCCCTGGATCATACTGGTGTTAATAGCCAGGTGGAAATAGGTGGGCAACCCCCAAACCCTATTCCCGCTGTCAGCGATGAGCGGGAAAGCGGGGAAAAAAATTTCATTAGACTAATGTGTTGCATGTCACATCAATGTCAGGCTATGTGCAGCTATGTGTGCAAACTGTATGTGGCAAATGCGAAAATCCCAAACAAGCTGCATGCAGATGGCCAGGACACAAGCCAGGATCTAGACCGGGGCGAGTGTCGTCTGTTTCACTTGCTGTTCCTGCCTGTCGCTCAGGATCCTCTCACAGCTTGTTGTCACTGGGACAAAAACAACAGAAATCCTTCTCTAGCCCCACCTGCGGCTCCAGCTGCAGCTTTAGCTCCAGCTCGCACCCACTTTCTTTCCGTGGATTCCCCTCTTTCTTTGCAACTATACATCTTCGTCATTTCATTGCAGTTGTCAGGCCAACAATGCAATGCAAAATGCCACAACCTCCCACCTCTGACAGGGTGATGCATCGTTGTGCTACATTCTGATACCCTGCGGTGGCTCAGGGATGACGAATGTAACAGGAACTAACCACTATAAGATATAAATTAAAACAAAAATCTTTAAGGTTCTTTAAACTCGATAAATTATTAACCATTTCAAATTTAAGATAAAAAAAGTACAAAATATATATAACATAAGCTGAGTATGTCTATGTCGTGTTTAAACTATTGTAACTGCCTCGTTTTTCTTCAAGGCACAAATGAAAAATGAAAACACTTGCACTTGCACAGCTGAGACATAATTATATTCGACTTGCATACATATTTCACTTCTTTGCATACTATTTACTAGTTCTGCTTTAATAAAAAGTGAATATGGCTTACTTTGGCTTACTAACTGTGATAAAGATAAAGAAAACTAGAGTAGAGTATATACAGGACAAGCCCTTTTACCATTGTTAAGCTTTAGAATATTTGTTATACTATGTTTTCATTGCATTTAAGTAAGGTAGAATATAAATAATACATATATTAAATGTAATATTGCTTTTAGAACTAAACTTTAGACTCTTATTCTTGGTTTGATGAAACCACTTGAAAAGCAATAAAAGAAACCATTTTTTTCTTGTTGCTCCTAAAATCAAAACATGAGCTCCATACTTTTAGTTGAAGAGTTTCTTTTTCTTCATTTTGATCAATTGATTGCTGGCACGTTTCCGCGCTAACTGACTCAAAACAATTTGGGAGCACACGTGTCCCGGCTGCCATGGCGAAACTAAAACCAAAACCAATCGAGAGTCCTGGGAAACCGAGAAGCTGACCGCAACTAAAACAAGGACGCCTACCTAGGGCAAAATGGCAGGTGCTGGCCCCATTTTATTTTTCAGGAGTTCAAGAGAAAAAATTGTATAAATACTGATTGGATAGATTTCGTATTTGTGAAAATTTGAGTGACTCAAAATGTTATTAGTTTTCTGTTTATGATTTTAGTTCCATGAACAATATTTAGAATAGCAAATTAAGACATTTGAAAAAGATTTTTAAGATAGATGTTTCTAAAAAAAATTTATTATATTTTATATTTTTCTGTGTATTGAGGTCCTGTTGCCTTTATGGAGCCACGTGCTCGTTTTCCTGGCAGGAGGCAGTGCTCACTGACCAGGAAATTCATGGCCACTTAAATGCTGTAAAATAGACCAAGCTGCCGGCACTAAAAACCAAAAGTTGCTCGCTCTACCAAAACTTTAGTTTAGCTTTCACAGAAATAGACTCGCACACCTTGGTTGCTTTTATGGCTCATCATATTTTTTGCTCTTCTGCCCGCCGCCCTCATACTTTTTTTTTTTGCAGTTTGGGTCAGTCATAAAAAGTTAAAGTTGAACTTTTTTCTAGCTGAACGGGTAGCCGGCGGTAAATCAGTTTTTATTGTGCATAAATTAAAAATGTTCAATTAAAAGCCGAAGAAAGCAGCAGAAGTTTCTGGGAGTATATCCTGGCAGGCAGCTTGATTGCAGCTCAGCTTTTCCCGGTTCAACTTTCAACGGCTTTTGGGAAAAACAACATAAAGACTGAAAATGTATAGCAAGCTGGGAAACATTGATCGAGTTACTGTTCACCCATTTAGTTATGCAAACAATTCGGAATAAAGTGATGAAATTGGGTGGAAATCGAAATTGGGAACATATGCCGCTGGCGCACATGTCGAATACGCAATATTCAATGCACGCACAATTGTCCTAGCAATTATTTATACATTTGTTGCGCATTAAAGCGTAATTATTGTCAATAATTAACACAATGGCACAACAATGAATTCAGCTTCGAATTACAATTTCCCGATGTTTTTTTACAAGTAAATTTTTATATATATTTGCATAATCAGCATAATGTTTTTTATTGTATTCATTATTAATGCGACCCAGGCAGCACTGGTCGAAATCCTACTCTGGCACTTACTTTGTTTATTTTCATTCATTAAATATGTTAAGCTTAAAAATGGATGTCATTTGGTTGATTAACAAAAGGCCAGCTCAATCTGTGAATTGTATTTTAAGTAAAAAAAGGTTAACGAAAAAAAAGAATACATTAAAATAATAATTACATAACATAAACACAATGAATTCACACTTAAAATGAAGTAATCATAAGGGAGCTCATCACCGTAAACAAATCAGTTTCATTTTCCTGTGGGACTTTGTAATAAACAAAGTCTTAAAATTAAGTGAATGCTTAAACTATAAAATAAACAGAGTTTGATCGGTTTATTAAGGGATGTTAAAGTTTATTTTTTTATTGATATGTAATATCAGCAAGCAAAATTGTTTTTAGTAATTTAAGGATACTTGTAGGTGAATTCTCTTCAAAATTTCTTGAAGATATCTAATTATAAAACATGCCAAAAAGTTGTTTTTCAACTAGAAAGTTTCCTTAATTTTTCTTTGAATTTTTCGTGTCGAAACCAACAAAGTAGTACAAACTTCAAGCCGACTATCTGTCAACGAGTCAAATGCATGGCCCCCAGGGGGTGAAAATCAATTTGCAATGCCGCCCAGCGGGAAAAGAAGCCGAGAGCGAAAAAGGAAAATATCCAGAGACACATGCCGAGGCGCGCACAGCTTTTGCATCTGAATTTGAATCTGATTCAGGGATATGCCGCTGAATCCGAATCTGAATGTGAATCGGATGGAATCAAGGAGCAGGAATCAGCGAGCAGAAGGAATGCCAAGCAATGCAAATAGCTCTAAATGCATTTGACGACGCTGTGATTTGATTTCGATATCCTCCCGCTCGCACGGCTTCCCTCTCCCTGTGTGTGTGTGTGTGTGTTGACTTTCAATTTCTGTTCGCGGGCGTAAGTTTTTCGTCGCCGCGCAACCTGATTATAATTCGTTCGAGTGCAGCGGCAAAAATGTCATTGGAAAAAGTTGGAAAAGTCGAGGCTGCTGCCTGGGAAAGCTTTCCCTTCCGTTTAATCATTTTCCGCTTTGTTGTTATGCCGTTGGGCTGATTGCCGTCGTTCACTTAGCTGATTGCAGTAGCTATCAAAAATTCGCAGCGACAACGTGTCGTATGCGTGATATTATGCTAGGTCGTGCTCATTCGCACTTGTCTCGCTGGTATCTTCATTCATATTGTCTGATACGCTGAAAAAAATTAACTATACATTAAATTGTAATTGTAAATATATATTTGGAGCTTGAAATATCTTTAAGGATTTAACTAATTAAAAATATAAGATTGCGCTTCGGTACAATAATAAAAATAGTACTAAATTTATGTTTCTTTTTCGTATACCCAGTTTTTAGTCCACTTTTTTTCCTGTGCCCCAGGTGTGAAAGAAAAGATGGCAATGCTAGGAAACTGGGGGAAAAAACTTTGTTAATTTTCGAGCTGCTCACGCAATAAAGCAAACGCAGGCAGCGCATCACGTGCGCATTTAAGTTGCAAGTTACAACGGCAACGTGCCGCATCCAAAGATACACAGATACACCCGGGCACACACAGGCACCTAGGAGCTGACACAAACACACATACACTGGCATAAAGACAGGACTAGTTAGCTCGTGTCAGTGTAAATTTTACACACAGAGGCGAAACCTGATGCCGCATACAAAGCCCCAGCGCGTTCCCTTCTTCTGCCTTCTGTCTTCTGCGGTTTATTTTCACGCGCGTGTGCAATAAAAAGATATACCCAGGCGGCATAACGGAAGTCGAGGCAAGTTTTTGGCATCTACGGCGGAAGCAAGTCAGTGGACCTTCGAGGGGATAGAGGATAGGGGTTTGCCTGGGGGCAGGAGCAGGACGAAACAGGGTGGGTAGCAGTAGCACACCTCGCTGGCTGCGCTGCATAATCAGGCAAAGGCGACGGCGACAACGACAACATTTATCAAATGAAATGCACGTGCCAAGCGTTTGCCTAGCACGCTTCCGTGTGCCGCCATTTTCCCCGGGATAGGGTTCAAGCTTCCTTCTCCACCTCGTGCTCCGCCTCCCCTTTCATTTGCGAGGTGCCAGTGCTTCAGGCGCAAGAGGGTTGTCAGAGAAGTTCTTTAAATTCAAGAGGAGAGAAATGAATTGGTTTCCTTTAAATGAAAATTCTGGTAATTGCTTTCTTAAATATTAATATTAATTTAACTTTTATTTGTGTTTTAATTATTGAAATTTAAATATTAAAATAGTTAATTTCGATTGAAATAATTGCAAGTTAAAGCCAATTGTATTGCATATTTTTCTGATATTGTATATTATTGATATTGTTGTATTACTTGAATATATATTATTAATGAGCTTAGTCCTAGTCTCAAGGGAGAGAAAATTAAGGAGATATAAAATGATATAGATACATCCTTATGCAAATATATCTATAAATAAATTAAATTTTTAAATAACATTGTCCGTTCTGATCAATAAGCTTCTGTTAATTAACTGTCGCGTATAAATAAGCGTTTTAATTTTAATCTCAATAATTTTGAAGCACCCCTCGAATCCCATACCTTCCTGTTATATATGCACCTATCTATGGTATTAAGTCAGCTACCGGCTGCAGTGCCTCTTCGTAATTATAATGAGCAAAGTTTCTGGCATGAGATTCTTTTTCAATGAATTAACACAGTGTTGTGATTTGCAAGTGCGCTCTCAAAATGGGTTATGGATACATAAATAGAATGCAGCTGAACTAACCCTGGATGATTGCACAAATACTGGCAACACTTTAAAACAACTAGAGATACACGGAAACAACGGTTTATTAAAGGAAAATTCTAAAAAAGTCGAGACAAATTAAATCGTATTTTAAGATTATTTTTAAAGGAAAAACGCAATCGTTTCCAAATAATTTCCTCTCCAATTTTCCTCTTCAAAAATATATATAAAGACCTTTCGCATTTCTTTGGGTGTACCCCATTTCTATGCTGATGGCGCTCTCCCTTCCAGCATCTAGCATCCGCCCTGCAGAAATTGCATTCTGCTGTCGTAGAAGTTTCCGCACCTTGCAACCAAGTGGCTGCCACTGTTGCTCCGGCTTCTCCTTCAGCTGCTTAAGTGCCATGCATTGAGATTGAGTTGTTTTCCTTGTTGCCACAGCCCGCTGCTGCTCGTCCTGCGAGGAACATTCCACTCGAGAAAATCGATGATGTCTTGGGTGCCTTTGTTTTTGCAGCCGCACTCCGAGTTGAAAATGTTTTGATAAACTAGCGCTCTAGCTATGCAAAGATGGAACACAAAAAAAAAAAAAAAGAAAACCGGAAAACGCTAAGAAAGAAGCCCTGGCAACTTTAAGCTGCAACAAATGCAGCAACAACACCGGCAACCAACAACTGCTTTGGCAGTTGTCAAAACGATGCTGAGGGCAAAGGAGGAGGAGCAAAAACTTTTTTTGGCCAACTGTCGAACAACAAGCGAGATGAAATTGGTAAAACAATTGTCAATGCGTCAATTTGAATGGATTTCGGTTGCTGCAGTTGAAGCAGAAGAAGCGGCTTCGGCAGATAAAAACATCAACAAGAACAAGTGTCGAAAGTTTGGCTAACAAACTTTTAAGAACAATGCACAGATAAAAGTAAAAAAATATTTATTCTGATTGACTGGCTAATAGTTCTTGAAAATGTATATACAAAAAATGTTGTCTTCCATGGGTTTTTTAAGTAGTACGACTTGTACTGAAACTTAATCATTAAAGAGATTAAAATATATGATGAAATGTAAACTAGTTTTGTGTTCAAGTAGTCCCTGACTATAAAGTCACGTCTGAAAGCTACCAATCCAAACAAAGCTACTTTTTCAACGAACAAACAAGTTGAATTAAGAACACAAATGTTCTTATTTCTCTTTTGAAAAGAAAAATAAATAAACGGATAATTGCAAATATGAACTGGACATTTTTTATTTGCTGCCTACTTGGCCTCTTTTTCGGTGAGTGCGGCCTGTGGCTTCCAACCCTCAACCCGAATCTAATGCCCAGCAATTGCAGCGATCGAGGCCCGCTGTCTGCCCAACACTGGCAGCATGTGGCAGCAGCAAGCTCCCGATGACGGTGTAACGAGCTGCAATGCACCGTCATTACTGCACTCGGTTGCAACTTCAAGTGCAACTGCAGGGGCAGCACCAAAAACAGCAACTGCTGCAATCGAAAAGGGAGCTCCAGCGGTTGCCATAGCTGCCCCTCCCTCCATGACCCTCACCAACTACGTTTACCAGTACGCCAGCAGGCCGGACAGCATGGAAAGCACTTGCAGCCAGAAGCCCCCGGAGCTGGGGCCGGAGTCATCGTATCCGGAATGGGAATGCAAGCAGGAGCTGAAGCAGCTTGAGCCACCCAAGCCGGAGGTGCCCAAGCGCTGGACTGTGACACTGACAGCCAGTGAAATGTAAGCGGTCAGGCTGAGATGGGCTGGGTATTTGTAGAGGATTAAGCATCCATCCTCTGCCTTTGAGGGGTGCGGTTGTAACCCAAAACCAATTTGATTTAATTTGTTTAAATAACTTTAAATTTAATAAAGCTTTTGTTTGTTGGTGTTGCATTTAAAATCATTTGATTTCAGTTTCTTAATTACAATCATTCCAAGTTGAGGAGATAAAAGCTCTTCTGATTTAGGCTTAACTTATTTTTCCTAACGCTTAAAAATATGCATTATTTTAAAAATAATTTTATAAGTCTCAATGGGGAACTTCAAGAGAATCTGTATAAGCTATAGATATAGATATAGATATAGTCGGTGCTACGTTCACTAATCAAATGATTAAAATATACTTACTATATTATTAAATATCAACCTTAGTTGAATCATAAAATCTCTTAGATATCAGAAAGTGATTTTTGTTTTACTCCTTAAACAGACATTTCAATTCATTGTGCACTTTGTCTAAACACGTGTTAGTCATTACGTTTTCAGTTTACGTTTTCGCAAACAAAAGTTGTTATTCATACAAGTATTTTTCTTATCGCTTTTAAAAACAAACGTTGAATTCAAAGCAGATGTCGCCGCTGTGATAACAAATTATACTTATAGTTACAATCAAGTGGGAACCGACATCTATATGCTACATCTCTCATCTAATCATAAGGCAGCCTCAGCTGAAATAGAAAACTTTAGTTCAGTTCCCAAATGGCAGCCGCGGCACCTGAATGGCTCACCTCGGAGTATCTGGAGGCTGCCCTGGGTCAGCATTATCAGAAATCCCATCTGAAACTAAAATCCGTGGAGCTAAATGCTGCCTTGGGCAAGGGTGAAAACTATGGCGCCATTTTAACACGTATATGTGTCAAGTACACCATTGATTTGGAAACCAGAATTGAGTACTTGATAGCCAAGACCCAGCTGGAGGACGAAGATGTGGAGACCCGGGAGAAGAAGGCACCCTACGATACTTATAATCGGGAGTTGGAGATTTACGAGGAGGTATTGCCTCAATTACAGAACTTAGCAGGCGAACAGCTCTGTCCAAGAGTCCTACACATCGATCGCAAGCGAGGAGCTCTACTAATGGAGGACCTAACCCACAAAGGATATGTGATGGCTCCACGACTCCAGAGGCTGGATGAGCAGCATGTGGTGCTGGTGCTGAGAAAACTGGCCAAATTGCAGGCTGCCTCTGCCGTTCTCAATGAGAATTTAAAGGAAACATCCCAGTCTCTAACGAAATACGACCGAGGTTTCTTCAATCGCTACACCGAAAGCTATAGCTCCTATTTCCTGGGCTGCTTAAAGGCCTGTGCCAATTACCTAAGGACTCAGCCCGGTCACCAGGGCCACGCCCAACGACTGGAGGAACTGGCCCCGCACTATATGGGCCTGGGACTGCGCTGCTTTCAGCCCGAGGTGGGTCACATTAATGTCCTGACCCACGGCGATTTGTGGACGAACAACATGATGTTAAAGTACGAGGCGGGCGTGCCGTGCGATGTCCTTCTGATTGACTTCCAGTATGCCTTCTGGGGCTCGCCCACGCTGGACATCCATCATCTGCTCAACACCTCCGCCGTGGAGCTGGTGCGAAGTGGTCTTCAAATTGCCATGCGGTGTATCTACCACGCAATGTTTGTCCGTGAGCTGGGGAGGCTGGGCTTCAAGGGTCAAAGGTTGCCCAGCCGCAAACAGTTTCACCTGGAGTCGGAGCAGAAGCGTTTCTACGGTGAGGAATCTCGCTAAGGGATTAGGAAGTTTATAATTTGTGAGGAGTAAAACCCAAGGTTAATTTATATAATTTTCACTAGCTGTTCACTGTGGCCTGCTCCTGCAACCGGTGCTCCTGAATACCGATGAAACAGATGCGGATTTCGGGGCTCTGCTCTCGGATCAGCCGCGGGGAATGGACATGAAGAGGCGGCTGTATCTCAATCCCGACATACAGGAGTCCATCAGGCAGCTGGTGAGGCAATTCGAGCTCGAAGGACTCCTGGACCCGTGGCAGTACGAAGGCCTCTAAATGAGGCACGGTAGCGGATTTGATGTTTTTTCATAAACTCCCCGCATTAGACCTTTCAATTAGACAGGCTAATAAACATAAAACATGGCTGCCCCAACCATTCCAAAGTCAGCCGTCAGCGGCTTTTTGAATTATGGAAAGAACCGAAAACAAAAAGACGAGAAACACATTCAGTTTGGCCCAGACAAAAGCGCAACACATTTAGCTTCAAAATGGATGGAAGCCACCTAGAGCGGGAATAGTTACACACATTTTTAGAATTGTTTAGCATTTTTGAATGAGTGAATGAATGGACGCCATGCCGAGCAGCTGTGAGTGCGTGTCTGCCACGGAAAATGGAAAGAAATGAAAAGAAATGGAAATGAAAATGAAAATGTTGATGTGAATGTGAATGTAGATGTAGATGTAGATGTAGAGGAAAATGGGGAATGCAGCACGTGCTGCTGGCCGCGGCTCTTAATTAAAACTTTAGTGCGAAATGCCAGCCCAAGCTGTTGGAAAATTAACGAAATTATAACGTGTCTGCCGCTGGCAGTGCAGCAGCAGCAGCGGCATTCACGACTGCATTTTCTGGCGAGTGCAATTAGCCTAAGCTGTGCCATTTAGCTGGCGCCTGGAACTAGGCAACAGTTTATGCGGCTAAGGACAGAAGGAGAAAAACACAGTCAAACTTGAAAGGAATAACCATTAATGAAGGATAGCCTAAATATGCATTTAAAGAATTTTTCCAAATTATAATTATAGTTACAATCAAGCGGTAAACTACATCTTTATGCGACATCTCTCATCTAATCATAAGGCAGCCTCAGCTGAAATAGAAAATTGTAGTTTGGTTCCCAAAGAAAAATACATCTCAGCTGAGTTCTAGCTTAGATTTTCCCCTGTTCCTGCTGCACAAAAGCCATTTAAACCAAAAGGACTAAGTCGGATTCGCCGCTATAACGTTTCGAAAATTCCAACTAAGCCTAATGCCTGCCATTTAACGATTGCCTGAGTGATGGTGTCTTTTTTATGTGTTCTTGGGAGCGTATCTCTCTGGTTTCTGTTTATGTTTGTGTACCTGCTTGTTTATGTGTGCGCCATCTGACTGGGCCAAGTCCTCAATACGGAGAGAAATGTCGCGGGCAAAAAGTTGGATCAGGCAACAGTTTTATTTTCGCTGCCAACTTGCTTTATTGTTCTTTTCTTTTCCCTCTATTTCTGGCTCTCCTCTTGGCTTATGTGCCTTTCTGGCAACAGCCAAGCATGTCAAATAATTCTACGTTTTAGGTGCTTTGTTCATCATCCTTATCAAAAACGAATTCGAAAAAACACACTTTATGCAGTTTTAGAATAAAATGCAGTCTAAAAGTTTATTTATTTACAATAAATTAAGAGCGAAAGTATAGTTTAAAAGCCATTGCAGCTTAGGCCTTTAAATCGCAGTCTAAACATTTTTGAGGTCTTATAAAAATGTATTTTATATACAGATAAAAAAATAAAAATATTGATTTAAATTGTAATAGTAAACATGGGTAACAAGAGTGTATTGAAAGCAATTTACTATTTTTTGTAGCTTTCAAGGTAACCTCAGTGCCTTTATGCGGTTTCCTCTTATTAGCTTTCCCACAGTTTATATTTATATATAATTTATATTTATGTATACTTCTATATTTATATATGATGTTAAATTTGTTGTTAAATTTAAAGCAATAGTTATACATATCTCTCTCTCTTTTTTACAACAACAACTTATTCGACTTTTTCACCGGAAAATGTATAATTCCACCCAACTTGAGGGGATTTCATTTTGCCTTGTTTAATTGTATTCCTGCTGAAGTGACAAGCTCAGGCTGCTGCCGTAAACTTTCTACCTCAGTAAGCCAAAATTTGATTTAAGCCATTCCATAGATTAAAACTTTACCTCGGCCCCAAAGCACAGGGAAAAAAATACAAAATAAAACGAAAATCAAAGTTTACTGGTGCTGCTACGGGGTGGTGGCGGGTAAAAATATTAAAATTGCTGTCCAGCCATGGCCAGGATTTATTTTCTTAATCCAAATAATGTCAAAAAGCCACAAACAAGCGACAGCCACATAAAACAACTTAGCAAATGAGCACACACACTGGCACACACGCACGCCGAGGGGGCCAGAAGGAAAACCGAAGAAAAATGTAATTTATTGTTATTACGAAAATAAATAAGAAGGGCAAGACACACACAGCAAAGAGAGAAATGAATCGAGGGGCTGGAGAGCCACGCCCACCACACACACACACACACACCCTGGTAGAGACATTCAGCACTGCAGCAACTGAAATTGTGGCAAATAAAAGCGTAGAAATTAAGCAACTGACCGCTGGCAAATAAACCGAAAAAGCGGACACACAAACACAACAAAAGGAGGAGCCCAAGAAAATGGCAACGGCAGCCATTTTATATGCCATTACATTGTAAATAAAGTATTGTTTATTCCTGTGTGTGTCTGTGTGTGCCCCGGTTTACTGAACTATAACAACTGAATTTATGCCAAGTCGAAGTTGTGCCAGTGCCACATTTACTTAATAACCTGGCTCAGGTTTTATTTGTCACCAGGGATAAGGGGAAAGAGGGAAGGAATGAAAGAACTTCGATGGTCCCAGCTCGGCACTTAATCAGTTTTGGAATAAGAACGAGCCACACCTTTAATCTAATCAACTCGATGCCACATAAATCTGGAGAAAACGGGCCCAAACTGTTCATTGGCAAATTGCAACAGCAGCTACTGCAGCAGCAGGACTTCATCAATTGCAACATTGGATGCACTGAACGCAAATTTAGGGGCTTTACTAATAGAGAAGAATATGTTTTAATTTTCTTTAAGCTATAAATATTTTTGTTAAGAAACTTTAATTCTATTTACATTGAAAATACAAAATATCTTTCGTAACAATTATTCCAAGTTTAGAAGCTGCTAAAATAATCTTTATTAAATGTTGTCTTGTTGTCAATTAATTTAATTTGTTGGTATTAATTAAAAAACTCTTGTTATTTCCTCCCACAATTCATTGCTTTTTTAGTCAGATCTTTTTGGTTTATACTGTACACTGTCCACCGAAAATTCTCCATTTATTTGCAGCCAGCTGAGCCATCGAGTTGATTCTACTTGGCCAAAAAAAAATAGGAAAACCCTTCGGGTCAAGTGTGAGTAATTACCGCAGTTAGGCCGGCCCGGTCCGGCTGAAAGGAACCTGAGCAGGCAAATGAAATTTCCATGAGGCCGGGGGCCAGGCTTTAAAAATAGCTACATAGCTGCTGCCTCCTGGGAACAGGATACTCGTTGGTGTGTTGTGTGTGTCCTGCTGCTGCTCCGTTGAGCATGTGCTGTGTGTGTGTGTGTGAGGGTATATGCTTGGGTGGGCGGGTGTGGCGGAGGTCAGGCAACACTTGACTAAACATTTTCATTTTGGCCAGAAGTCAATGAATTTTGGCACATGGCGTATGCTTGATATTGCGTGTTGTGTTTTTGCAGCGTTAAATGATTTCATTAAGTGCGAAATCAGACACGCTGGGAAATCGATAAAATAAAGTTTGGACAGACGAATATGTGATGAAAACTTTTTAGTTTTATGTATTTTCCCGAGAAAGTTGAATGCTGTTCAAATATTCTTTAAATAAGACTCAGTAAAGAGGAACTAATAAAAGGTCACAACTCTAGCAGCAATTACATTAAAAATACATGGAAGAGTTATGTGCATAGTAAGCCTTTAAATATTAATAAAAACTCACTTCAAGCAATTTAATTTATGCACAATGACTTACGTAAAAGTTAATCTCCTTTAGGAATCACTAAAACCATTACAATAACAGCTTGCAATCCCAGAGTTGTGGCAAAATGAGCCTCCTAATACTGCATTTAAATTTGCTGTGCCATTACACTCTCATTCTTTGTTTTAATTATAATTGAATATGGATAATTGAATAACTGAATAACTGGAATGAATGAATGAGTGAATTTCCCATACTGGACAAATGTCGTGTCGTGAACCCTGAGTAAGAGGAAGACGGCGTCAATGACACATGCGAATGCGAATTACATGCCGAACAAAAATGTAATTTATTCAGAGACAAAGGCAGGGACACGCCCCCCTTGCGCCCACATAATGAAAGGCAAACAAAGCATTCTTTTAGGCGCCTCTGCAGCTGTTTGACATGGATAGCCGTCTCTGTGTGGGTCGCTGTGCTTGTGTGTGTGTGTCAAAGTTCAAAGGACTACGAGGCGCAAAAATTAATACGGCTTAGTTGTGAAACGACTGACACACAAGCCACTCAGCCAGCCAGCCATTGGCCCCGATCCATCATCCTGGCACCCGAAAGGGTGAAGGTACTAATTGCATTAGCCGTGTGCGTTGCGAGATAAATCCATTTTCCTCTCCGTTATCGAAAACTTATTACACTGCATGCCATCCGATATGATGAGAGACTGAAATTCCTGCACCAAGTTGTTGTAAATCGAGTGGAAACTATGCAAATATGAAATTGCCCAAATGAATGGCAACCGAAGCTAATTGAGTTGGTCTAGATGGATTTAAATTGCAGACAAATATCTTTGGGGTCTGCGGGGAATATACGGAATATAGAATGTCTTAAGAATTAATAATTAAGCTGCAATGCTTTCTCTGTTATTTTTGTAACAAACTTGAAATCATTCAAGTCCCGTAAACCTTAAGAGCATTAGCCAGTAAACAAACTGATTTTAAGAGCCTTCTAAAAGAGAGTCAGACAGGGTGGAGGTATCTTTCTCTCAGTAGCTCTCCTCGGTTGTGTCCTGCTCTCCCTGCAAAAGCTCTCTCCGCTTGCTCTCTCTCATCTCAAAGGGATGCTGCGCGGAAAGGACTCAAGCTCGGTGAGCAATGAGTCCTGACATTGAGTCCTTATTGAGTCAAGCGCTTTTCACACTTGATAGTCTTTCACATTACTCCCGGCAATTCCACTTGGCTTAAATTTCATTTTCCTATGTCCTTAGCATTAGCCAGCAGAATCCTGCCATTTTTTTTTGTTTTTTTTTTTGTTTACTTCCCCTCGCAATTCAGTTTTTGTTGCCACTTCATTTTGTCCGGGAGCAGGAAAAGGGACTTTCCATCTAGCTGTTGTTTTTTATCCTGCTGTTTGGCCTGCCTTGGGTTTTCCCGTTTTCCTTCTTGCTGCTCCTTATCGCTGCCCTTTTCCATGGGGTTTTCCCTCTGTTTTTGTTTTTATTGAACGGCGCTTTCATTGTTTGATTTTTGTCAATGCTTCCCGAACTCCGGACTCCGCTTGGGCCTGGCTTGCTTCCTTGCTCTTGGGCAGGACCTGCGAGGACTCTGCCATTTGTTTCTGCATCTTGCGTGTTTGATTTTTATTTGGCTTACCCAATGGCCATTGTTCATTTCTCGGTTAGTTGCTCTCCTAATCGCCTTGCTTAGTTATCCTGCCAGGCGACTTTAGCCGCCTTTAGTCGGGCTTTCAATTTCAATTAGTCGGAGGGCATTGCTTAAAGTGCCTGCCTGCCTGCCTGTCGTCCTCCGAGGTAATCCCTTTGTTGATGCTGCGTTTGAGTTATTAGGTTAATATTTAATTGACATTCCCCATTCGCCAGGCTCCTTTATTATTTTCCGCCCAGCTTAGCAGCACGACGTGCTGGGGCTTTTGTTTTATCGCTATTGATACGCTAATTACACGCGATAATTTATCAGGCATACACGTTCGCTGCCGAGCTGCTAAAAATTCAGCTGCAGTGGCAAAAATTGCTACTTAATTATCCCTTCGTTTACGGCACATCCTTCGTCCTTGGCTCATCCGCGACGTCAATGTCACGACTGCAGGCTCCGGTTGCTCCCCCTTGCAATTCCTCCCTTCACTTGGGGTAACTTTACAATTAACTACTAATTGCTCATACGCCACGTTGCCCGGATGGAACAAAGTCAGGTGTGCGTGGCGGCTCCAGCCTTCCTTCTTCCTTCTCACCCTCTGTGCCACCTACTATGTACCTGGATGTTTCCACCTTCCTCTCTTTGCCTGCCTTTCGCTCTAATTATCCGCGTTGTCACCCACCGGGCGCATTGCTTTTGTTGTCTGGCATTTACTGAATTAAGTTTTAAATTTTTATTAAATGCCTTTGCGCATTTTTGCCACTGTAATTAGTTTTTAATTGCTTTTCAGCTAACGTAACTATGCGATCCTACGGGCCGCGCGCGTAAATAGTTCACTCCTCTCGCCTCAGGGCCTTTCATTTTCCGTTCCTTTACATTTACGCGACCCAGCTGCGGCCGAGTCAATCAGCAATTGGGTGTGCTTCCCATCAACGAAATAAAAAAATGGAAATAAAAATGAAAAACAGCCAAGAGTGGCGGCGGTGACGATGGCAGCGAAAAAAAAGGAAAGCAATCACAAAACTTTCGCAATAAATCTATGAAAATAATGAAAAACCCAAAGTGCTACCCGGCATTCACGCTCACTATTACGTTTTCAATATTTCACACATACAGCAGGGATGTCAATATGGAAATGGATGGGCCGCACTAGGGGTCAGTGCGACAATAAAATACTCTCAGACAGGCTAAGGATTTTGAAATAGACATGTCGGTATTAGAGGGAAATGGAAATATATATGTATTTCTGCACTCTAAAAGGGTTTTACTTTAATTGGAAGAGAAACTGAATATTATATGGCATAAAATAGTACTCATGCCAGAAACTTCTTTTCAATAAGCTCGGCGATGTGTTGCACATACATATAAGCCCTTTGTTTATGTATTATTTTTGCCATTTTAATAAATTATTTATTGGGCATGTATGCCCTTTGAAGGCTTATTAATTAACATTGCAAATATTTTATCAATATAAATAAACCATTAAAGTAATTGCAAAATAAAGGCTAAAACCAACATGTTTGTTTGCTTTATCACTTAACAGTCGAGTAATTACTATAAAATATTCATATTAAAATCCATGCACAACAAGTTACAAGTTTTTGTGTATAAAACAACCGCAGAATTAAAAGGAAGTTGAATTCTTGATTAATTCTAACCTCCCTGTAACCGAATTATGTTCAGCCAACTTCTAAAATCCGTTAGCTTTAATCACACAAGGCAAATACTTCGCCCAGCCACAGAGTATCAATCAGCAAACATTGTATCCCAAAAGGTCCTCTTCCCCCCCACACACAAACAGTGTCCTTGTTCGTTCCAATTTTTGCACACACACACACTCGCACATTCACACTCACCTCATGCAAATTGCAAACACATGTCGAAGGCGCAAAACATTGTCAAACAAAATGAAAAATTTATGAAAACGAAAATGAAACAACAACAAAATATGTCGCGCCGAGTAACCAGAAAAAAATACACACATACACACACACACACGCAAATGAACGTAAAAAAATAAAACATATTTTGCAAGGGAGGAGCATAAGAGGTGGTGCCTGCTGCAGGAAAAACAAAAATGAAATTTTCGTTTCCTTCACGTAAAACTTCCAACTCATTTCGCCCAAATGACAAGCCATTTTGTGTGCCAAGTGCCAAATATTTTACATGCCAGCCAGCCAAAACATATTTTGGCACAAAACAGCGCACAGGGAATCGGTGAATCCGTTCGTAGAGGAGCCGGCGCACAGGCATCGAGCAGCTGGCTCGCCTTTGCAAAATCACTCATACGCAACGTGGGCCCTGCAAGCATTGAACAGCTTCAATTGCCGTTTGATGGTTCATTAAAATCTCGCTCGCTGCACTGCTCCCAGAGCAATCGAGCACAATAAATCGGGACCAGGTGGCGACCCAGCGAGCATTTAAATGAACGATGCAGGGCTCCAGGTGGAAGCTGTGTTAAATTAATGCCTTGCCGCAAGCCTAGATAAATAGCAAAATAAATTAAAGTGCAAGTCTTGAGAACTGCCTGCACCTTAATTGCCGAGCGGAGGAGAGTCCGGGCCTTGAGAGGGCCTTAACCTAAAAAAACAACATATGTATGTGTGGGCATAATGTGGAATAATATTAATGGTACACCAGGCACACGTGCGCCAGTATTTATAATTATTACTTATCCCGAAATGGCGAGACATAAAATGGAGTTCTCAGCTTGAAATCCCATACGGTTGTAACACTTAAAAATCCCCAAGCTGGCTTAATTCTTTATAACAAAAGGACATTAAGAGACAATATATATTTCCAAGGTTACGTAGAGATTATTTCTTGTTAAAATTTATCAATGATTAAAAGGAACAACATTTTAAAAGAAAGCTAACTTTGGCATTACGATGTTTGTATACCCTTGAAGGTTACAATTGGATAATTATTAATTAATCAAATTTGATCAAATAAAAAGAAAAACTTACAGGAATTAAATAAATAATTTATACATATAATAAAAATATAAAATGCAAATATGCACAATACATTTAAATTAAAATTTTCATTTCCGTACAGTTTTGTAATTATCATGAAAACGAACAATTGCCCAAAATCGACATTAACACCAATTATAGTGCTAACCAAGAGCAATAAGTTTAAAATTTTTTTTAAATTAAAATAAAGTCTTTGTACATGTTTTTTTAGTTTGAATGCGTACAAATGTCAGAGAATTGCCCATTTCGGTTAATTTAGAAGCGACCAGATAGTTTCAAAAAAAGTTTCTTGTGCTGTCGGATTCCCATCGATTATAAAATCAAGGCGGCCAAGCATTTATCGTTATTGTGTCATTCCTTCCAAAAAGCTCGACGTTTTCTGTCAGAAAACTTTTATTGCTACAATCTCATTTCTATTCATATACGCCATAAGGTAAGAACTTTTATCAGCATTTCATAAAAATTTTATACTTCTTTTCTTTAAAGGAATATAAAGAATATAAAGGAATCGATTTGAATACTATAGATCGACAATGAAAGAGAAAACGAGCAAAAGCATTACCAACCGCTTCGGTGGCCTGCACAACTATTCCTATTCAATGCGCAAACCATTGTCATTCATGCCCCAGGACGAAATCCCTCGTGATCACCGTCGCCTGTACGTGGGGAATATTCCGGCTAACATTACCAAGAGCGAACTGCAGCAGTTCTTCAATCAACAGATGCATATTCTTGGCCTTGGTCCCATTTGGGACTGCCAATTGTTTTCGGACAAAAAATTTGCCTTCCTGGAGTTTACTTCCGTTGCGGAAACGACCCTAGCCATGGCACTCGATGGCATATACTTCATGGAGAAGAACTTGAAGATACGACGGCCGGATAATTACCAGCCGGCGGTCATACAGTCAGATAATTTGTCGACTTACGTGAATCCGGTATCGCCTAACGCACTTTTTATCGGAGCTTTGCCAAACTTTATGAACGACGAACAGGTCAAGGATCTGCTGTCGCCTTTTGGCAAGCTACGGGCCTTTAAACATGTTAGAGATGCTAAAACCGGGTTAAGCAAGGGGTATGCCTTTTGTGAATATGAGGATGAAGGCGTTGCTGATCAGGCCATTGAAGCCTTGAATTGGATGCCACTAGGCAACAGGAAACTGATCGTTCAGCGCCCCAGCGTGGGAACCAAGAAAGCCCAGAATGCGGCTCAGCCGGTGGCAGATCCGAGTCTTTCACCAACCGAGGTTCTCTGCTTGCACAACATGGTCACACCGGAAGAGCTGGGAGAAGAGAATAAAGACGATGATATACTGGAGGACATAAAGAAGGAGTGCGCAAAGTATGGTGTCGTGCAAGGCGTGGAAATGCCACGTCCCATTGAAGGCAAGGACGTTCCTGGATGCGGCCATGTCTTTGTCTTATTCGACTCGGCTTTAAACTGTCAAAAGGCCCAGGAGGGACTTACTGAACGAAATTTTAATGGCCGCGTCGTCATTACTTCATACTTTGATCCTGACAAGTACAAAAAGGGCGAATTCTAAATATTAACTAAAATATGCATGTACATTGTATGTACCCAAATATAAATAATAAATGTAACATGCATAAATGATGCAAGTTCTTGTAATGTATTTTTATTCATCGAGCAGTTTGGAATTTAGCTCCAACGTTACTTACTTTGATTTTTCGTTAGACAATTTCCCAAAATTTGCAACAATTTTGTTTTATTGTATAATGTGTATTATTTTTGTATATTTAATTTAATTGGAGTATAATATTGGTATAATTAAGTTAAATAATTAACTTTGTCTAAGAACTAAATCTTATAAATTATGTAAGATATTTTAAAATAAGAGTACATTTTAGTTAAGGCGAATGTTCAAGCTTTTTGGTGTCAATAAATTTTGGGAATAAAGGGACAACCTATATATAAAAGCAAAAGCACATAATATAATCATGGAGATAATATATTAATATGTTTAAATGCAATTTTCGTTCGAAAGTAAATTCTTAACTATAAAATCTGACCAACAAAAAAATCCTTTTGAATTTCTTAAAGCCTTTCGTGACTTTCCATTGTAAATTACGATTACCGTAATTGCGAGTAACTGTCATGCCCTCATGGGATATTTTCTTGAAGAGTATCTAAGGCCAAATAAATTTTCGCCAGGCCTCTCATGCGTTTACATGCCACTCACGCAGCAGCAGCTTTTCCTGGGCCTGGGCCTTTGCCACACTCACACACACATCTAATTTTGAACATTTTTCAAACTCAATTACATTCCAAGAAGTCGCTTTCAGTGGGAGATCGGAGATATGGGGGGCTGGGAGAATGTACTGTATGTGGTGTGCTCCTGCCAGGTAATTGCTTGCAAATTACACAGTAACGCACAGGGCCTAACCCTGGGAAGGTCTCGCCATAAGAAACGGAGACAAAAACAGATCGGCTGTGAGCTGCGAGCTGGGAAAACTTTTCAGCACATCTGCCCAGAGTTGAGGGAGAGTCTCATCGTAATGAAATCAAACAGAGACACCGGCGGCAGGAAGCTGGACGGGGGTGAAATCATCTTAAATTAGCAGCAAAACTCGGCAATTATGCGAGAAGTTGGCCAAAAAGCAGTTGCCAACTTCGCATTCCAGTCGCTCCTTTTCATTTTTCCTCTGTGGGTGTGTTTTTATACCCTTTAAGAGAATTATAAATTCAGTCAGAAGCTTGAAAATCAGTGAAGGAGTCACTTCCGACCCTATAAATCATATATATTATTGATCAGCATTAAAAGATGAGTTGATTAAGCCATGTCTGGCAGAAAAAAAATTTTACAAAATTTTTTTCAAAATTTTATAAGGGGTTACATCGTTAAAATTGTTCAAAAATGTCCAAATTTTTGATTTCTTAAAATTTTAACTTCAGTATACAGATTTATTAACCTAGTTAAAACTAGCACAGAAACGTTTTCCGAATTGAAATTAATGCTTTTTTGACAGAGTTGCGCCATTTTTAAGCTTTGATTTATCCAAAAAATATAAAAAAATATAAAAATATCGATAAACATCGATATAAATGCCAATATTTCAGTACTTCTTGACAGCATAAGATGCCCAAATAGAAAGTTATTGCGAAAAGTCATATATATTACGATTCGGCATTAAAATCCTAATTAATAATTAATAAAATATTGAAAAAATATTATATGAAAATTTTATCTTATTTTTCAAAATTTTGTAAGGGGTTAACATCGTTAAAATTGTCGAAAATTCATAAAAAATTTAATTTTGTTAAATTATAAATTAAGTATAATGATTTTTTAACCCAATAAAAACTAGCACAAAAAAGTTTTCCGAATTGAAATTAATGCATTTTTGGCTTAGTTATGTACGACTTACGAGTCGATTCCAAGATCCAATAGCAAAGTGTTATGTAATATTTTTTGTAGTCTCTCAGTTTTTAAGCTATATAGGTAGAAACGAGCTGAATCGGACGACTATATCCTACATACATACGACATTAGATATGGGCAAATTATAAATGATCCAATTACAATCTGCAAGGGTATACAAACTTCTGTGTGTCAAAGTTAGCTTCTTTTCTTATTTTTTTTCCTCCTTTTGTATGTCTTCTTTTTTGAGCAAATGCTAATGACTTGAAGTGCCCGCACAAAGTCAAAGAGAAAGCGTAGCGAGAGTGGGGGAGAGAAAGTCAAGCCACAGGTTGACTACTGACAAACACATTGACAGCGACGCGCCGGAAACGGCAGCGCCGAACAGCACAAAATGGCTGTTTGTTTGCTTCCGGTCTGGGGTCCAAAGACGGCAAACACATTTAGCCACGAAGTGAGGAAAGCCCCGCCCCGCCCTCGTACATATTTTATGCAAACGAAGGGCACCCAGCACTCTACTACTCTCGTTTTCCCCGAAAAGGAAACCCACTTTCTATAGGTGATGCTCACCGCAAACTTAAAATGGAAAACCGCGACTTCTCCAAAAACGTTCCACCTTCCACTGCCGTCAGCCGCCTGGCCACATCCAAAATGCTCTAGTTCATATTAATAATTCATAAAAATTTATGTGAAATAGACAACATTTGCCGCGCTTCTGTCAGTCGGTCGGTCGGTCGCTCGGTGGGTCGTCGGTCTTGCGGTCTAAAAACCTGGCTGACAGCTGCCATTTTGTGGTCGGTCGGTGGGGTAAATGAAGTCGACTCCGCCAGCTGTTTTGTGTATTTGATATGCATTCGCCGTTGTTTTTATTCCGCTCTTTGTTTACATAATATACAGCTGCTACGAAAGCCAGGGAAATATGACCATGTTGATGTTGCTCGTTCACTTCATTGTTTTCAGTAGCGAATTTATTTTCTACATGTGTGTATGCTTACATTTTTAAACAAGGTCGAGCTTAGAGGGGTTTTTATATGCAATGTATCTCGAGTAGAAACATGTAAATTCTGGGAAATATATTAGTGGGGAGTATAAAAAACACTTGCTGAGAAATATAAATATTAGGAATATGGTATTTTATCTATTATAACTAATTTTCCTTCAAGTTATGGCTATTTAAATGTCACAGCTGTGTAGTAAATATAACATAATTTTATATGACACTTAAAGTAACTTTAAATTATTTCTAACCAATATACAAATCAATTTTAGCACTATACTAAATGTTTACAACATATATACTTTTGTCTTAACAATTATAAATTAAATCAGTTTATTTTTGTAAATATTATCTAATATTTTCCTTGTATATTTTCATTTTGCGCTATCTCTACCCCAAAAAATATTTGCTACATCCTTCCCTTACCCATGTGTCTCTTGTAATTTGTCTTTTAAGCTTCAGCAGGCTGCGCCCTCACCAATTATAAAAGTAATTTTACGTTAATCCGCTTAAAAGCGAAAAGAAATTCAATTTTGGAATGCCAGAAATTTTTCCAACTCACCGACTGATGCGATTATGGCAGTTAGATACATTTTTTTGAAATCGGCGCAGTTCGAGCATTCAATGTCTATCTCGAATTCTGTTTGACAAAAATTGCATGTTTTCCATATTGAGCGTAGAAAACAAACTTATGTAAATGATTGGACTCCGAAGGCTATTTATAATTGTGCTCTGCTGGACACGCAGGATGTGTGTCGAGGGCGAGGCCTCGATCCTTCGCTGTACCAGACGACATCGCCTGGGAATTGTGAATGTACTTCATCCAATTTCGGTCGTTGTCCTTCTCAGTGTCATTGTGTTCCTGTTGGTGTACGACGTGTGGTATGTGGCGCCGCAGATACTCGATACCAGCGGCTGCTGGTACTGGCTCACCTGCCTGTTTGCCGGCTTTAACGTCTTCAATATCCTCGGGAACTGGTGGCTGAGCTTTAAAACCGACACCAGCGTTCAGAGCTTGCCCGCGGAGCGACAGACACCTGCCGAAGGTGAGGCTCACCTGTGGCACTACTGCATCGCCTGCGATAAGTTTGTGCCGCCCAGGTCCTGGCACTGCCGACTCTGCCAGGGTTGCATGCTGAAGCGGGATCACCACTGCACCATCTCGGGGACCTGCATCGGGCACAAGAACCAGCGCTACTTCCTCTGCTTTCTCTTCCACCTGTCCTTCGGATGCGGTGTGGCTATGGTCCTCAATTGTATTCACGCTTGGCAAACCGAGTCCATGCTGACAGTCGATCCCATCTTGCTATTTGGCAAGATGTCCGCATATACCGAGGATCCGAATATAGACTGGAAGTACACGGTCTCCACCATTTTTAAGTTGAACATGTTCCTTTTGGTAATCGCTCTGTTCATGCTTGGCTTGCAAATGCTGATGGTCCATCGGAACAGCACGTGCTATAAAATCTGCGATCGCAGCTATGATCTCGGCTGGCGGCGGAACTTCGAATGTGTCCTGGGTAATCGGCTTTTCTGGACACTCTTGTCGCCCACGGTCATAAGTCCTTTGGCTAACGACGGCACCCAGTGGACTTTTAAGCAGCAGATCTAGGCTTTGGTATATACAATTAAGCAAAGGTTTTATTGTCTCAATTTTCTTAAATTTTAAAATTATAATTAATTGTAGTTTAATTGAAAAATGCGTGTACATATCAAGAGGTTCCGTAATATATCACATCGTTCCATATCGAGGGAGTGATGCACAGGCTCATTACCTCCAGTATTCTGGTCAATATGAGTGGCTACCTGCCAGCGGACCTGACGAAGCTCCGCTTTGAAATTGTTTTCAAAATGTGAAAATGTTTATAACACAAATTCTTTTCAGTGCTGGTTGTCCCTTTTCTTTTTACTTTAGGGCAATAGATTCAAACAGCTTAAAGACATGGAAAACCCGAGGCTTCAGGAGCTTTTTGCAGTCTTGGATAATTCGAACCCATCGGAACCAGTCAACGATTCCCCGATCAAGGCTCCCAAGCCCAGAATTTGGTACCTGGAGATCCTCTGCGTAATGCTTATCATCATTCTCACCCCAACTGTTTTCGTTTACGATGTTTTCTACGTTGCGCCGCAATTATTGGGTCCCTTTGGAGTGACGCTAACTGCGATTATAGGTACATGGTTTGCCTACAACATCCTGGGGAACCTTTGGGCCTGTTGCCGGAAAAGCAGCTCAGTAGACACTTTGCCGCCTGAGCTCCGCACACCTGGCAAGGGAGAGGAACAGCTGTGGCGCTATTGCAAGGACTGCCAAAGGCTGATGCCACCGAGGTCCTGGCACTGCAAACTCTGCAAGTGCTGCATCCTGAAGCGAGATCACCACTGCAACTTCACGGGTAACTGCATAGGACACAATAATCAAAGGTTCTTTATCTGGTTGACCTTTTACCTGAGCCTCGGCACTGGCCTGGCCCTCATCTATAATTTTATATTTGCCTGGCAACATGGCTTTGTTTTAGGCAATATTGTCAAGTTGTATGTTGTTTTTTTCGTGGAAAGTTCAATTGAACCGAACTACCGTTTTAGAATGGCTTTGTCCATGGTCGTCTACGTGAACTTTTTGTGTTTTTTATTTCCAATAGTCATGTTCACCACCGAAGTTCTGATGGTGCGACGTAATACTGTAATGTTTGATAAATCCAATAGGGAATATGATATGGGAGTGCGGAGGAACTTTGGCCAGGTGCTGGGACAGCTCCAGTTTTGGACTTGTCTCTCGCCAGCTATTAAGAGTCCTTTGCCCCACCTTGGCACCCAGTGGAAGTCTAAGGACAGTGAACGAGTCTTTTCTGATTAATATTTAAAATTTAGTTCGTAAATATAAAATTCTCTTGATTTTTCGAAAGTAGCTTTGTTTCTTTGAGTCCTTTGATGTTGCAATCAATAATTTTCACAACTTTAACAGAAATACATCAGGCTAACCCAAAATCTGCTCTTGGCCGATACGTTGGCTAAGACTTGTGGTCATCTGCCTGGTTAACTTTTTCAAAATGCCTAAAAATGTTATGCTTAATTGTACTATGTCAACTTGGTAATTATTTTGATCGAATATTTGCTGTATTGAAATTGTTGTCAGAATGTGATTTTTATGTTTATAACAAAAACTCATGTCAGCAAGAAATTACATTAATTTCTGGTTCAGACTAGTTGTCTAGCAATAAATTCGTATAGCTTCAAGATATGGATGACACAAAGCCACTGGAGGCACCTGTTGAGGACATGTACAACTCGAAGCCCCAAGAGCCTGTCGCAGACTTGGATAATCCGAATCAATCAGAACCTGTCAAAGATTCCCCGATCAAGGCTTCCAACCCTACCATGTCCGGCCTTGAGCTCCTCTGCTTAATGCTTATCATCATTCTCACCCCATTTTTCTTCGTTTACGATGTTTTCTATGTAGGACCGCAATTGTTTGGTCCCTTTGGAGTGGCGCTAAATGCTATGGTATGCACATGGATTGCCTACAATATCCTGGGGAACCTGTGGGCCTGTTGCCGGAAGACTAGCTCGGTGGACACTTTGCCCCCGGAACTCCGCACACCCGGAAAGGGGGAGGAACATATGTGGCGCTATTGCAAGGACTGCCAAAGGCTGATGCCACCGAGGTCCTGGCACTGCAAACTCTGCAAGTGCTGCATCCTGAAGCGAGATCACCACTGCAACTTCACGGGTAACTGCATAGGACACAATAATCAAAGGTTCTTTATCTGGTTGACCTTTTACCTGAGCCTCGGCACCGGCCTGTCTCTGACCTATAATTTTATATTTGCCTGGCAAAATGGCTTTGTTTTAGGCAGCATTGGCAAGTTCCCTATGTTTGCTTTATTGGAAAATTCGATTGAACCGGACATATTTAAAATCGCTATATCCGTGGTCGGCTACGTGAACTTATTGTGCTTTTTGGCTCCAATAGTCATGTTCTTCTCCGAAGTTTCAATGGTGCGACGTAATACTGTGATGTTTGATAAATCCAATAGGGAATATGATATGGGAGTGCGGAGGAACTTTGTCCAGGTGCTGGGACAGCTTCAGTTTTGGACTTGTCTCTCGCCAGCTATTAAGAGTCCTCTGCCACACCTTGGCACCCAATGGAAGCCTGCGAACAGTGAATGAGTCTTTAATGTTTAATGTAACAAATTCAGATCGTTAATATATAATTCTCTAGTTTACCGAAGGTAGCCTCAACTTGTTTCCTTGAATGCTTTGATATTGTAATCAATATTATTAGATACACTTACACTTATGTTTAATAACCCATCTGTAAGGTTTCGTGCCTTGGCTTCCGAGGAATCCATGGCTGTGGTTTTTCCGAAACGCATTTTCAAGAATCCCTACTGTTGGCTGGAACCCCTCTGCATTTTCGTGCTCATCGCCCTGACCTGTTTCTACTACGTTTACGATGTGTTCTACGTGGTGCCGCAGCTATTTGGTTTCTTCGGACAGACTGTCAACTTTGTGGTGGCCACATGGATCGTTTACAATATTTTCGGGAATCTTTGGGCCTGCTGCAGGAAGACAAGCTCGGTGCAGACGTTGCGGCCGGAACTGATGCAGCCCGCAAAAGGTGAGGAGCACCTTTGGCGCTATTGCGATAACTGCGAAAGGCTGATGCCGCCGAGGTCCTGGCACTGCAAGCTCTGCAAGTGCTGCATCCTGAAGCGGGATCACCACTGCAACTTCACGGGTAACTGCATTGGGCACAATAACCAGCGTTACTTTATCTGGCTGAACTTTCACCTGACCTTCGGAGCCGGCCTGGCCCAGTTCTACAATTTCATCATGGCCCTAAAGCACGGCTTTAATGTGGACAATTGGTTGCCGCTTCATTACCTCTTTGACGAGAATGCTTTCAGACCAAGTGGGTCGGACCTTTTGTTTTCATACCTCGTGAGGTTGATCTTTTACATCAACCTCCTATGCTTCGTCTTTCCGTTGCTCATATTTATCTCTCAAATTCTAGTGGTCCGAGGCAATGCCGTTTCCGCGGACTCTTCGGATCGGAAGTACGATCTCGGAATAGAACGCAACTTTGCCCAGGTGCTGGGGAACAGCGTATTCTGGACCTTGTTCTCGCCGAGGATCGAGAGTCCGCTACCGCACGAGGGCATCCAGTGGCAGTCCAAGTATACCGTCTAAATGGTGCGATTTGGTACCCTTATTCCTGTGTTTTCCAAATTATATATTCGTTTCCCATGCCAGCCAGAGACAATCGAGTTTTTCGCTTCATTTAATTCGACATTCGATGTGCTAATTACCATGGCAATCGGGGGTTGGAAAAGGGGGGCTGTGACACGTGTCAAGGTTTTATCAGATTGTCAGCTGGGAGAGGAAATTCCTCTCCTATGCTTTGCTCTTTTGTTGAAGGGTCAATGGTTTGTGGTGTGACATTTGGAACGGTAGGGAAATAGAAGATTTTAATGTATTTATAAAAGTACTAATAAAAACCAGATAAGCCATGTCCAGATATGTAAAAGTTTAGGGGTGAAAGGAAAAACATATGGTATTTTTTTGATACATATTTGATAAGAAGACAATGAGGCAGGTGAAATGGCTTAACAGATTATAGATCTATATGCATTTTAGTGTATATAATTCCTTAAGGATAATTCAATTGTTGCTAGGAAAAACAATTCATACAAACATATTTTAAGGACCTTTAAAACTATAGTTTTCTAGCAAAATCTAAGAAAGTTAGAATATAACCAAGTCACCATCAGAGTTGCTCTTGAATTTCCATTAACCTTTAAGCGCTCTACATTTGCATAGAGTTCCGCCCACCTAAAGATATCTCCAGATACTCCTAGACACCTCCAGCAGATCTCCCGCTCGTCCCAGCCAACCTCAAATCTGTCCATGGCTTGTGACACCTTCTGCCGCAAGTCGAAAACACTTGTCAAGTGTCGGCAAAGCCAAAAACCGTTTGAAAAATGAAAGCGGCTGAAACAGGGACTCCGAACAGACAATGGCGGGTATCTGGGTATCCAGGGGACTGGAGGGATAGGAGAATTAATGACGGCGCATGCCAGTGACAAGCCCCGGAACACGGAATCAAAGTCCATCACTGGGCGTATCCCGTGTTCAGTGCATGAAAAATGTTCGAGGTGCGAAATCTGTTGCGGGGTCTAAACAACATAATTGCCAAATAAAAAAGTCGCCGCCGGCTCAAACCGGCTGACCATTAATCAAAACTGGTCCTTTGGCCCTCTGAAAAATGAGCAGAGCCATTCGAGAGGAGCACACTCGGAACAGCTCGGAACAGCTGCCTCCGGCGGCGGGTCCGCTGAGAAATGGCTTTGTCAACACTTTTAGGCCAATCGGAAGGCGGGGATTGCCATTCCCCGGCCGGAGTCAGTCAGCGACATTTGTTCCGGCCATCGCTTATTGCGACGGCAATATCGAAGCCCCCAATTCCGCCCTCAATTCCTATTCCCATTCCTGGTTCGATTCCGCCTCCCCTGACATCTGATGACCTCCAATACGAAGCGGGTTCCGATTCCTGATTGCAGCTCACTCAATTGGGCGACTTCCGTTGACCAGCAACGGACGACGAAAAAGACATCTGGTCAGGAAAAGGTTCTTTAAAAAATAGAGTTCACATGAAACTAGCCGAGACCACAAACCAGCCGAAAAGCGACGACTTCCCTCACATTAGCACTCGAATAATCATACGCCGCATTGTCCCACGACCAAAGGAAGGTGGGTCGAAGGGGAGCCAGGACCTGTCATCGCATCTGTTGTGGATATTTGAATGTGCCGTCAACAAGGCCCAGGGAAAACGTCGGCATATCAGGCACTCGGATTTGGAAAGGGATCGGGTACAGGAGTGGAACTTTAAACTGCGGGCCTTTCTCGCATAGAGGAGGGGGTTGAGGAGCTCCATGCGTCCTCAGACACAGATAGCAACCACTGCCAGGAGCCGGTCTGCTAACTGGTTGGTTGACTGTCTCCCGCCTCTTCCCTCTTCCTAAATCCTGGCCCAATCTCAAACTCATACTCGCTCCTCTGGGCAGGACAAAATTTACCGCTAAGCCTTTGCCAACAACGTGGCACTGTTCAAAGGACAAGGGGGAAAAATAGGACATGTAAACGGGACTAGGACTGAGACTGGAATGACATGCGGATGCTGGTCGGGATCATGGGGGTCATTGTAATCATAACGGTGGCTCTTACCATTTAAGGGGATTCCTAAACAGGACAAAAAGTGCGCAGAAAAGGCGCCAAATTAGTCAAATCGCGTAATGGCCATACAGGGTGCCTGCAGGATAATGTAGTCAAAGTAATTCAGAACCATTTCATAAGGATAATTTTATGTTTTCCCCATCCTTGTACAAATTTTAATTCTATTTCAAATTCTAAATGCCCTGCTCTTTTGGCAATCTAACAAAAGCAATCGAGTGGACCGGCTTTTCCTTGATGATTTTCCTCCAAGAAGTCCCATTGCCCGTTGCTGATACGCTAGCTGCGCTGCTGCTGCTCTGCCGGTGTGCTGCTTTTCTTGATTTTCTCTGCTTTTCCGCTGCTCTTCTCTGCTTTGCTGCTGCCCCTGGATGATGGACAAATGGCAGTGCAGAGTGAGCCACTAAGCAGCGACAGTTTTTATGATTTTTCGGTCTGAGCGCGCTTTCCTTTTTGTTTGTTTTGCAATTATTTCCCCTGTCGCAGGATGTGGACTGTAATGTTACTGTTGCCATCTCCTTCGCTGTTAACTCACCCTAAATTTGGGCCTTTTATTCCCCTCAGTACTTGCACTTTGTTTTCCTTTCGGGGATAAGTTCTTGTTTCTCCATATTTTCTTTGAAATTCGAGACTTTGCTGGTTTCAGTTTGAATTTAAGGAATTTGCATACATTTCACGTGGCCTGCACTCAGGTACATGGGTCACTGTCTCTGGGTTTGTGGGTAATTTCATTTGCACGGAGTGCTTTCACCTCTGGCCGGGAAATTCCTCGACGCTCACTTGGTTTTTCTCGTATTTGCATTCGCCTGTCGCCCCCTGTGAGACCCTTTCTTATTATTATTCCCCACACCCCATTTTATTTTCCCGGCACTTCACAGGCTACCACTTTTCCATTTTCCACCCCTCTCCTCCCTCTCACACTTGGACTAACACACACACACATTGCACCCCCTTCCAGTTTCCTTTGAACCCACCCCCTTTGCGGTCATTTAACTGATGTTTCTATCTCTTGCTGACTTTCTTTGTCTGCCTCCCTCCAGGTTTTCCTCTCCTCCTCCCTATTCCTCCTTCGGCCTTTTCCGGCCAACAAACGGCAAATGCTGAAATCGTGCGAAAAATTAAATAAATGACCAGCCCGATTTTCCCATTCCCATTTCGATCGGGTTTGCCCTTATTTCCACCTTATTTATGGCTCAAATGTGCTATAATTTTGCATTGATTTCCATTTACCTTTTAAATTTATGACTCGAGCGGAGTTAGCTTCTTGAATGCTTGATATTTCTTTTATAACATTTCAATCTCTTATTTTATATCAGATAAAGTTAACTACGTTTTATTTAAAAATTTGTCTGGAATGGTTAAAGGTATTTTTGCAATTTAAATTCATAAACAAAAAACGTATGCATTTATTAAGGATCCATGCAATTGTTGAATGTGTTATTGAATTATTTATTCCACTTATTAAACTAAAGTGCTAATAATTTATTTATAATCAAAGGTATAATTTTATAAACCTTTTTTTAAAATTGGAATGCCTAAAAATATTTTTCCTTCTTTTACTTTTATGTTTCTAATAACAATTTTCCACTGCGAGGTATCTCAAAATTGGTAAGCTTGCCTTTATGCAACTTTACATGGTTTTTTTCTGTGCTTCTCTCATTCTTCCCTTCTCTTTCCCTCTTCTGCTGGCCGTCTCTTTCTCAGCTCCTCCTCGTTTGCATTTGGCAACAAATTGGCCAACGGCCTTGCAGCTCGTTGCCCGAAATTGCCTTTCATAGCGTCAATTCCATCAGCAATTTCCGCGCCAATTAAAAAATTGTTGCAACTGGCCGTTTTCGTTTTCTGGCCCTTGGCATTCACCAGTTTTCCATGCCGAGCACGCACTCGAAGGGGGAGGGGCTGTGAGTGGGTGGAAAATGCGAAAGCAGAGGTGCCAAGGGTGAATTTCAAGCGAGAGCTCCATCTCTCCCACTGCCACAACGACTCCCGCCTTTCTTGTTGTTGTTTATCATAAATAAATACTGTTAATTTTTCAATTGTTCGCTGGGGCGCTTAACGGCCTGCCTGTTGCCCGTCCCAAGCCGTCGACGAACCCGACAATTTTCCATTTTCCGAGGCACGTGCAATGCAATGCACATAATGGAGGAGGTTTTCCCGGAACGGGGCAAGGATGCCAGCGGGCGAATCCGAAATAACCATATGCCGGAGTCAAAATATGTGCTGGCCGGAAGTTTTGGGCTACGTGGTGACGAAGATTGACAGACTAGACGTTCACATACACTGCAAAAAAATATTTATAATATGCAAATTATTAATTAAATAACACTGAAGATAAAATGAGACCATTTTTTAGATATTTTACAGTCTGTCTTAAATTTTTAAAAGGTCTAAATATTAATTTCTTAACTTGTTTACCGAAAATCCCTCGCAAGTAGAGGGTTTTGAACTCTGTATGAGCAATAAAGTTGACAGTTTCCCAACAGACGGGAACGTGACAGTTTGGAGGAGGTGCATGGGGTTGAAAATCAAGGATGAGGGAACCAAGAACGGAGGAAGGATAGAGGAGTCAGTCCCGGCGGGCACGTGGTGTCGTCTGGACGACGACAAAGTTGGAACCGGCGTCGCCACCGGATATCAAACAGTTTGGCTCTTGCCTGTTTGGCTGTTAGCTGGAATTCCTTATCCTAATACACAACATATCCAAATGCGAGTATCCCATAAGCACACACCCAAGAGGAGGACATACGCCCCAAACAGCTGTCACATCGGGCGGTTCATCCTCCCGCTCTTGGCCTTTGCTTATCGCGCCGTAACGGAACTTGATGAGCAAAAGCCATTTTAATTTCAGACACTGCCACTGCCGCCTCCTTGACTTTCTATAAATCTGTCAGCAATGACAAGGCACATCTGTCCCGTCCCACGTCACTTCCTGCCACTCCTCATCCTGCTTCCCCTCCCACCAATTGGCATTCCTAATCGAACCAAATTGAATCACATAAACGCGACAGCGCCTCCAAGGATACCCCCAGAACAATGACAGGAGCAGCGACCTTATCCGAGTCCTTGTGCGTATGGGAATGCGAAATTTGGGTGAATGTGAGAAATCACTCTTACTGGGGCACAAATTGGCCCTAAGGTCGAGTGACAGGCTGTGAGGGAAATGAGGAAAACTGGGGGGGGTTTAATTTTCCTTGCTCAAAAAGTGAAATTTGTCGTTGAAGTCTCGCTGTTGTGCCTTATACATTTAAAAGCTAATTGAGTTGATATTTTAACTATTTTGCACGTAATAAGAAAAAACCAATCCTCTTGCTTTGTGGGAAATAAAGTTTGACCAAAAAACCAACAGAATCTCTTGGAAATAAAAACAGAAGAACAATAAATATAAATAAATATTTACATTTTAAAATAACAACTGAAAGCAATATTAATGAATATTGTGATAGCAAGAACGTTTTAATTCCACATTATTTGTAAATGCATATTTTGCAATGGTATGTTTAACATATGAAATATGAAATTAAAAAATAAAAATTCATTTCTTTCTCAAAAGCAAATTTTAATTAATTGTTGCAAAGAATTTATGAGGGAAAGTATGAAATTCCCAGAACTATATATACATAAATACTTTAAATAATAAAATGGAATTTTTCATTAAATCTCGTAGTAATTAATCCCCAAACAAAGACCTCTCAACCCTTTAACCGTTTTAGGCTAACATTTTCGAAATACACACAATTAAATTTAAATAAATAAATAAGTATCCATGCAATTGCGTTACAATTATAAATCAAGGGGCCTTAACTGGGTCCAATCAATGAACGCTTAAATCCCTTGCAATAAATGCGAAAAACGATTTAAATTATTTCCACGAGCCTGGTAATCCGCAAAGTGAAATTAGCCCCGACCGACAATAAAACCATTTACATTTTAAGCAAATAAAATTATCAAATGAAATAATCGAAATGCAAACAACAAAGTACATTTTGGTGTAGTGTTTCGGTTATGTTGCCTTTTAATTTTATGTGAATTTTATGTTGCCACTTTATTTATTTATTTTTTGTTTCGTTAAGCCCTTCGTTGTTTGAGGTAATTAATGAGTTGGCCGGGACGCTGGTCCGAAATCCCTTTGACCTTTGGCGGAGGTCGTGTCTTGAGCAGAGAGTCCACCTCCTTCCTTTAGGTTTTCCTTCCTTCACTCCCCCTGACACACACACACAAACACACTCAAACAAATTGTATCTGCTTACCAAGAGCAAGAGAAATTAATTTACGAGGTGAAACTTATTTGCGAAACCCTTTTTGCGCTCTAACGGCTATGGGGGGTTGGACGCTGGGGTGGCAGTCCATTGAAGCGTTTAAATTGCTGTCAACAAAAGGCAAACAAATAAATAAAAGCCAACATCCAAGGGCGTGGGTGGACGGTGAAGTGACAAAGTGGGCGGACCGCACAACAAATATGTCGACAAATGGACGACAACGGCAGCGACGGAGTAGTGGGGATATCCAGATGGAAAGGGATAATGGAGCGGCGACATTCAAGGAGATCCGGTGAAAATTAAAGGACAGGGAAGCCGCCAAAGGGAAGACCCTCCAAATGACCCAAAGCAGCCAAGGCGAAACGTGCGCCAAATGGAATGATTAACACATTGTGAAACGAGGAGTGCACTGGGATAAATAAATAAATAAATTACTTACGGGTAAAGAAAATTATATTAAAATTATTTTAAAAATTTGTCCGTAAACTTTTCAATACACAAAAATTATTAAATTAGGAAAAACTAGAAGAGAGTAAGTCCAAATTATGAAAAACACTCTTAAAAGTCTAGTCATAGAGGTAAAAGAAACCATTTGAAAATTAGCCAAATTTAGTAACGAGTCCATATGTTTTGTAATATTTTAAGATGACATTCTCTGAGTGTTAAATACTTGTGGGCTGGTATTTTGGCTGGGCGTGGCTGAGCTGGTTAAGATAACACGCAAGTATGCAGGCCACTAACCGCAAATAGCGACAGGCTTTAATTATGAGCTTGTCAGTGGTAAAACCCCCACCACTTCGCCCCGCCCAAGGTCAATGGGAAATCTGTGAGTGGCATCAATCGGGAGGCACTGAATGCGCTTAGCTCCACAGCCCCAAATACCAGCTTCTTCGGTCCTCCTGTCGGTCCAGCAAACGTGGCAGGAACACAAATGGCATATAACCAGGGGAGAGACAAAGTAGCAAACGGCGGGAAAAAGGATGAGGCAGTGGAGAATGGAAAACACGCGCAGGACACGCAAACAAGGCGAAGCAAAGGTAGCTCAAGATGAAGGAAGGATATGCTGAATATATGCATTGAAATATTTAGTAAAATACTTTTAAGGGAGCAAGCTATACCAGACTATAGGGAAACCTGAAACCTAAATGATAAATATTATAAATGTTTTATATACATTGCAACTTAAAAGTAGAGAACAGAAACAAGACATATTTTTAACAAAATAAAGGATAGTTTAAGCAATATATTATATATCAAAGATAAAACAAATATAATTTATTAATAAATCTCTCTTTAAGAAAATCTATATCCGACAAAAGTACCCTTGCTGTTTTTGCTTGTTGAAAATATACCAAAAAAGAGCAAGGAAAGGAAAATCAGCACGAAAATGGCAAGCATGTGGCAAGGCCAGTGCAGGTGGGGTGGCGTTTCGGCCAAGGACTCCGCAATCGAGTTAACCGGCGACTATAAATAGCCGAGCATCGGGCATGCATGCAAATGGTCAAGCAGAAAAGGAGGAAAAAAAGGAGAGAAGCGCTAAAAACGGATTCCACTCATCAATAATGCATTCCGCATTGGAACAGATACAATCGCCGATTGGGCTACGAATCAGCAGGAGCTGGACCAGGGGCAGATGGCGATTGGAGTGACGAGGGCGGAACGAGAGCTGGCATGGATACGTCAACTAATCTGCTGGCACTTTCGATTGCGACCTCAGGTCGACCCTCTTCCTCCAGCTCTCGCTTTCCGCTGAGTGCCGCCAGGACATAATCGCTTGTTGATCCTTTATAAATACCAGGCAGGGACAGCAGCAGCTGCCGCAGCATCTGAGGCGACTCAAGTGGAGTGACGTGGAGTGGGTCCGGGTGTCAGCGAGCCAGCGGGTGACATAATCAAATCAATAATTTATGAGTCCACTTCCCTGTAAGCGGATTTACATTGGCCAACACTTGGCTGGGCTCCCTCGGGGGATCAGAAACTTTTTCGCCACTCCGGAATCAGAAACTGATATCAATTAGGTTGAGAGTGATAAGTTCTTTGGCTGCTTGTTTGTCTATTTGTCTAACTTTTGACTGGTCCTTGGAATAGGATACGGAGACAAAGACCCTTTGGGGCTGATGGTGCGCACACTCTGTTCCACAATGCCGGCAAAAGTGTCCAGCCACCACCAGAAAAGGATAACAGGACTCGCAGCAGTACACCAAGCTGTTACTGTAAGGGGAAATAATTGCAAAACAAACGAAAGGAAAACGCGCCCATACCGAAAAATCATAAAAACTGTCGCTGCTTAGTTGCTCACTTTGCGATGCCATTTGTACATCATCCTAGAGCAGAGGAAAAGTAGGGGAAATCAGGAAAAGCAGCACAGCAGCAGAGCAGCAGCAGCGCAGTCAGCGTCCAGCGAGTAAAAAGATTTCCAAGAGCAAGGAAAAGCCGGTCTACTCGATTGCTTTTGTTAGATTGCCAAAAGAGCAGGGCATGTAGAATTTGAAATAGAATTAAAATTTGTACAGGGATGAGGAAAACATAAAATTATCCTTATGAAATGGTTCTGAATTACTTTGACTACATTATCCTGCAGGCACCCTGTATGGCCATTACGCGATTTGACTAATTTGGCGCCTTTTCTGCGCACTTTTTGTCCTGTTTAGGAATCCCCTTAAATGGTAAGAGCCACCGTTATGATTACAATGACCCCCATGATCCCGACCAGCATCCGCGTGTCATTCCAGTCCCAGTCCCAGTCCCGTTTACATGTCCTATTTTTCCCCCTTGTCCTTTGAACAGTGCCACGTTGTTGGCAAATGCTTAGCGGTAAATTTTGTCCTGCCCAGAGGAGCGAGTATGAGTTTGAGATTGGGCCAGGATTTAGGAAGAGGGAAGAGGCGGGAGACAGTCAACCAACCAGTTAGCAGACCGGCTCCTGGCAGTGGTTGCTATCTGTGTCTGAGGACGCATGGAGCTCCTCAGCCCCCTCCTCTATGCGAAAAAGGCCCGCAGTTTAAAGTTCCATTTCTGTACCCGATCCCTTTCCAAATCCGAGTGCCTGATATGCCGACGTTTTCCCTGGGCCTTGTTGACGGCACATTCAAATATCCACAACAGATGCGATGACAGGTCCTGGCTCCCCTTCGACCCACCTTCCTTTGGTCGTGGGACAATGCGGCGTATGATTATTCGAGTGCTAATGTGAGGGAAGTCGTCGCTTTTCGGCTGGTTTGTGGTCTCGGTTAGTTCTTTGTGTTCTCTGAGAGGGGCAGCCGCAGGTCTAGTGCCTGCTGGTTAAAAAATGCTGGCCAGGCACACGTAGCAGCTGCTACAACAACAACAACCCGTCTGTACACCGGAAGTTGACCAATTGAGTGCTCAGCAATCAGAAATCAGGAATTGCTCTTTGCTAAGGTATAGCGAAATCGTAGGAAATAGAGTAGGGGCGATACATAGCTTTGATATACTCAATTGACATTATCTTTGATTTTGAATGGAAAGTTCAAGCAGCAAATTCCCCAAATTTCAACTGATTTTGCAACCCACTCAACTATCGCCTATAATCAACTAGCTTTCACCCTAAACCGATCTGCCGGGCCGCAAAAGCACTGCTAGACAATGGCATTCATCATACGCCACGTTGGCCGCAACCCTTTCGCACGGCTGGTGGCATGGCATGCCACGTATGTGGGGCACAGCACACAACACACAACAATGCATGCTGCAAATACCAGCTGACTGCCTGGAGCGGCACAGTAAATAGTCGATTTATGAGAGAATTTATAATGAAAATACATTTAACAACAAGAAAAATAAGCTTGGGAAAATTTATAAATATCTTAGAAAAGTTTAAGTTGAAGTTGTTTTGATTCTTTTTTAAAGATTTTTTAAGTCAATTTATCATTTATAAAAGTATTATTTTTTTAAGAGCACTCCGTTTGTAGTTTATTGCAATATTTTATAATAACCTTTTTCCTTTTCCATTATCGAGTAACCACTAACCTTTCATATATTTATTTTAGCGATTTATCGTAGAAAATATTTTGTTCTGCTTATTGAAATTCAAACGGGATAAGCAGAGGCTCCCCTTTCTAGTCCACAGCCCCCATTTACTCCCCTGCGGCGCAACTGCAAATAGTTGGAGAGAGTGGAAAGTAGCAGAAGCGACCGAGTTGCCGCTGGCCAAAGCAAATATAGTACCAACAAATGCCAGCCAGCAAGAGCTAACAGCCGACACTTGGCCAGGAGTCTAGGAGTCTTGGCACTATGAGAAAAATTTTGTATTCCTTGTGTAATTCAAAAAGAAAATGTTTGTTTTCTGGTATCTTTTAGATGTAAAAATAATTTCAAAATGTTAAAACAACTGTAGGGTGTAATTTTAACAGTATTTTTGAAATTCAAGTCTATTTTATAGATGCTGAAGTATTTTTGAAATGCATAAGTATCTTATACATGCAAAAGAATTTTTAAAATAAAAGTATCTAATAGGTGCAAAAGTATTTTTAAGAAGCAATGGTATCCTCCAGTTGCACTGGCAGCTTTTATGTAAATTTTAAGACTATTTATTGAAAGCAAAAGTGTCATTGAAACAGAAAAGAATCTTTTAAATGAAAAAGTATCTTTCAGTAGCAATTACTTTTCTTTGTCATCCTAATTTGAATCCTTTCAAAAACCATAACACTCTCACTTACTTTTCAGTGTACTTCTTCCAGATGATGCTGTAACTACTGCTGATGCCACTACCCTGCAGCGACCGCAACGCCTCCTGCCGCAACTTTTGCTGCCACACAATAAATATAACATTAATTTTTATGTTTTCATATTTAGCATCGCTTCGCTGGGCTCACACACCCCAAAGCACTAGCACACACACACACACACGCATACACTCATAAAGATATGGCCATTGAATGACGTTTATGAGCGATATCGCCAACGTCGACGCTGCGCAACATGCGTTGTTAAGTGCCTAACAGCGCTTTTACAGCCAACATCCACAACTGTTAGTGTGAAAAAACACTGTTAATGCGCCATGATGTCCGCGTCTGCTGCGACTGCAACGCCAGCAGAGGCAGCGACAGCGACAGCGGCAGTGGCAGCGACAGCGACAGCGGCTTGAGCAGCGGCAGCGACTTCTATTGTCATTTGCCACATGTGAAATTTACCGTTACTTCTTCGCTCATTCATTCGCTGTTTACATTCCGATTCGAAGACTTTTCCCAATTCGAGCGCGACTTTCGAAAATAGGGATTTTCACCATTGTTATTGTGATTATATTACAGTTATTATAACAGTGTTATACGGTGATCGTTAATGGTTACGAGTTCGAAAAAGTGTAAAGCGTTTTGTTTAATTTTGAAATTAAATAATAAATAAATATAATAATAAATAATATAACTAAATATTTGTGAAATATAAGAGCAATACAAAAAAATGAATTCCAATAACAGAAATCGAATGAAAATAAATTTTAAAATATTAAAATAGAAAACCCGCAAATTTATAATTTATACAAATGAATTATTTAGATGCAAAGTTAAGAATTCATTAAATTAATAATTGTAATAGCAAGTCAACCAAAAAATAGTGAACATAAAGGATGGCCCAAATTTACAAAATTATTTGTAATCTTTAAACAAATTATTTTTTTTATACAGCTCTAACATAATTTTTTTTATTAAAAAATGATTGGAATGTTTGTAATATAAATATATAATTTAAGTTATTAAAGTATTAACTTTTGATAATTAATTTTTGTTAAAAATTTTTGTTAATTGTTTCACACAATTAACTCAAAACCTAAATTTACATTTCTTTAAAACATAAATCAAAAGAAAATGGCTCCCATCTAGGCACGTCTGTATAAATTTTTCCTATTAAACTTGCGTTTGACGCGCTTGCACAAATGGTATACAATATGCTAATTACTTGCATAAATCTCTATAGATAATTAATGCACCCCTATTACGTGGGGTCGCGAATGTTAGCAGGCTGTCTGCACCTAAGCTTAAATGCAACTTTTACAATCGCGAAGACAATTGAATAGATCGGAACCACACGGAAAGTGCTGCAAGCTACAAAGAGAAAAGATATAATACGAAAACCCCAATGGACTTATCAAAGACTAAAACAATATACTTGAACTCAGCTGCCAGTGCAAATAATAACACAAAAAGCAGACAGACGGAATTCCTAGAAGACCTACCTCAAATACGGAATAGTCAGAGCTAAGATGCGATCGATAGGCATTGGGCATAAGACCCTTAAAAATATTTATATCATCACTTGAGTCGTGTAACTGCGCTGTAGTGCTTGTATTCCTGGAAGTGTCATTACTAAAAAACAAATGCATATATTTCACATTAACTCAACTTGATTTTCCTATTTCTGAAATAGTATTTAAACAATGTACTTAAAGTAATTTGTAAACCCTTGACTATAATGTAGGAAAGTAAATAGGCTTTTCTTGTAACTGCAAAGCTACAATTAATACTTTTTCTCTAGGAAATTATCCAATTTATAGTTAAGCAAGGCTTAGGTAGTAAATTAGAGGCCAGAAATTAGTAACTCCCCCAACCGGGGGGTCAGTCAGAACCACTTGGCGAATAAATAACGCCGATCATTATCTGCGCTTTCAAAATGCGGCTATCAATTGAAGCCCATCATCGATAGATGAGCGAGGCGAGGCCCTTGACGCCTGCCAAAAACACAAAAGACAAACCTCTGAGTATATGTATTCATATATATATATGCATATAAATGTCCGATTTCCCGTCTCTTGAACACACGACACGGGGCGGCTGCAGGGCGATAAAATGCAGTGTCAGTTGAAGTGCTTGATTAGACGATTTGCGAGCGCTTCGCCTGCAATTAGAAACGGCAACCGCAAACACTGCCAAATAACGTAAAGTCAGGGGCGTCTGATGAAAGGGGGTTGCCAACAGAACTGTCACTCACAAGCCCGGCAGGGGTGGTGCTTGAAAAATGATTTACAAGCGCAAATCATAAATTATGCCCATTTTCGAGTGGCGGCACCGGAAGCAACGACAAATGCAGATGACGGGCTAACGATTGCAGCGGTGATTGGGAGAGTTTGATTGCGAGTTTGATTGAGATTTTCGATTGGCATTGGTATCGGTATCGGAGTGATGCTAATGATTGCCACCAAGATGGGGCCTATGCTGTCCGCTTTTCGCCTTTTCAAACGACTCTTATCAGTCCAGTTAACGTCATTCAACCCGATTCAATCCCATCCAATGAAATCCCATCCACTCCACTCCAATTCAATTTCGAATTTCACATTTTCAATCACACAGCACACACCTGGTGTTTGATTGAAAGCAGCGACACTTTCAATGCTAATGAGCCACAATTCCGTTACCCATAACCGCAGGCAATTCAGTTCGCGTCGGTCTTCGCTGGGCATCGCACGGTCAAACGCTGCCGGGTCTCAAGAAATTTAAAATAGTACACCATTTAACACCTGGGATATATAGCTGGTGCCCATGCCAAACGTCGCGATTATCGTACGATTCCACGTCCGGTTGTCCGACTCTGTCCGGCCTTAATTAAAAAATATCGTTTTTGCGCACTGATAAACGTGGTGGCAACGCAGAAGGGAAGTCGCGTGCTCTAGATACAATCGCATATATAAATATATCTCTTTTTGGCCAACACAATGCCTAAAAGTGATCTTATTTATGGTTCCAAGCTGCTGCTCCTGTTTGTAGGCACTTTGGCATTGTCCTGCAGTTCAGGTTGGTACTATATACATAGCTCTAATGGTCAGAAGACCTTACTTAAGTGGGTTTCCCAGAATACAAACTTGTTCGAAGAGCTTTTGAAAGTAATTACAAAGTTTGATCATCCCTTTAATCGCACATTAAATAATTTCTTGTATAATTTCTTCCCAGCGCTTTAATTGCAATTACTATACCTTATCAAAGAGTTACTGAATAATTGAAACGCAAACATCCGATGTAATGTCAAGTTCACACTTGAGTTCTTCTTTAGTTTCTTCGGGCTATTTACCCTCTTTAAGTACAAAGAACATGTTAAGGTTTATATTTAACTTTAAGTGCAAACATCTACGTAATGAAACAATAATTATCTTAGCCTTAAACAATTCTTATTCAACATATTTCATGGAAGACTGATTAATGAGGAAATCAAGAGCAGTAATTTGGAGTAATGGTGATAAGGGTCCAATAAATAAAGAGCCATTTTTAAGTGCTTGAAAAAGTAATCACATCTTAATTTTTAAGATTTTTTTATATGACCAATTAGTGATGGTGGATTCTTTAAGTTCATCGACTTTTTATGGGAGCCATAATGTCCTTTGATATGATTTATTGAGCAAATAAGGTTTTATTAAACAGACAAGTCATTAAATTTGTTTAGGTTTAAACTATTTTCATTTAAAAGGATAAGCTTATCTTCATTAGTTTAAAATAATTGGTGGGTCAATAAACTGTTTGATCTACAGAACAAGATAGTAAAGTGAAATTATAAGATACATCCCTTGAGAGTTCTCATTTTCCTTGCAAAATTCTCCACCTTTCACTTCAAAATCACTCCCCATTGATCGGCGATCAACAGGTTTACCCTTAAGAGCAGCGATTTAAGCGATTTGCTGAAGGCTAAAGAGAGCCCCAACTGTTAGCCGGCAGCATCGCTTGGCACAAAGAGAGCGAAGATCTTGGGAGCACTCTCGCTCTTCGCTGCCATTATCTCTTCGACGGGTCGGTCGCATTCTTGTTGCTGTGATAAGGCCACCTTGAGACGAGGTGCAAAAACAAACACAGTCAAACAAGCGCAAGTCGGACGCTCTCTGGGCTCTCGAATCGAAATCGTTGCCAATTCGCTTAAATTCGCAGGCCGATTCTCGAAACGAATTCAGTTTAAAAAGGCGCGTTGTGCGAATCGGGCTGCCACATTTTTTAACAACACAATTATTTGAAGCAAAACAAACAATTAAGCATGTAAATGAAACAGCGGGAAATGCTAGCATTAATTTATAGCCCAATATCAATCCAAGGAAAATCAAGCACTAGCACGTGCCGCCGCGCATTCGCAGACACCTTGAGAAAACCCGCAAAAAAATAAATCAAAATAAAAACAAACCTGATAAGGCACCGCGCGTATTGGTATTTATCAGAGCAAATAAAAAGCGTGCCAGCTCGAAAAATATCCACGAAAACAATATTCAATTAATTAACGGTGCGCGCGAGTTTGAGGGGGCGTGGCAGAAGCTTCCCCCTCTTTTAGCAAATTCAAATTCTTCAACGTCAACACAAAGAAGTGCTGTGGCTTCTTCTCCGTCGTTGTGTATATTTTTGTGCGTTTAACGTTCCGCTGTCGTCCGATATTTTTGCTTAATTTTTCGCTTTTCGGCTTTTTCGGATCTTCTTTCGGTTTTGTGTGTGTTTTTTCGGCAACGCGGCACGATTTTTAACCAGTTTGTTCGGTCGCTCGGTCTTCTCGTGAAATGCGAAGAGAGCTGCGAAGGCAAAAATGAAAGAGAATTAGCCGGATGGATCGTCGCCTGTTTTTATTTATTTTATTTTCCGTTGCTTGGCAAGCGATTTTTCAATGTTCTTGCGTTTATTTTGGCCATTTCTCTGATTAGATAATCTTGCCAGAAGCTCCCACGCTTCCTGCTTAGATAATCTAATGGCCAGGGTCACCCTCTCCGTCTCTCTCCCTCTATAGTGTAAAAACCGTGTAAGATCAAAGGAATATATGCGATAAAAACAAGAACAGAACGAGATAATCTCTGCAAAGACCAATACCATGGCCATAGAGTCACGCTCAAGGAGCACCGCCAGTGATAGTGATACCACAAAATCGTCAGCGTTATCATCCACCAAATCCACAAGAATCTCCGCGAATCTCAGCGATAAGCGACGCGCCGAACAGCTGTTCCGCTGCGCCTGCGCCAACTTCAATCTCCTGCTCCTCACGCTTGTGATCGGCTTTGGCAAATGTTGCACTGCCACGCCCACACCCACACCAGCTGCGCCCACGTCTGCACCAGCAACAGTTAACGCACAGCCACTGGATGAGGGGGGCTCGCTGAGCAAACTCCTCGATGGCAAGGCCTTCATCAACATGAGCTTCAAGTTCCTCAACGTTTCCGGAAAGATCGGCACACCCCTCGGCATAGGTGAGAACCCATCTGCATCTCAGGTGAGAGATGCAATTGGTAGAAAAAAACATGAACATGGACATGAACATGAACATGATCCCCAGCAAACCAGAAAGAGAAAGGGGGAAAGGGAGAAGAAGGGGCTGCGGGAGAATAGAATGTGCAAAGTTTGTTTTTAGCTTAGCATGTGCTAATTTTAGACCACAAACTAAGGTGATGCTCAGGTGGAAATTGTAGTTAGAATACTCTTTTAGAGAGAGGTTATTAAATTATCCATTTTTAGTTAAAAGAAAGCATGTCTTATAATTATTTTGGAATATTTTTTCTATTTATGTACCTATTATCACATCCCGAAATGATTAGCAAATAATTATAAATACGTAAAAAATATCTATAAATACATATATCTTCCTGTCTGCATTTGTTTTCTAATATCATTCCTTTTTTAATGTATTTTATCAAATTATCGTACGCATTTGTATCTTATACTACAGCTACTTAAATCTAAAACAGATACCCCAAGTTTTTATATAATTCCCCCATCATGTAAATACCAATTTATTTTCTTTCAAACCTTTTCATCAAGGGTATTTCATCAAGCATAGTGTCGATTCATTCAACATGCTTCGCTTGGCTTCACACAACATGCACTTGAAATGGCTTTTCAGTTAAAAAGATACAGATACAAGCATCTATACAGATGCAGATACAGCAACAGCTACAGATACGGATAAAAGAGTGCGATTTGCCACTTGTTGCATCCAAACATATACACACACACATCCATTGATAGTGGCTCACCAGTTACCGTGGTTCAGAAATAGCCAAAAAATGTTTATCAACTTCCGCAATTGATTTCCGCCTGACTTGACCGACGCATTTCTATATCTCCCTTAAGTTCCGAGATAATGGTAAAGGCTGGCGTCTGGCTATGACGTTTTCTGGCACGGGGCATTCCAATCATAAATCTTACTTGAAATCAGGCACCGCCAACTGTTTTGGCCAATAGGGATTTGACGTTGGGCGGCTAGCCCTGAACTGGGGATTATCTTATCGGTCGATTGTTAATTTTTACGATTTGTTTTTATGCATTTCTCGTTGGCCGGGATTTCGCGATTCGCCATCGCCATCGAGTGGCCACTCAAGGGCACAATTGAAAATTTCCTCGTATAAATCAAGAAATTAAGGGAAAGATAGTAAAATGAGATTTGACAAAGGTATAATAAGTCCTTCAAATGTTATTCGAACTTCCTTTGTGGTGTAATTATTGGTCATCAAGAAACAAAGCTAAGTAATTACTTATTGTATTATTATTAAATTCAATTTATTTTAAGGAATTATTAAATCGAGGTGTACTTAGGTACATTAAATACACAACGCATTTTTGAAAAAGTAGACATGTCATAAAAATTAATTAATTATGTTTGGAAAGTAAATTAAAACTAAAAAAGTACTATTGCCAATAACTGCTACAATTTGTAAAACATTATTAATTTTGTATTATTTTTTACTAGACAAGTTGAATATTTATATTCAAATTCCATCTTAAAAAGTCCTTCTTGACAAATCAATTAATCATTATATAAGAGTGCAAACATTTCTTAAAAAACATCACTTATATTCCCTAGAAAATGTTGTACTTTGCTCTGGGATATCTTGGACTTTGCTCAATATAAATTAAATTGTTGACAGAAACACATCGCCAGCCCGGTGAGAGAAACGGCGCATTTAAGAGACTTGATTTTTCTTTAAAAGATATTGACGTAGTCCAGAAAATAAGTCCGCTGTCCAACTGCGTTGTCTTAGCTAAATTTAAACATATTTTCGTGGTCTTCATCAACATGTTGTGGACCAAGAAAATGCACCATATTTATAGACGAGTCGAGCCCCTATTTCTCAATCGATTTGCGATGTAACGTGGCACATTATCTCTCGGCCTGTCAGTCTCTCAATCTCAGCAACTGTTGAGTCTGTTCCTCTCAATCTCTGCTGATTTATTGTTAATTCCATATGATTTGTTCGCCGAGTGAAAGATGCTGTCAGATAAATTAACATATATATGTTATATGTTATAAGCTATACATACAATATGCGATGCGGCAAGGTCGCCTGAGAGGCAGAACTTGATTTAATTTCTGTTTGTGCGCCCCATTTAGAATTTAGATTTTAATTTATTCGCCTTGCCAACGGATCTTTCTAGCATATAAAACTAGTTTGTGCCAGAAACTCACAACAATTGCAATAACAAATTAATAGTGGGCGTGTTCGTTCGTCTTACGTATAGGGTACGATGCTGATGCACTTTAATTGTTTTGTTTGCTTACAGTAAACATGTTTTGATTGATTCAACATTTGTAGGGGAAATTTATAGAGTAACTACGCGATGCCCAATGCCCAAAACAACATTCTCATTGATCTCATCATCCCCCAGGAATCACGTGTTATGTCGTTCCAATCAGACTCAATTATCAAGTAATCCATTAACCTTGATCTCGACGGAATTCCCTGGACTTATCAGTACTAGCTAGCTTTCAAATAAAAATTAGTATTAATTTGCTTAATCGTCAAAAAGCTAGATTATTGATTTCACATTTAAAGACTAGACAGCTTTTGGTTATCAATTTATGCTTCTTTTAAAGCAGAATTATGATTAATTATCAGTCTACTGTGACCATGAGATAGCCGCGTATCTAGAATAAGTCAACTGGTATTGGTTATCATTGGTTTTTCGAAAAAATATATAGATAGCTGTGATCAGCTGCCCATTGGCTGTGAAAATCGGATGATGATGACGACTTGCAGTTTCTCAAAGTGAATTTTATTGGGTTAAGCCAACCGGATTGCGTGTGGACGACTTGTTTTCGCCTTTACGTTTATCGAAATCATTAGTTATGCTAAGCAGTTTTATTTTCGATTACGGTATATATATATATTTATTCATAGTCTCAGACTGCGTCTGGCAGACAATCTGTTGGCTGTGATTTTGATATGAAACTGGTTGGCGGGGTGTGTCAGGCTCATTACGGAAACTCCATGATCAATAATTAACTTTAACTGGTTCAATTAAGTTAGTTGAACTCACGTGGCCTGAAATAATGACTTAAAATTATGAAAAAATTATGAAGGGGTTAGTTGATGTCCTTAATAAATATTTAAAGAAGTAAATTAAAGTTGAACAATTTTATAAACCTCTGCAAGGCATTCTATAACTAAACACTTTTTCGTGTAATTTAACAACTAATGACCCCCTTAAAACCCCCTATTAAATTCAAGAATATTTTTTCTGACTAATTTCAATCTGTTCCCGCAAAAAATAGAACTTTTCCCTTGGCATGACTTTCGCTCTTTTGGAATTCCCAAAAAAGAAATATTTACCCAACTCCTCCGGCTACCAGAACCCTTATCAATCCCAATAACTTTTGGTGACTAAATTTATACCAAATAAAGGTTATAAAATCAAAATAATTCATATTATTTTTCTATTTATATGCGGAGAGCCCAAGTATTTTTGGCATCTCTGCTTGCCCATTTTAAAGCACGTCGCTCGCCGTAAGCCTAACAAATATTTATTTTCGGGCTTTTTCATTCATACGATTCCCGCTTAAGGCAAAGAAACCCATTCATTGCGAGGCTTGACGTCATCTGGAATAACTTGAATGGCTACTATACACACACCGATATATATAGTATACGCATATATCCACATCTGCCCCGTAAATATATGCATGCAACCGTCCGAATTATAATTCGCCATTTGCCTGACTGTCATCGTGCATAATTGAAAACAATTCCCGGCCAGCCAGTGCGGCGTCACGAAATCGAATTGATTTGACCTTATTGATTGACGGCTCGCAATCGGTGATTTGGCCCTTTGTTTATTTTGCCACACGCACTCGATTCAGCCTGCGAACTTCAATTACGGCAATTAGCAAGTAGGCACATATGTACATATATGTTTGCATGTGAATGGGAAAATATTGAGCCATTGAAATATGCAAACGAATGACGGATCGCCTGCGGAGCGGAGGTCCTGCGAATGGGTCAAACGAACAGAGCTGTCAACGGCAGGCGGGACGTGGAGAACCCTTTTCAAAATTACTTCTCCACTTCAGGCACTCTCCTCCTTTTATTATAGCTATTTTACTCTCTGTTTGCTCAATGGCCATCTATTACATTCATATTTTTTTTAGATGCCTGTCACATTTTGTATTAGGTTCCAAAGACTGTTGACATTCTAGTGCACTTGAGGAAAAAATTTAGGTATTTGGACAACTTGAAGTTAAAGCTGTTTGATGATGTGTAAAAAATCATTAGTTGTTCTTTCCTAAATTCGGTTTACTTTGTTATATTTTTTCTACTTTGCATTTACGGAAATGCTCATAAATATATCAGCAAATAATCTTTAAACTTATGTGTCTGTTTTAAATAAATTCCTTAGAAATTTCTTCCAGTATAAAGTCCTCCCTCTGCGATGCCTTGTTTTGTTTTGGAATATGTGTATTGCATATTTCCAAGGGCGGAACAAGGGGCGACGTAAAAAACGGAAGGAGGCCAAAAACTTTGTGATCCATTTTGTTTGAGGCTTTTCTGTTGATTAAAAGCCCCTCTCTGCTCCTCTTGTTTATCGTTTAGTATGCAAATGACTTGTCACACTCGCACACACACACACACACATGCCTGCCTGTGTGTGGCAGGAATATCTGTGTGTCTGCTGCTGCTGATTGTTTTTGAAGTTTTTCAGCCCTAATCAATTTGAGCTTTTGTTATTTCTCCTTTAATGAGAAAAGTTTTCTGTGAGCGAGAGTGGTGGCCTGTGGAAATCCCTTAAGTCCATAACTCGGAGTCGTTATAATTAGCCCTAAGCATTTGTGTTGTTGTTTGCTTGCCCCACTAAATCAATGCCGTTTGCATTTGCAGGCCAAGCCCTGGAAGCCAAGTGCGATGAGAAGCAGTTCCAGTGCCACAGCGGCGACTGCATACCCATTCGGTTCGTCTGCGATGGCGATGCGGACTGCAAGGATCACAGCGACGAGCAGGTCAAGGAGTGCAAATTTATAGGTGAGTCTTTATTATACAGTTTAGGGACTGTGTCAGCAAAAAAACAAAGGGGAAACTGGCTTATATTAGGATGTATTTATTATGTAGATTACTTATTTTCCCTTGACTACTAATCACAGCTCTCTCGGCAGTTGCGGCTTATTTATTTCAATCAATTTATTATTTGCATTTATATGCAAATGTCACAAACACAATTGTTTGACAAATATCTAATTCATTGCCCTACTTAACGTATTATTTTACAAATGCCTGATATATTTTATAAATATCTTATATATTTTGGTAAATTATCATATTAATTATTTATTCAATTTTCAAACAGTTTGTTGTTAAATAAATTAAAGGTAATCGTTATTAGGGAAATGGCTTTTGATAAATAGCATATTAGAAGTTTTAATAATCCATTAATAATATTAATAACTTTCTGAGTTTTTGTGTGCTTGTAACTATATTTTTTCAATCGTTTTAAAAGTGGCATGTTCCGCTTATATTTGCCATTATTGAAATGCTAGAATTAAATGTTGAAAAATACCTTTTTATGATATTAATATTCATATTTTCACTGACCAGCTTGAATGTAAAATCGAGCAAAGGGCCTCCCCTTGATAAGCCCCATTTAAGAGTGAATCACTGAAAAATTCCCATTTCCGTTGGGCTTAGGGATCCGCGCTTTCTGTTGCCTACTTTCAGGCTTCAGCGGCCATGGAACGTCAACAGTGGCGGCCGCCTTATTGATCCAACCCCCTCGATTCAGTTGTTGGTTTTCCTTTTGTTTGCTTCAAACCTGAAACTGAAATGGAAACCGAAGCTGAAACTAGTTTGCAACATTTACGCATCGCAATTGTCGCTGTCTGGTGACCAAAAAGTGTGCCATGGCAGCAGCATTTGGACTATATCTCCGTTCGCCCCTCGCCTCCCCCCCGAGACATTAATGCAACGCATTTTGTTGGCTGACTGCGGCATGCAGCGCTGTTGCATCAGCAATTATTCGCCGCTGTCTGCCGCCTTATCACTCGCCCCGCACGAGACTTCTGCGACTTATAGATGCGGCCATATAGGCGGTTCGAAATCGGATCGTAAAAGGAAACTATGTGAGGTCGTCTGCTCCGGCCTTATCGCCCGCCAGCCGAAAGCTGAGCGTTCGGAACGAGTGCATCCATTTTGGGATTCCTGCGGCGCATAACGCAATGTCTTTATGTAACTCCCAGCTAATTAAATCCACTGGGGAGAAATTGATAATGAGGCGGGGAGGAGCTGCGCATTTCTGCTGAACTTGAGGGAATTTCGATAAGTGATTGCGGTTCGCCTGGGGCTTTTCTGCGTATTTCCTGCGGAATTCCATGAAATATGCATTGATATTGTGCTAAAAATAGTTTCTATTTTTATATATCTTTGAGACAATAATTACTAGGATGTGTTAAAAGGGGTTTCTTAGTTTGCTACACCTTTTTTAAAGGTTTAAAACATTGTATAAGAGCAAAGGATTATTTAGTTAGTCTTTTGAGCTTTTAAAAATAATTAGAGCTAATGCTTACAATTTTTAAATCACCAAAATATATACATAATCTAATAAATATTACAAAATATATAAATTTAAAACTAAAATCTTCTCCAAAAATGTTATAAAATATCTTAAAGATAGCTCTATAAATTCGAAATGCATTCTAAATTAAAGAAATATAAAACTAACTAAATATATATACAATATTATTTTCTATATTAATAAACTATTCAGCTTACTTACTCCTTTGATCCTTGCTCTCACTCAAAACCAAGAGTACCTCTCAATTTCCACTCAAAACAAACGCCCAGAGCATTTGCTCACTCGAAAGCCACTCGTTTACCCCTCGGACTTCCACTCGACTTGCGTCGCAATTTTGCACTCGACTCGCTGGAAAAGCTTTCGGACTCAACTCTCGAACGGAGGCTGCAGAGGCTGCAAACCACTTTGGGCGGAATTGTTTTTAAGGATAGCCGCTCCGCCACCAAACACTCAGTTGGCGGCGAACCTCTCAACCAAACGGATGTCAGCGCGAAGAACGAGTGCGAAAGTGAAAGGACTGCCTCCTGTTTAAGGGGATAACATTTGCATATATATATCTATATATACATATATATATATATAGACGGGGAAGCCCCAGACACAGACTCTGCGAAAAAGCGTGCGTTAAATGTAAGCCAGGCGCCCAAAGTGTGCCAAGTGTGTGTGATTGTGGTGTGCCAAAGAGCCGCGAAAGAATAAACAAATAAAGTAAAAATATTAAAGGCTAATTGGGCTGAGACGGAGACGGAGACTCTCTCTCTGACTGAGTTGCCAAGATTTCATTCTTATCTCTGACAAAAAACGCCAGCAGCAGGACTCGCAAAATCCTGCGGGGGGCCTGGCCCACAAGGATACGGCCAGGAAGTCACCGTTTCTCGGCCAGACTTATCCGCAGAGTCAATCGGTGACAGTTGATGGGGTTGACTTCCCCCCAAACAAGAGCAGCACTTGCCATTTCAGCCATTTATCATTTAGTTGAACATTAAATGGGTTTCCGCCATTTACCGACCCCTCGCCGTCTGACCCCGAAAAACGGAATATCATGTTTACAATTTATATATATTTATACACATATATATAAGTACAAGCAGGATTTTGTGTGGTCCGCTCATAATGAACTTGAAATTGTGCTGCTCGAGGGCAGTTTTTGTTTGCGGAAATTATGCAATCAATTTGTGCAAGTTGGCTGAGCTGCTTGAATATGTCAACCAGAAATTGAACTCTGCCACAGCCTGCTGTGCGTTATTTATTAGTGGTAATCAAGGATCTTGGCTAACTCAATCATTCTCACTTTAGCAGCTACTTGAAGAAATAAGCTAAACTTGGTGAAATTTTCTTGTGAAAAAGCCCGCAAAATGGGTCGCATTTGGTGTTTAATCGTCGTTGCCAGTTTGCTGCAAACTCAGAGCCACAGTTTGAGGGCTCTGACCATCAATGGTATGCAAATAATTATGGTTATTAATTTGTCTAATTTAAAATTCTGTTTGTGCGAACAATATTTCAAATTGAGTGATTTTTGGGAATTTGTGAACAATTATTGAACAATGATGATAATGGTTGAGTTCCGACCAATTAAATGCATATTATATATTAGAATACGTGCAGATGATATATTAAATTAGCATATTTGGGGGAGGATATAAATACAGAGCTGTTGTGTTCTTTACTAATATAAATATTTGCTCGGTAAACTGTTTACAAATTCACCCAAGGACCGTAAAAGTCTTTATAGAATATTTAAGGACACGTTTAATGATTGAATGCAAATTTTTATGTAACTCTTTAAAGGGTTGACTTTAAAAATTAAATATTTTCTTTGCAAATAGTTTTACATGTGAATTTTAAAGCTTAAACTGTTAGTATACAAATTATACTTTAATAGATTTAAATACATATTTTTAAATTCAAATTAAATTATAGGTTTACTTACAATTGGAAGTACTTTTGAAAAAAATGATTTCCCTCAATAAAACAAGTACTTGTGCTACCCAAAATTGACTTCCAGATTTTCCCGCAGCATGATTTTCAAGAGCTTTTCACTTTCTTAAGTACTTCTTGTTAACTCTCTAGTGCTGCTATCATGTCCCTTTATCAGCCCGAATTTCCCGACTTGCGAAAGTAAACTCAAAACGCGGCAAAATTCTCGGTTAAACTAGTGGAAGTTGCAGGCAAAACTTTTAACTATTATCAGGTCGGAAAGTTTTCGACACCTTTTAACTTAAATTAAACATGCCGAAATCCCAATCATCTGGATTTACAAAAATCCCGTTCCTCATCCCCTCCACGCCCATTTTCCGCTTTTCCGACACTACCCGCCTGCAGCTAGCATACACAGAGCCTGGCAGGGATGCAACAGAATATTTTCGCCAGCGCCGCTTAACATTTGCATACAAATTGGCAAAGGAGGCACGAGGCACGAGGCAAGAGGCACGAGGCACGAGGCAGCGGGCGCGATGCCGTGAGGAACACACGGAAACATCAACTGCCAAAGGCCAAAGTTTTTTAATCAACTGAAAAGCCGTTTAAACTTAGTTAAAAAAATAAATTATGCTGCATGATGGCATAACTTTTATGTTTTTATTTATGTGCAGTTTTGTCATAATTTTTTTTTTTTTTTTGTGGGGAGAGGGCAGGGGGAATGACTGCATAAATGCAATCAATGAAAGTTTTCAGACCGCCGTCATGTCATGGATACAAAAAGTGTGCCTGTAATTTGATTTTTAATTGGGGGCAACGGTGACATCAAATTTTAATACGTTCAGATCAGCGAAAACTCGCAATTTGTCCGCGGGGCGCAATTTTCCCGAAAATAATGTCACATATTAGCAAAAACGGAGAGCGAAGGGGGAATAACATAAAATTGAATCGACAGTCATGGGGACCCATGTTCGTACACATTTTATTTTCGCCTGTTTGGGTCACACATGTGGCCAATTTTTTATTGTTCACTGAATGCGAGTATTTATATTTTCGTCCTTTGTTTTGCTTTTTTTGTTAACAAATATTGGCTCACATCAAAGTTTTGTTTTGCGCAAGTTTCCCTCACAAAAAACAAACACACACACACACACTGGTGGCATTTTTTCATGCCACATTTCATTCTCGTCCATAAAAAGTTTAGAAAAGTAATCATATAAAATGTTATTGATATGGCGGTAAACACTGGGCCCGACAAGCATAAAAATTGATTAAAAGTTACAGGGTATTGGCATTGGTACAGGGCTCTTCCTAGCCAAGATTTGCATAATCAACAGCAGCAATTCGAAATGGCCACAAGGCGTGTTCCAATCAGTTTCAACAAAATGCCTGAATTTCTATTTTATAGGGACCATAAAAACGGCTCAGAAATTGCCCCGGGAAATGACTACGGAAAGTTTCCATTTAAAATAAAACCTAAGGAAACGGAAAATTCTAATTGCCAAGGCCACTCCGAGAAGTATGCAATGGTATTTCGCAACTAGCTTTTCCGGCAGTTGAGCCGGAATAAAGGCATTTCATAGCAACAAGTCCGCGGCGGATTCAAAGAGCAACTAATCCTATTAGCAGTCATAGCCACATACACACATGTATCCATATACTATAGCCTGCCACACGAGCGTTCGCGCGGTATAAAAAAATGACACATTTTCGCTGCCCCCTTGGAGTGGCATTGAAAAGCCATTGCAGCAGCGTCCTTTTTGTTTCTCCTCGTGTATATTGTATGGTGTATTTTCCCTGCTCAGCACGTGCTCAAGTGCGTGTAAATAAATGTGTTTGGGTGTGTATACACACACACACACACACAGGAAAAGGCATTCATAAACACGCGTATATTTCTGAGTGCCCCCTATTTCCTTTTTTCGTGTGTTTGCTTGGCTTTTGTTTTTGATACGGGTCGCCGGGGGATTTCAAAGCCAGGCAAACATACAACTGCGGTGGTGAAAATACAGTTAAAATATTATTTCAGTTTAAAGTATTTAATTACAAACTTTTAATACTAAATTTTTAATGGGGTCAGAAGTTGATAAAAATAATACACAAGGACATTCCATCTACACCTCTACAGAATTTAATTACACTTTTTGAGTAACTACTGAAGAGTAACTTTTCGGAATAAACTATCATTGTAATTGTAATTATTATGTACACAAATTTAATAATTGTTCTGTGCTTGTATATCTCTCTTTATTCTCTTTATTATTCAAATTAAATAGCAAACTTATTTAAACATCATCCATTAGGTTTCATTAAAAGACTTAGACCTGAAGAAATAAAATCAGTTTTTAAATAGTTAAATAAAAATGTATATTAATTTTTATTAAATTCTAAAAGCTGAAGCCACCTTATTTAACTGGTCTTCTTTTTCCAATTCCCCTTTGCAGAGGCCACCTGCTCAACGGACCAGTTCAGATGCGGCAATGGCAATTGTATACCAAATAAATGGCGTTGCGATCAGGAGCACGATTGTGCCGATGGCTCAGACGAAACCCCCGAATTGTGCAGTAAGTAGAGTCCCCTGAAAAGCCCCACGAAAGCCATGGGGACACTCCCACACCCACGGAGTGAGACTGACCTAACCGTTTCGATTCTGTGTGTGCTGTTTAGTGAATGCCTGTCCCAACAATGAGTTCAAATGCCGGACCGTCGAGCAGTGCATTCCGCGGAGCTGGCTCTGCGACGGCAGCAACGATTGCCGCGACAAGTCCGACGAGGCGCACTGCAGTAAGCCAAAAACTACTAAAGCCACCCACTGCCATCCCCTGCCACCACCCACTCGCCGCCCTGGTGTAATCGCTTTCACTAACCAACTTGCCGCATAACTCATACGCACCCTTAATGGAGTGGCGCTTGCATAATTTTCGCAACAATTTATCCCCCTCGCGATGCTCAGAAGTTTAATCAAGTCATTGAGAGCGAGAGTCACAAGTACCAGTGTGTGTGTGTGCGTGAAGTATGTGTGTTCATTTATGTGTGTGCGGGTGTATTGTGTACTCATTCATGGCGGCCCTTGACAACAAGTATACGACGCGTTGTCGCTGAAACTGGAGCTGACGCTGGCGCCTGGCAACATCGCATGAAATTCGCTTAATCCTCGCCCGCAGACACAATATCCTCGACATTGTCGCGGGTAAACTACAGGCGACCTTCCATTGAAAGAAACAGGGAACATACCATATTTATGGATGTGAAAGGATAACTTTTGTAAGGGTTTTAACATGAATTTCTGTTCAATATTTCACTTAAATCAAACAAAAACCTTATAATAATAATAATTGTAAAAAATTATTAATTTTTTAATTAATTTTTTTGTAAATATTCTTGCTTTTATATACTTCTTGTAATGCATATACAAGACCCACTGTATTTACGGGCGTCGTTGCATAAAATCAGTTGATGTTTTTGCGATATCTAACCCCTAGACGAGTCCCCCAGGGTGATGGAATATTTAGAAATATTTTCCTTTTAGCCGTTTAAGGACAGGGTATGGGTATCCTCCTCTAATAAATGAATTTATTGTTATGTCTCCGTGGGTAATACACGGCGTATGCGTAATGCATTGAAAGCAATGGCAGCTCAACAGAATGATTTCTCTTTCCTCTCGCCCATTTTTTGTTCGTTTTTTTTTTTTATAAATGCTGCTCATCAATTTCGATAGGAGCCCGCACCTGTTCACCGGATGAATATGTCTGCAAGAGTGGAGAGGGACAGTGTGTTCCTTTGGCCTGGATGTGCGACCAGAGCAAGGACTGCAGCGATGGCTCCGATGAGCACAACTGCAGTAAGAATAATCTGTGAATTGATTTCACATTTTTTGAGTTGAAAACATTCTTTTGTTTTAAAAAATTCAATTGATTACATTTTTGGTTAAAATAAATACGATTCCCAAATGTATGGTTTTCAAAGAACACTTTTAGGTTGTTCTTCAAGATGTTAATTAAATTCTTTTGCATATTCTACGCAAATATTTGTTTAAATTTTACCCAGATGAAAATAAATACCACTTACCTTTCGTGTGCATTTACATTTGACCTTCCCTGTCCGCCCCCTTTGTAAATGTATTTATTTACTTAGTTCGATTCTACTTAAGTTGAGAGAAAAATTGCTTCAGTTTCCCTTGAGTTTCCTTTGCTTATACAAATAGTTTTTAATTTCCATTCATCTGTAGCTGCATTCCGAGGCAACCTCATTCAGAGCTCCCCCATTTGCCCATCCTCTCATCCTCAAGTAAGCCTCATTGCTAACTTATTTCAACTATTGAGGCAACCGCACTTCATTTGGCTTTTGGTTTTTAGTTGCCATTCAAGTGAGCTTTCTGCCGGCTGTGGCCAGGACTCCCAGTGACCCCGAAGCCCGAGTGAAGTGCGGATAATCATTGCTTTAATGTATTTAAAACTTAGTTATTGGAAAAGGGAAAATAGCTTTGCATGTTGAATTTATGACCTAAAAGCTTTTACATTATTTGAGAAATAGAATCAAGTAATTCTACTATGTATTATCACGACGATGCATTAATTACTCTCCAAGTCTTAATCCTCAAGAGCAAACTTTACTTTCTACTAAATTCTTGCTTCCCCATCTTCAAACTCCCCAAGAAACTCGATTCCAAACTAATCATCGACTTCATTGCGCTTCGTCATTTTAAATTCCCCGAGAAACTCCAAACTCATCGACTTCACTTCGCTTTTGTCCTTTTTTGTTCGACCCTCATTTGTTTGCAACCTCCTTTCCGTGGCGAGTGTGTTCCTAAGTATCCTTGATAAATTCCCCAGACCAGACCTGTCGCTCCGATGAGTTCACCTGCGGCAACGGACGTTGCATCCAGAAGCGTTGGAAGTGCGATCACGACGATGACTGCGGCGACGGATCCGATGAGAAGGAGTGCCCGGTGGTGCCCTGCGACCACGTGGCGGAGCACACCTGCACCAATGGGGCCTGCATTGCCAAGCGGTGGGTCTGCGACGGCGATCCGGACTGCTCCGATGGCTCCGATGAGCGGGTGAGTGAATAATACACGCCATAAATTCCCATTTCCGGTGGGGTAAAAAATAACAGAAAAGAAATTCCCTCCCATTGTTCGCCGTTCGTTTTTCGGTGTTCGGTTAAGCCACATAAATTATGGCCAAGTTGGGCATAACTCAGCGCCTGCCAGCTTTGGCAGCTTTTGTTGTCAACGCAGGGCACGCGTAAAATTGCATTTTTGCATGCTTAGAGGGGCTGCATAATTTCCGGGACATAGTTCTGCCTCAGAGCGAAAAGTTTCCCGAAACTGTGAGGGCAGCAAACTTTGTCCGGTGCCGAGGAATAGGTTTTGTTTTTCACAAGAAAAAATGGCTTTGCTAAAACCGCGCTTAAAAGTAAATAGTTATTTGAAATATTTACTTTTGTACTTGGATATTCTATAAGCAACTTTGCTTGTAGTTATTTTCAAGTGGAAATTTTTTAAATGTTTTTATTTTTTTTGTTTTCTCCCCTCCCTTTTTAGGCCTGTGCAAATGTGACCAAAACAATCACGCCCTGCTTGCCGCACGAGTACCAGTGCAAGGACCGCATCACCTGTTTGCATCACAGCTGGCTCTGCGACGGCGACCGAGACTGTCCGGATGGTGACGACGAGCATACGGCCAACTGCAAGAACGTCACCTGCCGGGCGGACCAGTTCCAGTGCGGAGATCGCAGCTGCATACCTGGACATCTTACCTGCAACGGGGACAAGGACTGCGCCGACGGCAGCGACGAGCGGGACTGCGGGCTGAGCTTGAGCCTGGGATCCGAACAGGGAGCCTGCAACTCCACCAGTGAGTTCGATTGCGGCGGTGGCCAGTGCATCCCTCTCTCCAAAGTCTGCGATAAGCGGAAGGATTGTGCCGATGGCGAGGATGAGCCGGCGGGCAAGTGTGGTGTCAACGAGTGCGCCTCGAAGAACGGCGGCTGCATGCACCACTGTGTGGACCTGATGGTGGGCCACCGCTGCGAGTGCCACGAGGGCTACACGCTGTCCGCGGACAAGCGGAACTGCCAGGACATCAACGAGTGCGAAACCCCCGGAAAGTGCTCGCAGATTTGTGTCAACGAAATAGGAGGCTTCAAGTGCGAGTGCGAGGCGGGGTACATGAGGGATCCCCGCAACCACACCAGGTGCAAGGCCAGCGAGGGCCATGCCTCTCTCCTGTTGGCCAGGCGCCACGACATCCGAAAGATAGCCCTCGACCATATGGAAATGACCTCCATTGTGAACAGTACAAAGGCAGCCACTGCCCTGGATTTCGTTTTCCGCACGGGGATGATCTTCTGGAGCGATGTGACCACCCAGAGCATATACAAGGCGCCCATTGACGAGGGCAGCGAGAAGACCGTGGTGCTGAAGCAGTCCTCGGTCACCTCGGATGGCCTGGCTGTGGATTGGATCTACAACCACGTCTACTACACGGACACCCACAAGTGCACCATCGAGCTGACCAACTTCGAGGGCAGCATGGGCAAGGTGCTTGTGGAGGACTCGCTGGACATCCCGCGTTCCATTGCCCTGGACCCCATCGAGGGCTGGATGTACTGGTCCGACTGGGGCGCCTCGCCGCGCATCGAGAGGGCGGGCATGGATGGCTCCCACCGCACCACCATCATCAGCTACGATGTCAAGTGGCCCAATGGCATCACCTTGGACTTGGTGAGGAAGCGCCTGTACTGGGTGGACGGCAAGCTGAACATTATTTCGTCAGCCAACTATGATGGCTCTCAGCGGCGCCAGGTGCTCTACTCCGGCGAGTACCTGCGACATCCCTTCTCCATCACCACCTTCGAGGACTACGTCTACTGGACCGATTGGGACAAGCAGGCGGTCTTCAAGGCGAATAAGTTCACGGGAGAGGATGTGGAACCTGTCACAGCTGTGCATATGGTAAGCTTTTCTATTGATTATTGTTTACTGATTTTAAGAGCCACAATTTGTAGTGTTCCTTATTTCCTTCCTTGTATACAATTCCCAACAATTGTCTCCTTTTAGCTCCAGCATCCCATGGTGGTGCACGTTTATCACCCGTACCGACAGCCCGATGGCGTTAACCACTGCCAGTCGGTCAATGGCCACTGCTCCCACCTCTGCCTGCCAGCGCCCAGGATTAACGAGCGGAGTCCACGCATATCCTGCGCCTGTCCCACGGGCCTGAAGCTGATGGCCGATGGCCTCATGTGCGTCGAGGATCGTAAGTATTCAAGTGCTTATGCCACATGCTTCTGATTTAACCTGCATGGCATGAATTTTGATTTAATGCTTACACTAACACAATGAATCGCAATTCCCAAATCCTTAAATACCCGAAAATACTAAAAAAAATCCGGCATGACTTGCAACCGCATGCAGCTCTTTACGAGGCTCCCAGCACGAAACCCCCGCGAGCCCGCAAAACGAAACCGAGACCGAAATTCCCTGTGCGGAGACTGCCCACCGGTGTCCAGGTGGGACATGGTGACCATCGGATAGGAGGGAACGTTGATCTCGGGCAGACCACTAGGCTGCCCCTCTTGGCTGCCGCGGCGGCGACTTTTGGTAGGCCTGAAAATCCAGTTGTGTGTGTTCTGTCCTTTGTCTTCCTGTGAGGGGACAATCCAAGGGGTCCTTGTGTTGTGTCGTCCTCATATCTGTATATTATTATATATGTTGTCTGGGAAGTCGCTTTACTCTTAATGTTGTTGTTGTGTCGGTGAATGTCCTGGAATTTTGTCATTGTTTCCCTTGCATCGTTAAATACTTAAGAAAAGAAGCCATCATCGAAGGAGAGATTGTTATGAAATCAACATTAAACAGACGTCAAATTGAAGTTGTTTAAGGTCCGTGAACCCAAACATTTTAAATACAGAATAACTTTTAAAGTTGTCATTTTTTCCACAATTTCATTCCATTATTTATGAGATGCAAATCATTCAAGTATTACTTCCCTCTTGTTGAACCCAACCTGTCCTTCAATGTAAAATTTGTAACAGAAGGAAAAACGAAGAGGAAACGAAGAGAGAACTTCATCAGCAGGACGTCAACGGAAAATTTTGATTAATAAATGCCATAGAGGGGGATAACTTTGATAGTTATCCTTTCGAATGGGTTGACAACCCAGCGACTTCCTCTCCATTTATACGTCCCTCTCAACTATGCTTTTCACTGTTCATAAACACTTTCGTGAGATTCAGATTTATTGCAAGCGTATTAATCAAAAAGCTTGCCTGGATCCGCACTCAACCATAGCCCCTTTGTGTGGCACCCCAGCCAACAACATTTGCTTTGTCATGGCCCACATTAATCATCATCAGAGCAGCCCCCATCCTTGACAGTTTCATAAACGCCATCCGGATTGAGCCACTTGCATCGGGGCCAACCGCAAGTAGGCAGGCAATGGGCCAACACTGCAATCGAGACCCCAGGGGAGGCCCACGCCCACCTCCTCCCAGTACCAATCCCAAACCACCAACCCTTAACCCAACCCACAATTCCCAGCCGCAAAGTATGAGGTTAATATCAAGGGGAAATTCGCCGCCAGTGTTTGCTTTAAAGTGCGGCTCAACTTAATGTTGATAACTTTTACTGTTTTGACTAGCAAGAAGTCCTCCCACGACGCCATTAAACGCGATGCGTTAACGATGTCATTACGCTGCCATTTCCATTCTCAGTCCCATTCCCACTTTCATTCCCATACCAAATCCTATTCCCAATCTAAATCGGCGGCGGCCGCTTCTTTCGCATAAAAGTTTGAGCCATCAAAGGCGCGAGCGCGTTTAAGTGTTTATTTGCGCCTAAATGCGCACTTTGAGCGATTTGATTGAAAATTCCTCCGCATCCTTGCCAGTGGGTGGCGGCGGTCCTAAGCCGCTTGGATTCTGATGTTGAATCCCTCTTTCGCTTTGCTCTTTTATTGCAATGATTTCCGTTTTCTTTTTTATACAGTCTTCCCTTTTGTTTATCATTGCCGAAGGTAGTAGCAGCATTGAGGCCCCGTCATTGTGATGGAGATGGAATAAATCTTAAAGGGGTGGGCGGCAAAGGCTTGCCTGAAAGAAAAACTCCTGACAGAGCCCAAAAATAGAAGCCTTTCTTTGAAAAAAAATATATAAGGCTTGGCATTTTTAAGACATGAGTTTTTCTTAAGAAAGCGAAAGGGCTTAAGAACAAGGCTTGGAAGGGCTTATAAAAACATAAAATTTGAATTAAAATGTGTGTTTGGTATTTTTTGTGTTGTAAATTAATTAGGAAATATTTATAGCTGCCTATGTAAGGTTCTTAATTTTATTAAATCTCTACTAACTTGGTTTAAAAATTGAATTACTAAAAAACTAACCTCACACCAATAAGTTTTGCCATTTTATACTCTTTGTTTTTATGTTTTCGTTTGTTTTGGCCAATATTCTCCTGTAAAAAACGACCCTAATCGGAAAGCATTTTTATCCACAGTTGCCGACCAGCGCCCAGTGAAAAATCAAACCCAAATCGAACAGACCACAGCGCCCAGTCCGCAGCCGGATTCTGGCTTCATAGCGCTGGTGGTTATAGCCAGTCTCAGTGGCTTTGCAGTTCTGCTATCGGTGGTGAGTTTTGGGCAATCAAGGCTGATTGAAATCTGGCTGGAAAACTAATCGATTTGTCTCCCGGAACAGCTCCTGCTCATTGGCTATCGCTACTGCAGCAAGCGACGCATCAACTCGATGAACTTCGAGAATCCCATCTACCGCAAGACCACCACCACAGAGGATCACTTCAGTTTGCGCAAGAATCTGCCGGCAAGGATCTACGATCACACCAGTGTCATGGACGAGGAGGTGGGTTTTTGTATACTTTATTTTTTGATATATTGAATATATAACATTTTATGGGACATTGAACTACAATAAATTTAATTACAGTACTCACCCGTCATTGGCATATCCTCGTATTAGTTTGATTCCTTTGTTGGCATCATCGTGTGGCATGCAAATAGGACGATTCTTTCGCTTGGTCCTTGGGGAAGATGAAAGACCAAAGTTGACACGAGACCCGCGGCTAAAAAACAACAACAACAACACGCCTGAAGACTGAGCAACTCTGTGTATTGTGTAAATTAATTATTTTAAAATTTTAAGGCACGGCAAGGACAAGGCGGGTCACTTGGGGGGCGCATCCTTAAAGGATGCTGTACAAAATACTATGTCGCAGAGTTCTATCACAAAACAAAAAATGAGAAATTAGTAACGAGAAAAGTAAAACAAAAGAAGTTTAAGAGAAATTTAATTGCTAATTATAAATTACATAGTTCCAAACTGTATATAGCTGTAAGTGTGCATTATTTTTAAATGAAGCGAATTAACTATAGCTATACGTATATATGTATGACAAGAAAACATAAGGATCGTAATTATTATGGTCTACTATTAGAGCAAGTTGAGAAATTATATTTCTGTTGGCGAGAAGCAGAATCGTTTTATTATATTACCATTATTACTACATACGTATTAGCCTTTTGTTAACTGTATTTGTTAAGTGTACATACATATGTATATGTTTCCCCACTAAAAGATACATGATTAATAATAATAAACTCAAATATACTTATGTGTAGTGTATCTCTATGTTGAATTTTATTGCTCAAAGGGTGGTAAGTATCCTTTGGTACATTTTCAAATCATGCAATTAGTATAAGTATAAGTAAATAAAATAAATAATAAAGCATTCAAGCTGACCGTAAGATTTATGCGTCTGAAAAGTTAAAAAAAGACTCATACGACACGTTGGCCAGCTCGAATTTCAATAAGGAAAATTCTTGACCTAGAAAGATTTCTGTAGAGGTTTAATATCAATAAAAATTAGTGGAATAATTTATTTTAAAATAACTTATTTCCAAAATTTTTTACATTTTCCCTTATATACATTTTTAAAGAAATTCCATACATAAATTCCCCTTTAAATACCACTGTGCCAGATAAATTATTCTCCATAAATTCTTATAAATTCAATTGATTTATCGGCGGAATATGCAGAGGTATATCAATTAAAATTTGAATAGGCATATTATCTTAACAGCCTTCAGATCGGAGCCTTGACTTTTGACCTGCGCCAACAGAAACAATTTAGACCTGCAATTTCACAAATTGCCTGTCGCGGTAATTGGGCCTAGGAACGGCGCGATCGAATAGAGGCCAGTAGAAGAACACACCTCCACATCAAAATATATTGTTATACCAGGCCAGCAATAAAGAGAGAGCTCGCCACCATGCTCGCTCTATTGCCCAGCATCAGTTTCAATGTCAGCTGTGCTCCACTCTCTTCGCTTGGGCGTTCTCTTTCGACGAGCCCCACTGATGACGTCGGCCGGAGAGCTCCACATGTGCCGTCAACTAGTTAGCTATCCCGACTCTCTCACCTGCACAGGTGAGATCCAAGATCGGCTTGTACGCGTGGCGATCATCGGTTCGTCGACAAGCGAGCGCTGCCGAATGCCGACCGAAGCGAGACCCGAACAGTACCATTGGCTGCTTGGCGATATCGGCCTGGTCGGGCCGGCAGAGTTAAATCGTCGTGCGTGCCGCACTGTCGTGTCAGTCTGCTTTTCCGCCGTTCCACGCGCCTCAGTAACACCGTTAGCCGAGAAATTTTCGGTGCGCGAAAAAACGTTTCGGAAAGCAAAAGTTCAAAGCAAATAAAAAAGTTCAAGCCCAGGTTTAAAAGCCAGCTCATCAACGCATTTCTCGAGCAGCAACGAGCAAGTGTTAATTGAAAAATAATGTACGAGTCTATTTTAGCCGAACGTTACGTCAATACATCATGTGAAACGGCAGCATAAATTTCCGCACCACATGGGTTGTCTTTTTTTTTTTTGTATAAACGAAATAAAATGAAAACATTAGCATATAGAAATGGTGTCGCCCCACATGCCTATGCTCGCCTGGACTTATCACACCTTACAGCGCTGATAAGCAGCCAACGATATTTCTTTTCAAAAAACATTAAGCCTAAAACAAACAAAAAGCGAGCGACCGAGCTGGCGTGAGGGTTAACGTTAACCCTCGCTTGACCAAAGTCGTCGCCCTTAGTCTGCACTTTTGAGTGCCTAAGTGTTCGTGTGTGTTTTGCGCTTTATGTTTCTCCTATGCTGTTTTCTGCAACATCGTATGATGTTTCTTTTTTTAGTCATCGCCTTTCAGCATGTTTATCGTGCATTTGCCTTGCACTCTCTTTTCGATACATTGCCAAACATATTCGGTTTATTCTGTTTCTTTTAACTTTTACGCCTCGCTCTTTGTCATTCTCTCTGTTTCGTGAAATTTTTTGGCAGCCGTTGCGTGTATTTTCTTGGACTTATTATTTAATAAGATGGCTATATATAAACTATATAACGAATTTGGGAAATCGAATTGAAGTGTAAAAGGGCGTTTGACCCACTGAGCTAAAAAAGTTTTCAGTTTTATTAATTTTTGATTTATTAAAAATATTTAACAAAAAGCAAAAATCCGTATTATTTATGTATTTTAATACAATCCGATAATTTCGTAACCGAATTATTAAAGACTCTAAAAACGCTCAATATTCAATACCTAAAATTTTCTTATTCCATTTATTCTATTCTTTATTATTCTATTGTTTAATAGAAACTCTGTGGAAATTAATGTTGCCGTTTTGGAATTATAAATAAATAAATAGAAAACTTAAAAGTAACATATTTAAGCATCTTTAAAGAGTACAATAAAATCTAAATCCCAAAGTGAATCTCTACCATATCCTTGCAGCTTGAAGAGCGCTTTGTAAAATGGCAACAACTTGCCTGCCGGTATTCACGGAACGTTTTCAATCCACACAATTTATTCCATCCGCAAATGAAAGTGATAATGACGATGAAGTGCCACCGCCTGCGACGCCCAAAACCAGTGCGTTCTTCTTCAGCGCCAGCACCAACTATCACAGCAAAATACAGCAGCTAATCAGCTTTAGCTTCACCTCCTCGTTCCACCTGCTATTCATTACCTGCATCCTGAGCATTAGCAAGTTCTGCAATGCAGCGGCCATAAACGCGGCTCAGGTGTCGGCAGCCGCGCCCAGCCCCAGCGAGATAATGCAAAATCTGAGCGGATCGGCGCTGCTGGAGCGGCTGAAGGCCAGCACTTTGGGGCCACCCCTAGATAGATTGAAACACCTGGCCCCGGCGGCGGCCAACAGCCTGAGCCCTGGAGTAGGATCCGGAATGGGCATTGGAATGGGACACTTTGGCAACTCCATTAATTCGGTGCTCAACGGTAATCCCTTCAAGTTCCTCAACGTTTCCGGGAAAATCGGCACCTCATTGGATATATGTGAGTACTGATCAGTAATTTATATATATGGAAAATTTTTTAGGAGGTCAAAAGGCATTCAAATTCACTTCGGCTTGATTCGAGTTGTAACTTAGATTGTTTATTTAATTAAAAGTTCTACCTAATGCTTTTTAAATATTAAAAATATATTTTAGTTTTAATAATCTGGGACTTTCTGTTATTCTATGAAACTTATTACAATGAATCATTTTTCATAATATATATATTCCTATAAACTATGCATTTTGAGACATTACAAATATGTCAACATCTTTAGCTCTGTCGAAGAAAAATGCAAATGATTAATGGGAAACGATGAGATAATGTCTTATGGGTGGGTTGTCATTTATATTCCTTATATCCAACCCTGTATACTTTAAACTGTAATCTTTATTAATTGAATAAAAGAAAAGAGTTACCCGCTGTCGGCTTTACGTTCTCTGATATTCCCGAGTTTCTCGGAGTGTAAAGGGGCTCCTGTGTTTATTGTTGTTGCCGCCGCCTCTTTCATTTCTGGCGATCATGCCACCAGAAACTGCTATGTACATATATGTACTCCGATTTCCAGTCAGACTCCGATTTAAGCCAGGGCTCCGACTCCCGATCCGAATCCGAGAAGTCCAACTGCTCGCTGGCTCAGCTCAAGTTTTATTTATGCGAAATTCGTTGCCAAGCGAACGGCAAAGCCGAAGCGTCTGGCAGTGCCAGTCAACTCCATTTCCACCTCCATTTCCATGTCCAAGCATTCCGCGACGTCATACGATTTTCAGTCTGAGCTGAGCTCCATTCCCGTAGTAACCCCTGTCTGCTCCAACATAACTTCTGTTCACTCTCTTGCGCTCTCTGAAGCCGAAACCTTTTACTTTCCTCTGCATTCGCCGCTGGCGACACTTAAACAAATTTTCATTAATTTGGAAATTGTTCATTGAACTAAAAAGAGTTGATTGTTGATTCCTAGGGTCTCTTGGAATGTGTAAAAGTTAAAAAATTATATAAAAAAAGTACATCTTGATATGTTTAATTGTTTTTCCTTTACCTAAAATACAAAGAATGTCCTGGAAAGATATTTTTTCATGTAAAACATATTTTATTTCTAAAACCATTTAGCTAAAAATCCTTTAATATTATCTTGAAAAATGATTTGTATTATCTTCGATGAAGATATATTTTTTGTAAATTAAAAGATTTTGTGAAGCTTGCATATCAAAGCTTTGATCCTTCGTATTTCCTTTAAAACTTGATTTCATTACTTTAAATGTAAACAAATATTATATTATTATATTATTTCCTGTAAATTATATATTTTTCGTAAACTGTATACTCTTCGCCTGTTCTGCTTCCCATTCGTAATTATTCCGTTTTATGCTTACTTTTTGTACCGGCCGGCGTCGCAGCCGCATGAAACGAATGGAGCGCCACTTGAAAGACTGTAACTTCGGCGGCGACTCATGTGAAACTCCAAGAGAAAACTCAGCGAGATAGTAAAACGAAGAGGGAGAGAACAACTAAAGAACAGAGGGGAAGAGAGAACGAAAAGAGCAACAAGTGTCCAATTCTTGGAGCTCTTGCCTTTGCACATTGATTAGTCGAAGAAATGCATGGGAATGACTCCAGCACGTGGCAGATAAACATTTACAATTAAAATGAGCTGGAAAAGGCTTGATTTATTTATTGGCATTAGCTATACCTTCTTACTTAGCTTCAAAGTATTTTAATAGGCTAATAAAAATAAAATTTGCTGTACAAACTACCTAAGCATATATTATAAATAATGCCGAACTTAAGGATTTTATTATTTCCCTAAAACGTTTTTTGAAAATTTTTAAAACGTTTTTTTTTTTTAGCAGTTACTTATACTCCTTCACACATATTATTCTATATAATTGAAAAATAATAATAATATTGAATAATTTTAAGAATGAATAATAAAACTAAAAAGTAAAGAAAACGTAGTAAAAATGCCATAGCTAAACAAAAACTTAGTTTGATTGTTATTGCTTAATTAATCAATGATATTTCACATATACATCCACAGAAATTATGCAATAACCGTCAATATTAACTTCTCATAAAATTAATACCAATAGAAACATCAAATAGAATGATGAATTATTTATTTAGGAAGTATTTAGCATAAACTGAAAAATTCAGTAGGGGACTCACCAAACGGTAGACCCTAAGCAACTGTTTTGAAATATTAATGAAACCTTCAACTTGGCAAAAAAAATCCGACTTAAAGCGCTGTGAGTTAATGCCAACGAATGTCAAAGTTAAAAACAAAATTAATAACGCTGGGTCATGATAATAACCAAAACTTAAAGGTTAACAGCTGATGATGATTGAAACTGGGACCACTTGAGTGGCACGCTGTTAGATAAATTGCTATCTAATGGAGGTATAAATAGATGGTTTTATATAGGCCAAATCTATAGATAACCAACCATAAATGCATTTTCGCTGTAAATCAAACCATTTTGCCCTCTAATCAAATTTCAATAAAGTCTGAACAAGCCCTGCTGTCAAATAAATCGTTAGACAGGTTTTAATAGGGGAAATAGGTCACAGCTACTGAGTTAATATAGTATTTGGCAACAATTATTTCCGCCCAGCTAAATATAGAGGCAGCCAAGTCAAAGGAAGGCGAAACTGACAGCTCTCATCCGGAGTCCTTGACAGTTTCAATGTCTGTCTTCATCGGTCGAGAAAAACGTTCATTCCCACGAGGAAGTCTGTGTCAATTTATTTCCAAATCGAACTGAAACAAGTTTCCAGAGCTTCTGTAAAAACTGTCAGAGCATCTCGACAGGCTCTCCCAGCTTGGTCCGGATTTTTATAATTAACTTGGCTAATTATGCCTGGCATTTGCACGTGCTCTGGATGCAACTGTCGTTCGTCCCTGATGCAAACTTCGTCGGTCTCTGGCTCCGACTCTGGACGTTGTTGCATTTTAGCCGACTGCCTTAATTACAAAGGCATTTGCCATTATGTATAATTATGCCGCACAGAAGAAACGCTTTTTGTGTGTTGGGTCTTTATTTAGTTTTTTGAAAACTGGTTTCCAACCCGCACTCTTTAATGGAAGCCAACTAAGTGTGTACTGCAATTGTTCGTGTTCAAGTGACAAATTTCATAAGCGAGGCATGCAAAACACAATCAAGCGCAGGGAGGGAGGCTGTTAACGGCTCTCTGTTAACTGTATCTCAATGCTGGCCTAATGAGAGCTGCCACTCAACGAGGTGTGATGGTCAAGCCCAGCGTACCTTTGTGTTAACCTTCGATTTTTCGTTCCCCCTCGTGGCTCGTTTTCCCTAGAATTTCACTGTATTTTTAATTGGTTTTTTCTATTTCGGGTTTCAATTAAAATATTACGCATACGCAACGTGGTACGCTAGCAGCAGTTGGTCGAGCCAAAATTCAATTACCAAGCAAAAAAAAGGTGGCGTGATGTTGGCTAGCAAATTAGACATGCGCACAACAGTTGAGAAAATTCTCACCAATAGAGATTCCGAATGCATTAGAAATTCCTGAGGGGAGGGTGTGCTATATGGCGCTATAGTAGACCCATCACAATCACAACAAACATGCAATGACGTTGGCGAAATTTCTCAAAAACAATTAAAGAACATCATTCATTATTCGCCAGGTTGTACTGAGTCACAGTGCCGCCCATACAGCTTGGCCGCAAACAGATGTGTGACTAATTGTTGTTATTGTTAATAATGTTGTTTTAGCCGCTTGTTGCTGGTTTTGGTTGAGCTATGACGTTACCGATCAGGCCACCTTTTTCCCAATAAACAGAAACACAAACAGTAACAACATACTCTCTTACCGAAACATGTCAAACGAACTTGTGTCTCTTTTCTCGCCACATTTAAGAGCAACTTTGGTAGTTTCTCTTACGTTTTTCATCTTAAAAGTCGAGGGTTTTTATGGGTTCAAAAGTGACGATCCCCGAAAACGAGAGCCAACAGTACGGTTCTCACATATCCAAAGCACAATGTTCAACTGCTTATACAATTATTTGTTGATTATTCTTTATCATAATTGCAAAGGTACCCACTTTTATCATGCAAGGTGTTATCTTGGTAGCAATGGAAAAATCACACGAATTTTTTTTAAATTTATTTGAAAGTTTGGTGGGAAAATAATGAATTATAAAGTTAGAAATTGAAGAATATTTGTAGTTCCCCTGGTAGTTTTAACCCTAAACCCCTGACTAAGTTCATTACTTTTATGCTAGTCATGCTTAACTATCAAATTTATAAAACGTAACTTACGTTATTATGACAGATACTTAACAGTCATTAGATAAGATAATTGATAAATTTTTAATTAAATATAAAATATATAATATGCATGATTTTATATTTTTTTTTTATAAAAAAACTTTGTAGTATTTAAGATAGATTTATAATTTTGAAGATTTTGTTTACTATTATTAAAATTAATTGCAAAGATTTAGCTGACTTGAAAACTATACAATTGTTTTTATGCTACTCATAATGAATAATAAAATTTATGACTACTACAAACTACGCAACTAGGATTTACTCGGAAGATAACAAACTATTTTAATCTTCCGCTTAATTCGGAAATAAATTTATGACTCAGTTGAAATCCATACTGGCTATAAAGACTTTAATTAGCCCTTGAAAAAAGAACATAAACATTACGTAGCAATAATAAGGCCTGCAAAATCGTAGTATTTCTAGATAGTATTTTCTGGTTAAGCACAAGTAGTTATCTCCGTTATCTGGAGTGTTTAGCAGGCGTTTTCAGATAAGGTTCACAGAAGGGCCAACTAATACGTAAAAAATAACATTTACTAAGAAATAGCTGTGAAATAAACTGATAAAGGGTAAAATATTATTTTTGCAAATTAAATTTTGTTAAATTTATGATTCATTGCTTACAAAATTAAAGTACTTTTTTAACTTTGTAACATTTAGCAGGCTTTAATTTGTATCACTTAATGACCGATTTAAAAAGATGCTAATTTCTTAAACAAACAAAGTATAACAAATAAACCAAATGAACCTCAAAGTCGACTAACACAAATTCTAAGAAGGAATATAAACTCAAGATCAACTAGCAACCCCGAATGACGTAACTGAACCTTGCCCATCCCTAATTAAATTTAAACACTCTGTAAATACTTTATGGTCAAAACAGAAAAGATTAAATGCTTTAAACCAATGCGTAACATTCTTATCAATACGACACGTACACCACGAACGCCTGATAGGTGCAAAGTTCCCGCTATCAGTTTTTGGGTTTCCTCTTTTTTCCCTTTTATCTAAGTGAACTGGAAATATTTTGGCTAATTTGCGTAATTCTGTACTGTTATTGCAATGTTGTACCAGTAGTTGACCGACCACAGGCGAGTCGGAGATTAATCACCAACTATTAATAGGATTGCAGACGTAATCAAATCGGGGCGTAAGGCTAAGGAACAGACAACAAAACAACATCGACAACAACCTTTCTGGCTATTAATAAAGCATTTATATTGATTTGAACTCTGATTGACTTTTGCGCTGATTTCTGTTTATTATTTCGCCCTCTTGGCCAACCAAGACGGCCCTCCTGTCACGCCCTTTGCTGTCATTGAATTAATGGTGCGAAATTTTCATGTGAAATACTCTGTTGGTCAACAACCCAGCGTTCTCTTCTCAACGATTGTGTGATTGATTCCTTGGGCGAGAGCGAGGAATAAAAGAATAAGGCGAAAGTAAAGCTGTTCAATGAACTCCGCATTAAGCATTTAATTGGCCCGTAGCCCGTAGCCTGTAGCCTCTTCTGTTCTGGTCGGCATTTGTGATTCTGTCAATCAAATTGGCGGCTATGACCGTTTGTGGCTGTCGTTGTTCCATCTGACCACGCCACGAATTATTGCCCCACTGATTTAATTTGTATTAAATATATACCACAACGATAACCGGGTGAATTGCCGTGGAAATCAATGTTTGGAAAGGAAATTGATATTTCCCATATTCGATATTCCCCAACACGAATGAGTGAATCCTATTAAATTTCAAACAGGAAATATTTCTATAAATAAACTGGGAGAACTTGTGAATAAAGCTGATTTTCTTAGTTTTTTGCACACAAAAAGCAACCTAAATCAATACCTGCCATGCTTCTTATTTATTAAATTAAACTTCTCTTTAATATTTCATTAAATTGTATCTACATTTTATATATTTTAAAAATTGATCTTCATTTCATAAAACCCATGTTCATTTTATTAAACTCATACAAAATTTCTTCAATTAATAGTTGCCAAAATACACTTTATAGTTTTTAATAATTTAATCATAAGCCATCAGTCATTAAAGCATTAAAGTTTATTAACGCCTCCAGGAAAATCTCAAGTGCACGTTTCATCAATTATTATTTATAATTAACTTAACGGATGCCCAATTCCGATGACATTTTCTGTTTAACCAGCATATGGGCATCGTCAGCCACTATTTAAGACACAAAAGGATGATAGCACACTTTTGAGAATTAAAATTGATGTGTGTAATAATATCATACAAAAGCTATAGCTCTTTTGTGCCGAAGCACTCTGCATGTGTCCATTAAACAATTGCCATAAAAAAGAGGGAAAACATTTCTAGAAGCGCAAATAAATTGCATGCTAAAGTAAATGGAATAAATTTCCTTTTTAGAATTCTTGACGTACATCTGGACTAATCTAAACTCTGCCAAATGGATCGGATGTGGAATTTTCTTTTAATATTTATTTCAATTAAGCTACTAAACGACTCACTTAAAATGCAAATTGCATTGCACATTTACATACAGATTTGTCTACAAAAGCAATTGCAATTTCTGAGCTCCAAACAATTTCACACACACACACCGTGGCATACTCGTACGGGTAGCTGGGGCAGGAGAGCAAACAAAACTCTTTTCATAAATTCAAAATATGTGCGCACATTTTTAATAATTTACGGCGACTAATAAAAAATTTCCAGCTCACAAATGCACAGAAGAAGAAAAGAACAAAAGCGCCCAGAAAAGGGAAAAAATACAAATAAAAATGGCGGGAAAATGCAGAAGCGGGAAATATATTTGGGTAAATAAATACACAAGCATGCATAAAAGGCATGCAGAGTGCAAAGGCGCTGCACGAAGCCGAAAGACAATAAAGAGACGCAAAGGGGAATTATTTTCCTTGCATGCGCCGAATTTCCCATATTACACACGCACAACAAACATCACTTGGATCTGCCGTGCATGTATATGTACCATATGTGTTCCTATCTGGACGTGTGTGCGTGTGGCAATGCCTGACATTTCTGATTTTGTAATTAAATGCGTAAGCGTGGGAAAGAGTGGACCAGTCACAAAAATTGCAAGGCCTATCAATGTTTTAAATACTGCCCTACTTATGTAAGTCCTATGTCTTTTTTCCATTAACAACTTACTTAATTAATAATTATTGATATTAGAGTTAATTGAGGGTATTGTTAAGCCAAGTCTCTAATTTAATATCATTTGCTTAAAGGGTGCTCAGAGGGTTAAGCTATTAAAAAGAATATTTGGAAAATTCCACTGCCACGTGTCAAATTTAAGCTTATGAAGTGCCAACAGTTCAACAGGTCGTATAAGTTATATTCAATGTAAAACTCGCGTAATAAGTATACGTATTACGTATACGTAAATACTTATACTAACTAAAATAGAGACTTAAAAAATTTTTTATATAAATGCAAAAATTTAATCAATGTGAAATAAAAAAATTCCTTCACATATTAACTAAAAACCTAATAAATATAAAATAAACTTCAATATATTTATGTTACCAGTCAAGGTCCACTCTGGACCAGTGCGTGTGGGCTCTTGCCTTTGTGCGTATGCTCTTGCGTGATTGTGACGGTGCCTAAGCAATTGTCAATTTGTGTTAAATGCGCGCAATTAAACGGTAAATGGCACATGGATTGACACAGTCACAGATACAGGAACAGAAACGCACGGTGTAGCAGAAGACCAAACTTGCGACACTTCAGGCATAATAGCGGCACATTAACCCAAGTCAGTTTAGGCTTAGGCACATATGCTAATCGGGCATACGATAAAGACGGAAAATAAAAGACATATTAGGTCGACCGAGTGAAATGTCAAGTTGCCCGTAAAACGATTGATGAGGCAATCCAATCCAATGCCATCCAAACTCGGCACTTTCCAACTAGCTGCCATCAAATTCTCGCTTATTAATTTCCGGGAACTTTCTCTCTGCCCTTTCGGTCTTTTGGGTCCTTTTGCGGTCCACCACCATCACCACAAAGACAAACACCCATTCCAGCCCATTTTAGGTTCTATATATATATGGATAGACATGTGTAAGCGCGCCGCCCTTCGGCTGGATTTCATTATTTACAAGTTTTTGTTTATTGTCAAGTCTCGGCTTTCATTAAAAAGGGTTTTAAGGCTTGTCAACAGACGCCTTCATCGCCATCTCCTTCCCTAGATCCTGCCGCCCTCCTCCGTCTCAGTGTGTGCTTAACGAGCCAAAGTTTTCAACTTAAATTTTAGTTATGAATTTTATTAGGCCCACCCGGGGGAACGACCACCGACTCCGCTCGTGTTTAATTATAGTCTGCGGCTAACCCGAGGATTCCAACTTAATTAATTAATATGCATTTGATTCCTGCAGCGACCAGCCTGTCCAACTTGTGCGAGGAGAAGCAGTTCCACTGCTCCTCCGGCGAGTGTATCCCCATACGGTTCGTGTGCGACGGTGACTCGGATTGCCGGGACCACAGCGACGAGCGACTGGAGCAGTGCAAGTTCATAGGTGAGTACACTCTACGAAAAAATAGTAAAGTAGTATTATTAATTTAAATACTAATTAAATTATTTATGGTGAATGGAATATATTTATTTTAAGTATTACATACAACATGAATTACAAACTACATGCTACAACTAAATATATATATGTATGGGTCTCGTAAATGGTATTTAATTTTTTTAATTCAGTTTACAAATTATTTTTTAATAGAAAGTAATTCTAAAAAATTTCTTTTAATCTCCAGCATTAACAATCTCCTGTTAGTCTATAAAATCAATGTGTTTTCAATCTTTTGCTTTGCAAAAACAAATGTGTGACAGAATTTGTATTTAATTTTCAAAATTCCTGCAGACTCAAAGATCCTTTTATAGTGCCAATAAATAAAGTGCAATTCCCAAGCTTCTCAAGGCTCTTCCTTCCCAATTCCCATTTCTTTTCAATTTTTATCTTTCCGGCTCTGATTAGGCCTTCACTTCAACTGTTGTCTTATTCAAATACACTCGAAAGGTTGCACAAAAACCTCACACTTGAAAGAAATCAACAGCAACAGCCACAGAATGTATTTTCAGGACTTCTTTTTTGTAGCTGTATATTTGCAGAAGCCTTTTAAAGGAAACTTTTGCCAGCGCCAATTTTTTTGCTACTCCTTATTGCTGGTGTTGTTTTTTATTTATTTTTTTTATGTGCGAGTGTGTGTGGGTGTGGTGGCCATGGCCAAGAGCAGGAGATCTACAAAGTCAAGCGCTGGCTACAGAATTGAGTTTGGTATTGGGATTTACGGCGGAGGCAGGACGAGGCCAGGACGCAGCTGTTGCCTGCGAGAACTACGTGCGCTTCCGCTCTAATCTGTTGTCAGTCATTTGTAGTTTTTCAATTTGGAAATGTCACAGAACTAACCATTTACTTGGTCGCTCGGCCAAAGCCCTCTGCGTGTGCTGTTTGCTTTGGTATTGGTTTTGGTGTTCCTGCCATTTGTTTGGCTTCGCTGTTGGGTAAGTAACAACTGGCTGTTTATTTAGTGTCATGTAGGCAGGACTCGAAATTCCCAAAATACCCCCCCTCCGCTCTCCAGCTCCAGCAGCTGAATTTATTTTTGTTAAATTTCTAAATTCCCTCTATTTCTTTTATTAGGCCCTGCATTTAATTTAAGTTCGGTTAGCAGACCAGTCTGTTTCCAAACACGGTTCGTTGAGCTCGTTTGCCAGGCTTTTCCGAATTTTCAACGTTGCCTACTTTCAGGCAGCAGTGCTTAAAACACTGCCAGCCGTAAATATTGGACATGTTGTGGCGGCTGTTAAGTCTTTAAGCACAGCACCGAGCTTAGCCGCAATTATATACAGTATATAAGAATACATGTAGTAGAATATATGTAGTACGAGATAGAGGGACTTAAGTTGAGCACCGCCTGGTACTGGTGAATTACCAAGACCCAGGGCAAGTCGACTGAAGTCTTTTTCGGGGGCACTGCAAGCAAGTCAAGTGCAATCCAACTAAGCCATTGCATCATTCTAGCCCAGACTGGGCTTCGACCATAGACAAACTGGTTGGGAAATGCTCAAAACTGATTGGCTTTAATCGCTCAAAGAGTAAAAGCTCAATGGAACTCTATTGGATTACAATTTAGACAAAACACTTTAAGTGCCACTGGCTGCACTACTATCAATATTAAATTGGTATCAGTAAACCAATTTTGGTCTAGGGAAAGGTTGAAATCTATTATAGCAATATAAATTCAAGAAATATAAGAAAACATGGCAGGCAAATTGTTGTTTGAGTTTAATAAACTTATCATGTATAAAGTTAAAATGCTATTAATGTTTAATGTAATTTAACAACTCAATACATACACATACTAAATATTATCTATTTGTTAAGGTAAGCTAAAAGTTTGGAATAAATCAATCCTCAATGTAGTTCAGGAATTCATACAATTGAAAATCTTTCTGTGTTTTCGTCCCGTCTTGATTTACATGGATTAAGTGTCAGCCCACTAGACCTTGAATCATTAGGAAGCTTATCTAGCGAATATATATACCATTTCCTGTACTGCACATTTAAATATTTTAAACTTATTTTGAACTTGTTTATTAGGTTCCTAGGAATCACGTTTAGTAAGAACTGATTGCTTTTTTGCTTAATAAGCATCTATAAATTAAATTAAAATAAGCTAACGACAGCGGATACAGTCGGGGTTTTTCGTTTTTTTTTCTTAAACTTTGCTCTAATCTGAAGCTTAAATTGCGCCTCAAAAAGCGGATTGAGTACAGTTAGGTCGTGAGCGTGGTTCTACATAATTAAAGTTCTTCTGCCCACAATGAGGAAATGCGGTTTAAACTTGACCCACAATCGAGATGGAAGAGAGAACTGCGACCGAAGCAGACTAAGCCGGATCTCTATAAAAAAATAGTCTTAGTTAGGGTCTTATCAGCGCCCGTCCAATCGAGTAAGTCGTCGCCTTTGATTAATTAGACGCCACTTATAGCACTTGAGATTATTTGGGTGTTCGATTGACAAGAGGGTCAGGGGGCTTCGTGTTTTATTTTTCCCATTTTTAGTTGTTTTGAAAAATCGCCGACTAATTGCGCACAAATTGTAGCCCTCAATTGGACGGATTTCGGGGGATTTTAAATGAGTCTCATCCGAGTGAGTGAGCAGCTTCTCGTCTGTCACTCAAACTGGAACTCAAAGTGAGTGAGCTCTGAGTGCGCACGCCGAGTGGAACTCTTATCAGTCCGCCTGCAAGCTTCTGTGTGTTGGAGTCTGCCAAGTGGGGATGGCACCACATCTCGCCAGATGAAACGAGGACCAAACTGTGAACTCAGTCTGCGTCGAGCTCTGCAAAGCAACGGACGTGTAAGCCAGGATAACGGAGACTTTAGGACTCCGAGGCGGCAAAAAATAAATAATTTCGTACAGAAATCAAATTGTGAGAAGTGTTTAAATACAACGTGGTTTTACAAAGTGTTTCTACGAAGAGTTGTAAACATAAATTGTGTTAAATATTTGGCAAATATTTTAGAGATTATTTAACAAAATTTTATAAAATATTTATGCTAAGAAGAGTAACTCGAACAGCTGTTATCGGCCAGCAAAAATCAATGGCAAGGCCAAATTGGGCCGTCAAACGTTGGCAGGCCAACTAAAAACACTTTGCTGGCGTCGCTTTGGCGGTAACATCAAAAGGCAGCAGCAGCTTTTCCCTTAAAAACGGAAGCTTTCCCCTGCATGAGTGTGTGTGCGTGTTTTCCTTTTTCCGCTTTTTGTTTTTTTTCACGCTTCTGCGCGCCACTTTTTATTACATTTTCATTTAGCTCTTTCGACGCTCTTATAAACGCTCTTACAGCCGCTAAGATAATTTGGTTGTGATTTTGGCAACATTGAGCCTTTATTTTGAATCGGATTACTGAACTTGACACCAAAGGCAAGCCAGAGATAGAATTCTGTCTCTTAAATTGCATTAAAAAATCACTGTTAATATTCACACTTTTTCTTTTCACGCTCTGTTCCGGCTTAATCCGCGATAATTGTTATTTATATATTTTTATAATATTTCATTTAAAATTCCCTCCTGTGTGTGAATTTGTGAGCGTCATAATTCCCGTTGACATGTCAAAGTGCAAAATTGCAATTAAATGTAAACACTCGACGGCGGCTTAACTTGCAGTTCCCTTGAAAAATAATTTTCCCTGTCTGTCCGAGGATTATGTGAAGTTGTGATAACACGAGAGAACACATTAATAATTTATAAAACAAAAAATCACACAGGCAGGCATTAAAAAAGAAAAAAGTGGCTTAATTAAAGCATTAAATGGAAAACGGTGAAAACATGAGAAACAAAGAAATATCTCAATGTGCAGTGCAAACAAAGAAGGCAATAAATAAAATATAATTAAGTATTTAACAATTTATAAATGCAAGCTTATAAAAAACAAACAAAAAAAAAACACAAAATGTGCAATGACTTGGAAGGCTAAAAAATAGTTTAAATTGGAAAGAGCTAATATTTGTATAAAAAATATAATTCAAATGAAAATAAAACTCTATTCAATTGCACAAATTAACTCAAACACAAATGCTGGCTCAAATATTTTCCTAGATTGAATTATAGTGAAACAAACCATTAATAAATCATAAAGCCTACGCATAAATTCAATTTAAACGCTTGAAATAAAAATCTCACCGATGAAACACCAATTAAACTGGCATTTTCCCGGACATAAATTTTCATATTGTTTATGAGCGGAAAACTGTTGCCTACTTTTGAGTAACTGCCACTGCTGCAGGCCGTGCTGCTGCTGACGTAATCATGACGTTTCCGGGTGCCATTTTTGCTGCTGGCCGACCGACAGACCGACCACTTGACTGCCATTTAAAATAATTATGATTACATACTCGAGGCAGCAACAAACCCGAATAAACAGCAGTTTAATTTAATAATTTAGCCGAACACTTTGGGCCAGAACATTATCACCTACGCCCGCCGAGTGTCAGAGTTCCGAAGAACCGACATGGGACCAATACGCAGCAGCATCCTGGGCTGCTCCTTCCTGCTTCTCGTCACAGGATTACTGCCGCTACAGACCGCCGGTGGCACCTTACTCGTTGTTGGACGCGGAATGGGTGAGTGGGCGTGGGCTTGGGCCTGGGCTGATAATTCCAAGCAAATCAGATTAGCAACAAGATAATAATAAGAAAGCAGCTTATTCTTTTTTCTTAAGCTAGATGCGATTTATTTGTTTTTATAAAAATACAAACAAACAATATAAGTTTAGTTTCAATTTAAAAATATTTAATAAAATTACTAAAGAAACCAAACTGAACTTCCGGTTTGAAATATATATCTCCAAAGTTTGTATACTTATCAGTTCACCCAGTGACTTTTAAATAATGAATGAATTAATACATTAATTTTTATCACAATAACATTCCATTCAAGTTCAAGGACTACTGACCCCTCTTACAGATAAGCCTTTATTTCTTAATTTATAATTCCCCGATATTATTAAGAGTATTTATATACTTAGTTATGGCTTCATTTGCTACTGGCAAGAAAAGACCATCATCAATTAGTAGACTTGACATTTTTCAGTATTCTATTATCTGGAAATTGTTTACACAAACATCTAAAGGAAATGATTCCCTGGTCAAGTATTTTGATATGAAATAAGAAAAAACCCGGGAGCCCATTAAACGCTACGAAGCGAAGTTCAATTTACTGTTATTGTCTGTACTAAGTATTCCGAGAGTGGGTGTTATCTTTTATGCATGGGCGTGGCACATGGGATATGGCTGTGGAAGTGGAAGTGGCAGTGGGATGTGGGATGTGGGATAAACCCAATTCGAGTTCCACTGAGATGACAAAAAATAATGCCTATCGACAGGCCAAAGCGGAGAAGTCAGTAAATAAATAAATAACTTATAGGCAACTAAACTGAGGATGGCCATTAACAACAGGGACAGAGAGAGAGTGAGCGAGTGAGAGGGGATCTAAGACATCCAGGGATACGGGATTTGGCTGCTGGCAGCGTTAAGTGCCCTGCCGCGACGCTGCGTTACCCAAACGCCATGTTACCCATACGCCACGTTACCCATACGCCACGTTACCCATACGCCACGCTCATACGACGCGTAAACAACAAGAGACAAAGGACAATACACACCAGAGAGAGGAACCAAAAAAAGACGCTTACTGACTTTTAAGCAGCTTGTACAGCATGTGGTGTAGATTGCTATATACACACAATGCTGCCACATATATATTCTACATATATCGGTCATGGGTATGTTAGTGTTCGATATCGAAGGCATAAATATTCATGCAGCACATTTGGAAAAAGCAGACAGCTGATAAGCCCGCCGCCACTCGCCTCCACTTTCACAAAGAATGTGAAAAATCTAAAAAGGGAAGAAAAAGAACGCTCTTATGGCACATCTATATATGTGTATTTGCCTTCTTGCTGGATTTTGCGAGCTGACTGCAGACCTAAGATAACTCCAGTCACACACACTCACACATCCCTGGCCTTGTTCCGTTCCATCCTTAGACCTTAGCCCCGACTTGTCCTGCCTCTGCCTGCCTTCCCCCGAAAGCCATAAATTATGTATGCCGCACATTTTTAAGCGCAGCAATCTATCGAAGTTGCTCGATCCTTAGTTCGCCAGGAATTCACAGAAATGGGAATTACTTTTCAAATATTTCATGGCACCAGCACCGCCGCCTGGCACTCTGCGATCCAATTTGTTGGCCTGGCTTTCCCAAAAAAAAAAAAAACAAGTTTATTTAGCATATAAATTGCTAAACATTTAAAGTGCAATTTAAACCGACTTTCGCGGACATTTGTTGCACTGTCTATACAGCAACAGTTGCGATATGACGGCTATATATGAAGGGAGAGCAAAAAAAGAAGGCCGGAATATAATACTTTGCCTCATTAGGGCGCGACTCTCAATCTCTGCTGTGCGAATGATTTATGATGCATGGCATTGTCTCGTGTACCCCAGGCCAAAAACAAACCCTTAGCTGCCCCATTTCCCGGCTCCTTTTTTTATTGAAATACTTGAGGCAGAGTACAACTTCAATAAAGTGGAAAAAGGTGCCATAAACAACAAGCGGCGAGCCTTTTTTTTACGATACAGCCCGCTGTGTGTGCGGAAGACGATACTTCTCTAAACAAAGGCAGAAAAATAAATAAATAAAGTGCGCGGATGGGGCAAAAAAGGAAAACAATTGTAAACAGTGGAAAAAAAGGAAAATCCCCTTAACTGTGGCACAAATTTTTCATTTATTTATTGAGACGAGACAGGGAGAGACAGCAGCCGTAGAGGGGGGATTCCCCGATGAGGAGGGTCAAATAGAATGGGCGGCAAAGTGAAATTCACTTTTACATTTTCCGTATTCCTGCAACTTTTTCCTCCGCTGCCTTCCGCCGTTTAAATGAATCGGACAATTCAATTTATGCTCTGCCAGACAGACAAACTTCATTAGGACATCTTCCCGACCTCCCAGGACGAGTCGCAGTCCCACTCAGAAATCAATGAAAACCAATATTTCATTTTGTATCTTTTTATTTTCGATTGTGTTTTTTATTACCTGCCCCAAGCTATATGAAAGAGAATTCGGAGAATATTCAATAAACGAAATATTAAAGAGACTTGTGACACCTAAATTAATCTGATTTTAGTTTTCTGCAACACATTTAATTTATAACCATTGACGTCTTCGGCTTTAACTCCGAATTAATCCTTACATTTATTCCACAAAAGTATTTGTTCCCCACAAAGGAAGTGAGAAAAGCGGAGATTGGGAGAATGGCAAATATCAGAAAAGTTTTAATGCTCCAAATCGATGAATGACCGCAGAACTTTTTTCCACCATTTCCCTTGGACACTTCCCAAGTACAAGACAACTTTTCCTAGCACTAAGCTATGGCCGAAGCCTGTAAATGAGCTCGGGGAGTGGGGAGCTTTTCCAGAGGGGGCAGGGAGTTAGCTGCATTGTTACCAAAACTTTGTTGAGGTTAGTTCTCCGTGTGTCTGTCTGTATGGAAAGTTTGCGATGTATTTGCTTTGGCTCAAAGTCAACTGACTTTGTCACTTGTGTTGCCCTCAGTTGAGATTCCGTTGCATTACCGCTTAATATATATTTGTGGAGATTCAGATAGCTAAGCAGAAGCAGCAGGACCACCACCAGGTGTGCCATTAATTATCGCCCTTAAAAAGGTGTCCCAAGGTGTCGTCAGATTTTACCCCCGTTGCGACAGGGAAAGCACTTTAAATGAATTGCATAATCTGCAGGGTGTTGAGCTTTCCACCCTCGATCCTTCAGGGCTGCTCCTACCTGTGCTAACGGGAATTAAGAGCCTGTCTGGCGAGGAGCACACCCCGCCTGCTTCCAACTCATACACCGAACTCCATGTTGTCGCGACGCGGCAGACTGTAAATAATGAAGTTTGCTTCTGCGTGGCAAGTGGCAGAGCATCTGCTAAAAGTGCTCTTAGGCACAGGAACAAAAAATTCATGCATATACTTAGATATATAAGTATTTACATACTTACTTACACAAATGGTTGTCCAAATATCAACAAGGAAATTTATGAGATTTACTCCAAGGAAAAGTTATACACAGACAAAATAGGAAGTTTTAAAAGTGAAGTAAAACGAATATGACCTAGTTTTCTAACAGTTTATGGTTTTAGTAATATTTTTAAACATATTTTATTGAAATAAATTGATATATTCTTTTAAATTGTATTCATTATATATATTTTGTTCTATTCTTTCTCTGTAAGACCAGAAAAACAAATTGCTTGTGAAGAATACATATCTGTGCTTAGGCCAGGAAAATGTCCATTATTTTCCGCACAATTTTCTGGCAATGACAGACTATTTATGACTTAATAAATAAGACATTTATATATTTTGCTTGAAATAAACTGTAATCAAAGGTAGACGTATTAATTTCCGCTGAACTTCGCTGATGATTTTCCTTATTAAGCTGAGACTAAACCAAACCAGTCTATAAAACAAACCAGACTTCTTCCCCCACACACCACGGGGAACACATCAGCCTAATTCCCAGTCTCAACCCCGTTTTAATGTTCTTTTTTGGGCGCTAAATGCTGCTGTCTAGGTAAATACGCTACGGAACGTTTTTGCCATTCCAGCTCGCAGTTTCCATTTCCCATTTCCCGGGACTCCCGGACTCCCCTTCGAGCGCAAAACGCAGAACGTGATGCGCATTTTTCGCACTGCGGCGGCTGTGTGGATCTGTGTGCGTTCCAGTGGGTCCCTAGGTTTGGCTTTGGCTTTCTGGATTCCAGGGGGTTCCCGGAGCTTCGTGGGGCTTCCCGGGGGCTATAGTTGCTGCTGTAGTTTTCGACGCCTGGGGAGTCAGATGTACTGCCACAAAAGTTGCGCTTAAGTTTATGGCAAACGACTCCCGAAGAGAAAACTTTACCCGGGGGAGCAGAGCCGAGGAGCTCCTCTTAAAGCCATGTCGAACGAAATGCAGATGTCATTCGGGGGAATTCATTTGAATTAAGCTCCCAGGTGTTTGAGCACTTGTATGAGCGTCTACAAAAGGTGCAACGTTTAGGGAAGCCCCCACACGGAGCCGTGCATCGAGTTGAGAGTGAATACGTGAAAATTGGTGCCACGGGAATTATTTAAAAGCTTAGGTATTCCCGTTAATAGTTATATTTTTACATTTGTTAACTAAATTTTCTGGAATCTTTGAAATAAAATAAACATGAGAAGTATCGATGTAGTTGCCAATTTTAGGTGAATATTTAAGCAACTATTAAAAATGCTGTCAGAGTCTCTCTCAGATTTTATTTACTTATTTAAAAACACTACACCTGCATTTTCTAGAAATTGTACCAATTATATTGCCACACATGAATCGATGGTTTCCATTTTCGAGTTTATTTTTTATTCAATTTCTGTAGAAAAACAAACTAAAAATGAAAAGTGCTATTTACCCATTTTACTGCCATTCGATATTGCTACTTTCCGGCTGCCGGCCAATAAATATTTTTGGCCAACAGTGGCTTACAACACTCCGCTGTCAATTGCCTAACAAGGCAAACGTAACTTCATCAGGCATTCATTTTATCTTTTAATTGCATTTCCACCACCCAACAAATTGTTTTCCTTCAAAGACAAACACAACATAAAATGGGCGTAAATATTGGGAATATACATACATATTTGGTTAGCCTTTTAGGGACTCTTCTTCTTAGTGACTTAAATAAAAAAAAACATGCAAAGTCGTAAAATAAAATCAGCATAAAATGTGGCAGAAAACTATTTCCACTAAGGCATAAAACAAAGGACGAACGCTGCAGCGCAGGAAGCAGCCGCAGGAACATAAAAATCACATTTATTTTTGACACAGTTAACCATTCAAGCATTAAAAAAGTTTTGAAAGCCATGCCCCGCATACATATCAATTTATATATATATTCATGGGAATATTCTATCGAAGCCATTATCTGCGGCAGTTATGTAAAATTGATTTCCAACATTTGCCTTTGCAGAATCAACTTGCACCACGGAGCAGTACCGCTGTGGCAACGGGAAGTGCATTCCGCAAAGATGGGTCTGCGATCGGGAGGCGGACTGTGCCGATGGAAGCGACGAGCTGCCATCCCGCTGCCGTAAGTATTGGCCATTACTTTTGATATAAGCAGTAGAAATCGGTTCAAAATGCAATTGCGGTCGGTAACTGAATCAGTTTGGCCAAGCACTTATGATGGAATTAAAGGTAAACCAACCAGTGAGTTGGCACACCAATGACTTCAAAGGGTTTCTTTCAATTTAAAAGGGAAAACTAAAGTTGATTAAGCTTGAGGGCCTCTATTTTCTCCGATTAAATTAATTGTATAATATAATATATAATTTTGAAGTTATTAAATTGAATTTTAAGTATTTGGCAATCGATTCGAAATGTATTTTATTCGATTTAAAAAAAGTCCTCTTGCCCATTACCCATAAGATTTCCATGAAACCGATGTCTACTTTAATAAACCCGATAATAGCGATAAATCTATCTGTATTGGTATTACAAGTTAAATTCAATAATCCATATTTTAGCTTTGCAATATATATATTTAGTTAATCGATATGCTACGTGATATATCGAAGAATTATAACAGAAAAAGTGAAAAATATAATTTAATTTCTGAAAATGTTCTGAAATTTATATATTTTAAAGTAAAATGCGATGTTATAAGTTATTCAAAATTTCTATACCTGCAAGATGACGAAGTTTTAATACATATCCTTTCGATATATGTATATCCCTATTTTACCCTAACTTATACTTCTATTTAATTTTTATAAAATATATATATATTTATACAAACAGGGGGTCGTTGCTCCCCCGCCATGTTTATGTGTAAAAATAATGAGCAGTGTGTGCACCGGGAGTTCGTCTGCGATGGCGACGAGGACTGTCGCGACAAGTCCGACGAATTGGAATGCGGCCGTAAGCTCAAGAATGAATTATTCCTCCTCACATTTGCATACTAACTCGAGGATTTGCCCCATCACTAAAACGACAAAGAGCGGAGTCACTTAATCGAAATTTAAATGCATGCCCCATGGAAGAAATCTGACCCTCAGCTCTGCTCTGCCATGAAACTTGGGAGATGTGCCCGGATTTTATGACTTGGGGACTGACCGGGCCATAAATTAACGTCACTCCTTGCGGACAATATCGCGACGTGACCATCGGCGGAACTAATTTGTATTTATGCATTAGGCTGGCTCCTGGGTCCTGGCTCCCTTTGGGCGTAGTTTCCGCTTTTAACTTTATTCTGAGAGCATTTTTTTTCGCACAGTAACTTGTTTAGCGGTTTATTGTCTGTGACACATTTCCCCAAACTATATGTATATATATATATATATACAGAAGTGAGTGGCGAACGAGGAAAGTAAAAAAATGTTTTTATGCTGGAAGGACTTTCAGCGAGATGTAATTGAAAAAATGATGCGATTTTTATGATGTTATCCTTGATGAAAATAAAAACCCGGTAATCAAACAGCGAACGCAGCGCCAAATTGAGCCTGTGGTTTATATGGTGGAACTCATGGCCCAGTGCTTGGCTAAGGGGATTACAGGAGGTACAGGCGTGTTCAGAATAATAGTGGTCATTTCTTAAGCTGAAAAACTAAAGAAAAAAGGACTAATACAATAAATATCTCAATAGCTTAAATCATATCAAAGAGAATAGAATAAATGGATTTATGAATGAAATTATCTTAATGCCTAAATTTATATCAAAGATGATTCAGTACTAAGTCAAATAATTTCCTAATAATATCATATGTAAGCTTAAGATTTCCATATAAAGGCACTTTTTACTTTGAAAATTATTTTGATTTAAAATTAAATCCTTCATTTATCACTACTCTTTTGAGGACATCTGTAAGCCCATAAAGTTACTTTCCAGAGTATGTGTGAGTGTATGTGGGTCCTTTTATGACTTTTATGTGCTTTAAAATTGTCATCAAACCTTGTTGACATTTCTGCTTTCGCCCAGTTACCCCTGAATCTTAATTTTAACCGAATTTCTGAGTAAAAAGCACACCTCAGTGCCAAGATTTATTTCTTTAAAAATGTCGATTTTCAGTTATCAGTTTCAGCTACGGACTCCGCCCCGTTGCTTAATTCCATTTAACACTCCACTCGGACTCTTCATAACTTTGTTTACCATTCTGGGGGAAAACTTGGTCGAACAATAAACTCGGAAAGAGGACACAAACTGCAGAGTAAACAAAACGCAAACGCAAACTGCCCCACAAAGGCATTAAGCTTCATTGGCTTTCAAGTGGCGGGTCCGGTCGTGGGGCGGGGGGCGTAGTTGCAGTTATCTAGGACCTTGTCTTGTACATGGTCTAAAAAGCATTTTAAATAAAATTAAAATCAAATTGCGAGTATATACGCTCTGGCGTCAGATAACAAGAAAATGCCATTGAATACAATGTGTATGTGGGGGTAAGGGTAAGGGAAGGAGTGCAAGGACCATCGGTGGTCCATTGACTGTGACCCCACAACAGCAAATTGATTCTGTCGTGGCTTACAAAAGCCGGAGCTGAAGCTGAAGCTGTGTCCCCATGGCCACACGGGAATGAGACGTCGTCGTCCATTCAGCCAAGTAGTTACCTTAAAATGGATAAAAACGGAGAGTACTATATATGAACGTATGTACACACATGTGGTGGAAAAGGACCCCGGTGAATGAGCCGCAGCACTGGGAAATTTAATGAAGCCATAAATTATGGCTGGAAAAATGATATTGGATAATTGAAAAAATATCTGCTGAGCGTAATAATAATATATTTTCTCACAGAATATAAAATCGAAAAGTTAGTTGAAAAGGAAATCTATTTAAGGTGAAGGAGAACCTATTGAAATTGTTACAGAAATTATTTTAATTTGTGGGTATAAATTGAATAAAAATTTAAATACATTAAAGTACGACAAATATAAATGTAAGATATATATTTATATTCAAAGGAATATTATGATTACAGACTAAAGAATTCTTCAAACACATAACAGCCATAGCGGAAATATGATAATTAGGGAGCTTTTTGATGAATAATTGAAATGAGAGAATGAATGTGTGAATACATTTTATCAAAATACTGAGAAATATTCACAAAATATTCATATTTCAAAAGAATACTGATAAGTACGTAATTCAACGAATTTTTACATAGAAATGATAAAGAAATAAGCAGCTTATCTTTACCAAAAAAAAAAAAAAAATAAAAATACTCAGAACCTCAGAACTCAAACCTTTGAAAAAAAATTCAACTTTAATTCCTATAAAAATCTATTTAAAATTAAATTTCAAAATTTAACAAAGGGGAACAACAAATTATTGAGAAATCCTAGGAATGCTTTTGCTGGCATCCGCGGGCCGCCATTCTAGGAAATGTTTCGGCTGTTGAACGACAAGGAATAAATTCGGGAAGCTGGTCACAGCAAATTCCAATTAAAGGCATATCACGCATACGACGCGTTGTACATGCTAAGCAACCGCGCAAAAATTGCGAATACCACCGGAGCAAAATAATAATAAATTAATTTATTTGCAACGATGTCAGAAATTTCCGCCGTACGCCATCATGCGCGCGTGTAAACGGTAAACAAATAGACGAAATGCGAGGATGCCGCTGCTGCTGCGGAAAATGCGGAGCAAAAGGTAGACAAAACGCCAAAAAGCATATTCAAATACTCGTATGTACATGTGTCTGTCTCCTGGCCATAGGATTTTATTGCTCGCACGCACACCAGGAGCTAAAACAGCGGGATGTATGTACATAATCATATCAGGGAAAATCACACAAAGGACCTCCATTTCACACACACGCACCCTCGCGCTTTGCAAAAGAAAAGAATGCAAAAGAAAGCACGAAAAGGGAGGCCCGAAGAACTGGCATACTAATACGCATTAAGGGTTAAACACAAGCGTTTTAATGTGAGTGTGCGTGTGTGTGCGAGTGTGGGTGGGAGTGTTGTCAGCTTTGTTTAATGTCCGCTCCTCTCTGGAGTGAAAGTTCCTGCCTGTGTGTGTGTGTGTGCGATAATTGCTTTAATGCATACGCATGTGTGCGTTTTAACTTTATGGAGTGTTGGCTGATAATGTCTTAATTACTGCCTAGATAAAATGCCAACTGTTTAGCCCCCGAATGTGTGTGTGAGCGTGTGTGCAAGTGTGCTGGCATGACAACTATGTTTATTACTTGCAGAGTAGTTCCCGCCCCGCCTCCCTTTGGCAGCTGCTTATAAACTTAATTACAGGACAACACTCGGTTGCCTACTTTAAGGCGTCGCCGTTTGGTGCTTCAACGTCTTTGGAGATGCCAAATCGCATTAGCCGGGTAGTTAGAGGGTTATTTTCGGTGGCCTTATCTTGCTGGCCTGTGAAAATATTACTGAGAAGGGGATATCTTAAAAAGAATACAGGGGTTTTACTCTAGGAATTATTTATTTTCTAAATTAAATATTTATAGGAACTTAAGCCCAGCAAATTTAATTTTCAAAGGTTCTCTTGAATGATTTATAAACTTCGGCTTGCCGAATATAACCTTTTAGTCGCGATTTTCTTTAATTTAAAAAACACTTGTGAACCGAATACCCTCCTAATTTATTCTTTTTAGGCAGCCAGACATGTTCGCCCGAGCAATTCGCCTGCAAGTCGGGCGAGGGCGAGTGCATTCCCCTGGCCTGGATGTGCGATCAGAACAAAGATTGCCGCGACGGAAGCGATGAGGCCCAGTGCAGTAAGCCAAAACCGAATCAATGCTAGCTTTCCTTCTGTTCTGTACTTATCCTCTGCTTGGTGTTGGCTGCTATATCCTGCTCTATATATGTATACTCTTACTATCACACTTTACTTTCTCTTCTTTTTACCCGGCACTCGAGTATGTACACACATATTTCTGTGCAAAATTGTGTAATGCCATGCTTAAACTCGCATGCAATAAAGCACAAATATTTACACACACACACACACAGTCACGCGGCCACGGACTCACACAGGATAAGCTTTAGTTTGCTGTGTTTGCGCTGTTGCTTTATTTTTTGTTGTTGTCACTTTCACATGTTTTCCGACCCTGCCCCGCCGCACATATCCTTTGTTTGTTGGCTGGCAATTTCTGTAATGGTGTTGGTCTTCGCCCAAGTACACTCTCCTGGCCTTGTTTGTTGCAGTTCCCATGCCAAACCATACCAAATGTCATACCATAACGTTCACTCACTAATCAGCTAACGAATCCTCCCCGCAAAACCCTTTGGAGAAACCGAGCTAATCGTTTGACTGACCTCCTTCGTGCAGATAGAACGTGTCGCTCGGACGAGTTCACCTGCGGCAATGGGCGTTGCATCCAGAACCGCTTCAGGTGCGACGAGGACGACGACTGCGGCGACGGATCGGATGAGAAGAACTGCGACAGTGGGCACACCTGTGCCGGGGATTCCTTCACCTGTGCCAGTGGCACCTGCATACCCAAACAGTGGCTGTGCGATGGGGATAGGGACTGTATGGATGGCAGCGATGAGATGGTGAGTACAGCTTCAAACTTGGTTTTCCCACTTTCTTTTATTTTATTTATAATAACTTTGCATTGATGGGGTTAAGTATCACACGTTAAAGTATATTTTCTTCGCTATTTTTAAATTTATTTGAAGATATTCATAATATTTCACTGCCCTGTCAATCTATGTCTCTCCCTTACCTTAATACTTGCAATGAAAATTGATATGAGCACATTATCAAACCCTATACACGCACACACATTCGCTCGCATATAAATATGTATTTATATGGAGCTAGCTAGGAAGCATAAATTATGCAGGACGCGAGCATTATTCAAAACTGGCAACGACGACGACGAGGACCATGTCGGCAACTGTTTCCCATAAACATTTATATGTATGACGCATGGCTTTTGTTGTCAGAGGGGGTAGGATGGAGCCCGAAATTGCATGGCACCGGAATAACAATAAAAATAGAGGAACTATAGAAAACTATGCGAATATGTCGCTTTTTGTTTACTCTTTCTTGGACAAATAAAGAAATATATAAACATGCATTTACTACAAAAGATTTTATAATTTCTTTTTACCATAACAAGAAACCCTTTTAAATTTTGAGAAATCTCAGAGAGAGTTTATAATTTCTACCCTAAACATTTATTTTGTATACTTATAACTATTAGGCAGAGCGAAACATAAATAAATATATCACATTGTTAGCCTTAAATAGCCTGAAAAACAAAGAGTATATAGTGTGCAAAATGCTCCTGGAAGTATGCAGCAGAAAAAATGCAGGAAATGGCCAGAGGGAACTAATACTCGTGTGTGCGTGCATATCCGAGCATGTGTGTGTGCCAGTGTATATGGCTGTGTTTGTGAACCGGGCTTAACTGCCTGAATATTTGGTTGGCAATTAACAAGAAAAGCAAACTGTTGTAGCAGCAGTAAACTTAGCTTTCTTTATCCTCGCCACGCGCAGAGATTCATCTTAGCTGGGGACCTAAAAATATAAGATATATCTTGGAAAGTAAACTATACTTTATAGCAATAAATCAAGTATAACTCTCAATATTTCCATTACATTTTGAATTGATATCGATTTGTTTCTCTACCTTAGCAAAACTGCACTCGTTCGTCGATAAACTTCTGCCAGGCCACCGAGTTCCAGTGCCGGGATCACATCACCTGCCTCCACAGGACCTGGGTGTGCGATGGCGAGGCCGACTGTCCCGACGGCGAGGACGAGTCTCAGGAGCACTGTGCGAGCGTGACCTGCCGGCCAGATCAGTTCCAGTGCGACGATCGCAGCTGCATTGCCGGGCATTTGACCTGCAACGGGGACCGTGACTGCCCCGATGGCAGCGATGAGAAGAAGTGCAACCTCAGTGCGCCGGCAAGGACGTGCAACGCCTCCAGCGAATTCGATTGCGGCGGTGGTCAGTGCATCGCCAATTCCAAGGTCTGTGACCGCCGGAAGGATTGTCCCAACGGGGAGGATGAGCCCGCCGGCAAGTGTGGCATCAACGAGTGTGCCACGAAAAACGGCGGATGCATGCATCAGTGCGTGAACCTGGCGGTGGGTTATCGGTGCGAGTGCCAGGATGGCTACAAGCTGGCAGCGGACAAGCGCAGCTGCGTGGACATCGACGAGTGCGAGACACACGGCATCTGCTCGCAGGTGTGCGTCAATGAGATCGGAGCCTTCAAGTGCGAGTGCGAGGCGGGATACATGCGAGTCCTGAAGAACCACACCCGGTGCAAGGCCAGCGAGGGTCATGCCTCACTCCTGTTGGCCCGGCGTCATGACATCCGGAAGATAGCCCTCGAACGCCCAGAGATGACCTCCATTGTGAACAGTACCAAGGCGGCCACAGCCCTGGACTTTGTCTTCCGCACGGGAATGATCTTCTGGAGCGACATAGCCACGCAGAGCATCTACAAGGCACCCATCGACGAGGGCAGCGAGAAGACCGTGGTGCTGAAGCAGTCCTCGGTTACCTCGGATGGCCTGGCTGTGGATTGGATCTACAACCACGTCTACTACACGGACACCCACAAGTGCACCATCGAGCTGACCAACTTTGAGGGCAACATGGGCAAGGTCCTTATTAAGGACGCACTGGACATTCCGCGTTCCATCGCCCTGGACCCCATTGATGGCTGGATGTACTGGTCTGACTGGGGTGCCTCTCCGCGCATAGAGAGAGCCGGCATGGACGGTTCCCATCGTACTGCCATCATCAGTTACGATGTCAAATGGCCCAATGGCATCACCTTGGATTTGGTAAAGAAGCGCCTTTACTGGGTGGACGGCAAGCTGAACACCATCTCGTCGTCAAACTACGATGGCTCTGAGCGCCGCCAGGTGCTCTATTCCGGAGAGTACCTGCGTCATCCCTTCTCCATCACCACCTTCGAGGACTACGTCTACTGGACCGACTGGGACAAGCAGGCAGTCTTCAAGGCGAATAAGTTCACAGGAGAGAATGTGGAGGCTGTCACCGCGGGGCATATGGTAAGGATATATGTTTAGGAAATTATTACCAAGTTATGCATGTCGTATGAGTAATATATACAAAGCAGACATGACTGACATGAACTCCCACTAATTGCTGTACCATTTTTCCTGCAGCTTGAACATCCCATGGTGGTGCACGTTTACCACCCATACCGCCAACCCGATGGCGTTAACCACTGCCAGTCGGTCAATGGCCACTGCTCTCACCTCTGCCTGCCAGCGCCCAGGATTAACGAGCGGAGTCCACGCATATCCTGCGCCTGTCCCACGGGACTGAAGCTGATGCCCGACGGCCTCATGTGTGTCGAGGATCGTAAGTAGTTTTGCCTCTTGCTCGTTCTTTTTGGGAATTTAACGCGGGGATTTCGTAATTGCATTTGATGTGAGCGATTGTCCTCGCTCGCCTCGATGGCTGCCGTGTCCTGCGGTCAGGCGGACAGGCCAGGTCGAAGCAGGAAGCTTCCCTGGTGCGGTTGCGGCCTATTAAGTGGCCCGCACTGCAGTGCACATTTTATTGAATCGAATGTTTCCGCCATTTCCGATTTCATTATATCTACGAAATTAACTTTTGTTGTAGAGCGTGTCCCGAGCGCGAAGCACAACAGCACAGCGGTGCCCAGGACGACGAACAGGTCGTTCAACTCAACCACCACAAGTCTACCTCAAGATGCGCACAGTGAAGCGCCGGGTATGCGACACGTTTTTATATGCAATCAATGGTGGCGGTCCTTGTACGGTTAAGGGTTTGGTGAGCTAGGGAAATGTGATACAGAGAATTTCAAGATATTGACAAGCCTAGTAAAAAATATTCTTTTTAGCAGTTTTGTTTTAATTAAAAATTTGAATTTAAAAAAAAAATGAATTTGTTTATCCAATTTTTAATTCCAAAACTATTTAAAAAAATTACAAGTGTTCACTTTTCATAGATACTTTTTGGGATTTTAATATTCCAAAGTAAGGACATTTTACCCTCCAAATATTGTTCTCAATGAAATTCTTTACGCATTCCTTTTCCCAGCTTTCAATCCTGGTGTTGGTTTTATTTAAGTTTTGTGTCTGTTTTATTTGATATTCTGTCCACCTTCCTGTTGTGAACATCGTTTTCACCTGCTCATCTTGTTGTCTTTTTAATTCTTTTGCCGCAATTTCCCGAGCAAGATGAATGCACACATACAGCCATAGTCATCATCATAAATCAACATCAATGATATCGACGTAATCACTCAAAATGCACACACACACACACAAAGTTTGCAAAATGCGACCGAGCTGAGCGTAAAACATAAATATCGGGTCCCGCGCACACACAAACTTGCAATGTAAAAACCGCAGGAGAGAGGAGCCATTGGTGACATGTTTAATGGCAGCACCGCCATCCCAGAGATTCCCATGGCTTCCTCCTCCTGTTCAGCTTAAACGGGGCTCCATATCCAGCTCACTTACCCGCACCCGGCGAATTTCTCCTTGCAATTTGCGAACTGCTCTGACAGAGTGACATGGATGCGAGGATGCGAATGAGGATGACGGTGACGATGGGGACGGGGATGGGGATGGGAGTTCGGTTGGAAGCGGGAATGATGAACGGCTGACAACCGCAGAGGCAGACGCAGACGAGGGGCAGCCAGCAGTTCAACTGCCTGACATATCAGCGACAGACTGTAGGAGGTCGTCAACAAATCGCCATGAAATTAAATTGTACATAAGCACCAACACCAACAACACCAACTGTAACACCAACGCTACACCAACACGGGTGACATGGAGCATGGCAAATAGTTTAACCAGAAATTCGTCATCGCCATCATCGCTATCATCATCCTCCAGCAAATTGGCACTGTCAACACCTCGAACTGTCGACATTCGGTCTGCCGGCTCTGGAGCAAAATAAATTACCCCCATCTAGCCGGTGTGGTTTATACCAAAAAATATGCAACGCCACAGAGCCATTTCCCTAATTTTCAGCCATTTTCCAATGTGTGTTGGTGTGTGTTTGTTTTTGATCCCGTATCGTTGTTGCTATTGATTTAAATTAAAACCCTCTGTGTGTGTCTGTACGCCTCTTCTAAATGCCGTATCATTATTTTTAATAAACACAAATTTAGCCGCCTCCCGGCAGCCAGACAGACGTACTTTGATCAATCGGAATGCCAAATTGAAAGGTTCTCCATCATTGAAAACGAAAATGAAAAGCTGCAAAAGATTTTTCGCGTTGGCAACCGAATTTGAAGCTGGCTTCTTTTCGGGGAATAAATAAAGCTAATAAAGGGTATTTGGTCTGGTTCCTTGGGCATCAGGAAGACATATTTTTTACCAAGAATTAAATCCTGTCTTTTGAGGGCAGTGACTTTGATTTTGCTTAAATGCTTAAATATTTTCTTTAAAAATTTCCCAAGACAATTGTGAAGAAAAGATCTTGAAATATGCTAAACAGTTAGACAATCGGGACTTAAAATTGTTTGATATTTGCGTGAATTAAAACAAAGTAATAATAATATTATAATTATGGAATATTTACAATTTATTAAGAAACGCAACTAACAAAGACTTAGTACAGCGAGTCCCCAGCCAAATTAGAAAAGCAATTAAACCAGCATTTGAGTGGCTTTACAGTTGCGAAATAAAAACCCTCAATTTTATGAGATTTCATTTTTAAAATCCCTTCCATTTCTTGTCCTTATCCTCTTCCATTTGCTCGGGCGGCTTAGAAGTGAGCGATTTAATACGTTGTCATGCCCACGACGGGATGAAATTAAGTTTCCTGCGAAAGCTTACTAGGAAGCCCGCACAATTGTGCCTAATTACATCAGTTTAAAGAAGTCATAGTGGCAGAATCGAGGGTTTGAAGGTCGCTAGGGAGCTAATCAGCGCAGGACTCACGGACGGACTTGAACTGCAACACATTTGTGGCAGAATAATGACGACAACGACAACGAGGGCTTAAGCCCGGCCGCAGGAGAACGAGCAAGAAAAGTTTGCAGAAGCTGGGCCAAGTAAATAACTATAAACTAGTTAAGGACTATTTCAATTAGATGGCCAAGCCCTGCCAATGATGATGACGATGGCGGCCAGCATAACTGCAATTTCAATTAGCGGTTTGCGCTACTTTTTCCACGACCATCTTTGGCCACTTCAAATTGCTTAATTAAGCGCAGGCAAAGTTTCGCAAATACCCCTGAGAGGGGCAGAGACACACACCGAAACACAGGCGGGGAAATGGCAGTTGGACAGACCCAGACCTTAGTAACCATAAACTTTGAGCCGTCGAAGTAACGACTGCGTTTTTAATAGCCAACCACATAAAATGAAGCTCAGGGCGGCGGCGGAAAATGCGGGAAAATGGCGGCGAGTACAGGGGGAAAACTGGGCGAACAGCTGCTGTTCTGACTCCTTGCAGCATTTTATGACTTTCATTTGCCTGCAGTTCGGTCAGTCCGGGGCAATTGTTATTGTCCGCCTCTAACTTTACTGCATATTGCCTTCGATGCGAAGACAGCTCCGAGCCGGGCGGGTCGGCAGAAAGTCCACAGACATGGGCAGCAAAGCCGCCATTTTGTTTATTTGCATGCCACACCATTTTTGACTTGCTCTCCCTCCTTTTATGTTGCCTAAAACTTTTAAACTTTTTTTTTTGCGGTTTATCTAATCTGTTTACATCCCCTCCTTACGCTCTCTATCCCTCTGGTCTCCACGGTCTCTGGTCTCCACGGCGAAATAAACCCAAAACAGGTGACGGAACATATTTTATGCGTTTTTATTTCATTTCGGGATGGAAAATTGTGGCACGGCAGCCATTTTGTCGTACTTTTTATGGCACTTCCGTTGGCCGGGGCTCGAGGAGAGAGGGAGCCGAGAGCACCTGCTATGCGTTATCCCGAGTTGGAGTTTCCAAATAAATATGAAAACACATGTGCTGGATTATACAAATGGGCGATGAGGCATAACTCTCCTGTATGTGTGCGTGAGTGAAGCACGGAAATTGCATTCTGTTTAGATTAGGAGGGCGCAATAATATATGACATTTATAGGCAAGCATAAAACTTGCCAGAAGAGCAGGAGCGTTAGATACCGAAGAGCAAATGGAAATGTGGGGAAGTTGTATTTAAAAAAAAAAATGTGTTGGCGGTTGCATCTTTTGGCACAGCTCTTACACTAGTTTTTCAAAACTGTCACACATAACTCGTCTCATTCAGAATAATCGTTCTTTGAAGACAAGTCAATGATCTAAAATAAAATATCCTTAAAATAATATATATAGGAAATATTATAGGGTTTCCAAAGAGCGGCCGGACAGCAAATATTTTATAAAATATTGTCACTTATGCGGTTATGACCCTATAGAAAAACATTATTAAACTATAAAGTTCTCATGGCAAACTAGTTAGGAAGCACTTGAGAGTCATAGTCCCTCTAATATTTATCAAAAACATCATGAAAATGTATAACAAATTAAAAAAAAATTATTTTTCTTACAAAAAACATACTTAAATTTTTCTAAGGTGAAAGGATGCTCATTGCTCTTCCCAAACACCCAAAAGCAATCAAATAATTATAAAGCTGCCAGAAAAAAAGTTTAATAATATAAAAAACAGCATCTGGCCTATCATCTCCCTTAAACAAGCACACACCCACTCTTGGGATAAATCGGGCAATTAATATGCCACAGCAGTGTGCAACTTTCAGCGAATTGCCCTGCCATTTGACTGTCTGTTAATGCCGCTTAAATAAATTTGCAGCATCTTAACGCGCCAACGTCGAGGCATTTCGAGGAATCGATGCCGACCAGCTGTTGCCTGCTATCAACTTTTAATGATAATTCCCTGCCACATGCTCTCGTCTAAGACCAAAGCCACGCCTCCTTCTCAGGACAGTCGTAGGGCAAAAATTAATAACAACAATAAAAGTGGGGGAAATTTTTGTGGAAAGAGGAGGATTTCCGAAGTGGGAAAAACTTGAGGGCGCGTTAAATGCGCGGCTTCATATCCTTTTGCCAGGCGAACGCGCTTACTCCTCCCGCTTCTGCTCCTAACTTTGTGCGTTTTTTCTGCTGTTGAACAAATTCTAAACGGAAAAATATGAAAACGAATTATGATGACAGCGGAAAAATCCTACAACTTCCTGCCACCACAACAGCAAAGGGCACCGCCAAATAAAAGCGCACCGAGTCACTGACAGCAAAGCCAAGGGAAACCCAAAAGCGGAAACATTCGCCACGGGATGTTGGCATCGTTGGGGACCACTCTTGCTTTTTTCTGCTTTTCGCCAGTCGAAAGACAACATTTTAATTATATTTTGTCATAGGAATTATGAAATTATGGGCCAAAGTTGGAGGAGCTTGGGGGAGAGGAGATGAAGTTTGGAATTTTAAGGGGAGTTTATTTTTATAATTGATTCTTTTTGTTGGGGTTTTAAAAATAAAATAAAACAATAAAATAAATAAATAATAAAAGGCAGTGCTATATTATAAAATATCTATGGAAAATATTTCTTTAGGAAAGGAATTGGATCTCGTAATAAACTAATATTTCTTCATAAATTGAGTGGAGTCCGGCACTTAAGTACTTATTTCATTTCTAATAAAAACCATTCCTCTTTAAATATGTCTGCTTGTTATTTATTGTTATGTTATTATTTTTACTAAATATATGCCAATTTTGTGTGCTCTTTTTTGTTATAGTTGAAGGAAAATCCGGCAACAATGGCACCCACACAACTAATAAGACCGATGACTCTGCCCAGAACCCACAGGAGGATGGCAGAATAGCCATAATTGTGATAGCATCTCTATCATGCGCCTCTCTTATGATTTTTGTAAGTATTTATTACATTTATTGTTAAAAGTAAATTCTGAATTAATTAAAATATACATATATATTTTGTACAGAGTCTTGTGTTCACGTACAGACGGTGCACGCGGGCGGCCAACTCGATGAACTTTGAGAATCCGGTCTATCACAAGACCACGGAGGATCACTTCAGTCTGCAGAAGAACGCGACGCCGCAGATGTATGCCACTGCCATGGAGGAGGAGGTAAGCGGGTCCGCCCCTCCGATGGCTACGAATCCGAATGATTTTAGCTACGTGAGGTTCTAGGCGCTAGCTGCTAAGTTAATGTTGTATATAGATGGCCAAGTGTATGCGTATCATAGCTGTATCCTAGGCTAAGTTAAGTTGATCCAAATAGCAGTTAGATCAGATTTAAGCGAGTCCTAAAAGTTGTTGTGAAAGAGTCTCGTCCCTCGAGACTTGCACCTCTTGCATATTTAATCGAAATTCGTTTATCCAACTATTTCATTTAAATTTTAAATGCCGCGAGCGAAACAAAACGAAACCACGGTCCCAATTTAGTCATTAAAACCGGTAAGTTGTGGTCGCAGAACAAATATTAGAGCATTATTATCAGCATATTACATTACATCGGTGTGTCGACGGCTCCTCCCGTGTACAATTTAATTATTATTTTATTGCTTTATGATTTAATTTAGCATTGAGTTAAGCATCCAGTGTGCTCTTTGAGTTACAATCGACAGCTGCCCGTGGGTATCGCTAATTGCAGAGCTGCGAATGCAATCAAAACATGCATATCAATTGGCCAATTAACTAAAAGGCCAATTAAATGGCGTCAGTGGAGCGTCAAAATGTCGCACAGTCCGCCCAGCTGCCTGGCTAAACCATAAAGCGTCTCAGAGAATGGCTGAATATACATGGAATTTTTGTAAAACATTTCAATTAAATTACGTTAATTTCTACCTCGCCTCTGCGGCAGCTGCTTCGTTGTCAGTTTTAATTAAAGCGGTTGGTTGATTAATTAACAAAAAAATAAGACAACCAGCAACGGATAATTATAATAATAATGATTATGCGAAATTAAACAAAGTGGCATTATGAGAGATTTTCTGCTTCGGTTGCCACAGAGCAACCAATAAATAACAACATCATTTGCATACAAGCAAGCGAACTCGTTGCGCCCAAAATCCGTGCCGCAGGCTTAGCGGTTGGCCGTTTTCATTATGGTTTATAATTAAATATCCTAGTTTAGGAAATTGCTAACCAAATCTCTTTTTTATTGGTATTTTGCGGTTTATTTCCTTTTTCATTATTTAACATGCCAAAAATTACCCTTTGTTCTGAGCTACTGTTTGTTCGGGTAGTTGGATTGCAAAATTTATTAAACAGCTCTTAAAATTTTTAAATTTTAATTGGTAGTTATAAATAGTTTATTTTGTTCTTTATATTTATACTTTTTATAGAATTATTAGTAGGTTTTCTTATTTTTATTTTTAATATTTGAGGTTTTTAGTTTTTAAATAATGCTTATTGGTATTCAGTAATAGGGTTTAAAAATAATTTTTAATTTTTTATTAGCATAAAGAGTATTTTTATTTTTCTATTAGTTTAGTTTTCTAATTATTTTAAGGTATATTACTTTTGGTTCACATTTTATTTTTTTATTACCATCAGGTGTTTTGAAATCTCTTTAAAAAGTGTACGTACTAAAATAGTGTTTAAGTCTATACTACAAAAAAGTTAAATTTCAAAAGAACATCGAATTTAAAAATAAACATATTGTATTTCTGGATTTTATACACCCTTTATTGAGATTTCAAATAATAATAATAATCATGGCACCCCACCAGGGGTTCTTCATTAATTTTATTACTTTTATCAGAAATTTTTCACTTCTATATTAATTTAGCTTTAATTTTTATTTGTATTTATTTATTATCTTTATTTTCACGACTTTAACTAACACAAAATTATTATTTTCTTAATCCCCTGTAGCATAATAAACCCCTCGTTGTACCGGGCACCGAGTGTGTGTAAGGCCCTGCCAAAGATCCTCTCTAGTAATTCCTTTAGACCAAGGCACCAAAAAAAAACAAGGAAAACTCAACTAAAAATGAAAATCTAAGCAACAAATGCTTTCATTTAGCAGTAAGAAATGAAGAATGCCAAAAACAAAATAGAAAAGACAAGAACGAAAACAGCATAGGGGAAAAGTGAAGAAAATACTCAACAAATTCAATTTGTTGCCTAGTTTAAAATTTAATTTAAATGTAACAATACTAAAAACACACACATATATATAAATGTATATATATATATAAACACTTACACGAATACGCATACACATACACAGTCACACGCCCATAAACTAATAACAACGCAAACTTTTCTAGGCGCAACGTTTTAACATCAACTAGCGTCGAAACACACACGCACACCAGTCACATACCTCACCCATACTCACGCCCACACCACCCACAGACACACCCGCACACACAAGCCCAGAAGAACTCAGAGAAGGAACGAAGGAGCCAGGACTCAGAGCAAGGAGTGCAACTTTCCTTTCACGTCCATGAAATCAATTGTAAAAAGTTAAGACATTTCGTTGAAGTTTTGGTACAGAAAGAAACATTTTGTGAAATCAAAAAAAGAAATGAAAAAATGATATTAGCTAAACGGAAACTGTTTATAGGCCTAACTATTATTTTGACTAGAAATAAAATTCGTTTTGTTATAAAACAAATAATAAAATCAGTTAATATCAAGAACGCTACGATTAAAGTAACATTTTTAGCACCAAGTTGGATTCATTTTTAGCCAAATATTTGAAGAAAGACATCTCTGTAAATACGTAGAAAAAAAAAACTAAAAGAAAAAAGAAAAACAAAACTTAAATGTTTAGAACAAATTTACAAAGCCAACAAAACATAATAAAATTTTAAGAGTATTTGAAAATGTATCTAATTAACAAATATTTTGCTCCGATTTTTCGTTCTTGGGTATTCAAAAAACAATTTGCTGTGATCAGTTTAAAAGCATTAAATCATTTAATTTGTAGTATCTTTAATATTCTTCTCATTTATTTAGTGTATAAACAAGCTTTTAAATATGTTTATTTATTTACAAAACTACAAGAAACATAATGTAATGTGTATTGGCAAAACGATTTGGTTCCTGTGAAATGTATTGTAATTTAGGCACGCCTAAATGCTTTAAACAAAAAAAAATATTAGCTAAAATTTGGTATGTGTGAAAAATTTATTAAAAAAATAATTATAATGTTAAAGCAATTAATAATGAATATTGTAAATTAAAGTTCATTCAAAGAAAAATAAAATGGAATTGTAAAACATGGAAAAATGTGTCTCAAGAGTTTGTATTTTGTGGCCAATAATGCTGGTATATATGACATGCTTTTTAATGCAGCATCTCAATTAATTTTCATTAATCAATTTCAGCTTTACCCTCAGGTTATCAATCAATTGCCTCTGTTGAGTTCATCTCGAATATCACTGCAATGATAATCTATTCACACACCCGACCCATCCCAGGCAACGCCGAGAAGCTAATCGGGTTTACACATTGTGTCTGATTGCCTGAACTTAATAGCCTCAACGCCAGCACAATTTTGACTTTTGTTGGCTGGCACACACAGGGCACACACTAAGCACACAGAGAGAGAGAGAGAGAGATGGATAGACACGCAGCCATGAATTATTAAATGCTAATGGACAACTACGCCAATTATTTCACATGAGAGGGCATCAATACGTAATGAGCTTCGTCCGGTGGTCCATCGATGAGCATTACGGGTAAAGTTTGAGGCACCTAGTGAACAGATTGAACAGTCACTAATGGCCACACACACACATACACAGTCAGTATGTGGGGGCTTTGGGCGGATAACAGTTAAATCGCCTGTCTAAGCATCGCCCAGGTTTTAATTTCGTCCCAATTCCGGATTCCCAGATCCGGATATTGAGCCCACGCATTTAACGGGGCTCCAACTTTTGATCGGGGCTAATTTATGGCTGCGAATTATCAGCCAACGCAGCGATTTTCGGCGAATAAATAAGATTTTTATGCCTTTCGGTGGTGTCTTTAATGTTATAATTTATGTAGCGCGCGCCTGGAAGCAGGCAACATTATTTTTGTTTATTGCTTGCCGGACAGCCGGCTGTCAGCGACATATCCTCTCGCGGCGTGGCATGGCGTTTTGTAAGCGGATCTCGACAGCCGTAGTAGGCATCGCCTGGCATCGATTTGAATCGATTATCCGAGGCGACACACGTTTGCCATGAAAATAAAATTGTAAATAAAAGGCGACGGTAACGATGACTGCGACACATTTGACACACGGCTCCGATAACTTTTTCAATTTAGATATGATCCCGAAAGTATGGTGCGGAACTGCTCGGATAATCCCCAAGCCAGTGCCAGGTGCGAGGCGAGGCGTGGCGTGGCGAGTGGGCTCCATTCCATTAGCAATATGCGGCCAAATGGCAAAACATTGTCCCTCCCCGGTATCCCGCAGTTCCCCACACGAACTAAGTAAGAGCTACGAGAAAGGGTGGAAGTGGAAGCCCTCCCCACGCTTTTTGCACATAAAGGCGCAGGGAATAAGCGGCTGCTGTGTATGTATGGAGGATGAAAATCTGCAATTCAGCCGGAACATAGCATACATTTTGTCGTTTTGCCAGCCGCAGGCGGCCACCAAACAAAAACCCCCCACAAAAAGTCGTACACATCGAAAAAAAAATAAAAAGAAAATCTGTCAATCGGATTTAGATTGCTGGATTAAGCATCAAAATCATCACGATCAGAAGTTCCAAGTGAGATAAAATCTCCCAATAATACCGTATCACATGACAAAAATGAAGATTTTGATACTTTTCTGGTGAAATTGCAGGGATTTGCAAAGCTACAAAGTCAATCCCTAAAAGAGCAAACAATTTATATTGCATTTTGGAGTCCTCAATTATTTCCTAGTATATTTTTAAATATCTTTCAATTTATTTCTTTGCGTACTTTATTTAAAAATTAAGAACGATTTCTGTGGCACTTCTGAAAAGGGATTCTTATTAAAAAATGAAATAGAACATGCATTTTTATTTATTTTTTCTTTATTTTAAACTTACATTGATGGTTATAGATTTTGTAAGGCCAAAGGATCCAGTTTTTTTTCCTGTGCATTAGCCAAAAGCCAATGAGACGCAGCAGCTGGGCAAAAGAAATAGAACGAGGAAATGTGGCCAGAATTGTGTATGGCTCGGAGGGACGAAAAAGGGTCCTGGTTGGGTTGGGTGGAATGCATCCGAGCATCAGCTCGTTGCGACTCCTGATGCAGGAAACATGGCTGTCACTGGTTTCGCCGACGCCACTGTACTGTGTTAGCGATGCGCAGCCAACGATAACTTTGGTGAACAATATCTTTCGCTTTCGGGTTTTTTCCGCAAGCCTTTTGGGACTTGTGTCTATTGTCAAAGGCAGCTTCAAATGGGATTGCATTTCATGACAGTTTAGTGACGTTCCTTGAGAATGTACAATTTAGCAGCAGCAGCAGCCATGCTTTCATAATATTGAATGCCATTGTACCGCTTTGAATGACAGCTGTCTCTCTTTAATTAGCTTTAAAATCGTTCTTGCTTTGGTTTAAAAATTAAGTTTTTTTTGGGTTAGAGTAAGATAGAGTTTAATGAAAAGGAAGGTTTCGATTTTATGTTGATGACACCATATACTTATTTGAGTTTTTTGAGCCTCCCAGCTGTCATAGTTCTATATGATACATCTTTCGAGATTTTCTTAAATTATGAGTAGTAGTTACAGCGATTATCACTTCTCTGTTCAATTAATAATTTCTTGAATTTCCAATAAAATCTTATTAATTTCCAAAGGGCTTTAATTTGCATTTCCATTTAACAAATAGTTTCGCATCACTAATATTTCGAAAACCTCTTTAAAAATCCTCTCAAATTGCTTTTCTTGACTCCCCCAACTTCCATGCATTTGTAATTTGGATAAAGGAAAACCCAAAATTTTCATTTTCATGATCAGCTTAGTTGGCCTAATGCAACCTCCTCGCTCACTGTTTTTGGCATGAACTGTACCTGCACTGTACTTAGCCGGTAGTGGGAACTGGGGAACTTTAATTACGAGGCAAGTCCACTGGCCACACCACACGAGCAGACCGAACGAACCCATTGCTCCCGAAAGGACCTCGCCATGTTTGCACATCTTTGCAGTCGGAGTTGCCGCTGTCGTTGCCGTTGCCATTGCAGTTGTCGTTGTTGTTATTGTTGGGTTATCCTGGGGCCAATTGCATGGCACATGCACACAAGGTTAGTAGGCAAGTTCACATGCCAAATATGGTGTGCGTATGCCATGGAATGTGGAGACTTTGATCCTCCTCCCCGCCCACAGCCACAGCCATTCACTGTTGGCACTGCGTCTTACACGCAGGCGGACGTTGTTGGCTTGTCGGTCGAGTTGTTTGCACCACGTCCTGAATAATGGATACGTTTCGGGCCACATTGAATGCCCAGCAGTGAGTGACATTGCCCGACCAACGGCGTCTGCGACGACCAGGGCTTTTTCGACGCGGCGCGGGAAGGTTTTTGGAATTGTTGATGTAATTACGCCTGAGAGCCCCACGTTGCCACCTTTTCGGTGAGGGGGTTAATCAGAGCCAAAGTCGATAAGCATGTGGAGGTTTAAAATGCATCCCGGCAATTTGCCTAATTGCGGTGCGATGCTAATCAAGTGACAAAGTTTTCAACTTCCCACGAAAATTACAAAATGGCACGAAATAAAATAACTTTGCAGACAGAGTGAGTCGTTTGGGGCATGAGTAAAATTCATCAACTTCAAGTCGAAACAAACCGGAATAAAAGACAAAAAAAGAAGAGAAACAACAGAGGGACGACGGGGGACTGTAAGCCGCTTTTGTTTGCCATGATAAAATGGTTACAAAATGGCGGCAGCTTGTGTGTGCGGGGGCATACATTCAATCCCCGAGTCCTTTGGCCTTGGCGCAAAACTGTCGTCTGTCTTCTGCTCTGCGTGTGTGGCTTAAATTTCACTTTTTTATGTTTGTCTGTGTGTGTGTGCTGCTGCGAAAACTTTTGCGATTTCCTTCCCTGACCTTGTCCCGGGTAAAATTACTTTCGCGCAAAGGTTGCCGCTCGCTGCAGGGAACACACTGAGTCGGTAAATGATGCAGCAACACAATATTGAAAAGTTCCCCCGAGTGAAAAATCAAGTCCCAAGCAATTGTACATTTTAATTACGTTTTTCATATAGGCTGAAATATGTTTTTATTGTTAAAATACTGACTACAATGTATATTGAGTTTTAGAGAAAATAGTCCTTCATTGAGAAAATTTTAAAATTTTCAAGGTATTTACTGTAGGGCTTTTCTTAAACTTGCTTCGATTTTATATATGTAGGTTAAATGGTGTTCAAAAAAATATGTTTTGGTAATATGATACCCACAACAAAAGCGGTTTAAGAGTCTAGACAGCATTTGAGATATTTATAGGTAGAAAAAAATTATTTGTAGAATTCTAAGGTTATTGTATACAAAAGTCGTTGTTAATAATTATCATATTTTTTATAATGCGTTCTTGAGGACCTCAACTTAATTTCCAAGCCGGTACATTTAATTTCTGTGCGTCTTTCGGCTTGTTTGCAAATTTTCAACTTGAAACGCCACCGCCAGATGTCGAGGGTCGAGCTGCAAACTGCGAGCAGTGAGCGCAGCGGGCAGGATTTCTTTTCGCTTTTTCATTACTTGAAACGAAAGCGAAGGGAAAAGCGGAAAGTTCACATTGCGGTTGGCAGCAGATTGCACTTGGCGGTGTGTGTAAGTGAGTGTGGCCGCCATTTTGGTAACATGTTAACTAGTGTGCGTGACACGATATGCAATGGCGGCGACAGAATAACCGACAGCTGCTATAAGATGCCTGAATGTAAGCTCTCCGTGAAAAAGTGGCTGAGATTTCCAGCAGTTTGTACATAATGCTTCAAGAAAAACTGCACTAAAGTGTCGAAAAGAAAATCAATCTGGGTAGATATATTAAATGAATTTCTTTCTCTGTTTCTATGGATTTTGTATTAACAATGATTTACTTTTCTTGACTAGTTTAACTTTAAATTCAGAAATTATTCGCTTGTTTGGTGCCTGCTTTTCATAATTTTAAAGGGAGTACCGCAGAAAACACTAAGGATTTTTAGATTCCATAAACAATAATATATTTCAGTGACCAAATTCACTGTAAATTTGTTTCTTTTTTGCTAGAAAATATTGTGTGGCACGGGGGCTTATCCCGTGTTAAATTGTTTACTAAATTCTCATTTATCAGCTGTTCGGTCAAACAATAGCCATTAAACAATAAAATATCCTAATATAATGTCACACACACTTCTCATTTACTGTGACAAATAATATTAAATATTTTCCGTGCTGGTCAACCAATTAATGGCGAGCAAACAAATCCGAAAACTATTAGAGTGCACATGCGAATAGAGACGGTCAACCGATGGCGCTGTGCTGCGAAATTAATTAGATTTAATCGAATGCCAGTGGTCTGTCAACATTCGTTTGCCAAAGTTATTGAAGGACCACCAGCTCCCGGCACCAAATCCTCTATATCTGATGTGGTCCTTCTGCGATAATAATCGAAGACAGAGGTATGTTAGCCACAGGAAGATTTATACGTATTCAAGTATATTTCTTACAAATAAAGTTTATTACAGTTGTATGCCTATAGAAATGATTCATTGGTTCCCTTTATTATTAAAATTTTAAAATTTGGCAAATCTTATATAAAACTAACTGATTAAATTCGTATAAATAAATTAATAACAATTATTTATGGCTTAATGCTGACTAAAACTGAAACATAAGAATTTTATTTAATTTTCGAAAGAATATTCAAATTATAATAATAATATATTTATATTTTATGATAGTAAAGGTACACCCTCCTGTACAGGATATCTCGTAGTTGAATCCTCTGGCCACGTCGCTTCTACTTGTTGTTTTGGTGGATTGGAGTGCGTGTGGCAGCCTTTGCAAACACTGAAAGCCGGCCAAGTCCAGAATGCGAATGGCAGTCAGACAGAGAGGCAGATGGATGGGGATTGGGAGAGTGGAAGAGGGCAGGCGGAAACAGCAGGTGAATTGGCAGTCAGCACGTTTAATACCAAAATTGACATTAAATTGCTTGTGACCTGCATCCCCTCATCCTCACCCACCATTCCCTTGCAGCCTCCTGGCTCTGTTATCGACTTTTACGACAATTCCAATAAAGAAACATTGCAGACGTTGTCCTGCTCCTGCTGATCCTACTCCTGCTCCTGCTCCTATTCCTGCTGCTGCTCCTGCTGTTGCTGATTTTGACATGGCGCAGAGCGATGTCAGCTATAGTGAGATGGCGCTTACCCTGTACAGGACACAAAGTGAATTTGCTACGAATTTATGAAGGATTTGCGGGTATACAATGACCTGCAGGTAATGAACAACAACAAGGGCCAAGGAAAAATCGAGCTATTGAAAGAACGTGATTAAAGCAGAGAACTGAATTAAGAGACAGACTTTTACCAGAAAGAATCCTTTAAATATGGAACTTGAAATCATGTTCATTACGGAATGAAGAACCTTGTAAAAGAATTTGTATGTTACTTATTATTTGTGAATCATTTTAACAAGCTTAATAACTAAACTACATTAATATTTAATTTATAATTTAAATATTATCAACTCGAAATTCAAAATTTAAAAAATATTACTTGCTATTCCATATCTTTTTATATTTTTGTTACCCAAAAACAGTTACAATTTGGCCAAGTTACTTGACTTTTCCCACCTGAGAGCAAAACAGGTGCAAAAAAATCCACGCACCCAATGTGCCAATGTTATCTTATTATTACTTTTTGTTCCCGGCTACGTGCCAACGAGAGGACGGCGGGGGACAGGCACAAGTTGTCAACAATTGGAGCATCCATCCAGCTCTCCTTTCCCTTAGCTCATCCCTCGAAATGCGCTGAAGTCCCGGGGATATTGGCAGCCGTTTTTCCCGAATGAAGCTGTTGATTATGTCGATTGCTGTTACACGTGGCTCCGCCCAATCCCCATACCCACTCCCATAACCAGTGACATGGCAATCGATGCTCCTGCTGCTCCTGCTGGGATGAGGATGAGCCAGCGATTCTCTGTTTTGGACAGTCGGCATGAGTCTGGGATTTCTTCGATGGCGCTGCTCACTTACGTGACGCAAATGTCTAACGTAATTGTCATAACGGCAGCACCGGGACCACGGGGCGTATGTGTCTATTTTGAACCCACAGAGCGACGAACGTTGAGAGGCAAATCCCTTGGCAAACATCGTTTGTAGATCGACCTCACTCAGCAAGGAAGAAACACCGAAAAATGCTTGAAAAAAATGAACCCGAAGAAGCAGAAGTAAAACTAATTTAAAATGACCTTCGACATGTGGGCCAGTCGGCACAATAGTCCGGTCATGTTACCATGTAACATACAATATATGTCTCCCTGGCTCAGGACGTGTGCGAGCGGGTGTTCTTTTGGCCACAACAATATTTAACTTTATTCAGGACACCAGTGGGTCGCTTACAAAATTTCGATATGTAACGAGGCATCGCTCATGGGGGCAAATTTCGACTACGACGATTCTTAATTTGAACTACGAATGGGATATATATTAATAATATCAAACTTCTCGATATTTGACAAAAAAATCTATATATAAATCAATATTTATTGTGATATATGTAGGTGTGTTAAATAATTATCCTGATTAAGATATTAGACCAATGAAATCGCAAAAGGAGACAAGTAATTAAAACAACAATTTATAATATATATAGACAAGATTAAAAGGCTGTCTAAGATGTGAAACCGTTTACAATAAAATTGTCCTGGTTTATATGTATATATCCTGATAAGGGTATTATATATAAGTACTCTAGCCACCCTCGCTGGCAAACACGGACCGAGCCCACGCTCATTTTCATTGCCCACTTTTCGGGTTCCTCCAGCATGGGACTGCAGTGCAGCAATTCCCATTCATAGTCCAGGTCCAGTGCCTCCCGGCGAATTCCGCCGGCGGTCGAGACAAAAACAGAATCGCCTCAATCCTGGCTTTAAGACTCATCCAGCTGCCTTTAACATTTTTCCATTTCGGCATCCTTTATTTTGTTTTCTTCGTTTTTATTTTTAGTTTGGAACATGGCGAGTGACCAACGGAGAGACCGCGCACATTTACTGCCCCCCATCTGCCCATCCTCACATCCGCCCAGCGTTTTTGCTTGTTCTATAATTTTTCCTGTTTTCGCCTTGCTTTGCGATGCTTTCCTCGCTTTGCTTTGCTTTATTTTACTTAGCTCTGCTTTGCCATGCTGGCTTTAGTTATATTTTCCTCTTCCTTCTGCTCGGTGGCTTGCTGTTGCTATTTTAGTTTTCTAACCAACAAAACAAATTGAATCACGTTCGCCTGGGAGAAACGTGAGTATTTTATTTTTTTGCGTTAAACATTTTCATTTTTCTTTACCCAAAAAATATATGATGAGTGTGGAGAGTGTGTGGTAAAGTCCGAAATTGCTTATACTCTGATTTGTTATTTAAGAATTCGATTTCTTTGGATTTATCAAATCAAATTTAAAAATATATTACTAGAAAAGTCGTTCTCTGAAGTATAAAATAATCCATTAATATATTTGTTAAGATTTATTATAAGATATTAATTTAGTTTTTAGGTACTTAATTTTAAACTTTATATTTATAACTATGTTAATTCAAAAGCTTTTCTGACTTTAAGTATTTATTAAATATTTTAATAAATTCACAGAGATAAAGGATAATATTTAACCAAAAGCTTTGCATCTAAAATATATCTTAAAAGTTGTAATTACCAGAAAAATATTATTGATTAAACAAATATAATTATTTATATATTCAAATATTCACAATATATTTGTTTTTAATACATAAAGCCATGGTCAACATGTAATCAAAATTAAGATTCCAGTGCCTAATATATCCGCTGATAGATAGTTTTCTAGATATTTCTTAATTTATTATAGTGCTCCGTTCAAGGGTATAAACAGGAAACCATTTCCAGGGATTCAAAGTCTGCACGGAGCTGGGAGCAAAGCGATGCAAGACATTTTGCTCCGATAATGACGCCGTTGAGCCAGCGTTATAGCTCCGATTTGTTGTAAATGTATTCTTGGTTTATTTCTTTGTTTTTCTTTTTTTTTCCTGTTTTTGTTGTTGCCTGACCGTTGAGTGTTGGCTACTGAAGCATGCACAGCACAATCACAATGTTGTTGTGCCTGTGTTTTGTTTTGTTTATTAAAAAGAGATTGGAGTGCAGAAAGATTCCGTTACCGAATTTTTGTCATGACCATGGGGATAGGGCCTCTGCTCCTCCTGTTGGCCACTTGGGCCTACCGACGACCATTCATCATCATTCCGGTCTGATGATTTTATTTTGATTCCGGAACGTTTGGGGATTACCAGGCCTAATGATTTTATTATAGTTTTTCATACGCCCCTCGTCGAAATTTTGATTGATGGTCGGACGTTGGTCCGAGGACGTCGCTGCGAGGACTTGAGATTCCACATTTCGGTCTCATTGTCTTGACATTTAAGCGGCTTCATTATATTAAAAGCGAATTAATGTGGTCGTCCTGACGACAGGAAGATGAGGACTTTCAAATTGAAACAAAATTGCGCCACCTTTCATCCGGCAGGCGCAGCCATGGAGGACTAAAGAAAAAATTTTATCAAGTGCCGAGAGGCAAAGTTTTGCTCTTACTTTGAGGATTTTTAAATGACAATTTTTATGCCCTTTTAGGGTATTATAAATTCAGTCAGCGGCTTGCAAAGTAGTGAAGAAGTCATTTCCGACCCTATAAATCATATATATTCTTGATCAGCATTAACAGCCGAATCGATCTAGCCATAAAAGCAAAAAAAAAATTTTTTTCAATTTTCAAAATTTTATAAGGGGTTACATCGTTAAAATTTTCAAAAATTGAAAAAAATTTTGATTTCTTAAAATGTTAAATGTAGTATTTATATTTATTAGCCTATTAAAAACTAGCACAGAAAAGTTTTCCGAATTGAAATTAATGCATTTTTGGCTAAGTTATGAACGATTTTCATAATAAAATACAAAGAGTAAACAAACTTCAGCTTTCCCAAGTAATCTTCCCTTTTTTGTTTTCTTTTGTATTTCAAGGACTTGAGGAACTTCGAACGAGCCTTGGTAGAATTTTTTGTAATTTAGAGACATAAGGAGATTTTTTTTTGAGTAAAAATAAATTAGATGTACTAAAATTATCAAGAAATTAAATGCAAATTGTATTGATTTGTAAGATACTTCTAGGATAATTTTAAGAATTCATAATAAACATAATCTTTTAGAACACAAATGTCTTGTAGTAATTTTAGTATTTTATTAGGTTTACATATTTATTTATCTTAAATTTAAATCAATTTCCTCGCAACTTTCTAATTACAATTTAATTATAATTTACATTTTACATTCCTCAGTACCTTACAACAAAAACCAAACTGTAATTAGCAAGTAATTCCCCCAGCAACGAAAAATACAAAATACAGAAATCCTTTGAACTTTATCCTTTATCTTTTTTGTTAATTGGTTTGCGGTTTTTCCCCTTTGGACAACACCTATCACACCGAGCAAGGTCGCCCGCATATTTCCAGCCGATTCCCAACTTGTGATTTTGGGCATAAACTAAAATACGGCCCCCAAAGCCAGGGTAGCCGAGCGGAACAGGCCCATCCTCAGAGATGGTCGGGAGCTCTCTGGCCGCCCCGGATACCCGCACATTGTTATAATTACGCGTAACTTTCGACAAGTGTCGCCTGAAAATCGCCAAGCGTTCTCATTTCAAGTGCCGCTGTCCAGGCAAAGTTATCCCTTTCCCTTTCCCATAGAAAAGCGGGTTGGGGGGAATCCCCTGGCAGCTGCGGTTTAATCTTCTTTTAAGTTGCGCCCCCCCAGACCCTCCCACCGTGTTTTCCTGTAGAAAAAAGATGGCGACACCGTAAAGCAAAAGTTTCCCGCCACTTGTGGGTTGATAACTTAGAACAAAGCAAAGTTGGGGGAGTGGAGAAAGGGATATATCGCTGCTGAGGGGCGTGGTAGGCGGTCCGTTCCGAGGGCAGTCCTTTGCACAGCTTGAAAATAGTTGGAGTTTTGCGAAAAGTCATTGTTACACTGCTCTGAAGAGGCCAGGCTGCCGTTCTGCCCCTCTATTCCTCTGGCTCTCTAATTAGTCGTCATTGGCCTGTGATTTGTGGGCGGACTTTCGGCATTTTCGAAATTGAAGAACCAGCAGAACCATGAATGGGTGCCTGCACACAACTTTTGCCGCCACAAATCCAACTTGTAATTTTGTGCACATTTTTGATTTACCTCAGTGGGTAAACTCGATTGGATTGCACTGGGGAAATTAGTTTTCAATTAAATAAATAAACGGAGGTGCTAGATAAATCCCTAGAGTTTTTAAATCGAAAATTATGCTTGAAAATATTACATAATAAGCTTGTATTGCTAACTTTTAAGCACACTTTTTAAGAATTGTGAATTCCTAGCAATTTCCGTGACACCCCCGATTAATATTTACTTATTTATAAAATATAATCTTGATTATAGATTATATAGCTACTAAATAACTCCATTTATGTAAATAAGAGCTTTAAAAAGATACATATTGATTTTAAAGACGGCTTTAACATTAACGTTTCTAAAGGTATTAGGGTTCCAAAATAATACCAACCATATCAACAATAATACCAATAACATCATCCCTTCAATTTTCATTTTTAATACCTAAATCATTACAATTTAGTCTAGTTAGTCCCCAGTTAATTATCCCCAGTGTATGGACACCTTTTGTTCGATAAATCTCAAGCCGCACACCTGCTAGGGAAAACTACTTGGACCTGGTGGGCTTCTTCTCTCATTAGTCGAACCAATTGCCATTTGCCAGTTCATGTTTATATGGTTTATCCGGGGGCCACAGGCGTTATAGCTGGCCGCAAATGATTTAAAGCAAAATGAGCTCGCCACAATTTATGCTGACCACATTAACCATTCTCATGGCAGAGAGCAAAAGTCCGAGCAAGTATTTAATTAAATTAAGCACAAAGGAAAACACCAAAGTACGAGCTGGGCAAAGAACCCTGAGCGGCCAGATGAAGTTGGCTTCTGTTTTTATGGTTCGGCCTTTAAAGCAGTCGTAAATCATTTAAGAAAACGGCCATGAACGGCAGGACCTAGCAGGAGCTGGCAGGAGGAATGAAAGATATGTATAGAGAGATGGCCGCTAATGGCCGGCGGTTCTTCATTGTCGGAGCCGATCACGCCCGCCAGCCAACCACTCGAAGCGCATTAAAATAGACTAAAATGTTCGCCGTTTGCTGCCTTTATGGCCACTTAATGTAAAACAGTTAATTAGTCCCACACACACACTCAAATACACGTTCACATGAAGGGGCGAAAGAATACGGGAAATGTCCAGGCTTAATGCAAAATGGCCGCCATCACTTTGTTTTTTTTCACCATTTCCTTTCCGGTTTCTTCCGCTGACGTTCGCCATCTTCACTACAGACCAGGTACAAATGAGGGGGGCAGGGAAGGGAGCGCGGATGCTGTGAAAGGCGGAAAATTACTTTTGATTAATGAAGCGCAATGAGGCGCGTAAAAAAAAATCAAATAAAAATTATAAAAAGCTATGGAAGGAGCAGAGACCGAAAATCAAATACCAAACACGAATTCCCTTTGCCCAGTTATGGGTTTACTTGGGAAGAACTATTTTTTTATTCGTGCACCTACATAGAATGAAATAGTAATTGTTATCCAATGCTATATAAATAGAGAAATCGCTTTTTTATATATTAAAACTTAATCTAAAAGTATGTAATAATAAGTTCCGTCAAGGTGAATAATTTTACGAATATTTTAGTATTTATACTACAATAAAACATTTTGTACAATACTTTTAGACACCTTTCAAGCGATTTTTTAAATTCTAGTTATTGCTAAGCCACATTTTATTTTATTTTAAATATTTATTTTCTTGTTTATCTAAAGAAACAGGAAAGGAAAACAAAAATATTTTTATTAAAATTTATTCTATTTTAGTATTCCCTTCGTGTTAATTGCCTCTCTTGTTTGAAATATCGACAGCCACAATGGGAATCTTTAATATCAGAAGTAAACTTTGAAAAATACTGTTTCAATTGAAAGCAAGTTAAATATGCAAATTTCCAGCCTAACAAACTTTGTATTACAGTCTCCATCCCTCTCGAGAAAGGGTATTTGTAAAAAGTTGTCAATCTCTTCCGTTGCCGCGCATTTCCCGCCCTACTGGACCTGGAGCTGAAGCTTCCTGTTTATGGCAGACAGCTACTGAGTAGCCCTGAGAGCCATTCAGAAAATCGGAAAAAGGAAAATGGACAGGAGGACGCTGGAAATTAACATATAACTGACGGGTGACATGCCATGGACATTATCGTGCCGAACACCTTCGGCTGCAGTTCATTATTATATATTAATGCTGATGCAGTGGGTTGCTGGTTTCTGCCCAGCCCCGTGCCCCGGGGAAAAACTACAGCTTTCTTCACCTGCCCGTAATTACGATGATGGTGGTCATGAGACGTGACTTAAGGACCAAACCCAACCAAGCTAGAGCGTATATAATTCCCCAAGACTGCTTTCCAGCTAACTTGGCAAAAATGCAACCTGCCTGTCATAATTATTTGACTCTGTTCGCTTTTATGACCGAGGATGTGGTCATTAAACGTGGAACAGATTCTGGCGGACAACTTTTGGCGAAATTCATTAGCAAGGATGATAAGGTCAGGTCATGGTCGAGCCGCTGCCAAAGTTTATATTAAGTAATAAACGTTTACCGCGACTTAATTTGCATATCCAAGGCGGGCGGAGGAGCGCCGTCGAGCAGTGCCCGCCTTGGTTAAGTGCCAGCGTAATTAAATTTAATCCAATTAAATGGCTGACAAGTCCAGAGCAGCAGCTTTGCGGTCTGGCTTATTTATGGTGCTCCCATTAATATGTCCTGGCCTGGATGGCCACTAAAGCAGCTTTATTCGATTTTTGGGCAAGAGGGTAAAAATTGTATGAAATAAAAGCTGGTCTCGGAGTAAATCTGGGTGTCCCAGTGCGAATTTAAAAATGGCGCCTTCTGTTAAGAGTAGTAACATAATGTTAGCTGTTGATTTCAATTTAATGTTATGTCTGCTCCGGATTTCACTATTCTTTTTCGTTTTGCAATCGTATTGTTATCGTTTCTTACTGCTCAAACAGCTGATTTGTCTTATGTCAAAACTAAAGTATTAAAGATGCCTTTTATATTTGCCATTGCTTGTTTCGAAGCAAATAGGAGGCAGAAATTGCTTGAATTAAGAAAATCTAGACATCTAAGGCGCAACACATCTGTTTTAAATATGTCTGATGAACGGTAAGTCACATTCACAGATATTAAACATTCCGCTTGTAATTGTTAAATTTACAGGTTTGTTAAATCCTTTGGGATTGACAAACATACTTTCAAGAAAGTTTTGAAAACAATCAAGCCACATTTGAAAGTAACTACTTTGTCGCACTCAACTCAATTGGCTGCTGTGTTGCGATTCCTTGCTACTGGCTGCAATCAGTTTTCAGTGGCCAAGGATCATCGTATAAACATTGGACGAAGCACATTCGGAAAGATTCTGCACATATTTATTCCGTTGCTGGATAGAGTTCTCTGTCAAGATGCTATATCCCTCCAGATCTCTAACCAACAAATGCGGGAATCTCGCGAATACTTCTTTAAAAGGTATCAACTGCCAAAAATTGTTGCCTGTGTGGATGGTACTCACATAAGAATTCAGAAGCCAGTACACAATTCATCTAATTTTTTTAATATAAATGGTTATTATTGTTTGAACGCCATGGTGGTAAGGACAACGTCTAAATCTGGTTTAGATATGTAAAAACAATCTTATTTCCGAAGGTTTGTAACTACAATATGGAGATCATAGCCATTGATGCCACTCACCCTGGGTCCTGCCATGATTCTTTTATTTGGAACCACTCCAACACCAAAGAATACCTATCTACGATCATAAGTGGACATTTGGTTTTGGCGGATTCCGCATACGCACTAGAGAGCTTCGTCTTAACTCCCTACAGAAGCGCAAAGACTGGAACATATCAGCACAGATTTAACTTAAGACATGCAGAAGCAAGGAATATTGTCAAACGGACAATTGGAGTTCTTAAAAGCCGTTTTCGTTGCCTGCAACGATGCCTACTATATGAGCCATCGTTTTGTTGCCGTATTGTAAATGTTTGCTGTGCTTTGCACAACCTATGTATACGGCGAAATTTGACAATCACTGAGGACTTTGAATATGACGACATACAAGAGAATTTGGCCGAAGATGAACTAGCAGAAGATGATGACGCATCATCTGAACGCGAAGAAATTGCTCTGTCCCTCCCAGTTTAAACTTATATAAATAAAAAAAATAAAGCTTAATTATGGTTTCTTATATAGATTTTCCGATACGGCCCCTTCGTGCATACTACCAACGAACAACATTTACATAAGACTAACTAGGTTCTAGTTCACTCAGAAAAGGACAGACGGACATCGCTAGATTGCTGATCAACAGTTATTATTATAAAATTATTATATCCTAAAAGCTTAAAAAAATTATTTATCACATTTACAAACATATTTATTGCTCTAATTTTTTTAGGATATCATTAAATTTAGAAAGAAGCTGTTTCTTAATTGCTATGTCCTCTTTATGCAGCTCCTCCATCTTTTTAAAATGTTCCGTCATGGAAGAGCTGAGCTTAGTCATGACGTTAAGCTGAGCTGTGCACATACCCTGCAGGTCCAGAGCTCCAGCAGCTGCAGGATTCGCACGGCGGCGCTTTGGCACGGGTTCTTCATCAGTGTCCAGAATGGAGTGCACTTCTTTATGTTCTTCAGTTTCCTCCTCGCCGTCTAGATCATGCTTGAATACCACAGTGGAAGGACTTTCATGTGCTGAAGCATCAACTTCGTCCACCATCTCATACAGACCGCACAACTTTGCAAGTTCCTCCTCCACTTCAGTGACCACCTGCTGGGAATAAGGACCCCCACCAGTTGCTCTGACCTCGGCCTTATTTTTAGCAATTTTCTTGCGAATTCCTGCCCTCCAATCACACCAAACCTGGAATATAGTCTTATGATAGAGTACATTTCTTATATTCTTGAATAATCAAACCTTTTTCCACCCTCCGATATCTTTAATCGGAGGACCAACTGCATTCAAGGAGGTGCTGAGGTCGGACCACTTTGCTTCGGCACTCACCTTTTCTCCTTTGACGAATCCCCTGGCCAAATCTGGATTCTTCTTCATAAAATTAAGGATGATTTCATCCTGCAGCGATGATTTATGCTTTCCCCTGAAACCAATAAATCAGCAGTTAGTCGAACATAAGCAATTAGAGTTACATTTACTTACATTTTTAAATATCAGAGGTCTGCTCAGGTTTTCACTTCTTGTTTTCGTTTCAACCGAATTCGTACGATTTCGTTTTCGTTTTGCAATCGATTTGTTATCGGAATGGTAATGCTCAAAAAAAGTTTTTAATTATATCGTATCAACATCAAGTTATTTTTCCCTGTAAACCTGTATTAAAATCAATTACCATTAGTTCGCTATTAATACCCTTGTTCTAATTACAATTTTAAAGAAATTAAAAAATATTTTAACAGGGCTTAAAGTCGGTTTACATTTATTCGGTATATTAACCTGGCATATTTAATACATTGTGTTTAAACAGCGGCCGGTCACACTGTTCGAAGCCGACTTGTGTAATAAAAACAAGACAAAATTTCAATAAATTCTCGTAGATGTTGTGACTTAACCGATTGAAGGCACAAACAGAGTAATTTACTAGGAGACGTGAAAAGAAGCAGAGGAGAGCAAACCAATGGTGCGGTTTTAATTGGGGCGATAACCAGTATCCAAGGGTCGCTGGCCGATCATCGCGGATCAAGGCCACAGGTCACTTAAATTGAGTCTGATTGTTGTGCCTTATTGATTACAGAACCCCAGGAATACGGTCTTCCTGACCAGAGTCCGTGCCACCTGCCGCTGCTCGAGGATTTGAAGCTGTCGCCGCTGAAACCACCATGCTGCCTGCCATCGTTTTCCGCCAGGTGCAGCGCCCGCTTCACCACGGAGCTGCCACTTTGGAGCATGTCCTGGGAGTGGGTGGGAGCAGTTTCGTGAACTGCCTGAATCGCTATGCCGCTGCCACCGGATTTATTCGCATATCGTTTCTGGATATTAAGCAACGAAGGAACTGGGAGCTGGCGCGCCTTCGCCTATATGCCGATGCCAAGAAGCAATCGCTGCACCTACGTACAGTGCAGGGTCGGCACTTGCTGCAGGGCGTCATCGATCGGCAGAGGGCCGAGCTCATCGAACGAAAGAACTTCCTCGTAGACGACATCCGTGAGGCACGGCACAAAGTCCAGGAGCGGGTGCGCGAGAAGATCGATGAGATTCGTGAAGAGCGCGAAAATATCATGACCATACCCAACATGCTGACCATTAGCAGGGCTATTCTGTCGCCATACATCGGCTATGTGATTGTCCAGGGAGACTTTACACTAGGAATGAGCCTGCTGGCCATCGCCGGAGTATCAGATCTGGTAAGATATATGAAATATAATCAAATATACTCAGAAAAAAAAGCAAATGAAATTAGTTATTTTTATATACCTTTAGAATATCTAGTATTAAGAACTGTGCTGCGTCCCAAAATAAATGCTCAGAAATGCAAACAAGATAAATTCAAAGAAAACTACAAAAATTGAAAGCAGAATTTCCTGAGCATTTTTGGATGCAGAGACTTCATTTTTTAATAATTTGAGTTTTGATTTGGTTTTATAAAATAAAAATGTTAAATGTTACTTATACTTTCTCTCCCAAGTTGGATGGACAGATCGCCCGCCGATGGCCCTCCCAGGCGAGCAAAGCTGGATCCTTTCTGGATCCCATGGCCGACAAACTGCTAATGGGCTCGCTGGTCATCGCACTCTGCTACACGGATCTAATTCCCATGTGGCTCACCGGCATTGTGGTGTTCCGGGACGTGTTCCTTTTGGCAGCTGGTTTTGTCATACGCTACATAAGTCTGCCACCGCCGGTTAGTACATGGATTCTTTAATCTTATCACCACACTTTACTACGTATGCTTTTTCTGGTAGAAAACCTTTTCGCGATACTTTGATGCCACCCATGTGACGGCTCAACTGGAGCCCACACTGCTCAGTAAGATCAACACGGGTGTGCAGCTGGCCACCATCGGCCTGAGTTTGGGAGCTCCCATTTGGAATTATATGGGTGAGGATGATAAGCAGACAGTCAAACAACCCATAGATCCTAAACCTTTGCTCTCTAACCCCACAGATCATCCCGCCTTGCATGGCCTTTGGTATTTGACTGGCCTGACCACGGCTGCCACTGCCCTCAGCTACGTCTTGAATCGGCATAATACCTTTAAGATTATACAGAAAAAGACGTAGAACCGGGCATTTCCGTTGTATCTAAATTCAATATGGGATGGGAGTAGTGTCTCCATTTGCAATGATTAGTATGTATTGTGTTTTCTACATGAGTACCATCTAAAAACTAAATAAAAAATATTTTGTTAACAAATTCTGGCAGTGTAGCACAATTATATTATTGTTTTTAAAGATTGAAAGTTTAAAATATATACAACATATTATTTTAAATTTTGTTATTATTTTTCCATATTCAAATACCAACTCTTTAATAAATCGCGTTGAAAATACTGAACCCAGCAAAACTCTCTCCGAAGCGTTAGTAATTTTATGTTTTGGTATTTTATCAATCAAGTCATTTAAATTTAACATCTCTGTTAACATCAGCATTTACCATTAACAAGCATAAAAGGTATGAAAAGAAACAACAAATTAAATAGAAACTATCGGCTATGAAAATCAATTTAAACTTATTAAGTATATACACCCAAAAAGAGAAACTCTGCCAAGTTGGAAAATAAAACAGTCACGCTCTCATCTCTACTTTAATACCACAACATTGCGCTCAACAGCACTCTTTGCAAGTGTGACCGTTTATCGACCATTTTTAGTATCTTTCAGGGAAACACCTGGTCCCTTTCGCTTCCGCACGATTTTTCCCTCTTTTCCGGTCAACTGACAGACCTGTAAGTTCCAAATAATTTTAATCTAAAAAATCCGAAACCCACAATTACCAACCAGCTATATAAATAGTGAAAAGTGAACAATATGCGTTGGAAGTAAACGAAGATACGCCTATTGATGGGCAAATGTAGAAATTTACGGAAAAAAACGCCGTCCAAAAATTACAAACATAACAAAAGTCAATATGTGGGAAAACTAAACAACAAACGAAGAATGGATGTTCTTTGAGTGTATATGGTTAAAATAAACTACATTTAGTGTTTTTGGCGATAAATGTACTAACTTTGTGTCCGTTTCTCTCCATTTTCATGCACCCAACAAAACAACAACATAATCGACTTAAACATCGATTGGAAAAGCAGCCGCCAAGATGAGGAAAATTATGAAGCAGGGCAAGATCGTAATCGTCCTTAGCGGACGTTACGCCGGTCGCAAGGCCATCATCGTCAAGACCTCTGACGACGGCACGCCGGAGAAGCCTTTCGGCCACGCTCTGGTCGCAGGCATCGACCGCTACCCGCGCAAGGTGACCAAGAAGATGGGCAAGAACAAGCTGAAGAAGAAGTCCAAGGTTAAGCCCTTCCTGAAGAGCCTTAACTATAACCATCTGATGCCCACCCGCTACACCGCGCACGACATCAGCTTCGAGAAACTGTCGCCCAAGGACCTTAAGGATCCCGTCAAGCGCAAGACGCACCGTTTCCAGACCCGCGTAAAGTTCGAGTCCGTCTACAAGGAGGGCAAGAACAAGTGGTTCTTCCAGAAGCTGCGTTTCTAAGCTGGATTGTCTGGTGTATGGATTGCCGTCGCTTTTTTTAAGGTTTAAATAAACAAAGAAGTAATTCTGATAAAACTGACCGAACCTGGAGTGTGCGTGTTCTTTCTGAGTGTTCAAGTGAGACAATGTGCCCATGGAATGCAATTAAGTGGACGCAGTGGATCGAGGCATAGTTCCGAGAACAATTTCAGCGTCTTAGATTTTATGTTAACCAACAATTTTGATGCCGATTCAAAATCATTCTAATTTTTGTAGGGAACTACATCTTTCCCAAGATCTTGAAAGCCTTGTTGATTACTAAATGTTAATACTTGAGGTTCACAACAGTCCCAGATACTTCATTAAGGAATTCTTTGTCTTTGCAACTCTGTCGGCTTATAACAGCTAAAGAAAACTTGTTAAAATGAGCCCCGCAATGTGTTACAGCCACAAAGCGCCGAATCCTACTTTAAATTTGATATCTATTTCAAAGGAACAATTATATATGAGATTTCAATATATAGAGCTCATTAGGCATTGCCATGTGCTTGATAAAAGAAAATGTTGGGTCTTATAGCTGCAGTTGCTTTTTCCTTTATGCTATTTGGGAGGCGCCAGTTCTTCGTCCCAAAAGATAGTTTCTCTAAGTCTGGCTATGTCTTTATAGATATATATATATATATATATATATATTTTACCATTATGTCGACGTCATCTCATAGGTATAGACTCCAATTAAAATGTGCGGCAATATGTAAATAGTTTGGCCTGCTACAGTCGCTCTAAAATTCAATTCATTGAAACACCATCCTTAATTACAGATTTGTTTTTCTTTTTTACTAATAAATATTCGAACAGAATAATACATTTTGTTTGAATCAACTTCTCAATATTACAATTTGTGTTTGAAAATTTTTAATTTACATTTTAAATATCGCTTTGATTGACTATTTTAGGGAACTATTTGCTTAGCGGTCTTTCAGGAGCATAATCTGTTCTGTAGGTCTTGTTGTATCATCAAGTGATACCTTGGGATAGGAAAATCAAATAAAAGAGAAATATTGCCCATTGCGGAGGGATGTAAAATTAGAGTGCAGATGAAAATGGGATAGGGCCGGCCAGAAAATCTGTGAAAACAATAGAAAAAACTATTAATGTCTTTTAAATACAAAGTCATAAGAAATAATATATAGAGTATACGATAATTTGATTTTTCATTACCTGAATTATCACACTTTGACATCATGAATGAACACACAATGGACATTTAGCCGGGATAACATATTTTGTTTGGGATTAAGCAGCGGAATTTTTCGACCTCAAACTTTGATTAAACCGATTTTTGCGGGGCATCACATTATAACGCTTGGCTTTGGGCTAGGAGAATGTCTCAAATTGGCTTAGTTGTGGGTTAATATAATTTTGAGTTTGGTTTGGTATTATGCTTAGTTCGATTTGGTTTATCTTGCCGAGTTCTTGTTAGCTTTGTTGGTTGAGTTTCGATAGTGCAATAGTAGTGCTTAAACTTGGCTGAAATAGTTCCCATGTGGCCTGCGGAGCGGTTAAGCGTTTTGTTTTTGGATTTTTGTTGGGGAGAGGAGAGAAAACAGAATAATTTCGTTGATTAAATCTGCACGAGGACAATTTGGTTACACGTTCAAAACGAAAAAACTACATACTTGTGTACTGGGTGGTGTGTGTGTGTGTTGGTGGTGTGATCTACTGGGGCACTACTTATGGACATAAATAACAGAATAGTTCAACGAAGCATTGGTAAATATAAAGGAGGGTCTAGTTTTGGAATTGATAAAGGATAAACCAAGCAATTGGCAGTTCTTAAGTTTCTCTTTGAATTTACGGAAATAATTAAAATCCCTTAACAGAACGCAATATTAATAAAAAAATGTCTTTAAAAATTAAGACTATCTGTAAAGTTTCATTCAGGTAGCTTGAAAACGGAGACTAGTTTGTGTAAAAACCGACGGACATGACATCGACTCGTTAATGCTGAGAATATACGCTTTAACTGACTAAAACTATAATACCCTGCAGGTCTCTTTTTTTTTATGTTTAAGATTTTCTTTGCTTAAACTGCTCATTGCTTGATTCCTTATCAATTTAAACCATCTTGTTAACAAACTTATGAAAGATCTAAAAAATTAGTAGTTAGGTGTAGTCGTGGGTGTGCTAGTTGGGTTAGGTCACAGTTAGGCCATGGGAGGCAACAACACTTACAGTTCTGCTGCAGTTTTTACGGTTAAAATAATACAATAACAGAGCATGAAAAATATAATACAACAAATAGGCCTGTAACAGTGAAGTCAATAGGGGGACAAGCGATAGATGTTGATTTGTTTTGTTTAAAAAAAACTAAATAGGAAATACAGCACTCAATTGTGACAGCGGCGCGATAAAAGAACATTGAAACTACTCTAAATGCAGACGATTATTTTACCAATTCACGCGCTTGGCACTCAAGATCTTGAGTATATTTTGAACAACGTCGGTACTGGAGTGACTGCCGCCCAGATCTATGAGGGAAAAAAGGTTATACGATATGTAAAAATAAACAAAGAGATTTGTTTCACCTGGGGTGCGAATGGCATCGTCAACAATTGTCTGGTAGACGGCCTCCTGGATGACATTGGCGTGCTCCTTGTGTCCCAGGTGGTTCAGCATGTCGATACTGGCATTGATCATGGCCACAGGATTAGCGATGTTCTTGCCTGCGATGGCGGTGCCTGTGTTGCGGGTGCCCGGCTCAAAAACGGCGTGCTGCACAGAGTAATCATAGTTAATAACTTAGAAACGACAAGGGGACCCATATACTTACATGATCACCGTAGTTCCTGCCAGAGATGAGGCCAGCTCCTCCAATCAGACCGCAAATAACGTTCGACACAATGGTGCCGTACAGGTTGGTCATGTTCATCACGTCGAACTGGTGGGGATTGGACACGGCCTGCATGCAAGTGTTGTCGATGATCATGTTGTTATGCTCCAGCTCGGGATAGTCCTTGTGCACTCGGTTGGCCACCTCCAAGAAAAGGCCGTCAGACAGCTTCATGATGTTGGCCTTGTGGATGGTGGTCACCTTCTTGCGGTTATTCTGGCGGGCGTACTCGAAGGCATAGCGGGCGACACGCTCGGCGTTCTCAACAGTGACCACCTTCATGCTCTCCACCACACCGCGCACGGACTCGTGCTCCAACATGGCGTACTCGCCATCGGTGTTCTGGCGAATGAGGACAACGTCAACGTTCTGGTGACGGGCTGGGATGCCGGGGTACGACTTGCAGTGCACCACGTTCACGTACAGATCCAGCTCATTGCGAATGGCCACGTTGCGCGAGACTTCCGAAAGGCTCTGGGACTTGGTCTCAATGTTTCCCTTGAGTGCCACACCGTTCCTCTTGATCGAGGTGATGGCATAGTCCAGGTCGTCGTTGCCCTCGGTGGAGGGGTCAATGTCAATCACCTCGAAGTCAATTGGGGCACCGCAGTAGCGGAAAATTTCACGCACGTAGCCCATCAGCTCCGGACCGATGCCACCGCCGGGCAGCATGGTGACTCCATGGCGACCGCCGTACTGAGCCGAGGGAATGTCCGTACCCTGTTTGCAGCGATAATACATAGATTTACAGATGCTATAACCTCACTTGAGCGTGATTTTTAGATGTTCTACCCACCGTCAGCTTCTTCTGCAGCGCCGATTTGGTGTGGGCCACGTCCTCCGTCTTCTCCTTGGTCACCAGCAGGGGGTATCCCTGCAAATGGAACGGACAAAGGCGATCAATGATGGGATCTGTCACCCGCGCATTATGTAATTTCCATTCGTTGGCCAATTTTCCGGGCGTGAAAAACGTACGCGGGTGAGGAACGGCGTCTGCGTCTGCAGCAATCTCTGGGTCAAGCGAAGGGCCATGATTCTATTTCCTTAATTCGTGTTTTCCTACGCCGCTGCAGACAAGTGCTTTTTATCGCTTAAATCACGGCCAATTGCGCTTTATTCCACTTGGCCAAATCGGTTGCGCTTTTTCTTCTTCTTCCCCAAGAACAACTGGTCGCTAGGGTAGTCGAGTTTGTAAAAAATATAATATAAATAATTATTTGGTGACTTATTATTTATAATTAGTTCATATCACTAAAGTAGACAATATAAACATCAATTATTTAAGTAAAAATTAATTTCTCAAGGTAATATTGATGTGAAAATATTAAAATTACTTTCAACATATGTAGACAACCCTAGTCAAAACAGCTGATGAGCGCCGCGACTGTTACGTTAACAACCACATTAACTTGCATTTGTTTATTTATCTAATTTAAACAAATATTGCCTAGAAGAATGACATAGAGTGGGCGCAATTTAAACGTTTCTAGGATATGGCAGCAGAACTAGCTCAGGACATGGCCGCAGGGTCCTTGGAAGTGAGCATGCAAGAGCCGGTCTCCAAATTTACTTTTCTCCATGCTCTGGTTGTGAGTACTTAAAAATGTAATTAAATAAAATAAGTTATTAGATAACCCTTTTACAGGCTGGAGGCGTGGCTGGTGTGGTGGTGGACATTGCCCTGTTTCCAATTGACACGGTCAAAACGCGACTGCAAAGCGAGCTGGGCTTTTGGCGGGCGGGCGGTTTCCGTGGCATCTACAAAGGACTGGCCCCGGCGGCGGCCGGCAGTGCTCCGACGGCAGCTCTCTTCTTCTGTGCCTATGAGTGTGGCAAGCACTTCCTCAGCTCGGTCACCCACACCAAAGATTCTCCCTACGTTCACATGGCAGCGGCTTCGGCAGCCGAAGTGGTAGGACTTACGAGGAAAGCGAAAGTACTCTTCTTAGATTTAACCATGTTGTGTCTTCCTTAGTTGGCCTGCCTAATCCGCGTGCCCGTGGAAATAGCTAAGCAGCGTTCCCAAACCTTAACGGGTCACAAACAGCAGCTGTCTGGCCTCCAAATTCTGCTACGTGCCTACAGAACGGAGGGCTTGAGACGAGGCCTGTACCGAGGCTTTGGCTCAACCATTATGCGGGAAATACCTTTCAGTCTGATACAGTTCCCGTTGTGGGAGTACTTTAAGCTTCAGTGGACTCCCGTGACGGGCTATGAGTCTACGCCGATTTCGGTGGCCCTGTGTGGCGCCGTCGCCGGTGGCATTTCAGCGGGCTTAACGACGCCACTGGACGTGGTGAAGACCCGAATCATGTTGGCCGAAAGGGAGAGCTTAAATCGAAGGCGGAATGCCTATACCATTCTGCGTGGCATTTATGTGGAGCGAGGATTTGGAGGGTAAATATTTTAATTGTCCCCAAAGCTGCCTTGCCTTTGATTACATTTATTTTTATATGTAAGGTTTATATTTATGTATTTTTATGCTATCTTTCAGTCTGTTTGCTGGTTTTGTGCCCCGAGTGTTGTGGATCACGCTGGGAGGTGCCTTCTTCTTTGGCTTCTATGATCTGACGACGCGACTCTTGGGCGCCGCCAATACTGATCACTGATTATTAAAAAAGGGCTATTTTCGTTGTACTTGTAGTAGAGTCACTTGTGTAGCTTGTAACAATAACCAAACCGATGACAACCACCAACGTGGACAATAAATAGAGTGAATGGAAGTCATACGAGATGCACCTCTTTTGGCTAGGCAATATTAGGCTGTGGATTATAAGGGATTATCAACTGACCAAACATTTCAACACCTTACTCACTTCCTCGATGTGCAGTCGACCCACAAGCAGACTGGCTGCCATGTGGTCATCCCCCCACTCATCCCCACAGGCCATGGGCACATCAGAGTCCTCTTCGTCCACATTGATATAGCCGTTTCGCGGGGCCTTCCTGCAGCCCAGGCAGTTGCAGGAAAACCGGCAGCGCGTACGCGACATGACGTAGACCTGCAGACACCCAAATACATTAATTAAGCGTATGCAAATGCACTTGTATAAACAAAAAACGGCGATAAGAAAAGTAACGTACCAGAGCTGCTAGAAAGAAAATGCCAACAAGCACTGCAATGGGCAACCATATGTACTGGGCGTCATCGGGATGAAGGATGTCGACGTCTGGAACAATCGTGGTGGCCTCCGACTCCAAGAACATTGATGTTTGTAAGAAATAAAGCTTATTTTCCAAAAACGTTCAAGTTCCAAAGAGAGGTTTTGCGCTCATATGCTGGTGGTGGTCTGGCACCGTCGTTTAAGTTGGTCTATCGATATTGTCATGAATTTTATTGCCAAGTCTGGCGACGTCAGCATGAAAAAATCGATGCTAGTATCGATGTTATTGCATCTTTAGTTTTCTGTTTTCCGGTTTTTTGCGGGGATTTTTGACTCTAAGAAATGAGTGAACAGATAATTTAAGAGGGAAATTGAAGTTAAATAAATTAAAGATAAGCTCAGGTGGATCCGCTCCTGCTAGAGAAAGGCCCACCCAAAATGTCCAGCGTATTGGCAGAGAGTCCTGTGAAGCTGGTGTTCCCTGAAGTCGCATTTCCGGCCTCTGTTCCTAGTTTTGACCTTCAAAAAAGCTGTCGCCTATGCCTGGAGGAGCCCCATCCCAGGCAAATGCTGGACATGACCGCTATCTACGACCATGAGGCGGAGTTAAGCTACTACGACTGCTACAGGATCTGCACCAAGGAAGACTTGCGCCAGAGTCCCAGTCAGGAGCCCAAAAGCTTGTGCAGCCGTTGTGCCGTGGAGTTGCGCTGGGCCTATGACTTCCACAAGAAAGTGGCCCACGCCAATCAACAATTAAGGGAGATTTTCGAGTCCGTAAAACCAGAAGAAGCCCAACAAGGACCAAAACTAGAACCAAAACCTGGTGATGTGGAGGAAGAGATGGGTGAGATGAATGAAGTGTACTTGCTGGAGGACATCAGTGAGGAGCAGGAGCAGGAACCGATAACCTTTCAGGAGAAGCCACAGCCTGAGCAGTCTACTGGCGGCTTTGCCAACATAAAGGAAATCACACCCCGCCAGCGCCACAAGGGTAAATTCAATTGCCCTTTCTGCAAAAAGGAGTTTGTCAACCATTCTCGCATGGCCAAACATCAGGCCATTCACCTAACCGACCGGCCCAAATTTCAGTGCTACCACTGCAACAGGTCCTACCTTACCAGGCGGGCTCTCAAGGTACACGCGGACGCCAAGCATATGCAGTCTGGAGTATCTTGTGACATCTGCGGCAAGGTCTTCTCTGTAGCCAAAGCTTTGGAGATCCACAAAAGATATCACACCAAGGACTTTCCCTTTGCCTGTGATCTCTGCGAACGAAAATTCGCCCAGCGCTCGCACCTGAATGTCCATCGGCAGGTGAAGCACACAGGATATCGGTTTATTTGCGAGTTCTACGGCTGCCAGAAGTCGTTTAAATCGTCTACATCGCTAAGGAATCACGAATGGTCGCATACGGCGATGCCATTCGAGTGTTCCGAGTGCCAACAAAGCTTTCCAGCTCGCAACAAGTAGGTTTCTGCTTTGATTTAATTAAAGAAGTACCTATGTCTAGTCCTGATCCTATTTCAGACTGCGAGCGCATCTGGAACGGAAGCACAAGAAGCTGAAAAATGTGGAAGAGCTTGAGGAAATGCGCAAGTTTTGCATTACGCGCTCCAAGCTGGTTCTGACGAGGATTAATGAAGAGGAGTGCTAGTAACGAGGCTTAAAGTTATACTAATTTTAAGTACTTTTTAAATGTTGAAGTGGAAAAAATACAAGCTTATTAGAAATTTAACGAGGTTTCCGGGGTTAAGAAATTATAGAATAACATAATAAAAATTCAGTTGAAGAATTAAAATCTATATTATAAATGATTAAGAAAAATAGGGAAAAGTATAAAATCTTAAGGGAATCATATAAATATATTAAGAATATGTTACTTCATTCTGAATTCCTCTCATCGCTCCCTTACTTGCCTTACAAATATCACATTCAATTTATTTCACGTTTTCCTTTGGTTATCTTACACGGGTTATGGTTAGACAGATATATAGATATTCGATATCATAGACAAAATAAATGCTGCTAAATCTGATCTGGTATACAAGTTCGGCCATCCTCCAAGCTCCAAAAGTACAACCACCTTCAGTTTCCCAGGGTAAGGGCCAAAGGCATTGACTTGGCTGTAGAGTCATCCGGATGCTGGGAGGACGCAGTGGCCGTGCCCGTAGTGGTGGTGGCTACATTGGTATTGCCTGCTTCGGTCCGCTTCCTGGAGGTAATCTTCTTCCAACCCCTCAGAAATATTTGATTTCGGTACTTCGGTGTGGTAAATGTGTACAGCAACGGATTAACGGCTGAGTTAAGGGGCAAAACGAAGACAACCAGCCAGGCGTAGATGTCATCCGAGATGTTATAGTTAAAGAATACCCAAATCTTCATCACAATAATGGGCACCCAGCAAAGAAAATCCGTCAGTACAATAAAAAAGAACCGCACCGCAAACTCGCAATCCAAGAGAGTGAGCGGAGTGGCACTTCGCGTGCGCCAGATGGAGATTAGAAGGGCCGTGTACAACAAGGCGATCATCAGCAGCAATAGAAGGTTGACGCCCAGGAAGACGAACGCGGAATACAACCAGCCCATGGGATAGGCCTCGTGGATGTGCAGAGGGAAACAGGTGCCCGAGTAGGATCCATAATAGGGCAGAGTGCTCGAACGCCACAGGAAGACCGGCACCACAGCCAAACCCACTCCCGTCATCCAAATACACAGCATGGCACACCACATCACCCGGCTTCCAATGCTGCGGTGGCCCCGAAAGGGATCCGCAATGAGAAGGAATCGCTCTAGCGACATAAACGCCAGAATCAGCATGGAAACCTCCGAGGAACTAACTGCCAGAGTGCCGATAAGGGTACACTGCCAAGAGGTGATCCAGTCTAGCAAAACTCTGGAGGATAAAGATTAACATAAAAGTAAGGAATCAATAATACAACCATAAACACTATAAATCAAACTCACTTGTAATACTCATTCCGGTAGCGATAGTCCTGCACCCCAATAGTGACCAGATAGAAACCCATCAGCATATCGGCCAGGGCTAAATTCCGTATGACCATCGTCACGGCCATGTTCTCGTCCCGGTAAATAAAGCGACCCCAAAGCACAAGTACGTTGCCAGCTATGGTCAAAGTAGCCATCACCCAGGCGGAGTATCTCAGGACAGGTTTGCTCAGCAGATCCTGAAAGGAGCTTACCCCATCGGTCGAAGGCTTGCACATCCTTATTCGCGGCGACATGGAACAGTAGAAAAACCGATCGTAGATAATGTACGTGAGGTTCCTCATGGCATTAATAACCGCAAAGTCGATGTGATCATAGCGAATGCCCGTAAGATTCAGAAACGAGATGTTTAGTGGCTCCATTAGGTTCCGGTGGATGTGCAGGGGCATGTGAGCCAGGGAACTAAATTAAGGAAGATAATGTAGGTATATTTTAATGGATTTAAATGGGAATTTTACAAGGGAGTTAAATGATTTTTCAAGGAAATAAAGGACACCCTTAAACAAGAGCACACAAATTTGATGAGTCCTAAATATCATAATATTTATAAGCTTATATAACATACAAATAAATTTAAATTTAAATTAAATTTACTAATTATTCCCATATATACTCACAGTGCCTCCAGTCGAGTGTTGTGCAGAAATGTCTCGCCAGATAACTCCTTAATGGGATTACCGACAAGGCGGCTGTAAAACGAAATGCACGTCTAAGAATTATTTGGAGATATGTATATAAGGTTACTCATACGACGCTTAAGCCGCGCATAATGGCCCGCAGATAAGACACGTTGCTGCTTTAAAGAACAATAATAATGTTCAACTTGGTGCGACTTTAAGACTAAAGCCACAACAAGTTGGCCAAAACAGAGCTTTTGAAAGTCACATAATAAAATCCCGCTGCGGAGAATAATAACGAAAATTCTTATTTAATAGCTGGCTGAGTATAAATCAGTGCACAAACATTGTCTATCAAATGTGTGAGGATGTGGATGTGGATATAGGGATGCAACCGGGCTAAATGTGTTGTTGGCAGGAAAGGGGGCATCATTCATGGCAGACATAGCAGGCAGGATGTGGCACAGTGCGCAACAACCTCTCTAAAAGTCTCAATTGTTACATTACAGAGCCAAAAATTAGAAAATTAGAAGCTTCAGTAAAGAAAAAATATAATTATATAGGAAATCTATTTTGTATTAATGTATTTATTATAATACTATATTAATTTAAATTAAAATATTTAAAGAAGCTTAAAAATTAATACAATTTTTCTCGCGGTTTATCAACAGTTTAGTATGAAGTTTTTCTGCTTTGTTATTATGTTTATCTCTTTTAGAGATAATAACTGGAATATATTCTCTAAAGGGGGTTTCCCTAGCTTCGATTCCACCGTGTCACGTCCCTGGGAAGTGCAGCAGCTGATGTATAAACTGCTGGCTGCTGCTGTGGATACGTGGAACTGAATCCTATGGCGATGGTGATGGCTATGTCGGGGCTGACGTTGAGCTCTTGCTTAGGGCTCCATTGCTTGCACTTGTCTGGTCAATCAATGCCGCCAATGCCCAAGCGCCAACTGTTAACAGTTTGTTTTTATGGTTTGTCGCACAAAGACAATGGCCACGCCCCCATGCTCTTAGTTCACATCCACTTCCACACCAATTCCTCAACCCCTGTAGAGCTTCTACAGATTGCTGGTAATTGCAGCGCCATTTTTCGTGGCCTGAGTATTCCGTAAACTAAATATTTAACTCGGCCACAAATTGAGCCGTCGAAAAATGGGTCCATCGTCGTTGAGCGTATAATTTTTATTATGCAAATTTCTAATTAATTATTGAGGGACAGGCCTCTCGGATCTGGCTCTGGTCATTATTTTTGCCAAAAGCTCGCCCTTAATAACTTCATAAATATCCCTGGGAAGCCAGACATATTAACATATTTCCCGGGCAGGCAACAAGTTGCTGTCCCTTCCATGTTCTCCTGAGTGATGGTAGTGGTGGTGGCCAGCATCCAAATAAGCCCCTGGTAATGCCCATTTGCCATGGGCGAGCACATCCAGCGCCCACCGCACACACACGTGGCTCCTCCAGCCGAGGGCGCGCAGGCTGGGAATGTACATAACTGCGTCAGAATCGAAAAAGGGAGCAGGGGCGGTCATTGCGCATTTAAGGATAGGGTAAATAAATGCCTGAGTTGTCATAGTCCGCGTTACGTGCAAGGTGCAAAAAAAAATGACAGGGACTCTAATCTAATAGCTAAATACTCTTTCCAAAATGTTTTTGAAATTAAAAACTATTTAAAATAATGTATTGGAAAGCTAATAAACATTAATATTAATATAGATACAGATCACTATTGTTGAACCTTTGGTATTCCCTAAGTAGTTAAATTTACTAAGTCAAACATAATTTTATCCCACCCTTATGCAACCCAAACCCTTTGCTAGTCTCCTTATTCTTGTAAAAACCTCTTCCTTTATATTCAAATAAAATTCCCTTCTTTCTCTGGCCATTACCATAATTAATTCCCACATTAGCCACCTGTTGTTGGCCAACTCAAAGTACCCCGTTCAAACGACGAGTGCATAATATTAACCAAATGAAACCATTTACGGACTCGCTTGCAAATGGCACGTTTCAATTGTGAATTCTTTCGGGGCAATGTGCTTGCCAGGATTTAGCTCCGGCATTTGTGCCGCTGTCCCTTCTGTGGCTGCGGGGACGGGGACTGATGTTGACCATAATTAACGTCACAGCAACGTGGACACACACACACACACGCCGGACTTGAGGGTCTTTGTAGAACCGTATCTCTGCAATCCGTAATGACCTGTCAGTGGCTCAGTGGCTCACTGGATGACAGGAGGAATCAAATTAGTGCAGCGATTTCTCAAATATTTCGCTTTGGGTTGTTTTATGTCCAAAACCAAAAACCTCGGGGGGGTAACAAAAAAACAAAACAAATCAGCAGAAATTGCTGAAGGAAGGACGGCAGCAGCAGATACATGAGCAGCATTTAGATGCGTATCTGATAGATACAAATACATAGTAACGCTTGCCGAAGGAATTTCTGTGCAGTTCCTTTGGGATGCTGCACATAGAGAAAAACGGTTTTGAGTGATTTTTAATTTCATAAATTTTAAAAATTATTTTTTTTATAAAAATAGTCCCTAAATACACCTAAATGTATTAATTAATTGCCTTTAATTTATCAGAATAAAGTTTTTAACAAATATAGCCTACGAAAAAAGAATTAACTAAATTTCCCTGGAATATAAATGAGTTTTGCTACTTAATATTCGGTCTTTAATAGAAATTTAATTTCTTTAATTCCCATCTCCTCGATTTCTTTATGTGTGGCCATAAAAGACTTACACTCAATGGCTGGTATGCTGAGAAATTCCTTGCACGCCAGCAAAGGGCAAATTATTTGCATGGTTTTGGGGATGGGAAGGTTGCTGCCTGGGTGACTAGTGGGTGGCTATATGTATGTAGAGGTATCATCAACAGGCAAAAGAAGGGCATATATGGAAGGGGATCGAGCATCTAATGAAGCAATGACGATTGGGGAATACCGCCCCGAGTCGATTTCAATAAACTCCTTCATTATTGGCCAAGCAACTTGGCCCCAGAGTTGGTTACAGTTACTGGTTACTGGCCAAGGCTTCGGCGAAATTGTTTTCACATAAAATACAAATTTATTTGCATTTTTATTTGGCCATAATAATGTTTGTTTATTTGTTGCTCCGGCTGCTGCTGCCGTGGCCACAAGTCAAACCCATTCAATGCCGCCGTCCCAAAAGATACAGAGTCAGAATTCCTTTCTCTCCGCCCAATCCGGTCAAGCAGCAGTGGTGTGCCTGTTATCATCCTTGATATGCTGATGTATCTGCCGGCTGAGGCTGGGGCAAAATTTATTAAGGCCACAGCTTGATGCGCTAGTAGACGATGGATGTGAGGATGGCAGAGACATTTATTGAATATGCCATTGATATATGGTTATGAAAGTCAGAAAGCAACATCAAATTCCTATTTCCAGCCAGCCAGCGCTTAAAGAAAACTTAAAGGCACTTCGTCTTATCGAGCATACGCCATGTTGTCTGAGGCTCATCAAAAGTTCTTCCTCAAAGCGTTAAACAATTTGTTGTGCTTTTACGACTGCCGTTTATAGATTAGCCCCCTTTTTTAGAGTTATAATAATAATAATAAACTACGGCCATAAAGGTTAGATTAGTTGGCCCCAAGGGTTAAACTTTTCATGTCGCCGGGCGTGGCCGAACAAGTTCATAAAAATATTTGCATTCTACGAAATTAAAGACAGATCAAAAGAGCATCTTCTGTCTGTATATCCCTTCCTTCGCTTGGGATTATTATTTATTTGTCTGCGGGCACCAAAGTTTTCAGCTTGAATTTTCCATCCCGTATACGTAATTGCGCATTAATGAACTGAAATTAATATCATTGAATATGATTTGGAGTCACAAAGAGCACTTGGCTAGTTGGAATCCGTTGCCAAATTACAATTTACTGATGGGGGGACATTCCTGCGGCTTTGTGTTGATTCTTTGACCACGGCTCGAGTTCATTTACTTTGTGCCCTAGCATTATTCGTATTATTATGCTAATTAGCTGTGTGTCCCCGCCATAATTCATGCTTAGTGTCGGTGTTAAGTTTTCACTCTCTCCCAGTTTCACCGAACTCTGGAATAAAATTCTAAGCCTACCCGCTTTTTATACTCACATGTCTCGCATATTGGTTAAATTCGCAAAGGCTCGGCCATGAATATGGGTGATGATGTTATGTTGAAGATCCCTGAAATATAGTATATATTTTTGTATTATTTTTTAATGATAAAAAGAAGTATAAAGAAATTAAGAGTCTGAAGTCATTCTGCCTCTCATTTTTACCTACCCAAAATATTTGAAGCAAGAGCAAGTAATACACTCATCATTATTATTGTATTATCTTTATGCATAAATTACATTGAAAAAAGTGTCCTGAGATTCCTCTTAACTCCCCATATGTTTGCTTTTCAAATTACCAGATAAATTGCCTACACAAATATTGCGACACAATTTATCCCATCTAAGTCTCATCACTTTATTCTTTTTTTCTATGCCAAGTCTCTAAAGGTTAACACATTTATTTACGTTGGGGCAATTTGGGTAACTGATTTATTTTCAGTTAGCAGCGAGGCGACACGAGCACCCCAGACGACCCATTGACTTATATTGTCAGCTATTGATGCATAAATTAATGATTATGTATGCCCCCAACCGTGTCAGCCATGGCATTTAGAAGGGGAAAAGGGCTGGCGACATGTGATAAATGCTTTCAAATTGTTTTACGTATCAGTTTTTTGTCTCCTTATCAGTTTTTACTTCAAAATTAAAGTTTAGATTGTATAATTAAATTTTAAAATTGATGCGAACCTTATATTTTGAAAATAAATTCAAACTTGGTCGAGTAACATAATATTATAAATATAATAAAATTAAAAATAAGAGTATTTCATTCATCGGAATTTGTTCCTGTCTTGTTCCTCCCCTTTTAAGCATTTCTTCGGCATATGTTTCTTTGTGTAAACAATAAAATGTGCCAATTTATGCTTATTGAAGCATAAATTCAGTTGTTTTTTAGGTTGTGCTGGAACAAAGGTGTCGATGTATCGAATATCCCACTTGCTGTCATGTCAACAGTGCGTATACGCACTGCCCATCTCATTCCTGTTCTCTTACTCGTCAGCTCTCCCTTTTTCACTGTCTCAGCATCAATGTTACCCACATAAATCTCTCAAAATAAACAAGCAAAAAAAACAACAACGAAAAATCCTGAAAAAACGAAAGCAAAATGCAACGAAGAGTAAAAATTACGCATACGCCCCATAAAATCTAAGTACAACATATTTCAATAGATTTTTCGACACTTTTTCTGGCTTTTCTCGTACTTTTTTCAACTTTTTTGTGTGTTTGAGGAGGGAAAAGTTAGTTGATTGTTTTACTTACAGCAAATGTAAATTATCCAATTGCGAAAAAGTTTCCTCGCCAATGTATTCGATTCGATTGAAATCCAAATAACTGTAAAAGTAAAGAGATATTTATGCAGGCAGGGCCAAGGAACAATCTGGTTAAGCCACAGGGCCTAGTGTTTAGCTTATAAATTTCTGGGGTTTTTTTGTTCTAAGGCTAGTCTTGGGATCCCTTTGGTTAGTTTGAAGCAAAGACAAACAATGAATGTTGCCTGAGTATATGTAAGATATAGGTAGCTTAAAGTGCTGGGGAAACACTTTAAGGCTTCAGTACCAATAGAAACCTTTAATAGCTTAATGATAAACATTGTTGTAGACCAAGTTCTGAGGTGATGTCTTTAAATTCAAAGCATAGAAGCTATCAAAAGCACACTTTAAGCCCTAAGTGAGTGCAACACAACATTGTGCCAGTTCTTAGTGCTCACAGCTTATGGCACATCGTTGGGTGGCTTCGTCGGGGTATCAGGACACCCAATACCCGAGTAACCCAATGAACGGGTGCTCCGCCGGCTTTTAACAATGCCAGAGACAGAGAGAGCGCATTTCACGCTTGAATACATCAGCAAAACGTCCACAGACTCTCGGAATCCCCTTCGCTTTTTAATCTAACAAATAGAACATAAGCTCGAACCACAATTCCATTTACTCACACTTCGTACAGCGACGAGATTTTTGGCAGCTGCACATTGCGCAGGGTGAGGCGATTCCCGCTGAGCACCAGCCACTCCAGCCGATGGACGGAGCGCAGCTGATCCATGGGCAGGTATTGCAGATGGTTGTTCCTCAAGAACAACCATTGGAGGCTGTGCAGACCCTGGAAGATGCCATTCGGCAAATGGCTGATGTTGTTGTGGCTCAACTCTAACCGCTCCAGCAGTCCGAGGCCATTGAAGCTGCCCAGTGGCACACGTGATATGTTATTGTACTTGAGTGTCCTGCAGGAGGGATTAAATCAAAGGAAATAAACTAAAAATTCCTATATAATGGTATTGAGTCACTTACAGTTTTTGTAGTCGCGTAAAATTGGCAAAGACATTGTCGCGGAGTGTCAAATTGTTACGGATAATGATCAGATAGGTCACCTCCGAACTGACGCGAGGCCAACGACGCAACTTGGCATAACGGCCACAATAGAGGATGGTTCTTTGGCGGCACTGACAGGGACGAGGATATGTGACGATATCTGGAATAGGTACGTAAATGCCAAATATATTTATGTTTTTTGTTTTAAGAGTAACTGCACTCACCACAAGTTTGGTTCTGATTCCTTGAAGGTGATAAATCCAGGCTACTCACATTCACGCCCGCCGCAATTGTTCGCTGGTTCATCTGCTGCTGCTGCTGCTGTTGCTTCTTCTCAATCGCATTACGCACTATCTTGTCGGCAATCTCCTTGCTGCCATAGAGCAGACCGCACTCCACCGGATGCTCGTCGCTGCTGTCGGCGCAATCCGGCCGACTGTCGCACATCTGGCGCTGTGGAACGCACAGCGTGCCATTGTCGCAGGCAAAGCTGCCCGTGGGGCAGGGCCCTACAAAAAATAATCAACAACAAGACAACACAAATCTTAGAAAAATAAAAAAGTAATCAATCTAAGAGGAAGATTAAATTGATATCCGTTTTAGTTCAGTAATTTTTCGACCATATTTTTCATTTTGTGTTGAACTAAATATCGCTTGCTTAAATCTTAAAAATATATAGGCTCGTTCCTTTATTTTTAACAAAACTTTTCTTTAAAAAAGGATGTTTACGTACAGCACTACCATTCCGTTAAGTCCTTGATCACTCTAAACAAACTTTTGACTTCATACGGGCCACACGACGTATGAGTTATTATTCTAATCTCAGTCAGACAAACTTTAAACTCAAGATGACAACTTAATTTGTTCGCCCGCTCGTTTCCTTTCCTCCAATCCCACAAAGAACTTCGGTTTATTGTTTGCTTCTGTTTTTTTTTTCTGTCTTGACAATTAAACTTAATGTCCAAAAACTTTGTCCTGTTCTTTGCTTTTTTTTCGATATTTTCAGCTTTGTTAACAATATGTTTTCCAAGCATTACAAAGGCCATGAATCGAATTGATGACTTAAAATCAATTAATATCATTTGCCTTTGGGAAAAGAAAGAAAAATAATCATGAATTTCTTATAAATTTATCCTATTCGTAGGTATTATTATAGTCAGAATATATTTTCAGCCTTCCACTATTTTGGAGGGTAATTGTCGTAAAAAGAAAATGAGAGTTTTGCTTAACATTTTATCATTTTTATGATTTGTTTGGGTGCCGCGATATCTTTCTACGAAATTACGAGAAGATAGAATATAGTTCGTTAGACAAATGAGCCCACATGGATCACCTTGAAAAGCTTTTAATTAATTAACTATGATTGTCTCAAAAGAGTTGGGTGTCCTTTTTTTTCTCTTTACAATACAATACAATACAATTTTTTATAACATAAATGGTAGTTAGATATGCAAGAATGGTGAAGCTCCTTACTCGAGCCTCCAATTAGAGCTAGGCTCCGTTTTGCTGGTGATTAAATTGTATTTAAAAATATTTTTTGGTGGATTCAGCAAGTTAATTATTTTTAGAATTGAGAGTTCATCTAATAGGCTTTTCTGTGTTCTTAAGACCACTTCAGTTTTGCCTTAATTTTTGAGGAAAAATTAAACAAAGCTGCTTTAAAAGAGCAAACGAAAATGTCAAGTGTCAACACTTCCTGCGGAAATATTTGTGCATTTCCTTTGCCTGAGCACCCAAGAGCCATATGACACACATAAAACTGCATAAATACATATATATATATCTTTCTTCATCTCTTTTCCCATTCGTATAAATATCTAACTTCGTTAGGAAGGGCATACACACATAAAGGCACATTGTGCATTAAGCAGGACTTTCAATTTCGTTGTGTCTATGACAGGGACACACATAAACACAAATCTTAGCATCCTATACCCTGTTTACCCCAAAGAAAAGGAGTCCCTTTACACTCCCTGATTTAAAGCTAAGCCAAATAAATGCTCCCTTGCAGATAAATAATTTCCCAGCTCAGCTTGGGCTGATGCATATACTCGGGAAACAGAAGCTTCAACATGGCATAAATCAAACATGTTTTGCCTATTTCTGCTCCTATGGCAAATCAATACGCAAATTGGCATAAAAAATATCTAATATTAAGGCAGCGCAAATTTCCCGATATTGATACTCGTAAAACAAGATAAAAGCTTTGAACAAGGAACCAAAAGACAGTAAGGACCAGGACGGACCCGGACCACCAACGTACATATACGTACTTATACATGGATGTGCGAAAATTGTTTTGTGTGCTCTCAGGACAAAGTTTGCGCCGTACTCGTATTTATATTTTTTATGGTCAGCCGTTTGTTGTTTTTGCGCCGCCCCGTATTTTTATCGTATTAAACAACAAATTACTTTCAAATACTTTTGAGTATAAAATTTATGGGCATTTTGCAGTTTGGAATTTGATTTGGCGTGCGGAAAGCCTTTCTGAGATGCTCGCTCGGTTAAGAGATGGGAAAATCATTCATAGATGAGCTTTAAAGGGTTTTATTTGTAAAATAAACTTAAAAGTTTTGCAACTCTTGGAATTATCTTTAATATATGTGGTATACGTGGAACTGTTTAATTTAATCTCGATCATAAATATGTAAATTTTTTGTTAGTTCTTAGTCTTGACTACAGACCACTCACCTAGACTCAAGTAGAATATGATGGCGGCCAGCAGGAGGACGACTGTCATCAGGCAGACGCCCACAGCGATGCTTCTCCCATAGACCATTGCGATTTATCGGTTTGGACTCGGCTCACTCTTGGTCGCTTTGTTTTCGAAGCTCGCTTATCTAATTACTTGGCCAGCGTGGCTGCACTGGCTCCTTGACCGAGTTCATCATTAGCACCGCTCAATTCCCACTCCGGCCACGCCCCTCACTCACTGCAACACCAACGCCTTGCTGACTCATTGAGTTTTTATATTATTATTATTTCTTATATCGTTTCGTTTCGCCTTTTTTTCGTTTGTGTTGTTGCTGTAGCTTTTTCGTTAATTTCTTGTCACTTCATTTGGCTAATGTTCGCAGCTCGTTGAGAAGAGTTTTAAGTGCCAGGATTACACAGCAGATGGAGCGGAAGAAGATACCGGAGAGGGGGCTGTTCAAAATTAATATTTTCTATGGCAAGTGCTTTCCACTTGGCGGGGTTTCGATTTCAGCGTGCAAAAAAAGGATATTTGATGTGCATAAAAGGAGAATAAAAGGCGATTTTGATGGACCAGCTAAAGTTTCGCGCGCGCGAGATTAAAGTGACATTTTATTGACAATTATTTGGCGAGTTCCTAAGAAATATATTGATTTTCGGTGGTGGATAAAGTTGAGAATGAATATTAAAGCTATCCAGGATTTACTGTCATTGTCATTGTTTTGGCAAGAGTTACTACATGAATTAAGGTCCTTTCTTTGAACATTCTCGTTTGTTGGTTAAGAAAATATAAGTTTTAAATAATAATACTTTCTGAAGTTAATACTAAAACTAATAGTTACAAGAATCAAATCTCTTTTAAATAATTCCAATTCATCAGTAAACAAATCCTTGGAAAGAAATGGTTAGAGAATGCCATAAACTTGAGCCATATATTTATTTCCCCCGCCGAGTCTAATCGAATTAAGTGAATAATTTGAGACGTGAGTCAACGCCAAATAGGGGCTTCAAGTCATATGGTTTTATTTTTAAGGAGCCACTTTTATTTCCTAATTTATGCAAGACATTAAGGCCCAAACTCAAGGTTATTAAGTTTGCCAAATGTACAACGAAATGGAAGTGCAATATGTGACCGGCACATTTGTTGGCCCCTTTTTCTTCTGCGACATTTCATCCGTGGCTGATTAAATTTCGCTTAATTGAATCGGAGATGGGGGATGCTGCCCCGGCGGGCTCAAGGTCAGCCGGAGACAAATCATAATTTCCGCAAAAGGTCACAAGTGCTCGTCCCCGTAATGCGTGTGATCCTAGGACTCTCATTATCGCAATCATCGCAATTGAAAAGCATTTGGTGTGGAAAAGTGCCATAAAAGGGAAGCAAATTTGTTCCTTTTTTGCTGCCGAGCCACTTAATGCTCCCTTGACCACTTTGTAGATTGTGTCAATGCGATAGGTCGCCCCAAAAACAGACCTTTCTTCGCCCGGTTTAGTTTCCCTTTTGGGGGACACTTTCACTGCCCTATTAAGTAGGCAACACACTTTTGAAAACCGAAAGTAGCGCGCGTTTCGCCGGAATTACTTTTCTCCAGACAATTCGTTTAAGAAAATAGAACCTAACACGTCCGAGCACAGCGGCCAACTGAAGCTGGTGACAGCATTTGTTGCTGATTTTGTTTTGCTCCGCAGAGGAAAAGCTGGCAGCGGAAAAGCGGCAGCGCAGCAGAGCAGCTTCGGGTTTTCGTCCCTTCGGCTGACCGCCGTGGCGCAATCCGTTGAGCAGCTGCGGCTTTTTCTTCCGCACACACTCACAAGGGTAACGGGTTCGAGTCCCAGCGGTGGCCAACGTTGTAGTCTTTTCCAACTTCCATTTAAGCAACAGTTTATTTCTGTATTTTGAGATATGTTTGGTCGAAACAAATGTCTTCCTGTTGAAAATAGCTTTAGAAGTTCGATTATTTATCAAATATAAAAAATTAAGGTAATTTTCTGCTCAAATGTATATTTTTATAAATCAAACAAAATGTTCTTTTTGGGAACCTCCTGAAAGGATTTTGAAAACCACAGCGATTTCAGTTAAAAAAATCTCCTCAGACCTGGTTTCTTACATTTTTGTATATTTTTAAAAGCTTACCAATAGCTAAACAGAAATCAACCCCAATAAGAACCACTATTTCTGTTAAGTTTTAAAGAAAAAAATCATAAAAATGTATTTATTAGCTAATTAAATACAATGCAGTTAGAATTTGTTCTACAACGTTTTTGTTTTATAGTTTTAGATGTAATAGTAATGAATATTATTGTATAAATTGCATTTCGGTTGGTGTTGCTCTTGCTGTTGCATTATCAATTTGTAAAATGAATTAATATTGCTAATTTAAAACATAATACACTCAAGCGAACTATGATGTTTTCTACAGGATTTGCATGTTTAAGCTAATGTATGTCTTATTTTTCAATATTCGGTGGCTAAGGCTAATCACTTTAGAAGTGAAACTTTTCAACAAAGCATTTCTATTTTTATTTTTGTTTGCTAAAGCTGTGCTAATTGCTAAGTACGTTTAAATACGTTTGTGAATTCTAAATGAATTATTTATTCTGTGGGAGACAATCACTAAGTGCACTACTTAAATGTTAAAAAGGCGTTTTAAGTTTCGATTTACTTTCGAATTATTGCAACAATTAAAGTTCCAACTAATGGCGAATTGCAGAGATTGGAAGGGATTTGTTCGTCTTTTTTGTTTACATGTGTAGACTAGCAACAAAGATTAAACAAAAGTATATAGCACACATAATTAAAATTAGGGGAATGTGAGTCATCATTAACTACAATAAAATACAAAAGTTCTGTGCAAAGGGTGTTCGTGTGTGAGTTTTGTGTAAAAATTTGTAACATTTATCATTCCTTTTGAGAGATCCATAGAGTGTGATTGGAAAGTAAGCAGCACTAAGCAATAATCTTGACGCTAATTGCTTGTAAATTTGTGATATTCATTTGGAATCCGTTGGGCTTCAACTCCATTATGCTTTCAGGATATGCGTTAATCAATTTTTGTTGTTCCCAAGAAACGTGATTTGTGGAAGGTAAAAATATAGGTTTAGAAAAATAGTCTTAATAGTCCAAGTGTGACTGCCGCTTAAACCCAAACGCCATGGGGATTTTTACTGGTCGGTACCGCCGTCTCCAGTTGTCTGGGCGAACCGATGATCCGTCGGCTGCTGCTCTGCTTATTGCCTGGTGCTGCCTGTCCCTCCAGCAGATGCTTGATCTCCTCGGCTGTGGTGGTAACGGTCAAACTCTGCAGGTTTACCTCCTTCATCTCATTGACCAGCTGCTCAACCTGGCGCTTCTTCTCGGCAATGGCATGTTCGATCATCAGCAGCTCCTTCTTTAAGCTGTCGGCCGTTTTGTTCGAAGTGTCCGTGTTGTGCAGTGCCTGATCGATTTCGCTCTGTATCCTCTCCATTTCCATTAGGAAGTCGCGCTCCACCGTTTGCCTAGTGCAATAATTAAAATTAGAAAAGTAAACTTGTAAGGATAACTGTATTCAAACTAGGGATACAAGAAAATTCCGACATTTGACGCGAGAGTTCACATATAAATTGCGATATATGTGCGATAAACTCACCTATTGGTCTGCTGCTGTTGCTGCTGCTCCAGCTCTATGTCATCCATCAGCAGACGCATCTTATTCTTGCACTGCAGCAGCTCGGTCTCGCAGTTAGCCAGCTTTGAGCGGAGGAGGGCAATTTCCGACTTTAGGGTCTTCTCCTGCTGCTTGACCAGTTCGTTCTCCTCCTCCACATATTGCAGTGTCTGAAGCTGTTCGCTGCCCTGCCTGAAGATTTGATCTGCCTTGGAGATCTCACGCGATATGGCCTCCAGCTCGTGGGCGTGGTCTCGTTCTTTGCTTTCTAAAAACACTATTTCAGTGTCAAACTACAGGAGAAAGGAAGTTAATTAGATATATAATTACTACTATTAATATAAAGATACCTTTTGCAATTCCATTTGCTGGGCTGTGATCTTCTCTCGCTGGAACTTGATTAGCTGCAACAGATCGTTGTACTGCGTGGCCTGGAACATGCTCTCACCCTCGTCCATGGCTTGGCTACTGTTGTTGTTATTATGGTTGCTATGCTGATCATAGTCGCTGAGAAAGGGATTCGTCGAAGAAGAGGCATTGGACATTGTATCCGCATTGCTGCTGGCCATGCGTTGGCTCTGGCACATGGGACTGTTCCTAGGGGGCGGCGGATCGCGGTATGGAGGCGGGACTAGAGCTCCATTTGCGGAAATCGTTGGTGTTTGCTTATACAGCTCCGGTGAGTTATTGTTGTTAATACTATTGTTGTTATTGTTATAGTATATGTCGTTGCTAGGACTGGAGCGTCGGAGTTCATTGCTGGATTTGCTCAGCTGGCTGTAAATATGCTGATTGCTGTTGCTGTTGATGTTGTTGTTGTTGCTGTTCATGCTGTTGTTATTGTAGAAATCGTTGTAGCCATTGACAACGGTCGGCGGATTATGGCTCGTACTGGTCATGTCCAGCGGGTTTGATAAGGATTTCTCATGCTTTGGCACTAGCGGCGGAACCATGTTGTTGTCCTGCGTAGGTATCTGCTCCTTTGCAACGAGGGATGGAACTGCAGGAGCCACCAATGTGGGTGCTTGTTGGTTGACCTGCTGTGGCGACTGCTGCTGTTGCTGCTGGGGAATCCCCTTGACTATGCCAATATTGTCAAACTGCTTGGCATCGTAGCCCCTGAAAAAAGAAGGGGGTTAGTAAGTATTTGGTTATTAATATGGTCAACAATTCGCTTAGCTGCAAATAAAGTTCATTTAAGAAAACAAAAGTCTCTAGTATGCATTTTATGATAGCTTTAGCCATTAAGAGGCAGTAAGGAGGTCAGCTAAGCAAATTAAGATAGATCATTGATCATTTAAGCTCTCAAGGTTCCATGGCACACACCCAAAACTCTTTTTCAATTCCTTTGTGCGGTAGCTCAGCTCCACATTCGATTTTTGCTTTTGCAATGCGGGGGGCGCTGCCTTGTTGTTCATATTGTTATTATTGTTGTTGGGACCCAGCGGTTTTTTTGTTGTCATCACGGTATAGGTATTATTGTTGTTGTTGTTGTTACTCTGCTGCTGTGGCTGCTGCTGCGGCTGTGTTTTGTTTTCGGATCGCTGCAAAATGAACTGCACATCATTTGCATACTCGCCCCATTTGAGGAGCAGCTTCATGGGATTCTCGTTGGGGGCCAAGTGGCGTTCGTTGTTGCGCCATCGCTCTATGAGAGTGAATCGACCCACCTTGCCAGTGGCATGGGCCAAGGCAAACACCACATCCTGCAAGAAACCAATATTAATCAATAATGAAGAAGAAAACCAATCAGAGTGGCAATTATTTATTTACCTGGCATGTGGTGTTCACCGTCACGCCACACACAATCCGCTGGATGCCCTCAACCCAAACTTTCAGCTCCATTCCGGCTAATTGTACCTCTGTCTGTCTTTCAGTCTCTACGGTGGGCAATTATTGCTACTTCTCCGATGGCGGCGGCTACCAGAAAATTGCTTTCTTGCGCCGCTCCAACTGACACTGAACTGGGGCGCAGCCGAGGGCTGGGGGGTTCTCCACTACTAATGGCTTTTTTGGCAGCCTCGACGACGCTCGACTGGCGTTCTGCTGTCGCGCAGCCAGCGAAGCGTGTCAACTGCACTCCGCCTATCCACTTTTCCCTGCTTTTCCTGCTGCTCACTTCCCTTTCTTCTGTTTAATTTTCCCGATCGCAGCTTCTGCTTCACTTGCACTTATTTACAACGTATGTGTGTGTGTGCTGGAAAAATTCTGATTCACTTTTGGAAATTAGTTCTCTTCCCCGATTTTCAGTGCACTTGCTTTTCCTACACTTGCTCTCGGTTCGGTAACAAATAATAGGAGCGCTGCACCGCTCTGTATACGTTATGCACTTTTTAACAAATAATCAAACAAATGTCGGGCACTTGAACTGGAAGCTGAGGCCATTTTATTTACGGTTAAATTCTACGCAAACGTTGTAAATAAATAAAAGATTAAAAATTTGCACAGGTTTTCTTTATTTAACAATCTAGAGTGACCGTATCTTCTGTTTTTATAATCTTGCTCGCCTAAATACTAAAAAATTAATAATTTAGTATTTTAATATTTTTAATGTTTTTTGTTATTTTTTAATTTTGTTTTTTTTTTTAATTTCGTTAAGAATAAAAAAATCAGATTTTTTTAAATTTTAAATTTCCAATTGGATTCAAGCCGTTTTTTGGGGTTCTGCGTTGCCGACCGTGAGAAAACATCGCTGAAACTATCGCGAATAATAACTGGTTTTCTCCTCCACGGCGACTGGTCACACTTTAACGATGACAACGTAATCAAACTACGTAATGCTATCAAACGAAAATTATGGCAACTCTACAGACTAGAGACTAAAAAGTCTGGCAGCCCTAAATAATTGAGTGTGCCCAGCTGCCGCGAGGGGATATCATCGATATCAGAAAAATGTCCGTCAAATTAGCGTCGATTAGTTAGCGTCGAAATGGAACGGTGGGAAAATGGAACACGGGAAAATATTTTAATTTTAATTTATTTCGCAAATAAGGCACTAATTTGAACAAAATAAAATTTATAAATGCTTTAAAATGAATTTCCTAATGTTTTTTACTGGGTTTAAGGGTATTTGACCCTTGGGACACTTAAAAAAAAGCGTTTGAAAAATCGAATTTTCACAATTTTCTTAATATCTCGGCTCACAGAACGCGTGCCGCAATACCGGATATGCCAGGATAAAGGATATTTATTGTAGTTTTACTCTGCAAAATTTCATTATTGTTTGACCGTCAGTTTTTAAGAAAATCGCATAACAGTGCACCAACCTCGGGGTCAGCCCCATACAAAATATGACAGCAAAAATTATAATCCTTATAACTTCAGTTTCAGAACGCGTGCCAATATGCACGGTATATGGGCTTATAAAGGGGAAAATAAAGAATATTTGGTGAAAATTTCATATGATTTTGACCGCCAGTTTTTGGGAAAATCGCATTGCAGTGGGTGGTGTCTGTGGGCTGATAACAGAGGCGCGAAGTATGAAAATGGAACCACCTGTGAACCAGCTGAGAACCAGTTGCTGAACCAAACAGTGGAACCATGGCTAAAAAATACTACATTTGAAAACACTAAAAATTTAATGAATTAAATATTCAATAAAATGATAGACCCACGAACGACATGGCCATTTGAAGCATTTTGGTAGGTGTTTCATCTAAATCCATCCAGTCGCTTAGGAAAAATTAGCTATTTGAGTTATTGTGGTATATACCACGGCGGAAAGACTGCGCAACAACAAGTAAATTCGACGCTAACTTTCCAAAAAATTTTTCGACCCTTAAATGAACGCGTGCCAATATGCACGGTATCTCAAATGATAGAGAATAATTTATTCTAATTTCGAATTAAATCTTAATGCGATCTGACCGTCAGATTTTGAGAAAATCTCTTAAATTTTCATTATCACCTTATTAACAAACACTGGCACATATGACCCTAACGCCACGTGCTGAGCGCCGTACCATATTTTCGACGCTAACTTTCCAAAAATTTTTTCGACCCTTAAATGAACGCGTGCCAATATGCACGGTATCTTAAATGATAGAGAATAATTTATTCTAATTTCGAATTAAATCTTAATGCGATCTGACCGTCAGATTTTGAGAAATTCCCTTTCTCCTCCATGATGACTTTATTAACTAACACTGGCTACATATTGACCCTAACGCCACATGACGTGCAATGTACGATATGCAGGTCGTGAATTCGACGCTAACTTTCCAACAATTTTTACGACCCTTAAATGAACGCGTGCCAATATGCACGGTATATCATTCGAAAGGGAAAATTATTCTCTAATTTCGAATTAAATCTTAATGCGATTTGACCGTCAGATTTTGAGAAATTCCCTTGTTTCTCTGGCATAACCTCAAAACGTGCATCGTATCGATAGGAGCGCCACACACGCCCTATCGATGAAAGTAGCCCGCCAGAGCAAAATCACATTTGCAAATTAAACGATTGTATAGAATATGGATGCCCCAGTAAAGATACCGCCAATCCAAGCATTTTGGTGGGCGTTTCATTTAAATCCGTTCAGGCATTCCGGAGAAATTGGCTGTTTCTCACTTATTCAATTCTTATTGTCTATACCAAGGCGATTGAGACTATGCACCCCTGGTACGATATGCAGGTCGTGAATTCGACGCTAACTTTCCAACAACTTTTACGACCCTTAAATGAACGCGTGCCAATATGCACGGTATATCATTCGAAAGGGAAAATTATTCTCTAATTTCGAATTAAATCTTAATGCGATTTGACCGTCAGATTTTGAGAAATTCCCTTGTTTCTCTGGCATAACCTCAAAACGTGCATCGTATCGATAGGAGCGCCACACACGCCCTATCGATGAAAGTAGCCCGCCAGAGCAAAATCACATTTGCAAATTAAACGATTGTATAGAATATGGATGCCCCAGTAAAGATACCGCCAATCCAAGCATTTTGGTGGGCGTTTCATTTAAATCCGTTCAGGCATTCCGGAGAAATTGGCTGTTTCTCACTTATTCAATTCTTATTGTCTATACCAAGGCGATTGAGACTATGCACCCCTGGTACGATATGCAGGTCGTGAATTCGACGCTAACTTTCCAACAACTTTTACGACCCTTAAATGAACGCGTGCCAATATGCACGGTATATCATTCGAAAGGGCGTGTGTGGCGCTCCTATCGATACGATGCACGTTTTGAGGTTATGCCAGAGAAACAAGGGAATTTCTCAAAATCTGACGGTCAAATCGCATTAAGATTTAATTCGAAATTAGAGAATAATTTTCCCTTTCGAATGATATACCGTGCATATTGGCACGCGTTCATTTAAGGGTCGTAAAAATTGTTGGAAAGTTAGCGTCGAATTCACGACCTGCATATCGTACATTGCACGTCATGTGGCGTTAGGGTCAATATGTAGCCAGTGTTAGTTAATAAAGTCATCATGGAGGAGAAAGGGAATTTCTCAAAATCTGACGGTCAGATCGCATTAAGATTTAATTCGAAATTAGAATAAATTATTCTCTATCATTTGAGATACCGTGCATATTGGCACGCGTTCATTTAAGGGTCGAAAAAATTTTTGGAAAGTTAGCGTCGAATTTACTTGTTGTTGCGCAGTCTTTCCGCCGTGGTATATACCACAATAACTCAAATAGCTAATTTTTCCTAAGCGACTGGATGGATTTAGATGAAACACCTACCAAAATGCTTCAAATGGCCATGTCGTTCGTGGGTCTATCATTTTATTGAATATTTAATTCATTAAATTTTTAGTGTTTTCAAATGTAGTATTTTTTAGCCATGGTTCCACTGTTTGGTTCAGCAACTGGTTCTCAGCTGGTTCACAGGTGGTTCCATTTTCATACTTCGCGCCTCTGTTATCAGCCCACAGACACCACCCACTGCAATGCGATTTTCCCAAAAACTGGCGGTCAAAATCATATGAAATTTTCACCAAATATTCTTTATTTTCCCCTTTATAAGCCCATATACCGTGCATATTGGCACGCGTTCTGAAACTGAAGTTATAAGGATTATAATTTTTGCTGTCCTATTTTGTATGGGGCTGACCCCGAGGTTGGTGCACTGTTATGCGATTTTCTTAAAAACTGACGGTCAAACAATAATGAAATTTTGCAGAGTAAAACTACAATAAATATCCTTTATCCTGGCATATCCGGTATTGCGGCACGCGTTCTGTGAGCCGAGATATGAAGAAAATTGTGAAAATTCGATTTTTCAAACGCTTTTTTTTAAGTGTCCCAAGGGTCAAATACCCTCAAACCCAGTAAAAAACATTAGGAAATTCATTTTTAAGCATTTATAAATTTTATTTTGTTCAAATTAGTGCCTTATTTGCGAAATAAATTAAAATTAAAATATTTTCCCGTGTTCCATTTTCCCACCGTTCCATTTCGACGCTAACTAATCGACGCTAATTTGACGGACATTGGAATGGGACCAGAGCTTGAATTGGGTTTTTTTCGAAGTTGCTGTTTGGTCACACGACCTGTCTCCTAGAGCTGTAAAAACATCGATAGTGCCCCTACTCGATGTTTTCGATAGTGATAGTCCAGACCATCGATATTTTCGATAGTATCAATCGAATTCTTTTTTAATTTTTTATTTTGTATTTTAAACGTGTTTGCTTACAATTTTTTTAATTGCGAGGTATAATTATAGCTGCGAAAAAAACCATACAATGTATTAAACTATGAAACACACATAAAATCAAATAGGTTAAAAATTTAAAAGATTTTGACTATAATAATAACCTATATGCTTTTTTTATTCATAAGTTAGAAAACTTAAATATTCTCGTATGCTTTAAAAAGTCGTTATAAGCCATTAGCGTTTGCCTTCTGATGCTAGAATCGAGAACATTAAAACTATTAATGAAATACCAAGCACATTTCATTAGCATGTTTTTTTTTTATTAATTATAATTATAAGCGAAAACATGATTATAAATCAAAGTTAATGAAATTAACAAAAGAGAGATCATCCGATCCGCGGGAATTGTTGTTGATTACGAATTAAATAAAGAAAACGTTTGATAACAAAAAAAATAACAAGTTTAGATTATCCATTCTTTGGAAAACTGCTCTTAATGAGTTTGTACCACAAGAAATTTAATCCAGCAGCCACTGATTTCTGTTAGCCATAAAGAGTGTGGTTAAATGCTTTGGCTTCAAAGAAGTTCGTCTATCCGATATAATTTGACCGGCTCTACTAAACATCCTCTCCGATTCGGTAGATGAACCCGGGATGCAGAGGTACCGCTTGACGACTTCAGCCAAGCTTGGGTAAAACGCGATACATCGATGGTGGAAAAAAAAAATCGAGGTATCGCGCAGCCCAGCCGCTATCGATAATATCGATAGTACTATCGATGCTTTTACAGCTCTACTGTCTCCATTTTTCAAGATGTCCTTTAAGGTGAGCTTTGCCAATAAATCTGAGTGAAACGACCCAATTTCAATCGCCCACGATGACGCAGCCTATCGACCCAAAGCGCGACGAGATCCGTCGCTACCTGGAGCGTGGCAGCGTCCTGGACTCGCTCACCAAGATCTTCATCCGCGTGATCAAAGAGCGCCCAGAGAATCCGATGGAGTACATCAGAAACAACATCGGCGTGGTGCGCCACCAGCACGACAAGTACGAGCGCCTGCAGCAGGACTTGCAGCTGGCCAACGAAGAAATTCAACGTTTGCGTGGCATCATCAACGACATCAATCCCGATATGCTCCAAGGCCATCAGCCTGTCGTGCCGGGCGAGGCGTCCTCGGACATTTCCGAAGCCATCGCAGACTCGGCTTCAATTGAGGAGCAGCAAGAGGTGCCGCAGCAGCAGCAAGAAGAGAGGGAGGCTAGCCAGGCGGCTGGAGAAAGTGCCCCAGACGTTGCGGAGCTAACCGCCGCCGTCGAGGCCAGCCACATTGATGAGAAACTGGTGGCCACTGCGACCGAGAGTGCAGCTGCAGCGGCTACTGCGAACTCCACAAGCGCACCCGTCCAAGCTGAGGCTAGCAACCCCGCCGAGTAGATCTCGAAAGCACGCTCACACCAAACACATACCACTAGAAAGCATTCATCTAGAAAAAGTTACAAGTATTTTCCTAATGTAAATGTACATAAATAAAGCGGAATACGCTATATGAAAGCCTGCGACTCGGCCATTTTTATTTATTATGGATCTTTCAAATATTTATTGAAATCAGCTTCATAATTCATACACGTTTTATATCTTTTGTTTATTAATACAAAGGATTATTGATAATACATATTAATAATAGTTAATTTTTAAAAAACACATCTTATAAATGATACAGGGGTATGACGAACGGAAAGGCTCAATATGTATTTTTAACGGGGGTAATGGAAATTTGGGTGCAATCTAACCATTTTCATGGACATGAGCGCGGGTCATGTATTTTATGTTTTCTTTTGGGCTAAAGTGGACGAACAAAAACTGATTGATTTCTCTTTTAAATTCAAGGTCAAAACACAGTGTTTACATTCCTCACTTCTTGGCAAGCGTTCCTTCTGTCTCCTTCTTTGTTTAATTATTTCCCTTTTGTTTAGATTTTTGTTTCATATACTCTTCCTAAGGCCAAAGAGCGCTAAAGGGCCCCCGTTTCTATATGCTTTATGACCGATACTGCGGGCTAATCCGATTCTACTAGGCTGACCTGTTTACCTAGTGTTTAAAATTTGGACAAAACGTATATTAGCAGCAGGTCTGTATGTGTGTGTGTGCAAGTGAGTGTCTGCGGATGGGTTGGTCGGTATAGATATTGAAGATATGCGGGGGCTGTAGCGGTTATTAAAAATAAATATGTTTGCTTTTAATCATGGTACTTGGTAATGTGATCTTGTAATTGCGAATAAAATCTCAATGGGGTAAAACTTCATTCATCTGCTGCGGGTCCAAGATGGGGTCCTCGTGTCACTCCCTCCATGCATCATCTTATTTAGGGTGGTGTAGTATTGGGATAGGGTTTCTGTATCGGTTGTTGTAGATTTTAACTCGCCCCGGCTGTCGATAAAAGTGACCAGAAAGAAAGATAAGGTTGCGATGAGTGATTCACTTGGCGGTCGGTTCTTTTGTTAACTGCCCACTTACGTTTCATCCATGATCTGATGTGTTTCAAGCATTTTATTTCTGGTTGTAAGTGTGTTTCGGATTTGTTTCTTGGGTGTCGGTTTTGTTTTGTTGTTTTGTTTTTTTGTTATATAGAAAAGACTGTTTTTGTTGGATTGTGTGTGATATTACTTTTTACGTTTGTCTGCTGGCTTCAGGATCTGGAACGAGCACATCAGCGTGTCGTCCACGGACATCATGGCGCCGGCGTTGTCGAACTCGCCGCAATAGTTGGGCGCCGAGAAGAGCGTGACCAGTTGGCGCTTCGCGAAAAACTCGTAACCGTCCTCGACCACCTGGTGAGCGCGACAGATGAGATCGAACTCGTGCTTCTGCAAGAACTTGGCCACCACCTCGGCACCGAAGGTGAAGCTGACGCCGCGATCGTTTTCTCCCCAGCCCATAGTGTCTTTGTCCGGATCGGACCAGAGCAAATCGCACAGCAGGCCCTGATCGGGGACGTCGGTGGGCCGCATGATCCGACGGATCTGCTCCATCGAGGTAAGATCGGGACTCAGGCCGCCGTGGCAGCAGAAGATCTTTTCGTCAACAATGGCCGCCACCGGAAGGCAGTTAAAGCAGTCGGTAAACGTCTTCCATAGCTTGATGCTGTAGCGGCGCTTGCACTCGTCGTAGAAGCCGTAGATACGGTTAATGCTGGCGCATTCGTGGTTGCCGCGCAGTAGGAAGAAGTTCTCCGAGTATTTGATTTTGTAGGCGAGCAGCAGGCAAATGGTCTCCAGCGACTGCTTGCCGCGGTCAACGTAATCGCCCAGGAACAGGTAGTTTGATTCTGGCGGAAAGCCGCCGTACTCGAAGAGGCGCAGCAAATCATAGTACTGGCCGTGAATGTCGCCGCAGATCTTGAGCGGCGCCTCCAGTTCCAACAGGATGGGCTGCGAGAGGAAGATCTCGCGCGACTTCAGGCAGAGGCCTCGGATCTCGTTCTCCGAGAGCTGTACATTCTTGCCTGGCCGTGCCCCACGCACCTCCAGCAGTCGGGATATTATACTGTCTATATTCATGACGTCACCCATGTTTCCGCCTTGCTGCTGCGCTGCTGTTGAGAGTTTATTTCCTCAAAAATGACTGCCCACGTAACTATTAACGCTAATTTTACGTTTTTATATTTTTTTATGTAGACCTGGATCGACCACTCACTATGGTAGAGCTGCAAAAACGAAAATCGATACTATCGATGTTTTTAAAAATGGCGATGCATCGATGTTAATTCCACTATCGATAAGGCGGTAAGAGCGAGAGGCAAATGGTCGAGAACGACTTTACGTCAGCGCGGGTCGCTGAGAGAAAAAAATACTAGAAAGATTAATGGCGTTGCCAAAGCCACGGGTTTACTTACGCTGCACTTGCCAAAAATTATATTTAATTAATTAGTTTATTAATTAGTGCCCTAATTCATCGCTCAGGGTCCATTACTGAATATTTTGCGTTGGCTCTTTTAGTTTTTTTTATACTTATCAACGCGGTCACGCTGTCTCCCGCCCACGCCCTTGCCAATTCAATTGACTGTTAATCTGGGCGCGTTAGAATTAATTCGAATTAATTGAAAATGCTTTTAAACAAAATTTTAAATGGATCCAAAGATGACTCTGTTTATATTATAGCGGAAATTGGCCAAAACCACCAGGGATCTCTGGCAATGGCCAAGAAAATGATTTCTGAGGCCAAGAAGGCTGGCTGCCATTGCGTAAAGTTTCAAAAATCTAATTTGCCAGCAAAATTTACCAGATCCGCTCTGGAACGTGAATATCTCAGTGATCATGCGTGGGGAAAAACTTACGGGGAGCACAAAGAGTATCTAGAGTTCTCCAAGGATCAGTACCTGGAATTGCAGGATTTTAGTCGGGAACTTAAGGTGGACTTCACTGCTTCCGCAATGGATGAGGTAATACCGTTGTCCAAACCAAATCTTAAAATATTATATTCTGATTAGGTAAACCAAATATTGTGAAAATGTTTCTTAATTTCCACCAGTGCTCCTTGGACTTCCTTTTGGAGTTAAATGTGCCCTTCATCAAAATTGGCTCTGGAGATGCAAACAACTTTCCGCTTCTCAAAAAGGCAGCTGGATTACACTTGCCTCTGGTCATCTCTACGGGAATGCAGACTATGGCGACGGTTGAACGAATTGTGCAGATAATGGAAGAGGCTGGAAAGCACAACTTCGCTCTCATGCATTGCGTCTCGTGTTACCCAACATCACCGAAAGATTGTCACTTGCAGATAATATCCTTGCTTATGCGACGCTTTCCGAGCGTGGTTATTGGTTACTCAGGACACGAGTTGGGGATATCCATTAGCCAAGCAGCAGTTTTGTTGGGCGCCCGCATTGTTGAGCGCCATTTCACACTGGACAAGAACCAGAAGGGCTCTGACCACCGCTGCTCTCTAGAGCCTCTCGAGTTGAGAGCCTTATCAAGTGCAATTGGTCACTTTAATCTCAAACAGGAGCCACTCTCTGCCAGCGAAATAGTAAGAACCCTAAATGGCGGTATTGAGCTGGAAGAAGCTCTCCGGGATGTTCATGATAGAGAGATTTTTCCCTGCGAACTGCCTTGCAGGAACAAGTTGGGCAAATCTATTGTGGCAAACCGCAATCTTAACAAAGGCCACCGCCTGCAGATGGCCGACTTGGCTATCAAAGTCAGCGAGCCAAGTGGTCTCACAGCCGAGGCTTACTTGGACATACTTGGAAAAGAAGTAACGGTCTCTGTTTGTGAGGATGAACCCATAACTGGGAGCATGCTAATTCTTTAGTCAATGGGTTGTTTTGAAAAATACATGAGTAGGTGCTAAATAAAGTGCGATTAAATATGAATGGAAAGCAATTACTCGGCGCCTTCGTCACTGCCTCCATCGTCTTCATTTTCGTTCTCGATCATTTCGATGTCCTCTTCGATGTCACCTTCCTTCTTATCCGTGGGCTTCTCGTAGACAGCCGACAGCGGCGAGACGCACACGCCGTTCCAGACGGACATTTCGCGCACGATACTGGTGTTTCCCTCCATACCCAGGATATGTTTGTACCCGCCATGGGCCAGCACACGTAGCAGCGTCTGGGCCGTGTAGCAGCACACATCCTGCTGTTCCAAAGTCATGGCAGTGTGCACCCGAATGTGACCCGGCTCTGTCGGGTCGGTGATGCCAGCAGAACCAGGCAGAAAGAGCCCGGCGGAGAGCAACTGGAATACGCGTCGGAAGGCTAGATTGATGGGCAGTGCTTGGCGAGACGGGTTGTTCATAATGGCCAAATGGGCGATCAAGTCCAGCATCCAGGCCGACAGCGGAGCAAAAGCGTCAAAGCGCCGTGTGAGATCTTTCAGAATTCGAATCAGAACCTTGATCGAAGAGTGGTGGGCGTTCTCCTCGAACCAACGAGTATGACGGATGGCGGCTAGATGGCTCTGCATCAGCTTGTGATCCATGTGAATTTCTGGCTCCAGCTTACGCAAGTTCTGTGGTAAGGTAGCAATTAGAATGCGCACCTTAGCGTGGACATTGGCGATGTCGAAGCCGCGCTCGTGCGTCTGGATAGTATGCTGGTCTCCCTTAGTAAGCACTTCGGTCTTCATGCTGGCCTTTAGGTCGGTCTCCACCTTCTTGGCCAAGGCGTCCACCGCCTCCTTGGTCGGCAGTGTCTTGAGGATTACCACCACGTCGGCCACATTGTTGCCAGTAAGGATGGTGCCCTTCTTGAAGGAGCCCACCTGGCGCACCTCCTCCAATTGCTGTTGATTAAGGTAATTATAGAGTTATTTTTCCACTGGGATGCCAAACCACTTACACAGGTTGTCAGATCTCCGGGAGCCACCACTAGATTGTCCAGTACAGCCTGCACCTTGGTCACCAGGTTTCCGATGGCCGTCTGCTCGCTGGGATTGGGGCTCAGGTCCTGGTTCCGCTTCAGTAGTGCCTGATAATGAAGTTGATTAATTCGACTCCTCCACCCATGTGCGTTTATTGATTTACCGCAGTCAGAGCAGAATCATCCACCGCGCCGGCGAGTGGAACTTTTGGGAAACAGACCTCTGCCAGGGTCAGATCGAACGGGTGGCGCGGCACGAAGGTCTTTTTGAATGGCGGGCGGATGCCACCCCGCATGGGGCGTCCACCTCGAAGAGCTCCGCGAACCATGTTTCTGTGAGGATGAATTTTAACTTATTTTACGCGACGCCGGAGCGTTTTATTTTTTGGGAGATGAAAACAAGTGTGACTGCAACATGGCCGGTAAAAGATACCAATGGTTTTGCCCAATCAATTATGCTAAAATATACTGAAAAATACCAGCAAAATATTAAGGTTCCCACCATACCGAAAGAAGGAAAATACATCGCAAGATAAAATCAAGCAAAATAAAATCTATTACCCTACAAGGGTATAATAGGCATTCCGAAAGGTTTCCAGATCTTTTCAAGACAAAGCCTGCGATCAATAGAAGAAATTAAAAATAAAATAACAAAGTTCCTATTCCATAGAAACCTCAGGTAATATAGAAATATAGGTGGGAAAGTTGTTAACGTGTTTCGCAGTACAGCCGACCAATGATAAATTAGGCCAAAATGATATTTTAGTATTTTCCCCCAAACTTGTATATCCTGTTCAGCCCCGCACTTGGCCACTCTATCACCCATTTGCTGTGTCATTTTTGTTTCTGTGCAAAGTAAGTCGGCTTTTTTATTCTACAAATAACATTACTACTGCTCAGGACCGAAAAAGATGGCTACTGAACGCTATAGCTTTTCCCTGACCACGTTTAGGTAAGTGGAACATATAAACCATTTAGGAATGCTTGATATTCCGACCGGTACTTAACCATGACTGGGCAATAAACACAATTTTTGGCACTTCTTCAGTCCTTCGGGAAAACTCGTCCAATTGGAGTATGCCTTGGCGGCGGTGTCTGGCGGAGCTCCCTCCGTGGGCATTATGGGTGAGATTCTGTCTAATCCTATTTATGGGCGCCAAAAGTAACTTCCATTTTAATGTAGCATCAAACGGCGTCGTCATAGCCACCGAGAATAAGCACAAGTCACCGCTCTACGAAGAGCACAGTGTCCACCGCGTTGAGATGATCAACAAGCACATCGGCATGGTCTACTCAGGAATGGGTCCGGACTATCGCTTGCTGGTAAAGCAGGCCCGCAAGATCGCCCAGTCATATTACCTCACCTACAAGGAGCCGATTCCTGTGTCCCAGCTTGTGCAGCGCGTGGCAACTCTTATGCAGGAGTACACCCAGTCCGGGTAAGATCATGCCTTACCGCAACTTATGCTTCTTCTAAAACTAGCCTCGCTTTTCTAGTGGCGTGCGTCCGTTCGGCGTTTCCCTGCTGATCTGTGGCTGGGACAACGATCGTCCGTATCTTTACCAATCCGATCCCTCGGGGGCTTACTTCGCCTGGAAGGCCACTGCCATGGGCAAGAATGCGGTTAACGGAAAAACTTTCCTGGAGAAGCGGTGAGTACCAAACTAGTACCAAAAGTGATATTTTAATATACAAAATTCCGTTTGCCGTGCAGTTACAGCGAAGAACTGGAGCTGGAGGATGCTGTCCACACCGCCATTCTGACCCTGAAAGAGGGCTTCGAAGGTAAAATGACTGCCGATAATATTGAAATCGGAATCTGCGATCAGAACGGTTTCCAGCGTCTGGACCCGGCCTCAATCAAGGACTATTTGGCCAACATCCCCTAAGCCTTAAGCGCTCCGCTAAGAGAAACCCCCAAGCTAAGCTTTTTTGATAAGTACGGGACATTAAAAACAAAATTTTCAACTGTGGTGTTATTGAAAATGAATGAATGGAACTGCAGATTTATTATTGGGTTTCTAAGTTACTTGGCTTCTAAGGTCTCTATATATCCCGCACAGGTAACGGGGTCGAACAGAAATAGGTTGCGGTGAGGTGCTTCCATTTTTGTGACTACCTTGATGACCTCTTGGGCGACAACTCCGCCGACCACAGCCACCGCTGGAGAGATCTGTGCAAATATGACGCCAAAAGCTTCGTCGCTCAGAGCAGACTTTGGCAAAATGTTGTCGCGTATTCCGCGAAGTATCTCCAAGTCAGCATCCCGGCTCTTGTAGCTTGGATCGCGCTGATGAATGGCACGGAACTTTTGCAGAACACTCAGCAGAATAATGGCCGGTCCGTTGCGCTTTAGCTTTCGCTGATAACTCGGTGCTGTGATGTCGAAATCTAGCCAGGCCGAGTATCCGGGGTAGTCCACTTCTCGCTGCGTAGGAATCGAGAAAGTCTCAAACTTTATCTTCTTTTCGGAATTTTCCACTTTCTTGTACTTGACTACATCCCTGAGATGAGAAGAAACAATAAATGTAAATGTGAAACTAAATGATTCTAATAATGATATGGTGCATACTCGACGTAGCTATGTTTCTGAAGACTTGCAAAATAGAAGCCAAAAGTGCCCCAGACATCGGTGGCGATGAACTTAACACCCAGCTCCCGGCAAATGGTGTCGATGCGCAACAGCTCCTCGTTAGACGCTCCATTTACCACGACGACGTCAAATTGACCAAAGAAGTCGGCGGCCTTCTCCTTAAGCGGCTGTGCGTCGGTGGAGATGTCAACCATCGGATTAAGAGCACGTGCCCTTGCCAAGGAGGCTTCAGCACGGTTGCTTCCTAGAGATTCACGTGCTGCTAGAAACTGGGAACAAAAGTCGGCCTCGGTGACGGGCTGGTCATCCAGTAGCTTCACGGAGTTAACTCCGGAGAGAATAATGTTTTTGGTTATCTCGGCACCCAGTCCACTGAGTCCCGCGATGAGGATCTTGGATGTGCGCAGACTAAAAGCACATTAAGTATATTTCCGCCATTACACAGTTTTGCAAAAAGCCGGCTCCTTACTTACCGCTTCTGCGATTCCAGGCCCCATAGTCTAATCTGTCTGTCATACAGCTCGTTCTCCGCCTCGGTGAGCTCCACCGCAGACTCCTTGGTATCCACTTCCATGCCCATGACTGATATAAAGTTCGATTAATTAATTTTATCAGCACAAAGCAAAATTCTGCAAAAACTCTCGGAGACGCCAAAAGAAAACACTAACGCGTGAAAATACCGACAAAGTTATCGAAATTGGTAGTACCATCTTCTGTCGACCTAACAACTAGAAATAAATACCAACTACAGCTTTTATTCCAGTCAATATATAAAATATATAAAATAATAAATATAAATACAGCGGAATATACTTTTTAAATTCATTTTTGATTGAGAGATTTTAAGTTATCCAGATTAGGCGCATAAAGGCGATTGATAATTATGACTCCCAATTAGAGGGCGGCAACCCTGGACACCATTCCCATTGGTTTGTTTTTACGAACTTAACTTGACGAACAACTACTTTTCCGGTAAACATTGCCGCGTATTAACCAGTTTAATTGCTTTTAATTGTTTTTACTGGCGCCGCAGAACATGTTGCGCAAATTCGGCACACTGGTGGGCCAGCAGGTGGGACAGCAGGCTCGTTTCGCGGCACGCCGCACGTTCTCTGCGACAAATGCACTGCTTAAAGGTAACACATTGCAAACCTCCCAGTGACATAATGTTAATAAGTGAAATTGTCCGCTTGCAGATGCCGTGCCCCAGACGGAGACGGAGTCGGGGCCGCCAAAGAACATCCTGGTGGAGAAGGACAAGAACATCACGCTGATCGGCATCAACCGGCCGCAACAGCGCAACGCCATCGATTCGCTTACCGCCTCGCAGCTCTGCGACGCCTTCGCCAACTTTGAGGCGGATGATACTTCGCCGGTGGCCGTGCTGTACGGCGTGGGCGGGTCTTTCTGCTCCGGCTTCGATATCCTGGAGATGAGCAACGACGAGAAGGAGGAGATCAGTGTGGACATTCTCATGCGGCCGGAGGGGTCAGTAGGACCCACGCGGCGTCAGATCAAAAAGCCGGTCGTTTGCGGCATTAACGGATACTGCATTGCGAACGGACTTGAACTGGCCTTGATGTGCGACCTGCGGGTAATGGAGGAGTCCGCCGTGCTGGGATTCTTTAATCGCCGCTTTGGCGTACCGATGCTGGATGGCGGCACTATTCGCCTGCCGGCCATGATTGGTCTATCCCGTGCTCTGGATCTAATACTCACCGGACGACCTGTGGGCTCCCAGGAGGCTCACGACATTGGATTGGTAAATCGCATAGTGCCTACGGGCACGGCGCTGGGCAATGCCCTCGAGCTGGCCACGTGCCTGGCCAAGTTCCCGCAACGAGCCCTCATCCACGATCGCAACTCGGTCTATTCGAGCGCCTTCGAGACGTCGACCTTTCACCAGGCCGTGCAGAACGAGGTGATGTACACTTCTCGGGAGATCATCGAGGACATGCAGAACGGCATCAAGTGGTTTAACCAAAGTGGGTTGCTCTGATCTGATTTGATCCTTACATTTTTAAAGCCTCTCTTCTTGCAGCCTTCAAGCCAGACACCACACACTCGTGGCTCAAAAGGGATCGTTCGATGGCCGATTGGGATGATGAGGAAGTAGCCGAGGCCGCTGCCCAGAAGGAGAAACTGAAGCAAGAGCAAGAGGCTGCGTTGGCCGAGGCCGAGAAACAGAAGCAGGCGGAAAAGGCCCAGAAGAAGTCAAAAAAGCCAGAAGAAAAGAGCGCCGATAGTAAAGATCCTCAGGATAAGCCAAAGGAGAAATAGTTGCGCCCTTAAATGAGACAAAATTAACTGTTCCAAATCATACTTAAACTTTGTACATAACACCCTCACTTAGCAGTTTCAAACTGAGCCATTCGACCTGTTAACTTATTCAAATACATTAATGTAATTCTGTGCTAAAAATCGGATTGATTATTTTTTACTTAAAAAAGGCTTTCATATCCGATATTTAAATACAAAGATGATGTTATTGTTTTTTTTAATTGACTGGCATACGCCAGATACAGATTCGTTGTTACATACATATGGATTATTAAAAAACAGCTCTTATAACTCAGAAGCTAGTTTGCATAGAAACGGAGATGTGCTCTCAGCTGTAGATGCTGATCAAGAATATAATACTTTACAGGGTCTCATATGTTTTTTTTAATGCGTCGTCGACTTCTGACCGAAATTATTATACCCTTTGCAAGGGTATGAGCTAAATACTTTCTTATTTGCTCTGGACAGACTTTACAAAGCCAGATAGGTCATGAGTCAAGCTTATTTTGCAATAATGTGATTAAGATTATTTGCACCGTTAAAAATATAAATTTTATTGATGACAAATAATCAATGATTAAAAATTATAACACTTTAGTTGATATGATTAATCAAACATTAAAATTATTTATTCATATTAGAAATAATTTGATTGGTGTTTGGATAAATAGCATTTGATCCTTGAACTCAATGATTTCTTAAAATTTGAGATTATTTCTAAAAATCTATAATCTTATCATTTTTAATGATAATAAAATGTAAAATTGGTTTTTTATTATTAATTATTATTTTCCTTATTTAACGATCTCGTCTGTTAAATCTATTTATTTAGGTAATTAAATTTCGTTATCAAATTTACCCAGATGACCAATTTGACTTATATTTTTGATTATAAAAGTGATTCATTTTAGATGTCTAGACGTGGTCCGTTCAATAAAGTAAGTATATTCGCAACACGTCATGCGAACTTTGGCCATGTACAATGTATTTTTTTTTGTATATTTATATATAGGTAATATTGAAAAAATCATCAGGTATACTTTTCGCATGCTATAAGATTACAGTCGCTGATATGAGGAAGTTTTTTTCAATAGAATTTTCCCTTGTCACTGGATGGTATAAGAATAAAACTTCTGATTAAAAAACTGCATAAGCTAAAAAAATTTACTTAAGCTGCATTAATCGAATTATTTTTAATATTATTATTTGTTTATTTATTTATTTAAAATAAAAAAAAAGTGTCCTAAGAGTAAAAACCATCAAGGGTTAACACTAATGAATGTATACGTTGCATTAATAGATACTTGTCCCTTGATTAAACTAACATAGATCAGGCGATGGAAAACCAATGCAAAATGTAAATCGCTTAAATTTTTCTTTTTTAAATTGAACCTATTTAGTTCCTTCAAACAGTTCTATCCCAGCAACTGATGTAAACAGTCGTGCAGAAACTAGAAACGAATAAGATTGCTTCGCGCGGTGCTTTATCAAGACAATATTTAATTAACTTAAAAAAGTGAGTGACTATTGTTGTACATTTACATTTTAAAGTTAAGGCTGAAAATAGTGTTGCTAACATTCAAGGACTTTTGATGTATTTTGTTAAAGTTATTATCTTAATTATCGCAATTACTTGTTTCTTTAAAAAAAAAGGAAAGTTATATGTGGAAAATCTAAAATCTATACTAACATGCCAAATTGTGTTCAAAAGACAGAAAAAAAGAACAATTTAAAAAAAATTATTCGTGTACAAAGTTTGATCCTGATTTCGGGAACTAACAAGTGAAAAATTTGTTCTAAGGGCCCAATCGAAAAAGATTTAAGGCTTGAAAGGCTTAAACAATTAAAAACTCGATAAATAGGACATGCGGCAGTGAAAATTGAAAATGATTAATCCTAACTAGACAAATTGAAGCCTTATGTGAAAATATTAAAAAAAAAATTATCTTACAATTTAGATTGAAGTTTAAAAAATATATATGAACAAATTGACTGTCCACATTTGTGGCTAATTTATAATTATTTGTTTAATAAATTAGATTTGGGGATATCCTTAATGAGGAGTGAAATTTGATTCATTAATAGCTCACGCCACCCTACTGACCTTAAAAATAGATATAGAGATATGATTTTTTTTTTAAGTCCCTGGCACGATTTCAAAATAACGGTAGAAAGGAATGCATAAATAGAAGGGAAGAAATAAAAGAAGTAATGAAATAAAGAAATGTAAAATATGACATTCTTTAGATAAGAACCAATGTAATTAAAAAATATATCTTCTTAAAAAAGAATAAACGCTTATAAGAATTAATAATTGTTGAACAAATTTTTTTTGTGTAAAATAACATTTTCAAGTTAAAAATACGGGCAAAAGTTTCAATATCAGGCGTGTGTCCGGAAACTATATGACACTGTAAACCTTGTTCGTATTTCAATTAGCATTATGTAAATGTCTACTACAAATGTACTACGTATGTACATATTAATTTGTCTGCAAGTGTAGTTTTTCTAACCTCCACATCCTTGTGTGTGCAGTCGTTTTAATTGTAAAGTACCCAATAGATAGTGTTGGATTCGGACGCAGCCGGAATTAAGTACTCTTAAGGGGGTACCACTCTTGAGATTATCTTATAAATATATGAATTCGTTTACGACAGTAAATCATTTAGTTACGAATGTGCATTCAATAGGAAAGACACATGCCTCCCTATTTCAAGGAGAACATGGACGACGGATCGTCGAAGCAGACTGGAGTCCTCTTTGAGGCCGATGTGGAGACGATCGATGGAGACCTGGCCATCGATACCGTACAATTCAAGCGGGCCGAGGATCGAAAGCTCCCTTGGGTCTGGCGAAACATAATCCTGTTTGCCTACGTCCACCTAGCAGCGCTATACGGATTATACTTAATATTCACACAGGCAAAGTCTGCCACCACATTGTTCGGTGAGTTTAGCCCTTGATCCTAGTGGAGACACGTCCTTCTTAACCTCCTTTTCCGCCAGCTGCCGTCCTTTATATCTGCGGCATGTTGGGAATCACGGGAGGTGCCCACCGACTATGGGCCCATCGCTCGTACAAGGCCAAGTGGCCTCTGCGACTTATCCTAATTGTCTTCAACACAGTAGCCTTCCAGGATGCCGCCTACCACTGGGCCCGCGACCATCGGGTGCATCACAAATTTTCGGAGACGGATGCCGATCCGCATAATGCCACCCGAGGTTTCTTCTTCTCGCACGTAGGCTGGCTGCTATGTAAAAAGCATCCGGATGTGAAGGAGAAAGGCAAGGGCCTGGACCTGTCCGACCTCCGAGCCGATCGTATTTTAATGTTTCAACGCAAGTACGTGTATTTTGGATCCATTCAAATTTTACTGGAATTTATTATCCATCCTTACTGCATTGATTAGGCACTACTATGTCCTGATGCCGCTGGCCTGCTTTGTCCTACCCACAATAATTCCGAAGATGTGCTGGGATGAGTCGCTGATGTGCTCTTGGTTCGTGGCCACCATGTTCCGCTGGTGCTTCCAGCTGAACATGACCTGGCTGGTGAACAGCGCGGCCCACAAGTACGGTGGAAAGCCGTACGACAGGTAAGAACAAATGCATACTTAAAACAGGAGTCAGGAGACATTTATTAATCGATTTCTATTCCCACAGGTCAATGAATCCCGCACAGAATGCTGGCGTTGCGGCCATGACTTTTGGCGAAGGTTGGCACAACTATCATCACGTGTTCCCATGGGATTATAAGACGGCCGAGTGGGGAAACTATTCCCTGAACCTAACCACAGCATTCATCGACTTATTCGCCAAAATTGGATGGGCATACGATCTTAAATCGGTTGCTCCGGACATCATAAAGAGGAGGGTTCAGCGAACTGGCGACGGAACCCATGAACTCTGGGGATGGGGCGACAAGGACCTCAACGCCGAAGATGCCAAGGATGTTCTATTTGTTGATAAGAAGAAAGACTGATGGCTAAGGAGGCATCTGAAACGTATACAACTTAAGTGCTAATTTATGGTATGCTTAATAATTGTTTTTTAATATTCTTGTTATTGGTGTAAATGCCGGATATTTCATTTTCCATTGCATTTCCATTCTTCTTTGGAGGAAGAGCAATAATATAATATATAAACTTCTTATTTCGCTTCAATAAATATAATCTTTTAAAAGACTTAAAAGTAAAGTATTTAAAATGCATTTATTTGGGACCATAAGTGGAATTCTCCTTAATTAAGCCTTATCAATCGGCACAATCTTCAGGTTATCTTATAGCCTATAACTGTGCAAATATAGTGGTTAAATGGCGATAAGGAATAAGAACACTGCATCATACCCAACAAGTGCTCCTCTTTATTAATAATCCTTACCGGAAAAATATAACTTAAAAAGACGTCTGCCATTAAAGTACCTATTAAAAAAAAATAGTTTCTGCGTACTAAAACTGATATTGGGCTGTAGAATTATGGTCTTTTACTTGATCACGTTCAGGGTTGAGGGTTGAGCAGGTCGGTTGTGATAAGAATAATCGGCTAGTCTGTTGGAAAGTTTCGGCTTTGGAAACGTCTGGGAGTCGTTTGTGGTGTTTTCCCTGACCGCCAATGTTCGCAGGATGAACTCAGCTTGATTGTCCGCCAACTCCAGCGGAACGAACGGGTCTATGGCTATTACTACCTCTAGGAGGTAACGGCTGTTCAGCTCCTGCGAACGGTCAATGTTGATACGCTACAAAGTGAGAATTCCAGCCATTGGCCCCCCTCCCTTTGGGTCGATTAAATTTTTACAATTTTGAAATAATAAATAAAATCCATACGTTACCGAGGTTTAAAGCCACGCTCCGATATATGAAAAAGAAGAATCGATAAAATAACATAAAACATGCATTCGATAAAACACGCATTCGATATTTATCTTACACATTGTTCTGTCATCTCTATAAATAGAAATAAGTTCTTTTGCTGGAGAGATTTTTTTCTACTAATTTTAAGGATTTGCAGAATATTTAGGTAAGTGTTTGGCAGTGAAATATGTTTAATCGAGATAACAACAAACACTCCAAAGTCTTTTAAGCAATTACTCACATTTGCGTTATCGTGAATCTGTCTGTGCAGCCGGCGTCTTTTTATTGGCGCTTTGTGTCGTGGAAGTGATTAAAAATATTGCCGATTAGCAAGCAATGGAAATTTATTTAGTAGGTTATTATTCCATTAGAACAGTGTAATGCACCGAAAGTTGTTTACATGTAACCTTTGGGAGCGCACGCTTAGGTGACGTCACACCTCATGCAACGCAAAACCAGGTCCCAGAGGTTTTACCCTTTCAATGGCATTCGGCACCGCATCACGCTTAATAGATTGTTTTAGATTATATTACTACCCTTTCAATTTTAGAACAGTTGCTGGTGAACTGCTAATTTTATGTAAATTGTTTTAAATTTAGATTGCTTTAAATGTGATAATATTAAGATTATCCAGCTATTTATGTCATCTCGATAAGTAATCATTTTTAGAAGCCGCAGCCGTGATCTACTTTTTCTACAACCAGACAAGTTTTATACGCTCTTCCAAGCTCGGCCATAATCACCGTTTTGAAAACGATTAACAAAGAGTATTTAAAACTTCGGTCCTTGAGACTGGTAACCTTTCGTATTCTTTGAATGAATTGCAACGTAGACGTCCAGAGAAACGTAGGGCATCACTAAAAGATTGCGAACAGTTCAGGTGATTAATTTAATAGAACGTATGGCTCATCTTTCAACTGCGCACTAAGGCGCACATACATGTGTATATTCATACATTAATAAGTAAATATGTATATACAAAACCTGCGCTTGGTACGTTGATGGAATGATTTCTTGAGAGATACTGTTCTGAAAGGAACAACTTTGTGTGGTGTGATTGCTTCTCAACATTTGAAACCACAGTCAAGATCTCAACCGATGAATACTTTTAATAAAAGGCAGTACATCGCAGGAACTTAACTAAGGCATTTATGTTGATTTAAAGAGCATGTATTTGGCTATAAAAATCTGGTGTGTCCATCTTTAACCTCACCTTCTGCTATTCAAAATCACAGAAACTATGCAAATCAGTCTTGTGTTTGCTGGTTTTTAATGGAATATGTAAAGATATTGGACCAAAGCAGTGTGCGTTGATCTCGCTAACTGGTTTGGTCCGGCCAAAGTGCGAGAACTAAAAACAGATTATGAGGAGGCCAGGTGTATTTGCGGCTAACTCATTATCAGGGGAAGCCGAGCCGGAACACTAAAATACATCGATTAGATTCGGTTAAAACAGACCTAACCCACAGCTGGAATCCAAAGTGCGAAGGCTAAACTTTCCAGCTATACATACTTCGCTGGCCTAGCCCTCTATTTTTACGTTCTGGAATTCGCAATGTTTACAAATACGAGACGCCTAAATTTATCGGCTTATTCCACATGTAATTGAATCTGGACTTAAGCGCTGGTCATTACGCGATGATGCCTGCGCAGATGTTTTCAATTGACATTAGAGATTGGGAAGGCAGATTGGCAGATTGGGCTACGTGCATGCCGCTAATCTGGGCAGCTCGGGGGAAATAACCACGAAATGCACGACGACGGGAAAAAGCTCTGACGCCGCCGGCCCGGACGGTCTTAATCGATTTGTTTTCGTTTTGGCAAATATGCGAAAGTTTTGTTAGTTCACAACGAGTTCCTCTAGCTTACGGACGTGTGCTATTGGCACTCCTCCACAGAAACCGTGTTACTAAAAACGTTTTCGGGTTTATTCCGAAGAAAAGTGCAAGTCTAAGAAGCGGATCGGCGTGTCTTTATTTGGAGAATCAAACAGGTTGGTGGGTTGGCTTCCCAGCTGGATTGACTGCACATAAGCTGTCGCTTTTTAGCCACTTGTTGAGCAACAGGATTTTGTCGCCATGACCAGTGTTTACGTAAAACCTCAAGTGTGAAAGCAAAAAAATCACTTTATGCAATTCTACAAGAGTTTTTCCCTCAGCATAAGCGCACTACTCTGCAATTCGGAATTTCATTTTAAAAACCTCTAAGATCTCAGCTTCGGTTTAAGTAGCGTTCACTCTTCGGCTGTCAAGGCTTTGCTTGAGCGGTCACCGCATTAATCAGAAGGTTAAGTGAATACCCTCGTGAAGGGGGCTTTGGGTTTCACCGAACATTGGTCCGGCTATAAAGGGTAAAACTTTACGGCTTACCAGCCAATTTAATTTGTATATAACTGAGCGGTTTGAAATTTTATAAACCTCTCTTTAAGGAAGTCCCTATTATAATATGTTTAATTCGTACCACCTAATGTCACACTCAAAATTAAAATCAAAATCAACACAAATTCTCGATTAGCATTTTGTAGGTTTGGAAATGACTTCAGCTGTTTCCTTGTCTTCAAACGAATTAATTTATTTTTAATCTGCATTTTATCACTACACTATATGCATTTTTCCTGTTCCGCTGTCAATAAACTTTGACAGCAATTACATATGGAATACGAATATGCAATTTTCCGTTTAAATTAAAATATTTAATTTTCAAATTCACTCTTTTTGTTGAGGTGTATGCTGAGCAACTACATATATTTACTGCTGAAGTCTATATATCAGATTAGAATCTGTGCAAGTCTTCGATAGTCGACATCCAAACTTAAAATTCTAAAAAAGTTGGGAGACAGCAATATAGGACTCACTTTAATATACGTCAGTAGGTAAATATAAATTGGGAGTACATACTATATACATATGTATATTGCAAAGGTATTATCAATCTTCTTTGGGTTCAAGTTGAAAAATCAATAATAAATATTTGTTAGAATACAGATTATATTATTGCGTTTGCATTGCATTTATTAATTTTTGTTATTTATTTTATTTATTTATTTTTATTTTTTCCAAAATACACTTTATATTTTTGGTACACCTAGGTCATGCCCTCTCAACGATTTGTTTTTCTCATTTTTGCAAAGTGTAGCAGACCATCACGCTTTAGGAGCGTGATAACTGTTCCCAACAATAACAATTGGGGAACTAAACTACTCTCTCTTGTCTTCTCGCCGCCAAAACGCTCTCTCTCGTTTTCTTTGCTGTCTTTCCCTTGCTTTCGGATATAAGCTCCCACGCTATCCGTTCCTATTGTGCCAAGCGGCAACAACAATTTCAAGTTCAATGCGCCACTCTGATAAATGTGTGCTGTTTGCTAATCTCCCTGTTTCCATTAGGTGTTTTTTGCCGGTTGTCCATATTTTCGATTTTGGCTCTCCTCTTGAGAAAAATAAAATCAGCTGTTTGTTTGACATGTTGGCGGCAAGTTAGCTTTGACAATCTCTCGGTCTCCCTTTCTCTTCCTGGTTCTGTTGCTTTCGCCCTGTCAAAAAGCTTTTGCTTGTGATCTGCTGTTTCTGCATTAAAAATGTGTTCATATGTACATACATACATCAACATGAGTGTGTCGTTGGTGTGTATTTTAATATAGACTAGATTCTTGCTCTTCACACTTCATTATCAAGGGCGGGGCTTAAAATTTTGCGCAGGGGCAAACCAACTCGCACCGTTAATATTTATTCATATATAGGAATATGAAAAATTCTGAATTTTTTTCAAAATATAAAATTCGTAATCAGCCTGATAAACAATAGCATTGTAGTATTTATTAGTAACCATTTTATTAAGTGTTAGTTGCCTCATTAATTATTTAATTCAGTTATGTTTGACGCTTAAACGTCACGGCACCCGTTTGCTTCCGCTACTGCCCTTTACAATCTCTCTCTGTTCTAATCGCCTTTTTCGCTGACTATTTCACTTAGCATCGTATGATTTTTAAGCTCTCGCTTGACCACAGAGGTTCACGTGTCCCCTTGGGTTATGTTAGGGTCGAAGTACCCGCCTGCCTGTTTGCCTGGTGTAATGGCCGTTCGTTTGATGAAACCGCAATTGGCGGGTGATTAACATGTGATTGGACCGCGTTGTCAGGTAGCGATAGATAAAGCCACGCCGCCATCACGCGACGGAGTTAAGGGCTGTTAGATTGGCGATTAGATTGGGCCAAAGTCTCCTCTAGTCTAGACTGGTCGAGGTGCCTAACCCTGACCTTAGCATTGGACGAAATCGCATCGTAGTATCTCGCCCAACTGGCCAAAATCTCTGATTGGAACGCACACCTGCAAAAGCTCCACCTCTCCGCTCTCCAATAATCAAAAGCTCTAGCGACAGCAATACAGAGCAAAAAATATGAGCTTTTCGCAACTGCCTCGATTCTTCTTCGTGCGAAACTTCCAAACACATCAGCAGTTTTAAAACTTAAGTTAACCGAAGCGGCTTTGCCGTAAGCAAATTAAACACATTTCTTGGGTTTAAACCAGGTATAATTATTGGTATTGGAATTTATCAAACGTGGACAAGTGCTTTTAGCAAATACATAGTTTGCAATTCCTGTTAGTTTACATGTGCTTGTCTATCAGCGTGTGAATGTATGTGTGTGTGTATATATAACAAAGAATGCCGAATTGGATTAAAAGGAAATTTTCCATTTGAAGATTAAGCGTCAGCTTTGACTCTTAACCTTGAGCCAAGGTTCCCAGTGACCCAAAAGCATGCATATATATGTATATGTTTGTATGTATGTGAAAACACATCTGCATATCTGCATACACACACCTGGCGCTTTTTTCCCACACCGGCTTTTTCATTATTCATACCGCGAGTCCTATGGCAAGGACGCGTCCACACTGGGTGCCGAATTGATTTTTTTACCGCCACCCGGTGATTAAACATATAAATAATGCATCAGTAGAGTACACTTGTCTGCCGCGATGAATTAGGTTAATTTCATTATAAATTGGCTAATTAGAATTTGATTTACCTAATTCTCAGTCTGCGTCATTGTTAATGAGCTCTAGAAGGTTCTTGCCCTTTTTTGTGTTAAAAGGCTTTTAAACGAACCTGCAACGAATTTTAAACAAAAGAGGCAGGAATCTTTAAAGGGTGCCAAGTCATTAAGAGACGACACCTCTAACCATAAACAGCAGTTGGAGTCACCTCCTCGGAAAGCGTGTCAAGTTCAGCTGGCTTGGCTAATTGCCCAATTCACTGAGTTGGCACACACACTAATTGCTATTTTGTTTATTTCTTTATGTCAGTATCTAACCAGTGTTTTTGTTGCTCTGTTCTCTTGGCAGTTGATTCAAGATGCCGCCCAACGCCCAGGCCGGTGCTCAGTCCATTACGGACTCGCTGATCGCTGCTGCGGCTAATGCCGCTGCCGATTCTCCGCCCAACAAGCTGCAGCAGGACTCTACAGGAGTGCTCTTCGAGTGCGACGTGGAGACCACCGATGGCGGGCTAGAAAAGGATATTACCACGCTGAAGAAGGCGGAGAAGCGCCGCCTGAAGCTTGTTTGGCGCAACATCATCGCTTTCGGATACCTACATCTGGCGGCCCTTTACGGCGCCTACCTTTTAGTTGCCTCGGCCAAATGGCAGACCATTGCCTTCGGTGAGTCTAAGGGTTTCCCAGAGACATTTTTATGTAGCTGTACATTCTATTCAACGGCTTTATATTAGTTTCGTTTACGGTTTGACTTATTTATGGGTCGCTAAAACACCGATTCTGACAGTGTCTAACCCAACAATAATATAAGGTATATTTTAGAACTAGGAAAATTTATAGTTGTACTTGTGAGATAGTAATTACCTAACCCAAGCCTAGCTAAGCTTAGGGTGACTTGACTCGACTCGAGGAATGTTCTATGGTAAGTACTTCGAGTACAGCCAGCTACAGCCAGCTACAGTCAGCTACAGCCAGCTACAGCCAGCTACAGCCAGGTCAAGAGCATAAAATCAAATTACTCAATTACAAAAACCATTTCCTAGAACAAAACTATTATATTTGAACTGTGCAGACTTTTCAAATCTCGAATGTAAACAAAGCTAGGAACTGCCTTAAAGCCTGGGACTAAAACCAGGAAGAGCTTCTTAGAAGCGCACTTTCAGAGAAATATCCTCCTACTGTTTTTAGCTGTATGAACAAATGAGCTAAGCAAATGTGGTATACATGGCAACCATTGTCATCTTCCTGTCGCGTGCCGGCCTGGGGTTATATAATAATTGATAGCTGATAACCTTCCCAAAGTTCCATTTATAGACCTCCAGACATACATAACATCGCGCAGAATGCTGATCGGCCTTTGCCTAGGCGCAATTACTAATTATAAAAACTGATATTTTAAATTGTTAACAATCTTGCGACTAAAATGTCGTATATTCAGAACGTATCGGACATTCATGATTGGGCTTTTCACGAAAATTAAAAAAAAATACTAAAATTCTTATATAGTTTTCAATCTAATTATCCAACTCCGCCATATGGACACGGATCTCAAGCCTAAGAATGTTGTGTAGTACAAGTTAGCAAGTTAGGAATTGTGGGAGTTCTAATAAAGCGACACAAGTCGCTCTATACATTTCGTATGCCACCAACTGCACTGTGGACTTGTTTTCTTCGTCATTCACCTATTGTACATACTGCCCGAGTAGTCTTTGTCCCGTTCAATGACGCCCGTTACAAAGCAAAGGTTAGTGGTTTTAAATTAAATCGAATTCTGCACAATTGTCGTGAAACTCTGGCCCAATTGCATGTGCCGGTCTGGTTAGTGTATTCGCTTGGTGTATGCCTCTTTACCGACACCGTCGTCCAAGAAATCACGTCTATTTCATTAAAATATTCTTAATAACAATATTTTTGCATAATATATTAAACAATTCATTTGTGTAATTTTGTAAATTCAATGATTTATATTAATAATATTTTCTCTGTTCTATTTTTTAGCTTATGTCTTGTATGTGGTGTCCGGATTGGGCATTACTGCTGGTGCCCATCGACTCTGGGCCCATCGCTCGTATAAGGCCAAGTGGCCACTGCGCCTGATTCTGGTAATCTTCAACACGGTCGCCTTCCAGGATGCCGCCTACCATTGGGCCCGCGATCATCGCGTCCACCACAAATACTCGGAGACAGATGCTGATCCACATAACGCTACCCGTGGCTTCTTCTTCTCGCACATCGGCTGGCTTCTGTGCAAGAAGCATCCCGAAGTGAAGGCCAAGGGCAAGGGAGTCGATCTGTCTGATCTTCGTGCCGATCCCATCCTGATGTTCCAGAAGAAGTACTACATGCTGTTGATGCCCATTGCCTGCTTTATTCTGCCGACCATCGTGCCAATGTACGTTTGGGGTGAGTCCTTCGTCAATGCCTGGTTCGTGGCCACCATGTTCCGCTGGTGTTTCATCCTGAACGTAACCTGGTTGGTGAACAGTGCTGCCCACAAGTTCGGTGGTCGCCCCTATGACAAGTGAGTATATAAAATTGATTGTTTACGCTTCGAGTGGTCACTAACTTAATTTAAAACGTTTTGCAGGTTCATCAACCCTTCGGAAAACATCTCCGTGGCTATTCTGGCCTTCGGCGAGGGATGGCATAACTATCATCACGTTTTCCCCTGGGACTACAAGACGGCCGAGCTCGGCCAATACTCGCTAAACTTCACCACCGCCTTCATCGACTTCTTCGCCAAGATCGGCTGGGCTTATGACTTGAAGACCGTGTCCACGGACATCATCAAGAAACGTGTGAAGCGCACGGGCGACGGTACCCACGCTACCTGGGGATGGGGCGATGCGGATCAGCCAAAGGAGGAGATCGAGGACGCTGTAATTACACACAAAAAGAGCGAATAGGCGCAGGCTGGCAGAGTTGAGGGCCTAATTATGGGAGGGTTTTAGCAGAAAATCAATCAAATCCAAATAAAACAATGAAACATAATTTCCATTTTGCACATTGTCCGCGAAACCAATTTCCTAAAGCAGTGAAGCAACCCATTTAATTAATTCTAAGATAAAACGTTAATGAAAACTGTTTGTTGTATCTCGAAAACTTTATACCGTCTGTGTTAAGCCAGTTCTGAAAATAGTTTTAATTCGCTCTGGAATTGCTTTTTAAGCGAGGCGCAAACTAACTTTGTATTTATACATGCAAATAATTGCTAAAAACCTGTAAATTGATGTACAATAGACGCAAATTGGAGCTTTTCATTCAGTGTTATCTCGATGTCACATTTTGGAATCAATGAGAAATTTTCAGTTATTAAAATTAAAACTTATATAAGCAAAATGAAGGGGAAGTTTCCATTACAAAGAAAAATACATTCCTGCAAGTGCAAGATTTTAGTATTTAGCGTAAGCCAAAAACAAAGAATAATCAAGAAACTACTAATATATATATATATATTATATAATAAACGATTAACGATCGATGTTATAATTTATAACACAACATGGCACTATCACCTCTATACACACACATATGATATTTCTTTGAACGTTATCAAATAAAATTGGCAATCGCCTCTGGGCAACAGATCCCAGCTGGCTTTTCCACAACTTGAAAGCCTTTGTCAGTGCCTCATAATATATTTTATCACAATATCAAACACACTAGAACAGTCTAGTTAAGAATCTTAAATACTTTGATATATTTCCAAAAAAGTTTCTGTCCAGCAGACACCAATAGTCTTCTGAAAGGCTTTTATAGATTTCTTCAGAACCGCGCAAGTCATCTATGGTTTCGGTCATAGGAATGACAATATTGCACAAAATTATAAAATTCTAAAAGAAAGTATTTGTAGCGAGTAAATGTTTAGGATTTGCATTTTTCGAAACAATGGAACATTTTAACATACCTAAAAAGGTAAATAGACACGTTATTAAGGCAATAGATTTCCTGCAGACGTCCAGAACAGATTTTGTGCATATTCAGGCTATAAAAGATCAAGTAAGGCGTTCTTTGCGCAACACCAAACCCGTTAGTAACTTGGAGGCCGTAATAAAAGAGTCGCTAAGAAAGCAGACGGATCTTGGCATTGTAACGCGCTCTGGAACATCGATGTTCGCAATGACCCTTGCGTTCCAGGGACTGCGCTCCGACAGAAAAAGCCATAAAATCAAGAAAAATGAGGTAAGTAACTAACTTGACCAGTCGCTGTTAGAAGACTAAGAAATCAACATTTTCTCTCACTTTCATTTGGTTCTAATAATTATTTGTTTATTTTTTCAGGCCCATAAGCGCGCGATCGAATCCTTAACTGCAGATGAAATAGCCAGCGTGCGTAAAATTCTTCGCGGCGTCCAAAAGCCATTGGGAAAGACGAAGTCGGGTGTATTGTCTAGAGCCTTATTTAAAAGAAAGTCGGGCCGAAATGCACTTGCCAGGCATAAGAAACTCGCAGGAAACAGTACTTCAATCATATGCGATAAGTTCGCTTTGAATATAGAGAATTTTAACGTACCTAAAAAGGTAAACAGGCATGTCTTCAAGGCCGTGAGATATTTCACTAGTCATGAAAACTGCGAATTCGTACCCCTTGACAAGATTAAAATGGAAGTAAAGTGGAGCATGAAAAATCTCAATCCTTTACAGAACTTCGAAGCGGTCATTGAACGTTCGCTTGCCAATTTAAGCAATATGGGAGTGTTGTCAGAGCGATTTAGAACCTATAGACTCAATCCTGTGGAATCTCTTTCAACAGACTCTTCTTTTGTAATCTTTGGTAAAGTTTCTAAATCTTTTTTTAATGGAGTGCCAATAGGTGGGCCAAAAGATTCACATGGTTCCTATACCTACCTAGAGAAAAATGGATCTGGTTTTAGTTCAATGGACCTGGATATCAGGCCGGCTGAAGGCGTCTTAGGAAGTGCTTCTTCGATAGATGGTGGTCCTTTCCAAGTGCCTATGGTCATCTCAGGATCTCTCTCCCAGAAAAAACAAGTTCCCGATGAATTGCAAAATTTGTCATATATGCATTTAGATGAGCCAATATTGGTTGATTCACAATTTCCCGTGTCTCAAGGACCCATGCAATCGCCTACTTACAATTACAAGGAGTCTGAAGGAGATTTTGGAAAGGAGCCAAATGTAAAAAATACTTCTTTGATAGAGCTCAGTCCTTTCCATGCGCCTCTTGTGACTTCAGAATCTCACTCCCAGGGAGTACAAGGTGCCAATGAATCGCAAAATATTGAATATATGAGAGTAAGTGAATTGCCTTTAGATGAGCCAATGTCGGAGCAAACTTCCCCCTTGGTTCCTAAAACTATAAATTTCAGGGCGTCTGAAGGAGTCTTTGCCGGGCAGCCCGAAAATGGAAACAGTTTTTGCTTTCAGTTACCTCTGGCATCAGAAAACATCTCCACCCAGGAAATGCATAATACCAATACGGATTGTGAAATGGGCTTAGGAGCAAGTTCGAAAGACTTACATGATCCCTTCTCAAGAGCAGCTCAAAGCTTTCATGAATCATGGCTACAATCTATATCAAATAATTCTCCAACTTTATTCTCTCCCGAAGTTGACTCCGAATCGGAAAAATCATCGTCTGTCGAAACATCAAAACATCTAAGAAAGCCCGACGAACAGTAAAAAAATTTACCGTTTAATTTAGATTTATTTTTGAAATTGATTAAAAACAATCGAATACTACTCATGCTTTCGATATATCGATAGCCAGTTTTTGCGAGTGCTCTCTGAAATCTGTGTGTGTTTTCTCTCACTCTACAAAGAAGTCCAAGAAATTTTGGTTTCATTGTGCGTTTAATTGGCTTTGAAATAAACTGGTAAATTAAAAAGAATGAATTTTTGATGAATGAATGATCTCCGTCGGAGCTGGAAATCAAATCGATTTTATAATCGACTTTAAATCACTAAAATTTATTTGCAGTTCTAGCACCTAATTGTTATTTTTTAAAGAATATTCGGCTGTCGGTGTGGGCTTACCAAAGTTTGCCTTAGTCTCTTATTTGTACGCCGCTCCATCGTCATTTTCATTTTTCATTCATTCAACTCTCAACGGTCGACGCGTAAACATTGCATTTAACTTTAGTGCTCTGTGTTTTCGTTTGAGTTTTTGCGTGTTTTTATTTATAATCCATCTATCTGTTTGAGTTATTGTTTTTGCGCTGTGATAAATAGATGCAACGTTCCCTGCATTGTACCGTTCGCTGCGTTCCGTTCGTCAATTAAGAGAGCCAGCTGAGTTCACGCCCTCTTCTCTTCCGCCACGCCGTCCCGCCGAATGCAAATGCAGTGAGCGCGGCAAGTTAATTAAATTAGATTTGATTGCATTAAACTCGCGGCGGTCACGTCACAGCATCAGGATGGATATAAAATTCCTGATGATTCTCATCCTGGGCTTCGGCTTCATGTTCGTCTTCACGGCATTCCAGACCATGTGTAACATTGAGGTAAGTTGCTGGTGTGAGTGTGTTTCACTGAGTGCGTGGGTGTGCGCTCTCTTCGCGTGCATGTATGCGTGGGCATTTGAGAACATCCTTGCCTTTGGAACCCCGTCCTTGTCCTTGCCAATAGACATCGTAGTGTGCCCTTCGACTCAACCGCCCAACCCCATTCACACGGCGCAGGATGTGGCGACGTTGTCGCCACCACTCAGGCAGGCAGCAATTGGTGTGTCCTCGTAACAGCTCCCCCGATTTGTGGCGGTGTAAAATCTCGGGCGAGCTGTTGGCTTACAGTTCCGATTTAATGTACTGCTCAAAGGTCATGACAAGGGGCGGATGCAGAGTTATATACGTTTATTTATTCCTATTTCTTTACGGCGTTTTTTCTGATCCTTAGTTAATCAATTCCTATAAATACATACAAGTTAAAGCCGCAATTTCAAACATTTTCTTCTAAAGTAATACTTTAAAAACCAATTTTTGCCACGATTCACATTGAGAATTTGACGCTCAACACATCCCACAATTGATAAGAAGAAACGGCACAGAGAGCGCTTAGAAGCGTATCATCTGTCACAGAACACTTATCGTTATTATTATTATTATTATGCAAATAGATGTGATGAAGCCACATAGTGCCACAGAGGTTGACCTTAATAAGGGAATTGGACTCCCGATATTCCATACAATTAGCCCTCAATAAGTAATGTTTTGTCAGGCCTCTTCGTTCACCCCAAATGTTCCAACTTCATAAAAGGTTAAGGTTCAAAGTCGTACAGTATAACTTTTTATGTGTAGTCACTTATGTTTATCTTTATCGACAGTAGTCTAATACATTCCTTGTTTTCTTCTGATAAAGTTTCATCCCGCCTTGGCTAATAAATAACTATAACAGTCTTGGTTTATTTCAAATAACATATCTATGTATTTAGAACTGCGCTTTTCCTGAAACATTATCAAAATTAATATATTCACAATACTGATAATATTTCGAGTTAAAAAGGCCAAAATCTATTTCGGTCTTTCGAGCCACCAAATGAATATTCTCTCCATTCATTAGCAGATTAGAGGACCCTTATCAATTCTTCCCAGTAATCAATATGTTTGCAAATAATTACATTGCAGCATTCATGTGTGTGTTATGGATTTATGGGTAATCATGGGGGCATAGATAAGTCCATTCACTTGTTGCATTATAACGGCTTATTTCGTTGATTATTTATTGTGAGTAATAAAAGCCGTAAGATCAAGGCCACGCCAGGCAAAAATAAAACCAGAAAACAGACCAACCTACCTGTGCATATACAATGTATGTATGTATGTATATCCGATACGCACACAGATCGTGAGAGTGGTTTAATTAAGCAACTGGATTGTCTGGTAGTCGCAAAAAGTTCTTTTTCACGTTTATCTCATCTGGTTACGTATGCGAGGCATTTTTTTGTTATGAGCGAAACTCGAAACCCAAACCGGCCGCCACCAAGTGCGTCTTTGTCATTGTTTTGCATAAAAAGCACACTTTGAAAAGCATTTTGTTATGGTTCAATGGACTGTATAAGGTGCCTTCTCTGATAAATACCGCAAAAAGTGTGGGGAATCGAGTGAAGCTTTGTAATTGTTCGCTTTGCTACTTATTATTTTTGCTGCGATACGATTATTTTTTGCTTTATATTTTTATTATGGCCTTTCAGCTCTGCCAGCGACTCATGCGCAATTTTTTGTGTTCTCTTATCCAAGCCTCTGCCCTTCTACACGATAAAAATGTAAATGTTCAAATGTTTAATAAGACAATTTAAAACTTTAAAATAAAATAATAAAATAATCATACGTTTTTAGCTATAAACAGAATCAATCAAAGAACAGTGGATGCATTGGAATACCTAAAACATTACTCAGCGTAAAATACGCATACCTGAAGTACAATTTTATTGTTCCCGCAGTTCCCAAAGTTAAATGGACTCAAAAAAGTCAAAAAAGGGACAAGTCCATCCTAGTTTTCTTTCTGTGCACTTAGTGTTTCTCCTTACAAACGATTTACTACGGCCATCGTAGCAACAAAAGCAAAAGTGACTTGGAATTCCAAGCAGGGCGTGCTTTGGCGTAGTTAGCCAAACTTATAGACCGGGCAATATCGAGCAACCGACCAATCGATCGGCGAGTCTTGGCCTATTAGACAGCAATTTCAAAGCGGGGCCTTGACTCATATGGCGCAATCCTTTGCTGGAAGTGGCAGGGAACACAGAACGCTTTCCGGCTGATTGCGCAATGGAAATCAAATGCTTCTCAGCAATCGCGTCAACGCCAGCTCTTTCAATGTCATTGCAATTGCAAGTTCGCCGCCGCCGTCGCCGATGCCGCACACACAGCCCGCCAGTCGTCCCAACCCAAGGCCACCTTGGCCAGGTTGACCAACATATGTACATATGTATGTATGTACACTTGTACGTATGCACACATCAATTTGGCCAAGACGCCAGAGAGCATAGCGAGCACAGTAACATATAACAAAACAGCCGCTAGGCGCCTCTGCTTGCACAACAGAAAACAAAAAACGAAACTGAAACTAAAAACAAAAAGTGGGTGTGCGCCGACGAGCCCACCACTCACTGCTCACCGCTAACGGCTCCTGCCCCCTAACCGGACCCACTTGCTGCACCAGCTCGGCTCGTGTGCAGCTATGCCTAGTGGAAAGAGTAGAAAAGGCAAGTGTAGTTGGGAGCACCGACAGTGCTTAACACCCTTTAAGGCGGACTCAAAAATGATTGTTTAATATATAACAAATAAATCTTCATTCATCAATTTGCTTCTGAGAAAACAGAATAACTAAAGTGTCACCAAAAGATCTCAAACCATGTATAATTTTATTATAAACATTCACGGATTATTTCAAAATCAAGCCGCGACTAATGCCGAGCAAGACTATTGGGTCAAATTAAATTATTATTATCCCTTGCAACGAAACTAATTCCTTTCAAATATTTGGAACGAAAGTAGTGCCGCCGGAAGTCGTCCCTTTATAGATTTTGACTTAAGTTCGTTGATGCTTGATGAAGATGAAGATGAAGATAAATCAAAGGATGATGACGATGTTTTCAACTATAAGATACACTATAAAAACAAAAAAAGCAGACCCATATAAAACGAAATGCATATTATTCCTTTGAATGCGTACTTGATGCAAAAGTCGCCATACCCTCTTACAATGAAAAATCAAACTCGTTTTGAGCATTTTTAAAGTTTTTTCGTGAGTTGTTGTGCCAGTTTCTTTTGCGTAATAAATAAACAACATAAGTCGCGATCAATTTAATAAGTCGTTCGATGCATTCTCCTGCAATTCCGCGTATTCGCACACGACTTTCTTTATTGCATTCGAAAATCGGAGTCGGCTTTCATTCGGCATTTATTTGCACAAAACTTGACCCAGTTCCGTCCCGGGTTAGGCTGTCGTCCGTTAATCGAATAATAACAAGATCATTCAGTGAGTCCCATTGGGGCTGATAAGGTGTGATTGCACTTGAAACGATTTCTTATCACAGCCGTCTTACAGTCGTCTATAACATTTTGGTTTTTATGTTCGAATAGGGGCCATAAATAGCACAAGTATATGGCATTTTAGATGTACTTATGAAATCGAAAGCAGTTCCGAACATTTGCGTAAATTCCCAAAGCTGAATTTACAACTAATTTCCGTAGATAGTTCCGTTTTTTAGTTCCTGAATCCCATTCAGTCACAAGGTCATAAGTGTAATGTATTTTTCTTGAAACAGCTTAGCAACTGGTTCCGCTTTTCGAAATTACTTGCTTCATATAGTTCCCGATAAAAAGTCTATATAGGGAGTGACACCCGTTAATTACTGATAATGCAACTCTTGAGATAGACTTCAAAATGGGAACGAGGACTGCACCGGATTTGCACCAGCGCCACTTAATTGATGCAAATGCAATCCGAAATCGTGTCAGAGTCAGAATTTAGCGCCGAGATAACGATTTTATTCGCCGGCCTCTTACTGAGATGCGTCCTTTGGAATGGAAAATTTTAGAACTTGGCCGCAAACGTGTTTCCAATGTGTGTGCGCAGCTAGCTTGTAATTTTCCATTCATGCATTCGCATTGATCAGACGCAAGAATTGCAATGTTGCACTTGAATCTGGTTGCAGACATGATTTCAAGGCGTGCCGTACCGCCCAGACTCCGATAATGACATCTACAACAGCTGCTGTGAATTGAAAGTATTTATGAAATATTTAAATTAAATATTGTGTATAGTGCTTACAGGATAAAGAACCCCGTTTTATTAGAGATATAAATTCTAATTAGACAGAAGCCAAAATGATCCGTAAATATTTAAAAGCCAAAATTAATGGAAATAAATATACCAAAGTCTTTATATATTAACTGCATTATTTTATTATATTGGCTTGTAGTCCCCCATTCGTATCCGGACAGGAAATACCTGCACAATATATACTTGAACCGAGAACACGTTTTCCGTATAACATTTAAAGAAAAAAACAAAACAACAAATAACAATAAACAAATGCGTTACGGCCGGTTCATTGGCATGCAGGCATTAAATGGTGTCTGGCACGTTTCCCAAATGCTAATCCGATTTAATCCCGTCTCTTTTTCAACAGAAAACAATACTGGACAGTATTTCCAAGGAGGATGAGAACTTCAAGGGCGAGGGCTACACTAGCCTGGCCATCATCTACCTGTTCTTCTCGCTGTCCAACTGGCTGGCGCCCTCGTTTATATCGTTCACGGGTCCCCGCGTGGCCATGGTCGTGGGAGCGTTGACCTACACGTGAGTAGTTCCCGGCTCAGGTCGCAATAAGGTTCAATACTTAACCATTCCCATCCTGGCAGGGCTTTCATGATCACGTTCATGTTCCCATCGACGGTGCTGCTGTACGTGGGCAGCGCTGTGCTGGGACTGGGGGCATCGATCACTTGGACGGGCCAGGGAACCTACCTGGCGCGCTGCAGCGAAACGAGCACCATCTCCCGCAACTCCGGCGTCTTTTGGGCTCTGCTACAGTGTAGCATGTTCATCGGCAACCTGTTCGTCTACTATCAGTTCCAGGACAAAACCGTCATCGACAAGGAGACCCGAAACTTGGTCATTGGCGTGCTCACGGTGATAGCCATTTTGGGCATCGTATTTCTGGCCGCCCTTCGATTTATGGCCGACAATGCCGAGCACGACAACGAACTGGAGCAAAAGCACACAGGATGTGGACAGGCCATGTATGCTTTAAAGTCGGCCGGACAACTGTTTTGCACAAAGAAGATGCTGCTCCTCAGCCTGGCCTTTTTCTATACCGGTAAGTCAGCTGAAGGGCTTCCTTAAACTCATTTAAATAAAATATTATATATTGTTGCTTTTCTAGGACTAGAGCTGTCATTCTTCAGTGGCGTCTTTGGTTCCGCCATTGGATTCACTACGAAAATAGCCCAGACACCGAAAGAGATCGTTGGCCTAGTTGGCATTTGCATTGGAGCCGGCGAGGTCTTTGGAGGCGGACTCTTTGGGATACTGGGCAACAAAACAACAAGATATGGGCGCGATCCCATCGTCATTGCCGGCTACGTGATGCACATGGCGGCCTTCTTCATGACATTCATCAATCTGCCGAACAGCGCACCGTTCAAAGATACCAACGATATATCCTACCTGGATCCGCCCAGCGCCAGCATTGCTCTGGTCTGTGCCTTCCTGCTCGGCCTGGGCGACGCCTGCTTCAACACGCAGATCTACTCAATGTTGGGCGGAGAGTATGTGAATAACGCGGTAGGGGCTTTTGCCCTGTTCAAATTCACCCAGTCCGTGGCGGCGGCTATCAGCTTCTTTTACTCCTCGCACTTCGGGCTGTATGTGCAGCTGGGCATACTGGTGGTGACCGGAACCATCGGCACCATCGCCTTCGTGTTCGTCGAATGGGGATTCAAGCGGCAGCACCGAGAGCAGGAGGCGCTGGATAAGTAATCAATCAGTAAACCCACCTATTAAGGTATTAGGACTAGGACTAGCCATTATTGTCCGCGTTTGTTGAATTCCTCGGAAGTGCGCTGAATCCGTATGACTGCGTCGTCTTCCTAGACAATAACTGTTAAGTGTTGTTGTGCGCTACCGTAGCTATATTGTACGTAATGCGTATTTTAATGTTAGCATTCCAAAACGTAATTATAATCTAGTTGTCTATGTTTTTATATGTGTGTATTGTATACAGTATATGTATGTGCGATTATTTATTTTAAGCAGCGAGTGTGCAATTGTAAATGAATAATTAAAGCGACAGATTTTGAGTATTAGTAAAAATCACATATATATAGCGAGTGCTAAGTAAAAATGTAAATGAAAGCGCTGCTTTATCTTAGGTGCAACGTAGAGCTGATGGTAAAAGGGCAGAGCAAAAGTACGCAATAGTTTAGAGAAATTAACAGACTTGAACATGCTCAAGGAATTACAGCGATTTATTTGAAGGCGTGCACGTTATTTAAGCAGCACTGCACTGGATTTTTCTAAAATTAAGTTCATCATTCGAAATTTCGATGTTTTTGGCTTACATTTAGAAATGAAAATATGTGAGCTCAAATAAAAATATATTTTAACATAAAAAATGTGTTTCATTTACACGGATTATTTTAGTTTAAATCCAATTATACCATTTAAAGATTTAAATATTAAAATTCAAATTGCCGTTAACATTCGATTACTTTTGACGAATCGATAGCTGAACGAGCCAGAATCGATAAGCAACAACCCTCACATCTCCCGTCACTAAAGCAAACCAATCAGAAGTTTCTGCACCCGAAAACCAAAGGAAAACATGAAAAATGGCCAAGAATAAGTCGACGGTGTACCTGGGCTACGATGATGAGGAGGTTACGGCCAAGCAGGAGCAGTTTCTAAACAGCTGCACCAACAAAATCGGCGGCACCCCCGTAAGAAAGGCAGTGACGCGAGCGCCAAAAGGACAGCTGATAATTGAAATTGATTTTTACCCTCAGGATTGGCCCAGACACGAGGTGACCGTTCCAGCCTGCCCGCTGTGCGGCGTTGTGCGACCGCTGATTGTGCAGATGTATGCGCCGCTGGACCGTTCCCAGTTTCATCGAAGCCTGTACGTGTTCGGGTGCGTGAGCCCCGCCTGCTCGCAGAATCCCAAGAGTTGGGTGTGCGTTCGCACCCAGCATCTGGAGAATCAGTTTGAGGTCATCAGCGAGCAGTCGCCCAAGAAGACGACTCAGAAAAAGTCAAAGTCCAAGTCCAGCGGCTTGCAGGCGGTGACCTGGTGCAGTGGAGCTGACGACTGGGGTGACAGCTTACCCAGTGTTCTGGCCAAAACGGAGGACGAGGCTATGGACATCACCGCCGACGACGACCAGAACGAGCGGAATGGCAACGTGCGACCCAATGTCCTGCAGTACGCCAAAGGTGATATGCAGTTAGACGAGCCAGCCAAAGTCGATCTGGGAAAGATTAGCGGCGGAGGTGGCGGAGATGACGAAGACGACGAGGATGAAAGCACCTCTGTGGAGAACGACCTGATCTCAGGGTTTCATCAAATGGACATGATCTCGCCGCAGAATGCCGACGACGACCCAAATGCCAACTGTGCTGCGGCTGCCGCTCCCAGCGTGGATGGTGCCGGCGCCAGTGCCGCCTCCGCTGTCATTTGGGCCGAAATCGAGGGCCCCGAAACGGATGTGGTTCTGGTCGACACCCCCAAGAAGCCGGAACGCGACCTGATCGCCCTGTTGAAGCACACTTCACAGCCGCTGTCGCAGATCAAGGACCTTACATTAAAATCCTACTACATCGCCGTGGATGTAGAGAGCAAGACCCGGGTGGAGGATTACGAGAACTACGGTGGCGCGCTGTCTATGGACCACATACGCGATCTCTATCAAGAGTACAAGCTCAGGGACGAGGGTGCGACCCACTCGCCCACGGCACTGGCCGCGGGATCCGCCGTGGAGGCTGGAGACGAGCACGAGGCGTACGAGAAGGCGCTGCCCGCCCACGGCGACATAGTGTTTCACAACTTCATCACCACCGTCCAGCAAAATCCAGGTCAAGTCTTGAGGTGAGCATTTGTAGTTAGGAAATACAACTTCAACTTCATTTGCGGATTTGTGACTGTGTGTAAGGTACTCCCGAGATGCTCTTCCGTTGCTGATGGCCCCGCTGGCGGACCCGTTGCCCAAGTGCCAGAACTGCAGGGGCGAGACGATCTGCGAGGTGCAGCTGTTGCCCACACTCATTCCCAAGCTGCGGTTCCAGCTTAATGGCTGCAATGCCCCGATCGAATACGGCAACGTGCTTGTCTTCACCTGCCTTAAGAGCTGCTGGGACACTCCCGACCTGATGCGCTACGAGCACGTGGTGGTGCAGTCCGAGTCCTAGAGGAACCCTAAATCGCTGTAGCTGCTTTAGTTGCAGAGTCTTGCAACGAATTTTAACCGTAAACTGCGGAGGAAAAGCTAAGCTTCTCGATATTGTCCTAGGAAGATTTTACGCTCTAGTTGTTAAGAACGTTGTACGCTTTTAGACACGCCACTCTGATGAGGATAGTTGCTAATAATATCTCGTTATTTCCTCTCCCCCTCTAAAAGGGTTTCAAATTCATCATCTTTTATTTCTGCAGCTTATAAGACGAGTGCAGAGAGCTAATCCTAACTTAAACTAGTGGCGCATCCGACTCGAGGTGGTAGCTCTTCACCGCCGAGAACCAGAGTGGCGGATACTTGGCGTCCGTAAGGTCGAACTCAGAGCTGGTATCAACCTTGTTCCGTTTCTGGACAAGCGTGTAGTGTGACCACACCAGCTGAGCACAGCGGCGACGCCTTGGTGAGTTTGCGATGCGCAGCTCGATCAGGAATTGCGCGGAGTCCTCCTCCAGTGGCATGATGCTGCCTCGCCTCTGCCGCATGTGTCCCGTTCCACGGGCCTGTGACTTTTGTAGCACCAAGGTGACAGTGTCGCCGTAGAGCCGATAGCGACCCCGTAGGACATCGGGACGTTGCAGATTGTGCAGGTGCTTCAACTTATTGACGCCCTGCGCTGGTTCGTCGGCGCTCGTCATCATCAGCACCTTGCCGTCGGGCATAAAGCGAATATAACGGTAGTATTCCACCAGCTGCACAGGACGATAGAACTGATCCTGGAAGCTATTTTCGCCCATTCGTAGGTACGTTGTCTTGCTGATGTAGCAGCCGTTGAAGTGCACCCGCTCCCGCCGGATGAACATATCGCGCCAGGAGTAATAGACATGGCTACTGCCAGAATCTTGAGTATCCAAGGTTCCAACATTGTGACCCCATACTCTGAAATAATACAGATGAGCGTCTCCTAATATAGATGAGCATCTCAGGAATCCTTACTTCACGCAAGCTAGCCTCCAAAGCTCCTCGTCCCGGGCGTACACATAGAATCCCTTACAGACGGCGGCGCATTGCTCCAGGGAGCGCATGTCCAGCTGGGTGGACACTACCCAACGCAGGATGCGCATCACAATCTCAGGCGGTAGATCCGAGAAGTGTAGTCCCGTGGACAAAACGCTGGCATCACGGCTGGACGCGATCATTTTGCCACTGTATATGCTGTCTTGGCGCAGGTCATGCTGGAACTTATCAAACAGGTTATCCAACTCCTGTTCCACACTGCCGTCCGTGGCATCCGCCTGGCCTAGGTCCAGCTGCTTGGCAAAGTCGCCGGCCAAATTTTGGAACTTCTTGTTGCTGACAAACTCGTGGCTAAGCTTCTGCTGCTCGTAGAACTTAAACTCGATGTCGGGCACGATCTGTGTGGCTTTGCGATAGAAGGGTATTGCGTCGTAGACTTTTCCGCGCTGCTCCAGCTGTACGGCAGTGCGAAAAAGGCTCTCCGCCTTGGCCTGCAGCAGCTCCACTTCGCTGGCATTGGAGTTCTGCGTCGCTCCCGATCCTGGCCCGTGTCCAGTGTTTCCATGGGCAAGCTCCCGTTGCCAGCTCTCACGGAACTCATCGAGGGCACTGGTGCCCCCTTCGATGGGCGGCTCGCAGTCCGAGTCCACATCCGACATGGCTAAAGTAAAACTGGTCTGCGAAGGCAAATGCAAATCGGATCGTAAAAATAGATCGCTGGCACCTTTATCTGACGCAATTCTAACCTGAAAGGTCTTAGTATTGGTCTGCGTTGGAAGATGGGAAAGTGCGAACGAAAAACGGATTTATAATGAATGGCCGCGCGTACTGCTGATAGTGGCCGCGGGCTTCACCCCAGAATTTCGAAGTCGTTCGCAACTGGGAGCAACATGTGGCCATTGGTAAGACCCAAAGATTAAGTTTACTCAGATACGGGAACACTTCTACCTGTGTAAACTTATTGTGCACAGTGTGAACAGAGCGAGGGGTCGCGAAAACACCACTGAATGGCGTCGCACTGATAAGGAACAGAATTGCAGGAAACTTCGCTAAATTAACCTACAAATAGGGGAAATATTTAAACTGATATGTTTCTTTAAACATGAAAAATTCCAAGGACAAGACAGAAATGCAAAATCTAATTTGACCAATTTGAAATGTAATCGAATAACTTAATCGCAAATCGATTAACAGCTGACCGCAACGCGGTTTTGTTTTGTTTGTTGCATTTGTTTTAAGTCGCATCTACAGGTAAACAGCATTATTTACGATTAAAGTGACAGAACTGCTGCAGCTACGATGTCGGCGGACTACTCGCATCTGTGTTCCGCCATCCTGGAGCAGTGCTTCGGCCAGGTGGTGCAATCGGTGGCCGACTGCCTCTTCTTGGCCAATACGCGAACGCTGGGCCAACTGGTCAGCGCCACCAAGCTCTCTCGTAAAGAAGTGGGACTGGCGCTGGCCGTGCTCGTCAAGTTCCGACTTGTGGACTTCGAGGCCTCCAAGTTGAATCCCTCCCTTGCGGAGTACGCGCTCCGGCGCGAGGATATCATCTGCCTACTTCGGTATCCACGGTAAGGAAAGGCTTAGAAATTGACATTAAGGCCGTTTTATTAAAATGTATTGTTTTAGTTACGTTCACCTGGTGCAGACAAAGTATGGCAATGTAGGTGCCTCCATCGCCGAGGAGCTGATCAATTCCGGATCGGATACGGCAAGTGGCATACTGATCAAGTGCCTGACCGAGGGCGAAAATAAGGCAGAGAGCCCAGAATCCTATAGGAACACCTTCCTCACAATGATTACGGATCACTATATTATTAAGAGGCCCGAGCTCCTAGTGTCCGATGACCAGGATGAGGTAGTGCCGAAGTTTGAGAGCAACGAGTGCGACTTTTTTCGGCACCCGAATATCGATCTTCAGCTGCTGGCCAAGATTCGCAAAGGTGATGCCACCCTGGCGGAAGCCAAGGACAGCACCATGGTGTGGAACCTAAACTATGATCGCTTCCATCAGGACTTCCGGGACGCCATCATGGTGGACGCTATTGAGCGAAAAATGGGCGAAAATGCAGCCGAGTGCTTCCGGTTCATATTGAAGATCATGTACAACACCACAGATCCATGGCAGCGGGTATGGAACCTATACAATTCTATAAATCATATTTTTCAACGTGATTTGTTGTAGAAACTTTCCAACCAAATAACGTTTGTGGAAATTAAGCAGGCCATCGAGAGGAAATCTAATAATCTAGATCTAATGAAGTACTTGGATCAGTACATAAGTTTGTTAAGTAACTACAGTTTCAGCTAAAAGTATTTAAATATTTTAATTAACTTAGTTCGTGAATTTTCAGCTGACGATTCCCTGGGGTTCTTTAGAAGAGTGGGCGACATGGGCGGCGGTCTGTATGTCGTGGATATGGAGCATGCCTTCGAGGCGCTTGCCTTTGCCTGTGTTGAGTCCGTCATTACGGAACGTTTTGGCTCAAAGGCTGCCCGCATCTTTCGTGTAATCCGCTGCAAGAAATACATCGAACAGGAGGACCTGCAAAAGGAGGCCATGATACCCTCTAAAGAAGCCAAATCGTTGGCTTACAACTTGTTCCAGGAGCAGTTCATTCACGTGAAGATCATTAAAAAGCCTGGCGGGGGCAGCAATGGTCCTGCCAAAGCCTTCTATCTCTTCCAGGTCAAAGAGAAGGATGTAAGTAAACCCTTGATGATACTTTGTTGGTTTATTTTGTAATCTTTGCACTGTAGACGGTGAGAATGCTACTCGATGCCAGCTACAAGTCGCTCTATAACACTATCGAACGATCCAACTTTGAAAAAAACGAGCACAAGGGTCTTATTGAAAAATCCCAGAGACTGGACAGCATAGTGGAGACAATGAAAGAACGTGGCGATTCCGAAGAGTATATCGCTGAGGTGGGTATTATTTCCAACTGAAATTCCTTCCTCACCCACATTATTCGATTCAGATTGTCGAGACTTTTACGCCACCCGAGTGCGAGATCCTTAATAAGGTCAAAAACAGAATAAAGACGTTGTCGAAGGCTGAACTCACACTGGACGATACAATTTTCCTGCTGCAGATGTACCAACATCATTGCACTACACTACCCACGGGCATTCGAAGGTTTAAATAAAAGTTAAAGGGTAATTTTTACGATTGTCTTGATTTATTTGAAAAATATTCTGGCGGAAATAACGCTTTTAGGTGTATAAGATTCACGTTTATTAAAACACACAAATGCGATATTCAATTACTGTACGCTTAATCACAGGCTATATATAAATAAGGTATGCTTTGAATTCCTAATTACTTTCTGGAGTAATTACACTCCGCTTCCGGTGTACAATTCGCTGATCGCGATGCGCTTTTTGCAACTTAATAAAGTGCTGTTCTAGGGAATTAAAGTCGATGCCACTCTTGTACTCCAGTGAATTTCGCTCATCTCTACGGATTTACAAGTAAGACAGTTTTAGACACTAACCGATATCAAGGGGGGAATGATTTCTTACATGGGGTCGTGGCCCCAGTAGTTGGGCACACACTGCAGGCGATTCCGAAGGGTATCGAAGGCTTCGGTCTGCGGCAGCAACATGAGGATGCCAAACAGGGCGTGAGCCAAGTACTGAGCGTCCGCGCAGTTGTTTGCCTTGGAGACCAGAGTGAGGCGCAGAGGAGCAAAGATCGGAGACTCTATCAGTTGTACCAGTTTGTCCAACTCGGTAAGCAACTCCATGGTTATTTCGACATCAGCGCTGAAAATTGTTTCTTCAATAATAGTAATTCGACAATGTTTGCCCTGAAGAACTTACAATAACGTGACTAAATGGGAGACATGCTGGTAGCTTTGGGCCAGCAGACACAGTGACAGCGTCGACACGGGACAGTGGGCCCAACTCTTGTACAAGCATTGAAAGAGATCTGCCGATTTTTCGTTAGAAATATTGCGCAGGCTGGTTCGTAGTTCGAAGAGCTCCGTGGAGGTGAGAAGAATTATGTTTAGCAGACGCACCACCGTGGATGCGAACTTCAAGTTGGGCACCTCCTCGGCTATGATCTCGGCAAATGTGCGGTAAATATATTCGGCATTCAGCAGCACGCACAGTTTTCTAGTGAGTAAATATTATAAAATTAGTTATTCCAGAATTAAAAACGTCAAGCTACCTTATGATAAGACTGGCTCGATTCTCCAATATGAGTTTTTCCTCGCTGAAAAGGTTCAGCAAACTCAAAAGAAACTTCCGATAGTGAGTCTTCTTGAAGTCGTTTAATTCTGTAAAGGAACAAGCCTCATTCAACGAACGATTTGTGAGGAGGAATAACTTACCTCTAGTATCCTGGGAATTCACAATTTCCGCCAGAACGGACAGACTTTGCAGTACAACCTCGTCGGAGTTATCGGCCAGCGTCGACATTAAATTATTATTCAAATTGGTGGCATGCACAGACATCTCGTTCGGGAAGTTGGTGAACAGATGATGGATCCACTTAAGCACAGCGATCTTCGTGTGCATGGAGTTGTGTGTAAGATATTGCGATAGAACGTCCATAATTGAACGCAAGTCTATCTTGGCCACAGTCTGCGCCTTTAGCTCCTTGCTGGACACGAGCAACATCATTGAATTGTTCACGGATACAGCGCACTCCTTGATGCCTGAAAAAAGCCAGAAGTTAAAGGATTCTTGCATAATCAACGTGCAACCTACTGCGCTTGGACTCTACGTTGTACTCGAGGCAGGGCAGTATCGCCGTAAATATCCCGCTGGCATAGGGCAGCACATTAGTGCCAAATATCTGAACAAACTCCCGGATCCAGGTAATAGCAATGGACTTGATCAACTCATTGGGCGATTGGGCGTGGGTGATAAGCGTGTTAATCGTATCCTCCATCCGTACGGACGACGAGTCGTTCCGAATGGACTTTAGGAACTGACTTATAGTCGTCTCGCACATGCGTTGAATCTCTAGCGTGTTGTCCTCGAGCATAACGAACAATCCGTCCAGAATCTCGGTCAGATAGTTAACCATGTTGATGTCGGGAACGGCGTTTAGGATGGATATCCATGAGATCACATATTGCCGGGCAAAAGCATCCTTTACGTAGATGTGTTCCCGCAGCAGAGGAATAAAGGCCTCCAAATTAAAGGTCTGTGATGATTCAGTGACAATGTCCTGCAGAAAAAATTCAAAAACTTTAAGACCATTCAGCCTGGCAGCAATTTTACCTTCAGCAAGCGATCCAGCAGTTCGCTGCCATCCTTCACCATCTGATCCGAATCGGTGACGAGGCGGGATATCGCCGCGAACAGTTCCGGAAAGAATGGAATGATGGCGGACCGCGCCACCTTGACCACATTGTACAGTGACTCGCAGGCAAAGTAGCGCACACCCTTTTCTGGGTCGGAGAGACAGGTCAGGATGGGCGTCACCAGGCCATTTACATACTTGTCAGAGTCCTGCAGTGGTTTAAATCACATGTTTATCTAGTCAGATACCGCAACCTATGCCTATGAGTAATGCCGTTACCTTTCCCAGCCCTAAGCCCGTGGCCGCGAGTCCGATAAGCGCCCCCTTTCGCCGGTTGGCATCCCGCGAGGTGGCGTAGTCCGTGGCCAACACCTCGATTAGCTTCCGGATTTGGGCCGAGTTGTTCTTGTTGTTGAATTCAGTGACCATTCTGGCGGTGAGTAGAATTCCCAATTGGAATGACAAATCGCTGGTGCAACGTTACTCACTTTTCAATTTCCTGCGAGGCCAGCTTGCGCTTTTCGTAAACCTTGTCGCCCAGCGCCTTGGCGCAGGACTCGCTCAGCGGTGCGTACGGCGGTTCCATATTCTTGTATCCGTTTAATCTAATCAAAATAACAATATTTGTAGGCGGGTTTTCGTTTTGCTTTCTTCTGCATTCTCTCTTCGCGAACAGCTGGTGGGCTGCCAACTCGGTTTCTGGCGAACAACGGCGGCAGAGCCGATGGACTACCGTTACAAGTCAATTACAATTGAATTTAATTTGTCCACCAAATATATTATTTTAACTCCCCAGACTAATTAAAAATATATTTCTAATTGTTCAGAAGCAGCCTTTTAAGTAATCAACAGATTGTAAACAGGTTGGAACGAATTTCAGAATATTTTAATTATTTATCCCAAATAAAAAGTCGAGAAAACGTTTCTTTAAAAAGTAAAATAAATAGTTTATTTGAAACTCAGCTATTTAAGACTATAACATTCTATTACTATCTTAGGACACGGGTTTGTAAGATTTCTTTGGAGGTCTCAACCAAAAATCCGAATCAGTCTCAAAAAATATAAATTAGGAATGAGATACAATAACATTTGTGAACGCCAAGACTTTCTTAGTCGACTTCCTCCACAGTGGGTCCAGAGTAACCGCCAAAGCCTCCGGCCTGCTGACCACAGTTGGCCCCAGGACCACCGGCTCCTCCTGCTCCCGCGCCCGCTGCCTGCTGATGCATCTTTGTCATAATGGGAGAGCAGTGGCGCGTGAGCTCCTCCAGCTTGTGGTCGAACTCCTCCTTCTCGGCGGTGGTGTTGGTGTCCAGCCAGCGGATGATCTCGTTGCACCTCTCCAGGACGGAGTTCTTATCAGCCTCGTCTAGCTTTCCAGAGCCGTTCTGCTCCACCGCTTGCTTTACGTTGAAGACGTAGCTCTCCAGCGCGTTGCGAGAGGTGATGCGCTGTCGCTGCTTCTCGTCCTCGTCAGCGTACTTCTCTGCCTCGTTTACCATGCGGTCGATCTCCGCCTGCGAGAGCCGTCCCTTGTCGTTCTTGATCGTGATGTTCTTGGCCTTGCCCGTGCTCATCTCCTTGGCGGACACGTTCAGGATGCCGTTAGCATCCATGTCGAAGGTGACCTCGATCTGGGGCACGCCTCGGGGCGCCGGCGGAATACCGGACAGGTCGAAGGTGCCCAGCGCATTGTTGTCCTTGGTCATTGCTCGCTCACCCTCGTACACCTGGATGGAGACTCCGGGCTGGTTGTCCGCATACGTGGAGAAAGTCTTCGTCTGTTTGCATGGGATGCGGCAGTTGCGCTCGATCAGTTTGGTCATCACCCCGCCGGCGGTCTCGATGCCGAGCGAGAGGGGAGCCACGTCCACCAACAGCACGTCCTGGATCTTGCCGGTCTGGTCCCCGCTAAGGATTGCGGCCTGCACGGCGGCTCCATAGGCCACCGCCTCGTCTGGGTTGATGGAGAGGTTCAGGCTCTTGCCGTGGAAGAACTGCTGCAGCAGGCTCTGCACCTTGGGGATACGGGTGGAGCCGCCCACGAGCACTATATCGTGGATCTGGCCCTTGTCCATCTTGGCGTCGGTAAGCGCCTTCTCCACGGGCTGCAGGGTGTTGCGGAAGAGGTCTGCACACAGCTCCTCGAAACGTGCGCGGCTCACTTTGGTGTAGAAGTCGTTGCCCTCAAACAGCGCGTCAATCTCGATGGTGGCCTCCGTGCTGGAGGACAGTGTGCGCTTGGCCCGCTCGGCAGCCGTTCGTAGGCGACGCAAGGCGCGCGGGTTGGAACGTAGGTCTTTCTTGTACTTGCGCTTGAACTCATCCGCCAGATGCGTGACCAGCCGGTTGTCGAAGTCCTCACCGCCCAGGTGCGTGTCTCCGGCGGTGGCCCGCACCTCGAACAGGGATCCCTCGTCGATGGTCAGGATAGAGACGTCGAAGGTGCCGCCGCCCAGATCAAAGATAAGCACGTTACGCTCTCCCTGAAGATTCTTGTCCAGGCCGTAGGCAAGTGCCGCCGCAGTGGGCTCGTTGATGATCCGGAGCACGTTCAGTCCAGCAATGCGACCGGCATCCTTGGTGGCCTGGCGCTGAGAGTCGTTGAAGTAGGCCGGCACAGTGATTACTGCGTCCGTGACGCTCTCGCCCAGATAGGCCTCCGCTGTCTCCCGCATCTTGACCAGCACCATTGAGCTGATCTCCTCTGGGGCAAAACGCTTGGCCTCGCCCTTAAACTCCACGCCGATCTTGGGCTTTCCGCCGTCGCTGACCACTTTGAAGGGCCAGTGCTTCATGTCCTCCGCGATCTTTGGGTCGTCGTACTTGCGTCCGATGAGGCGCTTGGCGTCGAATACTGTGTTCCGGGGGTTCATAGCCACCTGGTTCTTGGCGGCGTCGCCAATCAGCCGCTCGGAGTCCGTGAATGCCACGTAGGAGGGCGTGGTGCGGTTGCCCTGGTCGTTGGCAATGATTTCCACCTTGCCGTGCTGGTAGACGCCCACGCAGGAGTACGTGGTGCCCAAGTCGATTCCAATGGCAGGCATTTTGTGTGATTTGTGGATACTTCTTGGTAGTTTAGAGTTTTGTAGGTTTTGGACTTGCCAATAGTCGGGTGTTGTCGCTTTTCCAAGTTGTTTAACTTCTTGCTTTAGTACTTCGGCTTCAATACTTATTTAGCTTGGATAACTTTAACTCTGCAATTTAATGCACTTTAGCTTGTTCAGCTCGGTTTGTTTTGGTTTGCTTGTTCGCTTTCGCGATGTTTTCAGTTTGCTTGCTTGTTTTGAATTGCTGCGAAGAGAGCCGAGCGGCTCTATTTATACCCAGGCGCTCTCTTCGCGAACATTCGAGACCGGCCTCTCTCGAAGCTACGAGTTCGTGGTGGCTGTGCCGTGCGTGTGAGGGAGATAACAGTACAGTACTCTAAGAGAAAGACACCTTGAATTTTCTAGATTTTTCTTCAAACAAAACAAATGCAGATGAACCTACCGCAACAAATATGTATGTTTCTTTTTGATTCTAGAAAATTCCATTATGTTGTTCTAATCGGTTTGTTTATATTTCTTCGTAAATGTAGATGTAATTCTAAAATTTTTAAACTGGAATAGTGCTATCATTATTCAGGCAGAATGTTGATTTTGTCAAATAATTTGCATTATAATAAGTACTTGCTGTCAAACCCATCAACATAAAGTTTATATTACAAACAGCTTAATTAGTGTCTGGTTAAAAAACATAGGCTTAAAAGACTTAATTTTGAAAGCATACAAACATTGTCATACATATTTACATTCGTGCATACATTTACATACATACATATATGCATACATAAGTTTTGTTCGCTCTGAACTATTTTAAGAATAGCAGGGAAAAGAGGAATCTTCTCTGGATGTGTCTATCAAGCCTCAGATTAGAAAAACTTCGAATGAACTCAAAATTTATTTTTAATTTAAAAAAATCCAGATGGACGGGAAAAATCGAATCTGTTGTTGCGCGGGAGAAATACTTTTATCGATAGTTTGGCCCGCCATTAATAAATCGATTTCCCGATCCCCTCGAGGATAAAAACAATAAATTAAAGTAGTTTAGCTAATTTGTATATTACATAGATGCAGCAGTCTCCTTGTTCCGAAGTGTCCTTTTATCGGAGGAGCGTTTCTCATCACTTCGCAACGCAGCTGGAATTCAAACCGGCGGCAACCGTTTAAATCTCACAAGATTTTTTAATATGGAGATCTCAGAAGCTATGGCCATGGACATAACGCCAACATCAACGCAGAATGGAGAAGAGCTCCAGAAGACTAAAAAACATTCCGTCAGGCGTCATTCCTTCAACTCGTCGAAGACATTGCAACGCACGTGGTTGAAGCGCCGCCTCCGGCGTCTGGTAGTGGCCGAGGGCAACAGCAGCAAAAAGTCTGTGCGACGCAAGCAGGCATTGGAAGTGGGCCACGGGAAGAGTTATAAACCAGCCTGGTACTGCCTGCTCCTGGCGCTAAGTCTCGTGCTGGGACTCACTGTGTGGCGATGGTCCCCAGAGGAGAGCAGGTTTTGGGAGATGTACAATAACCAGTACCACTCCATCGTCCACAATCGGACGAACTACTGCGATCGCTCTTACCGGCTGGGCAACATGGTGGCACACTGCAGGCGCCAAGTTCTGCACCAGGAGAAGGCCCTGAATGAGTTGGAACGGGCTCTGGACAATGCTACCTTTCAGGTATGTTTCTCTTAAGTCTTTAAAGCAATAATTTCACTTTAATTTCTACCAGAATATCGCTTTGGTCGGGTCCTCTGGCGTTGGCAAGAGTCACACGGCCAGAGTGCTGCGCGAACAGTTTCCGTGGCCCGAAAACGTGAAGACTGTCTCCTGGCGTGACTCTTCCTCCCTATTGCAGGTTAAGAGCATGCTCAATAAAGTCGTTCAGTGCGGACAAAATCTCATATTGATCGACAATATGAGCCCTCAGGACGCGGAGTTCGTAGTTTCCGTCAACAAGCTGATCCGCGACCGAGAAGATGTAGCCAACAGCACGGGACAGCTACATCTGAAGCGGTTGACTGTGATATTTATATTCAGTGTGAACCGCCTGCAGCCAGATGAGAAATTTGAAAGGGAAATGGAGGCTTTGAAGAAACTGCCGCACACCCATGTGATCACATATGCCTCTTTTAAATCAAGGGATTTGCTGGACTGCATCCACAGAGAGGCGCTTCTTGAGAATATGAAGCTGGAAAATGCCCAAGTCGACGAGATAATCAAGGGCAGTGACGCGATGGTCTCCGGCTGCAAGTCCATCCGTGCAAAGGTTTTGATGTACGGACAACCCTTAGTCCCACACATTAACGAGGAAGCATTTTCCGAAAACTAACTAACTGACTGATATATCCACAAAACTTGAAATGATTCAAAATTTTCGGATAAAAATATGGATAAGCGTACAAAGCCTAGAATAGCAACTGAAAATGCTAAGAGCAAACGTGATAGACTACAGGCATAAATGTTAAATTCAAATACCAATGCGGTTGATGTAAAACAAACTTTTCTAACCTACTACGCGTTTTATGTATAAATCTTTAAGGACGATTTTTCTAAATGATTCATAAATTTATATGTAACGAAATATAGAAAATATACTAACAATGCCTGTAAGAAATACTAAGATGACTGTTAATGTGCTGTTAATGCAACCTAAATATAAAGCCATTCCAAAAAACTATTCCAATAAAAGTTAAAATATCAAAAAAAAGTATGCTCAATTTAAAACTTATTTTAAACATGTTTCAGAAAAAGTTTTAAGCCTTGTTAATAACGATGAGTCCATTTAATTGCTGCAATTCCAAGGTGGATAGACAGATTTCTAAATATATGTACATATTTGACAATGATGGAATTTTCTAGAATCAAAAAGAAACATACATATTTGTTGCGGTAGGTTCATCTGCATTTGTTTTGTTTGAAGAAAAATCTAGAAAATTCAAGGTGTCTTTCTCTTAGAGTACTGTACTGTTATCTCCCTCACACGCACGGCACAGCCACCACGAACTCGTAGCTTCGAGAGAGGCCGGTCTCGAATGTTCGCGAAGAGAGCGCCTGGGTATAAATAGAGCCGCTCGGCTCTCTTCGCAGCAATTCAAAACAAGCAAGCAAACTGAAAACATCGCGAAAGCGAACAAGCAAACCAAAACAAACCGAGCTGAACAAGCTAAAGTGCATTAAATTGCAGAGTTAAAGTTATCCAAGCTAAATAAGTATTGAAGCCGAAGTACTAAAGCAAGAAGTTAAACAACTTGGAAAAGCGACAACACCCGACTATTGGCAAGTCCAAAACCTACAAAACTCTAAACTACCAAGAAGTATCCACAAATCACACAAAATGCCTGCCATTGGAATCGACTTGGGCACCACGTACTCCTGCGTGGGCGTCTACCAGCACGGCAAGGTGGAAATCATTGCCAACGACCAGGGCAACCGCACCACGCCCTCCTACGTGGCATTCACGGACTCCGAGCGGCTGATTGGCGACGCCGCCAAGAACCAGGTGGCTATGAACCCCCGGAACACAGTATTCGACGCCAAGCGCCTCATCGGACGCAAGTACGACGACCCAAAGATCGCGGAGGACATGAAGCACTGGCCCTTCAAAGTGGTCAGCGACGGCGGAAAGCCCAAGATCGGCGTGGAGTTTAAGGGCGAGGCCAAGCGTTTTGCCCCAGAGGAGATCAGCTCAATGGTGCTGGTCAAGATGCGGGAGACAGCGGAGGCCTATCTGGGCGAGAGCGTCACGGACGCAGTAATCACTGTGCCGGCCTACTTCAACGACTCTCAGCGCCAGGCCACCAAGGATGCCGGTCGCATTGCTGGACTGAACGTGCTCCGGATCATCAACGAGCCCACTGCGGCGGCACTTGCCTACGGCCTGGACAAGAATCTTCAGGGAGAGCGTAACGTGCTTATCTTTGATCTGGGCGGCGGCACCTTCGACGTCTCTATCCTGACCATCGACGAGGGATCCCTGTTCGAGGTGCGGGCCACCGCCGGAGACACGCACCTGGGCGGTGAGGACTTCGACAACCGGCTGGTCACGCATCTGGCGGATGAGTTCAAGCGCAAGTACAAGAAAGACCTACGTTCCAACCCGCGCGCCTTGCGTCGCCTACGAACGGCTGCCGAGCGGGCCAAGCGCACACTGTCCTCCAGCACGGAGGCCACCATCGAGATTGACGCGCTGTTTGAGGGCAACGACTTCTACACCAAAGTGAGCCGCGCACGTTTCGAGGAGCTGTGTGCAGACCTCTTCCGCAACACCCTGCAGCCCGTGGAGAAGGCGCTTACCGACGCCAAGATGGACAAGGGTCAGATCCACGATATTGTGCTCGTGGGCGGCTCCACCCGTATCCCCAAGGTGCAGAGCCTGCTGCAGCAGTTCTTCCACGGCAAGAGCCTGAACCTCTCCATCAACCCAGACGAGGCGGTGGCCTATGGAGCCGCCGTGCAGGCCGCAATCCTTAGCGGGGACCAGACCGGCAAGATCCAGGACGTGCTGTTGGTGGACGTGGCTCCCCTCTCGCTCGGCATCGAGACCGCCGGCGGGGTGATGACCAAACTGATCGAGCGCAACTGCCGCATCCCATGCAAACAGACGAAGACTTTCTCCACGTATGCGGACAACCAGCCCGGAGTCTCCATCCAGGTGTACGAGGGTGAGCGAGCAATGACCAAGGACAACAATGCGCTGGGCACCTTCGACCTGTCCGGTATTCCGCCGGCGCCCCGAGGCGTGCCCCAGATCGAGGTCACCTTCGACATGGATGCTAACGGCATCCTGAACGTGTCCGCCAAGGAGATGAGCACGGGCAAGGCCAAGAACATCACGATCAAGAACGACAAGGGACGGCTCTCGCAGGCGGAGATCGACCGCATGGTAAACGAGGCAGAGAAGTACGCTGACGAGGACGAGAAGCAGCGACAGCGCATCACCTCTCGCAACGCGCTGGAGAGCTACGTCTTCAACGTAAAGCAAGCGGTGGAGCAGAACGGCTCTGGAAAGCTAGACGAGGCTGATAAGAACTCCGTCCTGGAGAGGTGCAACGAGATCATCCGCTGGCTGGACACCAACACCACCGCCGAGAAGGAGGAGTTCGACCACAAGCTGGAGGAGCTCACGCGCCACTGCTCTCCCATTATGACAAAGATGCATCAGCAGGCAGCGGGCGCGGGAGCAGGAGGAGCCGGTGGTCCTGGGGCCAACTGTGGTCAGCAGGCCGGAGGCTTTGGCGGTTACTCTGGACCCACTGTGGAGGAAGTCGACTAAGAAAGTCTTGGCGTTCACAAATGTTATTGTATCTCATTCCTAATTTATATTTTTTGAGACTGATTCGGATTTTTGGTTGAGACCTCCAAAGAAATCTTACAAACCCGTGTCCTAAGATAGTAATAGAATGTTATAGTCTTAAATAGCTGAGTTTCAAATAAACTATTTATTTTACTTCCTAAACGAACGTTTATGACTTATTATTGGGGACTCACAATTTATTCAAGAAGTTGACTGTTACAATTTTTGTTGGCTCTCCAAAAGCTATAAAAAACTATCGATTTTAAAAATTTCGTCTCTAGTTAAAGCGCTCGAGTACCTTTTTCAAATTAAGCGCCATGTCTCACCCTGCGACGATGTTAATTGGATTAGACCGGGTCCGCGGCCAGCCACTTCTCGCGTCCGAACTAGTTGGATTTCGTCATCGCACAGAACATGGGAATGCATTTTCAAAGTGAGTTTAAATAGTAAATGTGGAAAGATGGATTGTTTTAAGGATAATTCCTAACAGAGATCCTGGTAGTGGGAGGGATTGGGATTGGATTCCTGTCAGCCCTTGTCCTCCTGGTGGGAACCCTACTCAGGGATTCGATACCTAATGTGTTGGCTCCACAAGAGCGCCATTTCGCCTTCGACTATGTGATTGGTGAGTGAGTAGTGATTAAAAATGGGAAGAGTAATGTGTTTTATTTCATTTCCAGTGGGAGCTGGCACCGGAGGCAGTACGCTTACCTCGCTGCTGGCCAAGCACAGCAACGGCAGTGTGCTGCTTATCGAGGCCGGTGGCCCGTTCGGCCTGCTTAGCCGGATTCCCCTGCTGACCACCTTCCAGCAGAAGGGAATCAACGACTGGTCCTTCTTGTCGGTTCCGCAGCAGCACTCCTCCAGAGGTCTAATTGATCGACGGCAGTGCCTTCCAAGGGGCAAAGGCCTGGGTGGCTCCGCCAACCTAAACTACATGCTCCACTTTGATGGCCACGCAGCGGACTTCGATTCCTGGCGTGATCTTCACAATCTGAGTGACTGGAGCTGGGCGCATATGCGATCCTTCATGGCAGCCGCTAAGCCCAAGCCCGCGGAAATGTTCGAAGTTCCTCGTGGTTATTCTAAGCTTAGTGAGGCTCTGGACGAGGCGCAGGCTGAGTTTGCGCACAAGGATTGGATTTTTAGGCGCTCCAGGTATAATATTAAGAGTGGCCTGCGGCACTCGGTGGTGCAACAGTTCCTGAATCCGGTGTTGCATCGCTCCAATCTTCGCCTGCTGCCCGAGGCGTTGGTGAAGCGGATTCAGCTGTCGCATGATCGGTTGCCCCGCGCTACTTCCATCGTGGTTGGGACTAAGGATGAGGACAACAAGGAGCAGGAGTTCAGCGTCGAAGTGAGAAGGGAATTGATCCTCTGCGCAGGAGCCTATCAAACTCCACAGCTCCTCTTGGCATCTGGCATAGGTGAGAAGAGCGCCTTGGACAAGCTGGGTATTCCTTTGCAGCACAAGTTACCTTCGGTGGGTCAGAACCTGCACGACCACTTCAACCTTCCCCTCTTCGTTTCGATGGGAGCCACTGGACCCACGATTAACCAGAGGTCACTCCTCAATCCCATGACTTTAATAAATTTCCTCAGCTCGGGGACCGGACCGCTGGGCAATTTCGGGGTCCTGGGCAATGTCGCCAGTCATGGTGGATCCTCACCCTTCGGCATCACCTTCTTTGGAGCCGGCGCCATCGATGAGGCCGCCCTCATGTCCATATCCAATTTTAAGGGCGCCGCATTCCGAGCGCTCTTTCCGCGCTACTACAATGCCTCCCAGGAGGGATTCGTGGTGATCTCCAGCTGTCTGCAGCCCAGATCTCGGGGCTCCGTCGGCCTCCTCAACCGGCACATGCGACGGAATCCCCTGATCGATCCCAACTACCTCAGCAGAGAGGAGGATATGGTCTGCACCATTGCGGCCATTAGGAGTGCCGTGAAGGTTAGGCAAAAGCTAATAAAGTTATTGCTTGAAATTAACCAATGAATTATTATCTTTCAGCTGGTCACCTCCGCAGCCTTCGCTTCGCTGCACCCCCGTATCCACTGGCCAAAGCTGCAGGAGTGCTCCAACTTTGGTCCCTTCGAGCGGGACTTTGCCGAGCACCGGCCCTCGGATCACTACTTGGAGTGCCTGCTGCGCCACATTGGCCTCGGATCGCATCATCCGGGTGGCACCTGTGCTCTGGGCAGCGTCGTAGACTCCCAGCTGAGGTACACACACTCTGTGACCATTAAAGATTGATGATGAAACGTTCTCTGTAGATTACAGGGCGTGTCCAATCTACGGGTAGTGGATGCCAGCGTGCTACCCCGGCCCGTTTCGGGGAATCCCAACTCGGTGGTCGTCGCCATCGCTTTGAGAGCTGCCTCCTGGATACTCAAGAGCGAATTGCAGGCCGGCGCCGCGTCTGATTTAGAATGAATTGTTTCTCTGTGAGATTACTATAAAATCGTTTAGTTTGCGGGTAATCACACTGAACAAAAGCAATATAATTATTGAGAATTGGGTTTGTTAAAACCGGGCATTTGTCTTACTTATTGACTAAATTAACTAAATACCGGATCATATAACCCAATCAAAGAACATATTCTATTCCCTAATATTTTCTTATACTTCCTTTGTACTTTGTTCACATTTAAACATAGTTTTAATGTCTATTTTCCGAGTGCACTGGCGATGTGCCGCGCTCATCCCTCCCCCGATCTTGAACTTGATTTTGCTGCCGCTGCTGTTCTCCTGGCCTTCTGCCAGGTGGTTCTATGAATGACTATATATCGATGCTCCGGCAGCGCGTGGCAATGGCTCCCCAGTTCCCATTCAGTTCTTGTGCAATCCGCTGGCGGAGAGCTGTTCAAATAACCAAAGACGTGACACTTCGGTTCCGGCTCCTCTAGTGCGACCTCCGGGATTTGCCAGTGATTGGTGACGAGATTAAGTCGTGGCGCCGCGTTCTTGGTGGGTTTATTCAAGATTAATTCGCGGAGTGCTGGGTGACATAACGGCTTACAAGTGGCATCCGAGTGAGAACAGCGGCCAGTGATCGGTCAGAGAAACGATGAGCAAATGGACGTTCCCGGAACTGAAACTGGAGACGGAGGTGTCGTGATTCCCCGCCCACCCAAATCCCGCCACCCACCGGCTTAAATAAAGATAGTCGCTAGCTAGTCCCCGTGCCCCCGAAACTAAATTATCCCACAATTGATAATTGAGCGGAATTGAATTGAATCACAGCCACACAGTCGCAGAGGTACCCGAATCTCGGCGCCCGGTGCCTCACATGGGCTCAGTGAGCCGCCGACGCACCCAAGAGTCAGGCACATCTCGCATCCAGCCTCCGTTTCAGATAGTAGATAGGTGCCACTATGCAGAACCAGAACATCGAGCAGATTCTCGCCGAGCTGCAGCGCTTCGCGTGGCCGGACTATGTGGCCTTCGTGGCCATGTTCCTGCTTTGCATCGGCATTGGGATATATTTCGGGTTCATGAACAAATCCGTATCCGAGGATGATTACATGCTGGGCGGACGCAAGATGCTGGTTATACCCATCGCCTTCTCGCTGGTGGCTAGCTTTATATCGGGGATCACGCTGCTCGGACTACCCACCGAAGTTTACTCCTATGGCGTTCAGTATCTGTATGTGGCTTGCGGCGTCATCGGAATGGGCGTGGTCATGGGAGTCTTCTATCTTCCCGTCTTCCACGACCTAAACATCACATCCACCTACGAGGTAAGCTCACTTGAGCTTTGGTAAGATCTTTTTTATATTCCTTGCGCACCTTTACAGTATTTGGAGGTTCGTTTCGATCGCAGGCTCCGCCTCTACGGCTCCATTATGTTTGCGGTCATGAATGTGAGTATCAAATCCAGATCTTCCAGTACACATCTCACCTATGCATGTATGTATCCGTCAGGTTGCCTACTTGCCCATCGTGATCTATGTACCTGCCTTGGCCTTTAACCAGGTGACTGGGATCGGGGTGCACACCATTACTCCCATTGTGTGCATCATTTGCGTGTTCTACACGAGCTTGGGCGGCCTGAAGGCTGTGGTGTGGACGGACGTGGTCCAGGCGGTGTCTATGCTGGGCGCCCTCTGCCTTGTGGCTATCAAGGGCACTCGAGATATCGGTGGACCGGGAGTGGTGCTGGAACGGGCCTGGAACACGGATCGCCTGGAGGCGCCCGAGTAAATATGAGTATTGCAGGAAGATGTGACTCTCTTTTGAACGCCTTCTGTAGTCTTAGAATTGATCCCACGGTGCGTCACACGTTCTGGTGCCTGTTCCTGGGCGGGATCGTCTACTGGACGCAAACGAACGCCGTCTCCCAGAACATGATCCAGCGATACCTATCACTCCCTAGCCTAGGGGACGCCCGGAAGGCGCTTTGCATATTCTGCGCCGGCGTGCTCATCCTGATGGCGCTCTGTGGATACAACGGACTGCTCATCTATGCCACCTACCAAAACTGTGATCCCCTCACCACCAAGGTAAGGACGGTGCCGTCCTTTCACGGATTCTAATCATTGAATTTCCAGCTGGCCAAGGCTCGAGACCAGCTCCTGCCACTCTTTGTGATGGAGACATTGGGCGAACTGCCCGGCATGACCGGACTCTTTATAGCCGGCGTATTCAGTGCCGCACTGAGTTCCCTGTCCACCTGCCTCAACTCTATGTCCGCCGTTGTCCTTGAGGATTTCGTCAAGCCGTACGTGAAGAAGCCACTGACTACCACAGCGATTAACTGGATCATGCGCCTGGTGGTCGTCGGAGTGGGTGCCCTGTGTGTGTGCTTGGTCTACGTAGTGGAGCACATGGGCACTGTCCTGCAGCTAACCATGAGTTTGGAGGCTATTACTAATGGTCCTCTATTTGGAATCTTCACCATCGGCCTCTTTATGCCCTGGATTAATGGAAATGTAAGTAGCTATACAATGATTCCTGGCTTAAACATTTATTATATACATTATATTTTTTCAGAGCGCCTTGCTGGGCGGAATTATGGGAGTGGTAGGCATGTCCTGGGTGAGCCTCAATGCCCAGTGGGCTATAGCCTCTGGCGCCATCAATTACAACACAAAGGAGCTCAGCGTGGAGCAGTGTGACTATAGCTTCAATATGACCACCAGTCTGGCGAAAAGCTCAGGTCATTTGGTTACATCCGCAGAGTAAGAGGCTCTACCCCCTCCTGCAAGCTTGCGATTTACTCTTATCTCCTCCAACAGGGAGATATTTCCCCTGTACCGCATCTCGTACATGTGGTACACCACCCTCGGGGCATCGATCACGATTGTTGCAGCACTGCTCGGCACCCTAATTTTTGGCAAAAATAACCCCAACAAAGTGGATCCCGTTCTGCTCACACCCTGCATAAGAAAGTTCTTCAGCTTTGGCTCCGAGGATCGCATGGTAACTAATGGCTTTTGAAACTAAGTTCACATAGCTCGTATACCTGAGATTTCCATTGCAGGATGCTTATAAGCCCGACATTCCACTACAACACAAACTCCGACCCGACGAGGTGGCTCTGTGATCGCGCAAAGTGAGCTACTCTTACACCACAAGCTGAGGAGGCTTTCTATTTGCTTAGCCAACCGATTTCGATCCATATTATTATATTATATTTTACATAATTCGAATAATAATTTTTATTTTAAACATATCTTTCGACCGAGGACCTTATAATATTCAAAGACAGGCAAAGAAAACAACATTCAGCGCCAGATTTAAGGTCTTTGTTTCAACTATCTTTGTAAAATTTTAGCATTGTAAGCCTGAAGCTTAAACTCTGCTCCAGAAAGTATATTTTTGAGGCATTCAATTAAATCAGGGTCATTGAGAAAAATAGAAAAGTTTATTTTATCCAGGGGTTAGCAACAATATACATAAATATGATTAACACAAATCCACACTGTAAGACATGGTAACAAAGCTGATCCTGCTGCTGCGATTGTGATGGTCATTGCTGAGGGCTACTTCTGCTGCACTTTGTTGAGCAGGATGCAGCGCTCAGGCTCGGTCAGGTGCTCGAAAAAAGTGGGGAAGTGCTCATTCTGTGTGAAGGTAGAGAGGAACTTCTGTAGATTCTCGGCAATGTCGCCCTGGTAGTTGGTCTCCTTGAGAAGCTCCTGCAGTAGCTGCTCGTCCTCGGCATTATTGTCATCTCCTTCGAAGACTAGGTCGGAAACGTAGCGAGGCTTCGAAGTATTGCCAGGGTCATCATCGTCCTCATCCTCATCGCTATCTGTCAGCGGTTCGTCCAGTTTGCTCTCTTGGAAGTGCTGGTACTCTGAGATCAGCACTTTGAAGATTTTAACTAGTGCCGGAATGGTCACCCATTTCTGAGTGGAAGCAGCCACAGAGCGAGTGCGTCTACGAGTATCGCTAGAGTCGTCCACGAGCTCCTTGAAGGTGATGGAAGTCAAGCGGTTGTCTTGCGTGGCCACACCATACTCGAAGAGCTTGCACAGAGCCATGGTGGTGACCTAAAATACATATTTGTAAGGCAAAAATAATAATGCAGATGGAATCTATTACCTTCCGCTCGTAGATACCGAAGAAGGAGTTCTGGCGCGAAAGCCAGTTGGTGAGCACGAACTGCATTGCGGGCTCGCCATTAGGCCCGGGAACAGTCGACAAGAAGTTCAGCACCGCGTCCATTTGGGTGAGGAAGAGGTGAGCAAAGATCACAACTAGATTCATGACCACCTTCAGGCACTCAAGGTTCTGCATTTTGCTAATCACAGCCTTCAGCAGCATGTCCACGTTCTGGCCGAGCATGCTACCCAACTTGGTGATGATCGTGATGACCAGTCGTCCGATCTGGCCACCAGCCGTCATCTCGCTGTTCATCGGATTCAGCAGGACGGTGGCAACCACTTGCATAATGCAGTTGACGCCCTCGCCATTTTTGTAGCTGCAGATCTGCTGGGGCGAGACGTTAATGAAGCTGCGCAGGCACTCTCCGCCGGCCACCATCACGGCGTGATCGTCAGTGTGTAGGATGCAGTTAATCATGGCGGGGAATGCCGTCTCCAATAAGGTGTTACTGAGAGGTGGCTCCGTGTAGCGGACTATCGTATTCAAGACATCCAGGGCAATATCTTGCTTTTCGGTGGTGGCCTCACCAGTTAGCGCGAGAATGCTCACGATCGTGGGAATAAATTTCTCTTGCAGTGATCCGAGGCACTCTTTGCGCTGGCACAGCGCCCTGATCAAGTCCTGGACGTTCTCTAGCACGTACGGATCCTCGGCGTACTTTAGGAACACGGCGATGGCCAGCGGTGTGATCTTGCCCTGGCCGGCAAAGGCGAACTCGGCATCAAACTAAATTTGGATTACAGATGAGATAAAAGGACTATAGGTGGATTTTATTTACGTACCTTGACCATAATAGTTAGGGCTTCCATGAGCAGCGCCAAAACGGTGGCCTTGCAACCTGGCACAAGAGCCATGATGCCATCAAGAAATCCCGGCAGCTTGGACACCAGCAGAGTGCGCTTCTCGCCCTCGCTAGTCTCATTCGCCTGTAAAAATCCGTGGAGAGCGCGCACGGCACTGATCCGCAGAATGTGAGACTTGTCCGGGGAGAGACTGCAGAGCGTGACGTCGAGGATCTCGACAAGCATCTGGGGATTATACAGGTCCGACTTGGAGTAGGTGCTCAGTGTCCAGAGAGCGCGACCCATTAGGTGTGGCGATTCTTGGTGGACAAGCAAGTTTCGAACGATGGTCAGATAGTTGAGCAGGTCGAACTTTGAGTTGCCCTCGAGGATGATGTCACGGAAGCCATGCACGGCGTCCATGCAGGCCTCCTGGATTTTCCACCAGTTCGGGTTGTTCGCCGCCTTTTCCGCCTCGGCCACGCTAAAGTGTCTGCCCAAAGCCTCCTGCAGCGGCTGAATCGCCTTAGCCCCGAACTCGTCGTTTATGGCCTAGAAAAAAGGGTGGGAATTGGGAGAAATCAGGATGAGGTTTCCTCCACACTCACCAGCAAAACATCGCGGCCGCACATGCGCACAGTGAGCTCCACGCCGCCGTCGTCCTCGTCGTCCACAAACTTCTCGGGATCATCCTCCCAATCCTCCAGCTGTTCCTCGCTCAGCTGGATGTACACGATGGTGATGTAGATAAGGTCGGCCAGCACGTTCTTAATGCTGCCGCGTAGCTTGCTGCATGTCACAATACAGTTGATGAACTCTAGGATCTGGATGATCAGTGTCTGGAAGTTGGTCTGCTCATCGTCATCCTCGCTGTCGCCGCTATCCAGGGGATTCGTTTCCGTCTGGTTGACCGACACCTTCACATATGTCTCCGCTATTTGGGTGAGCAGCTGCCAGATGATTGGCAACACGCGATCCATGAAGGGGTGGATGTACTTGGGCATTTCAGTGACCAAATGAGTAAACACTGTGACGGGAAAATGCACGTTTTGAGTTACACATTTACTGCGAATTACTCTTACCACAGAAACCCACCTTTAATGATCTCGGACCGGAGAAGAAAATTCGATCCTGTGCCGCTGTTCATGCTGAGGTAGTGCATCAGCTTGTCCATGAAATTGGTCAGAATAGAGCTCATCATTGTGCTCTGCTCCTCCTTGTCAGTGATCAGAGCCGCGATCGAGGTAAATAGAGGCTTAAGGATGCGGATGGCCGACACGCGTGTTTTGATCGAGTAATTCTGCTCCGAGTCAAATATGCGATACACCTCGGGTATAACCACGGGCCCCAGTTCCTTTATCTGAGCCACATCGTATGTGAAGTCTTGCAGGACCTGCATGGCCCCGTGTATAGAGTCCTCGTTTCCGCCCAGGCACTTGACAATAATGTGGAAAAGCTCCGCCCAGCCATGCGGGTAATCAGTGGCCGCAATCGTGGAAATGGTGTGCGCCACCGAGGAACGGATCTTCGAGTTTGGGTCGTACAGTCCGTTTGGAAGGATATTACGGATGGTGCGCTTTGCTTGCTCACTGGCCATGCATCCGTTGGAGGCATTGTCGCCAGAGTCGCGCTCATCTGTCCAGTGGCTCTCCACGTAGCGCGTGAGCATAATGATCGCTATCTGGCGCAGAGGTAACTCGTGCGCCTGGTTCATGATAATCTCGGACAGGTAGACGCCATAGCCTGCAAACATAAGAGGGTTGAATGAATTTATTCGTTTGGGCGCCCCGCCCAAGCCAAGCTGAGCGCTGGCTGCCCGCCAAATCAGAAAGCATGCAAAACGCACCTTCCGTGTACTCCAGTTGCTTGATGCGCTTCTCGGCCTGATGCAGGACACCAGTGTCCGAGCTAAGGAGGCTCTGCAGCTCCTCGATGATGGCCAGCTTGACGGAGTCCCCGCAGTCGTTTTGGAATTGCAGCGACATAATCAGTAAATTCGCAATGCTAAAATTCGCGAAACACAAACCGGCGCGGCACCAGCGTACATGTGATTAGAGATGGGATAGCAAACGACGCTATCGATTATTTTTCTGAGCAGTTTCGATTACAATAATTTCAAAAATTGTCATGACATACTTTGGGGGATTGAAGCTATTTTTTGGTAAATTTTTAAAATAATTGAAAAATTAAATATCTTACTTAACATATTTATTTGGAAAATAACATTAATTAACAATTCAAACTTAACATAATTCATCACTTTTATCAACTTGTTAGTTTAGACTTTGGAATCGGCAACTCAGTTCCCAAAACTCTCTAGGGAGCCAATTCCTGGATCTTCTCCAGTAATTTCGCCTTGGTGGCCGACTTGTTCAACACAACATCAAAGTGCTCTTTTAAGATTAATTGGAGTTGGACAGCAGTGCAACTAGAAAGGCGCTGCTCCTTGATTAGACCCATCACAAAGTCGTAGCTCTTAACTTGGTCCATGTCGATCTTAGGCATCTTTGGAGCGCTGGCACCTTCAGTGACAGACTTTGCTGTTCGCTTCTTAGCTGGCTCTACGTCGGCGGCAAAGATATCTTCGTAGTCTGGCAGAAATTTTTCGATGCGCTTGTCCTGCTGGGTGGTGTCCAGCAGATTGTCGATTCCCTTGCTGTCAGTGGTGAAATCCAGTGACAGTGCTAGTAGATTGGCCTGCAGGGTGTCCAAAGTAGGATCGTTAATCAGATTGGGCTGGTAGTCTACTCGTAGCTTCTTAATGATCTTTTGAAAGAACTCGACGCCCTCGTCGCTAGCTGCGTTCTCGGGTTTGTTCCAGTCAGACATGTCGAGGTGTCGAATGTGCTTGGCCTCCGGCAGGTAAACGATCTTGAACCCATCTCCGCACAGCAGAGAGCGGTAATTCTTCTCCTCTCCCTTCTGCGGGGCCTCCACAGGCACTAGGGCCACATAGCGAGGAATAGACTTTCGCTTACACATGAACAGGCAAATGGCAATTTTCTCGCGTGCTAGACACCGCTCCCACAACGCGCGAAAAAGGCGCTTCGAGCCAATGATGCTCTGGTCATCTGGATACATAAAATTCGATGGTTTGCTGTAGATCACTTCCGGCAGAGAGGAGCGATGCTTGAAGCCCAGCAGCATCATCTGCGGCTTGTGCTGGTTGCGCATGTTGTTCACTTGCTGCATGCTAATGCGTAGATTCTTCTCACCCACGTTGCATGAGTACCATCCGCCCGTTGACTTGATTTGGTACTCGTGCTTGACCTCCTCGGACTCCTGGTCGACCTCGCGAACCATGATCAGCCGCTTGCTTCGCACCACGCTGTTGTCCCGACGCAGGATCTGCACCTTGTGCGGGTAGGCGCGTCGCTGGAAGTAGTTGTAGTACTGCACGGACATAGACAGATTGGGCCCCAGGTTGAAGCTGAAGTGGCCCAAGCAGCGGCGTAGAAAGTCCTGCTTTAGCTTGCGATCCGCCAGGATCTCACGAAGCACCTGGGCATCTGGAACCTGGAAGGCATCCAGTTCGATGGCTGTAAAAGAAGCAAGTCCTTTTAAATCAAACCAAATTTTATCTAATAATTAGATCTAAATGAAGAAATAAGTTGCATGTGAGTCAATCCAAAACCACAAGCCAATTGGGCTTCACTTGGACGCGGGTGAATGATTGCTCATGGTTGATCTGCGAAGTCTTAAAACCTCTCTGGCGAGACTTGAACACCAACGAGGGGAACAGACTTCGTACAGTAAACTATTTTTGCTGCCTCATTTTACCTCTTGACAGAGTGATAAACTCCTTGTAGAACGGCTCATAGTCAAAGTCATCCACCATGGGAATGACATGAAACTCGATCTCCTTGCCCTCTAGATCACTGGCCTTCTGCAGAGCAGCCTGGAATGCATTGCTGGACGGCGGGTGCGGCGTATTCACATCCGTCATGTAAACGACCTTGGCGTTATTTAGCTTTTTGCCGCACTTTTCCAGCAGCTCGATGCACAGGCGAATCATTAGATCGAACCTTCCGCAGCCATCTGGCTCAGCCAGGCCATAATCCTTGGCAAACAGCGTCTCGGCTCCACCCATGAACTCCAGATAGTGCTCCACAATGGCTTTAGTTAGCTGCCGAAGCGGGAGGAAGACTGCGCAGTTATCGGGCACTACAATGTTGTCCAGGGCCGAGGACTCCAGGGGCAGCGGACTATGCTTTGTGTTGGCAAATAGCAGGCCAATCAAATCTTTGTCGTTTACCAACATCCCAGAGATGAAGGCCGTTCGGATAATGTTCAGAGCCTCCATCAGACGCTCCACGCCACCCGCCAGCAGGTTCGCGTCAACCACGAACAGAAGAGCTTCCCGGCCATGGTAGTCCCGCTTCATGGCCACATCCTCCTCGTCTTCGGAGCAGGAAAGAAGGTCCACATCGTTATCCGGATTCCAGGTGGTCATCTTTCTGAATTCTTTTCCGCTCGATTCGGGAATTATTTCACAAGCGGGATTAATCGACGCGACGCGGACATCGAACCTTAGCGGGAATATCGATCTTTCTACAATTTTCAAAAAATTATCGAAATTTTTACCGAAATATTTTATACTTTCGCTGAGTTTAATTGATATTAAGTGAAATCAGTTTTTGAATAATTTTCATACATCTAATTTGCGAGTTATTTATTTGCTGCGCGACCGCTTATCGATACAGCCCGAAGAAGTCAATCGATAATTGGCTATCGTCGCAGTTTTGACTCACCTCACCATCGACTTTTACAGCGGCAGGCTGGAAATTAAATTGGATTTGTGGGCAGTACCAATAAAAGGATCAAAATGACTGGCATCATGGACACTGTGGAAATGCCCAAATTGCCAGAAAACCAGAAGACCTTTGCCGGCATCCCGGAGGCTGTCTTCCTGGTGAGTGGTCGAATCCTAACCTAGCAATCGTGCAGCTGCACCTGCACCTGGGAACTGTCCTCTAATCTGCGACCTTTTGGTGCTTTCAGGAGGAGATTGACTCCTTTATGCAGCAACCAGAGAATGAGAACTGTGAGAAGGTGCTGCAGCGCTTGGACGAGCAACACGGCAAGTACCGATTCATGGCGTACAACCTGGAGGCGCGGAGGCGTAAGCTGAAGTCGCAGATCCCGGATTTGGAGCGCTCGCTGGAGATGGTCAATGTTCTGCGCAGGGAGGACGAGGAGCGCGAGACACAGTTTCTCCTCAGTGACCAGGTGTTCATCAAGACGCTGGTGCCGCCAACGAAAACAGTTTACCTCTGGCTGGGTGCCAGTGTAATGCTAGAGTATCCACTGGACGAGGCGGAGGCGCTGCTCAAGCAAAACATCACATCGGCCGTGGGCAATCTCAAGTCCGTGGAGCATGATCAGGACTTCCTCAGGTCAGTGTGGAACATTGCACTTATGAAAACCAAGGTTCCAAGAAAACCATTTCAGGGATCAAATTACTACGACGGAGGTAAACATGGCGCGTGTGTACAATTGGGGTGTGAAAAAGCGACAGGCCGATGCCAAGAACAACGCCTCCAGTCCTTCGTCCTAAGACTTCGCTTAAGAAACCCATCCCAACATCAAACTCAACGGCAGATAGCAGTGCTAGTTTTTTCGCGTATTATTTATTTCGACAGATCACCGAAAGGGCTTGGCAGAATTCCCCGCCTGCCATATTCTCGTTCTCCACTGGTAACAATAAAGGCGACGCAAAACGCATTTAAATGGCAAGACCATCAAATGACAATCTATGGGAGACTCGCAGGTCTGGGGGAAATTTGCCATGTCTGGTCGTGATGTTTAGGCTGAAAAGGGCATAGTTCCATAAAGCACACATCATTTACGCAGCCCATGCACTGACCACAGCTGCAGTCTCCAGATTCGCACTCATGGCCATCGGAGCATGGACCTTTCAACGGACCAAGTGTTTTTGAGATGCTGTTCCTTGGCAACGCCCTGTGATTAAATCGCTCTGATGTATTTTATTGGCTAGACCGCAGAAAAGAAACATACTCACATTCCAAGCCAGAGGCATGCCCCCAAAACCAGAAGTACTTGGCACAAGAGAATCCCGTACATCACCTGCATCGTGACTGTGCACTACTAATCAGAAAGTTTGATTAAATCGATTTATATAGCTGACGCCGTGGGAGATAATGGCAACGCGCAACAAATTAATTAGGTGTTCTGTTTATTTCAAATCTTTGACCTCAGGCACCTGTAAACTTTTCAGAAAATCTGTCGGGGGATTCACACGTGCGCCTCACTTTACTTCCCACTTCATGGACTGGTGCAGGTAGTCGCCATCTGGACTGGAATAGTTCTTAATGGGAGGAGTGGCCACAGGCCCCTTAACGGCGACGGGCAGTAGCTGGGGATCCACTTCAATGGCAGCTTGATACAGCTCCTCAGACTCACGGCGCAGCTCAACCAATGCCTTGTTCTGTGCTTGAATCAAGCGGTCGATGATTTGAAAGTCCGCTACCCGCTCGTCGTGTTTGTAGTGTGCCCACTGTTTCTTCAGCAGTGCTCGCTCCTCCAGCTCCGCGCTGCCCAGGGGCGTAAGCTTCCTCTGTCGTTTTCTGAAGGGGCGGAAATATTGCATATATATCCATTGAGATATGCCTATGTATATTTCAACTCACTCTTTCTCATCAATAAGTTCCAGTGGCACTTCCAGCTCCTCGACCGGCTTCAGCTGTCGTGCATTCTTCTCTAGCCTGCGGATCTGCTTCTCGATCTTCTTTTTCTTACGGTCCTCCCTCTGTTTAACGATCTGTGGATCCAATTTCTTCTTTTTCTTGAGGGGCTCAGCGCAGAGAACCGGAGTTGTGTGGAGGCAGCGTGCAACAGCGGCACCGGCGGCTCCTCCGTTCCTCTGTAATCCTAATCTGTGACAGAAAATGTAGGTTGTGGATTACCGAGGGTGTTACCTAGGCATGGGTGCGAACACTTACCTGGCAAAAGCGCCCAAAAGCGACATTTTTAATAAACAAAATTATTAAAATAAACTTTTGCGTAATGGGCGAACAGCTGTTTTTGTTGTTGTTGTTGTTTAAAGGTATAGTGATGGCGCATTGTTGATATAAAAAAGTAAATCGAATATCCAATGGAGCCCCCGCGGAATCGAATGTATTATAAATATTTTATATTAAAACAGATTTTGGAACAAATATTTTAATTGTCGCGAATTAACTATATTATTAGAGTTTAGGGCTTTAAGTCGAGTAAATCCATTGTTGTCGAATGAGGATGCATCGCTTTTTTTACCTCTTCTTCACGCACTCGAAAACCACTCGATTGCTAAAACTGATCGATAGTGCCATCTCTGTGTTTTTGCACACCACTAGTTCGCAGTTCTCTTCAGCGAGTGCGTGTATGAGAGAGAGAGATAGATATAAAAAGAGAAAGAAGCGTAGCGTCGGTATGAGTTTGAGTGTCGGAACGGGAGCAGCCCCAAAGCCCCACAACTAGTCGCTTATAGTTCCCAAAAGCGCGCGTCGTCAGTTCCGCAGTTCTCTTCCGCGAGTGCGTACGCGTGCGAGTGTGTGTGTGCGGCTAGAGCTCGAAATTCTTGCCGATCAAATTAATCGGATCACATCGGTTTGGATTGGGCTGCATTTCTGCTGCCGGTCTCGGGATCCATCGTCGCCTGCCTGCGGTGAGTACTCTGTGCCGTCCCAGAGGCTTTTTCCGGGCTCTGAAATGGACACGGGATTAGTCATCGCAGTTCGCGGTGGTTTAATTAAAAAAGTGGCGGTTGCTGTCTCCTGTTCCCGCCGCACCCAGTTGCAGGCGGTGCCAAAGAGAAGCGGGCGCGGAAGCAACAGCCAACTAAGAGAGCGGTAAGAGCTGGAGAGCGCACACGTGTCCAGCGGTGCGAGGGAGAGAGCGCTAGCCCAGGGACGGCGTCGCACTTCCGAGGGGGATTGATGTCTCGCATTCGAAATGAATAACATTAACCACATGTTGATGCGGGTGCAGTTGTCAGCTAACAGCCTGCGACATAGATTTAATCAAACTTAATTACGAAACGCATCCGATGAACGCTGTTACTTCTGGGTTTTGCTAGGTTTTAGAGAATTATTAATATTCTAGCTATGAATATTCTATGCTACCTATAAGGAATTTAATATGAAAATGTTCACAAGGTGCACCGTTGTAATAACAATAAAGCCGTAGGGTTTGAGTCATAGGCACCATAGCAAAAGTTAAAATCTTGGTTTGGAAAACAATCCGCTCTAGCGGAAAAATATCCAAGCCCACATCACCTGTGGCATTTCGTAAAAATTTTTGTTTTGTTTCAATTCTGCAGTTTAAGTTTATTTGGAGTGCAGCGATGTCGCCAATGTCACTCAATCAAGAAAGTTTCACCTGTCCGGCCAATGCGGAAGCGTCGAAAAACGCTGTTGCATTCGCATTTTTGCAGGTTTCTGTAGGGTCAGCAAGCTAATGTGCCAAATACCTGCTTGATGTCCAATCTCCGATCGAAATATGTGTCGTGTCGTGACATCAATTAAAGTTGGGCCACTGGTGACAAAACACCGAGAACCTTGATGCAGGCACTCGGGCCGAGTCAATGGCTTTCACCCAGGCAAATCGCATGCGCAAATGCTGTTGTAACTATGCTAATTGATCACTTGCACCTTGGCCCCAGGGTGTGTATAAATAATTGTTGGGCTTTCCGATCGTCACTCTGGCTAAAAGCAAAGTAAACAGAGGGTTATTAACCAGCCATAGAACATTTGCAGGGCAAACAATTAACGGCCTTTCCGATGAAGCCATAACAGTCGTCTTCTTCGTAGTCGCATCTGGAGACCTTTCCATAGGTCGAGTGTACGAGACATTGTTTCGTCTTGAAAATTAGAATAAGTCTGCTAGGGTTGCATCTGTGATAGACGACCATAAAGGTCGTGACAAATAGTAGGGAAACCTGGAAAACTCGTCTTGATACTCATGAATATTCGGTCTTAATCTGATTAGGATCGTAATCCTCTGAGAAACTTATTATTCATAAATGGAAATTAGTTATGACTTAGACCTTTGGTATTTAAGTTATTCTAAGCAGGGATTAATGCATTCAGAACTAAAAGTATTGGTATTATATCCAATTTTGATGGAGGAACTGAGTTAAAAAAAAAAGATTTTATTTTTTACTTAAATTTTGAGCTAACAGAAGCTTAAAAGTTACTGATTTCGAAGCCCCAAAATCAATCTGGAAGAGGTTAAAGGCCTAATTTACTCAATTTTTCAAATTCGAACCTATTAATCGGGGTACAGTGTTTGTGATTCGATGATGATGATGATTAAATAGGAATCACTTTACTCTGGAGGGTTCAAGTTCGTTACTCGGCCCACAGTTCTCTTAAGAGGCCCCGCCACTGAGCGAGAGAAGAAGAGCAATAAGATATGGCAATATCTGGCCAAATATACCTACATATGTTTGTATGAGAGCACTCACACTCTTTCGCAAGCGAATTTATCGGACCGCATAGAAATTTCATTCCGCGATGCCTGCAAACGGTGTGCGTCCAAAGTCCAAGCGAATTTCGGATGGCTGCGGATCGATCCGATGCGTGTTCTCGGGCATACATACATATATCGCTAATATATGTTTTAACAGCGCATGCTTAATAAGCACTTCTCGGCACTGTCATTATGCTCAAAGTTCCTCAACCGGTTTGCCTGCCCTACCAGCGAAAAAAACATTGATTTCGACCAATCTCCGGGCCACTGAGGTTCTCGTTTGGTCGGCCTGCCGGTCATTGTACCATATTTGATGTTCCCATGGACTCAGAAATCCATGCCGTCGCAGGTGCCAGTCATTTGTTTGATCACAAACATTTGAATGGAGCCCCAACGGTGACAACAGGCAGCATCGGAATCGAGAAAACAGCCTCAGTCCGGCCCACCTGTTGCTGAGGAATAAAGAACATAGGGTTCCGTTAGCTGCGCAGTGATGCTTAACTGCCAATTCTGAGCAGTGAAGCAAACTCAGCCGATTTCCAGTCAGTATTTTCAAAGCTCTTACCTCTTTTGTGTATGTAAGTAGTTTAGAGACCAAATTAAACTAAAAAACAATTATTCCAAATGCAGTGAAATCTTGAAACAGCTATTTTTAAATTTCTATCAAATATAAGTGTGCATCAGGGGTTTGACATGCGTATTAAATTATATTATTCACTCAATTAGTAACAATATTGTATTGAAAACAGACTTGTATTAATGTTAGCTTGATCATTCCGGCTGAAATTGATATTTCAAGTTATTTCGTGAAAATTTCTCTAAAGAACTAAGAATCCCTGGAAAGTACTTTAAATGTAAATATTGATTGGTTTTCCTTTTTAATTCAGATGTTGGGTAACCCTAAAAAAGCTTATGCCGCTACTTGCGTTCCAATAAACTGAGTTTCAGGGTTGCCTCTTTCCCAGTTGACTTTGACGGAATTCATATATTTCGCACATTAATCTGGCCATTTTGGGGACTCGTCTTGTTTCTTTTCTCTTTCGTTTACGTCGTTTCTTCTCTTCGTTTCTCTCTGCCCTTGTACGTATGTACGTATTTATGTGCTTGGCTTAAGTATTTTACTTTCATTGTCTTTACCATAATCCAGACGGGTTTTATGTATTTTTGGCAAACCCACCTGGTCGGTCGGGTGTTATGTAAGTTGAACTCTCAATGGTTTCACCGTGCCCTAGAATGCTAAAAAAGCAGAAGCGCAGCAAACCCAAAAGCCCGGGAAGAGGCAAGCGCCTCCGGCAGTAGTGACATCGGTTAGCGATCCGGAATTTTGCATTTAAATATCATTATCATTAACACAGAGCGCGCTGACGAGAGTGAAACTTTCATCAAGCGACCCAGCCAGGCCAGTTGGGCAGGTGTAGTTGTGTTTGGCCTTCCCATCGAAGACCAACGAAACAAATAGGTTTCGGAGCGGAGGGCTGCTCTGGGAGCAGAGGCGGGCGTGGTCCGTCATCCACTTGCGCTTTCGTTTCCACATTACCCATTACCGTGCTCCGGGCGATCTGAGCAAGTGATCGCGGGATGTTTTTATTTGGCTTTTTGGTGATGCTTGGAATGCCAAACATTTTATGGCAAAGCAGTTCCGAGACTTCGAACTTACCACCACTGCCCTGGACTACTTTGAACTGGGAGAAGCCAACGCACTTGAAAACACTCTTACTGCGATGTTTACATTATTTTTATACCCGGTACTTGATGAGTATAAGGGCGTATTGTACTCATGGAAGGCTGTATATATAGACAGACAGTAGGGAGCGGTTCGGGCCAATAAGGTATATGAATCCCAATAAACATTAGAGTATTTGCACCAATGAGTACATGATACTTGGCAGGAAAGAGGCCAGGGTAGAATATTAGGAACACAGTACAGTTTCAAGATATATTAATGCACTAGTCTTCTGCTTTTGTGTATTTCTACTTTTAGCCTTTAAAGAACTACTCCTGGTACTTACTTCTGGTAAAATGTTGAGTATTTTGGACAGAGCAGCACACTCAACGTTTTCTTATTTAGCTTATCCCTTTTTTTGTGTACTAAGTGCTCTTAAATTATATATTAAGTACCCGCATTATTTTTTGCGCCAAAAAAGGTTGGGCAGGTGTTTCCATTGACCTCCATCGACTCTCCCGTGCAGTCCGCACACACTGGCACACTGGCAGACGTTCGTGTGCCCCACTCATTCATAAATAAAAAATGTCGAATAAATTTGCTCGGTCCGTTTTCCACATCTACGACGAGTCAGTCAGTCATGTGGGAGGCAGAGGCAGTTGTGGGCATGGATCATCATCGTTTGTCCATGCAATCAGCGCTATCCGCCGCTAATCAGATGCGTCCACAAAGGCAGATATATAGACGGGGTATGGGAATCTGCGGTGTAACAAGCTCCGCGAGATGCTGAGATTGGAATGGGAATGGGAAATCTGCGGAGTTCCGGCCAGCCGACGAACGTATCCATTAGGTATCGAAACGTCTTCGGTAGCTGCGCAACTTGACCATGAAATCCATTTCGAACTACGTGCTGTTATTTCCGTTTTGTAAGCGAGTTAATTTGCGTTGTTTCGAGCAATGATTTCTGCAATTTCACCGCACTTTGCAGGACGGACAATAACATTGTCTGACTTTGACCCGATTCACTTCTGGTTTTTTGTAGTCTTCAATTAATTATACATATTTAAGTATATAGCGGAATACGCTTTGCTTGGCTTCTAGCAAATTGTTACGAAAATGACTCAATAGTTTGAATTAATTACATTGTAATGCTTTTACTTTTGCTTGTGGACTTAACCGATGTCCGAAGTTTGATTCTTGCACTGTAAAATGAAATCATGCACTCAAGAGTCTACTTAAGCAGTAGTCTGGTAGGTACTACTAAACAATAAATAAATAAATTCATTTAGGCTATGTAAGCAACGTGCAAATATGCTAGCTAAACAAGTGTTTAACATTTATCGAAAGACTTCTGACCCAAGGCTGATTGGGCTGGGCGTAGAATGCATTTATGCAGAGGCCTAGTGTTAGGCCCATGTAAAAGCTGAACCCCTGGACAAAGCAACTGTTTTAAATATGTTAATATTAGAGCTCATAAGAAAAAGGTACCGTTTTACTAATGGACATTAGGCTCTCGCTATAAATGTGACCAAAAGGTTCGATCACGTGAGACCGATGTATGCCTTATCTTTCAATCGCCCTTTCATTCATGCTTTGCCTGCAATGTATAAGTTGCACCCATAGATTATAAGTTCCAATCAGTAGGAATTTGTTTATCTTTGAGGGGAACTTTTCAATTTGTTCACTTTGAAACTTGAATTTAGAGAAGATGGATTTTCAGATAGCATAACTTGTATATCAGTATCCCTCCTGACCTTATCATTCAAACACCTATGTATTTGGGGCTAAAAGTGGTTGGGGATCACTGGTGTTATCAGAGATGGGAAGTTATACATTTTCCCGCCGTGTGCCTGACATCCGAATTGACGACGCACCTAACAGAAATTCACTGACGAAGGGTCGGCCACATTTGCATTTTCTGGCGAGAGAACGGAAAGAAAGAAAGAAAGTGGCGAGCGCTGAGAATATGAAATGCATTTCCAGTTGGCCAACTACTGGGCCAGACTGGTCGCTCGACTGACCAGTCAACCAATTAGGCCCCAAGAATGCAGGTAACGGTTCCTCGGCTCCAACTCTCTCTCTCCCGAGCTGCATCTGCTTCGGTTCTGCTTCTCGTTTTCACGTTTCCCGTTGTCCAGTTTGGCGGGGATTTCCGCAGGCACTTGTTGCACGGTGCTTGCAGATTTGCAAGCGGTGAGGTGTCTGCTAGGCGTCTGCCATGGGACCGGAGCCACCCCTTGTTCGCTAATTGTAACACCCGCTCACAGGCGCACTAGATGGCGCACACCCTCGCTGGCACACAGTCGCTCGGCCGCCCGCCGAAGCCCGGAAAGCGAAAGTGGTTTTGGCAGCACCGCTCCAATGGCCCACAGCCAACTGGCCTGCAAGCAGCCAGCAGCAGGCCAAATCCAATGCATGGATAGAAATGGCCAACAAGCTGTCGCGTCAATCGCTGTTACATCAGCCAACTGTTGCTGCAGAAGATGGCGACTTGCCACGGAAAGCAGAAAAGCAGAAAACAGAAAAACCCCGCTTCGATCTCGCTGCGTGCTTTTCTCTCGTTCTCTTTTTCTCCCTGCTTCCAAACACACACTGGCTCATTTGGGCCTGGGCACAGCAACGGACAACATTATATGTCGACCTCTAGCGACAACTCAGAAATCCTGATTTGGAATTTCACGAAAGATTTAATCTTGACTTTAGCTTTCGCTTTTAAATTTTTTGGTCTGAAAGATTTGCAATTTACTAAAAATTTCTTCTTCTGAATAAATTCCTAAATTTTGGCAATTTAATCCTATATCTCATGAGATGTAAGCAAGTATGTTTCTACCAGTGAATTTTGATTGAGTGATTTTTATTGGTACAATATTTAAAGTATGTTTAGTGAATTCATCTTGCAATTAATTAACTATATAATTTATTTGTTTGTTCAATGTACGTGCTGCGAAATCAAATTGATATTTAGCGACATCAAATTTATTGACTTTTACTCAAGAACTATTAAGTTCAAACGGGAATTCCCTTGTAAAGCTTTTGGTTGGGAATCCCAACATGTGTTAGTTTTGTGAAAGCTGGTTTGGATAAACACGTGCTAAAGACAACAACCAATCTTTCTCTTAAGATTACGATTCATAATTGTTAGTTATAATTTATGAATAACACATAAATAAATAATTATTTAAGGAACAAAGTATATTTGTCAGCAATAGAAATCTTCTGTCCCCACCCTCCGGATTACATGGACTGCTGAAAATATAATTTTGATTTCTTATAATAAAATGGTCCTATCTTCTTCACCGCCGCTGTGCGTAAAATACATAATTTGCAATGTAAGCGCGACTTCGGCCGCAAATATGAGCCGAGACGAAGCCCGGACCGGCGCGGTACTGTGGCAGAGGCGGAGGTACGGCGGCCACCAGGCGGCTTGGCCATCTTTGATCGTCGTGGAGCGTGGAGCGCTGCGTCAGTTGTATTTCTGGCACGCTGGCCAACGGTTCACGAAGCGGCTAGTGTCTGCGCCTCGCGGCTCTCGAGCGGACGCCTCCCGACAGCCTGATAAGCCTGGGCCAAATAAATTGTAAGGCGATACCCGATTTTCGATACTCGATCGACACTCGATACTCTCTCGCACCCGGACTGACCTGCTGCAGGGCAGCTCGCTCCCTCCCGGTTGGTACTTGGAATGATTCACCGTTAAGCCGTATAATCGCTTTACTCGTGCGCGCACTGATCGATTCCACTTCGTCGTGTCGCTCCGTCGTTCCGATGTTACTGCTCCCGCTACCGCTACCGCTAGCGCAGCCAGTTGTCGCCGCCAGCGCCAGCGCCTGATAAGGTTCAGACGCACATCCAACCAGCCGTCAGTCGGCTTAAAAGCGTCCAAGGCAGAGCATCGCGTAAACGTGAACGGAACGGAACGGAACAGCCGCGGCCGCCGCCTGTTGCCAAATAAAACGATTAGCCAAGAAGCCAAGAAGGCCGATTGTCCGAGTGAGTGTCCAAGTGACCGAGTGCGTGGGGAGTACCGAGGCCCGAGTGACTGTGATTAGATAACCAACCGTCAGGGCACCCACCTAATTAGAAACCCAGGCGGCAAGTGACAAAAAACCCAGCATTACATAGCCGCAGCCCAAAACTCTGGCCAATCGAAAACAAAATAAATAAATAAATAAATAACTCGGAGGCGAGCGATAGTCAAGTTAAATATTAAGCGCGAGGGAGGTGGCAGGTGTGCGTGGCCCAAAAACCAATGAACTCGGCTGGCCGGATGGCACTGGCTAGCCGCTCGCGTTTCGGTCTTAGCACATCGCATTGTATAATCGCTCCAAGTGCTGCCCGGAACGTGACGCGACTAAGGCAGCAGCAGGTGGTCAGCCAGGGGGTGCCATCTGCCACTCCACCGCCAGACGGAAGTGATTCGCCTTTTGACCGGCTTATCGGCCAAATCCAATTAGCCGATCGCTGGCCTCGATCTCGCCAATATATGTTCATATGTGGGGTTCCTGGCACACTGATAAGGGAACGACCGACTCATTGCAGATTACCGGGAACCATTATATGGACATACTCGAAGGAAATTGCCTCTCACTATCTGCCAGTAGATTAAAGCTCGTTGGCATGTGACTCACTTGGCCGGCACTTGGCATGGGTCCCGCAGCTTATCACCGGAGGATGCGTCACCCGCGTCGTCTCCGGCAAGGAGAATAAGCTCCTGGCCCGGCCCTCTTGTGTTGTGTGCATCGATTTTCCAGTTAATTAAGTTTTCTAAGTGAACGATTGCCATGGAAAACCCGGTCATCGCCGTGTAATCTACATACACTCTAGTACGCCCCCGAGGGTGAATGGCGATAAAATCAACAAACTCATCAAACTATTTACGCTGTTTCTGTTGTTCCTCGCCTGTTGTTGTAATTGCACAGAACGAAAAGGTCAAAATTAGATTTTCTAAACCATAAATTAAACTTGAACTGTAAAAGAGTTTCGACTAAGGTTTTGAGATCGATTCTGGCGTACATACATATTTCTCTTTTAGCATCTTGACGAATGAGTAAGGCTCTATAGAGTGTCTCGGGCTAAGGAGAATATAATAAAGGGGTTTTAAGATCAATATAGATATATTAGACCCTGGCTAACTATATTTTAAAACGCCAAGTCCTCACTGGTAATGAATCTTAAACACGATCTTATGTAGTCCAACTAAAAAAAAACGTTTTCATTTACCTCTGATAACTTTACACCATTCTAAAGCCTTATCATTGGATTGTCCTAATATTAAGTACCAATATTTTTCTCACCGTGTGTGCTTGGGGGCGTCGCCGCTCTAATTGATTTCAAAAATGCAAGCTACTGCAAAACCGAGCCATGTAAACATTGGCGTGCGGGCATCTACCTCCCGGGAGCCCTCCGCTCTCTTAGCCACCCATTGCTAACTATTACGTAGCCAATCTCTTGGCGCGGCCTTCAGGACTAATGATGGGGGGTGGTGGTGTATGTGTGGCGCTCGCGGAAGAGCAACAGCAACAGGCGGCTCGGCTCTCGATGGCTCATTGATTGTTTACTTGGGCGCAAACCTGGGCGACACTCGGGCACGGGCGTGTGCTCAAACACATGTCGCCCGCCGTGTTTGTTTGCCGATTTGTGTAGTTTCCCGCCCTGTGTTTCGTGTGTCTTGCATCTTCTTGGCACCTCCGCCAGCTCCTCCGCCAGCCGCTTACATAAGCGAGGGCGCTGCCTTCCATTTCTGCTAACGAGGGGTGACGAGGGCGGCATAGCCCATCCCTCGGCGGAAGCGTCATCGCTGGCGTTTCATAATTTATGCAAATCAAACAGCGAAATCGCAAGTTAAGCGCCCGCCGTCGTCGCACCTCGCCAGTGCGGTGCCTCCATTCTCCGGGCTCCGGTGCCTCCAGCCTCCACCAGTCTATAGTCGAGGCCGAGTCGGAAAGCGTGCCACTGACCCACACAGCGACGACAACAACGGCTCACCAATTGCGACAACCGCGAATTTCGCGCTGGCTGAGGCAACGCGCTGGCAGCGGCAATAAAAGCGGCACATTTTTGTCAACGGTTATTGAGCCAGTTGCTCAACTCTTACGTCTCCATCGGCATCGTCATCGCCAACGCCATCTCCATCGCCATGGCCAGTTTATTGTTCATGACATTCAAAAAAGCAACCTGAAGTGGCCGCAACTCGTCCGTGCAATCGCCTTTGACCAGAGATGGGAGGTTGTATCTGTGTAGCTTACAAAAACCCCATAGTTATTTCATTTCCTCTATGAAGCCAAAGTTCACATTTCAGGTACTTATTGCTAGCTAAGGTGCTAGGGATCAAAGTTTAGTTAGGGTGTATCCGGAGGTTTCATTTAAATGTATTCAAACCATAAATAGAGTTGATCAGAGAGTTAACTCAACACTTAAATACGGAAGATTACAATTAGATAATCTTTTAGAATTGTAAATTATAAAAGTAGCCTGCCGAGTTATCTAAAATATTCCTGAAAAGACCTTGCCTTATGCAGATCCGAGTGTGTACTGTATACACACATAGCTTCTGGGAAAAAGCGAAACCGCGAAGCCCAGACTCTGCTTTCGCTCCCGTTCCGTTCCCCTTATCCCCGGGCAAATCAATTGATATTCATAAGACAATGTGGCGAGAACCAGAAACTGGCCGCGTCGAGTCGCGATGATTGTCTGAACTCGCTGAACCCGCGCACAGCTCGAACCACTGTGCTGGAATCTGGTATCAGGAATCCGGAATCCGCTTCCCTCGACTGGTACAGAGTGCGGTCTTTGTCCAGGTTAGCGGCATCTTAATTGCAGCTAGCCAGACCGGCAAGTGGCAGGGCCCAAGTGTGCAAGTGTCCAAGTCACGCCCCTCATTACCGCCTCCGCTGGTCCGCCGCCGTCCCCGTTGTCGTCGTCGTCGTCGTGTCTGTCTATTATTTCCCGATCTAAAGTGTTGATTAACGGCCGGATTGTTAATTGCATGAATCTTGCTTTTTTTTTGCATGTGCTTCGCCTCTAATGCATTGGCAATTAAACTGTCGTGTGCCGGGGCACTGGAGCCTTAGCATCCGCAGAGCCACATGTTCAATGCCATTGCCTGCATTTGGGAGCTCCCTGTGAGGCTTTAGCGGAACTTCAGTTGGCTAAGCTCTGCCTAAGTCAAGTTCAATGCAATTCTCTGAATTTTTGGGGATTTCATGAGTTGGCCATGACTTAACAGCAGCGCAGACTGTCCTGTCAGCCGGCTGCCTTTGGAGCTGCTTCCTACACACCCCGAAAAATTTCCAATTGGTCAACATTTTTACTTCCATATCATTACAGTTTAAATAAACAAAATTCTGGACTGATTCCATTGTCAGCATCACAAGAACCACCAACAGCAGCGACGGCAAGATGGCAATTCTACTGCAAGATGCCCAGGAGTGGTACCGGGACCTAATGGACAACAAAAGTGGTAAGTCTCTGGTGATCCCAGATCCTCGTGTGTAAGAATTCGCTATTTATGCGCCACTCCCCCATAGATCCCCGCGTGAACGACTTCTTTCTGCTATCCTCGCCGCTGCCCACACTGGGCATGTGCATATTCTACGCCTACTTCAGCAAATCTCTGGGACCCAGGCTGATGGCCAAACGAAAACCAATGGAACTCCGTTCGGTGCTAGTCGTCTATAACGCGATACAGACAATATTTAGTGCGTGGATTTTCTATGAGGTAAGTTTCCCATTAGTACTTCAGGATAACTCGTCCTAAAATCCTTTGGCTTTGTTTTACTTTCAGTACTTAATGAGTGGCTGGTGGGGCCATTACAGCTTCAAGTGCCAGCCCGTAGACTACAGCAATAGCCCCATGGCCATGCGAGTAAGATTTAAGCGGGAAAATCGTCAGAATATATCTACTTACACTAGGCTCCGCTTTCTAGATGGTCAACATTTGCTGGTGGTACTACATATCCAAATTCACCGAGTTCTTTGACACGCTCTTCTTCATTCTGCGCAAGAAGAACGAGCACGTCTCCACACTTCACGTCATTCACCATGGCTGCATGCCCTTCTCCGTTTGGATGGGTCTCAAATTTGCCCCTGGTAAGAAGTGCTCAATAGAGACGGCCTACGTCCGCCCTTAACTCTCAAAACTATTTTTTTCTGCAGGCGGCCACAGCACCTTTTTCGCTCTCCTTAACTCGTTCGTTCACATCGTAATGTACTTCTACTACATGATCGCTGCCATGGGTCCGAAGTATCAGAAGTTCATCTGGTGGAAGAAGTACCTGACAACCTTCCAGATGGTAGGCTTGCACACCGACGCACTCCTTGTTTGCGGCACTCGCTGACAGTTCCCCTTTCTCTACACACATTATAGGTTCAATTCGTGGCCATCTTCACGCACCAGTTCCAGCTCCTGTTCCGCGACTGCGACTATCCAAAGGGATTCATGGTCTGGATTGGACTGCATGGCGTCATGTTCCTCTTCCTGTTCTCCGACTTCTACAAAGCCAAATATCTTAATGCCGCCCGGCGACGCCGCCAGGCTGTCAAGGCGAATGGCCATACCAATGGGCTGCATGCCAACGGAAGCCACTCCAAGCATTCGGGCGAGGGCGATGCACTGCTCTCCAACGGCAGCAATAAGGGTGCTTGCATGGTAGGTTGACCCACAGCTACACAGGGACAAAGGCATGGCAGATCTGTGACGCAATTGGGGGACCTCAAGGCGGCCCTTGAGAGCTATTAGTGGAGGCTACGCAAACATATTTGCTTGACTTGCGCGCGGGACTGTCGATCGCACTAAGCCCCGCGCCGGGGCGTGAAACAAGTTGGGGAGAGGAGTCGATGCGCCGGTGTGGGCAGTTGTATCATCATAATTTTGTTGATCAACTTAAAAATATTCTAACTAGCTAAGTTAGGCAAACAGCACTTGCAAACTCTCAACGCTGGCGGGGGACGTTTCAATTAGCGCTCACATGTGAAGCCGGATGCGAAGGCCCAAGCCCAGTTCCAATCCCAATCTGCTAGTCTCTGCCGCTGCGGGGCTGCCCATTAGAAAAGCACACACAGATGAGAGCTTTTACTGGCGGCACACACGTGCCAATGTGGCTGAGTGCCAAAGTATCAGCGACCATTGGAGTCCGATCCGCCGCCAACGAACTCATCCAATCAATCTTTCTGTTCTCATTCTGCAGCCCGTCATCGAGGACGAGTACGTGAAGAGCAACGGTCATGCCAATGGCAGCTACAAGGACGGCTTCTTCAAGGATGGGGTGCTATCCACCAATGACGCGATCTTGAACCCGGACAGCAGTAGCTCTAGTCTGCACCAGCGCAAAGTCAAATAACTACTACTTAGGTGTACTACGATGATATTCATTATGTTTATGTTAAGTGTTTAGCGTGTAACCGAACCAGATTGAAGAACAAGACCAGCAAGAAACTTGGCAGCAGTAGCGGATCCAGTATGACAATTGATTGGCAGCACACAGCAAGGCAAAATCAGGCAATGAACTCAGTTTATGAATTGTTCTTTTAATACTTTATATTATAAAACTTATATACAAAAATTTAGTCGAGCCCAAAGTCAGTCGTACCGAACAAGAAGCAAGTAACTAGACACGAGTGACTAGGAACAAGTAACTAGAAGCAAATTACTAGAAACAAGAGCAACCTATGGCCCACCCACCCGAACCGTCAACTAAAGCTAAGTAGGAAGAGCAGCGGCAGCACAAACTAAGAGCTAATCAAACCCTTTTTATATAAACGTTTTCTATGGCACCCGTTTACAAGCCCTTTTTGAGACACTCGTAAGCGCAAGCAAACTTATTTTTCGAATGATATTTGTAGGCCGGCCGCATTGCAGCGTGTTCTAAACTAGCATCAGAAATACCATTTACCATTTACCATTTCTATACCCTTGCAGGGTATAATATAATAGCGTTTGTGCATATAAAAGCGCGGATAGTTGTGTGTGTATATATACTGATGCATAGGAGCCTGTATCACTCTAGTTGTAGACGTTTTTTATGGCAATTTTTGATAACAAGTCGAGACGTAATCCTAACGATAAAAGATAGCTAAGCATGCTCTCTTAAGTCTGCTTTAAACTTAAAGAACACGTTAACCTATTTGTAGCTTGGTTTTGTATATTGAGAGGACAGTTTGTTGCAATACTTTGTAAAGGTCTAAATAGTAAAACTTATTTATATATTGTAGCTAGCTAGCCAATTGCGAAATGTAAAACACGACACTACACATGACACCACCACCCCATACCGCCTAGCTAGAGATACATATAGTCAGGCAGAACGGAACAACAAACATTTGAACATATATATACATATATGAAGATGAAGCTTTTAGACTCTAAGTGCAAAACACGGCTTACGAGGAGCAGACAATCAGTTTGAGCGTTGGACGTTTGGCGCCACAGCAGAGCAGATGGAAGAAGAACAAGTGTTATTGTCAACTATTCGTATATATTTTATTGAACCTCATGTCGGTGTGGCTTATATAGGTGTATACTTTATTACCACTTTTTGTATGATATACCCCCCTTTTGGTTTGAAGTTGTTAAACGGTTTCATTTCAGAGAGAAGATAGATGAGAAGCGCGAAGCGATAGCGATAAGCCGTCGCGAGTAATTAGTTTTTGTACGTGCAATTCTGTCTGTTAACCTGTGCGTATTGGTTTCATTGTTAAGTTATGTGGTTTAAGCTGACAAGTTCAAAAGCTATGGAAAACCTGAATAAAGCTTATTAATTTATATTAAAAACTATTAATGGAAAATATTTCTTTGGTCGGTAATCAGTACTTTGGTCTTGAAACAAATTGATACTCCTTATATTTACGGGTATCATTAATAAAAAAATCCCATCAGAAGTTATTATTTATTTGTTTTTATTACTTAATTTTTGTATACTATTTGTTCCCTGAAACCATAACTGCGGCATAGTTTTAGGCTTTGGTTTAAATCTCTGTGGATTTCGAAGAAAATGCGGGCTTCCATTACCCAAGTAATGAGTTGTAGTTATCTGTAGTAATCCAACCTAAGCCTACACGGAGCCATCAGATTGTATAACTAGGTATTTTTACCACAAAAATATTGAAAAACGGGTCAAAGGCCCATGGTACAAATTATTCCCCTCGAAAGGTACTTGTTTTGACCAAGTCCAAGTCGCAATACAAAGTGATCTAAGCCTTTCGAGGTGCAAAAACAGCCTTTGCTTATAAGATATCCCCCGGGGTCAGCCAAATTAACTTGAACCGCAAACAGATACGTAACCAGAAATTTGTAGTTATTTGGTTGGCGTAACACCCTCAAAATTGGATAATTAGTAACCAAAGTAGCGTACCGTACGGAGAACACGGCTCCCAGGCTCCGGGCTCAAGTTCCAACCGCTGGAATCTCCTCACACTCTACACTTTGGCCTGGAATCGGAGCGGCTTCAGCGCGCCGCTGGGCAAACGGGGAGAAGCTTTCACATGCGCCAAGCCATCGAAAAGGCTAATAACAATGCATTTTTGCCAGTGGCTAAATAGCGAAATTGGCAATTACTTCATTTACTAATTATTGACAAACAAAGCGGAGTTGCGTATACGCCCAGTAGGTGCCGGCTGCTCTCCGCTGGCAAATATTTGACACCCGCTTGACCTTGTCGCGGGCGCAGCAGCAGCAGCAGTATCAGCATCAGCAGCTAGTTGCGGCGAGATGTTAGCCGAGTTGACACAACTAAATGCATCGTCAGGCACGAGGAGATCTACTTTGGAGCCGGCGGCATGGGGCCACTAGGGGCACCACTTGATGCCCCATTGTTAGGCAATTCCCTGAGCGCTCAATTCAGCCCGCCCGCACCAGTAAATCCCAGTACTGGAATCCAATCTAATCTCTTTCATCTGAGTTCAGTTCTCGCCAGTGCCAGTTGAAGACTAGTTATTACTCAATAAAAAATGTATCAAGTTTGATGTTCTTTTCTGCGATTCCGGTTTAGATTCGTCTTCACGTGCCTGGAAATATATTTTCAAGATACTGATACTGATAAAATACTTTGCCCTTCGGCAAAACCGTAAGCGGCGTAGTTTTTGGAATTCCGGAACCCTTGGACATTGTGTCGCCAAGTTGCATTGCGATGTATATTTATAGTAGCGGGTAATCAATTGAATAAATTTTAAGGGTCTTGCTATTCATAGAAGTCGTGCCGCGCCTCTCACGAGAGACCAATACGGAGATGTAATCTCCTTAAACACCTTTTGGAACATGGTAGCTTTGAGTTCAACGTCAGTTTTTTAATGTCATTTCTAGCCTTGCACAACTAGCTTCTTTTTATTCTTCCTCCTACACGATAAATAACAATAAATAACTATTCTATAATTACAACAGAACCCCTAATCTCCAATAATAGAACTGGACCAAAGGAGCCTCATGACAAAAAAGTAATAATTGGCGCTGATACTTACTAATCATTAGTTTTGAATTTTTGCGAGAAATGGTAAGTATTAAAAGCCTTTTTAGTACTAATGTACTTTGACCTAGAATAATATTATTCATAATCTGAGTGCATCTTGCATTTAATTTAAACTTATACGGGGATAGAATCTAATGAAAATGAATTTTATAAAGCTAATGAAGAAAATGGTATATTTTATTTGTTTTTTGAAGAAACAACTGCACAGCAATTTTTAGACTTGAAAGAAAAATCAATGTAACATTGATCAATTTCAAAGAACAATTTATAGTATCCACTTTTGTAATAATTTTTGTGTAAATTTTATAATTTAGAAACCATAAGGCATTATTTCTCGGAGTAGAATATTTTAAAAACCTGTTAAAAACACTAATTACGGTACTAAAAAAATAATAAATAAGTACCTAGTTAAAATTTTAGTAGTAACTGAGTTTGGCAATAAAAAGTTTTTATTGAAACCAAACAAAGTTTTAAATTGCTAAGAATTAAAAAGACGCAATATTTTATCACAAATCCATATTAATGGTAAAAATGTTCTTTCTGAAACTATTTTCCAACTTTATCTTCTGGGTTTTCACCATCGGAACTCGATTTAACGATTTGACAGTCAACCCGTAATATTTTGTTATTGTTTAGTCTTTGTCGCCACCTGAAAAAGTGACACAAGCCTTTAGTGTTTTTTAGAGTAGTTTACGAAAGTGTGAAATGCCGTGCACAAGTAAATACTATGTAGTACTATATAGAATAAATAAATATTTTTATGTCAGGGCTTTTCCGTAAATGTTGACCGCAGTCGTACATGCCTGTCGAGGAGCCCAGGAGCCAGCGAACCGCGTTGGGGTCGGGCTTACAATGTTCGGGTTGAGGTTGAGGTTGAGGTTGGGTTCGATTCTGGGGTCTTGTCGTGGTCAAAGGCAATTAGATTGTTTGCTTTGTTTCGTGCACTTGACGCCTCGTCGCGGAAAGTTTTCGCACTGCAACTGCACACTGCACTTGGCTCTCGGCGGCGGCGGCGCTGACCGTAAAGTTTCCATAGTCCAGTCAGATAAACTGGGCATTCTCTGCGCCTGCGCCTGCGCTCCAGCTACGACTGAGCAGCGCGCTGCCCGCCTGCCGGCCGTTGAACAGCGTGGGAGCAGCGCTGCCGACGTCGCCATTCGGCGGCTGCGTCGACGCGATTCGCGTTTAATCGGCAACGCAGCGGCGGCGGGTCTCAGTTTTCATTCAGAAGTCAAGCGCGCGCTAATCGACGCGTCTCGTTCGTGTGGGCCAGAAAGCGATTGCAACAGCAGTAGCAGCCAGCAGCAGCCATCGCCATCGGTTTTACAAAGTTCTTTGGCAACACAATTTGTGAAATAGTTCGGGCCCGTGCAATTTCTGTGTGCCGTTGTGGTTTTTGCAGTTTTCAGCTCGGCAGCTTTACAGTTTCCAGCGATTTACCAACCGAGCCCCCCAAGTCGAGCCAGGCCAGGCCAGCCAGCCGATCGTTGCGGATTTTTCAAGTTGGATTGGTAAGTCTCACTCAGACCACTCCGCCACATGTGATTTCTAGTTCTTTTGCAACTGTTTGGTCGTTGGTCCGTTCACAATAACCATTTTGGACTGGACGGCGGTCCAATTCCGCTCCCGCACCTCCTTCTTCCCCTCTTTTTCGTCCTCCTCCTCCTCTTTCTCCTTTTCCTCATCCCGCGCGAGATATAATCGATTAAAATCGAAACTGCAATGTGGCAACGCTGGCTTGACACTTGCTCAAGTATTTTAAAAAGGCTAAACTAACCCCCAGGCTTTACGTTTTTCTGATCGGGGATCAGATTCTGATACAATTTGAAAGAGAGCACGTAATTCCAACCAGGGGGCTGAGTTATTTCAGTCAGTCCAAAACTAGCCTAAAAACTCGATCAGCTGGTCTTTGTTTACATCTCGGGAGCCGGAACAGCTGTTTGCCGGAGTCAAGTTCATCTTAATATTAGGTAATTAGAAATTATGGGCCTGAAATTAAGCAAAACAGCTAGAATTAGCCGTATTTGCAAGCTGTAATTTTTCCAGCGACCCCGTGACATTGAGTTCAAAGTTCGAGCCTCGAAGTGCTACCCGCCGTGGGCAATTAGCACGCCCTTGCGGAGAATAGCTGTGTAATTGGCAGTGATTTTTTCTTAAGCCATTAATATTAATGTAAAATACAAAACAGAAAGATCACAGCAAGTGCGGAAAAGATCGCCACGAAACCGGACTAGATTCCGACCTTGGACTTGACTGTCGCGGTGCAGTGCATCCTACTGCCCTTGGAAAAAATACTCTTGGGTCTTCCCCCAACGCTGGCCGCTGGATGGGGGAACCCGTTTTGGGAACAACTTTCGAGGACTTGCCATGCAATATGATAATGGTGATGGCTTTCAATCTGACGATGATCGCTTCCGTGTTGCCAACTAATTGGAGTGACTGGCTACGCCCCGAAAGGGAATCACCCTTGGTCAGTTCCTGCCCCACCTGCTCCGCGACGATTCCTTTGTTCTGACTCAGGACGGGGCTGGGATGAGTGCTAACAAATCATTTCAAACTGTAGGCCGGCAAATGGGAATTTCGCTTTCGCAATCGACATTTACATATGCTAACCATCCGGGTTTCTTCACTTCTTCGAATGCCACGCACGTAGTGCGCGTTTCAAGCGAATTTACAGGCTACACGCCAATCCCCTCTCAGATCGCAGATCTCCGAGCCGAGATCTAAGGCCCGACGACGGAGAAGTAGCCTCCCCGGCGGCCGGATTATGGGCATTTACGGGACGTTTACCCAAACAAATACACAAATCCAAACGCTAAAGCGCTTGGCATTGACTTTGGACTTAAAGCCCGCGCGACTCACTCTCTATAAATAATTCAAGCGAACGTTTACGTTTGTCTAGATTCTAGAACAGGATCCCGGCTTCCTCGCCGAATGGCTGGCCAAGTTGGATGAGGGGCCTGCTAATTGGCAAACAAGCGGCGCACACGTCCAGACAACTGTGATTTTGGCCAGGCCAAGAGGTAGCAATAGCAAACCCAAAAAAAAGAAACGCCGAGAGATGAATGAGAGCCAGGTTCAGTACTCCCAAGACATTAGTTTGCAATGGAAAGATGTTTCTGAGTCTGGTGATAAATACACACAATGTGTAAATATCAAAGGTTATTATGGCTTTCAAATTAAGTCATGCCGACTGCAGAAGAGTCTCCCATCAGTAATTAATTAATTGCTCCTCTAGATGAAATGCGCACTCCCTGAAGTCTGGAATATTCCCAAAATCTTAAACACTGATTCAACTGGCGTAGCCAAATGTTAAATTAACAATATATATTCGAGTACATGGCCCAAACGTGTGCTGTCATCCAGCAACGTCATTGCTTCTAATCGAACTTTGGCCGTAGAGTTGTTCCAAAATTGATGAGACGGCGGGGACGCTTCGTGGTCTGTTAGCACGCCACTTGACACGCTGCTTTACTTTCCTGCCAATGACGGAATATTTTAATCAGCGACCGTAGAACTCTTAATGGAAATTTTGAATGACTAATTAGAAAGGCATACATTGTATGTTTTAGGTAATATCTCGATAATGCACTTTTAATGCTGTGAGGGCTTTGCTCTACATGGGGCTTTGTGGTGACTAATGCCCGCAATTAGCAGATTTTTGTCCGCCTTCGTCTGCTACGTGTGGGGCATATCAAAGCGACCAGAAGCTACCAACGGCCACATCTCAGCACTCGAGACACCAGACAACACGCTGACTGACAGGCTGTTCGTGAGGCGTTGAGTGCTCTGATGTTGCAGGAAGTTGTGTCACTTAATCAGCTGAATCTGTTAAAACAGCGACTTGCATTTCCACCTGCATCACCTGATTGCCGCTCTGAACTTCAGCTTGCCAGCTCTCTTTGGTGGCCCACTTTCCGATTGCCTCACATGCCGGAGCCAAAACAAAGACTCGAAGACACTGAAAGCCACCGCGGACTAGGCCGATTCCGATCCCGATCCCGATCGCGATCTCGATCTCAATTCAGAAGCAATAACAAATCGTATACGAGCTGGCTACAAAATCTTGGCCGTTAATTGCCGTAATTAGCGCGCCAAACACAAACACGTATAAAAACAGGCAGAGTCAACAACAACAGGGAGTACAACAAATTGATCATTACAAAATATTCCATAAATGATCCGCGCTTGCGCATGTATCCGCAGCTCTTCGGTCTTCTATGTAGTCTCTCTACGTATCAAGTTGGGGTTTCATGAAGCTATGGACTCAGATACTAGAGATCCTAATTTGTTTGCCAAGAAAGATAAATGTTATTGTTCTGGATATGCCTGAAAAGTGTGCTTGAGGTTTGTTTGCGCCTCCTAACGACTTTCAAGTACTCTGTTTTTCACAAACCTATTTGCGGTCGGGCTTTTAGCGTGTTTCAAGTTGTTTTCATTCAACAATCTATTATTTAAGAGTTGGAAATTGTAATGGATTGATTCTTTTAACTTTTAATTAAAACAAACATTTATTGGTTCGAATAACCGGAGATATTTGCAATTTTATGGAGTCGGTTGATGAAAATCTCCCAGCTAAATCGTTTCTCTTCATAGATTTAAGCATTCACTTAATAATACAGGTTTAATCGGTTTCAGCCGATGGGAATAAGAGCTACGCCTGACTTGGATTGGGTATTGGATGTGGCTAATGATATTTTCCAAGCTGTGTGCTTTTCTCAAGCGAATTATTTCCGCGTGGATTTACATTCGTATTGCATGCAATGCATTAATTAGTTGAAATTCTAAGCAAACAAGTAAGAAGGCTTTAGTCGGGGGTATGGACTATAAGCATACTCCCTAAAGGCCTACACAAATGGCTCATGCTAATTTGCAATGCCTTACAATATACCCCATTTACTCTGTCAATAGCCAGGGTAAAATAATAATTTACAATATAAACCCTAATAAGCCTTACAATATACTCCATTTACTCTGCCTAAACTCAGGGTATAAGTTAGAGTCAAGGGCCTGAGCAGAATCAGATCTTCAGTACGGGTTTCCGGAAGAAGTGAAGCCACTGACGGAGACAACATTGAGACTGGGGAATCGCCTTGACATGGCGAAAATAAAAATGATCCGACCTGCCCAAATTAGTGACTAATGTGGCCAAAACAAAAGGCAATTGTGCTCGTACGACGCATTTGCGCTGCTTCTTTGCTTTTTTGTTGTAGATTTCGGGCTTTAATGAACATTTTGCTCGTTTGCGCAGTCGCTTTGCCCGCTATAAATCTGTCAACAAAGCACCGACTTCTCACTTGAGGATTTTGACATTGAAATGCGGCAGAAGACGGAGTCGCAAATGGAGATGGCGATGGCGATGAAGACCCCCGCCATGAAGTGTTGATTGAGTCGTCGGGCCAACACAATCATTGGCAACAATGAAGCGTCTGCGAAATGATACTTTTCCCCTAAAAACCAAAAACCGAAAACCCGGCACGGCATTGTCTTGCCTGCTCCAGTCCCCAAATCTCTGGTAAACGCTCATTTGCGGTTTATGCGCCGCGAGATGAGCACACGCACATGGCACATTGGCTAAATGGAGCTGGTGTGGGTTTGCACAGAGATTAGTGGCTATTAGCGGCGTCACCTTGGGGCTGGACGAGGTGAGAAATGTGCCCAAGAGGGGCGGCCTTGGGCAGCGAGTGCGCTTGGCCACTTTAATTGGCATCGGAATTGGAATCTGAATCGGAACCTTTCGAGGGCTCGTTCTCCGCGGAGAAGGTGCAGGTGTCACGAGCTTCTCCCACCCAAGTGGCTGCCTGGGTTATGCAATTATCTGTGGAATGCCATCATTGCGAAATAGCACTTTTACAGCGACTAATCGATGGTTAGCTCCAACTGTCGATTAACGGTCGTAATTGCAGGTTGTTGCTTAATTAACGCAATCCGCTAGAACCGCTTCCCTGTAATCCCAGCGGGTGCAAAGTGCACCACAACCCCTTGCACTGCACTTTCCACTGCCCTCCAGGTGAGCCGGGACCGAGACTCCCAATATTTGACTTTCGGCTGCCCGTGGACAAAGTCGGATGTTCGACGCTGAATTAATATTTTCTTTGGAAAACTCGAGTGCCGCGGCCAGATGAACTTTGTTTATCCACTGTGAGTTGTTTGAGGTAAATAAGCTACAAATTGCTCCATGTGTGTGTGTGGTTGCTCGGTGGGCCCCCGGCAAAATCAACTTTCGATTGCTAGAGATTCTCACACTCCCAATGAATGGATGCCTGGATGGATGGTGCGATGGACAAAACGAGAAATACTACTACTACGACGACTCTATCGAGCGGCCCAGAGCCCTCTTCAGATCGTATTGACATTACTGGGTGTGTGTGAGGCAAATAAAGGGTCTGGGAAGCGTTGAAAGTACACGTGAAGCGCTGCGAGTTCCCAGCTTCCAGCTCCCGGTCTGGTAAACTGTGATTCCCATGACAGTCCAGAGTCGACAGTCCCTGGCCGTGCAGATCTTCAATGGATCTATAAAAGGTTAACAGTGCGATTCTGGTGGGATGCGACTGTGATTATTAAAATATTTGATTTAACTAAGCTTAGTTATCATTTTACCCAGCTCAGCAGGTACTGTTTCATCGACGCTTTCCATTCGGCAGCCGCTGCGTGTGTTTGCTCGACAATTGCGAAAACGAAACGCTTGACTGAATTTTATTTCCAGCCTCCAGTCCCAGCCTCCATCCCCAGCTCCAGCCCCACCCCCAGCCCCGGCCTCATCAGTCAGTTGTCAGTTGGCCAAACAGCTGTGCCCGCCCCGATCCACATTTTGGGTGGGTCACCACCACCACTGCGGGTGTTGGGCGCCGTATATGAGCTACTCATTATCGGGTAGCGTAATTTTTAGCCAAATTTCACGCGTTTCTCAGGGTCTAGAATGGGGCTCGTCAAGATGTGTTTAATGGTTGAGCTTCTTTTAATGCAGGGCCACGGGTTTTATGACCCGTAGAAGTGTCAGGCCATGGAGCCCCCTCCCGGATGGTATTGCGGCGAGAAAGTCACAGTCAGGGCCAAGATCGAGATTGGGCCTCTATCCGGCCATTGGGCCATCATGGCGGGCTGTCACTTTCAGTTGTGGCGTTGGCCAAGCCAAGCTGCCATCCGCGATCCGCGTTGACGATGCATATTTGGTGTTTGGGGGTATTTGCCAAGCTTAATCATTATCATTACCACACATTAGCTAACTAAGCCTTCAATTTGAAAGGTGGCTTTGTGCTTTGTCTATTACGGTGACGTGACCATTGTGCAATGACTCAAGTGCCCTTCCCCCGTCCTGAAAGTACACCCAAAAAAGCCAAAGCCAAGCTCGAGTCCAATTTAAATAGATTTCTTTTTGTATTTCGCTGTCGCCGCCATCATTGTCTTTGCCGTTCGCGTTGCTCTTTGTTTTGGTCTCGTTGCTGCATATTTAATTATTTTTCATTTCATTTGGTGACGGTATCGTAAGTGTCTCATTGCGATCACCAGAGAACCCAAGCACCCAGCACACCTTGTCGTTATGAGCTCCTAACGAGTTAATGCAGTTTATTTATAGATAATGTCAAGAATGCCAGAGCATTCCAGTTTGTTAGGGATTCCCCTGTTTTAAGGTGGTTGTAAAACCGTACAAAAATGTAAAGTCCTGTTAGCACTACGAATTGGAAAAAAAGGGATAAGAACTTATATAAATCCTAGCAGTGGCCGTGCTTGATTTTTGTCTTGAAACATATCCTTTAGTTGTCGAGTTCTAAGATTTCTGTCATATTTAGGTCTTTCAAAAAGGGGTTTATTGCAATAAACTCTGTAAGAATTTCGTGATATTCATAAGACTACTCTGGCCAGCTCTGGGCTCTAGTTATTCCTATTTTCTGGTCAGCAAACACGCCCCACGTTTGGAAGCCCGCAAAATTCAAAGCCAAGCGAGCACAGAAGACCAAATCGCTTCTCTACGTGATTCGGCTGTTCAAGTCGCCCGATGGCTCGATGGCCAACGACGCCTGCGCCCTTGACTCACTTGTGTTGGCCCGGCCCGGGCCGGAGGAGCATGCGCGGAATACTTATGGCCGGTGATTGGTGGTGAGCACTAAGCCGCAGAGGCCGTTCCGTACCATCCGCGCCTGGTGGTGGGCGGCGTCTCATTAGGATTATGATTATGAGGCCTATTAGAGAAATGCCCTACGCCTCCGCTCCGTTGCAGTTGAGCAATGCGTTAATTCCATTCATCAGCATCCGCCGAGTTGAAAGTTAAAAGCTGTGTTTAATTACTGCCCCAGCGCTGCGGAAGATGAGTGGAGATGGAGCTGGAGATGAAGACGAAGATGGAGATGGAGTAGGAGCTGTGGCATCACAATCTGTCGCCGTTACTGTTAGTTGACTGTGGCAACGCAGTAGCGTTGATAATGGCATTTCATTTACGAAACTTATTAATCGATTTATATGCGCCGACACACTGGGTAGGCGAGCGACCCTAGCGACGACTTGGTTTCGGGTTTGGGGTCGGACTCGGAGGTGCGTAAGGTGCATGCGGGTCCAAGGTGAGATGGAAATGTGTGTTTGCTTAGGGCTTGATCAACCGTTAGCGATTCGCGATGTCACAAGTGCAAAGGGCAGAGGCAGTCGCAAGATTATTTATAACTGGGATTCACCGAAATATTCAATGGGCATTTGTTATGTGGGTAGTAACAGGCGGGGGTTGGCAAACACAAATCATTTCATAGATAGATCAGTTAGGATCTTCAGAATGGTAATACCATAGGTTCAATTATTAAAAGTTATTTATGTTGATTGTACCCAAAATGATAACTATTGGCCCTTAGCCGAAAGCCTTCTTTCACGCGCCAGCAGAGCGAAGGTGGCTTGCGCTTGACACGTTTAGTTTTGACATTGTCAAGCCCAAAGCCCCATAGAATCTTGGCCAGCGGTGGCGGAGCCAGAGTCCACTGGGACGTGGCCGCCGCCCACCGGGCGTTGTATTGTTGGATCGCTTCGCTTCGCTTACGACACCGGCGTCATCGCGAAGCTTTTGCGCATGCGTATCGATTTGCCCATCGGTTTCTGTATTTTTCTGCCTCGATTTCCATTTCGATCCGAAGCCGAAGCCGAAGCTCTTCTTCGCCGATTGTTTGCCTTCGCAAGTGCGTTATGGTCGCTGCCGCTGGTTTTTTATTTATTTATTTATGTATTTATTGTTTATTTGTATTGAGCAACGCTGCAATATTAATTGGTTGTTTGAAAACGTTTTGTTCGATACTCGTATGTGTCGGTGTGTAGGCCTTTTTCGAATTAATTTCCTTTTGAGGTTTTTAGCAAATTTGATTTTATTATGCCTTAGGCGATACAGTTTCTAAAAATTTTATGTTATTGTGTTGCTATTTTTACTGCGATTTCCCCATAAATTAATTATTAAAAGTGCCTCGAAGTGAACCGACACTACTTCTGTTTTCCCGCTGTCCTGTCCGGATAAAGGCGAAGCGGTGTGCAAAGTTTAGGGTTCTGAAGGGGGTAACATCGTTTCCGGTTCATTTCCTAAAAAAAAGAGCAAGAGCGAAACCGAAAACGGCTTCGGCTTCGGCGGCAGCGAAAAGAAAAACAACAGGACACCAAACACACCCAGAGGGACACGCGAAACACACTGACCCGTGTCCCTTCCTCACTCTCTATGTATGTGTGTGCTGTTGGTCCTGTGGCACGATTAAGGGGTGGCTCAAAGCCAGTCGAGAGTAAGCGAAACCGAAGAACTAAAAACAAACAAGGGACTGTCTAGTTTATTAAAATAGAATCGACTAGATGATATCCGGTATCTCTTAAAATAATCTAGAACATTTAAAAAAAGACAAATATTACATATGCTTAAAGAGAGTCAATATTCCTCATCAGTGTCCTCTGTTGACGTTCCCCAATAACCGTAGCCTATGTTGTGGCGCCAAGCACTCAAGTTTTGGGGTTCTTTTCCGTATTAATCCATTTTATATTATTCGTTCCACTTTATCCAAATCCAATATACCCTTAGTCAAGCCCGCTACCGTGTTCATATCAAAAACTAAAAACAATATTCGGAATCGCCAAACGGGGAGGCAAGGAGTGTTTGCTTAAGGGAGGGGAAGAGAACGCCGCCTCAAGCCTCTCTCTTCTCTTTACGCTCTCGATGACATAATGGAAGTACTCGCAAACAGACATACAGAAATATATATTCTCGTATTTAATGCTGTTCTTTTTGAGCCTCACTCACTCACGTCAGCAGCTACATTCCCATTTGGCGGCATGTGCGTTTTGGAAGGCGGTTCGCGAACGATGGCAACCCTCTTGCCGCGCCGCAGCAGCAGTGCGTATCCAACGGATACACGCCGCCTGAGCCAAAGAGAGCGAGAGCGGCCATCCGTTATCAGCGGTCCAAAGAGAACATTCGCCGAGGCAGCCGGTCTTTTGGCAGATACAGAGAACGAACGCCGCTTGGGGAGTAGGTGTGGGTGCAGGTGTGGTGTTGGTGAGCTCGTCGGAGTGCGCGTGACGCAACATTCGACGTGTAAAGCAGCGACAGCTGGTGCTTCTTCTTGCTGCCCGCCTTTGCCATTTGCCATGCGGTCTGCTTCTTGCCGCTGCCGCCATCCACCAGATACAGATACAGAGACGGCGCTCTTAGCCGCGCTCTTAGGCCCGCTCTGCTGCCTTGCGGCAGCACTGCCTTAGCCAGTTGCCAGTTGCGGGTTCGGTTGCTCTTCGCGCGACCAACGGGCCTCAGTTTGCATTTCGCTTTGGGTTGTGTCTCTCGTCTGGTTCGCTTTTTGGGTCGCCAGGCCAACGCCAGTGCGATTTCCACACCAAATTCCTAGCCTGCTGCCCGAGATACAACTGCAGAACCACCAGCGATCCAAAGTAGAGTGTTTATTCCGATTTGCAGCACGATTTCCAGCCAGAGTTCCAGTTTACCGTTTTCGTTTCGCGTTTCGTGTTCGTCCTTCAAAGTTGCGTCGCCTGCGGTACGCGAGTGCGTTACGTTACATTAAGTTAGTTGTGTTTTTTACGTTACATGGGCTATGAAGAACGTAACGAGCGTCGGCAGTGCTTATCCACCGATAAATCAAGCCGTGTCAGGCGGAATCAGTTAACGCCGACCCCGCGACCGCCGTCGACCCCTGCTCTCAATTAGCCCGTTACATTAATTGACCTAAGTGCCGACCGACCGACATCAGTCGCTCTCGACGAGAGCACACTCTCTCGTTCCGTCTCCCACTCTCCACTCGCACCTTTGCCACCCCCTTCCCCACGTTCCTCCACCTGCTGCGGTTATCAGTATCTCTCCAGACTGACTACTTTTCGGTCAGCCAATTAATCAGTCGCGATAAGGGGACAAATCTGAGATTAGAGCCCACCGGAAGGGAGCCGCTAAAGTGGGACAGGAGTCATAAGAGGGAGCAGTTACCGCCTCAGGTTGCTGTAACGCCCGTGTGTAAAGATATGACATAATTCCAAGACATTCCGCTCGCAGCACCCAAAAAGATAGAACCGCTCTCTCCGCCCGTTCTCTTTAGCTCTGGCGCTGCTTTCTCTCGGCCGCTCTCTTAGCCGGAGGCAAAGAGCTCGCCAAAAGAGCGGAGAGGAGAAAGCAGATGCTGCTGCTGCTGCTGACCCCTCAACAAGTCATCGCTTGCCCCTTTGCTTTCGCATCAAATCTGTTCAGCGGAAACGCTCGCCCCCTCTCGACCACGCCCCCGCTGGCCCCGTCAATGTCTGGGATCCACCCACCGCCTAATTGAAATGCATGCCGGCGCAGATCGCTCCGAACCGAGCATGTAACCCAAAGATATGTATGATTATTACAGTCGTACATCGATAAGGCGAGCTGTCGAACATTTAGCTTAAAGTAAATATTATCAGGAGAATCAAGTCAGCAATTATTTTGTAGCATACTTTCAAAGGCCGTTTTCAGTTGATTTTTAAAGAAAGAAAGGTATGAAAAAAGTAGATTTTCATAAAAAAAATTAATTACTCATGAATTCATGCGATATCTTTTAAGCAAAAGGAATTCACGAAATTCTAGAAATGTTAGATTAGTGTTCTTTTCACTGCTGTGTTATTGAGAACCCCCCCTGAAGTTTATGTAGTATTTAAATAAATTAAATGGAATGCATACATCATTAAAATGTATAAACATTACTTAATTGGGGGATTTTATATCAAAATGTTTATGTTTCGAACTTGATAAAGAATTCCGTCTTATATAGATCAAGGAACTCTTAGAAAGTATTGAAACATTCAATACCTAGGTAATCCAGATGAAACACTTTAATCTACCTTGAGCTATGGTTTTTGGTTATTGCAACAGATTTAATCGGTATAGAAAATTCGATTTAGGAAAGTTCGAGCTGCGGAAGTGGCACTGTGAATATTCGATTGGACACAACATAATATATGGCATATATATTTAAATATTTTCGCGGGCTGTGTATGTGTGGGCCGTGGTCTGTGGTCTGAGGGCTGTGGGCTGTGGGCCGCCTTAGAAAACAGAAACGCTGGCGTTTCGAAATCGTGGAAGAGTGGCATTCTTCTCCGCTGGGCGACCCAATAAATAACAAAGGCCAAATTAGATGATTGCGTCAAAATACAAAGCGCGTTTCAATTTCCACCTCCATTTCATCAGGTCAACCTGTTGTTGGTCGTTCGTGGCTTCTTTTTGGCGACACACATTCGTAAACAGTTTGACCATGAATTCGATTTTGAATGCAAAAGTCCCAAAAGCGAGGAAACGAGCAGCAAGAAACCAGCAACAAAAAGCGAAAAACGAAAGAGAAACGTGAAATGAAAACCCGAAAGCCGTAAAAAACCCGGCCGAGCTGACTGTGTGTGTGAAATAACGTAATAATTAATTGATCGACAAGTGCGGAGCTGTGATTTTGTATGCGGCCCATCACCTGCCACTGAAATCGATCATGATCATGACGCGGCGGGCCCTTACACCATACCATTCAAAGGCGGTATTCGCGGCAGAGGCAGAGGCGGTAGCAGAGGCAGCGGACCGAGCAGAGGCGTCAGCTTACGACAGCACCGCCGCCAGCATATTTCACCTGCTGCTGCCCGCTCTTCGTTGGCCAGAAGACCCTGCGAGATTTCCCAACGAAGGGAGTGGTGAGCTGCAGCCAACGCATTGCAATTTCCCCCGAAAGTCGCCGTCCATCAAATGACCAAATCGAGCTGGGACCCAGGGAGCCATCCCATTCCACCGACTCCACTCAGGCCACAAAGCGAATGTATGCAAAGAAATTTATATTAACTCGTAATCTCTGTCAGCGTCGCCGCAAGCTCAACTTGAACGCCAACAGAGACGCCGGCGGAGACGAAGACGTAGACGTTGACGTGGCTCAGCAGCCGCTGGCGGCCTTAGTCCGTCGGTCGCCGTGGCAGCCAGTTAGTCTTGCTCTGCTAGTCACCGCTGACGGTTCGCCAGTCTCTCCCGCTCCGCTCGCGCAGATCCGCTCCACTCCAAGCCGCCACGACCCGATCCGTTTCCGCCTCGCGCTTGCACGTCGCGAATCTCTGGACACTCGATAAACTGAACCTACAGCAAAGCGTCTGTTCCGAAAAGGATACCACAGTGTTTGAGCGCCAATGAGCGGCTTGTGTTGCCAGGCAGCAGTGAGCTGCAACAGTTACCACTGCCTCACTTACTGACCGAGTAGTTAGTTAGTTACCAACCGTTCTGGCCAAAACCCAAAGCCATATAGGAAACCAGCCATAGCAGGCACTGCTTCAAAAGGTAAATTCTCGTCCGACTCGAAACGAGACTACTGAGGTAACACTGTAAAAGGCCGCCCTATTCGCATTTCCCCTTTTCGGATGTAGACTTAACCTTCAACGTTGTGGGATCCGTACTGACCATTTGCGGACAAACCTTCTAAGCCCTGCTAGTATAAACCAATAACTGAGTTCCCTTGTGATCCTTAAGGATCTACGATGAGATCTTAGCAACTTGCTGACCCAAAGAAATCGTTTTCACAAACATTTGTGATTTGCATTATTTGATAATTAATTATGAATTAATTATTTGATAATTAATTATGAATTAATTAGATGCAAATCTTAGTCTCGGACAACCCGTTTTCGTTTTCTTTGCGTGAAAGTGATTGAACTTTTTATTGGAATGCAAATTTTTGTTTGTAGGCAACGAACGTGCATACAAATGAGATTTTTTTTGCTAGATTTGCCTAATTTACCATACCGTATGTACATCTGGCATCCGAGAATCGGCGAAGCCCCGTCATTGCATTGATGCATGGCGTATTCGGGCAACTCAGTGCTTGGGAATGAGCCAATAATCATCCTAAAGCCATCAAAAGTTTGGTAAACAAATGTCAAAGTTGGCAACGGCTGTGGCAACCATCACTTGACCAGCGCCTCCGGGCCTCCGCTTGGGCAATCACTCGTGCCAAGTCAAGGGTTCCTGGGCACGCCCATTCCATCACCCCGATAAAGCGTCGTCCAAAAGCGTCGAGCATGTCAACACTTGGCAAGTGACTTGTTCTCTGCCAAGCCACACATCTACTCGATTCGAAAATCAATACGAATTGGTAATGTCAGGAGACGGAGACGAAGGAGGAGCACGTGACACCTTCTGGCACCTCGGTCCTCCTCCAATAACAACAACTATGACAACTGCAAAGACAAACACTACCCCGAAAAGCAAGAAAAATGAAAAACACCAGTGCCACGCGCCTTTTCGGCGTCATTCATGGCGTGTTGGGTGAGCATTAAACGCGATACGTTTTTTTTCTGGGCAACCGTTTTGCTGCCCGGCCGCTTTCTTGGCCCGCTCGGGGGTGCGTCGGGTGAGTCACGCGACACCAGACACCATGCCCCACATCCACACACCCGAGCCCGAGCTGGAGCTCGGCTCTCGTGGCCGCGTTTTCATTCAAGAAACCCACAGCGCGCCTCTGCGCACGAGCGAAGGGAAACGCGCAAAAGGCCGAGCGAAGAGAAACCCTAGCAAGACGCTGGTTAAGTGGAGGCTCCTCTAAAGAGTCGGCATCACGTGATGGCCGTGGTGTGACTGGGTTTCGTTTTCTCCCCTTGAATCCCCCCTCGCGTTTGGTGGGTGGTTGGGTGACTGTGTGGCAACGTGGCGCCTCCGCTGACGCCGGTTTAGCGGCGTGTTGCTGTCTGGGCGAGCTTTGGGGGTGGGATTGGGCTTGGGAACGAAACTGGGACTGGGTCTGGGCCTGGGACTAGTACTGGTACTGGCACTTGGGGGTGTCGCCTTGCAAGCCCATGTGTGCTGTGCATTGTTGCTTCATACTCACTGTGAGTGTGTGGGCTTACAGCAGAAAAACAACGGAATCAGGTCAATGAAATGGCAATATTTGGCGTGGCTTTAAGTCGCTGCTGGCATCGCTTTTCAGCGCCAGCTTCTTGGCCAAGCTGGCTGCCATGGAAGAGGTGGTGGTGGGTGGGCAGCACCCGAGACCCCCCGCCAGCAAGACTGCGCTTTTAAATCAGGCGAAGGCAAAGCCAAAGCCAAGACCTCGCCACCTGCCGCCTGCCCCCGCTCTGAGCAGCGAGCTCGTGCCACTGTTGACAGCATTTTCCGCCCGAAGCCGTGTCTTCTTTGCGCTGCCTTGTTTTGACTTTGAATTAGTTGAAATTTAGCTTTTCGGTGGCAGTGGCTTCATTTACTTTCTTGTCGCTATTACCGTTCCCGTGCCCGTCCCTCGTCCCGCCGGGCGTGTTTATTTGGCAAAGGTGTTTGGGTCTCTGTTTGTCTTGCTTGTTGCTTGCCAAGCCCATCAACTGGGCAAACACCGACCGGTTGACATTGCCGGACGACTGCCATTGAAATGCGCCCTTCGATTGTCCATCTTCGGTATATGGTATCCTGGTGTCCCTGCGGATTCGATTCCCAGGAAAGCGGCGATTAAATTTGATTTATGGCCCTCTCATATGACTCCTTGGAAAAGCCTTTTCACTTCCATTATTCGTAGTAGCAACGGGCGCACCCAGTTGAGATTGGAACAGGAGTCGGGTCCTCCTGGCTTCCATTAATTATACTTATATGCGACCGGCATTGAGTGCCCGGCCATTGTTGGGCCATTAGGCGATGCGCTTTCATAATTATCGCCTACACGGCGTCCCCTTTTACTGGAGATGCCAGCGCCAGGCTTTATTATTAAACATTTACGATACACTTGCGTGACGTACTATGCGGCGTATGAGTAATGTGCTGCCCCCATGACGCTGAGGCAAGGAAGAGGAGCGAGCATCCACATTCACATTCACAGATTTGTAATCAAAGCCAGCAAAGGCAATTAATTCAATTATATTGTTGCCCATGGGCAATTCACAGTTGACAACTAGGACTTGACTTGGAGGCACTTACAGCAGCTTTGACTTTGAAATGGCGGTGCTTCCGAAAATAGAGCCAGAGACAGAGGGAATAATATATGAATAGAGAAAGACATGCCCCAGTGAACCGAGTGCTAAGTGCTCGCACTCGCTGGACTGTGTTGTCCTTGAACTTATTGCCGAGCAAAAAAAACAGGCACAATTTCGTACGAATATTACTCATACGCCGCATACTCCGGCGCTGACGTTCGCTGTTTTGGTGCTTTGGTGTTTTGGCCAATTTATCGATTCGCGATAACTGCCAGCACGATAAGGGGTGCAAATTCCGCGCTTGGCCCACCGAAAGCACAAAACAAGAGAAAGACAGAGCCCGAATCGAGAACGTTTCGTTCCGTTTCTAAACAAGATGTAAATGTGCCGATCGAACGCTGACTGAGCAGCTTTTGCTTTCGGTTTATTAACCTCATTTCGGTTCTCCGCCTCCGTCTGCGAATGGGCACAACTTATAGGGCCGATAAGGGCACTCAATGCTCAGACGTCGCATAGTCAGTGGAAAATAATTGGTAACAACGAGCCAACAACAACTGCTGCTCTCAGCCTGTGGCCCGCTCTCAGTTATGGGTGTTTCTGTGTTAATGAAATTATAATTAAACTGAGAGCAGGAGGGCAGCATTGGCTAGGCCTTAATATTTATTTATATCGAAGTACACAGCCCTGCAAGTTTGGGTGCAAGCCAGTGGCCTACTTTTTCTGAACACGAATCACCTCACGTGCCTGGCATTATTATAAAGTGGGTTATTAACATCTGAAAATTTGTGTTTTAAAGCGAACTAAAGCCGCTGCGAGATTTGCTAATATGAGAAACATTCGCGACGGGTTCAGGGCGGAGATTCCATTCAAGAAATGGGTCACAAATTATCATGCTGGCCAGTGTGTTGCTAACCATCTCCCTCTGTCTGTCTTTCTTTGCAGCTCGATAACCTGAATTAGCGCCGAATTCCCGACACCGGAGCTGACCAGGTCGGACGCATTCCGCGACTCCTGAGGGGCAAGACTTGAACCACCAATACCAATTGTACAATCAGCAACTAACACTGCATCCTGCGAGGATTGAAGAATTCCACTGTCGCGAACGAACAGCAAACACTACACAGCAACACAATGGCCTTAATTATGAAATACATCGACAGCATAAGCAGATACATTGACTCACATGGTGGTAAGTACGAATGCGAGTACGGGTGTGGGTGTGGGTGTGGGTATGAGTGCTCCGTACTCCCTGCTTTGTGCTCCGTGCTCCCTGCTCCGTGCTCCATGCTAATTTGCCTAACCTTGATTTTGTTGGGCTTTGACCAGCGCCGCTCTCGCTCACTTTTCTCCCGGCCGGAATGGCAGTGGCTTTGGCCAAAATGGTTAAATAATTTTTAGCACCACTTCTCTAATTGGCCAAGAGAGTCGAGAGGCTGGACTGGAGCTTCGCTCTCCCTTGTTCTCCCTCTCTCAGGGAAGCTTTCTCTTAAGAACGGTCATCAATTCATTCACGTGCTGAGAACACCTATCTACCGGCATTCGTCAGTGTGTGCTCCGGTCTATCTATGCATATATTTATCCAATTTATTATAGGTACTCTCCACACTTGTATGCACGAGTGTGTGTGCACCCCTTTGACAAATGTTGAGCAATTTCTAGCTGACTGCGAGAAACGTGTTAAAATTATGTTTCAACATTATATATTCGCTCAAAGGGTGTTGTGAATATGTGTATGCGTATGCTTGCATAAATACATTTCTTTTTTGGGGTCGCCCACACACATATTTCACTCTTATCGGCCATAAATTCAAGGGTTACTCAAGTAGTTTACAACTAACTACAATTCACACCCAACAATTTTAGGAGAAATTGTTAAGGGAATTTAATACAATATAAATATAAACATAATGCCCTAGAGACATTTCCCTTTCTACGGAAGGAAGCTTACTTTGAAAAATCAAAGTTTGTATACCCTTAAAGTTTTCGAGGCTAAGCTAAACTAATTTCAATTTATGAAGCTTTTCTGTTTTTTTTTTAATAGTTATAATAAAATATAAGAACTGAAATTAGGATATTTGGGCTTTAAACCCACCACAAAAAATCATTTTCTTATTTCAATTGAAGTACTGACTGTTCCAATTGAAAATTGTGTACGTCTTTGCTCTAGCATCGCACCTACTGTTCTGGGTTGCCTTCTTAATCTTTCCAAACAATCGTTATTTAAATTTTATTACCTATAAGAAATGGTATTGGTGCTTTTTGTTGAGTGTAGGAATTCGAAATTACCCAAACGAACTTTTCGAAATCCATTAAATGTCTGGCACTAGGCGCTGATTCGAATGCGAAATGACGTTCGGGTCTTGGGTGGCAAGCGCAAACAATTGGCCCCGGAGCCCCGATTATGAGTGCGATATGCCCATGCCCCATGTTCGTTATCGCAACACTTTTCCACATGTCCCTGATCCGCTGTGTGCCATCCCCCGACGGGTGTCGCGAACGTGAGGAGCTACAGGGTCAATGGCAACGTTGCGAATGTGATAAGAGCGCGGGGTCCGCGGTTATCTAACAGATGCTCTGACTGTGGCCTAGCTGGGTTCTCCTATTAACCAGTTGTTCTGCTCTCTCTTCCCCCACACAGACTCGAGGACAAAGGACTGGCCCATGATGTCGTCCCCGTTCCCCACACTGGCCGTATGCCTCACATACGTCTACCTGGTCAAGGTGAGTTCCGGGGCTTTCCGTTGTGCCCACCTGGATCCAACAGGTGGTGCTCTCAAGTGGAAAACATGTACCACCTGGCACACTCCCACCGCTGATACGCTGATAAGGAGGAGGTGTTGGTGGGCTGACCAGTCCACTTTCGGGGACTGTGGCTTACGACACACCTAATCGTCGAGGCGATAAGCGGGCTAATTCAACGGGCGATTACATAAAACCTGATACCAACTCTTGTCCGCAGGTACTGGGACCTCGATGGATGGAGAACAGGAAGCCGCTGCACCTGCAGAACACACTAGTCATGTACAATGCCATACAGGTTGTATTCAGCGCGTGGCTCTTCTATGAGGTAGGTACTCCCCGTCTCTGCCCCCTTCCCATCCCACATTCCACATCCAGCAGCAGCAGGTTCACACATCATCGCCTGGCATCGTCGCTGACATTTGGATAACCGGACTCCCAAAGGAACCAAAGGACACAGCGATGCTCCTCAGAAACCTAATTAAACCAATTACTTACCCTGCTCACATTATTTTGCAACTAATGTCTCTGTTCTAGTGCTTGATGGGCGGCTGGTGGGGCTCGTACAGCTTCCGGTGCCAGCCGGTGGACTACTCAGATAGTCCCACATCCCGGAGAGTAAGTGTCCCAAAGCCACTGTAGCGTACTACCCATAAGTGTGACCGATACAGACCCCGCCAACTTGAGATCCGATTAAATCAGATCATACCAGAGCAATAATTGTTAGGCCGCGCAGTTATTCGCCAATACCATTCTATATCTGCAGCCAGAACACTCCAATCCGACGCTGCTTTGCTTAATCTAATCCTACCCTATATTGTTATTGATCCGGCCACTGACCTAGCCAACGCTTATTGGATTATTAACCAGCCACGCCTCGCCTGTAGTTTGCCCCATACTGTCCTAACTACGTATTGTCCCTAGTATATTTAAACATACTATATAAATATATATAACTATCGGCGGCCTGTGACGTCCCGCCAGATGACTAATCCCAATCGAGTGTCCTAACGAACCGAACCTCACCGGCAGGATCCATCTGTCCTGACCCGCTCCGGCTGGCTGAGCCCAGTCCGAAAAAGTGTCTTGTTTTGTATATAAACGCGTGACCAGAAACACACAAGTGCCACTGATACACTGCGGTGATTAATTTCGCTTCGATTAATCATAATTGCGCTTTCTAGCCTAAGTTGATACGATACCATCTAAGTGCTGTATTACTCACACTAACCCCAACACCGCACTCCGCCAAACCCTGCACCTGTACACATAGCCGACAACTGAGCCAGGTTAAAGCCATGTAATATCGATCTGGGAGCACCAATCAATCCACGATCCGATCCGAAGACGAAGCCGATGCCAATGCGATACAATGCCAAGCCAATGCCAACCATCATCCTAATCATCCAAAGAAATCCCAGAATCGAGCAGTGATATATGTATAAACGAGACACTCTTTCTGCTCTACATTTGCAGATAGGCATTTCCGGTTGGCTAACTGGACATTATAGCTTCCGATGTCAGCCAGTCGACTATAGTAATAATCCTAGAACGTTAAGGGTATGTGTTAACCGCCGAGCCGTAAGATAACGATACGATAACAGTAGCGATGATAAGCATTCGGGTTACGTTTTATTTCCATTTTTGGTTCGAGTGCACGAAAGTGGGTTTGGGTTCGGGTTCCCCTCCTCTATGCTTAAGCACATAATAGATATAACGCACACTGGATACATCTGGTACAACCATTATGTCACTGCGGTGATATCCGTCTAATTTACGATGTGGTGGGGTTATGGGCTAACGCGATCATTCCCAAAAAGAACTAATGCTAACACGACCCGCGACACCTCCTGGACGCTAACCCAGATTGTAGCATGTGTATGCCGTACATAACTGTCAACGTTTCCTCTCCTCCGTCACTAAACTCGAGAGATTCAGGGTGTCTTTAACTTCGAAATGTCCTCGGATGTTGCCGACCCGTAACTCCGCTCTATCTAGCCCCTAAGGACTTGGCCAAACCTCTGAACTAAATGTAATCCCCTTAATTGAATGTTGACCACGCCTCCGGTCCGTTTAACCCCAGATTCGTTTGGACCCTTTGGAAGACAATCTATAACCCTACTGAATCTCGAATGCTCTTTCTATCTTTCTTACTATCTCTCTCTTTCTCCCCCTTTCTTGGAGACTCCCCGAGTCTGCATGTATGTTTGAATGAACTTTGATTATTATTTAAGATGTTACGGGAAATAAGTTGCCGGTGGCTCCGGCACGACTGTGGACTCTATCCCATCTCAGAACTATTGAGTTTCACAAGCCATAACGTGCCACGTACGTGGCAGAAAAGATAAAGACGAATGTGTGGTATTTGTGGTTTACCTCGAGGTTTAAGGTCGGGATAGAGCCTCCTCAGGCGAAACGAATGTTAGAAACCACACTCGTGTCAGCAGAAATGAAAGCCCCTCTAATCCATAAACATCTCTCGCCCCGCGAATCCCAGATGGTTCATGCCTGCTGGTGGTACTACTTCTCCAAGTTCACCGAGTTCATGGATACGGTAAGTGACAAACAGATCGAAGCGAAAGCAATGGTTGCATTCATAAATCAATACGTTCGCCACAGATTTTCTTCGTGTTGCGCAAGAAGACCAGCCAGGTTACCACGCTTCACGTCATCCATCACGGCTGCATGCCCATGTCCGTCTGGTTCGGAGTCAAGTTCACCCCGGGTAAGTGATCTCCATGTTACGGGAAGAGTGAATCCCCTAACAATACACGACTCTCCAACATCGTCCAGGTGGCCACAGCACCTTCTTCGGCCTGCTCAACACATTCGTTCACATCGTGATGTACACCTACTACATGTTCTCGGCCATGGGCCCCCAGTACCAGAAGTACCTCTGGTGGAAGAAGTACCTGACCACGCTGCAGATGGTAAGCTGCTCCGCGTAGTCCCTGGCTTCCGTTGCTAATCCCCTGTTTCCTTCGCCCGCAGGTCCAGTTCATCCTGATCATGGTGCACGCCTTCCAGCTGCTCTTCATCGACTGCAACTACCCCAAGGCCTTTGTCTGGTGGATCGGCATGCACGCCGTCATGTTCTTCTTCCTGTTCAACGAGTTCTACAAGGCAGCCTACAGGAGCCGCATGATGGTAAGTGTTGAAGCGGGGATCCCAGGTGGGTGCGGAAGTGGCTCATTCCCACATTAGTGGCCCTAACGGCGCGTTTATTGCTGTCCACTTAGAGGCGGGGGGTTGCTCTGTTATTATCAAACTGATATCTCTGGGATCTGGGATCTCAGATGCGAGATGTGCGGCCTGAGATTGGAGCTCCAAAGCGGGGCACGCTTCCCACGTTGCCCGGGGCAAGCTTTTCGGGCGCAATTAAGGCGACGTGCCGCGTTCCAGATTCCGGTCTGTGTTAATGAAAATGAAAACGACTACGAATACGAATACGAGTGAGGCAAACGCGGTTATATCATCATCATCGCCTGCACTGCACCTTGCGAGATGCTGAGCTGTGGTCCAAATTCATTAACAATATTTCGTCAAGTAGGTCTCTGGGAATTCGGGTGTTGGGCTGCGGAGCCGGTTAACGAACGCTTTTCGGCGCCCAGCATCCGCAGCTCGTCGCCTCGCGTCGCACAAGTGAAAGTTAAACGGAAAGACAATAACAACGGCGGCTTCAGAGTAAAAAAAAAACTGAAAAGAAAAGAAACAAAGCCCAAAACCACGGATACAGATACAGATACAGATACAGATACGTGAAGAGACGCAGATAAGTCGCGCAGCATTGCGTAATGATCGCTCTAGGTCACCTGGAGCCCAGATAACACACAGTTTGGGAGCTCTAGGTGCAAATTTCCAGGTCAGAAGAGAAGCTAGCTAAATGATTTTTTATGTACTTTCTGGATCCAACAAATTAAAGAGAACAATTTATCAGCACAATCAAATTAAAATATTAGCCTCTTCTAAAACTGATTACTTTTTCATTAAGATATTCTTTATTAAAAATTTAATCAGTCCAGAAAATCCCAAAAATATTTTTAGGAACGCCTATTTTTGCATTCAATAAATCAAGCGACTTACTTAAAATCTCAAGGATATTAAGGTTATTATGCAAACAGGAAATTATTTTTACTTTATAGATCACATAGCTGTGACTATAAAAAAAAGTCAAAATATTGTCGGTTAGAGATAGTATTTATATAAATTATATCAAGGTAATATTAAATAATCATACCTTAAGGAGTCGCGTCCTATCCTATAAGTCGCTATCCAATAAGGCCATACATAAGAATATGCTTAACTTATTTGATTATTAAAAAAGCTTATGGCTCAGTAGCATAATTATCCCTTTTGAGTAACAACGAAATAATAAAGCCTTTTTATTCCTCTTTCAGAAAAAGAACGGAGCGCTAGCGGCGGCCAATGGACATGCCAAGCCCAACGGCTACTGCAAGAGCATCAATGCCCACGATGACTTGGCCATGCCCCAGACAACGGAGGCCACTGCATCCGCGACGCCCGTTTCGAAGGCCAACGGAAGCACGCTTACCAATGGTCATACGAATGGAACGGCCAATGGCTATAAGCAGATGGCCAACGGCAATGCGGCGACGATGGCGACAGCTGCCAATGGCAGTGCGCACAAGGGCTCGAACGGCGGACTCCTGGCGAACGGATACGCCACCAAGCTGCTGGACGACGCCTCGCACGAGCTGAAGCAGCGGAAGACGCCGAAATAATATCGGGGCAAAGCGGGGCGGCGCCAGCACAGAGCTTAGGACACGACGGCAGCGCCAGGAGCCTCCTGGGAGAGGCCAGAGCTCCAAGAGTCATTTCCACAGGCATACACCACCACCACACACACTTCACTCGAACCATTCACCACTCTCCACATCGCAGACCATCCATCACACCAAATTCCATGCAAGGACACACGCGTCAGTGGGCTGGGAGCAGCGGAGGGCAGGACTTGGCTGCCGAGATCCGAGAGCGAAGGCGAGCCCACGGACCGAATCCATTCACGCGGACATACAGATATATGCTAATAGTATGCTGACCTGCATACCTATTGCTGCATATGCAAATGTATAGGCATTGCGATTGCACATGCGCCCATTCATCGCTTACGTACTATATATAAAATATGTTTTGTTGCTTCTTTTTCTTTAAACTACTTTAGTTGTACAAAGCTTACCTATTCTAAGTGCCCCGAGCGGATTGTATAAACAGAAAAAAGAAAGAACCCAAACCGGCAAGAGCAAGAAACAGAATTCAACTATATGGAAACATAAACGAAAGCCCAGCATAAACAGATTTAACAACTAAAGCTATTGCTGCTTGCACTCGGTTTGTGTGTGAGCATGGAATTCAACTATTTAAGTCTAGAATTTAATTTATACATACATATATTCTTAAAATATATATGCAGAAGCCGGCAAGTTTTGTAAATGTATAGAGCAAAAGGAAATGTAATTTAAAATTAGGCACAATAATTGTTAACAAAAACAAAATAAAAGTCAAGCAAAAATAGTCGAGAGCTATTTTACGTTAAACAGAAGAAAAAACAAAAACCACAAGCCACAAGCGAAAGTATTCGACAAATTTTGTGCAACGTTTCAAACTATACAAAGATAAACAAAAAAATTCACAAGCTATCAAAATACCCATATAATGTTTCATTAATTTATTATAAATAAATTATGCCGCTAAACTAAACCGAGAAAAAGGCTCGAGATGAATGCGTTCATCTCTAGTTAAATATTTAAATACGGTGCAAACCCCAAAACCAAGCATCCACACAACATGAATATTAATTGAAACAAAATACAAAAATACAAATAGGCGTAAAAGTAAGATCGATCCACTTGAAACCGAGCATTAAAATCAGCAAATTGTTGGAATCAAAAAACAAAATAGACTGTAAGTCCCCACACTCTAGGTTCTATAGGTATGCAATTGCAATACGTTTTGTATGCGTAATAGCCATTTTTGTGGAGCAGCATGTAAACATTACCTATGTAATTATTATTATACAAATACAAAAAAAAAAAACAACAACAAAACAAAATCATGTGTAGAAAATTAGGTGAAAATGGAGTGGAGCATTTTTTCAATAAAAACACTAAACAAAATCCGTTCAAATTTGATTTATTCTATAGAGTTTAGTCATAATTGGGCATTGGGCATAAAGAATAAGTCGATAGGATCTCGCGCAGGCAGAATCGATTTTAAAGCAAAATAATCCATGTTTTCAAGACATAGTTTTTTTTTTTAATATCGATTTCTGCAAAATTGGCTCAAATTTCAGGTCATTTTGAGAGCAATAAATGCAATATTACGATTCGCCATTTAAATCCTAATAAATTAAAATGTAAATATTAAGAAACAAATTTTTGAATATTTTCCTAAATTTTTCAAAATTTTAAAAGGGGTTACATCATTAATATTTTCAAAAATTGACAAAAATTTTAATTTGATCAATTTCTAAAATAAGTATGAAGATTAATTAACCAAAAGAAAACTAGCACTAGAGGCCTTCCAAACTAAAATTAATGCATTTAGTCATGTATTATAGAAGTGTAGCGATTCAATGTATGTGAAAAAATTGTTATTCCGTTTTGAAAGTTTACTATATTTTCTATACCATATTAAGCGATATGTCGATTTATCACTTCCTCTCGCAATACTTCCCCAGTCCACCGCTGGGTATTCTTTTTATCGAATTTAAAACTTTTGTATGCTTTCAATATTGTTTTATTAACATTAATGTTATGTTTAATTTGGATGTTAGATTTTACACGTGTGCCGTCCGCCACATTCGCCGAAGAGACGAACGCCTGGACAGGGATATAGTATACTTAGAACTTAGAGCTAAACTTGTCTGCTACGAGCTAGGCGTTAAGCTGTCCATAAAGGGAAGGCAGAAATAAGAGATAAAAACATAGATTTAAATCTTAGTGGTATGCGATTGTACGATTCAATGTGACAAGTACAACAAATTCACAAAAATCTTTAAAGCAATATGTAAACTATACAGAGAAGTGTTTAATATGGCTTCAAAACTTGACAACGAAAGAATCGGGGTTGGCGTTGTAAGTCAGCGGGTTTGGTAAAGAGTGGATGAGTGAGTGCCCAGGCTGCTCTGCTGCTGCTGCTGGCGGGATTGCGTGGGAGTGAGTAAAAACCAAGCAGCCGGCGGCGGCGCATGGGCTGGATTATAACTTTATATTAGAGATTTTAAAAACACTTAGTACTAGGCCAAGTGGGGAGCTCAGTTGCGTCGTGTTCGCCGACGCGCGTTTCCCGCAAAGGTGTTTGGAGGAGCGCCTGGATGCTGGCGGCTGTACAAATTGTCCAAGAACTCGTGCAACGTAGCCTCGCTGAAATAAAAGAGAGTATATTTTGAATAAACCAAGGTAAGTTTTTTTTACGCTTCAATGCTCACCTAACGCCGCTGACTCCTCCGCCAGGATGATGGACACCTCCCCGATCGTGATGTGGTTGCTGCGGCTGCTGGTGATGTGGCTGCTGTTGTTGCTGCTGTTGTTGCTGCTGCTGCTGCTGTTGCTGGGCACCGCGCACTATGCGATACTGAACCATATGGGAGTTGGGCTCCAAATGCGACAGAGCTCCCTTTTGGCAGTTGGCCCACTCGGTGATGTCATAAACCTTTCCGTCCATTAGCGCCAAATACTTCCACCGCAATCCCATCATGCTGGTCTCAGCCCAAATGTCGCCCTGCCACGATTGAAACAGAAGCTGCAATTACTTCTTCATTTTAAAGATATTTGTGTACTTACATCCTTGGCCGAGTGGCGTATTTTGCAAGAGGCGCACTCCCGCGCCGCATAATGAGGACGTTCGGTTAGCTTGCGAGGATGCCGCTGCGCACAGGTGCTACATCTGTTTGCGGATATACAACTTAGAAAATAGTGCTTCCTCTCGGGTTAAAGAACACTGGCCTATGCATACCTTATAGTATTGGCTGCCTCAGCCATTTTGGTTTGCAGTTGGGAGAGCAGGTCATGCAGCTCCGTCCAGGCTTTCTCAGCGTGCAGAGTCTCGGCGATGCTTTGGTCATAGATGAGGCGATTTTCCTATTTAAATCATATCACCTTGTTAGGACATAAGCAAGGTTGTCTATCAGTTCATCCTTACCGGCTCTCCGATCAACTCAAAGGCCCGCTGCAGAACCTTGAAAGCCTCCTCGGCCCCTGCCTGTTTGTTTTTGTCGGGATGTACAAGTACGGCTATCTTCTTGTAATGCTTACGTATCTGTTCCTGCGAACTATCCGGTGGAACTCCAAGGATGCTATAGCCAAAACAAAGAAATCAATAAAATAAACATTGATTTATAAGCGTCCTGACACCATCGCTCTCACCTGTAAGCATCCTTGCCCTTACAATTTAGCAGTGAATACATTGCCTCTTCGCCCGTTTGTGGCAGGCGGCCAGTTTTGAAAGATTCCGACGTGGGTTCGGGCGGTTTCCGATTGTAGAAGCGTCGCCAAACGGCCCAGCGAGAGTTCTTGGCAAAGCGGGCATCGAAGCGTCGCCAATAGCTTCGCCACCAGATGCTGGGCTTGCCCGAGTTCTGCTTTAGTTCCCTGTGAAGCTGTCGCGCGTAGGCCAGCCCGGCCACATAGGCCAGGGTCAGCCGCTCGTACGCCATGCTGAAGCCGAGAACAACGATATCGTATACCAAATAAAACAGCCATGTCAACAGTTTTAGGGTGTAGATCCACCAGGTGTGCAGAATGCGCTTAGCCAGCTCATAGTTCCGATTGCTGGCGAAGCTGCTGGCATGCGTGGGCGAGTTGGACGAGGAGTAGGCGTTGCTGCGGTTGCGCTTCGAGGAGTAGGAGTAGCCGGAACTGTTATTCGAGTTAAGGTTTACATTCGAGGAGGAATACCGCTTGGACGAAGAGGAACTAACGTTGTTGTTGTTGCTGGAGTTATTGTTGGAATTGGCGCTGGTCGAATTCGAGTGATTTCCATTGAAGTTGCCCTTATTGCCGCCTGACTTACGAGATGAGGTGCTGGAATTGTTGGTCGCAGTTGTATTTCCACTTCCGTTGCTGTGATTCTGCACGCCGCTGTTGGACGTTACCGACGCGGATGTGGTCTTTTGCTCAGAAGCCTTTAAGTTGTTGGTAATGGTACTGTTGCTATTTTTCGGCTGCAAAACTCGCTTCTTCTCTGGATTGCTCGGCTTAATGGTCTTAATCTGCGCCTGTAGAGTCGTCTGCTGCTGTGGTGGCTGGGGCTGGGGCTGCTGATGTTTCGGCGGCGCGACCTGGTTGGACTGACCTCGCTTCTTCCCCCGTCCGCCGTGCGCATGACCAACGCTGGCAGCCACCGAGGCTGTCTCCTTGGCATCGTGCATCGGAGAGCGTTTCGCCGAACGCATCTCGCGGTTTCCATTGCCATCTTCCTTGCCCTGACGTCTTTGTGGCTGGCTGATGTAGTCTACTCCGTTGCCAGGGCGCGTATCTCCGCCCGCCCCGCCACTCGCCTTCGTGCCTTTGCTGAGCACATCGGAGTACGACATGGGCATGGGCTTAACCTCTGCAACAATGCGCTTTTTGCCCTCGGGTTGGCCGGGAACTGCGACGGACGACTTGTTGATGGCAGTTGGCGAGACGCTGGCAGTGGCCAAGGGCAGTTTTAGTGGCTTCGCCGGTTTCGATGCGACTGGCAAAGGACTGACGGTCTGAGTTAGTGGCTCCGGTGGCTGCTGTTGCACAACTTGTGATCCTGACTGTTGTGTCGACAGAGGTTGCTGCGCTGCCGGGGACTCGGCCTGGCTGACGGCGTTCTCCTGGGCCTCGTCCCCAAACTGTATGTAGCTTCCGCCTGTCAAATTGGGTGACCAGTTGTTTACCAGATTGTTAATGAGCAGATTGGCACTGCTGGGCGATTGAAGGACTTGCGTGGCAGCCTGGGTTGGCGTTTGCTGGGTTTGGGCCTGCGGCTGTATCTGCGGCTGCGGCTGAGGCACAGGCTGACTGACGCCGACCACATTTACCTCCGGTTTCGGCAGCAGAGGATTGGCGGCAAACAACTCGTACAGCGGTGTCGGTTGCGGTGGCGTCGGCGGTTGGACCTGATGGTGATGCGGCTGCGGCGGCGGCTGCTGCTGCTGCTGCTGGTGGTGGTGATTCAGCGAGGCCATGTTGATATGCGTGAAGAGCGGAGCGCTAGTCTCGCTGACCTGATTCTCCGGGCAGTGATAGACCTTCAGGAAGTTCCCATGGCCCACGGGCAGCACTGAGTAGGTCTCGGGCTGGGCAGTCTGTCCCGAGTACGCTAGGTTGTACAAGTACTCGTTGTACATGTGGGGCTGCGCCTGTTGCGGCTGAAGGTGGGGCGGAAACTGGGCGGGAGCCAAGTGGGGCGGCGGTGCTGACCACATCATGGGAGCGGCCGCCTGTCCGTGCTGCTGCTGCTGCTGGTGGAGCAGGAAGTTCTGGTTTTGGTGTTGTTGCTGCTGCTGCTGTTGCTGGTGGGCCAAGAAGTTGGCCATCTCTTCGCTGTGCGCTAGGACGCGATAAGAGGCGCGATCCGCTCCACCACTGCTATTGCTCCCACCACCGATCTCATCGCCGCGCTCATCCTGACGTGTCGCCATGTCCCGCGACGCGAACGCAACAGCGTACTCTCGGACGTCTGCTTTTTTCACGCACTCGGTCCGCGCTCTCCTATTGGAATTTCATGCGTCCCTCATGTGTCCCTCGCCTGACGCGACTCCCACGGCCTGTTAAAATCCTAGCGAGCTGAGGCGTGCGGTGGGTCATCAAAGGATTCGTTTCCGGTGGTTGCGTGCCACTCCTGCGCCGTCTTTTTCGCGAAACTCAGAAATAATCCGCGAAGTGTGAATATTTTTTGCCTTCTTATTGCAAACGTGAAATGTGGCAAGAAGAAGAGGCCCGTTGCCATTACCATTACAATTACGAACGCAAGTGACTGTCAGTTGCGAGCCGCAATCGTAAACAAAACATCGAATAGTTGCTAACCAACACAAAAATAAATATTTGGATGTTATTAGTTAGTTTGGATATTCAAAAAAGCAGTAATTTACTAGTAATACGCATTATTTCCAATAAGAAGTCGCAACAGGTATGTTAAATTTAGCAAAATTATATCTATCGATAGTTCGATAACAATATCTGCTTTTGTAGCCCTAGTTAAAATGGAAAAATAATTTAAACCAGCTACTATGTTGTTCAAATGTTTTTTAGCCAACTAAAACATGTCTATAAGCCGCCCGTTGGTTACAGTGGTGCGGGCCGGACGCCATAGCTACGCGGCGGGACTTCAGCTGCAACAGCGCTTAACGAAATCACAGAAACTGGACGTGCCTGCGGAGTTTCGCAATTACCTCGTGCTGCAGGAGCACGATCCTGTCTACACGATCGGAGTGCGAACCAAAGACTACACGGCGGCGGATGAGGAGCGTCTGCGCCAGCTGGGAGCAGATTTCCACCGTACGGATCGCGGAGGCCTTATCACATTTCATGGACCCGGCCAGTTGGTGGCGTATCCCATCCTGCATCTGCGGCAGTTTCAGGGCGGCATGCGCTGGTATGTGGCCACGCTGGAGCGCATGGTGATTGAGACCTGTCGGCAACTGGGCCTTCCGAATGCCATTACCACCAAGGACACGGGCATATGGGTGGGAGACCGGAAGATATGTGCCATCGGCGTCCACGGCTCCCGTTACGTCACCAGCCACGGCGTTGGACTGAACTGCTGCACGGATATGGCCTGGTTCGAGCACATTGTGCCGTGCGGCATTGAAGGGAAGGGTGTGACCTCTCTCAGCGAAGAGCTCGGAAGGCAGGTTTCTGTTCAGGAAGCTAGTACAGCATTTCTTAACAGCTTCGCCAAAGTTTTCGATTGCCGCCTTGAGGAACAAGCATTGGCAACAATGCTCTATTCAAACTGACAATGTTTTGTAGATAAAATTAACTATTAAATTAGTTTTAGATCAGTTTACTAGTCACGTTAATCCTGTGAATCGCGCTTTGTTTAACTCGCACTTCTGAGATCGGCCGTCTAAAGGTAGCTTTCCACGGAGTTCCATCTCCAGGCGACCCTGCTCCCGCTGCTCTGCCTTCCGCATACGACGCTCCTTCCTCGACTCTAGGGCGTTGTTAAAGTATCGATCCCGGAAGTCTTCCGAGGGCGTAGGCACTTGGATTGACCCGATTGAAGACTGATCTAACGTGCTGTACTCTGAGCACTTTTCATAAGTGAGCAGTCTTCTGGAAGTGTTGCCCGTCAAAGGCTGCTCTGAGTTCGCCACCAGTTGCAGATACTGGTGCTGCGGCAGCATTTTTGGGTCATAATCCTCGCGGTGAAAGGGAAGCCAGCACACAAGGCGTCCACCCAATTTCAAATGTCTTGCGGCGAACTCTAGCAGGTCACCGTACAGACTCTGCAGCGAATAGTGCGACGTAGACGGATAGTGGACCATGTCCTCTGTTCGGGCGATATCCTTTTGACTCTTCTTTGTTTCCACCTTTTCCGTGGCCTCTCTTATTCCGTATGGAGCTGAAAATATAAAAAAAAAAAAATGCGAAGATGGTTTTAGATAAGTTTGTATAGCGACTATTATCATCTACCTACGATCAGTTATGATGCTGTCGAACGATATCCGAGGATGCCACAGGGGATTGGAGAAGTCCGCCACAACTACGTCCATGTAGCGGTCAGCGCATCCGTACTGCAGCAGGTTTGCACGGATGCTCTCGTCCTTCTCGCGCACCTTCTGGGTAATTCGGCTCGGACGGCAGCGGGCATGCACCATCATGTAGTCGATGTCGGCTCCTAGGACGTACCCGCCCCACTTGGCGGCGCTGACCAGCAGGGATCCCGTTCCGACGAAGGGATCAAACACGAGATCGCCCTCTCGGACCATCGCCTGATTTGCCATTAGCAAGCTTAGCTGTGCATCCATGCTTGTGTTCCCGATGAACTTCCGCTGCTTCAGGGAGAGTTCCTTTATTAAATGACGCTGTCCAGTTGCCAAAAGGCGGCCAAACAAAATGTCTTCGGGCTCCTCCGGCACTGCAGTGGGATCCAAGCCCCAGAACTCAATGTAACACCACTCCACCTGGGGACTTTTTAGGTTGACAGAGCCCTCGATTGGCAGGTAGTCCATGGTCTCTATCTTTTCGATCTTCTCCCGCTGACTAAAGTGCTTGTTATAGGTCTCCACGGTGATCTTGAAGGTGGTGTCCGGTCGGAAGTACCCCGCCAGCTCGTTCCGGTTCGCATCAACGTGGGCACGGAGGTGCTCGTGGAACTCGGGCAGTTTTCTGGAGTGGGCGTACAGCTCGAACATAGCGCGCAGGGCAACGGATCGAGATGCGTACAGCAAAGCGGCCTCCTCGTTAGGGAATTCCACCAGCCAGAAAGGTTTCTGCAAAGTCGGATATGGTGAACTGCACAGATATACTAAATATCGACTTACCAATGTCTGTTCGGTAAGCCGCCGAAACTGAAGGCCAAACATCTTAACGATCGACTCAAATTCTGAAATTCGAAAGTCAACGTGCTCCTGTGCGAACCACAGGATGTACTTTCTCCACAAATTCGCCATGTTGTGGCTTTAAACAGATTGTTCCTTCCTTTGGATTGAAAGCGAGTTGAGGCTAGCCTCGCGGTCAGAAAGTGTTCTCTGTTTCTTAAATGATTTAATTCACCATAGATTATTTATTCCTTAGTTTAAGTTTATGAATTCCATCGTGGATTTGTTCGATTTGTATCGATATATCGATAGCTTTGCTATTTAGATATGAATTGAAAACAAAAATAAATATACTTTAGTCAATTAATTGTTAATTGTTGTTAACTTTTGTTTAGAAACTATATCTTGGTTGCTCCATTTAGCGATTTGGGTCGGACGTTTGGCAATATAGGAATCATATCTAGTCAACATTATAAGGATATCTTGTAAATTTTTAAATTAACCTTTTTATATCATTCAAAAATATTCATAATAATAACACCGTGAAAAATCCTGCACATTCGTTTTTCACTCTCCCCCGATAGTTTTGCCAGGACCAATCGATATATCGATATATAGGGTCACCGATGTTGTGACAACTCTTCCGTCAACTCGGCCATTTTGAATAAATATCGTAGGCACACGTAGGCGAGCCGAAGATTTTTTATAATTTTCCGCTGCTGCAGGCCTCAAAAGCGCCCAGAGCAAGTAACAAAACCTACTTAAAGTGCCGGTGCATAGCAATCCAAGCAATTGAACATGGCCCGTTACACGCAACGTCCGGAAAACGCTCTGAAGAGGGCCAATGGTGAGTGTGCTGAAAATTTTCCATGCGGTTGCCGAAGAGAGCGCGAGCGGCGGCCCCCTTTGCTCTCTTACTCGGCCGCTGATGATGCTCTGTTTCTGACCGCGACTCTCTTTCGTTCACAGAATTCATCGAGGTGGGAAAGCCCCTGCGGGCGCTGGACACCCTCCAGGAGGTGTTCCGCAACAAGCGGTGGAACTATGCTTACTCGGAGTCGGTCATTGAGCCGCTCATGTTCAAGTACCTGGAGCTGTGTGTGGAGCTGAAGAAGTCCCACATCGCCAAGGAGGGCCTGTTCCAATACCGCAACATGTTCCAGCTGGTGAACGTCAACTCACTGGAGAACGTGATCCGCGGTTACCTGAAGATGGCCGAGGCGCATACCGAGGCCGCCCAGGCGCAGTCCTCCGCGGCTGTGGCCGTGCTGGAGCTGGACGACTTGGACAACATCGCCACTCCTGAGAGCATTCTTATGAGCGCTGTGTGTGGTGAGGACGCCCAGGATCGCTCCGATCGCACCATCCTGCTTCCGTGGGTAAAGTTCCTGTGGGAGTCGTACTGCCAGTGCCTGGAGCTGCTCCGAGTAAACACGCATTGTGAGGCCCTGTACCACGACATTGCCCGTATGGCCTTCCAGTTTTGCCTGAAGTATAACCGCAAGAGCGAGTTCCGGCGGCTGTGCGATAAGCTGCGCAAGCACTTGGAGGACATCTGCAAGAGCAGCAACCAAACCACTGGTGTCTCGATCAACAAGGTGGAGACGCAGCAGCTGTGTCTGGACACCAGGTTGTACCTGCTCGACTCTGCCATTCAGATGGAGCTGTGGCAGGAGGCCTACAAGGCGATCGAGGACATCCACGGCCTGATGGCCCTGTCCAAGAAGACACCCGTGCCCAAGACCATGGCGAATTACTACCAGAAGCTGGCAATGGTCTTCAGCAAAGCTGGCAATCAGCTCTTCCATGCTGCAGCACTGCTGAAGCTGTTCCAACTGACGCGCGAACTGAAGAAGAACCTCACCAAGGAGGACCTGCAGCGCATGGCTGCACACGTTCTCCTGGCCACCCTTTCTATTCCGCTGCCGTCAGCCCATCCAGAGTTCGACAGGTTCATCGAGGCGGACAAGAGCCCGCTGGAGAAGGCGCAGAAGCTGGCCGTGCTCCTCGGCTTGCCCCAGCCGCCCACTCGAGTGTCTCTTATTCGCGAAGTGGTAAGTAGCACGCTCTAAGAACACCAACCCGAACTAACTAATTGATTAAATTTGCCCAGGTGCGCTTGAACGTGCCGCAACTAGTTTCGGAGGATTTCCGCAACCTGTACAACTGGCTGGAAGTAGACTTCAACCCCCTGAACCTTTGCAAGCGCATTCAGTCGATTGTGGACATCATCGAGAGCGGAACACCCGAGAACAATCTGTTGACCGCTTACATTCAGTCGCTGAAGGACGTGACTATCATGCGTCTGATTCGCCAGATCTCTCAGGTGTACGAAAGCATTGAGTTCAAGCGCCTGCTGGAATTAGCTAGCTTCTGCAATATCTTCGAGCTGGAAAAGCTGTTGGTTGAGTCTGTGCGCCACAACGACATGCAGATCCGCATCGACCACCAGAAGAACAGCATCTACTTCGGCACCGACCTGACCGAGAGCCAGCGAGAGTACCGGCCCGATGGACCAGCACTGCAGTCGATGCCCTCAGAGCAAATCCGCTCCCAGCTGGTCAACATGTCCACCGTGCTGACTCGCGCCGTCTCTATCGTTTATCCGAACAGGGAGCGTGACCAGCGCGCTAAGTTGCGTACTCAGATGGTGCACCACTACCACGAGATCAAAGATCGTGAGCACCAGCGGATTCTCCAGCGACAAAAGATCATTGAGGATCGCAAAGAGTACATCGAGAAGCAGAACAATGCGCGCGAGGAAGAGGAAGCTCGCCGTCAAGAGGAAGAGTCTCGCAAGGCCAAGCTGGCTGAGCAGAAGCGCCTTGAGAAGGAACAGGAGGAGCGGGAACTCAAGCGTCACCAGAACGAGATTCAGGCCATTCGCGAGAAGAGTCTCAAGGAGAAGGTACAGCAAATCTCGCAGACTGCTCATGGAAAGAAGATGCTCTCCAAGCTGGATGAGGAAGGCATCAAGAAGTTGGATGCCGAGCAGATCGCCAAGCGCGAAAGTGAAGAGCTGCAGCGCGAGGCCAAAGAACTGCAGTCGAAGCTCAAGTCCCAGGAGAAGAAGGTTGATTACTTCGAGCGGGCTAAGCGCCTGGAGGAGATTCCGCTATTCGAAAAATACTTGGCTGAAAAGCAGGTTAAGGACAAGGAGTTCTGGGAGGCCACCGAAAAGACTCGCATTGAAAATGCAATCGCCGAACGCAAGGACGCCGTTAGCCAGCAGGAACGTCTCAAGCGCATGTATCCTGATCGCGACGAATACCTCGAGGCCCTTAAGAAGGAGCGTGCATCCCTCTACGTCGAGAAGCTCAAAAAGTTCGAGATTGCACTGGAGGCGGAGCGAAAGAAGCGTCTGGCCGAACGCGTTGTTCGTCGCCGAGAGGAGCGTCGTCAAGCTTTCCTTCGCGAAAAGGAGGAAGAGCGCCTCCGCAAGGAGGAGGAAATTCGCTTGGCACAGGCTGCAGAAGAGCGTGCCGCTGCGGAGGCACGCCGCCTGGAGCGTGAGGCCGAAGACGAGAAGCGTCGCGCTCAGTACGAGAAGCAACGCGCCAAGGAAGAGGAGGCAGAGCGCAAAATCAAAGAGGACCGCGACCGCCTTGCCCGAGAGGTGGCTGTGGAGCGAGAGCGCAGCGAGAAAGAGCGCGACACCTGGCGTCCGCGTGGTGGCGACCGGCCCAGCGCCCCTGCCGGCGGAGCCGGAGAGTGGCGTCGTGCTGCACCTGCACCCAGCGATCGCAACGAACGCGGAGGAGATCGCACAGAGCGCGGAGGCGATCGTATTGAACGTGGAGGAGAACGCACAGAGCGCGGAGGCGAGCGTATCGAGCGTGGAGGGGATCGCATGGAGCGTGGAGGGGATCGCGGTGAGCGTGGAGGAGAACGCATGGATCGTGGAGGAGACCGAGACCGCAAGGACAACGAGGGAGCGGATTCATCGTGGCGTGTGCGACGAGAGCCCGACTCCCAGCGTTCTGCTGCACCCAAGGAGACCAGCGGCGCAACTCAGGCGCGGGATGACAAGTGGCGTCGTGGTGGAGATCGGGACCGTGAACGTGATCGTGACTTCCGCAACGACGGCCCACGTCGGGACAGAGATGATGATCGTGACCGCGGTGGCTTCCGTCGCAACGACGGACCCCGTCGCACCGATGAGCCACGTGGCGAGACCGGTGGCAACTGGCGCGACGCTCCGCGTCAGAGTGATCGGGACAACCGTCGTCCTGCTGGCGACAGGCGTGATGCCGGACGTGATGCCGGGCGTGATGGCCGTGACGGACGCGAAGTACGCGGAGATTTGCGCGGACCTGCTCCCAAGGAAGCCGGCAGTGGTGGCGGAAACTGGCGTAATGCTCCTGGACCTCGCGATGAAAAGCCTGCCCCCAAGCGAGACCAGCCCCAAGACAAGGGTGAGTAGTCTCAACGAGAAGTTGTATTTTTATTTAAAATAGCATTTCTTACAGAAAACAAAGCCGCCGATGATGGCGAATGGACCAGCGTGAAGCGTCGTTAATGTGTTCTCCCGTGTCCTGGCGTCCTAATACGTAGTTGTCCCGCATTTTCCGTATATACACAACATATTAATCTTAATACGTTTTTCATTTTATGCGACTTGTACTTTATTGGAATAGAGTCAAGTTTGGCTCCGTATATCACATCTACCCAATGCTTGTGCCAGAGTAGGTCGGCGCTCAGTTCGCTGCTCATTAAAGTACTTTCGAATAAAATAACCATGTTCTAAATAATCAAAAGAGCCCCTTGTTCATTGCTGTCAGGGGTTGCTTGGTAATTTGTAACACGTGCATTTTGCAATTAGATCATTAAGATCATTAAGATTGATCCAAATCTGAAATTTTGACATCCTGATTGTTCATATGACAGCTGTATATAGTCGTCAGATCTGGTCCGTTCTGACTTATAAATATACTAATGAATGGGAGGAAGACTATCCACAAAATTTGAGATTAAGATTTGCGTATAACAGTACGACACGGCTATATCGCATCTGCTGTTGATGCTGATCAAGATCAAGAACGTAATTCGTTGGAAATTCGTTAGTATAACTGTAATTCCCTTCAAGGGTATAATAAATTTACATAAATATATAGGTTTTATGATTAATTTTACATTTTTTGTAAAGTTGACGAAAGGTATCGATGTTTGTAAAAATTTTGAATACATCGATGAATCGCCGCGATGTCTCCGCTACAGCGACAGTGAACCCAACATGGCTTTTTTAGGGCTGATCTGGCTACAAAAATCCTGGATTTAGAAGGTGCCTGCTAATTTGGCTATAAAAGGCACAATTGCACAACAATTGGTGTTTAAAATAAATCCTTGAGATAAATCCTAATATAATAATAATCATAAGCAGGAGTTGAACAGTAATTCAAGTATAATTTTTTGGCTAAAAAAAATAACTGATATTTTACTTTGCTATTTAGAAATCCGGCTTTTTCGGCTAGTTGGGTGGCCCTGCACTGGCGACCGATAGTCGGCAGCACTGTGCCGCGAAACAAGTCCACGTGAACATATTTTGGGCAGTGTGAATCACAAACTATGAGATAAACGGACCCAGGAGTTTTGCGGAGTGGCTTTGGGAAATACTAATTCGGGAGTGACTCGATCGTGATAGAAGGCAGCCGCCGGGTATTGGCCGTTTTAAGTGAATTTGGGAAGCTGTGCTTGTGTTGGTGCTGCAGACGCGGCGCTCAACATGTGAGGTTAAAGCAGACAGACAAACAGACGGCGGCAACGAATCGGAAAACACTTAATTAGTTCTCTCGTGCCGAGATTAAGCAGCAGCCGGGATCCGGTGCCGTGCACCACCTGCGCTTCCTAAAGGTAATAAATGGCGAGGAAATCTCGCTGCCACCGTTAATCCGCTGGGGTGCTTTCGTGGGCAGTGCAATGTAATTCGCAAGAAAGCGGGTCTGGCTGAGGCCCTCTAGCATTTCGTGTGCATCTGCCAGGTGTATTTCGGAGAAAAGGGCTTTATAAACAAACTGTTCGCGGTGTCTCGTGCGTTTGGGTCTGATATGTGATAGTGAAGATCAACGGAGGTGTTCAATTCAATTGTTGTTAAGCTCAAAAAAGCACATGGCGTGGCGGCGGCATTTACTCACACACACCCTCCTCGTGCGCGCACACATACACGTGGTCGGAGCCAACACATGTGCGACGCGCGTTTTCTTCTTCTGCCAGCAGTCGGTGTGTGTGCGCATGTTTGTTATTGTTGTCGGCAAGTGTTTTTTTTTTGTCTCAAGATAATTTACAATTCTAGATACATTTTAATATAGTCTAGGAACGACTCGGTTTGTTTCAGATCAGTTTGTCAGTCGGCGTGTTGCCAGGTTTTCGTGGTGGTGAATGTGTGGACGGGTGAGGGGGGAACTGCATGTTGCTTTCTCCTCCCAACGTGCCACGCAGTGTGGCCGCTCCGAGCCATTTAATACTTTATTTTGTTTATAAATATTAAACGAAATAATCGTTCGCTAGGAGTTTTATCATACAAAGCATGTTTGACTTCCTACTAAAACAAAATTTAAAATGGAAAACAAAACTTACAGCTGCTTAATTTGCATAATAAAAGGGTTAATGGCAATATTATCAACTCTTTTAAATCACAGACTTCGGCTCTCTGATAATTAATTTAATTAAAAAAAGTTATTTGCTCTAAAAATATCACATTTGATTAATATTTAGCATACATACATATATTTTATATTTAATTTTTTACTGGAATTAAATTGTAAATTTTAAACTGATTTGTATCTGCTCTGAGGATACTGTGGCAACACTGGTGCCACGCTGTTTGTAAACCATGCTTTGCAATGTTAGCGTTGCCCAATATGGTGCAAACTTTGGCGCCAAATTCAAAGTGCGATAAAAATATTGCCTTGCATTCGCTTGGCTATTTATTCAATGTAAATTGTTGAAACAATGTTAATCTAGTTGTTGGTCTTCTTCGGGTACTTTCTCTGCTTCTTTCGACGCGGAACGCGTCGTGGTTCTAGGAGATCGTACTTGTCACGCATCGTTCCTAAAATTGGATCACGGTTCTGCACGAGGTCTGTCATTTGCTGCTCCACAATGTCAGCCATAGCGTCCGGCAGCTCGACGAACGACTCCACGAAAATGTTCTTGGCCGCCAGATCCTTCATCTGCTGTTGCAACTGGCTGTTGGTGCCAGTCAGCATAAAGTAGCCCGAGTTGCCAAAGAACTTTGGCGGCACCGGTCCTGAATCTTCGACCAGTCTACCTGGGGTGGACCAGTCCATTTTCGGGTACAAGCCACATTCTGTTTCGTCGCCAATAGGATATATCTCCTCCAGATCCTTCCATATTTGGTCCAATTCCGCCTTATCGATGGTGACCAATAAATCCGATGTAGAGTTTTGTTCTTGGAAATGGCTTGGACAACCATTTCCCAACTTGCAGGCTTTGCGAGTTCTTTTTGAGGTTCCATTACGATGATGCGCTGCTTTCTTTTTTACCAATTGATCAGTAGATGTGACAGGTTTATCTTTCTCTTCTTCCGACGGCGACACAAGCGGAGGCCCGTTTGCCAGATGGCTGTCTATAATAACGCTGCTTTCTAGATGGTCAGACTTTTTTTCCCACTCAACCTCAGGGGACAAGCCACCTTTGGGTACTGCTTTATCACTAGAAGGAAATATCTCGTGCAGATCCTTCCATATTTGATCCAATTCCGCCTTATCGATGGTGCCCAATAAATCCGATGTAGAGTTTTGTTCTTGGAAATGGCTTGGATAACCATTTCCCAACTCACAGGCTTTGCGAGTTCCTTTTGAGGTTCTATTACGATGATGCGCTGCTTTCTTTTTTACCAATTGATCAGTAGATGTGACAGGTTTATCTTTCTCTTCTTCCGACGGCGACACAAGCGGAGGCCCGTTTGCCAGATGGCTGTCTATAATAACGCTGCTTTCTAGATGGTCAGACTTCTTTTCCCACTCAACCTCAGGGGACAAGCCACCCTGGGGTGCTGCTTTATCAGTAGAAGGAAATATCTCGTGGAGATCCTTCCATATTTGATCCAATTCCGCCTCATCGATGATGCCTAATAAATTCGATGTAGAGTACTGTTCTTCGTCTGTATCCAATGCAATTCCCAACTCACAGACATTACCAGTTCTTTCTGTGGTTCCACCACGTTGATGGGGTGCTTTCTTCTTCATCAAATTTTGTGATATGATAGCTTTATCTTCCTCTTCCTCCGACGGTGACACAAGCGTGTTGCAGCCCTCTATATTACCAGACTGATTTTCCCACTCAACATCCGGGGATAGGCCACCTTTGGCTACTGCTCCGTCACTAGGAGGAAATATCTCTTGCAGTTCCTTCAACAATTGTTCCAAACCGTCCGCATGGATATCTAATAAATCCGAGGTACAGTTTTGTTCTTTCTCTTTATCCACGCCATTTTCCAGCTTCCAGGCATTGCCAGTTCCTCTTGAGGTTAGACGACGATGATAGGCTGCTTTCATCTTTACCAACTTATAACTGCTCTTTAGACTTGCGGGCTGCTTGACCCAGTCAACATTCCGGGACAAGCCACCTTTTGTTACGTCTTCGTCGCTAGAAGGAAATACCTCGTCCAGATCATTCCATATTTGATCCAACAATTTATTCTCATTGATGGTGCCTACTGATTTCGATGAAGAGTATTGTTCTTCGTCCTTATCCAAAGCATTTCCCAGTTCCCCAACACTTTGAGTTCCTTTTGGGTTTCGACCACGTTTATGGGCTGCTTTCTTCTTTACCAACTTATCACTTGATGTCATGGCTACCTCCTTCTCTTCCTCCGACGGCGCCACAAGGGGAGGCCGGTTAATGTGCTTAGCCAGGTTCTCGTCTATAATGACCCTGCTCTCTAGATTACCGGCCTTCTCTCCCGGATGGCTCGTCTGCTCCTCTTTAGCGACATTCTTCTTAACGGTGGCCCTTTTGCGCTGTCGTCTTGTCTTTACCTTCCTGGGCATTATTTTCCGTCCTTATTTAAATTTTGGTTCCAGATTTAAAATATTCAGAATGCTTTCCACTGACAGATGGTAGTTGTCGTCTTTGATGTGAAAATTAAGGCAATGCAGCCTTGATCTTTGTGGAAGTCTTCAAATTAATGCATGCTTATTTTCAGTTAATGCGGAATACCTAATTGGAGCGTAATGGACTCTCGAATGCTGAACGTATTCCAGGAAGATCCCTTCGAGGGAAGCTTTGCTAAATATGAAACTGAACCTGACTTCTGGTCACCAAATAATGAGTAAGTGTAGTCTGTTCTTGACCGTGAGAAAGAAGAAACTTATGCTGTACTGCCATCTCCCCAGTCTTGAACTGACAGACACACTTAACGGCATTCTGCCCATCGCGCCCACAGACGAATCTCTGCTCACACCCAGCAGGGAGGAGGATTTGCAGAACAGAGAGAACCTGGTAGGTTTGGCACAAGAAGCGTTCGTGTGGTCGGTCTTAGGTTCTATAAGTATCGATTCTTTGAACAGCTGATCTACAGTGACTTTGTGGAGCAGCAGCTGGACGGCAAGGATGCCAACCTGCTCAATGCCAAGGTCTACAGTGAGGTGGAGGCGGTCTACGATCAACATCGCCAAATTAGCGCCCTCGTGGATTACGACCGAGATGATGACATCCACGACGAGCATGACGTGCAGAGCCAGTGCAGTAACTCCACATTTCGCACGCGCACGGACAGTTCCTCCATTGGTGACTACGAGTCTCATTCTAGCGATTACGAGGATGAGTACGATGACGATGTCGACGTGGCCGTGATCAATGGCACAGCCCCTAGCTTACACCAAACTATCATTAGTGAGCGCAAGATTCGCACCCTGAGCACCAATACCATTACCTCAGAGACTGACGCTTTCGGTCTTAATATTGATGTAAATAACTTTGACTTGGCTGATTTTATCACAAAAGATGACTTCGCCGAGAACCTCAATGCTTGTCGCATAAAAGAGGCGATAAAAACGCAAGCACCAGCTGGACACATTACTGAGACAGTCAGAGCCACAGCTCCTGCTTCTGCTCCCGCTCCTTCTTCCACTTCTTCACCCATTCGTCCCCTAAAAGTTGTGGTACCAAGGCCCACAACAATCCCCTCCAAGTTTCCCAACTCTGATGACGATGACTCCGACTCGATCATCGATGTCGAAACTGTGGATGTCATCGATGTAGACGAAAGCTTATGGGCAACTGGGAAAGCCACAGATGATTTGTGCTTCGTGGACAACGTTAAGGCCGATCCATCTTGGTGTCCCAAGACCAACAAGAAGCCGTCCGTCGCACCTGTCAAGGAGGTGAGTACTAACCCTAATAAACTATAAGATAACACAGCTAACTATATATCTCTTATCCACGCAGCATAAACCAGCACCGCAGCAGGAAGAAGTTCCGGTTATAGTTGCGAGCAAGCCCAAGACAGCAGCAAACATATGCCTGGTGCCAAACAAGAAGCAATGCGACTTTCTTAAAAGAAAGGTTGGTTCCTCCGTTACAAGCAAGTCAAGCAAGTTGGCAGCCAAAAAAGGGCACGATGCCACAAAAAATATGACCAACAAACACCCGGCAGTAAGGCAAGTTCAAGGCAAGGGACTGGGCTCGGGTGGAAAGAACTTGTCGCTGCTGAAGCAGGAGAGGGAAGCTGCTGCAGCAGTAGAAGCGGCTGTACCAACTTCTCCCACAATTGAGCCATCGCCAACGGCCACACCCATGCCGTCTACGGCAACAGCTACAAAGCGAAAACTCAACCTGGAGGAGTACAAACAGCGCCGTTGTGGCGGTGGTGTGGCTACGCCCAAGGTGAAACCAGCCCCACCCAAGCAGCCAAAGCTGGAAGCCTCTTCACCTCCGCCTATCCCTGCTGTGAAAACAACGCCATCGCCCCAGAAAGCTGTTATAGCCAACATAGTAAACAGTCTAAAGTGCCCCAGCAAAGAGGCCAACGCCGTGCCCATGGACCCAATTACCGTGGCCAAGAACAAGGTGTTGCGCATGCTAGAGATGAAGCGCGCTCAGCAACTAAAGATCATCGATTCACGTGTGTCAGCGAAGGTGCCGCGCGTAACGAAGCTGCCACCACTCAAGGATATTGTCAAGGATACTTACTGCATGGAGGTGGATCCAGATCCGACTCCTGCTCAGGCGAGCAACAAACTCCACCCAGACTACGAGGAGATCATCATAGTTTCGGTCAGTTTAAACACGGACATAACGATACCACCGAATCAGTTGAGCAAGGCCTCGCCGCGCTCGTTGTTGAAGTCGTCGGTCCTGTTGTACAATATATCGAACGGGCAAGACGCTAACAAGAACATGAGCAACTCCCTGATAGCTAGTATACAAAGCGAGGTGGTTAGGCAAACCAGCTGCACAGCTCTCGCCTCCTTGTCGCAAAATGCTGCCGCGAAGACTTCAACTGATAAAAATATTCAGCATGGCGAGGACATGGTCATCATGCACTTGCCCAAGGATCGGGTGCGCAAGACTCTTGTGAGCATGGCCACCCAAACAGATCTGCAGCCCGAGTTCCCGCTCCTGGCGCTCCCAACTGTGAGAAAGTCTCGCGAGCGAACGCGACGCAATTATCGGAAGCGACGGTGCCATAGATCGGCTTCGGGCTCAAACGGATCCAGTTCCTCGGGAGGCTCCTACACGGACGGCAGCAGCTTGGCGAGCTCCCGGTCTCGGTCCAATTCCATTGAGCAACTGGGTGACCTGGAGGCAGCCGCCACTGGTGGTGGAAGCAGTATTGGCCACGGCGGTTATTCCTCGCGTAGCACGCATCGCCACCGCAGCTCGGTGAGCTCTTCATCGTACTCAGAGGCAGGGAAGTACGAGCGCCGGCAACGTCGCACTAGTTACAACAAGCGACGTTCTAAAAACCGAAAACGAAGCTCCTTTTCCACCTCCGGATCTGCCTCCGAGAATAGCGATCGCGAGCGCAGTCGCAGCCCGCATCGCAGAGTACAGCGCTCGCGCTCTCGCTCCAGGTCTGACACACGCTGCCAAAATAATAATAGACGCGGATACACGGACCGCAACGTATCACAACCGGCTGTTGAAGAGCGCCGCATCGTCTACGTGGGTCGCATTGAGCAGGAGACAACCAAGGAGCTGCTTCGGCGAAAATTTCTGCCTTACGGCAGCATCAAGCAGATAACAATACACTACAAAGAGAATGGGTAAGCAGATTCAAAGTCAATTAAATGTTTTATTCAAGCCTACAGTTGGCGTTCATTTCATTTTTTAGAATGAAGTACGGCTTTGTTACGTACGAGAGAGCGCAGGACGCATTCACGGCCATAGACACGAGTCCCAGGGACCCGCAAATCAACATGTATGATATTAGCTTCGGTGGCAGGCGCGCCTTCTGCCGTGCTTCCTACGCTGACTTGGGTGAGTTCATAGCAAGCGTAGTATGTTCTTTTTGTTCTAATTTCATCTATTGCTATCCCTATTAGATAACGCTGGCATCAACAACTACCACACGTATGTGTTTCCCCAGGAGACCTCAGCTCCGAAGGTACAGGAAGAAGATTCCTTCGAAGCTTTGCTGCGGAAAGTAAAGGCGAAGCTAAATGCTGGCAAGCCTGCACTCTCCGAGGCAGCACCTGCTGCTTCGGAGGCACAGCCTGTACTCCAGAGTCAGGACCAGCAATGACATATTGGCAGAAAAAGGCTAACACTCGTACTTTGTCATATATATATTCTGAGAATGTGAGAATGTGTCCTCTACTACCTACTTGTATCTTTCTTCATAATTAGTAGACCAATCCCCGAAGTTTCTAGCTGTACAACTGAAAAGCCTGATTATGATTCATAACTTATCATATTAACTAGTTGACAGCGACAGCAATTTACACACTAGGATAAATTTAGTTACCGAAAATGAAAACAAAAACAAAACGGAAGCAACAAGATATGGAAACAAAAATGGAATTGTGATAACCGCGTAATGCATACAAAGTCATTTATTGCATGTAAGTTAGCAGAAGATCCATAGAAATAGTTAAACCAATCAGATTAGAGCTTCGTAACAATCTTTCAAACCACCAAACCAATGGAACTGAATACAGAAACAGCCACCCAGCCCACTATAATAGCAGTAACAACAACGAAACAGGTAACAAGGACGGACAAGCCGTACATATTGAAAATAACGCAAAGAAAAATGCAAATAAAATACTTGATAGAGAGCAAGGAACGCGCATGCAGCATGTGTCGGCCACGAATTAAACTGTTGATAACTAAACTTTGATATTAGTTTGTAAAGAGAATATTTTGTACGTACGTTTAATTTAATCATTGAATAGCAACCAACCAACCAACCATCAACCACAAAAGCTGCACTTAAACTAGCCTCTTACTACTTATGCTTAGAATCCGGCAACACAGACTGATAAACAGATCAGTTGAGTTTTTTTCGTTTTATTAGAATTGTTTGAAAATAGTCCAAGTAATGCCACTTGGACCGACATTGCGTAAAGCCCGTTATTATTTTAGGAACTATACGCTTTCGCTTTAGATACAATTATTCAGCAAATGAGTTTAAACAATGCCGAAGAACACTATGAAAGACGCAACTATTTGTAACTTAGGCGCAAAGAAAACGTATTTTTAGTATCAACCACAAATTGTTCTATAATTTCTTTTGTACTCTCCTCGTTTTGATAATTTAATAAACCTTGCTAGTTTCAGAAAATGAATCAACATTGGGTTTTATTGAAGCGTATGAATCATAGATAGAAAGAGTCTACATATGATTATTCCTGGTAAGAACTTTAAACTGTAACTTTAACCATTTATTATTAATTAAAAAAGAACTCAGAAAAGCTTGAATCCATTTAAAATTCGGTCATTTTGCAAACGGCAAGAGTCTACAAACTTCGACTTCCCGAAGTACGTTTTTTTTCTTGTTATTCATGATTTTTCTCCCTTTGAATTATTATTTTCGAATATGCAAATTTCGGGAACTGCAATACATGAATTAATTAGGTCCGAAATATATGCTTCGACTGTTGTTCGCTATTTTTTTGTAAATAATTTTACTGAAGAAGCAATCAACTGAAAAGTTTCCCCGTTCGGATGAAAAGGATATATGCGAACTGCATCTATTGCTGCATTTGAGGGTTCCCGCAACAATGACAGCAGGCACGAAGACCGCAACAATGGTTGGGGATTGGATCAAGCCAGTCGTCTATCAGGTCCGTCATGTGATTGATTCAGATTGCTCGTCCTTTGGGGCCATGGGCCGGCAACCTTTGTAAGCGCTTTGTCGTGGTTTTGCGAATGAAGGGGCGATTGCCCCGACGATGAGGTCTTTAGTGGCCACAGCAGACAAATAACGAGAGTCAATGGTGATGGCGGCGTCATTACACAACTCTTGTCAAGTAAAGTCGCTCGTTTCGGGATAATTAAATGGGGTGTGTCTGTTTTCGCAGAGCCCTGGTTAATCGCCGACTTCTAGGTCAGTCTAATTGGCATCAGGCAACATTAATACCTTTCCACGATGTCTATCAGCAACACGTGGTGGAGGCCTGTTAAGCGCTTAGTTTCTGCCAATTATTGTGTGTAATTTACTAACTTTTCCAGAGCAACAATATTTTTGTTGGCAAAAGGCAATTAATTAAAACACAATGTTTACTGTAAAGCATATGCTGTTATTGTTAAGCTGGTAAACAGGGAAAACAACTAAAACACGTACCCGCCCCGTGGGACGTAGGATGTGCAGGACTCGCAATAAAGGCAGACGGGGAAGAACTATGTCGACACAATGCGATTGTGACAGCCTTTGTCTGTGAAAGGGAAAAACAGTAAAACTGAATTTCAAGGATCTGTGCTGTGAGCTCCTCTGCCTCTCTGTCTGTCTGTCTGTTTGTCGATGCCATCTTATGGATGAAAAGTGTCACTTGCAAACGCTTTCAAGCTACGTAAACAACAAGCGGCATATCAGAAACAGTCGACATTTGAGTTCTTACCCTGGGTAGTGAAGGGACTAAGCAAATAATTGACGGTTTAAAGTTAGTTGAATGGCGGTGGGATTCATTTGTTGTTATTTTTATTATGGTTATTACTCTGAACTTTCCTATCTCGTTATTTGCTGTTACGAGCACCAGATGGAAGTAGAAATTTTAATGATAATAAGTTTAAGTAGAACTTGCTTGCAACTTTCAGTTTCTTCAAGGTATCCCAGCCTTGTTATTGGATAATTATTTGCCAAGAAGTCAACTCGAGCTTGCATTTTTGCTTCTAATGAACCCTCCCTGAAAATAGTTCGCTTGTAACTTATTTGAAATTCCCGCTGCTGGGTTGCCAGTGGGGAATGACCAGTACAAGCGGTGCAATTGACACATCCTCCTCCTCCTGGGAGTTGGTTAAAGAATTTGTGTAAAATTGAGAGCCTGGCTAGCGACAGTTACACTTGAAGTGCTTGCCCTCGACTTCGACTCCATCCGCAGCACCTGCGCCTGCGCTAGTCCCACCGTCATTTTGGCCCAATCGTATGGCCAAACTGTGTTGTGGTTTCAGTTCGGCTTTGGGCACTCAACAGTGCGGCGGTTTCTCCTCGCAAGGCGCTTCTGTTTGGGCAGCGAAGCCACACTGGAGTGCGAAGTCCCAGAAGTGAGAATCGGTCGGCGCCTGTCGTCGGAGCAGTGCGAATAAATATCACTTAGGAACACGAGCAGAGATCCTAGAGCGAGGTAATGCGTGATGCGGATGTGTCCCCTCGCATGCTGAATTGACTTAAATAACCCGGCACGTTATCCACGGTAGGATTCGGCCTCCAAAAGGTAGGCGATGCGTCCGTAGGCAAAGTGCTTAATTGAATACCCTCGTTCGACGCCACGTAACAACACATAGTATGAGTGATTTATGGGCCAGTCCAAAACGCAGAGCATTAATCAGGCCGCACACACTAAAATAACGTGGACGCCGACGAAAAGGGGCCTCAGTCCCCAAGCCATGCCTTCGGGTGTGTGTGCTCTGATAAATGCCGGGCATTAGTTAAAACTTGAACAAAATGTGGTCCGTTTTTGGACCAGAGATGCTTGTCGGTATTCATGGCTCTAGGCCTTGGAGGCGGCGCGACGATTTCGGGCTCACGAGGACCAGAAATGAGAATGGAAAACTCATTTCCCGTCGTCGCCAAGGCAACGCAAATTGAATATGGTTCGTTTGGGCTGCGATTTTGCGTTTGCTTAGCCCTAAACAGGATATTGTTTTTAGGACGTTGCCGCCTCCCAGCCAACGAAAAGGGAAATTAGCATTTTAGGCGGATTTGTTTGGCGGTTAAGAAGCGGTCTTGCCACGTCCGCTCAGTCGTTTGATGTCCGTCCATGCAGGAGCCCCCGTGCCGCCGTCCGCCTGGCTCCACTTGCGTCTGACAGGTTAATTAGGCCCTCGGAGCAGTTATGGAGCCCGAAAACAGTCCCACTCCACCTGGCCAGCGATTCATGAATCCCAGCCAGCGCCCCGCACGTGACCAATGGAGGTGAACGTGCTCCAGGAGCTAACCGGGCAATCGGCCATCTGTCCCGAACGAATGAGAAACGTTTTATGACAAATATTTATATTGAATTTGATTGGTTTTTGTTTCGGTTCGATTTGATGATAGCACACGCTCCGAATTTGTCCAATAACTCCCCGTGGCATTAAACGAGGGGGCTTTGGATAAAAACCAAACACAATGGCCACAGCCACAAAAAAATGCTGGGCATGCATAAATCAACCGGTGTTGCCACCGATATGTGACTAGTTCAACCCATATAAGTAGGCTTTAAATATTTCAGCTGCCAAACCCATTGCGAAAATGGGAATTTTTAAATGAAAATGAGAGTCTTGGAATAAAAATAATGTTTAAAAAACCATTAAATTTTAGAGTATACAATTAAACAAAATTCCGGCTATACAGCCTTGTAATTAATGAGAAACGGGAACTTTCTGTTACTGAATAAATTGTCATTATCCAACTGATTAACTGCTTTAATGTATAATCTACTGTTGTTGTCGGAGGTTCGCGTTGCTTTCCAACGAGGATGAAAATTGCTGTGGTCGCAACTGTTGCACAAACTCCTGCACATATCCTCTTGGCCTGCCACTAATTAGCATACAGCGGACGACAAGGCCACGCGCAAACCCGGCACAGTGATTCAACGGAATGTGTGGGAACCCGGAGACTTGATAATTATTAAGGCCAATTAGCCTTATCCAACACACGCTGAGATAAGTCCGTGGCAACAGCGAGTCCCTGCATCAAACAGCTCATTAGGTTATGCAAAGAAGTGCGTATGCGTGGGCTGGCAATCAATTAAACTGATTGCCTCACTGCAGTGCCGGAAATTGGCCAATTAATGAAGTGATTGCGGGGCTCTTACTTGTCCCTCGACACATTCAATTGTATAGAATTGCTGCAAAGCCTAATGTAAATCCTCTGTAGGGAAATTTACAGTTTGCATTTCCAGCTAAATGTATCGTAATGTATTAGATTAAGAGCCTAACTAAAATAAACAAAATAAGTGTGTTTATGTAATTGAGTTTCAACTAGTTACTTAGTAATGCTTTTCTGGCTGAATGTTGTTAAAGCTAGTGTATTAAGTTCGTCGTACAGCTCCATTCTATACATTCAATTATAAAGAATTCCTGTAAAGCATAATGTAAATCCTCTATTGGGAAATTTACAGTTTGCATTTCCAGCTAAATGTATCGTAATGTATTAGATTAAGAGCCTAACTAAAGTAAACAAAATAAGTGTGTTGAAATGAACTCATCTAAATGAGTTTCAACTAGTTACTTGGTAAGTCATTTCTGTGGAAATGTTGTCAAAGCTTATGTATTAAGTTTGTAGTAAAGCTGCTATTTTATTACGTCCAAAGGTAACTTCTAGAACTCGTTTAATTAGCTTTAACATCTGAATTAAATGAAATTGTTTTCGATGATGATTCCCCATCGAGGCAGGAGCGAGCATATTGACATATCGCTTACAATCTCACAATGTATACAGAAACACTTAGTTACCTGAAGCTGTGTATTTTCAGTCTGTTTGCCTTTTGCCTTCGACTTAAGCTAAGGCTTTGAGCTCTTGACTGCTGGCTTCCAAACACTTGTTTGCCCAAGTCGCAGGCCAAGGGAAAGGGCATGTTTACCCTGCCCGAGTGCCATCTCGTGCTCAACTTCATCTTTAAAACGCGCCCACGTCCTGGGTATACACTAGCAGCCAAAAATAGAAAATACTTTCTTATTGAAATGTCTTTTCCAGAGAAATAATAATATTACTGATAAAAATCTGTTTTTAATTATAGTTTATTTGAAGGACAATTTGAATTACCAGAATATAAAGTTTATGGAGCTACTTTTAAATAAGTTTGAAGTTTAATGTTATTGTTTTGCTCTGCAAAGCAAACACAAAGACCATACTCTCCTCTAATTGCTCTTTCCTTGTGCATTGTGACTTACTTAACCCCAAAGGTATTCGTGTACGTGGCAGCTTTAAAATTCTCCATTTGGAAATGGACAGTTTCCTGCTCTTGTTTGACAGCATAAATAATGAAAACTTTAAGCCCACAGAGTCCGGCACTCGCATTGCCAAGAGCTCTGGAAAGTTTTGCTGTTTGCCATCGCGCCGAACAAGGCAGAATTGCAGTTTCCTCTTTCTGTGTTGACTCTGTGAAAATTGCTCTCGAGCGGTGCCCCGTTTTTACCCATTTCTATGGCTTCTATTTATGTTGCTCTTCAGTTTGCATTTTCCAGATGCGGATTCCTTTATAACGCTCTGCACGTAGCATCTAATTGGCAGCAAAAAAAGTCATGCGACGCCCTCAAGAATTGCAATTGCCAAGGTCAAATGGTAGGATTAAAATCAAGAAATAATATAGTTGAAAAAGTTGAAAGAAAGTGGATAATATCAGTCTTGCAAGGAACTTAAGTATGGTAGCTCTTATGTTCTTGCTAGGATTGAAATGAAAGATAAACTATCCAAGCGCAGCACACAATTCCTGGCCTAAAACACTATAACAAAAATATATTTTAGTTAAGCATAAACCATAAACAATTGCGTGGCCGGTAGCGCTCTCTTAGGAGTCCTGCCAGGTCACCTTTTCTGGTCTTGCGGCCAGTGGCAACTTCCTCCCTCCTGCAGACAATAAACTGCGGACTCTGCCCGCCACGAAGCAAACAAACCTTTTTTATGGGCCTGTTGTTATTATGTTATCACCCACGAACCGCGTGGCATGGTGCCTGGAGCCGGGGGCTGTTGTTGGCTGGAGGTGCTCGGAGCGAGGTGCCAACGCTTATCATAACATATGCAATAATAATCCACTGCCATCTGGCCCAGCCAACAGCCACGGCCACAAAGGACGACATAAAGTTTGATAATAAAGGCGAAATGTGGCCGCAGAATCGGCCGGCGGCTCGCCGCCTCTGTTGCCCCCAGAAAAGTTTAGTGTGTTTTCCCCAACCTCGCCAATAATAACCCGAGCTCATCCCCATCCTCGGCTACATCCACATGGAGGCATATGCCAGCCGGAGGTCCCAGTGATTGGCATTTATGAGTCATGGCTGTCCGCTTGACTAGCAGGCCCATTAGGGGCAATTATTGATGTGGGCCCAGTGTATCGGTAACCGAGACTGGGCGGAAACCCCATCCAGGACTCTCTGGCGCCCAAAAGGGATCCGAAAAAGGGAGAGGCATTTGCTTCTGCAATGGGGTGCTTGTCTAACTAAAGTGTGTGAATAAACTTTTCTTCTGGCTCAAAAGCACACGGCCTATCAGCCGTGGATGGTTTAAAGGCAAAATCAGGACATTATAGGACATTAAAATGTAAATTTACGGAGAAAACGAGAAAGAAAGCTAACTTCGGCACGCCGAAGTTTGTATATTGGATCATTATAAATTAATACAATTTGATCGAATGAAAAGTGTTTTACAAGAATTATACATTTATACATATAAAAATTCGAATTTAACATTTACGTATACGTAATATTTCCCGAACATTTATATGGCGGCTATATGATATAGTAGTCCGATTTACATTAAATTTAAAACGAAATTCTTAAAAGATACAAAATGGCCATGTTTCATTTTATATGAAAATTGACCAAGTAATCATATTTTTTTCTGAAAATTTAGCGATCGTTCCTATGGCAGCTATATGATATAATCATCCGATTCGGCCGGCCCGTTCCGACTTATATAGGAGTGAGAGCATATAAAAGACTATCTGCAAAGTTTCATTCATCCCCATCCAATTTGCCCAAAACTTGCTAGCAAATTGCCCGTCTTTTTGATTTGGGGTAACAGTCTAAGCAGCAGGAGGTGACTGAAAACGGTTATAAACTGTTATACAACATTTTCTCGCCAGCGAATTGATTGTATAGCATACTTTTGGGATGTACTGTAGCATTCTTTTAGGCAGTGCTAAACTGCTTAAATTAATTATTTGGATTTATACCAATTTCTTGCCTACAAGAACAACAATTATATGACAACTGTTGATGCTGATCAAGAATATATATACTTTATAGGGTCGGAAATGCCTTCACTGCGTTGCAAACTTCTGACTAAAATTATAATACCCTGCAAGGGTATAAATATAAAAAGATCCATGTTTGAAATTGTCATAACTTTGCCAAAAATTCATTAATTTTAAATCGGAAAACGTTATTATGTTAGTTTTTATAAGGTTAATAAATCTGCATACTGAATTTTAACTTTTAAAAAATTCAAATTGTTGTCAATTTTTGACAATTTTAACGATGTAACCCCTTACATTTTTTTCAAAAAATGGGTCAAATTTTTTTTCTTTCCGGACATGGCTAGATCGATTCGGCTGTCGATACTGATCAAGAATATATATGGTTTATAGGGTCGGAAATGTCTCCTTCACTTGCAAACTTCTGACTGAAATTATAATACCCTACAAGGGTACAATGAAGTCAACCAGGTTTGTAAACTCAATGGCGGCTGATGGATGGAATGGCTAAAATCAATTTCCTTGATTTACTGACGACTGCACTTGTATTGTTCAATTAAGTTTAAATTTGCAGTGCCATTTCATTTCCCGCAGGACAGAACACACACAAATGTCAATAACTGAAAATTAATTTGGTGCAATAAGCGAAATCCTGCATTAAAACGCGCACACAATGACTGCGCATTCGCTCGCTCGTGTATTTAATGCAATTGTGAAGATCCGCATGGGAAACAAAAAGTGTAATTAATGGCTTGTGTTAAACCCCAATCAGGGCTGAAGGGGAAGCCCAAAGAAAGCAGGTCCTTTGAGCTGACAAAATGGCAAAAAACGGTGGTAGCCAAATGGTACAAGAACTTTTCGCAAATTACTTCGCGAGAGACAGCTCAGCTCAGAAGCCTTGGTGCTCCACTATCTACGTGTTTTTTTTGTTGTATTTATCCATCGTAAACCCCACATCCTTTTTGGCTGGTCCTGTGTGCGAGAGTAAAAACTTTGTGTAACCAACTTGTGGTCTTGGCTCCGGCGACAAGCCCTTCCCACCGACGGTCAGATCCGGCTTCAGTCCTTCAGTCCCAGTTCATGCATGCATAACTAATCCCCGGCATGTCCTGCAGCTGTAATGAAATGCTCTACACGCCGTTCTTACATCTCCATGTAAACCGCTCGGCTTCGTAGCTCATAGAGCGTTAATAGAACTGTAGGGTGAACACGGAGAATATATTTAATATACCTAGACTTTGCTAAGTATTCGAAATATATATTAAATAAGCTTAGCTATTTATAAGATCACATTTAAACATAGAAATAATTTCCATAAATATATGACTTCTCTCCGCCTTAATTGAGATGAAAAGTTATCCAGCGTATACCCTTAAATATTTTTTCACAGTGTACCCTTGGGTGTAACGCCTCCGTTGACATCTGGCCGGATGATGGTCCTTGATGCTTTGATGCTGTGACGCTGAGCTCGCAAGTGGCAGGATCTCCTGACTTACCGAGCGGCTGGCTGCGGCGATTATTAATGCAAAACAATTAGCGTGATGTGAAGCGCCTTTAACACTGCCACAGCCATTACGCAATTTGTCGTGGAGCTAATGGAATGGAATAAGGCAGTGAACAAATTTCGCAATCAATTTGCAATCCTGGCGGGCCAAAACGACCCTTAAATACGCCCAATTAATATTGCATAAAGCTTAAAAGGAATCCGACCGGATTCTCAAGAACATGCAAGGTATTGAAACTCTTAATTATGCAATTTCCTTTGAAACGAAATGATACAATCAAATCGTATGTGTTGTATTTAGAAAGTTTTAATTTTAACAGGTAAAACAGAGGCCTACCTTTCCCCATTTTTGTGTTTTTTTTTTGTACATTTTTGTTTGCTGGCTGTATGTTTATTTTTGCGTGTTAAAGAGTTCATGCAAGTGAGAACCTCATTACACACTCTCCGGTGTATGTAACAGGAGAGAGGGGAGAACTCTTAATGGGTTATTTCTGCTGGAGTTGGTTACACTTTTTGCAACATGGTCTAAAATTAATTTCAGTTATTTTATCCGGACATACCTCTGGTTTCCCACGTGTGTATAAAGTTTCCCCAGTCATGGATTGCTAACCAACACCCGTAATCTGGGCAACCATTTTTGAGGACCTTGTTGTTGTACAGCTCTGGCATTTCATATTCAGGGTAAAAATAGCTCTTCATTTGTTTTTGGCAGATAAGAACACATCATTCGAGTTTTTGGCACAATTTAAGCCCGGTTGCCAGTTGAAAAGCTTGTACAAACTGACGTTGCACTAGTATCGAATGGACCCAGTACTGGGAACTGCAATTTATTTGCCTGCTCTTTGTTTCAAATTCATTATAAAACCAAAGCGGATGAAATCAAAGCTCTGCCTTCAGGCTTAGGGGATTTGCAAGCTGTGAAATGCATTTTTAACTACAATTTCTAAAAGGAGACATGGCCCCGTCCTCAGAAATCTTATGCTCGGGAGTCCTTTCGAGGTAATAGCATCAAAATGGTTTAATTAGTGGCTAACAACAAACAGCAAATGATTATTGCTTCCAATGATTTCGAATTGATTTGCATAACAAGTCCAGACGATGGCAGAGTTCAGAGTTCGTAGAGTGACACCGCAGCTTTGCCGTTGCCATTAAATTACGTTTGAAACAGCAGTTTAATTCAATTAATTGAAAGCCCAAACGGCTCTTAATTAAATGCGGTGCTCCAAGAGGACGAAAGTTAAGGACTCCTTGGCCTTGGACTGGATTGGTCGGTCCGTCGGTGAATTCAAGACACCAAGACTGTGTGCCTCGTGAAGGACGCTGGCTAATGCAACGACTGGCTGAAATATGAGATTGAAATTGAAGGCAATATCGAAATTAATCTTAGAATTCCTCACTCAACCCGTACATGTTGGTAGTCCAGGCTGGCAGCTAGGCTTGAGGGCCCTTTTCCGACTGAATAGTCAAGGCGGAGGCAGAATGGAAATATTTAGACGCCTCTTTAAGGTCCTGGGAGGCCTGGGCGCATTGCCTATTCAATGAGTGCCCTAACCACATTGGATTATTGGTCTTGCTTCGCATAAGACAAACAATTTTGACTTTCTCGAATTTAAATAGCCTTTTAAGCGCCAGGCAGCGGCAGCGACGGCGGCGGCAACACAAGAATTGAATTTACAGAGTCCCGGAGCGACGAGGAATGTGCTGATTGTGTACATGTATTTCGGCAGAGATATTTCGCTTTTCTTTCTTTCTCGCACTTATATCTTTCTGAAGCATTATCAGCAGAATAAACAATGAAATTTTGTGTAAACAATGCGCACGGCCCTCAAAAGTATGCCACACGAAATGGCAGGGCGTCATTGCACAGGGGCGGAGTCAGAGGGAGAATCGCTCCAACTTTCTCACCTCGCAGGACTCGAAAAACACCTAGGCATGTATGTATATGTACAAACTCACACACGACTGTATGTGCATATATAGAAAATGTTTCCCAGAATCCTGGCTGACACATTTACGTGTTTTTTATTTAATATTTCCTATTATTGGATTTAGAATTTTGAAGGTTAACCTACGGCTATAATGAAAAACGTGTCTCTTTTGTCTAATCACTTACAGTAAAGCTAAAAGCGTGGGGTTTTTAATTTACGTTTAAAGATAGTTTATTAATATTGAATAGAGTCCTCCCATAAAGTTTGTTTTGCTTGTTTCTATCTCTTTGATTATTAAAGGTAAGTAAATGTATTCTTCTTTACTTCTTTATCGTCTTCAAGGATATGAAGCTTGTATATTCGATTCGGCTGTCGATACTGATCAAGAATATATATGGTTTATAGGGTCGGAAATGTCTCCTTCACTTGCAAACTTCTGACTGAAATTATAATACCCTACAAGGGTATAAATATAAAAAGATCCATGTTTGAAATTGTCATAACTTTGCGAAAAATGCATTAATTTTAAATCGGAAAACGTTCCTCTGTTAGTTTTTATAAGGTTAATAAATCTGCTTACTGAATCTTAACTTTTAAAAAATTCAAATTTTTGTCAATTTTTGACAATTTTAACGATGTAACCCCTTACATTTTTTTCAAAAAATGGGCCAAATTTTTTTTTCTTTCCGGACATGGCTAGATCGATTCGGCTGTCGATACTGATCAAGAATATATATGGTTTATAGGGTCGGAAATGTCTCCTTCACTTGCAAACTTCTGACTGAAATTATAATACCCTACAAGGGTACAATGAAGTCAACCAGGTTTGTAAACTCAATGGCGGCTGATGGATGGAATGGCTAAAATCAATTTCCTTGATTTACTGACGACTGCACTTGTATTGTTCAATTAAGTTTAAATTTGCAGTGCCATTTCATTTCCCGCAGGACAGAACACACACAAATGTCAATAACTGAAAATTAATTTGGTGCAATAAGCGAAATCCTGCATTAAAACGCGCACACAATGACTGCGCATTCGCTCGCTCGTGTATTTAATGCAATTGTAAAGATCCGCATGGGAAACAAAAAGTGTAATTAATGGCTTGTGTTAAACCCCAATCAGGGCTGAAGGGGAAGCCCAAAGAAAGCAGGTCCTTTGAGCTGACAAAATGGCAAAAAACGGTGGTAGCCAAATGGTACAAGAACTTTTCGCAAATTACTTCGCGAGAGACAGCTCAGCTCAGAAGCCTTGGTGCTCCACTATCTACGTGTTTTTTTTGTTGTATTTATCCATCGTAAACCCCACATCCTTTTTGGCTGGTCCTGTGTGCGAGAGTAAAAACTTTGTGTAACCAACTTGTGGTCTTGGCTCCGGCGACAAGCCCTTCCCACCGACGGTCAGATCCGGCTTCAGTCCTTCAGTCCCAGTTCATGCATGCATAACTAATCCCCGGCATGTCCTGCAGCTGTAATGAAATGCTCTACACGCCGTTCTTACATCTCCATGTAAACCGCTCGGCTTCGTAGCTCATAGAGCGTTAATAGAACTGTAGGGTGAACACGGAGAATATATTTAATATACCTAGACTTTGCTAAGTATTCGAAATATATATTAAATAAGCTTAGCTATTTATAAGATCACATTTAAACATAGAAATAATTTCCATAAATATATGACTTCTCTCCGCCTTAATTGAGATGAAAAGTTATCCAGCGTATACCCTTAAATATTTTTTCACAGTGTACCCTTGGGTGTAACGCCTCCGTTGACATCTGGCCGGATGATGGTCCTTGATGCTTTGATGCTGTGACGCTGAGCTCGCAAGTGGCAGGATCTCCTGACTTACAGAGCGGCTGGCTGCGGCGATTATTAATGCAAAACAATTAGCGTGATGTGAAGCGCCTTTAACACTGCCACAGCCATTACGCAATTTGTCGTGGAGCTAATGGAATGGAATAAGGCAGTGAACAAATTTCGCAATCAATTTGCAATCCTGGCGGGCCAAAACGACCCTTAAATACGCCCAATTAATATTGCATAAAGCTTAAAAGGAATCCGACCGGATTCTCAAGAACATGCAAGGTATTGAAACTCTTAATTATGCAATTTCCTTTGAAACGAAATGATACAATCAAATCGTATGTGTTGTATTTAGAAAGTTTTAATTTTAACAGGTAAAACAGAGGCCTACCTTTCCCCATTTTTGTTTTTTTTTTGTACATTTTTGTTTGCTGGCTGTATGTTTATTTTTGCGTGTTAAAGAGTTCATGCAAGTGAGAACCTCATTACACACTCTCCGGTGTATGTAACAGGAGAGAGGGGAGAACTCTTAATGGGTTATTTCTGCTGGAGTTGGTTACACTTTTTGCAACATGGTCTAAAATTAATTTCAGTTATTTTATCCGGACATACCTCTGGTTTCCCACGTGTGTATAAAGTTTCCCCAGTCATGGATTGCTAACCAACACCCGTAATCTGGGCAACCATTTTTGAGGACCTTGTTGTTGTACAGCTCTGGCATTTCATATTCAGGGTAAAAATAGCTCTTCATTTGTTTTTGGCAGATAAGAACACATCATTCGAGTTTTTGGCACAATTTAAGCCCGGTTGCCAGTTGAAAAGCTTGTACAAACTGACGTTGCACTAGTATCGAATGGACCCAGTACTGGGAACTGCAATTTATTTGCCTGCTCTTTGTTTCAAATTCATTATAAAACCAAAGCGGATGAAATCAAAGCTCTGCCTTCAGGCTTAGGGGATTTGCAAGCTGTGAAATGCATTTTTAACTACAATTTCTAAAAGGAGACATGGTCCCGTCCTCAGAAATCTTATGCTCGGGAGTCCTTTCGAGGTAATAGCATCAAAATGGTTTAATTAGTGGCTAACAACAAACAGCAAATGATTATTGCTTCCAATGATTTCGAATTGATTTGCATAACAAGTCCAGACGATGGCAGAGTTCAGAGTTCGTAGAGTGACACCGCAGCTTTGCCGTTGCCATTAAATTACGTTTGAAACAACAGTTTAATTCAATTAATTGAAAGCCCAAACGGCTCTTAATTAAATGTGGTGCTCCAGGAGGACGAAAAAGGACTCCTTGGCCTTGGACTGGATTGGTCGGTCCGTCGGTGAATTCAAGACGCCAAGACTGTGTGCCTCGTGAAGGACGCTGGCTAATGCAACGACTGGCTGAAATATGAGATTGAAATTGAAGGCAATATCGAAATTAATCTTAGAATTCCTCACTCAACCCGTACATGTTGGTAGTCCAGGCTGGCAGCTAGGCTTGAGGGCCCTTTTCCGACTGAATAGTCAAGGCGGAGGCAGAATGGAAATATTTAGACGCCTCTTTAAGGTCCTGGGAGGCCTGGGCGCATTGCCTATTCAATGAGTGCCCTAACCACATTGGATTATTGGTCTTGCTTCGCAAAGACAAACAATTTTGACTTTCTCGAATTTAAATAGCCTTTTAAGCGCCAGGCAGCGGCAGCGACGGCGGCGGCAACACAAAAATTGAATTTACAGAGTCCCGACGCGACGAGGAATGTGCTGATTGTGTACATGTATTTCGGCAGAGATATTTCGCTTTTCTTTCTTTCTCGCACTTATATCTTTCTGAAGCATTATCAGCAGAATAAACAATGAAATTTTGTGTAAACAATGCGCACGGCCCTCAAAAGTATGCCACGCGAAATGGCAGAGCGTCATTGCACAGGGGCGGAGTCAGAGGGAGAATCGCTCCAACTTTCTCACCTCGCAGGACTCGAAAAACACCTAGGCATGTATGTATATGTACAAACTCACACACGACTATATGTTTCCCAGAATCCTGGCTGACACATTTACGTGTTTTTTATTTAATATTTCCTATTATTGGATTTAGAATTTTGAAGGTTAACCTACGGCTATAATGAAAACCGTGTCTCTTTTGTCTAATCACTTACAGCAAAGCTAAAAGCCTGGGGTTTTTAATTTATGTTTAAAGATAGTTTGTTAATATTGAATACAGTCCTCCCATAAAGTTTGTTTTGTTTGTTTCTGTCTCTTTGAATATTAAAGGTAAGCAAATGTATTCTTCTTTACTTCTTTATCGTCTTCAAGGATATGAAGCTTGTATATTTGTAACAATGAAAAAGATGGCCAGTTTCAGTAAGACCTATTTTTCTCGATGTGTTAGCCGCAAAAGGTAAATCGCACACGCATTTACCTAAGCGTAAATGATAAGCTGCGAGGCATACGGCTGTAATTTTCTGGCGTTTTGGAATTAATTGACTTAAATTGAGGAGGCTTTCTCGAGAAAGAGCCCTGCCCCCAGCCGGATGCAGGCAAATTATCCGTGAGCTAGAGAGAGGGATGAGTGATGGCAACGCAATCCGTTTTGCGTCCAAGTGGGATGCGCCTCTTTGGCGCCCCGGAAAGTAGGCCAAGTAAATAGAGCCCCCGAATCATAATCGTAGCGAAAGTAATCATGATAATAAAGTGTAGCCAGCCAACTTGGCTAATTGGCGTTCATTCATAAGGGCCGCACAGATTTGGCCAACAGAGAGACATAGAGAGAGAGTGCTCTCTCCCCAGCGCCTGCGCCGCTTTCTCCCGTCCTTTCACTCTCTTTCTCTCGGCAATTGGTAAACAATGGTTGCATTCAAAACAGTTTCAGTTGCTCGCGGGCCGTGCCGAATAACGGTTGTTTGCGCAAGGGGCGACGCCATTTTTCAGCCGGGTCGCGAACCAGGCGAAAACGTAAATAACTGTAACAGTCGCCATTGCATATCTGTGTGTGAGTGTTATCTTGACAATCGCGTGACTTTTTGCCGGCGCCAGTGACACAAACATTTATACATGAATTTACATATGTACTTACATAGATATAACCATCAAGAAAGGTTCAAAGCGGCAATAACACCCCACCAACACACAGGTATGCATAGCACCGACACAGGGGCTGTGTGTGCGGGAGTGCGGCAGCAAAAATGTCTTGGCGTTTGTTGTGAGCCCAGCATTTTGGACCATTTACAAGGGGCGAATATTGCGAGTGCAATTTGAATGGGCCTGACACAACGCCACACATGCATGCTCCGCTGTGAGCAACGCCAATCGATAAATTCAAAGGACGCGAAGTGGTTGCCTTCTTTCGCCTCCCATTTCCTCAAGAATGTTATGAGATTTTCGCTAGCAAATATTTCCCGAGTGCGCTGCTGACTTAAGCAAATTTTCTGTGCTCTGGCGTGTACATATGAGCGAGTTTGTGTGTGCCACAGTGCTGCCCATCATCATCTTTGTGGGGCTAAAAAGAACAACACTTTCTAACAAAGGACAATCAACTGTGCAGAGACTCTTTTCTCAGAAATGTTGCGAATATTAGATTTTCATAAAAACTCCAATTCACAGTTAAACGAAAAATATTTCCTTGTTGCCTTAATATTCATTATTCAACATTTTTTTGTACCTTGTGTAATTAATTTTAAATAAATTATTAAATAGGCTATGAGGTACGGTTGCTGAGTTTGTGGCGCTTTCGAACAGAAAATAGTGGGGAATCTCATATAGACTTAAAGTTAAAAAAAATATCGAATTTTTAGTGTCTTCATAGAATCATATCACGGCCAAATAGCGAATGGTTGTGAAAAGTCATATATATTCTGATTCGTAATTATTATTAATATTATTTAATAGAAAAATTATAAACAATTCTAACAAAAAAAATTTTGTCAAATTTTTAAAATTTTATAAGGGGTTACATCATTAAAATTGTCAAAAATGCATAAAAATTAAATTTTTTAAATTCATGTACTCAATGCATAAATTGTTTAACCTAACGAAAACTAACACAGAAAAGTCTTTGGAATTAAAATTACTCTTTTTTCGGCTGAGTTATGAACAGTTTCCAGTTCGAATAACTCAGACTGCAAGGGTATATTTCGGCTACCCAAAGTATGCTTTCCTTCTTGTTAATGAATGCTTTATGATTCCTTACAATATATATTTTTTTACTATAAATAGAACAATACCAGATAAAAAGGACAAATAGAATTTCTTTTAATATTTTCCTACTGTGTGTTTTGTCGGCACTGACCGACTGAACTATTATTTTTGTTGCCCCATTGAGCGGGTGAGTGAAAAGGAAACAACCCGACACGAGATGTCAATGAACCCTGCTTCCTTTCGGCAGCATTGAATTTAGTTGTCAGCTTGATTCCTGAAGTGCTTTGGGGGTGGCTGCCCCGCTCTGTCGTCCTCTCGTCCTGCCCTCATCCCTAGCTGTTGCCTGTCGCTCCGGCAATGAGTTATCTATGGTAATATGACACCAACTCACATTTTGATTTGGATTATGCAAAAGAGGAGCAGGGCAGCGGCATTAAGACATTACAGCGGCTTGCTTACAAGCACTGAGTGTACACATAAATTAAATCGGAGCGCCGCCAACAACTCAGTTGAGCGGCCGTAAACATGAATCGCGCGGCGGCTCCATCGAGTCGCTTCAAATTATAGATTTTTCCTCTGCGACCCGACACGGAATAATGATGATGATGATGTCATCTGGTTTACTCTGGAACAGAGGAATCGGGTCCGTATTCACTCGAGTTAGCAATAAAGGGCACTCCGGCTCGCAATTAATTAAATTTGAAAGCGAATCCAATTGCGTGGATTATTGTTTTGTTTCGTCCTGGAAATTGTTCGCAGTCGGCAATGCGTAAACAAACAATCGCAGGACAAACAAATTGTAAACCAACTTTCGGTTTTTACCATAAACTCTGGCAAATATTTGATAAAGTTAACGTGAATTTCCACCTGGCAAAAGTTATGGTGAAAATCATGTATACACGTAACAGGGTCAGTGGCGAGGGGCCGTGCCTCGGCATGATGGGCCATCAAATTTTGAAATCATAAAACACACACAGGAAAAGCATAAACGCCCCACAGCACATACGCATAATGCAATCTAAATAATATTTGTTCTTTGAACTCGGGGACCGTAAACAGAAATCGCTATAAAATTCGCTCGTTTACGATGCCCTGGACCATTACACGGAGCTTATGGCACGACTGCTGTTTCCTCCTCTGCTCAAGGATTAGTGTTAATGTCCTGCGAAGAGCCCTGGTCAGGGTCTGGAATGAATTATGATTAAGTAATGTTAGGAGCAAGGGCGGTGCCATAAAGTTCTGCCACACACACACTCACACACGGCTGGGGCGTGGGAAAATCACTGTCTGGCGGCAGTCACTTTCACTTTCCCTGACACTGGGAACCTGTAAACACTTGTAATCCTTTAACCGGCTCCCAGCAAGCAGCGGTGCCATTTACCACAGATTACGACAACTTTTTCGCCCCTATTACTTAGAGGTTGTTTTTGGATTTTCCCTGCTTTTCTTATCGAATTAGAAGTGCAAATATGTGCGAAATAATTGGAATTATATAAGGATAATATCCTTTTTTGATTTTTTCTAGGTCTGTTCCTCGCCAATGATTTATTTATCCGGCAGCTTTGATTAAAGACCGATGGATATGGCTAGCTGTGGCTTTAATAAATGCACAAGAATGTGTTGGTAAAAGAAAGCGGGCAAACAACCAGTAAAAAGTCTTAATTAGTAAAGGTCCGTGTTCAAGAAAAGGATCTCTTTAAATAAATCAAAGTACTAATTATGCAAAAATACGTTGCTTATAAACCATATTTGCAATTAGGAATAAATTTATGTGTATTCCGTTGGCATCAAGAACAAAAGTTGATTGCTTTTTTAAACTTAAGCTACAGGGCCACGGAATTTTCTCATTAGAGGTGAATGAAGGGCGAAGGTGAAGAAAAAATAAAAAATGCAAATTTTCAAAGCTGATTTCTCGGTGTTTACTCTTGCCTTTGTCCAGCTGCTAATGAAGGGTTCAGGCTGAGGCTCAGGCTCAAGTTCGGATCCGGGATGGATGAATGGATGGATGGCTGGCAGGATTGATGGGCGCCTGCTGTCGCAGTCTTCCGAGGCGTCGTCCTTATTTCGAGCTTCGCCCTTGTTAGTTTTTGCGGCGAGTTGTCGACTCACGCTCAGGGATCCAGTGGGACGAAAAACAAGAAAAGAATACGAAACAGCTTGGAGGCCGGCTGTTAATTAAGCATTCCTCTAATTGGAACCCGCAGCCACCCAGCCAGCCAACCAGAGGGGAAGGCGACTAAGCAGGATTTTGGCAGCGTTTTGATTGATTCAGCTGTCATTTGTTTTGACATTGTTGTCTAACTGGTCGATGTTCGATATTTGACAATTTTGTTTTTCGCCGTTAAGCCAACTCGTCAATTGATTAATGGCGAAGGCCTTGATTGTGAGGAAGCACCCGATATATAGACAGATCATCTTTCACAGTATATTCGGGGTTCTCTAATGTATTCATAACTCATTTGCTAATTGCCCGCACAGCAGGCCTCCCATTCCGGCCAGTCATTTGACCCATTTCGGTCTGCCTGTTCCCGCCTGCTTTGTTAATTAAGCAAAATCAATCGATGGGGCAGAGGCCTCAGCCTTAAATTCGGGCGCTTATTTTCGGCGGCCACTGTGGCGTGAAATGTGCAACTCTGGATGAGACGTGTGTGCGCACGGATTGCGGCCTCATCGTAATCTTGTCAGTCAGCCAGTCAGTCGTCAGTCTGCTGACTGGGACAGCCAGGACATTGGAAACGAGTCACAAAGGAGCTGGCGAAACGAAGACGCCTTCATGTGGAACCTAATGCAGCACCAGGCGCCATCTGAAAGCGGAATCCCTTTTCCTCGGTCTCGAACTCCCCTGAGATGAAAGATTGTTGGCCTGAGTGCGACAGCCATCTTACGGTGAAATCCGTTTAACGCTGCCCCCATATTCATAAATCCTGCATCCGCTCACGCTCAGCTTCGCGCCTAAAAGTATACGCATAGACACGAAGGGATATCCCTTTAATCCTTTCCCATCCTCTCACGCTGTTGTGCTTTTAAGGTCGCGTCGACATGTAAATTTAAGAGCTGCTTGTATAAGACGAAAAACACATAAAGCTCTTTACTTTGCCATACAGAAACTTTCTAAATCAAGTGTTTTTCAAATAATAACACTTTTTAGTTTGGTAAGATAATACTTTCACAAAGCTGAACCCTTAAATTATGTATAAAGTACCCCAGTTGGGTTCGTAACAGAAAACTATTTTCTAAAAACTAATTCGGATTTGTCATTCCAAAACTCAATTCATTTGCAAATACAAATTCATAAAGCAACTAAGTCCGACCAAAATAAAAACCCGAACATGGGAAAATAAAGGAGAACTTTACCCATGCACCTGTCAGCTTAAATACGTTTAACAACCCACAAAACATGAAAATTTATTACAAAATCTGATGTGGCGAAATGCTCCTATCTAAGTGGAATTTGCCTCGTCGGATAACGCATCCGTTCCCAATTTAGTATCTAGGAGGCGGCTCCTTTGAAATCTCTCAATCGGATGAGAGAGAAGTGGATGGAGCTGGGGTGTGTAGGTGCCTCACTGCCACCGCATCTGTGGCTGGCCACAACCACAGCAAAGTTGAGGAAATTGTTGCTCACTGCTGGTAACTCAATAAAGGACTTCTAATTTAAATAAAAGCTGTCGCTGCCGCTGCCGCTTAGACGTGGCCTCTAGCTCTAGTGGACGGTATGAAAGAGGGGGAGCAGGTGCAAAAACTAAAATGAAAACTGAAACACCTTTGCCAGCCCTCTGAATCCTGTGGCCCTTTCAAGGTGACACTTTTTCCGGCACAGCAATCGCATCAAAGGACTTTCGCAGGGTTGGCTGCTTGGCTCTTTGCCGATTTCATAAAATATTTAAATGCAAAATGAGTGGGCAAAATGGACGCTTGTTTCGCTACATTAGCGCTGGTGGCAACAGCTCCGTCAGCTACGAAGCTACAAGGCACACACATAGAGAGGACTCCTCCACCTTCCCCTTTCCCTGGGAGACAAACAGGACTCTAATCAAGCAGCCAGGACTCCGCAGATGCCGTCGGGACTGGGGATGGAAAAGCGTCGCTTTTGTCACAATTTCGTCGGCAAAGTCCGCCCATTTGGGAGGACTTTTTCTGAATGGCTTAATGACACTGTTCTCCTGTTGCTGCTTTTGCATTCAAATGAGTTTAGTTACTGGGAGCTCCGGGTCCCCAATCCATGCTCCACAATTACTAAAAGATACAATTTGGAATAAAATTCATAATTCATCATAAACTTTCCTTAAGCATGCCAAACCCAGCAATTTAAATGCGGCTGATATCAATTTAAGGCTGCATAATGTTAGGAAAAACAGAAGTAAACTCATTTAAAGTTGCTTCCCCTTGTAAGGGAAGGTATAATTGAGGCTTCAAGTTTGCAAGGTACTGAAAAAAGGAAAACCTCTCTGAGGAGGAAGTTTACGTGGTTATATATTTTTGATTAACTCAAAGCAAAACGACACAAGCATATGGAGACGCCCAGATCCAAATTCATTGTTGTACTATATAGTTTAGAAAAATCCTTATACCTCAGTTTTATCTGGAAGTAAATTCTAAAGGCATTCACTAATTAGAATGCTTAATGGATTCCTTTTCCTAGTTGTGCCGATCATGAGGGGATTTCCAATTTCCAAGGAATGAAGCATTCGTCCTTTAATTCATCAAAGGAGAGATAAAATTGACATATGTATGTACGCACAGGTGAAATATTCGGTGGCTGGGTGGGTCAGGTGTGTGAGCTGATGGCAAATGGCATAAAATTGATACGATTCCGATTGCCTCGGGGCAGGCAACCCCCTTGATAGACGAGAGGCGATGGAATCTGTCAGAGACTTTCAAGAGAGGTCGTTGTGATGGATGGTGGAAAGAATGAAAATATTACCGAGCCAGAGCCTGAAAGAGGACAGGGGAGAGCAATCAAATACATATGCAAGGCTTGAGCAACTAGGTCCCATCAATCATAGCAGCAACTGAGGGCAGACTAGGTGTTCCGGACATTGTACAGTGGTCTTTCCTCCAAGATGATTAACTGACAACAATGGATGTGGAAAAAATAGTCTAAAATATCAAATAAAATGCACTGAGGACACATAAATACAACGTGAATTTATAATTCTTCCGATCTTTAATTGTGTATAAGTGGATCTCAATGAGTTCGGTTGGGATACAATGATGCAGATAAACGGTCAGTCTGTTGGCCAGAAAAAAAACTGAATGAATAATATTGGAACACAACTCGTTATTCCCCCGAACGATTCCAGTTGTCCAGCAAACGGACGGCGCAGTCCACGTTGCCCAGGGAGATCCGAAGGGCGTATAGGTTGCGGTGGCGATCCGTGTAGCCCTTCTGGACCAGCTCCTCCAGCTGGTCCTGATAGACATCGCGAATATTTCTCTTTGTCGGAGTGGGCTGTGGCGTTGGGGCCTTTTCCTGGCCTACAGATGGCGAAGGTGATGGCTCCGCATCGAGATCCCGTTCCTCGAAAAGGCGATGCGCCTGAATGGCTTTCAACACGCGGTTACACTTCAAGCGAATTTTTGCGTTCATGTTGTTCCGCTTCATGAGCCAGGGATTCGGCAGCGGCTGCTTGTTCTCCAGCCCGCGCTGCGGATTCGAGCCATCGCCGGAGTCGGTCTGGGCTCTCTGGAAGGTCCTGGCCACATTGTTCTCGTAGGCCTGGCGTATGAGGTAGCACTGCCGGCCCAGCAGCTTGTGACCGCCAGGCACCATCTCCAGGCGCAGATGGTGAAGATCACGACGTCGTTCCATTTCTTGCCTGGCCGGACCGAAGACCTGCAGGACCACCTCGCGAATGTTCTTGTCGCTGTTCAGGAAATGGCGCAGCATCGAGTCCCTCTCGATCAGGCTACGGATGCGCGGATCTGATTGGAACAGGCTCCGCAGCAATCTAGGATGTCCGAAGACTCGTGCAAGTGTAGCAGCGGCCCGCGAGCGTAACGGATCCGGCTGCGGTTTAAGCTCGGACGAGGTGGACACCGGAGCGGCGGGCGCCGGCAGCTCCGGACGACACACCACATGTACCGTGACCCCCGAGGTGATGCCGCGACTGGCGATGGTGCCCACGTCGCGCAGCACCTCACCAGCGAAGACCAGCACGATCTGGGAGATGGCCAGTTCGAAACGCACGGCCACCAGTGCGCGCAGGTTCTGGATCAACTCGTTCTGGCGCAGCGAGACGATGGCCTCCTGGCCACGTCCCTTAGCACGGATCTCAATGGACACTTCCTTGCAGCTCATTATGTGGCGATGCTGTACAGTACCTTGAACCTTACTATGCCTCTGAACACCGGGTGTGACGTCTATGGTGCGGAGTGAATGGTTTTACAACCAAAATGAAATATATTTCAATGATATGTGATAAAACGTCTGACTCATGACACAGCACTGTACGCCTACTGTGCACACGGGGAATTTTATTGAATGGAATGAAAATACTTGTTTTCACCAATCGATTTCAAATTTTTAATTTGAAAATAAGGACACCTAAATTTAAATACAAATTTTGTAATACTTCAAATGTACATTTGTACGAAGAGAAAAACACGTTAAAGGGATATAATGGAACTTGTTCTTAGTGTGAAATCAGAAAAAGCAATTATTATTTATAACAAAAAAGAAAGCTAACTTCGGCCGAAGTTTGTATACCCTTGCTTACAATTGGATCACTATGAATTAATAAACTTTTATCAAATATTAAACTATCAGGAATTAACATTTACATATATGTAATATATACATACGTAATTTCCCGAACATTCCTATGACAGCTACATATATGAATTGGTAGTCCGATTTTCATAACATTTAACCCGAAAAGTAATACAAAATGGCCATGTCTCAAATTATGTGAAAATATGTTGAAAATTGGTCAAGTTTACCGATCATTCCTATGGCAGCTATATGATATTAGCCCGATCCGACTTATATAGTAGTGAGAGCATATAGAAGACTACATATCTGCAAAGTTTCATTCAGGTTTAATTTTGACAATTAGGCTTAACCAAAGCAGAAACAAGAACTGTACAGCCTTGAGGAATTAAGTGAAACATTCTTTAAGCTCCAGTGCCGTTTGAAACCAATAAAGTAATTTCCACTCTGTGACCATTGCAGCCTCCTTTTTCCGCCGGGCATCACTTGGCGTTGCTCTACCGTGTCGTATCTCTGCCGCCCAATCAATCTACAACTTAGCCCCTCGTTTCAGGTGAATCCAATTTGTAACAACACCAGGAAGTACGTATATGTACTTGTGCAGTCAGCCGGGACAACGAGCAAACATCAACAACACGGCACGAGCACCCGAGGCTGCGACGGTAGAGAGGCCAATTGGACGCCATCTGGACAACTGGACGCCCCAGGCGGGAGCAGTGGGGAACGAGGTCGGTCCAACCCATTGATGTAGCAGCATGGGCGCCAACACATCGAGCAGATCCGACGCGAGTCTGCTCGCCGACGACGATGGTAAGTGTGGGCGGAGTGGAGGCAGGCAATGAATGTCGATTTGGGTTTGGGTAATTGCCACATAGGACGAACGCAAAACAACGCAGTAGCCGGGAGCGGGTGGGGCAATAGGAACTGGAAAAATTTCCATATCACGTTTCCACACAAACACACACCCCCGGGGCGAGACGAGCAGAGGACGTAGTGGGTGGGTATGGAGCAGCTGGACGACCTGAGCCTGTCGCGGATCCTGGAGCTCCTGGAACTGCCCGACCAGATTGCCATGCTTCAAAGCTATGAGCGCTGTCGTGCACTGCTGGGCAGCATATGGCGCCGCCAGCTGATTAGGGTCTCGCTGAACCTGCTAGAGGTGCCGCTGGACATAGGCGACTTCCAGTTTCTCCTCACCAGCGCCAGTCAGCGCCTGAAGGAGTTTCGGGTCAGCTATCTGGATAGAGTGCACTTCGAGGCGCTAGTAGGCATGTGGTTTCCCAATCTGTGCCTTCTTCAAGTGGACCCCTTGCCGCCGTTCTCTATGTGTCCGTGTCAGCGCCATCAACTGCGGCAGGTTCTGCCGAAGTCTACTTGCCCAGGCAATGCACCCGCCATGGGCTTCATCCTAACCACAGTTAAAGGGCAGGAGTGTGTGGGGGCTCACTGGGAAATAGGAAACTCTGAACACTTATCGAATCTCTTACACTTCCAGTCAATTTCGACCACTTCCAAATTCTGCGCGCCATAGGCAAGGGCAGCTTCGGCAAGGTAGGTTCATGCGAAACATCTTGGGGAGTGGTCCCTTTTAACGACATGGCTCTTTACCCAGGTATGCATCGTCCAAAAGCGAGACAGTGGCATCCTGTACGCCATGAAGTACGTTAGTCGTTCCGCCTGCGAACTGCGTGGAGCGCTTGGTGGGGTCATTAAGGAGGTGGAGCTGCTATCCTCCCTGGAGCATCCGTTTCTTGTCAATTTGTGGTTCTCGTTCCAGGGTAAGTAGCCGTAAAACCACGACAGATAGATAAATAGACTAGCCCAAATCTCACAGTAACTTTAACACAATTGGGTCCACATATTGGGCTGAACCTATAAAATCAATCATACGCAGTGTTGCCTCACCTAGGAAAATTCTTTTATACATAAGATTTGTGACCAAGTCTTGCTTTCTGTAAAGAAATTTAAAAATTTTACAAGATATTTAAACATTTTGCATATTGAAATATTAAATAAACTCAATAGCTCAAGAAATCTCTTATCCTCTTCACCTAGTCCTTTCTAATGTTTCGCGTTCACATGCCCACTTGTATGTATATATGCTAAATCCTTAAAGGTACATGTATGTACATATATGCAAATAAACCGAGAGCTACCTGTGGAAGCTTTGTGCGGCTCCTGTTGCTCGCCATCTCCCGCCTTCGTTCTCACCTTTTCTATCCGTCTGATGCTGTTGCTGATTGGCAATCAAAATGCAAATTAACTCTGTGCATTTTCTTTGAAGCTGGCACTGGTACCGCAGAGCACTCAAATATATCTGTACCTCTTATTCCCTTCACAGATGAGGAGGATTTATTCATGGTTTGCGACCTGTTGACTGGCGGCGACTTAAGATATCACTTACAGAACCGGGTAAGTCCACCAGCGAAACTTCTCCGTGTACTTCGTTCCGATTTCCCCATCCTCCAATCGTCTTCAGGTGGAGTTCTCCGAGCAGAGTGTGGCCTTATTAGTGTGCGAGCTGGGCAGTGCCCTGGAGTACCTGCAGACGCAGAGAGTAGTCCACAGGGACATCAAGCCTGATAATATCCTATTGGACGATGCTGGTAAGTATTCTGGATGTAAACTACGGCTTCCCAGTTGTCAGGCTGTCGAGTGGCATAGCATGCCACATAATAATAATTCAGTGTCCCATTGCCATTTATTGATTTCGTTGTCGTACACAACTTCGTGAGCCCATTTCCTGTGCCCAGGTATGTTCTCTAACAGCTCCCAGCACAATTTATTCATTTGCCTTCCAGCAGCCCCGTCGTTGTGAATCAACCAGACAGGATATGCCTGTCAAGTTAAAAGGGCAGGGGCTAATGGAATTGCCTAAGATGGGGAATTAATGTCCCAAACTCGAGAATTGCGAACAACTGAAATTCGGCCTGCTTTTATCCATAGTTCTTCCCTAACTTAGATTTGAAATTGAATGTCCTAGGAAAATGTACACATTAAGTGGGACAACTTTCTTTACAAATTATTAATTAAAGCTTTGCTGTTTAGAAAGTGACCTTCAATTATTCAGACAAGACAAGAATCCACCGACTAACTATAAATGTTGTTACATAGTGCTATCTAAGCCACTTCAATGTTTTCCTACTTTTACTACTATAGGATGTTTAATTTGTTCAGTTGTTTGTAACGATCCATTATACGCTCTGGCAAGGTCGCCAGAACAAAATTCAATTAAAATAACCAAACTCATTGCGTCACTATCCCCTAACGTCAAATTAATTTCAGGACACGCTCACTTGACTGATTTTAATATTGCAACGAGGTTGCAAAAGGATGCCCTGGCCTGCAGCATGTCAGGGACGAAGCCGTATATGGCGCCCGAGGTGTTTCTGTGCGCTCTGGACGAAGTGGGTGAGTTGGCAGGCAGGAAACGAAATTAAACCAACATGGAGCTTTGCTGGCGGATGGGCGATGGGTCTCGGATGTGGCCAATTGACTGCGTCCTGTGTTCTGACTGTTGTCTCAATTTCGTTATAGCCGGTTACAGCTATCCGGTCGACTGGTGGTCCCTCGGCGTTGTGGCGTATGAGATGCGGGGCAACAACCGGCCCTTTGTGGTGCACTCTAACACGCCGTTGGCAGAGATCAAGAACATACTGAACACGCCCGTGCACTATCCCCGCTACTGGAGCAGCCAATTTATCGATCTCCTGCAGAAGGTAGACTTGGCCAATACACTAGCCTTATTACTGAGGATTCACGTGTGCTCTCTGATCTTTTAGCTACTCTCGACGTATCCCGGAGCCAGGATCAGCACAAAACAGGAGCTGCATCAAACGCCGCTGCTGCGCAACATCGACTTCCAGCAGGTGCTTGACAAGAAGATAAAGCCGCTGTTCAAGCCACCCGAAGACCACCTCAACTGTGATCCCTGCCTGGAGCTAGAGGAGATGATCGTAGAGACGCGGCCTTTGCACAAAAAGAAAAAGCGTCTGGCCAAGCAGCGGTCTGCGCAACGCGACAGTGATCCAGAGACCGCACTGGTAAAGGAATTCATTGTCTACAACCGGTACAAGGAGCTCAAGCGCAAGGCCATGGAGCAGAAGGAAAATGACTGGCAGCGCGAGTTGGAACTGGCCATGGCCAACTCCATAGTCAACAGCCTAGCGCCTATTCAGGAGAAGCCCGCACCCTCTATCGTTCAGGCAGCCGCGGAAGCGTCCATGGCCTCCCAATCAAAGAGCGACAGCATTGAGTTCATAGACCGCACTCCGTCGCCGCAATCCGCCGGAGCAACCTCCCTAACGGTTAGTCCCAGGAAAGCGAGCAGCATGCTGGACAAGGCCACAAGTCCCATTCAGAAGTAATGCCCCAATCTCAAACCCTAGAGCGAGCGTCAAGCAACGCATCAGGTTTCAGAGTGCACAAAATCCCCCGCCCATGCACCCAACGATGACTTGGCATCCATCCATCCACACAGAGAACCAGAACCTATTTTTCGAGCTCCGCTGAATTTCATCTTTGTACGTGTATATATATATATTACATATATATGAACACTGAATAAAATTTGATATCCTTTAGGGTACTTCGATTGAGCAACTAGGACCTAAGCTAAGCCTCTTTGTACATATTGTTAGATGTTAGTTGAGATATGATTAATAAACTTAAAAATGGCACTGCGCACAAGGGTTTCGATTTTTTTGAAGTTTTTATTTCAAGTTATATTTCATTCATGTTTCACATTTTTTTGTTTGTTTGTAATGCCTTTTCTTTGTATAAAAAAGAGTAAATAATTATGTTCTGCATTGTATAATTGTTTTTGTTTTCACGTTTCTGTTGATCTCTTGTTAAAATATAATTATTAAAGGGTGTATTGGTGTTTGCGGTGAATGTGGGGCAACTGGAACCAAACTACGATCCTTTCTTTTTTGTATAATTCTTTTAGCGAAAATGCAACGTGTTAATAGTGTGTTAATTCATTTTGTCGTATTCACAATTCTTCGTATTTATTTGGGCTTTTGCGACTAATATTACAATTTACGAATATTACACGAACTCTACCCGCGATGGCCGCCCTATCACCTGCAGGTCAACTGCATGAAAGGAGCGGAGCACTGGATCTTGGTGCCGAGGTAAGTGTGAAATCAAAATGAGAAGTATTTAGGAAGGGGTCCCTAATAACTCATCACTCGGGACTTTGAAAAGCCGCAAAAAGTTAAGTGTAAAATTGTTATTTATGTTGTAGATAGAAATGATGTTCCACTCTGCGTTTGTGGAACGAGTATTTCTGCAATCATTCCAATTAGGTTGAAAACGAACTCTCGTTTTGTTTTTCTCAGGCAAAAACAAATGCAATTGTTTTGAAAAAGCGTCAATGGTCTGTGTTCACGTTAGAAATAGTTGCTTTTGCTCTTTTTAGCTTGTTAGAATAATGAAGGAGAAGAAGAAACTACAAGCTGCAACGTATGAGCATGTGTTTAGTTTGTATGTTATGAAGTGTTGCATGTTGTATGTTGAGTGTGAGTTGTGTGTGTTTGTTGTGTGTCCGGAGTTCGTTTTCTATTCATTTTTTGTTTGATATTTTTCGATTTTCTCTAAACAAAATGTTACTTTTTTTCGTTGAACTCCAAACGTATCGCTGCCGGCGGAGATCCGCCGCAACCGTTCAGTGGCTGCGCCAAAAGCGGAGTCATACTATACTGTGGTTGTGTCCACAGATTCGATGCGTGCGCCACCGCCCACGTCTCCGCCACCAACGGCCTCGGCCTCACCTCCGTTTTGCGCTTCGCCGGCAGCGCTTCCCTCCTCAGCGTTGGCGCCAGTGGAGTTGGCATTCTTCTTAGCGCCAAACTTGATCAACTCGACATTGACGTTGATCGTCTTTGTCTGCACTGGCGCCGCAGACTCAGCTGGCTCCGATTTCACGACGACTTCACCCTCAGTGCCGGCGGCGGTAGCAGCAGCTGGGGTCGACTCGCCACCGGTGGTGATGGTCAGCGAGAGATCGTTCAGTGACTTCAACACCTTGTCTACGTCGTCCTGGGTGCTGGGCGTACCGTTGCGGTTTCCAAAGTGCAAGAAGCACTTGCCAAAGTGACCTAGCATGCAAAGACCAGAAGTTAGCCAGTGCATCAAAAATCTGTTAAAAGTTGCTTACCCTTCCATGTAATCGACATCGGATTGCATTCACGTTTGCGGAGCTCCGATTTCAGGTCCTTGACGCGAATGTCGCGTGTCAAATTTGTCAATTTAATGCAGAAATCACGCGGTCCGCGATTCTTGTTCTTCTTTGGACGACGCTCGCCAGCGGCACCCTCATCAAACTTACGATCCTCACTCTTGGCACCTCCCTCCAGTCCAGACTGTTCGCCCTCAGACTGCAAAGGACCAATATTTTATGATTAATAACAAAATACACGTACCCTATTTGAGGCTACCAACCTTGGTTGTACGTCTGCGGCGATTGACAACACGACCCTTGCGGCGAGGCGTGCGTTTCTGTGCGGCTTCCTGGAATAGTCAAAACAGTCACTTGTCAAGCCTTCCACCAAAGAAAAGTTATACTCACGCCCTGATGTTCGTTGTCAGTCTGTGAGGTGGTGCGTCCTGGGTTTCCTCGTTGGAAGCGACGACGCACGGGCCCACGACGGCGCCTATTGTTCTGATGCTGCTCCACATCGGTGTCCTCCTCTTTCAAGGCTATTGACTTGCCCGCCTTCTCCTCGCGTTCCTTAAGCTGCTGCAGAACAGGCAAGATTTTCAGGCGACGCTCAGACAACAGCTCCCAGAAAACGCCATTGGGACGCGGCAAACGCTTGGCGACACGAATAACCTCGGTGGGTGTCACAATAATGTCCACCGGTGTATCATACTTCTGGAACAGCTCCACCGGCAGCGAGTCAACCACCTGCAGGTCGTGAACTATCGTAACAATGACTGTTTGTGGTGTGATGGCACCCAGCTCAATGAGCAGGCCGATATCCAGATCGGCAAAACCGTTGCCGCGGCCGATGCGGTAGCCATCGCGTGACACCACTACAGAGCCAATCACAACCATGTCCAGCTTCAATCCACTGTCTAATCCGATTTCCGTACGGAACTTCTGGATGTCCTGTACGCGCAGAGCCTCCTTCTTCTGCTCCTCGGTGGCATCTGCGGCCACATCGACCTTCAGACAGAGCGCAGAAGAGTCGCGAGTGCTGGGCAAGTAGACAGACTTGTCGGCGAGCAGGGCCTGCTCCTTGAAATCGTGCAGGGCGCGATCGATGTTTACCTTAATGTGCTCTGCGAAACGGAAGGGGTAAGAACCAAAACTGGACACGATGGTGCCGCCCGTTAAACCACTTACGTGCTTTCTTAAACTCCTCCTCGATGATCAGGAGTGCAGCAGCCTTATCGGCATCTAGGAACGCCGGAATCCTGTTGAATATGTTGTTAAATCCAATGCCGACCTTGCCCTCTTGGATCTTCTTCCAGGTCTGCACGCGCAGCGAGCGCTTTGTGGGCTCTATGGGTTGAGCTGTGGGGTGACAAGATGTGCGGTGCCATTAGTGCTGGATAGGTGGAAATCGAATCTGCTGACCGGCACAAACGCGCCAGTGACAGTGCCAGCGGTGAGCGGTTCTTATCGCCGGAGACTGCAGTGAACCCGTGTTATCACGCCAGTTATTTGCCGGACAAGAGGATCACCTCAGCGGCTGATAAACCGGTTTCCACGCCCAGCTAACAAATAGCAACAATTTAGCCCAAACAAACACTTGCAAACGCCGGCCCTCTGTCATCACAAAAAATATCTGAATGAAAAACAGCCGACAGGGTTGCCACCTGTGCGAATTCTGCAAATCACCCAGGGGAATGTCTGTGAGCGTGCATGTCCGTACAGAAATTACTATTACTATTACATTGCGGCCACACTTCGACATTCAAAAGAACAAAAATCTCACTTTAAAACTATATGAATTTGGATATTGACGCATGACCAATAAGTTGGCAACGCTCCGGCACTCACACACTCACACCAGCATACACGCACAAAACATTTCTCAGCGATGAGCGCATCAAAACGCGAATTTCTCAATTAAATATGTATGCATGGGAGGTGGAGTGGTGTGATGTGTGTGCGCGCTTGTGTGCAACAGCGGGAGAGGGGCATAGAGAACGCCGTGCAAGGAATGACACAGCGCCAGCACGAAATCACTCAAATTCGGCCAAGAGCAACCGAAATGGCCGCCCAAAATGATTCATATCGCACTATTTGCGGCCGCTATAGTAATTGCTGCTGTCGGCTTGGCCGTTTTCAGCATAAGAATGCCTCCGATGACGTAATTAATGTCAACAACAATCGTGGATCGGCGACCGACAAGAAAAAGCGGGCATGTATACACAGTTGTTGTTGTTCTTGGTGCTGGTCTTCGTTTTCCCTTTGCTGTACTTTTTACTTCCTTCCCTATTGTCATTTCGCAACTACTTTGCCGCTTTGAAGCTCCGGCACTTTGACAACTCTTATTTACAGCTAGTCCACTAGAAAAAAATATGGCGGAATTTTGACAACTTTGTGCACTCACACTTCGTAAAATGGCCGTATGCAAAGGAGAACGGAAAACAGAATTCCCGAGCTAGCCAGCTGCGATTTTGCCCTTGATCCCGATTCGAAACATGTACGAATAGTGCGTTGCACCGCGGAACACGGCGCAGCACATTTATGATAACATTCGCACACTCGCGCAATACTTGCAATTTTTGCTCTACTGCCCCTCCGCCGAGGAAAACTTACTTGTCGATGACACCTCCTGCGCGGTGTTTGCGCCATTCTCCGCGGTCTCGGCGGCGGCAGCGGGAGCTGCGTTGCTTTGATTTTCCATCGTTTGTCGCGTTTATAAGCTGTGTACCAAACTGTCTTCTAGTTTTCTTCTCAACAATTTTTTCCTCGCTGGTTTACACAAGTTACAGATTACAGATTTCAGAGCAACGTCAAACTTCTTCGGGTGCTTCCAACAAACCACGTTTCCTAGAGGTGGGAGCGGGGCGATATCGCATTCGATTAGTAACTCAGGGATGGGAAACAAATCAAGCTATCGGCATCGACATCGGCAATGCAGAAAATATAATATCATGACTTGAAAAAACTTAATCTAAAATCAATGAAAATATTGTTATAATTGACACAAATATTGTTATAATTAATCAACAGAATAAGAATACGCTTGTTGATGAATTATTTAGTTGCATTGGGTGAGAGTTATTTTAATTCAGGTGCTCGCTTTAAGATTTCTTTTCAAACAGAAATGTTCACATACAAACTGCATTTAATCTTGATCTGTACTTTTAAAAAGACAAATTCGCTTACCTCTTCTGAAAACCGCAGTTTTCACTCAATGTGCGCGCCGAATTCGTAGCGGGTGTATGGCGATTTCAGCGTAGGCGGATATCGATGTTTCTTCTTTCACTTTCGAGGACTTTGTTAAAAAAAAATTTACGTAAAAACTGGTAAAGCGTAAACAACTAACCCGTCTAACAAATCGAAGGCAAATGAACGACTCCTGGAAGTTGACAGTGACAGGAAATTTAATGGCACCTTGTAGTTTGTGCCAAAAATCCCAAAAATTGTATAGTCGACGGGGATTCGACAAATATTAGGCGCCACCAAATATCGAATTCAAATTTTAGTCGAATTTCCGATTTCAGGAAATCAATCCTAATACTGTTTATTTTAAGGGCTATGTTAAAAAACACGTATTTACACTTATTAAATTAATAGTGTGATTCCAATGCTACATATTTTCACATATTGATCACACTACAAGACCGCATTCTTTACAGATAATTTATAATTAAGACGTGATATGTGATTGCACATGGTATTGTTCCCTCGAATGGGAAAAGCCCCGATTAGCGAATGGCCTGCGACATGTGCAAAGGCGTCACCATGAGCGTCAGCTCGGCGTCCTTCAGGTTCGCTCCGCGCAAATTGGCCTCCTGGAGATCGCTGCCGGATAGATTGCATCGCTCCAGGTCGGCTCCGGCGAGCACGGCGGCGCGCAAGTTACAGTTTTTCATGTTGGCGTTCTTTAGGTTGGCAACACGCAGGTTCACCCCCGCCATGTTGCTGCTCTCAAGGCAGGCACCCTTCAGATTAACACCCTCCAGATTAGTTCGGACGCCTGTGGGATCCTCGAAGTTGCAGCCCCTCAGGTTGGCACCTTCCTGGAATGTTCGAATACGTGTATTTAGAGACGTTTCACGTGTGTTGGTTCCCAGGTCTTACCATGTTGGCGCAAAGCCCTCGCACTGATACTAGCTGCGCGCACTCTAGGTTGGCGAACTGCAGATCCGCCCTCTCCAGGCAGCAGTAGTTAAGGTTAGTGTGTGACAGATTGCAGTGGGACATGTTGGCGTACTGCGGAACGAAGTTGGATTAGAGAGGCTACAACACACTGCCAGCTACTCAATACCCACCTTGAAGTTGATGTTGCGAAAGTCTAGCTTCCGCAAGTCGGCTCCGGAAAGATTAACACCCTGGAAGCGAAGCTCTGTTATCACTGAGGTCTGTATGATGGCCTTGATGACGTCCATGCGCGTCAGCGGCTGATCGCTCTGGGGGTCCTCCTGCTGCCCCAGGCGTTCCTCCAGGTGTGTGACCAGCGAATAGATGCCGAAGAAGCGCGCCTCCTCCAGCACGCCTAGCATGCTAACGTTAGAGTCACAGACGAACTGGCCGTGCCGCAGGTAGTTTATGATGGGCTCGAAATAGCGAGGACTACGGTCTATCAGGTAGGCGCCCTGCTCGTCCCGCTCGCTGGGCACCATGTTGCCGTCCTGCAGGAACATCCTCGCCAGCATCGAATCCGGCTCCCTGCCCACCAGAGTGTCTATGGTGGTGGCATAAATCTGGCCGCCCACGTTCAATTTGACCCATCGGTTGGGCGCGAAGTTGGTAGCGACGGACAGGCTCGCCTCCTCAACCGGCTCGTCCTTGGCGGATGCGCTCTCCCTCGGATCATTGTCCATTTGTCCTGGCTGGAACAACAAATCACTGCTGTTTATCTCCTGTCTTCTTTGTGTTGACGCAAATGCGCGTTGACGACAGTGTTGCCAGTTTAGCCTGTTTATGGCCGAATCTTAAATATTAACATTTAATAGAAAATAGCTGAAGGCCGTTATTTTGTTTTAATGCACGCAAACTAAGAATCAAATGTTAATAAAGCGGGTCTTTACCTCTCGCTACCGCTGTTAAACCAGCCATAAAGCCTGATGGACTGTTAAGAAATTTAGCTATTTTTTTGCTACCTTGGTGGGTCTGTCCAGCTCCGTGCACTCGTCATCGGTCGAGTCGATTTCGATAGGAGGTCCATTATCGGGATGTGTGTATATGTAAATATATAGAAATTGTAAGAATTAGGCTTCCAAATTAGAGAGAAACTAAAGAGCTAAAGCAGAAATGGCCGCCGCCGAGACAGGTGCAGTAGCCAGCGGCAGTACGGCGTCCGCGGGGCAGCGCGGTGTCAGCCGCGTTCTTGCCAAGCTGTCACAGTCCTTGGCCGGAGGAGAGTTCTACGAGGCGCACATGATGTACAGGACCTTGTACTTTCGGTATACGGCGCAGAAGCGCTACCAGGACTGCCTGGATCTGCTCTTCGACGGGGCTCAGCAGTTGATAGACAAGGGCCAGGAGAGCAGCGCGGCCGACCTGTGCCTCCTGTTGGTGGATACGCTGGAGAAGCGGGGTCCGCTGGACGAGGGTGCCGACAACTTCGTATGGGTGGCCCGCCTGGGTGCCCTAATCCGCAGCCTCAGCGCCGCGACAGTGGAGCGCGAGACTCTGATCGTGAGTTCTCGAACTTTCCAATAAGCCAAAAGTTGCTACAGCAAAGCATTCTCGTTTTAGCAACGGACCATCAAGTGGAGCACGGCGCTACACGGACAGTACGGCCACCCAGTGCTACACAAGCTAATTGCGCACGTATTCTGGACTGAGGGCAACATCGAGCTGGCCCGCCATCACTACCTGCTTTGCCAGGACGGCAGCCTCTGCGGACGAGTGCTGATCGAAATAAGCCAAAGCAGGGGCTTCCAGGGCGAAGTGGACCTCTTTCTGGTGCAGGCCGTGCTGCAGCAGTTGTCGCTAAAAGACCGCAAGACCGCCGAGGACACGTTCACCGAGTACACGCGCTACCATGCGAAGCTGCTGCGACACGAGTTCCCTTTCAAGGAGCCACTGGTTAATTTCTTGTACTTCCTGTTTCGCCTCATCGATGTTAAGAGCGTGTCCGGGTTCCGGGCACTGCGGAAACTCTACGATCCCTCGCTAAAGCGTGACCTATCGTTCCTGAAGTACGTTGCGAAGATCGGAGTGCTCTACTTCGACGAGCAGCCTGAGGTGGCCCACACTGCACCAGGACTGGGAGGGATGTTTGGGGACATATTCAACCGGCTGATGGCAGGCTTTGACGAAGACGACGCGGAGGATCAGGGCACGGCGCCTGGTAGACAAAGCACCAACAACGAATTGGACTAGCATCGAGCAAGGCTCTGTGCAAGGCAGCTCCTCTTAGATGGTGCGTGGAGGCAGAGGACCTCTTGCTTCCTGTCGTGCTGTGTCGTTTAAGGTCGCTGAAGTCTTGGCCTACAATTCATCAGGCTATTCTTGTTATAATTTTATTGTACTGTACGCAAAAGTCGCGATAAATGCAATGTAGATTCCAATGTTTCAGATGGAAATTAAAAATAACATTTCACAAAATGTACGTGTCCTGTGATAGGTTAGGGAGCTATTATTCTGGTATTCAGAAATGCACTTGATTTCAAAAAAATCGATATGGTATTCAGAAAATCAGTTAATTTGTCTGAAACCATATTTTAAACATTTTCAAACATGCGTGAAAACATACGCAAAATGTATATTTCAAATTGAGCGGAGCAACATACACTTTTAAAAACTGTCTTCTGTTAACAAGTGTTAGAGAGGAGAAAAAACAAGCACCCCGATAGCTAACAGAAAAAAACATCGAAATTTATCAAAACGGTCATTGACGGCTTAACATCTCTAGGTTTGTACTACCGATAATTTTGTTGTCACTGTGTTCCGACTTTTGGGCCACAAAAATAAAATAAAGTTAAAAATTGCTCGATACGAAAGTCAAAGTAGCAAATATCAAGAGCCTGCGACAACGTACGGGAAGCAGAGCTAAAGCAAAGTGAGCAAAGTTCCCAGGGCGGCACAGAGGGCGCGACCCCAGTGCAGTCGATTAACATAAATAGTTCATGGTGTGACATTTTTAGCGACATGGCTGACAAGGCGACCCCCGCAGAAGCAGGAGCCGCCGACGCCAGCCCGGCAGTTGTAGGTGCAACTGTAGCCGGAGATGACCACACGACGCTGACTGTGCCACCTGCCATCGCACAGAGCCACGAGCCCGCAGTGCCTGTAACCAAAGAAGCATCAACAGCCACAGCCACTGCCCACGCAGACAAAACTGCGACAGATGCTTCAACCTCCACAACGGTGCTGATGGGCGCGGACGCTGGCGAGGCCGAACGTTGCTGCTGGATCTGCTTCGCCACTGACGAGGACAACCGGCTGGCGGCGTGGGTGAAGCCGTGTCAGTGTCGTGGAACCACCAAATGGGTGCATCAGAGCTGCCTTTACCGCTGGATCGACGAGAAGACGCAGAAGGGAAACGCGCTGCGTTCCGTGTCCTGCCCCCAGTGCCAGACGGAGTACATAATTGTATTCCCGCAAATGGGCAAGTTTGGTGGCGCCCTGGAGGCGATGGACAACTTGATCAAGCGCCTAAGTCCTTTCCTTGCGGCTGGCTTCTTCGTTGGCTCGCTCTATTGGACAGCCGTAACATATGGAGCGGTGACGTTTTTACAGGTAAATTAACTTAATTAATCTGTTGAATTTCCATGGTCAACAAAAGCAATCTTGCAGATTGTGGGTCATGAGAACGGCATGTCCATTATGGAAGCCGGCGATCCTCTCGTGCTATTGATCGGACTGCCCGCCATTCCAGTCGGACTGGTGCTAGGTCGCCTAATTCGCTGGGAAGATGCCCTGCTGCGACTAATTCGGAACCGCGGGACTGTGGTGAGGAAGTTCCCATTTGTGAGCCTTATCTATCCAAACCTGTAAGATAATTCTCTTCATGTCGCGATCAAACAGCCCTTTAATTATATATTCTCTCCAGCAACCAGGAGGACGAGCAGCAGAGCACCAGCAATCCAGCTACACCCGCGCTGTCCGACCCCGTTTCGGCCACGCGGGTATTCTGCGGTGCCCTTCTTCTGCCCACCATCTCGTCTATTGTGGGACGGATTCTTTTTGACTCTGTGGACAATACGTTGCACCGCACTCTGCTCGGCGGCCTTACCTTTATCACAGTCAAAGGTATACTCAAGATTTATCTAAAGCAGAAGCAATACGCTAGTCGCAAGAAGCGCCGTATTGTGGATTACACGGAGGAAAACATACGCACTTACATGCACCGCAACAACACTGGGGCTGGCGCAGCTCGACAGGATCAGCCGGCACAGAACCAACAGCAGCGTCCAGTGCCACCAACCCTGCGCTTGGACGCAGTGGCAATACGGGAACGCGAACTTAATCGCCAGCCCGGTGATAGTGGCGGAAGTGTTGTGTAGAAAGAGGCGTGTTGCCGATCACTTTATGAAGAACTGTTTTTCTACGATTTATTGTTTTTCTAAGTTGATTCTCTTAACTGTCGCCCCTGGATGCGACAGACAACACACCATCCCTTTTCGGCGAGCTAAAATTTTTTGTAAGGCGTCATCAAGTTAAATTTATTGTTATAAAAGAAAATCTCTATGTTAATGACCGGGAAATAGACGCCAACTACTAGCCTTTGGCCAACAACCGCCATGTCCCCGCTTAGATATAATATCGAAATAGTATATAATGGATTTATATATGCGTACGCTTCCACACACTTGAATTTATACGTAAATTGTAAATTACGAAGTTGCCTCTGTAAATAAAAGCAAAACCCTCGGCTGTGGGTGAATATAACCATAATATTCCGTTCTCAGTACGGACTCTGGACTTGCTGTGGCCTTAAGCCCTGTGTAATATAGTGCAATTGGCGATCGCTTGTGATTCGGATGTCCGATTAGATAAGGGCCATCCATTCGTTCCCGTGTGCCCCCGAGGTTCGATGGGCGCCGAGCTGGCCAAGAACTGGGAAAAGGAGCGCGGCAAGAAAGTGTGAATAATGTGTTTACTAAATATACTCACTCGTAAGCCGCCTGAGCTGCTGAGTCACTGCGGCCCAAGATAATGAACCCCAACCGACCCGACATAGTACACACATATGCATCTCTTAGTAGTGCCTAGATGTATCTGTAGCTGCATCTGTGCAGTTGCTCTGCCTGATTCATCTCCGTAACTCTTACGAATCACTTTTGTCGCCAGGTTCTCGGCTCGCCACCTATAATGGCAAAGACAAAATATACTGTTAAAGAACTGTCCGAAGTGAATGCTCCAAAAAGCGATCTAATCATTTATAATTGTTAGCAAGTTGTGTGTTTGTTTTGTCTATTTGCGCTTATCATCGGCAGCACAGGTACAGGTATATCGCCAGATATCTGTGTGTGCAGTTGGCAGATACAATAAATACGATGAGCAAACATCAGCTCGGAGCAGTGAATTCCCAATACCCTTCAAGGAGTAAGAAATGGATTATTAAAAATAAATTCCTCAATTCTTAAACTTAAAAAAAATTAAGTATGGAATATATTTAATTTAGGGCTTATATGACCTTTAAGTTTTACATTCTCTGGTCTTTGTAGTCTATAAGCCATCTTGGTCAGGGTATCGAAGACTTTAACGAAGTCGGCATAAACCCATACATATTGCCTACTGTTCACATATAAAGGAGTATACAGATACAACACCGGTGAAGGTGATGTCGCTTTAGCTTTTGGCCATAATTCGATGAGGCAAAAGAAGGCGGCCCTATAATTTTACAGCATTGTGTCTTGATGCTCTTGGCAGTATTACTTATTTTAAAATTCTCGTAAAATATGTATACATAAGTTATTAGTTTTATTTAGATATTTTTAGTCTGTATATATTTATTTAGACGTCATACGTTAAATTGGATTATTTAAAAAAAATTCTTTTACTTTTGAATCATTTTTATACGTAAAAAGACAGTATTGACAAATAATTTAAATATTTCATTAAAATTCAGAAAAATCGGTTAAAGGACAATTATATCCTTCCAGAAAAGCTTCCCCGATTAACCTTCTATAGCTAATTCTCTGCCTTGTTCCGGGTGGGGACTTAGCCAGCACTCTGAGGGTTAGATTGTGTGTGTGGGAGCTGGGCTCACCTGTTTGGGCCTTCAGGAGCAATCACACGGTCTGGAGCTGTGAGCTGTTTAGCTGCCGGCAGTGGAATTACTTCTTGCTGCTTTCTTTCTGCTCCCCGGCTGCTCGCTTTGGGCTGTGCTCGTTCTTTGTGACGGCGGAGCGCCGCCTCCGGAGCGAATCCGAAGTAGAGTGGAGTCAGCGGCGACGCCGGCGTCGGGTCGGGTTGTGGTTGGGGCTGTCACTTCGTCACTTGTGTGTGCGACTTCGGTTAATAGCAGCGGCGCTGGGTTACTCGCCCGCAGTCGCAGACCACACGCGCCACGGAAACCATTGAGCGCCAGCGGTAGTACTGGATCGCGGCACCGTCACCTCCTCGACAAACGCAAACCCAAACACACGACCAACACTAAGACAAAACCGAACCCCAAACACTGAAAACACAAACAAAACAAAAGACATCTGGGCCAGTGCAAGTGCGAGTGCGCGGTATCGCCTTCGCCTGGCGTTATCAACGGCAATATCGGAATCGGAAACACCAACGAACACTAGAGGCAAAGCGAACCGAGGTCGCATCCAATCGATCCGCTGACGTTGCCGGCAAAGGCCCATCTATTTAGCTCCAACTCCAGTACCATGGCAGCCGCCCACGAGCCAACGATCCACTATCTGGACAGCGTCCTGAACGAGGAGGAGAAGCGGTGCGAGTATAGCCACCAGTGGCGAAACTTCTCCATCTCCCGCTCCGGTCGCTTCAGGTCGAAGAACAAGAAGCGGGACGCGGTGGATGGCAAGCTCTTTGATGCCCACAGTGCCGTAGGATCCACCAAGGAGAACGAAAAGGTGCGGTCCCCTCTTGTTCATTTTCATTTTTCACTATCGACCCTATCCAATCCATTCGCTATCTGGCAAAAGTCGAGTGTGGGACCCATATTGCGAATCGGGTGCGTGATTCGCAGGTGATTTTCGTGGGTTATCTCTTCACGAAGTCACACACACCTGAGCCACGGCGGGGATCTTCCAGGAAAATGCACGGTGTAGGGGGCTAGGAACAACAACGTTAAAGAAATACTTACGCGGGTAAACGGAAGTGCTCGTTAGCGAGACGGAAGTCGGCATTGTTGTGATAAGTCAGGCAGCGCAGTATCCAGTCCATGCCTTATTCGTTCAAGTACTTGGGGACTTATAATATACTATAGATGGATATATACGGACGACTTTGTTTACCATTCAGAGTCACTTGAGGCGCCGAGTGAAAACGAAATACGGCAAAAAGTGATGCATCTTTAACTAAACATTCAAAGGACTGAGAAACTAAAGAAGGAAACGGAAAACAGATTTTGTTCCACTCATTTTTTATATTATATTTTAAAGAAGCGAAATGAAATATATTTCTATTTTAAGATACTTCTTACTTAAAATAATAATTGCGATACATAAATCTGGTGAATCAGATGACATCACTCTTCCGGCCTTATTTCAACAGTTGTTGTAAATTATACAAGGGGCTTGTATGCGAACATATAGATGATCTTTATTTTAGTCCGGTCGAATTAATCAGAAAAACAATTAGTGTAAAATTAAATTGAGTTCCTAAAAAGTCCGGTTCAATAGCCTTGAGGCGAGCAATTAGGCAGGAATTTACATATGTACATACATGTATTTGCCACAAAGAAAGTTCGCCATTTTGGTCAGAACTCTAGTACCTGTCCGTGTACTTTACCCTTGGATGAGAACTCTACCAAGATTTATATGTAAAGAAAAAATAAGAGGTGATAAGATTAGATTGTAAAGGGAATTTTTACTTTTTCGCATTTGAAACGCATTTGGTGGGGGTGTAGTTGCCCTACGTATTTTGTAGCTTTGGGGACTGTCCTTTGGTAGATCTAATTAAGCCACTCAGTAAATTAGGCAATATATGGGGGTTTTGAAAGAACTCCAGACAAAAAGGACCATAAAACCCCATAAAACCCACTCGCTGCGCACCGTGGCTTTTGTGTTTGCTTTGCCAAAAGGCCTTTTATCAACAAAACAAAAAAGGCAACGAAATTGCGAACTGCAAGTACAGAAAGTAAACAAAAGCTGGCACAACAACAAGGCAAGATCAATATACTATATATGCACCATATAAGTCTACACGTATACGTGTTGGTCTTTGCATGTTCCACCTGAGAACTCGACCCGACCGACCGACAAACACACCTTTCTGGAAACTTTATACCTTTACTGGCGTCACGGCGCCGACGACCCCAGGGAGAGTAAAGTGGCTAAAATTCGCCAGAATGTCATATAATACGAGGAGCACATCCCCCCAATTTATATACCTTATGTAAAGGTACATACACATGACTATACTCCATGTAGAGGCAAATGCACCCAGGAGTCGCGTTAAAAACAGCCCCAATTCGATGGCACGCGAATGAGGTAAATTTGGCAACGCATCAAATTCATGAGGTGCGAAATTGGGGTGTCCAGTCCGAGTTCCAGTCCCAGTCCCCATCCCGGGAGGGTGTGTACTCTCCTCAGAGCGAGCACATTGCGCAACGTAAATGCATTGGCCGGCCGATCGATCGATTGATTGCCGGGTTACTTTGTTGCCCAGTCACCAACGCGTCGTTGTCTGTCCATTGAACTTGGGAGAAACGGACGTTTGAGTATTTCGAAGCGGACTTGTTATTTATAGTGGCGAAATCAAAAGTTATTCCCGGAGTTTGTTCAATGATCTTGTGGTGATGAAAGTTAATATGGAAAACAGGAAATTTTGTGGGTCGATTACAATTGAACAGAAATTAATATTTTTAGGTGATTAGAAATGACGTTTTAGATATATAAATTAGAAAATTGATTTATTTAATATTAAGAAATTTTAGCAAAGGGGTATTTTCCATATAAAAGGAATAATAAATAAGTGCAGTTTTTTTAATTTGAATTTTTCCCCCCAAATCTCTGATACCTTAGTTAGAAATAAACTTAAAATGGATTCGTATCCCCATAAAACGGGGAACCTTTATTTGCTGATATTTTGCGATACAATTATCAGCTGGCTAAATCAAGGCAAGTAGATACTTTATGACGGTGATTTATACGTGGACGAATATACATAGGTAAATAACAGTGTTCAGATATCTGTATGGGTTATATCGGCCAATCATATTATTTTTTTAACAATAGAGCACGTATTGTGACGTGCATAGTGCTAAAACCGAAGAATAGAGAACCGGGCTAGTTAGCTTTTCGGCAATTATTATCAGACATCGAAATACGAACAGTCTTATCAATATACTATATGTAACGAAGAAACCAAAACCTGAATAAAACAACGATCGAGGCAGGGAACCTTCTTCAACGTCAAGACAAGTCTGGCGTACACATACAATGTACGTTCATGTATGCAAGAATGGATGTACGACTTGGGGAAATTATATATAGACCCATAAGTGGCTGTGCACGATGTCAAAAGAGCTTTTCGAATAAATGCGCCGGGTTCTTGATTAAAATCAGGTGCTAAATCATAAAAATGACTTTGGAACATGTCTTCCGATTATTAGTTGTGAGCGTCCGTGATTGCTGATAAGCCTAATCTGGGCGAATTTAGTGCAGCACTCCATTCAGGAACTCCTTTCTCTATCCGACAGCTACTCTAACTTATCTCTTTGTTTTAGGTCTCTGCACGCAGTTCGTCGAGCGCCAAGAATTCCGGCCAAGCAGCGAACACAGGATCGCCAGCGACGACGGCCGGCAACCCGGCGCGAAGTCAGCGTGAAAAGACGGAGAGCTATAAAAGTTTTTACGAAACGAATTTATAGGTAGCTAGTGGGCCTGGACAAGCACTACGTGTAATCCTTATGAGTATATTCTCATGCATCTATAACTTAGCATGGCGCTTTATTAAATCAAATTGAGAGGACAAGGGAGAAAGTGAAGGCGGTCGGGAGGGGCTAAGATAGAAGGCTTATTGCACTAGTTGCAGGCTATACAGCGCGGGGAAGACGAATAGCATCTGCTGAAATCGCGTTTTGAATTTGTAGTAGGGCAATGTTTTCACACCCTCACTTTCTCTCTCCGGGCTTAGATCGAGTGTACTTAAGTAAAATTATTAATTATAAATTTTTATCTCCAGCATGCTAGCTCGCTTATGTTAGATTGTAAAGTATTAAAACGTGATAACTGCACTAAATTATATGCATACTTTAAGTTTACAGTAATTGTACGTCTTACATTAGTCAAAGTACATACATATTTGAATCTGACCAATAAAGAACGAGGTTCGATTTAAGAGTCGTTTTTTAATTGTTACTTTAACACAGTCGTAAATCACGAGGCATTATCCTCGTCGGCTCCGCAATGCTGAGTGGTTGAGGCTGCCTGGTCGGCGGCTCTGGTGTAGCTAACGTCTAGTACACAGAACTTGGCCCGGCACATCGGGCAGGTGCACTTCTGCTCCAGCCATACTTCGCGATCTACGTCGGTCTGGCGGGCGGCAAACCATCGCGCCAGGCACTCCACACACCACATGGGCCGACAGTAGCAGTTGGAACAACACGCCCCTTCTGCGAGCGGAGCACCGTTGCGGTCCAGGTCGGCGCACTGCTTGTGGATTTTGGTATTAGGTTCATTCAGCATGCAGGCGAAACACTTCTCAGTGGACACCTCCGCCTGAAAGATGGGGTTCAGAGCGACTTGAGCCTTGAAAACGTCCACGAAGCGGTCGATGACGTTACGGTGAAACTGGATGTTCGAGGGAATGGAAATGGGGCGCCGAACACGATCCTCCAGGTTTCTGAACTCCAAGGCGTTAATTCGTATGTGAAAGTCAGCTACACCCTGTCTCATCGGGCGCACGATAATGCTGATCATCTGCAGCGTGTCGTTCTGGTCGTGATGCGATATGTTGTATGTCTCCGCCTGCGAAAGGAGCTAAATTCAGCAAGGTTTGCCAACTAACGAAAATCGTGATTAACTGACCTTGGCCACGCTTAGCGCCGTGTTGCTCTGGTGGGCAAAATGGACATTGTACATTGTGGTCTTGATTATCCAATTCTCCGTCGCAATAACCGTACTGATGGAGTTCAGTTTCTTCTTGTAAATCTCCGGGCGCCGAAACTCGTTGCTAATGTCGCTGGCCACGGCACTGTAGCTACCGGGCGAGTTCGAGTACTTGGCGAGCGCCTTGCTTATCGGATGCCGGCGCCAGTTTTGCTGGTGCCAGTTGAAGATGAGCGCGGGCACAGCCATTACCGCCAGGACGCTGAAGCGCTGGGCGGTCTTCCAAGTGAGCGTCTTGAAAGCCACCGCCTCCTGCGGCATTGGGAAATCTGGGTCGAGGTCGGAATCCTCGAGCGGCTCTTGCGTTGCAAACACCGAGAACTTAAGCCTGTGGATCAGGAAGTAGGAGAACGGCAGGCAGGAGTGCACGAACAGATTGAGCGATGTGCGGCGCAGGTGGTAGCCCACAAAGTCTAAGTACTCCTCGCCCAGGAAGCGGGCAAATAACTGCTCGATGGTGAAGCCTAGGCGCTGGAACTCCTCCGGGGGATAAATGATGACCATGCAGAGTAGGAAGTAGAACAGATTGAAGAGCAGTTCCGACTCGTCCATGTTTTGAATAATTTTGATTGTTTTAGAGAGCACAAACTGGCCGAGGGTTTAGTAAATCTGGGTTAACTACGACAACAAATACTCTATCTACGCTGTTGTTATTCTTATTGTTGTTGTTCTTGGACAGGGTTGCCGCCCGCCGTTTGCAGACTATCGATAGGCTTCTAGAGACCTGCTGCGGCCAGTGTTGTTAGGTCAGAAAAGATAACGAATTAAATTTTTCAGTTTTTTTAGTATTTAATTTAAAAACAGAGACAAAATTGCAAATTTTTTTTTATTCATGTAAGAAAAAAAACAGATATTTGGCACGTAGTATCTTTAAAAATATTTCTCTTCAAAAAAATTTGTTGGTCAACAATTTACGCTCCAGCTCGTCTTATGCTCTCGGGTAAGACAGGATTAAAAAAAAGCATACAGAGTATACCAATATCCGGCAAATAAATAACTTAATCAAGCCCATTTTCTCTTTTAGTATATTTATACTTGAAAAACAATGCGACTTTGTAAAAGATACAAAATTTGTTACAATCGGTTATTTGGTTACATACGTATGGCCTTCTCGAAACGGAAATATTTGATATTGCCGCCACTTGTCATGGACTCTGGGTCGGTAGCCGTGTGATATGGACAACGAAACAATAGTGGTATGTCGAAAGCTTGCCCCGAATCTTAGATTCTACTTGGACCTTACACAGTATGCTCAATATATAACTAGGTCCGCATTTACAGGCCGATGTTGTCGGCGTCCGCTAACATATACATAAATACACGCAGGTAGTAAAAACATAACTTAGGCTAAAATGGTTAACGGAATGGAATGTCTGGCTTGTGGAAATCTGCTCCATGGACGGGCGCGTCGTTACTTTCCCTAGTGCTGCAGCTCGCTCAAATTTGGAATGTTGCCGGCGTAATCGTCGTTTGAGGCCGAGCTGGAGTCGTTTGTTAGCTCGAAGCTGTTATCACCGCTTGTGCCAGTGACCGTTGTTAGGCTGGAGTCATTGTTGGAGTTCGGTTGCTCCGAATTGCTCAGGTTTGGCAGAGATACATCCGCAAAGTCGCCCTCCCCATCGACCTCGTCCTCGTCATCATCGTCCTCCTCATCGTTACTCAAGCTGCTTGAGCTGCTGCTGTCCGGGTGCGAGGTCTCGCCGTTGTCAGTGTTCAGATTTAGAGCGCTTATCATTGGCAAATTGTTAGAGCTCGCCGCTGGGCTGGCTGCCGTTGCGGCTCTCCCCGCAGCTTCAGGGGCGGGCGGGCTTATCTCGGCGGAGTTATCAATCAGCAACGTGATGCGCGGTATGTTTGGCGGCTCCGTGGAGCTGACTCGGTTGCTTGGGTTCTCCAGCGAAGTCGACGCCGTTGTCATCGAAGCTACCGAACTGGCAATGAGTATGGACAGGTTGGGTATATTCTGCGGACGCGGCTGCTGCTGACGCTGCTCCTCGATTTGTTCGCTGGGATTGAGAATTGTCAGATTGGGGATGTTGGGGACGGTCGCCGACGAAGTGGCGGTCCCTGAGCTGGCTGCATTCCTTGAACTGGCACTCTCCCTGAGCAGGCGGGAGGCGCGCGGCGGGGCTATGGGCGGAACATTCTCGGATGGCTGCGGCACGCTCTTGTCCCGTGGCACCATGTGCTTGTCGAAATTGTCCAGATTCAGCCCCACACTGCCCTTAGCAGCCGTATTCGAGGTGGCAGTGTTCGGTTGCTGGTAACCCGGTCCCTCGTTGTCCACGTCCATTTCTTCCTCCAGCAGTTCGGACAGGTCGAGGCTTATAGGAGCTGCGGGGCCGTCGGCAGGGCGATCGGGCGTGGGTTCTGGGAAATACCTCAAAATTAAAAATAAATAAGGCCAATGAATATAAATGACTCACCACTCAGAAAGTCCAGCGCCACAAAGTCGGCCGCACTGAAGAGCTCGGCCTGTACCAGCAACTGCAGAAGAACGCCCACCGTTGGCCGTTCGTGTAGTTTGCCCGAGGTCTTCCATTCGTCAATCATCATCTGGGACTTGCTCTGGTCAGGCGGCAGCCGGCTCGCGGCCTCGTCAATCTGGCACACGTCCTGCGCCGTGTATTTGAACCCGTTCCTAACCGCCACCGAAAAGTTGAGGCCGCCGGCAGCGCTGCAAGCCTGCACGTCCAGGCCTTTGGGTATGATCGACATTAGCTTGCGCCAGCAAGCATTCTCGTCCAGGATCTTGGCCAGCCGGTATATGTCATTGTCCTCCACGCGACGTAGCTCTGTGCTGCGCGAGTACTTTGAGGCGGAGCGTATGGAGACGCTGCTCCCATTGCCGTGCACGCCCATTCCGCACCCATTCCAGCCGTTCGCCTTGGCCATGGTGCTAACCTCGCTACCGGTTCTTTTTGCGGTTGAGCGTATGCCTTGGACGCGTCGCGAAGTCTCGTTTCCAGATGTATGCGCGTTATAAAACCATGTTAAAAACATATACTTTTGCTCAATTTTGCTTTTGTAAGCTTCACTCCAGTGTGGCCATGGCTAGAGCGCCAAAAAAGCCACTTGGGGTTCGTCAGAAAATACTAAAAGATACCAAAGGCCTTTCAAAATTTTCCGAGCTTAAAAACACGACTGAAAATTCTGTTACCAAATCGTAACGTTAAAAATATAGTTGAATCCTCAATACAACCTTTAATTTATCTTCTGCTATGCCATATACCACCTGTTGGATCCCAAATACCATATATTTTCTTCGGTTGATTCTAATGTATTTACAAAAATCTAAGCTTTTAAATATTTTTTTAGAGCAAAAATTGTTTTGTTACTTTATAAAATCAAATCTTAATAATATCTCAGAATCCTTTGATTAAATTTTTAATAGTTCCATTATGGCTTGCTTGGGGTCTCAGAAACCTAAAATATAAATGTATTCTACTTCACTCGTTAAGTCCCAACAATTATACTTCAAATTTGAATACTTGGAAAGATATAAATTTATTTGTTTCAGAAAATCTGTAGAATGGACGGAATGGCATTTACAGGACATTAGAAGTTTACAAAAAGGACGAATACAAATATAAGTTATACATACATATATCTGAAACCTGATATAATCTTACTCTAATACAGTTTCTTCATTGTTAATTCAGAAAATATGTCCAAAAAATATGTGTAAAATGTTTTCGAATTTCTCGCAGGGCTACTTACGCTAATATAAGGTCACTTTCTTCAAGGTTTGTAAATATGTATGTCGTTGATGTAAAAACTATCATTTCTTCTGTGCATTTATAATCCTAAGTCAATTCGATTGATTACTTTCAGCTTTAAAGTAATTACGGAATGCTTCTTGACCTGTTTGTATATATTCTTAACGAGACTCTTGGGTTTCCGTATAAGTTTGGAGGCTGTGCGCATCTTATACTCTGGACGGGTGTTCGTATTCCTTATTGCCTAAGCTTACGCATCTCGATTTGTGCTACGTTCAGTGGTTTGTATAGAAAAAGGTGGTAATGAGTAGCAGTGTGCTTAAGATTAGTGCCGTATTGATGTTGTGGCCGTGGCGCGTATTCGCCGCATTTCGCGTCGTCTTGCCCATTTGGAAGCGTAGCGTGGGACTGGACATCCGACCATCACCGCCGTTGCTGTAGGCGAGAACTCGCATATTGTAACTCTTGCCGGGCGTGAGGGTATTGATGTAGGACTCAAGCTTCTGTCCGATTGGCACGATGGTATTGTTGGCTGTGATCATGTTCTGGTCCGTCTCCCAAATCCGAACCTAAACAGGATCATGGGACATTAATGGTTACTTTCCTGGCAACAATGCCAATGAGCTTACCTTGTAACCCTCTATGGGTTCCTCGTCCTGCGAGGGAGAAACGTATCGCCATACGACCCGCACCGTAGACGGGTTTATTCCATACACGTGAACTGAGGAAGGCGGCTTCTGCGGGGCCTTACGATATGTGCGCTCTAAAAAATGTATATACATTAATTACTACAGTAAAGCATAATGTAATCCCAAACCAACCTTCGAAACGTTCGCTTTCGGGGCCTTCTCCCGCCGCATTATACGCCATAACCTTCACAAAGTAGTAAGTGTCCGGCTGCAGACCAACGATCAGCGCCCAATTTCTTGTCGTACGCGACAGATAGTACACTGAATCTTCCTCCTGGTGTGTGGTCTTCCAGTACTTCAACTGAAGCGAAACAGTTAGGCAAAGCGTTATGGATTTGGATATAGTAACAGCTTACCCTGTGGCCGATGAGTTTGCCACGAATGTTCTCGCGGGACATGTCAATCGGTTGCCAGGTAACGTTGAAGCAAGTAGAGTTATAGGCGAGCGCGAAGGGCTTCTGTGGCGCCACCTGCGGCATGTCCTCGGCGGAGTGGATGACAGCGACACCGCTCTCCGGTCCTTTGCCTATGTTGTTGATGGCCTGAACCTTGACTTCGTACTGGGTGTAATAGTTGTTCAGCGGAATATTGACCACAGCCACGCCCATGTTATCCTGCTTCTTGATCTCGTCAGAAGCCCATTCTAGGGCTCCCTTGAGCTTCCAGAACACCTTGTAGTGTATGCCGTGGCTATGCTGCTCTTGTGGCAGCAACGGGTCCCAGGTGATGGTCAGGTCACCGATCTTGCCACCGCCACCACCGACGTTCCGTGGGGCAATGTAAGGCTTGTCCTCGTAGGTGCTGTAGATGGGCGATGGAGCGGATGGGGTGCCGATGCCGAGGTCGTTAACGGCCGTCACACTGAACTCGTAGGCTGACCAGGGCGTTAGGTTAACAACCTCAGCTTGCTGGCGGGACGTGTAGCGATCCACCTCGCGCGCCTGCACGTGCGTAGACACATTTACCCATGTGCGGTTCCAATTGGTGCGTCCCAGGATATTGTAATACCGGATGGCACGACCGTTGTTCGCTCCGTCGACCCACTCGATGATCGCCTTCGTTTTGCTGATCTGAATGACCTGAACGCCGCCTGGTGCCCCGGGTGCTCCCTCAATAACAACGGTGGTTTTGCTGGTGATCTCGTTGACAGCCGACTTGACGACGCACTCGTAATCGCCGGCATCGCGCATGGTGGTGTTGTGTACCGTCAAGCTGTTCCAGTCGACAATCTAGAACAAGGATCGATCTTACAAGATTCGTCGGGGAAAACGTTTAAAATGCACTCACAATTCGGCCGGTGCCGTCATGGTTGTTCTTCAGGACTTCACCGTTCTGCTTCCACACGTAGGCGATATCCAGCAACGGATCGAAGGCAGCTTCGCAGTGCAGGTAGATTAGGTCGTGTTCCTTGGTCACAATGCGCTGCGGTGGGGTTTGCATAAAGCGGATCTCCTCTGCAATTTGTTAAATATATAAGTTAACAATTGATCAATAAATAATTCCAAATTAATTCGTACGCAAAACAATAACGCGAGCATGGGACTCATCCGTGCCGGCCTGGTTCGAAGCTATGCATGTGTAGACGCCCTCGTCGTCCCGCGACGTAGGCGCTATGGTCAGTGTGCCACTGGGCAGGATCCGCCGGTGGCCACCCGAGCCCAAGACCTGGCCGTCCTTCTTCCATTGGAATTTAGGGCGTGGAGCGGCTTCGGGGTTGCAGACGATGGTAGTGTTGCCATTGTAGACTGCATAGACCTCGGCTTCTAGGGGATGCTTTTTGAAGGACGGCTTCATGGAAAGCACTCGAAGTTGCGCCGAAGAGAATGATGTCTTCAGCTGATTTTGGGCTCCACACTGATACATTCCCTCGTCCTTATCCTTCTCCAAAAACTTAATGGTCAACACATTGTCCTGAATGATGTATCGGTCACGATTGATGTTAAGCGGGTCCAGGCGCTCGGCATTTTTGTACCACGTATAGTTCGCATCCGGGATCGCAAAGGCCTCACATATAAAGGTCACGTCGCTGTTGTAGTCCTTGATCATGTCCTTTAGCGGAATGGTAAACTCGGGACGCATCTGGATGTTGATGTAGATGCTCTTCGTCAGCGTCTTGCGTGGATTGGTGATTGTGCATGTGTATTCTCCGTTGTCGTTCGTCGTCGCATTCTGGATGATCAGAACGCGGCCGTAGTTTATCGTGTAGGCGTTACGTTGCAGCGGCTGGTTCTGGCGGGTCCAGTTGTAGGCTGGAATGGGATAGCCGAAGGCCATGCACTCAAGTCGGATCTCGTCGCCGGCCACCGGCGCCTCTGGGAAGACCTTGGGGAAGGTATTGGCGAATATCAACGCCTGGTAGTTGCTGTTCGGCGTTACGCGTAGCGGGAAGAAGGGTCCATTGCGACCGGTGTCCGACACCAAGGTTTGCACAGTACACGAATAGTTGGCTCGGTCAACAGTTTCGATGAAGGAGAAATAAAGGGCGCCGTCCCGAGAGACAAACACACGCTGATCCTCCTCAACGAAGTTGGGGAAGTAGTCGCGAGCCCAGTAGTAGCGTACGTCGGGATAGTGCTGTGGCGGGTCGCAGAATATTGATTTGCCCCAGTTCATTTCGCTCGTCTCCGCCGATCGTTTCAGGTTGAACTCCATTATAAAGCCAAAGTTCAGGTGCGCACTCTCAGACCGAACGCGGCCAAACTTGTTCTCCGCCACGCAATGGTAGGCGCCCTGGTCGAGAGCCTGCTTCGGCTCGTAGATGATGAGGTTGCCGCCAGATATTGTGTATCGGTCCTCCGCCAATGGATCGATCTTCTGGTACTCAAGCGTGTCGTTGACATAGACCTCGCGGTACCACACGTACGAAGGCGTGGGAAAACCGCCGGCCAAGCAGCTCAGAGACACATCGTTGATCAATCGGTTTTTGTTCACATCGAAGGTCGTGTCGTTTGGCTGTTTGACGAAGTAGGGACCACGTGGAATGCGCTCCATATCGCGGATGTCGAGCCCGTAGTGGTAGGGACGCTTGTCGTCCAGCTTGATGTTCACGTTGTCCGGACTGTAGAGCACCTTCGATTCGCAGATGAAAAGGTTCAGTTCGATCTCGTAGGCCGGCATGAACATCCAGCGGTCCCGCTTCTTGGAGTAAGCATATACCACGCGATCCCGAATGTAACCATTGTCTCCGTACGGTTGGTTGGGGCCTGGATAGGATATTCAAAGGATAATTTTGTATATTATCAGGTGGAGTTATACTTGCTTACCTATAAAGCCTCTCAAATTGTTTTGATTGCGCTGATTTAGGGTGCCGGGTAGAGAGTTGTAGAACTGATTCGGGTTGTTGAAGTTATTCCTGTAGTTGAGGTCGTTCTGCACCAAGAACCTGTTGTCATGCAGGTCCTCGTTTTCCAAAGGCACGTTCTCATCCATGGAGAACGAGTCCTCGATCTGCACCAGCTGGGTATTGTCATCGTTGACCCAGTTTTGCGGTCCTGTCTGTCTGGCCGAGATGAAGAATCTGTTCTGCCGATGGTTCTGCAAGATGAGATTCTTGAGAATGAAGGAGTGCTTCTCCACGTTGTCCACGTTTATCAGGTCGGCGTTATAGGCCTTGCAGATCTTCTTAGCCTCCGCCCAGTTGCGCTTGGGCGAGCGGATGAAACGATAGCAGCTCTGCCTGAACGAGACCCAGTGTTCAGGGCAGAAGTTTTCCTCATCGCTATACATGTCGCGGTAATTGACACCCGACGCTCCGCCAATGCTGTTCCGGTGGAAGGGGTCGTACTGGGGTCCCAGGCCACCCAAACCGCCACCTAGGCTGTTGCCGGGTCCGCCCACATTGCTGCTCAGACCCCCGCCGCCGGTGTATCCTCCTACTCCAACGCCATTGAGGCCGCCCACTCCGGCGCCACCGCCCAATGGCCGGTTGCCGTCGTAGTAGCCGTTGTAGGTGTTGGGGTTCTGACCGTCCAGAGGATTGTCGAACTGGGTGGTGTCCTGACTTGGCTGCTGGCCAGTATAGAGCGGATTGTATCGCGGCGAGTAGTCCTTGTTGTAGCTGGGCTGGTAGCCCTGCTGCGGCTGCTGGCCTGGCTGCCCCAGTTGTCCGTCCAATTGGCCCGCAGGCAGGTCTCCGGGCAACTGGGCCGTTGCCAGACCAAATAAACAGAGCGTTAGCACTGCTAATCCTCTAGTGGCTGACATGTTGACGCTGGCTCGATTCCGATTCCGAGTGGGGTGGGATGGGAACTGCTCCAGATGGCTTTTCGCAGCAGACTAAAGGCACATTTTGATCTCGACGCGGCTGGATCTGCAAGCACCGAAGGAATCAGTAAATAATATTGTTTATTTACCCCACACTAATGGCATAAACAATGGGTTAGTAAACAAATCCGATGATCGCTCGCTTGGTGTTAGTGTCATCTATTACGTGTCTGCGCGTTGGTGTGCGTGCGTGTGCTTAGGCGTGGTCGTAAGCCCCGATGAAGTCGCTCCAATAAGTCATACTTTTAATATTATTATAAACAATAATGGTGCTAGTTTATTGCTACTTTACAACTAATTCAAAGCAATAAGAGTCTTTAAATGGCGGCGCCGCCCCTTCCTAATTAAAGTCTTGCTTAGTCAAGTGTCCAAAAAACCACACCTTAATTATATTAATGCTCACAAATCAGACTTAAACCACGCGCGTCGATGTGCTTGCTGGAACAACGGGATTTCCACGTAACTGACACTCTTACTTACCAATTGAAATAAATAAATTTAGCGAAGTTGCGTTAAATTATAGTTTAATAAAATAAAAAGTTGTTGTTTTAAAATTTCAAGCCGAGAGCAATGTTACCAATTTAGCCTTTTCCCCGCTATATCTGGCGGATTTCAAAGGCACTAGCGGCTAGCGGGATTATAGCTAATCGATGAAAATCGATGTCTAAAGAACATGAAAAAAGAGTTCTTCTGTTTATTAAAGGAAACGAAAACCCAAACCATTTTTGTTCTTTTTAAAGAACAAATCTTTTATTGACAACGGTCGATAAAAGTCTTGTGCCTTATTAGTTGGCCAACTTTTGGACAATCTGATAGCGATGTTGGTTGGCATCGATATTTCTCCGTCTCTAGTCTCATTCATGTGCGCACATTGTTACCAGACTTTTCGTTAATGGGCGACCAGCATTGCCAGACTTTCCCCTGACTGCCGTTAAATTCAATTTAACAGAAATATATTTATTTTGGTTTCTTCCTTTCACATTCGTGCGTGGGCGATAAGAAGTATACCCATGAGTATTTCGAACGAAACTCAACTGGTAAAATGCTAATAAATGCGTGGTGAGTAAATAAATAGGCCAGGCCAAACGATATTGTCTTTGTAAGCTCGAGGATTACGCTCTGGGCTCAGAGACCCTTGTTGAACCACACTGTGTCTAGGTCGGGCCGCTTCTTCTTGATGCTGTCGCGAACCTCTGTCTCCAAGCTGTCCACCTTGATGCCCGCCCGCTGCTTGAAGAAGGCGCAGCCGAGCGGCGTGGCGAAGATCAGCACGAAGCCGCAGAAGAGCGTCTGGATTGGGGCGTTGGAGCGCGGGTACTTGGCCAGGAAGCCCCGTTTCTCGAGGTTGTTCATCAGCATTGGGGTCAAAGCTGCACAAAAAAAGAGCTTCTAATCTTATCTATACTCTATTTTCTACGGGAGGCTTACTCATTCCAGGAATGGCCATGGCGATTCGACTCAGAATGACGGCCGAGATGCCCACAGCAGCCGCCTTCTTGGACACGCCCATCTCGGCGTTATTCTCGTCCAACAGCACTACTCCGTTCCGCAGTTCCCTGAAAATGGAAAGTAGGATAACTATATACCTTCAGGGAGATATGGTGGACTTACTGCATCCGCATGCAGGGGATGTTGATGCAATTGGCGGCCGCAACGGCGACGAGCGGGACTAGGCGGCCCACGAGCGGATTCATGTTTTTCACCGCCCTGTTCAGCGACAGCGCCGTGGCCAGGGCTCCGCCGGTGGCAAGGCAGTAAGAGGTCACCAGTTGCCTGTAGGCGAGGCGAATGGAGGGATGATGGATTAGTGGGGCGCACAACGGCGGGCGGATCGGTACCTACTGCTGGCTGATCGGCGTAGTACCCGAACGGTTTGTGTAGTTGACAACGGCATTGTACGTTTGATTAAACCACTGCCAAAAGACAACGGCGCCGGTGCTCTTGTAGAAGGCCATCATGCCTGCGAATGGAAATAAAATCATTAGCCTCAGCATTGTTATTGTGCGCAAATTAAGAGCGATTCGCACTGTGTGCGGAAGTAAACGCTCAGATATATGACCCAATTGAGGGGCACAGCTCACACTCACCGCCAGTGATGACCGTGTTCATGGGCATCTGGGCGGACATACGCCCGAATACTATCTGCTTCTCGCCCGTCTCCGGGTGGAAGGCAGAGTCGTACAGGTACTTGGCGCGCCATACATCGTCAATGGTCTTGCACTCGGGCACATCCTTGCCGGCACGATACTTCAGCACGATCTGGCGGGCCTCCTCCAGCTTCGCGCTGGATGCCAGTACGTTGAGCGGATTGGTGACCAGGAAGAAGTGCTTGGCCCGACCAATATATGTGTTCTGGTCATACTTGGGCTCATCGATATTGACACGGGGAAGGGGGCTGCTCATAGTCGGGCCGTCGGCGAATCTGCTCTGCCTGCAAAGATAGTGGGGATTATATATTTTTGAGACCCATCGAGCAGCGTATCTTATCGGTGTGGAATCGAGGGGGATCTGTTGGGGCCGAGGGTCTCTGCCATAATTAAATTGAGTGCGGTCCAGGAAATCTATTGCGGAGCTAAATCGGTTCCCTGGCAACGGAACAAAACGGCCAGAGGCGGATCACAGATAACGCTTACGGGGGACCTTACGAGTTAGAAATTCCAAAATCGTTGCTTTAAACATATAGCATTTATAAGACAAACAAATATTTATAGCACTGATCGCAAACTTTAAATTACACTCTTATGCTATTATGAATTCGATCAAATTATATATATATTTCTTGCAACTTCTTTTTGTAGCTTGTATTTATGTATACATTTTTAATATTTTTGTTTACACATTTTTAGAAAACTTGGTAACTAGAGACTTTTAAATTAAATAGAGTTTTGTTAGTTAAAGTTATTGAATGTTTATGGAAAGATTACAAATTGTATTTTAGAATTCAAGCATTCATTCCTATAAACATATACAGATATAATTTATCATTCAAATGTTAGATAATAATGGAAATTTTTGATAATAGTATAAGAAATATTATCACTAAAGGTAATTACATTTCTGGACTCATGAATATTATTACTGCATCACCGTTAAGCAAATATTATTTGTTGAAAACGGCAACTGATTCACTAAAATGCTTAAAGTTACCAAATATCTGAATTAATTAATGAATAAAAGATCTCTTTTTCAATTCACTAAGAGACATTGATTTTTGGAAACTTGGACGAAAGTGAAAATAGGGAACGGGCCTGATCAGCTGAGATGTTTTCAGTGGCCACTAAGGCCCTCGGCCTCTAGATTCCGCCACTGGAAGCTGCTGGTCTTATCAGCGCCGCCGATGCTTGTGACCCAACTGCGCCGTCTTATCGCGGGTAAACAAGTTTGTGGCGAGAACGCTTCTTTGCGCATATACACGGCTAAGCGTACATATACACCGCTCCCGTATATACGCCTGCACAGCGACTATGTAGACACTTTGTGATTTCGAAGGTTGATGGCCAGTTGTCAGAATGCCAGTGCCTTCGTTCGATTATGTGCTCGAAATGTTCGAAAGTTATATAATTTCTCTGCGATTATGATGGAATATTGGACAAATCCATAGGCTCTTATCGGAGGGCGATGAACAGGTAGGTGCGAATACACACTCGCTTCCCCCTGGGTGTGTTTGTGCTGAACTTGACGATTCCAGCCGAGGAAACTTACACACGCACACGATGCTCGCTGCTCACGGACACGGACTGGTACACCAGTTGGCAGTGAATCGACGACTGAACGGAAGACACCGGAGCGAGCCCTAGTCCGACCAGCTGCCGCCGCTTGCTGCTCCAGAAAGCTTTCCTCCTCGTTCTTAAGCTCACAGATTACGTATACGGATGCGGAACAGTTATTTCGGATGTCACTGTGTTGATGTGGTGGTGGGCGTCTATGGCATTGGGAGAGCTGGAAAAGGGCGATACAGAGAGAAAGGGAGATTGAGAAGGGAGAGAGAGAGCTTTAATGCGTGCGCGTTTCTGCTTAACAGCTGGGCTTGCCAGGTGGCTAAGCTTTCGCCGTTCCAGGTACATACACACACACAGGTAGGTAGTGCTATGGCTACTACTACGGGCAAACGAAGAATACGTAACGGCGAATTTTGAATTTGCATTCTTCTGTTCGAATCAAAATCTAAAAAAAACAGAAAATGTAGGAGCCATGACAGGGAAAACCTAGCATACTTTCAATCATTAATCACTTGGGAATCCACATTTCCATTTGGGGGTGGAATGCGAGATTTTCACGGAATATTAACTTGGGAATTACAACAAATGAACGTGAAGATATTTTTATCTCTGCAACGCTTATTTTCTTGAAGCAGTTTTTTTGAAGCAGTTGATATATAATGTCTTAATTAAAATAATTAAGCATGAACTATTTTTAAAATTTAAAGTTAAAGTTAAAAGAAAAACTGCTTAGCACATTTCTTGTGTATATTAATGCATTTATTCATTTCGGAATTCATTATTTGACTAAATATAACATCAACAGTTTTGTGTATTGGCATTAGTTTCGATTGTAGCTTGATGTTTTAGTTTCGATCCCACCAACAAGTTTCCGGTTTCCGCTCCGAATTTGAATTTGAAACACACTCCGCCACATTTTGATTTAATTTGATAGGTTTTAATATAGTTTTCGCAAACAATTATAGTCGTAATTAACACAAATGTCAGATGTAAACATATATTGTATCGTTTATTGTATAGCATGTTTAGATAGTATGTAAGTAAATGTAACAATTATTGTACATTGCATATGTTGTTTAGGGAAAGTCGTTCCTTCATATATATGTGTTTCGTTTTGTTTTGTGTCCTCCTTGCCCCTCTATGCTTAGGTAATCATGATCCTCATCATAAATAAATTACCTACACATACTCGTATATATTTCTCTTATAGATTGCACTTTTGCATTAGATACAGTTAAAAGTAACGCGAAATATACTGGATTTAAATCTCTCGAGGGTGTACCTTCAAAATAATTTCAATCAAACACTGACTTCCATGTACACGTATCGATCGTAACTGTTCAACGGCTTATTAACGACTAATCTCTCTTGAGTAATTGAAACGCTAATTGAAGTTTTTAATTAAAACAGCTAGAGCGTCCTCAACTATAGTTTTGTTTGTTTATTGTACAGCAATGGAGTATCGCGCGATCCACGGGATTCGGTTTCGACTGAGGGAACTGCATGTTCTGCGGAAGCATGTGCATTGTACATTGACAGACAGGTTGTTCTTTTCTGCAAAACCCTTCTGGACCGACTATACGTAGAGTTGGGAAGAACCACGAAGTGTAAGCTATATGGGTTCTCTAAGTGGGGATCTTCAAGGGGCGATTGTTCGTACGATTTATTGTGTAACGTTGGTTTAGGTATGCGATTAACTCGTTTCAGGAAGTTGGCTGGGTAAATTAGAGAAGTCAGTTACATGGGTTTCATTTCGTTTCGTTTCGATTCGGCTCCTTCATCATGCTTAAGCACTATCCTTGATCCTGATCATCGTGTAATATGTGTATGTTAGTATTTGACTATGATTTGAGCGCGTCCATATAGCAGTGCATGGCTCACTACGTAAGTATGATTTGCATCTGTGGGCTATATGTATGTATGTATATATTAGGTGTATATATTTGTCTTACGCATTGCTTTCAGCTAACATCTGATACTGATTCTGAGTCCCATCCGTCTGGAGTCTTCCGTAAATGGAGGAAAGTCAGCTGGAATCGGTCCGAATTGAGTTGCTGGGATGGCCAAATGCCTTAATATCTGGCCCAACGGCTAACGAGATCGTGAGTGTGTGCATTGCTTGCTCAAAAAACAGAAATTTTAAAGCATTAACTAGACGATTCGTTTTCAAAGAAATGCGAATTGTCATTTTAACGTGAGCCTTAATCGTTTTCACTTTTAGTTTTGATTAAACGAACATATATAGCATAATTTGATTTTCGATTCTTAAGGGGGATAAAACACTGACAGATTAACTAAGTACCCGTAGATTGGGATACGTATTTTATGCTAGATTAAGCAAACAATTATTGTAAACTCAGAAGAGGGTTTCCTATTTGATGCAAACATTCAGATCAAGGAAACTATGGCAAGTTTTTCATTAAATTCGCTAGATAAATATTGGAAACCTGTAAATAAAACATTCGTTCAGGAGAGTTCCGCAAAATGGAATAATAAACTAGATCGAAACTGTGCCGATTATGCACTATTAAATTGCACCACAAATTGACTTTTAGTGTTTACTATTCGTTTCATAACATAATGCGTGCTCTTTATGCTCTCTGGTTATTATTTACAATACAAAATTGACGCGATTAATTGCCATTAGGTATAATTTCTTTGTCCTGTTCTGTCCTATTTCTATCGTTTTCCATATCCTTGTGTCACTGCAAAACCTATGACGTTTCCTTAAATCTTCTCCTGCATCGTACGATGAGTATGTAACAAAAATAGGCATACGCACTTGGCGCACGCTTCTGTACCTTCTTAAAGAGAACTAAAGTAAAATATATCCGATCTTAAATTCAACAAAATTCGTTGTTCTGGTTCCACATCTGGTCTGCCATGTGATATTCGATCTGCTGGTCAACTTGGCCCGCCGGGCGGAGTCTCTGCGGGAAGCTGGTGTTCTAGTAAACCATATAGGGGCTTTTTACAGGAATGTACGTACAACTAAGGTCTATAATTAATCGATTCGTTAAGAAAGCAGTGTGATACAAAAGTATATACATAAATGCGACTAAACAAGGTGTTTTATAATCGCAAACAGTCGCGATTGTGGTGTGTGTGTGTGGGACATCTGCGTTGTTCTGTTGTTGACTTGTTCCTTAAAACCATTAGCAACAATCGCTAATTTATTGTTGTTGTTGTTCTTATTTATAACATACATTTGTCTCCCTATCTACAGTTGCTATTTATGCTTTATGTATACTCCTCCTCTTGTTGTACATACATATATAGTTTGTTAATTGCCTAAATATCATTTAAATACATATTAATAAATATAATATACATGTACATTTATATAATTTATCTTTTGGTTTATCGTCTCCTATGTCTCTTGGTGCAATGTAAAAATTCATGTAAAACGCGCTTTGAGTATTCAGTTTGTCCTCTAATTAACGTTAGGTAAATGGTACTCAAACTCCTCCTCCCTCCGGTCGAGTTGTTGCAGTGATTTCGGTTTATCTTTTAGCTGCGGCTATGAACGACTCTATATGTTATTTATCTATAACAGGGATGCCCTATACCCTAAGCTCTCGTTCGTTGCTGTGAAGGAGCCTCAAGGTGCCCGGCCCGGGCATCCCTGGTCTATGTATATATGGTACTTGGTGCTGGTAGTGAAAACATAAGTGCGTTTCGGTCATCATGGGGGTGCTTAGTATTCGCCTGAAAGGAAACAAGTAACATTTAGCATAGCTCGATCGCAGAGCGTTGGATGGCGGACACTCACTGGCACACTCGGGTGGGTTCATGTAGCCAAAGACGTTCAATTCATAGAGCGACGCCAGCGTGATGAAGAACAGGTACCAGACCATCAGGATGATGCCCAGTCGCTTGTCCAGCTTCCAACCGTTCAGATGCGTCGACAGGATCAAGAAGACCACGGTGGAGAAGAGCGACAGCGTGGAGTAGGCCAGTCCTGCAAGGGAAATCCCGGAAAGAAAGCACAGAGACAGGAAGAGAAAGAGGGCTCAGAGATTAGACTTGGCGTGGATTCTGGACTTCAGCTAGGATAACTGCTAGGACACTCATGCCAGGCATACCACACACTTTGGACACACGACGAGCAGTACTACGAGTTAGGTGGACACACAGGCAGCTACGGGAGCTACATGGGGGAGTGGGAGTACATACCCTTGGATATTACGTTGACGTGGGAGCCGGGCTTTATGATGGCCGTTTGTATGAACCAGGGAAGACCTAAGCACACTAGTATATCAAAGACATTCGAGCCAATCGCGTTCGACACGGCCATGTCGCCGAAGCCCTCTTTGATAACGGCTATTGAGCTTAGGGCATCCGGGACGGACACGCCAGCGGCCACAAACGTCAGACCCATCACGGTGTCCGGGATGGCCAGCGTGGACCCGATCACGGTGATCATCCAGACCATGAAGTACGAGTAGAACGAGATCCACACCATCGAGATCAGGAAGGTAAAGGGGTACCAGTTGCGGTACTGCTCCTGCCGGCAGTCGGGCATCGTCTTCTTGCAGAGGAAGTGGATCGGATAGACCACGTACCAGGAGAGCAGTGCTGGCAGACCGCCCTCCGTGGGCCGGATCAGGGGATCGGGGCGCGGTTCTCGCTGCTTGTCCGTCGACTTGTAGTAGTCAACACCACCGGGCGCCGCTTGTGCCACCACCTGGGCTCCGCCGCTCTTGGCTGCCGCTGCCGCCGCCTCTCCGGTAACCACTGACTCGGGCTGGTCGGCATTGTAGGCCATGTTCTCCTGCCCCTGATCCTGACCGAACTGGCTGGTGCCCCAGTCGTCGACCGGCGGCGGGTTGAATCTAGCACTGACCACCGGCTTCGGCTGGCTCTCCTCTCCCCAGGCGGAGTTCGGGTCCCAGCTGGCGTTGGGGTCGCTGTAGTTCTGGTACTCATTCTGGGGTTCTGCGGCTCGGCCCTCGTTGGGATCCTTGGACAGGCTCGTCTGCTGCTGCCCCTGACCAGCGCCGCCCTGAGTGTAGGAGCTCTCAGGCACATTCTTGTAGGTCACCAAGGCCGACTGTTCCTCCTTGCTGGGCAGCTTGAAGGGCAGGTTCAGGCCCAGGGCCCACCGCTCCAGCTCCGTGTTGAAGTGAAGGGCCACACAGTATCCCACATAGCACAGCAGCATCACCACTGACTCAAACTGAAAGGAGAACAGATAGAATCTGATAAGGATCGGTGTTTCTACTCCTGTAACCAGGGAACTTACACAGGATATTACGTCGTTGAAGATGATGATCAGCATTACCAGGATGGAGACACAGTAGAAGAAGCAGTCCCGCACCAAGGGCCACCAGTTCAGTTGGCAGACGGTGCCCGAGCACAAAGCGCAGACGGAGATCACGAACATGATGTTGAACACGGCCGAGCCGATGACCCCGCTGATGCCGATGTCGTCCTTGGCGAAGAACACGCCAATCACCACGGTGGCCAGCTCCGGAGCCGAGCTTCCGGCAGCCATGAACGTGGCTCCCGCCACATCCGGCGACAGCTTGAGCTCTGCAAATGGAGTAATGTTGCTTAACGGTTCTCAAGACCAGGAACTCTGCATGAAGCTCACCCTCGCATAGCCGGTCCAGACTGGCCACAAAGTACTCGTCGCACACGATGGCCAGGCCGAAGAAGGTGAAGACGGCCACCAGGATGTGCAGGATAAGGCCGCCGTGCCGCCGGGCCCACTTGTTCATCAGCGGCTGTGGGAACTGCTCGATGGCCGGCGGAGTGCAGTTATCGCGCCTGGGTCGCCAGGTGGGGACGGCTCCATGAATGGGAGTGGCCTTGGTGGTGGCCTGTTATTGGCAAAGAAAGGGAATTAAGAGATTAGGGTTAAGGCTTGGAGGTTACTACTCACCTCTGGCCACGGCGTGGTCTCTAGCACGGTGCTGCCCTCGGTGTTACCCTCGGCGGGAAGCTCTGCGGGCACTTCTCCGTTGGCCTCCGCATCACCGGCATCCTCGGCCAGGCTGCCCACATCCAGGGGCAGGGGGGCCTCCTTTGTGTCGCCCTTGGCGGAGTAGATGCTGACGCAGTAGTAGATCAGGAAGAGCAGCCCCATGTTCCACATGCGGGCGCGGCGGGATCGGCGTCGAACAATCTGGGGAAAAACATTTTATTGACTTGAAAATGTTTCTGTTTGTGAATTTCTCTCTCTGCACGAGCTTAGGCGAATGGGCCTGGGGGAAATAACCGCCTCGGCTAAGAAATGCTAGCTTATTATAAGGGATTGGGTGGGTTGGCTTTGCGGTGGCCGGCTTTGTCTGCTCGGCAGTGGAAACCCGATACCGGGCTTGAACTACAACCGAAGTGCAGTAAAAGACAGCCAGTAAAACAAAGTCATCCATTTACTCAGGGTTCAGTGACAGCTTAAACGGGAAACTTTTATATTATATATTCACTTAAAGCCAAGAGAAGCAAGAAGTAAGCATTTAAATAAAAGAATACGAAATTATATTTCTCTATATCTTGCGTTGCCTTTAGCTATCGACTTATTAAAGCCACCTTTTCAGTCTCTCCATGCTTCGCTTCCAAAAGTTTGCCAATCTTTCAAAACCAATATATTCGATTGATATTGAATGATGGATATTCAATCTGGCTACTTCGTGCTCGGCAGGTGCGCTCAAGGAAATCAAGAATGCCAAATGTCTGCCAGCTCTTAATCACTGAGAGAAGCACTAAGCAACTTCAGAATACATGATTAAAATTTAAAAAAATACAGCTTTTCATTTTTAATATTAATATTAACAGAAGACTATAATATCTGATTACTCCGATTTGAGTATAATTACTATATTAATATCAGGATCAAAACTAAAACTAGAACTAACATTGTTAAAATTCAACTCTTTTTCAAGTAACATTAATCTTCTTCCTAGATTTCACAATTGACACTGAAAGGCTTTAAGAACAAGAGGAAGGGAATTTCTGGAAGTATATGAAATATTACAGGATTTCATTGTAAAAGCTACATCCAAAGTTAGTCAGGGACTTTTCGAATTAAAGGTTTTTAAATATAAAATCCCGAGGCTTAGATAAATTAAGATTTCTTATGGAATTCCTTCTGGCTTTAATCTCTCTGGATGTTGAAACAAACCAGACCTGTGACATAAACAATTCGCTAGTCATGGAAGATCCTTGGGGTATGGAATTAGCGGTGACAGTTCCGGGGGCTCCGAGCACCTACATATGTAGGAGCAACAAACCCCGGGTGATAAGCAATACGTAAACAACTCTGTGGTAGATCCGAAGGTCAAGGAAGTCGGTTTGTACTGGCAGGAACGGGAACACCACACCGCCGAATCTGTGATTTGCACACATTTACCATATGACATCATGGACAGCGTGAGGCGGCGGCTCCTTCGTGCCGCACAAGCAACAGAATGTCTTCAGAATAAATTCGAGCCACATTTCTTTGTTATTGGCAATTTTTGTTGCCATTATTGTTGTTGCTGGTGCTGAGGCTGGTGTGATAACAGCGCAAATTTGAATCAATCGAGGGGCGGCGGGAGTGGGGGCGGGCGAAGGGGAGCGGCGAAGGGGAGCGGCGAGAGCAAGTGGGGTTTTTCACCACAAAATACAAAACGGCGCTGGGACACGAGTACAGAACAGCATCGTTTGGCGGGTGGCGAGGCGAGTGGTGGTGGCCAAGTCGGCGTCTGGCTGACTGAGTGACTAACAAAGCCACCACACAGCGGGTGGCGCTACAGCTCTCTCTCTCTCTCTCTCTCTCCTTGCCCCAAAGACTAGCGCCTGCCCGCCTTGTGGGCCACTCGGTCATGCCGCACAATATCGATTTACAGTTACGTCTCCCTCCGACCATTTTCCCCACACAGCTTTCACTCGAAGAAAATGGGCTTCTGTGTTGTTACGAAGATTTTCTTTCAGTAAGTATTTCCTTTAACTAGGGTTTTTGGGGGTACAAAGCTCAAATTTCCCTTTGAAAATTTTAAAGCTTATAAGGTTAGAATTCAAATAGATAATTGAAAAATAGGAATCCTATTGGGATATAAGCTTAGAAACTGTTTTCCAGATCCAAAGATTTACTATCTGTATCCCAAATTTTCGTAAGATTCTTCTTTTGGGAAGAAAATCTTTTATAATGCAACCTTCCTTAAGCAAAGTTCCAGCACGTTAAAAAGAACACAAATCTCTGGAAAATCCTAGTTAATTTCTCTCAATTTAGAGCAAAAAAAGGGCAGCTTTTTTCTCTCAGTGCACTCTTACGCGCTGTTGGGTAAGGTTGGTGGTGTAGTGTTTTTCGCTTGACTTTTGCTGTTAGTTACAGTTGTTGTTGCTGATGATGCTGTTGGGTTGTTGGAGCGGCAAGGGCCAGGACGAAGGACGAAGGACGATGGCAAGGGGCTGGTGGTGGCAAGCCACGATGACGGCGTCAATGAGGCTGCATCTTATAAAAATAAATGGCTGCGCTAACTAAATAGATGAGGAAGGAAGGCGAGGACTTTGCTTGGGTGGTTGGGCTCGGCTTACATCATACGCCGCCGCGCTGGTGTTTTCTTTCTCGGCGGCGCAAAACAATGGGGCTCGGGAAAGCGACACAGAACGGGACTAGTGCTGGCAATTGACTTGCGACTTAGCCAGCTTGACAGCCTCAAAGGGATGAGTCCCTCATCTGATTAGGACGGCACCTTCATCCGCACCTGCACCTGCCCTCGCATCCATTTCATAATCACTTTTTACCATTTTAACTGGTGGTGCTGCGCTCCTGCTCCTGCTGTTGCTGTTGCTGCTGCTGTTGCTGCTGCTGGCTATCCTTTCACTTGGCAATCCTCACTAATTACGCCTCTGGAAGCTGGCCGGACTCGGGGGCCCCCGGGTTGCGTTAATCACTGTCGGTGGCTGGGTTCTTGCGGAAAACAGATACAGAAGAAAACGGTTGCATTGGGCACGCACATGTGAGCAAATCGAAGGAGAGCAGAGAGTTTTCGCGTCACTTTCAGGCCACCAGGCGCTGCACTAGTTCCCCGGCTCGCGGTGTCACTCGGTTAACTCTTTAGCGGATCATTTATTTACTGCTTTTCCTCCTCTGGATGGGACTCTTATCTGTGGTGTCTCTTGTGTGGGCGAGTATGTGCGCGGACCGGGACCGGGCTGGACTGTGCTTCTCCACCGACGACGAGGGCTGAGCGCGGACTGATGCAGCGCCGTCGCGTCTGCCGCACACAACTTCGCATGGAACACGGATCGGATGGAGCCCCGATGGCGCCTCGTGCGTCCATCGGCGGAAATCCACCACAGCCGAGCGCTTTGGCCGGAAATGTGAAAGTGCGACGCCTGCCAAGTGCTGCGCCTGCTGCTTCTATAAGTGCGAGCGAGTGCGAAGAGTGGGTGGCATTGACGCCTGCCGCCCCTTCAGCGCCATCTGTGGACGGCTTTTCGTAGCAAGGCCAGAAACTGGGTTAAGTTTACGCGTCTCGTGGGTTAACTTGGCTAACCGAATGAGCTTTGAATGTCACCTGGCTGGTGAGTTATTTGAAAAGGTAAGGCAGCTTCAATTTATTTTTAGAATTTTAAGGTCATTTTGAATAGAATCAAGCTTTCTTTATCTGTATTTTATAAGCAAATAAATTCCATAAAACATCTAAATAAGGTGAAATTTATGTCTACATCAACTCACCTGATGAGGCTGATCGAGAAAAGAGAAATGCACCTTAGCTATGGGCTTCAAGATTAAATTGTAAGCTAAGGGTTCAAGGATCTATAGAATTGCTTTGAAAAATCGCCAGGGATCGATATTTGTTTGATTATTATTTATTTGCGCCCTCCCTCGGCCCCGGCTAGAGTCAAGTGCATTGATTGGTTTGGTCAAACAGCAAACAAACGTCGCATTTGAAGTGCCGCCGAGGACTAGGCCGAGGACGAAACGATTGTCTGGATTTTGCCACATTATCCTTTTGATTGTGGCGGGGCGACACCATACCGGCATCTGTGATGTGCAACGTGACATTGCTACATGCCGCATCCTCAGATCTAGCCGCCGGTCCTGCCAGCCCCTTGCAAAAACAAAGACACCTCGTAAAGGACTCTCCGGCCCATTCCACTTGGATCTTCGTCGCTCACTCACAATGACGAATTTACCTGTTGACACCTTACAAATGGACAATTCGGCTAATTAATGGGAGCGCTCTCGTGAGAGACTCTCGAGCGGGCCGAGCCGAGCTGAGCTGAGCCAAGAAATATGACGGCCTGTCGTCTCGATTCTGCTGCCAATTGTAACAGGTTAAATGGCTCAATTATTAGTCGGCATATCAGAGGACATTTTCGGCCTTATAGACGACAGCATGTCTGCGAAACTCGGGGAGCTGTCGCCTTTTCCTGGAAGAGCAGCGGCTGCTGTTGACAGGATAACGCAGAAGTATGACTTTGATTCACGGATTCCAGGAGCTGGGCCAGTGGCAAGGCATCAGCCTACACTCCTGGGTTGTTTTGTTCAGCTTATATCTAAGTTATTAAAGGGAATGCCGTTCTATTTATCACCGCCGATTTTGACAATGACATTCCATTTTGCAGTTTTGGTGGCTAAAAGGATCATAATCGAGTCCTTACTCAGAATGTTCCTTTGAAATATAAAATAGAATCGCATTACTTATGAACATTTACCTTTATAGAGACTTAAGCCGATTAAGCAAATAATTACAGATAAAGCCACCTATTAAGCTCAAGTACAAATTTAATTAACATATTTTTAGAGCATTTTTTAACTTCAAATTAAAACATTTTCTTAAGATTCTCTCTTGAGATGTTAAACATTTTTCTTTAAGTATAACCCTAAGAGCCAGCTAACCACTTCTATCATTCATCCCTAATCAATTAGCTGATCCTGAGCGTTTAGATGTTATAAATAGCATAACGCACGGCCGACTCAACTTTATCCTTCATGGTCCTTGCCATGAATGAAGTGACTCTCAATGACTTCACGGGTCCAGCCAGCTTCGAATTAGTTTATAAACTAAATGCGACTGCGGTGACGAAGATGCGTCGGCTAATCGATTGCGCACGCTCAATTTGAGCGGCGGCCCAGTGTCTGCCGCAGGAGCTAATAGGGCCAGGAGCCGCTAGCCACATTGGCGACCACAGGACGCAGGAGGAGATGCCACGTTGCCGTAGATGCCGAACGAACTCGCACACAAAGGTCCCGAAAAGGTCACAATGGAGGAGCGGCAGCCGAGTTGACTCTCCTTTTGACGCAACTGCCCGAAATTGGCTCGCTTGTCATTATTCATATTTCACTTTCTATTCAGGGAATGGGACAAGGACGAGGACTAGGGAAGGTGTCAGCCAAAGGTGTCGGGACAGCCCCTCAAGGCGAGATGTGCAGCCCAAGGCGAAGACGTGCCACAGTTTTACCGTCCCGGGTTCTATTGTCCCATTGTTCTGTGGGTTTTTGGTTCATCGAGTGGCTGGGCCGTGGTTTATAGCGGAGATGAGAACAGGATCGGGTAAGGGAAAGGGAACGGGGATGAGGCAATCCATTGTGTATGGCGACTCAATAAAGAACTTATTGTGGACAAATTTCGACATTTTTCAAGCGCTGTTTGCGTTTTGTCTATTTCTATTCCGTGGCATCAAAGGACATGCTTGACTTTTAGCTGGAATCAATTTATTTTATGCGAAATAATCGTGTTGATGGCTGCGTCCTCGCCCCTTTTGCTCTTTCGCTTATCCCTCGCTCCCCGCCCCTGCAGCGTTTCCACCGCGGGTTCGACCATCATCCCGGCATTTGGGTTTACCAACCAACCCCGCGTCCAACCCCCTAACAGTCAGAGCCCAGCAAACCCACAGGGCTGGGTTTGGGCTTGGGATTGGGCCACGGTCTATGGGCCTGGGCCTGGGCTTGGACTCGGGCTTGGAGCGCCTAGGTTAAGAAGGGTGGAAGTAATTTAAATTTATGATGTCAATTTATACTAGTTTTTGCGGTTTTCGTAACAGACACATACTTTGGCACGGATCTGGTGGTTACAAAAGGGCGCGGGAACGATCTGATTGGAAATCGATTTGGGTTACATTACGAAAAACATGTTTAAAACTATCATAAAATTTGTATTTTCATTTTCAGACAGATCACAAAGATCTTACAGAGGAAAATACAATTTTGAGAGTAATCTCTTGTGGATTTTTATACAGCTTTATTAAGTCTTGAGCTCACTTTAAATAAATAAATAGTAACCTCCTTTTCATATAATATAATATAATACTTAATAAATGTGAACAACGCATATTATCCCTACGTTTGTTTTTTTGTTAAATTTATTTAGAGTTTGAAAAGTATGTTAGAGCTTAACAAAGCTTCAACAAAGTAATTTAAAAAAAACCGTATCATCTGTTTCTGAACTTCATATGTAACCACTGTTCACTGTACACATTATAATGAAGTTATCAATCAATCCGCCGAAGCACTCACAGCTATGAAGTATCATCTTTTTTGTAACAAAATGTCATTTTTTTGCACATTTTTAGATTATTTTTTTTTTTTTCTGTACGACCGATGGCCGATCAATCAAATCGAGTGCAATATTTTGCAATCCCAACAATTGCAAGGCCCTCAGACTACGTGGGCCTGGACTCGGCGTTTGCCAGGTTGATCGAAGGTTGATCATCATCACCATCAGCAGTGGTACACCTACGTAGTACTTCCCTAGATAAAGGACACTTCACTCCAATTCAGTTCAGACTGCCTCAGTTGCGTTCATCACTCATCCAAAGCCATTCAAGGATTTGCCATTCATTCATCACTCGGAATGGGCAGAGCAGAGGGAGATGGTCGCAATTCCAGCACTTGACAGCTGACCAGAAACCGGGTGCGTTAGGTAAACATGAATTTATCGGTTATTATTGAGACCTTTCAATCATAATTGCACCTCGGGCGACAGATTTGCGTCGCCCAGGCCCATTTCAATGGCCAGCATCCTACTGTTTCTTTTACAGATCCTTTGCATCCATCCATTGAGAGGTCAGAAGAATAACCAAGTGTGAAAAGGCTTTGCAGACAACATCGGGCTGTCTGGTTGGATGGCCTGGCTCAATGGGCAACGGTAGCATTGTCTGGCCATTCTGTAGAACTCTCCTGCCCTTCGGACATTTCAATTTGCATTTGACTTTGCCGCTGTTGTGGGCGAGCCAAACCACTTATGACGCTCGCCGGGAGTCGTCAGGGTTCCGTGTCCCGTGTCCCAGTTTCCTAGGCGGATCAAGGCTCGAGCCGCTCATGGAAGTCCTTTGGTGTTTCGCAAGACAATTGTTGCCGATTTGCACTCATTCCCCGACACTCGCTTGCACAAATCTCTGAATGCGAGTCCTAAGACGATTTCCTCTTCGAAATCTGCCATAAGCTGCAAAGCGTGTCATACGGTCAATTGAATAAGGTTGAATACTCTAGGATTTCTATGAACGTTGCCGTAAGACTTCCTTGAAGTTTATTTCGATTCTAAGTAAAAAACTATATTGAAATTTATAACTGGAAATAAATCATACTTATATTCACAGTCTGTCCGAGTTACCTTAATGGTAAGTCCTCTTCTTAATAATTAATATCATTACTGTCGCATTTACCATTGACATTATCTTTATCATTATCCCTGACATACATTTTCTTGCTCTTGTAATACTTTAATGTATGTAACTGCAAAAGGATTCCTTACTTGAAGAAAACATTGAAGTGCTGAGAAACACGGTGACGTGTTCAGTGAGGTATTTGGGCCGCTCTCTTGTTTTCTACAGTTCAATTAATATACTCTCAACAAGGATCAGGAAGAATTATTTATTAAGATGTATAAAATCTAGTAGATATTGAAAAACAGTTTTTAAGTTAGGAAAAATTTAATTTAGACTTGAAAATTTATTTACCTTATATATATTTTGCATTTCCTTAATTTTAAATAAATTTTCGAATGCCTTAACTGGCCCGCTCCAATTCCAGCGCCTTCAAAGGTGTTGTAAGCCGATAATCCGATTTATGCCGGACAGGACAGGTAAATAAAAATATCGGGGCAGTCGGTACGTTACGGTAGCCAATGGATCTGGCCAGGCACCACTGGGACATTGTTCGAGGGCGAATATCTGTTAATAATAGAACGATTACCCGGGAGGTCAACACTTTGGACACAAATGCAAACACACATGAGAATGCAAAGCCCGCATGGACATTTGAATGGAAAAACGCCGCAGGACCTTCGGCACAAAGCCCGCCCGATGAATGGTCAGTAGTTGTCAACGCTGGAACGAACGAACTGCATTACAAGCGGATTATTGGCTTTGAGGTTAAGTGCTTTTTCAGTGACTGCCCCCGGGCAGTGAAATTGAAAATACTCAAAGATATTCTCAAATGTTTTGACTCTGCCAACGGTGGTTGTGTTCCACAGCGTGCGGAAGGCGGGGCGATCCGGGGACGACGCCATTGCTCGAGGACGCCCCTGCAGCTGCTGCTCTGAAGCAGCATATGCCACATGGATGACATGGATGTGGATGTGGATGCGCGAGAGCGAGAGAAGCATCCTCAGCTGCCTTGGCGTGCTCCTTCGAGAAGGAGGAGCGATGCTGGACTGGCCGCGTGCGCCAAAGAAACCAATATAGCGTTTTTGGTGGGGGAAAATCGTGGAATAAAGAGCATTGATCATGTCTCGAGTGTCAAAGGGAAGGGGAAAGAGAAAGGAGTCCGGGAAAAAGGGGACCAGGACAATGGATACAGTGTCCCAAGCGGGGTTGCTTTTGTGGCCAGCCTTTTAATGGACGTCGCCTGCGCGCGGTCACCGCTCGCGCTCTGTACTCTTAGCGGTATTGTGTCACGGGATAAACGTTCATCGATATTCCCATTAAGATACACCGAAAGAAAGTGCCACAGATATTTAGAAATACAAACCGATTTTAAAACTAAACCCATGTCAGAACTTTCAAAGACCAAAGAAAAGACAAAAGTTTATACAAGTTAGATACTTTGAGATAAAGTATAATACTTTGTTTAGATTGAAGCTGAAGTTGAATTTTAATTAAATTTATTTATATAAAATATACTGATTTTGTTCAGTGAACCGGCTGCGACTGTTGCCATCGCTTCCTGACAAAAAAAGAGCAACCACGTCCACAGCCGAATTCGCGTCCCAATCTTGGCGCGTTCGCCGCAGGAATTAGTCGAGTGCATTCGCCTGAAAAACTAATTTGATTTATGCTTCGCATTCGAGTGTCGTCTCCGCCCCTCGATGGCGTGGCGATGTGGCCGAGGATGTGACTGTGGCTTCGCTTTCAGCCGCCATTCACACCCATAACAAGGACAGTTTATCCAGATGCGAGAGCTGCCCTTGGAACGCCCAGGCGAGCGCCTTTTCATGCTTCTTTTCTGCCCGATTTGAGCTTGGGGGCTTACGTAAGTAATTGTTTTTAGAGCAGCCATACTGGGAAAATTTTAAATAATTATAAAGATTCTACTCACTATATTTAATTTTAAAATGTCTTATTTTTCATTTAGTATAAAACGGGAAAACTTATAAATAACCGAGTGTATCTTTAATATAAACTGTGTCATTTCTTTTGTAGTTCTTGTAATAATATCTCCTCATCTTGATTTCAAATGTACTTTAGTCCGCTTGTAAGTCTAGCGAGTCTGAGTAATGCCTGATCACGGAAGATCTATAAAGATCGCACCTAGTCCATCGCGTGGAGTGATCCACTATCATAAGCGGGGATCGAGACGCAGAGTGCTTATCCCCGAAGAGCCGGATGTGCTCGCCCTGATCTGATCGCGGATCGGCATAATCTTGGCGCTTGTCCGTGGAACTGCTGGCTTATCTGTGGCCGCGACCAGGAGCACGATAAACATGGCGATGCGAGGCAGTTTGGTTAGGATCGATAGATGGATAGATGGATGTGTTTTTCCTGATCACGTCGCCGCCTCGGGTCCTTGTCTATCCTATCCCAACAGGCCACGTACCTTCCCCATGTGTGATGTGAGACGTTGCGGTTCCACTCGAGAGTAAAATTCCCTAATTAATCTAAATATGAATATGACGCCCTTCCTTATCTGATGAGGTGCGTTTCCTCTAATTACACATGGCTCAGGTATTGCCCAGGTATGGGGCGTCTCGGCCGGCGCCGCTGCCGACATTCCATGAATGAAATCGCCGCTTTGCTATATCTAATTATTTTATAACTTCCTTTCTTGCCGTTTATGAGTGCGGCATTGTCTAGGTAGGTTGCCGTTTACGAGCCGCGACCATTGCGCGGAAATCCCGGCCAGCGCTCATTACTTAAAGAATCGCATCGGGGGAAAGTCCCAGGCGGCTGCAAGCCTAAGTCCCAGCCTACGCAAATAAGCTCGTGGATTTTTATGGCCCGTCCTCACCTCGGCCCAACCCGTCGGCGGCGGCTGTGGCGACAGCCTAGGTGGCCGGCTACCTAGCCAAGCCCTGCATCCGTCCAGTCCACCCATCGATCCACCCAGATCGCAGGCACTTCTCGGCAATCCCTATATTTATGAATGAATCCCTCGGACTGTGCCGAGTCGTGAATGAATCTGCGCCGCGGGCCGCGGTTTATGGCAGGTACTAAAACCACCTACTCCAGAGCACCTACCTAATGCAGCGACCTGCCAGGGGCAACGTAACCGTGACCCAAGCGCTGCATTCATTAGCGTTGCCAGGACAATGCCAGTGGACTTGATCCAACTGATTTCCCTTTTGTTTCAAATGACAGGACAGAAGGCTTACCGGTTGCCGGCCATCTCAAAGGAAGTGTGATGAAGTGAAAGTAAAGCGGGAATGAAAGCGAACACTTAAAATGCTATCACTTTGATTTAATGGTCTAAATCTAAGATATATTTATACATTCCTTCAGAGATTTATACAAGAAACATTATAATTCCAATAATTTTTGGTACTGAGTTTTTGATATTTAAACAAGACCATAAACTGGATTCGCCCAATATATTTCCTTCATTACTATGTATAATTTTTCTAACTTTACTCGGTAGCTTTAATAAATAAATCATACATTTTATCCCATATTTTTTCTCGTTTAAAGAAAGTTTTTTTCCAGTCTAGAAAAAAATTATTTTAAGATTTTAAGGAATTAGAATTAGAAAATTATGATAAATAAATTATTTTCAGTTGGCTTTCCGCATTCTGTAATCCAGAAAAAAATTTAGTATTCAATTTCTCATGTAGAAAATAAGTAAAATACACAAGAAACATACATTTGTCGTATTAAAATTTGAATTTTTTTGTCTATTTTTCATAACTATACTTATAATTTGTGTGCTTTCTGCGCTTGGATAATAAATTAAGAAACAAAAAATTAAACCAAGAACTTCAGAATAATTGCTTTGGTACCACAACAAAAGGTAAAACGGAGGCTTGTGACATTGCTGATTCAGTACCATTAAATTTGTTTAGTGAGAATTTATATCTTTCTGATCCAAGAACTCTAGCATAAAGAGTTTCATCTGAAATATGTACACATTATATACTAGTACATAATTACTTGTAAACTTACAAAAAAACATCACATTTTCATAAAGATCCCAAGTAGGACTTCCTGCATTTAAAAAATGTAAATAGAACACAGCCACGCACAATCGTGCGGCCATTCGCTTTATCCCTCCTTTGTGCGTTGTATCTTGCGCCATTAATCTGGAGCCCGAATCGCGTCAGGGCAAACGCCCACCAAAGGCAGTAAACTTGGCCAGGAGCATCATCGCAGCCCCCAAAAAAAGGAGATAAAACTAAGGCCAACTGTACCGCGACCGCTCTACACGCTCAAACCTTTTGCGCCAGCCCTCGAGTGTCAAGCCCCCAGGCAATTGCTACAACTTTTTCTGCTTTCTTGTGTATCCTGTATATCCTTGTGTATTCGTGGCCCACACTTTGCATACTCGGATGAGGATGGGGGGCAGGAGGCAGGAGGCAACCACCCTCGACAGAAGCACTTAATTCAATAATAAATTGCCACCGCAGCAGGGCAGGATAACCAACCCACCGATAACCGAGTTACGAATTTAGCCCGGGTATCTGTATCTGCCGGAGGACGAACTGAAGCTGTTGGGGGGAAATGGAAAGGCAGGCCGGAGCCAAGCCAAGCCAAGCCCACTGCCAACCGCCCGGGAGGCGCTGAGGGTTTGTCGGTGGGTAAGCGTAAAATTCATAATCGTGAATGCTTCACTTAAAGTTGCGCCCAATTCGGCAGGCACAGCCACCCCGCAGGGATCGCCATCTCGAATAGATATAGTAAGGAATTGTACATAATGGTGGTGAAACTCGTAAACACTCGAAAAAAATAAAGCTTAATGGAATTATGGGATATTTGGTAAAGGTTTTCTGTGAAATTGCTTAAAAATATTCGAAATTTAAAATTCTATAACAGCAATATACATTTTGGTTGTTATTTGTTCGCCGATAGATTCTGTTTTGGTTTATTATTATTATTATTTATTGGGAAACGTAAGAAATGGGTTTAATGTGTGGGAGAATAAATGTATGTATCTTTAAAATCCTGACAAATCCCTGACAGAAATACGAGATATTATCAGGGAAGAAAGTATTCCTTACAATTTGTGTACAAATAAACCGTATTGAAACCTCTTCCTTATTTCAAGAAATAGCCCATAATTAACATCATCTTGTAATGAATTTAAACTAAATCTTTTACCTTCTAGGACCTTAAGGATGTCGGCTTTAATACCTTCATTTTTAAGTTAACTAGTTTTTTCTCGGTGCGCGAAAGTGAAAGTTACAAGGAACTTCGATTTCGCTGGCAGTGAAAACTACGCAGGACTCCGCATATACACTGGAACACCCTTATGTACTTCCGTGTGCGAGTGTGCGTGTGTGCGTGAGCGAGGCCGCCATTGTTGGGCGAAGGAAAACCAACCCCGTGGCAGCTCCGTCTCGCTCGCACAGCGGCAGAGACAGACAACAAATCGATGAATGAAGCGACCCTCGTGTGCCTGCGAGTGTGCGTGTGTGTGTATGGTGTGCGTGAGCGCAGGACGAGCGAGCGCTAGTGTGCGTGCGTAGGTAGGCCGTTAGGTAGGCCCGCTCTGGAAATCCTCAAGAGAATCCCCTTAAATTGAGAGCCGCCGGGGCAGGAGAGTTCAGTTCGAGTCGAGATCTCGCATCGCACGCACAGCTCCGCTAGAGAAAATCCCGAAAAGTACGCCACTCGCAAGTGATTCCAAGTGTTCCAAGTGAAGAGAGAGCCCTCGTCATCGCCATGTCCACGATTAACCTGCATCCCCCGCAAACCTACTCGCGCCTGTTCCGTCCCTGGGATACGCAGCGCCAGATTCCCGCTCCGGCGCCCAGGATGGTGAAGCAGGAGCCCGAGATCACCATTAAGACGGAGCTGCCCAGCAGCAGCTTTGGCCACGACAGCGACACCTCCTCCTCGTCCTCGTCGAGCAGCAGCAGCAGCTGCGACAGCCGCAGCCGGAGCAGCAGCTACGAGGATGGGCTGAACCACAGCAGCTACACCCGCACCTCCACTCCCCTGCTGGATGCTGCGCCGCAGCCCATCTTTCCCCAGCCTGCCTCATCCTCGTCCTGCGCCTCCGCCGCCGCCGCCGCCGCCTGCCCCGTGTCCCAGCCTCCTCCGCAGCTGCAGCACCAGGCTCCGTCCACTTCTCCGTTCATGCCGGCAGCCAGCGATCTGTATTATGCCGCCGCCGCCGCAGCGGCCGCTGCTGCTGTTAACACTCCCAGCGCCGCCGCCGCAGCCGCCGGCTTCGGCATGGATCCGTTTACCCTGGGCCTGATGGAGCAGGAGTACGCCCGCGTCATGGCCGAGGATGCCCAACTGAAAGCGCTCAATGCCCGCAAGCAGCGCCCCAAGAAGTTCAAGTGCCCGCACTGCGACGTGGCCTTCTCCAACAACGGCCAGCTCAAGGGACACATCCGCATCCATACCGGTAAGTTACAGAAATCCTTCGAGTCCAGTGACCAGTTGTACTTACCCATCTCTTTTCTTCCTCCAGGCGAACGCCCCTTCAAGTGCGACGTGGACACCTGCGGCAAGACCTTCACGCGCAACGAGGAGCTGACGCGCCACAAGCGCATCCACACCGGCCTCAGGCCGTATCCTTGCAGCGCCTGCGGCAAGAAGTTCGGACGTCGCGACCACCTCAAGAAGCACATGAAGACGCACATGCCGCAGGAACGCCAGCTGGGACCGGCCATCTTTGTGCCCATGTACCCCTACCTGTATGGCTACTGAAGCCATCGAGGGGAATCGAATCCGGGCTTGGAATCCCCGCCAGCTCCCCAGCGATCTGTGAAGCGCTTGCACGCTTTAAACGCGCACGAACCTCGACGAAGACAAAACCCAACGAATGCCGGCCAATAATAGTGCTCGATAGCCAATCCTGGACAGATCTACCTCAGCCGTACCTGGCGCACTCCGGCGCACGCACCCGACCAGCACTGGGAGGGACTGAGATACCGCGATACCCTCGACGATATATGCAAATATTGAGATATTTATTTTTTAACGCATATTTACACTGCCAGCTACGTGACTCAGGAATCCCGACCCGCACATGTGTAAATACCTCCTCCTCAAGTGATCCTTTCTCATATGCTAAGCGATTAAGAGATTAAGCGATACCGCATCTGTGTATGTATACATACACTCTATATTAGGTCTAAGCCGATATATTTTAATATTTTTGTATGCAGAGCGCGGTTACTAGCAATATACGATTTATACCTAGCCTATAAACGGTCGTAGTTAAATATTGAGAGTTGCATTATACGATTTATGTTTACACCACCAAAAATACACGAAAAATTGAACAAAAACTAAGCAAATTTCATTTTTTGAGTTGGTTTCCCCATTTAGGATTGTGAATGGAACATTTGACAGAGATGATGGTTCATAATACGGAATAATAGAGACATACCTGGTAGCTCATAATGACCCGCAGCCATTTTGTTTGCATATTAATGACTTTCGGCGCTCCTGTCACTTCCCGCTAACCAGATCATTTGCCAAATGTCCCGTCATGCCGGTAAATATCAAAGCAAAGTCACAGCCAAAGGCAAAGCCTGCAAATTGCATTTCAAAGGGTTAAAATGCACAAGTCATTTTGGGTGAAAACTAGCCAAAATCCCATTCATAAAAGTGCCGGGATAAGACAATAACCCTTGCAAAAACCGAATCATTTAGCTGGATATTTTCCCTTAATGCGTAAATCAACACCAACTGGAGCAGCCAGCAGCGAATTGATATCCTTTGGCAACAGTTTCCCACAGTCCGATGCCCGGGCAATTGTCCACGTCGACTTGCTATTACTCACCTGACAGCCTTGCGTCATTCACAAGGACAATGGAGGTGGGCCCACCTCAGCAGTGCCAGACACACAGTCTGCCAGGAGTCGAGTATTTTTGGAATTTGTTATGCGAACAAGCGATCGATCCCCGATCCATCGATCCCTGGTCACTATCAATGTGACTTCAGCTATAGACAGACAATAGGTGCAATTTCTGAGGACGATTTCGGGAAAGGGAACCGTAGCAAAGCGGTGGGCAGTTGCCCGGTATCCGAGAGTTTTGAGAGTACCCCGAGTTGCAACCAATTTCCAGGACAATGGCAAATACGGCCGCTTGATAGGGGCGTGCAGTTCTCACATTTACCTGTCGCCTACCTGCCTGGTCGTCCCCTTCGGGCCTGGGAATATCTTTCCTATCTGCCAGACAGTGCGTCGTCGTTGTCGTCGTCACAGGTGACACAATGATCTATAATGTCTCCTAGCCATGCCACCAATTCAGGCCACTTGGTCGGCCACTCGAGACCCACGGACTGCAGTCCCGTTCAAATACGCATTTCTCAAAGGGATTGCACCTACATATATCCGTGCGTAATTGCTGGCAATTAATTAAAAAGTCTTCTTATTTTCGGATTGATTGACAATATCCATGGATAATAGAGAGTGTATAAAGCCCATTCCCGATGATATATGCTTGTTTGCCATCCATATTTCATCATCTCCAGATCGATGAAGTATAGGTTGGGCAATAAGCTAAAGAATAAATACTTTTCCTTACAATACTCTAATTTATTACTTTCTGTACTCTGCTTTGAGTAAACATATTCCATTATTCCAATTTAAGGATAACAAATTGGTTCTAAGAGAGTTCTTTAAAGCATAAAGTATAGGGAGTTTAAAAAGCTGAATTTAGTTGTTCTCGCTATTTTGTCTTGTATCATATCCCGTATCCTTTATGATAGTTCTTATCCTTGGAAGTTAAAAATTTCTACTCAGTACTTAGTAGTTAGTTATTTGAACTTTCTCAGCATGTGCTTTAAATATAAGCGTAGACCTACGATTTTAATACATTTAATTTAATATAATAAAATTAATCAAATAAATGTGTATTTTCTGGGAATATGTAGCATAGGATGCTGAGGATGTGATATGAAAGTGGGTGCCATATAAAACATTTATTTATTAAAGCTAGCTTCTTTTGTGTGTTTTTGTGGCATAAAATCGAGAAATAAGAAATAGCTACATATGTAACTAAAACCAGCACTATTTTTAAATAATATAAATACTTAATACCATTTTCAAGTTCAATGTTATTATCTAGATTTTTACAACCACAGCTTTTTAATAAACCTTACTTCAATTGAGTATTAAAACTGTAGAATTTTTACAGACTCATTAAATTGTTTTACCATCTTTGAATAATACTATTTAGAAAGGTCACCCAAATTACGGTGTGAATCCTTCTTTGGGACCCCTTCGATCCAGTATAGCATCGAATTGGCAAATAATACGTTCGTTCACAGCCTCTGGCATCGATCAGTTCCCAGAAGTAATAATTGAAACCGAAGCAAGTATCAAAATTGCATTAAACTTGGCCTTAGAAGCGGGCATTGTTCCGCAGACAATATCGGGCAATAGAAAGAAGTTACTTCCTAACAAGAAAGTAGTTTCGCAATCAATAACCCACTGACACCGTGGAACAATTGCCACGTAGGAGGCACTGGCCCATCAGCCATTCATGACCACAAAGAGGCCAAACAAGAGTCGTCGGGTGGTCCCCAGAAATTTCGCAACGAGATAATTGCCAGGACTCGGCCAGGACCACTTTCTTGGCAGCAGCACCTCCGGAGGCCCACCCAGGGTGTGCGGACTCCAGAGTGAGAAATTGAAATGTCTTTTGTGCCACTAATAGAGAAATATACGGGCCATAATTTCGCAGTGTTACAATCTAGCCAAGAGCAGTGCAAAAACCCAAAAAACAAAAGCCAAACCCAAACCCAGAAGGGAACGAAATGAGCAACGAGTGAGAGGCGAAATAAAAAATGGAGTCAGCGTGGCAAAACGGGTCCAGCTACCTTTCACAGCGCCAGTTCTGGGCCAAGACAGTGCCAGTGCCTCGCCTCTGCCTATGTGCCTGTTGTGATGACTTTTTCAACCCCTCGCCGAACAACCCTCATCCCTTATTCGCGCACAGCGCGCAGGGGATGAATGGGAGCGAGCTGGCGGGGGGTAGTAGCTGTCCTTCCACACAAAGTGTCAGAGGATCCATTTAATTGGGAAATTTATTGGCCGGCAGGAGCAACAGCCACGCAAGAATAGGAGACAGCCTGTCTGGCCCTCTTGTTGGCTTTCTTTCGGACTATATGTTCTGCGGTTGCTGGAAATGCTTTCACAATGAGTCCCGATAGATTCTGACCGGGAACGGGGAATGCTCCATAAAAAACCCAAAAAAGACAAATTCGTGTAAACAAGCGGATTCAAACCGAGTCAGGTGGCCCAATTCCATGTAGTTCGAGGCAGCCAGAACAACACTCAACTTGGGTGGTTCGTAACAAATTTCTATTGAGGACACATGGGTTCGATTAGGACACATTCCACTTAATTACACAGAAAAAAAATTCTTAAAAAAAATTTCAGGGGATTATCCGTATTTTAAAAGTAATTTTTTGTAGCTTGGAGCTGATCGCCAATAACTATGTCTAATGAAAGATCCATTCCTCTTTTAAGAAGTATACATTTTTTGACACAAGTTGCAAAAAAAAAAAGAACTTAAAGGAACTTGAATTTGAAAAGAAAACTTTCTAGTTATTTTAAATGGGTTCAATATATTACCCATATGTTAAATATGACTTTTGAACATAAAGCCAACGCCCCTAAAAACTATGCCTACGGAAAGTTATATTTTTAATTTTCTTACACAAATTTGATAAAGTAATGGGAATTAATTGAAATAAAACGATCAATTTTACGAAATTTTAGAGTTTTTTTTATTAAGTTTGGGGACCAGAGTAATTCGAATTTTATTTTCGACAAGAACTAGGGAAAAGTTTATAATTCCCTTTAACAATCCCTAAGGATTTGTGTTAGGAAAATAAATAGAAAATAATGTAAATCAATCTGCAAGTTATCAAATTTCATTTTTTGGTATTAAATTTACAAAATCAAAACTCCCCGAATTTCTCTAATCTTTGACATAAAGTGAACTACTTATTTATTAAGTCTCCCTAAAATGTAGCAATTTAATTCCTTTGAAAGCATTAATAGTTCCCCTAAGATGGGAAATTTTCCTTTGTCTTTTTAGGCAATTGTTTTTTCTGGATGTAAGTACGTCCAGACATTTCCCGGCAGCATCGGTGTGTTGCACAAGATTTCCAGTTTCGGCGCTCATCCTTCCGATCCTTCGGCTTTAGCGGTTTGCGCTCGTGTTTTCCAGGGGTCTGCCGGCAAATCCTAGGCGGAAAAATGGGTATGTCCCGACACCCGCTAAACGATGAGTTTATCTGCATAAACACTCTTAATAAGTCGATTGTCCGCAGCCTAATCTCGCCGGACTCGGGACCTAATGAGCCTTATCGCTGCCTAAATATATACGCAATTTGTGGTCTAATCCTGACGCCGCGTCTTGCATAATGCTTTCCAGCGAGGACAGGATAAGGTAAGTGGGTGTGTGTGTGGAGGAATCGTCGTTCGGTTTGCCCAAGTCCACACACATGGCCCTAAGCTGTTTGCCGAGATAACCCATGCGACGAGGACGATCGGCGACTGCAACGCAATCTGATTTCTTCATTAGCCCGCAATGGGAGATCAATCAAAAACACGTTCATCATTATTGCGCAATTTGCAGTAAAATCAAACCGAACACACCAACATAAACAGCACCCGAGGATCGTCATAGCCATCGCCCAGCGGGGCAGCAAGCCCAAAGGACGAACAGTAGGTGGTGCCGGAAGTGCCCGGCCGTTTTCCCATCAACGTGAGCCCTAAGCAAACTAATCAAAACTAATGATGACATAATTGGCTCGATCGGCAGCGGACATCGGAAGGTGCCGAGTCCTGTGTGGGTCCAGGCAGGGGCTGCCTTCCAGAGGAAGTGCCCTACAAAGCCACACAAACTGTCCTTTGTCCCGAAAAGGAAACATCCATCCGTCAGAGGCGCTCACAACAACGACTATGTATGCCTTGAGGTAAAAAAGATAATTGATTTCTTTGCGAAATTCAATGCGATGACACTTCGATTTTGCGCACGCCGTGTGGTCCTGTTCCTGATCCGGTCCTTCGATCCCGATTCTTCAAGGCATTTAGCTGGAACACTGTAATTGCATTTGGGGAAATGTTGTGACATTTTGGGCCAGGAGAAAAGGCCAGAGATTCTTGGGCAATTCATCAAGAGGATGCCACACAGGCTGCTTTCTTTTTTAATTGACTCGTTCCTGGAGTCGACGGATCACCATGCGGAAGTTTCCCCGCGGCGAGCGAGCATAGCGTGTGCTACTGCAGTCCCTTCCCCTGGGAGGCTGTCGTAAAAAGCCTCCTGATGGATCTGATGGATCAATTAGTAAACAAAGCGCCCACGTTTGTTTGTTTCTTAACAATGACTGTTTCTGTATTCGAAAATATGCACATAAAAATACTTGGCTGCCGTTGGCAGTACATACAAGGTAGAGAAATCAGAGTATATATATGTATGAGTGTATATATAAAGGTCATTCGAGTATAATATATGGAATATATAAATATTGGTAGGTGCGGACAGTTTCGTGCGCTTTGTTCCACAGGTTGGCCCTGCAGCCGAAATGCTTTTCAGTCGTGAGACAGACTTTCAAATACTTAGGTTTTTATGCTAATCTAGACGAATGTTCCCTTAGGTCCTGGGGTAAAATACAATATTAAAATGGGCCTTGTTGTTGGCAAGCAAAAGGCATTAAGTAAGGCACAATCGTTTGAGCCGCTGAGATTACTTGTTCTTCTTCTTGAGGTTCGTTCAGGGTGCTTCCATCCTAGTACAGCATTATGCCGGTCTGGTTCTTGTCCTCACTCGGCGGCTCCAGGCGCCGGCGGTCGTGAAGCTCTCTTCGCTTGGCGTACAGTAGGACGATGATGTTGAGCAGAACCACAATCGTTGAGATCACGACCAAGTAGAAGCTGTAGCCCAAATAGGCAAGTCCAGTGCTGTACCAGTGCTGCTGCTGGTGCTCGGTCAGCAGTACGTTGTGGATGAAGTACTGATAGAACTGCACCAGCCAAGAGACAAAAGCCACAACCTGGGCCCCAGCGGCCGATACGTTGGCGACCAGGAGCAGGGCCATGGTACCACCCCTCTTAGCCGCGGAGGCTGACTTCAAGACCGCGGCAATGGCAGCCACGGCGCAGGCCAAGAGACCAAAGCCCGTGCCCAGAGTGGTGAGGAGCCACAGCCAGAAGCTGGTGTCGCCGTTCTCCGTGCGCACAAAGGTGTAAACTATAAATTTAGAAAGCCTGAGTAAGCCTGTCTCCTGAATCATTATATTGCGAGCTCACCATTAAACGGATTGCTCCGCACACCGACTCCAAAGTTCAAGTCATGGTAGCCATTGAAGAGCCCGAAGTTAACCTCGCCGTTGGCATCCGTCGAGTTTTTCCGCAGCGTAGTGGCTCTAACCCAGTGGGTTGTAGTCATGCTCACCAGCAGCAGTCCAATGGCCAGGCAACTGCCGAAGAAAGTGGAGAAGACCAAGGCACGTGTGCGCATGCTCATCTTGATAACGCTCGTGTGGACCGGTGGAAGGGACAGGAGCGGGGCCGATTTCACCATCTAAAGAGCTCCAACTGACTCCAAAAAGACTCTCCAGCTGCAACAAAGAAAGTTCGATTAAGTGGGGAGCCAAAACGGCCTCGCATTGTCTCGCGTTGCAGGTGGTGCCTTACCCTTTCCTATTCACTAGTTCAGATGAAGTACAGGTAGGCTCTTTGTTTTGCGAATACTGTATTGTTTTTTATTTATTATTTTTTAATATTGCTTGGAAAGTATAGTGTGCCCGTCTGGTTTTCCGCGCATTAGGTTGAAAGTGCCGAGAGAAAGCTAGCTTTATCGCTTCCCGTCAGCTGGTCACACCGTAACGATCAAGGCACAGGGTTGTCAGAACATCGATAAGACATCTACTTTTCAAAAAATTGAAATAGTATTAAAAAGTTATTTGTTCACTTGGCCTCATAAAGTAGACTTAGCAAACTGATAACTGAGATTATTTTTTATAAAGGTCTTAACTATTATTCAAAACTTTAGTGTTTCAACTACATATAAGTTAAGGCGCGTCCTGTGGTCAGATATAATTTTCACAATTTAAAAATAACGGTTGTGGTGGAAAACTTTGCTAATGTACGTAACAACGTGCACTGCTTGCAACAGTCACACTGCTTTAAACGTTACTTTTTAAATGCTCCAAGTCCAAGTTTACTTTTTAGGGAATAATTTAAGCATAAAAAATAATTTTATTCAAAAATTTATTTTTAAAATACTGTAAAATATATATATATATATATATGTATGTATATTATGTAAACACATCGCAGTGAACTAAATACACAATTTAAATAGTACTTCATTAAATACTAAATACAACTTGCCGTTTCCTTTTACATCATAAGATTTACTTAATCAGTGATATATATTTGTATAGCTACATGTATAAGGCCCCCACAAAAGTCCGGGCGCTGAATGAGCGAGAAAGCCAACATTTAATGGAACCGGGGCAAATAACTGAAAGCTCGGCATTTATAATAAAAGATATATTTACTAAATGATTTTTATGGACGTGGTCGCTTTCAGTAAAAGTTGTCTTCCGATAAAACTTATTTTTGAATTTTGATAGCCATAAATTTGACCTGTTGCCCACCGAAATGGCAACCTTTGATTACTGCCTGGCCTTCCCAAGTGGGGCGTCCTTATTGCTGCTTTTGGATGCCGGCTGCCTGTCCGTTCGGCTTAGCACCCAGATTCTTGTAGGCCTTGCCCCCGTTGCGCTCCCATTCGCGGTTGAACTCGTGCTCCAGGATCTCAGCGCCGCGCTTGCGCGTAAGTCCCGTTTCCTCCAGGCTCAGTTCGCACATCTGCATGTCGTCCGTGCCGGCCACTAGCAAAATGGGCGGCTTGTCCGCGTGCAGCTCCATCTGCCGAGCAATCCACTGGCCATCGAAGTGGGCATACCACAGACCGCGCTTGGCTATAAGGTTATTTAAATAAATTGTTATAAATATTACTAGAGCTCTACAAGGACACTAGGACTTACTGTTGTCCGGTGCATTGGCCCGCATGAAGGGAATGCGGAAATATCGATGCTGGGCCGTCACAATCTCCTGGATGGGCTGGACAATGGGCGGCTGCTTAAAGGCTGTAAATGGAATTCGGGTAAATTTATATAAAATATGTTTATACCAACTTTTAAAACTTACCAGCTTCCATGACACTGCGTGGAGCGCGTTCGTTCTCGTCCATGGTGGTGCGCTTGCGGTTCTTTGCCTTCCAGGCGTGATACACTTTCAAGCGGCGATGGAACTCCTGGCGGCAGGCCTAAAAAAACACACATTTTGTTAAATATTGCGATTTCTTAGTCCTCAGTTCAACTCAATCAATATTTATATGATTTTCCGGCTTGAAACTCACCTCTAGCAGCTCAATATCACAGGACGTGTTGATAGCATCACGCAGCTCCGAGTACTTCCATTTGGACAAGTCGTACTTCTGCTTGCCCAAAGCCTGCTGCTGGGCCCGAACATTCTCCGATCTGGCACAGGGAGGGGAAAATTCATTAGAATCTTGGGGAAAGCCACATTTCATACATATTTCTTAGCGCAAGCAAACAAAGTGAGTCATTGATGGCATTAAATGTTCATAGCGACAGGATACACAAAAGATTCAAAAGAGCAACTACTAAAGGCCAATGGGAGTTCTAAGTAGTAAGTATATTACAGATGCTTTGGATTAGTGGGAATGAGCAAATTACTTTAGGTGTTAGTAATTCTGTTAGTACGAAATGATTTCAAAACCAGCACCAACTCACTTATTCAAGTACCGCGAAGCAATGTTTGACACAACTTGTGAAAAACTTTTTCAAAAATATACAGAAAGTAAAGAAGTTATAGGAGGTAGAGAATTGTTTGATTTTTTGTTCGTATGGTAAGTCATTTTCCAATTAGTGTTTGAAGAAAGCAATAAAAGTAGACAAAATTTACAAGATCTGTAGACATAGGTAAATCATAAAGCGTGCTATACCTGATCAGTTTGTTGGAACCCATGGGAGACGCGTCATTGACACCACTGTGTTGTGTTCATTGGGTTGGAGTGTGTGGTGTTGTGGTGGGATGTGGGTTGTTGTGGGTTGTGTCGAGTAGATTGCGTGTAAGGGGAAAAGGGAAAAATTTTGTGAGTTATAAACAAAATAGTTCAAATCTTAAAATATATTCGAGGGCATATGCATAATATTCACAGTAAAACTTTTTAACAAAACATATATAAAGGGCTACATCATCTTTAACTGATTTAAGTATTAATTAACTTCTTTAACGTTTTAACGTATATATACAAAAAGAACATTTTATAATTATTTGTAGGTATTTAAAAACATTACTTTTTTATGGGAAATTCTTAAAAAAAACGGATAGCTTATTAGAAATAAGAATAATATCCCTATATGCCTGCACCGAACCTCTTTAAAATAGATAAGACCCCAAAACGTCCTTGCTTTTGGAGACCTTATAACATACTTGCGTATAACTGGTGGACTATCCTCCACCTGACCGTTGGACTCGTTGGCCAATCGCATGGCCAACTCGTGATCGCGTCGTTCCTGTTCGAGCTGCTGTCTGTACTTGGCATCGTCCTTGGCTTCTCTTTCCAGCTGCTCCTGCAGAGCCAAGGCTGCACGGCGATCCTCTTCCTCTTGGCGCAGGCGCTGAGCTTCCGCTGCCTTGCGGCGAGTTTCCATTTCCGCTTTGCTAAGAAATAAATAATAAAAGATATAATTCGGTTTACAAGTGACCAAGGGTACTACTCACAGTCGTTTGTTCTCGGCCTCCTCGCGTAGTCGTTGCTCTTCAGCTTCCTTGGCAGCCCGCTCAGCCTCGAGGGCTTCTTGGATCTTGCGCAGGCGTTCCTGCTCCTCGGCCTGCTGTTGCTCCTTTAGCTTGCTGTTTAGATCAACGGTGAGCTTATTCATATTGGCCATTACCACCGTGTACATGGAATCGATTTCGCGTTGGGTAATGCGAGGATTCATCTGGATTTTATTGAGCATTAGCAAGAAATACGGAATTGGGTTTTAGCCTCACAAACCTTGATCTTTTTGATGGCGTCGTCGATCTGCTTGTAGATGTCATTCACCCCACCGACGATCTCATCGCGTCCCATTTTCAGGCCGCTGGCTATTTCGATGGTCTTCAGCGTATTTGTTCGGAGCTTGTTGATCTTACCAATTCCTTGGTAGCGTGGGCGGTGCTGCTTGCGGGCCAAATAGCCACGGGCAATGCGCTGGGCCACTAGGACACACTTGTTGCGGTACAGGATTCTATTGCGTACTGCAACGAAAAAAGAAAATCTTTTAATATCTAATATTGTTCAGTAGTTCGTAATACTTACACTTGATCACGCAGAGGGCTCCCAGTGCCGACTTGACCCAACGGGAGCGAATCAGCCACTTCTTGACCTTAGCCACAATGGCCAGCATGTTCTCCGGATCCGAGCGCATGATGCGATCGAATTCCACAAACTTGCCAGGCCGGAAGAAGACCTTGGTGATGCCGAACTTGAAGTCCTTGGCGCTCAGGTTGAGCGATTGGAACATGGCTTCGCAGAAGGTGCGAGCCGGCAGAGAAACCAGCTCCGGCGGCAGCACCGACTTGTACATGCTGTAAAGATCGGCGAAGAGGACTCGCGAGGGATAACCATGCTCCATGAGCTCCAGGACCGAAATGGTGCCCGAACATTTGAGCTGAGCCAGCGCCAGGCTGCCCTCGAACTGGCGGTCGATCATTTTGCTGTTGGGCTTGATGCAACGGATGAAGTTGGTGCCCTGTAAGAAAAAGCATGCACTTTAAAACCTATTACTTATAAACCCTGCTTGACTATCGCACTCACGTTCTGTTCCAGTTTCTCCATCAGCTCGCCCAGTTGCGTTTTGAACTTGGAACCCACGGATATGAAGTTGAGCTTGCCACGAACGGAGGTACTGCTGCCCGAGGGGAACAGGGTCTGCAGCAGCGGATTCTCGCTTTCCTGCACCAAGCCCTCCAGCGAGGCGTGCAAGGCGTCGTTGTTTTTCTCAATGAACTGCTCCGTGTTGTAGCAAACAGCTCCAGCGAAGTGACGCACCAGGAAGCCCTCCTCATCCCGCAGAGTGCGGTGGGCTTTTAGCCGCGAGGATCGGGGCAGGCCCAGACGATAGTGATTCGCCCACGATTTGTGCACCTCGGCGGTGAAGTGGCAAGGAGAGGGCTTCGGCAGTTTGGACTCCTCATCGAGCAGCGTGAAGATGCCATTCGACTTGGCCTCGATCAGTTCAATGATATCCTGGTTGTCGGTGAAGGTAATCTCCGGCACATTGAGTCCCTCACGCTTGTACAGCTCCTGCTCGTTCTTCAGGATGTTGTCGTTAAAGAACTTCTGCAGCTTTTCGTTGCAGTAGTTAATGCAGAACTGCTCGAACGAGTTCACCGTGAAGTACTCAAAGCCAGCAATGTCGAGTACGCCGATGTAGAAGTTTGAGGCCTGGAAGGGAATGCTCTGATTGATCAGGCCCACAATGCGGTCGAAGAGGCGACTGTAGATGGCCTTTGCCAGGGCATCCCGGGCATTGCTCGCCTCGTAGATCTTCAGAGGAACCCTGCATGATCGAAAAGTTTTTAAGTCCTCACAGTTTGCATAAATAAAGGCACTACTTACATAATAACCGTGCCCTTAAAGCCGCCTCCTTTGCTTTGCATCACACGCGACACAAGAGCTGTGCGCAGCTCGGTTTGATCGACTCCCAGAAGCCCGCTGGTGATGGTCAGCGAGTGCTCCGAGGCCTCCGACACCTGGCAGCCGCCACGCACATCGTCAGGTATTTCCTCGAAGGCAATGTTGCCCAAATGGAGCACAGCCGCCACCAGGGAGTAGATGCCTAGTTTCTCAGAATCTGAGAGGCCAAGCCGGCCCAAGGCCTTGTCCAGGTTCTGGAAGTGCTGGTAATCATCGATAATTGGATCCTTGAGCGGCCCTTTCTGCTGGTGATTTTTGGACTTTTGAGAGCCCGGTATCAGCTGTTCGGTCTTGGCATTGGTAAAGTACTGGGTGCAACCGGAGAGATACTGCCGAAGAAGATTCATCAATGAGAAACGATAGGGGTTCAAGGAAAAATTATACGAACCTTATAGTCATCCGGCTTGCCCAAGCTGAGTTTATCGCGCAGCTGCTGCGGAGCTCCGGCCAGGAGCATGTAGAAAACATGGTAGTTTCGCTCCTCAGTGCTCTGAGTGCAGATGCGACTCTTCTCAAGCAGATAGTGCGATATATAACCACCGACCACCTGGCACTTGGCATCGTAGTGCACCTCAATGAACTTTCCGAAACGAGAGGAGTTATTGTTGCGGGTGGTTTTCGCATTTCCAAAGGCCTCTAGCACAGGGTTAGCTGTGAAAGAAAATTATAATTGTTAATGATAAAATGTTTATATCAACATAAACATGAATGAAACCCTTAGTTACTAAGCTGCAGTATTATTTTTAAACCCTCCCTCAATATGAATCATACCATCCAATATCTTGGTCTCTATGGGACCGGCGCTATCGTGCGAGTAGCACAGGTATTTTAGCAGGTATTTGGTGGACTCGGTCTTGCCGGCACCCGACTCTCCGGACACGATGATCGATTGCGACAACTTGTAGACTCGCATATCCCGTATGGCTTTATCCGCTGTTGATAGAAACGTATATAGTTTATTAAATATCCTCAACGATAGCAACAATTTATATGAAACTCACCAATTGCAAAGACATGAGGAGGCAGTTCACCCAAAGAACGGCCATTGTACTTCTTGATGGTATCGGGTGCGTAGAGCTCCTTGATCTCACGATACGGATTCACGGCGATTAATATGTTGGCCACATACGTCTGTAATGTCAGAAGTCTTGCCTAATTCCGGTTTCTTTAATTATTACCTGGACTACTCACGTAGATCTTGTCTTTGTAGTAACGTGTTTTCAGATTGTCCAGAAATGTGGCCTCGTTGAGCAGCATGAGTTCACCTGGAACATAAAATCATCTGGGTTAGTAATACGTCTGAAATGGTTTCGGGGTTTTATGGCCCAAGCCCCCCGACCACTTTCACCCGTCTGGTGGGTTCGGGGGTCAGGTAAGCAAGCGTAGCTAACGATTGCCTCACTCCGGGCCCTTCGAAATGGATAATTTCGAAAGAGTAGATCTGGGATCTATCTCTCGCTCAATTTGAAGCTAATGCACTGAGAAGTGTTGCTCCAAATACGCGACATCGTGAACGTCAAAGCGAACTTATCTCGTTGATAGATAAGATCGCTCCTACTGGAATCATATATACGTTCCAATCGTGGATATATTGTTAAGATCACGAGCATTTAATGATTTTATCTTTAACCTACTGAACTTGTCTCGCTATCTAGATATTTTAATTTAACTCTGAAGTAATCCATATGGGTTTTTAAATATTTGCTATTTAATTATATACTTATAATGGTTTTAAGTTAAGTTTAGATCCAATTCCACTTCTATGTAATAATTTTAAATATTGCAAAAAATAAAACTTTTATGAAAAATCGATTTTTGGAAATTTCACAATAGCAAGATCTGGTGCTTTCACTTTCTTTAATTACTTTTATATAATAAGTTCTATCGACCAGATAAGGCAACCAAAGCAAAGACTTTATCGGGTCTGCTTTTATTCCTCAAAATTTCTGTGGAACCCGGGAAGCCCCCGGAGGGGTATACTTACAATTATCATCATGATCCTGGGGTCCATCGCACGAGGAGTGGATGTCGTCGTAGTGACACGTGCGCTTTGGATACTTCCGGTCGGTTGGCGTAACCTCGAACTCCTTGGCGCCGATCTCCGTGATCCGGCCCTGTATATAGCCCTCGCCGGCATCTCGCACCCACACCAGTTGGGTGTCCTCCAACATCTTGCGCACTGCAAGGGCAAAAGAATCGGGAAAAGTGCGAATTTGAGCAATCAATGTGCTAAGAACAGTTAGCTTTACATTTATTATGTCAGGTAACACACACCGTATGGCGGCGGGACAGTATCACTGCGAAAAATCTTATCTACCTCGTCGTACTACCAACACTGAGAGAACCGAGAACCGAGAATCGGGAGCCACGAACGCTCCGCGTTGCTTGAGTGTGGAAAGGCGAATGAGTGGAGCGATCGCTGTGCACTCTCTCACACAAAGTCGGAGTCATTAGGGCCACTCTACCGGTGAGATGCCGGTGTTTTATTTCCAGAGTCTACCTGTGACTCCCTCTCTCTGTGCTCTCTTGCTCTCTGCCTCCTAAAACTGGTACTAGTCACTCTCCCTCGCACCCACTGTTCTCTAGCTGGTGTCGCTGTGGCAGTTTCTGTTTTTCGTCTGCGTCTGCTTCTTTCGCCTTTCGTTTATGTCTATTCACTGGTTACCTTTCCTGGTCATGCACTGCCTTCTGCCTTCTGTCTTCTGACTCATGGAGTCAGTGTGTATGTGTGTGTAGAGCAGTTGATAAGCCCCAAAACTACGGTGGCGGTCAAGGTAATAGATATATGTATACTATAAAATATAACAGCAGAATTTAAAGTAATAGCCTTATTTATGGAGAGTCAAAAACTGATTATTAAAAATGTTATACGCCAAAAAACTAAAAAACTAAAAAACATGTTAGAGATAATTTAATGTGTCTTATAAATATTACCTCTACGTATTTGGCAAAAAGTAGGCAAGGTTTTGGGAAGAGAAAATTTTTTACGATGCTTACTTTATTTTATTGAGAGAACTGCTACTGATTTGCCCGCAGTTGTGCGTTTATCCAAATCCATGTAGGTGTACGGCCTTGTTATGCGATTCGCTGAACACCTCCCTCCCATCCCGGGATCATTCAAATGAATGCGAATGTAAAAACCGCAAGCTCTCGTTTACAGCTAGATCTGGAGCTTCGCCCTTGCCCCCTCGGTCCTATATCCAATTTCGGTAGCCGAGACTGTGACGTTGGAAATATTGTTTTAGCGAGAGCGTCAAGGTGAAATCCATTTATTGTGCTCTCGCTAGGTTAATAGTGCATGCCCTTTTCCCCCGCTCTCGCTCTCAATCTGTCTGAGACGAGCACTGCATTTGAGTCTTGTTTGTGTGTGTGTGCCTGTGCTATTGCGACAAAACGCTCTCAAATTTTAGGGGAACTGTGCCGGAGAACAATGACATTTCTGTTGGATCCCAGTTGGTGTATTTGCCTCCTCTCCCGCGCATTCATCAAGATAAATTTGCCACAAAGTGCTAAATTATTAAATGATTGTTAAGCCTTATTTTGTTTCGCCAAATGAGTCAGTTTCAGTTCGTGTGACTTTTGTTTTGGCGGGTGAGGGAGCCCACAGATGGAGAATCAGCGAAAGAGCGAGGAATAGAAACAATGACTGCTATTCTGATGGAGCTCAGATGCTGCTATTAGTGTGTGTGTGTGGGGGTGTCTGTTAATAGATCTGCAATTATGGGTGTCATTTCTAAACCGTTTAGCGACGACAGATTTACACAAAACAGTTGGGCATTAAAGAATAGTGTTAAAAAAAACGTTTTCTTGTATGTATGTACATCTTTCGCTGTCTCCATCCTAAAACTTTTGACATTTCATTCCAGTTCATTAACTGGAAGTCAATTTGTTTCAAGAGATTTAAAAATGGTTTGTAAATCCATTAAAATAGGGGTCTACAAGTAGGTTATAAATAACTGAAGAACCTGCTAATGTACACCGTATTTTTTGAATAAAATACATATATTTTTAAACACTTAAATTCCTTTTAAAATTTAAAAGTAAGCATAAGAAAAGCGATTTTGTTTGCCTTTTTTGGCCAGCTTTTAACTAAAATAATAAAAGTTATTAAATGAATAGCTCAGATTTTCTTTAATTGTGTTTATGAATAACTGATTTGTTAATTAAAGACTATTTGAGCTAAAATTATATATGTTATGTGAAAGTTGCTTAACTTAATTTATATTTAAGTGTGAAATCAAGATTATTCCGTTGACGTTCATATAGTAAATGAGCGATATCGCCTGCAGTTTCTTAGAATTCTCCGACCTAATTTAGCTAGCTTATCACTCTTAAAGAGCAGTACTTGTTAAGGGATTTTATATTAACTATTTTCTAAGAATTAAAAACCGAGCAAAAAGTTACAAAATATTTTTCTCAAGGTATTTGAAACCAAAACTTGGCATCATATGTTGACTCATATAGGAAAGCTACATATATTCAAATTCTAATCTAAATCAACCAATTTGGGACACGACAGATAATTTGCATTAGGGAAATAGACCAAACCAGCAGTGTTGGGGGCACAGTGACTCACGATGCAGGGAATTTTCTTTGCTTATACAGCTTAGGGGGCCTCTTAGACCAATTTAATGAAACTTCAATCTCATGATGATACGGAGCCAATGGCTTGCCACTTATCGAAGCGTTGTAAACAATTTATGGGCTGCAATGTATCCATCATAATTAGCCCAGTTTTGTGGATAGAAAGCGGAGCTTAACCCCAGCCATATGGTTGAAATCGCTTTATAATGTGCCCGGGGCGAATTAACAACAATTACCCAGACAATTTAACATAATCTTGATTATGCGCCGAGCAAAAAATAAAGACTTTCTGGGAGAAAGAGGGGTGCGAACCACATGCAGTTCGTCTACTCATGTGTATATGCAAGACAGCCGCAATCACGGCCACGTTGTCGCCTCCTCCGGTCTTCTGTCTTCAGTCTTCTGCCTTTGCATTCGTCTGGGCCACTTGAATCTGCTGCGAGCATGAGATGGCGGCATAAATTACAAATTGTGCAAAAAAGCCACACTCATGCAGCATGCAAAGCGAAAAAAAGGGAACTTGCCTAGGACCCGAGGGATGGAGGTCTGGAGAAGAAGCCAGCGTTTGATTGCCGTTTATGGGGGGCAGAAGAACTGGCCACGCAGCATTCTTGCAGATTACAGGCATGAAAATGCAGACCCCTGTCTCCCAGATTCCCACTGAAGACACCACACAGCCCTGAAGGCAGCACTCTGAAGAAAATCGTTCTTAAGTCAAGAATAACTTCGAATTAATTACATTGCAATTCCCCAAGTTTCAGGTTTCATTGGAATCCAATTCATAGCCTTATCTCGTACCAAAAATTGTTCTGAAATCAATTTAGTTCTCGCTTTTAGGACCCCTTTTCTTACAGTGCAGACGAGGCACACCAAGTGTGGAAGCGGCAAATGACTTGATGACGAAGGAAATGCTTCAAGGCGACACTGACAATGGCCAAGAGCAGAAGCTAAAGTAGAAGCGGCAACAGTAGGTGTGGAAAATCAAGAACACCCAGAGACGGTGGCTGCCCAAAGCGGAGGGAGCGGTTGGGGTTGGGGGTATTCGAGAAACAAACAAGTCATTTTCAAGAAGCTTATGAAATGTGAAGCCGGCGTTGCCAACGAAGCGAGCCTTTTGTGCTTCGTAAATGATGAAGTGCAGCCTAGAAGGCTACCTCCGCATGGCCGACACCTGCTCCAGCTAACAGGCTTACTTGGCCCTGGCCAGGGCGCACTGTGCGTATACGTAATCTGAGCACATGCAATGACCCCGCCAACCTTTCGACCCAAACCCAAGCCCAAACTCAAAGCCAAAGCCAGGTCCGAATAGCAATTAGCCAAAAGCTAAGCCTGCAAAGCAGACGCCTCTGCGTGATTTTCTTGAAAGGAATGGAATAGACAGTGTTTACCGGCTCCCCGTTTTTGGGGAGTGAGTGCTAAGCGGCAGGGAAGTGGGCACTGGTGGGTGTGATATCATCGCTTGCTATGTTTACCGTCTCGCCTTCTTCCGCAAAAAAAGTAAACATGAACAACAAAATGTTGCGTGCCAGCGATTTATTATTGTAATTTTCTTCGCTTTTGGAAAACATGCGCACAGTTTTCCTGCCTGTTTGTTTTCATTAATTGAATCGTGTGCATTCATCAGACTTTATTCTAGAATTAATAATAAGCGGCAAACAATGACAAAAGGCACTGCACAAATCAAGAATAAAAGGTTTATGGAGATAGAAAAAGGTAATAGAACAATGACCGATATGCAGATATTCAGTACCGAAGATTGTACTCTTTACCTCTGCATATATGCGATACTATGACATCGTGAAAAGGTAATCAGAGTTCTAACCCCTTCTCCTAAATTGCTAGAATTCTCGTTTGAACTCGAACAAATGAAATCTTTAAATAGAATAATTGTGTCTGGCGATAAGATTGTCGGTCAATTAAACCAAGTTAATTGAACTCACCGGTGCTGGCCGAGTGCAGCTCTTTGTTGCTGACATAGAAATCCATTTTGTGGCCACCAACTCCGAACCCAGTAGGTTAATTGCAGTGCAATGCACTGGAGCGAACACTGTGACACTCGCGAAGCAGTTGGAGTTCGCGTTCGAGTACGAGTTAGGGGTGATGGGTGGTGAGTCACCAAGGGATGCGACTCTGGGCTCGATGACTATGGCAAATGCTGCAAGGCAGTGACAGTTGATTTTCACTTTGGCGCTTTTCACTATCGATTAAACACTTTCCACTGGCTGTTCGGCAGGCACCTTTTGGCCCATCCGTTCGATGGCCGTAATTTCTCGCCGATTACCCAAGAGATGCGAACGCAGGCAGCAGCTTTTCACTTTTAATTTAATTTTCTTCTCCAGTAGCGAAGGTGAGTTGGTGTCCATTTGTTGTTTCTGACCTACATTACCGTGTAAATACTGAGGCGGATCGAAAGCAGATGTATATGTTTGTGTGTACATATATAAAATCAACTTCTAATGCTGAACTTTTGACACGAAATGCAACGCCCGATGTATCTGTTATTGTTGCTGTTTGCGATGATGATGTTGCCGTTGCCGTTGCCACAGCTGCTGTTGCCGTGCACTGTTTTCACCCAGTAACCGAGTTCTAGGACTCGGGTAACCCGCCCCGAAAAAAACCGACTGGAATAATAGGAAGGGCGCGACACGTGGCGTGGCAACTGCATCAAACTCGCGACATGCACTGCGGATTGCCGGATTCTGGGCAGGATGCCCCTCTTCAGAGTTCGTGTCGAGCCAGAGCTCGTGTATCGTCGTTGGATTCGTCGTTGGCTTCGTAAACTGCGCCGAATCCGCAATTACCCGCTGCTTGGGGTGTGTCTGTGTGTGCGAGTGGGTGGCTGGATGGGCGGAGGGTGGCACAGTAATGATTCCAGCTGCGTGCCAAGCACATTTCTCGAATACTTTATTTGTTTGCGCCCCAATTCGGGAGCGGTCCAAACAATGGCACTTGCCTCAAGTGCGGCGGAGTCATCGGATTGCAGATCGGAGGCGATGCGTCTCCATGTTGCACCAGAGAAGCCTCGGGGCGCTGCAGCAGCGTGAATAACAACTTCCGGATTATTTATACAGCTGAGGTCGAAATAATAGGTACTTTGATACATTTTATTTGTAAAATTCAGCAGAACTTAGAATAATTATATGAAGAGGGATTTGCCCAGAATTTATTATGGATCTTAAGGCTACTAAAGAGAATGCTAAAGAAGAATGATAGATCAAATTGTGCCGGCTGCTTTGCTATTTTGTTGACCTCAACTGTGGGATAACTGTCATACTTAGGTACAAATATATGTATGTGCTATGTGTATACCCTACTCTTGAGCTATCCCGCGGTGCTTATGTTTCAGTCCAATTGGCAAATTTAGTTATCCATTCGCCGCAGACGCAACAGCTGCTTGACGGGCGCTTAAATGAGGGGTGTTACATGGGCTAGGGGGTTGGGGCGAGCTTTCAAGCACTGTGTGTTCTGGTAAACAAAGCGATTAAGAGAACAACGGAATCAGCAGCGGATTAGCGATTCGGTTCCACGAGATGCATCTCTGATAGCGGCATCACCAAAAGCTTTTGCAGGAGCTTTCTAAAAATGTGCCGGCAAAGAGGAACGAGGAAAGGCAGAGCGCAGCTCGCTGGGCTGTGACTGACAGGCATTCGTTGCGTACTCTTCGCAATCAGGGGTTGCGGGAGGTCAGGGGGAGGAGTTGCCGGCCATTGTCTGCCTATCTGCCCTGGCACAGTAATCGCTTGATCAATACCACGAAATGAGACGAAACAAAGCAAAATACGAGGGAAATGCGCAAAAACAAATCTCTCTTTCTGTCCGCCTTTGCAGCGTTCTAAAAATATACCTACCGACTGCCTGCCATCAGCATTGGATTCGGCACAAAACCAAAGCACACGGGTTCGAGCCCCAGTCAAAGACAATCAAAATGTTTTTTGTTTCCTTTTTATATCCAGCATCCTTTCATTATGCGTATAGCCTTAAACAGCAGCTAAAGGCTTTTAACTGGCTCTAATTGAGTACAATTTGGCTTGTTATCTTCGGTAGGCAATAAAAACGCTTTTTTATTATTCAAACAATGAGGTACATACATAGACACACATAAATAAACGCAGGGGAGAAAACACCCCCTTTTGGCATACCTGAGAATCGAGGCAGGCGCTGCCGACCAGGCAGTCGTTCGCTTCTATAGCGCGTTTAGTCGACGTCGCCCAACAAGTCAGGTTGGCCGAGCGGTCTAAGGCGCCAGATTTAAGCTCTGGTTCTCGAGAGAGAGCGTGGGTTCGAACCCCACACCTGACAAAGTTTGGGAAAATCTCTTTTTTCTTTTTTAATAGCTTTTATTTATTATTATACTTTATTTGGGCTATATATATAAAGTTGTATTGTGCGGTCTACCAGATAATTTGCATGTTGGTTATTAAAATCTGCAAGGAATTGTACTTAAATTGTAGTCACTTAATAGGCTGACTGAGGATTGTGGGCTCTAATAAGGCCCCGATGTATGTAATGTTACATTAATAAGGTTATGATAAGAAGAGTCGCAATGAAGTGTTATAGGAAAATACTAAAAAAGAGAGTTTCACAAAAGGGGTTAGGAATTTTTTCAGCAGATAAGATTATTTTTACTAGCAGCTGGATTCTGCAATTTCTTAAGATGCCTTAAAAATGTTTGTTTAAATTTTAGCATTATTTTTGTAATACTTATTTTATGTAAGCATTACTTATTACAAACAAATTTTAAATTAGCTTTTCTCATTAAGTTTTTTAGAATGCTTCAGGTGAAACGAATTATATATTAAAAATGTGTTTTTACTCTTTAAAATACTTAGCCATTTGGTAAGCTTTGTAAAATAATTAACGTGTTTAAATTTATTTCAAAACAATATTCTTCTGTGTAAATCACATATTCTGTTACACAATTTTTGTTCTTAAATATATGTTACACCCCAAACTTATCATAAACTCTCCCAGTTCTTACTAAACAATTTAGGCTTATTACTGACGGTTTCAAAGGGCCTGGAAAAAGCGTTTAATGCTATGTGTCATGGAAAACTGTTCTACCGTTGCGAGCGACGAGGTTCAGCTTCCGGTTAGGCCAAAAGAGCCACCAGGCGATGGACAAAGCCAAAACCAAACACAATAAATGACCGGCAAGTGACCGTTTGGGCCGTTGTTGTTTCTGAGTCTCTGGTTTTTGTAGCCTTCGCTGAATAATTAATAATCATGTTGTTCGTTATGTGGCCTATTGTTTTGGCTTGTGCTTTGTTATGCATTCTGTTGCATTGCGCAATGTTCGCAGCAAATGGGAAAAATGGAAAACAGTTAAAGAAATGCACACAGCGGCTAAGGGCAAGCTGTTGTGGGCCATAAGGGCCTTGCTTTGGGGCTTAAAATTGTAAACGACTAAAATTAATGGAGGCAACAGATTTTGTGTTGCCGGGAATCTGTGAGTAATGTGAGAAGATGATCTGTCCCGAACGATACGGGGCCTTTCGAATCAATTGAATTTTCATTGGAAAATTAAAAAGCTTTCTTTTAACTTCATCTCAATTAAATATTTGATTTTTTTGAATTTGTTACCCTATAAGGTTGATTGTTAATATTGCCGTTTATCACTTTTGCCTGGTTGCATTATAAAATTGATTTCCTATAAGTTTGGAAATGTTGTGGTTGGTTATCCAACCTATTGCCTTCTTGTCTTTCGTATTCGATGACCCATTTCTTTCGGGGTCCCCTTTGGATAGCATATCTGTGCCACTTCCCTGTGTAAACCTAGCCCGAAACGAAGAGGGGGAAACGAGAAGACGAAACAATATTGCAAGCGAAACAATTGCCACAATTTCATAACCAAACGAGCTCGTGTGCCATTCTACCACTGTGGAAAACCGAAAAATTTCAAATTGCTTGTGGCACACAAAGGAAAATTAAAACCGAGTTGAGGAACGAGCAACAACAAGACAGCGAACCACGAAAATTGTGTAATAATTGCGACACTTTCCTGGGCCACAAGCCATGGAGAACCGGGGTCCATTTGGAGTCACATCGCTGAGAAAGAAGCTCGAACCGTTAGCGAATAGTTCGCGAGGGGCATTTGATTGGATGAGCATTGTTGGCCAGCTTGGCATCGTTTGGGCCGTGCCAACCAGCGAGAACTGCTCTCCTATGATCCCAGAAACCAGTTGGTCAGTTCCTTGACCATGCACCGATATCAATATCAAGTTCAACCAGTCAAGACGGGCTCACGTGAGGAAGGAGCTCGGGGATTGGAGCTCTGGCAGCTCGGCAGCTGGTAAACGAGTCCGCGGGAATGGAGGGACGCACTAACGGTGCGACAGGTTCCCATTGCGATTGCCCAGCGCGGGGGCCACAAATTCACACAATACACGCAGAGAAATCGATATCCTCGTTATTGATTGAGCCAGACATCCTTCCCAGTTGCAAGTTAAGGATTTTACAGACAACAATTGGATAAAAAAAATGTAATTTATATTAAGTTTGAATTGAAATCCAATCGCAATATTGATTTCAGATTTTCGAGTGTAACGGTTGCACGGATTTTCAAAAGGCATTACTGGGCAACCAGTTGAACTCGTTTTGGCCGCAGATTTTGCAGCTGCCAGTGACCACCAAATGGGAGCACTGATGAGTCACTCCGACTAACTAGCCCATCCGAGATCGGGGGAAACGGTCACAAAAAAGCAAAAACAAGTCGAAAAGCAATTACACTTGCAACAATAGAAGCTGCAGCAGCTGTAAAATTTATGGCCCAAACGTCACAGGAACATGATTTTGGTTCGGTTCGGGAGACAAAGCGGGGGAAAGGGAACGATGACGGGGGCAGAGTTCACTGTACCGTAAAGCGTTGGCAAGCAAAACGCTGAGCATGCGCAAAAGTCACAACCGAAACAAGTTTTCGTAGCGTTTTGTTGTTCAATCTTTTTCTGTTATTTGCCGTTTGTTTTTGTTTTCCTTTTTTATTTACTCTTTTTTGTTTTTAATATTTAGTTGGTTTTTTAAGTATTTTTGTAGTTGTTGTGGGGGCTGCCCCACAAATGCAGAGTCGAGTGCTTTTTGCTGCAGCGGGTTCAACGACTTGCAGTCGCAGTGCGGAGAGGGGATTACCGCGAAGAAATGCCGAACCAAACTAAACCGAACCCAAGATGTCGATAGTTAAACGTCGCGCAAGTGGAACCAATTAATGCGGACTCGTGAAAAGAGATCCGAAAAGGCCGGAAAACTGCCGACAATTGAAGAGTTTTTCAGTCTTTGCTTTTGTAAGCCAAGCGGCAATTAACGCTGGCCGCTTCCTACTGTTGCGAGATGCAATTAAAATGCAAATCTCACCGGGACCCAGACCCAGTCTCACTCCCAGTCGATCCGATTCCCATTGCCATTACCACCATTACCCAAGCGTCTCCCCGACGTTGATGGATTTGTGTGGCGGCCCCGTAACTCATTTCCCTCAACACATGTTCACAGATTTTCCATATGGTGCCCCGTTGCCGCCTGCAAGTCGTTACTCTGCACTTGGCGGATATTTAAACTCCCAGAAAAGATATAAAAAAGGGGAGAGAGGAATTTAGAGGCTGATCTTCAAGTTGTGTTTATTTTGGGTCAACATTTTGGGCCCATGTTAACCAGCCTTTGTTTTCATTTGTCGGCGTTGTTTGGCTGTGCCTGTGTGCTCCTAATGTGTGTTATCGTTTCACATTTAATCTTATCTACATTCTCAGCGCAATTACTTGTTTGACGGCCGCCAGCAAAAAAATACAGGTGAAATGTAATTATTTTTGTCACTTCTTTTGTTTGTGAGAAAATATATGGATATTTATTGGTGGGACAGGCAGCCCCGAAAAAAAGGGGAAATGAGCGCCAAAAGTCGTGCCTTTTTCCCACCAAAAGCTTAAACTATGCAAATCTATTTTCAGACTGTGTGTTGAAACGTATATATAATGATTAGCAATTTATAAATAGACTGGAGGTCATTAATCAAACGAAAGTAACAGTTGATTGAAAAAAGCAACTGAGAGCGTAGGTTGAATGAGTCTTTTTTTAGTGGAGATCTGCATAATCTTTAGGTTTAAGACAACAGTATTTAGATAGATACAAAATATTGGTAAACCGAAGAGCTAGCTTCTTATCACTATCCCAACTAACTTCCAAACCTGTAACCCTTTTTCGATGATGCAACCATATAGTTTGAATCACCATTGCCATTCGTGCCATAGTCTTATCACGATATACAGCAGGAAACCAAAACGGTAAGTTCCCCACTTCCTTTTCGAATAATATTAATCGAAAATGCTTGGAAGCACGCGCTGTTGCGCCGTTGCGTTGGCTTTAACTGCACAGAAAAAGTCATACATAAAACAAGAGAAACATAAAAAGAAAACAATCAGCGAAACCGCGATTGGAGAGAAATACATCTCGAATTATGCTAATCGACTATCAAAACAAAAGCTGCAATTAAACCGCACACACTCGGCTGACTTTCACTCCTAGCTGTGGCGGACTAGGCGAATCTCGAAACAATCGTCGTCGGCCGTTTCGGTGTTTCTCTTTTTTATTTATATTTATTTTTGTGTGCGCGAGTATTATATGCAAATTGTTCCGACGCATCTCAAACCCAACCTCCATTCAGTGGCCACTCCAAGAGGGCTTACTCACTTCTCAGCGAGCCTCCGTTTCGGGGCTCGAATAAAGGCAGCTGTCGGCGGTGACAATGGGCCGATCAGAATGAGGATCAGGATCGCCTTCCATACCCAGTTCCTGTCAGCTGTGTGGCGCGTGTTTAGCCTCGGATGGGGTTGATCCTGGCAGGGCTTGAGTGACAGCAAGGAATAGCGACATGAACTGCTAAAAAGTCTAGACTTCCTGTACACCCTTTTTTTGGACCAGGATATTGCTCAAAGAATATATTTAATTCTATTCAGATACCTCTTAAATTATGAATAATAAAGGAGAATCGAATCTTCCATTTCACCCCAGGATAGCTAATACCCTGCCCAGAAAAGGGCATTGTCGAACCCGTTTAATTGGCTCTAAAGTGCTCACAGATAAGGATGGGCAATGGACACGTCCGCTGACACGGACACGCATGCGCAGCAAAAGAAGGAGCGACGGCGTCGCCTTGAGGCCTCCTCACTCCCGTCTCGGGCTTGTCTTCCACATAAATAAACGAAATGTGCTTCGAATAGAGAAACACAAACACAGACAGTCGACAGTCGAACGACACTTGTGTCCCTGGACGGGGGCTCCAAGAAATGTTTGCTCATTTCCGCACTCAATTAAAATGGTCGGGACACAAATCTATCTTTGAGTTTGCTTTAAAACTCAACGGCAACAAAGGCGACGCTGACATGGGGCCTTGCATTTTGCCTGGCTCTGTCTATAAATAGATCCATATTTCTCTCTGTGTCTTTCGGGCCGTTCCAGTCTGTCTGTGTGCCTGTGTGTGTACATGGTTGTGCGGGGGTGCGGTATGTGGTAGGAGGAGGACAGCTGTGGGAAATGCGAGAATTGGTGGTGACACTGGCACCCGGAGAGGGTGCGACTCACACAGAGAGATGTTTGATTCACGGTCACGTTCTCCCTCCATGCCCATTCCCAATTCTCATTCCCTCCCCTTAGTAAACAGACAAAACTAAAAAGCAAACTATGATTGTATAAGAAATATAGGGGATCTATGGAACAGTGTTATACGCTAACACGCATTAATAAAAGTAATAGATACTTGGTGTTGGGCAAACTTCTGCGAATTCATAAAGTATTAGCCAAGGACCTCAGTTTCATGTAAACACTGATCTCGTCAGTTTTAGTAAAACCAATTGTAATTATTAGTTCACATTCTGCGCAGATATCTCCCACTAAATGTGTGTACGAAACCTCAACTATATACAGTAAGGTCAAAAATGACCAATTAATTAGCATTCAAACCTTTGAAACTGATTCGCATACGTATTTGTAAGCCCCTGCCCACAACTAATGCACCCCTAGTTAGGGCATAAAAACTTCCGCCTCTGGCAAATCGATTGCTTGGTTGCACCACCGCAAATCCACAAACCGATTCCGTGGGCAAGAATTTGCCAATGTCAGGCTCAAAGCAAAGAAAACTGCAAGTCAACAAAAAGCGAGTGGCGCAAATCCGCCTTTACAGGTGAGTGGCTGCTGCCTACTTACATGTGAGCTACTGTAGATCTCGCCCAGAGAGTGGTACCGGGGGTCAGTGAGGAACTCCTTTAGGGACACGACCACACATTGAGGCAGGAACCCACTTGGAATCGATCTCCTTCGAGGCGCTGGCTTCTGGTTGCCGTGCTACTTCAGGTTGCTCACTCGAATTTATAACTTTACCGGCGTCGTAGCGCGGCTTTCCCGAAAATGTTTTCAACTTGACGTTTATCCAAAGGTGTGTGTGTTATTAGTTTCGATTTGAGGCGAGGATCATCCGACGACGACTGCAGAGTTCAGGTTTTGTTTACGAGTGCGCGCGCAACAGCTGAGCAGTGTGACCGCGGAATCATCGATAGGAAATACTTTTTAACCAAACCAAAAACACCAAAAAATACCAATACCAGACGCTCTTTCCACTTGTTCGTCATTTTTAAGGGAAAATGATGCGGTCATATTTACTTGAGAACCGGCCATATTTGAAATACAATATTCGTTATGCCATTGATGATTCGTTTTTTGCGAACCCAAGAAAATAAAAGTTAGTTTTTAGGTTATAACTAATTGTCAGCTTCATATAAATAAATAAATTTCCTTTGCATTTACCGATCAGTGTTATCAGCTTAATTATAAGAAAAAGGATAATAGTCTTGGTTCGGACTTACCCGCAGTAGAGGACACTCAATTCCCCTTAATCGCCACTTCGCAGATTTAGCCGACATCCATCGATAATCAAGTCCTTTCCAGTGCAGAGGTTATTAACACATATCTTAACACGGGGTTATTAACAGAGTTCCAGCGATATGGGAGTTGGTCACTAGTTGGGTGAACGGATGAAAGCCGCGGACAGACTGAGGCTGCTGCGGTGAGTCGCATCTATTTATAGGATAGAGAGATAGATCGAGAGTGAGAAACATAGAGAGAGAGCGAGAGAGAAGATCGCTTTAGTAACTCTAGTTCTAATCCTCTATCTCTCTCTCTCTCTCTCACTCTCTCTTTCTCTATATCTCTTTCTATATACCCCTCTCTATTTCCCTCTTTCTCTCTCTCTCTCTAAATTTTTATGTCTCTCTCGCTCTTTTTCTCCGTCTCTCTCTAACTCTCTATCTATCTCTCTCTCTCGCTGTATGCTTCTGTCCCTCGATCTATCTCTCTCTCTCTATCTTATAAATAGAGGCGACTCGCCGCAGCAGCCTCAGTCTGTCCGCGGCTCTCAACCCGTTTAACCAGTGACCATCTTTCATTTCGCTGGAACTGTGTGTATGATCCTGTGTTGGTATTCCTGTGCTAATAACTGTGTTAATACCTCTGCACTCGAAAGGACTTGATCATCGGTAATTTCGGCCGTCTGCGGTGTGGCATTAAAGGTTATCTGAGCTTCCTCTACTGCGGGTAAGTCCGAACCAAAAATATATTTATTTTTATGAAGCTAACAATTGGTTATAAACTAAAAGCTAACTTATTAGTTAAGTTGGGCTCGCCAAAATCTTCAATGGGATAAGAAAAATTGTGATTTTTTAAATATTTATGGCCGGTTGCCAGTATGCCCACAGCAGGTTCCCTTAAAAAAATACCGTACACAATAGCTGATATCTTTCAAAAGTCTGGCATCTCCAGTGCCTAACGGTCTGTTAGGCGCATGTAACAGTTCGAATTTGAATTCAAAATATTATGGAGAAAGAAATTATATTCTGCATTAGTTCTTTTTTTGCTTTGAAGAATAAATAAATATTGGGTTTTAAAATGTTATTATTATTGTTTTACTGTTTTTTATTTGATTAATAATCATGCTTTAAAATAAATACAATACAATTTTAGATTGCAAAAGATTTTAACGTTTCCGGATAATAATTCTATGATTAATATTATAATATTTTATCCTGGTATTTATATTGGAAATTAATACGTATATTGGTAATGATCCGGGAGTACAACCTTTTTTTTTTCTTTTCCTCTTCCTTCACGAAGGAATCGCAATTAGCAAAGTCACTGTTGAGTGAGTATTTTAAGTGAAATAGCTTAACCGATAAATCAATAAACTTACTGATAAGTTTGGCCTTCTAAATGTTACTTTACGTAATGAATATTGGAGGCAGAGTAAATATATTGCTACAAAGCTGCCACATCGAAAGTTTCTGATGAATAATGCAGGCGAAAGAAGAAGTTGAGGATGGCGGGGATCCAACGTATCGTACGATTTTCCGCCTTTGATTTTGAGTTCCCCATAATGGGTCTTGCTTCACGCTTACCAATTGAGCCTCAATTGAGAGAGTTCTGATACTCGGTAGTTGTGCGGAAACTAGGGTATATTGTGTTTAAGTAAATATATATATAACCGAGAGCAAAATATATTCATTTTACCTTAGTAAGTCGTATTGTTACTTATCAATAACAACTATAATTAGATTTTAATGAATGCTAATTTTTTTATTTTTTGAAACAGAGAGACTTATTTGTCTGGAAACAAAAAGACATACATGGCCAAAAAAACTCGTCTAGTAAGACGGGACAAAAAAGAGTTGAAACCTTATTTGTTCCGCTTCCGCTTTAATACTTAAACTCCGAACTTACTATTCTTAGTATATCTTACGCCTTGTTATAGGCAATGTATTTCATAGCAGAGAACAATCTAGAAACCTCCAACGGGTATCTGCCAGTCGAGGCCCTCGGCTTCATGTTTCATTCTTGCTCTTTCAAAGATTCGCTTAATTGCCCAACGGAGCGCGGCTCAATTGGAAGGCGAGAAGGAGAGAGCAGAGCAGAAATATCTTCGAGTGATCGATCGCCTGATTGACGAAAGTCCGAACAAAGTAGCGTTCGAATTTCCATTTACCTGACTCCGCTGCGCCGGCTGTGCAAACACGAATTGGTAGCATTTGTAATGCACCAGGGATCGCTGTAATTTGCTACCAACGAGGGCTGGGGGTGGCTTTGTCGCCGCAAGAACCCAATCCCGGGGAGAGTGTGTGCCGGTCGTTGCTGGAGGGAGCGCCGGAGAGGGCGCGGGAGCGTTAGAGAGAGCCCTGCTCCACTGAGAGTGCGCATGCAGCCGGCGTTTGCTTGTTGTTGGTATCGCTCGGCGAAGTGCCGCTGTGGCTATAGCTGTGGTTGTTGTCGGTTCTTTTTGCCAACATAAACACATCCGAGTATCTGAGCGGGTCGAGTATACAGCTGGCGGCGGCCCTGTCTGCCTCAGCCACTGCATTCCCACTCGATGTTGGCGGTTTTCGGTCGGCCTCAGTTCGGTTTCGCCGGTTCTAGGTGACGCATCGCCCCGGGGTCTTGAGTTATTAGAGTGTCGACGGTGTCGTCCAGTTCCCCTTTGCTCGGTGGTTCCGCCGGTTCGGCTTCCCTCTTCCTCTGTGGCCAGTTTTTTGGCAACACGTGTTGGCCGATAATTGCTGTGAAAGAGAATTAGAGAGGCCACGCTCTCTCCCGCTTTGGCTCGGGAGCAAAGTACACGTCAACGGAGGAGCTTGAGGAGAGCTTGTGGGCAACGTAGGAACTTGGGTTCTGACGAACTGAGTGCGCAGACATCACGAGATAGTGCCAAAAAGCGTAGCGTTTCCGATTTAGTGATTCACTGTCTCCGCGCGACTCGAAGAAAGCGGTCAGCAGCTGTTCGCCGCGCGGCAAGTCCCACGAGTTTCGCATACGAAATACACGAAATCCCCACGAAATGGGCTACGACGAGGCCATCCTCAAGCTGGGCGACTTCGGTTGCTACCAGAAGATCATCTACTTCCTCATCTGCCTGACCTCCATACCGGTGGCCTTCCACAAGCTGGCCGGGGTCTTCCTGCTGGCCAAGCCCGACTTCCGCTGCGTCCTGCCCTTCGAGAAGGAGGGCAGTGGGTATGAACTGTCGCCCCACCTGTGGAACCTGTCGTATCCCCAGGGAGACCGCTGCTCCTACTATGACGTGGACTACTCGGCGGAGTACCTCAACGGCAGCATTCCCCGGAGCAGCAACCGGACCAGGGACTGCTCGCATTACGTATACGACCAGGGTACGTACCTGAACAGTGCCGTCACCGAGTGGAACCTCGTGTGCGGGCGGGGCTTTATGGCCGCCACCAGCGACTCGCTCTTCATGCTGGGCGTGCTCCTGGGCAGCATAGTGTTTGGTCAGCTTAGCGACAAGTACGGCCGCAAGCCCATCCTCTTCGCCTCGCTGGTCATCCAGGTCCTGTTCGGCGTCCTGGCTGGGGTGGCGCCCGAGTATTTCACCTACACGCTGGCCCGCGTTATGGTTGGCGCCACCACGTCGGGCGTCTTCCTGGTGGCCTACGTCATTGCCTTGGAAATGGTGGGCCCCGCCAAGCGCCTCTACGCCGGCATTTTCGTGATGATGTTCTTCTCCGTGGGCTTTATGCTGACGGCAGCCTTTGCCTACTTCGTCCACGACTGGCGCTGGCTGCAGATAGCTCTGACGCTGCCGGGCCTCATCTTCTTGTGCTACTACTGGATCATCCCGGAGTCCGCCCGCTGGCTGCTGTCGAAGGGGCGGAAGGAGTGCGCCATTGCCAACATGCAGAGAGCAGCCCGCTTCAACAAGGTAAAAATCTCGAACGAGGTCTTAAGCGAGCTCCTGGACGAGGGTGAAACGGCCGAGGATAAGGCAAAGCAGAAGCTGGAGGGTCAGGAGCAGGAGATGAGGGACGAGGGACCGCCGCCATCCGTGTGGGATCTCTTCTGCTACCCGAATCTCCGCAAGAAGACGCTGCTCATTTTCCTGGACTGGCTGGTGACCAGCGGCGTTTACTACGGCCTCTCCTGGAACACCAACAATCTCGGCGGCAATGTGCTCCTCAATTTCGTAATCTCGGGCGCCGTGGAGATACCGGCCTACATATTCCTGCTCCTGACCTTGAACCGCTGGGGCAGGCGGTCGATCCTCTGCGGCTGCCTGGTGGTCGCCGGACTCAGTTTGCTGGCCACCGTAATCATTCCGACGCAGATGCACACCCTCGTAGTGGCCTGTGCCATGGTGGGCAAGCTGGCCATTACTGCCTCGTATGGAACCGTCTACATCTTCTCCGCCGAGCAGTTCCCCACGGTGGTGCGGAATGTGGCTCTGGGTGCTGCCTCGATGGTGGCCCGTATCAGCGGGATGATGGCGCCGTTCCTCAACTTCCTGGCCACTATTTGGCTGCCCCTGCCGCTGCTCATCTGCGGAGCCCTCTCCTTGGCAGCGGGACTGCTCTCGCTCCTGCTGCCCGAGACGCACAACAAGCCCATGCTGGAGACCATAGCGGATGGCGAGCGATTTGGAAAGAAGACCAAGGGCGATGTCTACCTGGAGACGGGCCAAGAGCTGCGCCAGACGCCGGAGGCGCAGCCACTCAAGGGAGCAGACAGCAACGGACACGGGACCAACGGCCAGAAGTTCTAGGAAATCTCAAGGAATGAACTCGCTTGAACCTTTCCAGCGAAATGAATGACAGAAGAGGGCACACAGGGCATCTAGAATTCGGCCAGGCCAAAGGCTGGGCATTTACCATAAAAGATAGACCAAGTATTATATCATTTCTGAAATCTCACGTAACCAAAAAAGAAAAAAAGAGAAGACAAAAAAAGAAGCTTAAAAAATAGGTAGCACCGAATAGATCATGTTAGCATTTAGCCAGGGAGCAGCGGCCGGCAACTAAGGGTTTCTAAAGATTAGGGGTGACTTTCCCTGGGAAATTCTATTGAAAATGTGGAGGATATGCCACGAATCCCTCGCCCCAGTTGTGCCGCTGTATAATTTATTCCTATCTATTTAATTCTAGTTTACCAATTACATTTATGCATGTATTCCAAGAAACACAATTTTTGAATAAAATCTGGTATTTTCCAGAGAAGAAACCTAACTTTCCACATAAACCCGGACATAATGTGAATGTTTGACCTGTCCGGGAATCTGAAAAGCGTTTCCGTTGTTTTTATTTTCGTAACAGCTTCTTATCAGCCGCCGAGACACGAGACTGCCATTTGAGAATTGGACCCGCACAGACTTCCGAATCACGAGATTACTTTGTGTTTTGCTAAGCAACCGGCTTGGCTACAGTGCCAGAAATAATTTGGTCTCGCGACTTGTGTTCAGATCGCTCTGGCCTCGCCCGAGTCTTTGGATTTGCATAATCCGCAGCCCTCGAGACAATTTGCACTTGATCTCAAACTGGGTCGTCGTCTATTTACGGTGCACTATTTCAGAGTGCACTTGCAGCAGCCCAGCCTCTAAATATTCCATTTAGAATTTGTAAAAGCCTGTAAATGTTTTCGAGATAACAGAGGGACATGAAGCGAAGAGAAATCGGCCGAAGAGCGGCCAGAACTGATTAGAAGAGCAGCGTTTAGGAGAGCGTCCCCCGAATAGATGTACAAGGTCTCCATATACATATACGGGGAGCACATATAAAGAGGCACAGCTGAGGTCAAAAAAATATCTGTCGATTTCATTATTTAGCAAAGTTTTGAGAAGAAAATTTAACTAATAAATGTATTAAATAAATTAGGAGACTTTATGTTTACCTAAAACTTGAATTCTTAAATTTCTCATTGGAAAGTAACAAGTTAAAACATTTTTTTTTTTCATTGAAAAAGTAATCATTTAAACATAATTCTAAACTTATTATTAAAAAAGACAGCACCTTTTTGACCGTTGCTGTATGGTCTTCTGCAAAAGAATTTATGCTTTACCATCATCAGTCGGTTTGGCATTCGGAATCAGGCCACTTTCGTTGGACTCTTTCTCTGGCGAGGAGCTATTTCTACGGACGCTAATTGCTCGAGTTGGTACCATGCCCAAATAAGTGAGGCAGCTGCATTGCAGCCTCCTTTTTCCATCCCTGATTTCCATGGAAAGTCCGCTTTAAGGTTGGGTGATCAATAGATTGGTCACAGGGTGGAACGCTCACACACACGCACACACTAGAGCGACTAGAACGCTCGCACTGACACAGATACGGGCACGCACCGCGCTGGTCGTGGAGCGTTTTGGGTTCTTCAGAACCCTCAAGCGCTCTTTGTGTTTAGTCTGAGACTGACGCAGCTGGCGAGCGGTTGATCGCGCACACAACCACTCCGATCAGAGACCCGGACCGATACCGAGTTCGATACGCAGATCAGTGGACCACCTACTCGCGCTGGAGGCTGCTGCAGCTGAAGACCCTGGCTCCAATTCCAACCAGATCGTTGCACAATCAAACGGGTTAGGCTGCACTGGATGCACCGGGCGTATACGCAACGCCACGCGCCTCGCTAATAAGTTGCGCATACGTCACGGTGTCGCGAGAGCTAACAGCTGCGACCATTGAACCGCTCGCCAGTTATCGTACGACACTCGACGGCCCCTTAAATCAGTGTGACACCTGCTTAACGTGGCCTAGACGCGAAAATGGGCTACGACGACGTCATCACCCACCTGGGGGAGTTCGGTCGCTACCAGAAGCGCATCTACTACCTGCTCTGCCTGCCGGCCATTGTCTGCGCCTTCCACAAGCTGGCCGGGGTGTTCCTGCTGGCGAAGCCTGACTTCCGCTGCGCCCTGCCCTTTGAGAGCGATGAAAGTCGGTACGAGCTGCCGCCCCACCTGTGGAACCTCTCGTACCCCCAGGGGGACACCTGCTCCTACTACGATGTGGAGTACTCCGAGGAGTTCCTGAACGGCAGCATTCCGCGGAGCAGCAACCAGACCAGGAGCTGTGCCCGCTACGTCTACGATCAGAGCAAGTACCTCAACAGTGCTGTCACCGAGTGGGATATGGTGTGCAACCGGAGCCTGCTGAGTGCCACCAGTGACTCGCTCTTCATGCTGGGCGTGCTCCTGGGAAGCTTTATCTTTGGCCAGATGTCCGATAAGCTGGGACGGAAGCCCACCTTCTTCGCCTCGCTGGTGATTCAGTTGATCTTTGGCGTGCTGGCTGCCGTGTCTCCGGAGTACTTAAGCTACACCATATCCCGAATGATCGTGGGCGCCACCACCTCGGGCGTCTTCCTGGTGGCCTACGTGATCGCCCTGGAGATGGTGGGCTCCTCGTACCGCCTCTTCGCCGGCGTGGCCATGCAAATGTTCTTCTCCGTGGGCTTCATGCTGACTGCCGGCTTCGCCTACTTTATCCACGACTGGCGCTGGCTGCAGATCGCTCTGACGCTCCCGGGACTCCTCTTCATCTGCTACTACTGGATCATTCCGGAGTCTGCCCGCTGGCTGCTACTGAAGGGTCGCAAGGACGAGGCATTCGTGATCATCAAAAAGGCGGCCAAGGAGAACAGAGTCGAGATACCCAGCGAAGTCTATGAGCAGCTGGTGGACGAGGTGGCCGAGAAGAAGAAGCAGGACGAGTTGAGTGCCTCCCAGCCAGCGGCCACCGTGTTTGATCTCCTCCGATACCCCAATCTTCGCCGGAAGACCCTGCTGATCTTCTTCGACTGGTTCGTAAACAGCGGCGTCTACTACGGCCTCTCGTGGAACACCAACAATCTGGGGGGAAACCAACTGATTAACTTCATGATCTCCGGTGCCGTGGAGATTCCTGGCTACGTGCTGCTCCTCTTCACCCTCAATCGCTGGGGTCGCCGCTCGATCCTGTGCGGCACCATGATGGTGGCCGGTGTCAGCCTGTTGGCCACCATTTTTGTGCCCAGCGACATGAACTGGCTGATCATCGCCTGCGCCATGATAGGCAAGCTGGCCATCACCTCCTCCTACGGAACCATATACATCTTCTCGGCGGAACAGTTCCCGACTGTGGTGCGCAACGTGGGTCTGGGCGCCTCCTCCATGGTGGCCCGAGTGGGCGGAATCCTGGCGCCCTACCTCAAGCTGCTGGGCGAGATCTGGCGCCCCCTTCCCCTGATAATCTGCGGTGCCCTGTCCCTCACTGCCGGACTGCTGTCCCTGCTGCTCCCGGAGACCCTGAACAAGCCCATGCCCGAGACCATCGAGGATGGGGAGAACTTCGGCAAGAAGACGGCGTCGGAGGAATCCGCCGAGGAGGGAGAGGTTGCCACTCAGGAGCTGAGGGGGATGCTCGACGCCAAGTCGGGCTAATTGGATACGAGATTTCGAGGGAGCCACAGCCACTTGCTGCAATCGAGGCAGACGGCTTCAATTGGCTTGCGCCATAGACGATTTCAACGAATTTAAGCATACTGCGCATCTACTCTTCTCCAAGGGGTATAACAATTCATTCCATTCCCTCTATTTGTTTACCTTTACAAGCATTTTAATAAAAGACAAGCAATTGCGACTTGTTCCCCGGTCCGTGGGTGCACTTGCGATTCAACGAACTTTATGACCGTTTTGTTTATTGAGGCGTCTCTCGCTCTGACACTCCTAGGCGATAATATTTCGCTCATTAAATAAAAAATTAGGTCTAAACGGTCGCGACTGATAAGAAAGCGTTCCCATCTCATCGAGTGCAAGCTCTGGCTGCACTTGCTCGAAGCGGAAAGTCTGGCCGCCATATGTTTCCATTTTTTGTACAACTTATAATTACTATGTGTCGCCGATAAAACTGATAGCAGTTCACTGTCAAAGCATTGGCATTGATAGTCTAGAGCGCATATGGCAACAGACTCACCTGGGCCCAAGTGAATCGAAGTATATTTAATAAAACTCAGAATGACTTTGCTGTAGCCGAGTGAGGAAAGTTCAGCGAACTCAAGAGACGTAACAGACATCTGGAGTCGCAATTGGATACCGCAGAATACGTCACGTGGGAAATACGATTATGAGTTGCCTATGAGTTGGTGTTGTATTGTAAAAAACAATAGAAACAAATGTATAAATATGAACAAAGTTAGTGAAACAGTGAGTTTATGATTCAACATTAAGAGGTTGTATTTCAAGCTTTGTGTCTCTGTGTTTTAAATAAAGAAGTAACGTCATAACATTAACACAGGGAATGATATCTTTACTAGTTTTCCAATCACAACCATATTTATACAATCTTTGCTATAAAGTTTGTTTGGTCTAGATCTTATCTTGGTCGATGGTATTCCCCAGTTCAATGTTTCCATATCTATCTGTTTGCATTAAAACTATGCTACACCATATCTTTATTCAATTTTCCTTTCAATTTGACAGCCTAAAAGTATACCAAGCCTGCTGGTTCAAGCCTCTCAATCCTCAGGGCTTGTCAAACCATCTTTGCAAGAGTTTTCACATTCTTATTTCGGTGAATAAAATGTCAAATAAATCCATATGCCAGCTGCTCTACGCTATAGATACCAGGACTAAATGGCTTTGCCCTTTGGCACCCAGACCCCGGAACTAGACGTACTCATCGTGGGAGCGGGTCTCTCTGGTCTGGCCTCCGCCCTGAAGATCCTGACCAAGGAGAGCTCCCTGAAGCTGAGGATCATCGAAGCGAGCGGCGTGCTGGGTGGTCAGCTGGGTCAGAATGGCATTCGGTTCGTGGACAGGGAGCAGCTTGAGTTGCTCTCCGTTCTGGCCAGCGTGGAGATGGTGCCGCGGCGCCGGAGTAGCGAGGGCGGAAAGTTGAGTAGGTGCTGGGACCTGGACCAAGGACTAACCGCTCTGCCGGCCAAATTCGAGCTGGAGCGGTACATCAATATGCTGGAGCTGCGGATGAACAAGTTTCGATCCAAGCGATTCAAGTGGGTTCCGGAAAGTATTCCTATTTTAAGTTCTTTAATTTATCACATTTAAATAGCCTTCGCAAACGGGTGTCGAATATGGAGCAGCATATCTGCCAAAATTTGTTCTTCGATAAGTCGAGGAGTTTCATGCTCAACCTGGTGGAAGTAGTCTGTGGCGTTCCAGCCAACGAAGTGGTCTACGATGTGTTTATGTCCGTGTGCAGCTCCTGCGGCGGCCTCAGGGTGATGATCGATTTGTAAGGGATAGTATTAAATATTTCTTTGATTTATAAACTTAGTAAAGTAGGATTAGGGATAGCACAAAATATTTATATATCGAGACAGCCTCGCGTAAAACTATATTTGATATATAGATCGATATGTTCAAGTAACGATATACATATGTGCGGAAATAGAGACAAAAAAATCGATATTTAAAAATTCTATATATCAAGGCTTATGAACGATATCTCCTCTCGATATTATATTATTATTATTACTCATATATTTAAAGTAATATTATTTTTAATTTTAGGGTAATACTTTAACGAATATTAGCTTGTTATAGAACTATGCAGATATAGTTAAGTTATTCATTTTTTTTTTGTGAGCAATTAATAGGCCTTTTTAAACAATTCCTGTTTAAAATTACCATTAATTAAGCAAATCGAGATCTTGCCGATTTGATATTTGGGTTGCATGATGAATTATTAATATTTTCTAATATTTGCTTGTTTTATTCTATTTTTTGTGTCATAAGACTACGGCCTTGAACCCCCTTTCACTCAAACACTGTCACGTGTTCTTAATAATTTAGTAATTAAAATTTTAAAGGGTCTAGTTTTCCGATTTGGAGCGTATGCCTTCAGATGATTCTGTGATTGAGCGAATGATTTATTAGGCATCCACAAATAGCTTTATTTAATAGATCCGACGCGTGCTCCTTGAGCTAAGATTGATAGGGTCGTAAAAAAGTAACAGATGTCTAAAAAGTGTTATTTCGCTCACGTTTCCCATTACTTGATGTATGTGTTCCCATTTAAAGTGAAATATCAGGTGTGATTGATTGGATGTCAAAACCGTGTTAACAACCACCCTTTAAAGGCTATTAAATTTTACTTTCACCCCTAGCTACTTCACCTATCCGAGCAGCTTCTACGAGGTCTCCCCTCAGACGCTGATCGAGAACATACTGAACCAGATCCCGTTCACCGCCATCTCCCTCAACTGCAGAGCCGTGAAATTGGAGCATCTCAAGAACTATGTACAGGTCACGGATGCGGAGGGCACCAAACATACGGCCCAGGCCGTGATCCTGGCCATACCCTGGAACAAGGTTGCGAAGCTGGAGTTCGACCCGCCCATTCCGGAGGCCTTTCTGCCACCGGTTGCCTCGAAAGCTGGAAGGAGCCAGCGTCACCTGATCAGCCAGTTCCAGCTGCGATATGGCAAGTCCCACTGGACCGAGCTGGGCTACTCAGGAAACTTTCTCAGCTCCCAACCGCTGATCAGTGCCCACGAGAGTCGCTTGTTCACCATCGATGGCTACATCCTGCACTTGTCGGAGGACAAGGACGACGTTCTGGGCATTGTGATGGACCATCTGGCCGAGCAGTTCGGCGAGGAGATGCGACAGCCGCTGGAATGCTCTTGCTTCACCGACGAGCTGAACGTGGCGCTGCACAAGCCGCAGGTGAGACCCTGGCTTCGGATCATCTGGTCCAGCTCCTCGTCCGTGGGCACAACCTACCGCAGCCTCATCGGTGGAGCGGTGGAGAGTGGCGTCCGGGCAGCAGTGAATGCTCTGTTTGTGGTGAGGCCCCAGGTGGTCAGCTGGAAGGACATGCTCGACGAGCGTAAGAGGGGCAGCCTGGAGGGGGGTGGTACCGGACGTCTCGGGGGACTGCTCAGCCGGCTTAATCTCTACAACGTCACCTTCTACAGCGCCTTCGTGGTGGGAGTCATCTGCCTGCTCAACTATGGCTATGAACGACTGTCCTAGGGAATTACAACCTGTGTTTCTTTAGAAATTAAAGTGTCCTCTTGACCTTGTCACCCACGCCTTAGCCAAGGCCTTTAACTCGGGCTTAGTTGCGGGCTTAGACTGCGGATCAGACTGCGGCTTAGTCTGTGGCTTAGTCTGTGGCTTAGTCTCGGTTTTTGTCGAGTGCTCCGTCTTAAATGCGCTCTCATTGAATTTAGTGAGTTTAGCAACGCCTGGATTTGTACGAATTCGAGCACAATTCCCAGCTCGTTTCGCCGGCAATCATTCACTTAAGTTTCGCCAACGCCTGGCCAGCAGCTAAATTGTGCTGTCTTTATAAATTTGAATTATTATTTACGAGGATTTTCCACTGCTGTGTGGGGTAAGGTATCGAGAGGAATTTGGATGCACAATTAAGTGGCATTAAAATAAAGGTAATTACGGGTGAGGTAAACCTTAAACTTGCAAGAAAAACATTTACATAGTTCTAAAAATATATAATTCCAAGAGGGTAAACAATAAGGACCCGAATCTAAGTGTAATCTTTAATTCAATCTGTTATGTTGATTATAGTTCACCTCTGTCACTTAGTCCCTTTATATATTAATAACAGAAATTGTATTTATATTTTTTCCTGTGCACTTTTTGCTGAACTATTTCTGAATTGGGCTTGACATCTGCTTAAATTGCCATGCATATAAATATCTTTCTCTGACAAAGCCTTATCACATTATAAAGAGCTCTAAGTGATTATGTAGATGAGGTGCTTATTATTAGATTAGCCCTTATTGGGTTGTCCAGTTTAGAGGCTTGAAAGGCACATACCAGACCCATAATACTTTCCACAAAAACATTGAGGAATTATATATATAAAGAACCGTGCACGTGCGTTCCCAAAACAAAGGTTGTAGTTGATTCGAATTAATTCGAGAGACCAACCCAGAAAACCGGCCACAATCGAATGGCTAATAGAAGGCACGCCCATGTGCATCACAACATGCGAGCTAAACATAGAGCTCTAATTACGGCTTAAACCGTTAGTACGGCCACAGTGCGAATTTCACAGATGAATAGAATGAGCAGGATGGGTGCATGCCTGGGAACTGTATATATACACTATATATATTCGAACAATCACAAATTAGAATGCGGTAACCGGGAAAACCATAATTGGAATATGCGGAATATAGCCCACAACAGTCCCAGGCCATAACTGCCCAAGGTCAGTCTATGTCTATCTTTACCCGCAGGGTTACTGCTTACGTCGATTAATCAATCAAGCATCATTGAGTTCAATTGGTCTTAGCCAGGCCCGAGGAGGACCCTCGATGCTCGCCGATAACAGAGGTTAACCCTAATCGAATCAGACCAGATCGATAAGGTCGCTGCGTAGAAATCTGGTTCGATTTCGTCGTCCGGCTGCAGAGTTCTGGTTCGAGTTGGATCAAATGTGGTGTAAACTCTGTATGTTCCCAGATCCATTCATTCACAATATGAGACGGCAGTTTTTCAACATTGTATATAGGAACAACTGCCGCCCATTCAGAAACACGCTCTCTTCTCGATCGCTCTTTGGGAATTTCGAGCGGCGCAACTCGAAAATGAAAATGTAAACAATACCCACCGACTCTCGGATATCACCCAAGCGACTGGCAAATGGGGATTCGTAATGAAATACAGAGACAACAGAATTAAGCGGCCTGTAAATGCAAATATATCATGGGTTTCGGGTAGTCTCATACCAGGCAGCGTGAGTGTAATGGAATGTACTCGTAAGGGATTGGGTTGAGAGCGGGTCGGCCTGCACCATATGTTCGAGAGTTCGTCCGATCGGGAGTGTATTTAAATATTTTCTTGTTGTTTGACGCATTTGTAATGGGCAGAGGAGGCCACAATATTGGTACTTTACTGTAATAAATACAGAAATTGTAGGGTGTTTTCTAGGGGACATATGGAAATTTAAATTGAAGTTTGTATAGGGTTTTGTAAAAAAAACCATATGAGGAGTTAAAAGCAATTTACAAAGTATCCTTCAAGTTTAGATAAGGTAGGATTATTTTCCTAAAAGGTTTGGTTTTTAATATGAATCTCAAGTACATGTAACTATATAACAGAGATTTATAAACTTTACTTCCTATATTATTTTCTGTAACTAAGTCCAGTTAATTGTCATATTCCCAACACCCCAAAAATAAGGGAATTCTTTTTTAAAATGTATTTCCAGTCTTTGTTCTAATAAAAAAACAAATGATCGAATATTTGGGACGCTTTCTTTGTTTTAAAAATACATTTTTGTTTACCAGTCCTGCTTGGATTTTGACTGAAAGGTAATTTGTCCGAATTTAATTTTTATGATGCAGTATTCTCGCAATTACAAATAATAACCATACTTTTTATCAACATGTTAAATAAGGCGAAAACGAATCAACTTACACAAAAAAGAAGCCATTAAATATACTTTACTTTTCGACTAATTTTGAAACTTAAGCGACAGTTGCTTCAATAACAACACACAAACATTTCGTAATTGTTCTGCCTTCAAATGATTCAATTACGTGGAGCATACTCATAAAATCAGAGCTTTCCCCTGGTCACTCGCAGAGTGCGCACTTTTGACTTGACATTCGCCGTAGGAATCTCTCCCCAGACGCTCTATGACTGAATTTAATTTTTTATTTTATGGCTAATGCTTGCACTCGAATCCAAAAAGAACACAACATAATGTGCTCGAGCACTTGGATCGGGAGGAGAGCCGAGCGATCCCGAGTGAATCACGGATAGCGGGCGGGCGAGTCGGAGGCGGCACTGCCTCTGGGACTGAGGCACTGACCGAGTGCGATGTTAGTACCGCCCCGAGCAAGTCCCCCAGATCCCCCATCCGCTCCCAATGGAAGCGCGTACAAAACGGCGCGATCGGCCTCCCGTGGGCTTAGTTTGTGAGACGCTTCCGAAGCGACAAGTAGTTGATAGCAACATCGGCGGACAGACACCGGACGCAGCAACTGCAACACGCGTTGCATCGGAAAAAGCCAACAAAAAAAGAAATACATAAAAATAATATCAGGAAAAAAGCGAGGGAGAGGCGAACCTCAAACAGCCCCGAAAATATTTCATTTATTTTCATGTTTATTTTGACTTGAGGGATACTTTTTTGAAAACAACAACAGGCGAACGCTGAAAACAAGAGGAACCGCCGAAGAAAAAACGTGTCGCGTATGTCAAACCGAAGCGCTCCCATGTGCTGCGCTGCATTAACAATTGAAAAAACATCAAGAAATGGGAGAATAGAACCCGTCGATACGTAAACACATCCCACCAGCGCCGAAAATATTACAGCGACCTGCCGTCGCCTCGAGGCGAAGTGAAAGTGAATATAGTCGAGGAACGACGACATATATCAGCGGGCATATATCGAGGGATCGTCGCTAGCGCCGCCGTGCCTTATCTGCTCCCCACGGAGTGAATGCACTCCTCGCCGCCTCAAAAGCCCCGATTTAGGTGCCTAAGCTCGATTTGCACCCAAAGCCGCGGAGCTCTTGGCTGCCCAGAGAACGAAAATAGATCGGCGGGCGAAGGAATCCAAGTTCAGTGTCAGAACCGAACCGAATCTGCCTGCAATCCGCCAGATACGATCGCAGAATCGCCAGCATTATCGGAAGCGTGCTTTCGAAATCCGCAAGTAGCTGTGATATTGCACTCGCAAACATGACCCAGTCGAAGGACAACCCGGAGAAGAGCCGCGAGCTCATCAGCGAGGACAGCATGAAGGACCTGCTCACCAAGCAGCTGGAGATCGTGGGCAGTGGCGGGGCGTATGTCTGGTAAGTGGGTGTACTGGGGACAAATGCAAGGAATACATATTAAATATAGGAGGATTTTTTAAAAACCAATACCAAAAGTAAATACTTTCGGGACTAAACAAACGAGTTATAGGATTAATATTTTGACTGATAATATATATAGTACCTTATATAAAAATTATATTATTTCCTGCATTTTTTCATTAATAATTTGAATTGCTTTTCTTTTTAAGTTGGACTCTTTCTAACTTTAATTCCTAGCACCTTTTAATTCCTAATCTTGCAAAACCTCAAACCTTATTATTATTCGCTCTAAAATTTATTTTCAAGAAAAGAAAGTAACGTTTAAAATTCAGAACAAATTAAAAAGTCGATGAATAACAGAATCAATTAGTTTCCTTTACATTCACTACAGTTTTTAAATCAGTTCCCAGTTCCATATAATCAGTCGCAACTGTGATTAGGGAGGGGCATGATAATTGGAGAAAAGTATGGCCATTAAAGGTCGAATCGTAATGGTGGTTGGTTCTGATTTCATTAACAGATCCTGGCAATGATATATAAGTATGAGCCAATTTCGACTAGAATTAATTCATTTAAAATCACAAACTTATTATGTTATTTAAATTGTTTGGGAAAGAGACGCGGTTTTTACCTTCTTATTTACGAAAAATGGTCCCTGATCTACATAAATTCCGTTTGCTATCTCACTTTTGAGCTATATTTTATGGAGCACATAGGAGGAATCATATTTCTGCCATAATGCGCGAAAAGTCGAGGAAGCACCTTTTTAGCTCGGCTCGAATCACGTTCCACTTGACCCACATCGCAGTGAATGCAGTGCACGGGCCTCTAAAGGTTGAGTCTTTGGAAATTGTTGTTGACATTAGTCAGGCGACTGCCGTCTGTTGCGATTGCGTTGAAACAGTTTTAATTGGTTTTTCGCTTGACTGAACTCGCGATTTGTTAAAGAACTAACTTAGTAAGCCACGAACTATTCACATAATTTCAAACTAAAACCAATTAGCTTTTTTATCCGCTTCCGATAAGGCGAGGCTGAACAGCACGTGGGGCTTCCTGGTGTTCATTTTAGGCCCGGATCGAGGGGACTCATCCCTCCAGCCGGGTTCCGATCACAGGGCAATGGTCATGCTCGAAACGCGATTTAAATATAGAATGGAAATCTGGGCATATCAGCAATACATTTCCATTACGCTCAATCGGAGCTGATAAGTCGCTTGTGAATTGAAATCGGGCGATGCGGGATCGCGAGTACCGGTTCCATTACCCAGATCGTGATCGGGATCGAGATCGGCCGTGTAATGGATTCTTTACGGGCACTATCTTCGATCTCCCATTGGAGGACAGTCGTTCACCTGAGTCACACTGGAGGAAGTCCTAAAAACGTAATAATAAGCAGAGTGTGTGGTGCGGGAGTGACTTGAATTTCGACGAACTTTTTCGCGGAACTCTACGTGTTTGGGGTTGGGGGAGTCACGTGAAAAAGTCGGATATGTAAATATTGCGCACTGCGTTCCGGTTGCCCGATTTGTTTAATGACTAACGACGGCCGTGCTGCTGCCGTTTTCAAAATATGCTGCTCTCTGCGAATCTTTAACTGCCATTAAGTGATTATGTGATCGGCGTACATAATCCGGCCGAATCTGTCGCCGTGCCCCGTTGCCCCGCTCGCAACCTTCGGAGCTTTGTTTTTACACCGATGTTTTGATCGGTGTTATTATTTGCATTCCCAAAGGCAGAAAGCAGTTAGCCAAGCGGTGTCAATGTGCGAACGATTGGGAGTTGCGTGCCGTAAACAATTTGTCCGGATGCGAGATACAGTATCTGCGAAAACAAAAACCCAATTAGCAACTCAACTGGCTAATAAGTTATTACAACTATTTCCCCTTTCCCAGGGCCATCTTTTTCCTGTGCGTCACGCCCAACATACTGAACGGCTTCCATGTGTCCTCCTACACCCTGCTGGGCCACCTGCCCGACGATCAGTGGTGCGGCATCCCCGACCTGCAGGACACCAACTGGACGCTGGCCCAGAAGCGGGAGATAGCGGCTCATGGCCTGGAGTCCGGTGGGTGCACGGTGTGGGACTGGGACTACAAGCATTTGGCCAAGATGTCCTATGAAGCGGCCCTCAACTACACCAGTCATCACTCGGAGAGCGCTCAGCCGGCGGAGGTGTCCTGCAAGGTGAAGGGCCACTACGAGTACTCAAATCCGGAGAGCACCTTCGTCTCCGACTGGGATCTCACCTGCGAGCAGAGCATCCAGCGCACCTCCGCCCAGGTGTCCATATCGCTGGGCAAGTTCTGCGGCTCCTTTACCTTTGGCATTTTGGCGGACAAGTGAGTTTATTGATTGGAAATGTTTCTTTAAAAGTGTAGAAGCAACTTTTGATTTGTATCCTTGCAGATTCGGCCGAAAAACATCGTTCAGTCTGGGTGCTCTCTTCTTCATCGTGGGCAGCTTCTTTTGCACCTTCTCACCCTGGTACAGTCTCTTCTTGGCTGGACGCTTCCTCCTGGGAGCGGCTTCCTCGGGACTCTTCTATCCTGCTTTTACAATGAGTAAGTGAACTACAGCTAATAGTAGCTTACTTCATTTATATTTTATTTTATTTTTATTTAATTAGTTGTTGAGAACATTTGCCTGAAGCATCGCTCGTGGATGTCGATTGCTTTCTCCGCTTCTTACCCCGTGGGCATGATCATCTTGGCGATTATAGGCTACTTCATCCAGCCCTGGCGGCATCTGCAATTGGCCCTTACCATACCCTCGCTGCTGCTCCTATTGAACTGCTAGTAAGTTTTGTTTCTGTAAGCTAACTGATCCTATTCCTTAAATGGCAATCAATCTTCTCTAGTCTGATGAACGAGTCACCCCGCTGGCTGATCACGAACCGGCGATACGATCGCGTCTACAAGATTCTCTTCAGACAGCCGAGTCACTACCAGGTCCAGCCTGCAGCTGCAGCCGTCGCTCCCGTCGTCACCGATAAGAAGTCGGTAAGTGCAAAGTTTCATGAACATTTGTGCTTGGTTGTCAGGCTGAGAACTCATAGAATATGTTTTAACTCTGCAGTTGGAGCCGCAGGGAAGTTTCTCGCTGGGTGAGAGGCTCAAGAATGGTCCTCTGAAGTCCATCATCGAGCTCTTTGCCAATCCCAGCGTGCGCAAGCTGATCTTCACCTCGTATTTCATGTTCTGCGTCACCTCGCTGAGTTACTATGTGACGGGTGAGTTGTCATCCGAGTTCCCAGCTAATTCATTATTACAAACGGAAAACTTATTCTAATTTCGATGTCAATATTTCCTTCCAGCTCTGAATGCCGCCAACATGTCGGTGTCGCGGTACTTGTACATCATAGGCACTGGCCTGGTGGACATACCCTCGTACCTGGTGCCGGTGATCATGCTCCGTTACACGGGTCGTCGCATCACTACCATGTTTCTGTTCCTTTGGACGGGCGTGTCCCTTCTACTGGTTCTGGCTGTTCCCGCCGGCAGCACCACCTGGATTGTGGCTTTCGCCATGCTGGGGCGCTTCGGCATTAGCGCCACCTACTCGGTGGTTACCCTGTACACGGCGGAGCTCTACCCCACCGAAATCCGCAACTCGGCGCTGGGAACCTGCTCGACCTTCGCCCACGTGGGCTCCATCTCGGCCCCGTTTGTGGTCGACATCCTGGGAGCCCTTGGGTGGTACATTCCAACCACGATCTGCGGCTGCTGCGTTCTAGTAGCTGGCCTGCTGACCCTCACGCTTCCGGAGACTGGAACGGGCAAGCTGTCCGACAAAGTGGAGGACAGCCCTGCCACTGTTCCGGCCGAGGAGGCCGAAAAGAAGTGATGGGAAAAGGCTCCCCGCATCTAGGTTAAGTACCATTTTCACGACTTGATTTATCGGTTGTCCAATGAGCCTCAAGATGTTCCGAGATTAATCCAAAATCCTTTTTAAAAAGTTTAAAGATTAATAAGTTAAGTAGGCGCTAATCTGGGCTCAATCAAGTCGTGAAAACGGTTTCATAGTTAGTCTAGTGTTAACTCTAGATATATTGTAACCTGCAGTACTCTAGCCTCTAAGTTCGTTGTTAGTCCGTGCTATTCCTGCATTATTTAAGTATATATTGATAACTGTTTTTCTGTTTGATATCGCATAAAAAGTGGACTATTTATACGTGATCGCCAGAGATCTAGGACTGCATGAGCAGCTGTACCCAATCGTAGTAGGGTCGGGTCACCGTATAGATGCTGGGCATGCCCTGGATGCCGCAAGTAAGGCCGTGGGACACAAGGCCGTAGATATAGTCCCTGCCACCATACGGACAGATCAGTGGGCCTCTAACAAAGCAAAATATATAATTAAAATTGATCATGATCGGCGAACGAAGCTTACCCAGAATCGCCCTGGCAAGAGTCCTGATTGTTGCCTAGGGCACACACCGTATTCGCACCGTTCTGCGGCGCCCAGATGTGCCCTATGATATCCCGGCACTTCTGGTTGCCAATCACCTGAACTTCCGCTTCAAAAAGTTGCTTCTGCGAGGGTCCTGCATGACGTGTGGCCCCATAGCCAATAATTCGACACGATTCTGATAAGTTTAGGGAATAATGGTTGAGTCTTTTAAGGTAGTGAGTGATGCGATATACCATTCCGATCTGGTTGCATTCCCTGTGGCGGCAGTTGGGCGAATTGTAGTTCCCTGCTGAGATAACTCCAGTAGCGCCGTTTCATATACAACAGAGCTATATCATTTCTAAAGTTGGATCTGAAATGAAAGATACATTATTATTAGATACAGAGGAAATTAAATTAAAACTTTAAGCTCGTTCTATCATTTCACATTGTTCGGATATTCTCTCTTATTTTTTGGGAGTGTTAAACTTGACTTGATTACTCACGGCTGGAAGTAAATATACTCGGCGCTTTCCAGACTATATGGTTCCAGCTGGCCGATGTTTTCGATATTCTCATAGCCAATAAACGCTGCGATATTGTGAATGTTTCTAAACATAGATGGTAAGGCATTAGAGTGTTCCTATAGATTCCCCGGACTTACTTTCTCCAGACACAGTGAGCTGCCGACAGGATCCAGCGGTCGCTGATCAGGCTGCCGCCGCAGAAGTGCCGATACGAATATCCTTTGGTGCCATTTCCAAGAATTACGTCTTGCAGTGAGACCATGAACGGATATTTACTTGGGCTACCTTTAAAATGGAACCCATGCGATTTTTAGTTGTTGTTCAAAGCTTTCGAGTTCAAGATGTACTGCCCACGGTTGACACGATCCTGCCTCCGACAATGGGAACCGCCTGACAGGAGGAGATAAAGCCCAAGGACAGCGGCAATAACCATCCCCAGGGGCTGAGATCTAAGGCTGCCTTCATGGTTGAGCTTTGAAAAGACACTGAGATATGACCGTCAGCAGGTTGCTAATAGAGAAAAGCCACTGAGCAAATACACGTATAAAGAAGCATTCTCGCGCGGACTGAAACAAGAGGCCAAGCTGTGCAAATATTTCCAACTCCAATGCGTTCGAGTTGGTAAATTGTTTTCAAATCTCAACGCGCCGGCGTCAGCAAAGAGCAATGTACGCAACCAATATGGTTTATATATTTGGGAATAATGTTTGTTCCGTAAATAAGAGGCTAATATTTCATAAAAATATCAAATTTTATTAAAAGTAACGTGCGCTGTTCTTTTTCTGGATATGTGGCAACGCTGCGAGTTTGAATGTACGATAGCTGCGATAACAGAACATGTTTAATGGTATTTTTTGCAATCGGTTTTTATTGTTGGGACTTGAAATTGAGGTATTGCACTATATTAAAAATGTGGTATTTTTGAAAGATTTGTCGAGCCAGTTAAATAGTATATATAAATTAAAAATGCTTAAAATATTTTAATTTGAAAAATTAAATTAATTAAATAAATAAATTAATATTTGTATTTTATTTATTTTGTCTATTAAAAAGTATTTTTTCAATTGAAATAGTATTTTTTGTTACATTAAAAATGTGGTATTTTCCCGATTTTAACGCGCGGTCACATTGTTGAAAACCTGCAATATTAGCAACAATTACAAACATTTGTCGTTTTATTAACTAGCAGCAATAAAGAAACGACTCCAGGCACTTCCAGGCCACCCAAGGGTTCTCTACTAGAAGCTAATCAGGTAAGTGCGGAAGCAGGCCTTGCCAAGTTCCCCTGGCCAGTCACTTTCCGTATTCGGGGCTGTGCTGGAAAAGGCAAGGCCAGCCTGCCCAGTAGTTGTGAGGCGCCAGCAGGCACTCCACCCTGCCGTCGCGATGATCGCCCTCAACCAAGTGCACCGTGCGCTGCAGAGCGAGGTTATTCACGCGGCGATTGGATTTTTCAGAGACATCATGTCCCAGGGCGGCGGCGGCGGCAGTGGCACTCCGGCGGGCGGTAACCCCGCGGCGCTCCAGGGCGTTGGCGGGGGCGTGGTCTTCAGCAAGGTCTTCATACAGCGCGATTACAGCGAGGGAACCTCCGTGAAGTTCCACACGCGGTTACCTGCGGAGCTGGACGGCATGGTAAGTCTACAAACTCCCCCGAAAATTCTGTGTTAATCTTATTCATGGCATACAATCCCCGACCACAGATTGAGCGACACGTCTTCGAGGCCACCATTAACAGGCTAAACGAATTCTACGCCGAGGCGGAGGAGGGATCCTGTGGCACCTATTGCGAGGGCTGCATTGGCTGCATCACAGCCTACTTGATCTACATGTGCTCCGAAACGCACTACGAAAAGGTGCGCCATCCTTGTGAATTCCTAAAAGTGCGGGCGAAATAATAGCTCCTTCCACAAGGTTCTTGATTTGTCACAAAGTCTATATGTGAGGTGTATGTGTTTATATCAGTACCCAAGGGTCGTTGACCTTTAAACGAACAACAACGTTGAAGATATCTGTGTACTTTTGTACTTTACTGAAGGTTAATTTCAAACATTTCCTTTCTACGAAGATCTAGACCTCTTGAAATCTTAGTGCTATTATTTCGACCTTTACTGAATTTATAAATCCCCAATTAATTTTATTCTTTTATCCACCACAGACCCTTCGCAAGATATCCAAATTTGTGGCTTCCCAAAACGAACGCATTTACAACCCCAAGGGCCTGCAACTGATCGATCCGACATATCGGGGTCTTCGCGTCATAGAGATTACAATATTCGACCGTCCGGGGCGAACGTGACTTCCGCTCTCCCATTCGGCCAACGAGTTTTTCATGTGAGATCAACCAGCCACAGTCGCATCAACAGGAGGAGCATAAGGATGAGGATGAGGAGGGAGTGCGTTTCAGCAATTATCAAGCAAAAGTCAGCGCCATTGTGTGTGTTTCCAAAAAGTTAAGAAGAAAAAACAAAGCTGTGGGATCAGCTAAAGCTTTATAACCTATAACCGTATATGTGAGTAGTGTCCTGCTTTGAGATGACAGCCTTACGAATATCTGTATCCATTGCAGATTGGCGGCGCAGCGGCCAGAGCGTGTTCCGGGGCATGCGACTTAGTCACCGGTGTGCTGGGAGCACACCGCCTCCGCTGCAGCCACGTACGATATGCTAGATTAGCCGTTAATAATTAGCCAAGGCAGGGTACGGCCAGTTAGTTAGTATTTATGCATTATCAGGCAGCGCCGGCGCGTTGGCGCTTAGTACGTAGTCATGTAAGTGAAAAGCTACCGAAACTGCATTTTGAGCCGAGGCGAGCATCAACATAAAGACGCATTCGCATATGTTACCATTGTTCCAGCGACGATTGATTGATTTTTAATTGAAAATTGTATACATCTTGATTGTACGTAGTCGTTACTAACAATTCGCTTGTCAAACGTTTTCATTTAGATACATAAACGCATAGTTTTGGGCTTAATCAGGCAAGGCATACACATAACGTTTTCTATACAAACTCTTACCGATTTCAACCGGCGCCAAATGAACTTACCCATTAAACAAGTGAAGAATTGTTCGATTTTTAATATAAATAAGCAACCTTGATTAACATAGTTGTCTATCTTATAAGGAAAGTATATATTGCCGTCATATAAACGAAGCCTACAACAGTTGTTTTTGTCCGTGGGGTAAATACATAACGAAAACAAAGTCTTGTTTTTTGTGCAAAATTAGTTTTGCGGATTTCTTCTTGTTTTCTCTTATTTACTTAGCATCTCGGTCTGGGTTCTTTCCATCCAAGCTTAGTGCGAGTCCGGATATATAAAGGGGCCTGGAGGCCTGAGTAAAACAGTCACTTTTGTTTAACCCGAGAACAATGAAGCTAGCAACCTACCTATTGGCAGTGGTCCTGTTCCTTGGATTCATCCTGCTCCAGCCAGCCTCGGCCCAGACCAACACCACGACCACGGAGGCTACTGCGACCACGACCACGACCACGACGGCAACAACCGCCACACCCAGTACTGTGCATAGGAAGCATTTTACTATTCGCAATGTTCACTACAAAGTCGTGCGAAGGATCCATGTGAACAAAAACAAGTCTGGCTGAAAACTGCTGGATAAAGGATTTATTTGTGGAGCACATGGAAAATAAAAATATTAATTAAAGCCTACATTTTTACTTTAAGCTTTTAGTTGGGAAACTTATGAAACTTCTGAATCAAACTTCAATATTTGATTAGCTATTTTTAAGGTTGTTTGTCAAGTTCAAGGAAAAGCCCCACACATGTGCTGTGTGACTGGGCAGAGTAAATATTTCACAAATGGCAAACAGGCATGAAATTATATCCATGTGTAGATCACCTGTCCTCAGAATGGCTCCACAAGTTGTTGGAAATATGTTTTACGATCTCGGAACTTTGTGACTTCGCCTTACATTTGCTAACACGTTAACATTGTTCACAATATAAATGTTTTGTTAAGAATAAAAAGACACAATTTATTTTAAATTTGCTATTTGTATATTTTTTATAGAACTTTTAAAGCAACAAATTCATACTGTCTTTGCTCTCAATTACATGGCTATACCAACTGCTCATTCCTGTGGATTCATTCTCAATCTCATTCCTCAACGCACCAACAAAACGTGTAACAATAAATAATAATAATAATCCGGGTTCCAGGGGTCCAAAGCTACCTCCATTCCACTTCAGTCATCGTAACCATTATCCTTTATCCATCCCACCAGCCTATTTGCCGGCATCGTTCATGTTCTTGGGCAGACTTAGCAGCGAGTTGATGAGCTCCGAGTTGCGCTTTCTGATGGGTATCGGTTCACCCAAGGAGTTCTCCAGGATCAGGGGATACCGACAGAGGGTGGCCACCTGTCCAGGCGTGAACTGTCCCATATTGTTGAACCAGTCCAGCAGGTCGCGACTGTACTCCTTGCGCACGTACCGCTCCTCATCGGGCATGGCCATGGCTCCGGAGGATCCGCACCGGCAGAAGATGGCCAGAAGCACCAGGACCAGGGCGAAAGTGAGGCGAGCCATTTGTCTGAGAAGCACTAGGGTGCAGCAGCAGCGGGAACAGAGCACGGGACACTTGCAGCAGGGACTTGCGAATGAACGATTGTCGGTCAAGCAGTGGACTTATATAGGAAGTCCGGATGGGGCAACTTAGGTAAATCCCAGCGGGAGCCCGCGCCAACCACGCAACGTCAGTATCGGTGTCAGCGGCAGGACCAATACATGTCACCGACAGCCCTCCTCGATGCCTGGCAAATAAGCAGCGGAATCGAGTCGGAGAGTCGAGTTGGATCCAGGCAAATATTTGATTATGCAGTGTTTTATGTGCCAACATGCAGCCAGGCGGGAACCAAATCTCGTTCGGTTTCAGGGTTATTTGTCCAGAGGACACCCTCCACCTACACGCCGAGAAACTTCAATTCAAGAGCAACTTTAAATTGGGTTTTCCGAAAATCTAATCAACTATAAATGGAAATAGGCAAAGAATGGTACCGCTAATATATTTCGTTGGAGTATCTTCAAAGCCTTAAGGCATTTTCCTATAGATTTAGAGAAATTGACAAGTAAATTTCTCCAAGTGTGGCGTGCGATTAATTTTAGAACGAAAGTCGTAAAAATAAAACTCAGTATTTAATATCTAATTTAATGGCTTGTGCGAAATTCCAGCTTGTTCTTTTGTTCACTTACCAGACTGTGCAAATATGGCCAAAAAATTTTGCACAGACGTAATTGGTGGGAGAGTAAGGAAAATATTTGCGGAACCGATTGTCTTGGCCACATATAAAAACTCCCAGCCGTCGGTGGGCCAGGCAAGAGATCAGCAGCATCCAACGCAAGATGAAGGCAGGACAACTGGCACTGGGTTTTCTCACACTAAGCATATGCATGTGGGTGGCCAATGCGGCCAGTGGCACCTCGACGTCGACATCAACGGAGGCCGCCACAACGACGACGACAACGACAACGGCGGCCACCACAACGACAACTACAACCACGGCGGCCTCCTCGTCATCCTCGTCAAAGGTCCACAGAAAACGATTCCGGGTCAGCAATCTTAAATTTTCGGTAACGCGTAGATACAGGATCTACAGGAGCACCACCGCCAGTACCAGGAGTCGTTCGAGGCGTCTTGCCCGGCTACGCAACCGCCGCCTCGTCAGGGTCTTGAGGCGGACGGGTTGAGTTTTCATATCCAGACAGACATGTAACTAAAGCAATAAATGTAACATTTCACAGAATAATCCAATGCATTCCATATTTTTGATGTAGGACTTTTAATACTGGTTTTAGAATATAGGATGCTTTCAAGCCTTAAATTTTTTTAATGTATATAACAAGTAATTAAGTTGATAATTCAAAAGATAATAGGGATAAATAATTAATTAGTGAACTATGTTCACCTTTAGGACAGATGACTCAGTTACTCGGCAACTTTCTTTCTTCCAATCAACAGGTAGCCTGTCTAGCATGGAAGTGCGCAGTGAGACCCAGACCCAGACCGCGACCATCATCCTTATCCCCATTCAATGACTTCACGTGCGCCAAAAACATTGACCCAACTCTGCCCACATAGGCGTAAAAATGGGCTGTATGGTTTTTTTAGAGAGGAGTGGGTTTTACGATGACTATAACTTGCCATGCCATGCCATGCAGCTACATTACCACGATTTTGACGGCCAAGGCTCGGCGTCTTTCTTCGCTTCTGCCATTTGTTTGCACTGCATTTGTGACCATTTGTGGTTGGACCCCAACCCAAGACCTAATCCCGGGTTCGTCTATCGTACACCAGCATTTAACGGTCGTGTGATTTCTAGGTACACATAAGTATAACACGCATGGGTTCGATTTCGTTTGGGATGTCATTACCAGGAGCGGGTCGCGGTTATAGCTAAGTATATTAGAAATAAGGTTTCTAAATTAAATGACACATATTTAAAATAAAAAGCCTTTTCCGTGTTTATTAATCAATAGTTTTTTCTTAAATTTTAAAAACTAATTACACCAGTGCGTATACGTAATATTTCGAGACAGTGTCAATACAATTGCATACTTTTGCGCTGAGCTTAGACCGGAAGTGCAGTCTGTATTGCTTTCGTTTCGCCTTTTGGCCGCAAGATGGCTTCCGCGAAGACCCATTCTAACGACTTTTTAAAATTTTATTTCAAAGATTGATCACAGTCCAAAAAAATTACGTATACGCACATTTTAATAGAAAAAGAGTTATAGCTGTTATATGTTTATTTTTATTGCTTTTATTTTAAGAGAAATAAACAGGAAACTCCAAAAGCATTATTTTTTCACAGAAATTACTTAAAACTCTTAATTTCATGTTTTATATTATTTATTATATACAGATTATGGTAGTTTTATTTTGACTACTTTACTTCGCTCCTGGCACTCGCCAAAGATGATTCGGCGAAGACGCCGCAAACACTCATCCTGCACGCGCACAGGGATACCGGGACGGACGACTGCGCCATTCACCAATTACGCGCCATTCGCTGCGGTGTCCTTAATTTCTTAAAAAGCGTTTAAACATCTAATGAAAGCATTTGGGGCCCAGCGATTCCTGCTCAGTCAGTCAACTCAGTTGCGTTTGGCTTTCCACCGTGTGCGGTTCGGTTCGATTCGATTCGGTGTCCTTTGGTCCTGGGTGGCTGGCTCGCTTGCAGGATTATGTCATTGCAGCCATGGCCAAGATAATCTCCACGATCAAGGCCATCCTCACCAGGATTATCTTCAGTGCTCACAGTCTCCTGGCCATTTGGCATTTGGTCATTATCAAGGAGGATCATAAGTACTGGACACTATGTGGACCCCTGCTGCTCCTCCTCCTCGAGGGCATCTTCACCATCATGATCAAGAAGACGCAGGAGTGGCGCTGGTAAGGAAGGGTCTGCCAGGTCCTGATCTGATTTATCCCATTTCCCGGAAAGTAAACAACTATCGCTGACGCTGACGTCATTCCGCGGGCTTTGATTTTCAATTAAAAGTGAAATCATGTGTTTAATGTGTGGCTAACCAGACCACCCACACTCCCACTTAGCCCACAAACTCTGCCGCCACTCCCCCACACTCGGAAAAAAAAACGGTTTATTAGATGAATTCAGAAGTGATTTGTATATAAAAAAATATATAACCTGTCCCCTTTTAATTATTTACAAATTAATACAATTTTAAGAATATGAATGGGGCTTAGGATTCCATTTAATATATGAGATAATACTTACAATAAACGCCCAATATTATTGAATTATAAATATTTATACTAATTTTATTTTCCAATTTTTAAAAGGGGTTACATCAAAACCTTTTTTAAATTTAAACATATTATGCTATTTTATTAATACAAATTATATTAAAAATTATTAAATTATTATTATTATATTACAAATTTATATTAAGAAGTTATTCATATTGAAATTAAAGCACCTTTGGCTTAGGCTTGGTAGAGTTCCCATTCAATGGAAGAATATATAGACACCGATCTACCGAAGTTAGTTTCCTCTCTTAAATTTTAATTCATCAATTTCAATTTATCGAATTTATTTAAAATTATTTCATATACATTTTAATATTGTTCTAAATCATATTTATTAAACTTCAATAAATTTGAGATACTTACTTTTATTTTGAGTGCAGTCTGTCCGCCCCCAGCGCCGTAATAGTAAAAACTTTAATGGAATTTCGTGTGGAGCGGGTGTGTTTGGTTTGGTTTGAGGAGAAGGAGGAGTGTCTTTCGATTCTTGTTTACCTTTTGGCGCATCACCCAGACTTGTTGTTTGTTTTGGCTATTCCGCCCGGGCAACCTCATTTGTGGTATCTTCCTTTCGCAGGTTCTGCCCCTCGGTGTTCCTCTACCTGAGCAGCATTGTGCCGGCGATTTGGCTCCTCGAGCTGGACAAGGTGGACCGGCGCCTGGCCGCCAGGAACACCTCGTTGATCATTGCAAATGTCTCCGGCATGAGCAACTTCAGCAGTCCGCTGGTCAACAACTCCAGTCTGCCGGACAGCAACATCAGCGGCATTGTGCCCATGGCGAATCTGCTGGGCCAAGCCGGGGTCAAGCTGCCGCACATCAGTAGGGCCACCCTGACCACCCTCATCGAGCAGTTCCTCATGCTGATCCTGATCGTGGGCCGGTGGCTGCTGCCGAAGGGGGATCTCACGCGGGATCAGCTCAGTCAGCTGCTCCTGGTCTACATTGGCACGGCGGCAGACATCATAGAGTTCTTCGACTCGTACAAGGACGACTCCATAGCGGAGATTGGATTTCTGGTCTTTCTGACACTGGGCATCTGGTCCTGGAGCCTCATGCAGTTCACAATAGTGCTCTCAGCGACGCGAGGACGACGTCCCCGTGGCAGTGGATCGCATAGCAAGGAGGAGTGAGATAAACTGCTGATATCCGCATTCCAGGACTTGTCTTATTTGTTTTATTTCAAAGGCACACGGACTGTTGCCAGAACTGCTGCTGTGGCATCGATGTGTGGGGCATTGTGCTCAACGTAATCCTGCAGGATGCGCCCTTCCTAACGTTCCGCTTGCTGATCATCTTCCAGTACAATATCATAAACTACATGAATGTCTTCTTCACCTGTGAGTCCTTTTAGTAACTTTACCTTACCTTTCGTATTAAAATGTTCCTGAATAACTTCTAGGCAAAAACTCCTTGGTGATTATCCTTCAGCTGTATCGCCTCTATGTGGTCAACGCAGAATTCTGGAAGAATCGCCGCGAGAGTCGCATGGCCAAGGCGCGTCAGTTCCAGTCTCGGCGAAAGGTTCAGGATGCGGATCAGAACAGCATTTACATGATATCCAATGAGCGGGGTGGCGATATCAAAAAGAAAATTAAAAAGTAAGGAAAGACCTTCCATACCTTTGGGATATCATATTAACAAACATCTTCAAACAGGGCCAAGGACAGGGACTATGCCGAGCAAGAGACTGGGTACAGCAAAAAGAAAAAGGATAAGAAGGACAAGTGAGTGCTTATCCCCTTATACAGGCAGAACCCTCTGGTTAACTCTTCGATTCTAGAAAGAAACGTAAGCGCAAGGACACGGGCTATTCTACGGCCAGCTCACAGAACCTGTACTCCACCAAGGCGAGCGGCACGGACAAGGAGTCGCGGCGCAAGGACAAGAAGGGCAAGAAGTCAAAGCGCCACTGCAGCAGCTCGCCCAGCGATTGCGACCTGGCCAAGAGCAAGAAGCGTGGCAAGGGCGCGGACAAAACCGATAAGAAGTAGGTAATGCCTCTGGTCTTCGATGGTGACCCTTTGACTATATCCTGTTTCCTATTCCCCAGGAAAGCCCGCAAGATCGAGGCGGTGGTCGAGGAGTCGAGCAGTTCGAGCAGCAGCAGCAGCAGCTCCGACTCCAGCAACTCCACGCTGCCCAGCTACGAGGTGATCGACGAGAAGAAGGCCCGCCGTCGTAAGCGTCGTGGGAGCAGCAGCGACACTAGTTCCGGGGACAGCAGCTCGGACAGTTCCTCCTCCTCTAGCTCGGACTCGTCCTGAAGCGTGGCAGGCACTGCACTCCTTGGACCAGCGCTGCGACGTTGGGAAACTGTTTTTGTGGCAGCCACTTGCCTGGAGCCGGTGGTGATGGCCAAGGCCCTCTCAACCAGAGGAGCCGCTCTTTTGGATGACCCCGAAAATGGAAGGTCGAACACTTTGTCATTGAAACATTGCGCTCTTGCAAGAAAACTAACATGAGGTTGGATTTTATCGCAGTTAAGAGAAATAAAAATCTATTTCTAATCCTATTTAAGGAAGACTAAGGCTGTTATGCTTCCGTAACCTAAGCTTGAGATCTGCCTTATGTTATTTTCATGATTAGAGCGCGATATCTTTTGATATATTTGTATAAACTAAACTGTATTTGAATAGATAGTAAAGACGCGGGCAGCACTGCAATAAGTTGGCAGCTCCGCCCCAAAGCCTACGAAGCTCTCTTAAGTTTTTATACCCTTGCAGGCTATTATAATTTTAGTCAGAAGTTTGCAATGCAGTGAAGGAGGCATTTCCGACCCTATAAAGTATATATTCTTGATCAGCATCAACAGTTGTCGTATAATTGTCTTTGTTGAAGGCATGAAATTGTTATAAATCCAAATAATTAATTTGAGCAGTTTAGCACTGCCTAAAAGAATGCTATAGTACATCCCAAAAGTATACTATACAATCAATTCGCTGGCGCAAAGTTTTTATAACAGTTTATAACAGTTTTCAGTCAGCTCCTGCTGCTTTCTGTTCGCCTGTTACCCCAAATCGATAAATGGACAATTTTAGCAGCTCCTGGCGGCGGGTGGCATTCCGCATTGTTCCACAGCAGCCGCCGCCGCTCTTCACGTGCAGTCCACTCCCGGAGCAGTGTCTGCAGGCGGATGCGTCGGTGCCTCAGCAGCTTTCCGCCTTGGCTTTCATTGTGGGGACACTCCGGCTGGATCCGCAGGGGAGTGGCATTATCTCTTGGATATATAGTACTTGTAAAAACCATTTATACTGAAATAAAATCACTTTTGAACAAAGTTTCCTCGTTTTTCTTCGTTTTTTGATGATTTTGCTCATTTGGGAGGGTATTACAGGCAAAGAAGTCATTTCCGACCCTATAAACCATATATATTCTTGATCAGCATCGACAGCCGAATCGATCTAGCCCTGTCCGGCAAGAAAAAAATTTTGACCCATTTTTTGAAAAAAATGTAAGGGGTTACATCGTTAAAATTGTCAAAAATTGACAAAAATTTGAATTTTTCAAAAGTTAAAATTCAGTATGCAGATTTTTTAACCTTATAAAAAATAACATAAGAACGTTTTCCGATTTAAAATTAATGCATTTTCGGCAAAGTTATGACAATTTCAAACATGGATTTTTCGAAAACTTTTTGTATTTTTACCCTTGCACGGTATTATAATTTTAGTCAGAAGTTTGCAACGCAGTGACCCTATACAGTATATATATTCTTGATCAGCATCAACAGTTGTCGTATAATTGTCTTTGTTGAAGGCAAGAAATTGTTATAAATCCAAATAATTAATTTGAGCAGTTTAGCACTGCCTAAAAGAATGCTACAGTACATCCCAAAAGTATACTATACAATCAATTCGCTGGCGCAAAGTTTTTATAACAGTTTATAACAGTTTTCAGTCCGCTCCTGCTGCTTTCTGTTCGCCTGTTACCCCAAATCGATAAATGGACAATTTTAGCAGCTCCTGGCGGCGGGTGGCATCCGCATTGTTCCAGAGCAGCCGCCGCCGCTCTTCACGCGCAGTCCACTCCCGGAGCAGTGTCTGCAGGCGGATGCGTCGGTGCCTCAGCAGCGTTCCGCCTTGGGTTTCATTGTGGGGACACTCCGGCTGGATCCGCAGCGGATTAGCTTTATTCTTGGATATATAGTACTTGTAAAAACCATTTAGACTGAAATAAAATCTCTTTTGAACAAAGTGTCCTCGTTTTTCTTTGTTTTTGGATGATTTTGCTAATTTTGGCGGGGTATTACAGGCAAAGAAGTCATTTCCGACCCTATAAACCATATATATTCTTGATCAGTATCGACAGCCGAATCGATCTAGCCATGTCCGGCAAGAAAAAAAATTTGACCCATTTTTTGAAAAAAATGTAAGGGGTTACATCGTTAAAATTGTCAAAAATTGACAAAAATTTGAATTTCTTAAAAGTTAAAGCTCAGTATGCAGATTTATTAACCTTATAAAAACTAACATAAGAACGTTTTCCGATTTAAAATTAATGCATTTTTGGCAAAGTTATGACAATTTCAAACATGGATTTTTCGAAAACTTTTTGTATTTTTACCCTTGCACGGTATTATAATTTTAGTCAGAAGTTTGCAACGCAGTGACCCTATACAGTATATATATTCTTGATCAGCATCAACAGTTGTCGTATAATTGTCTTTGTTGAAGGCAAGAAATTGTTATAAATCCAAATAATTAATTTGAGCAGTTTAGCACTGCCTAAAAGAATGCTACAGTACATCCCAAAAGTATACTATACAATCAATTCGCTGGCGCAAAGTTTTTATAACAGTTTATAACAGTTTTCAGTCCGCTCCTGCTGCTTTCTGTTCGCCTGTTACCCCAAATCGATAAATGGACAATTTTAGCAGCTCCTGGCGGATGCGTCGGTGCACTCCTTGGACCAGCGCTGCGACGTTGGGAAACTGTTTTTGTGGCAGCCACCTGCCTGAAGCCGGTGGTGATGGCCAAGGCCCTCTCAACCAGAGGAGCCGCTCTTTTGGATGACCCCGAAAATGGAAGGTCGAACACTTTGTCATTAAAACTGTGCTCTTACCAGCAAACTAACTTACGTTTGATTTTATTGCAGTTAAGAGGAATACAAATCTATTTCTTGTCCTATTTTAAGGAAGACTAAGGCTGTTATGCTTCCACAATTTAAGCTTAAGATCTGCCTTATGTCATTTTCATGGTTAGAGCGTGATATGTTTTAATATATTTGTATAAACTAAACTGTATTTGAATAGATAGTAAAGACGCGGGCTGCACTGCAATAAGTTGGCAGCTTCGCCCCAAAGCCTATGAAGCTCTCTTAAGTTTTCTGCTCTTGGCTCCACTCAGTGTAACGTCACTGCTGGGGGCTACGCTCCCTCTCTCTCTTGTTGGCATTCTCTTTGCTCCACGAAAAGCTTAGCAACGCGAACAGCTGCCCGACAAAAACAACAGCAAAGCTAAACTCTTGTTGACACACAGATGGGGCTGTGTCCGTGTGTGTGCGCGAGCTGGATGGGGAAGGGGTGCTGGGGCTTGTATGCTGTCAGTTGGAGATTTTTCGTGAGCGTGTTTTTGTTTGTAATAGCACAATAGTTGCTGCCGAGCGTCGAAGCGCTGCGGACGCGTTCTTCGCTTCGTCTTTCGTTGCGGGTTGCTTTTTGAAAACTCGCGACGCGCAAAAGCTTCTGTTGTTGTCGCCGAGTGTGTAAGTTTCAGAGTGCGAGTGTGTGTGAGCGTGCTTTGTCGGATCCACCGCATATATGTATATATAGAGCTATATGTACATTTATGCGTGATATATCGTTCTGCCTATTAAGAAAAGTTCTCAAGAAGAACTCTTGGAGATGTCTTGAACAGAACTTTTGTAGTCCTCTTTCTTTTGAGCCCCCTGAGTGGCACCCTCCCCTAAGCGAAGCAAAACAACAACAAGTACCTCGTTCTAAAGCAAACAAATAGAATTAACTATTTAAAAGGCGGCCAAAGAAGCAGTTGCCAAGCCGATTAAATTTGAAAAGATAATAATGCGCCAGGTGTGAGTTATTCGGCAAAGAGACAACCTCTGAATAATTCAATTAATTGTGACAAATATTTGGCGATTGCGAATTGCCTCAATTGTCCACCCCACAAAGCGGACTGACTATATGCAGAGTACATATATCTAGAGAGTATGTATATCTGTATCTGTACTCGGATGGTGGGTGGAGGGAACTGGACACAATCACGAACTCAAAACACGTTCGCGGCCTTAAAGTTCACAAATTATAGCTCCTTGGTTCCTCGGCCATCCGCAGTTGATTTCGTTTTCATTTCTTCAGCTGAGTTGCCTGAGTTGCCTGAGTTACCTCAGCTCAGCGGCACACGCGTGCTGAAGGTTAAGGTGGCTTCGTCTTACAAGTTCCCACGCCCTCTGGCCCCGCCCTTAGGCCTGCTTATCCCCTCTCTCCCCCACCACCAACCTGCACGTGTTGTTTTGGTTTCGCGCATTGTGTTTTCTTTATTAACTTGAACCCACCTCAACACAACAGGGGCTGCAGCTTTTGTCCAAAACTTATCCGCGCTCTTAGCCAAATGCTGCGGCTCTCCGCTCTCAGTTAGCCGGTTTTCACGCGAGAGATTCCACTGAGAGTGGAAAAGTCAGGAAAAACACACGGAGAAAAACTTCTCGAATGGTTTCTTTATTACCTAAAGAAAGAATCAGTAGTCCCCAGTCTGTCAATTGAGAAAAATATCCGAGAAAGTAATCTCATGAATAAAAGTCCAAACAATCAATGACACTTTTCATGGAAAATGGCACACCAAAGTCATCAAAACCGCAACCCATAATTTCAGCTGATAAACAATGGGGGATATTATTACCCCGATTCTGGTTTCAAATCCCAATGAATACAAATCATCTAAACATCAACAGAGGCATGAACCATAAACAATACCCCAATTGTTGACACAAGCGGTTGTTAACCATATTTCCTTCACTAGTTAATAATCACTTTTGGTGCTCAACATGTGTTTCATTTCACAAAGACTTAGTCTTAGCATATCTACTTATGTATATAAATGAAATATATATAACACCTTGTTGCTATGCCAAACAGAGGAGGAAAATTCTCCCAATGTTTACGCTCAGTGCAGTGATTATGTGCCGGTTTTCCATCAAAGTCCAAAGGTTGCCTGCCGGTGACAGTAGCCAAGGCGTAATAATCAAGGCAACCTATTGAGGGCGTGTAATTAATCTCGGGCGCATCGTTTAGGCCCGTTGGGAGATGGAAACATTCTAATTAGCAAAGAGAGTGCCTTGTCAAAGACCGAGTGGGTTAATTTAGTAGTTGCCACCACATCAAGGTCAATGGCGGTCAGGGTCACCCCATCGGCGGAACAGTTCCTCATTGGCCACAACCGAACATCCGACAGAACTTTTTTGTGTGGCCTGATCCACGGTCTGCAGATACAGATACAGATACACCTATAGATACAGATACAGCATCAGATACAGCCACACATAATACAAAATTAATTGCCGCTCGCTTTGCATAACTTGTTTTGCGAGCTCTTGCTGTCAAACAACTCGCATGGAAATTATACAAATGTATTTTCAAAAGTGAAATTGATGTGAGGCTGGCGCACGCTTTCGTGGGGCGGGGTGGGAAATGTGAATCTCATTATCACTTCCATTGTTTACGAAAATAAGTTTACACTCCGACTAGTTATTACAAACAAACGGGTGGATAATAAGAGCTGCGCTATCAGCTGGCTGGTTATCTTGTGGCTCTGAATTCGACTCTTTGTCTCGGAATAATTAATGCATTCTCTCGGACGGAAGACAAAAGGATTAAGTGGACACGATTTCCCGTTGCTTTTGACCCAGTTAAGGCAGCTGGCCTTCCGCAGTTTACTGCTTATCTGCCAGTGACCCATTAATGGGTGGAAATGAATTATCTTTTAATGCCGCAGTTTCCTTGCCGCCGACCTCTTATTATTCGGATGACAGCTGTTTTTAATGCCAGTTCTTTATTGAGCTTTCTGTTTCGACGCTGTTTACGGCTCAAGTACCTCGAATCAATTGTTAATGCCTATCTTATCGTCGCGAATAGTTCTTGAACCTGAAAATTGTATTCCTGATTAACGCTCGCAATCATTCTGGACGGTTGATTTCACTGGTGAAATGCGGATAGTTATCCATTCATATTTAAATGTGGGCCTAAGGCCTTATGTCATCGCCGCGATACAAAGAGTATTGTTCCGCTTTGTTGCACAATAACAGGTGAATTACTGGACCAGTCGGGCATGCAAGCTGCGCGGGCTTGGAGCCCGAGCCCAGTTCACGTGGCTGCAACATGCGACAAATTAATTAGCATGCCAAACGCCTTGCGTGCTATGCTGGGCAACGGGCCAGCAATCCAGCAATCCAGCAATGCTGCTCTGCCAGCCCGATTATTATGCATAATAAACGGCCATTTCCAGCTGACAAACGTGCACACGGTTAGCAGCTTGTTGGCCAGCAATTATGCGCCATAGATTGCACTCGGGCGCAGCAGGCGATAATAGCAAATTTAGGGTCTGTAATTACAAAACCCTTTGGTTGACAGGCTTCGACGCTGCTCGGTGTGCAACTGGTGTTTCGATAAACAGCAGCAGCGAGGCAAACAAAAGGCAGACCTCAGCGACTGCATTCGGGAGCGACGATAAAAGCGCCTGTCCAAAGTCCACACGGCGTATGAGTAATCTCGGCGACCGGAGTACGAATTAAGCATACGCCCCATTACCACAACGACTCAAGAGACCGAGAGAGAGAGCGGCTCGTTGGTCGGCGCACAACCATGACCACAACATGGTCAACAACTGCAACGGCCGCTCTCCCATGAGTTCAATACGTATTGCACAATGCAAATTGCAAATCTTGTCGATGGCATTAGATAAGAAAAGTGTTTTTCTGCACTGCACAAGCTTTTCCCCCTGAGAAATTAAATTTGCGTAGCTTTCTGCGCATCAACGAGGTAAAATGTAAAAAAATAGGAATTTGAAGGGGTTTGATATTTATAGTTTTAATTTTATTGTGAGAAATTCAACTCTAGATGATTTGAATAGATAGATATATTATAAATGTGCTCCTAATTGATGACTGCTTTAAATAATATATAACAACTACATATTTAGTATGTTCTTCTTAGAAAAAATTATGAAAGTATTATATCAAAGCTATATCTAATAGGACTACAAAGTAATAAAAAATCTAACATAAAATCTTTCTACCTGTGCACAGTCCATTATAAGGGCTCAGCACTTCAATGACATGGAATAAAAGTAGTCGAGCACTGCTGATTTAGTTTATATAAGAATTTGCAATTTATAGACACCATAAAGTATGCAAAGTGCTGCCTGCCTAAGAGTTCACAACCTCCAACAATTGGCATAAATAAATACTTGATTGGGCTGGGAATCGCAAGAGGGTATATAGCAAGCACCCTTTGCACTATCGGGCCGTGAAATTAATTAAAGAAATTTCCATAAAACCAATTTGCCAGGCTAATCCCTATCGCGTTCTGTCTGGTATTTAGATAAGAGGACACTTTCTTGCTCTTCAATTAGAGCAAACAGCAAACACTTGCCGCGAATGGCCTGAGGCCCTGGCCATCCGCCAAGTTGGTCGCACTTAATGAAACAATGAACGATAAGAGAAAAAAACGAATTGAATTGAACCTTTCGTTGTCTCCAATTGCCGGGAATCAAAGCCGAAGCCAGAGCCAGAGCCAGCCAATTGTCCGTTCCTCGGCCACTTTGGGCTAGAGTGCCTGTTGCCTCCTCAATTCGACCGGAGCAAGTGCCAACTACTAGAGCTCCAGGGGCTGCAAATAACCGCAGTCGCAGTCGCAGCCCCAGCCGCAGGCCTCGCCATTGGTATCGCCAAGGTGCCGTTCCAGTCCGGCCCAGATTTCCAAGGCGAGCGGTGTGCATTTCTCCGGTCCCCAGAAAATCAAGTGTAAGTCGAGCTGCGCTAAGTGGGTGTGCGGGTGTGGGTGGTGTGTTGCCTTTGGGCTTTGTTGCCATAACTTTGTGGAATTTCATAATGTGTCGCTACGCTAATTACACTGGTCGGTAAACAAGATGGACCTACTGTTTCTGAAAGCGATTTTCATTATAAACAAATGAGTTTTTACAAAAACAAAATCACAAAAATAAATATTTCGACCATTAATGAATATTATAAGCAGCGCTTTAAATAGGAAACGCTTTCAGGGCAGTGTCAGTACTCGCGTTTCCCCTGACGGACAGCCAACCACCGAACTGTCGGATTTGCATACATTTATTGAGAGTGTAAGGCGCCTGCAGCATATTGCGGCATTTTCAGCTATAAATAGCTTCTGTGGCGAATGGGAACGAATGTTTTCCACTGTTTTTCCTCGCTTTTCCTTGCCGAGCCGAGGCGGCGACCCTCAACTTGAACCTGTACGGGCTGCCATAACCTAAGGGCATTACAAGCGGCACGTCACTGTCATTATGCGGCAGCAGCACCACTCGACGTTATATTATACCTGACATTTGTTGCTTTCGCATCTAATTGGATTGCGGGGGCAGGTCGGCGAGGCGAGCGAGCATTCGTTATAAATATTGTTGTTGTGCGGCTACCAAAAGCATTTTATAACCGACATTAGGCGGCACGCAGATGTTGAGAGCGTTAAGATCGAATGTGACTGAAATCTTTGCTTCTTGGAAGGGGAAAATATTAGTTTGAACTTGGTCATCTCGCCTTATCAGTGTGGTATATACCATCTGCTTGGTGTGAATAGTTTTCTTTTGAATTTCAACTGACAAAATACCTACTTAGAACACAGAAATCCCACTCTATACTTATCATTTTAAATTCCATCAGATTGAAAATCAGCTTGATAGTTTTCAAGTATACATAGATAAGTGGTCTAACTATTGCTGTGCATGTTCGCTCTTATCTTAAGAGTGCTTTCCAAACACTTTTCTAATTTACACTCTTACATAAACTATGGCCATCAAATACTTGTATTCAGATTTTAAAAAGGTTATTGGCGGAAACCGAAGTAATATTTTCCTTAACTCTCACCTTGTTTACCAATTGAACAAAAAGTTCAAAGTTTACGAGCACTGGCCCACGTGTCGTTTAAGTAATTTGCTGCAGGCGCCAAGTGAATATTTATTTTTAGTCCGCCAGTTTATTTTCCTTCAGCCAAAGAGAGACCCGGCTAGAGAGACAGCTCTTGACCGCATTGTTTTTAGCCCAGTGGCCACCAGCGACATTGACAAATTGCATCCGCCAGTGGCTGGCATATGATTAACTACCGAATTTCTCGTTGAACTTGCAGATAGAGTCAACTGCAGCATGGTGGCTCAGAATTAATTAACTCCAGGGCAGTTGGAAGTTGGGAAATGTTCGCCAGAGGATCTGAGCCAGCCCAAGAATGTATTGCCTGTGAGGGCAACCCCTTTGCAGAAAATGACGCCGCTGAAGCCAATAGCCTGAAAAACAATAACGGAAACAGAAGCAGAAACAGAAGCCCCGGCTCGCCGCTGCAGGAAATCGATGAACATTACGTCTGCGACATTGCCATGATGCGAATCGGCGGAGAGGAGGTGACACACAATGCGCCAGCGGATGACTCACAGCCATCGGAGCTGCTGGCCGACAATGCAAGTACAAACAATGGGAACGAGGTGGAGATCGATCGCCAGGAGGAGGAGCAGGCGGTCAGCGAACTGGTGCGTTCGAGCAGTGCAGGTGCTCTCATGGAGGCGTAAGTCGGATTGTGCTCCCTCGCCTTAGCCGTGGCTAACCCACTGATTGTATTCCCCCAGAGACAGCAAGAACGGCGGCAGCATGCGTGTGGTCTTCGGCATCCTGGTGCGACTAGTCCTTCCGCTGGCGAACGGGGTGGCCAGGGGCATCAAGGGCATTCGCGATGTGCGCGTGCTGAGGGTGCTCCAGAACCTGGCCTCCAGCAGACAGGCTCTTACCAATCTGGTGGCCTTCGCGGCCAACACTATCTCACTGAATCTGTCCTCGGTTCAGGGTAAGTCTTGTGCTCTATAAATACCCAAAGTATGCCAAAGTTCGGAGGTCTAAATATAGTTTCCCTTTATAGTTTCCAACCGCATGGGACCGCTACTGAAACTTCTAAAGATGCGCAAGTCGCAGGATGGCCTTGAGAGTCTTCCGGATACCCTTAGTGCACCGCCCACGCCCTCCACACCCTGCACGCCCTGCAGCCCGATGCAGGGTCCGCCCCTTTACAGCGCTCGCTCGGATGCCCCCAGCTGTTGCACCCTCAACATCCTGGCCGAGCCCCCGCCTGGTCAGCCCATCCGGGCGGACATAGTACTCATCCATGGACTGCACGGCTCCTTGGTGAATACATGGAAACAGGGCCTCTGGCAGAACGATCGCAAGCCGGTGGAGTTCGAGAGGCCGCCACGCCCCCCGGTGAGGCCGCCCAAGCGACCGCGTCATTCGCGCAGCGCCGCCATTCATCCGGCTCCCAGGGAGAAGCGGGCCAAGTTCGCCTCCCTCAACCGCTGCCTGGACACCACCGACGATGCTCCAGTTCGACAGCGGACGCGGCTGCAGCGATCCGTGGCAATGCAGCCGGAGGAGGACTTCCAACTCAATGCTTCCGACAGCGATGATGGCGACGAGTAAGTTTTATTTACAGTTTTCTATTTGTAGCTTTCCAGTAATTATATTTCTCCATTCCTCAGCTATGCCTATGTCTGTGGTGAACCGGAGGACATCCAGATATGCGAGGGCATCGAGTACAGCTTCCCCACGTTCCGGCTGCGGATGCACGACAACAGCCGGCTCCTCCCGGCCGAGCTAGAGTCCATGCTGCAGGCAGATGGCAGCGAAGCGGCTGTGAATGGCGACCAGGACCCACGCCCACGTCCCACCTCACCCGGCACGCCGCGTAAGTCCGCCCGCAGGAGCAAGCCCTCCCCCGACGATCCCAACTACTCCAAGTGCTGGCCTGGCGACTGGCTGCCGCTGGACTGTCCTGGAGTGCGAGTGATTGCCGTCAACTACACCACCGACCAGTACCTGTGGCGGCCGCTGTGGAAGAGCAAGGAGCCGCGCTCCAGCCTCATCCAGCGCTCCCGGGAGATGGCCGAGCTGCTCATCCAGCAGCGCGTGGGACATGGCCACCCGATCATCTATGTGGGCCACTCGAAAGGTGGACTGTTCATCAAGCAGCTGATCGTGGATGCCTGGGAGTGCGGCCGTCCGGCAATGACACCGCTCTGGCGCTCCGCCCGCGGTTGCTTCTTTTACTCGGTGCCGCATAGGGGTTCCCACCTGGCCAGCATCAAGGCGCCGCTGCTCTCGCGATCCGTGGAGCTGCTGGAGATTGAGAAAAGTAAGCTGAGAAAGGGATTTGAGAAGCGTATAGCTTACATATTTTGAATTTTCACAGACAACAAATACCTGTTGGACCTCCACAGGCGCTTCGCGGGTCTGTATCACCTGGGTCACCTAAAGATCGAGGTGTTTAGCTTTGTGGAGACTGCGTTGACGCTCATGTCCGTGCTGTATCTGCGCATTGTGGGTGTGGACTCGGCAGGTGGGTTTTTATTTAGGTGCCACTAAGGAGACCTATTAATTTAAATATCTTCTCTTACAGATCCTGGCATTGGCGATGTCTGTGGGATTCGCCTCGATCACCGAGAGATCTGCAAGCCCCGCGGAAGGGATTGTATACTGTACAAAGAACTGGTGAAAATGATCGAGAAGGTGTGCTGAGCTCAGCGTTCAGTGGAACTAAAATGCATTATACGATGCCGAGTATATTGCATTAGGACCTGATCTATTTGGAACCGAATTGTGAATAGAACTGGCAACTCCGAGGTGTCATGATAATTACGCGTACCTAAATGCCTAATATTAGAGCGTCGCTTGTTGTTTAAATAGTGCATAGCATACTTGTTTCAGTACCTTTAATTCGCCTATCCATAGCTAATAGCTCAAGTTAGTCATTACACTTTGTTGCCTCTAGTTTAAGCCTCAGACAGGGGGCGTCCAATGATAATTTTGCAATTTTTGCGATCAATTGTGATCATGTCGAAGCACCTTGTTGTGATGTTCCCCCAACCACCCGTGAATACGTTATTGATATTGTACCATACATGAATACTTGTATATTTAGCGTTCGATAGTTCTATGAATGTCTTTATCTATGTATAGACCGAAACCTACACCGCTGTAAAACGTTACCAACGACTACAAAATTGATGCATACATATGATAGTTTCCAGAAATCTAACCGGTCGATGTTTTATACCTAATTGATAAGTTCTAAGTTACTAAAACCAATAAAAAAGTGTATTTTATAAACTCGCCTGCGACTGTGCATGGGTGGAAATGTTTGGGAGCGTGGCTCAGTAAATAAAACGCAAGTGGTTGTAAGTTTTTCATCATAACTTATTTGTAGTATATTTTCCCAATAGTTAAGGTTGCATTTATTTCTTCTTTGCCATATCTTCATCTGTATTCTCTAAACAAACACCGAGCGCTCTTACAGTTTTCCTTAGACTCTTTTAGCCGGGCCAAGAGCTCTTTGATTTGGCCTCTCCGATGGGTTTGCCAATTTATACTTGCGTCGAAATCTTTAACACGAACCGTTGGCAGCTTAGTTGCTTCAAATAATTAATTTCGCTCGCACATACAATGCTTATAAATTGCATAAAAAATACATTAGTTTTTTGTTTGTCGTTTCGTTTGTTCAAATATGCCATTGTGAATGTAAAACGAGGAAACCAAGCCTAAATATGGTTACAAAATTTAGTTGTTTGCCACTCTACTAATGAGGTATACAAAATGTGGACTTAATGCGAACTAAAATTAACAAATAATAGGGATATACGCACGCGCTTTGGGCGTTGCGCAGACTTAGTAGAGAGTGATAGGAGCAGCAGTATCGCCAAAGATAGAACATATTAATTGTTCGCTTACAATTTTAGTGGACTCTTAGTTATTGAGTGGTTTCCGTTGGCCAAAAACCGTTGCAAAAGTCGCAATACGCGTTTCTATGTCTTCCTAATTCTTAATTTCATTATCTCTTTATTGTTTTTGCGCTTAAATAATTTAAACATTTATCACATCCACTTACACGGCGATCACAATCGCAGCTATTTTACTTAATTTCTCCATGCCTCCATTTAACTTCTTTTCGTTCTCCTCCTTTGCTTTTCCTTTCCAAACACGTACATTTATATGGATTTCTTATGCCTAATTATATAACTTTAGTACATCGATTTTCTTGTTGCCTTTTGCTGCATATAATAGTGTTTTAGTTAATTTTTGTTGCATGTATTCGTAATTTCTCGTAACGTTTAAAATGTTCTTTCTTTCTCTTTACTAGGAATTTTGAGTTGTTCGTTCGGAATATATTTTTGCGTTTGCTAAATGCTTTTCGTAGGTTAAAGTTCATTTTGTGGCTTTGCTGTGACACAATTGCTTTGTAAATCGTAAAACTATTCGCTACGCATCGATGACTCCTCCTCCCGGTGATTCGCACGGGCAGAGATGCCTCGTGCAGCTTGAACACAAATTAGAGATTGTTTATTTACTGATGGTCTTGGTTGGGCTGGAGAGTTCGCAACACTAACTGGGGCTCGGGACGAGAGACTACTTTGAACGTTGCTTCTGCTTGAGTGGGAAGGTACTATTGTTTATATAGTTTGTCGGTTTGTCGGCTTCTGTTCTGCCTCGGGGATCGGTCGGGGCTGTCTTAAAGGTTACCTTTTGCTATTTTATTATTGGTTGGTATTGCACTTAGACTCTAAATACGTATACAGTTACAGTTACATTTTTCAAACACATTTCTCCTTCACATCGAATTATGATTCATACATATATAATTTCGTACTGGCTTTAAACATGTAAAACTCGTCTCCAATTCGAGATAGACCTCCTCCTGTGTGTCCTTGTGAGTGAGTGTGTGAGTGGGTGTTGTATCTGTGCTATGCATACTGTGTTCTGTGGAATGCTTCGACTATATTTGGGTCTGGGTTTGGGTCTGTATGTGGCTGTGTTTTGTGTCTCTCGTAACAATTATCGCATCTCGTTTCACACTGAACAACAATTCACACAAATTCCTAGCGTAGAGCCGGCAGCTACTTGCCGATGCTCTTTGTTGTTGGCTGCCTCAGCTTCCCAGCTGTCCTGTCCTGTCAAAAATAATACCAGGACCAGGAGCAGACCCAGGAGCTGGGATCTGGGCGTGTGTTTTTGGCGTGGCTACAGGTTTTTTAATTTGTCGATTTGTAGGAGGTACTGTTGCTGAATTTAATGTACAATAAGGTAGGTTTGCTATGCGACTTTACGGATTTGTGGCTTATTATAGTTTTATGCAATATATGGGTGTGCTTGTGTGTGTGCCTGGGGTGTGCGAGTGTCGGGTGTGAGAGCGAGAGCACATAAACAAGAATGCAAAATGAATATAATCAGGTACATTTGATATATCGGTTGTATTAACAAAACAAAATGCAGCAGTAAGTGTGCGGAAATTAAACATTTAGTTTAAAAAAGTCTGCAAATACAAATGCAAATACAAGTACAAATACGGGAATATAAATAGAATAAAGTAAAATTACAAATATTGAATATATATTACGTTTTAAATCGGAATCGATATGTGAACACTTGTGACTATTGCGGTCGAGTGGTATTTGAGTGGGTGTGTGGTGGCTGTGGCTGTGGCTGGGCTATTGCAGTGGGTGTGTGTGGTTTTTTTGGCTGTTCTGTTTGCGTATTGCCTACTATGTATGGGTGAGAGAGTGTAATTGAATTCGATGCAGTTGTTAAACGCAGTAATTATCGGGCGACAAATGTCTGTAATGCATACTTGCGGGCTGCGCGGTGTAAATGCTTATATGTTTAGGTCTACGTCTATGTTTATGTTTATGCTGTTCGGCATCGACAAGCAACAATAAATTATGCGTACACGTACGTGTAAAATTAGCCTCAATTAACGAAAAACAAACAAAAAGTAAACAATTACGATAATACGGTGTAAGAAATGTGGAAAGGCGAAAAACTATAGCATAGAACTTAGCGTTTACTTGTGTTCCATGAAGACACTCTCGTGCGTGTCTGTGTGTGTGTATAAATATCAGCTTAATTAATCATTTCTCCCATAGTTCCATAGTTTCAGTTTCTAAATAATTACATTTATAAAATGTACTCTTTATAAATGCTAATCGTAATCATCTACCTATACGCGTAGTGATCCTCCTATCCGTAAATTTATGTTCTTTTGGAATGTTCGAGCTGTGAATGTGTTTTACTTATGTAATTTTCCCTCTTCGCTTTCCCTCGTTTGTTTTTCTTTGTTTGCTTCTATGTGGTAGTAGCTAGGTATAAATACTGGTTGCTTCACCCATTGGGATCCACCTGGGCCCGGCGATGGACCACTGTCGCCGCCGGCCACGGCTGCTTGACTGCTGACGTGTGGTTAACGGAGGCTGGTCCGTTGGCAGGAACTATGGATGCATTGTGGCTGAACGAGATCGGATTGCCATTGCCGCGCGGCTGGCGATCCTTGGCGGTGGCGGTGGCAGGTGCTTTGGCACCGGCAGTGGCTGTGGCTGTGGCAGTGGCAGTGGCAGTGACTGTGCCAGCAACAGAGGCAGCTCCTGACTTCTGGCTGAGATGGCTGCCGTTGCTGGTGTTGCTGCTGCTGTTGTTGTTGTTGGTACTATAGTTGCCCGACTTGGCCACGTCGGCGGGCAGCTTGAAACCGTTGGTGAGGCACACGGCCGCATATTCACGCTCCGAGGTGGGTGTCAGGGTGGCGGCCGCCTCCTCCTCGGCCAGCAGACAAATTCCGTCGTTGGAATTCGAGTGGCGGACAAAGTTCGTGTGGAACTGCTTTTTGCTGCTGCCATTGCTGCTGCTGCTGGCACTGCTGCTGCTCAGGCTTCCACTGCGTCGGGTTGAGCCTGTTCCTCCTGCCCCTCCAGCTCCTCCTCCGCCACCGCCGCCCAAGCCTGCCATGGTGCTGACCAGCGGCAGCGAGTTGGGCGGCACAATCACCTCCAAATCGGAGCTGGCCGGGCACTGCTTGGAGCTGCTGCTCAGGGCCACCGCATTGGGTGGCGTGTGGCGGTAGGGTATGTAAAAGGCCTTGGCCTCCTGCAGCATGGCATCCTGCACGGTCTTGCGCTCAGGCGACGTCCCACCTCCGCACAGCGGCAACTGCGAGAGATTGTGGACGCCGGCTATGCTCAGATCTGCCTGAACTCCCTCCAGATCCACGCGCCTCGACACCTGGACACTGCCATTGCCATTGGCCAGATGCACAACCGCAGCAGCAGCAGCAGCGGCCGAACTGGTCTGGTACTCCAGACCCGTGTGCTCCGGCAGCAACTCGATGTGGTAGCGCGACCGCGGAATGAGTGTCTGCATCTCGTGGCAGTCCTGCTGCAAGGCGCCACCACTCAGGCCGCCAGCACTGTCCCCAGGCATTCCCGAGGCACTGCTCAGATTACCGAAAGTGATGTCCGTGGGCGTGGTCAGGTGGGTGGGCCCTGGGGCTCGGGCCTTGAAGCGCCTCTGCTGGAATATGATGAAAAGCCCGAAAAGCAGGACACAGGCAATGGAGAGCAGCGAGCCGATGGCAATGCCGCTGTACACCTCCGAGCGGGATGACTCAGTGTCCATTTCGAGCAGGCTGTGGTTGTTATTTGCCATGTCAAAGTACATAGGGGCACCGGCTCCCGTATCTCCCATGACGCGAACAGCCACATGGATTTTGGCCGTCTCCGAAACGTTGGGAAACTGCAAAAAGCGTGTGGTATATAAAGTGTGAAAAAATAAGGGTTTAGTAGAGTGTAGATATTAAAATAATTCCTAATATTTCCCAGTTTGATGGCTGACCTTGTAGGAGCAGAACCTGCACTCCTTAACTATAGCCTCATGCGTGACATTGTCCAGGGTCCACCTGATATCATAATGATGGACTCGTCCATTGGGATTTATTGGTGGCTCCCACATCAGCTTCAGGCCATTCTGCTTGATCAGTTTCGAGTTGCTGATGGTCCCGGGAGCTGCAAAAAAGAGACACGGGTCAGAGAAAGCAAATATTTAATAACCAGTAACCAGTTCTTACGGTCCTGCTCCGTCTTGACATCTATCTCCCCGTAAAAGATGCGTGTCCTGCAGTTGTAAAAGTGCAGATTGTAACGATTATCCGCCATGAGTCCAGTGACCAGCAGCATCGAGTTGGAAATATTCCGCTCTTGGCATTTTGGCTCCTGACTGGGAAAGGGCATCGGGATCACCATGTGGCACTCCACCACGCAGGTCTCGTTTAGACTGTCCAGAAACTTAAAGGCCAGCGCCCGCGACTCAATGGTGACCAGGCGAAAGGGCATATTAGCCTGTTCCGAGGTTCCATTTTCGATCTGTAAAGAAATTCAGTTCCATCTCTGTTTTAGTAACGTTCCCAGACCTCGGGTACTCCTCGAAAAAGTAAATAAAAAAGCAATGCTCCTACAGTACAGTCTACTCACAATCTTCCACTGGACGTAGCGAAAGTCCTGGCCCAGAAACTCGTTCTCGCTGGTGATGATCAGCACTCGCATCTTGATCCGCGTGAAGCGCTGCAGCAGCATCCCCGTCACACTGGCATCCACCACCATGCTGAAGATATCGTCTTCCAGCTCGAGGGTCATCTCGTCGTTCTCAGTGTCCTCCTCGTGCTCGGCATTCCGCAGCACGGTGGCGGCTGCTGTTTGATTCAGGGGCTGGATTATGGTCAGGTGGCGACGCACCTCGTCGGCCTTCTCCTCCACGGGCGTCAGGGTGCCGTACAGCGACCCATTGAGCAGCTGCTCGGGATGGGGGTTCGTGTGGTTGATGGAGAACTGCAGGATGAAGTATTTCTTGTTCTCCAACTGGCCCTGCGACCACTTCACAAAGGTATCGTTGCCCACGGCAATGGGTCGAAGCATCACTGTGAAACAGGAATATTCTGGGGTAGTTGTCTCTATAACGATGTAGCTAACTTATACTCACATCCCTGGGTGCAGCAGGTGACCGGCGGACTGCGATTCGAGCTGAGAATCATCTGCTGCGGCACCAAGGTGCCGCTCCTCACCTCCGTGATGGGGTACAGGAAGCGGGTGATCAGAGCGAAGGGCTGGTACACCGGCAGATTGGTGGATATTACCACATACGAGGTCTGGTTGAGCTTCATGGGCGCAAAGGAGGTCCAGCTGTGGGGATTGCTCCGCACGATATACACCACGAACATGGACTCCAGCATTCGGCTGTCGAAGGTGATGTTGATGGTGTGGAAGCTGTGCGGATAGCAGCGGATGTTCTGCAGCATGTTGACGTGCTCCATCTGGTGTTTGAAGCGCAGCTCACCAGTGGCCGAGTCCTCGCCAGCCACATTCCTGGCCACGCACTGGTAGATGCCCTCCTCCTCGGGATCGAACGAGTGAATCTGCAGCTCATTCCCATTGATGTACCGAGTGTAGGAGCTGTTCAGTGGGGCCCCGTTGTGGTACCAGCTGATAGTGGGCTCCGGGTTACCCTCCGCACGGCAGCTCAGCGTCTTCGAGAGGCTTATGTACACCAGCTCGACGGGCAGACCGTTCACGATTCGCGGCGGACTGGTTACGATCACGTGGAACGTCTGCGTCTCCAGCGGTGTCCTGCACTTGTACTGGCCCTCGTGCTGCGACACACTGGCATTGGTGATGGACAACGCCACGCTGTTGTTGTTTAGCAGGACCACGGTGTTGTTCGGGTACAGCAGGTACCATTCGATGGGCACAAAGTCCGCCACTGCGTGGCACTGCAGCAGCACGGATCCGCCGGACGGCACGTATACGGTGGCATTCTGGAAGGCCGGCAGCAGCTGGGTCTCCGAAACGGCCGTTTCCGAAACACCCACCTGGTTGTCCGTGTAGAAGGTCCCGCCACTGGGCTCCACCCGCAGCTGCCAGACGAACTGGCGGTGTATCTTGCTGGCGAACACGTTCTGGGCCAAGCATCTGCAACGGGGAATAGTGGTTAATGGGCAACGAGCAACGGATAATGGTCAGTGGTTTGCAACACTAATTGACATGGACAATGGCCACAATTACAGCAGCCGCTCGGCCGCCGCCAAGTGTTAATTAATGCATTGTTTAAGGGCATAAGCCGGTGCGAGCGGTGCGTGTGTGCACTGCACTCCGGCACCCCGGGATGGGAGTGGGTTTGATGAAGTGCCGCTAAAGGTGTTGATTTTGCCACACAGGGGAGCGGGGTAGCACTACATCTGCTCTGTTAAGGCGCAGCGGCATCAGCCAAATGGAAAATTGCCGCCAGTCTTGATTTAGTTCAAACTGGACAGAGTTCAGGGGAAACAGCTGACAATTAGGTTTAATTGCATAAGGGAAATGTGGAAACTTAGCAAGTAATTTATAATGTTTATTTATAAAGTGAAGAGGATTGCTTAAATAGAAACCATGAAAGCCACAAAGCTTATTAAATTAATATTAAGCTTCTATGCAAAGTCTTAGTAAGCATTCTTGACAATCTTCTGTACTTACTTGTATTTACCAGCCTGTTCCAGGCGCAGGTTCCGCAAAACCAAGGTGCCATTCGACAGGATGAGAGCACTGTAATTAAAGCAAAAGGTTTATTATTTTCCACCCCAGTTCATAAAGCATAAAAGTGCATTGGTCAACCCATCCAGCTGGCAAGCTAGTTTTGCATGTGCACAAGTCTAGGCCCACTCGATGCTTCAACACCGATCTTTACTCGCCTGTTGTCATTGGCCAGGGAATCGTTGCCGAGGTACCAGCTTATCTTGGCTGGGGGAACACTGAGGAAGGGACAGTTCAGCACAAGGGGCTTATTCTCCACGGCACTGATGTTGGCCGTCTGCTGCTGGCCCGGAAAAAGGCGCTTAAGGACTGCAAAGGATGTAAATATAAGCAAAATTTAGCAATATTATAAAAGGCTTCAAGGAGACTCTTTTTGGAAAATATTTTCATTAGTGCTGTCAACTCACCTGGATACTCAACTGTGATCCGGTCAGATATTACCGCCGACTCATCCCACTCGATCTTGCAGTGGTAGACCCCACTGGCCTTCTCATTGGTGGGCAGCCGCAGCGTTCCATTCTCGTAGATGAAGAAGTCATTTTTGCGGAGGGACAGTTGCTCGACGGCCACGTCATTCCGATACCAACTGCAGTAGATGGGCTGGTTGTCTGCAGAAGAGGGGGGACGGACATTAGTATCCCCTTATTGGATACCCCAGCTAGCTGCTACTCACCCTGCTCGTAGTTGTACGGATTGAGGATGGGGATGCATGGCAGATAGTAGGAGGAGTGCGGCTTGCTGATGGTCAGTTTGGTGACGACGTGCTTTTGGATCTGCAGATACGGCTTGAGTGCGGTTGAGTTCTTCGGTTGGCTGACGGCGGCAACTGCAGGGGGAGCGAAGACAAAAACACAATTGATTAAGAATCTGCTTTTGGCGCGACGCGGCTAAATTATTGGTTCCAATAATCCTCCGCCCATTTGCCCAGAGAGACAATAGACAAAAGGCGGACTCAGAGAAAAAAAACTGGGGAAAGAGACTGCGCATGGAAAATGTTATTTATATTCTAGCTTAATCTATTGGCTGTTATAAATTTCACGCTTTTCACTTAACACCGCCCTCAGTACCCCCTGACCGCCCACAATTGCATCGAGGTTTTTACTGCAATGCCCATAAATACCCAGAGCACACAGAAAAAATCTGAGAAATAGAAAATGCCAAACAACGGAGCCGTGCTGGGCTCAGGGTTTGCCTGTGCACTGGGATAAACTCTTCATAAATTGCAGAAATATTATTGATAATACCAATATAACATTTTACTTTTGGTTAGATTTTAATCTGTTATATATATATCAAAATACATTAATGTATGCAATTCCTTTGAAAAAAGTGAAGAGATGGAACACAGATTCGTGTTGGGGTTCAAATTTCTATAGAATAAGGACAGGACAGTACTTAATGATTTTAAATAGTATAATCGAAAATAAAATACCTTATTAAAACAAAATTTAGCCTTTAACTGAGAATAGTAATAATTCTGTGCTATGCTCGGAATATCACTATTTTCCCCAAGTGTAGTTTTGGGCACTGCCTCTGGCTGTGATTCTCTGACTCTGGCCAACTCCCTGGCTCCAGTCTGGGTCCGAGTTCGAGCTAGAGTCCGCGCCGATGGCCCCTGTCCGACTCCGAGCCCGAGTCTCCGGTACGTGCTGCAGGCGTGTCCAGGCAGACTTGGCGTGTTAATTAATTTTTCTGCTGCCGTTCTGCTGTTGACGCGGCCATGTCCTCCACTGCACTGGCAACGACAACGGCAACTGCAGCTCCCGTCCGACTTTTGTCTCTGGCCGGCGGTGCGTATACGTGATATTAAGCAGTTGAAACAATTACATGGCCAGCGGGCAGCAACGCTTGAATTTGCATACGACTTTGTCGAGAGTCGTCCATCAGCCATCAACATTATCTATTAGCCGTCCCGTGCGAGGAATAGCCAGCAGTGGAAATGATAATGGCCAGAGCCAGGTTGCCTGGTTGGTCGGAGGGGCACTTGGCTCCGGTGAGAAATGGCCAAGTGAGGAGACCAGAGGAGCTCCTCGCTGCTTGGCCCCTAACAAATGTCGGGACATTAGTCAAATGCGTTGAAATTTATGCTAAAAATGCAATCAACTTGCGTTCCGCTCGACGGACGTCCTCCAGCCCTAGAACCCAGAACCTAAAACCCATTCCGCCCACGCAGCCAGTGAGCAAGTGAGCAAGTGGAACTGCTGTGGCCACAGCAGCTGCTGCTGCTGGTGCTCCAATCAGTTGGCCACCCAAGTGGCCAAGTGCACTCGGCTGTTGCCAATGCCGAATGCCAAATGCTGGATGGCTGGCTCGCTGACTGGATGTGCTGAGTGCTCGTTAGTCAGTCACAAATTGCGGCAAGTCGGTACTTTTTGCAGAGCTTGGAAACTGAATATTTGTTTCGCTTTTGATAAATGGTCCCTATAAATTAGATAATTGCTGAACATGCTACTCCCCGATGAATGTATCTTAAAGCTCTGCCCCCGGTCTGGTTGTTGTTTCTGGAATTCGGCCGCTCGCTCATGTTGCATGTTCGTACGCAATGTGTTGCGATTTTTATTGCAGTAATTACACGCAATGCCCCGGCGGCAATTTGACGCATGGAAATGCCTTCGACGGACTCTGCCACTGCCACGTCAGCTGTGTGGAGCCACTGCGCTGCTCCTCGCTAAGTGCGGCAAATTTACAAACACACCGCGCGTCTAAAGGGGTTGCAGGAAGATCGGACCCAGGAGGGGGGGAGAGATGTGGCAGCACAGGGAAAAATATAGACTCTAATTCCCCTTAAAATGATTATGATTTTGATCTTTTATCAGGATCAAAAGATTACTTTTTACAGTGAATAAAAATCTACAAAAATCTCATCCGATTTCCCTGAAAACTCGGCCCAGTTAGGTCCTATATTTTTCCCCAGTGCAGTTGCATTTTTGCAGTAGCAGTTGCATGTGCAACCAGGGCGTAATTGTTATAGCGTAATTGTTTCACTGGCGGGGCGTTTAATTGCACTTTGCCAACTACTCCGCCGCTAACGATGCCGGCGAATCGCCGGAGGGGGACAGGGGTCTTAGAGAGTCAAAGTTCAGCGATTTTTTTGTCACCCGCTGCACACCTTGCACCGGTGCCATTTGTCATCGCCCGTTCTGGGGCTAGCGGGAGTGGGAAATGTCAGCGACAGTGGCATTACCCACGTCCTCGGAAGTCGTTAGCAGCCGAAAGTCGCCGGGAATCGTTAAACTTGCAGATTAATTGCTGCGCCGCTCCATGCGAGTCAATGCTCGCATAAAGCCATCTATTTAATGCAGTTGACATTCACTTCCAATTGAAACTATTCCGCGGCTTTCTAAGCCACTTGCCTCGTGGCTGGCTATCAATTGTGTTGGATCGGCGCCCCCTCCAAGTGCAAATTGCAAATTGCAGAAGCAGCGGCTTCTGCAGTATCGAGATTTGCCATCATCGCTGGCCATAACTCAGAGCAGCAGCATCTAGATCGGCAATCTCGGTGATTGAACTGTCATGACATCCAGCTTTCGTCCAGGCAACACTTTACAAGCTCTCCTCTTACACAGCGGGAACTCGTCCTGAATAAAATAATTTAGGAAAAGTATGAGGAGATAAGGCTATGCCCCCATTCAGGGGGACATTCTCTCTGTGTATGCATAGAACCCTATGTAATTTCAGCTCATTTGTATTAAAATCTGTCTCGCATCGCATCGCGTCGTCGAAAGCCAATGCCAAAGCAATGCATAAGTCTTCCCAGTCAACTCAGCCGAGAGGAATGCTTCCCAGAATCGTGCTTGAATGCTGTTTGACAAGTCTCTGCTGCATATGTATATGCGCTCCCATCCGCACCGACTAAGTTGCAGCGAGTTGCAAGTCAATAGATGGGTTCTTGGCGGGAGGAAGTCCAAGACCGAGTCCAAGTCGAAGGGGAACTGGGCGCTGCTGCACAAATTTGCATAGTTGAACGCACGTCGCCGCAATGCATTCCAAGCAGGAACTGTTGCTGCTGCTGCTGATGTTGCTGATGCAGTTGCATTCATCATCGACTGCAGCAGAAGCGGCAAATGCTGCAGCAGCGGCACATAAATTGCCGGCTGCTGCGCCGGGCTTATCAAAACGGCAACATCTTGTGCATAGATAAGCCGGCCTCCACGGCCTCCACCAACTAACGGCAACTGTTTGGATTGTGATTGGGCCTGGGTCTGAGTCTGGGTCTGGGTCTGGCTGTGGGCCCCCCTGGAATTTCACAAATTCAAATTGCCTAGCATCCTTTAATGCCGCTGCACAGCTGCAACGTGGCACACTTTTACCGCTCCAAATCCAAAGGCAGCGGCTACATTTTATGCAAAATGCAGCGCGCACGAGATAATTTATCGCCTAATGACGTGCTCCTCTAAGGTTGCCCCGCGTTGTTGTAAAATGCAATAATAAAATGTGCCTGCAGCAGGAAGATGCAGGGAATAGAAAAAAAAGGAGAAATTGCTGGCTAAAAAAAAGAAAATTAAAAATGAAATTTAAATGCCGCACGAGCGAGCAGCAGCATCAGCTGAGAGGCGGAGGACGGGCTGCCAACTATCTAGGCACCAGCAAGCACCCTGCCCCTCAACTATATAATAGTGCACACTGAAAAAATTAACATTTTCTGGAAAAATTGTAATGTTTCAATCTTCCAGAAATCATAAAAACGTTCATATACTTTCTTGGTTATAGTACAAATTTTAAGTATGAATTTAAAGAACATTATTTATATAAATGTAAATATAATAAAATAATGACAAACTTAAGTAGAATTTAAATATATAAATTACCATTTCGCCAACTATTTTTATTAGTACTTCAGTTCAACTTTCTCTTAGTGTTTCAGAGAACATTCTTTGGGCCCCGCTCGGCTGTCGCTTTGGGGGCGCTCAACGAGAATTTATGAATGTGCAAATGCATACGACAATTTCGCGCATAAATGTAAGCTCCTGCCATGCACCGCCGGGAGAGGAACGAGAGGGGGCTGAGCGGGAGCGGATGCGGCAGCGGGAACGGGAACGGGAACGGGACTCCCACCACCACCACAAGTTTGCGGAGGAGATGAAGAAGAAATGGGGACGGGGTAGGGGCGACGGAGATCGGATGGCAGTCGAAGATGCGTGTGCACATTCCATGGCATTCCGCTGGGGCATGTGGGAAGTTCTATGGTTGCACAGAAAGTATCTTGTAGCTCGTGTTGCTGCTGCACCGGCAACAACTGCAGCAGCGACTGCAACAGCAACTTGAGTCGCCTCTATTGATTCCGCACAGTTCATTGGCGCGAGAGCTGGAAAGGATTGTCGAAGTGGGGGAGCTGCGAGAGGGGAAAATAGAAGGAGTTTTACATGGCCGGGTGCCCGGATTATTTGGGTTAGCAGTTCAAATAGTTATACGTGCTGTTTTGATCAAATTTCCAAATGCCAATGCAGAATTTATTGAAAAGTCCCGCAGGCATTTCCGTGGAGCTGCAGCAGTTCCCCCAATGCGGAGCTCATTGTTTGCCTTTTGCTTAAGCTGCATATGGTTGCTCAATTGAATGTCTGTGGTTCGGTGTAATTGAGTGGTTGGAATATATACTTGGACTCGGAATCGGAATCGGAATTGGAATGGCAACATAACTAACCGCCCACACGAGCTCTAAGCCCCAACCGACACAAATACGCACTCGCCAGAGCTCCTCGAATACTCAGGAGCAAAGCAGGAGGAGCTAGGAGGACCGGGCATTGAACCACTTTAGACAATGGCGGGAATTTCCTTGGCCAGAGTCAAAGATAAATTGCCTTTTAACCTACAAGAGCTCCGTTCTCGGTTAGTTGGTCCTGCGTTCTTTGTTTGTTTTTGCCACACGCCGTGTCCTTTCTGCAGATCCAGCCACTACCCCCGACCCTCGCCCGTCGCTGTTGCTGCCACACACAAAGCATTCAATTGACATATTTGGTTAACTTTTGGCGCTCTAGAAAATTCGCATTCAGTAGTTGGAATAAATTTTCTTTGGCAATTTGCATTGCACGCACAGGCCAAGATGTGGGGATGCACTGGAGGAAAATCCCACTCAGTGTGCCAGGATTCTAGCTTCCAGGTCATTAAGGGAGTAAAACAAGGGAAACTCGCATAGAAACCCAAGGTTATTACAGAAAAAGTAAAAAGAAGAGTACAAACAAAAAGCATTTCCTTTTTGTTAAGCCTTATATTTGTTCTGTCTAAATTTAGCTTAACTTGGGAAGTAATCAATGAGATATAAATGTGTTCCTTTTTTCGGGTGCATGAAAGGATGCCGCAGCACGAAATGAAAGTGGAATGGAATGCTATCTAAATGTTGTTCGGGGCGTGTTCCGACCCACCATTGTGAAATTGTGAAAGTCGGGAGGAGGACGGGGCGTTGCCCCCGATATAAACGAGTCAAGAACAATAGGAAACGGCTTTGTGCGCATTTACTCCAAGTCAGGGCAAATATGTTAGCCGAAAGTTTTCCGGGGATTATTAAAGGATTATGGGGGATTCGAAATTGGATGGAAATTTAAGCATGCACATGGCGAATGGAAATTTCATGGAACTGCCAAACGAAATTCGATTAAAACCCAGAGCTCGCCAGCCTGCCACCCGGAATCCCAGCTGCTTGCTGCTCCGTAAACAGAACCTAATTGGCCACTTCGCAACTAGCTGAACACACATAAATCGGGGCTCCAATCGCTGGTAAATAGTAAATAATAAATAGTACTGAGCAAATACCTTCCTGTTCCCAACTCCAGCTCCAGCTCTGGCTCTGGCTCCGGCTCCGCCTCCGGCCAACTGGCCGAGTCAATGGCTGTCACAATAGCGGATAACCAAAATACAATATGCCGCTGCCCATAAGCGAACTCATTTCCGCTGAAATTTGGCACCAACTTTTGCCGTTGCAGTTGCAGTGGCTGTGCCGCAGTGGAAACGAAACTGTTCTCTCCCTCAATAAATCATATTGTAAAATTTCCGTTCAATATTTTTCGCCGGCTACGTAAACAAACAACGAGCAGCGGCAGCAACAAATTGAAACAGAGAGGAAGACAAAGGGAGTGGGCGTGGGGAAGGAAATAAAGGGGAGTACACTCTGAAAAAGACAACTCTAAAGGATTTATCAAAAATCAATTTTAGAGGTAGAAAGTATAAGAACACAGGAAATAATAATATTAAAACAAGTTAGAGAAAATATATTAGTTTACTATGATTAAGATGGCGGTGAAGAAAAATTAAAGGTTGCTTCCATTGATTTGGGAGTTAATAATAATCAAGAAAGGAAGGTGTACCATTGAAGATTGGAATGGGATCATGTGATCAAAACAATTACATTTACTGCTCCTTTTTAAAAATTTTGAAATGTTGGTAAGATCGTCTCGGCTATTGATGCCGATCAAGAATGATCCAGGGCTTGAAATGACTCCTTTGACTCCTTCACTTCCTTACTTGAAGCTTGATGGAGTCGGAGCAGGGTATACTACTCAATCAAAATGTAATTTTATTTCCCAGTGTACCAAAGTTCTCCATGCCAGTTTGGTTTGGTCACATTGTATGCTAAATGGCGAAATGTGAAATGCGGAATGTGCGTTTACCCGGCGGATGAAGGGAGGAAGCTGATGATGATGGCCATGACTCTGCACTCTTTTTTCCCCCAGAACCTCAGATACTCCTCCTCGACCACTGCTCGCCTGCATTTTTAAATGGGTTAAACGTAAACCATTTACCAATGACTCAATACAGCAGCTTCCTGGAAAACCGACGAACCCGTACCCACATGCATTAAAACCAAATAAATAAATAAGCCGGGCTGGCTGTTGTTGAAAATGCTGCCGAAAGAGAAAGAAAGCTAAAAATAAAAGTAAAGGCAATGCAAGGAGGAGAAACGACCAGGAGCGGAGGATGAGGTTTGGAGGATGAGCAGGAGCAGGAGCATGAGGATGAGGAATGGCTGGTCAATAGTCAATGGTCAAATAGCAGAAAATAACAATGTTGCCAATGGCCAACGAACCGAGCAACAGCAACAAAAACATCAATGAAATAATAAAAACGAGCCAGCGAAGACCACAAACCAATGGTCAAGCCAAGCCAAGGCAAGCCGCAAAACAAAAAGAAAGAAATTATAAAAATGCTACAGTTCGATCGGGTCAATAATACAGAGCACACACACACATACACAAAAAACGCAGCCAAACACTGAGAAATAATATCACTTATATATGCTGCTAATGAGCTTGGCACTTGCAAAATACATATTAAATGGAAAGCTGACTCTTTGAATACAGTAAGAAGGGATCACTAAATTAATTAAGATCTATGGTTGTGCCTATGGTTATGCTAAATGTTTTCCTTGCTTTAATCTTAGAATTAAACATTTCTTCAAAATAAAAACTGATAAGCTTATCAGCTTGCCTTCCTCTGGGGTTTATTATTCAGCTCGACTTAAAAATCGTTCAGTTTGATTTCGTACTTCTTCTGGAAATAATGTTTGCCGCCGCATGGATACTTATATTCCCCTTGGTGCTGCTCCACCAAGGCTCGGCCCTTCTTCTGGATCCACATTGCGAAAAAGATACTGCCAAGGCATCACACAATCCCTGGATGGCCCTAATTACAACCGAGACACAACAATGCACTGGCACGCTAATTAACAATCGTTAGTATTTCCATTGCGACACTTGCAAGTATACATTCCTCCTATCGAATATTCTCACCCAGAACATGTCTTGACGGCTGCGAGCTGTGTAGTAAACCAATCACAAGCGTAAGTGATTTCTAGCAGTCTGGTAATCGAACTTTAATAATTTGAATATTTTCTTACAACAGCCTCGTTCGCTTGGGAGACTTCACCAACCCCCAGCTGGAATCAAGAATGTTTGAGGACTTTTACGTCCAAAGAGCCATGGTCCATTATTTATTTAATCCAATATACTACCTCAATAATATAGCTCTGCTCAGATTGCAAAGGGCAGTGGACTATAAGCCGCACATTCGACCAATTTGCCTCTCGTTGGGTGGCACAGCCAGAGACAGGACAGAACTCCTCAAAAATTACTCTGCATTCGTTTTTGGCAATAAGAACGAAGGCCCCAGAAGGGTCCACATTCAACGGCTGAATCCTAACCACTGTGAGGATACCTCCCGGTTTACTCCCCTGAACACGATGATCTGTGGCATCTCCAGAGACAGATCCAGTTGTGCTGAGACTGGCAGTCCCTTGGTAAAAAAGATCACAATTGATGGCATTACCCACACTCGATTGGTAGCCATTAATAGCTACGGCAGATCGGAAAAATGTGTTTATACCAACGTCATAAGCTACGTCGGCTGGATAGTTCAAAATATACTTGATGTTAAGATTGTAGTTTAGAAATTAAAAAAAAAAAAAATACGAATAATTGTTTGGAAAAATAAGTGCTTAGTACGAAAATTTAAGTGTGAACTTAGTATTCAACCTATAAATCGATTAATATTTATGAAATGGGTTCGAGAAACTAGTTTCTAAGCTCAAAAATATTTGATCCATGAAATCTATTCTCGTGTCTTTTCATTTTTGTGTTTATTATCATGAAAATTATAATTTTGTCGACCTCTGCTGAGTGATTTTTAGTAAGCCATGCTTCACGAATTTATATATATTTAAACAATTTATTATAATTCTAAATACGATTCGTGAAATTCTGATAATTTTTATATTAGTTGGAATGTGCAAAAAAAAGTTTGTCTAAACCTGAGTGACAAAAGTTAATGACGTGACTTTGGGAAAAATGGAAAATAAAATATATTCGGTGATTATGACTCAGCTTCACATTCGAATTCCCATGAATTCCCATTCATTTTAATATATATTTCTTTTTTATTATTTTTTGGTGATAACCATTCCCATTTTTATGTCCTAATTTATCATTTTTCTATTAATTTTGTTGTAACGCCTTAAACACTTTCTATACAACCAGAAGCTTAATCATTTTCCGTAAAATTAAAAATCGTTTTCAGTGTTTGTAAAGTTGAGATTTCAGGAAAAACCAAAAAATCGCGTGGGAGAGCGAGAAAAGAAGATGGAGTACTGACGAAGGAGCTGAGTTCCCTTTTTTATTTCCTTCTCAGTGGCCAACGGAAGCCGAGGGAATTTTCGTAAGCTACGCAGCAAAGTGCAACCGCAAGCCGCAGTCAGCAATTTCTGTCAAGGATGGCCGCTGTTCCAAGGGTGTTCCGGTCCGGGCATGGGCGTGGACATGGACATGGACGTAGTGGGCGGTAGCTACAATGTGTCTGTGCCAGAGCCTGTGTGCGATTGCGGTCTGTGTCCGGCGAGCGGCAGCCATCAGCCATCAAGCAACTACCATCAACAGTCTACCGGCAACACATCCACAATCACAAGCCCATCAATGTCGTCGTTCTCTCGTCATCGCCATTCTGCTGATTGCGAGTGACAGGGCACACCAGCGGTCAAGATAATAGTGCCAACAGCAGCAAGGCCACAAGATCATTTTCACTTTTCCTTTTATAGATATAAATTTAAAATAATATAAAATGTTTAAAAATATGAGTAAATGTACTGTGCTTTTCACCTCACATTTAACACACATTTCCGAAAGTGTCATTACCAGTTTATGGTTTATTATCCCAACCGCAGGTGTAAGCAAGTATGTGCTTTTACTATGATTTCTTTCGTGCTGCCAGCAGGGCATGATGTCCCACATTCCGGGACCGGAGCACCCCCTCGTTTTACCGCCTTTCACCTCACTGAAGCTACCAAAGCTCACCCGCAACGCTCACTCACTGACTCACTCACCCGCTCGTTCCCGATTATTATGCATCATTTAACAGGAAACATTGTTGCAGTCAATGCCTAGGGCTTTGGGGGCACCTCCAAGGGAGGTGGCAGCAGGAGGAGGGGTTTTAGCCGCGACTTGTTACCACTACTGCTGCTGGCGGCCAGAGAGGAGCCCGAGTCACGAACCCGGCTGGCGACGAACGTGCCGCAAAATGTTTTACCGAATGCGAGTTGCAGGAAAAATGATTGTTATTATGAGTTGCTAATTGAATAGAGTTGATGCGATGGTGGTCACCCGAGGGAATGGGAGTGGCACTGGGCGGGGGCCACATGAGAAGAAGGGAGCCTACACTGCAGACGGAACTATAATCTTTTCTTTTACATTTCGATTTATTATTATATATTGTTTTGGAACCAGAACCGTTGTGAGGAGGTTCTTAGGTAATATTTCAAAAAGTATGTCAAAGCAATAATTATGTCATATTATTTTTGTAGTAGAATGCAAATTTTTGTTTTCGTTCTCATGAAACCCTAGACTTAAGAGCAAGAATGAAAATTTGATACTCAAGTTATGTTTATTCATAACAAACGCTTTGAAAAAGCTTACCAAGCTTGGAACAAATAAAGCAAAATAAAAAATCGAATTTTTTAAGTATCTTTCTGATGAACAAAAATATTTCCGAAAGGAATTTCTTATTTAACTCTTAAACTCTTTCAATCAAGTAAAATCAATGTATTATCTAGTAAAATCAATTGTCATTCAAATTCGTTTTCTAACTGCCATTTAAGCTGACAATTTCCCAAAAATGTGCACTTTCTGTTCGCTTATCGCTCATCCGCCCTGTCATCCCTGGCGTTTCAATAATTTTGAAATATTCATTGGCTGTCGGAATCAAAAGTAAACTGTCAAATATTGACGTACCCGCTCTCTCTCTCTCCCAACGGAATCAATGCTGCAAACACAAACAAACCCTTGTCTGGCGTGTTGACAAGCCCAGTCAAATTTCGTTCAGTGCACGCCAAACTAACTGTACAAAGTAAATAAACATAAAATGTAAAAATTTGCATTTCTTTGGTGCTTGCAGAACAACAAGGTAGTTGTTGGGCGAGTGTGAGTGCCCATAACCATCACGTGTGTGTAATCACCGACCGACCAACCGACCGAACTGGAGAGGGCGCCTCCTCCAGAGGCCCTCCTCCTCCTGAGCCAGGTTCTCCATATCGCCTCCGTATCCTTGGCGCTGTCAATGTCAAAGTCATACATGATTCCCAACATGCCAACAGCCAAAAGCGAACAGCAGTTGGAGCAGCAGAAAAGCAACAGCAGCAGCAGCAGCAATGTTGCATGCTCAACGTTCGTAAAAGCAGGAGCTGCAAGGTAAGGCCAGAGCCAGTCGCTGAAATTCCATGCGCATAATTTATTTAAAGATTCCCTCAATATTGGACAAACATCGTCGTAGCCGTCGTCGTCGTCGTCGTCGTCTGCAGGTGAAATCTATTTGCATTTATCGTTGAGCCGGAAAATTGCAAAACTAAACTGCAAACTGTAAACTGCCAACAGCCAACGCAGCCAAATGGATGCAGCCAGAATGACAGGGCGGGGAGTGGGGTAAGTCCCCAAGGGAAGCTGGGAAAAATTGTGATTTCTCTCGAAAATGCGTTTAATGTGACGCTGTTGCGTGCAGGGGACAGGCTCTCCGTTGACTCTGGTCCTCTGGTCCGATAGATTTCGATTCGATTCAAAATAAAATCCTATAAAACGAGCGAGTGTGCAGTGTGCTGAGGGTATCCCCGGGTACCCAGGATCGATTCGCCAAATTAGCGGCAACATGACTTTCTGTGCTGTAAATAAATTTTCCACCACAAGGAGCAGCACACGCGCAGCGGAAATTAAAAAGGAGCAGACAGGCGCTCGCTCGCGGGGCAGCTGGAAGGGAACTTGGCCAGAATCGCTCTGGTTAAAGGCTGGCAGTTCTCGCCCTCGGAGAGATAATGAAACATTCGATTCTTAATTACACGTGGCTGGTGATTAATTCACTCAATGCATTGCTCTTGTTCGTCCTTTTGCAAATACACAGAGATGCTTTTAAATGTTTAATTTCTAAAATCGATTTGGAAGGAATTAGAAAAAGAATACTTGAGTGTGGGAAACATTGAGGCTGTTCTTTAAAAGCAAACAGATTTCAAAATGAATAAAAGAGATATGTTAATATTTAATCATTGAGTTTTAAAGTTAGTTGGCTTAAAAGGCTTTAGTTTGCCCTGCAAGGACTTGCCTAGCTTTGCTTTTAATTTACTAAACATACTAATGAGAAACCCTTTTGATTATTTTCATTTATTTACCTTTAAATTAAATTCAAACAACTTCTGCAATTTTACTTTCCTGCTTTCAATAAAATTTCAGCATGCAAAAAAATAAATATGCATTTATCGAATGGCTTATTAATAACACACTCTCTTATCTTGATTAAAATTGCTGAACTTCATTAAGGGCCATGTTAATTATTTTTTTGCAAGTGCATATTAGCCTCCGTCTCCCCTTTGTATATTGATGGTGCCACCAAGTGTTGCAGTCAACACGTTTAATGGTTTTGCATTAACTTAAGGGGGCATTAGTGCGTAAGTATGTGGCAATCTAGTATGCCGAGGGGAAAATTGGTCTTCTGGGCTGCTGGACTGCTGGACTGCTGACTGCTGACTGCCGACTGCCGACTGCTGACTGCTGGCCTGCTGGACTTCTGGTCTCCTGACTCTTGTGGCCTCCTGACTCTGGGCCTTTGATGGTCAGCAGGCCAGCCAGCCAGCCAGCCAGTCAGTCAGTCACTCAGTCAGTCAACCCAGAGGCCCGACCAGACCATCGGTTGGACACTGGACGCGTTGTACTTGTTAATTGCAGCGGAAGCACTCAATTAAAAGCGCGTGAAACGAGTGTGCCACCTGCATGTGTGTGCGAGTGGGACAGCCCAGAGTGGGAACTGGGAGCAGGGAGCAGGGACCACTGACTGACAGGATTGCAACAAATTAAGGCCACAGGAAACAAACAAATGCGGCGTAATGAAAAAGCGGTAAATGGCTGACACTGTAAATAGTTTATGGGCAAATGCATAAACTTGCAAATTCCCAGCCAACAAATCCCAGACCCAGACCAAAAACCAGACTAAGGCTAAACACTAAACCCGTCCGTACCGAACCCGTAACGAATCGAATGGCAAAATGGCAAAAAACAGAGCTACAACACTGCGGGAATGCAATAATGCAACTGTTTGTCAATGTTTGCCGAGACTAATTAGATGGCAGCCGAGCGATGACTGATGAAAGATGCATGGGGGAACCTTAATTGGATACGTGATGGATGGCTACATGTGCAGTTCGATGACTGGATGTAGCCAGGCGAACGTGGCCCGACTGCTGGTTAGTCAAATTTCAGTTGTCAATTCAGTGCGTCCGGTCTAAATGGTGGTTTTTGCCAGGCATTAAATTCTGGCTTATCGATTAATCTTAATCTGGTCCAGTGTCGGTTATCTAGTTGCTCGAATCGAGCCATGTATAATCCCATTGATCTCGCTCTGAGTGACAGTGTCGGGGCTGTGAGAGCATCATCGATCATCCACGGGAACCAATCTATCAATGGACATGACTGGCCTGCGTTCCGGCCCGCGGTCTGTCAAATTAATACGTCAGGTTGAACTGCAGAGTCACCAATAAACATTTCATGGAGGCAGTCGTGCTTAAGGGAATAGTGTCTTCAAATAAGGAAAAACTTAGATAGAACCTAAGTTTTAACTATAACAAATCACATTTTCTAGCTTTTGACTAATAAATTATAGCAATATTTAGCTAACCTTCCATTTTATATAAGTATACTCTTTATTCAAAATAATTTGTTTATATATTTATTTAATATTCATAAACTTTTGCAGCATTCTCCATGGCCACAGATGGATTTTCTATTATTCTGACCACAGCTGTTGGACCCGCACACCGTCCACAAAGTCTGCGGCAGCAGGCAGAAGGCAGCCGCGAATTGCGGAATGTACGGAAAGTGGGGAAATGTGAGGAAAGTGCCTGCTGGACAGCAAGCAGCTGGACAGAGGGGCAGAGCGTGACGTCGACACGGACCCCGTGGCCAGTTGCAAGCGGCAAGTGGCAACTGTTTGTTGTTGCGACTGTCGTGACATCATAAGGCAAAATGTCAGCAGTTTTATTATCACAGGCACAGGCACAGGCCGGGATCACACGCATAACTTGTCGCCGCGGAAAGAGAGCTTCAGGGGAGGCAACACGAGCGAGGAGCGCCTTCAGCTGTTGTTGCAGTTGCTGCTGCCTTTGTGGAGGGCATTCGCACAGTGTGTCGCATAAATAATGCAGTTCATTATGTCATTTAGCGGCATGTTGCGTGAGCTGTGAAACGCAGGGCCAAGACACAGCTCAGACATCATCACACAGAAGGAAAAAAAGCAGGCCAACTGGTGATCTTTAATCTTCACTTTAGATATAAAAATTTCAAGAGGTTCTTCTACTTTTTACTACAAAAAACAAGTTACATTTCTTTATTCTTAGTTTAATACAAATATTTTATATGTTACATGACAATATAGCATTTATTTCTGTGGAACTGTATTCATATACAAAGCGTAAATGAGTATTCAATAAACTAAATATTTGCAACTCATATTTCAGACAAATTTAATAATAATACATTCTCGATTAACCTATTCAAAATTTGGAATTAATATTTTTTTTTTTTTTTTTCGTGTAAATACTAACGAAATGCCCCATATATCACATTGACTTCTCAAAAATAGAAGCCTAAGCCCAGCTATAAAAATGTATTTTAATGTTGTATATCCAAATAAAAACTGAATTAGAGGCAATGTTACTAAACCTCTAATAGTATTTAAAATGCCTAATTGTTGCTTGATGATGATTAGTTATCCCGTTTTTCTCAGTGCAGCAACGGATCCCATGCCTGGGTGCTGCCCGCTCTCATTGTTGCTGCACACGCCAAGTGCGGAAATGAAGTTGTCAATGAGCCACTTCCACAATTTATGGCCACCGCGATGCTGCGGCAGGCACCGCCTGCCAAGATCTTAATTATGACTTGAGTAATGTGGAATAAACGATAAAGCGTGCTCACGCAAATACACTGCACGAAAGCGTCGGCTGGTCGGTCACTCTCGGCCGAGTTGGCCAATCAACTTCATAAATCAAGCAGCCTCCCGACTGCGAATCGGGATCGAAATTGAAATTGGAATCGTTATGGTATGGTATGGCTATGGAACTGCGACCACGGAGAGCAATGCGAATAAACGTCGGCGACATGATCGTAAAAACGTCAAATGAAATGTGGCAGCCATTTTTGTGCATTTGCCAAATTTGCAAAATTTAATTGTGGCATAAAAAACTGTGCAAATTTATGATGATTTTATTGCACTCTTTCCGCCAACTTTGGCAACTGACCAGAGCTGGTAAACGCGGCCTAAAGCGGTTTTTGGGTTTTCTAGAGCAACGAGCAACGGGAAACTTGCAAGAAATAACATTTATTTATATACTTGCACTTATGTGCCGACTGTTTGTTTGTTTGCTTGTTTTTTGTTTGTTCCCTAGATCCAATGATTGAGCCGCGACCCCGGGAAATGGAGTGCGCCGTCTGGCGGTCGAACAAAGCCCCGGCATTAAGGAAAATGTTCATCAGACTTATTTTATTGAGTGTGGAAATTTCATTGTAGCAAATCAATTAATAGCTGGCGGTGCCGTCGCTCCGGGAATAAAATGGAGCCAGCAGGGACCAGGACCAGGATGAGGACGAGGACCAGGGCCAGCGACAGGATGATTGTTGCTATTTGGCGCTCTGTTTTGGCTGTCGGCAATCAGCAGTAATCAACCGTAAGGGACGGCAGGCAACGGGGGTTGAACTGGGTGAGGCGGTGGCGACTCCGGCCGTGGCACCGGACCCAGTACGGTGTCAGATGACGCTGCCAGCCGTGCTGGCATTACGTCGCACGTCTGAGTGCGCAGGCAGCGGCAATAACAACGAGAATATTCGACTTATTCGATGATCGAAGATTGAAACACCCTTAAGGGCAAAGCATAAACCTTAACCCTTTAGATTTCTCTTAGGAAATTACAATTCTAACCTCTTACTGATAGTAATTAAAAGTATATATATACCAAGTTACTTCCTAGTTTCATATAATACTTATACCCTCTGCTAGGGCATAGTAACGATGACGATGCCAACGATTGCCACGAGGAGAAGGTGATTCGGAGCAAGGATCCAGCGGCAGGCAAGGGCGGGGCCCATGGACGGCGGAGGGACTTAATCGATTATGCGATTTAATTGAACTAAAAACGCTTAATAAGCAATAAAAGCTCACACAAGCACAAACTCGGAGCAGGGCAAAACAAATTAAAAGTAACACTTAAAATTACACCACGTAGACGACGTCGAAGTTGGCTAATGAAAGAAACTGGCAGCTGGGAAAGCAGTGCTTCTAGCTCCTCCACCTCCTTTTTCCATTTTCCAATGCCACTCGCTGCCTTTAAAGAAACGTATAATAAAATTTTATTTCCTTTGAAATGAAATTTTGTGAGGCGTTGAAAAGCACTTTCAGCTGGCTGTGTTCAAATCTGAAAGCGGCCTGGGCTGAGGTCAGAGTTTAAATGCTGTTAAACACATTCATTTATCAAATTTCATTTTATTAATTCGCCTCTTAAGTGGGCGGTGTCCCTGCTTGTGTGCCGAGCAGATCCGGATTCTGTTTTCGGCGAAGAAAGAGCCCCTAGTGGCACCACCATCAGCATCAGCATCAGCATCAGCATCAGTATCAGCATTCAACATTCAGCGCCAGTGGTCTTAAAAGATTATAAACGATTCCTGGAAAAATGGCAGAGTGATTATACCCATGTTGCCATGGCAGCTAAGCCCCGGTCTAAAGCCATTGAGCTAAACCGAAATGCCGATACCAAAGTTCAGGGGAATGCGAAACGCTGGGCCAATGATTCATTAGCAGCAAATATATTTGTCTACTTAATTTCAATGGGATTACTCGGGCCAGGAGGAGGATGACATTATACGTACAATATTCCACAAGTCCATTTAAACACACATTGTTCTTCTGGCATTTCCTTTGAAATATCTCCGAGTGAAAATATTTCAATTATTATACTAAATATTTGCTCGGCTAATCTTTGCCTTTGGCTGCCAACGCACACACAATTTTGTAAGAATTCTAACTTAATTATAACCGAAATTGTTTGTTCATCATTTGGCTGGCCAAAGGCAGTAAACAAATCGCTTCTGCGTAAGTACATACGTATGAGCCTCCTTCGAGTTCAACGAACGCAGTGCGTGTGCGGGGGATTTATAGACAAAATACGTACGTACGCAATTGTGCACTTGTAAATCATGAATGGGTGGATACAGTGCACTTGAAAAAATACACTAGGAAGTTAAAAAAAAAAGTATATTGCTGGTATTTATTTAAATTTAGAAGTAGTAGAAGTTTAAATAAAAAGGTTCCAATGACATGGCTTAAAAGATGGTAAATTAATTAATAAAATAAATCAGTTTAGGGACTGTAATGCCTTACTAGTTAGTGATTCTCATTTAAATTAAAAAGTATTTGAAAATTTTGTAGTATATCTCAGTCTTTAAAGCCTAGTTCTCTTTTCTCGGTTCTCGTTTCTCTCAATTACCAATCAAAAGCCTGGTAAAGTACCATTACCAACTACCTAAGTGCTGATCACAAACTGATTTCCCGAATTTTAATTAATTTAAGCAATGCTTTTAGGGTTGTATTTCCTTTTATAAAAGAAAAAACGAAAACCTTCAATTTTCGACTAGTGTGAAAGCGTGCTAGAGAGTGCTTTAAATTTAGACAAACAGCAAACAGACACACAGACGCGCTGGCAACAAGCCTTTACAGTTGTTAGGTGGTGTTTGCCTTTGTGTTTGTGTTTGCCTAAGTGGCATAGGCAGTCGCCAAACACACAGGCACACACACACTGCCAGTCGGCAGTCGGCAGTCGTCAGCGGCATATGCGGCGTATGCGTAATGTGCAATTTGTTCTACAGCTGTTGGCAAATTGCAGCTCACACTCGCAGTGGCACACTCGCTACACCACTCGCGTTCGGCGGCTAAAAACCAATTTTATGACAGAAAACATATTGCCGGGTGTGCTGGTTTTTGTTGTTGCTTGGAAATTCGATAGTCAACCAAACAAACAACTGCAGCGCGAAGCGAAAAAGTGGGAAATCAAACAAACTTTTTCGCGTTTAATAGCGTTCATTAACCGCCTGCCCAAATAGACCTGGTAATTGGAGTGCCGGCCAGACAGCACAAAAGAACGAGGCGGCAGCGGCAGTGGCAGTGGCAGCGCGACCGGCACAAAAACCCCCGTGCATAAACAAATTAAAATTAAATATTATCGGACAGCCGGTTGGTCGCCGGCAAAATTGGATTCAGGCGCATCCAGCGCCATGCATGTTGCACATTACTGCTGCCTGCCCACCGACAAATAATGCAATAATACAAATAATTCAATAATAATTTTAATGAAAGGACCCCGGCTCCACAGGAAGGACCTGGTCCACGGTTCGAGGAGCTTAATGTACACACATAATTGCACAAACGCCGCCGTCGGGAGCCGACCAACTCAATTCCAGCACTCCCAGCAGCGCCCACATACCCACGTCCACTCCCACAAATGCACATATAGATTATTAAATTCCCATGTAAAAAAGCAAAAATCAATAAAATTGACTCTACATCTAGTGATGAGTACTGAAACGAAACCCCACAAGCTGTGAGTGGATAAGGAGCAATTAAAAATTCCACAATTCGATTTGTTATCAGGTTACATGTGGTAAAAAGTTAGCAATTTTTTGCTTTGGTTACGAAATAGCCGGAGTAAGTCCTGAAAAAAATATGGATTTTAATTTGATATCGATTAACAAGGTTTGCAGAACAGTAATTTTTGTTGGTTGCAAGTGAATAATCTTTCCATTACCCACTTGAATAACGCGTAAAAACTTTGTTCTCTCTATAAGATTTAAATGCTTGAGTAAACATTTTGAAAAAACAGATACATTGAACTTATTCAGAAATTAACAACTTTTTGTTAGCTTACAGAACCCTAGCACGTGAGGCAACTATTTTTAATTTCAACTTGAAAACAAAAGCAACGCTGGACAGTCTTCTATCAGATATGATTGCACATCCTTTGGGGCAATGAGGCAAAAAACGCCAGGAAATATTCGAGAATTCGGGATATTCCCAATCTTATGGAGGCAGGCATCACTATCGGAGATAAGCGAAAACCAGGACCCGTCAGCAAAGATTCCCAGTCGCCTGTGGACATGCTTGTAGCGGAAATGGCGTGCAAAGTGAATCGGATGCGGAACGTTTAGGGAAATGTTTAGGTTCAAATGCAAGCATTCCATTCGTATTGCATTCCCATCTTCCACCAGCCATCTAACCGTACGTATAGCGTGTCTATCCACCTATCTCCGGGAGGAGCGGAGCGCCAGGGTGCGGTGTGGCATATGGGAGAAGCCTTCGCACATGCCGGAGTCCAGTCCGGAGACCCATTTCCCGGCCGGGGTGTGCGTGGCAGTTGAATAACCTCTGATGTCGGTGGTGCCAGCGTCACTTGTGCCTGTATCTCTCTGTCGCCCCTGCCTCAAACGGGCAGCTCCCTGTAGGAGCCAGATACAGAGACAAGAATGGGGACTGACACCAGAAAAATGATTCTTCATTAAATAATTAGAACTATGTTTTTGGTTTTAAAATGTCTAATACTCATAAGCACATTAAAATGAATTTAGAATTCAGCTAGCAAATAAAATGTGTTTCCCCTCAATGGACATTTTTATGCATCCTCTGATTTTCTCGCAGTGAATGCCCTCCTACACTCACACCAACATACTGGAGGCACGCACCCATACTCGCACTCCGAGATTATTATGACGCTCAGTCAGCCATTACGGTTTGCTCGGGCTACTTCATTACGCTGCGTGTTTGCACTCACATATACACTCGCCGCCCGACTGCGAATTCGTTACGTATACGTAACACAAATCGGGGGTGGGCCGTGTAAGTCAGTTAATATAGCTGCTAGTTGGCTGCCAGTTTGGCCAAGGGAGAGGGAAAAGAAAAAACAACGCGGAGCGGCAACATATCCACAGCCCCGACAAATAGAACCCGACCAACATAAGCGCCATTCAAGCTTTTTAGTTCACTTCAGTGGAGCAGCGACGGCAATGAGGACGACAAGAACATCAACAGCAGAAATTGGGTAGCTCTTCGCCTGGATGGGGCTGAATGGGGTGGTCTTTACTGGGGTCAAGGGGCTGGGGAATCGGAGGAAAAGGAGTAAAATTAACACGTGGTTAGAGGTTTACGCTCTCTGCCCCGATTTGCCGCTGAGCTGGCTCAGCTTTTGTGTATATCTCATTATGGCCTTAAATGTGCGACTCGATGTGTCCATGTGCACGCAAAAAAAAAAGGATTTAGAGTGGAAATTGGTTAGAACAGATGTATATAAATATAGTCCTTTGAACTTAGGCCTTTTTAAAAGTTTGAATTTGTATTTAAAACATTAATTTATTTTCAATGGAAAGAGTGTTTCTTGGAAGTAAGGAGTTTTATATTTCATAAAAAATTCTAAAGCATTGTTAGAAATATTATACTTATTCCTACATTTCCAGAAAATCAAACCGCTTCCGGTTGCAATTTAATCCTTTATTTTCGTCCAGTGCATATGTGAGTGTGTGCCTGTGAGTGAAGATACTTGTAAGCCTGTGTCCCTGCGATATTTACGCATTTTTCCACCAACCCCTCCGGACTGGCCCACACCCCCCATTTGGCTGACTTGTGTCACACCGTTGAGGCTAATGAAAAGCGGAAATGAAACTTTTGTATTAAACGGGAGGGCTCCAACCCACTCCCACCCCTCTCCCGTCAGGGTTTGTGCGTGTGTGGGTGGGTGTGTTTGTCTGAGTAGGCGTGTTTGTTGTTTGTTTGCTCCGTCTGCTCCCTTTTCTCGCCAAGCCTTTCAACTGCCACCACGCACACAAATTGCCTCAGCCGGAGACACCCCGCTAGCTTGGCCTGTTTTCCCGCTTTTCCTCTGTTTTCTGGTATTTTTTACATTTTTTTCGAGCCGCCTGTCTTTCATAATGCGCTCGGATTAAATGAAGTCCTATTAAAATAAAGTAATTTCTTTCGCGGCTCCACCTACGCCGATTGTGCCCGGCATTTTCTCCCTTTGTGCCGCCTTTCATTTTCCGCGGTGGCCCAAAAACTAAAATTGTACAAGGAGCCGGAAACAATGCGATAGCAATGCTTGTTAAATGTGTAAAATACGCTTAGTCTTCACGGCGAGGAATAAAAAAATGGGAAAAATTGCTGGGGGTTTCCATTGGCAAGAGTAAACTGCGTGTTAATGGCCACGAGGAGATAGAATGGAGGGGATGGCGGCTGGCTGGCTCTAACAAAAGGAGAAGCACGAAATATGGAAAACAGAAAGAAAGGCGAAATGGAAAATTTTATGCAAATAACATTTCATTTAGTTGGCGGCGGGGTATTTGCTTAAAAATGTGCAGAGCGAGCAAATATTATACGAAAAACTAAATAAAAATTAATTGAATTAAGCGATGGGCGAGCGCAGGAGCGAGAAAGTGCAGCAAAAACAAAAAACTTTTGTTCAACGCAGACAGAGGGACATAGAGGGAGTGAGCTGGGCGAGAAAGGAGTCCGTTCTGCTGAGAGTTTTCATATTTTGTTTGCTTCCCCTTTTGTTTAATGAAATCCCAGCATAAACTGCACGGATTGTAAAGTTTTATAAGATTTAAAAGTTGTAAATGTAAATTTGAATCGGATCATGGCAGTTGAATATGCACTTCAAGTCCGTTGTTCTCCGCAGAAAAATCCCGGGCACAATGGGTTAATGTGGAGCCCCTTTTTTATTTCATTTTTGCTTTGTTTATTTTTTGTTAGTAGAGAGATTTAAATGCAAACGAGTTAAGTTCAAGTTATCTCGAAAGGATTGTGCTCGGCAAACTTGACGTGTTGCTCAGCTCCTGTGTAAAGTTCGCTTCTCTTCGCACAATTTTAATAATTATATTGTTCTTCCCGCCCCTTAACTCAATTTCTGATTAATTTAAGAAACTTTAACTCAATGCAAAAACCAAGCCAGCAACCGGAGCAACAAAATATTAAAACAGAAGCCGCAGCAAAAGTTAGCTTGATGTAAAACTTTTTGCACCGCAAACTTCATAAAATAAAACAAATTATGGCAACGTCATTGCTATCTCAACAGCTTGTTAGCACCCCCAACTGGGCTCAGACTAGATCGGCTGCTGCTGCTGCTGGGTCTGGGCCTTGCTTCTATTTTTGTTCCTGTTGCAAAGTGACGCCATCTTGCAACCACATGAAAACACAACAACAAACAGCCGAGACGATGTGGCACACCACACAGGCAAAATCATCTGCATCGGAGTCTGCGTCTGCATCTGCATCTGCATCTGCATACATATATGGTTAGACGCATTGCCAGACAAATGCGCGTCAAGTTGACTGCAAGTCTCGAGGCAAGTCATTCACATTCGTCATCGCCGCGCCAGACTCCGTCAGCGCCGGTTGCCGGTTGCCGCCAGTTGCCAGTTGCCAGTCGGCAGTTTCCAGTTCCCAGCTTGCCAGTTGCCAAGGTGCTAACCAAAGGCAGCCCCACCAGCAACAGCAACAGAAACAGCAACGGCGACACCCACACAGGACATCCCAGGCACACATACGTGCGACTCTCACGGCTGGGAGTCGTTCACCGGCACAGTTTGGGGGCCCAGCCAACGCGTTCGGTAGCAGCAACGACACTAAGAAAAATTTAAGGATACTTGAGAAGCAATAAAAAATGCCAGTGAAGTGTTGTCTATCAAGGTAATTTTTCCTAACGTAGTATAAGAACATGTAGAACTGATATATGATTTATCTACATAATAAAACTAAATTAGTAAACAGCAATCAATATAGAATAGACTGTACTGATTTCGTACAAAAATACTGCATAATTTGATTAGCTTTGAAAATGCGTTTTAATATTTCCCTAGGAAGTTAATTGAAAATGCCGTTTACTTATTCAATAAGAATGAAGAGCATTATTGTTTTTCTCAGAAAGCAATGTAACATAGCATAAAAAATATAGCTAATGTCTAATATTTCAACACAATAAATATGTACATTATAAAAAAAAGTATTGAATACCCTGTTCTGACTTCCTACAGAAATACAGCATACTTTTGAGGATTTGAAAATAGTTTAAATAATTTCGTAGAAAATTAATTGAAAATGGCTTGAACAAAAAAAAAGCATATTAATTATCACAATTTTTTTCAGTTCAGCTTCCTCATCAGTTGCAGTCACAAGTTGCAGTTATTAATCTAACACACACAAGCGTCAGAGTGAGACGGAGCCGCCGCCGCCCACATTACTCACGGCTGGAAGAGCGACTGGCACTATGGTTATGAGCATGACTGTGGCCTTATAGACGCTCCACTGGTGGCGCGCGTATTTTGGTAGCTGCGGCTCATGTTCGGCAAATGAGTATTTGGCCAAATGGGTCTGTGGCCAATAAATCCAGTCACACCGAAGAAAAACTAACTATGGGCGTGCTTAAATTGCCGTTTAGGCATTTTTTATGAGCATAATTTATCAAAGTTACGTTAATAATTTTAAAGAGAGGGAAGCAGAGAGAGAGACATGACAGCGTGGGTCGTTTGGTGACATAAAAAAACATAAAGTATTGCAATTTAATTTGCATAAATTGAGCAAGCAAGCAGGCCAACCACCCTTACACCACAGCCGCAAAAAAAATATAAGAATGCCAGAAAAATACCGGTGGAGCTTAAATAATTTCCAAGCTTACTTCTAACACTGCAAGCCACTGGCAAGGACAACAACAACAACAACTACCAAAAGGAGACAAGGACAAGGACAACGGGACGGTACAACAAAAAGGGTTTCGGGCAATTTTGTGCCTTTGCTCATTTTGCTGGCATTAAATTTTTGCATAGCGTAGAAAGCACATAATTTGAAGCATTATGCTAAAATATGCGTTCACTCCGCTCCGTTCCAAAAGGAACATTTTGACGACGGAGGAGGAGTGGGGAGTGGAGCAGGACTTAGGTTGGTGCGGGCCTGGAAAACATTCTGCAAGAATTTTCCCATCCCAACGTTTCCTTCCTGCTTTTTTTTTCTTCTTTTCTGTGAACAATTTCATTATTAAAAATTTTGTTGGTTATGTCGAGTGCAGAGCACTGATAAGCAGGAAAGGATGCTGGCCGAAACTGAGACTGAAACTCCGACTCGGAGTCGTAGTCACAGCCGAATTTATGCTCCTCAGACGGAGAGTAAATTAGATATTTTTAGCCTGCAAACGACTAGCAACGAGCAAAAGAAAACCCATTTAAATCAGACACATTGTGGATGGAATATTATCATATTTATGATTATTACATCGGCTCGGCTCAGACCTACTTTGGCCCAAACAATTCCAACTCATCTGCATAATTTCTAAGCTGCTTAGTGCGGGTTCTGAAAAGAGAGAGATTTGTGTGGCCGTAAGGTTAAGCCCGATGTCGGCCAAAAGTTGATTTTCACTGCCTTTAAGTGCGGATAATAAACCCCAGCACCTAGGAGCAGCCATTTCGTATCGGATTAATTTATCGAAACTGCAGAGCCAAACTGGTCTTATGCACAAATCCCACCGAGAGCGGAGGGCCCGGACCCATTGACTCTGAATCAGTAGTGTAAGTACTCGTCCGTATAAATGCGTTTGCATGCATATTAGGTGCTGGCCATATCTCTCCATCCATGGCCATCATCAACAGCATCTCGACAGCATCTTAATTAGGAGTCCAGATGGGGTAAGTCCGCAATCTGCATAACAAGCACTTGCCGGCTGGCTTGCCCTGTCTTAGTTTTAGTTTAGCTTCTCTTGGTCCTGGCAAATACGTATGCTCTAATTGGCCCTCGGCTCCGGGGCATGATCCTTTGGCTTTGGCAGGTGGCATAACATGGTCCGAAAATGGGGGTGTGTACTCTAAACACTCACAGAAAATGCAGTCGGAGATACTAGTCTTTGCTGTAAGCGGTTGTATTAATTTTGTGGGTAATGTCTTGTAACAAAATGTAATTTAAAAGCTAAGGGTTTGAAGAATGATTTAAAAACTTGTCTATCTAAAAAGTTTGATGAACGTAATTTAATATATTATTAAATACTAAGTACTAGATTTCTGCTAAAAACACACGCTATTTCAGAAATTAAATAAGAGCTCTCATTTTTACTGGTTTTATATCATCTCTATATAGATTCTGATTACCATCCTTATAAATACAATCACCAACTTTTGTTTCTGTGCTGCAAATACGATAGTTGGAAATTTTAACTCATACTATTTGAACCCACCCCCCTTTTTGCGGGGTAAACTCACCGCTCGATGATGATTTCTGGCAACTGCGTGTGGTGCAGGTGCTCTCTAACCCCTCCTCGATAGCCCCTTCTTGATGAGAACTTTGCCGAAGGCAAATAATGCTGCTGCATGTGTGGCAAGCCAAGCCGTTTCAGCTGTTTGTTGTGTGCACTAAAAATTGAATTGAACTGCAGTCCGGTTTCGGGGTTCAGGGGTTCAGGGGTTCAGGGGTTACTTTTTCAACAGAATCGTAACCCCTTTCGAATTTGTTATGCGGCAGTGTGCTCACCGCGACCCAGCTATCCCCCTCGTATCCTTAATTTTGGCGCACACACATGGCAACAAAAGTTCAATAGCCTCGCAGACACTCGCACACACGCACACACATACACACAGACAGGCAGGACATCAAAATGCAAGCGTTAACCGAAACCTATCCTAATATGTTTGAGCTTGATGCGTTTTCATGATGTTACCTGACTCCCGGGTCCCTGGCCTGCCCTCTCGCATGCACATTCACATTCATAGCCACATCCTGACAGGCATAATAATGACACATACACAGGCACACACACACACCCCGCAAAACCCACACACGCACACACCCTCACACAGATTCAGATGTCAGCCAAAGTTTATTGCATTGCGACATTTGAGCTTCAACACTCAATGTCTGAGGTCTGCTGTCGCTGCCAGCGTCGCTGCCGACCGCAGCTCCTGGCTCCTTGGTCCTGCGAAATCGGAGGGTTGCAAAATTCCCACTGCATTCGACTGAGATCCGGCGGCGGGCGCTGCGTCAGCGGGCAAATAACAATGGTCCTTATGTAATACATAACAAGCAGCGCTGTACATAAGCCCAGCACCGCAAAAAAAGAGGTCCTTAAAGGCCGGCTTATTAAAGGGCAATATTTCAAGCTACTAAAAGGTATAAGATTAGCAGTAAGGTAGAAAATCATTTCCCATAATGGGATTTAAATAAAATATACTTTTTTATGTATGAATAAGGAAAGGGTCTATGCTATATTTATTAACCTAATCTTTATATTCCAATAATTATTTTGAAAAGTCCTTCTTATTTTTAATATAATTTTCTCGTTACTTTCCCAACACACTCTTTATTTCCTCCAGTGTTTTGTGTGTACGCACGTGTGTTTGTAACGGGGGTATTGATGCGTACCTCTGGAATCCTTATGAATCCTTTTGCATACACACAAACACACACGCACACACACTTTTCATGCCCGCTGCGTTGTTTAACTTAATAAACACGCCCAGCGCAGAGCCAGAGCTCACATATATATGGCAGCGATCTAAAGCCGAACCATCTGTCATAGATACTGTCAGTTGATATTGATTTTTTCCCTGTTTTTTTTTTCCAGCCTACACATATCAGTGGAGTTGCTCCTGCCGAGGACGATAATGTTGCCATTTGTTGTTCGTCGTCCGCCGTTCGTCCCACAACCTCTGGCATTTGTTTTCCTACCTGACTATTTGCATTCAACTTGTAAATAATACAAAATGCAAATACAAATGCATTGACTGCCGCCAGACGACGGCAAGTCAAACCGAGTCGCAACCAAAACCCAGTCGAGGCAAACCGAACCACTTTTGACGCATTAACGTCACTTTAGAGCTACCCCAGGGCCGTCCGCGGGGCGTATACGTAACGCGCGCAGAGGGACAGAGGCGCTCTTCCACTGCCACTGCCACATCCACGTTCACATCCACTTCCATCTCCATTTCAGGGCAAACAATAGCTAATAGTGCTACAAACTTACACCCACAATGCCCGCACTGCACTCACATCGCCATTGTCAATATTTGCCACGACTGCTACTCCACTTCTGCGTCTGCTTCTGTGGCCGCAACTGCGGCAACTTCAGCTAACTGAGCCAAGAGCAACAACATCAACAATAGCAACAACAACAACGACATTAGCTATATACACCAGAGTCAGGGCGCAACATGTCGAACAACATATTGAACAAATGCATTTCAATAAGCCAACATCAGCGGCAAAGGCAGCGGCCAGAGACGGTGCCGTCATCGGTAAAAACCGCCAACCGCAAACAACACAGCGGCAGCAGCAGCAGCAACAGCATCAATGGCCCCAAATCAGAATGTATGGGTGTGGCAGGTACTTACACTGGGAAATATCCTAGCAGCATCTAGAACCTGATTACAACTAACATGACAATTACGAATTAAAAAGCTAAGGTAAAAAATGATTTGCTTCTTTACCTCTAACTACCAAAGTTATAAACCTAAAAACTACATCAATTCTTGGCTAACAATATTTATGTTTTTGTAAGTAGGGTAAATGTTTTCCCAAGTGTAGGCAAGTATTTTGAGAAGGGCCCTGGCAAGAGGTAGGGTTTCTGAGACGACAACAGAGCCGTGGTCTGAGACGCAGACGGAGGCTGAGGCTAAAGCCAGGGCTTCCACTTCCACTTCCACTTGCGTGCGCTCTGCACGCTTCAGCTTCAATTGTTTGCATTAAAATTGCACTTCAACTTCGACAACTGCAACAACATTGCTGGCAAACGGCAAACAGCAAAAGTAATAGCAAAAGCAACAGCAACTGAAAAGCAACAAGAGCAGGGCAAAGGCAAAAGCAACAGCATCAGCGGAGAGAAAAAAACCACAACAGAAACAAAGCTGTCGCTGGTGGCAGCTGATGGAACCACAAAAACCCGACCGTAGCTAAAATAGCATGGCGAAAATCGTTTTTGATAAAATGAAAATGAAAATGAAAAGAAGCGAGCGAAATGAGCAGAACGGGCGAAGCAAAGACTGTGGTTGCTGTTGCAGCTTTTAAGTAAATATGCAAATAAAAATAGCAACAAGATGAGAAGTTGGCAGCGACATGATGGGTAAACGATACCGGGAGCAGGGAACAAGCGGAGGCCAGGAGCAGGAGCAACAGGAGCAAACTAAGAGCAAGCTATCAAAAAGTTGCCAGTGGAGGAAAACGGGAAGTTTCACTTAGATGATTCCGAATACAGGGGTTGAGGCAGAGGCACTCCGCTCTGTGTGACAGCGGGGAGGCGCTATCAATGACAAATGTCCATCATATTTTGAAAAGCAATTCACAGAAGCTTGGCATTTTATATAGCCGTCAAGCGAGGCAGAGTGCAAGGATCTCGAGGATGTCAGACAAAAGCTCGCGTCAAAACGAATTTAAACATTGAATATATATGAGCCTGGCATTGTTGCCTTCCGTTCTATTGACCATCCCAGAGCCCAATATGTGTTTACTCTGTAAATATTTTCATAACAGGACGACAAGCTTGTCCTGTCGTTTTGTGCATCCCTCAAGTGTCATTTATTTTGCACAACTTTCCACTCTCTTGCAAAGTATTGACATTTGATGTCCTTCCCCTTCAACTAACTTGAACTTCAGCTTCAGCTTCGGCTTCGGCTTCCATAGAAACTGCAACAACTGCAACTGAAGGCGGAAGCATCTCGCACAAAAGCCAAGGAAGTCAATGTATATACAATTTTTAAGCGCCTCATAGAGCTTGATACAGGCAAAAAGTTTTTGGCCATGGTAACTTCCTTTTTCCGGCGTCAAACTCCGATGATGCCCGACGTCTGGACCGCATTTTCCGCTCTCTCGCCCCGGCCTCCGTCCCCGCTTTTCCGGGGGCCTGTCTTGGTGTCACACAAAAACAAAAAATGAGACAGAGAAAGAAACTTCACTAACTACTTGGAAATTATGAAAAGTTTCGCTTCCAATTTCTTTTGAGGATGCAATGGAACTGTGTTAATGTTTTTGCATTCATGTCCGCTGCAATGTAATCCAATCAAACTTCATTATTATAATGCTGTCAACTGAAGCGCACGCAAAATCTTGCAGACAGTGGTAAATTGCAGTCAAGGGAGGGAGAATCCATGAAAGGCGAGAGACCCAAAGACAGCCAGACGGACAGACAATGAAAGCAAATACGCTGGGAGGGAAGTTGGGGAAAACTTTAAGAAAATATTACGTTACACTGCAGAGAGAGAAAGCGGAAGACAGAAATTGATCCTTGTTTCGACGTGAGGAAATTTGTTAATTAATTAATATATTCCAACATATGTACATCCTAGGAGATTCTATATTTCACAAGCCGCTTGAGGGTAGCCTTTCCTTGAGCCCCATTTTCCTAGAAAAACAACTAAGTAAGCAAACAAATTAAGTTCTCATCATTTTTCCTCAGTATGCAAATAGAATTTCAGTTGCATTTCATGGTGTCTGGCCCGGCGGGAGCAGGACGCCGAGAGGGAAACTTTTATCTGGCATAAGTGGCCAAGGCTGAGGCACAGCAGATATCACAGCGAGCAACAACAATGGGAGCAGGCTGGGGGACGAGGCCGAGGACGAGCACTGAAGAGCCGTCCAGGCAGGCCGGCAAGTGCCATAAAAGACTTTAAACAAAAGCCAAATGAATGACACGCTGAGGATGTTGTTGTGACGATGACGATATGACGATGTCTCGACCATGGCCTACGACAACGTGATTTTTAGTAAGTTTTCGCTTCGCCTCTCTGCCTACGTATGCGGATGCAGACACACATTCACATCCATCCATCCAGAAGTGTGTAAGCCGGTGGTCGTGTGTCAGTTTAATGTCTGCTGCCCGACGTCATCATCATCATCATCGTCTTGGGCACGTTGATGATCATCCGCGGAGTCGACAATGCCCGTCTCCGTTGCAACTCCATTATCTCTCTCTACCGTTGCGTTCCTTCTCTTTTCAGCGTTAGCCTTTTCCCTTGGTGATTTACGTCGCTTTCAAGCATGACGTCAAATTGTATATCGCAGTAGCAACAACCACAGCGGAGCAGTTTCGTGAAAAAATATTTAACAAATAACCCAAGAAACGCAGTAACACAAAAATTAAAGCGAAATGTTAAGTAAGTCGACTTTGCGATATCCCTTAATCTGTTATGTGAGTTTTTAGATTTTTTTTTAAAATCAAATAAATCTGTAGTCATTATTTATTTCTTAAATATATTTTATTCGCCCATTAAGTTTGATAATTCTAGTAAAGAATTAGTTATTATTTATGTGTTTAGAATATTTAATACCAACATTAAGCGGAAAATGCTTCATATACTACGAAGAAAATTCTCGAGTACGAATTCACTTAGCTTAATTACATAGTATTTCTTGTATTTTATATATTAATATTATTATAATAATATTTTTAAGAAAAATTTAATTATACTCCCTGAAGGCAATGTAATGAGTGTGAGATGTACTCTAATAAACACTCGTTATTGAGTTGCATTTATTTTCTATAGTCTAAATGTAGGTTTTTCTATCTGAAAAAACTATATTCTACAAACTTTTTCTTGGAGTCTAGAATATTTATTTATTTTTTAACATTTCACCCTAATGCAGGTAATATACCTTCACACTTTATTGGGTTATCCCGGAACATAATCAACTCTTAGAGTGCCGGGTATAAAGAGTTGAGGGCTATAGTCTTATGTACGCTGCACAGGGTTTTGAGTGCCTCCAGTGCGTCGGTATGAGTGCGTTTTTCTCCCCTCTGACTGTGTGTGTGTGTGTGTGGGAGTTCTTGTATTGACAGAGTGAGCAACGTTTTACAATAGCCGCCATTATGGAGTGACAGGAGGGGACAACAAGAGAGGACCGGAGCAAGAGAGAGAGAGAGTGAGCGAGGGAGCGCTGACAAAGCGTCTTCCACAGAGCGTTTGCTTTTTGGCAGTTCTTTATTATGGCTTCCGAGTCCCCAAGAAGAAGAAGAAGTAGAAGAAGGAGCTGCCGCTGCAACCCCCCTTCAAGGGGGAAACTGTTATTTGATTGCCTTATCGAGTTTTATGGCTTTATTGAGTTGCGCCCGGGGGCGTGGCGCTGACGGTGACGCTGACGCTGATGGGGAGGACGCTAGTGTAAGCGAAACTAATGTACTTGCTGCTCTTCAGCTCGACAAAAGCAATCAAAAGGGAATCGAACTTCAAGTATCATCGACTGTGCTGATGTCTTTCCCGAAAGAAGGCAGAATGAAATGCACAATCGGTTCAATTGGAAAAGTCCACAAAAAGGCTTAACTTTGGTAGGCCTGTATGAGGTCTAAAGCAAATGGAGTGAGAAGTGGAGGAAAGTCTAGGGAAAAGTCAAGTTCCTGTTTTAATATGGGATGTATTTTGGATTATTTCAGTATTTTATGTATCTAAATATTTGAATTTATATCCTTATGTATAGTTTTAATTTGTAGGCTAGTTTACAGGGATTATTATCTTGTCAAACTTTGTGGGTTTTGTTTTCGCTTGTAAGCGATGCTTGGTTTTTTTTTGGGTCGAATTGGGATTTTCGTTTGGGTTTCGAAAGGACCTCTGTGTTACGCCTAATGAAGCAACCCTTAAAATTTGGCACGTCTCACCAACAAAATGAGCAAGCAAAATCCAAATGAAAGCTAACGAGTGCATTGAACTCAACAGCATTAATTCAGTTTGTTTAGCATCAATTTCTGTTTGATTTTATTATTATTTCCTACGTCGCTTTATAGCTTTCATTCGAAAATTATTACTTGACAGTGAACTCTTTATTTGTTTACATTTAAAATAAAATCTCTTTAAAATATATAAACATATTTTTACCTCCTTTTAATTTTTAGAAGAATAAATAGTTATTTCACAATAAAACTATATTTTAAAATGTCTGTAAATAAGTATATATTATATATTTTCTATTTAAATAATTTGCATTCTTTTTCAATTAAACTATTCCAAAATATATAAATTTATTTTCGCAGAATTAATAGTTCTTTAACAAGAAAAATATATTTTAAAAAGTATGTTTATTCAAATATGAAACATATTTTCCTTTTAAATAAAAAATCAATTATATAGAATAATTAAACATTTAAAAATACCAGCAACGTCCAATTTTAAACCAAAAAAATCATTAAGCCACACCCTTCCTTTTTTTTGCTGTTCTCATTATTGAGCGTGCCCTGTATTAATGAGCTCCTAGCTCTCAATGACTCAGGCAGCAGGCGCCAAGCTCCTAATTTGCATAAGCACAGCTCGAAATTACCAAAAACACGAGAGCAAACAAAAAAAGGAGAACATACTTTTGCGTAATCAGCATCAATGCGACTCCTTCCGGTTGCTGGCCAAACCAAAGCAAGCCAAAAACGCACCGAACCTGTTTCTAATGGTGGGAACTTTCATTAACAAAACTGCACGGCGGCGACAAGCGCACAGCACACACAACACAGGCCGAAGAAAAAAACTATATGTATAGAAAGAAAACGAAATAAAAATAAAAATAATAAGAACGAGAAAAAACACAAGGCAAACTGAAACCGGCCGGCAAATGGCGCTGCAAATTTGTTTATGCAAACGACTCGCGGGGAACTGGAAGTGGGAGCTGGGAACTCAGAAGTCTGCGGACCGGACGCCGGCAATTTGACCGAGTTAAAATATGCGCCGCTGACGTTTATGTTAATTTTCTGTTCCTTTCCAGCCGAAAAAAGGCGATGTAAGGAAAGGCGGCAAATAAAAATGTAACCATAAAATGCTGTATGAAAAAAAAACATAATAATACAACTACCAAATGCATGTCACGTTGCCCCGGCGGTGGCAGCTGCAGGCCCGCCAAAAAACTAAACAAATTTGAGCCTCGTTGCTGCCCTTTTAATTGCCGTCGTCGCCGTTGCAGTTCTCTCGGCGTTTTTGCCATAATGGAAATAGCTTAATATTGTCGAAAATTCATTGAGACAGCCCGCGGTGTTCCCTCCTCGCCTTTACTCATTAACATTATCTACCCTCCGGGATCTGTGGAGTTTCCAGTTTGTCTGCCTTCTGTCCGTCAGTCTGGCCCTGTCCTTCTGTCCCCCTGCATGTGCTGAATTTATTTCATTAAAATCAAATTAACTTGTGATAAATGTTGCGAAATATATCATAAGAGATACCAGCGAGCGAGCGAGTGCGCAGCGGCGAACAATGCCAACCCCCGCCAAACAATGAACCTTCTATTTGATATTTATCTGCATTTAATTTTACTTTTTTTCTGTCTTCCTCTGAGCCACACACGAAAAGGTAGGGGCAGAAGGAGCACAGGGCAGGGCAGGAGCAGGCTGCCTGGTTATCGTTGCCGGAGAAATAAAACGCCATATCTGATTATGTAGAGCACATAAAAATGGGGGAAATGGAAGTTGAGCTCTCGGGCAGCTGGGCGGAAAAAAGGTGGCCATAGGAGAGATGCCTGGCATATTAGCGGAGACATAATGGACTGGAGATAAAGTAATGGCCGGTGCACTGGCCAACGTCCGAGCCCGAGCCAGAACCAGGAGCATTCGCCAGTTAGCCAGCTTGCCAGTTTGCCAGCTTGCCCGTTTGCCAGTTAGCCAGCTCCGCAGTTTGGCCAGGCAACTTTGTCACAGATAGCCGCCAGTCCCCGGGCCCAGTGAAATGTGAACTCTGCTTTATGCCAGCCAGAATCTGAATCGGAGGATGTCAGAGTGTCCGTCCGCAATATCAATGACTTTGACAGGGCGAGCCAAAGTACAGCCAAAGATTTTCTGATGAAACGATGTGGCAATTTCTTGCACTCAAAAAAAAACTAACCAACCAAAAACTACTCTGCTAAAAATAGAGATGATATTTGGTCTGTGGTTTTCAAGCGGATAATACTATATTAAAACATGATTCGAATACATTTTAGCATGCACTTCAAACTTACAGGACTCCTAAAGGTTTCAAAATATATTTCCATTTTTATCAGATATTGACAGTAGTTTTTAAGAATTTACCTGCAAAGATATAAAAGATATATTGAAGTTTAGTTAGAATTAAGTATAATACTATTTTATAATCTTAACATACATATAAAATTTTCATATAAACTTCTAATAAATAACTTTTATATAACATCCTAAAATGTAATTTCTCAAGCAGCATTTTTTCTTTTAAAATTGTAAATTAATTTTAAAATGTATTCATTTATTGTGAAGTATTTTCAAAACAATTTTTTTTCTATTTTGTATTATTTATCTCGAACAATCTCTCCAAATTTTTTCTACAAATTTCTCTATAAAATTCAGTCTTAAGAACCCTTGTTTCTAGTGCACCCCAACTCTTGGGAAACCTTTTCAACTTAATTGCCACATTATGTGGCAGTGTTCCAAGTTGATGCGTTCAACTTGGCATATTTCAATTGTTAATCCAGCAGTTGTGTGTGTGTGCCAGGTCCATCAACACTCCAACACTCCAAACATGTCAAGTGGCGAAAACTGGCAAAACTTTCCCGGCCAAGATCTTCTCCAAGTTTTTGCCCCCATCAAAGGGCTAAAGTTTTCTTGCCCAAAGCCAGTTCAGTTCATCTTCCTGTCACAGCTCGAGCAGCAAAATGTAATTGAAATGATTTATACAGTTCTCATTTGTTTTTTTCTCTGTCAGTCTATCTATCTATTCGTCTCTGTTTCAGTTTCAGCTTCAGATTCCGCCTGAGTTTTTGTTTCAAGTGAGATAGACTTGCAGCATTACGCATACGTCACGTGTGCGCAAAATCCTGCCACGGCTGCAACGGTCGCTGCAATTTCAGCCCCTCATCGGATGAATATTTCACAATCGACTGCGACACCATGCAGGGAGCAAGCGAGGTGCCTGAGTGGTCTGCTTAAAATGCAATTGGCAAATTACGGGCATGCCCGAGACTTGGCATTCAGCACGCGCTCGCACTTTATCATATCAATTTCAATTTGACTCGAATTAAGGCGGAAGCGACACAGAAACACTGACACCGCAACGCACCGCAACGAAACAGGACAAGACAGGACAGAAAAGGACAGGACAGGACTGGGACAAGGACATGTACTGTATAAATAACCCAAAATAGCTTAAAACGCAAAAGTATAATTACAATTTAGGCAATACTTAGCACAGCGCACGAAAATGCGAGCCAGGGGTCTGTACTATATAATAACCGTCCTCCTGCCGAGGCAAGGGTGAACCGACAACACGACAAAAAAACAAGCAGAATAAATAGGGGAAGAGCCGCATGAAAAGGAGTAGGGGCAGGAGTAGGAACAGCAGCAGGAGCAGAAGCTGGCAGGCCCTTTAAGGCTCGCACCGACAGACGCCGGAGACAACCACCGCCCGAGCAGTGATGGCGTGAAGTGAAACTGCCAGCCGCGACAGCTGAGCCCCAGATCCAGATCCCAGACCCAGATCCAGATCCATGCCCAGGCTCAGCCCCAGTTCCGTGTGCCACGAGCTCAACTTGAATTATGTGCGGCCCTGTCTGCCACTGTATCGCTATCAGTGTGTGCGTGTGCACTGGGAAAAATCAGAAGAATTACCTCAACACCTTTTCCAATTTTATATATTTAAAAAGCAGCTACTATTTTATTAATACTTTATATTCTCCTACAATTTAAGGGCTTTAAAAAGATAGAAACATAAGATTAAGCTTCGTATTAGTCTAAAAAATATTCAGAATTTCCTAAGTTGCTCTTTCTAGAAAATATCCTAATATCAAATATAATAAATATTTGGAAAATAGTTTTCAGCAAATATCGTAGATTAAGAGACTATCAACTTCCTTTTTGCATTTTAAAATAACTTGTCTTAGAGCACTCTTTTTGAACCAATTAAAGTCCTCAGCCATTCCTTCTAAATGGAGTATATATTTCTTTCCCCGAGTGTGTTCGTGCTGCGAGATGAATGAGCTGAAGGAAGTGGCGTTGAGTACTGGCATAAGGAAGCATAAGCTGAGCCAACCGAGCGGACCCGAGCCACAGAGCCAGAGCCAGAGCCAGAGCCAGGGCCAGAGCCAAAGCCAGCGCCAGAGACAGCCAGTTTATGCAAAAGACAACCGGGGTAACCAGTCCGGAGGGGGAAGCTGTTGTTTCCCTTGTGTCCCAGACCCATTCCTATATCTATCGCTGCGTACCTCTCAGCTAAGTCCACCCCTGTCATTATCTCCCCTCCCTTTTTGCGGACTCTGACATCATTGTGGAAGGAAGCGCTGCTGCTCGCGCTAATGATGACGATGATGTACTGCAGGACGTGTTGGTTTTTGCTCTTTGCTCAGCTCAGCTCAGCTCTGCTCTGCTCTGCTCCGTTCGTTTTGGTTCAAAACAAATTAAAATCAACCAAGAAGACAAGACAGGAATGCAGCCCAGGATGCCTGAATGCCTCCTGCCATGAAGGCTTTACATGATAATTTTATGTTTTTACGTAATTATGTTAATGGATGGATTTGCCCGGCGCCCCGAACTTTGCGACTTTGTTAAACTGTAAAACTATATCAAAGTGTTAATTATGTTTGAGGCACTAGGACCAGCCCAGAGCCGCCGGCCATTTTGAGCAGTAACTTTTTCTCCGCCGCTGCCAGGAGCAGAAGCTCCTCTATCATCTCAATCTATAGAGTCGGTGGTGGAGCTACCTGGCGCACATGTGAGCGCATAAATTTTGCGCCGTATGTCGTTGAGGAAAAGAAAGGAAAAAAAAACAAATGCCTTTATGATTTGTCGCAAATTACTTTAGAAAAGTTCGGCGCACCGGCGCTCACGTTCGACAAACAACAATAAATCATGGCCCGGGATGGAGCCGCCGAATGTTTGCCAGCCCGGCAGTTGCTCCACATCCATATATCCACCGCATATGCATGAAAAAGTTTCGCAGTTGCCGCCACCTGTAACCGAATTTAATTAACAAATTGAATCTCCAGCGGCAAATGCAAATCGAATGCTTCATTAGGCAATGAAATGTCTTGATTCCCATATGCCTCGCATTTGTTGTGGACGATTTGGCAGCACGAAGTGGTTACAAATCATGCCATTGATTAATTGGCCAACATCGTCGGGGCGACAGTTAAGCTCCACACGCGTCTAATCTTTGCGCTACCAAAGTGATTTCTTTGGGGTAAATAGCTTATAGATTTTACCATTTTTACCATTTTACCATGTTTGCTTTGACCGTCTATTTGCCTGTTTGTTTGTCTTGCCAAATTTCACGGAGCTTGCGCCCCGGGGCTACGCTTTTGAGTGTCCAAAAAGATCAATTTAATGGTCTATAATTATGTATAATGAAAGGGGGAAATGGGAATTCCAAGAGCCTTTATAGCAGTTAATAAACATTCAAATATGCACAGCTGGTGAATTTCCAAAGCCAGTTTAGCCCAAGAACAAAACCAATTATTTCCACACTTAAACGTATCGTGGCGTCGTTCGTGTGATTTATGGCATGCCAACGACCGACTCGAGACATTCGACTTTAAAAGCCCGAAAAGTAATTCCCCGTAAATGCATTCGAGACAATACATCAACCATTCAGGGAAAATAGAAATGGAAACAAGTGATGGTAATCTTCTTATGTTTTTGCGTCTGCCAGTTATGCAAACACAAAATCAAATCTGTCTTTTAGTTGTTTCCACACTCAACAACCTGCACTGAAGATGGAATTCTGGATGGAGGGACACTGGCACACTCAACCTGTTTGCCCCATAACTCATCTGGAGTGCGCTCTTCACGGAAAATATAAATTTTCCGCTACGAAATCCTGCCCCGGAGAGCCCCGAGCCTCGAGCCTCACCTGTGTCTTCCGAGCCGGGCCAAAACAAATAGCCTTGTCATTTATTCGCTGGCCATGTTGCTAGGACACATATTGAATGAAGGAACTGGTGTCCTCTATCAAGTGTTGTCTAGTTTCTATAACAGCCAAATTGAGTGGGCTGCGATCTAATCTGGCCAGCGATGACACGTGCTGTTGCGGACAGCAACGTTGCGTATACGCAATGTGTCGCAAATGAAACGTTGCTAAGTGGGTTTCGTTATTAGACGACCGCAAATTCTATTAGTTGGCCCGAGGCGAAATTAATTAGGCTCGCAAATCAACAAGTGGTGTGCCTGTGTGTGTGTTCTGGGTGTAGTGTGTGTTGGTTTTTGGGCGAGCTGTGATTTTGACTTTCGCCGTCTTGAATGAAATGAAATATTCATTTGTTGCTGTTGTGGCTGCCAATGTCCGGCTCTGGTTAATGCCGGCGCAAAATAAAAACCAATTAATTAAGGCCAAATACAATGTAAACACAATGAATTGAAAGGAGGCACAGGCCACGACGGCAGAGCCCAAAAGAATCATTGCATAATGGCTGTCTGGGTAATTTACGTTACGTATACGCACTATGTGACGGTGCAGAGGGAGAAATGGTTCTCTACTTTCATTTATTTGCAGAAAAAAAAAATAATACCTAAAAGCTAAAGCTATCTTAATGATAGTAATAACAATAAGTTTAAATTTTATAAAATATGGCAGCTAAAAAGACATTTCATGATAACAAAATTATTTCGTTAAACTCAAAAACTTTGATTTGAATTTTTGTTAAGAAATATTTAACACACAGTTTAAAGTGTAATTATAATTTTTTTTAATTACGCAATTCCCTTTTTCTTCCTGTGTATCCCATTGGCTTCGGCTCCAGTTCGAGCTCCACTTATTATGTAAGCGAGCATTAAACTACTTGCATAAATCACTTGCCTGGCAACGGACCCTGCCTTGGGACCCTGGCGGTGATTAATTATTGGAAAAACTGCTACAAAGGACTCGAGTCTGCATCCGAAAGCATTTCCCTCATCGCTCTGATATCGCTGCCCTACCGCTGGCTGCCGTCAATATATGTATATGAAACAAATATGGAATGTTTTTCATTTCTCGCATAATTCAATTGATGTTGGCATTTCCATTTAAAAGCAGCATAAAAAAGACAACAAAAATCGGAAAAGTTTAAAAATAAAATTGAATCATACACGCACTTGCCGGCTCAACACAATACAATCCCAAACCACATCCTTTGAATCATTGCACTGAGAAAAAGAAGTCCTTAAACATGGTAAATTTTGAATATTAGGTAAAAAAGATTAATTATTGTAAGTATTTTTACTGTTAAGTTAAGCGAAACTTATAGAAATGCTTCAAAAATGTTCGCAAAGATAACAACAAATATTTTAAGAAACAACAATTCTCCACAGAAAATTCCCCTGACACTCCCAGTATGCTAATTGTTACATTCAGAAAACACTATGTCACTGATGTAATCTATTTGGGAATGAAAAATGACCAAATTAATGACCAATTTCGGTGATATTTCCCTCTGTGCATCCCCTCTGCATCTGAGCGCTTTACAGGCCCCAAGGCACTGCTGTGTTGTTGCCGGTCCTCCCCGAGGGCAATATGACAATTAGTTACCAAAGCAACAACAGAAATACCTACAAATGACAGTCAAATACACAGAGGAGCGGAGTGGAGTCTGCACCTACACATTTCGGGGAGTTGGGCTCAGCGCACAGGGCGCAGAGCGCAGAGCACGGAGCACGGAACACGGAGGACATGGGGCACACACACCGCACAACATGGCCGCATGGCAGCCATTTTGATGGCACCAAAGGACACTCAATGGCAACAGCGACACGACGAGGTTTTGGGGGGTTGAGAATGCTGCGATACATTTAGTTGATTTTTCAGAGGGAGAGAAACCATTTAATTAGAAAATACGTATACGCCCCGCCTGGTACGTGCCTGCCTCGCCTGCACGTTGCCACAACGACAGCACGAGTCCTGTCAACTAATTCATCAATTTTTCCCCATTTCTTCACAAATTTATTTTTAATGATTCCGGCCGGCTTCAGCTCCGGCTCTTGAAGCCCGTTTTATCAGCTCTCAAATCCACTCTGCCGTTCATTTCGGCTTAAAGCGCTGCCGTGCTCTCGGCATAATTAAGACAAGTTGCACAGTGCTCGACAGTAATTAGTTGAGATATTTATTACAATTACCTGTCAGCGGGACCGAGTGCACTTGAAAATGCGCGTAAATGAACTTTGCCGCGTCAAGTCGTGCACTTGGCTCAAACTATGTTAATTCGTGCGATAGTTTGTCGTGGCTCAAAATGTCAAATGGCCGGCATGGGCACAGTGGGGCCAAGTTTTCGGCCTGATAAATGGCCCTAACGAAATCCAGGGGGACCCCAAGTCGAAAAACTTAAACTAACTTGTTATACCCGAAGCTGGGGGAACCCTATTACCGCAAAGATAAACGGCCTCATTAAATATATCGTTTCGAAGAGTTGGAGGAACCCCCGAAAGAAATACATTTCGTGGCCGAAACTTCTCTATTTTTTCGGCCATTAAACGTGCTGGCCAAAGGGCACACGGCTTAAACATGAAAAAGCACACGCACACCAAGCATTAAAAAATATTTCCATAGACTCGTCGTCGCGGACTTTGCACTAGGCCAAGTTCTGGCATCGCAACACCGTTCTTGGGCAATTAAGCTCACTGTGCCAGATTATTAGCCAAGATCCAGCTTGGCTGTAATGTTAATTAAAACTTTATCTCTGCCGACTCTTTGCGAAACTAATTTGCAAACAAAGTTAATCACGTTCCTCGCATTGATATCCAATGTAAGCCGCAATGAATTCTAAATACTCGTGCATATCGCATATTCATGCAAATGAGCTGCGAGCGAGCTAATTGAGTATTAATTAAATAGCTGCCGAGAGTGCCTAAGCCTCCGAGTACATGTGTAGTGAGTGGGATTATGCTTTGTCAAGAATCAATATCAAGTACGGCAAATGGGAATTGAATCAATTATGCCAACGGCTGCTGGCTGGCACAACAATGCCCGCCGAGAAACCATTCGCTTGCACAAAGGAACACACAGATGGTTGCCTGGGTGTGTGTATCCGCTGGACGGACGCCTTATAAGCCAAGCAGCAATTTGCATAAACAATTAATCATGCAAAGCGCGAAACGTGCACAAAATTCGAAAAGAACATCAAACTAAATTTAGTTGTGCCACGGCTTAGGCCATGGAGAGGAAACTGTAGCACACTGGCTCCAACTGAGGCTTGTCTGAAATTCATAGAAATTGCACCGCATATGATTCAATTTCGCCTTTCAGCCAGGCAACTTGAGCCGGCAGAGCCGAGTCGAGCCTGCCTGCTCCAAACTGGCAGCAGGCGCTCTGCAAGCCCAGGCAACAGCGCCAATAAACGTGGCCCAAAAGAATGCAGTCCGAAAACCAGTTTAGCGTACAGCCTGTGGACTTCTCGATCTCGAGCAGAGCACTATACTACACCGAAAAAACACAAGCGGAAAACAAACAAAAAGGCCACCAATAAAAGCAACCACAACGGCAGTAGCACCACAGCCACACGGAGAGCAAAACATCAATTTACCAACTTCATATTCTCAGCCAACAAGAAATCTATTAGGTTTTAAGGTGAATAATTAACTTAATGGGTTTTTCGGTTTTGGAACTAATAAAGCTTGGCTTATATCACAATATTTAATACAATCTTATAACTTAAATCCAAGATTAAAAGCAGAAAACATCAAAGTAACAAAAGTCCCTAACAGAATTCACTTGAAACCTTGCTTGAATCCTTAATCTATATAAAGACGAATCAGCTTAGAATGAACTATTTTCCTTACCATGATCCCCTGGTATTTTTATCAACTTATCTGCAAAAAAACATCCTAATTGATTTCCCATTTTTTCAGGTGTTTTTACTGTGTGTCCTACTAGCACACCGGCAACAACAACAAGTGAACCAAATTCTTTTTAACGAGCTTGCACGAACATTTGATCCCCAGACCCAGAGCAGCAGGTAAGTGGGGTTTTGCCAAAAAGCACACCGAAAAGGAGCAAAAAATTGAAAACCAAAAAAGCGCAGAAAACCGAAAAAAATACAGCAGACAAAAAATACGAAAATATAAGAATGAACCAAAAAAAAGACAAGAATAAAAATAAAAAGGGGGAGAAAAAATCGCCAGTTTTAGCCATGGCCAAGCCAAGAAGTGTTAAACCCGAGCCAAGTTTTTGCCTGGCCTGTCCGTGTCCGTGTTCATATCTCGTGTCAATTTGCAAGCTGACTTCTTTTTTATTTATTTCTCCTCCGTGCTCTCCATTTATTTAATGCTTTTTTAGTTGAGTTTTGGCTTTCGCCTCTTTCGGTTGATCTTTTCTTTTTGTTATTCGGCGCAATTTAATTGCAAGCGGGCACACCCTTAGCGCACACACCTCGACTCAAGCCGGGCTTCTTGTCTCCTTTTCGGTGAATACTTGCTTTTTTTGGATGAATTCCTCCTCTGTTTTTTTCTGCACAATTTTCGTTGCTCCGGCACGCTTGGCTAGGTTCCTAAAAAATGCCTGGGACACATGCAACGCCCGCAGATGGACGATGGGGCCCGTAATGGCCATGGCTAAATATAATTGTATATTTATGAAATTAAGCAAATTATGCTAAATGCATTTTATTATTTAGTTAGCCGCACCACCGCCGAAGCATTTGCTGTCGGCCACTTCAATCCGCGAGGCCGCTTCATTCATGGGAGTTGGGATTGGGTCGGAGGGGGGAAAAGCGTTTCAGGTTCGGGGATGGGTTCCGGGAATGGGAGTGGGAGTGGGACTAAGAATGGCACTGGGATTGGGACGATGAATCCGCCAAGGTGGCGGCTTCGGGGACAGACTGGGATCGGCCTGGCTTTGGCCTGGCCTGTGGTGTTGATTGGTAAGCGTGGAATACAAATTAATAAATTATGCGCCAGGCTCTTTATTTTTGCTTTATGTTCTTGGCCTTTCCTCGCAAATTTTGTGTTTAATTTATGCCTCGAAAGTCCCAAGACATTTGGCGTAAGTCTTCTCAGGAATTTCAATTCCAACTTCCAATTAAATCAAATCAAACGCTCCAAAAACCACCTACACTATTTATGAGCAGCCTCTAATTAACACATTAATAATAATCCCGGATGTAGTTCTAAATCACATTTAGCAATTAAAAACATTTATGAGCCTGAAGTTCAAATTCAAATTTGGAAAAATATGCTAGCTCTGCGCCGCCAACATTCAATTATGATAAATGCTTTAGTCGACTAATGTGAAAAATTCCATTTTCCAGTTCATTGAAGCCCTGTCTATTATGCATATAATTAAATTTATTAAATGGTAACATTGATTTCCCCACTTGTGAAACGGAAAACGACGAAACATGTTCTGCATATTTATTTTGGCCTTTTTTCGTGCCGATACATATGTTCAAATTCAATTTGATGTAAAGCACTCGGATGAAAAACATCTTTTGACACACCGACCGGCGAAAAACAAGACTTATGACTACACACAAAAAATTGCCATTTAATGTGAATAATCAAGTTTGTATAGCCAAACATTTATTTTTGCCATTTCTCGCCATTATCACAATTTATGTTATAAATTTAGCGAGCTGCCCACACTAAAAACTTTACGGATTTGGTAAAGAAATAAAAAAGGGAGAAGAAAAAATTGTTATGAAGGCAAAGCATTCCGCAGACATGAAATTGAACGCCAAAATATTTTTACTTTTCATTCTTTTCGGGGGTGTGTGTGTGCGTGTATTATTATTTTTTTTCCTCCACCGCTATCACCCAAAATGGGCCACTCCATTTTTGTCAATTGATTCGCCTGTCTGGCTCTTTCAAATACGCATTAATTTCATTTATTGCAATCATCATGGTTGTTCCTGTTGTTGTCATGGTGAGAAAAGCCAACGCAAACACGAAACTTAGACGGAGAAATTTCTCTTTGAGGGGGAACCAGGGGACGAGCTGCTGACCAGGAGGAAAGCTGGGAGGCGGTGGCATTCCTGGGCACTGATTGTGTTGATTACGCTGACCCACTTCGCCTGCCAAGGCTCCTCCTCCGGCTCCCGGCGGAACTCGTGTGTACTTTTCGCCACCGCCCCTGCCTCTCGGTCTCTAGTCAAATTCAATGAACTCGAAACGGGCTGATAATACTCGCAGTACTAATAATAATAGTAGTAATAATGTTGTTTTCAAATGACAGCACAGACACGGGCGGAACAAGAAAGCAAAAAAATAGGAAAGAGAAGAACTAGAGGAGGAGCGTTGTCACTCAAAGCTGAACAAGAGTAGATAAATGACAACGGCTAGCCAGCCAGTGCCCTGTCCAGTTCGTCTTTACTATTCCTGACCACTCTCTGCACACTCAGAACAAATTGAACTACAAATAAGAGTGATTTCTTCTATATTTTAAGGGTTTTCTTGAGGCGAAATGAGCTATATTATTGATTTATTCTCACTCTTAAATTTGAGTTCTAAATAGTAATGTCAGGATATAGTTTTGAGGTTCCTCTAATTTATAGATTTTGATATTTAAAATTTATTAAAGTCTTAACCTTTGATTCAGAATATTCATAATGTACAAATTTATTATTTTAGGCTTAATATTTCAATTAAGAATATACTTTTATTGAGATGAAAACTCCCACAAATATTCCGCTTAACATAATATCGAAAATAATCCACACTTTATTACATTGAAATTTGTATTATCGATAAAAACCGCATTAAAAGTTAATATATCGATATTATCAATAAAAGATTACACTTATATTCCATTTCCGATTAGTCCGATATCCTAAAAGATAATCGATTTCTCGCAGCTATATTGCAACGTAAAAGTATCGATTTATATATTGACTTTTGCATAAAATATAAATATATCTAGAGGTAATTTCCATTATGGTTACTATAAATAATTTTATGTAATCAGTGATTTTCTAAGATATCAAGCTTATAAATACTTTCCTAAGTTTATATCTATAAATAGTTGGATTCCATTTATTTTTTACTAGCGTACCCTGTGCACACTTCGTAGTGCATTAAGGAAATAAAATTGAAACAAAAGCAAAAAATGAAAAACCCTGATTTTATAAAGTGAAATGAAAATTTTATTGAAGTGCTGTATGGTACACAACGTTCTTTGTTTTTGAATTTGTATTGCTAACGAATACATAGAAAACAGATGGTTTTCCAACACGTGAACATGCAACATAAAGTTGTCCATGTGAAAACACTGGATTCTCTAAATTCACACCACAAATTCCCAACGACTGGCCTTGTGCCTTATTGATAGTAACAGCAAACGCGAGGCGCACTGGAAATTGCAAACGTTTAAACTCGAAGGGCATATCAGATGATTTCATTGGAATTCGTGGTATCAATACATCTTCACCTTTGAATTTACCAGTTAAAATAGTTGCTTCGATCACATTTGCCATTAACTTTTTAACTGCGAGTCTGGTTCCATTACATAAACGCGGCTGATTGATATTACGCAACATTATTATAGTAACACCAACTTTCAATTGTAAATTATGAGGTGGTAATCCAGGAAATTCCAAAGAATTCAAAAATTCAGTTGGATATTGAACGACATCTTCTTCCTCGATAACCGTATCCAATGACTTGTACGAAATCAATTCGCCAGGAATTTTTGATTGTATGACTAAGTTCAATTCACTGACGTCTTTGTTTTTCGCAGCTAAAATTGCTCTTTCACCTAACCAAGTATGGCATTTATAATGTTGTGCTATGTTTGGAAAAACACTTTCAATCAATTCATCCATGGATTGAGAAAAACGGCAAAAATCATTAGGCAACGTTATCAATCCATTTTCATCGACTGACATAGCACCATTTCCAATTTTTAACAATTGCTTGGAGAATGTATCAGCAGATGGATCATTCTGCAACTGAACACGAACATTGGTAGTTAATTTCAATGTTTTGACGTGTCTCCACAAATATGATGATTTCAAGCAAGCATTAATCTCATCAGCAGGTGTTGATTTCGGAATGACTGGCAATGTTTGTCGAAAATCACCAGCCAATAAAATCAATGCGCCACCAAACAACTCCGCATTACCTCGAAGATCTTTCAAAGTTCTATCCAATGCTCCGACTGATTTCTTGTGTGCCATCGTACATTCATCCCAAATAATAATGGAGCATTGCTGCAATACTTTAGCTGTGCCAGATCCCTTTGATATGCTGCACGTTGGAGTTTCATTCCCTTGATAATTCAATGGTAGTTTCAAAGCAGAATGAGCCGTTCGACCGCCATCCAATAACGTAGCAGCTATACCGGAAGAAGCCAATGCCAATGCAATTTTACTTTGAGAACGCATTGTTTCCAACAACAATGATATCAAAAACGTTTTTCCAGTTCCGCCTGGAGCATCCAAGAAATAAAATCCACCAACACCACTTGTAACAACTTGCATGATCTTGTCATAAGCGATTTTCTGTTCAGCATTCAATTTCGTTAGATTTGCTTGCACAAATGCATTCAATGCGTTTCGGTCGTACTGTTGTTCACGTTGCAATTCTAACTCGAGTAAATCGCGTATTGATCGATTAGGAGATGGCATTCCTAATTGTGCTAATGTCTTACTCGCAATTGCCAGACATAAATCCTCAATTTGAATCAAAGCTTCATTATAAACTTCCGGTGTAAATTCCAAAACCGGATTACCTCTTGCTTGACGTACTCGAAACAAAATATCTTCAGCTAAGTAATCTTGATATTTCAACCACAATTCTGGTGGATTCGATGGGAAACATGTAGCCAAAATGATTGCAAACAAAACACGTATTTGATATGGATGAGAAGAAGTGTTCGCTTAAACGTTCATAACTTACGAACCAAAGCACATACAGGCATCGTATATACATACAAACCACCGTATTGATACCACCTTTCAAACAAAAAAAAAATTTTTGAAATCGGTCAACGCACTGAGCCTAACACTGGCTACAAACACTTTTGGCGTTTAATTTTTATATATATAGATATGTCGAACTATTTGATTATTTAGTTTGTATTCCAATAAAGCATCGTTTTTATTTTATTCCTGCGCTTTTATGATATGTTTTCGCATCCACACGCATTGAGTTCACCTAACCGCAATAACAAACTACTTGAAAGTCGCGTTTATTTTTAATAGGACCAAAAACACACACAAACACACACAGGCTCCCCCAAATTGTTTTGTTTTCTTGGCCACACAGTGACTAGGCAAAAAGTTTACAAAAAGAGCACCTACAGACCCCTCACAGCCTCTCAAACCTCCCGCCCGCGTCAACTATGAAATCTGCTTTTATGCTCGAACTGACTGAACATATTTCGTTGGCCCGAAATAGCGACACAGGTAAGTGTATTGGGGGGATTTCGGGGAGCACTCGCCTATCGACATGATCGGACACAAAGTTCTTTGCCATTGGCGATTTTTTGTTTACTTCTTTTATGCTTTGCTTTGTTTGTTGTTGGAGCTGCCTGCAACACGGCCAAAGCGTCAATTACCGCCTCTGTCTGTCCACCTGTCCCATGCCCCACCGACACCGCCACCGCCACCCTCCACTTGTCTCTATTTTTTCGCCAGTTGTTTGTCAATAATATGCGTCATTCTAATACAAAAAAATAAATAAATAACACCGAGAGAGAGAGCGAGAGGTGGGGGGAAAAAACTCGGCTTACACGTGGTACTACTTTTAATGGATTTTATTTGTACTTGCCACCGTCGACCGACCGGACCCCACTGTGGGGCAGGTTGACGGAGGGGAGTTGCAGGGCCAGGTTCAAGTTGTAAGTGCTATTTCCATTGTTGTTCGCAAAGTGTTGCTGTGCGTAAAGCAGTCAAACGGACAATGACAAACAATATTGTTGGTCGGGCCAGGAGGAGGGTGAAGTAGATAGATGAATGCCGACATAGGAAAGAACCACTCAAATTGGTTGGATTTGTATTGGGAGAATGGCCAAACAATTGGGCATGTGTGAAGCCTGCAAGAGGGCTTATAAATCGAGTCACCGGAATCATGAATTGAATGAGTGATGGGCCAGTCAAAATGGAGGTGGAATCATTGGAACTCTTGCGGAAAAACAATTATCCCATATTTTTAAGAGTTACATAAGTTGAGAGTCAAGGAATATAACAATATAAAATATAAAAAATGTTACATAAATATTAAAATGGTTCTTTAAATATATATTTGGTATGAATATAGTTTTCCCTTCTCTAAGTTTAAGTTCTTCTTCAATTAAGCCTTTTATCACCACTTTTAAAGTAGCTAAAAAGCTTGACATATTTATTAAAAATATTTATCAAATCTAAATATTTAAAATATTTAATCTCCCAAAGTCTTAATAAATAGTATACCTAATTTTTAATTATTCCAGTTCATTTACTTGATATTAATTTTTGTTTTTCTCATAACTCTTATTAGAGATCCCTATTAAGTACCTAAAGCACATTTATTTAACCCAAGTCTCTCACTGACAGTTTTTATTTATTTTCACAACTAAACCAACATCTGGCCATAATTATTTGAACCTCTCGTTTATAAACTCTAAACATATCTAATTGCCAAAGAAATAATATGACATCAAGGCTCTTGGCATTCCGGGTCGTACAAGTCTCGCGCGGCGGAGGAAAATAAAAGCGCGGCGTCATCTAGGCCACGTTTGACAAAGTTTAAACTTCAGACCCAGTTTAATTTAAAGGCGCGTTTGGCGCGCTATTAAAGCATCTCATTTATGGCCGGGCCCACACACACACACACACCCGCTCCACTTTGGCATAAACTTCAAGGCACGACCGCCCGAATGGGAAAAAGTTTTCTAATGCGGCGCCACGGCTACGCAAATTCATGCCAACTAACTTCTAATAATAATTTTAATTGCCAAACGGCAGCACTTTGGCCATTACGGCGGAGTGGGCCGGGCCGGGCAGGAGTCGCCTTGAGTAGGCCGCCTTCCTTACCATTTTTATGTTTTAATATTTTCTTTTTTTCCACTCTCTTTCTCTATTTTATATAAACATTTTGAAAGAAATTGACGCAAGGCACATGTTGCAGGGGGAGAAATATAATTTGAAATATCATGCTGACTAAGGGGGATATTTTTTTACAATTTTTCCATTTTACTCCCATTTTATGTATATTTCTTATTTCAATTCCCCCCTTTTAACTTTCTATGGAATTCGCAGAGAGAGGCCTAAATGTGCTTATGTGTCGGCCCAGGCGGAAAAGTACCATGGGCAAAATCACACATCACATGCGTGCCCATTCACACGGCCTATTTAGTGCCCATTTTTAGAGTCAAGTTTACTCCATGACATCTCTCACCTGTAATGAATGAAAATTCATGTTTTTTATATTGCTATCAGCCGGCTTTTATTAGTCTGCTTTTCGTCTGGTGTCCCAGAAAACGTTTTCTAAACAACTTAATTTTCATGATGAAGTAGTAAACAAAAACTTTTGTCATCGCTGTCTAGACTCTAGACGATTTTATAAAGAAACACTTTTGACTTGGCCATATTTCGCAGCTTGTCATTTGGGGAGTTAAAAGGGTGGAAGCGTAATCTATGATGATGTGAAAATAAAATAAATGTAAACAAGCTAACTAGAAGAGGAAACTGGTAGCGGAACTGCCAACGGAAGCTTAGATAATAGTTAAAGCCGATTAAAGTTACATAAACTTAAAGTACAAGTCGTCTTAAAAATAAACTCAACTAATAAATTACGTAATCAACTAATTTAACGCTTTATTAGATTATCTTTGTTTCTTATATCCTAAGACAAGCAGTCCTAGTCAAGACATTTTTAAATTTTATAGTTTTAAGCAATATATACATAATAATATTATTTTTTTCCATTTATGTAAGTTACTTCAAGGTGTTTAAGTCCTTTTAAGACATTTCAAACATTTCATTGCGCATTTTCACACCTCTTAAAGTTCCTGCCTTTCCCTCATTAGTATTCCTGGAAAATGGATGCTCCTGTCCACACCAACTGTCTAATTGAACTAATAGAATTCGTTATACATATATATTTTTTTCATTCCCGGCCACACGCGTCAGATAAGAGTCACAGCGGATGCGGAGGGGGATGATTTCCGTATAATTGTCAGGGCAAAAGGAAATATGTTTTCCCGGCCCTCGCGACGACCCTTGGCGTTGCCATTAGAAGATTATGAAATTTATAAAATATTTTCCCAAAGATTTTTCTCGCCACGAGAAAGTAGAAAAATCTTTGCTTTCCTGCCAAGTGCGAAGTGCCGTCGGGGGAAAGGTCTGCCATGTACTTAACTGATTTCCCAGAATTTTCACACAGCTGCATGGGTGTGGGAGTTGGTGTTGCTGTTGGTGTGGGGGCACAGGTGTAGGTGTCGGTGTGGCTCAGGGCTTTCGCTGTATGTGCGAGCAATCAGTTTAAAGCTGTCAGGGCAGCAGCAGCAGCGAGGATTTTCAATGAGGCTATAAACCGGAAACGGCTGCACAGGATCCTCTGGGCAGAAACAACGTCATCGTCATGGTTATAGTCATAGTCATGGCCATTGCCAGTGTCTCCTGTGCATGTGGGGTTACTTTAATCAGGGAGAATATGCTCAAAAAACGTGCATACATTAAGTACATCAAAAAATAAAGTTTGCCAAGTCATTATAAAAATTCGGAACATCGCAACAAACATATAAGACCGTAACATATTCAACAGCTTCCCAAATAATATGTTTTGCTTCTCTGGAAGCTTAAATGATATGTTTTAAATAGGTTAAACTTATAGTTTCCAATATATATGTGAGGGAAATTTTGAAATGCCTTTATAATACCCTTTTGTGTAACGAATTATATTTCTTTCGGATGCAGAGATAAAAACCCTAATTTCATTCTAGTGTTCAAGCTTAGTAGCTTGTTTTTGGTAGCATTTTTTGGCATTAAGCGCGGAGCTAAGGCAGCTACAAGAATCCAGGACAAGTCCGCTAGTTACAATCCTCGAATCTACGCCAAAGTTCTTCAGCGCACACGCTGTAACGCCTTTGCCCGTCTCTATCTGCGGTTCGTTCCCCTTCCCGCCGAATGTAAGCCGGCGCCTGGAGCATTTTAGGCTCATCGTCATCCTCTCATACTCATCCTCATCCTCAACCTCATCCTCCTACCCCTGGCCAGCGACGACGCCATCGCCATCATCATGGGGCCATAGTAGGGGCACTCATCCAGTCAAGAGCGGGGAAACGGCTTGCATTTGTGGTCTGGATGAGCCGATTTTCTGTTTTCTATTGCGGCTAGCAAAACGTTGACTCCTCAAGTTGTTATTTCAACTGTTTTTGCAGAAGCCCTCTCTTCACGGCGGTAGGGGGGAGTGTAATGGGCTGGGGTATGGGGTGTGCTGTTATTGCCTTTCCTTGTTGTTGTTGTTGGTGTTGTTGTAACGCTGCTTGAGATGTCAAATAGCAGAGCGTTGAGCAACAGCAACAAACCGCAGCAGGAAGCACTTGAAAATTGAAATCCAAGCATTAGGGGCGCCAGCTATGCAGTCGACGTTAACGTCGACGCCAACGCAAACGCGACAGAACAATAACAACAATAGTGCCAGCAGCCTGGAACAACAACAACACCCGCCATAACGACAACAACAACAAAACCTAGAATAATAATAACAGCAACAACCCAACAGGCAGCAGCTGAGGAACAAAGGTCCTCGGTCCTCGCCTTTTGCTATTTGCATATGAATATGGAGCACTTTTGGAGGCAGCTTTTTGGGTTGTTGCTTCCACCAGCAGCCGCAGCAGCAGCAGTTTACAACAACAACAACAATATTGGCGAGATATGAATAAACCAGCAACCCACAACAACAACAACAACAAAGGCAACAGCAAAGATCCGCAAAAGAAAACTTATTGCTGATGCTGTTGTTATACCCTCACCAAAAAAATTGGAAAGAAAAGGTTTTCCGCAATAAATATGCCGGCAAAAAGGGTGTTTTTGTCATCTTTAGAAAATGAATATTTTACGGAACAACAACAAGCTGGCCTAACTAAAATAAACCTTATAAATTGGCAATATACATATGGTAGGTTTTCTAGAACTATGGTTTTCAGCAACTATTTACAGTTTAGTATTTGTATTTTGCCAAGATTTAGGTAAATAAAGTTAAGGTAAATTCCAAAAGAACTACAAAATATAAGTCGCTTAAAAAAACAATTTAATTGTAATTTCATTTAAAATTATAATAGCGTAAAAGTATCCCCAAATACAAAGGTTAGACTAAAGAGAGTATTAGCCGTTTTCTTATTATTCTTTATTATTGGAATTGGAACATTGTAATTATTGTTGGAGTGAAGCCTAAGTTTTTGCAACATATATTCAAAATTAAAATAGATAAATTCCCTCTTTTAATATCTTAAATATCTAACTGAGTTTTAATTATTTAATCCTAAATTTAATCTCTCAAAACCGCAGTCAGTGTAAAGCTAAAAACTTTATGTTGTTGAAACACTGAAAGCATTGTGCGTAATCCAAAGAGTATATAATTCTTCGATTTTCCACGGTTAAGACTCCATCTCCCATCTCATGCTTTTGTTGTTGACGTCTCGTGGATGTTGTGGGTTGCCCCATAGCTTATGGTGAGCCTGCAGTGTATTGCCGGCGGCAACAATATCGTTCAATGCTTGCTGCCATTTGTTGCTGTTGCCTTTGCTGTTATTGTTGGTGTTGTTGTTGGAGTTGCTGCTGTTGGGGTTTCTGCTGGGAGTGGGCGCTAGATGGCGCCACACGCCAGCGAAAATTGAATAAGAGGCTCGAGTTGAAGGCAATTGCCGAAGTAGGCAGGCAAGCGGAAAGCAGGAAGCTATACCAATAACAAACACACACACACTCCAGGTCCGGGAAAGATACACCCACAACCGCACGTTGTTGATGGGGAGGACTTTTCGTGAAGTCATCTAATATTGTATGACTTACACCAACGTTTTTCAATGTTCTGTTCAGGATAACCTTACATAGGCTTACAATGCCTATCCTGATCTCATGAGACCTTTGTTGGCATTCTGTACAAAACCCTTACAGAATACATATGTTACTTCAAGTGGCTTCGACATGCGGCGGGTTTTTTTAGATAAATGTAGAGTATTGTATCAAAAAAATCACATCAATGTGAAATTGTATAATTTTGTACCAAAGTTTAAGAAGAAGGTAGAACCCACAATATATTTTTTTAATATTTTCTTGCAGAACAACTTCCTTTGAGATTAATTAAAGTAGAATAGTTTGAGGTGATTATAGGGAGTTATAGACTTATAGAACCCATAATTTTTTTCTTCAGCTATTTCCGGAGTCTTTGCCAAACCAAGACTTCATGAAATTCGCAACATAAACTGTGCAACACACAACCATACACACACACTAACACATAACAGGGAAAAGTTATGTAGTGTTCTGCGCCATGTTCCTTCGGATACCTTCCTCCGTTTGGGTTTTCCTTCTCTTTTTTTATTTTGCTCCGTTTTTGCTTGTTTTGGGTTACTTTGAATTTAATGGAAAATTTATTGACGACATGCCGCTTAGTCGTTTGACTTGGACTTTTGCCTTTGCCTCTGGCGCACCCCTTATCCCCTCGACCCCGCCCACAATTTCACCATTTCCTGGCACCGCCCCCACCCACCCTCTGCTCCGTCATGTGTGCAAAGTTTTCGCATTCGGTTTGCTTCGGTGCGGGCCTCATGAACTTGCCCATGCCCTGCACTGGGAGCGATTCTTCCAAGCAATTGGGGATAAATAGTTGATGATTGTATGTGGTCGTTGGCGGGTTGGCATGGGCACGCCGGAGGAGGATCTGGCGCGGAGGGCCTGATGAATGAGGGATGACCGCTGCTGAATGTGTCTCGGATTGATTGATTGTCCCTTGCAATCCAATATGTTGCAGGGAATCGTTTTCTGCGGGTGGCTCTCCGACTCACAGTAATCGCTCGCCATTTGCAAGTATTTGATTTCAGGATATTGGCGAAACTACCGCTTGACAATTTTTCTCAATATAAAATTGTATTTAGATACGCACAAGCTCTGGAAAATTTTTATAAGAAACATCTAGGTAAAAATCGAAGTCTTTAGCAATTAAAATAAACTTTCAGAAGTTTTAGTAAACTTGTTTATATTAAACGATATTTATTCAGTTTTGTAAATGCTGCATGGTGTCTTTATTGATTAAAACAAAATCGAAGTAAATTATTCAGTTTCTTGCCAACTATTACTAGCAAATCTGGGTGTTCATAACATTTAATGTAGTAGAGATTTTACACAGCTCCGGTGCTTCAATTAACTAAATTTACAGTTTTATGTAAGCAGTACATATGGTTTTAATTTATTTAAGATCTTAGGTATTCATACCCCACAAAACTTATTCAGTTTGGTTTATGAATTAATTAACTATTTTAATCTGAAATATTTAGTATTCTATATCAATTCATAATAAATAGTAGAGGTATTTAAGTGCTGGCTATGATGTTGATGTTTTTTTACGATTATGGCATCAATAGCATGGAAAATCAATATTCTAATGCCTTAAAATTTGAATAAGTAAAAGCTTTCGACGACTGTAAAAATTTGTGATGGCCAGCACATATGGTTTTTTTTACCCAACATCAAACGAAAAACTTTACATTTTTTATTTGAATTTGTCGTGGAGGGAGCCCCTGAAATGGCTATATTAAAAACGTGGGAACGCGGCAGGTGGCCATCGGATGATGGTGATGAGGGTGGTATAATTCTAGGAACAAAACAAATACCGCCAGGTGAGTCCTGAATTTGTCGTCTAATTTGCCGGCTCAAAGCCAAATCTTTCATCGTGGAGTCCTCGAAATGAGATAGGCACCCGCCGTCGCCCATCAAGTCATGCCTTTGACTTGTTCACTTACAATAAATTAGAATTATAACCTCGCTTAGCCAAATCAACGACGCAATAACCTCGCAATAGCCAGGGTACATGCAAGAGGACAATTCCGGAATCCGGGGGGTGTCAGGGGGCGACAGCAACCCCCAAAAGGCGTAGAGCATTTGCCGAAAATAAAACATTCACAAAGCCATGGCAAGGGGTAGTTATCCTGGCTGGCAGCTCCTGCCTGACGCCACAATCCTCACAGGAATCGTGCCGCGGAAGACCGAAAAACTTTTCTCGCGTGTTTTACCAACTTTAATATTTCATGTTGCTGATTTTCTTTATGGGATTTGGCCGTGGAAATCCCGGGGACAAACACCCGAACCTGAACACCCGGGACACGGGACACGGGACACGGGACACGGGACCCAAGTCCCTCACCCACACCCACAGCCAATCTCAACCCCTTGAAACTCAACAAGTTTTTTTTTGTGTGCCGTGCTTCCCGTTGAGAGTCTTGAAAGACCTTTGGAGTGGAATGCGGACACGCCTGCCATGTTACGCCATTAGTTTATGATTATTGCCTAAAGTTTTGCGGGTCCCCAGCGGAGCTCGCACTTGGCATCAGTGTTGCCAAAAAGTAGCCCAGTCAATAGAATAATGCTTAAAAAACGAGAAGGTGCTTTAGGAAAACTTTTTCAAATTAAAATTTAAATATCCAATAGTTAAAACAGAACATATTCATTTAAATAAAGAGATCTTTTTAATAAATAAGTTTTAAACTTTAACTTTAACGTAAACCTTGTAAAATATTTCCAAATTAGCAACACTGCTTGGGGTACGTAAGGTTAACTACCAAAAATAAAGACACAACTCACCTGTTGTCGGCTCCTTGGTCAGTGTCAGTCCATTGTAGTCGGTTAGCAGCAGCAGCAGGATCTCAATCAGTTGAATCACAAAGAGGCGTCGATTGTAAAACAAAAACATTGCAATCCAACGTTGGTTGTCACCGATTACGGGGCCGGGGCTCCCTTTTCTTGTGGCCCAACCGCGATTGTAATTAAATATAATTATATATGGTATATATCTGTTATTTTCCAGTCGCGACTATTCGAACGTTAACGAACTCTTCACACTGGCAGTCAATTCGATTACCAGGAGCATTTTCCCATTGCTGCTCTCTCACGGCGATGTTTGGCTTTCGGAAATGGACGGAAATGGGGGAGAAATCAAATCACCGAATTTTATTTACTAATCTAATGCACACACCCACGCACGCACCCACCCACACACCCGCCCACACAGAAAAGTATGCTAATATATTTGGGCACACGCATAAATATTTTACGCGAGCAACAGTGCGTATACGTAATTTGTTTAATAGTCCGCACAAACATGCCGCCAAACACGATGTCCCGGCGCCAATGTCATTTGTTGACAGCGCTCAAATCGGGAAATTGATGGAAGTATGAAGCGTTTTCACGGCGGAGCTCGGGCTAGGGGTGTGGTCGGTTGGGGGGCATAGTCAAGCCTGCCATTTGGGGGATGAAATTATATAAAAACCAATTTTACAAAGGAAAAAGGAGCATTTAAAATAATTCGATAAGAATTAGCCCATAAAATTACATACAAATAAGACCATTTAATTGGAAACTCATGTATTTCCCCTCTAAAAACTACATAAAATATTATTCGTTGTTGCTGTATTAGTATGTGCGAACTTCCAATCAAATAAAATAAAGTTGTACAAGGGAAAGTTCAGGTCTAAAGTTGTTTTTAATATTCCATGATTTACTTGATTACACTTTAGAAGCTATAAAGTTGTAGAAAGTTTCTGCAAAAGCCAACCAAAGTTTCCTCCCAGGGTCTGGCCTGTTTTCCAAATTAAAGTTACGTTGTTTCTAAGCTACAATTGCAGGTAGTTTGCATGAAGTTTTAAGTTAAGCATGGTTTTAAATGTACTATATGGTATAGTTTATTAAAGGAGTTATAAGGTACTCTGTATCTCATTTCTAAACATTTATCAAGGATATTTTAATTGATTTTAGAGAACTTTGGCCTTTAATAACATTCCATTTACTAATTTTCAGATATATGATGTATTCCAAACTCTCATTTTTTTATATGGAAAAAATATTAAAGCTTATTTACAACAAATTCAAAGTGCCACAAGAAATCCTTCACAAACATTGTATTACAGATATGGAAACAAAAGATTGTTTCATTAATCAAAAGTGTCATTTCTAGCCTAGTAATAACTTCTTCTAAGAAGCCTTTTAGCCTGTTCCTATCTCGGCTCCATTCACCGCTAATTCAACATCCTCTCTCGTCCTTTAATCGGCATTAAATTTGTACAGGCTTTTTGAGTGTGTGTTCGGATTTAAGCTGCCATAAATTTGCAGATTCTTCTGCTCAGATTCTTTGAGGCAGTGCTTCCTCTTGCTCTCTCGCCGTTTCCATTACGCACGCATCACCATAATAATAATAGTAGTAATAATAATAATGATGATGCTGATGCTGAGATGCTGATGACGGTGATGATGCCACATAAAAGGCGACGGGGCACATTTCAATTCCACAAAAGGCGCGTGTATCTCGAAGATACATTTCTATCTCGAGTGCGCGAATTCGCGCTGCAAACCAAAGCTCGAAAAAAACTCGCATAAATGAATGCTAAAATATATTTCGGCGGCGTCGCCATTACTATTAAATATGTTGTTGTTGTTCCTATTGCTATTGCTGTTTCAACTATCAAAGGCTTTGGCAAAAAGAGTGCAAAAAAGTCAGGCAAAGTAAAGTAAAGTAAAGCTCGGAATGTCGTAGCACAGACGAAGTTTTTATACACTGAAACAGACGCATTTTAAGATGCAAAATTTTAGAATTTAGAATCTGAATTAGATTAGAATTATTTTAATCTTGACTTACAAAAAAATACGTCTCTTAGGCCTAAAAACATACAAAGGTCTTGTGAAAAAGAGGATTGTATATAGAGCTATTTCAGAAGGAAGTCAACCTCATCCCCTGGCATTATCCGATGCTGCCCCAAGTACTTTGGTACTTAGAGTTGGGAATTTTAGTGCAACGCTAGCGAAAAATGTGCTGACTAAGTCCAGGCTTTAAAAAATACTTCCTGTCGAAAACGATTCTTTTATAAGTTGCTTATAATCATAATGAATATAAAAATCTAATAAGTACCAAAAAGATACAGTATCTCAACTTTAATGTATATAATAATATGTTTGTGTGTGTATATATTTATTTTTCTCTGTGTGCACGTATGACAATTGGTTTTTTGTTGGCTTTGCGAGAGCAGAAACAAAACAGAAAAAAAAAGATTCAATAAATCAAAAGAAAAATGCAAAAAGTGCTTGGCGAATTTTAAGCTTCGCTTTTTTGCTGCCGGCGAATGTTTTGTATACAGTTGCGTTTATTTGTTTACAGCCCAGCGAGTTGGCCGCTTTGTTTACAACTTTTTTATTTTACTTTTGTTTTGTTTTGTTTTTTTTTTTGTAAAAATAAAAAATACCGACATATATAAATTTCAGCTGGGGCTGAAAAAGTTTTGGTAAAATAAAACCGAAAATTGGGAGATAAGCAAAAAAGCGGCGAGGAGCTGCTGAGCGGAAATCATATTGGGGTAGTTGTTGTTATATAAAACAAATTGTATGCGAATTTTTGCACAAGACACACGGCCACACAGACACACACGCACACCGGCACACTGGCAAGGAATCAGGCGCTCAGCATGGATAACAGTGAGCGGAACGGAGGGGGAGGAGTTGGAGGAGGCGAAGCCGGAGGAAGCAAGGAGAACAAACGAATTTCAACGACGCAAATTTCGATTTCCTCGAAATTTCTACCTTCTATTATGCTCGCTCTGCTCCTTCGTCTTCTTTTGCTTCTTCTTGCACCGCTTCTTCTTCCAGCATCATATACATTTTGTTTGCGAAAAATAAACGGAAAAAAACGAGGAAAAAACACAGAAGAAGAAGCAACAGCAGCGCAGCTTACTAAGCTTTTGCTGCCGGCGTCGCTGCTGCTACTGCCGCCGCCGCTTGCTCCTTGTTTTTGCTACGCTCTTGCTGTGGTTTTTGGTTTTTGCCTTTTCTTTGGGCTCATGCATTAACTACTGTACTTGTACTTGTTGTCCTTTCTTCTGTTTTGTTTTCTATTCCTTCATCTTTTCTGGCTGGCTTTGTTTGTTTGGAATTCGGCAGTTTTTAAGTATTTTTGCCACCCCCACAAGAGCACACAAAGCCTCTCGCAAGCCCACACACACACGCACTCCACGCACTTTCAGTCTCTTTTCGGCTGCTTCTTCTTCGCTGCCGTCTTGTTATTCTCTCTTTGTTGTATTATGTCATAATTTATTTTCACACAGGACTAAACAATGCCGGAATTTGCACAATTGATAAAGCCAATGAATCACATTTCGTTTTCATTAGCTCGCTCTCTCTTTCTGTCCGCCGTTCCTTCTCTCTTTCCGGCTGCACCGGCTCCGGCTCCTGTTGCCTCCACCGCCCCTCCACCTTCACCGCCACTGCCTTTGTTGTCTTTTTTGCATTTCCGTTTTACGTTTGTGTTTCTCTCGCACTCACGCACACAGCCACTGGCACACACGCACTCGTACACAAATTACGCGCACAATTCAATATCGGAGCTGCAATTATTGTTGTTGTTCAGCTTGTTTAATTTTTGTTTGTCGCACACACAGGCACACCAGAATATCGCAAATTCGCAAGCGCCGGCGAGGCAAAAATTACTCGACAATCGCGCCCGCAAACACGCAAAGCGGAGCAAACACGTCCAAACAGTTTGCCGACGGTCCGAGAAATGCGAATGCGAATGCGAGGCGAACGCCGACAAAAAACCCCCATTTCAAAAAACAAGATTTACCCGCTGAACTTCGGGTGCACTCAGGAAAATCTTCCCCGCAAAAAGCTTTGAAATCTCTATTATTCCTATATTAAATTTCTCAGATTTTCCTTCTAAGAATTTATTAGTAAGTCCTAGTTAGTCTTATAGTTTTTCCCTTTTGTATATTTGCCAATCAAAAGAACAAACCAACTTCAGTTGTAAGAAAGTTTAAAAACCTCACGATTTGTAAGTTTGTAATAACGTTTTCGAATTAATTTAATTGACTTTTGATTAATTCAGTCTAATCAAAAGAATTTATTTCTGTTTCACTCAATCGGTGTTAACTTGTAAACAATAATCTTCTTAAAAATGTTGAGTTTATGGATAGATAAAACATCAAATAGTGGCAATAAATTAAAAATAATAGCAATAGAAGTATTTTCTGTTGCTAATTAAATTTTAATAAAAATTAATAATTTTCTTTAAATTTTGTCATTTTTTAAATTATTTTATTTATTTATTTATTTAATTAATTGTACCTTAAAATTAATTTTGAGATACAAAAGAGAAAATAGCCAGAGCAACGAAGGCCTTCAGGCTGGATTTTTTTTTTTTTTTTTTTTTTTTTAAATTATATTTAGTATATATTCATTTATTAAGGCAATTCGGCCGAAAGATTAGCAGGAGAAAGAGAGAGAGAGAGCTAGAGCGCCAGAGGCTCTTCTTCGATCCCAAGAGTCAGATCCAACAGAGGAGAGTAACATAATGTTTTACAGAATTGAGAGTAACAGAGTTTTGTCAGTAAATTCATGGAAGTTAACTGGGTTTTGTCTGTGATATAAAGTTAAAAGAAAACCTTTTAAATTTAGAAAACTAATTTCGGTACTCAATTGTGTTAAAAAAATATAAAATCTAATGTTACTATATATACGCTAAATTTGCGACTCACTTTATTATTTAAAAAAAAAAAACATTTCAAGTGTATGTTAAGTTAACATTACCAGCCGTTACAGTCGGTTAACAGTGCGAGAGCTTTACATAACCGGGTAAAACGAGCGGGCGAGAGAACATTCGTTCTCATCAAAGCTTTGTAACCGCGACGCCGGCAGAGGCAGAGGCTGCGCAGCCATCAGTAGCGAGCTTCCATTTTGCCGGCGACAACTTTTGTTTTTGTTTGCGACGCACGAAGCCAAAATTTCAATGGCAGCCGCGGCGTCGACGTCGACTGCAGCAGCGTCCGCGAAAGCTCACGCCGGGCTTATGAATGAGTTGAAAGCGAAGGCGCAAAAACAAATACCAAAAAAGGAGGGAACAGGTGGAGGACGAAAAGATACAAATTAAACAGAAAAATTAAATACATTTCAAAATGACCAGGGATATGAAAATTTAAGTTCCGTAATACCTTCAAGGAAAGCAGCGAAACTGACTTGAGTGGGTGGCATAGCAGGCAGTTTTTTGTCAGCTGACAGGCTCAGAGGCGGAGCTTCTTCACGTTTGAAGTTTAAACTTTTAAAGTGTAATTTTCATTAAAAATTAAAAATAAGAACAAGTATACATTGAAGTCTGTCTTTATTTAACGCTCTCCATTACATAGAATTGGGTGGCGTGATTTTTTACAATTTGCATTTCGTGTAAAAGTGACTGGAACCAAACTGATTGGCTACGGTCCGTGGCTCAACTACTGGCTAGGATAGGTCCGACTAATCCGTGTCGGAACGCGCTGATGCCTTCTTGGATTTTTTATGCTTGCGCTTCTTGTCGCGATGTCGATCCTCCGGACTTGACTCGCGCTTGCTCCGGGTGCTGGGCTCCGCTTTGGCCTCGTTTCCGCCTGCCTCGTCGGCTCCGGCTCCGCCAACTGCACTCGAATCAGCCCGGTCCTCGTCCTGCAGCTTCTTGAGGGTCTCGGCCTTCAGGCGCTCCAGCTCGTTGATCTCCCGTGTGGTGCGCTCCTTCTCCAGCTCATCGTCGCGCAGCTTCTCGGCCCGACGCTCCTCCTCCTGGGCGATCTCCTTGCGGCGCTCCTCCTCTCGCTCGATCTCCTTGCGCATGTGTTCCTTGAGCAGCAGCGCGGCCTCGGCCCGCTTCTGCATCTTCTCGCGGGCAGCTTTGTCTCGATCTTCATCCAGGGGCAGGGCAGAGGTGAGCTTCGGCTCCGGACTGCGTGAGCGGCGGCGGCGGGAGCGACTCGTTGAGGGACTGCGACTGCGCGACGAGCTGTGGCGGCGTCCGCGACTACGACTGCGTCTGTTGTCCGGAGACTCGTGCCGCCTTCTTCCCGGAGAATTCTGTCGCCGTCTGCCGGAGGATTCCTGGCGCCTCCTAACAGGCGAATCCTTGCGCCTTCTGTCAGGCGAGTCCTGTCGCTTTTTGCCTAGTGAGTCCTGACGCTTTCCACCCGGAGAATCTTGCCTTTTGCCAGGTGAATCCTGTCGCTTTCCCCTGGGTGAATTCCAACGCTTTTTGTTTGGAGAGTCGTCTCGGTTTTTGCTAAGAGAACGCTGCCTTCTCTTGCCATGGGAGTCCTCTCGCTTTCCCCTGGGGGAATCCTCTCGCTTTTTGACTGGGGAATTCTTGCGCTTTTTCACGGGCGACTCGTCGCGGTGATTTCCCTGCGAATCACCTCGCCTTTTGTTTGAGGACTCCTCTTTCTTCCTGTCATTGGAGTCCGCCCGTTTCTTTCCCGGCGAATCCTGACGGTTTCTACCCTGTGAATCCTGACGCTTTCTGCCTGCCGACGGCGAATCCTGCCTGCGACCACGACTGCGAGAACGCTGCCCTCGCCGGCGGTCCCCGCTGGGAGAGCCCCTTCCTCGGACTGGAGACAAGGGGAAACGATTGCGATAATCATTGTCCTGTGACCGCGAGCGGCGGCGACGATCCCGATCCGCAAAAGGATTTCGCCGATTGCGATTTAACTGGTTCTGGCTCAGGCCTTGATTCTGATTGGGATTCTGGCCAGGACGCCGGACGGGCGAGCGTTGCTGCCGACGTGCTGGAGAGTGGCGGCGGGCAGGGGAAACGGAGCGGCTGTGCTTGGCCCTGGATTTATCATCGGGCTTGCGATCCTCACGCTTGGAATTTCGATCCCTGCTGCTTGAGGCCTCCAGCTTGCTCTGGGGCTTGCTGGGTGATTTCACCTTCTCCTGCTCCCGCTCGGATTCTGATTCGCTCTCCGTCTGCTGCTCGTAGTCCAAGGCATTCATGTCCATCGACTTGCGTCGCTTGACTGCACTTTCATCCTTGGGTTTTTCCTTCTCGCTAGCATTATCCCGCTCCTTATCCTTGGCTCTGCTGCGTTCTGATGTGTCCTTCGACTTGGATTTATGGCCTAGAGAATTATCCGGCGTCACCCTGCCGCCATAGGAGCTGGCGTTGGAGGTCTCGAAAAATGCCATTTTTGGATTTTTGGTGGCCTCCTCGTGGCGACGCTTTCGCTCATTCTCACGCCGCTTCACCTCCTCCTCACGCATCTTGTTCTCCTCCTCGAGACGCTCCAGATCGGACAGCTTGATGGTGCGCTTCTGGGCATGCTTCCAGTGGGGTGGCGTTGTGCTTTTGGATCGACTGCGCGAGGGCGTGCGAAATCGCTATAAATTGATTATAGGGTTAGTTATTTCCTCATGCGGAGGAAGGAGCGGATGGAATTTAAACTTACAAAAACGCCGCGTCCTTTGACAATGCGTCCACTACGCGAGGTGGGCTGAACCTGTCTCTTTGACCAGCCAAAGTTGTTGCGATTGCGATCACGATCCCTTTCCCTATCCCGCTCCCGCTCCCTGCCTCGATCGCGATCAAGTCCACGTCCGCCACGATCCTCGCGATCCCGGGACCTAGACCTCTCGTCGCGCATTAGAAATCTGTTTGATACCTAGGAAATAGCAACAAATCCATTAAAGAAAAAAATTCTGTTACCAAAATAATATATTAAAGCCCACCTCTGGTATCTCGTCGGGATTGATCTTTGTAATTGTGACCAGTGGATGAAGTTCGCCCTCCTCCCTTTCCTCGTCATCATCGTCCGGTGGAATCTGTTCATCACGCCCGTTGCCACGTCCTTTTGCTCCATTGCTAAACGAAGTGTTAAAAAATAATAATGAAACCTACTTGATCTCTATTCTACTATGACATACTCTTCGCTATCGCTGGACTTGGTATCCTTGCGGTGGCGCTTCTTCTTCTTGTCCTTGCGCTCAGACTTGACCTCGTTCCCACTCTCCTCGCTGTTGGACTCATCAGTGGCTGCAGAGCGCCGCTTGCGCTTTTTCTCTTTTTTGACTGCCAAAAGTAGATATGTAATTAGTGGGATTCAGGTATGGTTTACTCTCTGGCTACCTTTAGTCTGTTTAACTAGCTCCCCACAGTTGGCTATGGCCGCATCCTGCAGCGGTCTCGAGTTCCGATCGATAGGCAGCTCCTCCAATTGTCGCACCAACTCCTGACCGGATATAACTTGGCCGAATACAACATGGATACTGGAAGGTAAGATATCAAAGTATGAGATAAAATATTTACATTGAGGGAGTTCAGGGAAAGGGGAACGTTGATATCAGCTATAGCTCTGATATCTTAAGGATTAATGTTTATAGCAACGTTCCCCTTCTGGATTTATAGGATAGCTTTGTACTTACTTGTCCAAATGTGGCGCAGGCTGTGTTGTACTACAATGAGAAACAGAAGAAGAGAAAAATATTCTTTACACTTTGCTAACTTTTTGTTGGTTTGCAATTAGGCAGGTTGTTGCTGTTGTTGTTGTAATCGATGTTGTTGGTTTGGTTCAGCTGATGTTGCTGTTGTGGTGGTGGTGGCGGTAGTAGTAGTAGAGGCGGTAGTTGGTGGAGACAATGTTTGGTGCAACAAAGTATAAAAGGACCGAAGGTGTAGACAGGATTTGGCAAGCCACCAACACCACAGAGACCGATCACCGTCACATTCTGGCATCTGGCATCTGGCAGATGCGCAGCTAGAGAGATCCAGATCCGCGGACTCAGATCCGGTGGAGAGCAGCCGACAGAGAGACAGAGACCAAGGACCGAAGACCAGGCAGGGAGCAGAAACACACACAGAGAGAGACAGAGGGAACCAAGCCGGGCCGGGCTACGTCTTTCACTTGGCATTCGACCCACACACCAAAAATGCCGGGAGATGGTTGGTTGGATGGCTGACTGGTTGGTGGATCTGCCGCTTAGTCAATCAGTCGGTTCTCGAGGATCTGTCCACTGGGCAGTTGTGGGACGCAAGCTCGGTTTGCTGCCCACGGGCTACGGCTAAATGGCAATAGATTAATGAACAACAACAGACGTTTAAATAGATAAAATATAGAAGGCGGAGAGTTAATTTTGGGTGCCTGCAACAGAACTGAAACTAAATTTACGAAGGGGGTTAGTCCGGACTCCGCCGGTTGCCGGTTGGGGCCCAGGATTGAGCGCACTTACATAAAGAACTGCGAGCCGTTGGTGTTCTTGCCCCTGTTGGCCATCGACAGCAGGAAGGGGCGATCGTGCTTCTTCTCAAAGCTTTCATCTGAAATTATTTATAATGGACTTTAGGATGGGTGTCACTACTTTTATTAATAGGTCTTGTGGATACTGTTTGGGGTCTATAAGTTGTATTTAAGAATAATTTGATCACTTTTCTTCTGATGAAACAATAAAATACAGGACATTTTGCTGGAACCGACTGTTGATCTTATCCAGTAACCACTGTATTGATTTTATTTGCAACCACAGACCCCAGCATACACACACGCTGGCACCCACTCACACACACACACTCACCCTCAAAAGTGCCGCCATAGATGGACTCGCCGCCCGTCCCGTTGCCAGCACTGAAATCGCCCGCCTGCACCATGAAATCCTTGACCACCCGGTGGAAGATGACGCCCTTGTAGTGGAGCTTCTTCCCGGTAACCATGCCCAGGCCCTTTTCGCCCGTACACAGGGCCCGGAAGTTCTCCGCCGTCTTCGGCGCCACATCGCTGTACAGCTCGAAAACTATGCGGCCCACGGCCAGGCCGCCCAGCGATATGTCGAAGAAGCATCGCGATCGCGTTGCGCTCGCGTCGCGCTTGTTTACAGTCATTATTTTATCGCCGCAATTCGCGCCTAAATGCAAATTTATTTCTTAATATTTTTTCACCGTTTTCGCGTTGCACAATGTCGGCGATGCCAACTCGATTCAAAACTAGGGATGTATAGGGAACAGTGTTGTCAAATGCAAATTTGGCTTTCCCCCTAAAAAATCTCAAAAAGTTTACATTTATATTTCGAAAATCAAAATATCCCCCTAAATTCATAAAATCAATTTTATTGAATTTATGGAATATTATCACTATGACCCTGTGGAAAATTTGACATTAAGAAAACAATCGAAAAAATAATTAACTTGTCTTTGGTTTATCTAGACACCAGTCAGCTAAGTTTTTGTTTCAATTTCACAATTTGTACTGTATTGTTTTTATAATAATTCAAAATGCCCTTAAGCTTTCCGTCAACAATTTCTTCCCCTTAGAACCTCACCTTTTTTCTCAATTTGCCATTAGCCATTCAGCCTCTATGAGACATCTTGTAGTGAAATTTTGGAAAATGCAAGTTTCGCCGATCTGGAATGTTTTAAACAATTTTAAGAATTTGCAATTACATAACAAAGCAGATATCTTTAGTATGAAATAATCTTAAATGCTTAAAATATTTAAATTTGTATTGTATTTTATTATCCATATATCCATATGCAAAGAATTATTTCATGAACTCAATATTGCATAATTTTCGAACCAAAATCAAAATATAAAGTTAAATTTTTGGATTAAATGTTTAGAGAAATGATGCATCCCAAATATGTATTGTAATACCCACTTTAATATATTTTCTTTTTCTATGAGAAATATAACTAGCTATAAAATAGCCAAACGATCACCACTGGCAAGACGTGTTCTTTTTTGGAAAGAACAATAGTAAAAGCAAATAGTTTATCAGAGAAAAACAAACGAAGCGACGGAATTCCAGCGAAGCGACGACTGTCGCGATAAAAGCCCGACAATCGCAGTGCAGCAGAAGCGACAACAGCGCAATCTCGACCTCAGCTGACCGGAAAGCTAGTTCGGCGACGTGGAAAATCACCAGAAAAGAAAACAGTAGGCATCGCCAGGGGCAGCTCGAAAATGTGTGGAATCTTCGCATACCTCAACTACCTGACGCCCAAGTCGCGGCAGGAGGTGCTCGATCTCCTGCTGCAGGGACTCAAGCGGCTGGAGTACCGTGGCTACGACTCCACGGGCATCGCCATCGACGACCCCAATCCCACCGAGGGCAACGCCATCGTCCTGGTCAAGCGGACGGGGAAGGTGAAGGTCCTGGAGGATGCCATAGCGGAGGTGTGTCGCGGCGAGGACTACGCCCGGCCCATCGATACCCACATTGGCATTGCCCACACGCGCTGGGCCACCCACGGAGTGCCCTCGGAGGTTAACTCGCATCCGCAGAGATCCGATCTGGAGAACAGCTTCGTGGTCGTGCACAACGGGATCATTACGAACTACAAAGATGTCAAAACGCTGCTGGAGAAGCGCGGCCACGTCTTCGAGTCCGACACTGACACGGAAGTGATTGCCAAGCTGGTGCATCACCTGTGGCAGAAGCACCCGGGCTACACCTTTGGCGAGCTGGTGGAGCAGGCCATCCAACAGCTGGAGGGCGCCTTTGCCATTGCCTTCAAGTCGCGCCACTTCCCCGGCGAGTGCGTGGCCTCCCGACGCGGCTCACCGCTGCTGGTGGGCATCAAGGCCAAGACTAAGCTGGCCACGGACCACATACCCATCCTGTATGCCAAGGCCCATCGGCCCCATGGCCAGCCGCAGCAGCAGGCCTACCAGGTTCTGCCTCCCGGCGATTGTAGTGCCGAATTCCAGCCGCTGGAGCGCAAGGAGGTCGAGTACTTCTTCGCCTCCGACGCCTCGGCGGTCATTGAGCACACCAACAGGGTCATCTACCTGGAGGACGATGACGTGGCTGCTGTCAAGCGGGATGGCACCCTCAGCATCCATCGGCTGAACAAGTCCTCCGACGATCCCCACGCCAGGGAGATCATCACCCTCAAGATGGAGATTCAGCAGATCATGAAGGGCAACTACGACTACTTCATGCTGAAGGAGATCTTCGAGCAGCCGGAGTCGGTGGTAAACACCATGCGTGGGCGGATGAGGTTCGACGCGCAGAGCGTTGTCCTCGGCGGCATCAAGGAGTACATCCCGGAGATCAAGCGCTGCAGGCGTCTGATGCTCATTGCCTGCGGCACCTCCTACCACAGTGCGGTGGCCACCAGGCAACTGCTCGAGGAACTCACCGAACTACCCGTTATGGTCGAGCTGGCCTCGGACTTCCTAGACCGCAACACGCCCATCTTCAGGGACGACGTGTGCTTCTTCATCTCTCAGTCCGGCGAAACGGCGGACACCCTGATGGCTCTAAGGTATTGCAAGCAAAGGGGAGCCCTCATCGTGGGCATTACCAACACGGTGGGCAGCAGCATCTGCCGGGAGTCGCACTGCGGCGTGCACATCAACGCTGGACCCGAGATCGGTGTGGCCTCCACCAAGGCCTACACTTCGCAGTTCATATCGCTGGTGATGTTCGCCCTGGTCATGTCGGAGGACCGCCTGTCCCTGCAGCAGCGGCGGCTGGAGATCATCAATGGATTGTCCCAGCTGGACGAACACATCAGGACTGTGCTGAAGCTAAACTCGCAGGTCCAGGAACTGGCCAAGGAGCTGTACCAGCACAAATCGCTGCTGATCATGGGCAGGGGCTTCAACTTTGCCACCTGTCTGGAGGGAGCGCTGGTAAGGGATAGTCACTCGGTCTTCTCCATAAAGTACACATCGTCTAGAGCGGGAAATGAGTCATGCTCCTCATGTACTTATCATACTTATCTGCGCAGTTGTTTAATCAGAAGTCATCTTGGAGAAAGTCCACGTACACAAAGGTTTTTTCCAAAGATTAAACAACAATTTTGAATGCCTACTTGAAATTATATTTACCTATTAAACTCATTTAGGAGAATTTAAAGTCTAGATTAAAGTCTTGGGACTTGTATCACCAGTATTCGAAAAGCCTACTGGGAAAATAGCTCTTGTAAACAAATCAATTAAGTTGCTTTGGCTTTGTATTTAAAATCAGATATAATTTCATTAGAAAAAATAACCATTTCCGCATTAGTTTGTAGGAATCCCAAGATGCTATGCCCGCAAAAACTTTGATTTTTTCCAAGAAACTCAAAGGTGATAAGAAACCGAAACTCTGTGATAAGAAAAATATATATATGTTCTTATATACCATCAAAGCTAATCGCAAAACAATTCGTCTCGCAATTACAGAAAGTCAAGGAACTGACCTATATGCACAGCGAGGGAATACTGGCCGGCGAACTTAAACACGGACCCCTGGCCCTCGTGGACGACGAGATGCCTGTGCTGATGATCGTGCTGCGAGATCCTGTCTACACCAAATGCATGAACGCCCTGCAGCAGGTGACGTCGCGTAAGGGAAGACCTATCCTGATCTGCGAGGAAGGGGACACCGAGACGATGTCCTTCTCCACCCGCTCGCTCCAGATCCCCAGGACCGTGGACTGCCTGCAGGGCGTGCTCACCGTCATCCCGCTGCAGCTGCTGTCGTACCACATAGCCGTGCTCCGAGGCTGCGACGTGGACTGCCCCAGGAATCTGGCCAAGTCCGTGACCGTGGAGTAGGCTTCCGACTCCCCGGGGATTGTCCGCACCAAGAATTCCATTATAGTATCTGCCGTAGAAAACCTTTAGGAATTAAGTCGAAATCTTTTGGTATTTGCACGGGTGTAAAAGCGACCTTACTCCATTTTATTCTCTGTGCCCAATCCGGCCCAAGTCGGATCTCTTAACCCTGCATTTTGTAGCCTTACTGACCCATTTGTGTTGTCGAAAAATTACTATTTGTGAATGTGCAATTGAAATATAAATATTTCCCAAACTTTTCTTAAAATAAATGAGTTTTTTGATATAATAATAAAATAGTATTTAGAAAATGGTTTTAGGAAATTATTTAGGCAGATGTTACTGCTTTTGAAATGGGAAAAATGATTAATTTAGCCTGCTAAATATATTCATTTAAGTCATTGCATTCTTTATATTAAAATAATCCAAAAAGTATTATTTCTTGAACAAAATTCGCGGCTATCAAAAATTTAAATAAGTGGAAAACTTCATCCATGAAAATATTCTAAATCTGCTTTATTTATATTTTACTTTTACCATATTTTGAGTGATGTTTCAATTGATTTTGTTGGTTTAAATGTTTAAAATCTATCTCTATCGGCACACTTGTCAATTATCAGGTTCCAACCAACTGCATAGCTCAAAAGGTTTTCGAGGTATTTTAGCTTAAATATTCTACAAATTACGATTTGGGGTAAATTAGACATGCTGTTACTTCAAGAAAGATTTTTTTTTTCAACACAGCTGAGTACCATCCGAAAGTAGTTTAAAAAATGTATGAATTTCTTTCTTTAAATTATATCTATTTTCTCATATATTTTCGAGTGCCGCGCACTTGAAAATTTGTATTGATAAAAAAATTGTTTGCGACGCCCTGAAAGCGCGCTACCACCCTGACCTTTTTCTATTCGACCGTAGAGTAGAGGCAAAAACATCGATGTTTTTTTCACAAAGTTTCGATTCAAAAATAAAAAGGAAAAGAAGAATTTCAACTTTTGATACTTTTTGTAATAAAAAATATTTCCATATTAAATACATTTTTAAGAACTTGCACGACTTCTTCTTTTTATTAAAGAAATTATCGATGTTTTCATCGATGTTTTTGCACCTCTAAAATCAGCTGTTCGCCGTTTGCGACGCCCTGGAAGCGCACAACAACCCTGTTCTTTTTCTTTTCGACCGTAGAACCACATGTCTGGTAACCGTGATTTTGATTTTCTTTTCGGCGGTATAATGCACCAGTTAATTGACTAATTGCGATTAATTGACAAGATCCACGTGCACGGCGACGACGGCAATTGACAGATTATCGCGACTGACGACGAATTGTGTGTGAATCGCATTTCGGGCGAAAATAATATCGTAACGTTCTCCCCCGACCAGCGCGTGAGTGAGTGCGAGCGAGACGCAGCGGCAACGGCAGCAAGAGCGAGTGAGAGAGCGAGCAAGAGTGCGAAGTGTGTGTGCGCGAGGAAACCCGCAAAAGTAAAGCAACAATAACAACACACGCACGCACACACACAAACGCGAGCGTGGAGCAGCCCAAAGTGCGTAGTGTGTAAAAGCAAAAAGCATATAGAAAAGTGAGCGTATGAAAACACAGAGCGGAATTTGTGTATCAAAAATCTGATTGGCGATTTGGTTTCAATTTTCTGATTTCTGGTGCGTATTTAGCAGTTAAGAATTGGTGTTGTGTGTCTGTGTGTGTGACCGCGTGCATCTTTTTGAAATTCGAGTTGCAGGCCAAATCAGCTGTTTGTAAGTCAAAACCAGGGCGGCACTAGCAACAATGCAGGTCGTGCACAAATTGCATAATACTTGTCGAGGACCAAGAACAACGATTTATTGTTTACATGACAAGCAGCAACAACAACGTTGGCCGAGAGAGGCATTTGTTGTTTATATTGCCATTGCCTTTGACTCTTGCGGCTTTAATTAGCTCTCACGTAAGCCCAACGTAAGGCCACGTAAGGCTTAACGTAGCAAGTGGGCAGACCCAAAGTGTGCCTAGCCCTGGTCAACTAGCGTTGTGTTGCTTTGTGGAACTGCTTCTTCTCCGCCTCTTCCTCTTCCTCCTGTGTGGGGCAAAAATACGAGTGGTCAGGCCCTAACCTCACTTCTTCTTCTTGTGTGTGGCTGCTGCATAATAATATAATACCTCGCTTCTATCTCGATTCGATTGGTCGTGCCCCGTAACGGACTCCTCCGTTCCGTCCGTTCTTCCATCTAATATATATAACTTGCGATTTCGCCAGAAAATCCAATTCGCCGAGCCATCAGCGTGTCAGTGGCTGTGGAAAATCGAGGAAAAGGCCGCTGCCGAGGGAGAGGCTCTTTTCGAACCTAAAGCAATGGCCAGTTCTTAAAAAATCACCGCACTTCTCGGCAGGCTTTCATTGAGTAAAAAGTTTGCCAGTTCAAAGTGCAGTGTACGTGTGTGCGTGTATGTGTATGGGAGTGCGTTCGTTCTGCCGTAATAGGTTGCATTAAGATGCAATGATTAAATAAATATTGAAGCTTGACAAAGTCTAGATTACACGCAATAATATAGTTTACCAACAAAATTGCGAGTTCGCACAGTCATATTTAGAAACAAACCAATACAGTCAGGCTTGCTTAAGCCGAAACTTGCATACTCTAAAAGAAAATTCAGTGAAAAATACAGTCAAGATTGCTTAAGTACATATTTTATAGGCGTTTCCTTGCTGTTAAGCTTTCCTTTTACAGCATTTTAGCAGACTTAAAGGTTTTTTTTTTTATTGATTCTGGTTTGTATTTTTATAAATTACGAGTTATTAAGTTTCACGCATACGTAATACACAGTCAGAAATATATTCTTACGTTGAAAATATTAGATAACATATATAACTAATATACTTATTATTATTAAATCACAGCAGCATAAAAATCGTTTAATGAATGAAAACACAATAATATTAAATTAAAACTGTAACTTTCTTAAAAACAGACATTTATTTTAATGCTTCCTAATTACGGTTTAGGCAAATTACTTTTTTTCTTACACTCTGAGCAAAATACAAGATACAATCAATCGACTGACTTCATTTCTCTTTTTCAGTTTGAAAGCCGTTCGATCGCCCATCGATTATACGTGCATCCCGTTGACAAGGCCCGGAAGCAGGCAAGAGTTTCCCCGACCCCAAACAACGAGGATCAGCCGCTGAAGAAAGCCGGAGCAGGAGCAGCACATCTGCTGCCTACTCTGGAGAAGCACCCGACACCAAGACAGCAGCAGCCACTGAGCTACAGAGGAGCATGTCCAGCAAGGAGGAGACGCCCTCTACGGGTGGAGCTGCAGCAGCAGCTCCTGTGGTCGCCGCCTCCGGCAGTGCCACCACCTCGTACGCCAATGTGGTGCAGAATCTGGACACCAAGAAGGCCGCCAATACGACCAGCACCACCGTCACCGCCTCGACCTCTGCTTCTGCCTCCGTGGATAACAAAGAAAACCAGCCAAATCTAAAGAGCTTTAAGTCGTGGAGCGAGGAGACCGCAGCCGCCGAGGCAGCCGGTGAATCCATCGCCAGCAGCGTCAGCTTGGCCCTTGCAGGTGAAAAGCGTGCCGCCGCGTCTGGTGGAGATAACACCGCTGAGAACTCTTCGGAACTGGATGATAACAACGACTTTGTCCCGGTACTATCCCACCATCGACGCGATCGCAAAAAGGCGCGCAAGGAAAAGCCACGCGATCAGCCGCAGACCGGAGGCCGTGGCGATGGTCAGAAATCGTACCAGGCTGGCAGACGTGCCCCTGGATCCTCGGACCCCGATCGCAAGCAGACAGTCAGGCCCCGTGCTTCCCGCGGTGGAAGTCCCCGTAAACTGGGAGCTGGATCGGCGGCCGGTGGAGCTGCTACAGCTGGAGCTGGAACTGCAGCTGCCGGAGGCGGCCCGAGAGTACACAAGGATCGCAAGGACACTTCGCCGAGTGCCAGCATCGAGGGAGCAGGAAGCAGCGGCACTGAGACGAAGTCGGGTGATGGAGATCAGCAAGCGGGTGGTGAAAAAGGAGCTGCTGGAGCAGCTCCGCAACCCAAACGATTCATCGCCGCACCACCACCCAAGGTCAACGCCTGGAAGGTAAGTGATTATGTCACACTTTATTGATTATACACAAAAACTCTTGAGTGGCTTCAGAAAGTGTTTGTTTAGGTTTGGCAAGTGCTTTAAAGATTCTTTGGGAAGTATTATTCGATTGTTAATTGAAAAAAACGTGGTGAAATGAAGAAATATTTAGGAAAATACAGATGCACAAGAAATTCCTTTACTTTAGTTAAACCTTTAAAATTTTTAATCTTTCCAGCTAACCAAAGTTCTGAGTTGAAAATATATAAACAAAAAATGTTCTAGAAAGGAACGACTTTTGCATCTGCAAAGCTAAAATATGCAAATAAGAAAATTATACATGCAATTCTTGAGAAGACAATAAATATAGACTATATTCAACAGATTTATTAGCATATACCAGAAACCACAGCTCAAAAGTCTTTAAAGATCTTCAACTCTCAGAACTGATTCGGAATAAAGTAAAATTTTAAGAATAGCCCTTGAAAGTGATAAGAGTAATGCTCTTTTGATTATTTCTTAGTATTACTTTGCATTATTTAAATAATTTATATTCCGAATTGGCACTTCTATGTAGGCTCTTACAAGCTACCACAAATATAAGCCCAGTATTGGTTTAGATTTTAAATAACAATTTAATCCATATCTTAAATAATGATTTAACAATCTCAAAGTGATGTTTGAAACTGTGTCATATACTTCATTTGTCCTGCCTAGTTAGGCAGTTTTCACTGTAAGCGATCCCCCAAAAGTGAAGTGCACGTTTTTTGTAGTTGCTACTTTTTGGTTTCTCTTTTCCTTTCCATTCTGTTGTTGATTGTCAAATTGCGTCTTAAAAATGATGGAAAAACATGTCCATATACGACCACCGCATTTTGGTGTGCGTGTGCGTCGCCCAACCATGTGTGTGCTCGGTGTGTTTGGTGTGCGTTTGCATGTTGTGTTTCTGTTGGTAAACAAATGTGCGTAGAATGACGGAGGAGACGTTGACGAAGAGTGGGAGCAAAGCGGGTCGGCTGATAAACACGAATGCAAGGCAAAAAAAAAACAAACACGAGGAGTCGTATGGAAACACGTTTTCCGCTTTGTTGTGGTTTTTCTTGCTGTTATCGTTATGCTATATTACCGCTGACGATTACAAAATTGTGTCTAGTATCTAGTATCTCACAGATACACGGCTGCAGGCATAATTGCATAATATTCGCCAGAAGCTAAAACAAAAGCCCAAACAGAAGCGATAGCAGAGCGACAAAACAAAGCGAAAGAAGAGAATCAAGCGAAATAAACAGTATATTTCATTTATTTTTAACTACAGTTTACGCTCGATACAGTAGACCATGAAAGCCGTGCAGGATTTCGAGCACTTCTTTCAGCATATTTTGGTATTTTTTTTTAAAGAGTAGCTTTTAAGTATTTTGGATATATGCTGTTTTCTCGTTTATCTATTTATATTAATTAGGGTAAAAGGCCTTATTAATTTAATTTATGCTTGTTGTAACCTTAGGCAGAAAGCACTGTAGTTGTATGTATACATTTTGGTCTGTTTTTTATTATGCAATGCCAGCGATAATTTACCGGTGTTTTTTTGGCTTTATTTACCTAGTATTTTGTTTTAATATACTTATACATAAATCCATAAAAAAGAGAATTAAATACATTTTTATGGTTAAGAAAAGTTTTATCGGTTATCTCCGCAATATTAGTTAATGCTAAAAGTTTAGGGTTTAATTTTTATATAAACAAACCTATGGGTCATTTAACCCCCGTGTCATTTTTTGTTTGTGCAAATATTTATTCTATATCCATACAACGGCACATCTGTTCTTCGGTGTCGCAACAAACGAGAGAAAAAGTCAAATATTTCTCAACTAAAAATAAATGTCAAGGTCAGCCGCTTGTCGCCGCCTATCTATCCAACGAGCTTTCCCACCTTCCCACCCGGCGAACATGGCGAAAGCGTCCAAAAGAGAGAGCGAAATCAACAGAGGACGCAAAGCAAACGGTGCAAGAAACACACACACTATAAAAAGGTGTGGCTAATTTCCTTTTGCGGAAAAAGTTAAAAGTTTACACATTAGGGCTTGTCGTCAAGCGGGAGTTTTAAATTCGACTTGCTTTTGTGCTACTTTAAATGGTGGAAAGATCTCGCTTACTTTTGACATTATTTGCATATGCAAATCGGACTAATTAGGCAGCAAAGAAGACCTGAATTCTATATAATTTTTATTTCTTTTTTTAAGTTTTAGTCAAACGGCCGACAATCTCTTTTATATTGTTTTATAAACAAAGCCTCGATGATATTTAAACAGTAACTTTATATGTTTAATAATATTTATCGTTATTCTAATCTCGATTTACCATGTTTGTTTTTTCAAGAAAATTATCAGCTATCAGTCTTACAAGAATTTATAAAAATAATATATTTATTTAATATAAATAACAATAATATTTATTAAATATTAATAACAATAATGTACTTAGATTCATCGATTCTTTAAATCCTACTACATTTTTAAAAGGAAATCAAGGAGAGGGCTCGTTTTCGTTTAAGGGAAATATTTTATACATTTTATACTTGGTTTTTTTTAATTAAAGGATAATGCTAAGGGGGTTGCTCGCCCATATTACACCTTATCCTTAAATCGTGTAAACTTTTTGGATGCACTCCATGATTATTGATAAACGATGTGCACTGTATTTTTATAATTTTCTGTAATTATAATAATTTCTAGCATGTGCACCCTAATGTGAATGGTTAATTAGGGGGTTAAAGCTTCCAGTCTTGTTTAAGCCCTCTGGCCACCAAGCCTACGTTGCAGTCGACGTTAGCGTCAGCTGAAGCAGCAGCGGGTGCAGGGCGATTCAAATTTGAAATTTATTTTTCCACGCCAGTAGCCGTCGACGTGTGCCGTTGAAGAGTTCGCGGATGGGAAAACACAACACCTTGCACTAGGCCCATATTTCAGCAATACCACTGTGCTTCCAGTTCCTCCATTATCACCCCTATTAGCAAGTGTTCCGGTGATCGTAAAGATTAAGCCAAAATAAAAAAAAACGGCTGGAACGGCACGTGTTGTCCGACTCCAACTCAAAATTAAACTCACCACGTGGTGAATTCCGTATATGCCGTGTTGCGAGGCGATTGTTAGTCCAAGATAAATATCGAAATTAGAATAATACACTGAAACGGCTGAAAGGCGTGCGCAGCCGACGTGGAACTTAAAACTCGTCATACTTGTTGATATAGCGGCGTGTGTATATCGCCCTTGTTTCCTTTTCTCTCTCTCTCTCTCTTCCGTTTCATGTGTGTGTTAACTCGCGTTCCGTTGGTTCATAACGTTACGTTGTCTTACGTAGCGTAAGGCTGATTTGCAAAGAGAGTGATAAGAATTGCTACCCTCTTTTTTGTGCTCTCTCTCTACGTCTCTTCTTTCTCATTCGGCTCTAGCGGCACAAAGGAAAACAATAACAAACATGAAAACGAAAGTAAATATGCAATCATCTTAACAACTTAATTAAAGTTTATGTGTACAAAGAGAACTTATGACGCTTAATTCAATAGTGGAATGTGTGTCGCATTGAAGAGTACAGTAGACATTGGCTAAGGGGAAATCAATCATGGATTTTAAGCAAAATAACTTATTTGTATTAATTTGGATTTGATTTGAACAAAGTATGTCAATAAAGTTATATTTTAAACTAGATATATTACATATACAGAAAAAACACACAATCAATATATTATAAATAATTTATTATTAACATAGAAAAACAAGCACGAATATGGACAATTTTTGTGTTTTTATTTACCATCAGCACAGATTTCGAGCAATACTACTCGCAGATTTTTGTAATTCAGCTCGCAGCTATATTCTCTAGCCTCTCTCTGATCTCCGATATTTGCATTATTTATGTTATTGTTGACCCAAAAGCCAAACACATTCACTGTGAGTGCACATTCTATTTTTAGGCACTCAACTGCAACATAAGATTAATAATAATAACATTAATTTGTCTTAATTACGTTGACGTTTCTTTGCCTTGTGCTTTTGTTTTCCTATCTGTCTTTGGGGCTATCACGTTGCAGCAATATTCATATTTCAAGCTGAACCGACTTCCCTTTGTAAGCTTATTTCAAATTTGAGTATCAGATTCGGGCTTAGTTAGTATTTTTCCATTCACATTGTTTTCGGAAAATCCCAGGGTATGATTACACTTGTGGGTCTACGTATTGTATTTATTTTTCCAATATTTTCCTTGTTGCTCTGTGCTTTTGTTGTTAATGATATCAAGGGGGGCCTCTGTTCGGCAGATTGCATATGAGGCGTATATAATTTGCATTTAGTATCAGATTTTTCAACGTTCTTTCTTTTGCCAGCGAAGCACTTATGACTTCCTATTTCTTTGTGCTTGGGCTCTTGGTAGATTTTACTTAAAGCATTTTTCCTTTGTCGCCAAGGGGAAGATTTCAAAAGTACTTGACTTGACTCCTTATCAATTTAAAAATTGTATAATAACTAAAAGGTATCTGTATCTTTTGGATCTAATAAAATTTGAGTTTAAAAAGAAAATTAAATCTTTTTACAATAGTAACAAAGGTAGTAACACCATTTTCCTGTTTCTCCAACTTTTATTTGCATGTGTAATGCTATTTTAATGACTCATACCTAATATTATCGCTTAAAAAATCTGAAAGCGGGATCATGTCATTAATTTTCTAGCTCGATAACCCTAACCCTTTTAGAATGACATTACTACATAGCTGAAGTGCAAGAATTACAGATGCAATCAAATATCTCTCAAGTCTTACGATTAAATAAAGTACTTTAAGACTTGTTAGATAACTTCGTTTGTTAATTACAACATTTAAAGCCGTCGATAATTTTTCGTAATAGATAAGTTATTACGTTTTTTAAAAGGTTTTTTTTTTTGTGATTAGAAGTCATTGTTGGCGCATTTAAGTTACTTTTCTCTAAAATTGCACTTTACCATTTCAGTAAAAAAGCGCTACCTCAGTTTCCCTATCTGCTGTTTACTTGATGATATTTAAAGTAATTATTTGCTGTAAAAAAGTGACCCAACTAATTATTTGCACCACAAATGTAAAGCTTTGGCAAGTGATCATTAGGCAAAAAAATACATGAAGGACACAGAGCAAACTGTTTTCGGTTCACTTTTATATAAACAACCATTCAGTGATTTCAACTGCTGATAGGAATAATCTACTAGACTTACACAACGTGTATAGCGCTACTGATAGGTGACAAAAGGGTCTGATTATAAAACCACGCGGTGATAGAGACTACCTCAAATATTAGTGAGCTATAATTATTTATAATATACTTTTGTGAAAACCCCGCAGAAATGCAGCTGTTTTGCTTTCACAAATAAATGCTAAGTTTGGAATGTATTTCATATTCTTGAACATATTTGCTTTGGGCTTATTTACACCTCTCCGGGGGCCCGATAAGAGTTATGTTCCTAAGCCTGCTACGCATTAAATAAAGTTGCTCGACTCGCTCCAACGTAAACAACAATTCGCACACACACCCACACTCTTAATAAAAGTATCTGTGTTTGTGCGTTGAGGTTCGCTGGAGTTCGTCGTCACGGATCCGAATAACCTGACTATACTCTGGGACTGCCCTCTCCTGCACCTCTCTGAGCAATTGCCTGTTGGGTCTAATCGTTCAATTTAATCACGAATAAAACTATAAATAGAAAAAAAGTAAAATGAAAAATAGTCATAAACTTGTTTGCGTTCGAAGCTGGACGACCTTTTTCTACCCATTAATCTCTGGTCTAGAGGGTAGATAATTTTTTTTTTCAGACTTATTATTGTTCTTTTAATATTTTGGGGTGCACTCTAGGTAGGAAGACTAAAGCACATTTTGAGATACGATTTCTAAAGCTATAGCAATTTCGAAATTTATAAATACCCAATGTTATCAATTGTTTAATACCAAATATCTCTAAGTTTTGCAAGTTAATTGCAGCATTCTGTATCACTAATTGTATTATTATACTTATTATTATTCATGTAAGCTGCGCTGATTGTGGGTACTTGTTTATATAGAAACATATATATTTAATTTTTCCTCGGGTCTCTATCTTTTACTCAATTGGCGGAGCACGTTTTCTGGTTTTATTTTGGATTTTTTTACAATATTTTTACATAACGTCTTTTTTGCGGCCGGCATTACAGACCGGTTTTTTTTTTCATTCTGCTCGTATTTTTCAATTTGCTAAAACGCAGAAAGACCTGACCAGACTGTCTCGCAACCTCAAAAGGGGGTAATGCAGCCGCAGCCCCTCCTTTGGCGTTACCTTTGCCCCAACCCCTCCTGCACTTCTAGCCCCAAACTGATTACGAGCGACTGTTGACTTAGAGAATGCCACAGAATGTGGGTCTTTTTGCACGTTTGCGTTCAGCCAGCCGGCTCTCGGTCATTGTTTGCCTTTATTTTTACTTCTCTTTGTCGTATTTTTGTACGATTTCACTTGCTGCTATCGTGCTAGTGCCGTCCGATTCTAATGCCATTTAAAATAGTAATTTTGCATTGCCAGCGCCTCAGTTGTCTATCAGCGATCGCTTGATGTGGTGCACTTTTTTGCGAGATCTCAGAGATACTCTGTATTTGTGAAATAGTGTTTTAAACAACTTTATTTGAATATAATTAAACTGAAACAACGGGCAAGTTCAATTTTGTATATCTTTCCTTTAGTGCTTAATTAAATAGAGGTATCATATCAATGTTTATGGTTCCTAGGAGATCCTTATGAATCACTTTTTACTATCAATGACCTTGAACTATCCATCAAATTGATTGCTTCTAATCTTTTGTGCAGAGAACCTCACCTATGTAGGTATTATATAGCTTTAAAATTATAATGACAAACACTCAAGTACGTCAGCGATTTATGTGGGGTTCAAAATGTCCAAAGTGATAAGAAACATGCCCGTATAAATATAGAATTTGAAACATGTGCTCACACGTTTAGCGAATGTTTAAGGGAGAGTATTTCTCATAAGTTTGGTCGTGGAAAATTACAAAAACGCATACAACCAAGTGACTCGATGAAAATGTAATTGATTGTCCTTGCAGTGGAGTCAAGGTCGTTTTACTCATTTTCTATACAAAACTCTGAAATTACTTAATGATTGCAAATTGTTGATCATGATCACGAATTTATCCCTGAGAGCATCGATGACTACGTGATCAACTGCATGGAAAGTGTTTTCCATATTTTCAGCACAAATGTGACACAAAAACCTACACACTTGTAAAAATTACTTTATTATGTGTATTTTATTGTTTAAATATTTACCCAAACTAAGGTGAGGAAGATAAGGCTCTAATTTGAACTTTATATTCAGGAAAACTTTATCATTTTCCCTTTGTTGTTTATAACGTGTCATATAGGATGGATGATATGATGTATCGGCTTTTGATAAGGCTTTAAGGTCAAAACTATATCCTACTATAAACATGACTGAGTAATAGTGTGAAAAAAAGAATAGAAGAACGATTTAGTAATGTTTACGAGTTCAAAATTAACCCCCTTATTGATTAATAATATTTATAATAAATGTAAATGTTTAAAAGATACATTTTTTTAATGTGTATCTTTTTCCTTGTACAACAATATTTTATTAAATAAATTAAGTCACTTTTCTGCATCTCTCTCGGATTGTGGTCTCTTTCTTCCTCCTCTCTCATTGTTTTGAAGTTTTCCACCCCGTCTTTGCGTTTCTCCACTTTTCCGCTCTCTTTGCGTGGCCTACGTGCCGAAAATCACATGTTTATTTTGTTTTGGGCTCCCTTTTTATGTTGGCATCTTACAGATACACCGCATGGTGCGAGCGGGATGGCCTATGTTTGTTGTGTTTATAATGTGTGGGGCTCTTGCTGTTTGGATTAACTGATTTGTTTTCGATATTCGATTCGTAATTGATATGCTAAGGTTGTGTCGGTGGGTGAACTTTCACAGCCGATCAAAACAACAATTAGAAAATGCGTACAAAAACAAACCGATAAATAAAACGCACGTACACACACTGAGCGAAAACCTGTATTCATTGCATACAGGGTGCCCTGCGCTGGCTCTCCCAGCCGGCATAAGTCTGCATATCTCTCTCACTCGTTTGCCCTCTCTCATTCGCTCTCACGCATCCGTGAACCGGCGCATCGGCTGTTTTCTGTTTTGTTTTTGTTTTGGATCTGGGGACACAGTGAAACATCTTAACACGAAATGTTTAACTTATCAAACAAAAATAGCTATACAAAGGCAAACTAACAATGGTTAATCATTGTCAGAGATATACACTAATGTACATTATTATCTAACAAATCTTGGTAAAATATATTAGTTCAAGTATTTACTTGTAATTACATTCAGGCTTTACTGTATGCTTTTTATATGTTGCGCTGTAAAACCAGTTGTTGTTGGTGCGCTTTATGAGCCTCTGCCTCCGCCTTTGCCTCTTTGTTTTCGTCTTCTTCGTTTTTGCTCACGTAGCCAACGCGTGGACAGCAATAAGCCCTGAGCGTGAACGAGATGGGCGACGAGTGAGTGGGACAGGGAGCAGATAAAGAGGCGGAGGCATATTCGGTTCCCAGTGGCGTAGCTATCGCACAGAATTCACCGAACACTTCGCGAGAACGGTCGCAGCAGTTTCCAGGCAATTGTTTAAATAAGTTTTTGCCTTAGCATCAATAAAAATTAATAGCGGCGGCAACAACAACTGTGCTAACTGTGCTAGTTATAGCAGAAAAGGAAAAGCGAAAATAGACAGCAAAAGTGTTATATGAAAAGCAAAACAAACAAACGATAAGAAAAAACCTGCAGTGCGGCAATTAAAAGTAAAAAGCAAAGAAACTACAAGTTCTTGTGAGAAATCGAGGTAATTTACCAGTGCCAAATAGGGGAAAATTAATACTATCTTCTAAACGAAGCTTTATAAGTATTAAATCATTTAAATCCGATATATGTATATAGTGTTAATTTAAATGCCTAACTTAGCTTTCAAATTCGTAATTGATTTTTAGTCAGTGATTAACCCGAGAAAAGTTCACTCTGACTCATGTGCGCGTTGAACTTAATCTGGGTTAGGGACACTCCCCTATACCATATATAACGCTATACTATTTGGGGTTATACTTGCGCATAGGAAGTAAGGAGTCATGTCGTCGAAGTTGCATTGATTTTTCTGTGAAAATTTCGTGCTCTCCCTACAAATTGAATTGAAGTCGTTACATTGTATTCTCAATTTTTGTAAAAATTGTTTGTTATGTTTTGTGTGCGCTCACAGATATCGGCCAAACAATCCGGCAGCCCCAAGGCAGGAACCTCTCCATTGGACAAACGTGTTTTGCAGCCCAAGGCACAGCAACAACAGCAATCCAAGCAGACTGCCAGCAGCAACAACAACGCACAGAATACAAGCGGCAACAAAAAGACACAACCACAACCTCAACAGGGAGCAGCAGCAACAACAAACACACAGACAACGACAGGAGCAGCAAGCACAGCAGCACCATCAGCAGCAACACCAAGCACATCGGCAGCAGCAGCAATTGAAACAGCAACAACCACTGGTAAGTGCCTGAGATGGAATATTTTTCCACTAAAGTGGGCAAAAATCCAAAGATTTATTTAATTTGAAAAAGAACAAGTCATAATTTTAAGAGAAAACCATTAGTTTTGGTATTTTTTGCTGTTAAAAATAGTTCAATTTTTCCATTTATTATATATTATACCTCAGATAGTATAGATCCAAATTTTATTTTGCTAACCCCCACGGAGTTGTTTTCGTGCCGGAGAGATGGGTTGCAAACCTGACCACCATGTGACTGTGCTCCCCGCACTTGCTCTGTTTCTCTCACGTGTCTCCTAGTTTTCCTTTGGGGTTTTCCCTGCTACTGCTCTCTCTGTTGATTGTGACCCCATGCTCCGAGAGAGACAAAGAGAGAGAGGATACATTTTTGGCGACGCATATGGCGTGGCATGGCCTGATTTCTTATTTTTAAAGCACTTCTTTGTTTTTGAATACTCACCCTTAAACCGCTTCTCATTTGCAGTTGATGCGACTCAGACAGATGCGCTAGCCAAAGTCGTGGTAAAGGACAAAAAGAAGGTCAACCAAAAGGTAAGAAAATTAACAATACTCGGAATATTTCCTAGACAACTTGTCCTTATATCGCTGTTATTAGTTAGGACTAGAAAAGTCCTTATGGATGCATCATTTAAAGTATGTCTAACTCGAATTTTGCTTGTTTTCACAGGCTAGCGACTTCAGCAACGTTGGTGACTGGCCCACGCTAATCGGTGGAATTTCTGGCAGTGGCAAAGCCCCCAGCAACGAACCCAAGCGCAACCCAACGAAAAAACAGCAGCCAGCCAAAGCAGCCGTAGCCAGCAGCAACACAAGCACTCCAAGTGAAGTTGCCACAGAGTCTAACGTAGCAGCACCCACCAACAGCAGCAGCACCAGCAGCAGCAATAGCAATAGCCAAGCAACAGCCACAGCCGCTCCTGTTGCCAGCACGAGTCATGATGCCAAAGCCCAGCGAGACGCTGACCCAGCAACCGATGCTGCTCCAGCAGCTGCTGGCTCCACTGCCGGGCCTTCCCTCACCAAGAAGCTACCCAAGCACAAGTGGCGTCCGCTGCCCATCGATCTTGCCAAGTCCAGTCGCCCTAAACCGATTGGCGGTCGGCCAAATCGGCGACTCAGCGATGATGGCACCGACCAGCGTCGTCCGCCGCGCGCCTACCACGAGCGCCAGTCAGCAGCAGGAGCAGATTCGCGGCAGCCAAACGCTGGCCGGCATCCGTACGTCCCACGCTCATCGACTGCTGCGTCCGAGCGCGTGGATTCCTGGCGTAGCAGCGGCAGCACCGCAGCCTTCGATGAGCAGCGCTCTGGAGCAGCGGGTGGTGCCGGGTCAGCAGCGGGAACAGCGGCAGCCGCTGGATCAGCAGCGCGCGGGCCGCGTCGCTTCCGGACGCCGTATCGGGGCGGGCGGCAAGGCCGGGGCGGATTCGCCCGACAGGGACCAGGTCGTCCGACTCATCGCATACCACGCCATCTGCTAGCTTCGGGCGAGTATGCCAACTATCTGCCGGCGGACGCCGCCGGCGCCGACTCCTCGCAGTCGTCGTATGTGCTCATGGGCACCCACTACTTTGGCAATGTGCCCGCCGCCTACATCGAATTGGACGCCAACAGCGTCAAGGAGGCCATCAAGAAGCAAGTGTAAGTAGTTCAAATTTGAATTTCATTTTCCTAATGCCTTTCGCTGGATTGCTATTATAAATGGTTGGATAACTACTACTCATCCATTCAAAACAGTTTCAACTAAAGAATTTTCATATAATTTAAGAGATATTTATATATTTAATATATAAAATTAACTTCATTTAATACCCTTGATACAAATTCAAAGCTCTGCAGCTTAAGGCATTTTATCAGTTGAACCCCAAACATTTATGTTGACCCCGCACCTTATTTTCCCCTTCGTAGTGAATACTATTTCAGCTCCGACAATCTTACCGGCGACTTCTTTTTGCGCCGCAAAATGGACCCCGAGGGCTATATCCCTGTGACCCTGATTGCCTCGTTCCACCGCGTTCTCGCCCTGACCACCGACGTGGCTTTGATCGTGAACGCCATCAAGGAATCGGATAAATTGGAGCTCTTTGAGGGCTACAAGGTGCGCACCAAGACGACACCGACTATTTGGCCCATCAGCGATGTGCTAGACGCTCAGGAAGGGGACACAAAGGCTCTACAACTGGAGAAGCAGCAGTCGGAGAAGCAGGAGGAGGATCAAGAGAAACTGGAGGAGCAGACTGAAGCTGGATCGTCGCCGCCGCCCATTCTCACATCGGCGATGGCAACGAAGCCGCTGAGCAGCATACCGCCGCCGCCGGTGCCGCGCAACTCGCAGAATCTGATGCCCAAGATACTGCAGGAGAAGCAGCAGCAACAGCCAAGATCCTCCTCGACCATTGCCGCTCTCAATTCGGCGAATGCGATTAGTGTTTTGACCCAACATGTGGAGGGTGGTGCCGCCGAGCTGGCTGGACACTTAAGTGGCCTGGCGGAAAGTGTGAAGCCCAAGTCCTCGTCGACACCGGATAAAAGGTCGGCTGCTGGCGGCGGCAAAGGAGCTGGGGCAGCAGTTGCTTTGGTGACGGAGCCGGAGGGCATGTGGAAAGAGGTAAAGAGACGCTCCAAAACAAATGCTATCAAAGAAAACGCTACTAAATCAGCCAACAACAACACGTCAACACCACAACAACAACAGCCACCGCTTTCACAAACGCTCAACAACAACAACAATAATAATGATAATGTCAAAACGAACAACACCTCGTCCACGTCCAAGTCCTCGTCCACGTCCACGTCCAACGCTACATCCAACGCCTCATCATCCGCCACTGTGTGTGTAACCACGAACAATGCTTCCTCAGCCACCAAAGCAACCACCAATGCCACAAAAACCACCAAAACCACCACCTCCACCGCCACCGCCACTTCCACAAACAACAACATAAAATCTGGCAATGCTGCTTACTCCAATACCCACTCCAAATCCTCATCCAAAACAGCTGCTCCGCCATCCGCTCAGTGCCATGCCGAAAAGGAAGAACTAGACTTCCAGTTTGACGAGGAGCTAATGGACCCCCTACCCCCTGGAACCGGACGTATCAACAACTTCACCGAGAACTTCTCCGACGACGACGAATCCGACTATGAGTTTGCCGACCGTGACATTAACAAGCTGCTGATTGTGGCCCAAGTGGGCAGGGCACCCAAGCACGAGGGCTACGATCGAACCGCTGACTTTACATCTCGAACCAAAATCACCCAGGATCTGGAGAACATCATCAACGATGGGCTGGTTAACTACGAGGAGGATCTGTGGACCACCACCAATGTGGAGCCCGATTACAAGACTGTCAAAGTGATTTCCCAGGCTGATTTTGAGAAACTGGCTGGTGGGCGTGTAAAATCGGCGGTGCCACAGCAATTGGCACCCCCTCCGCCGCCATTCGATGAGCACGATCTGGATGCCGATGAAACCCTTGTGGGTGACACTACCCTCAACTCTACACTGAACTCGACACTCAAGTCTCGACGTGCCCGCTTTTATGCTGCACCAAATTCGCATTCGATCGATCCCCGCACACCCAGAAAGAGGAAACTCCGTCACACCGCCAATCCGCCTGTGGAGGCCCACGTCGGTTGGTTGCTCGACACCGTGGAGCACCGACCACGCACAACCTCTATGGGATCCTCGGCGGGCACATCGCCCACTACCTCGTCATACGGATCCTTTGGCTCATCGGTGCCACAGTCGCTGCCCATATTCCAGCATCCTTCCCATGCGCTGCTCAAGGAGAACAACTTCACCCAGCAGGTCTACCACAAGTACCACTCCCGCTGCCTGAAGGAGCGCCGGCGCTTGGGCTTCGGACAGTCGCAGGAGATGAATACCTTGTACCGCTTCTGGTCATTCTTCCTGCGCGAGAACTTTAACAAGAGCATGTACAACGAGTTCCGTACACTGGCGCTGGAGGATGCCGGTAACGGGTTCCGCTATGGCCTGGAGTGCCTTTTCCGGTTCTTCTCGTACGGTCTGGAGAAGAAGTTCAGGCCGAATGTCTATCAGGACTTCCAGGACGAGACTGTCGCCGACTATGAGACAGGTAAGAATACATAAGATTTATAAATTTATAGATTTAAATTCATATTCATTTCTATTAGGACAACTGTACGGCCTCGAAAAGTTCTGGGCCTTCCTAAAGTACTACAAGAACGGCGAGAAGTTGGAGGTGCAGCCCAAGCTGGCGGAGTATTTGAAGAGCTTCAAGAATATCGAAGACTTCCGTGTGGTGGAGCCGGAGATCAATGAGATGTTGCAGGGAGTGGGCAGTCTGAATCCTGGTCGCCAACTCAACAGGCATCGCAGTGTGTCCGAGAGCGATGGCACGGCTGTGATTACGGCCGGCGGTCGTCGCCTCAACACCACCATCACCAACCGCAGCGACTATGTGGGAAGGCTGCTCCAGCAGCAGCAGCAGCAACAACAGCAACAGCAGCATCACCAGCAACACCAGCATCAGCAGGGATATGGCGGGTACAATCAGCAGAACCAGAACCGACGACGCACTGGCTCCTTCGGCAGCAGCACAGTGCGCATTCGCAGCGGTTCCCTGGGCAATAAGCCGCAGGTGGCGAATCGCAATCAGGGATCACAGCACGAGTTGCGACGCGGCGGCAGCAATACTGGCCTGGCGCCACACAAACGACAACAGCAGCAAAAGCCCAAGCCCGGCGCTGGCTCACAGACAAACACAGTCCGTGCCAGCACCTCAGCAGCTGCGACAACTGCAACCACATCATCAGCGGCAGCAGCAGCAGCCACATCTACAACAGCAGCGACAGCGGTCACTGTATCGGGCTCATCGTCGTCGCAGAAGTAATTACACGACAATGCAGAGAGACAGTTTTTTGATGATTAGGCTTAGGTTAAACTCTACGACTTAGTTTTCAGGGGGCACTCTTATTTGCATTGCTCTCCACCACACTCTTTTGTTTATTCATTCTTATTATTCTTATTCTTTTGTAGTATTCGAGTCAAGCGTAATGTGGGAACAGTCGTGTTAGCTTTTAGCATAATTAAGTGAAATTTTTGAAATTTGTTTATTGCAATTTGCTTAGCGCGTTGGTTTAGTAGTTACGATTTTCTGTTTGTTTCTTGCATACCCTCGACTAAAAACAACAGAAAACTATGAAAAAATGGTTGCTTACAAAATGCTCAATGTTTATTGTTAGCACACACCACTCACACACACAAAACACACACAACACACAGCGGGGTCTGTCTGCTTTGTACCAGTGCCAACCAGCCATGATCTTGAAAAGTTAACGAAACGAAAACGATTACCCTTATTTTTTGTTTTGTTTATTGATTATTTCCCTTGATTACAATTAAATTTTTTTTGTTTGTTTGCGAAACAAAAATAAAGGCAAAAGATTTTCCTACTTAGAGCAGCGTTGATAGTTGACGTAATGCCATGAACTGTTGTACTATATACGATTAAAGATAACCATAACGAATAACCCTATGCAAATACTACCTAACGAGAAATCTGAATATAAATCAAAACGAAATTGATACGCAACACAAAACCAAATGATCTTAATGCAAATACATTTTGTAAATTACAAAGATGCATATGTATATACGGAAAATATATAGCGCAATGGCACAGTGAGACCACACATGCATATATATAGATATATGATCACTAACTCTTATTGTTTATTTTTTGTCATCCGACCTAAGCGCAAACGTAAAATGTAAAATGTTGTAAGAGAGGCAACGAGAACTTGTAGTCCTTAACCCAATGGAGGCATGCGGGGCTCAAGTGCCAGCGAATTTTAGTTATTTAAGCATTTACCACAATCAAGCGCAGCCGCAAACGGATTAGGAATAGGAATAGCTTACCCTTGCTCTAGCCCTTGCCCTTGCACTGCCCGCTCCCCCCGCCCAGTCTATATCGAAACACACAGAACTTCGTACCCCGCCAAGCATTTAGAAGCATGTCAAAAACCATTTAGTTTTTACCCTTAGTTTTTGCACTTGTTACTTTTTAATTCGAGAAAACTACGATTACAACAAACGAAAAAAAACAAACAAAATCCATAAAAAATATAACAAAAAAAATTTTAAAATCAAACAAAATATTGTCAAGTCCAAAAAAAGTTTAAAACTTTATAAAAAAAAAACGAGGCAAATCATGCAAGCGAAGAAAAAAAACACAAGAGATAATGAAATTTGTTTCGCATAGTGAATAAATATAAATTTAAAACATATGTGAGAAATCAAATGTAAGCTTAATACGGATAATAACTATATATATCTGAATATATATATCTACGCGTATATAGAGAGACACAGCATCTGACTTTGATAACTAAACTAAATAAGAGGCGAACGGTGAAGTAGTCCGATGCAGTAGCAAACTCTCGCAGGAAGGTCCTTCAGCTCCTCAGCTCATCTAGCCTACACCACACACACACAAAAACACGAAAAGTGCAAAAAACGTTTCATTAAATATTATTTCCTAATCATTAGATATTTGTAAATGTATATATTTCCCCGCTACCTATCTTTTTAAACTGTCGCCTTATCAATTTTACCCACACACAGCACAACACATTGGCCAGACGCTTCTGTATGAGCTTAACGATCCTATCAATATTATACATTTTAAATATAATGAAAATCACAGAAAGAGAGAGAGGTCAGGTCCAAGGACAATTCATTCGGCTGTTGCGTAATTATACATAGTTCTGCCACAACTATTTTGTTTTTCACATGAAGTGTTGACCTTAGTTTATACACAAACACCCACTTGATCACAGACTTTGTATGTGTGACTTTAAGTTTGCAACCTTTTATATGAATAATTTACGTTTAAACCTACGAATACGTTAGACACACACACAGAAAGAATACCTACGAAATGAACATAATGGAAACTCTATTTAAAGTAATTTTGTAAGCCACTTAAATATGGAAAATGCGAGAGGAAAAAAGAAACCACAAAAAAAAAAAAAACAAAACGAAAGAAATGATTATTGTGAAAAACGTGATAGTTTAAACCATAAAGAGTAATATTTACTACTATTATTATATTAATAATTAATTATACTATGCATATATGGATATGTACATGTATGTAAAACAGAAAACCACAAAAATTTCTAAACTAACGTAAACAAAAAAAGTAAAAAATTTTTTTAAAATTACCAACACAAAAAAATGTTAAAAACAATGAGTAGAAAAACTAAAACAAAAAAATGAATAAAAAAAACTTGAAAAAAACCAAAATCAACTAGTCTTGTGCAATTTGAGAGAAAGGGAAATTTGAGGGAATTTTTCCCTAGGGGTATTTTATGTTTCCATCGTTTTCCAAAAGGTGGCGCCAGCAGCAGGCGAATTTCCTGTGTGCCCAAAACGGCTTTTATTACAAAAGTATACTTTATTTAAGGAGCTTAATTATTGGCAGTTAAGTAATAAATATTAAAAAGTAAATACATCTAGGAAAACTACAAAAAAATTAATAAGCGGTTTCTGTGATAAAAGTGGTTTAGTAGAGAAACAATGGGCGAATAACAAAAGCGTTACCGGTGCTCAATCGCTTGACCCTTTGAGTAATTAACCCTTTCAGGGGTATGTGTGCCATTTGTCATCCGGCAACAGAGTGCAAGGGGAACACTACAAACTTCTCAGGCAGCAGCAGCTTCGGGGCTGAGCCCCATCCCGGACACATGTTGTTGGCTTTGGAGAGCATTGGGTGTCACAGATTAACGCCTCACTTGAATTATGGCCAGGCCGCCCTGCCAGAGCACCACCAGAGGAAAACTACTCCACAAAATCCGGGGCGAGCGCATGGAAAAATCATGTATAAAACATAAGAGCAGCAGTACACACAGGTACACTCAGGAAAAACAGGAAATTTTATATTTATTTGAGGGGAAATAGGGAATGCTTTGAGGTCCTTGCTGAAATTCGATGATTAAGGAAAAGCTAAAGATAATCTGTCACTGTTACTAAAAATACAGAAAGAAATAATTTAATAATAATAATAATTATTGAAATGCTTATACAATGTAGAAATTCATTCATTAAATAATAAATAAAAAAAATACAATGTGCATCATATAATAACCTCAATATTTATTTAAGAACACAATTTTCTCATTTAAAATTGAAACCAGAGCCAGATTCCAAGTGTATCCAAAGGTATGGCTGGGTGGCTTTAAGTCGACAAAGGACAAGACGCAAAGGCACGCAAGGACCAGAAGCAGAGGCCGAGGACCTAGGACCTGGCACCTCGCCGACGATAGCCTGCAGAGGCGTTTAAAAATTGAAAACCAATTTTGTAGCGATTTAAAGCGGGGCGGCGCGGCAGTTGGAGAGGGCCAAAGTTAAGCCAGCTGGCGTGTGTATGAACGGGTGTGTGTGAGTGTGTGCCGGCTGGTGGTGCTACTTTTCGCACCTCAAGCGCAAGTCCTGACCCCGACAGAGCTTAGATTGTGTTACCAATATTTATGGCTCAATGGGGACAGCGGGGAAGACCAAGGGCTTTCGGCTGGCGTGACCGCGACCAGGTCTAATCACATGCGACCCCTTCGAGGGGGGAAGCAGGAGCAGGAGCAAGAGCAGGAGCAGGAACAGCGACATGGGGCCGGGATTGGGGCATTCATATCGAAGCTTAATTTAATGGGCGTTTAACGTGTGACTCGCCTTTGAACTTTGCCCGCACTTAGCTCACGCACATGCTTCCGGCGGGGAGTGGATCGGAGTCCCTGGAATGGGACACACACGTCAAAGCTGCAATTTATTGGCATTTCCTCTAATAATCAGCGACTGGTGGTGCTCCATTGGGCAGGAGCAAATTGCTTGCACGGTTTGACAAGACATTAATTGGGGTGCTTGAGCCGGGGAGTCCAAGCCAAGTTTATTTTCCAGGGTGCAATTGCAATGGTAACCCACTGGTAATTGCAATGGTGGAGTTGATAAAAAGCGTTCCTGAAGGTGAAGGAGAACTAGAGGTAGGAGTTCTCGTCACGATAGCAGAGCTTTATTTTTTCGAACTTTTCATTGGCTGTAGGTAAAAAACCACCAACATGCTTCTCAATCACTTCTTTACTACAATAATATATCCTGCTCCTGTCTATATTTCAGAATAAAGATACAGATTAAACAACGAGGATTTGTACATCCTATTAGCATGTTAAATCCACATTCACCACGTGATGGTATGGCAACCACAGGCAAAACAATTTGCACATTGGCTTAGCGTTTTTGCACCGATCCATAAATATAATTTGGAGCTTTCAACAAATTTTAATACCTAAATTTTCGCTTTGGTGCGCCGCCTAATTAGTTCAACCTGGGACGGGAAATTCCGGATTCCGGATTCCGCGGAACCTCTGTCAAAATTTTGTCACCGCAAAGCAACGGCCCACAGAAATGGCCACCGGAACCCAAAGCAAACTATTCGGTGACCCCTTGGGAGATGCAAAAAGAGTGATTCCAATATTCGAAATAATTAAATAAAATATTTCATAAAATGGTTTCCGGTTGCACCGCTTTGGCGCGTCCCCAGCTACTATCGAAAAACTAATTATATTTTTGGGGTCTTCCATGCCTGTGGATTGCAGCCAGGGTAAACATCGGGATGTATAGAAATTGGCAATAAATTTTCACTCTTTTCCTATGCCAGTGCATCCTTTGAGCTCAATGAAATTCGAGCATGCACGAATTGTCCATAAATGAATGTTTCCGGGGACAAAGTTCGTCAGCCGTGCGGAATATGTATTTATGCAATATATATACTGTACATGTTGCATATCAATATCTTGGGCTCTAAATTGCATTTTATCCAATATCTGACTGCGGGACATATCGGCTCGTATGCAAATATAGGAATATGTGTACATGTTTCTTTATATTTTACTATCGAGATTATGAGTTTCATATCACAAGGACGAAAAGGAGTAAAAAAATAAGCAGACCAAATTATTTATTTAGGAATAATCGTTTTTATTTTATAGACTTAAAGTCTTTTCGCCTCTTCTTAAATATATTACGCCCACTGATAGATTTCCATGTTTCTCTTTCCCACAATTAGGCCAAGTTAGAACGTTGTCCGCTTAGGAACCGCCCACAAAAGCGAGGTTATGCTGCCGGAATGCAATTCCATTAATTCCAACTTGGCTCCGCTCTGTTTTGGTCTACTCAAACTATTTGCATGGCCATTATGTGTGGCCCACGCACTTGCGAGAGCCCTAATGGGTAGGGCTTACACAGCAATTACATTTCATTTGAAATGCACTGCCCAAGTGCCCTTATTCCGCCGCCAGATGACCAGGACTTGACAAATTGTCAAGCGGTGAAGGAGAAAGCCTAGGAAGGAGACGAAATCAAATTAATGATACGAATTTCTTATTTATGGACATTAACACAAGGTCTGCCTCTTTTGTAGAACATATTGGGGTTCACAATGAACCAAAAGCTGATACAAATATATCTATAAAATATTTTAATCAAGAACCCTTAATCTGTATATTATCTACTTATCTAGCATGTAAATTATAATTATTTTATAAATTTCAACACATATAACTTCACCAGAATATTTTCCTTAAACCTAAAAAATATATATTTAATTCCCAACCCGAGGTTTTTTACCTTAAACCTGTATATATATAAATAAAACATATCCTGTATTTATTAAACAATTTCCACTCACAAATATCAAACCATCCGAATTGATAACACAGCATCACATAATTTGGGTACTGTTTACTTTTTGGGCTAATAAACAGGAAACGGAAGTGCGTCAGCGCTACTCGCTGCTACATAGTCGGATATTTATTAAACCGTCAGGATCAATTGCCCACCCACACACACGGACATACTCCGTGCAATTACACTCACACAAATGCCGCATTAGATTCGCATTTTTATGTACGCACAAACATTTATCTAGCCGAGGAATTGCGCAAGCTAAAATTGTCCTTAAAGACTTGGCCAATACGCAGACATCCTCCGGGCCGAGACAATTAGATAAATACCAAGACACGCACAGTCACTAGCTCTCCTGTCGTCTGCTGCTGCTTTTTCCGTATTCCTTTTGTTTTTTTCCTGCCCCGTTGGCATTTTTGTACACTCTGACCTCTGACCCCTTGGACCCCTGGCTTTGGGCAGTCAGTTAAGCTGCCATTGTGGCCATCCTTTGTGTGTGCGCCCTGTCCTGTCAGTGGCGCTCCGTGCTGTTGTCCGATAGTTGTAATTGGCCAACTAAAATCATGTGACAAATTAACAGCGCAAAATTTATTGCCTGCCCGCCGCCTTAAGCTGTTGATGAAGAAATATTGTGTGCGTTTGGGTCTTATCCTTCGACTTTGCTTCGCAGGCATGAGACAGCGTTTTGTGATTGCAATCAGGGGGAGAGAGGAGCACGAGAACCACAAGGACCTGACTGAGTGTCGAAGACATTGGCTCCAATTGGTTGCCTTGCTTACCTGTGGCAATTAAATTGAAAGCCCGGTGTGTGTGTGTGGTGTATAATGTATCTAATGGAAATCGCCCCGGTGAGTTGTGGCCACTTCCTTGTCTCCCAGCTAAGCTGGCAATTAGGATGAGGATGCGGACGAGGATGTGTGATCGCTTGACCAGAGCTTGAACTTCAAATCGAGCTCTAGGCGATGGAATTCTCTTTTATTGGGATCTTAGAAATGTCACAGATATTCCTGTTTAAGCAAGCGCCCAGAGCTTCGTGTCAATTAAGAATGCTGCATGGAATTTTGCAATATTTCTCTGTTTAAATCTGTTTTTGAATCTGCTTCAGATTTGTATTATTTTTGGCCATAGAAGCAGCAGCAGCGCACACTTCATTTTAAGTATATTTTTCAAACTGTTTTTTGTTTGCTTTCGGCATGATTGTTTAAATTGGTTTTGAATTTGGCTAACAGCACCTCAAAACACTCGAAAATAAAAACTATTGACATAATCTATTTTCCCACTTTAATTAATATTTAATTTGGGGTTCGCCAGAATTTGTTGATATAGTACCTGTGTGGGTATGAATTGTTGTCCGGACTGGCCCTGTTGTTGTTTGCTGTTGCTGATGTTGTTGCGGCTCAAAACATTAATTAATGCGCCTGCAGCCAAATGACGCCATTTTGTACGAGTCGCTAGGCAGACACACACACACACCACATGCACACCTTCTCGTAAACACTACGGGTGTCACTGCCGGAATGCGGCAAAAGTACAACAGGCTCTGGACGGAGAGGAATACACGGCGAGGATATTATGAATAAAAAGGTTTTTATCTAGTATACATTATTAAAAGGGGATTTCCTAGACTAGAACCGATGAGATGATGATGAGCGAGTAAAGTCGATGAGCGAGTATATATGAGTGCCTAAAGACGAGCGAGTGAAGACAAGCTATTAAAGAAAAGAGATTACAGGCGAGTTGAGAAGAGCGAGTAAAGTTGAGCGAGTTAAGACGATCGAGTAAGGACAAGTGTTTTAAGATGACGAGTTAAAAAGACAAGGTTGAAAGCAGAACGGCGAGCAAAACTCACATCTCTTTGAATAGGGTTAAAAAAACGAGAGTTATTTATTTTTATATTTTAAACTTACATACCACTTAATTTGTAAAAATATAATTGGGACTAAGAATGTGAGAAATGAAAATTAATATTTTATTATTATTTTATTTTTATTTATCTTCCGGGTATATTGCATACCTAATCCCTTAAATAAAATGTTTATCCTAAATATGGCAACGGACAAAATAGAGCAAATACTTATTGAAATTAAAGAAAACTTATTTTTCTGCTCCCTGAATTAATCATTGGTTAAAAAACTTGTTCATCTTTTAGTTATTTTCTCAGTGTTTAGAGACACACCTGCAGGCGACACTGGAATGCGTTGGGCCATACGAAATGCGTTCATGTCTTATGAACAATGAATTTTAGATGTGGCGCTTCTCTATATATGCGCTTTCCTCTCGCTCTCTGTGTGTGAGTGTGTGTGTGTTTGGCCAAAAAACATGCCGCCATCACATACACACACACACACACACACCCATATTTGCACCTGTGCAAGCAAACATGTTTTCCTCAGATGCCAACTGCCGACGGCCAGGGGAAAAGAGATGGGCAACTTCCGTGCTGGGCGAGAGAGAAGGAGACGGTGGACCGGACTGACCAGCGGCCAAAACGAGAGCAAACAACAAGGACACGGCAGGACCGAAACTAAAAGCGACATGTTTTTCCACGCTCGAATGCGAGTTTTCGGCAAAGCCAACAGCCAAAGCAGAAGCAACAGCAGCTGAAGGAAAATGAAGGAAGGATGAGGTCCTGGAACCGCATTAAAGATGGTCGCGTGACCGGAGCATAAAAATCATGACATTAATAGTAAAACAAGTATAAAAAATATAATTGAAGTAATTCTGAAAATAAAGTTGATTACAAAATTCAGTGGTTTGTTAACAAAAGAGCCCAGAAAAGACAGAAACCCTAAAAATCTGTTTAAGAATATAAACTATATTTAAATATTGAACAGTATGCTAAAATCACTGAATTCAAGTTTTAAGTTAAGAAAGTCTCTCTGTTTAAACCACTTTCTTATCTTCATTAAAATCAATGCTCATCTCTAGTCAAAGGGGTTAAGTATGAGCAACAGCCGTCGCAATTAAGTACACAAAAGCTGCACCGCCGCGAGCATTTCCGGTTGTCCTTTCTCGCCGTCTTGGTGCAATTAAATTAAAATGGCAGCCGCCCAATCTCTCCCCCGCCTCAAAAAATGACAAAACGTGGCTCTCAGCCACAGGATCTGAGCTTGGCTGTGATGGAGCGACAAATTGAAGGCGCTAATGGCGCTGATTTGGCGCATTTTAATTAACCCTTGGCCTTGGCTGAAGGATACTGTCACGCCCACTCGCTGCGTGGCCGGTGGGTCGGCTGATTTGCAAACAGCCAGCTCCTTGAATATCCTTCAGCAGGGGGACAGAGCAATGGCAATAGCAATAGCAACAACGACAACGTTGCATTTGTAATGAGAGTGGTGCTTGAGCAAAATGGAAAATTTATTGCGCTGACAGTTATGGGCCCATAACAATAATAAAAACAGCAGCTGCATCGGGAGCGGCACAAGCACAGCACAGGCAGCAGCAACAAGGATAGGAAGGATCCATCCCAGCTACCAGTTGCCCTTTGCCACGGCGACAGCGGCTTCGTCCTGGCGTTGATGATGATGGCAATGATGGCGTTGATAGCCCAACGAGATGCTACTTCAAACTCGACTTCAATTGCTATGCCAGCAAGCCATCCGGCCATCCAGCCAGCCAGCCAGCCAGGCAGCCATCTAGCCAGCAAAGGACACTCATTGGTTTGCCTGCCATCCAGCCGTGCAGCCATCCTAGTTGTCCTTTCAGCTGCACGGCTAGAAAATGTCACCAAATGAGCTCATTAATAAGAGTTATTATCTTCGATTAATAAATTCTAGGATTTACTAGAGGGATTCAGATCACAATTAAATATAGCTGTAATATTCCCAAGATTTGTGTTTTTCTGCAAGAGTTTTTAAATCTTTTCCCCAAGTGCACTTCCGTTAAGTGCGCTGCCTCCAAGTGCAGTGTTTTTGCCATTTTTCACTGTGTCCCGCTGCTCATCAGACTCGCATTTGGTTAATGGGCAAAAAAGGAGCCGCCTGTCATAAATGTGCGCTGTTGCGATGGCAGCCGCCTTTGGCCATCTCTATATTGACGGTCATGCAAAATAGATATCCTGTTTTGGCCCCGTGGCTCGGGTGTTGAGTATACGCAGTGTGGCCGCATTAAAGCCGCCTGTCGCTTGACCTGCCTCCTGGCACTTGAGGCGGGCTTTAAGCCATCGAGGCAGGCCACAAGACACGTACCGGACGTCTAAAAGTACAAACAGTCTGGCTATTTATGCACAACAAAATGCCAAGAATTGTTGCCAGCTACAAAGGATACTCTAAAATACTTTAATGTACGCTATTTGGGGATTAAAGGTCCTGAGGTCCTGAAGATGTTAGATTTGGGAAAGAAAACTATGGTTTGAGGTGAGTTTATCACAGGTTTATGGCGACAGTGTTTCACTAAAATATTTCATACTTAATAATTTCTTTTAGTTCCGATACGGAAGCTAAATGCTTAGTATATTATTTAAATATTAATATTTCAGTCGAAATAATTTAAAAATTTAACTGCACCTTCTAGTAATTCCTTGATAAGGGCAGAACATTTCATATTCGTTTTTACTTTACTCAAGATTAAGTCCAACATTGGCTCGTTTTATCCACGCCATACCGAATTCTCCACACATATAGTATTTTAAACATTTTTATTGTGCAACCTAATGGCCGTTTTGTTGTTTGCGTCGGGGTGCTTTGATACTCACACACAAACACACACCTGGAAACAGCACAACCAACAACAAAGACCCCGGCAGAAGGAAGTGGTAGGAGCTTTCTTTATGCCACTGCCACAAACTGTTTCGCTAATGCACGATTCTCGTCTGATGCCGTTGAAGAGGTAAACTAGCCCCACTAACACACACGGCACACACACAACACACACTGGCTGAGCTCCCCAATTGAATCCTTAAGTGTTGCATTTCTGGGGGCCAGCTTCCCCCTTGGCACGGGGGATATGGGATATATCACCATCTAAAGTCGGATACTTTAAGATTTTCAAACATGCCCGGGCTTACAATAAGCATATTTACACATTTTGCCTTTTGATATCGTGCTCCGGGCGTGAGTGTACTTATTTATTTGGAGCGGTTTATTGCTGGCGGATCTTAAGAATCCTTTCGTGAATCTTTTGCCACGTCCCGGCAATTGCTCATAAGGAGCAAACAGCAACAGCAACAAATTATGAATTATAGTTTCCTTTAAATACATTTCCTGCGCTCCGCTTTTCTTTAATTTTATTTATTTTCCCGTGCGTTGCGACAGCCCCGGACAATTTACGAGTCTGCCTAATTGCAAGCGACAATAAATTGTGCAACTGGGCTAAAAATTATGAGAACAATTTTTCGCACTGTATTTCGAGTCTCTCTTTCTGTTTTTTTTTTGCCGTTTCTCTGAGGTCGGTCTGTCCGTGTCCGTGTGGACATCCGACAGTTTTGGCCTCTTGCTGTGATTTTATTTATGCGCCATAATGCTGAATACAGTGCAGCCTCGGAATTGAAACGGATATTAAGCAGCATGAATCAGGGGAGGGGAATACGAATCGATTCACGGCTAAAAAGTATTAAATTTGCATCCGAACACATTCAATCATAGCCAGACCATATCCTCTCGCACTTGAGCGTTAAATAACATTATATTTTTCGCAATTAAAAAATTATGCAACCCGGCTGGCTCCACGGAACTTATTAATTTTGAATATATAGTTTACAGAATTCAGGAAACCGTATTAACTTGCCAAATGGCGTGGAAAGTCAATAAACGTCTATCTGAAATGTAAATTCAAACAAACGAAAGGCAGCCCCATGGATTTATGGTGAGTTTTATTAAGCCCTTTCGTGCGGAAATTGCAATTCAAACTGAATTATCCAATTACAGGGACTACAAAGTGAACGGGAGTTTAATGCTACTTAATCAGGGATCTAAGATGTTAAACAAGTTAATAAGATAGGCAAGAAATCATTCATTAATTTAGAGAAGGAGTTTTAAAATTTAAAAGGAATTCCTCAACATTGAAACTAATTTATTGCTAAATTCTTGATATGACTACATTGTTTGGACAACAATTACATGGACTACAAAGTAAAAGGGGTTAATTATGCTCTTAAACGGGAATCTAAGAGTATAGAAAAGTTATTATGAAAGGAAAGAAAGAATTCGTCAACTTAAAAAAGGAGTTTTTAAAATTTAGAAATAAACATTAAAACCCCTAATACTTAAACTTGTCTTATGCTAAATCCCTGATATGGAAACACACTAAAATTTCTACATTGTTTGATCAACTTCATTCCGAACACGTTCTTCATTTCCCGTGGATGTCTTCGCTAAATATTCCGGGACCCATCACGCTTCGCTTCCTGCCACCACATGCTCCAGTGCATCTCAAACTGTCTCTGCATATTTGCATTTACAAATACAAAAGTTTGCGTTGCCTTCAACCTCTGCTCCCTGAACTTGTCGGGGGAAATGTTTGCCACACGTTTAAGTGTCAAGAACGCCAAAAGACTTAGACAATTTCTAAGCAAATCGCGCCAAAATGCAATGCGAACCACATAAAAATGTCAAAGTTTCTGGCGAATCTCCTCCTTTTATCCTTCTACGGCAAAACCCATTCATTGTCAGCGAGAAATGTAAATTTTATCATTCGGTAGAACTAACTTTTACAATTTCATTTATGTTTCATTTGCATCCATGCACGCGGTGCTGCATGCAAATGTGGCACGCCTCCTTGGGAGTCGGAGTGAGATTCAACCAAGTCACATCAGGATATCTATAATGAAGCTAGATACAAAATTTGATCAATGTTAAATAAGAAAGCGTGTGCTATAAAATTCTGAATTTTTTTGAAAGGCTATGGTTTGATTTCCCCTTATTTTCTGGTGACCTTGAGGAATAAACTGTCTTAATTTCACTTGCACATCCCCTCAATGAAGCTGCGGGTCAGGTGCCGCTGCTGCTCGACCCTTTGTTTGTTTGAGAATACAAAATGGAACCTTCAGCTGAGTAGGATCCATTAAAGGGGTTCCGAACTTTCAGGCGGCCCAAGGCTGCTTTGTGCGTGTGCGATGTGTGGGGGAATAAATGTAATATAATTAACATTAACAGTTGTTGCGATTTGTTGGAGCGGCAATGCACATTTACCTAATGACAAACTTTGCCCCAATGCCAGTGCCAGTGCCGGGGCAGGCCCGTTTTCTACTGAGATTACTCGCACGCTCGGATTAAAAATTCCCTTTCAAGTGCCGCCGTGGCAAGGGCATCCTAATGAGACCCAGGACCTTATACACCCCACCCCCACATTCGCCCTCGAGGAGCGGCCGTAGCAGTGGCAGCAGCAAATTAACATATGCTTTTTGCGTGGCGCTGGCAGAAAGAAGATTTCTTATTCTATTAGCCGACAGCACTGGCAATAATTTAATTGGACCATGCGCACTGCGTGTATCCACAAGATACAAAATGAAAAAGAGGGCCAAAAGGGAGAGTCTAAAGCAATTTTTCTTCGTTTCACCTAGCGCCTAATGAGAATGTAGTGCGCCAGGACGACGACACCCGGGCAGGGGACACTAAAAACGCATAAGCTACGAACTTTTTGAGTTCCGACTGTGGTCCGGATTCCGGAATATTGTTCTTGTTTTTGTTGTTTTATGGCAGTGTTAATTAAAAGGCAAAACTCATGACACAAACGGAATTTGCGGCCCTCGAGGCGCTGCAAATGAATTGTAGATATGTAGATGAACGAATTCTGGGCGAGTTCAGATAGCGTTCGTCGCGTAATATGCATGAATAATAATATCCATTAGGATTGCCCTCCGAAAAACCACCAGTGCCTCCTGATGGCGTTTCTGCCAATGGTACACAGCGAAAAAAATTGCTATCAGATTTGGTAACTACGAAGTTGTGATCCTTCTTCTAAAAATTTAGGATTACATATATATCTATCTTATTTTAATACAAGAAATATGTAGCCAGCAATATTATACAATGAAAAATACATCTAAGGGTAATTCAGGAACTCTTTAGTCATAATTTTTACACAAATTCTTAATTTTGTTTATACATTTTAAGTCCGATTTGATAATTCTGTACCAACAAATTAATTGTAGACATCAGTGTTCATTTTTCGTACTGCATAAACTTTCTAAGAAATGCGACAACTTGAAGTTAATTTGTGTAGCTGCTGGTGGAGAACCTCTCAAGCTTTCTCGAGAGCACTATCTCCATTGTAAATTCCGTCTTTCACACCTGTTACACGCAATTATCTCAACCACGGTCCACGAAGAAACTCCGAGCGAACTGCACTTTGGCCCTGGCCCTTCCCGATGGGGGTTTCATTTCCGACCGAGGGAGGGAAATGAGTTTCGGATTAGAGCACGACCAGACCATCACCCTTACCCAGCAATCGGGCAGTCAAAGCGCAGTGTAAGTAGCTTGGGCTAAGTGCCACCAGCAGCAGCATCACCATCGCCACCCGGGGCAACACCACCAACACTAGTTTTACACTGGAGAAAAAAATGAGGATACAATTGATTCTAATACAAATTTTTTATATAATTTGATAGGTAAAAATATAAAGTGTGATTACCTACTATTAGTATGTTTTCTGATATTTTATTAAACTAATTGTCGAAGGCCACCGAAGCCAGTGCTCGGTAATCTAATATCAAGTTTACCATTGCTAAGCTGAAATTGTTAAAAAAATAAATAAATAAATAAAACTAGTTTAGAACGATAATAACATATTTATAATATGAATATCAATTTTTTTTACTTAGTCTGAGATACATTTCTGTGATTAAACTAATAACTTTCTAACGATCACAACTTTATATACACATGAGGGCCAGTCTTAGGCTTCTTAAGATATATTTTATCATCTCGAAATTGAAATTGTGACCATTATTTTGAAATATTTCTCAACCTGTAGCATTACCCGTTGAGTGGAGCACGCACTGATTGCCAGTGAAATGCATGTGAAATTAACCTCGTGCGCTGCTCGGTTTAATTTGCACTCGATGGCTGGCAGTGGAAAGCGGAAAAAACTTGTGCATTGGCGCTGCATGCCAATGGAGGCGACACGCCGGCGTCCCAAATGTAATTTTCCCTTTGCTCATTTGCTGCCTGACTGGCTGATGGCTGATGGCGGGCGACGAAGACTTGGCCAAGGCCCCGATCCCGTTTCCATTTCCCGATCCCGCCCCATCCCTTCACCTCTCAGTCACTCGCTCGTTCACCCGCTCACTTGCTTACACGTCAACTTGCGTAGTTGGAGGACGGAAAGTGTTGAGTAAGTTGTCAAATGGTCTGTGATGGGTGATGGAACAGCGGAAAAAGGGTCTGACTAATAATTACGGAAGGGAGTGCACTCTATCTGAGATGGGTGCTGGGAATACGCAGCTGCAGAAGGGAAGCTGGAGTGCCCTACCCACAAGGAGTGCCCTACCCACAAGGACAACAACGACACCTTAGTTACGCAAAGGGATTAGTGTTTTCTTGAACTATGTAATGGACACATTTTTAGTGAGTTCTTATGGCTTAAAATTGTTTATTTAAGCTATAAATCTTGCAAATAATTAACCAAACCGGAAATATACTTTTCGATGTGAACAATGCCCTTATAAGTAGGCTACACTATTTGCGAAGACATCAAGAATATGAATTGTACGCTTACAACCAATTTAACCTAACAAATACAATCTTAAACATGCCTAAAAACTTCAACAAAGCTGTTTTAAATTCATTAAAAGTTGACATGAATTTGAAATGGATTTACCAGCACTCAATTACCATTGAGAACGCATCTGCAAACAGCGATAAGCCGCTTAACTGGCAATACTTTTCTCACAATTTATGGCTCGACTGCGTCGCGCACACATAAAAGTGCGGTTCGGTTATAATGAATGCTTAATAAGCATTTGTCGAATACATAAGCAATGTCCATTAAAATTAATTTCATTTGCTATGCAATTTACAATTCATCTTCGTTATAAAACGCAGCCAGGCAGGGAATTTCGCGGCACTTATCCGGGCCCAAGCCCCAGTCCAAGCCCCAGACCCAAACCCAAACCCAAACCAAAACCCCGGCCCAACCACTTGCCCACAGAGCCACAGACACATAAGTACCGACTCTACATAAACTATTCATTTCAGTTCAATAACAAAGCTGGGGCCGAGGCCCGAAGCTGCCCATATGTGTTCGTTCCATTGCTTTATTCGCCGCATTAACGAAATCAACATTTAAATTGCAAATTGTGTGTATTTTGATTGAAAAACGCCGCCGTCGACGACGCGTTGACGACCGTACCAGCCCACAGACAGAGAAAGCGATATAACAATGACCGATTCTGGTCGGGTTGGGTTTGTTTTATAGTCCTGCCGGTGGTGCACAGTACTTGAACTCGTTGGCAGCTGCTGTCTTCACACATTCCCTGCCCGCATGCAATTTGCTGCTCTTTTGTGCAATAAAAAATGGCGCACAACAACGAAAATTTCATGCGCATTAATGTGCGACATTTGAGATATGCGTCGGTCTGGACGAGCTGGAGCTGGGCTTGATTTTCATTCGTATACCCGGTGAAAACATAGGGAACAGGGGTATTAAAATTATACTGAAAAAAAGGCAGATGGGATATTTTTAATAGCATAAAATATATCAAAAATTTCAGCAGAAGAGCCGTTTTAGCTAAGTCTGAAAAGTTAGTTTAATTGGTTGACGAACTTCGTAGTTATTAAACAAAATAGTTGGAGTTCATTATTGAACTTAGCAACATTAAAAGGTTCCTGGCAACAAACGGTGTTTCGTCAGCATGTTTCTAGCAACACTTGCTTAGCAACATATTATTAGGTTTTCCGCCATTCTAGATTTTTAATCTCCTTAAAAACTGTGATAAGGTATTAGTGCACACTAGACATATTCTTCATATTTCTTAAGGATTTAACCTGCGTAAAGATTTCACCTGAAATACTGCTTTATGGACAACTATAAGAGGTACATCACATTCGATTCAAGGCAGTTCTTCTCACCCTTTTTTATTTTCAACTCCTCTACCAAAGTGCAATAAAAATGCAAAAGCGAATTCGAATTGATTGAACAGAACCGGACTGGACACAGGCGTTCTCTTACATACTTACAGCCAGTCACGCACAATGGCCAACAGAGGGGGAAGAAGGGCAGCAAAAAATAAAGGAGAACCAAGCAAAAGGGGGAAAACGAGAAAATTATTCATTAACACATGCGTAAAATGCAAAGGGAACATTGCCATAAATAAATAATTGATAAATTGCAGATGAATTTTCATATTTAATGATGTTTAAGTGAGTGGAGCGTGGGGCAGGGAGCGTGGGCGTAGGCCCTGCAAATGCCAGTTTTGTCCGCATCTGGGTGTGCAATAATATTATGTTAAAATATACGATTACAATTCGGTTGCCTTTGCCTTTTTTTACGACTCGAGAGTGGCGTGTGTCCCCGGCCAGGCAGCGATGTCGCACAAGAGTGCGTATGAAAATTGATTGTTGCCTTATTTATGGCCTCGCACTCGCAAAGTAGACATAAAAAATTAAGACAAACATAAAATGCAATCATGCAGCTCGGTCTGGATAAAAATCTACTGGCTATAGGCAGTACCCCTGTTCCCCTTTCTGTTTTGTCCTTTCGCCTGATTTGGTTTTACGTGCGTTGGGAAACGTCGAAGGACCTGCTCAGTGATGGCAAATGGTTTTGAAGAAATAAAATCAAGGTGGCAAGAATACATCGGGGAAATAGAAAAACTAGCAATAAAGGTTATTTATTAGATGAATTCTTATATATTTATCTTGAAACTTAACTTATTACTGACAATAATGGAGTTGGAAAAATGTGTAGAATTTTTAAAAGGTTATTCTTTGAGGAAATTATAAAGAAATATATATAAAATAGTATTTATTTGATAAATAAATATAAATATACCCAAAACTCCCACTTAGTTGCCAACACTGAGTCTGTGCTACCAAAAAAAGCGACATTGAGGTCGCCACATGCCTCTGTGGGCCGTGTAATAAAACGCATAAAACTTTGCCTCTAACGAGCATCGTTTTTACGATCCTACTGCCCCGACATTGAACAGGAAAAAGTCTGGAGATAGAGTGGAATCCGGTTCCCTTTGGTGACTCCCCCGTTTGCCATATGCAAACAAAATGGACGCTTAATGATTTGTTATATGTCGTGGTTTTTATTTGCCAGCCTTGAGTCTAAAGAGTTGAACATTGGAGGAAATACTTTAACTGAGAGCCGAGAAATTGACGAGAGTCACTCGAATAATCGATCATTATTGAGGTAATTAAAGCTGGCACTCATAATTACATTAATGATAAGCATAATTTATAGGCTTAAAAGGGTCTGTTAACACTTAATGTTTAATGTTGGAGGAATCTATATTTTACTTACTGTCTTACAATTATTATTTCCCAAAAAACAGTCACTTGAATGATTCCAAAAGAAGAATACATGCAAAGCAAGTAATCTTCCGTTCTTTATTATTTTTTAACAATGTGTTCATGCCGTCCAGCCAGAGTACAGAGGGTTAATTAAGTTTTGAATTTGGCCAGAAACAAAGGAGCTCCATTGTTCCACTGAACTGAGATAATCTGCAAGCATCTGCAGTCACTTTGGCTCCTGGCAAATGCCTCGAATGACCCAACCGGCCCTGCAAAATATGTAATTAAACTTAATGAGTGTAAAATGCTTGTGTCCTGGCCTCGTCTCAGTCTCAGTCTCAGTCGCAGTCTCAGCCTCAGCTGCAGCCTCGGCTCGAATCAAATGCTGTCAAGCACATCAACTCATTCATTTGTCAATTACTTGACAATGGGCCAACTTGAGCTCAACTGGTCCTGCCGGCCAAAACCAAAAACCAGATCCCACCGCTTCAACAAATGCTGAACGTAATTGCATTTGAGATTTTGCAAAGTCCGGTCAAGAATTAACTTGGCCTCAGTGGTGCTTTGAGCCGAGTCACATTTTGCAATTTCATATCGCTGATGAAATGCATTTCATTAATATTTATTTACCGGAGGTCCCTAATCCAGGACATGCAGGTGGGGCTTAGCAAACAGATTTCAGATTTGTTGCCAGAGGTCAAGCAAAAACTCGAATGTCACAAAAACCAAATGCAGAGTGGAAATCACTGGATAATCGGGGATTTGTGTGCGAGAACTGGAATCCCTAACCTGTTGAAAAATTAATGATGCAAATGAATTGAAATGCAAGTAATTAGTATCTAAAATGTAAATAAATAATATTGCCTGTGATAAACTGTTGCATTTAACTCTTAAAGGAGTAATTAAAGAATTTATAGAAATTCAAATCAGGCACTCTAGTATTCCTTAAGTTTTATATCAACAACAAATAGATATATATCTCGATATTTTGACAAAATAAGCTTAAATTGTAAAATAATGGCATTTAAATCAGTTATAACTCGAGAGATGGTGGAAGTCCTTCCGTGTGAGAGGGACGATCACATAACATTGCCCGACAAAATAGATGATTCCTTGCCATTCCCAGAAAACACTGAGAACACACAGCCAGAGGCTGAAGGTGATGAAGAGGCAACCCAAGGGTCCAAGTCTGAGCCTGATACGGAAATAGAGGAACCTGACTCGGAGGAATCTGATCTGTGCGATGTGAAATACGCCTGGAATGCACCTAGCATGATGGTTATTTTCGAGGAAAGCGACCTCAATTCAGCGATCTATTATCTCATCGAATCGCTGCAGGATCCTTTTGCCCTGGATGCGGTGGCGGTTCTTCTGGTGCAGGAGAGTCTCTTACAGGAAATTGTGGCTCGAGTGGTGAGTCTAATGAAGCCCCTGGACTCCAGGGTGGCCAATCATCCCTGCTACATACGCACCCTGGAGAAGCTGGCCAGACTGAAGCCTGAGGTGGTAGTGGGACCAGCCGAGAGTGTCCTGCCCGATGCCACGCCCATGCTGGTGCGGGATATTCCTCACAGATACCTGGGCGAGGGACCCACTGGTGTAGTCACCATGCATGTCTTCCGCACGCCCTATGAGGCCACAAGGGTTTATCGGAAGGAGTATCCGCTGCCCATCGCCTCGGTGAGCATGTGGAGCGAGAGGATTTCGAGTCTCTACGAAGTGATGGGCCTGATGGATATCGGCACCTTTCAGATCAACTGTTTCAATGTGAGCATGGAGCCCATCAAGAAGGCCTTCGAAAACCAAAGAAGTCGTGTGGAGATGCACAAGGGCTATCACTACGAAACGCTGCAGGTTAATTACAATTGGAAGGTTGTGGTCTATCCAGTGGGAACTATCTATGGCAATTGAAGCTAGTTTTGTGGTGTATGTTAAAAATATTAATTAATTATCAATACCTTCTTATTTTTTGTGTAAGGATCCTCTGCTTTTTAAACGTGAACTAGTAGAGAAAATGTGTTCCTAAATCTAAACATATTTGTATGCCAAGGTAAACGACTTCAGCCTAACTAATCTTCAAGGAAACCCCTTCATAATTCTTTCACTTATTAACAACTATTCCCTAAACTAATGGTTACCCTAACTATTAAGTGATTCCCTTATATCTACAACATTCAATCTGACTCAATCGGCGGCAGCTTTCAACAACTATTTACACACTCGCACAGCAAACCATTTGAGAACATTCAACTCGCACTTTTCGCGCGCTAATCTAAATTAATGCCTCTCACTGCGAATCGGAACAGGGGCCGTATCATTCAATTAAAAAAAGGAAAAAACGAGAAAAGCAATGGAAACGCGTGCATGGAAAATGCGCGAAATAAACAGGGAATTTTTGCGCATTTCTCCCCTTTTGTAAATTGTGGAGTGGAACGCACGGACGAAGCAATTTGCACCACCCTCCGGACGGAGTAATGAAGTGTTTAGTTGATTATCTAAACGCACACGGCTCCGTATCCGTATCCGGACCCGGGACCCATCATGGGGACCGCCGCCACTATCATGGCAAACAGAGGCCTGGAATTGCTTGGGTTTTTCGGTAGCGGTTCGAGTCTATAATGCGCCAAATAAACGGCTAACAAGTTGGTAATAAAAGAACTCTAAAATTGCCTGAGGTCGGACCGATACCACGGAATTGTAAGCTACACTTTGAGAAAAGGAAATATTTAAAATTTAAATTATATTCGAGATGGTGGAGCCAAGCATTGCGCCTTTTTTGGTTACCAAAAAAAAAAATATTCAAAAAATAATAGAAAAGCTTGACAATGGAACAGAGTCATCTCTTCCATATCCTTAGGAACTCATTGGCATTGTACAGGACCCTTGTTTTCCGTAGACTTTGTTTATATATTTTTTTTGTATGCAAATAATAGTTACGTTTTCTGAGTGCACCTTTTGCACTCATTCACCCACACGCAACTGCAGGCAACGGCAGGTAACACAGGTCTGAAAGTTGCGAACAAAAGCACAGCTACTGCCTCTGTGTATATGTCTACATATAGGCCCGTCCGATGAATGCCGGAGGGGCGTGGCACGCATTGTCTGCAGGTAAGCCTTTTTGCGGTGGTGCCCACTTTTTGGCGCTGAACAACAACGCAACGGATTTGCATTGATAACCGAAAACTTGAAACGAGTTACGTTTGGCCTGCTTTCGTGTACAAAGACCATATTTCACCAGTAAATCAAACAGACAACGGGCTTGAACACCTGCGGTCAATATAGTATAGACTTTATGGTATTTAGCCAAGTCCCTTTTGGGGGATTTTGTAGACGAAACAATACGATTATCAGAATGCTATTGTTTTCTGCTATTGAATTCGAAGTGTTTTCTCTATTAATAATAATTGAGGGAGGATTTTAAGCTACGTATACAATTATTATTATTTTGAAGATAGTAAGACAAGGAATTTAATACTCAAATAAAGCTTTGACTTTAGGTAAATGTAGGTTATATATTTTTACCTGTGAACTCTTAGGCTTTCCTAAAGCACCCGACACCTTAGTGAACTTGTTTATTTTATTCATTTAGAGCTTGTCTAAGAGATGTCCTAATATTCTTACCAAAATTGTATCCTGGCAAAAGGAGGCGTATGCGTAGAGCCTTTGGAGCTCGGCTTGCCACGATATTTACTGGATGTCTTAATTAAATTTGATTAGCTGTGTGCGCAAATTAGTTAGTTTTGCATGGGGAACTGATGGGCGTGATGAGTTTGCCGACTAATTGGCTAATTGATTGATTGTTGGAGCCGTTGCAGTGCCTCCCTCACGAAACAGGCCGCAGCAGAATGTTTGCTTAATTGCGCTTCAAATGCACTCGCAAGTTGGTATTCTTTGTGTGCATATTCACTAATGAAAATCGAATGATAAGCCAAGCCCCTCGCCTGCAGTCCATCAAAAATGTATTAGCCCGGAGTCGATGCACTCCTGCTGCTGCTGCTGTTTGTTTGTTTTGTTAGTTCCCCTATTTTTATTGCTGTTTTTCCTTAAATATTTTCCGTAACGCAGATTCCTCTGCTCGGGCAGCGCCTGCATAATACATATCGAAATAACCTTGGTCCGAAATTCGCCAAAAGAATAACTGCGCATTGTTTGCAAAGAACAACTTTGCTTTCTGCCTTGGCTCCTTGGCATGGTTAGTTGTTGGTTGTCAGAGTTTCCCGCGGGATGGATGGATGCAGGGGTGCCGGGAGGGACGCTAGGATGCCGGGTGCCCGGGACAGAGGTTCCTCCCCCATTCGAGTGCTAAAGTTTCCACTGCGCGCAGAAAATTTCCACTTTAGTTGCTGTTGTGTAGTAAATTTTTGTTCTCGCTTTTTGTTTCTTCATTTTTTTCGCCTGCATTTCCAGGCCGCACATCTCCACTTCCCCCCATCGCATTTTCTCGAGATTTCCCTGGCTTCCCGCCCCGTTGGCCCCCCCGACGCGTGCTTATTTCAAGTAGTTGAAATTATTTTATAGTATAAAACTTTAGTTTTTTAACTTTGCCCGGTCGGTGCGCAAGTTGTGTTGTTCTGTTTCTGTTGTGTTTTGCCGGGCGAAAGCCCTTCGTCCATTTGGCGTCCGCACGCGCTTTTTGTTTTAGCATATTTATATTTTAATAAGCGTTCTGGCAGCTGCGCTCCAGCGCCTGCCGCTCGGCGATACTCTCGATGCCCTGCGTAATTTTCCTGCAATTTCTGACAGTTTTAGAAATCTTCGCGAGCAGGACTTATGAACCCAAATGCGCCTGTCAGTGCCAAGTGGCAAGTGGCAAGCGGGCCGGCTGGCAGGCGGGCAACGTGGCGTATGATTGTTATTAATTTCATATTATGTGTAAGCACCACGGTCTGGTGCTGCCGCTGCCGCTGCTGCTGCTATCCTTTGTTGCAATAAGCAATAAGCGTCAGCCGGAATGATATTTAATGTCAGGAGGCTGAAATGAGGACGAGGCAGCGGAAGGATGGAAGGAAGGATCGGAACGATGATGGCTTCGAGGTGCAGTTCAAGTGGCTCCTTGAAGCACGAAAGTGTTGAGATTGCCAGAAGTGTTTGAGCATCCCATTTGCATAAAGTGCGGTTAATCTCGGGAATGTCGAACGGGGGAAGTGCTAAAATTAATAATGCACGGCAAAAATAAAAGAGGAGAAATTGCGTTTGAAGTGGCAAAGAGCAGAAAATCGTTAAAAAAAGGCTTAAATGGAACTTTCATTGGGACTTGTAGTATTTACAAGCTTAGAGAGCGACTAATTTAGGATAGGGATAAGCGAAACTAAGGAAGAAAAGATTTTACAGATTCTACACCTGACCTATACTTCCTTAGGAAAACTGCATCAACAGTTTGTACTTAATTATAATCACAAATCAACCCAAAGAGGTAAATTCAAATTCCTTTCAGTGCAAAACTCCTCTTGATTAAATTAAAATTCAATTAAGGCTGTTGTTTAGTTGGGCATTGTGAGCGTTTAATAGGAAAATCCATCACAAACATGCATCAATAGAGCATTGTTGTCGGTTCCAGCCGCAATTGTTAACCGTTTTCACTTCAATACAATGTGGCACGGTCCCCTCCCAGCCCTGTCTGTTGTTTGTTTATGACGTGGCGAGTGTGTGATGGCATTGTATTTGTAACAAAATATAATCATAAACGTAATTTAATCGCGCCAAAGCGCGTCTGGCACGTACTTGCCAGCAACAGATACAGATACGCATTATTGACACCCGCAGCACACACCAGCAGCAGCAACAACAATGTTGACAACAGAAACTGTTATAATAATTCAATTCAATTCAGCCAGAGCCATCCAGCCAGCCAGCCATTCCGTAATAATGTCGATTCAATGTAGTAAATACGTTGCGAAGCGTTTGCGACTTGCCAAATCTAATGATCACCTGTTTGGCACCCATCCCCCTCGCCACCTGTGCGTATGTCCTGGCGGGAAAGAATGGATTTTGCTATCGAAGCACGTCATGCCGGCATATATGTACGTAGTTGTAAGCTCACAAAACTATTTTCTATTGAATTAAATTGTTATCATTACAAATGGCAGGCCAAATGAGATTTGTATTCCGACTGTTGCAATATTTAGTAAGCGTTGGGTAAAATGATTGTTCAAACAAAGTAATTAGCTAATACTGGTTAAATTATGAAAGCTTAGACGCTTAACTTGTTAGGTGTTGAAGTATGCTCTTGATTTTAGGAATGTGTTAAGAAAATTTTAGTAAATTAGTAGGGTTAAGGGGTCAAAGATTAGGAAAACATGAAAATATAGTGGTTACCTCTTACCCAACACTAAGCAATGTTGACTAAGCTCTATATTGAACAAGAATAACACAATGTAATATGTAAATAAATGAATTTATAAAATTAATTTTGCATAAAGATATTCCCAGAAACTACTTCCCCTTCATTCCCTTATTTCTCCTTCAACTTCCATGGCCCTAATCAATTGCAAGTTGTTCTCAATAAACGCATTCGAGCCTGGTTGACTGGCTTCCTTTATTTTATTCATGCAACCTTAGCGCATTTTAGAGTCCATGAGGATTTTGTCATATGTGCCACCATCCGACCTTTGTCAAGAGATTACTTCGCCGGCGGAGCAGCCAGTGAATCAGTCACGTGTAAGCAAAATCAAAACGATTTGCGGTGGCTGTCACCTGGCAGTACAGTGCCTGGGTCTCAGGTCTTTTGTTTGCCATTTGCCGGATCGCGGAGCCAGCGTAAAAGCGCGTAAATTACGGCTGACAAGAGACGGCTTCCTCGGATGGGGACCAGGTTGAGGCTGCCTTAGGCTGATTGATGCAACACACACTAAGAAAAGATGAGTAAAATATTTAATATAAAAATACAAGTTTAAGGGTAATTCGGGATTGGAACAGATACACAGACTTGTGCATGTTTTCCTGGCTATTTCTAAAGAATTATAGGTAATTATAAAAAGATAACTTAATTTGTTTCCTGTGCACTTAGAGCCCTTCAACTTTTTGCCACTTAGCTGTAAGCCGCGGATCCTGGGCTCCAGAAATCGGAGCCATGCCATGGCACGCATGACAGCTGCCATGTGCGCTGGCATTCCAGCATCGTACTATCCCGGTGTTCTAGTATCCTAGTATCCTGGCATCCTGGCATTCGCACAGCCTCGCTGTTAACCGCAGCAGTGCAGGGCCAACGCTTTTACGCGTTTGTCCTTGTCACCTTTTTAGTTTTCGGCGTGTTGACAGCCAAGCACTCTGTTGACATCGCATCTAGTAAGAGTTGAACACTGAGCGCAATCTAGGAATAGTACTTAGAAGCTTTAGCCCAAATCCACCTTCATTTGGTAGTACATACTCTTACAACTAATATTTTTTGGAAGAATATGTTTCCAATTTCCTGATTCCTTCTCCTGATTATCATACACCCAATGATGTTGCTTTCTTTTTCCCTGTGCAGTGAAGCTTCGGCTTCAATCCTGGCGAGTGCATTTATCTCGATCTGGAATGCCTTTTGAATAACTTGCCATATTAGCCTGTTTCCGTTTCCTTTCAGCTCAGCGCCCAGCTTAGCTGTGCCTGGGCATCCTTGTGTGCGTATTTGTCAAAAGGATTTGGCAGTGATTTAGCTGCTGGCCCAAATTTCATACGAAATTCCGTCCCTCTGCCTGACTGACATGGTGTCCCTGACTCGCCACCTCCTGAAGAGAGAGAGACGGGATTAGGTCGCGCCCAGCCCTTTTAGCCACTGCAAATTAGCTGCCTAATTGTTTGCCAAAGCCGCAACTTTGTCCATTTCTTCTTCTACTCTCTTGGCCAGGGTTTAGTAGATGAGGGGAAGAGATAGAGAGAGACAGAGAATTGCGTTTACCATTTGCCGAATGACAGCTGAATAATGTGCGCCCCATAAGCAATTAACGCGCCTGCGGGGCTTACACACGTACTTCCCTCGAGTGTTATTACAGTTGAGGACAACATTTTAGCATTTGAACTTGTACATACTTTTTGGGCTTTAAGGGTGTAAGTAACTTAAATAACTTAGCTTTGGTCTAGGTAATTAAGATGGGTAAGTATAAGGTATCAGTGAAAGATGCTAATAAATAAATTCTTATACTCACTCAAACTATAATTTCCCTATTTCATTTTATATGTTCATTTTCTAATTTGCCTTTTCTTGAAGCTATTATTTTGACCGCAGCTGTAGGTATGTGTAAGTGCCTAGGTATTTGTTTGTGTGTTCCTCAGCGTGCTTACAAATTGAGTCAATAATTTTGCTGGGCCTCTGGATGGGCGGGAAGTTATCCTGCTCCTGCTCCCGCTCCTGTTCCCCCTACAGGTCCTGCTCCCGCTCCTGTTCCCTCTACTGGTCCTGCTCCTGCTCCTTCCCTGATGGCACTTTGTGCATAATAAATAAACGCCATGAAATACGCGACTTAACACGCAATGTACGGCAAAGTCGCATGTCTCCATCTCCCACCAGAGAGTGTGTGTGTGGGGGTAAGCGCCATATGACACCACCTTGACTCATTAATTACGCACTGGCATTTTTATTTTCATTGCATACTTTTATGCAATTTATTATTACGGCATTGCGGGACAGCGCTGAAATACAAATTGCCTTTTTTTACACGCACATACTTTTAAGTATATATGCGTACACTTGTGACTTATTTACGGAAAAACCCCAGACACACACGCACTCACACAGAGGCAGGACAAGCCGCAAATGAAATGTGTCCTGGTTTTTTGGGGCCGCCTTCCATCTTGGCTCCTTGGCCGTTGCCTGATTGCCAATGTCCTTTTGGGCATTTCTGTAAATATATTCATATGCAGTACGTTTCGAAAAGATATTGCATTTTTCCTTTGATTGTAATTTGTTTTAAAACGAATTCTATGTTTTATTCTGATATTTAGAAGAAATATTTTCTGTTTAATTGTACAACTTGAAACAATAATAAATTCCCTAGAATTAATTTTCAGGAAAGTAACTTTTCAGTTAGATTAAAAAATTTATTTGCCAGTTTTTCTGCTTTTATGTATTCGAAGCAAATCTGAACTGTAGTTCCCTAATAAATCGCACTGTATATCCGTAACCACAGAATATTTCTTTGCAACATTTCAAAGGTAGTTGTGCAACAATAAACTCGAACCTGCCCCCAGAGATACTATATTCCTTAATCAAACTGCTGCTAAACTTAATTTTACCAAAAAGACAGCAAGAGCAGGGGGCTTTAATCTTAATGCCAGATCGCAGCGCATTTCAGTTTCGTTTATACATACTTGCTGGTGGCAAACCCTCGAATTCCGAATAAATATTCACTTTTTACTTCCCTTGTTGTTGTGGTTGCATTATTATTGTCGTAGTTGTTGTTCCGGCGGTGGCGGGGCGGCGATGCTGCGATGCTTCTGTGGTTCTGCTGGTCGAAAATTCCCCAAAGAATCTGACGCACTTATCGCAAATTACTTTGGCAGTTGCAGCGCAGCGCAGCGTTGCTTTTGTGTATAAATTTAACAATTTACCCATACACGTGCAGGCATGTGTACATGGCCAGCGCTGGGGATTGTAAATTACCATACACTCACACCGCACACACACACATTAAATGTGTCCAAGGAACGTGCAGTGTCCATGGCCAGGACAGGATTTTGTAAAAGTTTTGGCCAACATGGCGTATGCATAATATTTCTCCCTGCCGCATGTCGGCCAAACAAACTTCATTAACAAGCCAAGCTGAAGCCCACCAACTTGCCGCAATAACAATGCAAATGTAACAGCTCGAGATGTTGCAGTTGCAGTTGCTGTTGCAGTTGCAGTAGCTGCTGCATTCCCCCAATTAGCTGGACAACTCATTAAGCTTTCCCGGCGACTTACCGCTCCTTTTTAAAGCACACTTTCTCTGTGGCACTCGTCAATTAGCATTTGCTTCGGGGCGTTTAATGGCCATCCAGATGTTGCTGCTGCTGCTGCTGCAATAATTTATTGTTGCCGTTGTTGCCGGTCCCAGCTTCATAAGATGTTAACGCGCACTTAATGCCACTTAAAAATACGCATAAATCGCAGAAAGAGTTCGGGTGAAATCGGGGGACAGACTGCCGGCCACTTGTCCGCTTACATGGCTACTTACAACGCTGCTCAAGCATATGCATGCAGATGACCATGTTGCCCAGCCACCCAAGCCCCACCCACCCCAAGCCAGCCAACATCAGTAGCAGCTGCATTAAAACAAGGTCGAAGAGGGGACAGCAGAATATATACACAACAAAAATAAACCAGCAAAATAAATACAAAAATGAAACTGCAAAAAAAATAAAAAAGAACAGAGCAGCAACTGCGACTGCGGCACGCAATTAAGTGCATTTAATTAATTATTGTTGATAAAATAATATTTTTGCAATTTATTGTACCAGCGGCAGTTGGGCATTTGTGTCTGTGGTGCGGGTGGATCCACCGCCCAGCCGCCACCACCACCACCCGTTATTTATGCATATGTGAGCACAAATAAATAACGCCAACGATGGCCGCATTAATACAAATTAAAATCGATAAGGGATTCGACTGGGAGATATCCTTTTGTTATTAAATTAAAATTCATTACCTCCTAATGCACTAATTTAAAAGGTTTTCGCTATTGAAAAAATAAATCTAACGAGTCGAAAAGGTTATGAGGAACAACCATTCTATGTACTTTATTCTTTAATAACTTCTGTAGCGGTTCAAATTCACTAAATATAAAATTCACTAAAATATAACAAAAAATCGGCACAAAGCTATCTATTTACTGTTGAAATATTTCATAATTAATAATTATAAACGATTAAAGCATACTAAACATATACCCTCTTTAACTCCATTTAAAGGTCATTAAAAATCGTTTGCTGCATTCTTTCCTGCGTTGACGTTATCACAACTGTGGCAGTAACCGGCCGCAGACGCAGCGATATCGCCCCGGTGGCAGCAACATTGCCTATCGCATCGGCAACATCGAAACTATGGCAGATCAATTCGAATAACAATAATTTCTTCCGGTTGAGTGGCAGCGGCAGAACAATCAGACAGCGCCAGAGATGCAGATAGGCGACGGCAGCCGGCGAATGTGTATCTGCATCTGCAGCTGCGGTTGTTTGCTGCATTTTAAACAGGATGCGCATAAGTATACGAGGATTGACAGGATGTGCGGGCCATGCACACAGGCCGCCTCCTCCGCCCCCTCCTGCGGGGCACGCCTCCATTTTAAATCTGGGGAGGAACAACACGTGTCCAGGCCCAGGGTCACGCCCCACACACTAATTTGTATTGTTTTCGCTGTTAATGAATTTCATATATTGCATTTCATACATATATATTGTATTTATTCGTAGGCGAAAATTATTTGAGATGACATAGCCGTGCATTGACGGGATTTTAAAATGAATGCCAGTTCCAGGAATTGGGATTTAAGTGAGGAACATGAGCTGTGTAGTTATAGGTAAGTTAATCAATTTGAAATTGATTCCGGGAAATAAAATAGGTCTATCGCGTAGAGCTTGTAGCAGGAATTTATCAAGGTTATCTATAAAATTATAATTATTAACAAGTATAGAAAACTTAAATCTGCAAGGTTGTATTATATATTTACCAGGCGGTTACTTGCCCCACTCCTCACGCTCTAGCCGTTCCTTGATCACCTCGTTCAGATAGGGCTCCAGGTACTTGACATCATCCTCGTACTTGGTCCACTCCTCCTTGGGCAGGATTGTCTTGGTCATCGACAGATGCAGAGCCCTCATGATGCGATAGTTGCGTTCATCGTACACGTCACGTGGCAGGCGACGCACTGCCTCCTGCACATCCTCGTTCTCGTGCAGACAGTCATCGCGATACAGGCCGTATTGGTTGAATCCGGACAAGTTGTAGGCCCACTTGCCCAGCTTGGAGAACACCACGGGTCCCTTTCGAGCACAGTACTGCGACATGATTTTTGGAACAATTACAGAATACTGAATAGACCTTCGGTAGCCTTGTAAGTAGAGAATGACAACTGATGGAAGGAATGACACTACAATCCCTGGTAAATAGATTAAGCCGATTTTTCCAAAACAAACTTGACGGGACTGCCAAGTAAATTTTGACAAAAATGAACATCTTAAAACAGATTTGGTAGTTATAAAAAATACTACTCTTACCTTTAAATGCGAGATGAATGTTTCTACGGTAAATCGAAGACCTCTTGGTTTAAACAAAATGTAATCTCAATTTTATCATAGAGAGCATTTACCAATCAATAAGCCCAAAAGTCTGCTATTTTAAAATCCCATAAAGAAACCACAACAGGAGTAAAATATTTGATAACATTGTTTTTTATATTAATAAGAAACTTGCAAAGCATACTGCGCCAAATACTGGCATAATTTCACGTGAAAGACTTCTCAAACGAAGGTGCGATACAAGTGATTTCGGGTAGACGTCCATTCGATTTTTATCAGTGCTATCCATCTTAGCAAGGACCGCAAGGACCAAAGCCGCATCCGGGGGGTCCACAGGGACCGTAGCCCGGTCCACATGGCCCGCATGGTCCACATGGCCCGCATGGCCCGCATGGTCCGCATGGCCCGCATGGTCCGCATGGTCCGCATGGTCCGCATGGCCCGCATGGTCCACATGGGCCGCATGGTCCGCATGGTCCGCAGCGTCCCTCGGCGATAGGATACTGATTGGTGGAGAAACAGGGCAACGGGCAGCAGGGTCCTCCGGGAGCACATGGTCCAATAGGGCAGGGAGGACAGGCGGCACTGGGTTTGTAGTTGATGGGGCCGTTGGGATAGCAGCAGTACTCCCTGGGTGGCGGGATGTCGATCGTCTGCGGCTTGGGCTGGCACAGAATGGACTGGCACACCTCCCTGGGCTCGCAGACGCGCTTGGGATAGCACACCACGTAGGGGTCGGGGATCATAGAGGGATAGTAGATAACCCTGGGTTCGCGCACCATCTGCGAGACCCAGATGAGCTTCGGAACCTTAATAACCCTCGTCGCATCGACCACTTTGGGAATGGTGATCTGCCGGCAGCGGTTCACGACCATCGGTTCCGGCACAATCTTCTCCGTGAACACGACCCGCTTCTTGCAGATCATACGCGGCGGTTGCTGGACAGTGATGCATTTAGGAAAGGGCGGCGGGATACGCGGAGCACATTGCGGCAGTGCCTCCAATTGGGCGGCATTGTAGCACTTGGGCGAGCACTCGAAGGGGCCGCAGCACGGATCGCAGGGGCTGCAGGGACCGCACGGGGAACACATGATAAAGTTTGATAAAGATCGTCCGAAACTATAAAATGAGAACTTTATTTTTGGTTTACAATTTTTTTCTGAGTAATTTGGATGTGTATCGAAGCGAAAGCAAGTTCGAAATGGCACATAGAAATAGCAGAGGCTATTGACAAGCCCTAAATGGAAAGTCAAGGCCTACTAGATCAACAAATTCTATAGATTTTCCGCCTTTTTTTATAGAAGTTTTTGCCTTGGGTAAAGTGATTAAACTCAATTTATAGATTTTCGTTTAAATCAGATATTTTTATTACAGCCAATGAGTCGTCAATTCGTGTTTACAAAGCAAGGTGAACTATAGGACTTTGGATAGTGGTGTGTGATGATCATTTGTGCAGGAGTCTGAATAAACAAGCTTCGGTCCACATGGCACTCGGTCCTGACAACGTGTAATTGCAATCCAGGCGTTCACAATGGAGATACAGATCCACATCTCAACAGGGCCCGCAGGGACCGCAAGGCACTTGGGGTCCACACGGTCCGACAGGGCCGCAGTGCGTGTTCCACGGGGTGGGAGCACACGGATAGCACGGTCCACACTCGGGCGACTCGTATGGACACGGGGGTGAGCAGGGACCGCACACACCGGCCGGCGTGTTGCTGAGCGCTCCGCAAGGTCCGCCGGGAGAACAGGGTCCGCACGGTGACGGAACAAAGGGTCCCGAAGGCATTGCTAGGCCGCAGGGCCCGCAGTTGGGCACAGCGCACGGACCACAGCCGGGACCACAGCGAGGTCCGCAGGGTCCGCAAGGTCCGCAGGGACCGCATGCGCCCGGCCCGCAGGGACCGCATCCGCCCGGTCCGCAGGGTCCACATGGTCCGCAGCGTCCCTCGGCGACAGGATACTGATTGGTAGAGAAACAGGGCAACGGGCAGCAGGGTCCTCCCGGAGCACACGGGCCAATGGGGCAGGGAGGACAGGCGGCACTGGGCTTGTAGTTGATGGGGCCGTTGGGATAGCAGCAGTACTCCCTGGGTGGCGGGATGTCGATCGTCTGCGGCTTGGGCTGGCACAGAATGGACTGGCACACCTCCCTGGGCTCGCAGACGCGCTTGGGATAGCACACCACGTAGGGGTCGGGGATCATAGAGGGATAGTAGATAACCCTGGGTTCCCGCACCATCTGCGAGACCCAGATGAGCTTCGGAACCTTAATAACCCTCGTCGCATCGACCACTTTGGGGATGGTGATCTGCCGGCAGCGGTTCACGACCATCGGTTCCGGCACAATCTTTTCCGTGAACACGACCCGCTTCTTGCAGATCATCCGCGGCGGTTGCTGGACAGTGATGCATTTGGGGAAGGGCGGCGGGATACGCGGAGCACATTGCGGCAGTGCCTCCAACTGGGCGGCATTGTAGCACTTGGGCGAGCACTCGAAGGGGCCGCAGCAGGGATCGCAGGGGCTGCAAGGACCGCACGGGGAACACATTTTTTTGAATCGAGTTGTCCAAAATAATAATTTTAAGAAAAATACTAATTTGATTCTTTTTACAGAATTTTTGTGGAACAATAATTTGGAAGTTATCAGGAGCGAAAGTAGAAACTGAATGAGTCCCAACGGCACGACGACAGCACTGTGAAAAAAAGGCCTGGCCCCCTTTGATCGATTTCTGGCAAATGGAGTTCTTCGATTTTGCTTTAAGAACATTAAGGGGTATTTAAGAGAAACTTTAATGATTTTAATCATATTCTGTGCGTGGCAGCTAAGGGCTTAATCCCTTAACTGAGGCATTGAAAAAACTCCAAGCGTTTCTTGAATGGAATGCATTTTACGAACCGAATTCCATCTCCACATGACGTATGCGCGACGTAGTATCTGCATATATTTCAACAATATGGCATCTGCCGTTGAGTGGGTTTAAGCCTTTAATATGCTAGCGCCTTTATGTAGGCAGGGCCTTTTTTTCGACCGGCGAAAGCCAACTTGGAAAAACTACAGCGAATTACAGAAAAACGTCGGAAAACACTCTGGCAAGAGCGGCCTATTGAATATACATATATGGTTCTTGTTTTATTTTTTCTTTTTCGACACAGTGCCAGTGCCTGGACATGTCAGCGCCGAAAAAAGCGCTTGCTGCTGGGCGGCGGATTTTGAAAGCCTTAGTGCGTGGGGAGGACGGTGCAATCAGCGCTTTGTGCATGCCACAACCATGGCGACATTGAACAATTGCGCAAAATTCCCAAAAAAAAAAAAAAACAAAAAAACAGCTACAACAAAGAGCCTGGTCACAGCGGAGCATCCATGTTGACAAAGGCTTTGGCAGGCGATTCAGGTAAATTCTAAAATATTTGCTGCACTTTAAGCATAAAAGAGCATTGAAAAGAAACAGTTCGACACTGGCTGATGAAATATTTTTCCAAATAGTTGTACGGGAAGTTTATTATTTTTTTACTTTTTTTTAATCTGTGCCATTTAATAACTACTCTTTAATTGTATAGAACTTGTTTAAGGGATTTGTTTATCGATACTTACTAAAATTTAAATATTACTTAACCCAAAATAACATCCAGACCAATTCTTTACGCTCCATATGCCACTGTGAACTTATTCCTGTAAAATATCCCCCTAATAAATGTCTCAATTTATTCACTTTGGGAATAAACGTTGACTTAATCGATTTGGTTTCAGGCTGCTTTCTAAGAATCAGCCCCAGTACCTTGGCCTGTAATAACAACTCGCTGGCTTATGCCCGCAATTATGCAAGAAAAACATCAACTTCCCGACTGGCCCTGGGCCCTGGGCCCTGGGCCCCAGGCGCTTATCGAACCAACTCTGACCAAGTGCCAGCCGCAGACAAAGCGACTGCTAATCCCGTGATTTTCGGGGCCCAAAAGAGCCTGTCTAATCACAGCCGCTCCAGTGCCACCGAAATTGTCAGCTAATAATGCAAACAATAACAGGCAGCAGTCCGAAGAAATGGCGCAAATTTCGCATAATTATGGACGGGGAAGCGGCCACTCCACTGGCTCCTCGTAGAAATTCCCGGCTAAGGCGGCGCAATTAGCGGGCTTAGTTCGGGCCTAGAGGGAGTGGTTGTTGGATGAGAGAGAACAGCAGCGGCCGGAACAAACACAGCCTGGCCATAAATTGGCTGGGACACTGCCTGCCGGAGAGCAGATAGAGCGGCAAGTGTCAGTTGTCCGATGTTTCTACTTTAGGCTGCACTAGGAGAAAATTCTTAACCAAAGGAATTTTATATAATTTAAATGTAAGTTTAAAAAGAAACATAACTGGATCAACGTGTGCCTGGAAATGCTTTACATATAAGCTTTAATTTATGACATATTCTCTTTTGTTTGAATTCAGTATTCTAAAGAATTTTCCGACGCGTCTTTCCCATGTCAGAGCGTTTCCAGGTCTAGAACCACAATTTTCGGCTGATTTCCTAGGGACTTGTGCCGCCTAGCCATGTTTTCCTTCCACCCGATGTGGCTTGGCAGGCGTTCGTAGTTATTTAATGAATTTAATCGCGCGTAATAAACCGTTGCAGAGGCAGAGACTCTTCTGGTTCTTGAGCTGTTGGTGGTGGCACGATGGTCGCTTATGCTGTTTGCCTTCATTCTTTGCGGTCGTGTGACGTTGATAAGTATTCTGATTTATTGACAAACAAACTGTGAGCGGGCGGCGTCGGAATTGTGGCTGCATTTATTTAAATTTATATATTTATTTATGGGCTATGCACACATACCACACACACATAGAGCAGGACAGATGGATCGGTGTACAAATGGAGTCATGCTTTAAGCGCACTTTTCGGCGGCTGACTTTTTTTGTATGCATTTGCTGCATTTCCGTTTGATTTCAATAATTTCAACTTCCGGCACAAACCGGAAATGACAAATAAAATGCACCGCCATTCAAATGCACTGAGAAAAAACGTGTTTCGAGTTTCAATGAGAGTACATTGCAAACGTTTTTTCCACATTCCCAGAGTTCATAGTTTGTAGTGTTTTTTTTATGTGCTCTGTGAGTGAATGAAATATTTTATTCTCTTGAACTGTTGGATAAATATTCGGAATTCTGATTTAACTTTTTTTAATGAGTGATTGAAATACAATATAGGGTAGCATAAGGGTAACACGATTTTGTTGGGGATATTCTGCCTCAATAAATGGGCTTTATTATTATTATAAGAGATATTCATTATACAAACCTTATTATATTAACAAAACATACAACAAACACAAAATACTTACATTTTGTTCAGTTCTAATTTTTTTTCAGTTTGCAAGTTTACTTCTTTGATATTTTCTGCCGTTGTCAGCAGCATAAAGGATTGCAGTTGATATCCTTTCTGACGTGTTGCCTCCGTGCTTGTTTGCTTAATTGCATCATCTCGGTGGCAACTGTACGGAAAAACGCATAAATAACGTGATTTTCGGAAAGGCTTCTTTCCCCAAATCCGTGCATAAACGTTCTTCTTTACTTTTTTTCGTCAGGCAGTAAATTTGCAGGCACATGCATATGTGGAATGACCATGAATTACATAAAAAGCCGCAAATACCGAAGTCAAAATGCGTGGCCTCAGCGTTTGTGTTGTTGTTCGGAAAATGGAAACCATTTTCCCTTGCAACATGCAAACGATTCAGTCGGCGGCGGCAGAAATACAACAAAAAAAAAGAAAAATCCAAATATATATTGCAATCCTTTAGGCACGCGGAACATAATGAAACGAAAATGCTACTGTGGCAACAGCCAACAGCAGCTGCAAGGACATGCAGGACCCAGGACCAAGAACCGGCCGAAGCCGTCCGCTTGCCATTTTGCCGAATAAAGGAAAATAAATAAAAACGGGAAAATATTTCTTTGGCCAACATTTTTACAGCCGCCCGACGTCCCCCTTCTTCTTCTGGCATCGCCTTTCCATTCTTTCGCTGACCCCGCTTGCCAACCAATTCGCAGCAATTTTTGTACAAAAAATGTTTTTATTTATTCCTCTGGGGCGGACTCTTGCCCCCTGCCTTGATTCGGGTTTTGGGTAGGAAAGTTTATAGCGAATATCATGTATCGAACAAAGAAAATATCGGGATAAATTTTGAATAGAAAATAAAAAAAATGCTATCAAAAAATTTTATAGTTTCTTATATAATTAATTCGAATAAATATCTATTTTAAAGATTATGTAATGCGAAACTGTTAAAATATTGTATTTATATATAATTCATAGTACTTGCTTCTTTTATTATGACATTAAATTGTTGTTTTATTTATATACTTTTTTAAAAAGTTCCTTCTAACTTTACAATTATTAAACTTTTAGGGTAATTTTTTGAAGTCACAGAAAGGACAAAAATATGTAATATAATGTTTCTTTGCTATTTTTAGGTTAAAAAATTATGGTCACACTTATGTTTTAAAATAGTGTTATAATTCCATAAAGTAATTTTATTTCCCATAGCAGAAAAAAGTTTCAAACTATTAAGTAACATAAGAATAGTCCTAAATTATAATTCTAAGAAGACCATTAGAAATGCAACTTGTCTTTGTTAAAGTTCTCTTTTTTAAAACTTAATAGTATCATAGCCCAATAAAAAACATTAACACCAGCAGGCATATCTTAAAGTATGGTTTTTATTAAACTTATGAATATTCTTAAATAATCCAATATAAATTAAACTTGCCTTTTTTTATCGTTCATTTATCTATAAGTATTTATGTATAATATATAAGAAAAGAGGTTATCCCATAATCGGAACAGTGCAGATTATCTGGTTGCAGCACTTCTGCCATCCCTAGATGTGGTGGCATCCCCATGCCCCCAAATCCCTGCAACTGGGCCTGGCCTGTGGCCGCCGCTTGATTTATATTGATGAATGTCCGTTTGTTCGTTAGTTCCGTCTTCGCAGGCTGCCAAAGAGATTTACTTGCAGGGGGCGGGTAGGCGTGGCAGTTATTTAACTCTTTGCCTTTTGTTGTGCTGCACTCGCACGAGCACAAACATATATGTATTCTTGTGCACACACTCACACTCGCGTGTGCTGGCTGCACTTGCTTATGCTCAGTGCCAGAAATTATTGCATACTTTACGGAAATTAACCGCATTTCCATTTCTTGCACGCACACAGGATGGCTGCGTCATCTCCTCTCTGGCCCCTTCCTTTCCCCCGTGAACTCCGCCCGGAGGTTCCTCGGCTCCTGTTCGCTCTTGTACACATATTTACAATTTTAATGACTTTATTTTTGTGCTGGCATAAAATATTTTCATACACTTGCCTGAGGGAAGGATCTAGTGGATTTTTAAAGGGTTTTGTTTGAGGCAGAATGTTTGATTGATTAACTTAAAAAAGGGAGCTTTTTTCTTTATTTATTTTTAAAATAAAATAAACCGAAAGAACTTATGCTTTACACACATTTATTTTGAAAAAATGTAAATATCCACTGGTTCAAAAGAATATTGTAATATTAATATTACACTTAATTTCTGGCAATAATATAATGAGATTTTTGAATATTGTTTTACTGTTCAGCTTCTAATTACTAAAGCGTAACTTAATAATATGATTTAGAAACAATATTTTTTCAAGACATTTTAGAGAGTATTTAAACCTTGGCTTCCCCAATTGAGCCATGTCCTTTGTTACATTTTCTGAAAGTGGTTGCTGCTGATTCGTTCAGGTTACTTTTGAGTGAGTTACTGGAGGAGAGGAGGGAATTAAGTGAGGGAATCAACCGTCGCACAATCATATTTCTTTGTGACATTTTCCTTGTGCATTATTAATCAACCGGGAGTATTTTAATTTATGTTGACATGCACTTATTTATAAAACGCAACCATGGCACACAACGACAAAAGAGAAAAATACATTTTAACCGGAAACCACATACGAAACCAGACGGGCGTTGATTTCTGAGTTATTTTTCGGTAGCTATTATTCTGAAGTCATTAGGGAAACAATTTTGAATGCTATTTAAGACATTAAAGAGACTCATTTTATATAGAATCCCTCACCTGAAAGGAAATTATATTTCAAGGCGTTGTTTTTTTGAGTGATTTTTTTTTACAGAAAGATCCCCGTTGCCATTTGACAGCATAAAAAAAGTATATTTAATCAAATCCAGGTAACTGTGAAAATAAGAAAAACAGCTTAAAAATGCTTATGACTGCATTAAGAAAGTATTGTCCTAAGAAGCGCCAGAGGGTGCCTGCAGGTGAAATAATTAATTAAATTCTCCGATCTCTCTACTTTCCTCCGAGCTGCATTTCATTAAGAGTCGTCACCGGAGCAACTGCTCTGCTGGAAATATTAATAATTTTTCCTTCCCCAAGCAAAGAGCGGAAAAAGTTTATTGCATTCAATCATTGAAAGGCATAGCCATTGCTTTGATTGACGGCAGTGACCTGCCTCCCGCTGGGACCAATGTTCAAGGGCTGATCAAAGGGCAATTGGCACGCCGGATGCGTAATCTATTTCAAACAGCGACCATGCAAATCGAAGGAGCTCTGTGGAGGCAGCTCCAGGGCCCCGCTCAACTGTCGGCTGTCGGATGCAAGTGAGCACAATACAACACAATTTGCTGGTGTTGCTCTGGCCGCCTTCCTTTCGTCCTTTTGTCCTGTCAGGCCGTCTGTCGAACAGCGAGATGCATAGAGAAATTGCATATAAAATGCAGACAAATAACTCGCTCCCCATGTTTAGCGTATGCCCTAACGCCTGACATTAACAATGCAGCAGCAGTAACAGCAGAAGCAACAGCAGCAACAGCAACAGCAGCAGCAGCAGCAGCAGCAGCAGCAGCAGCAGCAGCAAAAGCATCAGTAGCAAAAGCATCAGCATCAGCATCAGCAGCGGCAACCAGCTGGCAATAAAATGTAACAAACACATTGACTGCTGACAAATAGCATTGCCTGTCAATTCATCAAAAAGAAAAGGCAACGGAGAGCCGCAGCGAACGCGCAAAACTATTGACATGCTCACGCATTGAACACTTGAGGAAAATCGGTACTAAAAAGGAAAATTGTTAAGTATTTTTATTATTATCTAGTGTTCGTTATTTCCTTGAAAGTTTTGTTTTATGAAAACTAGAGATACACAGTTTTGTTTTTTCTTTACAGAGATAAGCAGATTAAATTAAATTAAAATATTTTCTTAGTTCAATTATATCCAATATTCTATGAACTCGCTCTATAGAACCCTACTTAAAATTTATACTTGCGTTGATGTCTTCTTACCTAGTTGGTTAAATGAAGAAGTTTCTGTTATTTTAAAATGCTCAAAATGATTTTAAATAAATATTCCTCCAAGTGTCTAGAAACCGGATCCGATCGAACGGATAGAAGGTGGCAGGGGCACATCCTTGCACTGCTGACTCGGCAGACTTGCAGCAAATTTGCTTAGCTGCCAAACCAAACGTCGATTGCTGCGAGCCTGCGTGTGAGCGTGTGTCTATATGGAAGAGAGACGGTTACAAATTGTTTTGAAATGAAATTCAAACTGCATTGGGAAACGGGGAAACAGAGCATGTTGCTCTGCGACCTCGGAACTTAAAGTTGCGACTGCCTTACTGGTTTAAGCAGCTCCAAAGATCAAAGCGATTATGTGCCCATCTCTAGTATCTGACCCTCACCTTCAGCCACACCTTTATTTCATTCATAACAAATTGCCTCAATTATTTCCGTTTTGCCCCCGTTTCAGCTCACTGCAAGGGTATAAAAACTTTATTAAAAACTTTTGTGCCCAAGCCTTTTTATTATACCTTGCCTTAGCCCTTAGCCGGGCCCTATATTTACGAAAGGATATATATTTATAAAATACACGCACATTTAGGCAGAGCTTCGCCGGCCGCCATACTGCACTCCAGGGGCGTTGAAGAAATCAAATTAAGAGCATTTTCTTTGGCGAAACTTTTTTGCGCCTGTTTAGAATTTTATAATACTTCAGAGCCAACCGTCAAGGCAATACCTTCTACCTTCCCTCCTCCTTTGGCTATTACGGTTCGGGCTGTTGGTCCTGGCCCCATGTGGTTACTTGAAAAATGCTAAATGGTCCCAAAGCAATTGCAGCCACAACAACATAAATAGCAGAGAGCCCAGCAGCAACAACGGGAGCAGTTTTTGGCTTTAAACTTGGGCCAATGAATATATTTTCCCACTTGCTTAATAAAATGAGCAAAAAAAAGCGGTCTTTATTAGGCCCATTCTTTTAGCATAAAGTGCAAAATCGGTAGATTTTTTTGTAACTCTGAATTCGGCAAACAAAGCTTGGCAGTTTATTCTGTAAAATAAGAATGTAGAGTTTTTAAAGTCAGCAAAATTAAGGTCATACAGCAATGGCAGCCCATATTAATGGGTTTCTCGAAAATGGTACTCTTCATACTGAATACATTTTTCATCACATTTTTTTATGATTTTAAAGAACTAGACAACAAATAGCTGAGTATTTTAAAAAGAAGACATTGAGCTATCTTAATAAAATTAAATCTAGATTGTGTAAAAATAAAATGTTGTATTTTTTATATATTATATAAATATTTAATTAGAAATCTAAGGTATCTAAAAATGTATTATACGAACTTCAAGCACGTTTTCAACTATCCAGTCAACGTAGCTCATAATATCCGTAAACATACACGTTTTGGAGGTGCCGTAGCTCTGAATGCCATACAGAGTGTAGCGTTGTGTACCCTTATGCAGAATCGTTTTGCCCAAAGGACTGCCCAGCTCAAGGCAATTGGCACCGCTTGTAAAGGACGCACAGATCTGCGAACTCTCGGGAGCGGCCTCAAAGACTTCAGAGCACTCTGTCGCATTGAGGCGGCTAATGGTGTCTGTTCTAGGTCTTGGAAAGGGTCTCATCTCGTTCAGACCCCAAAGTGTGGCACCAAACTCTTTGAAGGTGTCCACCTGGGCTTTCATGTTGCTGTGCAACAGAACGCAAATCGGCTGAATATGTGGCTTGTAGGTAACTTTCCTTTGCAGCTTGAGGAGAGCCAAGTCATTTAGGTACTCCGTTGCATTGAACAGGTAATTAACGATGGCGGTCTCCGCGTAGTACTCCTCATAGGGAAAGTTGGTAGCATTTCCATTCTGTTGGGATCCATCGAAATCTCCCAAACGGACGAGCCTATCGAAAGGGAACTTTTTTATAATTGGGTTTAGACTAAAAACATTTGTTGACCTACGTTTGAGTGCTGTTTCTTAAACAACTGGCAGCTGTTATTACATATTCTGCAAGAAAAGATTCAGATTCAGGTATAATATCATTACGTATACGTAAAACTTACGTTGATGAATAAGAACTCCTGAGCATTTTTGTTTGTCCGATCTTATTAGGGCTAGCCAAGGAGTGGAACTTGACCTCACCCCTTCTGTACGATCATTAGCAACCCCGCAATTGGGATCTAGGAGCTGAGCTGAACCCTGATGAAACAGGAGCAATGCGAATGCTATAATCCAAGCATTGGAAGACATTATTTCAAGTCAACGCCAGCTAAGTGACTGAACAATCAGCGATATGGGTTCGGCATAGTATACCAGAGAAGGCGAGCTGAGAGCTTATCAGTGAGCTTTATTATAGTTATGTGGAATTTAAATACGCACATTAAAATTAATATATTCAATTTCTGAGAACCTAGTCCGACTTTGCATCTTTGCTTAAAAAATTTATTGAAGATTATTCTTTCTTAAAGCTCAAATTTTAAATACAAAATTCGACTGAATTTTAAGTATGTTTAGAACATTAGAAATATATTAAATGAAAAATATTCGTAAATTCTAGAACGATTAGTGTTAAATCTAAACCTATCTCCGATTAAGACATTTCACCAACCTCACACACGTTGAATTTATTTATTTTTTCCCCCAGTTAACCGGAGTTTACAAGGTCAATTCCGTGGCTTTTGTGTGCCTTTGGCCTCCCATAGTGCTGGGGCTTATTGTTTTGCTGCTTGGCCATTTCCCGTCTTCGTATCCCTTTCAAGTTCAATAATGTCATAGAGCGTGTCGCAGGGCAGGCGTCCAAATTTATGGCCCAAACGGTTGACCTGAAGACCGTAGCAGCAGAAGCAGCAGCAGAAGCACGTGCTCCCGGCCAGGGAAATAATTTAGCCAAAAACATGTGAAGCTCGCCATATAAATTATGCACACTCGCCCGACAGACGACAACACATGGGTTGCCTTAAGGTATTGTCTATGCGACCTGCTGCACCAGCGGCAACAACAACTACCTACTACCGGACATAACTCACCGCCTTGGCCTTTTATTTTATTGTATTTTATCTTTTGGATTACTTTCTGCCATGACCACAACAAATAAACTTGAGCATCTTTGGGAAAACCCACAGCGGCGCTGAGGTGGGGAGGGAAAAACTTGGACAGGAAAAGAAAAGATTTCCGTGGCATTGTTGCTGTTGCTTCTTTGCTTGAGTTTGCCCGGAGCACTGGCGCTGGAGCTGGAGCTGGACAACGGCAACAATTGCGCATGTTAACATACTTGTAAGTAGTTTTTCCACTTTGCCATAGTATGGTAACAGTATTTTCCTTTTTTCTATACCCAGTACTTGTAGAGGAAGGTGAGTCTTTGCTTTGAGTTCTTAATGAGTAATTGGGTCTTGATTTATAAAGAAATAATAATTATATAATATAATAGATAGATAAATAGCGGGAAATGTTAAAAGGCGACTTTTTTTATGTCTAAAAATTCTGAAAGAACTAGAATTTAAGGTAAAGATTAAATATACATTTAACCATCACTTTGTTAAGTTTTTATGTGAACAATAAAGTGAAGAATATTATTATAATTTTACCAAAACTCTACCTACTTAAAAAATCGTAATATTATTTCTTGACATGGAAATAACCATAGATTTCATTTATAGTTTCTAAAGTATAAGTTTTAATCAAGATGTAGTCATCACATATTTTCCGTAAAGGGTATCCCATAGTCCTTTCTCAAAGCTCTCTTATTCGCATATTTTTTTCCGGTTTTTCCATCCCCCACAACGGACACATTTGTTTTCCTGGGGGCAGTTGCCTTTGTTTTTGTAATTATCTGCACGTTATTTGTGGGTCAATAAAGTTTCGTTTCATAGTTTGAGCGGTTGTCTGGCTCTCAGCTACGGACAGGATTTATGGCATATGCGTTTTGGGCTAATTTTCAGTGCCGCTGACCATGCCATTGGCCAGTAAAACATTAATGGCAAGGCACCAGGCTAAGGATGCGGACAAGGAGCATGAGCAGGAGCTCGGTTTGGCTCCTGGCTCGCTTCTTAAAATAGCATCTGGCGATTTAATAGAACCGCCAGCTTCCTGGAAGCATTTGCCCCCAGAATGTTGATTAATTTATCGATACGCCGTCGATTGTCGGGTGTATGTAATTGTAGCTGCCTGTCAGGGGATCGTATTGCCGAAGATTTATAAGCCCCGTTCGATGGCGTGAAGCGCTCTGCTTGTCTTCCCTGGCCTGCACACTTGTGTACAAATCATTTGTGATAAATTGCCGGCAATCGGTGCTCAATTATTTAATAAGCCCGATTCCACCGGGCTGCCAACTGAAATGAGTTATCAAATTTCATTGCCACTAATTGCTCATTGCGTTCCCGTTTCCATTCGCGGAGGGATATATCGAATATCGTTAATGTTGGCACAGCGCTAATTTCGCATCAATCATCGGTGCATTGTTAATTCTAATAATTGCAAATAAACAAATTGGCAATGCCATGTTTTCGTTGAATTCGACGCTTTTGCGTCGCCCGGGGCTTAATTGATTATTACAGATGATCGGATGGCTTATAACGCGGCCCACACACACACTCGGAACTCGATTTGAAACGAATTGAGGCTGCAAATCATGTTGTTTTTAATGCAAACACCATTTTGCCCGATAATTAAAATGACATTTTTCGCTTTCGATTTGTCGCTCTGCGGCTAAAGTGAATTTTTTACCCCCCGCCTGTATTTTTTGTTGTATTTCTGTTGATTTCCAAAACAGAACCCCTCCTGGCCTACAAGCCAGCTTAGCAAAATAGTTGGTAAATTTATTTGCCAAATAAACTGAACACAAAAGCCAATGGCAACGATGAGAGGCACTTGCCAGAGCAGAATTAAGCTGACCAAAGCAAAAAAAAGAGGGGAAAATAAAGAAAATAAGGAAAAACAAGGGGTAAACAACAAATTGAAAGGCTTGAAATGGAAAAGAAGAAAAAAAAGGAACAGAAAAAGTTGATCACAGTTCGAAAAATAAAAAAATAGAACAGAAAATAGTACCACCCATGGCACACATGCAGGTGTGTCTGTGTGTGGTAACGTCAATTGTTTAAAAGTGAAAATTCGATTTTGCGGTAAGGCAAAAGGCAACGGGACACAAACAAATGGCGTGCCAAACCAAAAAGCAAAACTTTTCTTTTTCAAATTTTGCTCTGTTTTTTTTTGTTCTTGTTGTGCAGCAAACAAATTTTTTGTTGTTTCTTTTTTTTTGGGTACCTCCCTTGTCGGTTTGTTTGAATTGTCCCTGGTTATTGTTGGCTGTTCCTCCTGACGCTTTGTGTCAGCCCAGTTGGATGCTGATGTGACCAACAAAACGGGGCGAAAAGGAAGGAAGCCAAAAGGAAAACGAAACACAAGAAAAAAGCATCTCGGAGCGTATAAAACAAACGTGGACGTCGAGCATATAAAAAATGGGCAGTTGGAGAAGTAGTCTGAAGAGTGTCCAAGTCGTCCTGTGTCGTGAGCTGCATGGGAAAGCGGCACAAGCTGGGGCAAAACGAAAAGGAAAAGCGGCGACGGAGACACAGCTCGGGAAGCTTTTCCACCACTAACAAGAGCCGTAACGATAACGAAAAACAAACTTTAAAAATTGGATTCTTCATTTGCATCGGCAAATCCAATCAAGCCAACGTAAAGACCCCGGCCAGACACATACACAACATAAAGCCGATGCACCACATCCAGGACCACTCCACCACCGGCGCCACCACATTGGCCACCTGCAATTTGGCGCTGTACACTGGGAAGTTTTATTTTTTGGCATATTTGGAATTTTCTTAAAGTACCTAAAGATTTTCTATTATCAAATTTAAAATTCAAGCTAAATGTGTTATATATTTTCCTTATTATTTACTGAGGTAAGAAACTGTACAACAATTAATGTAATTAAGTATCTCTAACATTTATCTTTCTTTAATTGATAAATATTTTTTTTTTCTGAAGTAAAAATTATTTAAGAAATGGAATAGCAATAATGTATGTAATATATAACTCATTTCGATGGATTTCAGGGCAAACTTTAGACTTTTTTAATGTTACCAATCCAGTAAAACAAATAAAAATGGATTCAAGAAATGTTATCGCAAGCTTCTCATTATTTTGACATAATAATCCCTTTGTTTAACATTTTAAATTATTTATAAATTCCCACCTTCCTGGTATTTTCCTCAGTGCATGCACTGCCGCATGAGCATGCCCCACGTTACGTATACGCCACGTGGACGGGGGTAGGAGAACAGACACGAACAATAAATGAAAGGTGTGCGCCGCCTGTTTGTCCATATAGTTGACCATTGCTTATGGCCTGCAACCGACCACGCCCCCCTCGATAGCCGCCTTCCGTCCGGCTGAAAATTGGTAACGATTTGTATTGGACTATGGCCGAGCATAAAAGAGGCTGAGTCCGAGTGAGCGTGTGTGTGTGAGTGCCGAATCTTGTTTAAAAGTTTTGTCCGTTTGCCGCGCAGAAAGGAGGGAAAATTTTCTTATTTGTATGCCCGGCTCACCTGCCGTTATCCATCTGTCTTGTATCTTCATCAAGTTGGCCTGTATTAAGTCGCTTGTTGGTTGCTCCTCCTTTTGGCTTCTGTGTTTCCGCAACGCCCTCCCCTACCCCCACTGCTGCCCCCCTCTGGCAGCATGTCCCTGCAACGTTGTGGTTTTTTCGGTGAGCTCCTGAAAAAAGCCCGGTGGCATGCTTTCCGGAGCGGGGGTTATTGATTGCCGGGCATACGTTTGCCATTTTATTACAAGCCGGAAAAAAACAAGGCAGAAAAGGAATGCATCGAAGAGCCTCACTTTTGGTCTCTACTGGGGGTTTTCTTTTTTTTTTTCCCCGGTATCCACCGCTTGCCTGTTTTCGGGCCTCGTTAATTGCCTCAAAGCGAAACATTTGCGTCAGTCGCAACCGCATTCGACGTCGTGACAATGACAACGGCAACCGCCGCTTAAATTGCCCAAAACCGCGACAAGTGGCCGTGTCCAGTTTTCCTTTCCAAGGGCCACCCAAATCTGTCCCCCTCCCCTCGTTTTTCCCCACCCTTAACGGATTTTCTTCACCACGGCCACGGCGATGCGGCCCAATGGAGCGTATAAGAAAACCATTCATTAGCGCTTATCAAACGGCACAGACAGATCTGTCCCACCACTCAATGGCTGTTTGATTTTCGCCCTAAACTAGGGCGATTTTTTATACCCTAAGGGGGGTTGTTGTTATTTTTAATAGCAGTTTGCTAAACTATAAAGCGTGTCGTATAACTAAATGGTGAAATTATATAGATCATTGAGCTACAAGATGGTGTCTTAGGATATCAGAAAAATATTAAACATTTTAATGAGCTTGTAAATATTTAAGTTGTGTTTATTGTTAACTATTTTAATAAATTGTAGTTTTTTCCATGTATTACTTAAACTTACTTAAATTACAAAAAGGTGAGAAGATAATACTCAAAGAGTAAAACCATGAGAAACTATACATGTACGGAAAATGGCAAACTACTATAATTTACAAGTCATTTGAAATAAGTCTCACATTCAGGGTATTCTAAGCTCCGGTGCTTCAGACAGTTCTCCTGTTCTCTTCGTTTTTTTGTACCCAAGCTAGGCGTTTGCTGACGTTTATTGTAAATGGCTGTCCAATGAAAATTGTTGTGGCCTATCAACGTCAACGCGGTCACGGCCGGGCCGTGTGTCATTAGTTCGGGAAAAAAGTGGGGAAAAATCGGGGCGAAAAAAGAACTTGTGTTCGCCCGCAAGTCGTGAAAAAATATGTGGTATTTTTATCGGGCCCCCATACGCTCGGTGTCCTGCGTCCTGTTGCCGTTGCCGTGGCTTGTTGCCTTGCTTTAGTTTAATTGGCACTTGACAGAGTGGCCGACATCATCGGCGGCGCGGCGGCAAAGCCGCTCGCTGCTGGTCCTGGTCTCTGGTGTTATCAATCAAATTGGCTTTTTCTATATCCGTCAGCACGTGTGGGGAGATGACTAGTGCGTTGATTTCTTTCGGCCGTGTTATTATTCAGAAATACCACCTAATTGGTCTTCAATTTGATCATTTAATTGGGCTGTATTAAGGCTGTGGCGGAGGATATTTGACTCCTTTAAAGTTTGCATTGAAAACTGCATTCGTGCCGGCCAATTATCTTGTCTTGCCATAATCCATTTTCCCTCATTTGCATTTACATTAACAGAGCCCATACTGTTGTTCAGCCATCAATAATTTGCGGGCTGGCATTATATTTCATTCTCGTTACCATAATTGAATAGAGAACACTCTGAACCATTGCCCTGTTGTGTAGCCTCTTTACATGTCACAGTTTCAATGGTATATAATTTGAGTTAACATTATTATGAATACATAAAGTTTCTGCTTTAAACACAGGGAGTTTTCCGTTTCAAAGGGGAACTAGCCTTTGTCATAAGCTCAAAATAATTATTAAGCAGCTACCAATGTCTTGTGTTTGTATAATGAGGGAACTATGTGGAAGATGAAACACTCGAATCCTTTTGAAAATGAAACCTGTCTAAGAACAAATACAATATATTTCCTGATAAGTTTTGCTCTCTAAAACTTCTCATATTGAAAAGAAAGCAAATATGTATAGCTGCAGTTCTTAGGCTGCTTGCAATTTAGCCATAGCCAGGATGTTGTTTTATTTGAATAATTAAAAGGCGACTATACATACACACACCGGGATCCAGAAACAGAGAGAGGGTGCCATGGACTCGCCCTTCCGACTGCCGACAGTGGGCAGTCGGCAATGTTATCAGCGCCAAGGCTTTCGGTAAAGGGAATTATGCATATGTATTTGTAAATCTAATGTCCTGCAGCACACCGCAGCTGAATCAGAAACAGGACGAGAACCAGAAACTGGGGCCGACAGCCCAGAACCCAGAGAATCAGAACCCAACGGCCAACGAATTTATAACTGATTTCTGGTGATTTAGTTGGCTCGCCAAATGGAATGAGCCGAGTAGCGGACGTCCACGGATGCTGCTTTTGTACACTGAAAGGAAAAGAGTAACTTTAGTTTAACTGTGAGCATATGCCACTAAATTTTATGAAAACTGGCTTTATGGCCAGGGAAAATCGTCAGGGCAATCAACTTGGAAATATTTTAAATTCCTTCATTAGAAATTCAGGAATATTTTGATACTTTTCTTCTTTTAATTGTTTCTAGAATATAATGTAAAACAAATATACATATTTTGCAATTTGCTTCTTATATTTTTGGGCAGTGCTCCCACTTATTATGCAAAATGCCGCACATGGACCGTCCGTTGATGGCCAGGGGGCCGAAGGAGGTCCAAATGGTTTGGACATGTCATGACGGAGCGCGTCTCATTTATATTGCATGGCTGCAATGCCAGAAATGCCTCTGAGGCAGGTCCAAAGATAGATATAGTGGTACTGCCAGGGCGGCAGGGGCTGGCTTGCATTGAAATTCATGGAAATCCATGGAAAAACTAAGTAGAAAAAAGTGCAAAAATGTGGCACAAGGCCGTGTGACGGCACAAAAGTTAATTGAAATGCTATCAAAGCATATTCAATTAATTTAAATTAGCTCAGCGCGGCACAACACAAAACGCAATGCCCGCGGCGCTGGGGCCGGGACACCACCAAGTTTTCCAGCTTTCCCACTCGGCAGCGATGTCAATTATATGCGCCAAGGCTGCCGCTCTGCCAAACTAAACTAAATGGCAAAAGTTTTCCCCCTGTCAGGCCAAGCAACGACTGCCAATGATAAGAGAGCGGAAAACCGGAGGAGTCGGGAAAACCGAGGGGGCGTGGAGACTAGCGGAGCCTTCATTAATCAATTATTGCAAACCATTTACTGCCTTGTTTTCGGCTGAACAGCAACAATCAGCCATCAGGCCCAGGGCGAAATATTTATTAAAAATGGCTTGCGAATTGTTAATGTAAAGCAAATCGCCCCGAGCAACTGTCGCAAGTGCGTCCATCAGTGTCGTCGTTTCGGTTGCTGGCATCTCAAGTGCGACGGCGAATGTAATTTTGTTTATTTCACATGTCGGACGGAGCTGTCAGCTCATTGACAATGTCAGAATTCCAATCAAAATGCAAATTAATAATAAACAAAAATGGTTTGGCATTTACCCTCTCTCCCCTTGCTCTTTCTCCTTGATGAGATCAAATTAAATTTCAATTAGCTGTCACAGGGCGTGTTAAGATGGAGCTGCAAATTAGACAATCGGAAAACCTTTTGACGCATTTCCCAGAGAGCTTGCGGTTGTTGTTTAAAGGGCAATTGGAATCTTCTCTTAAACACTTGGACATAAAGACCACGCATCTATTGAATGCAAATTACTATTTGAGGACTCCAAGTATTGGGTTGTTTCTATGCAAATATTACCTAACCTCGTATCAGAGAAGGATAAACAACTGAAAAAGGGTTATGTTAAATAAGCTCAGATATTAATTAGATCCCTGGCCCGGTCCTGCTGCTCTTATTAATATCCCGAGCTCAGCATTTACAGGGCGCTGCAGTGGGCGAAATCGTCGGTCGAATGGTCAGCCGCAGATGGTCAGGAGCATCTGGTTTTTGGCCCCGATCTGGCCTTTATGCAACTAAATTATTTAGTTCTGTGGCCGGAAAACAGAGGCAGCCCCAGAAGCAAGTGGCAAGTGGAACTGCGACGGCGAGTGCGACCACGATGGAACTGCCAGTCGGCAACTGGCCAAAAACTCACTGACATGGCCAGGCATCAAATGATTGCCCCAGACACTTTATAATGCATGAGAGTCTGCACCAGAATCAGAATCAGAAGCAGCACCAGCCAGCAGCAACAATAATGACGGCGGCAGCAGCAGTAGCAACAGGAGGAGGCCGCACAATGAGCATGAACACGAGTAACCGAATTATTTATATTTAAATTGTTTTGGTTGCTGCTGCACTCGGTGTTGCCTTTGAGTTTCGCATGTCTATTTGCCGTGCACACGAGTCCCGGCACCCCCGGATTCCCGAGTCACCGCATTACGGAGGGAGGCCCCTGGATTCTCTGGATTCCCCTATTATCCATCCCCCCAAACGAAAGCAACTCCCCCAGTGAATCCTCCGCTTTCGTGGCCATGATTATGTGGCAGCGGCAGCCTTTGACTATGTCGAAAAAGTGGTGTGAGCTGGCCATGCACGGTTGAAAATTTGTGATTTCAAAAAGAAGTCTGTGAAATGTGAACTAAAAAAGAAGCTAATAAAATTGGACTGACTCTTCTTTAAATCATCTTGTATATTAAGATGTCAATAGGTAGGTTGTAAAACTAGTTTTAAGCGTTTAAAATGTTGAATGTCATTTAAATTATTACAAAATAAATAATAAACAAGAACGGAGGCATATTTCGGGAACCAGAATTATTAATTTGCAATTATTAATCATGTAACCCCTTTAAAAAAATAGAGTATTTATTTATTGATGCTGATTGCTGTTGTTGCTGATTAAGAATAAATATGATAAATAGGGTCGGAAATAACTAATTCAGAGCTCTGCAAACTTCTGATTTAAATATAATGTCCCAAATTCCTTGTATTACCAATCTTGTCTATTTTAAACAAATGTCTTTTGTTCTTCATCTCTATAACTTATAACTTTACTCGTATAACTTAACTTAGTACTAAAATATATATAAATATTTATTTTTTTTCTGAGTGCTTCCGACAGACTGGATCCGTGTCCTGACCAGACCCCGCGTGAGCTTTATTTATGCATTTCATTTGGGTCTGCTTGCTGGGGGGCAGCTTTGGGCAGGAGACGGGGATTGTCTGTCGGGTTGCGTTGCCGTTGCCGTTGCGACTCGCCTTTGAGTTGATGTATTAAAAATTTTCACACATGGCAGTTGGCTGGCTGGTTGGTCGCCGGTCGTCGCCTGCGAAGCATCCTCACAGCTTGCACTGAAATTTGATTTTCTAGCACCCACCCGCTGAAGCCGCGGAAAACCGACCAGACTCCTTTCATCTGGAACTTTGGCCGTGCACTTTTCGGCGCTTGATTTGCGTTGAAAATGCGCTGCTTGCCGCCGGTTTATCCCTGTCCCCTACGCAACTCTGTCCAGGGGGGTTCACCCGGCAAAAGCTTTTGACGGTGCGTTCATTATGATTAGCAATTTTCCTCGGATGAGCTCTGAACGAGTGTGTGGTGTGGTGTGGCCTCGTGCGGGGTGTGTTTTGCGTCGGGGGAATGCCTGGGGTTTTTAATAAGAATTTTGTTGGCTTAACGCTGCATTCGGTAGCAGATGGAGCGAAGGTGAGCCAGGTGGAGAGAGAGGGAGTTAGTGAGTGGCTTTTGTGGATTTTGTCAGGTGCACCACGGTTACTTATTAATTTTGGCTGGATAAGCGCGGCAACAGGAAGCTCCTGTTACATTATACAAACTTTTTGCCCGAAAAAACACTTTTTAAGTAAGCAGCTAGAGCTAACAGAATTAGGTATTCAAATTTGATTTCAACATTTTCATTAGCACTTTTAAGGCTTTTATAAAGGAGAGCTTCTTTGCGAAATAAACTTTGTGCCACAAAACTATAAATTTAACATTATAATGCAAGTTGATCTTTTAGTGTGTCTGCCTTGAGAGATGACTCTTGACATTTTTGATGAACGCAACATCTTATATCCTTTCCTTTTGAATTTTTCTCTCTTTTTGAGTAATGTGGAGATGGCGTTTGTATTTTTACTATTACCCATAATGCTACTCCGCTTTCTTCTCCACCTCCTGACATCTTGTGGCACATTCGCACATGGAATTGCATTTTCGCGTCATTGTTTGATGGCTTCCGCCGCATATCCTTGCTACTTAAGCTTCCTTTTGGCTGAAGCGCTTCCTGTTGCCATTCCTTGCCATTGTGGCAGCTCCTGTTGTTGTCACATAGATAGGCACCCCGTGCACTTCCACACTACCCAGAAATGCATTTAGCATTCGTTCGGTCGTTTTTCTTTTAGTTTACATTATTCTTTTATATTTTTTTTGTAATTTTATTGCTCATGTTGGGACTCCTTCCAGCTTCAGCTGTAACTGTAACGCATTGTTGTCAGCGGCAGCGCGTGCCACATCCTTTTGGACCGAGTCTCTAGTTTTTTCCCGGCAAATGCCAACATGAAAATTGCATAATCCACGCATCGCGATTTATGACTTTTGTGCCAGCTTGAGTGATGGCAGGACAAACAAATGTGAGGGAAATGCTGCAAGCGAACAGGAAAATGCAAACCGCCTGTCACTTCTTGTGCCAGGCGAACATTTTCATAAAAACGCCATAATATCCTTCAGACTGTGCAGCTCTCTGCCTCGAGGGAGGGATGGAGATATCCAGGATGCCAGCGCCCTAACCGCAAGGCATTACCATCGGAATCCTGAGGTTAATCAGCAATTTAGTGCACAAATTGATAGGCATCTTAGCTGCAGCACCGCAGCGGCGATTGTTCAATTAGCCGCCGATGCAGTTGGCCTAAAACAATGCCCCGGCCACAAGCAGCTTTCCTTCGAGAGCCAATCGAATGCTGCATAATTAATTTGCCAAATTTCGGGGCAGCTGCACTTGACTTGGGCCCAAGCGAGGCCAAAGTTGCACAGGAAACGGAAAATGGTTACTTTTCTTGCTTAAGCTTTTAAAAACAAACTAAAATATAGTTTTTTACAAAACCACTCTTGTTTTTAGACGTCTTCATGGTACTTGGTCACTCTAACGAACTAACAGTGTGCCCCTTGTGCATCTTCAACACACATCAAGGAACACACTTTACCTTTAAAAGTATGCAAACTAGTAGACATTTCCTTAAAGAACTATTATTTTCACTTGAAAACGTCTCTCTTATTTCGTACAGTGTTCCAACTGCACCTCAAGTACATCTCCAACTATCTCTTTCTCACAATTTAGCCCCTTCCCTTTCGCTTGCTTAAAGTCTTATTGCGTGAGGCACTTTTGTTGAACATTTTGCGGCCAAATATGAATGGGCGCGCATAAATTTGTGACACTTTTTGTGGCATTTTACGAGGCAGGTCCATTAAAATGGGGCCACATGTGCCACCACACACCCAGACACACACACTCAGAGCTCAGTCTCAGACAGGGGCAGGCCTCGAGGATGTCCGATGTGGGGAAATAAAATGAAATACATAAATTTTGCAACGATTTGAGAGACCGCATTTTATAATTGAATCACGTACGACATTTTCAGAGGCGAGCGCGCGCGGAAATAGGAAATAAGTTTTTCCGCTGATATAAATTAGAATCTTAAGGGATTGCCATCGTTGCTGACTTAATCAATACTGGGTGCTTTCTTCCGTGGTGCTCACTGAGAAAAATTTAATTCTAGGGAAAATGTATAACATTGATAGTTAAACCAATTTATTTTAAAGAGGTTTGACCATTTTTAATACATTATTGAACAAGATTTAATTTAAGATTTCTGCCTTATCCACAAACCACATTAGTTTGCACTTCGCAGTTACTTATAAATAATTAACATAAATACATGTGGCAGTTTCTGTTACAAAGTATACAATATTCCAGGAAATCTAAATCAAATGTAAAATCACGATTACAACTTTTTTAAATAATTATAAACAATTTGAAACAAAGATTCAACCATTTTTGTGAGTATTTATTTTGAATCTAGTCGTTAATGCAATTTGTTCCCCGTGCTCTTCTGCAAGAGGCTGCATTTCAGAGGCTACGCCTGCCATGGCTGGCAATTTATGTGACTTGTTTGGCGGCGCAGAAAAGTTGCAGCGAGTTTTTCTTCGGCACTTTTGGCAGCCAGCAAAAGTTGCATGTGTGCACTTCCGTTTCCGTTTATTAGACCGTGAGTGTGTGTGCGTGCGAGTGTGTGAAAGAAAGGCAACCTTTTGATTTACTTAGAGGCCGCGGCACGTTTCCTCCAAAGAAACGAACAATTGCCAATTCGCAAACAAAATACAAATCGAAGACGATACGAATGGAGCTCATGCAAACTTTTTGTTTTATGGCCCACACATACACACAAGACCACACACACACACAGCTAGGAGAGACACACATGAGCATTTTGAGAACGACACGCCGACATTTTGTATCAGTGTGTGCACACTCCATTGAGCCTCAATGATGCGTACAAAATGCAACAGCAACAATTTTTCGGCATTTTTTTAAATGGTAATTTTTTCGCCGTCTCTTTTCGATTTCATCCCCTCCTCCTCCACCTTATTTCACTTTTTCCGCTTTCCCTATCCGCTTTCCCCTATCCGATTTCCCTGCCACATAGAGAGCACATTACATGGAAAGCGCTTTTCCATTATTCGTTATTGTTGCCGCTTGTGTTTGTTGTTTTGCCATTGTCCGCATAAAAATGCATTGATTTTATCAAGTGAAAAAATCAAAAATGTTGACATGGCCGCCGCACGGGGCAATAAAATATGGTAAGTGCATCCATCGGTGGGTGGAGACATCCCGGGGCGTTGGGGCAAGGGGACTCGGTATCTCCGTCGATTTACATTAGTTTTGTGGGCAATTTATGCGCAGGCATATATAGTTAGGTCGATGTGCTGCAACTTTTTGAACAAACTCGGTTATGCGGATATTTTTACGCTGCGAAATGCGGGTTGCCATTTTTTTGGGGGTTTTTTAATAGTACAGATGGTCCTAGTTAAAAATATACATTTAGGTATTTGCTTAAATTTTTGTAATTTTAATATGTTGAAGATTTAAAAGAGTGGAGCCAAATAATGCAAGAAACTTTCGGGTTTTATTAAGAAATTATGTATCTAGGAGTACTATAATATATATTTAGTCTTGGAATGTTGAATTCCTATTAAAGAAGGCTTAACATTAGACGTAGTAAATTCAATATTTTCTTGGCTTTAAAGACTAATTTTAATATATGTTATTAACATGGTAGACCTTTCCGATTGCTATTTGTTCTAAGAGCCAAGGCCACCGGCCACATTCATCAAATTGGCTAAAACTAATATGTGGCCCATGTTTGCGGAGTCTTTCGAGTGTTTTGGACAACAACACGGGAAACTTGCTGGCCAAAAGCAGCTAAGCATGCGGCACAGCCAAGTGTCTAAACCAGGCCGGGCGTCCAAGTTTAGGCCCAGTCCCAAAGCCCAGACTGAGGTTTGGGGCTGCTTTGCGGCATTTTGTCGAGATTTGTTGAGAATTTATGCGCTACCTTGGAGAATTTATGAGTTGCAGTCGAGTGAATTATTTTATCATACGCATGCAGCAGCAACACACTCAGGCCCTACCCCTCGATCCTGTGTGCCGGCATGTAAAGTGCTTGCCACAACAAGCTGCAGCAGCAGCAGCAGCAGCAGAGTTTAAGCTACTAATTTCACATGCAAAAGTCTTCACTAAGCTGGCATTTTAATCTTGGCCAAGTGGTGGTGTGCGTCGGGCGTGGCTATGGGCTTGTAAGTAATTAAGCGCTCGCACTGCCAAAATGCCTACACGCTAAATAATAGCATTGGCTTGGACTGGCATTTTTTGAATTGCATGGAAAAAAGGGGAATTATATTAGTTAAGATTTTTCAAAATAGAATATATATGTTTTCAATTGTAAATAATAATTAATATCAGGTTTATTTGGTTCAAAAAGTTATAGTTACTTTACAATGCACACAAAAAAAGTAAAGAAATATATATTCAAAGGAATTGTCAGTAATTATTTAGTTTATTTAAACTTCTAACAGTTAAATATTTTAAATAAGTTTAAACTAATTAATTTTCTAAGAAATCCCTACTTATTTTCTTGGTGTAATTCCGAAAGAGGATTTAAGTCCAGCAGGCAGAAGGATTGGTATGCTTTTCCATTGAGGTGAAGCTCTCTAAGTCCTGTCGAACAGTGCAGCCGAAAATCACATTTTTCACTTAAAAAAATTTAATGTTTCAGCTGGAAAATATATCTTTAAGGCCTTTAATTAAACGCTTAAAATAAAGTTGATGTTTTAAATTCGATTTATTATTTATACAGAGTGTTACCCATTTAATTATAAACCTGACGCAATCTTAACATTTTTTAAATGCTTTGACGAAATTCGTTTAATAGAAGCACCTTTAAAATTCCTTTTTCAGAAATCATATTTAAGAAATCCTCTTCCGCCATCACTGCTGGCGAATAGCCTCACCTGGATGATGCTTCTGGCCCTGATGCTTCTTCTGCTGCCTTTGCCATTGTACTTAGGCCTAATGCCTTAGACTTGTTTGCAAATTGCATTGGGATAACAACAAGCTGGCGACGGTCAGTCGCCCCTGATTTGGCTCCCCGTTGTACCGATTCTTCTAGCAGGACTCGGCATTGTTCCTTGTGCGCCGTTGCCGTTGCCAGGTGTCTGGATTGCAGTTCGTGCTCGAGCCCGGGCTAATCAATTTGCATGCTGCGCAAACTGATTTACCTGCCTGCTGCTGCTGCCGCTGCCACCTGTCGTCTCACCTTGGCCTCCTGCTGCTCCTGCCGCTGGCTTTTCATTTAATTTCCAGTCGGCATCGGGGCTCTCGGTTCGCCTGCTGCACATTTGCATTCCTGGCGCCGAGTCACGTCACACTCGAAATGAAAAAAGTTTTTTAATTTTACACATGCTGCTATTAAGATGTCAAAATGTCAATTGTTGCCAGTAAAATAGCGAAGCAAAGCAAAGGAAACTATTTCAAGTATTGCAATTTGCACAGGAAATATTCCCTACAATTTTAATAAATGTATCTTAGAATAAATTGCATATTGCTGTCAGTTTTTATGCTACTTGAAATCTAGTTTAAAGGGTACTTGGGAAATATTAGGGGAAATATTATTGCGCCATCAATTTGTTGATTTAAATATATACAAGTAAAAAGTGAATACCTAAATTCATTCAGAACCTAATGCAACTATTGCTAGCCTGAAAATACAAACCATTTTATTAAATGTAAAACAATTACATTAACTCTTTAGAATTCTAACATGTTAATGTTTGCAATCTGTGTTTCACCCAATAATAATTCCAAAAATAAAACAAAACTGAATTTGTAATAGGTTTAATAAAATATCCTCCTATATTAGGGACTCTTGTTATCAATTAGTCTGGCAAGCGCTTTGATCTGCCAAAAGGGTTTTGGGGTTAGACCGACCCCCTCCATTATGTCTATTACGAACCTGCCATGTGCCAACAATCTCGGCATGAATTAATTAAATGCCAGAGCACATAAAATACAAAACTTGCTCCCTCCTGCCGGCTGGTATATAGTCCTGTATGTATTCGCGTGTGTATATGGGTTATGGCTACTTTGACGTATTTGCCGGGCATAATTAGCTTCATTACTCATTCATCTTTGCATTCATTCATTAGAAACCAATTGACAGTTTAATTAAGTTTTCGCTTTTCGTCCCTCGTTTGTCTTCGCCTCTGCCCGACGCCGAACTTTTCCGCAGAATAAAAAGTTTAAACAAAAAATGTACAGGGAGCGGGACGAGGGTTGCAAAGGGGATCTGTACAAAGTGGTGGCCGGCCCTGCCTAATTGGCACCCAATTAGGCATAAATATTTGCCTGTGTGGGCAATAAAACAATTATTCTTACCATACTTCTCCGCCGAGCTGCGCTTTTGACTCTTCACATCGGTCGGTCCCTCCGAGGACTGGACGGAGAGCTGCCTTTGACCTCCTCGACGGGTTCAGCGGTCCTGATTAGGTTCCCTAATTGAGCATAGTTAAATGCATAAGCTGATTGTGGTAGAAAAAATTAAAAAGTTCCCTCGAAAGGGTTCCGAGTGCGAAGGGAGTTTTCTAGGAATCCAAATTTTCGGTCGGTCGGGCTAATAGTTGGGTCCCAAAAAGTATTTATTATATTTTTGGTTACCAATTTTTTGCTATGAAATATAAAATTTTGTTACAATAATTAAGGAACATTTTAAATTAAGAAAAGGAGTTTTAGGAGAAATATGCAATTATTCATTTTGAAATGGTTTTAAAGTAGCAAGAACTAGTGTTATTTAAAAAAGTTAAGATACATGTTTATTTAAAGCTGTTCATGGTTTAAAATTTAAATTCAGAACAAGCTGGATTCCCTTTGTAATTATTACAAAATTGTATGTTCATGGTCAAAAGATAACCTGACTTATTAACCTAATATCAAGCTCTTTCAAGCTGCTTATTGATAAGATTTCACTTTTCCTCTTCCGGAACATAATCCTTTTGAGAGTTGTAACCTTTGCTAAACTTGACGGCATTTCGTTTCCCGAAACTTTGTGATTTTCATTCAAAACTTATGGTAAATGCCCTTCATTCCACTTTAAACCCGAGTCCCGGGCACTTAGTGCTCGTTTCATGCTCCTCAGCCTGCTCCGCCGAGGACCAACATTCAAAGTTGGCAGCATCAAGCCACATTGTTAGCGCTAACTACCAGAAAGGGCCCCTGGCGCTTTCTGTTCCAGGCTGTGTCCTGTTAATGAAATGTCGAATCATGAGCGAGGGCCTCGTGTCCTGGTTCCCGTTCCATGTGTGTGTGGGTGTGTGTGTGCGGCTTGTTCGCGAAAGTTGCAAAAAGCGCCGCGAGACAAAATCTGACGTGGGTTGGTCCGTGAGTTACCTGCGCTACCTTACCAGTGGAGGGGTGTGGGGCATGAGGCTGAGGCCGGGGATGCGGCCAGGCCCGGATGCTGTACATCAAACTGCCACGGCTGCCGTTTCTGTTGCATGTTTATCGTGTTTGCGGCTCATTAAATGCGGCTCATTAGGCCAGGTCAGAGCTCAACTGCTCCCCGCACTTGCTGCTGCAGCGCCGAGGGAATTTCCAACGATTTTACGATCCTCCTGAGTACAATATATAGGCAGAGGCAGAGAATTAATACGAGTTTCGGAATGCTTGTGTTTGTACAGGACATATCGAAATCCGAAAGTAGCAATCATATCAAATATTATACTCGAAGTTAAACAAAAACAGAAGCGTAATCAAAACCCTTGCAAGCCATGAAGGAGGTTGGGGACATACTGGGGTGGACTTTGCTTATGTTACAAATAAAGCGTAAGCCTAGTGTGTCTAGTTCCTAAATATAAATATGAATATATAATGAAACCAAGAAGATTTTTTTAAGGATTATTTGTTAAATTCCAAATTTTAACAAGCAATTGATGAGACCTAACCATTCATATTGAAATCTTGGTCCACCCTTTGGTCCTGCTGTGTATTGCAGACAAAACTCACTCCCTGTCAGGCTGAAATCCAAATGCAGGGACTAATTGAAATCGACTATGTTGATCATGGGACTAACCAGTCCCTGGAAATGTTGCCTTCTGCCGTTGACAGATGTCGGGGCGGAGACTCCTACCTCCATTCTTCCCATTTGATGAATTGATGCAATGCTTAGGCCTTTTTATGAGCCAAATCCCCGTGTCCGTGTGTTTGTCTGGCCGCCTGTGTGTTTGTGGCTGACAAACAGCTTAAAACCTTGATGGACATTAGGCAGGGGGATCGGTATGTGGGCAGTTTTACATTTCAACGTCTGTTGAGGCAAAACCAAAACCAAACCAAGCCCAACCAGAAGCAGACCCAGAACCAAAACCAAACGGACGACGGGGAGCGTAAACAAAAGCGCTTTGAGGCCTTTCACTCACTTTGGCTAGGTAGCAATTACTGTTTGTTTATGCATTTGTTATTGTTGCCGCTGCAGCCGAAGAAGTAGAATTGAAATTTCAAATTCATAATTGAATTGGAGCTGTGCTTGCTTGGCTGGCAGCATCAAGACCCCAAGTCCACCGAAACGAATTCCAGCTAGGAATATACACAATTCTGAAATTAAACATTTTAAATTGGTTTTCTTTTTAGAATTATTTTGGTATTTATTGAATAATAAAGAGATTTATATTTTATAGAGGTACACAGGTTTCCATGTATCATGGCTTAATGCGAACCGAAAACAAATTCAAATGGCTTAAACCCTTTTTGGTGAGAAGTTTTCCCATCGATAAGCATCCCCAGAACAGCTCAAGAAGGATTTTAAGCAAAGGAATTCTCAAACATGTTAAGAAAACGAAAAACAATCCAAAAGGCCCGATTTTTCCCAGTGCACCTTTGCCACAAATGAGGGCGTGGGTTCGCCAAAGGCTGCGTATCTGAGTGTATGTGTGGTTTAATTGAATGCAGTTGCAGCCAGCCAAAAGTATCCAAAAGCATTGGCATCTGGAATGGCTTTGATCATTTGGCCGGAGACGAAACGAAAGTGTACGAATGCTAAAAATGCCGGCTCTCCTTTATGCGCACGTCCATTTGCTGATATTTTGCTTAAAATTCATAAATCATCCCGTGCTGCAGTGTCATAAACGAAGCAGTGCTCATACATATACTCGGAGACAATAAATAGATATGCGCTTGCATACGAAAATCAAACACGGGATATTATTATTTTGTGAGCTCGGCAAAAGGCAGCAGCAGCAGAGGCAAAAAAGGATATAAAAATCGGAGAGGGGGAAACATAGGAGCAATGAATTCAACTAGAACGAGCCAACGTGCAAATCAAAGGCAAAAATTCGACCCTCTCCGCCAGCTGCAATAAATCTGCTAGGGCAGTCATAAATATTGATTTCGAAATTGTCCCTTGTGTGTGCCGGTGTGTGTCCTGTGTCCTGTGTACTGCTGTGTGTCCCCGTCTCCGCCACGCCCACTTCACCCTACTTCACTTAGATTTGTCGCTCATATTAGCTGCAGAAATGAAAATCGTTTTCCAATCGTATTCTTGTCGTTTACCTTTTGCTCTCCTCCTGGTTGCCATTGCTTTTCCGATTTTCCCACTCCAGTGTGTTCCATTCAAGTGTAATTTGCAGTTGCTTTGCCTGTCGTTGTTATTCCTTCGCTGACAAACGTCCTCATACGATCATACCCTTTCGTTTTCAAGGTTTAGTTTTACACAAACTTTAACCAATAATGGTTCTGGTCAAGAAAGCAAAAATTACCTGAAGTTTTGGTACAATGTCAAACAAAATAATGTGAAGAATTTAATTCATAAATTTAACAAATTTGTATGCCAATATAATGTCTTATAGAAATGCATTTTCAATGATAAAGAACATTTTGTAGATGTGATTCTGTCTCGACCAGAAGACTTCGAGTGGGAAATAAAATATAGTTCCTGTAAATTTCAGGTTAATTGGAAACTTTATTTTCATGTTACAAATATTCTTTTTAATAAAAACAATTGAAAATTATGAGGAATAGTTTACTGACTACACTTTACGTAAAATTTATTTTCAAGTCAAGTGTTTTCAGTAACATTTGTTAAGCAAAGTCTTATTTTTTGTCAAGAATAATTCCAGATTTCTTTAAATTCAGAATCCTAATGCAGGTAAAACCTATCCACAGCATATACCCCTGGTGACTATAATTTCTTACCTTTCCGAGTGTTGAACTCAATATTTTCAATATGATGGCAATCGGGTTTTCCTCTTTGATGCTTTCGTCATTGACCGTCAATGGTTCCCATGGATTCATCTCATGTCGCTCATCTTGTGCCATTGGCGTTGTTCCTGCTGTTTGGCAGAAAAGTTTCGAATTTATGATCCGTCACTGACTTTAGAATTATGGCCAATGCTCTGGCTGTCAGGTGGTCCACCAGAGCGATAGAGACAGAGTCAGAGAGAGGACGGCACACATGCTGGCCCCAGACTGAAATTGAAATTAAAGTCATAATTCATTGCGGGTCAGAGTCGTGGGAGAAGACGTCGGCTTAAAGCTGCCAGTCGTCCAGTTTCTGATTCTGCGATAGGGAAGGCACAGAGAAAGAAAAGCTACATTAGTGGTTAATATTAAGTAGAAATGTATGACTTTTCTGCAAGATCTATGGTTGTTTTTATTTGCAAACAGTATTTTTTCCGAGCTTAATTGGAGGAACCCATCAATTTATATTCTTGAACTTTGCCTTGAATATTCGCAGTTAAATATATTTTCTTTCTGTGTAAGATCAGAGTTTTTCCTGTTGCTGTTTGCCGGTATCTTTCTGCCCCTCTTGCAGCTGTTTAATGGGCTTTTATGGCCCCTGACCAGCGGACAGAGGGGATGGCTAATCTGGCCCCCAGACAGGACACACGGCACATCCTTGTGTGAGTCTAAGCCGGCACATCTGGCCGGAGTCCCTGCCTTTATTGGCTGCCTTGGAATTGAACTTGTGCGTGAACTTCAAATGTGCCGCCTTGTCCCCGAGTGTCCGAGTGAGTGTGTGTAGTTGACAATTTTGGGTTATAAAAACACCATCAAACTCATCACTGGCCGCTGACAGTTTTGCATTCCCCGGGGAATGTGGTTGCTGTTGTTAAAGCTTATGTCTTATCGGTTCAGCTTTGATAAGTTGTCGTTTATATAATGTCCTCTCATAGAAACATCGAGTATATCCTCACTGTAATCCTGCCCGTAGTACTAAGCCCGAAAAACCATTAGCTATTTCCTAGAATTAATTAATTAAACCAAAGTTCCGTGTAATATAATTCACCAACGCTTTATTTTTTAACAGGAATACTATTACTTTATTTGATTACAAATCGATAGATTTTAATCATCGTTGATTAAATTTCCATTTCATCGTTGACCACAGAGGCGATTGTGGAAGGTGTGAAAATTGTGCCGCTGAAAACTCAATTTGTAATTTTATCACACTCGCCGTCAGCATTTGCAGTTCGTAATCCATTCGCTGGCATGTTCAGAGCCAAAAATGATTTCTCTATTACCCGAACACTCTCGCATCCCCGCGTTTCGCTGACATTTTATCCAATTACAGCGTCACCTTTGACGTTGCAAAAAAGAAACACACAGAACGTCGTTATGAAATAGGACCAAAAAACCAGAGTGTGGGGCAAATAAATTTGCTGGAGGCCCTAAGCCTGGACCCATCCAGGGACCCTCGTGTGTGTCGTCGCATTGTTTTTAAATATTGGCACAAAATCAAATTATCTGCTATTTGTCAATAAATAACTCTGGACAAAGGCGAAACTTTATTAAAATTCACCACAAAACGTTGCAGTTTCCGGTTTCAATTACGCCATAAATTTTCGGCTCTACACACCCGCACATGGTGATTGCGGGGGCGTGGCACTCGGAAATGGGAGGCAGGAGGCGGCTGTTCTGTCGGTCATTCGATGACATAAAGCCCTGCACACAGCCATATTGAAATTTAAAGCCCTGTTGGCAACTTGTCGCAATTTACAACCTGTCCCTCCCGAGCCGGATCAGCCGTCCCCAGTCCGTGCTCCCCCAAGCTTACCTTGTTCGCCGAAACACGAAATATGAGCCAATATAAAAGCAATAAAGGAGCACCGGACATGCAAATAGAGCAAAATCAAATCTCCCTGAAAGCGGAAGTGCGCCTTACGAGTCGGAAAAGGGATAGGGAATAGGGGAATCCGTTGGGTATTAAAAAGAAGCCTCTGGCACTTCTCCATCCCTATGAATTATTACAATGGCCACTAAATTAAATTATAAATTGCATTGGCCAAGGAAACTGGCACAGATCAGATCAAATGACGACAGCGCGCGGCCATAAACATTAATAACCAATATGCCAGGCGGCAGGCAGAAGTTAAAAGGTAAAAGGTAAGGAAGACAGGCGTGTGAAGCGCATAAACAAGCCGCAAAGGATTGCAGCGAAGAAAGGCCAGATCCTAGTTGCCGGCAAAGCCACTTTCACAATTTATGGCAGCGGAGGATTGGAGGAGCGCAGAAAAACCCTCCAGGCGCGCGGCAGAGCAAAGCAAAGTTTGTTACTTTGGCACGGCTTTCACCGATGATGCATTGATGCGGATTTAAAGTTTAAAAGGTTTCGCGGCCGCGGAAAAAGATCCACAGACCGCCACTCTGACAGCCATTTGGCGTTTTGGCGCATAATAAATTCGAGCGGCAGACACACGGTTTAATTTATCATCAAACGCCTAGCGAAAGGAAAGGAATTTATTGGGCTAACTTATGGAGGACGGCAACCAGTGCCGAGTTGATGGCTTCGTGGCTTTTCCCTGGCAGCAAGGTGTCTGCGCATAGTTTATTTCAAATTGGTTCCCTCTGCTGGCAGCAGATTGATTGGGCTGACGAATGAATGCTCATGAGCCGGCTGGCTGGCTGGGCTGACTCCCCATTGTGCTGCCAGGGAGTTTAAAAATTCCATTATATGGCTTTCTGTTTTTGCAGCACTATTTGCTTTCAATTGGTTATTTATTGGCAGCCAAATTGGAAGGGCAAAAAACAAGTATTGAGTACCTAATGGGGGAATTACATACATATATGGAAAACATGTGCTGTTGCCAGATTTACAAGTGCCCTTGAGCTAGATACAATTTGTTTAGAAAATATTACTTACACTTTTATATATTTTTACAGCTTTGAAGTTTCATTTTCAATGAATTTAATATTTAAAGTAAATATATAAATACATACAACTTGATTTTCTAGCTTAAAGTACACACTAATATTCATTTCGAGACTTTATTGAAACTTTGCTAAACAAAAGAATATACAATTAAGTTCAGATTAGCATGTAAGCATTTTTTATATCTAAAAAAGAAAAGAGGTTGTTAACAGATCAGCTGAAAAATGTATAAAATTTAATGTAAGTAAAAGAAAGCTAATCATTCCCGATGACACCGAAAGGCATACAGATTTCTAGGCAATAAAAATCCTAGAAGACGGAGAGATTCATAATTTTCGACTCGAGATAAACACATGAGGACAAGAGGAGCTGGCATGACTCGCCAGTATTCTAGGATATGGGATAGTAATAAAAGGGCACGCTTCGATGGCCGGAGACGGCATCTTCAAATCAGGCAGAAAAATGCTGCCGTGTCTGACTAGCTAAAGATACTCAAGTGTCCCGGGTATGTGTGTGCACTGAGAGAACATTTTTAAGAAGTTAAGATATTTTCCAGAATTTGTTTTGAATTTTCCTAAGAATATTAAACATCTATCCCTAAAATTTTTCCCTCTGTGCTGCCTGTATCTGTGCCCCACATTTCATTACGCTGAACATGACTATGCTGGAAGCACGTAACAAGTTTAAATTGCGCTCGTTGACTGTTGACTGCCGTGCGGAAGATGCCGATATCGATGTCGATGCTTTGGCCGATTCCAAATGCCGGCCAAGTCATGGCCAACAGCCGCAATTGAACCAGAAAAGTGTATTTATATGTAACGGAAATGATGCTGCACTTATGACCCGCCCAGCCAGCCGAATGGCCCGGAATGGAGCGAACCCAGTTGGCCATCCACTGATATTTGCCTTGCTAATAGATGATTATGATATCGTGTATGCATATAGGATGGCCCCCACACCATGACCGCATTTTCTCCGGGCAATTGGAGGGCGATAAGCGTCGTATTATGCATAATTGTGAGTGGAAAATCTGAAAATGGCTGAGCGGCAGTGCTTACAGGTGAATACAGATTGGAAAGTGGATGCAGAGAGCGGAATTCTTGGAAGCCATTGATTTTTATTTAGTTTTTAATGACATGAAAAGGTAAATAAATATTTAAACAGGAAAAATTCTGGCAAGTTTACAACTTTCCTTTCATTTTAAGACACTCACACTCTCTTAGGAAGATTAATCATATCTTTATTTTCTTGCCGTGCAGACATTACTTTCCATGTAGTTAAAGTTGAATTCATGTCTGTGATTTTCTTTCTACTTGCCTTGCCTAATTTTATGGGTCCTTCCCTCCGAGATTCGCTCACCTGTTTGTTCACCTGGCGCTGTCTGCTTATCGGAGCAATGGAATAATGGCAGACTTATCGGTCTTGCGAACTCTGTTGATTTTTATGACGTCTTGGTTGCGGTTCGTGGGAATGCGTAAATGAAATTATTATCTGTGGGATTTTTGGCAAGCTGAATAAATAAATTTTATGTCTGCGCTTCCACATCGACTATGTGTGTGTGTGTGTATTTTTATGGCCTTCTGGGCAACTCTTGCTGTAAGTGTTGCCTGTTTGCTTAACATTTGCATTTATTGTAATGGGCCAAAAGTTTGCCTATATCAAAGTCATGCACGCTGTCAAGCATTAAGCGTTTAGCACAAATGTACACACAGGCGGCAGGGGGTGTCCTTACGAACACTGGTACACTTACACCTGCAGCCGCCACACCTACCACCTAGACAAATACTCGGGCGCAGAGATAGACAGGTATGCATGCTAATGCTGCGTATACGTTATATTTTCAGCTGCTGCAGAGCGCTGCCGTAATGTAAGCGCGACTCCCTGCTCCCAAATATTTGTGCAGAGCCAAAAACGGGCACACAAATGTGTAACCAACACGCTATTTACTTGAGGCAAACTCACGGACACCAGCACACACTGGCACACCAGTACACACACATATATGTATATCTATACATATATTTGAATGTATGTATGAGTGCCAGATGCGACACAGTGCAAATAAAAATCTTGGGCAAAAAGGTGAAACGTGTATTAAATAATTCCTTTGTCGAGCACATTTTAATCGTGCAGCGGTAACGGCAAACAAAGGCGCCTCGTACACAAGCCCAAATGTCCAGCGGGCAGAGCAAATATGGCCCCCAACCCCCAGTTAACCCGCTTCTCCTTGGCCCTTAACCCTTTCGGCGCCCCGAAAAAAGTGCAAACTTTGTAAAATTCAGAACCAGAAATTTGTTGTGTCCACGTACACGAGCTTTTTGGTCTGTGGTCGCGCATGCCAACTAAGTGGACCTGGGATCGCTGCACTGAGACAAAAACTAGAGCCTTTTAATTAGCTATGAGTATTTAAGAATAAGTACTTTGGAATTATATCAAATTGGTTTATATTTTTACTTTTTTATATTTGTTTAATTAAATTAAATGTGTAAGATGTAAGAGAACTGTTTATTTAAAAACAAAATTTAAAACGACAGGGTGGGTATAATGCTCTAAAAAAAAGCAGTGAAATACCTTGAAGTATATTTTTGGTAAAAATAATTAGTTGAAGTTCGCTTCAAGAGCTCATTTTTATTGCTGCATTCATGAGAATAATATTTTTAATTTAATAGGCACAACTGTTATTGATTTTAATCATGAAACATTTGTATCTGAATGTAACCCAAACATACTTAAGGCTAAAGGATAATTTTTTAACATTTCAAATAAATTTCTGCAACTCATACTGAAGGATATTTTTCGCAGTGTTTGGATTTCGGACCACGGTTAAGCCTAGCAAATAGATGACAGCGGTGCAACGGTTTGACAGGCGTGTGAAGACAAATTTCTGGGAATTTTCGCTGGGACGACGAATTCAAAGCAACGAAAAATGAAAATATAACACTCGTCCTTCCGCACACACACAGGGACACTCGGCGGAACCAACACGTACAAATATTGTGAAAACAAATAAAAGCGAAAAATGTACTCCTTTGTGTATGTGCTTTATAACTTCAATGTGTGCTGCGGCATGTCTGTGTGTCTGTAGTGGTGGGCTTCTGTTGGTATTTGTGCGAGGCAGCAACCGTTGCGGTTTTGCGAGCATCAGCATCAGAAATATGTTGAAATAGAAGGGGAAAGGCAATGACAAAGCCATGCCATCTTTTTATTTATTTATTGTTTTTGTCTGTGCTGCTGCATTGGTGTTATTAGTGGCATTCGTTGTTGCTGCCGCTTGCCACAGTCCCTGCCCCTGCACCTGGCAGTGTAATAAAGTACAGGACTCACACCCGGGCTCGCTAAAAACTGTAGCGTCAGCTGGCATCATTCAGCATTATATTTCTATATTTTACGAGTGCGAGTGTAAGCCAGAAATGCGATTCAATTTTTGATTGTTGTAGCCAGTTTCCATTTCGTAAGACTTAACATGTCCAAAAATAAAATTATTTAAGCTCTTAAACACTAATTAGGAAGGGAAACCAAGAGGCTAATTGTTAATAGAATTCTAATGAAAAGGATATTTTCACTTGCCTAAAGCCAATTTATTTTAGCCAGAGAAATCAATTTAAGTACTCATTTCAAAATGCAGCCATTTTAAAAGCAAATAACGAAAATTAAATAAACTATATCACTTTATTTAAGTGCGTTTAGTTTATGCAAATGAAAAATGTGTAAATGCCAAATGAGAATTGAAAATGAACAAAGCCCTGCCTTGGCTTGCCTTGCATTATATTTGATCAAATTTATTGATATAATTATCCGAGCAATTTGTTGCCAGCACTCTTTGATACACACTATTATTTTCTTGTTATTTGTGCTCCATGAAAGGGGCTGGGCATGTAACTAGAGTTAACCTGGGTTGTTTGCCTATAGAACATTGGAAATGAAATACAAAAAAGTATGTAAATTGCAACAATAAATTCGATTCGGCATAAAGCGTAATCAGATAATGGCAATTATCCATCTGGCAGTTAGTTGTTTCCTTCACAGGGAGGCCACTGGGCTGCAATTTAAATTTCCCAATCGTAATCAGTTTTATGCAAATGAAAAGATAATAATTACAATACATCCCACGCACTCTTTGTGTGTGTGTGTGCGGCTTTGGTTTCCAAGCAATTAATTTACAATTTTCGGTTAACTGGCTGCCAAGAATAACAAAACAATTAATGCAATCAAATGAAACTTTTACCAAGAAAATTAAAGCCAATGCCCGCAAAACCAAATAAAGTGTCTTTGCCGAGGGTCCCATTCCACCTGAGGAGAAAGTCTGAGTACTTTTAGGGTTCGTGTGCCAGCTTCTAAGCAGAAGACAACAAAGATGCAGCCACAAAAATGACAACATTTTACACAGAGAAATAAAATTATTCACTTCTCTAAATTTGTATACTAAATTGAACTTAATGACCTGTTACCTATGCTAAAAATAAGCTTTAGGAAAATGCCGGAAAAATTTATTGAATTAAGTAAAGGTCTTTAGAGAAATTCCAGAACAATCTGAAAGTATTGAAAGTTAATAACACATTTTAAATATCTTAAGTATTTTCATATATTAAAACATACCTTAATCCTGCAGTCTTTTTCCCTAATTTCAGGTTTGCTTTAATTTTCTCTGAGTGCCTTAAGGATGTGACCACCGAGTATTGACCAGTTTAGTTGGCTTCTCATTAAAGATTCAGCCTGGTTTCTGGGGAGACGTAAATCAAGGCGCCGCCCGTCCCCTCGACCGCAACAACATAATTTTATTGGAACTTAAATGCTTTTAGTTCGAGGGGAGAGACCGAGTGTGGGTGAGTGAAGAATCGAACTCATAGAATTTTCCCAGCTTTGAAGCTTTTCTGGAGAGGCTGTTGCATATTTTATGCAACACAACCGGTGAGTTGTCGGTCTTGTTTGACTTGAATAATTTGGCAAAGCGAATGAACTTTCCTTTTTGGCTTTTGGTTTGCCTCTTTTTGTTTATGTTTGACCGAGGTCAATTGCTGGCAAAGGTTAGCATGCATGCCGGAGCGAGAGCAGTAAATATTTTAAAGCCAGATGCCAAACTGTTGCATACTTGGGGAGTCCGAGGCACGGGGACAGCTGAAAGGCATTTCCATTATTAATGTCATTGAGGCTCTGGCTCCGCTCCCCCGAAAGGATCTCATCTCATCTGCTGACTGCTGCGTTGTGGAATTTTAATAAATCATTTCTCGTGAAATGCGTATCCAAAAACGGCACGGAACGAAATCAAATGAAATGAATGAATGCCTCTCCTCGCAGAGGCCGAGGGGGAATGTCTGCAGGGGCCGGGGTGAGATGCCTTCAGTCGGAATACAAAGCAAATTAGGATCGCTTAGCTGGGCCCCCAGAGGGGGGATTTATTTCAGTGGAAATATTTAAAAATTTCCAGGCACATCTACTCGGCGGGCTGTAAATCAAAAATGCCAAGGCATTGGGAAAATATTAAAGTACGGCAAGCTCGATGGCATCAAATATGCAAATTACTGTTTGGACTAACTGGTGTATTTTTTTGTTATGGGTTCATGGGAAGTGAAATTTGTGAAATAATTGAAAACAACTTGTTAAATATTCTACAAAATTTAATCAAAGACTTTATTTAAATGCATTAACCATAAAGATATAAAGAACCTCTTTTGTAAAGTACTTGTACCTTTTTTTGCACGCTTCTTTTTTATGTGAAATTCCTGAAATTCACCGCATAATCGCCGTATCTGTTTTAGACATAAATTTAACTTGAAGATAAAACGGCCGTTTCATGCATTTTATTAGGCCAATGAAGCTGCTCCACTCTCGATTATCGGGCGGCCCTTTGCCGGAGCTCGAGGAGTACATATCAAAGAGTATAAATCAGCCAAATCACGACGCAACAAATGTTCCACAGACTCATGTTCCACATTCTCCTTTCCAAAACTTGATAAGTACGCGTCATGTGTGTATGTTTTTTGCTGCCAGGGTATGCATTGGGGACACTCTTGTCAGGCCCCCAATTTTAGCATTCATTTGTCAGATGAGCGACAATTTATTGAAAAAAATATATTTATATTTTTTTAGCTTAGTCAGCGGAATTTCCTTTGATGAAAGCCAGAGAGGGGGAGCTGAGATTCGTTCTCGTTAGTAGAGCAGACAAGCCCATCATAGTTGGTTAGCTTAATGCTTAAAAAACACAACCCTCAAAGCCAAACAACTTTTTCGCGCATTGTTTAATTTACAATTTGCGCATTAACTTTGTCACATAATTCTAATTAACGCTTTTAATTACTTTATGAGGCACTTTGCGACGCTCCCTAAAAATATGGCTGGCTCAAATTGTCCGGGCAACAACGGCTTAAATGTCATCTCTTCTGCGGCCCCAGCTCCGTCTCCATCTGCTGTCCACCTGGCCAGGAGCCCGGGTATCCACCTAGTGCCTCGTTAGGGGCCAGCATTCGGGAGCCCCACCATTTTCACGCTGATGTTGCCAACGAAGGCCGAGGCAGGGGCCTGGACAAAGTCATTAAATGCGACGCAAATTAGATTTATTGTACGCCGCTGCACTTGCCAGGTGACTGTCGAGGTGCACTTGGAGAAAGAGGAGTGCCAAAATACTAGGAATGTCTATAAAATATATAAACAACTGGAATAAATTCAGAACTATTTTTTTCCACAGAAAAACAAGTGAAATAAATTTAATCAAAAATATTAAACATATTCTTTCTTTTAACAAAATAAATTAAATTTTATATTTTAACAGTGCAAATGTGGGTGATGGTGCTTCCTAGGGTGGCATTGCTAGTGGTGGTGTCGTGGGCCCCGTCCGTGGTGCCGCTGCGGTTGCCTCGTTGACCTGCGCGGCGTACGTGGTTCGCGGCCTTCCCTCCCCCTTCTTTGGCCGCCCGCTTTTTGCTTAACAATAAATTTACATTAGCAGAACGTTACATATTTGCAGTGCTGGAAGCAGGTTTTAAAACCAGCCTCGGACAGCCTGCCAACTTACAACTTGCAGCTGCCAGCACCGCAGAAACATGCACGCACCGCCAACGGAATTGAGTCCTTGTGTGTGTTTGCCGTTAACTTGCGAAATGATATGCAAATAAGGTTGAATTCGTCACCCCAGTACGAGTAAGCAAGCCACCAAGAAATCAAGAAATGTCAGTTTGCCTGCGATTATAATTTATGACCCTTCCAAAATGGCCATTGTTACGGCTTAAAATGTTTTAGTCTTGAAATTATTCTATTAGGAATCCCATTAAGCCAGGAGTAAACAAAAATGTATAATTGTCATCTAGTTTCCATAGAAGAACAAATCACACAAGCAAATTATTGCAGACGAAACTAAAAAGCCTTCCAAATCAATCTGATTTTAAGCAAAAGAAAACAAACTAGTTTGTGTGAGAAGCTGATGAAAACATGGCATATCTGGATGACTCCTTATATCCCATAGCCCTGCTTATCGGTGAGTTGAAAAACGACGATGTCCAGGTGCGCTTGAACTCCATCAATAAGCTGACTACCATTGCTCTGGCTTTGGGGGAGGAGCGCACTAGGTCTGAGTTGATGCCCTTTCTCTCCGAGGCCCTCTACGATGTTGAGGTGTTGCTGGCTCTGGCCGATCAACTGGGAAAGTTCATAAGCCTCGTGGGCGGTCCCGGCTTTGCCATGTACTTGATACCACCACTCGAGAAGATGGCCACCTTCGACGAGAGTGTGGTGCGAGAGAAGGCCATTGAATCTCTGCGCACCGTGACAGCTGAGCACAGCACCCAGGATCTGGAGATCCATGTGGTTCCGATGCTGCTGCGTCTTGCCTCGGACGACTGGTTTCCCTCGCGCACCTCAGCCTGCAGCCTTTTCTCGGTCTGCTATCCTCGTGTCTCTGAGCCTGTGAAGGCAGAGCTGCGCGCCCGCTTCCGTAAGCTGTGCCAGGACGATACGGCCATGGTGCGACGTGCGGTGGCCAGTAAGCTGGGCGAGATCAGCAGGGTCATGGAGACGGAGTACCTCAAGTCGGACTTGATTCCCAGCTTTGTGCAGCTGGCTAAAGATGACCAGGTGAGCCTACACCTTTTACTCTGTGGGAAGAAGTTCAAATATTTGATTCCCTTCTCTATTCAGGACTCTGTTCGTCTGCTGGTCATTGCGTCGTGCGCCAGCATTGCCCAGTTGCTGCGCCAAGAGGAAGTGAAGCAGGTAAGACATTTCAATTAGTTAAGATCCTAATAATCCCCTCGTATTCTTAGTTTATTTTGCCCACACTGCTTCACTGTGCCAGCGACTCGTCTTGGCGCGTGCGCTGTTCGGTGGCCGAGAACTTTGTGGACTTGCAGATGGCCGTGGGCCCGGATATTACGCGAGTGGGTCTTTTCCCAGCCTTCCACTGCTTGCTCAAGGACACCGAGGCCGAGGTACGTGCTGCGGTGGCCGCCAAGGTGAAGGATTTCTGTGTCAACTTGGCCAAGGCCAACGAGATGCATGTGATACTCAACCGCATTTTGCCCTGCGTTCGCGATCTGGTCTCAGATCCGAATTCACATGTCAGGTCGGCTCTGGCCTCTGTCATCATGGGTCTGGCTCCCATACTGGGCACCTACCCAACCGTGGAGCACTTGCTGCCCCTGTTCATCATTCAACTCCGGGACGAGTGCCCGGAAGTGCGTTTGAACATTATCTCTAATTTAGACAGTGTCAACAGCATCATGGGCATCCAGCAGGTGTCGGAGTTGCTGCTGCCCGCCATCGTTGAGCTGGCTCAAGATTCCAAGTGGAGAGTGCGCTTGGCCATCGTGGAGTACATGCCCGCTATGGCCGATGTGTTGGGAAAGGAGTTCTTTGACCTGAAGTTGCGCGATCTCTGCCAGCGGTGGCTCAACGATCATGTGTTTGCCATTCGCGAGGCTGCTGCCCTCAACTTGAAGAAGCTGGTGGAGCAGTTCGGAGCTCCCTGGGCTGAGCAGGCCATCATTCCCATGATCCTGCAGATGTCCCACAGCAAGAACTATTTGTACAGAATAACCTGTTTGTTCTGCCTGAAAGTTTTGGCCGAGGTCTGCGGCGCAGATATAACCACCAGGCTGCTGCTGCCCACAATTCTCCTACTAGCCGACGATGCCATCGCCAATGTTCGCTTTAATGTGGCCAAAACCCTGCAGAAGATCTCCCCCTTCCTGGGAGAGTGTTCCATCGATGCCCAAGTGAAGCCCATTCTGGGCAAACTTAATGCGGACACGGATGTGGATGTCAAGTATTTTGCTGCTCAGGCCATGGCAGGCATTGCAGCAGCGTAGTCAAGAATCTTGTGTTCCTTTTTATTATATTTTAAAATTAAATAAAGAAAAATAAAAAACAAAAATTAATTGATTTTAGACACTTGTATGAATTTTTGAACGAGGTAAAAGACTAATTAAGAAAAATATCAGCAGCATTGGTAGATTTAATATTGAAATTTTAGATTGCTGTGAAGAGAATCATTCGTGGAGCATTTAAATGGTCATGAAATGTAAAATAATAAGTCATAATTTAATTTATATATTTGTTAAGATAATATCTACAACCTGCTATTTATATCTTTAATCAGCCACAAAGATATTGAGTATACTTTGTCATTAAGTTGAGCCATTACCGAATGAAATTCTCTATTGAAATCTAAGGGTGTAATTATTTAATTTATATATAATGTAACATGCAAATTTACGTATACGTAATTTGATTAACCTGTCCGTATCTTTTATCAGTAACAAAGATATTAAGTTCACTTTGCCGTTAAGTTGAGTCATAACCAAATGAAATTCTCTAGATTTATTATTGACATTGTACGCCCTCATTTAATTTATATATTTTGTATTGTGCAACATTACGTATACGTAATTTGTGTAACCAGTCCGTGTCTTTAATCAGTAACAAAGATATTGAGTTCACTTTCCCGTTGAGTTGAGCCATTACCAAATGAAATTCTCGCATTTCTTTGTGTGCCATAACCTGCAACATGTCCTGTGCACTGAGGCTGGGAACCCGGTCAAACAATCGTATCTCATAACTCACGTCATTTAATTTAGCAAATATCACGACCCCAACAAAAGCCATTGAATGCAACTGCTGCTCCGCTGCCTTGCTGCTGCCTTGGCTTTCGGAAAATTTCTGTCGGCGTAATGAAACAAGAAACAGCAGCCTCCGAGCCGGCAGAATGGAGAATTGTGAGCAGAGATAAAGGAGGGAAAGGGGGCGACGTGCAGAGCGAGACAAATGGTTGGCTTTCTTCTATATCTCTGGGCGGTGCCTTTTTTCGTTGTTTCGGTGGGCAGGTGGCAGGTGTCAGGCGCATGAGTCTAGGCAATGCTGAAGTTTTCGCATAAACAAAGGCAAATATTGCGCACTTGTGCAATTTATATTGCAAAACAATTGTCATTAGAAAATGCCGCACGAACAAAAACGCCGCAGACAAAAGCGCCAGCGACCCACCAAGGATCCGCCGAGGAGCCAGGACCAAGGACCAAAGGCCCAGAACTTGGGCGGCGGCAACTGCAACTGTCACATGTGAAAGCTGGTAGCTGCAAAGCAAACGGCATCACCAGCAGCAGCGGCAGGAGCAGCCACGGCAGCATTTTATGGAGCAGCTTAAGTGCTTCAAAAATTCCACGTAATGCACTCAAAGCAACGTCTGCCGACCCTCAGAGAGTCCGGCCCCCAGACCTGTCCTCCGCCACACCCCAGTCCTAGTCGCAGCTCCAGTCCCAGTCTTGGTCCCCAGCCTCCTGGCCTCAATACAGATGGCAAATAAGAAAACGTGCGAGAAGCAGTGCAAATTAAAGCCAATGCTGCTTGGTGGCACCTGCACTCCCCGAAAGTGGGATTTATTTGAATTTGTTTTTAAATTACAAGACATTTTTATAGCATTAATTAAAGATATTCAGATCTGGGTTTCTATTTAAGAGTATGAATTGTAGGAAAATGTACTGTGTCTTAAATAAGGTTCTTAGCAGACTTGGAACCTCGGCTGCATTTGTTAATTAAGTTTTCAATAATTATAGAGACTTTTCCCCCAGTGCACTGACTCTTTGCTTGCTGACAGAGCAACGTGTTCCAGGCCTGCCTTTCCTCTTAACCCCCATCTGCCCCGTGTGTCACTCGCCGCTGTTCCTTTTTCATCTCTCTCAGCGAGCTGTGCGGCATTTTCTTCATTTAGGTTTTTGTCTGTGCGATTTTCACACACTTTTTGTTCATTAGTGGATAATGAACAATTGCAGCATTATGACAGCACCAGCAGCAGCACTAGCACCAGCTTCCGCGGCAGTGCAGTGCAGCGCAGCTCGGCCCAGTTGAGTTCGGCTCGGTGGCTGGAGGAGCATTAGCAGTCTGCATCTGGCCAGTTTTTCACCTCTCGCTATCTAGACGCAAGCATTTTTATTAAAATTCCATGTCAGAACCATTAATTTTCCCGCACTGTGCACTGTGCACTGTGGACTCTCTTCCTGTTTTTATGCTCCTAGGTTCTTTCGTTTTTTTGCCTTCCTTTTTTGGGGGCTTAGATGTTTTGCAGGCTGGGATAAGTTTTGGCCGGTTTTATTGCAGTTTCAAACAGGCTGTGTGTGGTGTGTGTGTTTGTCTTTAATAAAGTCTCCGGTAGGAATTAATAGCTTTTCATGTCGAATACTTCATGTTTTTGGGGGGCCTTCCCTGAGGACCTCGTTCAATATGCAAATGATGCAGCTCGGATGGCTCGCCTCTCGTATCTGGGGGCACAATCAAAGTTTTGTTTGGCACATTAAACCACAGCTGGCAATTAATTTGGCTTAGTTTAGTTTAGTGCACTTCCGTTGCGCACAGCGGCCATTTTGTCGCACCGCCGGATGGACATCAGCCGCCTTCCGCCTTCCGTTGGAGCCAGAGCCAGTGGCTGCAGCTGCAGCGGTTCAACGAATTCATGACCGCTCAAAAGCAGCTTTAGATTTTATTACCATTAAAAGTGGGCGTAGCCGTGCCACCCATCCAAAAATAGAAGGCAGATCATAACTCAAAGGCATAAACTCACACTGAGCAACATTAGGGAATCTAAGTGGAATCTTTTGAGGCAATAAAGGGAAGACAACATTAGTTTTCAAGCACTGAAATTTTTTATAAATTTATTCATTAAAAAAGAATCTTCTTAATTGTAAAATGAAATGTTAGATATATTTTCTCAGTGTTCTCATGTGTGACCTCATGCTGGGTGTTTTTCGAGAGCATGTATTTAACAATTTTGGCAATGCTCTTTGCGGGCATCACCTGAAATCCAGCCCTCCAGCACTCCCCCGCTCCTTGCCCTGTGACCCTATTGTCCAATCCCCGGGTTAACGGCGGCTTTGAAAGCCAAAACTGAAATCAACTAACAACATTAACATGGCAAAGCAATTTCCACGCAGCCAGCGATCGAGGAGCGTGGACGGGAGGAGGAGCCACGAGGTTTTCGGGCCGCACACAAAAGCAGACAATAAGCGAGCTCGTCCATTTGTGATGGCTCCAACGGCGCTCCAGCGCTGGTGATGCTGATGGTGCCGTTGATTTCGGACCAGGAAGAGCAGGCGGATGAGCCGGTGGTGGCACTGGCGGTTATTGCATATGCACACACCGCGCAGCCACCGCACCACACGGCGTCGCACATGCGACAGAGCTAAATAGGCGGGCCCAGCATGAGGGAAGAGTGTGCCAAAAAGACCGCGGCACGGGGAGTGGGAGGGGAACGGAGTCCTGGAGCTGCATTTAGGTACTCAAGCGCCGTTGTCATAGTCATTTGCCATGGCCGCCAGCAGCAGGGAGGAGCGCTGGCAGCCGGGTGTGTTAGGTGTGTCAGCCCTGCTCCGGATCGGGCCTTTGGCTTTCTGTCTAACGGCGTCACATATGCTCCTAACGATAATAGTTTTCTGCGTAATTTGTTCGCAATTTTAGAGGAAGCTCCGTCGGATATCGCGCTAAAAACTTGGCCCACGCATCGGACCCGGACCATGGCCGGGACTATGGGAGTAGAGGATTCCGAATAAAGTGGAAAGCAGTGAGTAGTGCGAGTTTGAGCATCCTCTCCTCCACGCTGCGTATAATTTAGTGGCCCCGCAGCGAGCCGACAGGGAGTGAGATTGCAAAGATAAATAGAAAGTGCACTGGGAACAAAGGATTTGGACAGAGTGATCGTTTATAAGGTTGATGCTTAGAGGCTCTACATCATAAGGAAGAGCTGTTTATTTTTCTTAAAGTTCTTAAGGAATATATTTCGAACTTAAAAATCTAGGTTAGCTGATCATGATCTTCTCACACAAAGGCGAAGCTATTTCAAACTCTGCTTTAAATACGCAAATAAATTCTAATCCCCATTTTTTCCGATGCTTTTGGGATAAGAAGCTTCAGCTAGATATTGTCACTGAGAACGCCCCTTACTTGCTGACACTTTTCGCTTTGACTCGTTAAAATTCATTTCAATTTGGGTCCGCTGCGCTCCCCCTTTTGTCCTTGGCCACGAACGGGTTAAGGTAGTGAGACAGCGGGATGGCTCTCTATCGCCGCACGTGTCACCGATGCCGTCGTTGCCGCTGCCGCATCCTGCGTAGCTTTATAAACAATTTTGAATTTTGCGGTTGTGCGAAAATTAATGGATGCCTCGCTCTTGTGCGGTTTTTGGCCGCACTACCAGACGACGCCCCCTCTAGCGCTGACACCCCCCGTCCCCTTATCCTTTACCGCCGGCAAGTGCTGGGCAAATTTTAGCATTTTGTCATTAGCGTTTGCTTTCTGAAAACGAGATTGTTGTTTGTCGTTGCGGTGCTGGCGATGGTGATGTTGATGGTGGTGCAGCGGTGTTGGAGCGATATTGCAGCTTAATGGCGGGTGAAAATCACACGGATCAAAAAAAGAGTTTGATTTAATGATTAAAAAATGGGTTATACTTATTTTTATATGAAGGAATAAGACATGCTTATAACTACTTTATACCGATTAGAATTTTTATTAAAAATATATACATATATTGAATCAAAATTAATCACTGTGCTCTATTCAATCTCCAATCATGGCTGGTCGCTTATTTTTCCACATCTAGAGGAGTACAGAATGCCATCAATTAATGCAGCAGCCCTCGCCAAGACGGCTCACACACTTAGAATGTTAGCTGAGAGTCCTGCTCCTGGTGCAGCACGAGTGCTGTCTCCACATATATGGGCGGGTGTGTGTGTTATGAATAAGACAGGACGAAAACTTGGGCTTTTGACTTTGGTAGCGCCACGGAGTCGGTTGAGGCAGCCAGGCACGGTTAATAAAACAGACAAACACTCAAAGTTTTGCTATAAAAATTTTTAGCATGGAGCAGCGACGGAGTTTTTTAAGTTGCCAGCGTTGTTTGCTTGCTAAACAAGTGCTATTAAAAGAGCATAAAAAGGTGGAAGGTGAATTGCGATTTGGGAAGTTCGGGGATGGGGAGAAGGGGCCCAAACACCAGAGACAAAGGCAGTCAGCCTTCGGGCATCGTTAAGGTCTTGGCTGGCTGGAGAATACTCCTCGTAATAAGCCCCAGAAAATCTTCATGCAAACTCTACGCGGCAGCAGAGTTTTTATATTTGGCAGCTTAGGTGCACTTCTGCAGTTGTCCTTTTGCCGTACGTAATGCACTGCACAAAATATATATATATATATAACTAAAAAAAGGAAAACAAAATCCAAACAATTTCTTAAGAGCAGGGAGAGAAACAAAGGCACCAGCACTACATGATGCAGTGAAATTTTATGCGCTTAGTTTTTATTGCCGAATATTTTGCATGGCAGGGCGGTATAAAGAATTATCCACTAAAACTGCTGTAAAGTGAGTCAAGTGTTTGTTAAGAAGCCCGGCCCCGGCCTCGGCCCCTCGCTGAAGAGTGCCGAATAAAAAGCTTCCCCCGACCATCATTTTGTTTGATTCATGAATCCGGGGGGCGCCCAATTTCCAGCTCGATGCGAGTTGCGTTTGCGCGGCCAACGGGGCGTATGAGTAACATGTGCACTTTATGCATTGTGTGTTCGAGGAGGGGGAGAGTGTTGCGGGGCCTATTTGTTTTATTTATATTTCGCCACCGTGCCGTTTTGTGCGCGCATATTAAACAGGCCATGGCAGTGCCACTGCCACTGGCACTGGAACGACGACTGGCTGTCCTCTGGCAGGAAGGCAGGCCAGCGGACAGGATAACAGAGGAACGCGGCCCAGAGACACGGCCAAAGTGGAAAATGCAGTAAAATATTGAAATTGTACAGTTCCGTTGTGCAATGAGCCGCAATGCCAGCGACGTAGTTTTTTTTATATGCATGTACGTACCCCGCAGTTGAAAGGTGCACTCACATGTGGGGGAAAATTTTGATTTTACGTGACTGGCGTGCAACGATTGCCCAGGGTGGGGGAAAAAGTGCACAATGGCAGCACCAAAATGCATGGCAGGAATGGAATGCATCGGGATCGATTGTGGGCGGGTGACTTCGTAGCAGCTTTTCTCTTATTTCCAATTAGCATTGCAAATTCATTTGCAGTTTATCGGTCTGAAATAATTCCATGCAATCCAGCGGAGACTGGGTGCAAATTAACAATAATTTAAGGTCCTGAAAATATCTCGGATATTGGGGAAAGACTTGGGAAAATGTGTTGAAATTTATATGGAAGAGAGTTTTGGATAGTAAATATTTTTGACAGGCTGCGTTAGGTGATTTAATTATATAAAGAGCCTTCAAGCTTATGAAATTATCAGGTCTTTAATGCTATTAAATTGTTTATCAAGTAATTGGTTTTTTTAAAATGATTTATTGGAAAGTGAAAACTAATTCCAGTTTGTTGAAGAGGAAAGAGTATAAAAAGAAAACTGTAAAAATACCAATAATTAAAAAATAGTCTTACATCACTTCCAACTTTAGAAATTATAATTACCATATTAATTTCCAAAATAACTAGAAAATTCTAAAATTTAAAAAATGTTATTGTTTCCTCCCTGGAATACAAAACATGTAACAAAATAAACACTATTTTTAATAGTAGAAAACTCTTTCTCATGTCTGGCACCACAATCCCTAATTTACTTACCTTTATTATCTTGTAAATAGGTGTTTAAAGTCTCTTTAACCTCACTTCAATTTAACACCACCCCTTGGAAAATAAAAAGACGTCACTGCATTTGTTTTTTAATTTTGTTTTTCTGTTTTTTGATTAACATTTTTCCATTTTATTTGATTATTTCTCTCTTGCACGGCTGCAATCGCTGGCAGCGCCTTTTTCTATGCATATATTAACGTGTTTGCAGCTGTGTTTGTCCATAGCTGGGTGAGTGTGAGTGTGTATCTGTGAGTTTGTTCTGGGGCTTTGATTGAATTGGATAGGCTTTTGATAGGCGCTTAACATAATTATGGCATTTTGCTTGCACACCTCCCATAATTCTCTTTTTATATGCTGCTCGTATCTGCGTTTGCTGCCGTCACAAATGCAATTATATAGCCGCAGTGAGCTTGACTCTGGGTTGTTGGGTTGTCGGGTTGTCGGGTTGGTTGGTTGGATCTGATGGGGCTATTTTACGATCTATCATATGTCTGCGCCGGCCTATGCAAAACAGATGCTCTCCGGCAGCTTTGTTTGCATTGGGCTTTTTACATTTATATGCAAATATTAATACAATTTTCTTTTAGTTAGTCTGCCTTTGTTATGCGCACATATTGCTGTTGTTTGTAATTATATGGGTTTCATATAGATCTTGTTTCCGTTTTTAAATATACTTTATATGTACATACACAACATTGAATCATTATTTATATTCCTTTTGCTTACACCGTAACTAAGTTTACATAATTAAATATAATTATGCTATCATGTATATGTCGTAGAGTATTTCTGATTTTCCGCACCTCCTCCCCTTTCGCCTCTTTATATTTATTTCGTAATTTACCATAATTTTCCAACATTTCCAACATATGTTCAGCTACAATTTTATTTAATTTCCATTGGTTTTCGCCATATACTTTTAATTATTTATATATTTATATATTTATACGCATAGCTTGCCTGCTCTCGCACACAGTTTTCTTGTCTGCTCAAATAACATTTAGTATATAGGTGTATATATATATATGTATATATATAGATTTGTATATATGTAAAGTGATGCACTCGCCGGTGCACAGTTTGTCGATGGCTCTCAAAAAACACGTTATGCCAAGTTGAAAAAATAAATCAGTTTCTTTTGTCCGTAACATCGATTTGCTCTCATCACAACTTATAGAAATTAGACTCGCTTTTCCTTGGCTCCACTCCCACTGCGCCTCTCATCCAATTGAAAGTTCTCTAATTTTGATTCATACATTTTTGCATTATACTGCCTCTTTGTTGGTTTTTGGGTTTCCTCGGTATGTATAAAATAGTTTACAATTTGTATTCGTTTTCGTTTTCGGGTTCTGTTCCGTTTCCCATTTCTAAATTTCTCTTTTGCAGTTTCGCCTCTGTAAATACCATAAATAATTGTGTTTAGGTTTACATTTAGTGTATAGTTTTACAGTTACACTTAAGATTATTAGCTAAACATTGACTACATTTTGTATTTTGCTTTTGCTACACGTTTTCTCGTCGTATCCTTGTCTAAATATTTCGCTAGATTTATGCTGCTGTTGCCTGCCGCCCACTTGTCCTCCTCCTCCGTTGTCCTTATATGTAGATATTCCCCTTAGTACATTTACACGTTACACAAACACCGATACATGAATACGCTGTGTGTGGGTGTGTGGTTGTGCTCGGTGTGGGTGTGTAGCCTCTGGTTTGAATATTGCCTAGGATATAGTTCCATCTACTGCTAGATCTCTGGCTCGATCTCTCGATCTGTATTCAGTGCAATTTTCTACTCGATTTCTGCTGTGTGGTTGTCGGTGCTTAACTCAGTTACGCTTACGTTGATATTTCTCTAGATAATGCTGGATAAACACTCATAATCATTGTGAGTCAACTGATAGAAGCTAATGGTGGAACATTCGACTTGCCCTGGACTACGTGCTAACTCTTATGCCTAAGCACATCGATCTATCGATATATCGGGGTGAAATGATCGTCGGAATGGAATCTACTGCGAAGTCAACTCATGGTAAAACTTGTCAAATCGAATTTGTCAGTCAACGAAACACATTTTCCACTCAATATTTTCTATTTGCTTGGACTTAGACTATTTATTTCCGCTTAGACTAGGCTTAATAGTTAGCGTTTGTTTAACTGCTGCTATCCTCTGGTATCCTTTTTCCTTTGCAATGTGAAACGGCAAGCCTTGGTAAATCATAACTACCTCCTTTATATAGCACCCACTCTATTCTTACTCTGGTATGTACATACCTACATACTCGTGTATATGTTTATACCTACTAAAATACATTTAGAGCTTCTTTTTTTCTGTAACTTTTGTTTGTTTTACTGCTTTGATCGGGGTTTGGCCCCCACCAAAAATAGACACAAATAACACACATTCATAACTCTGGATTTGGTTTTGGGTACTCCTCCGGTTCGACTTCGTGTTTGATTAGATCAACTGGAATTATGTCTATTGCACTGCCTGGCCAGTGTGGTTGTTGCTGTTGCACTTGCTTCCTGTCGGGCTTGGGTACTTAGTCTAGGGTTAGATCTGGGTGCCGAGGCACACGCGGAAATATGTGCGTCCATGGCCACATAATCCTGAATCCTTTACACTTCGGGCAGGGCGTAGACCTGCGGCACCGCCGCCTGCTGCTGCTGCTGGGGCTGTTGCTCGTTGTTTGCTACCTGCTGCTGCTGTTGCTGCTGCTGCTGCACCCAATGCGATGGATAGTACAGCTGGGGGATGTAGTGCTGCTGCTGCTGCTGATGATGATGGGGGTGGTGGTGGGAGTGGCTGTGGGGCTGCTGCAGGATATGGTGCTGCTGCTGGTAGGGCGGCTCCTTCACATACTCTCCGGACGTCTGCTGCTCATGTTGCTGCGGCTGCTGCTGTTGCTGCTGCTGCTGGTGCTGGTGCTGCTGTGTGGGATACATGGCCATCCCTCATGGCAGCTACACGAGCAAACTGGGCGCCAGCCACTCATCCTCCGCCAGCTAAGCGATTCACAAGGGTTAGGCACCAGCGAAATCCTCAATGCGAAGCCAACTCACCTGCGGACTGACCTGGAACTGCTGCATCGGATAGGCCACCACTCCGGCCGCGGGGGGCAGGGCGCTGCCCACGCTCTGTGTGATCTGCGGTGCGGTGGCGGCCGCTGCACTGGCCAGCTGCGGTTGCGGGGGCACACTCTGCCAGGTTCCGGGCAGCTGGACGCCCATTCTGAAATAATTAATTAAATTCGGAGAGTTGAATTAAGTTAAATTTTATTTGTTTAATTGCTTAAACATTTCGTATTTTTTACAAATTAAATTAAACGGAAAAACTTTAGATATTAAAAGCTGTACCCACCCCATGTAGCCGGCCTGCTGGTAACCGGCGAATTGACCGTAGGTGAAGCCCTGCATTCCCTGCAGGAACTGGCCCGGCTGCAGGGCACTGGCGGGAGCTGCCGCCGGATATGTCGGTGCCGGCGGGTACCAGTATCCGGCCACCTGCTGTCCGTAGGCAGCCGCTGCGGCCGCCGCAGCCGCCGCCGAGCCGAAGGGGAATCCCTGGGCCAGGGCCTGACCGGCAATGGCCGACATGTGGTTGGGGTCGCCGCTCTCCTTGCCCCACGCACACTTCACTGGCTGCTGGTTGATCTCCGTGTTGTTCACGGCCACGATGGCGTGGGTGGCCGCCTCCTTGGTAGAGAATCTATGAAAGTATATAGAGGAAACATGGTCATTATGTAGAGAGTCCCTTCATCGGTTAATTTCTTTTGTATTCAGACATTGAAATTTTTTGTGGCTACTAATATTATAAACTTTTACGGTTTATGCAAAAGATGATTATTTTGGCTAAAGTATTATCTCTTTTACTCAAGGTTCCCTTGCTTTTATTTAACATTTAGCAGATTGGCCTGGTTTAATTTCCGCTTAACCCGCTGCGGCAACAAAGCGCAAAAGTGGTACAAGCGTCTGTGGAATTGTTTCGTTGTTGCCGGATTGGCTATAATGATGCAGCAACTCTGCCACAGCTGCTGCTGCACTTGTAGTCCCCGAGCTCATTATGTTACAAAATGCCAAACAATGCCTTCGCTCCTCTCCCGCCCCTCCTGTCCCCCTGCCGCTCCTCCCCGTTCACTTTCTCGCCCGCGTCCGTCTCTCCTCGCTTTTTTGCATCACGTTTGCAACACACAAATGAGTTTTGGAGCAGTGCACAAAAGGCGCCCATGGACATGGCCGGCAACTGCAATGCGTTTGTTACCCGCCCTCTTCGCCCTCATCACAGCTCCCTTCTACACTAGCCTAAATTATATACGATAGTAATATAAAATAAGGACTATCGTGGTTCAGCTTAAAGAAGGTCCAAATAATGACAATAAAAATAGTGTTTATTATTTTTAAGGAACAACTAACTAACTCTGTATTCCTTTCAAAATTAAGCCACAAAAGTCTAAGTAAGGGAATCCTTTGCAATGGGATTGTAATTAATAAGCTTAGAAATCCTGAGTAGGTTGCAGGTTTGTAGTTGCTGGTAATATAATATAATTTTATTATATTATTATTATTTTCTTTAAGTGCAAAAATCGTATCCATATCCCGGTTGGTTGCGGTGGGGTGAGCTCGGCTCGTCGTGGGCCAACGGCTGCCATTAAAACCCTATCAGCATTCGTGACGGCAGCTGCGATCTCCACCACCGACACCATTGCACCACCGGCGCCGCAACCAATGCTCCTACGGCACCACCGACTCCTTGGTCCTTGCTCTTCTCTCTTTTTTTTTTTTTTGTGTTGTTTCCCACTCGATGCAATGTGGGACTATTTTTTTGTACTCCCTTTTTTTGCCCTGCCATCGTTGTTGTCGCTGTTATTGCGGTTCATTGTTCTGTTTGTAACTTCAAATTTGCCTCTCGTTTTTGCTGCTGTTGTTGTTGTTGCTGTTGTTGTTGAGTGTAAAAGTGTTGTTGATTTATTAACGGCGGGTGGCTTGGATGGGGGCTAACGCACACAGGGACACTCTGATGTGGCGAGCGTGTGTGCACTCAGCGAGGACGACAACGACAATGGGAATGAAGCGACACCGCAGACCGCAGTTCACGCACACAAAGAGACGCCAAATCAAAATGGCGGGCAACAAAGGGTTAATGTAGTATACCTTTGAGGGCAGACAAAAAGAAAAAAATGCAGAGGAGGTGGCACTGCTCATTGATTGCTCTATTATTTGATCGATGGCCAGATCGCCCTTACTGCAGTTGGAGAAATATTGTCATTTAAATTACAAATACTAATTGGTTAACTCAAGATCTTAAAATATTTTTTAAGGCTAAGACTAACTATGCCTGATTTTGCTTCTGCTTCTCCAAGTGAACATCGTCTCCCTAACGTTTTCTTATCGCGCTCCACTTACCGCACAAATGCATATCCTTTGTCCTTGAAGACCCGTATCTCCTGTATTGTGCCGTAGGGCGAGAAGGTCTTCTGCAGTATCTCCTCGTTGAGGAAGCCGGACAGGGCTCCGTTGATGCCGCCACAGTAGACAGTGCAATTGGTGGGGCTGCTCTGGTTGTAGACCTCGTCAAAGGTCAGCGGCTTGGCGTTCACTGCAACGAGCGGGGATTAACATGGCGGTGACAATGCGGGATGGACGAGGGCTCTGAGAGTCTGCGAGAAGGATTCTTGGTCTGTGGGACTGGGTCTGAGGATACTCACTGTCTGCCTTGGTTGCTGGCGGCTTTCGGGTGGCCCAATTTGTGCGTATCGAGCGCGAGCCCAGCCATTGGCCATTCATGGCGGTGATGGCGGTTTCAGCCTCCTGCAACGAGCCAAATTAAATGGGGAGAGCAATTAGCTAAAAGCCCAGCGTCATTTACGCGGGTTTGTCTAGCCGCTTAAGCCGCTTACAGCGGCTGCTAAGTCTCCGGCCCAGAGACAGCTTCTGTTGTTGTTGCCAAGGCAACCCAAAATTTATAAACAAACAGCTTGGAAAGTGTTAAGGAAAAGGCATTAATACAACAGGAGGGCACTGAGAAAAAAAGGATTGGTCTGCTAAAAGCAAACCTAAACAAAAATCAAGTCTGAAAATGAGTTAAAAGGACATAGTTTGCTACTCAAGCAGAATATGTTGCAATAAATTAAGTAACATGAAAGGGAAAAGGTATTTTATAGTTTCTCTTAGTGCAGCTGAAGCAACAGAAAAAAAATTAAATAAAGAAAAGAGAAAACAATTGCGCTGGCTTAAAAGTTGCTCCTTGTGGTTAGCCGGCGATGTTGTAGCCGCTTTTTGATTTGCTTCACAGTGTGTGTGAGTGCTTGAGCCTGTTGGAGGAGGAGAGGATGGAAGGCGACGGGAGGCAGGTCCTCGACGTAGCATTTACAAGGCCGTGCACAAATTATAATTTCAATTTCGCATAAAAGGTAATTCGTGCGTATCAAACGTGATTCATGCCGAAATGATTGCAACTGCCAGAAGGTCTTGCATGCAGTCTGCCTCCAATGTGTGTGTGTGTGGGCGTTTCATAGTAATTTACTTGCGGCAAACCGAAAGACCGAAGACCGTAGACCGTAGACCGAAAGCAATGCAACGCAATAATGGCATTTGCGGCGCTTCAGACGTTGCAGCTGCTCATTGCACGTTCCTTAAATGGCGGCCCAGGCGAACCAGGAAGCTCGAATCCGAATCGGAATCCGAAGCCGAAACCTAAATCCGTACTCAACTGCGGTTGGCAGCCACTGTAACTGTAACTGTAACTAGGCAGGCAACACCCAACGAAATCCAGCCAACCGCCTTCTCTTTTTTTCCATTAATTTTCCCAGTCTTTGTGGCGGCTCTGCGACGTGCAATGCTCGGCATCGGCATTGACGTGCTCCGGCTGAAAAACGATGTTTTTAAACCAAAAATCGGACTTGAACTTTGAAGGAGGAAACTCCAATGAGTTCTGCAGAAAATATCCTAATGAAAAACATCTCTAATAATTATGTTTTTAAGTACTGAAGGTTACTTCCAGAAATCTTATGCCATATCTTTAGATATTACATTTAAGCCTTATATATATTTTTTTGTATTATACGAACTTTACTCAGGTGGAAAAGCAAACTCGCCACCTTCCTTGAATTTCCACGAATTCAACGAGTGCTATATTTGCATATTTCGCATTTTTGCTGTCATTAAGTGGTTTTCTCGTAAAAAAATGTCATTTATATGAATGCAGCGAATTCCTCGAACATAAATTGCCGTGTATTGGTTTTCTTGGGCCTTTAATTTAACCACTTGAGCAAAAGTCAACAATTGAGTGCCTGCCCCGTCAGCGATAAACCACGCAACTGTCGCCCAACTTTGGCCGTAATTTAATGTCTGCATGTGTGCGGTGTGTGCGGTGTGTGTGGGGTGTGTGTGGGGTGTGTTGAGTGTTCATCGTGGGCTATGAGTGTGTTTGCCTGCCGTGTGTGACTGTGTGTGTAAGTATGCGTTTATTTCCCGGGCAACGTCGCTCAGTTTGCGTGCGTGCGCATTTTTATGCATTGCCAGTTGCATTTTTCATATTTGCATAAACTATAAATTTTACATTTTTTAAGCGATACGCATCGTTGATTGCGGCACACACACACACACATTGTGTTATATATATAAACTCACGTTCAACCACAACAAGAACAAGTCCAGCAAACAATGCCGCCACCCCTTCGCCATCTCTCATCCTCTGATTTCCCGGGGGGCACGAAATGTTATTTAAATATTTCACCATTTACTCTACTCGGGCTTTAAGCCATCGCCAGTCGCTGGTCCTGTTGTTAGCTTTTCGCTGCGGGAAACATCCTTCAGGACTTATCAGCAGGAGAAACAGGACAGTCACTTCAAGTGCACTTCCTTTCCTTATTCTTTTCTGGGCAATTCCAATTGCAATCTTATGTGTCAATGGAAATTGTCTTAACAAAATGCTCGCTTTGGCCATGATTGTCTCAGGACTGCGGAGGAGGATACTGTGGGAGCAACTTTGACCAGGGCTAATGCAATGGCCAACTCCGGACTGCAGACACACGCCCACACGCCCGGAAAACTTTTCCCGAGTGCAACGGACATTTTTGGTCGTGCGCTGCTTCCCAGCTTTGACATGTCTTTGAAGCCAACAAACTTTATCAATCATTTTGGCGGTAAATTGCTTAGAAAACAGGAGGTGAAAGCTTATGAAAAGGCAAAGAAAGCTATCAGAATAATGGCCAACAAAAGGGAAATATAAAACTATTAAGGATGATTAAAGTTTACTCTGATGAAAATGGATAAAAAACTTTGCAATTAATTAAACAAATTTAAATCTCAGAAAATCAAGAGGCAAATACTCACTTCAAATATTCTCAAATATCTCTTCCTTTAGTCTTAATTAGATTCATGACAATGCCATCATTTGAAAGGTGAAAATGCCCAAAATTTCAGCCCCAAGTTAATCCATTCAATTTCCGAAATGTCGGGGCGACCCTAATGAGTTGATTATAACACAATTTCGGGGCTCAAGAGTCTCTCTCCAGCAATTTGCCAATTCATCTTGCTCAAGTGGAGGCCCGGCAACGACCGCAATAGAGCACCCACTAGGACTTGCCAAACTATTTATGAATCCTGAAGTCGAAGGCGACGTCGGAGCAAAACCCAAATCCTCACCGAATCGAAACCATAACTGTTGTTGTCGTCCGGCCTAATTGCATCTCTACGGCATTGGGTCAAGCCGGAGACAGAGGACAATGGGAACTGCCCTGGGTTTTTGGATCGCACCATTGGCAGTTGGAGCGACACACTTTCTTTGTGTGAGGGCGGCTTTGCTTGTTGTTGTTCGGTTGGGCGAAACTAATTAATGGTGAATGGCAAATTTGCAGCTAATAGGAGGAAAACTTGAAGCGTTTTCCGGTCTGTCGCCGCACTAGTTCAGCTTCTGACTTGGCTTCGTTTTCAGTTTGCAGTTCAGACACGACACAGTCCTGCGACACGCGTCGAACATTTCGCGCTGAAAATTTCCTAAATGACAACTTCCGCTTTCGGGATAAGTTAATTAATTTCCATGGACAAGCCGCGCGGAAAAGTTTCCTTCCACGCGACACAGAAATTTAAGAACATTTCGCTGGGCGTACGGATTCAATTTGCAGCGAAAGTTACGCAAAGTCAGGCCAGCAGGCCTTTGTAAATATTGATTACTTGATAAGGCGCAGAATCCTTTAAGGCTGCTGTGGACCATGGCCAAAAACGGAAATGAGTGGAGGGGGAGCTTGGAGACTCTGGAGTGGGGCGGAAAGTTTTGGCCAGGGAAAACGGGTTAACAGGGTAACAACAGGGAAACAAAACCAAAAAGGCGAATACCTTCATTAAGCGAATGAAGAAAGGCAAAAGTAAGTTGAAGAATTTTTAAGTGGTTTAAAAGGGTTTTGTCATACTTTTCATGTGGATCTCCCCGGGATCGACCCCTTTATCTTATCCCCACTTCCACTGGCCGCAAAATGGTTGCTGCTGGTTGCGGCCGACGTTTCGTGTGCCACATACACACAGCCAGCTCCGTAAGCCGAGAGCAAGACATTTTAAATGTTTATTAAAACAATAAGGAAATGGCTTGTGCCAAGGCGGAAAGGGCAAGACGGAAAAGGAAAAGGAAAACGAAAAACTGTAGCGAAAGAAGGTGCAAAAAAAGGCAAGCTCGAACTCAAACACAAAAAGGGGATAATCCCGGCATACACATAGACACCCTCGCATACTATACACATCGCATTCAGGGGAAATAAGAAGGTTCTGGCTTTCGCTTTTCTTTCGGCGACCGTTTTGTCTTAAAAAGGTAGCAGACGCCGAGTATTTAGTGCCGGCCAGGCCCCTTTCTTTTCGGGCTAAAAGGTTTTCCCTGGGCAGCTCGTAAGCCGGTTTAGCTTTGTTCTTTGGTCAGATTCATTAACGTGGCTATTTAGATAAGCGTGAAGGAAACCAACCGACCCCAAGTTGAATATTAAAGCTTCCCAGATAAAACTCAGCCCCAAGTCATTTCGATTCCGAGTATCAGTCGGAGACGGAGACGGAGACGGACACGGAACCGGAGTCCTGCTGATGATGATTTTTTGATATTTATAAAATAACTCAAGTGGTAAATCGTTTGCTCAATGGAAATGCTCTTCCATTTGTCGACTCCTTCGACCATGATTACGATGCCAGGCCAGGCCGGGCCATGGCCATGCCATGGTGATGATGACGATGTGGCCATCGAACGGAGCAGAGATAAGGCGGCCAGAATCCCCAGTCATCTTTGAATCTGTCTGGCCCAGTCAACGGTAAAAACTGTTTTCATTCCGCTTAGGCCGGCCCAAACGCTCTTCGATTTTTGACCACACATCAACGCTGGGGGAGTTGTTGACCAAAAAATCAGTATTTCACGCTAGAACGCATTTTTGTCAAGGCATAATTCCATGGGATTTATTTATGTATGCCAGTTTCGGCCGTTGTTTCCCATTCTGGGCATCACTCCCCCTCATCTTGAATACTTTTTTATAGTCCCTGCCTCCGGGCCCGGAGCTCACGCGTGTGTAGGCAGTTTGTAGTCCGTGGTGTCCCTACATCGCCCTCAAATCACTAGTTCCTGAATTATTATGGAAAGCATAAAATGAATGTCCAGGCCATTTATATTTATAACCGAGTTTTGTACGCTTCAGCAAATTTATTGCCAGGCTTGAAATTAAATAAATTGAAAACCATTCGGGTCTGGGGGCCGAACTTTAAAGGCAAACATTAACTTAAAGGGAATAAATTAGGCGTATTGGTATTTTGCCAGAAATCTTTTTGATCAATTTGCTGGAGGGGTAATTGAAAATCAATTGATTAAGTTTGTTATTCACTTTATTTTTCTTTAAAAAGATTCTTAGCAACCAAGATCAAAATAAATTGAGAGCCAGCAGATAATGCTATTAATGATTCGAGAAAATTACATTTAAATACATGATAAATATATTTTGTCTCTTCCAGAATTTCAATAAGACTTCTATGGCTGAGCTCCCTAATTAGTTCTCTCCACCATGAAGCATCGAATGGGTTAATCAATCTTGCAGCCATATTTTCGGGACTGGCAAAATGCAACGCAGCGCGAATTAAGGCCAATGTATGCGGAATGCTTTTTAATTTAAGTGCACATGCACATGACAAGGCTGGCGGCGGGTGGAGCTGCAACACGCAGCGAAATCATAAAAGAAACATCACCAACTGGGTGGGCGGGGGCTGTGTCTGAGTGGGCGGTGGGTCTACCACAGGCATTCGGCAGAGGCAGCCGTCGCAACAGCAGCGACAACAATAAGAACAAATGATAATAATGCAACAATGAACTGCACAAGAAGATGATGAAAAGAATGCGGGGGCGTGGCCGGGAAGTCGACATTATATCTTGTTCGCTGCACACATTGTCAATTCGTTTGCGTTCTCGACCCGCCCCCGCCTCGTGGCAACTTTTAAATAAATTTAAGTGCATTATGCTACGAAAAATCTGTCGTGAGCGAAAGGAGTAATGCGATTAAATGCAGCCCGGGCCCTGGGCCTTCCTTTGTGTCCCCATAACGCTGGCAAATCAGTTTTGTGTCAGAAAGAAAAGCCACTCAAGATGCAGCATCCTGAATTTTCCCCCTGCCATTCCCTGGTCTCGTTTTTTGTCCATCTTTTATTTTGCCATGTGAGTGTGCAATAATATGTTAATAAGCCTCGGTTGTGTGTGACAATAACAGAAGCCGTCGACAGTGGCAGACATTAGCATTTCGGTTGGAGCTCAAGGAGCTCCGGAAGTGATTGTACACTAAAAAAATTAACGATAAGGAAATATAAAAGTATCACAATTTTATTTACAAAATGTTAAAAATTCTTAGAAAGGGGTAGTTGGTGAATTTGTTAATTTAACTCCTCAAATTTAGTATTTTAAATATTTTAACAAGGTTAATACAATTTTGATATATATTTTTTAATACAAAAATGTAATAATATTTCCCTCTTATTCCTAAGTAGCGCTTCCTCAGCCTGGCATCGACATGTTTATTGCGTTTAATGTTTGCGTAAATTTTTCCGTACTTGCCGCACCGCTGGTGCTGTTCCTGTTGTTGTTGTGATTTATGATGCTAATGACACGCAGACAGGCATCGTCTTCCCGCCTCCCCCGTGCAAGTGCTCAGCTTGCCTTGATGGTTATTAAATTATGGCAATTTGTATGCGTCGCACAGGCAGACAAAAAAGATACAGGGGAGGAGGCAGCTCTTATGGTGTTTATTTAAAACATGTTGCCAAACAATTTGCGTTAAATATTTTTGGAGCTGCTTGAGCGGCTTTGGCATTTCGGCTTTGGCAAACGGAGAGCCCCAGCGATTGGCAAAATTTCAGGCGCCGGCAAACGGAAGTGCTGAATGAAAGAAAACTGTTTCTTCCTTTTCCGGCTGGCAGTTGCACACGCACATGCACTGGCACACACTCGAAACGAAAAATAACTTTTCAATTTCCGCAAAACCACAGAAAATATCAACTTTGCACAAAAATTTAATAAAACTTTTCGCATAAATAAAATTTGCATTAAATCAGCTGCAAGCGACGCCGGCCCAAGGACAAGGGGGCGTGGCTGTGGCGGCTTGGGGCGGTGTGTGTGTGTTGCGGGTGTGACTGTGTACAAAACGCATGTCGAGAAACTTAATTTGAAATATTTGAGTTTGCTATTTGCACTTCTTTCTTCCTTCCCAGCCTCTGCCTTTGCCTTTGCGTTTGCATCGAAACTAATCGAGAAAGTTCGAAAATTGGCAACCCATTCCATGTCATTCCCCACTTGCAGCGCAAAAAGTTAACTAGTTAGCTGGGGAGGGGCATTAAGTATACGCCACGTTGGCCATAATTCCAAGTAAAACAAGCCAGTTGCCAAAAGGCTTCTTCCAGCCGAAAGTTCGACTTTGGCTTTAATACACACACATACCACATATTTATTGATACATATAGATGTGGATGTGAGTGACAGTCTGCGGGCTGTGGGGGGCGTGGCAGGAGCCAAGTGTCAGAGATTATGTTGTATTTGCACACGACACATTCCCACGCAAATCCGCGCTCATCTCCTCAGTGTCAAGCAAATCATCCGGCATCGGGCATGTGTGGCGCACATTTCATGGCATTAGCATTAAAATTTAATTAATAATTTTGAACATTTGCCGCCTAATTGACTAGCAGCACCTTTGGCTTTTACGCCTTCTCCGGATCCGCATCTGACTGCTGCCCTGATTCGGCTTGGCTCTTGGCTCTTGGCTTTTCCCAGCGAGCATATATGTATCTGTATCTCGGAGTCTGTGTGTGATTTGTGGCTCTAAGCATTAAGCTTGAGCATTTTTTCTGCTCGACTGACTGACACGCCATTCGCTTGGCTCGATTCTGGCGTCTTTGAAGCTATATGCCTGGTTTATGCATGGGTATTCAGGGGTTATAGCAGGTTTCTCTAAAAGGCAAGACTGTAGGAAACTAATCTATAAATTAAGTCAAAAATTAAGAATTTTTAACATAATAAGTTTTGAAAAAATACTCGGTATAGATAGAACTCTTTTTTAAAAAAGAACTCTGGGTGAGCAAACCTCATTAATTTAATCTAATTTATTCGATTTGTGAAGATGCTAATGTTCTATGCTTTTCAATTTCTCCATTTAAATTTTCGTTTAAAATTTACCAACACTCTTCATGAAATGATTTCCCTAGGACCGACCTCGCATAAACTTAGTTTATGTCTCTGCCTGTCGGTTTCTGTGGCTCTTTGTCGAATTTTCTACCTATTAGGCACATGAAATTCAATCACAACACACACACACCACACTCTGCCGTGCCAGCAGTTATTTGGACCCTTATCAGTTGCGGTTTAAACATATTGAATATGATGTGTAAATGTTTACAGTGCCCCGGGTCGATCCGGGGGTGGTTTCTTGGGATTTTTCCCTGCCCTGGGGAGCCCGTGAGACTGGCTGCATCTGCGGCCATAAAAAAACATTACAGATTCGTGAGCAGCCCGCTTTTGATATACGAGTGTGTCCATGAGGAAGAAAATAAAATCAAATACTCGCCCCTTGGCAGTTAACCGAAAAGAGGAAAGGAGGAATGCATTAAATCTTAAAAATGTGTGCGCTCCGCTTGGCTTGTCTCTGGCTTATGTGTACCTTTGGGAAAGTGAGGGAAAATGTGTGTGGGCACGGATGAGGGGTGGATGGGAAAGGTAGGGCAAGCCACAGGTGTCTTTTGATATGTTAAGTTGCTCGGATGTCAAGCGGGAATCCAGCTAAAGTTTCTACTTGTTTTAATTAAGATTTCAGCCGGCAAACTCCTGAAACCGAAACCCGAAAGATATGAGCAGCAGCTGCCTTGTGTGTTGTTGTGCGTTTACTTAGAAAATTAAACTTGTGTAGCGACTAATGCGAGCTTGATTGAAACATTTCTAATTGGTGCCGAGAGGCACCGCCTTTGATGTTGCCAATCTGTTGGCATAGCTTACCGATTTCTTGACAAAGCTGACAAAGCCATAGCCCTTTGATTTCAACGTCTGCGGATCACGCACAACTCTGCAGTCTCTGTAAGGGAGATAGAGAAAATAAAAGCAATTTAGTCTCTTTTCAGGGGAAAAACAATTAAAATACAGCTTAAAATAATTTATTTACCCCATCTGGCGCTATCTCTGCCGTGTTTATCGACTTCTGCTGACCCAACAAAGAGCTACAGCCAGGACCCTTGGCGAATTAAAAAGCCAGCGTTGGGCGATGTAAAAGTCAAGAGGCAAAGTCGTTGTCGACATTGGAAATCCAATGGAATTACGTGTGAGGAAATATGAAGCGTTGCGCAGGAAAAGCCAAACCAAGAAAGGGATTTCGTAATGGAAGTGCAGATATAGTGTGCAGGCCAACGCCGCCTTCAAGGATGTGCCAGTGGGCGGTGCCGGGGGCGTGGCTAAGGGGATTTGCCACGGCCTCCATTCCCATTCCCAGCCCCATTCCCAATCCCAATCCCAATCCCAAGCGAAAGCCCATTCCCAAGACCGTTGCCACCAAACCACGTGTCGTGCCATGTCGTGGACGCTGCTCGAGAATCGGGCGTCAGCATTCGGCTTAAATATGTTGGCCCGTCTAAGCTAAGCCACGAAGAAATATTTCGCCCCCCTGCAGACCCCCTTTTTCCAGCGCCCATGTGTGTGAGTGTGGGGCAACCGCAGCAGCAACAACAAGCTGCCGGAGCTGGTGTGGCGGCTTCTCGGCAACCTAAACTAAACCCAAGCACTGGGAAAAAAATTAAAACTAGACTTCCTATATATTTTATGTCTGAATAGGACAACTACATAAAATGAAGCAAAAATCGTAATTTTCTAGTAAATAAAGTTGAATAAATTATGCTATCCATCCTGAAAATATTTTAATACCCAGTAATAAAGTAAAGAATAAATATATAAACTCTCAATTTCACTGCATCTGCTAATTCTCATGCTATGCAATTTTTTGTGACCATTTTTCCAGAGTGCAATAGGAGCCAGAAAGGCAAAACCCGCATGTCGACCACGGCATTTAAAAAAGGCCAACTTGATTGTAAATCACGATAAAAGTCAATTTTTAATATGAGTTTTAGTTTAGCCCATGGTCCCCACTCCCCCTGTGCCCCATCCCCCATGGCCACCATCATGTTAAGTGGCCGGCGAAAAAAAAGAAACGTATTTTAATGGCCTTTGGCTCGTTGGCTTTGGTGGCGCTTCAAGGTTGCAAATTTATGGCTGGGCTGGCCAGAAGCGAAATTGCACTGCAGTTGCCAGTGAGTTGCAGTCGATGCCCATATAAATATCGAGCAAAAAACATATTTAATTAAAGTTTAATATTTATTAGCTACCGGAGGAATTCGGCGGCCAAAGCTTGGGTGCCGAGGGGCAGTGACTGACTGACTCCGTGGGTTCAGATCCCGCTACGATTGGCCGGCCGAAGGGTCTGATCCCGGCTCTCGTTGTTGGCCAGGCCTTCTGGCCAGACACGCAAACAAACACAAAATCACGGAATGCAATACAGACAGCAGAGCAAACTCCCAGCACACAAGGCGAAAATAAGTGGCCTGATTAAATCTTGACTATTTATATGATTATAAAATTAATGTAGCAACTAAATATTTTCATTTTTATGCATTCTTTTACTCACTTCATTTGTATGATATATTTTATGTATTATTAAGATACAAAAGATACACTTTTCCTTTATGAATAAAGTGTTCTTGTTTCTAGAACCTACACAAAAAAAGCTCCTTTGTATATGTTAAAAAAACAGGACTTTATCGGTATGCATTATTCCCAATTGGCTGCTTTATTTTTCCCTGTGCAGACACACACATACACAGTAGATGCCTGTCAGCGGCGCTGCCTGCCAATGGGATTGTGCTAACAAATTAAAGGCCAAACCAGCGTGCGAGTGTGCTTGTGTGTGTGCACTTCCGACGCCAGTCGCCCCGTCCCCGGAGTATATCATATTTCACAATCGATAAACATCACAGTTCATATTTTCATAGCGTTTTTGTTTGAATATTTTAACATGCAGACACAACAACAAGCCAAAGTGTGTGTGTGTTGGGGGTGTACAATTTCCTGCTTGCATGTAAATACGAGTTCGAAAATGTCTGCAAGTGCGCTCTCGCACATCTTCTTCGGGCTGCAATAATATATTTGAACATTTAACAGAAAACAAACACAACCTTTGCCTCCAGCCGGGAGATATTCGTGGAGGAGCATCGATGGCCGTCGAACTGCGTTGCCACACAGTTGTTATCATGCACGAAAAGCTCGGAAAATTTCAGAAGAGGAATGCAGTCGAGGGTGGGGACCTGGGGCTGGAGGCGTGGCAGCTGTGCCCAATGTTTGTCCAAAGAATTGAGCGACGTCGTAGCCGGGGAAAGTGTGCCTCACCCAGGAGATGCAAAACACAAGCAGAAAAGAAATATAACTTGGAACATCATTTGGTATACTCTTTTAAATTGGATTAAAAATATTTTAGAAGGCATAAATTACATAAAATAAATTAAGAGTTAATTTTTTAAGGGGAATTATCATAAGAACACATTTTTATCTTTGTCTGAAAGTTTTACATCTTCAAAAATTAATTGAAGAATGTTCTTTCAAGTTAAATATATATACAATAAATTGTAAGTTCTCTAAGTCCTAATTCCATTCCAAAATTACTCTTTTCTAATTCAACACCCCTCTATTCCAGTATCAGTAAATACCCTCCCAAAGAGCAGCCATAAGTCAGATGGAGAAAATTCGAAAAACTCTTGGGGGAGGAATAAGTGCATGTGCATAAGCAGGATCTGTGTGTACATGTGTGCTCATAAGTCAAGAGACAGCGATAGACTGGTCTCCTCCCTCCAGCTACTGCCCGGCTTCCCGCCCACTCCCTTGGCCCTGGCCAATCAATATATTTTTTACAAATATTGCCAAAAGTTTTGCTTTTGGCTTAAGCTCTGTGCCTGATACTCGAATATAAATTTAACGAGCAGAGGAGAAGGAAAATATTTTGCTATCTTAAGTGCATAAAACTATAAACGTTAAACAAAATATTTCGCATACAGGCTCACACTTACACGCACGCATACAAATGCGGTTATTTATACTACAGACATGCATATAGTTTGGCTTTATTCCCAAAGCCGTTGGCCCGGGACACGAGTAGCTTTTGGCCCGATCTGTTTTTTGGATTTTCCGGCAGAGAGAGAGGAATGTTTGCGGTGCGCGCTGAGCGCATTAGTTGCGGAGTCCTCGCTATTTTGGCCTCTGCAATTGGTTTATGCCAACAATGCAGCTAGCTCCCGCTCCGAGCCCGGCCCAAGTGTTGGAAATTCTTTTGTATTTGAATTAAAATTGCATAGATGATTTATAGACGCTTCCAAGTTGGCTGGCTGAACTAAACTTATGCATTGGATTTTTACGGGCTCCGAAAGTGAAATGGGGAAATATGCAAGCCAAGTCATTGATAGCGACGAGAGATATAGCACTCGACTTCAAGCAGGAGGAGAGAATTTCTCTGGAATAAAACTAAGAACATAGTACGTACCTTTAGGCTCACAACTTCTTATTGGGTGCAGCTTAAATTATGGCTCTCAGAATCTCAAATATAGACATAACCAGGCTAGACTATCATTTAGACCTGCCAAGAAATCGACTGGTAACATATTTATCAGGGCGTAACGCTCGTACGCAACTTAACCAGCAATTTGCAATTTCCTGGCCACTTTAAGAGCGTTATCTGCACCCCATCGCCGCACTCGGCAGACATATAATTTACAAATCCGAGTGGGGGACCGGGGGCTGAGTAGGACATGCTAAACACATCAACGGCAATGGCAAACACAAATTACTCAGCAGTGCAAACAAATGAAAAGCGATAACATCGCGTATACGCCACGAGGGCGAATACAGAATGGATAACGTATAGATATATGTATATGTGTGCAAGCTGGAGCCAAGTCAAAATCCCTGGCACTAAATCAATGAATTGCGGTTGTCCTTCAATTTCCTTTCGGCCAAGTTGGTAAGAGAGGAGCTGCCGCTCTCATCCAGCATTCCCGTCATCGTCATTGAGTTGCGTGTTTGAAATATTGAAATATTTTTGTTGGCCATGTTTACACATCGGGCTATTGACTGCGCACAGTTATTCCGTTTCTTCCTCGGTTTCCAGTTTGAATTTCCGCTCCGAATTTTCGCCAAGCATTTTTTATTCGATTTGTGTTTGTCTCGTGCTTGCATTTTATTGGCTTGCTCCGCGCCGATAACCCTGATGGCTGATGGCTCTGATGGTTGATGATGATGATTTCCATTTCCTTGTTGGCCGTTAGGGGGCGTGGCACGGTTACTCCGATCGCACAGCAGCCCCCGCGGCCCGTTCAAATACCGAATACAGTTGTAAATTCAAATGAAATGCAAGCGAGCGCATTGTTTGAGTTTCGGGGATCGGGCGAGGGCGGCTGCCTCGTGAATTCTGGCTTTCTGGTTAGCCAAATATTTAAAGTGGATTTCTTGGAACCTTTTATGAGCTTTTCACTGCGGCTGCTGTCTTCCTCCCCTCCATTTCTTTTATTTGATTTGATTTTCCGGCCAGTGGCATCTGCCATCCCGTCCCAACGTCCGACGGAATTAAGTAATAAATTTGGTTCGAGGAAATATGTTTGCGGTTGCCGAATCGAAACGACAGACCGTGCTGAATGGCTGTGAATTACAAATTCGTAAATGCCGCATCTTTGATGCTGCATGCACTCTGCAAAATGGGCCAAAATGGCCAAGGAAAAAATCCGGAACCGGACTCATCACGTCCTCGTCCTTGTCCGTGTCCCTGTCCGTGTCCCTGTCCGTGTCCGTGTCCGTGTCCCCGCCATCGTCGTTACATTTATTTACACCAACATGCAAAACTCGCATTGAGACAATTTCATGCTCATCTGCATAAAATCAATTCCATTTTGGAGACAATTTGAAGATTGGAATACAAATTTCGAATTATCAACATGGGACCCGACCGTGGCGGAGTCGTGGCAAAATGGCCAAACCGGCAGCGATCGCAATCAGCATTGAGACCTGACCCCCACTCCATGGCCTCTGTTCCAGTTTCCTATCCGGCACTTGAAGAAAATGTGGAACAATTTATGTATATAAAATCTTTGAAAACTTTAAGGACTTCCCAAAACCTCTTACTTTTCCAATTTTGACATAACATATTTTGCATTTTGGTTTTGTCTAATGGCATATGTTTTGCGTTCAGTGTAGAGAGGACCATCTATCGCTGGGTTTGCGGCTGCTTGACTTGTGTTGCTAGTTTTCGCTTCTCGTTTTTCGGGGGACAGAAGAAGCCGGCTTCTGCTCCTGTCCAGGCATTTACGCCATTCACCAGCCGGCTCCGCTGTTTCAGCTCTAGCTGCGGCTCCTGCCCCAGCATCTCGTCCTCCGCCGGCTCCTGCCAACGTCATGCATACGTAATGCGCCTGGGGATCCTGACGGCGGCGCAGCGGCGACAGTCTCACTAATTCCAGGACAGCCATTACGCGTCCGTCTGCTGTGCGAGTGTGTGTCTCCGGTGCAGCGGGAAAATTATGTGGTGTGTGATTTGCCATGGACACTGAACGTTTCCCCCAATCGCTTTTCCCTCTCCCCGCCGGGTGCCCCGCTTTGCTATTGAAATTTCCCTTTGAGAGAGGCGGCGGAGGTGATATTTTAGAGCAGAAAACGAGAAACAAAAAGGAGAAATTTGCATGCAACTCGTTACGCTTGGCACTTGTGTGTTAAGCCCGCTCACCCCTTGGCCCCTTAACCCCAGCCATCCCTTCGGCACTCTTTCTCCCCCTCCTTGCCACCCCTTTCGAGCACGTAGGAACACGGAGCGTGTGGGGGAAAAGCCATATCGATTTTGCAGTAAATAAAACATTCAAAGATTGAAGTTGCCGCTTTTGAGCTTAGCCGAATGGTGTGTGGCCTCCTTTTTTATGGAGTGCGCTTCCTTTTATGGCTTCCGTTTCTATAGCAGCTGCCGCTGTGGTGGCTCCACGGTGCTCTGGCGAAGGGACACTGTCGCCGCTCCCGCTCCCGCTCCCGCCGCTGCCACAGCCACTGCCAAATTGTAAATATTTTTGTCGGCCACGTAGCGGCGCAGGAGAAAATATTGCATTTCTCGCTTGGCATAATAAACGATGTGCCGGCGAAAAAAAAACGAAACGAAATACTCGTTCTCGCACCGAAACCGAAAGAGTACCGTCAAAAACCACGCAGAAATACCAACCGCTGCACCGCACAATGGCAGGATCTCTGTAAAGGACGGATAAACAATATGGTGGTTGGGTCAGCTACAAAAACGAGGAAACTGTTTCGTAAAGGCTACGTTCCGAACACATCTAGCGATTTTACAGGAGATAAAGTGGCACTACAAGAGATTGTTATGCATCGGAAGGTTGGGAAAAGCTTATACCTTCCTTATTTTTATAAAAATAAGCTTTAACTATATGTTATCATTATTAGTTTAACAGAATCATCAAAATCATTGAACACATAAAACAATAATAAAAGTAATCCCTACAAGGAAATCTGATTATCCATTGGCAAAAAACGTTGCCTACATTTCGGGGCTCGGCGGACATTTGGCAATTCTTTTTATTCAATTTGCGTCCGCTTCGCTGGTTTCTCATCAGCTAAAATCCTTAAATGGTCAGTCCTGTCACATATTGTCAAAACGACGCCAGAAGCAGGAAGCAGAAAAAAAGGAAACTGGCAAATTCAAATTAAATTGGCGCCGTTGCCCACATACACGCAAATATGCCAACTTGTGTGTGTTCCAATAAATTATATAAGATATAGCTTCAGCCTCTTCCTTACGGCATTGATTTGACATGAATTATTGCCGGTCGAGAGTGGACAAAAGCAATTGCTGAAAATCCTTCTCGGAAACTTTAAGGCTCTGAAAATGGATAAATTCCATTAACCGATGCCAGCCGCAGGCTAAACGTTCAAGTGCATTTTCCACCGACCGACCAATGAAGCAGGCGTTATTTATAACGCAACAGCGACGGCCCCACCTCCGACAACCCCCTCTGAAAATCCCCTTTGAAAGCCCCTCTTGGATAAGTCCCCTTTGCACCAACCCCCTTTGCCCCGGTGGATATATCTCCTTGAATCTATGGATCCTACACCCCTCTCGTGACCACGCCCGGACACACGTCAATAAAACTGCTTCAAACTGTCCACATTGAAGTTGTTGGTGTTGCACTGGGAGAAATAACACTTTAAAACTATGGGTACATATTTTTAAAACTTGTTTAAGTTAAATAAATAAGGAATACAGAAATAGAGGCTTATTCAAGGATTGAATTTTAGTTTTCTGAATTTTTTAAATATGTTTTTATAACTGTAATCAGTTTAGGGGAACGTTTGATGCATTATTTTAGTGCACAAATACTTTTTCAGTGTACAGCTGTTGGTGTTGCTTTTGCCGCTGCAACTGAAGCTGATGCCGGGGCGATAAGGCTACTTTAACGCTGTCCCCGATTTCTGCATGATGCCACACACGGTCGGCCCCTTTCGTGTTTGGCCCCAATAGTGGTTGATGGCCAGTGAATGGGCGTGGGGTGGCGGTGGCCGGGTGGAATGGCGGTTTCAAACATGCAAATTGCTTGCGGTTCGCTTCGGTTTTCCCCGCCATCGCTTTCCCGCTCTCGCTTTCCCCTGTCTCCTTTCACGTTGGCGTTTTTCGCTTTCATTAAGTGCTCCGCTTACAGTTAACTCGACTTTATCATGTGTGTCTGCGGGTGTGCGAGTGTGTAGCACGAGTGCAGAATGCAACAACAAAAATCCATTTAGATTAATTAGTTTTTAAGCGAAGCAAGGCGATGTCGAGCTCCTGTGGCAATGCTTAAACTTTAGCAACAAAATATATTTAAGAAGAGTAGGTCACACTAAAGCATATCTCTGATTCAATTTAATTTAAGCATAAAATATTGAAGACCGGAGTATTAAAGTAAGAGGAGAAACCATTTTAAATTCCCCTTTCACTCGGCTCTGAGTGCACTAAAGAGGGCGTCTGGAAGTCATAAAAGCTGAAATGTCCGCCTTTACATCTCTCTGTGCCCCGTTGAGACTCACTTTCTGCCCGACTACACTTGGCCAACTCCATGGGGCGATGGGTCCGCACCTGCCGTGGGCCCCCAACCCGAGAGCGGTAACTCCCGTCCGCAAAATGGCGCTTAATGATGCCAAAGATGAGCGACCCCGGCGTGTCAATGGACTGGATGCGACCAGCGACCCCCGGACACCAGCTACCGGCCACATCATCTCCGTCATCTACATGGCTAACTAAGCGTGCCGTGTTTGGCATCTCCTCTGGTGTTAAACTTGTCGTACATGCATCCGAGAGGGGCGAAAAAATACGACGCGAAAGTAGTGAACTAAACTTTGCTCAAAAGTTTGTTTATTACACCGGCAACGCGCACACACAGCGTGAAAAAAGACCAGAAAGCCGAGTGGCTTTCACCACCAAAAAAAAGGAAAAGACGGCCGGCCTTTTGCTGTGGCCAACTTCTGGGAGTCGGTTGGAAATTCATCATCTTTTCAGCAGCTTATGCGGCACTTTGCTGCCTACTCCAGGAGTCTACAGTCTGAAGTCTGGAGTCTGTAGTCTACTGTCTGCAGTCTGCAGTCAGCCGGCCCAGAAGTTCTTTGTTTCGCTCTATTAAAAACTTGTAACAAGTTGGCTCGTTATCCATTTTTTGGTAAGCATAATTTCATCCGAAATTCGTTTGCATGTCACATCGCTGGCCATAGTTATATTGATAGTCGAGCGCTGCCAGCAATTAAAAGTGAGTTCGAAGCCAAGACAAATGCCCCAGACATTTACTTGAGCCGAGCGAAACTTTGATTGCTTCGGGGCTGGGAACGCTAAAAAGCGGCCGAGGGAAACTTTTGCTGAGTAAACTGTGGCCCAGCAGTGGGCGAGATAAAGCTACAGCTGGGATAAGGAAGACTTGAGGGCTTGAGGATCGAAGAGGTGTTACCCTTTGCAGACTGTCTATATATTTTAATAAACTCAATACAGCAACATCTTTGGGCCAATAATGATAGTTTCATAGCCTTACATTGCACTTTTTCCGAGTTTAAATAAAATATATTTCCTTATTAAAAATATTACGTTTACGTTCCTATATACCCTAAACTTAAAACACTACTGGATATAAAAAGCAAAAGAACATTTTACAGCATCATTAAGGATAAGCATCAGCCTTGCTTTGAATTTGTTGGCTGCCATTCTGCGCTTTTGTGCGAATCACTTCCTTGAGATAAGTTTTTGGGAATCGGGACTCGGGCTTCGGGGAAACACAAAAGCAGTCACCTTAGACACCGATAAAGATATACTTTAATCTTCAATTCAACACCAGTCGCGGTGGGTTCATTACGGATACTCCCAGCCACCGTCCAGCCAATTAAGAAATAATTTAGAGCGCCAACAAGTTAACAAGTGTGACCTTTCAGTGCCACCTGCGACCTGCCCTCTCGGCGCCTCCCTTGGCACCTCGCATGTGGCTGGCCCAAAAGTCCGTAAATAAAACTCGAGATCTCCAAGCTGACCTGGGCCGTGAAATCCTAGCGAAATCCTTGGAAATGTTTTATTAGCCGTACGTACGCCTGAATAAGCCAGCTTAGCGGAAGCTATCGGATTTTATGCTTCTGACTTTTGCAACGGCCAGCGGAGGAGTCGAGTGCAGCGTTCTTAGCCCTCTCGACTGACCCGGCCGGGAGTTGCATTTTCCCGGCTGTCCGACTGTCTGTCTTGGCCAGTCCATCGGCGCTTAAGCTGTGTGCCTTGCAGCAGATTTTCCTTGCCGCCTGTTGGTTTTAGTAGCTCTTTGTTTTTCGTCTCGTTTTACGGGCTTGGTGGCGAGTGGCCCTTTGGTGCTGATTATCTTCACGTGGCTAATATGTGGTGTTTCTTTTGGCACACTCGGAGAAGGATTTTTGGACTTTAGTGGGTATTCACTTATCAGCGACATATTTAGAAAATAAAGGTCTGTTGAGCCTGTTGTCTGTTGTTGAGCCAGTTAAGGCTAATAGGTATATGAATGTCAAAGACTGATTCACAAATGATTCACGAAGGTTTAACAACCTTTCGCTGGTCAGTGGCTGGCCCCCAAAGTCGGCGGAATTTCTAAGAACATTCCTCAGCCACGACTGGGATTTCTGTGCAGTTGATTGGAATCGGAATTTCAGCTCTCTGCGACGGGGCCATAATATAATTGAACAAATATTTATTTTATGCCCCGACGACTAAAGCACGGGCTGCAATGCAGCGAGTGCTCAGAGATGGGGCATCAATTTTCGGTATTTCGCATTGAAAGGAATTTCAGTGCAGTTGCCAGCATATGTTGGGAAATACACGCATCGTGGCTGGCATCCTCATCCTTGTGGATCCTAGATCCTGAGCCTCGAACACTGAACTCTGCCAAGCACACACACCGCAGCTGCAGCAACAACAACAGCCTGGTTAATCCTGCAACAACAATGGCCATGATGGAGCTCCGCTCTCCCCACCATTTTCCTTGTGGCCGGGCTTAGTGTGTGCGTCCGTGTGGCTGAGTTAGAAATATTGAAAAATTTTTTTATTGGAGCACGATATATGAATCGCAGACGCAGACTGCTGCTGCAGACCAGCCCGCAATCCCAGGGGAAAAAGCAAAACAAAACCCAAAATCAAATTCCACTGCAAAGGAGTACGAGCGGCGGACTTTGTTGAGAAATATTTTAGATTTCCAACAGATGTTCTCGTTCGTAAACAGATTTTCAGAATCTGTCTCCTGCCATGATTTGCATAATGCTCGTGCTCTTGGAGAAAGCTGAGCTCTTCACGCGTTATTGAGAACGCAATCGATTCGGAGTCCTCGCCGCCTTCCAGAGCTCTGTGTTTATGAGTTCCCCCGAGTGTGTTTTGCATATCCCGTCGCAGCGGAAGTTGCCATTGTCCTTGTCATTAATTATTCACTGGCTGCCGGAGTTTGGGAGAGGTTCCTGCCAAATCATGAGGTGGGCGACTCACGCTGCTCTCTTTGTAATGGGAACAAAATAAGGATGCGACGTAGACAAAAATGTAACTTCCGGTGGCCATAATTGATGATGTGCTGCCTCAGATAAGCACAGTGGGCCAGAGGCCAGGCAAGGCCCTCATTGTGTGCCCAAGAAATGTAATACAGGGCCCACTGTTTCGGCAACAAACAGGAAGCAGCAGCCACTCCACGGACATAAATATTCCACAGCTAATAACACACACAAAGGAGAACACTTCCGCTTACGAGATGTAAGCTTGGGGATAAACTTTTCCCCCGTTTTCGGGACTGATTGAAGACCTCTTGTGTGCTTGCTGTGGGGCTGGGTGGACAGGGGAGCTATATCTTTTTGTACACTTCTTTCCCAGGCGTGCTAGACAAACATCAGCTTCATCATATTTATAAATTAAACGTCATCGATACATCGAGCTGGAGAGTGTGGAGAGCCCGCCAGACCGAGACACGAAAATGAAATATTTATCATCTAAGGCAGTATGGCTCGACGTCCCAATAACAATGTTCGAATCGAATGCGAACGTGCGTTGGCATCTGTCGATTGCCGGCAATCAGCGCCAAAGAACGATATCTGACAAATGCGAGTGTGTGGCTGACTGCGGGATACAGATACAGGGATATCAGTCCACGTGCTACCTATCAAATTTGTCATCATTTTGGTCGTCGGTTTTCACTAACTGGTCCTTCTTAATTTCCCTTTTGAGGGGCTAAAACCTAGAAGTGAAGGCAGAAAAAAGCCAGCAATTTTGCTTATTTAAAGAGCGGAAAAAATCAATTTTGTAGTTCTGAATATAAATTATAAATATTTAGATAGGTATGTAATTTACAAAATAAATAAGTTTTAATAACTTTTTGCTGCTATGAAAATTAAAAGAAATTCATATATGAATACCCTTGGAGGATTTAGTCAGTGAAGGAGTCATTTCCGACCCTATAAATCATATATATTCTTGATCAGCATCGAAAGCCGAGTCTAACTCAATGTATCCGGCAACAAAAAAAATGTACAAATTTTTTCAAAATTTTATAAGGGGTTACATCGTTAAAATGATCAAAAATTGACAGAAATTTAAATCTTTTAAATTGAAAAGTTTAATATGCAGATTTCTTAACCACATTAAAACCATCACAGAAATACTTTCCGTATTGAAATTAATACACTTTTAATTTAGTAACGATTGATTTCAAGGGTATACAAGCTTCTTCCCGAAAATAGCTTCTTTGCTTGTTTAGTTTTTTTTACACTTTTACTTAAGCCATAACTTATGAACCTTTCTCCCCAGTGTACAATAAAAGCCTGACTGCAAAACATATTTAAAAAATTGAAAAGTTTAATGCACAACAAACAGATTTTGTTGAAACGGCATCAACTTTTTATGGCAATCAATACTAAAAGGCAGGCAAAAAACAACTTGTACCAATTTGGAGTTTTGTCATAAAAAATTGAAAATGTCAAAAACAACGTGGACGCTTCGCCAGTTTGCTACCACATGCCACACGTGTGCATGTGTGTGGGTGTGTGTTTGTCTGGGGCTGTGTGTGTTCTAGCTGCAAGCTCGTGTGTGTGTGTTGCCGGCATGTAGTTGACATCATTGATTGATTTAGCTGTCAATTGCATAATCTCTCAAGCGTTATTGTTCGTCCGCCGGGCCAAAGTCGGGCCCTTGCTCTTGGCCTGCTCTCATGTTTGCCAGCTCGCCTGCCACGCCCCCTGAGCACCCACTTCCCCATTCCGACTGCTGTTTGTCTGACTTGACCGGCCAAATCAATGGGGCGTCCGTGGGGGGAGCGGGCTGGTCCACGTGTGGCGGCCAAATAAAGCAGCTGCCCAGTGTCAGGCAATTGTCAGCAGAGCGGTGCCGTGGCTTAATAGTTGCCTGCCCCCCACTTCCGGCCCTCAAAGTTGCCTTGCAGCAGCCGCTTTGCTGTTGTTGCTGCTGTTGCCGTTGCTGCTGTTGTGATAGTTGTAGCTGCAAACCGCAACAGCGCCAGCTGTCGGTGAGATTGTTACACAAGCATCCCGAGTCCTGTGCAGGTACACAAAGAAAAACTAACAAGTGGAAAGCCAGGATATAAAGTCTATATTAAGAACTTATCTCAATTTATATGCCCTAAGAATTTTAGCCAGGATTACAAATTATTCATATTCTTGTAAGATTTAATTGAGCTCTCCCATTTTCCCCCAGTGTACAGCCTTCGACTGTGGGCTCGTCGTATGTTTGTGCATGTGCGTCGCATATTGGCAGCAGCAATTGATGTGGCAACAAATTAACATGCCGCAAATGGAAGTAATGGCCAAGTGTTAATTGTTGTGTGAGTGCCGCACACACACATTCACACGCACTTAGCCGCCCACAACAGATGCCTCCATTTATAGCCATTTAATAATGACGTGATTTAAAATTGATTTATTTCTATTTTCGGGGAAGGACAGGAATTGACCCGCAAAACAGAAAATCAAGTCACAAAAAAATAATAAATTACCTTCATGGAACCCCGATTGTCGTTGTCGTTGTTGTTATTTGCGTTGCCTTTGGCCAACGCCATTGTTATTCCTATAATACACACACACATAGAGGGTGAGAGCCAGCATAAGTCCTGGCAAATAGAAACAGAAAATAGAAAAAGAACGGCCAGGCAGCCGGAGGGGCCAGTGAGCTTGTCTAGGCTTGTAAAAAATGGATATGTCAACGTCCGGCATGTCAACAAGATAACATGACCATGCCCACATCGGCTGCCCCTTGTCAAAGAATAAAAAAAATGAACAAAAGTTCAAATCAACAAAAGCCAAGTCTCAGCTCGGAGCAACAATTGTGGGCAGAGGAATTCTTCGCTTCTTGTATTTTTTTTTTGTATTTCTTCCTGTTGTATTGGTCACCAAAAATCCAGCTCAAAGTCAGCCGAATGGCTGCTGAAAACATCCTGAGTGGGTGGCTTGAATGGAGTCAAGATTAAGCGGCCAGTGAGATCGTTGAATGCAACAAGGACGTGCACTGGGGGAAATATTATGTCAATCGTTTTGAATTCTTTAAAAATATATTTATCAACCAATTCCCATTTATTTTGATATTAAATACTTTCGGTCATTCGGTCAGTGCATGAATTTTGGTCACTTAAGCTCAAGGCGACGGCCTCGAAGTGAATGTATTTCCACGACTGTGGTCCGGGCAATCGTCCACTGCCAAGTATCCGTTTACGGCCAATGCATTTGGGCAGCTTGTCGTGTCATGCCGGATATCCGGCGGAGTTGCAAGTGCATGGCGAGGACCATAAATCTTTAAGGAGCAGCGGCAAAAGAACAGCGCTCTCGGGCTCCAAGTTCCGACCCCCAGTCCGAGTCCGAGTCCGAGTCCTCGAGTCCTTTAATCGTGTCACAACACACAACAGACGGGGCCAAAACAGCTTTCACCAAATTGCAGTGTCATAAAAGTGGCAGCGTTTCTGGGCTCCGTTTTGGCCGCTTTCCTTTTCCTCTCCTCTGGCTAAAACATTTTATCGCCCGCTTTGACGGCTGATGGGCTCTTGTTAAGTCGCCCGGCGGAAGCGCCTAAGCAGCTCGCATTTCTGGCATGTTTTTTAACTGCCAGCCGCATGCGAAATGCAAAATAAATTCGCAATGCGAGCTGCTGATGTGTGGGTGGATTTTTCGGGGCTGCGGCCAACGGAGGCTTGTTGCATACGCGTTGCAATTGCACGTCAGTGGCATGTTTGCACTTGACAATTCATTTCATTGTTTGTAGATTGCATTTGTCGCTTCCCCCTTCCGCGGGGAGAGAGCCTTTCCCCACCACCCCGCCCCAGTGGAAATTGTTAACGCAGGCGGGGAGGCGTGGTCGTGCAGCAGCTCCAAAATTGCATTCGCAGCACGCGATGCGCGCATTTCGCTTGGCCAGCCCCTTTCCTGGAATCCTTTGCTTACCGTCACCTTCTTCCTGTACACTTAAAAACATCCCTTAAAAGAATAAATGCCACTTTAAAAATGTTTAAATATTTGTTAGAGAGCAGTAAAGAGCTAAGTAGATATTTAAATAAGAATCTTGAATGCCACAAAATGAATATATAACAATTCATTTAAAATATATGAGACATTCGCTAATTTCTAATTTGCCAAACTAAACCATGTATTTTTGTAAGTGTACAAGTGCCTCTGCCTATTCCCGACAAACACAAAATGCTGGAGTTTATTTCCCAGCTGCCTTTTACTTATTTTGCACTGTCGCCAGTCGTGGTTGCTACCTTTTTCATGTTACTCCCGCTCCTGCTCCTGCTGCTGGTCCTGCTCCTGCTCCCGCTCCGGCGAAAATGCAATTTTCTTGGCATTTTTCGGCAAAACTTGAGAGTTGGTTTGTGTGTGCTGCGTGGGTTGTTTGGATTGCAGTATGCACGTGGTCAACAGGTTATCCTGTCCGGGGACTGGTCTTGGTCCTAGGTCCTGGGACGGACCGCAGTCCTTGGCTGCCTGCCTGCCTGCCTGCAACGTTTATTTCCGCTTTTGTACCTTTTTGGCATTTTCGTTTCTTTTATTTTCGTGTTTTGTCGGTTGCTGTTGCATTGTGGTTTTCTCATTTATTTTGTGCCCTGCACTGCACACTGTGCAGCAAAACGGCCGCAACATATTGTTGTTGCAACAGGAAATGACTTCAATTTGCTGTTAACAAGTTTAAAATTTCGCAATTGCAACGGAAATACCCAACATGATTTCCCCCCGAGCTTGAGCATTGGCGCACATAATTACTCAGCCCGAGTTTAAGCTGAGGTGTGGTGGCGAATTAATATCACTGCCAGGAGCTGTGGGGGGAGCCGTGTCCGAAGGGGCCGAGGGGGAGGACGAAGCTGAAACTTACTAATCTGATGACTTCATCTGCTCGCCTGCTTCGGCTTTCACAGCTGGCTCAAAGGACGAAGCAATCAGTTGGTCGCAAAGCTTAGCATCTTGGCCGGCATCCGGCTCATCCACAGTCCTAAGTCCGAGGACCTCCTCTATTATCCTGTTACACTGTAGCAGCAGCCCCAGCAGCAGCTGTTACACGATGCCAATGAACTCCTCTGGCCGGCTACATCTGCTTACATCTTGAAAATAAATTCACGCCATTTGGCAGGGACTTCACAAGTTGCACCCGGCCAGGGGAGCCTGTGTAGTATATGTATGTATGTATTCATATGCCGTGTCTGAGATTCCTTGGGCTGCGTAGGTGTAGGATGTCTGTGATAAATCAACAAATTCATCAGCCCAGGACTGGCAGCATCTGGCGACACTTCGGTGAAGGAGGAAGACATTTAAATTCTAGGCGACTTCTTGGTTACTTTTTCAGCATTTTGAGATAAAGTGTGCAGAAACTTGTGGATTTATTTATTTAATGTTTTCCCTTAATTTCAATATCTTTCTTTCAGTAATTAAATCCCTTTTGAGATACAGTTAAAATGTTCGTAATGAGTGATTACGGCTTAACCATAAATGACATTTAAGCGATTCGCTTCTCGTTCTGAATCCGATTTAATCAGAAACCATTTGCAATCAAATTTAATATTCCTGCGAATCCTTTGGCTTTCGTTAGTTTAAATTTTTCCCCGAAACCCTTTCGGTTGGTAAAAGTTGATAAGCTTAATGAGTGTCAGCTTTCGAAGCCCTTTGCCAAATAAGTTTTTCTCGGAAGCCAGCAGCCCTTCAAATGTGAATCGAATTAACATTTTTAATTTTGCCTGTCCCAGTACCTGTATTATTGTACCTTCTCTTGTAGGAATTGAGGTTTTTGCATCCCACTCCCCTTGACACTGGGTACTTCATATGAATTGTCAGCGTTTTTATTTAATTTGTTGTGGCTTTGCGCTTCAGTTTTTCTATTTGGTTTAATTAATTTAAGCGCGTCCCCGCACCCACACACGACGACAGTGCCGAAAGCCCCACACATGCACGATTTTATTACCTATTTTAATCATAAAAAGCGCGTGGCCATGTGGCACAGACAAATTGACATTATCAGGGGCAGGAATGGGAGCTCCACTCGCACCAGCACTCGCACGCATTATCCTGCCATGAATGTGAGTATATTTATGTGCGTTTCAGTGCAGATGCGTAAGTTGATTATTAACTGGTGTGAGTGGGTGACGAAGTGGGGGATGGGATGGGTGGGATGGGGGCACGAGTAGGTTGCTTCTATAATTACGAGCGTGCCCAGGCCCAGACTTTGCTCATGGTTCATGCCCAGTTAAATACAGACATTAGGCATGCATAGCTATTTAGCTATACAAACATATCTCACTCCGTTCCTTGTCCAGCAGGAGTCATTTTAACACCGCGAGAAAGTTCTAGACAGTTGAAGTAAATTTGAAATGAAGTGAAATGGAATGAAATATTAAAGATAACGAAGAGACTCTACTAGCTCTTAGAGGGGAAGAAAAGATTGGCTTGCTTATCAATATAACCTGTAAACTCTCTGTAAATTCTATATAACAAAAAGCTAGGGACATAATCAAGCTAATTATCCTTCAAGACAACTCCAGTACAACATTTTTCTCTCAGTCCCCGTGGTAATTCCATTAAAGCGCGTGCGCTCGAGGATTTCACTGCGGTCGGGTCTCAATTATAATTTCGTTTGATGGCAGCCCGGAATCGTAATGTCCTTCGTGCGTTTTGCAATAACAACAAAGAAATGAAATTAGCCAGAGGCCCAAATTAGCCGTTCCTCTGCCATGGGTATGCTGATGCGAATATGTGCGTGCCCGGCGGATAATCTAACGCAATTAATCGACTCGTCACTACGCACACATGTCACTATCCTTCACGGTAGCTGGAAATGTCAGCGGTCTAATATGCAAATTAATCTCAAATTACAGGGCACTGCGACTGGGGGCGGAGACTTTTCAGAAGAGGCCATACCCTTCTATGCCAGCTGGCCATCCATGTGCTTTAATTAATTTTAATTGCAGACAAACTGCGGAGTGGCCCTCGGTGGCTTTGAGGCTCTGAGTGAGAAAGATTAATTTCAAATGCATTGGGTGGGGACAACCTTCCCCATCGAGTTTCGAACAAATTGATAGACCCCGAAACTAAATGCACATCAAAAAGACATTATGCAAATTGTTTTGGTCCCAAAAACACATTAAATGGATATCAATCTACAAGAAAATAATCTAAATATTAAATATGTATGGCTGCAGGACTGGGGCTTCCTCACTGCCATTTAACTAGATGCCGCAGGGCCCTCCAACGGTCCCCTCTTCGCGCCCAGACAAATTCAATCAATCAAACAAGGGCCAGGACGGGCCAAGCAATGCCAATGCCGTTACGTGCCCGTAATGAAGTCCTGTCCAAATTTGCCTTTTTCTAAATTAGCACAAATGTTCTTTTTACGACGACGACGAAAGCGGACAGAGCAATGGAAATGGCAGTGGCCCCTCCATCGGCTCCTCTCTGCGGCTCTGACTCTGGCATTGTCTCTAATTTCTCATTAATTTGCAAGCGAAATCAGTGAACACGGCGCTGTGCTACCGAAATGACAACAAGCTGAGAGCAGGCACTGAGCGAAAAGTATAGCCAATAAATTTTGGTAAATTAATTATACTTTTTAGATTGGAAGAAGAGGAATTGCAATCTAGTTTTCTATATCACAGAGAAATCACCTTAGTCTTTTAAGGGCCTTAGGATTGTTTAATTTAAATTTCTGTAGAAAAGGTCTTTTGTTTTAAGATATTATTTATCCTTCATAATATAAAACACTAACAAACCCTTTAAGTCATTTCATTCATCTTTTCTTTATGTTTGAATACATTCAATTTCATAGTTATTACTTAACTGACTCTCCTATTTTTAGGTACACTATTAAATAGGTAATCTTCGCAAGTGTTTTTCTTGAGGCTCAAATTTATGTACAGTGGAAAATGGCGAGGCAAAAAGGTAGCGACACAAGCGAAACGAGGCAACAGGGCGTATGAGCGCTCTATGCAAACGGCGGTTGTGGGCGGCCGAAAAGAGACCACGGGAAAACAAGGCGAGAGGCTGGAGGAAGAACGAGATGGCTAGCTTGGGGCAGGTGGCATCGAGTGAATGCTCGTCAGGTGTTTGCGGTGGTTTTTCGAGTATTTTGCCAGAGACCAATGCCAACGAACGACGGCACTGTCAGCGGCACAGCCACTGCCAAAGTCAATAAGAGACGACTGCGGCAACGACAACGAGGAGGCGGAGCAGCAGCCGACGGACGAGGACCAGCACCAGGATGGGGATGGCCAGCTGCCGCTCCTGCTTTCGACTTAATTGAAAGGCGTTTATTTGGCTTTAAAAACGTAAATCAAATTCATTTAATTCCCCCCTCCTGGCGCCGCCTTTATCTTTTATATAGTACTTTCAGCTCGCCCCTCGGGCGTTTACCTTTGTCCGGCAATTACAGGGCACTCGACACTAGGCACTCGGCGGAGTCTGCGGCAGATCTGCATGCCCATCCGTATCCGCCGCATCCGCATCCGGCAGCAGCTCATTTTATAGCTTGTATTTTAAGTAAATGTCTACCATTGCCGGGGCCCTTGAGTCTGGCCAAGCAAATTTCCGCGCTTACGCCACTTTGGGCAAACAAAAGGAGCTTGACATTGCCCGCCATTCGCTTTTGTTGGATTAGCTTTGATTAGATTTCTCTTGTTTGCAGCTCCTTCGCCCATCCTGCCGCAGAGTGTCACTCGAGAGACAGGCACCTGTACAGGCGCCTCGACACTCAGGGAAATGCATTGGGGTTTCGGGGAATTTGTCAGCAGTTTTCCTAGATGGCGACTTCGAGAAATATCCAAGATTAGCATACTATGTCCCCCATGCTGTCTATCATTTTAAACGCTTCTTTCATTTTCCGACGCTTTTTCTTTCTGTGTAGTGGGACGCTTTATTGGTCCATGATTATATTATATTGTGCCTCTGCTGTTCCCTTCTTCCGCTAATTTTTTCTGGCTGAAACTTGCGGCAGGCTGGCCCAGAGGTCGTTGAGTGCTTTAAAATTACATTTCCGTGTCGAAATTGCACCTGTGACTTGAGGAGGGCCCCTTCCCCGTCCCCGTCCCCGGCCAGACCCGGCCTGGGGGCCATAAAATGGGCCACTCAATCTGTGTGACTCATTTTGTCAAATTATTTGGGGGATTTATGCGTTGGCAGCCATTTTTTATTCGCTTACTTTAATGGCAGTCAATTTATTGCCAATAAATTTGTAGCCAAAAAGTTTAGAGCAAGGCCGGCCGAGCGGCAAGTAGCGAGTAGCAAATTTTTATTTGGCCAAGTGATAAACTTCCAACATATGTGCGGGCCCCGGAGGGTCGACGCCGCGCCGTGGCGTTTCGGGATTCTTTTTTGGCAGCGGCTCAACATGGCGAAAGCGAGAGGCCCAGAAACTGCAGTTAAATTCAATTTGTGCCGCGCTGCCTGCAAATGACAGGCAGCCAAAGTGCCATTTTAAGCGCCAGCCAAAAATTGTCGCCCCTCGTCTAAGGACCAAGGACCCAGCCAGACCAGGACTCGTTGTCGTCTTCATTGCAGCATAATTTCTGGCGCGGCTTTGTTGGCGCGATAAAAAGTTGGCCGCCTTATCCCCTGTTGTCCCTCTTTATTTCCGTTGATTTAATTTTAAAAAGGCGCCGCTCTTCTCTTGGCTGAAGCACTTTTATTTATACACATTTAGCCACTGCGGGGCGCCGCTTTGCAAACTGTTTTGGCTCCGTTTAGTTGGCCCCAAAAACGCAGGACATTGTCAGTCAGCCAGTCATTCACTCAGCCAGCCAGCTAGCCATTCATTCATTCACTCATTCAGACGTTTCAGCACTTGGCACTGACACTGTCCAAAAAGGCAGCAGCCCGTGCTTGGCACTCGTGTTTCGCCTTTGTCAAGTTTAATGAATTAATGCGCATTTTATGTGAAAAGTTGCCGCAGCCGGTGGGTAAATGAAGTAAATTTATGCTCGGAGCCGCCGCCTTGCTCTGTCTATTATCTAAGCATTAGACCTGTGCGTATTGATACAAAATCTGGGCAAATTGAAAACGAAAATTGTTTTGCCATTTAATGATTGTGCAAAAGTTAGACCGCCCCAGCTCGCCATTAAAATTATATTAAAAAGTTTACACAGCTGAGGGTGCTCGGACCGGTTTCAATTTGCTTTAATTTGCATTGAGTGGATTCCGCTTTAAAGTCGGAGGAAACCCGGCCCGCTTTGGCCGGGATAACTTCTGACACTTGCCACAAATATAAATCGTCGCAGGCGGGCATGAAAAAGTGTCAGGCTTTTGCGGCTGCAACACAAACTGCCAAGACTCATTTTTCACACTACGCACAAACAGAGCAAAGGATTGGCAAATGCGGAAAATCGGGCGGGACTCGTGGAGAAATTCGGGAGAAAGCCGGCTGGAAGACGGTTGAAAATCGGGGAAAAGGGTCCGAGGGGTACTGAGTGCCAAGGAGATGCTTGACTGATTGTGCGCGTTTTGGGGCAAAAGTTTTTCGCATTAACTTCCGCTGCATGCCGCGTCGCATTTGAATGCGATTTTGATTTGTCACTCGCCGCCTCGCAACAAAAGCCGCCGCCTACTTAAAACCCGGAGTTAGATGGCGCGGCCGCTCAACTTTTTCCGCCATTTCCGCCGCCCACTTGTCGCCGATCATTGGTTTCCGTTTCCGCTTACCCTCCTTCGGCACTCCGAAGAACTGCAAAACTGCAGAAGGGAGCGAGCGCAACTCGACGACGTGCACAAGCGCATTTTGAAGTTTATGAAAAGGGGCCTGGCCGGGCCGGGCCGAGGCTGAGCCAACTTTCTGAATAGATTAAGTTGAAAGTTTTGCTCATTTTCAGCATCGCCCCAATCGAGGGCTGTCGCTAAGACCGGCGACAAAATTATATACCCCTTCGAAAAAAAGGGAGAAAAATCAACGTAATGATGTCGGCGGGGCAAGGTGCCGGAGTCTGGAGATGGTAGACAGCAAACCAAAATCAAAACTTTCCCAAGTGTCATTAAAAGTAACCGAAAAAAGCAAACGAGATAGCGAGCGAGTTTATTTCCCTTCCCATTGCGAGTCGCAACTATCAACTATTATCTTGTTGATTTGCTTTCTTTTCTCCAGTTACCTTTCCAGGACCCTTGCACGTGAGGCAGGCACAAGTTTTTCTGTGGGTGCACAGAGGAAAAATCAAAACTAGGAGTTTAATTCTTGAATTTATATGGCAAAGATTTCCAGGTGGACTAAATATAATCTAAGGGGAAATACGTTTACTAGATATTTGGCAGATAGAATTGATTTCTTCCTGTGTACCCCTTCTTTGGAAATTTGAAATTTGAACCGGTCAAACTTGGGCACAAAGGCCAAGAGTTAAGCCTTTTGTGGCCAACAATGAAGGGGCGCAGAGGCAGCACGAAGGACTGCCAATTACAGGCCGAGGGCTCGTTAGCCATGCAGAACAAAAATGTAATTGAATTATGAGAGGCAGCCACAATATCGGGCAAACTAATCAGGCAAACTACAGTCCCGGCAATGGGAACGGGCCAATGGGCAGGACGTGTCCATGTCCCTCTCGCTAATCAATTTGCCCATTGTGCCGGCCGCCTTTGTTTGTCTCTGGCCCTCCTGCTCCTCCTCCGCCGCCTCTGGTTTTATTTATGAAAACGCCTCGTGAAACGAGTCCGCAGTCGGGGCCAGAACATATTGCATGTAATTAATCAGGGGCAGTGGTATCTGGTTATGGTTATGGGTTAGGGTTTCCGATGCGGCGACTGCATCGACGAGCAACGCAATTCGTGCCGCCCACCGCAGGCGGATAATTGAATTTCAGTATTATATCCCATATTCCTTGAAGAGCTTGAAGTGCCCGTCATTATCTTAACACTGCAGCCGATTGGTTTCTGCGAGTTGTCCTAATTGGGCGGCAGGAACAGCACAGGGAAAAGTATGGAGGCGAGTTATACTTGGTGAATTAGTAAGACATGGATAGACAACTTTCTGTACCCTCATTTAGAAGTATTTTCTCAGGGAGTACTTTAATATACTTCAACTAGAATTGAAAACCTTTGAATTGATTACCAAATATCATCCGTTTCTCTGTGTGTAAGGTGTGGATTTTATGCTGATCCCTTTGACCAGCCGAATAATTAATTAGCTGCATTAAAATAAACACAATAGCCCCGGGGTATTGTGTTTTATGGCCGTTCCAAGAATGCTCCATGATATCGTCCAATCGGATTTTTGGTGTGTGCCAGTCCATGAACTGCCCCGTTAAGGAAGCTGTATTTTATATAGCATCTGGAGTCCGGAGGGCATCGGCTACTGGGAAAGTGGACAAGTGTGCTCGGGGTTTTTGATTAAGCACAAGGTGTTGATTGATTTGGAAACTCAAAGGGACTTAATTATTTTGAAGGGATTATGAGTATGATTACGGCTGTGATTGTGTTAGCGATTTCCGTGGGCAGAAGGATGCCAAAGGCGAGCAATTAATTGCAGGATTAAATTTCTTTTGTTGCCAGTCGCTGCCGTGGCCGCCCTTTCAATAATTTCCATCCATCGACTTTTATAATGAGTTCTGTCTGTCGGTCGGTCCCTAAAAGGAAAACCACAAAAACTTTGAGTTATAGGGAATTTCCACACATATTACACTTGGCAAACTTTCTGCTGTTCGCCGCACTGGCAAAGTTGAGTCAGTTAATTAAAACCGAGCGGGCGGACTTGGCCGGGGGCGGGGTTGCGGGAATTGTTGTATAAATTTAGCTTCCTAAATGAAAAATCCACCCATGAGGGCTGTTAACCTGATGATGAAAAGTAGGTAAAGCCGGGGACGACAACATATTTGCGATTATTTCCCACGCGGGCACTCAAGGCATAAAGAGCAATAAATTAAGAGCCAGCGACGAAGGATGTCCTGGCGAAAGGAGCTGCCGGCGAGGATGTCTTTGATGCTGCGCCAGCTCTAGGTTTCTCGGGAGCCCTAAAGGCAGAAAAGAAACACTTCAGGTGTAGATGAAAAATGTAATTATTTCCTAGATTTGCGCTCGCCATAAAATAAACATGCGGAATAACAGTATTTGCAGATGTAGGGCCGCGGGACAGGCCGCGCCCAAAAATCCACCGAGCACTTCAAAAGACCAAACCATCTAAATGTTAAATGTACATTTGGCCCTGCACACAGAGAAATTAAATACAAGGAATCTAAATACAACTAAGACAACTTAAACTGCCTTCAGAACTATTAAAAGTTGGTATGACAGACCAGAATATATACGTTTCTGGGGTTATTTTAAGGATTCTATGACTGCTCTTGATCTTAGTATTTAAAAATCACAGCTTAATTAATGAGAATTATTTATTTTGATACATTTAAACTAGAATCGGGAACTCTAATCTTTTAGCTGGAAGTCTTTAACTTAACACGCTCTAATACACCTTTAAAAATTTCAATTATAATATAATATATTCATGATTAATCTTCTAAGCATGTCCAGGAATTCTTTTTTTCTCTGTGTGCACTCGAATAAATAGTTTCTGGCAAAATGAGTTCAACGTTTCTCAAAAGGAAAGAGAGCAAATAGCGAGGGGCCGCCTGGAAGATGGAGACGAAGGCTGATGCTCATTAATTAAGGAAGTGGCAAATGAAAAGCCTGCGAAACACGCTCCCAGGACGTCTTTTTTCCTTCCTTTTTTGGTTACTGACCTGATGAGCAGGCGCCGCATAAATACATATATATATTTATATAGCCCCACCTGAACAGGGGTGTATGTATATAAATCAGTTTTATTTGCTTTCACTTGTTCTGCTCTAATATTTTTTTGGGCCACTCGCCCGGCATTTGTTTGCCCGGCGTCGACAGCTGCTTGTGGCTTTCAACTGGTCCCCATTGCAGTTTGTTGTTGCCCCCTCCGAGTCCTTCTCCCCTCCGCCTGCTCAAACAAAAAAGTCGAAAATTAAATTATTAATTTATTGCCCGTTGCCTGGAAGCCTCCGTTTCCCCCACCGTTTCCATGGTCCATTCACTCGTGCTTTTGAAAAACCAGCCGGAGAAACAAAAGCAAAGCCAGAAAAAGAGAGATTTCTGTTGCTGTGGCACAACATTTCGCGGTTTCCTTCGACATGCACCCTCGACTCGCTAATTATTCATAAATTAAGCGCAGATAGGCCGCTGGAGGCTGGGCGAGAGGTTAGAGGGGGCTTCATTTGCTGTTTGCTTGTTTATTTAACAATTTTCTCGGACGGCACAAGTGCGGCAAAATGTTCTTTGATTGGAGTTAATGTGCTGGCCGAAGCGGGGATCTGCAGGACGTGGAACGCTCTAGGTTCTGAAGGGCAGAAGAAATCTTAACTTAACTAGATTTGTTAGTTTCAAAGGAGCTTGTAGTAAGCCAGATAAGGTCATATTATTCAAACAAAGCTGGTATTTAAAAGATTTCCCTTCTAATGTTGAATAAGTTTTTAATAAAACATATTACTTTATAAATAATATTGCCATAAACTGTCATTTTCAAATGATATCCTTTGATATCCTATATAAATTCCATAAACCATGCACTGTACTTACGATATTTCTCCAAATGGGGTGAATGCATCTTTCAACTGTTGCGTCTCGATTTCAGCACTCAGATCGCCCACAAAAATGTGAAACTGTTCTGTAAAGACAAGAAGCGGTAGACAAATTTAGCGCCAATTACGAGACGTGCAAGAGTTAAACCATAGTTACTTAGTTTCGTCATCGCCATCGCCGTCGCCTTCGCCGTCGTCGAGCGAACCGCACTCGACGATGGCCCAGACAGATACTTGAGATGCCCATGTGTGCTCGACCAAGTGGCAACTGGCTGAAATCGCAACGTGCAATTGTCCAACCCGGCCACCTCGGCTCCTACCCACCCCTCGGTTGGTCGGTGTCTGTTGCTGATTTGGGGCCTGACATTATCAAATGCCGCCTGTCAGCTTGCCTGCTGGCTGGGATCCCCCTGAAACTCCTCCTGCCTCTCCGCCCCAGACCCTGAGCCTGTCACTCTCGTTGCCACTTTGCTTGCCGGTTGTTGCCGGCTATTTTCGGCACTCCAGCTCCAGCTCAGCGCCAGAGCTTCTGGTTCCGGATCCGGTTGCAGCTGCAATCGCCCGTTGCCAGCTGCCAGGAGATCAGAGCTGGGAGCCAGGAGCCGGCTGCCAGGTGGACACGAGTGCCATCACAAGTGCGCCAACGTGTCATGTTTGCATGCAGAGGCTGCGGCCAAGTACAGTCAGTTATCTATAACTTAAAGCTTGAAATTAACTTCACGGCAAGATGACTTTAGGAATATCAGTATATTTAATTGCATTGAAACTATTAAGATATGAAACATACCAATAAGATGAAAGGTAACATTTGAATTTAAATAAATTTTAGAGAAACGTAATTGATTTATTCCTTACAAAACCACTCTCGTGGGCATTTATTTTGTATTCTTGTTTCCTAATTACTGCTATAGTTTGGCTTACGGCAGCTTGACTGTATCCTGGGTGACTTGGGCTCGCGTCCCTGCCAAAATGACATAGTTTCGCATTACACAGAAATTGCACTTGAATGTGCCAGTCAGATGTGTGTGAGTGTGTGCATGGGCTGGAGGGCGTGGCTGGCCCTAAATTCCCACTGCCACTGCCCCTCCTCACCTCATCATGTGTGCAGTGGAAACAGAGTTGACAAATATGCCAAAAAAGAAAACTCCCCCAGCGACATGAATTACAACTCTGGAGCGAGGCGCAGGGGAGGAGGAGGTGTGCCTGCGCGTCGTCCCGGAGCTGTGGATACTTTCATTTGTCTGTCCGCCGGAGCGACAGGAAGTTGTGCTAAGCGTCATTTCCGTTGTTTTGAGTGATTGCAATTGAGATACGGTTTTTGCGGTTTCTTTTTTCGGGCACCGCTGGGTATTGGGGCCCTCTGCGTTCCCAGTCTGGCCATGGAGCACGTGTTAACGCTTCTCTTTTCACTTAAGCGGTTTAAATTGCACAGGAATTGGGTGTCTGCCTAATGTGCTGTAAAATGTGACCTTAAAGATTCACTCAGCGAAAATTAAGGATTGAATTTGGTCATTACACATGAGGACTCTACAACATTAGAAACCAAGTAAACAAGAAGAAAGGGCTACATCTTATCACTTTTAAATACATTTAAATTGGGTTTTATACTTTTATTTCTTTAAAAATGTATTTATTCAAGTGTAGGACAGAAAGGATTAAAGGGAAAATATTTGGCTGGCTCGGGCATTCGACTGGAATGGAATGTTGCCATTTTGATGTTGACACTCAAATGCCTTTATCTCGGTGGTAATAAATTGTTCGGCAAATCCCCCAAATCAATCGCTGACCAATTTATTTTATGCAATCTCTGCATCTGACACATCTCTCTGGCCCCTGGTTCGTGCCCTGTCCCCTGTCCCCTGCCGCCTTGCAGCCATCTGAATGGAGCCAACAATTTATTGCCCTAACTAACAAAACTGCAGCTGCAATCGCTGCATTTTACCCTCGTCCGCATGGAAACTCCAACCCGAACCGCGCCAAAAACAAATGCCCATTAAATCTGCACCAGTTACAACATTTTTGTTGGTTTTAGTCAATTGGTCAGTCGCAAAACAATTTGGACAGAGCATTTTATTTGCCCGGGGCAGATTTTTCAGCTCTTCCTGCGCTCTTCCGTGGGTGTGGGCCATTCAATGGTCCGGGCCAATTAAGTTCCAGTCCATAAAATTTGCATCAAAAGGCGACCATTGACCTTTGGGCGTGCCCATAATTAAGAGCCCAAAAATATACCCATCCGGCATGTATATTTATATAGCGGCCTGCATTACGCACTGTACCCACATTTAAAGAGTCGGCTCCATTAAAAGCCGGGCCAACTTCCCGGGACCAAAGGAATTCACAGCCAAACACCAGAGGACGAAAATGAGCGAACATCAATGGCGGCGGCGGGGTGCTCGCTGTGCTGCGTAATTCGACATAAAAATATCGTAAATCTTAAATTAGAAATTTCGCACATTAAAAACTTGGAAATTGCATTTGGCTTTCTGGCTTCAACTTGGTGGACCGTTAGTATTCAGGCAAAAGACGGGAAATTCAAGCGAAAAACATCCGAAAATCTACATTGAGAAAAATACCTTTCAGAATATTTAAATATTTAAAAATGCTTTCAAACTAAACTTAAGCGGGGGTTGTATATTATTATACATATATATCTTTTATAAATTTAGTTAACTTAAATATATTTTAATAATTTTTTTTAGATTTCTCATTGTGTATGTCTGAATCCGGAAATATTTCAGTGTGTGTTTGTGTGGTAACAGAAGGGAGCTTGAGCCAAAGTCGGAGAGGAATCAAGGATCCCTTGGCTGGCCTGCATAAAGTCCATTGGCGCACATTTTTAATGAGTTGGACATAAAAAAGTTTTAGCTTTTGAAAAGCTGCTGTTGAAATGAAGCCAATGAAAGCCTCACCAACACCCTGCGAGAGAGACGGCAGATCGGAGGAATGAAAGAGACGGATGCCGACCCGGTCTGCGGCCCATTGTCTCTGTGGGGATTTGAGTGTTGTCCTGCCTGTCGTCTGCTGTTTTATTGCATAATCGTGAGTCAATCAGCGGCCGAAGGGAATCCTTGCCAGCTCCAGTTCGAGCTGCTGCTCCAGTTCTTGTTCCTGCCCCTGCTCTTCCTGCATCACACTCCTCACAGAACCACCCCCAATCACCGCCTGCTTCGGTGGATCACGCACTCGTTGGTTCGACCTTCATCAATGCACGTCAGCTAATAAATACGTGCTGCATTTTGCCCTGGCCTCCCCAGGGGAAAGGCGGGAGAGAAAGGTGGGAGCTGGTCCCCCGTGCAATTAAATTTCACTTCAGCGTTGCCAGTTCGCTTTAATTTGCCGAATTTAATTGAATTGCGAGCACATCAAATTGCGCATACGCCCCGTGGTACGAACACAGACACCCCGCGCGCGCACACACACACCCCGAAAGCTGTTCGAAAACATCCCATTGAATTTCGATAAAACTGCGCTCTAATTTGGTTAAAATTATAGATTTCTATGGTAATGCATTTCAATTTGCTGGCGTTTCTAATGCATTTTCTGCGCTCCCTCGATTATCTAACCAAACACGAACTATGAGGCAATAAAAGAGAGGTGGCTATCGAAACTACCAGGCTTTTACAGGGGTCAGTTGGTTGATCGAAGACCAATGAATAAGTATAGTTTTAGACGAATATTTTTAACTGAAAAATGTAAATAAATAAATTATTACAGAAGAACTAGCAACCTCCCTCACAAGTTCACACATAACAATCTATCTCGAATTATAACACGGAGTCAGGGTCTCGTTGTCCTTCTCCTTGCGACCACTTAAACTTTTTTCCGGATCTCTTTTTTGGCGTTTTCCCAAAACCGGAGTGACTACAAATGTGGTTGAATTGTACGCGAAAAGCGGCAAACCGCAAAAGTAACTGAACAAACACAAATGTGCCAGGCCAAATCGACAGGGAAAAAAAGGATAAAGGCGGTGTAGAACCGAGGTAAACACCAATGCAAGTGCACCGACAAATGTGACGGACATGGACATGTGTACGCTGCCCCTTCCCCCGCCCAGCCATCGTCCCTTACCGGCAGAAAATGCAAAATGCAAACACAAATATAAACACAGATGCTAACTAACCACATCAACATATCTGCCTGAGCGTGTTCCAGTGTGTGGGTGGGCCACTCATAGTTTGGACTGCTGGGCAAACATATAGGGAAATGGAGATTTCCACGATGGTCCATTTTGATGTATTTTGCACGGAAATTATGTTACAGTGCCACTCGTATTTGCATCGTCCCGAAAAGCCAAGCAATTACGAGGAAAAAAGGGATAACAGCCCTGGAATCGCTGTACATTTTTCATGGGAGCCCTCGACATTGGAAATGCATGGCCTCTTGAATTAAATCAACAGCAGCTCAAGCTGAAAGTGCCGTGTACGGCAATCCCTGCAATCCCCCAATCCTGTTTCGAGTGTCCCGAGTCCACATTATAGCCCAGGGCAACGGGCCCTTGGCCCAAAGAGTCCTTGCCGTCCATTGTTATCTGAGTTTAATGCATGGCTCAGTCAGACAGCTCTATAAATGAGTAAAATAGCTGACAAGTCGCAGGTATATGTGCTTAGTATTTACTATATCTTTGGGTTTAATTACCAAGAAATTTGAATTTCAGGAAAATTCACAGGAAAATTATTTAACCGAAGTAAGACCTTAGAAATCGAAATTAAATACTGGGAACATTGAGTGAACCAGTTTCTAAGAGCTCTTTGTAAGCTATTAGTTCGAGCTTATATTTCTAGGAACTTTTAAGAGATTAATGCCTTTCTTAGTCAGCCATTCTGGGTATTGGTGCAATTATATAACAATTTGTGACAGTAAATTTCCTTGTAATTGTTTACCAACTGTATAACTATGCATGTCCATATTATTTAATACTTTGAGTAACCTTAAGCAGAGTTCGAAAACCAGGCTAGCTTTAAATGCATCTAACTCGTAATAGCTTGCGGCGGAACCACTACTTCTGTTTATCAAAGTAAACTGCATTTTCGGATATGAGTTTCCTTTTGTTGTTAACATTGTCAAATGGATTCGGAGCCACCGTTACCGCCGTTAAAAGCGAAGCGTAAAAATGCCACACAGTTAAAAGTGCCGCAGGGCGGGATCCGGCGCTGGAGGAGCAGGGCTAAAAGCGAATGGATTAAAACACGCGAAGCACGCGACCTCAAAGCGCATTATTTGTTGTAAAGAAGTATTATACACTCACTCACACACACACGGGCGAGCAGAAACCAAATGGCAATCACACCCACCCACACACCGGAGAAAACCTAATAAGCTTTTGTGCAATTGCAAGCCATTGTGCTGCAGCTTTGCCCAGCCAACCCACGGAAAGCTAATTCAAACACCTGCCACAAAGGGTCGGAAAAGCGCTGGGTGCGAGTGAGGCAAGGATATGCAAACGTCGAACACAATGCAACAAAATAGAGGAAAAAAGCGAAGGGAAAACCGTAGGATTTTGCCAGCCGCAAATGCATGCAGCGCGTAGCATTTAGCCTGTCAGAGGGGTGGCGGGAACGAGGCGGCGTGGCGGTTGCGGTGGTGCATTAACACATGCGCCAATAAGTATGCAATGCGCTGTGACATTTTTAACGCGCCCAACAAAGACAGCAGCAGGAGCAGCAACAACAATGACAGGCCCCGACGCAGCTCTATCTCAGAGTTGTCCTCCCTGCCTCCGGGCCTCCCTTTGGCCGTCTGCTGCACAGGAAATCACGATTACAGCCAGTCGCAAGCAGCTGCAACTCGGCCCCTACACAGCGCGAAAATAAGCCTTAAAATGGATCCCTCATATGGGATTTATTTACCTGTAATATGGAGTCATAAAATCTTAAGTGAAACCAAATTGGCAATCCTTACAATAAAAATTATTTATAGAATACGTTTCCTGCGATCCGAAAAGTCTCATGTTAATGACTCCTCTTTTCTGCGGTGTAACAGCAGCATCAGTTGCATGGAGAATGTGCGAGCGTGTCGGTGTTTGTTGAGTGACAAAATTAGATTTAAATACGCCCCGCCCGCAAACGCCTCTTGGCGAAATGTCACCGCATGTCCTGCTCGCTGGCTCCTCTCCTGGAAACTCTCATCCCGATGAAAATGAGCTGTCGGCAGGGTGAAGTGTTTTTGTCGCGCATATGGGACGCCAGCGTTTTGCTGATTGTTTTTTATTTTTATTTTATACATCCGAAGCGGCTGAAGTTCCCTTCGGCTTGTATAAAAATCAATTCCCTATCCGTATATCGGCTTATGTGAAAAGTTTTCCAATGAAACTTGAGTCACTTTTCCCCTACAATGGAGCACAATGGAGCCGACAATCGAAGGCAATTGCATATTTTTAAAAAGCTTACGATGTCTTTGAATGCGATTATTTTCATTTGATAAGTATGGATTACCATTGACGACACTAATGAAAGGAAAACTATCGATCCGATTTGCTAGGAGCTAAAGCCACACCGCTCATTAAAAAACACTTCGCGCGGGCTCAGCACAATTCCCTTTGTTTCACTTTTTGGGAGCTGCTTCTTTCATTTCCGCCCATTGTCTGTCAATCGACTTGGCTCGCCTTCCTTTGGACTCGCTGCCGCTGTCTTTGTCATTATGAAACGTAAAACGAAAACGATTTACAGTAATGCCAACACTTTGCCACCCTGCCAGTGTCCTCGTGCCACCTACCCGACGCCGCCTTACATTGTTGTTAAATGAAGAAAGTATTTTTCAAATGCGAATTTCCGTTATGCTCCTCGCCCTCGACATGAAGACATTTTTGACTATTGTCTGCCGGAGGAGCGAGCTTAAAGTGGAAGCTGCGACAGCCGAAAACAGCAACAAAGTGGGTGCACCGAGGGAAGAGGTCAGGGAGTTTCTTTGGTATGAATTCTGGACTTAAGATTTTAAGCTATAAAAACGAAAGTTCCCTTAGAAAATAAAATATTTAAGAGTATTTCCTTTAAATAAGTTCCCAACTAATTGTGCACTCTTAAAGCTTGACAATATTTCAATCAAAGTGTACTTTACAAGAAGAGGAAAAAGACAATACTGAAGGTTACAACAGTTTTTCGAAATTTGAATTAAATGTTTATTATAATTTTAGAAATTTATATAACTCACATATTTACTTATTTGTTTACACATTGTATCTTTTAAACATTTTACTTCTTCAAATTAACCTTCACTTATTTTTCCTTGTGTATAGGAAACTATTGCCAATGACAACGAGAACGACAGCAAAGGAAGATGAGCACGACGCTGATGATGGCAAGCGTTTCCGCTTTGGTTGTTGTCACTGTTGTCGTTGCCTTGGTTGTTGTCACTTTAGTTGCTGTTGTTGCCTTCGCTATTTTTCGGGACACACAAAACATTGAATGACATTATCCTTTATTGCTTATCCCACGCTTTGCCCCGTGCTTCGTGCTCCTTGCTCCGTCCTGTGGACCTCGTCAGCAGCTGTGCTCCCTACACACTGGCACACGCAAATGGCCGAAGGAACTCGGGTCTAGGCGAAAAGTCAAAAGGGCATACGCGGCGTATGCGTAATATTAACTAGAACTTGTAGGACAAGTGGTTGCGCCGGGGTGAAAAGATCGGGGCCAGGCAGCCGCATTGTGTCCACCAGGACAAACTTTTTCATTTCCCCGCGGAAAAATTTTCAAAAATTTCATTTCACAGCGACTGAAGGCAAAACTTTGCGCCAAAGACATAGAAACTAGTTAGAAGTGCGGATATGAAGGGGGGTCTTACCAGGGGAAAGTGGGGCCAACAAAGCTGAAAAAGTCATGTCGTTTCACTACGCTCTCTCTCCTTATCTCGCTCTATCGTACTCCCTCCTCTCGCTCGCACAAACTCACACACTGACGCATTTCACGAAATAAAGTATTCAAATAAAATATGCTAAAATCTTTGAAGTACTTCAAATAGCAAAAAGTGGAAAAGAACCCAAACGAAACGAACAAAAAGAATTCGCCGCACACAGAAACAGTCGAAAACTTTGGCCGAAAGAGAGGCTAGATGGGGAAAGCAGAGCCCGGCATAAAAGGCATCGACATCGGCATTGGGAGAAATAAAGAAATGGCAGGCGAAATGGCAATAGCCAGGCAGAAAAAGTAAATATCGTTTATGTTGTCATAACGCGCAATGCCCTGCAGCCGAAAGGAGCCCAAAAACACCCACCTCAGCCCAGTGCCACCCACTTTTAAGGACCAGAGCCCCCACCCAGCATCCACCACCCACAGATTGAGCCACAGCCTTATCATTTGAATTTCCCGGCGACGTGTTTGTCGAGCTGAAGCCGATAAAGATGCGATAAAGTGAGAACAAGTTGTGGGGCAGCCGGAGAAAAGTTTTGACCGAATTTTGACTTCTGCATGGCCCGACTTGACGGACATTATTCGGTCAGCAGAATTGCCAATTTGTGTAAATTATTGCCTCAACTTTTTGCCGTCAAACTTTCGTCCGAGCCGAGTCAGTAGCCAGTTCCGGCCAGTCCCCGTTGCCGCCGCCTGGCTGGCCAAGTTAATATGACGTAATAGGAATTCATTTGATTATTTCAATCGTTTGACGACATCTCGGAGCGTGCGGCCACGCCCACTTCAGGCATACTTAATTAAGCAGAAGCGTTGCACACAGAACTTTCCGCAATTGTATTAAAAATTCATATTTGCCTAAAATTTGTTCGTCCGCACACATGTAAAATTCACAGCTGTTAGGTTTAATTTGACTGCAAGTAATATATGAATAAGGCGCGGCGACTGCGTTGGCTCTGAGTGCTGGTATTTGTCTTGTGAGTACAGAGAGAAAAAATTGTGAAGCTTAGATAATAACAAAACTTGGTTGCACGTTTTTAACAATATTATATGGCTATAATTCACATATCGGAGTTGGTTCAGCAGAAAGCAATCACTTGAAAATATTCTATATCCGAATTATACTTTCATTCTTATAATTTCAATATTTTAAGAACTTATCTTAAAACAATTACTTTCAGCCTTAGAATTCAGTTCCCTCAGTGTGCCATTGTGCTAGCTTTTTGGGAAAGCTGGTGGGAAAACTCGGTTCAAACTCAAACACTCGACACTTTCGCAGCGAAAACTGTTAACAGAAAATTGTGTAATGCCCGGCAGGCGGCAAAATTTATGCATTTTAAATGATATGTGAGGGAGTCTGGGTGCAGCTACAACAATATTTGGATTTGCCAATGTGCCGGCGCTCTAGCGGAATAACCAGGCGTGTTTGCAATTCAACAAATGCACCCAACTTTTAGGCGCAAATTGTCGCCAGATTATATTGTCGCACATGTCAGTGTGTTTTTGCTAATGCAGCGGCAAGTCTGCTGGAAATTATCCACATGCCAGATGATTTTCCGATTGGCCCGCAGCTGAAATTTTCCATGGCGGGGGCCTGTTCTCTGACACATTCTGATATTTGTTTTTCAGTTTTCCGTCGGCTTCTTTTTCCCCGGCGCGTGCTTTCAATTATCGTTGTTTTGATTATTATTTTAATGTTTTGCACAAACATTAAGCTCATCCCCCACTTTATGCCTCATGTGCAACTGCTGCCTTTTTGTGTTTTGTGATGTTGTTCGTTAGCCCTCCATTGTTTCGCTTATTATTTGTTGTTTTCACTGGTTTTTGGGAAAGGAGACCAATATGCCATGCAGTTGGTTTTACGCAACTATCTAATACAAGAGCTTTAGTTTTCGATTAATAAATTTGCATTATGGAAAGTATTTTATATTTATCATTTTTATTAAAGAGCAAACTTTAAAGAAATCCAGGCAAGAGCAGATCCTTCTATAGACATTCCACAATTCCACCTGCAACATATGTCACTGAAAAAAGCACTTCAGGCGTGAGCTAACGCAATCATCTGTGTATGGCCAACAGTTGTGACTCTGCTACTGGAAAAAACGTACATATAATGCCCTGTTTTTTGCTCTGCTTGTACTGTCCATATAGGGATAGTTAGAACGCATCAAACTGGTTTTTCCTTGGTATCCTCTGGCACAGAGACTGCGATTTTTGCTGCCATTTCCTGCGGCTGCCTCGTCAAATTGTCATATCGAATTTAGCCGGTCAACAAAGCTGCCTTGATTTGGCTGCCGGAGCTATGTCCTGGTCACGTTTATTGAGCCAATCGTGGCAATAAAGTTCAATTTACCAGGTCCCGAGCAAGTTCGGTGAGGAGGAGGGACAAAGACACAGAAAAGTTCACCACAGAAGCATTTTTGGCAATTAGAACTGGCAGAAAGACAATTGCAATTTGCTTTCTACCCTTGCCTTGGGAAAGCAGTGCTGGGTTTACCTCTTAAGGATGAACATTGGTTGCACCAAATATTGCATAAAATATGTGTAGTTTGATTAATAAATACTTCTCTTGACAAATTAGGAAATACCTTAAATACCAAGTGCATGTATTGCGGTGCAATTGCCTGTCCCATCTCTGCCGGCAACGTGTCGTATGCGCAACGCAAACGCAACGCACAGAGGTGGAAATATTTTTGTGCATGTGGCCTGATCCTCCGAGCTCTCAATCTCCGGCCATGCTTCTTCGGCAACTTAAAGCGAGCCAAGGCAAGCCACATTTATTGATGTCTCAATTTCCTTTGCCAAATCACCTATTACAAATCGACAGCATTGTTGGTTTTCACAACTGCCGGGCGATGGTGTGGTGCTGCAGCAATTCGTACGAATTTGGCTGGCAAATAAAGCGCCTGGAAAAGCTGGAAAAGCTGGAAAAGTAAAAATTACCCTTCTGGCTGGTAATGGCTGGCAATTTGTTTGGCTCTTGCTGTTGCCATTCTGCCATTGCACAAACTGCAGATACGTGTGTGCCAGGGGCGGGGCGCGCGGATGATGGGACCAGAGGTTGTTGCTACACTCATTTGGGGCGGAATTGATAAGAGTGCGGCGCCTTTTATGCCTCATTTCCAATAGCTGCGCCCCGCTCACTGATAGCAGTTTGATCATTCCATTACAGCTCGCTGCAGCTGGAAGCAATTTGCCACAAATTTCAATCAAACGTGCTCGCTAAAAAGTTGCCATAAGTTGCACCACCCACTCAGGTAGGGCCACGCCCACCCCCACCGCCGCCACCACCACCACTTACAGCTAACAAACTTTTACATTAAGACATTAGCGGAAAACTTTTTTTTCCCCTCAGCGCTGTTTGCGATTTTTCTCTCATTCGGAGCTGCAGCTGCAACAACTTTCCCCCAACTAATTTCTTATTTGTTTGGCTCTTGCGGTGCAGTGCGAAAGACTGCGAGGAAAACTGGGATTGGAAATGGGAATGGGACTGGGCCTGGGACTCGGACTCGGACTCCGGCTCGGACACCGACTCGGACTGGGATTGCACATTGCCATGTGGCGGCGACTGGCCAGCAAATGGAGTGCTCCATTTTCATTTGCTCCCGCACCCTCCGCTCCTCCCCGCTCGATTTTCGCTTTTCGCTCATCTGGCCAGCGGGATATTGCACATGAAAAAGTTTTCGCATTTTCATTGGCTTTGATTTGGTTTTGCAAATGGCTTTGCATTGTTGAGGAGTCGAGAGTTAAGAGCTGATTGGATGATCTTCTGATGGCCATGCAGTCGTAATGGCAAATAATGCTAATGAAGGTGGCAGCGGAACGAATTCAATTAAAGTTTCGCCTAATTATGCGAGTTTTCTTCAAGTACTTTAAATACAAAATATTGTCCTCAGCAGCTGCATCTTATAATGTCATGAGTAGCAAATAAGGCCGTTCGTGAAGGATATTTTGAATGGATAATGTGTTAACCTAAGCCAAGAGATCTTTGGATATACAAATCGACATTCAAACTTTCCATGCCTTGAAGATAATTGATTGGGGTGATAATACTAGCAAAGATCACTTGTATTTTCGCTTAATTTAGTCGGTGCAGTCATAAATTACTCTTTGCTATGCGCTATTATTTTTAAAAGCTTCGAGGTATCAAATCAGATCCTTTAAACCATCTAAGCCGCATACAGGCTGATCCGTTTCATCCGCAGATATAATTTCCTCTCCATTTCCCAGGAACCGCAGCCTTGACATTTCCCCCCTGCCCGCTGAACCGCTTTAAAAATGCAAAACGCGTTAATGGTTGCCCGGCAGCACCTGTGCAACATAGCCAACATGGGAGGCAGAGGGGTGAAAGCCGAATGAAAGGGGTTGAAAGCGGATGAGAGGGGTGGCGGGTGGCGGCGTCATGGTGTCCACGTTATGGCTCGCTGCTTTTTGCACCACTGCAACGCACTTGGCTGCGCTACGCAATTTCCGTTTCCGGTGGCGCAGGACCAGGGCCACTGGCAGACAACTGCAGGATAACATCCCAGCCCCATCTCCCTGCTCACGCTCATCCTCATCCCCATTCTTGCCAGCCATTTGGCGCACAAACAATCCGTTAACACTTTTCTGCGCTCCTCTCCCGTGCACTCCCCGCTCCCCGGGCAACTTTGTGGCGGTTGTTTTGGGTTTCCGTACTGGGAAAACTCCTGTTGCTGTCGCTGACGCGACTTCAGGTTGTAAATTTCCATTAAATGTGCATTTTTGTACAAGTTTTTGAATTAAACTTTTTTCGCTGCGGCCATAGCTCAGCTGAGCTGGCAAGGCAACTGCCGGGCTTCTAGCCAGCTCGCCATCGCCTGGCAATCTTGCCCAACCGCTCGAGCGAAAAGTTTGCAACCAACTGAAACAAGTTCATTTCCGAGGGCCTCATTATTTTGCCAAGTGCAGCAGATAGCAAGTAGTCGTGAGAGACGCCATGCATTCTATTTTCAACTCAAGGAAAAAAAAATCGACCTTAAAATAAATTGTTCAAATTTTATAAATATTTATTAAGCATTTCGTTCATCCTGCCTCGCTTTTGTGGATTATATTAGATGCTATCTAAGCCGTATCCCTGCTGCCCCGTAAATCCGAATGGGTTTCCTTGGCTTTGTCTAATCTCTGGTCTGAAATTTGTTAAGCTTTCGCTTTCAGTTGCAGGCAAATGTTATAATTTCCCACACACCGCCCCCTATTTTTCTCGCCACTTGGCCGGCAAGCCAGCAGCCCGCAGTGCACCCGCATCCACCAGCCACCATGCACCACCCACCAACCACCATATCCACACGCTGCATCTGCGGCTGGCTGGGCGGGTCATAAAAATCACACGAAGGGTCAGGCTAAGTGGGACACTTGACCGGGGTTCAGGGGACTCCCAGGGCGGCGGTGGCGTGCTATTATTTTTAGAATATGACCGAAACATGCAAAAGATTTCTCGCCAGCAGTTGGCCAAGGGCTGGCGAGTGAGAGCGCCAGAGAGACAATGCAGCCATGGCTTGACACTGAAAAATGTGAAAATTATGCAGCAAACATTAAAGAAACTATGTAAATTGGCTGCTGCTGCTTCTGCTGCTGCTGGGGGCGTAGCCTTTGAAGCAGGACCTGCCCTGCGCGTGACGCCATCAAATCTTATTCCCCAGCCAAGTTGCCTCACGCCTAATAGTTTTAATTAAGCGACTGCAACTCCGACTCGTGAGCGGCATGTCATGCATGAAATTCATTAGGTTCCGCCGACGTCTGCTTAGTGTCTTCCTGCCGGGCCTCCAGTCCCGAGTCGCGCTTTTCCAGCTTCCTTTGATATACTTATACTTGGCATTTTCTTAAGCAAAAACTTTGCTGGCAACTAAAACCAAACTTGACATAGTTTCGGCAAAAATTGCAGCTAAAAACTTACTTAATTTCTACCAACTGCACTTACTCTGCGCCAACTGTCGCCGGAGGGGCTACAACTCCTCAACTGCCTACACTGGGGGAAATCTTGGGAGCTTACAATATTTATTCCACAAAAAACTACGGAATAAGTGGTGTTACTTGTACAACAATATCCCTTTTACTTCCTAGAATTTTATAAATATGGGCTAATTAATATCTAGATGCTTTCTTCCCTGTGCACACCCCACACACACATGCCACTCTTATTTGCATAGTTAGTCAAGTTTTCTTTGGCCCTATGGGGATGGCTGAAATGGGGTCGGGTGGCTAAGACAGTGGCAACCGCTTCCCGCATGTGAAGAGTCCACTCACTTTGACACTATTTCAACAGGCAAATAAATAGTTTACCCGGCGCTTGGGCGGGGGAGTCGTGCGTCGTCTTCTATTTATCTTTGACACTTGCTAATTTTTGCTGAGTTGCTGATGAAAATATTTTGCCTCGCAAGTGTCAAGTTCTTAAGTTGTTTAGCAACCAAATACGGAAAATTTGACTTGCCTGCCAGGGGGCTGTGATCACCGAGAGGGGCACACGACTGCTGACTGCTGGCTGCTGTCACTCGCATTTGGCATCTGAAATTAGCCGGTCTAATAATTTGAATTCCACTGGCAAGGAATGCTCGAAATTCCACTGGAAGCCATGACAACTGGCTCTCTGGCTGGCTGGCTAAACTTTTAACGGGTGAAATGATGCTGAAATCTGTGCAACGGTCTAATGATTGTTCATGTCAACAATTTGCAAAACTAAATGAACACATTTCGAAAGCATAAATTATGCAGCACGGCTCTAGCAAACATTCTCTCCATATGTGTGCCACTTCGCCGGTTGGCAGTTGCCAGTTGCCAGTTACCAGTTACCAGTTGGCAGCAACTTGTTAGCCAACTATGAGACTCGGCTGTCCATAAAACACAAAACGGCAGAACCAGCAACGGCAACGGCAAGACATGGAGCCTGCGGAGGCCAACATGCCATACTGACAACATGTGTTTTGAGGTGAAGCTTATAAATAAATTATTGATAAGCATCTGGCATAGAGGAAACGTCAAAAGTTGTGTGCTAAAATAAGCACAGAGCGGCAAACAAATGAACGAGTGACGTGGCAAACTTGTTGTTCTTCTGGCTTTTGAATATTTAAATGCACTGAAATTACTGCGGGGAAGCCCAGAATAAGTGGGATGAAAATTTAACTTGCACTCGGGCCGAGCAAGAACAAGGAGCTGGGAGCCAGGAGCCAGGAGCCAGGAGCGAGAACAAGCCGAACACAAACGAGGCCAAACTTTTCGCAGCAAGTTTGTTGCGCATTTTTAATTAATTTTCTTTCCGGGCCCCACACTCTCGCTCGACCAAAGGTATGCCATAGAATTTTTCGCGCTGGCTTTTAGCCATATTTAAACTGCACACAGTGTGCGTATGTGTGCGGTGCATTGACATGTCAATAAGAAATGAAAATGAGAATGGGCGAATTGTGTGTCTGTGCCGCCCGCTTGCCTGCCAGCGATCCGAACATCGACGTCGTTGCAATTAAAATTTTAAGACAAATTAAAAACGGCAAACTGTCAGCTCACACGTAGAGAAAAGTAGAAAAGAATTTATAAAATATTGCACAAAAATCTTTTAAGACATTTATATTTTTAGTATAATAAAAAAGAAACTCTAGGGACCTTATAAACACCCCTAGCAGGGTATTATAATTTCTGTAAAAAGTGAAGGAGTCGTTTCCGACCCTATAAATCATATATTTTCTTGATCAGCATTAACAGCTGAGTCGATCTAGCTATATAGGGCCGAAAAAAATTTTATTATTTTATTCATTAAAATTGTCAAAAATTAAAGAAAAATTAAAATTTTTAAAATTGAAAATTTAATATGCAGATTAATTAACCCATCAAAAACTAGCACAGAAAAGCATTCCGAATTGATATTAAAGCATTTTTGGCCTAGTAATGATCGATTTTTATGATCAATAGCAAGCTGCATGGGTTCGGTTTCCCGAAGCCAGTTTCCTCTCTGGGTTTTCATTAAATTTCTCTCACTGCACACACGTAACACTTGCCATTGCAGAAGGAATAAGCGAAGGAGTGAAAAGATTTGCACTTGGCTGCTGATTGCAGTTCCCGACTCGTGTCCTCAATTTGACATTTATGCGAGCGCAGGCAAGCGTTTCTTAATCGAAGCAACTGCGATTCCTTTCTTGGCAATTGTGTGAGTCCTGTGTGCCTGTGTGTGCGGGGGAGTGCGTACGAGTGTGTGTGTTAGCCAGGATCTTGCCCCAGGCCAGGGAAAGTTTGGCATTGCTCTCCAGCCCCTCTCTCGCCAGTGCTGAGCAGAAAGTTTTAATTAATTTATTTTGCCCAACAGTCGCTTTGTCTCGCTGACGTTGTCTGTTTGCCTGGCAGCGCCTCAATAAATGTTTTTGCCCTGACCATAAATGATTTATTTGTTATTTATGCGTGCCATGTTGGACAAGTGATGGCTCCTTCCTTGCCGGCACAATCAGTCCAGTCAAACAACTTTATTTAATGTCAAAGTAAGCAGGCTGTCAGAGTCTCTGGTTACACTCATAAAAAGCGGAATTGTGATATTAAAAACTTATAAGCATATATAATATTAAATATATATTAATATCAAATTAAACACATTCAAGATTAATAAATATATATGTATTTCCTAGTTTTCTTGACAAAATGTTTTGAAAACTATTTAAATAACAATTGTTCCAGTGTACCGCGGGCCCATTCTGTCACCTGGAAATTCTGCTTAATTTTCCGCATTTTCCCTTACCCATTTCCCCCGAACTGCTGCTGCTGCGTTTTTAATTTGCAGATTGTGGTCGGCGGGGCGGATTGCGCGCGCATTTAAACGATTTTTGGTTAATTATACGCCGTTACATAATGACATTTGCGCAGGGCCACGCCCTCCCACCCGCACTCGCCCACTCGTGAGGCCATCAGCCGTTAACCAAGCCTCCTGACGGCCGACCGACTGGCTTCCATTTCATTTCAAGTGTCTTGCGTTGTTTGTTCGAGCGCAGCGCCTGCGATCCCCGGTTTGCATTCCTCGCGGTTTCATTACCCTGCCGCAGTTGCCGTTGACAGTTAGCCGGCTGCCAGGACCCCAGTCCGCCCCCTCAGCCCACTCCCCGCCCACACGGAGATGCGAGTTCATAAATAGCAGCGTGTCCTTTTGCCCATTGGTATGTCTGTGTGGTCTGATGCCTAGGAAGACAATCGCTGGAGTTGAAATGCGTGTGTCAGATTGCAGAAAATACCAGAGCCGAGTGGCTGGCAGTGCATTAATGCAGTTAAATTCCAAACTATATAAGCATTTGTAATTAAACCGATGTTAATTCTTCAAATTCCTCGATATGAACTGGGGGAAGCATATTTTTCATTAATTAATTAATAAAGTAAACGATTATCGAGACAGCACAAAATTGGTAAATATTTCAAATATATTTCAAAATGTTTCGTTTGTAAAGGATCTTAGGCCGTGTATGGTTTAAATGAGTCATTAATTATCCTGTACATTTATCAATAATATTTGATGGGTTACTTATTAGGTATTTAGGTTGTCGGATATGTGATATTGTATTTGTACTGACATTCTCCGGCAGATTTTACCCACATTTATTATTGATATATGCCAGTGAGATGTTTCATAAAATTAAAGTGATTTTGCGTATAGATTCTTTTTTTAATCCTTTACACACAATGATAATTTTATGCAAAGGCCTTAATGCAATTACATTTCAGAGCCTGTGGCGCCTCGCTCGTTTTTTAATACAATTTTGCATTGTGATTTTTTTTCAAATTCCGCAATAATATCCCACGCTTTCTTTGCAAAAAAAGGAGCTCCACAACGTGTTGTTAAACGTACATGACCGCAGAAACCATAAAACTAACAAGAATTCAAGTTAAATACGAATAAAACTCGCCGGAGAATATTGTGTAAAAAACGCATTGAAATTGCGCCAGGAGCTAACAAAACTTTGCGTTGGTCAATTACATTCTGATTCTTTTTTATTTTGTAATGGCGAAAAAATATTAAATTACAAAAGGATGCAAACAGCGGCAAAGACAATAACAGCAGCAGCAACTATTTACTCTACTTCCCCTCGATGAAAACTCTGGAATTATTCCTCCTTTTTTGTATGTGGCTCACAGCCGTTACATACATGGGAGGCTGTGGCTGGACACGTATTTATGTATTTAAATTCAATTAATAATTAAGGTGTAAATGCATTTGCAGGCTGGTTAATTAAATTTGTGCGGCTTTATTAAAGGAAATTACGTATTTTAATGCGGCCAGCACCACAGGACCACCGCCGCCCGCCCTGAAGTCCGATCAAAGGCCGGGTCCTGCGATTGGGGATAATGTGAATTCCGTTCGGATTCCCGGCAGCTGTTTGCCGGCGAGCTTAAAGCCGCTCCGAGCAAACACTTAAAGCGCCGAGTGGATGATGCCTGGGCGCTGTTCGGGCGCATCTATAAATATTTCATGCGTTGCACTGCAGTCATTATGGCATTCATTAAATATGGAGTGCATGACATCCAGGCAGCAACCCGCGCACAGTCAACTAGGAGCGCCTCGCATCTCGCATCTCGCATCCATAAATCTCGCCCAGCCCCCTTTTCGTGGGCGTGGACGTCCTCATGGCCATGCCACCGCTTTTGTCAGTAGTTATTCATATAAATACAATGGGGCAGACGCCCTGGTGTTAGTGTATTTCTGATTTGTGGTCTGACAGTTTAACCAAAACTGCATGCATGGAAATGTATTTGTGCTCATTTTTGTTGGGGCCCGAGTCCTTGCTGCCACGCTTACATATGTCAAAATATTCAATTTATGCAGAGGCAGAAACAAAAAGAGCCCCGGAGAGAACGTCGGGGCCCACAGAAATGGCGAGATACTCGAGCCAGAGCAATGAGCCCAAAATGTCATCCATAATTTGATGTCTTTCCTTTCGGGGAATGTAGATAAATGTATGTCCATGAAAAGAACAAGATATCCTTAAACTTAAAATAGAAAAATATGTTAGTAAGATATCTTCTCTAGCTTAATTCATTTAAAAAATATTTAAAAATAATTGCTTAGCTTTTGAAGAACCTGTAGGATATGTTAGCAATTCTGCAGCGATTTCCTTTACCACTTGAGCTCATTTCCCAGCAAGGGTATCTGCTGTGCCCCAAACGATGGATGCATCGCATTTGTCATTCAACCGACCACTTGGCCGGGTCTCCCAATCCCCTCCGTAGGACTCACCCCTCAGTGCTTTCGTGTGCCCCATTTCAGTTCTATTTATTTTGCATGTGTGACATTTATTTTTGCATGCTGCTGGCCACTGACAATGGGTCAGTTCAGTTTCCAGTTGCCGGCGCCATTGTTCCGACCAGGCCCAAAAGCGAAGCCAACCGCTGCCGTTGGTGGCTTGACATTTCTGACATTTGCAACATTTATGGCCCTCTGCTGATACCCATGGGCGGGGCCAAGCCCCCACTTCCCCTACCCCTTCCCTATTTCCATATCCCATTTCCCAGAGACCGCACGCATAAATGGATTGCAATTTTCACAGCCATTTGTGGGCATTTTGTAAGCGAATGTGTTCAGTTCGATCATCTTATTAGATCTTCGGGGGCTTACTGGTCTGATCCGACAGTGAGGCTTTAAGCTGGGTGCAATCGACCCCCACCTTAGGTTTATTTGTTTTGTGGATGCTCTTTTACTGCCGACACATTTTTTATGTCTGCCATAGCGTTTTATGGATTTTTTTCTACATTATTAAAAAGAACAGGAACACAGCAGCAGAAGCGGAAGAGGAAAAACCCAACAAGTTGAAAAACCTAACGTGCTACTTTATTTGCAACTTATTCACATCACCCCGCCGGTTCTCCATGTAGATGTAGTTATTATTTGAAATTTCATAATACTTTTACAACTTTATGCAACTGTTTCGCTGCTGGTGCGCTGCCTTAACGCGGATTTCATGCTTTATTTTTTGCGGTTGCCCCGAAAGCCACCCGACACCGCCCAACCACTTGGGTTGTTTACTTTTGCAATTTTCAACGCTCCAACTGCATGCCATTTATTTCAGCTTTCAGAGCGAAAGTCCCGCTCCCTTCCCCATCGCGGGGCTGTTTATTTAGCCGTGCTTCTTGCTTTTGTTTCTCCGGGTAGCTCCCTTTTTATGTAAAACATATTTTTCTTAAATAATTTATTTTTGGTTTTTGTTTTCCTCCTCCGCTCCCACCTCGCTGCTACTTTTCTGCTGCTTGAGCAACTAAAATGAAGCTTTTATTGAGTTCAGGTGCGCCTTGTAGCCCAACTCCCTTTTTGGCTCTCTTTATAGCCACATCTACGTTCTGCAGAGAAAGAAAATGTAGGAAATCTGGAAGAATCCAGGGATTACAGGAGGGTCCTTTTAAGGAAGTCTTACCAGCTGAAGTTTGACTGAAGAAGTTTCTTTAGCTTTCCCATTTAAAAATGTAGTTTCTTACTGTATGTAGTTTCTTACTGTATGTAGTTTCTTACTGTAGAGGATCCTTAACTTATTATAAACACTCTTATTCTTGAATTGATCTATTACAAGACTTCTATTCCGCTTATTTTCCCAGTGTATTACTTGGCTAGATTTCTTTGGGGCAACTTTTGATTTCGCCTCTTTGCTTCTTTTTCAATTTGTGGCCACATTAACGTTAGAAAGGAAGAAAAAATATGAATGCACACGAAGAGTGTAAAGAAATGGCCTGGCCTGCAGTGAATGCAAAGTCGGGATGGCTGCCTGTTGGGGTGGCTTTTGGGGATGGCTTAGAGGGGGTTCGAGCCCGTTAAGCCGGGGTCTTCGCGTGCACGGAAACGTTTAGCCGCCGCATATTGCCGGGCTCTGGTGGCCGAAGAGCGTCTGCTTTTATTTTTAGAAAATATTGGCACTATTTGGCCCACTCCCGGCCGGAGATTCAGTTTACATTTACCTCGTACGCCACTCGAAGCGAAGGCCTTCGGCCGTGCTTTGTTCCCGGCTCCCGGATTGGGGTGAAGTGGAAATGTCTGGCTCTGCATCTGGATCGGGCTAAAGAGTTATGCTGAGCTCGCTTACCTGAAATGCAGGGAGAACAAGGAGAGGGAAATTAATTAGAATGCAATAACTTCCCGGCTGCCCAGCCTTTCGTATTTGCGTGCCTATTATTTGTGGCCCAACTTATCTGACACACTCAGCCGGCTAAACAACGGCCTGGATGAAAACTTAATTTATTATTTCGTGCTTAGGCAAACACATCAATTTGTCGCAAGTAAACACTTCAAGCGCTTTTCGTTATCTCCGGCCAGCAGTTGAGGGAGAGTCGAATTCATTAGAAATCCCACAGCAAATAGGGAAAAGGCATAGAAATATGGATATAGATATGTATGTTTCGGTTGGTCAAATGTTTGCTTAGGACCCAGGCCGAACGAAATAACTTTTTGACCCAAAAGGCCGGGCGGAGGGCCACGGTACCTGGCCAACGGGTTTTCATAATTTTTCAATAAATTCGTAGACCATTATATCGATCCAAATGGGGCTTCGTTTTCAATAAAGTCGGCATTAGGTTTTGGCAACCCTAAATGGGGCTGCTTGATGGCTGCTGTCCCGCAGCCACTTTGCCACTTTTCTACTTGGCTGCTGTTTAACCGCAATTGAAATTACGCGCTCGCTTCCGTGACGACGAAGGCCGCCTGGAAAAATTTATGCAAATTGCGTCACGTGCCCCGATGATTTCTTTGGCTTTTCCGCAGCAAGGGCTGCTGCGGTGGCGGGGATCCGAGCTACCTTTTGGCACTCCTTTCGTGTGGCCGCCGAAGCCAACTGAATCATTATTTAATTTAATGTAAAATAATTAGCATGAGCCGCCGCCCGCCGCCAGTTGCCGTTCTGTGGTGTCCTTGCGCAGTGACAGTGATGAATACTTGAAGTCCTCAGCACACACTCGCCGATATTACTGACATTCTTTTTCGCTTCTTTTTGCAGCCACCCATCCGAGTCCCATTTGCGGTCAGTCGATGATATATTACACACAGATACACACTCTCGGGGCGATTACAATTGAAGCCCCCTCGAGTGCCACACACTTGTCTTATTCTTTCGGAAAGAAACTTTTTCCGCTGTTAACATAATTTCCGCAGTTGATTGATTCACTCGGATCGGCAGGACTACGGACTGCGGACTACGGACTCCGGATACGGGCTGGCATCCATCCGGCAGGAGCACTTAAGCTGCCGCCTGCCAGCTCCCGATTCCACATCCGACTGGCGCTTAGACAAATTGTACTTTAATGTAATTTTATTGCAAAACTTTTCGATTTGCATATTAAAAGACGAGAAGCGAACACAATAAAAATTTCATAAGCGGTCGGCGAGGACTTTGACACGTGCCACGAAAAAAATTGTGAGCGGATGGAGTCCGGGCTATATACGCAGGATAGAAAAAGCCATACTGGCTAGTTTGTGAAAATTACGAGTACTTTTCCCTCTTCGCTTAATAAAGATAAGAGTAGAAAAACTATAAAAGTATGCCCACTACACCATGACCCCCATTAACTATTTGGAATAAACAAAAAACATCATTTACTAGAGTTTTGTAATCTCCTGATACTGGTATCTAACAAGGAAACAATTTTATAAGGTGATTCGGACCTTCTTTAACTGTCTCTCCCTATCTTGATTCATGGAATCGAATCACAAAAATAGAAATCAATTTATATAAGTGTCGACACATAAATAACCTAATTGAATGCTCGTTTTCTCTTACGGAACCGGACAACAATGGCGCCTGGCTAAACAGGTAATTACGGGCTAAGAATACAACTTATGTATGGTGCAAACACACACATAGAGAGGAGTCAAGCTTGCCACTATCGGAAGAAAGGTCAGACCCACACTCAGCCACTCACAAAATTGATGCAAGGAAGTCAACCTCGGGGTCATCGATGCGATTGCTTAACAAAGCCAAAGTCTGGCGGGCTCAACTTTCGGGCATTAGCTCAAATTGGCAAAGGGAGACCCTTGGGTGGGGTGGGGCCGAAAGGGTCCTCATTTTTTATTCATAAACATTCATATTTTCCCATTCGAGCAGCAGCTGCTGCTTCCTTTTCCCTTTGTCCTGGCAATATCTTTGCCTTTTCTGTTCCATTTCTGCTGATTTCATATCCACAATTTGTGTTGATTGATAAGCAATAAGCGGAAGCTTTGAAGTGCGCCCAAATGGGGGACACTTCCATTATATATTCATCTCGAGGCTCTTGAATTTTACTAATTAAATGCATATTAGGGTGCGCATTCGTGTGAAATGTGTGTGCAAGTGTTTTCCCACCTTGCCTTTTGGCTAAGAATGAAAATTACAATAATTTAATTCCATGGAATAATGGTTAAAGGTAATATAGGTTTAGTTTGGCAATTTTAAGCGGAATTCGTTTGTTTGGTGTTCTTATCTCTGCCCAAAGAAGGTTAATTACCATTTAATTGTCACCCCAAAAATCAATTTAAATTTAATATTATTAAATGATGGAATACCTTTTAGGTAAATCCTAATTTCATGAAGTTTTCACCCTTCAACTGTTTACTGAAATTAACATTTTGGACATAATAGAGCTGAGCCTCTAATTTCAGCCCTTAGAGGAGCACTGTGGCGTGCACATGTAATCGCATCTCACTGCCCCCATCTTAATCGGCGTTAATTGTACATATATATCACACATATACATATGTACATATATATATTTGAGATCTGTCTCTGAGCCCTGTGGCGTTCATTGGCATTGTTGCAACGACAACTTCAATTTACACGCCTCGCCGGACGCTCGTTCGCTTTGTTTTCCCGGCGAGGCTGCCATCTTGTTGTGCTCCAGTAGCTCTATATAATTAGGGCGGCGGGAAAGTGTGCGTGCATGTACATTCGTGCGTTGTTGGAACAACAATTATCCACCCACACAATCGCAGGCCGAACGGAGGAACTCTGCCAATAGACATTTTCATAAATTGTTAACAATTATTGCCGTGCGCCAACAAAGCGAAAGTCCGCTTGTGTCTAGCCGGCTCTAGACTCATCCTCTTGGCCCGGCTGTCCTCCAGCTGCACTGTCTGCTTGATACAATTTCAATATTTGCCGGGCCAACGTGGCGTATACGTTATGCTTACATACACACAAATATGCCGCAGTTGCCGTTGCACTCATGTCTGATTAAATTAAATTTACAATTCATACGTCTGCTCGGCATTATTATTACTGTCGGTTTCGTGAGCCAGTGTGTTGGTGAGGGAAAGGAACTTTCACAGCGACTGCAGAGCCAGACGGCAGACAACAATGTTGTTGTTTAATTGTTGGCTTCGCTTTGGCCATCTGCGCGAGCCACGCCCTCTTCTATGGCCAGACGCATTCTCGCCTCTAATTAGGGATAACATGAGAAATAAAAAATGTTTGAATTATCCCCACACGGGACATAATTATCAGTATAATGTTTCAGTCCCAGGTCATTGTTAAAAGAAATAATTAACTCCCATCGATGACGTATGGTAAATTTAATAGCAAAATTCTAATTTGAACATTTAAATTGGTATTAAAGTCGCTGCACTATTTCCAAATTCCGTATCGATTTCATAATACAACCTGAAGCATTTCCTTTTCCTTTTGTTAAGATCCATTAATTATTCCAGATAAGTCACACATATACTCCTCCTCAAAAGGAGTTTAACTTATTGAACAGTCAATTCCTAGGTAAAACTAACTCACTCATTTTCACTTATCACACAACACTTTAATCACCGCAAAAGTAAGGGCAACAGCGAAAACTGCCACTGGCAGGAGTTGAGAAATGACCAGAGAAACGATTACAACAAAAAGTAATGGTCAGACATTAGCAAGAACACGCTCTCCATTTTGCATTTGGCCGCAACAGAGACGTCGGCGAATCCGGGCAGAGCATAATTGCATTTGCGTTAAAACGCAAGCAAACAATTCACTTAAAGTGCAAATAAGTAAAGGACTCCGCCTTCCTACGTTGCCTCTCTGTGCGCTCTGTGTCCTTAAATCTATGGGTGCACAGAGAGAAAATACCCAAATATGACCTATCTTGATTCTATCACTATTCCTAAAGCAAGCAGCACCTAAAGTTCCATCTCATTATTATCATCTGAAAAATTAATTATTCTACTTTTCAAATATATATCTTTGCACTGGTTTTTTCTCTGTGCATGTACACCAGTGTGAGGGCAAAACCAAAATGGCCAAACTGACAACTTGGACAACGGAAGTCAATCAGACGGAGCCGACGGACTTTGATACGCAAGCGCAGCGGAAGTTCAATTGCAATGAGCCGGCGACGATGGACGAGGGATGGATGGGGGTCAAGTCAAACCGAGGACTCGGGAGGTGGCAATGTCCTGGCGACAGGCCAACAACAGCTGGCGATTAGAATGAGAAGGAGCAGGAGCTGGATGACCGACCACGACAAACGCTGTTTAACTTAATTCAATAATCATTGGCAATTGCAATTTGAGGTCTGGCGACGTCCGGGCGACATTTGTGCAAATACAGAAATTATAATAATGACGGACTGCCAGGACTTGAGGGCGAAGTCCGGACCTGGCCGACTTGTGCAACCTCCTGTGACTGCAACGGCATTGAGTAGCCGAAAGTCAGGCTCATCGATCCGAACTCTGGCCACCCAGATGCTCCAGTTTTTGTGGTCCGCTTGGGCAATTACCATGCGGATTCGCCACATCCATATCGGATGGAGGCGACATTGTCGACGGGTACGTGACGTTTGGACCAAAACAAATTTCACTTATTGCCCGATAACGTTCCCAGCTTATATTAAATAATCATTTGGGTAATTTCGAATTATTGCTAGGTGGCCCGAGCGAGCACCCAGGCCGGGCTCTGTGTGCGATGCACTAATTGCTGAATGGGCCTAGGCGGCGAAGGCGACAGGGGCCAGGGGTGTGCGGGCATTAGGAGTGCACAACCGCAATATTGAATAGAAATTTCATTAACGTATTAGTGCACACGGGTGTGCACACAGGCCGGCGAGTGTGTGTTTGACAGACAAATGGGGCAAGAGATTAAATGGGAACAGTTGCACATGATGGGTGCGGACTGCGCTATTTTCGTAACCGGGATTATCAGACGTATTTGAAAGGGTTTTCGTAATCAATGTGGAAAAATCAAGGGTTATTTTATTGGAAAAAAAGTAATGAATTTAAAAATATCTGTTCAGATAAAAGGATAGCCTTAAAATCTATTCAATCACTTAAACTCAGAAATAATCATTAGTTAATATTCTTTGCTATCTTAACTTACTTGAAAAGAAGTACGATTTTTAGGAGTCCTACTAGACACTTACACAATGCTTGCTCGGGGATTACAACCGCTTAACATTTTTCCCAAATATCATTACCGCCCGGGGTGAATTCCCCCATGCACCCTCGTTTGATTTCGCCGTAAGTGGCTCCTCTTGCCACTCACCTCATGTGAGTATAATTAAAATAATAGCAGCAAAGCCTAGTTTTATTATTAATTATGCAAGAACACACAAACACACACAGACGTCACGCCCATTCATTAATAAAACATGGGATGTAAGTGGGGGAGGGCGAGGTAACCACGGCGCATGGCATATTCAATATTGAAGTTGGCCAGGAAGATTTTTTGTTGTTCCCCGCCGCTACATTGATATTTGTGTTTGGCTTTTAATGCCAATTAATTACGCAATATTTAATACACATGTTTCTTTCGCCATTGTCTGGCCGCTGTTTTGGTTGTTTCTGCAATAAGTTGTGGCTAATTTATGCATGAGATGTTTATTAGTTAAGTTCCTTACGGAGGCGAGAAGCACCTACTTTGTTGGTGAATATGGAACAACAATACTAAGCAGGGACCGTAATCAAATGAAGCTAAAATTATGGATTAATAATTGCTGTTTCCTTTCTTTGTCATTTTAATATATTTACATCTCCATACAAAGCCATTTCAGCAGACATAATCACGGAAAATTCCAGTGTCGCTCATTTACAATTAGGAAGGCTCCTATGAAACGCCTTCGGGATGAAAATGCCGAGAAAAATAAGCGTCGAGAAAAATATGTTTTTCGGTTTGCAGAACTAATGCCAGCAGCTTTCGCTGACCCATCAAAGCCTGTCATTGCCATGGCAGCATATTCTGGCGGCGCCTCCGGCAACTTTAACAATAAATTTATGAGCGATTTTTAATGCTTTAAAAATGAAAATGAAAATCTCGGCGGGGCGAAAAAAAATGAAACGGCGACGAAAGAAATCGGTGGACGCTCTCAAGGGGAGGAAGTACAGAAATCCGGGTCCATCGGCCGGAGCGCAATAAAACTGCGTCATTTTGGGCGGCATAAAAAATCGTTTTTGTGCCCTGACAGTGAAGCATCAGTGGCTGGGACGGAGACGGGCGCAAAAAATCATGTCATGTCATTGTCGGCATCGTAAAAATGTTATCAGCCATAATAACGAGCCACGATTCCGGGGCCTGCTCCCAGCCTAGCACAATGTTGTGGGGCTGCTGGATTTTTGGGTGGCGCCCGGTGGGAGGATTGGCAAGGACAGTTGCCAGCGCTAATGGTGCACAGCTAATGACTGAGGAGAGCCGCTGCCGGGAGATGGCCGCTGCCAGGCCGGGTGATGTAGTACTGCCGCTCCGAGAGCTTTAAATTCCAATACCCAATACGGCAGGGGCCGCATTAAATTGCCGCATTCGCAGTTCCCGGCCAGCCGGCACTCGGGCAACTTACGCTTAATGGTAATAAAAAGTAAATCAAATCAGTGTCCTTAATCCCTGAATTGATGTGGGGCTTCCTCGATTGCGACACAGACTCCGCTCCAGCGCCGCCTCCGCGCCCCTCGCCGTTACCGCATTCATTGCTGGCCCCCTATTTTGTGCCGTATTTATGCGAAGGCATTTCCTTTGCTGGCTGTCCTTACTTACAATTCAATTTCTGAACCGACTTGGCTGCGGCCACATCGTTGGCTGCCTTTTGTGCCCGCAGCACTGCAATAGCAGCACTTTGACCGGTCTTAAAGCCGGGATATTATTACCGATGCATTGGGATTCTGTGTGGCTTACTCTTGTCGCAGTCTTTAAGGGTTTCAAGCTAAGCGTATACTTAATATTAACTCTCTTTCGAGTAAATTTTTTGTATATTCTAGTTCACAAATTAATTTATTAAAAACTGTATCCCTCAAATTACAAGCTACCCCTAGGTTTGCCTCGTTGCAAGCCAATCGATGCCATACTCGACGTCGACTTGAATGAATTGCGGGCAACGCTGCGTATGCGCAATATTCGGGGCAACTGCCTGAAGCCGCCAAAAATGAACTGCCAGCTCGAGTTGCACTCATTAATCAAATGTTAAGGAAGAGAGTCTTTCGCTTGAGCCCGAAAAAAAGGGGGGACTATGGCAAGATTTTTTTCTCGCCCCAAAAAATTCAAGGATTTCGGTTGGGGTTCGCCTGTGTGTGTGTGTATGTTTGAGAGTGTTTGTGCAAGCTGAAAATGCATTTAAAATACACAAAAATCCGCAGCGAGAAGCTAAGTGAAAAAGCAAGCTGGGGGTGGGCGAGTGAGAGGCCGAAGGAGTGAGACAGGGCGATGAGCTTGAAGGAGGCGCCTCGGCATTGTGTTTCATTCTATTTGCATTTTCGCTCCCCTCCGTCCCCTTCTGTTTCTCTCATTTTATTTTTTTGGCAAGGCAAATAGCAGCGAGTACATAAAAAGCTGAGAGGGTCCAAGCAAACACACACACTCATTTATGGCTGGAGCACTGAGAGAAAGCGTTTGGGAAGGAATTTCACAGAGGAATTCAGATATTAATAAGAATAAAATATAAATAAATGTGTGGTTTCTAGATTCATATATAAGAATATGTAATCTAAATTGGGAATCTTTCTTTAATTAATTATATACCATAAAATAAGTAGCTTATATTTGTATTATCTTATTTAATTATTACCTATTAAAAATCTATCCTTAATTATTTTCTATATTAATATTTTTCACTTTTTCTCAATGTATATGAGAGATAGATATAAATAATAAGTCTGTGAGCGAGTATGTGTGCAGAAAGTGGGCGTGCCGCCCCTTCGAAATAAGAAAAAGCGAACAAAACCAAAAAAAAATAAGAAAACAAAACAAAAGTGAAAGAGAAATGCTGCAAAAAATGCATTTTATATGCAGATGCATGGCGTAAATTGTAGTTACGTACTAAATAAGTAAAATAGCGCTGAGTATTTTTCACTTAAAATGCAGCAAGGCAAAAAGCAAAGGGGCCAGAGACCCGGGTCCGGCCGAAATGCTGCTGCAAAAACGGGGTTGCCAGGGGCGGCGGCACGGCCTCTTAATTGGATGCATGCAGGCAAAATAACATGCGAGGCGTGCGCAAATTGTGGGAGCCCCGTTCTGGCCCGTTTTGCCCGTTTTGGGGTTGAATCAAAGCGGAGGCTAAGTTAACTAGCCGACGGCTAATTAAAACCTGGAAAGTTGGCCACACTTGAATATCCAACTTGGGTGTGCTTCTCTGAATGGAATTTGCATTGGGAATTGGACTAAGACAAGAGCCGGCTTTTGTGAAAGTTGCTAAAGTCGAATTGGCCCAGAGACTTGGCTCTGCCTTGCCCCCCGGCGAGTCCCCTCTGCTCGCATTAACAGATGCTCGATGGGAACGGAGATGGAAATGGAAATGTCGCCCGTGCTCTCATTTTCCGGAAACACGCACACACAAGGAGAAAAGGATACAAGAGCTGGTTTTCTCAAGTTGAAAATAAAAGTAATGTGAATTCTTTTATTCACTAATAAGACCTGGTCGTGGGGGTCTATAGCCTTCCTTGGATTTTTTTATGCCATAACTTCCAGCTCCTTTTAATATTCAAGAGACAGCTTCCCCGGCAGGATTCCTCTCAGTGCAGACTCACACAAAGACACACATCTCTATTTGCATAAGCATTCTGTGTCTTTGCTTTTGTACACATGTTGGTAATAAAGCCACCAGCAGCAACCACAAGAGCGTCAAAATTAAACACAATCAGAGCAGAAACTCATTTAAGGCGCTAAGCATTCGCAACAATTTCGCAAACAGCCAGACTTTGACAACATAAATTACCATTTCCTCCCAGGCAATCCTGCCCAGAGACAAGGAAAAGAATACGCAGAGAACTGTGATGGGTGGAACGCCTCTAATGAAAGGATTAGCCGGGAGATCTAATTTTGCCGGCAAGATTTCCACTGATTGCTATCAAAATATGAAAATTTATGCCAGCTGGAAAGCCTTCTGGATTTTATGAGGTCCCACCGAAAGTCCCTTTTGGCCGAGGAACACTTTGAGTTGCCGCCTTAAATGAAACATAGCCGTCGTCCCTTACTTTTTTCCTTGCTCCTTGCCTCTGTTTTTTAATTTCATGCTGAAGGACACGCCTCGCAGCGGCGTCCCTCCCGCCGCCCTGGCCCCGGGCCCTGTTCATTTTGTCAAGTTAATGGAGAATAATAAAGCGCAAAAGTAAATAAGTAAACAGAGCGGAGACGCAAAACTACAACAATAAAAGGCGGCAGGCACAAAAAGCTGAGACGGCAAACGGCCGGAAAATAAAAGCGGACGACGACCAAAGCCTCGCCAAGCGACCCCCTGCCCGAGACGAGCCCCACGCCATTGGGAGGAGCCAGCCGCAGCACAGCGAGGCATCTTTTTGTTTTATGCGAAATGCACTAAAATATATATTTAAATTTATTTCATTTTCCCTCAAATGAACTGCGCAGGACATGGCCAAAGTGCAGCCTTGCCGTTTTGGGTGTGGAGTGGGCTGGTTGTCGGACGTGGGGCTGCCATGTCGCCAGCCAGGCGACAAGGACGATTACTCCGCTAACCCCCCTGCGCTTACTAGACTGCACAAGGAGAAAAGTGTCTGTCTTATTTACTTTTCCATTTTAAGGAAGAATCAATATCAATATTTCCTTATATTTAAAAACTGATATTTCAAAACTGGTTAAAATCCCAGTCACCGGACCTTCTAACTATTATTTAATCCATAAACCTTTTTCATCAATTGGTAATATCCATTCGGAATAACATACCGAAATCAAAAATTTCTCTCTCTGCAGACCCCCAAACCCTATTCGGCCCTTTGTTTGCTGTAATAAACTTGATTGCTCATCTCTTATGGTGTATATTTTTTTTGTTCTCTGGTGGCTCGTTGTTGTAGTTGCTGGTTTTTAAATAAAATTTTTATGAAATTTTTGGCAATTGAACTCAAGTTTTAATGGAACGCCATAAATTAGTGGCGCTGTCCTTCTTCTTGGCCACTTGAGTCCCGCTGCGAAATTGGATACAAGCGCTTAATAAAGCACTCGAGAGGCTGAGCGGCGTCGTCTGACCACTCTCCCAGCCCCACAGCCCGGGCCCCTCGGGGTCCCCCGATTTCACATCCATTTCATTTGCGCTTGGCAACGACATCAATTCATTTTGTGCGCAATTAGAGTGTTGTTGTTGCGGCACACTCACACACACGCGCGCAGGACTAAAGTTTCCAATATGATCCGCTTTATTTTTATTTCCCTTTTTAGCGCCGCGCCGTCCAACTTTTGGCCATTGAGAGAACGCTCCGGCGCTGGCCATGGCAACGATTGACTGGGCCCCGAATGGATTCGAGTGTGCCGAGTATTTCGCACTCAAAACTTTTTGAATTCATGGCAGCAATAGATAGATGGACGAATCAAAGCGCCAACTAACAAAAATTTGAATAATCCCGGAAAAGTTTAACCCTCGAGGGGAAACTCGAAATGTTACCAATCAGTTATTTTTGTAAGCTGCACTTTTAGCGGTGAGGAATATGCTCCTAAAAACTGCATTAGACCCACGAAACTTAAGTGTGTTTAATTATTATTTTGCATAAATCACCTAAATATCATACAATCAAACTAAGTGCATTTAACTTCAGAGGTTCAAAACTATAGTTTTTTCTGCGTTGTTTTTTAGTTTCGTAGTTGTTTTGACATTTGCATTGAGCATTTTCTGCTTGCACTCCGATGTTTCATTAGTTGGACTGCAAAACGAAAGTTTGCGGTTTGTTGTCCCTACTTCCCAGGAACCTCCCAGGACCGCCCAGTCCTCCGGCACCCTTTTTTACCCGGCAATACATTCCAGTTGCTGGAACCGCTGGGACCGTTGGAAACTTTGTCCTGTAGTTTGCTGGAAATGGATTGCGAAGCGGGTCAGCGGGGTCACGCGGGGAAGCGATTCATTGGTGCCAGTGGTTGGTCATTGCCCGAACGCGTTGATGTGTAATTGAGGGCCGGCAATTGGATGGCAGATTTATGAGAGAGCTCCCCACGAATGCTCGGATATCTCAATTTTCCCTGATCAAAGGTAACCGCAGAAAGGGGGTTAGTGAGGTCAAATAAAATTGCACTTTACAGAGGGAAATCTACAACAGAATCCGAGTGAAAGAACTGTAAATTATTAAGCTTTAATTATAATTTCCATGATAATTGCATACATTTCTAGTGCTAAAATAAACATATTATTTTCCGTGTATTAACGTCATAGCCCGCTCCCACTTCTAAAGGGCACTTTCCCTCGGAGGCACGCAGAAGGGTGGCAGTTTGAAATGCAGTTGCATGTTCCATGTGCCAGACGTGACTGAAAAGTTGCTGCTATCAGTTTTAGTCGCAACAGTTTCCACTGCCGGCAATTAATTTATGTGACAAACTGTTTAAAAGTTAAAGCCGCCGCTGCTGCCCAAGCAGCCGGAAATGGATCCAGCTAAATCTGCTGCATCTGATTTCAACTGGAACTGCGGCCACTTAACTTCAAGGGGCTGCTGGCTGCTGGAGTGGCAGCCAGTGAAAAGTCGACTCAAAACGGCGATGAAATAATCATGTTATGGCCGTGGCTCAAACGCAGGAGGGTCAAAACTTTTTGGCCCCGACCCTGGCCCCGGGAATGTGAGGCAATCAACAGTGATGAAATTTATTATAACTCGAGTTGGCCACTGCAAACTTTGCACAACAATCAACGGCTCTGGCCATGGCACCGGGGGCGAACAAGGCAGCGGCCAGATATGGCCGCCCGATAAATGGAAGACAAAGAAATGCGGCCCAAGGAGCTGAAAACACTGAGGCTAAATTACGGAATCCTTCTTGCATTATCCGGCTGCTAGATTAAAATGAACTATTGCATGGCAACAACGAACAATGGCAGTGGCAATAATAATACAAGCAACGAGGCGATAAGCAACACGAAACAGGGGAGCCGAATCGAGCCAAGTGCTAAAGAATGAATGAATAAAGGAAGCTTCTTCGGCTAAGAAATCTGTGAAAGACGCCGGCAACGCCGAGAACACCGAGAACACCAAGAACACCGAGAACACCAACAACAACGGCCATAATAATGGCTGGGATAATAATAAGAATTAAGCAAGAAAACACATCAGACAGACAGGCAAGCTATTGCCAGGGATTCGGCTCCAGTTGGGGACTCTCCTCTGCATTTTTTCTCTTTTTTGGGACTCGGATTGGGTCTGTGAACAGGGAGTTGAACACAACACACGGCTTCCGTTTCCGCAGCCATTTTCGTGGGGATTTATTAGTTTTTGCTCGTTAGAACTGCGCACAGCTGCCAGGCCATGTTGAGAAGTGTTTAAGCGGGCTACACGGTGAGAAAATGTGAGATGGTTCGGTATTAAAATCTTTATTCGGAACCTAAACTGCAAAACGAGAAGTACAGAGAGTCCTATCTGACTTACAAACTGTAAATCTTAACAGACTCCTTCCTTGAGATTAAATAAGTGGTATTAGAGAACCCTAACCTAGATTCGCATTAATCTTGAGAGTTTCTCCCAGTGCAGGAATAGGGAAAAAGGAGCTCGAGGAGCTAGAAAGCTCTAGGAGCTGCAGACGACTTCATGAACCAACAAAAATTAACACCCAGTGCAAAAAGCAGAAAACGAACGACTGAAACACACATAAGCTGCTTGTTTATAGTTACAGCTTATGCTGCCACGCAACCCCCCTCCCCGGGCCCTGCCGCTTTCCCCGATTTTCCCGCTTTTCCAGTGACCAAGCCATTTCGCCTATGAACCATTTTCTTTGGCTAAAACTGCAGTCGAGGCAACGACGGCAGCTTCTGTTGCTGATGTGCATCAAAGTGAGAATGATTGATTCAATTTTAAAGTTGTTGCTATATGTGTATTGGTGGGGTAAGCTCTACCGTGTGAGTGTGTGTGTGGGGAGGGGGTGTGTATGGGTTGGGGTGTGTTTGGGTGGGGTGTGTGTGTTTTAAGCACAGTCTGCTGCTCAGTTGCTAGCTTTAACAAATAATCTCGCTGCCGTCCATTCGTTTCGACTCGTTCCAGCTTGTGCTACACGGGAGAAAAATTCCATCTAAAACGACCTTAACCTAGACAAATAAATATTTAAATAAATTTAATCAATTTGCTTAACCAGAAATAACGACCTAATGAGGGTTTCTCTAAATAGTATCTTACCTTCCAGATAATTCTACGAAAACCTTCAACTCACAGTGTTCTCAGTGCAAGGATAAGGGTGCTGGGATTTTAGGGGATCGAAGGGGTTAGAGGAACTGCTGCCATGATGGAGCTCGGTTAGCGCCAGCAGTCGTTGGCTGACTTTTCTCCGCTTGTTACCTCAGCTACTAATACCAGAAATAATTACAAAAGTGAATTTATGTTGCTGCGGCGATAACAAATGCCTTTTAGCACTACCCCTCGCCACGCCTTGCCGATGCTGCACCGCTGCAGCAAACACACTAAAGTCGAAGATTTATTTTTTTCCCAGGGGGTTCGGGGCTTGTGGGGTTCTGAAATGCGCGTAACTTTTGCCAATGACGCAAAGGAATTTTCAGCCAGAGCGGAGAGCAGATGTATGAATGGCCATAGATGGAGGATTGGGATGTCAGAGTGAGCTATGGCCTGCAAAGTGCAGGGACCCGGGCAGCCCCTCCGTCCGGAGTGTTGCCTTGGGTGGGGCAGGGCATCCATCTAAGCAGGCGGCGTGCAGGACTGAACTTTCTTGATCAAGTTTTGGCAACATCACAGATTAAAATTTGGCTTTCTGACACTGCCGAGGAGACAGACTCTGGAATTAGTTCCATTTCGTGTGTGTGTGTTGTGTCTGTGTGTCGGGGCGGGTGGAACGGAGGGCGTGGCAGTGTTGTGAATTAAGCTGAGTGACTTTCAAATGAGTGGATGCGCCCTGAAGTTCATTAGCAAGAGCCAAAAGTTGCTTGATTGACGCCCGGCATTGACTGCAGTTCAGCTTGCTGAAGTTGCATGATTTCTGCTTGCACTTGACAGTACTTTTGGCTTTGCCACACTCGGAAAAAATGTAGCTTAAATAAATTCTGAATTTGGTTTAATCATGTCGTAATAGGTCTGATAATGCGTCTCTTAGGAACTTAAGAATCCTGAATAAATCATTCAAAGTTCTGTTTTAATGTAATGCGAATTTAAACGTTTTTTAATCTAGTTTAACCTCTTAAAAAATATATATTTTTAGTTTTAAATTTTTAAAAATTGTAGAATACAAACAATATATTATCATTTCCAGCTTAGCTGCCTTTAATTTTCCTGTGCACCTTTTAAACTAAAGGAAAATTCGCCTGCCAGTCGACTTCCATCACCCGCAGAGCCCCCAATTAAATCCTTGTCTGCGAACTCTTTCCGCCCGAACCTCTCTCAATAATTATTTTTCGTGTCCGCAATTACGTTTCCCATTTTCCATTTTCCATTTACATAACCTTGCCTCAGCCAGCGAAAGCAATCACTTAAGTGGCGCTAAAAAATTATCTAACAAAATTATTTCAAGCGAAAACCGAAAAGAGCGCCGCAGCGAGTAACAATCGATGCGAAATACTTGGATAATTGGCGCTTATTGATACTTGAGCGCCACATAATCGTCTTAATTACTTTGCAAACTAACTTTAATTGGCCCGAACGGTGAACGAGATAAAAGGGCCCAATTACAAACGCCCGCCCGGCGAAGATTCCGGGCTGATTGCATGTCTGCCTGCCATTTGAGGCCACCGGAAAAGTGCTGGGAGAAAAACTGGAGCAGCAGAATAGAAAAAAGAAGGAAGGAAAAAAACCAAAAGGGATAAGATGCCGCAGCCGATGCCACCGTTCATTATCTGGCGCCCGAGCTCCAACACTTGAACTGGGCCCTGGCCCAGACCCATTCAATAAATATAATAATAATCCAATCATATTGTTACATCCGCGACTGCCAGTCATCAGCTGGAGCTCCTTCGGAGTTTCCAGCTGCATCTGCAGCTTCCCCCGGCTGCCCAGAGCTGTCCGGATCAAGCTACTTTGTTCCTGCGCTTCCGCCGTGATGCTTCCGTCGCCTGTCCACCCGGAATCCACTGGCAGCCGGCTAATATGCGTCCCGCCGGCGCAGCGGAAATTGCAAGCGAAGCCCAGTGGCGGCGGGCGAAAGGGGTGCTCGGGGTGCCCGGGGGCAGAGCCAGGATGCGGACAGAGACTAAGCAGCTTAAAGGCGCATCACCGATGCCAACGCTTCCAACTGAAGATTTATTGTCCTGCCCGGGTTCAGTTTGGTATCGCCACGTGAGATGTTTGGTCCGTTGGATTCCGTTGCCAGGGGACACGTTGCTTTTAATTTGCCTGAGTGGCAGCCACAAGGAACAGACAAAGGAATGAGCAATAGGTGGATGTGATGACTTTAAACTGCTGACTTATTACGAGATACAGGTTAAATACCTGAAGCTGTTCAGCTTTCTTAAATCATTATTTATCAGGATTTAGTAATTATTTTTACCAGAGAGGAACCTTAAAGTCAAACAAATCTCCCTATTCAAGGCTAGCCACAATCAGCCACGTTGTGCAGCATTAATTTGGCATTGTTTGCAGGCTGCAATTTCAGATTGTGATCGGCTTTGGGCCGCCTCCTCCATGCGCTTATTTATTTATGCCAAGGGGAAATATCAGATTTACTGCGAACGCCTGCCAAATGGCTGAGCCAAAAGCGAGAGCGGCATCCATTATCATCAGCGGCAGCCAGGCAGCCAAGCATTACGGCCTCGGCTGGGACGGCTCAGCTGAGCTGCCTTTAATGTCATTTGGAAGGCGCCGCTGATTTGTCAACTCTCGGCGACCCGTGGCACCCTCGCTGCTGATAATGGTCTAGCTCTCAACGATTTCCTTCCCGCGATTTTTCCCTCGGCGGCAAGGTGAAAATTGCAAATTACAGCCGAGCAAATAAAGCAGCCGACATAGACCTACGAGGAACTCGGGGAAATTGCCAAAGGAATGAGCCGGGCTTCTTCCTAAACCAAATTGAATTCAGTGCTTTGATGGCAGACGACATTGCCCCCGCTCAGGACTCACAGGACTCGCGGCTTGCCAGCCTTGCCTGCTCCCTGCTACTCTTCGGTGGGCGGAGGCGGAGAAGGACATTTTTTAGCTGCGGCATTTCAAAGAAATTGTCATGACAAATTGAAACAATTTCTTTGGCTTTTGTGGCTTGCCGGCATAGGAAAACCCGAAACATTTTATGCAATAAATTAAAAAATTTGCGTACAAACCTCGGGCGGTTCCTTTCACTCGGCATTTGTTTGCCGCCTAATGGAGCGTGTGCGACCCGAAAAACCCGAAACAACATTTCAAATTGAGTGATTTTTGAAGGGAAGATTGGTAAAGTGATGTGTTTAATTGCATTTGCCGTTCGGGTTTGACTAATGTATGGCCATGGCATTCCCAGAATTGCCAATAAATAAGACGAGCTAGAGCTTCGGCCCCGAATTCCCTGGCCTACATAAAAGTGGCCTCTTTCGCAAATATCTTATTTCCAATTCCGAGCAATTGTCAACGCAAATGTCTCAACTCGGGCGCTAAGCGTCCGGCTCCCGGTCTATCCTCCTCGGCCATCCCCGTCACTTTCGCTCCGTCCGGACAATGTGCAGAATTCCCGGAATGTCGACCCGTAGACAGGGCCAAGACATTGGCAAGAGGGCGGAATAATACAAACGTGAATGCGAAACAAAAAGCAAAGAACCGGCCACGGTCGCACGGCCAAACATTTAATGTAAACGTTTTGTCGACAAATGTCAAATGGCCACTCCAGCAGGACTCGGACTCGGACTTGGCCTGCACAGCGGTGAGTGGGGAGCGGTGAGCGGGGCAGCACCCGAAATTAATTCGATTTAATGCTCACCTTAGTGCGACGCTCGGCCGGATTAAGCAACAAAATCAATGATAATTTGCCAGGGCAATGAATAAAAGAACAAAGGGGCCTCCCATCTGGCTAACAAGTTCATTTCATTACGGAAATGAAAATGGCATAATTAAATGTTAACGATGCTGTCGCTGCCGAAGCGGTAGCTGCCCCCGTTGGCCTTTTCCTTACCGCCTTATACTTTTTTGGTTTTGGCCCTTGGCGCCCCCGGGTGCATCCACGTGCCCGAATAAATCAAATTTGCCACGACTTCCAGCCGGCATGCGGCTTTTGCAACTCACCGTTGTTGCGCTGCCCCAAAATTACCTTCCTTCGATTGAGGTCTTGGTCTTTTCTTTTTTCTGGGCTATAGAGTCGAGACTGTTGGCTTACCTGCAAAGAAAATGAGAAGGAGGACGAGAGATGAGCATTAAATGTTGTTTAAGAAGTAATAATAAAAAGTGCGCACAGTTTCATTAGCCGCATTCATAGGGCATTAAAACTGACGGCGGGATATCAATTTTTGTGTTCACTTTGGCCAGACACGAGACCCATCAACACCCACGCACACACACGTATACACATCTCCTGCTTAATAGAAAATATGAAGCACGAAAATTAAAAAGGGCAGCCACGCCCCCGCCTTGCCATTAAAGTGAAAATCCTGCCAAGGCATCGAAAATGAAGAGATTCCCCAGCGGTTGCCCCAGACGCCTTGCAACATTATGATCACCACTCACACACATGTATGTGTGCATTATGTGCCGTGTGTGTGTGTGTGTGTGCGTCCTGAAATAATTTTTATGATTATTTCTTCCTTCCGTTGCTCATGGCTGGCTCATTCCCAGCCAACTTGGCTGAGCTCGGTTCAGCTGCTAAAAGTATATCTGCAGCGCTCTCCTCCATTTTCCTCGGGCGCCACAGCCAGGACCTCGCACGCGGCTCTGAATCTGCCTCTGACTCTGTCCAGATAAGCACAGTGGAAATAAACATAACGAGTTCCCAGCTCACAGATTACGCAATGATCGTCCTGGTATTAGCCAGGAGACGGATAGAGGAACTCAGCTGAGGGTTTTCCTTGGTCGAAGGTGGAACTAGGAACTTGGTAAATGCGATTTAAGCTAGAACAAGCTCTAAATAATTAACATTTTCTATTCGGAATATTAGTATCTTCTAGTTTATTCACAAATTCGTTTAATAATAGAGTGTTCGATTTCGAACCTTGTTGATTTTCCGTGTATTTGCTGAGATTAACAGCTCAGGCAACGTCTCGACTAATTAAATGGTGATTGCCTGTTATTTCAGCGAATACCCAAACTGATAGTTCTGAAAGCCCTTCTAGGGTTACTCCTGTTGTTTGTGGAACCACATTTCCCACCCATCAAAGGACGACTTTGCTTCACGGTGCCAAATGCCCGTTGCCTTCGCCTGGCTTCCCCACTGGCTGCGATATGGAATTCCTTGGATTAAATGTTATGTTGGCATTATATTTCTTTCTCTTTACGCCCATGTCGGTGGCTATGTGTGTGTGTTGGTGGCGCATGCTGGGCCTTAATGTCTTCATCCTTGTGTCCTGGCTGTGGCATTGTTGTTGCCATTTGCCGCTGCCTCTGTCGGCGTCGCAGCTGCACTAATAGCTGCGCCACAAAAGTAGACTTGACTTTTTGGAGCGGCTAAAATAGAGCAGAGCCGAGTTAAGTAAATAATGCCAACACATGTAATACATCAAGGCGGGTGCGAGTGTGTGTGTGGGCGTCGGTGTTTGTTTATGATTTTTGTGGCTAAGGGGAAGCTTTAAGAACCCGTTGGAGTTGTCCTTATAGAGATTTCTTTTGGCATTTTATTTAATTTATCAGCAAGTGCAGAAGAACGCAAAAGGTGCACTTAATATTTAGTTTACTCACTCCTATAACTTAAGCACTTATATATGCAGTATGTGGATGAATCATAAAGACCTTAAGAATCTGGGCTTTCAACTTGCTTTGCCTTCGTCCGCTCGCCCGGGCTATTTAATTTAATTTAAAAGCAAATGAAAAAATAGCAAGAATCGCTAGTGCACATAGAGAAGAAAGTATAATAATATTAAAGCGTTTTTTTGCGACATAGAACTAAGCACTTGTAAATCCCCATGGAGGATGTGCCATCAAGTTAGTCTCAAACACAAACACCCACTCGCCCCCACACGCACACTCGCACACACTCGCTGCACTTTTATCCCCATGCAAACAAGGGTGAGCTTCCACCCCGGCCATGGATATGCATATATGTACGACGGCGGAGCTGTGTGTGTGGCCAAACTCATAGGAACTTATGCATAAGTGACATTAAGAAAAAGCTCTTCAAATGCAAGAGAAACACTTTGGCCACCGCCACCGCAGCAGCCGACAAGGAAAATAGGAAAAACCAAGTAAAAGTTTTCTCAGCTGAAAGCATCACGGAAAAAACCGAGAGCGGGGCGAAATATATGGCAGGAAGAAAGGAGCGAGAAGAACGAGAAGAAAAGGACGAATCCGGCTGGCAGGCAGCAGGCAGCATCCAGCGTGCAGCGTGCAGCAGGCAAATGAACGCAAACTTTCGGCGGCATTAGGGATATGGCAGCGTCTCTGGCGAAGGATATGCAATCATCATGCGGATTTCCATAAGCAGCCAGCGAGCAGCGAGTCGAAGGCAAATAGAAAACCAACAGAGGACACCACCACGGGCACATGGGCAAATATACACTGTGCACTCGGGAAAAGGATAGAATTTTCAAAAGCATTTTAACCATAGCTGATCTAATTAAATATTTAAATATTACTTAATGGTTTGCTGATTACAGCGCATTAATTTATACATTCTTGAAGTGTGTTGTATGCTTACCGTTTCGAAATAATAATAAATATATAATTTTTTATACCCCTGCAGGGTAATATAATTTCAGTCAGAAGCCTGCAATGCACTGAAAAAATCATTTGCGACCCTATAAATCATATATATTCTTGATCAGCATCAAGAGCAGAGTCGATCTAGCCATGTCCTTGGATAAAAAATTTGTTACCATTTTTTTCGAAATTTTATAAGGGGTTACATCATTAAAATTTTCTAAAAATCAAGAAAAATATAAAATTTTAAAATTTGCAATTCATCATGCAAGTTTGTTAACCTAACGAAGACCTGTAGAGAAAAGCTGTCCGATTAGAATTTGGATCATTTTTGGCCTAGTTATGATTGATTTCCTCTTCGAGAGTACTGAAATTTCGCTCCACGAAGTTTGCTTCTTTTCTTGTTCCTTTTTATATTTTAATACTATTTGCATCTCGAAAACTGTTCAGTGCAAAAGAGACACCCACATCCCGACCCCTCGTGCTCGTTGTAAGCTGCAACTGGCTTAGCTCAATATCCTTTTTGGTGCAACTTTAAACTATTTTCAATGGCATTTCCGACTGCATCTCCGCTTCGTTTTGACTTTGCCATCGCCTCTCCGGCGGAGTCAAATGTTTGTACAGTCCGTACCCGTACCCCGATCCCCGGGAAAATGCCCCTGACTTCTCCGCAGGGATCTTCTCTAAGTGGGTTTGAGCATGGAAAAATTGATAAGTTGCCGGGGATGTTCGGTGTGCGTGCTTATTGACATATCTAACTCCGGCTCGCCCCGACTCGGGCGCTGAAAAGTGCGATGAAAATGTTTAAAGTTTGCCTTTTGCGGAAGAAGAGGACATGAGAGAAAGCCACCGCAGATCTGGCAAAAGTTTGCAAATTGTTTTCTGCGGCTTCCATTTAACTCTCTGCCGGGCAACGAATTCGAAGCGGTCATGGCAACTGATATTTATAATTAGAGCAACTTTCAGCAGCACAAAAAGTGGTTTTATCTGAATCATACTCATGTTTGAGGATTAGTTGTTAAGGGGCTTACGCTTTGAATTGACTCGGCGAATTGTTTATCGTCTGCCATATGCAATCGGTATTGGAGTTTCAACAATTGGCGAGGTGAGAGCACAAAAAAGCCTGGCCAGAGGTGCCGGTTGAAAGCCCTGCCTTTAACAGCGAAAAAATATACCTGGTGCCTAGCAGTGTCAGCTGGCAGCCAACGCAAGTATGCAAAAATAGCAGGGAGACACGCATCCTGCCGAAAAGTGCAGCAGTTGTTCTTTCCGTATTGCCAATTGGCAGTAGTTAGCGGCAGTCACACATACAAACACTCAGAGAAAATATGTCTGCCCTGAATGTGGTTTTACTGAATCAATTTTGTATCTTATTTCCACGCTACAGGAACTACTTTGTAAAGATCTTGCCTTGATTGCAAAAAGATATTCCCTGTTTTGCAATTCTAATTCTTGTCCAATTTATATAGATCCCTGTTGAGATTTCTCTCAGTGTCAATACAGACACAAAAATAAATCTCACACCGAACAATACTGTGGCACTTGTCGCCGTTTATTGATCCAATCATTGGAAATGTGTTAAGGTTTTTAAAGCAGTGCCTCTATTTGCTTCAAGTTTTTTGCAGGACACCCCAGCTGGTCCCTGTCCCTTAACCCTAGAGCACCCGCCCCCCACTCGACCCTTGGCACCCCCTTCCGCTTTCCGGCGAGTTGCCTTTTTGCTGTGTGCTTTTTGTTTGTTTTCTGTTTGCATTTTTTGTTTGTTTCGAGCTCTGCAGCAACTCAACTGTCGACTGTTTGCTTTGCGTTGCTTTAACGCTATTTTCGCTCTGTTCAGCTTTGTTTTGTTTTGTTTTGTTAAGCACTTTTGTTGCTGGCTGACCCTCCAACACCGCTTTCCCCGCCCACGAGCCCACCCCGAGCGCCAGTCGTTGATTTTCCCCCAATTTTATTTCATTTTTTTGGGCTGTAAATTTATGCTAACAGCTCTCCATTGAAAATGCATAAATTTATGTGTTTACACTATGTGCAGGCATTTGCTTTGCGGGTGCGGAAACTGGGGGCTTCCCGGCTGGGGGTGGCTGGGGCACATGTGTTTACTTAGCACTTTTTATGGCCAGGCCAAGCCGAAAACCCGGGGCAGTCGGCGGTCGGCAGTCGGCAGTCCATGTTTTATTTACCTACAGTTTGTTTTATTTAGCCCGAACGGTTTTTATTTTCGGCTAAGCCCGGCCCCGGGAAACTATGCGAAATTTTATAAATTATTATTTGCATAAATTGCGTATTTGCCAGCGCAAATGAGACCGGAGTCAAACAGAAGTCCGCACGCACAGCTCATAAAATTAAGCTCAAGACTAAACGCTTCCAGAGACCTCAGAGATCGGCGCTGTGAGCTCCGCTCGAAATTCCATCAACGCCCCAAATGACTTTATGCAAAAGTTCGGCCAGGGCATAAAAACGAAGGCAAGGAAAGGGCTGTGGATCAGGCATTCCAAACGAGCAAAACAATGCAGACACGGCGGCAAAGGGTTAAGGAAAGGACTAACACGTAGGCGGTGCACACAGGACAAAAAGGATTATTGAAATTGTAAAATAATCCAATCAGTAACCATGCTTCGGAAAATCTTAATATTTCCTGTCAAGATTTACACTTTTTTTTCTTATTTTGTTAGAAAGAAAAAGATAAATATAAAAATGGATTGCTTTTAATATGTAAATTGTATAATTTAGTTTTAATTTAATTTGCTAAATATTTATAAACCCTTTCCTCTGTGTATCTCCAGTCCCAGCTTGACGGCTCTGTGGCCAATGCATTAAAACGTGCCAAAGTCAGCCAGCGGCTGAGCAAAAAATGAGGACGGGTTGGAGCGGGCACAAAGTCTGAGGCGGGCACATAAATGCGAAATAAAAACCATTTGAATGGCAGGCGACACTCAAAATCGATACGAACCGAGCTGCGGGAGGGGACTGGGGAACCAGGATCAGGGGTCAGCGGAATGGACGCTGGGCAAGGCGAAAGTACGAAAATGTAAATGCGCCTCGGCTCACGAGCCCAAGTGTCCTTTCTGTTCGCTTGGTATATGGGGAGCTGCAGCAGTAAAATAGATGGGCATTTAAGATGAGCCAACTCGCTTTTGGCCCTCTTTCTTTGCAGCCTCTTAATCTACAGTTGCGGTCATCTGAGAAGTTCTTCGAGTGTGGATGTGCTTTTAAGAAATCAGGCTATCAGGATATTGTCAATAATTGTCCAAACAAAAGTCAGGGAATCTAACCTAAATGCAATATGTATTTAATTTCATTTTTAACATGGGATGATAAAGTGTAAACCTCCTATTACAAAATATATATATAAATATATATTTAAAGTTCTTCGAAACTACCATTACTGCTCTTCCCGCGGCTGTCTTGGCCCGAGTCCGTAAAAGAGTTCATGTCCTTGTCGCCGGGTAATGGAGGGCCCCAGTCGAGTGGTCGCCTCCATTTTGGTGTTAATGAAAAATGCATGAAATTTAAATTGCGCCAAAGTGTTGACCGGTGGCTGGACACAGCGCCGTAGCACCTGGCCCCCACTGGGCCCCGGTAAATCCGCCATTCGAGTCCGCGTCCAAGTCCCATCCATTCGGATGCGGTGCGAGCATCAGCAATTTGTTACACCGTGCAACAAGCGAGCGGATCGCAGACACTTTTATTATGAGGCGCCAGCAAAGGCGGCAGACAGAGGACGACAAATGCGATGACAAACAATAAGAGCAACAACGAGGACGCCGCTGTCAATTGTCTGAATTTTGGAAACAAAAAGAAAAAAAACAAAAAAGAATGAAGAATTCGGAGGAGACTGTGCAAAAACTGGCACTGTGAACCTCATTTTCTATGCCAGTGCCGCTGCCAAATGTCAAATGTCGAATTGAGCAATGAAATGTAAACTTTTCATTTGCCGCCGCCAACAGGAAGCAAAAAGAATCACAAAAGGAATTGCAGTGTAAGGAATGGGGCCAGCAGCAGGAGTGGACGGTCAAAAATGTTACAAATCAAATGAAATGTAATCAAACGGAATGAACAGGCCAGGGCAGAGACATAAAATCGAGCAACGATTTTTGTGTTTCACTCGGTGACGAGTTCTAGCTGGAAACAGGAAGGAGTCCTATTTTTAGGCGTCCTTAAGGATTCAGTGCTTTGGTGTGCCCTGAAGTTCTCAATATAGGTTCAAAGATAATAACTTGTTTTGTATGAAATTGGATAGCTTTAAAAATTAATTGTAATAAATTGAAATTATTCCGTTCAGTTTGAATATATTTAATCCCTACGTAGAGACGGATTAAGACATTGCATAACAAATCAACAATCATTTAAAGTGGTCTACATTCTCAAAAATCGAAATATTGCCTTCGTCTCCGAATCCTTAAAGTTGCTTATTTCAAGCCGAACCGCATTAATTCATTGACACGATTTCCTTAAACATTTTATCGCATCCCCCACTTTGTACCCAATTCAATGGGAATTTATTGAGCGTCTTTAAGCACGAGCTCTCCGCACCAATACCAACAGCAATGCCACTACCAATACCAGTGCTGGTCGGAATTCAAATGGCTAACACAGACACTCGTGCATGGCGATGGCTGTAGCTACTCAATTGTAATGGCCGCTGGCATAAAATAAAGCTCACAACGAGCTCTACCCAAACCCAGAGCAACGACGAGGCCCGCCCACCGACGTCCACGCCCACAAGGCCAGCCAACACCTTTTTTATGCGTTTTCATTTGCAAGAGCGGAGGAAATATCTTGCCCACGGGGCGTATTAAAATCAATTCATTTAATTTTGATCAAAGCGAAATAAATCTTTGCGCTTTTTGCTTAATTTCCTTCGTTTTTCTGGTGGGAAGAGCGCCGAGTCGGGGGGAAACGAGGAAAATCCACAACAACGTCAGTGAGTAATTTGGCCCGAGTACGAATGTATGTATTTATACAAGTATGTATATACAGCTGTGTGGCTGTGAAACGCAAAGTAAGACAAAAAGCACAAATAACAGGGAAATACCGTAAGCGAAATGAGAAATCATTAGTAAGTGAAAAGCTTGTCAATGTGTGTGTAAGTACAAACACACACACACACACAGGCGTATCCTGGGAAGATAAAGACACATGAAAGGAGAGCGGCGGGCAAAAGTTTTTCCTGCTCCGCTTTTCCTTATCAATGCCAGCGACGGCAACTGAATTAATTTTTCAATTCGCCAAACGAATTCATTGACTTTTTGTGTTCGCCCGCATCCTGGAGTCCTACAGTACACCCACACAACCAGCTCCACACACACACTCAGGCGCACCCACTCACACCCTGGGACACTGATGCAGACTCCACGTTCCTGCTGGGGTATTAAAATCCTTTAAACAGATTTCATTTCGAACGCTTTGCGGTCGATAAATGCATTTCACTTTGGTGGTTTTCACCCACACGGCACACACATAATACGAGTGGGTGTGTGTGTGTGTTTCGTTTGGCATTGCATACTTTTCTGCTGCTCAGTCTCCCCGCTTTTACCGCCTTGGAAGTTGACTCCTTCCAATGATTTGCTGGCAAATTACTTTGAGGTGTTGCCCGCTGTCTCTCGCCTCACTTTGCCACTTTTCCACCCGTTTTCCCCGGCTACGTTGTGCCGTACAAAAATTTCCAAATTCATTTCCAAAACAAACATTTAGTATGTGTGTACGAGTGTGTTGTGCGGGGTGTGTGTGTGTTAGCTGCAAGTGTTGCCAACCAATTTAAAAGTTTTGCTGTCGCCGTCGCCTGAGCGAAAGTAAAGCGCGCTCGTTGCCGCTGCTGTTGTTGCTCTTGTTGCATCATTTGGGGCCAAAAGAAAAACAGCCAAGTGCTGCGGATCACAGGCAGATAGAGATAATAGTGCGAAATACAGTGGAAATTAGTTGGACGAAATGAGGCAACGATGGCAGGTCGAAATAAAATACACTCAAGTGAAGTATGCAGCTTAGGTGATGCGGAATACCATCTTGCAAATAAATGAGTTTAGGGTTTCTGTGGGGTTTTCAAAGTTATTTTCCTAGATCTTCTAAGTTAATTTCTAACAATATGTAGCCTATACTTAAGCTAACAAAATATAATATAAATAGTCAACGCGAGTTATCCTTAAACCTTCTCAATACTTAAACGTTTATTTAACCCTTTCTCAAGTTAAATGAGTAAAAATCCCTAGAAGTACACCCCTTTGGGATATGGAAGGTCTTTCAGGGGGTAAACGCCACTGTGGTTGGCCCTTATGGATGTCGTTGTTGCTGCTGTTGTTTTTCTGATGCTGTGGAGGGTTCCCCTTCCACCAACAGCAACTACTGTGGCACTTGTTGGCTCGACTACTGCTGCCGCTGCTGCTGCAGTTGCGACACTTGAGAAACTCGCAGTCGCTGTTTGTTTTTGCAACAGCGGTGTGTAGGTGCAGGCAGCCTCCTCCCTCCCCGTTCGCCCAGTGTATGTGCAAGTGCTCCTCGAAAGTTCATGCACCGTGTGCCACTGCAGCTGTGTGTGGGTGCATATATAAATTTATATGCATGTGTCTGTTACGCTCCGCTCCTCTCGGTTTGCCGGCAGTTTGATCCCGGCTCCTCCTGGCTCCCTCGCATTTGAATTGGAAATTCAGCGGCGTGCTTAATTTTCAATTTGCAATCATTTGGCCTGGTAATCAATGTTTGCTTTGTCGGTGAGCGGTTGTCGACTTTTTCTAGTCCTCTGCTAATTAGTAACTAAGTGGGGCTCATCGCCAAGTCAATTGTCCCTCTTCTCTGTCTTTCTGGAATTAATTTCTCTTTCGACCCACAAGCGAGGAGGAGTTTTTCATTAAGTTTATATATATTATATGTTTTAAAACAGAGATGAAAAATTGAAATTGAAGCACAGATTAAATGTTAAAAGTATAACTTTATACCTGAAACTATTTGCAGTTGTTTAATTGGTTGTTTAATAATTAATGGTTAAAGGGTTCTCTCATCTCTTCAAATATAAACCAATTCCATATGTAAAACTTTTATAGCTAAAAGACGTGATAATATTTTAGGAAAATAGAATTTGTTAATCCCAAATGTTAACGTAAAGTTATTTAAATAATTGTTTAATAAAGAGAACCTAGAGATAACCCATTTATTTTTGTTGATACTTAATTACGAATAATCAAAAATCAGTCATATATTTTACTTTTCGAATAGTTATAGTACAATCAATGCTTGCTCTATTTCTACTAATTAGGAACTAAGTTTCGCTCATCTTCAAGTCAATTGTCCTCGATTCAAAGTCATTTCCGAGGGGTTTTTTCGTTTCTGGCCAAGGACTAGACTCTCTAGACACTTACTCCAGTTTCGCACTCATTTCCCTGGGTTTTCCGCAACGGCTGCCTGCTTTCCTCGTAAGCCATCCCCGCATTAAGCCAACTTACACAATGCTCGGAACCGACAGACTCTTCACTTTCACCCCGGATCCGGGATCCTGCTATTTATGCCCTGCCAGTTGGTGTTGTCTTGTCTAGTAATTTTCTCACACTTTGCAGCGCTCATCAACGCTCCGCTGGCCAAAGGGAAAGGCAAACTTCGCAGACTCAAGTGTGGAAATTTTCACTTTTTTGCCATAATTAAATTCATTTTCAAGTTGCTCTTGCCTGGCTCTCTGCTCGGCGGCTCGACGAGAGATGCCGCCCCACAGCCGCACTCAACTTTTCACTATTTTTAGTAGACATTTTCCATTTTTCATTACAGTCCAAAGTCAGCCGGCGCTCCCCTGCCCCAGCCGTTGCCCGTTTTCCGAGAGCCCGTTTCATTTTCATGCAGCTTCCTGTGCCGTTGTTTCCGGTTTTATGCCTGCCTCTGTCTATTTGTGTATAGTTTTTGCCATTAGCAACCGTTGTGCGGGAAGGGGACATCCAGGGGAGGCCTACAAATTGGGGAAAATTCCCAATCCCATTCCCAGGCCCGGAATCAGTCTCTGCCTGTCCTGCCTTTGTTTCCAAGTTTCGGCTTAAGTTGTTTTTAAGTTGTAAATCTCTCCGGCTATGCAATTTCCTTGCCCTGCTGCCGGGCTGTATCAAATTTTTCATTTGTGGTTAAAAATATGAAAATTGTAACTGATATTTATGCTTGTAATGCCTACGCTTGACATTTCGGCCTGCCAGCCAGCCAGCTTGAGAGCATTTTTCGGGGTTGTGTCCACAATAATTCATCTCAGAAATGCGTGTTCGAGTTTTGTTATTTTCAGATTACGTGTGCGAATTTAGCCATTCGGATTTCCTCCGGCCTCTCAGAATGTTACTCATTCAAAAATAGCAGAAAGTGATACTTGTGCGGCACATTGTGGTTTATTGGAATTTTTGAAATCTACCTGCCGCACCTCGGCCCGTCTGAGATACGTTTAATTGAATGTGTTGCCAGGATGATTCTGCCGTGCGACGCATACAAATGTTGTATAAATATGGAATACTTTATCGTGCCGTCATATCGATCGCCTCGGGTATTTCTGGCCTGAGTTATAATTGCTGGGACACTGGCTTGAATTCATAAGCTGAAATTTGTTCTGAATTGCTGCTGGCTTTGCGAGTAATCTTGCTTAAAGCTCCGAGAGTATTTTTGATGTGTAAAAATAATTGTTTTAAATTTTCCTAAAAATCAACCTTCAAACTTTAAGGTTTTATTTTGTTTTAATTGTGAACTATTTCCCCATTTATTATCTTGGTAATTTATTTTAACATCAAACTTTTTCACAGAAGCAACATTTAATTAAACTTTTATAATAAATAATTCTCATGTTTTGAATACTAACTTTTAAAGCTTTCACAAATCCTTGGCTGAAAATGAAATGCAATTATTTCGGGAAATAAAATTCATTCAATTAAATCCTAGTTGAAAGCCAATGCGAGTTCGTTTAGAATTGCAAATGAGTATGTTAACATTTTTCAAATAAATTAAATACTTGATTGCAAATGGGAATTTTTATATGGTTTAAATGGCAGCTATCTAATGTTCTTCATTAAAGATTAATCAATTTAAATTATGTTTGATTTGTCATTGGATTGGACTCTTTTAAATGCAGTATTGTAAATAGTTTGGGTACGATTTCGTAAATTTCCAAAAATAGCCTACTAAATTTTAAATATTTTTTGTGTTATAATCTGTGGGAGTTCAAATAAGTTTCTCTTAGAATTGACTACTCATAAATAGCACTTCCCCCAAGAATGATAGTTGTTGTGAAAAATTACCCCAGGCAATGCTGCCAAGCTCAATAAACTGAAGCTCGTTGACTGCCGCATTCGAGACACGTCTCAGGGGCAAAATGGCAGCGACATTTCTCAATTTATGCAACACCTTTCGCCAGTGGAAATTCCGCCAAAAATCGGAGGACATTCACCCGCAGAGCCGAAAATTCGGGTTTCCACTCACCTGGCTTGGAGTTGCTGCCAACTAGCTGCTGCTGCTGCTGTTGCTGCGAGCTGTGCTGCTGCTGCTGCGAGTGCTGCTGCTGGCCATTGTGCTGCAAATGGGCAGCTGTCACCGACTGCTGCTGCTGTTGCTGCTGCTGCGAGTGCTGCTGCTGCTGGGCGGCTGCTGCGGCAGCTGCTGCGGGATGGATGGCCAGCAGCTTCGTTTCCGGCGGCTTGTGCGGACCCATTGTGATCTGCGGGGCGCCCATGGCTATGGTCGGAGCAGGCATCATCAGGGTCGACATGGTCAGCATTATTCGCGAGTGAATTTTGGTCGCTTTCTAACGTTGCCCGTTGTCGGTTGTCCGATGTCCGTTGCACGCTGCCCGTTGCCCGCTGTACTTTCTGCTGCCGCTTTGTCTCTGCCGTTCTATTGATTTGCTGACCCCTCCGCTGGAGCTGGGGCTGAACTCGGTGCCAAAGGTCGTGCGTTCGCCTTTGTCGCCAGCTTTCTCTGGTTCTGGCTCTGGTTCTGGCTCGGGGCTCTGTTTTCTATGTGTGCTATGTGCGGAGTGCAAACTTATGAAATATGCTCGGCTCTATGTATTTTCACTTTTCGTCCTGGTCCTGGCTGGGGTTTTCTTATTTTATTTGTTGTTTTTGTTGTGGGTATATATAGTGGATATATGCATGTATTTTTTCGCCTTTCTTTTATGTTTCGCTTATGTGTGTGTTCAACCGGAAATACACGAACTCAAGCGCACTTGGCTTGTAATTTCTGCGCTGCTACATTCGGCTGTGTGGATATCGTTTCAGGGATTTCCTTCGCCTTCTGCCTGCCAGTAATCGCAAATTATTCTTTCAGTTCTTTTCTGTTGTGTCTGCCGGCAGCGGAAATTATAAATATTCCTGTCATGCGAGTTTGTGCTCGACGAGTACGAGTACGAGTTCGAGCCGGTGCCCCAGACGTCTTCTGTTTTAATATCAATGTCTGGCATGTAAAGTGTCAGCGAAAAAATAAAACGAGAGGAAAGTGTGGAAGAGTCGAAACAAAAAGTAAGGCCCTGCTCAGCCGGCTCAAAGTCGCTGGTAAAGTTTGAAGAAGCAGCTGGGCTGCAACAACAACCACATCGGCGGAATCGCTGGCAATTATTTTGCCGGCAGCTTCCACTGATGATGGCTTTGGTTTCGCTGGCAGCTTTAGGAGTCAGTGACTGCAGTGCGAGAATCGGTCGCAAACACCGGCCAAAGTTTAATGAGAGTCGCCAAAGTTTGGCGACGAAGAAGCAAGCAAACTCTAGACAAATCTGTGATCATGTTGTCTTAAAAAAAAATAATAGAGCGGCATGAGTGCCTCCCAAGACCAGAATAATTTGCCATTATGGCAATCAGAGCAGGAGTCTGTGTTTCGAACAACGCACGACAAGGCAGACGAGATCAATCGCACACACAGGATATATTTTTACAGGATATACAAAGCGTTCGGTATACGTTCGTACTAGACCGCTGGGCGACGCTTTTCTTACTGAACGCCAGCAGCACACGCATTGGCCAAAATTCAGAGGCGCTGCTGCCACTGCAACGACGGCAGAAAGGCTGCCGATTTTCCTGCTGCCGATTTTCCCGCTGCCACGGCTGCCGCAGTCGCTGCCGCCGTCGCCGCCGCTGCTGCCTCTGCTGATGCGTTTCCCTACATTTCTCCGAGCTCCGATGTCCTGGCGAACGAAGCCATCGCTGCCGTCGGTCATGAAATATTCACGAATGGCTCGCTCTCACTCGCGCCGCCGTCTCCGGCCGTAGCTCCGTGCTCTCCGTCCGGTTGTTTCTCCGTCCCGCCCTCGCCCTCGCCTTCGCCTTGGATTCCCAAACCCAATCCCAGCTGCCTCGTTTCCGCGCTCCGGGCGCCATTCAGAGCCTCGTCCTCGGCCTCGTCCTTTTTGGCCCGTTCGGTTCGGTTCGGGATATCGCGCAGAATCCTGGCCGCTGAGAGGGCAGGACTTTTCGAAGAAGCGCCAGACACATTTGAAATTTAGTGTAAGGGCTCGACTTATCCTTTGCTTTGAAATGTAATTATAAAGACAAATTCAAGTTAATATTTTAAGAAAATAATTTAATATTTTTTCAATTAGATATATTTTAAGATTCAACTATGTATATTAGTTTCAACTGATTTGAATTGATTTATCAGCAGTTCCAGTTTGTTAAACGAACTTCGAAAAATGTCCTTATTCCCGCCTGCCAAGTAAAAATCCCAGTATTTTTATGGTATCTCATGAAAACTGTTATACAAACGATGGCCAAGGCGAAAGTAACACTGAGACATTTGTATTCTTGAATTGAGATTATAAGCATTAATAAAATGTAAATAATCTAAGTAAATTATGTAAATATAGCCGAATTTAACAACATTTTGCTAAGAAACAGTGTAGAATTTAAAGGCAGACAGGATTTGAAATATTATATTATTATATCTGTCAATACTTACTCTACAGAGAGAGAACATTCCCACGTCAAACCTTGGGAAAGAACTAAGCAAGATAATAAGGGTTTGCTATTAGCTTCAGGGTGACTTTTCGAGATTGGCTCGTCTTTTCGAAGCTATTTAGTTGCCTAGCTTCATCCGAGTATATTGAACACTGGACTCGCTTTCTGTGTTAACAACTTTGTTGCCTTAATTACAGCCGACGAAGGCAACCAAAACATGACAGCAAAAAAGATGCAATCTCAGGTGTAGCTCCCCATTATTGCACTCCTTCTTCCTTGTTTTTATTCCTGCTTCTTTTTTCTGTTATTAACATACTTTTTCGCGTTGACGGCGGTGACAGGGACAGCGACCGAAGCGTTGACGGTGTTTGAGGTAATGTTGCGAGGAGTCCTGGAACGTAAGTGGGGAAAGCCAACAACCAAATGGGAGAAGAGAAAAATACATAATTGCATGTAATTTAGCATGCGACATTATCATTGTTCTGCTCGTATTTAGCATAGAACCAACATGGCACGGCACAGACGTGGGGTGCCCGTGGAATATCTCGTGTGGCGGACAACAACTCCTGAGTGTCCTTTGTCCCTGCTCCCTAACTCATATGAGCACTGAGAGAAACGAAGACAACTGACTTGTAAATTCCTATATTTGATTTAGATACTTGGAGGAGTTGTGTCACGTAAGAGATGATGTAGTTATTTTCATCTCAGTTTGGGTTCCTAAAAAACTACCTTAAAATGTATTTACCTTTTTTTTCTCTGTTTTTTATTGCATGAGCTTAAATGCAACACCAACAGCAACAAAAACGGCAGCAACTCAGCGTAATAACAAAAGTGAACTAAACAATAAGAAGCGGCCCTCAGAGCGATGCAAAAGACGAGTTCCTTTCTTGGGGTCTCTCTATGTCCTTCAGACTCGCTCCCTGATTCCGTGCATCTGGCTCTGTGTGTGTGTCATGACAATTGCCCTTTGAATTTTTAAATCACTTTAAATGAAAACAACAACAGGAGCCCCTCCTCAGAGCCGTGCCCCTTGCGCTGCCTTTTGTTCCTCGAGTTGCGCTTGTTAGGTAAATCAGCGCCAGTTTGTGTGTGCGATGGAGTGAGGGCTTTGCAGCAAAAACAACGAGAACAACGGGGAATACAACAATATCATCGTGCGGAAAGTTATAACGTGCTTAATCGTCTTTAGCTGAAATGAGGCTAAAAATATTTGCTTATAATGAAGTGCACGGCTGTGTGAGTGCGACCTGTGACCATGCACAAGTACACACACCCATGCAATTGTTGGTTTCTGTGTGGCGACACAACAATAGCGCATCGGGTACCATTGTTGTTGTACTCGAGGCGCTCATCCCTCGCCCCTCGCCGCCAGTCACATGAGCAGAAAATTAAGGCATTGTTAAAGCCAATTAGGGTATTTAGTCGAGAGCCCCGGCGCCGTGGCAGGGGTAGCGGGAGCGGAGTGTGGACACAACACGGCGTATGCGTGATATTTCATGGCAGATGACAGCTGCCAAGGATAAGAGCGCGAAACTGACAGGAAAACTTTAGCGGAGCTTGGCAGAAACTAAGGCGATTCCTTAAAAAACAACAACTTTGAGCTGCAGATAGATTTTGTGCAATTAAAGCAACTGCAATGTGCAACTTTACTCAGGTAAGCTCAGGTTCGATTACATAAGTAGTCAAGAAAACAAATAAATACAAAAAATGTATCTTAAATCCTTTGCAGTTTCCATACTTAGGTTTATAGAATTTAAAAAAATATTTGTAAAATTTTACAAAATTTATTTAAATAATTTTCCACAATTTCAATGGCACTTTAATTTCTCCGACCAATTAGAGACTAAATTTAGAACGTGTGCCATTGTTAAGAGGATTCCAATTTATTAAACAGCACAAAGCCTCTTAAATCACCCCTGCGTTAGATAAGCATTTAAAGGCAATGTTGTAAGTGTAAATTAATCGGGTTCGGGCCAAATCAAGCCCTGGGAAAACTAAGCCACAACAAACACGCCACTTCTTGACATAACCAATTGCCTGGGCTGGAGCCAAATGGGTCGACGGCAGCAGACCCTTTAAAGGACAAAGGGATAGACAGATCCTGGAATGGGTAGGCTGGGGGAACTCGGTGATGCTTGGGGCGAACAGAGCTAAGCACCTTTTGGACGACACACGCACTGGAAAACGCCGGCCGAGACAGTTTGGAACGCCTCCTGGGAGGTCTTGGAACATTGATGGCTCAGCAAGGAATTTGCACATTTCGGGCACCCCAAAACTGCCACTAAATAAATTCATGTTCGCATGCTCAAGACAACGACGTCGACCGGCCTCTCTAAAAAGCCAAATAAGTAAATTATTTATGCGGACCCTCCCCTTGGTTTTAGGTGCTACCTAATGGGGGTCACACTTGGAGATTTAAATTTTTAAATACGTGTGTCAGATAATGAAAATAAGTACCCGGCCGGGGACTTCACCCCGGGAAAAGTAGAGCTCGGGGATGGTTGCTGGAGCGCTTTTCGGCTGTCACAGTTTTCGCTTTTCCTGTTGGCGGGCTGCACTGTGGCGTCGTCTTCTCTTGTTTTCCACGGCCTCCTGATGTGGACACGGCGGCGTGTAGGCCGTGGCCATTTGCCTTTTAACTTGGCTAACGATAATTTGTTTGGCAACTGCCGTCGCTGCTGTGTTTTGCTGCCGCTTCCGCTGCGTAATGAATTTTTATGCTCCTTTAATGTACTTTACGCAGATATGAAATTATGTGACCAAAGCGACCGAATCCACCATCTGCCCACCCTTCACTTCGAGCGCTTTTCGAACGGGCAGCTGGGCGAGTGGGATCGGGCGACCAGCTCGACCGCCTGCCATGTTAATTATTAATATTTTTTAATTAAAATGTACTCTAGCCGAGCCAACACAACTCGCCCGCCTGTTAGCAAACACGAGCGGGTGCTAAAAGTGTACGCAAAAAGCGAGTGAAACACAAATAAAATCTCACACACTGCAATATAGGGAAATAAAGAATAAGCAAGCACTAAATCAACACGAAACTTTGGTGCAGCAAAAAATGTTGAATTTAAAACGAGTGGAGCGACTGCCAGCTCGTCAGTCTGCGGTCTGCCAGATAAATCTCCACTGGGTCTGGTCCCGGCTCTGGCCCTGTCCCTGGCTCTGGCTCTGGCTCCGGGCTGGGAAATGCCCGCATGAATTATCGCATTCAAATATAAGGCCTGCGAGGCCTCCGGCCAAGTGCGGCCCGTGGCATCCCTGCCTTTGCGAGTGTGCCCGACTTAATGTAGCGCGAAATAACTCGAATAATTCAAATGTGAAACTGTAGCAAATCGTGGTGTTCATATATTCCGCCTGTCCCATTATGCACGGCCAAATTATGACTGCCAATAATCAAGAGAGAAGGCGCGAACATTTACAGCCGAAAAGAGTTACGCTACGCAGCTTCCGGCTCGCCTCTATTTGACTTGAGTAAGTGAGGCCATTTTAAAATAAATGTGATCTATAACTCACAGTCCGAGCAATAAGTCAGATATCGTAGATCTTAAATCTAAAATCTATATATAATGACTTGCAATTATAAATTGCAAGAAAATATGTTAGAAGGTAAGTGCAGAAAGAAATACTCTCCAGACCCAACACCTCACCCCTTATTTCATATTAGGTTCCCTCTCTTCTGAAAAAGGTAAGTCAGTTGTCACCAACTAAGGTCGCCATAAATAATAGGATTTGACTTTCCTGTGTTACCTAAACACTTAGTTCGTGCTGGCCCCATCAATCGGTGCTACTTTTGGTTTCAATGGCTCTCGCAGTAATTGCCCCAGGACTATTGCCACTGGCCTTGGCCATTTGATGGCATTCGAGCGCAGTCCCAACCGGAAGCGCGTCCCATCGATTTGTCTCTGTCGCTGTCCCTCATTCGGTCGGCGCTCGCAGCTTCAGCTCCAGAGCTGGCACAATTTACTGTTTAAGTAATATTTCGCTACTTCGAATGGCCGGCAGAGGGGACGCGGGGACATTAGCAACTGCAGGAGAGAGTTACACTGGCTGCACATAACTGTGTAATTTATATTGCCCATTTCGCTTTGAGGCGCACACACTGGCAAAGTGCTGCTGCTGCGACAAAGTAAATTGTAAAATGTCACCCATAAAGCGTAAATTGTAACAAAAAGCACTCGAGGCCACGCAGTGATTTAAATTTTGTCGTCTGTAGGCTCCGGCTGCAAAGTTATGTGTATCAGCGGGCACCCCAAAGCCACCTCTTCCCTCCTCTCCATTATCCTGTCGCCGCTCCAGGACCTATCCCATTGGCAGGCCCAGCTGGCAAGGGATCGCTGCACAGGGACAAATCGAGGAAAATAAACTGTTATGATTTCGAATACATAGATGAAGCAAAGACCTTTACAGAACTATCAGAAAACCGATTCTTTAACAAAGTTAAAGATTTATGGCTTATACAAAGGTTCATTTTCAAGCATATATTATTTTAAATATTTTAAAGGGTTATCAATATAAAAATATATACATTCCTTTAACAGTAATAAATATCAGTCAAAAGAAAACTCTTTCATCAGCTCTCTGTTTTCTTAGTGTAATGTTCTGGCCCGGTCTTTTTGGTCGGGGCACTTGGCAGCATTGGCGACAAGTTTTTTGGCCCGATGCGAGCACACACAGGCACATGCAGGCAGTGTCCACAATTTACACAATTCATAATTCATGCGAAAATATTGTTCGCCCAACATATAGAGAAATGGGGCGATTCCTGCACTTCGCAGCCGCTGTAAACTTTAATTATATCTCTGCAAGTGTAACTACCGTGCTCAGTAGCCGTATCTATGCGTTGTAATTGAGTTTTGGAATGCAAAGCACTGGGCCAAAGTGACAAATTGATTATCAGCTCTCATGCTTTATGCACGCAGGCAGCCCTTTAAATTGTCGAGTTCCCAGTTGGCTTTAAGGCACGCTGGCTGCTGGCAAATTAAAAGCGGAAACAATTTATTTCACGCACTATTGAACCCGGGAATGAACGATGATTTTTCCTTGCCGCAATTTGGGCAAATATTAATTTTTTGCCCGCCCCGCAGACTCGTATTCATGAACCTGTCCACAAAGTCTGGGAATTTCCTTTTCGCGTACAAGCTCCGTCTGTGACTGTGGCGGCAGAGTTTTCCGTTGGTCGTGGCTCGTGCTCGTTGGTCGCTGCTCGCTTTTCGCCTTTCGTTTTCCATTTCTCTCTGTTCGCCCTGGCGACGAGGACGAGAGGACGACGACAATCAATTTTTCTTCATCACAAAATTGCATTCTTCAAACAGAGTGAGAGGGAGCGGAAGGCGAGCGAGAACACAAAAATTCGCACTTTATTCATTTCCGTCCGACATCAAATACTTTCCTTCTGTCGGGGCCAGCGATCTTTGGCCAGCTTCCCATCCCATCCCATCGCATGCCGGATTCCGGATTCCGTATTCCTTAGTCCGTATTCCGCATTTTGTATTCATTAATCAACTTTCAAATCTTACCACAACAAGCGGAAGGCTGGGTCCTGCGAAAAAGCTCTCCGTATCCTCGCAAAGCGGGTGGCACTTTGCACTAATTTGCGGCCACATCTCCTGACAGTCGCAACAAGCAGCGACAAGCTGTCCACTCAGCAGCAGGCCATTCTGCCAACCAGACTCCCCGATATCCACCGGAAGGCCACACAGACGTCCGCCCAGACGAGCTCCCTGCAGGACACCCACCTGGTTTGTATCATTTACGCGTCGCGAATTGAGTCGCGGCTCACACGGCGTATGCTTGCTGGCCCATCACTCAATGGCAGCGGCAGAGTTAGCGGGCGTCAGTTTTCATTTGCGTCAATTGTTTGCAACTGGTTAAAGCTTGAGGGCGTCAACGGGACAAGGGTACAGTTCACTTTCCAGAGAAAAAATTAAGGTATTTTTGTTTCCAAAAGGATTACCCAGTTTTAAAATGGTGTTAAATCAGTGCTACATGACCTTTACATACATTTTAAATAATAATGCTATAAAAAGTATTACAAATACGTGAATCATGTAAGTACTTACCCTAAAAGAGCTGAACTGGTTCTACATTTCTATGAATCTTTGAAATTTAGCATTGTCTTAATAATTATTTAAATATAATGCAAGTTATGCTAAGATTTTAAAGCTTTAAGCCTTGGCCAATATGGGTTTCAGGATGTAATACTTCTCAGTCAATGCAATTCGATTTTCCAAGAGGTAATAAAGGATGAGAGTATTTATAAGTTATGCATATTCAATACATTAAAGTAAATAAAATTCCACACCCCTTGGGAGTCTAGGCTCAAACTTCCCTATGCTCTGTTCCCTCTTCCTTTTCTCTCAGTTATTGGCCTTTAAAGTCCCTGTGTCGCTTTTGGATGCTTGAGCATATTACGCTGCTCGTCTTGTCTTCCAGCGGCAGGCAGCAGTCATTAACAACCGGAGATGAGTTTGGTTTAATGCGGTTGCCGTTTACAAATGGAATTTTTTAGTGGCCCAGCAGGATTCAGCCAGAGAGCAGTCAAAATGCCAGGCGGCAAAGATGCTCGCAGGCGCCCAGTAGTTCAGCTGTGCAGCGGAGTAACCGGGCAGGCTGAAGGATGCAGGATTTGGCAGCGGAAGTCACTCAATGCCAGCAGCTTGTGGGAGTGCGTGAGCGGTCCCTGGCAGCTGAATTTGTGCATTTCTCAAATTTAATGCTCTGCCCGGCCCGACTCCTCCGAGCCAATGAAATTTCAGCCAGTCATCAACGGCATCATCATTACCAGCATCGCAAAAACTTGGCATACTTACTTTCAGATTATTCCATCCAGGGCGGAGGGCGGAAGGCTGTGAAGGATGGGTGCGGCAAGGTGCAACTGCAATTGCGCAGAGTGGTGGGGGAATGGGGAGAACTTGGAAATCCCTAATACTGACCGGTCATTTCTCTATGCGCACTCGTACGAGCTTTTAATCCATCTCCATCAAAACGAATGAATCTCCGAATCATTTTATTTGCCGGGCAAGAACAAGTGCTATTGCAGTTGATAAAGCTGCTTATAATTGTGAAGGGGGTTGTGTGTGTGGTTTTTGGTAAAGGGCTTAACTAGTATGCTTTTTTCTGTTTGCCATTTGCCTATGTCAGAGCCATGCAAATGCTTGAAAATCAATAAAAAGGCAGGGCTGCAAATGCAGTAATCTTTAATTAATGAGCTGGCAGAGAGGGACCAGCTTGCCCCTTTTAAAGTAGTGAAAATACATGAATTAAGGCCCTGCAACAACCAAGAAGATTTGCTACATTTGTTTCCGAAAACAGTATTTTATATCTTTGGATTGATTAAAATGCTTCCGGAAATCCTTGAAAGTCATAAACTCGTATATATGTGTCTGGTGTCCAAGTCGAAAAACTAATTAAAAATCTTCTGGATTTTTGTCCTTTATGCATTTCTGAAGCGGATGGCAATCTGCACTTCTGGACTTGACTGGCCCGCTGGGCAAACTTTTCATTAGCCACATTTGGGTGGAAAAGTTTCGGGCCGAATCTTTTACACTTGCATGCCAAGCATCGTCGCCTACTTATGCGCAATTTTTCGACAACTATTTATGCAGTGAAAACTTTATGTTTGCCACCCGCAGCCCCAGCGCCTCCGGGTTCCCTCCCGCTCCCGGCCACGCCCACTCATTCACTTGGCTTCGAGTCCGAGCCAGAGTGCTCAACTATTTATGTTAGAAGTGCAGAGCTAGAGCCGAAACCAATGAAATTTCCTGAAATACTTGGGACAACGCGTCGAGTGCAGCCTATACCTAGAGAAAAATAAAGAGTTATTTGAGGTACTTAGAACTTGTTGATTTATAGTTCTAGGCAAAGGTTATCCCTACTAGAAATTCGTATTAATATTGTAAATAATATTTAAAGTTCTATATAATAGTAGAAGCTATCGGAAATATCATATTTTTCATCATATTTAAGGTTTCTGTATTTTGTAAGCATTGTTCATTAAAGGAAAAAATTGTGTATTCTATAATAATTCGATATCGCAAAATATTCTAAACAAGTACTAGTCCCTTTTAAATACATTTTCTCCCCGTGTATGCACTGATTGTGGGCGGTGGGCGTGGCCAGGTTATACTCTTTGACTTTACTTAGCTGGCTCTTACCTTGGCGGTGATTCTAGCCAGCTGCCTGCGAAGTGGCGAGCAGTCAGGCAGCATATTTTTCTTAGCCACTCGGCTCGTTCTTATGATTTGGCGTGGGTGTGTGCGGGGCCGAAGGATCAGGTGGTGCAGGAGGCTCTGGTGGCTCCGGTGGCTCAGGCACCGGGTGGGTGGGCGCATGGAAGTCCCGTGTATGCGCATACATTAGAAGCGTTAAGCTTCGGCTTCGCCGTGTTTGCAGAAGTGCCGGTAACTAAACGCCCTCGAAGAGGGGCGAAAGTTTGCGACTTGCCGAGTTTATGGGCAAAGTCATTGGTCAATTTGTTTGAGATTTGAGAATTTGTGCTACCCCGGGTCTTGGCCTAATTAAAATTGCATTAAAGCCGGGCGCTCTGCCCCTTAAAGGGACGCGCGTGTGGCCTTCGCCTGCGATATGCTCCCGAATGAGCCAGTCTAACCAAGCGAAACGCGGCCCGTGCTCCATACAAATTGCAGTCAACATGGCGCGTAAGTCAACCGGAACTGGCAACGCCAGCAATGAAATACACATGGGCCGCTCCGCTCCGGAATCCTCATGGGCTGCTGCCACAGAGCCTATGTGCTATGTGTGACTGTGTACAGTATGGTCCTCGGTATCTGGCACAGGGTCGGGGGTGGCGGAGGCATTAGGCCAGGCAGTGACAAATAAACAGTGACGGCAGGCAAACAAACAGACCGGGCTGGGAGCGGAGCAAGGCAGCGGCAGACGAGGACAATTCGTCGTCATCAGGAGCCTCATTTTGGACTTAATATAATACGCAGCGACGCGTCAAGGGACTGTGGCTGGATGTGGACTGTGGAGCTGCTGGAAAGGCGTAGAAAATCATTGCAGACATATGAAATATTAAATATGTATGGCCCCGAACACACGGGCAAACGAACATAGAGTTACACAAAAATAAAAACAAAGCAACTTTTGACATAAAAAGCCTACGAAAATCGTACTATTTCCTCAAATACATAGGTACAGTTTCGGATTTATTAAGTAAGCTAAGATTGCTGGCATTTTCTTAGAAAATAAGCCACAATATATTTGAATTATTTCTATGGCTGCTATGACCGTGGTTATTCGATGTAAAATCAAGAAACAAACTTCAATAATCACGATCAAAGTCCATGCTAGTTTTCCCGAAGTGTATACAGTACACATAAACAATCATTTGGCCCCAAATGTCTGGGGCTGTTGTCTAGTGAAGCAGAGCACCGAGGAAATGGCAGGCTGATGATCCCATTTCCGAGAGGTAAGTGATGCCAGTCAGCTCCGCCTCGGAAAGCGTGGAAGGGAGAGTCGGAGTCAGAGTCCGAGCCGGAGCCGAAGTCGGAGGAAAATGGGCGGAACGGAAAACTCGCACAGCGCCAGAAAACAACCTTCAATGGGACAAAATCGACTTGTGCATTCGCCGTTGCACGAGGGAGCAAGGAGAAAGGACCAAGGAGAAAGGCGAAATAAGGTTACACTGGCGCTGCGCGAGTGTGTGCGTGAGCAGCCAGGAGCTGCCCGAGTCCTTTTCATTATAATTTAAGCATGGCAACATGACAACGTGGTTAACTTTTGCTTTTTTCCTCCACATTTCGTTACTTTGTTGCTGTGATCAGTGACTGTGGGGATTCTGTTGATGCTTCGGGGGAAATGAAATTGCCTCAAAATGTTTGCCACTTTTATTCCGCTCCTCCGCTTTTTGTGGCCTTTGACGGGCACGGGAGCGAGTACGTGTGTGGGTGTTTTTGTGTGTGCAGCAAAGGTTGAAGTATTTAATGAGCTAAAATTCGGAACGTGTGTCCTTGGCTTGGCTGGGAGAGGGCCAGAAATCTGTCACAGCAGCGACTGCCGACTGTGGCAAGCCCTAATGAGGAGGAGTGCTCAAAGGATGAGATTTCAATGCGATTCAGCGACGGATTTTCCAAGGCGGTCGTGGCAGCCTCCGCGAAATGAAGGCAATTAAATGGCTCAATCACGCAATGTCGCTGTCCGAGCTGCAAGCATGTTAATTAAATGCCGGCAGCGGAGCGAGAGCCAATTTGCATACAATCAAATTTAAGAAGCCTCCAAGAAAATCCATTTCTGACACATCCCCCGACGTTTTGCAATGGGTGACATGTGTCCGCAATTTGTATGCGGAAAACAAACACATGGTGCACTGAGGAAAACTCGCAAAGAGTGGAAAATAGCTCGACTAGGAGGTTCCTTATAAAAAGGTTTATTAAATGTTGATTTGAATATTTCCTATCAATTTATTTATAATTAATTCTATTCCAAAATAATAAAAGTTTTTTATATAATATTTTAATTATTTTGAAAAGCCTTTGCAAGGAGACAAACAGTTTAAATTATTCATTTATTTACTGTTTTAGGGTAACACCTTTTTCCTGAGTGTGCAAACAAGCATTCTCTTATATATGCGTGCGGCCTTATTATTTATTTTTATGCTTTACAATATTTATGCTTTTTGTCGGCGGCCGGCATACGAAACAACCTCGATGGACAACGCATTTAATTAATGAAGAAACCGCCGTTCAGCCGCGATCATGGGTGGCCCGAAGGGGTTGGGCCCGAATGGGGCGGCCCTTAATAAAGCTGAGCAAATAGAAAGACAGAAAAACCGGACTGGAGCGCTGTGAGGCCACGCATTAAGCCTTTGACATGCGCCAATCGTAAATCTTGGCCAACATATCTGAGCAATGTTTGCCCAATGTCCAGTGCCCAGTGCCCAATGCCCATTGCCCAATGTCCAAGGGTGGTTAAGGCAGGATCCAGGATCCCAGGCACGCATGGCACAGAAAAAAAGAAACGAAAAAACGCCCAGCGGCGTCACTTTGTCCGGTCAAACGCTCGAGAGCCAAAGAACGGACCAGCAGCATTGACAAGGCCGCCTATGCAAATATTTAGTAAATGAATCAGCGCTTTGCGACTGTTATCATTTATGTGCCCACACCCCCATTGCCAGAATTTCCAGCTTGGCCAGGATTGCCCATCTCATTTCCCTTCCCTGGAGGAAGGCGAATGAAAGGATGCCGCCGAGCCATACGATTGGTAGATACCCTACTAACCAAGACACAGGAAATGGTACATCCAACCTATAGCATGTAAAGCTTCCTTAAATTAATTTTTATGAAAACAATAAATCAAGTCAATAGTGGTATATTTATTTATCAGAAAAGTATAGTTATATTTAACCACTTCTAGGTGACTTCCCCGTTGAGTAACAAGACGTTCCAAGAACACAGAATACTCCTGCTCGCGGCGGGTGTAAAAACCGGGTGACAGGCGACAGCGAATTTGTCAATTTGTAGCAATGACTGTAAACAGACTGGCCCGGAGCGAGTGGGGCTAGGGAGCCGGGGCGGACACACAGTGACCCCTGCACATGCGGGCCTGAATTTATGGCCCAGCTTGTGACGCACTTGTCCGGCCAAAAGGCCGGGAAGAGGGGTGCGGACGTGGCAGGGGCATTGGCAGAAACTGGAGCTGGTAACTGCCAACGGCTGTGCATACAAAACGCTGCGGCAATTATCTGAAATGCAAATGCTTTGCTTGGCTCGAATCCGAGGGGAGATGGCCATGGCTAAGCATGTAATGAATTGTCTTTTTGGCCATTCGATAAATTTGCAACTCTATGAAGTTGCCCAGCTGCAGTGCAGCTCAGCTCGGTTTCAGTTTCAGTTTCGGGCACGGATGCAGCTCCCAGATTCGGCTGCGGAGTCCCCGCCCTGCAGCGTCGTAAAGTATGCAGCGTTTTATGGGACAAAGGCAGGGGCTGGAGGGCCCGGATCGGGGGGCGTAATTAAAAATCATAAGAAATGGAATACAAACAGAAATAAACATGCCATAGCCGAGAGCATAAAAGCAGCCGCAGCTCTCCATCTCCGAACGTATCCGTATCTGTAGCTGTAGCTGTAGCTGTAAGTGTAGCTGTATCTGTATCTGTGCGAGTGCCATAAAAATATGCCAAAAGGAAAGCAAGCCAAAGCGAAAGAGGAAATAAAAATAAAAGCGCTGGAATAAAATAAATTGCACTCAAAAATCCTTTTTCCGTGCCTGCAACTCATTACAAATTTTATTACAGATACTTGCCCGGCACTCACCCAGCGGCAGGTCCTCGGGCCTCAGATTCTGGGGGGCTAACACACATCTGCGGGATAGAGATACTGCACATAAGCACAGAACTGACATTTAATACAACACTTGATGTCGCTCATTAAGAAGAATTCAGCGCACGAGCGCCGCTGCTTCTGGCTAGCTGAGGCGTCCAAAAAAGCAGAAAAAATGGGAGTAAAACTTGTTGCCGAATAAGCAGCTGCCATTACACACACGCACACTTCGGCAGCTACACAGGGAGAAAATTACAACCTACATAGCTCACTAACTTAAGATCACAAGATTTCTCCATAAGAATATAATTATCCGGTAGTCCCGGTGTAGCCACATACACTGCGGCAGACATAATGAGCAGACACAGCCAAAGACAAGACAAGACAACGAGCGCAATGCCTGCCGGGCGACAAGTGAAAGCATGTGTGATTGCTCCTTCTGCTCCTCGGCGTCCTCCCCATCAGCTGCACTTGCACATCCCGGATTGCGGACTCTGGGTCCTGCTGGTGGGCTCTGCGATTCTGGGATTCTTGGCGGCACAGATTCCCCCACTTCGGGCGGCATGATGAGATAGTGCCTACGGCAAGGCGTTGGCTGTCACCTGCCGCCGGCGTCGCCATTCGCCGAGCATACCAACATGACGACAACTTGTCTACATTTCGTCTTCTTGTCTGCAGTTGCTATTGCAGTTGCCGGGGATGTACTCAGACATGTGTAGCTGACATGTGCGCACACCCTTTCGGTCACACACAGCTGCACGGCGGGACAACGGTGCGTATGCGTCTCATTTATACATTTCACACACTTTTTCCACTTACTTAGCATATTACGTGGAGATTGCAGCCAGCTGCACGAGTCTGAAAGGACTGAAAAACATTCTTCGAACACCAAAATCACTAGACATCAATACAGTTCCACGAAACATAACCATGTGGTAATAAGGTTACAGAAATCCGCTCACTTAAATATTTACAGCTCCTTCCTGACGCTTTCATAAGTGCGGAAAGCATTTAGCCAGAGAACACTTTCCAGTTTTTACCAGCCCTTTCATTACTACATCTACAGCTGTCTTCGATTTTATCTAGTGTATTTACTGGCAGTGTTTTATCTCATTAATCTCGGGCATTTGCGATGGGGAATGGCGATCGGCGTCAAGAAACTATTTCCATTTTATTGGGGCTTCGCTGTGGCGGCAGCGGGAAGCCGGCCGCAGTGATTATGCATTCTGATATCCCATTCGGTATTCGGTCGTGTGCGGAATGCTTTTGGTGCCGTCATGCGTCCAACTTATCGCTCTCATTGTGCTGCGCACTACAAAAGTTTTTATTCATATTTTATATGGGCCTTTTATGTGGCAATCAAAGCCTATACAAACAGGCCGGAGTCAAGTGATACAGCGGCCAGAAGCGAGAGCGAAAGCGGGAAAGAAACCCAAGTATGTCAAATTAACAATGTCATCAAAGCGATTTAGCATGTTGGCGCGCCATGTCCTGCGTCCTGCGTCCTGCGTCCTGTGTCCCTCGCCGTCGCCGTGTCCCTCCGCCGCATGCGATTACATGGCAAATCTTTTCAAAGCTTTTAACAAACACGCTCAACCGCACACAAAATGGCGAACGCAAACACACGAGCATGGGTTAAAGCGGGAGCGGGCTGCGGTGAGGTTAAGGGTTCAGATGGGGGTTCCCCGCACAAAAGACAAGCCAAAAACTTTGAATTAAAATGCGTTTATTTGAGCTCTTTACACACACCAGAATCCGGCAATTGGACCCCGCCATATATGTGTGTATTTTAGCCAGCTTTCTCGCTTCGTCGGGGGTGTGGCGAAAAAATCTTAACCCAAATAACTTGGCGGAGAACTATTCAAAACATTTACTTAATATTCGCAGCTCGGGCCCGGCGCCTGGCAGCGCAATGAAAGCGTCCTGTAAGCCTTTGTTATCTTGATCTCACTTCCCTCCCCCATGATGTTTAATATTAAATCATATTAAAATATTCAAAGGACTCTCCGCCACGCAGCATTTATAAACATTAGCACGCCGCCATGGACGCGACACCGAAAAACACGTTTGCAAACATGAGGAGGAGCACAGAGAAAAAATATGTCTTAAGAAGTAATTTGAATTCTAAATAATACAAATGTAACATAATTTACAAGTAACTAATGTTTCTCTGACACTTATAACTAATATAAGCAGAAGTATAAGTAATTCTTCACCTAAAATATTTACACTCTTATGTCTTTAAAACACTTCTTCTCGAAATAAATCCACATTTACATTCAAACTTCAGTTTGCATTTTATTTTGATAAGAAAACATATTTATATAATTAAAATTAAACATTTATTTATTCAAAATCATAAATAATAATGCGAATTGGAGAACATTTTCTCCCTGTATGCGAGCCCAAAATGTATGCAATGCCCGAAAAGCGTCACCCAGCGAGTCAGCAAGTTGCCAAACAAACACACAAACACGGGGAAAGGATGTTGCGAGTGTTGGAAAGGATCTGGCCCAGTTCTACGAAATTGTTTGCAAGAATTTTAGAATAATTTTTTGCTGCCTTCAAAGTGAGTTCGCATTGGTGTGTGCCAATGGGTGTGTGTGTACCTTCGCCACGAACTCGTTGCGGGCATAAACTGCATGAGTTGTGTTAGAGAGTGTTTAGAGCGGGCTTAAAAATTTATCAACGGCATGACTAGTGCGGTCGTAAGGCAACCTCCCGTTCTCCTCCCCAATTTTTGGCTGCGTAGGCGCTTCGGGCCAAAAATGCCTCTGTATGCCGCATCGTTTTTCAGGCATTTTTACGTCCATTGATTCCTAATGGTTCGGTGGCAACTTTAGCCGAAAGTCATGCCAAGACAAATAGTTTTGTTTGTCAAAGCATATTTGCGGCAGCAGGTGGCTACATAAGGCAGCCAAAAGAGCATCCTTTTTAAGGGTTCGGGACATGTTAGTTATTTGAATCAATGACTTGAAAAGATCACAAAAGCTAAGGAATTGGTGAAGGGAATTATTGAAAAGAGCTTGAAAATGTCATTTATTTAAACAAAGAATTTGTGTAATTCATTACTTTACCTGTTCTCAAAAAAACGTTAATATTTTTAATTAAATATTTTTGATATATTTTTCCCAGAGTATTTAATACCAACTGGAGCTGCCCCCGATATCCCGCTCACTGTATGCTTTTATTTCGTACTCGATTGAAGGGACAGCAATTAGCTGCCTTGCAGTCGCAACTTTATCGCAGGACGAAAGGCAAGGGCCATCCGGGACATGGCACCCAGCAATCCCGAGTACGTTTAACACGCTCCGAATGGCGAAAAGGCAGCATAAATTTACTGCCAGCCACTGCAGCAAAAGTTGTTCCTTTTGTTGCCATGGCCGTTGTTGCTTTTGGGACACACGCAGGCAGCATCAGGTGCAGCAACAACAACAGCAACAGCAATAACAAGGACATCGGGGAGACAGAAAGAAAGCAGCGCAAGATGCATTTAATTAAACCTAAACATTTTCATTGTCAAGCGAAAAATAATTAGTTGTGTGGCAAAGAGAAGGAAGCAGGCAGCGGAACATTTGGCGTATACGTAACGTGCACCGGAAGTAATATGGATCGCACACACAGAGGCAGACAGGGCCACGCAGGGCCTCCCAGTCCGCATGTGTGTGTGCGAGAAGAGCCGGGAAGTACAAGTTTCAAAATTAAAATGAATGCACGGAGCTGAAAGAAGGATACAAGACTTTTGCACCAGCAGACATTTACAAGCGCCATCGCACACACACACCGCATACACAGACGGGGGCACACAGTCGCGAGGCGAAGGATGCCAATACAAGTGCACGGCGGATGGCAGTTATAAACGACAAAGTCACATGCATGAGCCTGTCAAAAAACCTAGTTAGTCCTCCTGGCAGCGACAGGAGCCGAAGGAGACTGCCAAGCGAAAAACAGGCGAAAAAAGTATCCGAGATTGTTGTTCTTGTCGAAATAATGTGCAGCATTAACTAACTGCGCCTGCAAGCGACACTGCGACTTCGCAACAACGACACCGACAACGACTACGACGGCGAGGATACCAAGGACATCGCGGCAGGACGGCTGGCAAGCTCAGCTCTCAAGTTTACCCAGGATCGTGGCCAGGGGCTGCTGCAACATTATATATTTCGTTAAGGTATTAGCAGCAGCTACATCAATGACATCCGAGCACACTGGTTAGCCGAACCGCAGAGAGGGCTCGCTTGGCTCGCAACTTTAAGCTGTCAGGATTAATAGATTTTTTTCTAAAGTTGCAATACAAAAATATGACAAAGATGTTAACTCGTTTCGCTTATTGCTCGTCTTCCATAAATTTATTATTAATTATTTATTTTGAATTTACCTATAGCTATTTTTTGATTAAGAATTCATTTCCGAGTGCTCATTTCAATTTTCCACACCAAGTTCCGTGCAGCCTAGTGTATCCAAAAGCCGCTCAAGTTCTTGCTGCGCTACGCTTGCATGGATTAATTAAATTAGGGCCGTGTCGAGCAGCCATTTCCCCGCCTAACCCTTTGCCCGGCCATCGATGTGTCGCTCTGATTTTCTTGACGCGCTTTTCCAGCGGCAACCCAACGATGACGGTAATCGATAGACCTGGCACAACACCCCTTCCTTCCCTGTGGGCGCGCTGCGTGGCCAGCTAATAAATTAAGGCTAATTATGTTTTCAATTAGGCAACAATAGCCAATTTAATATTTTACCCAGCCGCCGGTCGTCGTCCTCGCTGTTCCGCTCGCCCCTGATTGATGTGCGTCGCAATTTTTCGCGCGATTTGCAATTGCAAAAACCCAGCCGTGGCAGGCGCACTGGAGAGGGGAAAGTGCTGCGCTCCTAATGGCGAATGCCTGTACAGCTTTCCCATTTTCAGCCTATCTTTTTGCTGCTCTATCGGTCTTCGCTCGCCGACCTTTTGGGAGGCGAATTTAATGGAAATTCTCGACATAGCCGGGGCATCAAATCAATATGTCATGAGAAGGGCTGCCTCCATGGCCCGTGATGCTGCGGCAACGGAAACAGTATCATGCTGATGTGTTGACGGTGTTTTCCCGGCCGTTTTGGGTGTATGTGTGCGTGCAACAGAATAACGCGTTATTGCGTATACGCAGCGTTGGCCCCAGTGCAAATGAGCAAACGATATAGGGCTGCAGTGACGCCTTAATGAGCTCCTCTAAAGCTGAATTTTGAGGGTTATGTAGTCTGTAGACTAAAATTATTATTATTATAAAATAAACGATTATATTCTTTCAATATTAATTGTATAAATTTGTTCTATGAGAATCTCATACTTGGACTAATTCAATTTAAATAATTAATCATAGCACAAAATGTATTGAAATTACTCCCGTAATTCAGCACTAGATCAATCTCTTATATGGATTAAGTTATTGCAGAGCATTGCCAGCTGCAATAGCCTCTATTGTAGATGGTCCAAAAATGTCAAATGGCGAGAAGAGAGATGGCAATGGAGGACGAAACAAAAAATGGTTAAAAAATTTGCCTCAGTCGCTGCATGTGAGCCTAAATCGTTGATTTACGATTCACGCCACACTGAGGAGCCGCTGAATCAGTACACCGACACTGCGTGTGTGTGTGCCCTGCCTGCAGGGCCGGGAGGAGGGCCTGGGCGTGTGCGCGCGAATGTGTCTGTGGTGAGGACACGCATGACAGACACGCAGGCACCCGTGCAAACCACTTTGGCGGCAATGCGTTGGCTTGTCCTGCCAGCTTGCCCGCATTTTTGCTGCAGCGCATAATAAAAAATTTTAAAATTTATTACATGTCTCCAGCCAATATTTCACTTTGACATGCTGTGTCGCGAAATGAAGCTGTCCGGCTGGAGCCGCGGCCAGTTGGCCAGCCAGCTGGTCCCGGAACTTGCACTCATCTGGAGTAAATTTGCCTGCAATGAAGTGAGGAGCTGCCCTGCTCCGCTCCGGCTGCCAATTAAAATTACCAGCTTCGGAGTGCAAGTACAAGTCCCAGTATCGAAACGTGAGCAATCAATATTTCCGGTCGCTTCCTTTAATTAATTCCATGCGTTCGAAATGGAAAATACTGCACTCCTTTCACTTCCTTGCCTCGTCTGTCGCTGATGCCAACACCAGCAGCCCGTATTAGCCCGTCTGGGCCGAAAGGCGTCAGTCTTGGTAGATGGGTTCACTGAAATTTTATGCGTGCGCAAATGAAAAGGAAATGTTATCGTTTAATTTTATTTTCGCCGACGGCATCGCTGCATAATAACTGCGAGCGAGTACAGGGCAAAGGAACCGCCGTTGCACTCCAAGAAATTATTTGAATTGTGATTATTATTGAAAGGTTAAAACACAAAAAATAATATGAGAAAAGATGAAGAAATGTAAAAGTAAAAAAAATGTTACAGAATTAACTGAATTGTTTTCTATCCAGGTAGTTCAAGAGTGCATATATAATACATCAATTTGAATAGAGTACAACATGTTTTTTTTTTTTTTTATTATTTCGTTGTATTTTTTTTTTCAAAGTTAAAATAAAAATCTTATATATTTCCAAGTGTGGAAACATAAGTGGAAAGACTGGAACCGAGTGGGGCAACGCTCCGCTCCGCTTTGTTGGCTGCTTGGCAGGCTCAGGACGCACATAAGTAGGTCCTGGCCAGCGCAAAAATGGCATCGCGTCCAAACATAATTAAAGACAAACAACAGCTCCCCATGCCGCCTCCCGTCTCGCCTCCTCTGCCCAGTTGTTGTTGTTGATGCTGCCGGTGGAGCCACGATAAACGCATGAAGGCAAATAAAGGCAATGGACGGATCGGAACCCATACAGAGCTCACACATGTATTGCGTATACGTAGTGGGTTGCCCTCTGCCGCACGCACACCGCACTCCTGAAGCTGCAACGCCAACATCCTTGGAAGCCAGGGGCAGGCATATCCTGCTGCACCACCTGCATACTTATCACCAAAATATGTGGTGGAATAAATGCTTAAAAGCGAAAAATGGCAGCCCGAAGTAAGTATTTTGGCCTATTTATACCCTTGTCGGGTATTATAATTTCAGTCAGAAGTTTGCAACTCAGTGAAGGAGACATTTCCGACCGTATAAAGTATATATATTCTTGATCAGCATCAATAGCCGAGTCGACTTAGCCATGTCCGTCTGTCCGCCTGTCCGTCTGTCCGTCAGTTTTCAGTCTGCAGGCGGATGCCTGTTTCCTCGATTTTCTTCGTTTTCTGATGATTTTGCTCATTTTGGGAGGGTATTACAGGCAAAGGAGTCATTTCCGACCCTATAAACCATATATATTCTTGATCAGCATCGACAGCCGAATCGATCTAGCCATGTCCGGCAAGAAAAAAAATTTTACCCATTTTTTGAAAAAAATGTAAGGGGTTACATCGTTAAAATTGTCAAAAATTGACAAAAATTTGAATTTTATAAAAGTTGAAATTCAGTATGCAGATTTATTAACCTGATAAAAACTAACATAACACGTTTTCCGATTTAAAATTAATGCATTTTTGGCTAAGTTATGACAATTTTAAACATGGATATTTCCAAAACTTTTTATATTTTTGCGTAAATTGGATGGGAATTAGTTGTTGTTGTGGAGATGTTGTCGTATAATTGTTTTTGTTGTAGTAAAGTTGTTGTTGTAGGCAAGAAATGGTTATAAGTCCTAATAATAAATTTAAGCAGTTTAGCACTGCCTAAAAGAATGCTACAGTACATCCCAAAAGTATACTATACAATCCATTCGCTGGCGCTAAGTTTTTATAACAGTTTATAACAGTTTTCAGCCAGCTCCTGCTGCTTTCTGTTCGCCTGTTACCCCAAATCAGATTTATATCAATATCATCAATTTGCTTGCAGATTTTGGGCAAATACTATATCGTGTAGCTGCCATAGGAATGTTCGGGAAATATTACGTAAACATAATTTTTATATGTGTAAATGTTGTATATATTTCCTGTTAGTTTTACTTTTAATTTTATATCATTTTATTATTTCATAATGATCCAATTGTAAACTGCAACGGTATACAAACTTCGGCGTCCCGAAGTTAGCTTTCTTTCTTGTTATATATAATTAATTTGCAGACAGACAAAGGTAGCGTTAGGGGCTGGGAATTGACTTCCCATCTGTCCAGCATTGGCAGCTACCTGTAATTGGCTAAAATTATAAAAAAGTTATAATAAAATTTACTTAAAACTGGGGTTTACTGTTTTTTTTTTAATATGAGCTTGTGTTTAAATGCATTTAATTTATTGAAAACAGGTAAATTGTAAATATATTTTTTTAGACTTCCTAATAGCTTAAAATAAATACTTTTGATTAATTATATTCTTATAATGTTAAGCAATATATGTAATGTTTTGCATAATGTTTTATATTTAATTTTCCCCGACGAAGCAACAAAATAGTTCAATAGTGAAGGGGGAAACCTCCGCGGAAAGCCTGGGGTTGTTTCCATGGTGGCAGTGACCTCGGCACTCACTTCACCCCCACCCCATCCTTTGAGGGTATTGTGAACGTGTGACGATGCTGTTCCCTCGTCCCTGAATCTACATCTTTTTTTCACATTGGACCAGCAGGGGCAGCAATTTTGTACATCATTTTACTTTCATTATGGCTTAACCTTGCAGTTTGATAGTCCCTGCAACCGCCGCCCGCGCACCTTTCCCCCACCCGCCCCATTAACGGCACTTGAGTGTGTGTGTGTGTGTGTGAGTGCGGCAAAGGAAAACATTGCGTGGAAAACTGGGCTGAAGAAAACAGGCAGAAGCACTGGCACTGGGACCGGCAGCGCCACTGTGGACTTCCGCTCGCTCGGGCAGCAAAACGAGCAGAAGTTGTTGTTCAATTTTCCATTTTTAGTTGCCAGCCGTTGCCGAGGAGGGGGAAGGCGGGAGGGCAGGGAAAAGCGGAACGCCGGGAAAAAGAAGTGCTGAGAACCCAGCGCCATGTAAGATAATGGCAAACATGAGGAGAATGAGCTGCCGTGTGCGTGTGGGGTGTGTGTGCTGAAAGCCATGCAAAAACTGTAAACAAACAGAATGCGGCTAAACACAAACACCTTTGAGAGATGCACACACACAGCACACCCAGCCGCACGGGCTCAATGCAAGGGGTGCTCCGGCGAGTGTGTGAGTGAGTGTATTTATAAAAGTCAGGCGCAGGTAAAGGTGCACTGAGAACAAATACAGCATGGCAGATAAATTGCCTGATTTCAAACGCAGTAGTCAGTGAGAACACTGCCAAGGGAATACCTGGGTATTTCCTTATATTCAGATTTCCTTCAAGCCGAATACATTGTAAATATATTCCCACAAATATTGTAAAAGTAAACAGTAAAAATTATATTATACGATGACCGAGGTCAACAGCATTGACAATGTGGACCAGCTTATTAGCTGCAAGTACAGGACACCCGAACTGGCCGTTCCCCAAGTTACGCCCATCAAGGACGTCCGCGAGTTTATGTCCAACTCTGAGAACTACAACGGCGACATCGAGGACCTCAAGGAGCGACTAGATGCTAAAACCCAACAATGCCAGGGCGTACTCAAGCTCCTCAATGAAAAGCTGCAGCTCAAGTTGTCCACGCTGGACAAGGTCAAGAAGGACATGTTGGCCCTTGCTGATGACATGAAGAAACCAACAGCGTCCACTCGATTTGTGACTAACCACGAGAAGATCAAGCTTAATTACTTGGACGAGTCCGAGGACAAGGAGTGCGAAATGGCTGAAGCCCTGGAGTGGTTCAACCTGAAGATGGGTTCGCTGTACTGCGAGATCGTGGGCCTGGAGAGCGATGTGGACTATGTTACCTATCTGGAGCGCATGTCCCAACTCAATTTGAGGACCGTGATTGAGTTTTACGAGTGCGAGAACACGGAAGAGCCTGAAAAATTAACTGCTTAGTTTATATTAGTTTTTAATTCAAGAATTTAGAGTTGAAAAGAATGGAAAATATATGTGCTGCATAGAAGCTGAAGTCTTATAATATTGGCTGATCTAGTTCTCCCTTTCTTGATGCATCATCCAACCTTGTCTACCTTTAGTTATCTAGAAAATAAAGGCTTAGTTCTCAGAATAAAAATGAATGTTCCGAGTTCATTTTTCCTGTGTACAGGACCTTACACACTTACTCTCTGGCAAAACACTTGGCGCGCCCCCAATACACAACCCGAACTAGTTTCTGTTGTTCACCATCTGCCACGGCCCCCGAACGTTCAAAGTAAAAAATATCCTTCCCTTCGTCACCCTGCGGACCCCTCCGAACTCTTTGCCGCCTGGCAGTGGAATTGTGCCAGAAAAAACATAATTAATATGCAATTTTTTGTGTTTTTTCCCCAGCTCTTACATTTCTTTTGCAAACATTTTACTCATGCTCTGTTTTATAGTTGGAAATTCCAAAGGATCGCCCCACTGCCTTTTCTTTGATGTGCCTCCGTGCTGGTGCTGCTGGTGTGTGTGTCCTGTTTGTGTTTATATTTATGGTACAATGCATTCAGCATAACTCAAACACGCTTAAAAGTTCGAGGGTTTTGGTTTGATTTTCAATCAATTCCTGGCATAACTTGAGACAGAAATGAGCAGAAGGAGAAATGTGGAAGGATAAAGAGATTGAGTTCAGCAGCAATCGGTAATCCGTAACCCAATAACGATGAAAAGCAGTTCTTTTTCTTATTGCATCTGCGTCTGAGTCGACTCATAAATGATAGTCACTGGAGGGTTCTGCTCTTTAAATACTTATTTTTTGTAAAGTTTCTAATTGCTGAAAGTTTTTACTGCATCGGAGGCCCCTGAAAGGACTTAAATCAATCAATTTCCCAGACCATTGCGAACGGATGTTATGAAAGCGCGTTCTTTGTACCCAGCGGCATTGTTCGCGGCAAACAGAAAAATCGCTGCATTCGCCAAGGCGCCGAACGCAAATTAAAGGCAAACATAAAGCGCTTTGTATGGACGGAAGACCCGAATGTTGGTGCTGCGAAGGCTGGCTGCATAAGCGCTGCAAACATACAGGAAACCGAGTCAACAAGAGGCTGATGCTGCCGTTGCAACGGCAACGTTTCAGCGGCAGCAACAGCAGCAGCAGCGGCAGCAACATGAACAAACATTGGCGGTTGCACGTGTGGTCACGGAAGGATCCCAATACCAATACCAACACCACTACCAATGCCAATGGCAGGACATCGCGGGGTAGAAGAAGATGCGCAAATAAAGCTGCGAACGCCGACGTCAGCAACAACAATCGCTGACTGACCTTTGCGCGATGGCTGATTTCCACGCAGCACACACACACTGGCAGCAGCACTGGCAGTTGGGAAACAACAATAACCATAATTTATACTCTTTATTGATAGAGCCATAAATAAACGGCGGCAGATAGAAGTTCGAATTCCGAATGCCATATGCACAAAACTCTCGACTGCGTCCGTCGTACATAATCAAAAGATTAGGAACTGCTTTTGCAGCTGACTGCGAAGTGACCAGGCCATAAAATGTGACCCACCAGCGGCGAAAGTGGAGCACTTGGACGGGCATCAAGAAAGTGCACCAGAACCCACATCCCTTTGAGCTAGGGCCAGCCCGTGCTCCGACTCGTCTGCATCTGTGTCTGCCACAAACTGATGCAGCAATAAAATTTTAAACAATAAAAGACGTAGCCAGAGGAGGCGATGCCCCAAAGTTGCCAGAGCAGCAAGTGGAAATTGCCGAATGAAGACGCAAATGCCAGTGGAGCTGAAGATGAGCCAAGCTGCCAGGATGCGACAGCATCTAAGTATTCGGGAGCAGCAGCAGGGTGCCTTAAAGCAGCAGATCCTGTATGCTTTCTTGCGCGAGGACACTCACTGGAAAAGAAAATTGAAGGTTTTTTCTTATATACTATATATTAAATTTAAAGTATTTAGATCTAGATTTTAATTACAAAGACCTTGTTAATTATTATTAAGATCGTAAATATTTTAGGGTTTTTATGTATTTCCAATCATTATTCATAAGTTCTTCTTTCCATTTTTAGCTTGTTAAGCTTATAAATAATTTTATTTGCTGTTTATTAAGCCAACTATAAAGCATGTTAACGGTCTCTTATAATAAATTTTTTGCGTGCTTAGGAGGAATTACCACCAGCACATAGGAACCGGAGGCACTTTTCCGTTTGCAATGAAAATGCACTGCCAAATGTTGCCTTTACTTTTGTGAGCTTCCTGGAGAGAGTTTCTCCCTCGCCTTTGGATGTACTCATGAGGGGACAATTCAACCTCAAAGAGGTAGCTGAATTTGATAAGCACAACTCTGAAAATGTTTCCAAAATCAAACAAATGAATAGTTATGCCTCAGAGAGGGAGGAGTGCTTTGAGTGCCAAAAAAGGAGCCACATGCAATGAAAATTCCTGAGACAGAGTCAACAAATTGAAAGCAAACTGCGCAAAATTTATTGCGCCTCGCTGAAGTACAAGTTGAAAACTCAACTAGTTTACTAGCCTCGGAGTGTACCCCGCTTGTGACAATTGCCAGAGACAATTGCTGGCCACGTGTCCGACCAGATAAGTAAATGTCTCCGAGAAATTCAGACGAAGTTCGGCGGCGAAACTTGGGCAGCATATTGTCCCAAAGTTATGGTGATAGAGCCACCATCGAGCAGAACCACCCGTCCTGTCAAGGACCCTTTCCACAAGTTCATCAAACGCTGCGCCTTGACCCTGACGATTCGACTACGACACTTGGGAACTGCTTCGGCTTCACTCTCTCAATAATCCACTAAGAGAAAAAGCTTGCTTAAATTAGCTTCTCATTACAAATAAAAATTAATCCTTTTTAGGTATAGATTATTTGAATCTTGTGTAAAATATAGACTTTGCCTCGGACATGAAATACTGTCACATTGTCTGAGGTAAACCTGGTATTGTTTTAATTTTTTTAATTCAATTTACTGTTAATTAAAGTAATATGAATATAAAATATATTTTAAAACAAAAAGAATACTTTTTTGTTGCTTTAAATATCAATTGATGACGTTTTCCGTTGTGTGTGGCCTCTGTGTCCAGTAATCGCTTTCTGCACTTAATTTGCGCCGCCTTAGTTTCCCGCTGGGGCAGAGACAATTACAGTAAGTGACCGGAGTGCGTGCGTGTGCGTGTGCTTATGTGTGTGTCTGCGGGGGCGGGTCCATCTGCCCGCCCTTAAGTAGCACACTTTGGCCGAAATTCCAGGCCGCTTGCTTAACCCTTCGCAGTCCACTTGGCAAGCCTTAACCACATGTGTTTTGCCAAGCCGGCTCGGGAAACTCCTTGCCCCGGGAAATCGGCTGATGTTTGTCGGGGAAAACAAGGGGGGTAAGGGAAATGGTCTAGAGCTCTCACTAACTTAACTGGCAGCATCTGGACCAAATGACTTTGTTAAGAGTTTTCGTTGCGCAATTTTCTTCCTTTTCCCCCGGCAGAGGCAAGGGCAACGGCACAGGACAATGCCAGCAGGATGACGAATAAAAGTGTCACTTTCTATGGCAATTTCATAATTGCATAAGTGTGGAAGTGGTCAAGTGTCTGGGCAATAGTCCTGCCCACCTTGCTCCCCGCTCCGACCCAGGCCCCGTCCCCGTCCCATAAATTTTTATTTAGTAGCGCACTTGCCAGACTTTGCCCAAAAGTTACTTACAAAGTGAACTTTCAGCTGCAGCAGCAGCAGTGCCACTCACATGTTGGGACTCACTAACACATTCTGTGGTCAATGCCATAAATTTGCTGTCCTGCCTCTGCCCAGGGGTGGCCTCTCCGCATCCAGCAGGATCTATCCGCAAGTTTGGCCTCATCTTTCAAGCCGGCAAAGTGCTCGAAAGTTTGCATGCGAGGTGAGTCTGAGTCCCCTTTTCTTTTCCGCAAAACTTGTCCACACTTGTCCCAACCTGCCTGGCTGGTGGCTTTCCATTAACCCCAAGTGCCAAGTACCTGGACTCTGCCCTGGCACTCCTGGCAATTAGGCAAATGGCATCCGCAATCCGGGATCGCAGAGTATCCACCAAATTCGATGTCAAACAGTTTGTCGCGCTCGCGTGGCGGTTGACATTAATTGATCCTTTTGGCCAGCGCTTATGAAATATTTCTCTGCTGCAGACGCAGGACCAAAATCCATTTCGGAATGCAAACACTCTTCAAAGTGTCCGCCATACACGACGACAAACGCAAATTGCAATTAACACTGCTTCTTCTCTGTATCTGTGCGCCGTTCCTTTTTTTCCCATGGCCGGACCCCAAAAGTGTCCACTCATCGTCAAAGGACTTTGAGTCCTCGCGCTCGAGCGCCCGTCAACGCTGAAAGCGATAAGGCAATTAGAAAATACATCGCATCGTCCGCTGACGCAGCGCCGGTGCACCGAAAAAAACTGGGTACATCGACCCGATCTAACACCGATAATCCCTCGGGCCCCCTGGTCTGAAGTCGCTGTAGGTGTCAATTATTTCGAATTTTTTGCCAATATGCCGGAGTTTTCCGTGGCGATGTGACGGCCGTGAGGCGCTCCCTAATGGCCCGGCGATGGCTTGCAGGCACGCCCTCCCACCGATCTCCGGCAGATCCACTTAAAAAAAAAAGAAATTTGTGGGCTACGTGAGCTAAACATATTATATTTTTTAAAATAATCATATGACCTGGTTTATGAAAGAAGAATTAAGTTAAAAGGTTAACAGTCTCTTTCTTATTATCTTAAAATACTAATTGAACTTAAAAACTGAATAGGAATCATGTTTGCATGGAAGTTATCCTTATAACTGTTGAGTTCATAAATATTTTTTTAATGTTTTTATTTAGAAGACAGCACCATAGCTAATTACCCAAACTGTCCATCTATATTAAGTGTTTTTTCGTAGTGCAGTGCACTGGTCATGGCCATGTTGGCCATTAAACTTTGCTCCTTCCTGCTGCGGCGGCTGCGGCTGGCGCTTTCTTCTTTCAAATGTTTATTTTATTTTTTTCATGCCGTTTGCCGTTTGTCTTTCCCCGGCTGGAAGTTGGTGTTTTGTTTTTGAGATGAATATGCAAATATTTTTCGGTGAAAGAAAAACAAAGGGGGGTGGCCATTTTGTGGCCAGGATGTGATGCCGCAGGATGCGCATCATTTCCGCTTAAAATGCAGCACAATTTGCCGTAAAAAGGTTTTTCCAGGACGCTCTGAGGGCGAAAAAAAGACTCCTAGTCCCAACATAATGACAGGCGGTATGGTTGGGAAATAGAGTTGCGCCAAGGGGAAAAAAGCAGCCCTCCGCCCTCCGTACTGCCCCGCACTTGTGCTGCATTGACCATTTAAAATGCAGTGGATCATTAAGGGGAAAATCAATAGGATTGCAAAATATTTCAATTTGAATCGATGTCTTCGAGCACTCGGTCCCACTCACGACCTGCGACTGGAGCGCTTTTACGACCCCTCCGGAATTGAAGTGCTGACCAAGCGGCACCGGAACAGGCACCTTCTGCCCAAGTTTTTGGCCCGGCCAGGAGCAGGGCTGCTGTTGTTATGGCTGTTGGCGGGCGAATTAAATGGACGCTTTGAATTTTTTACGATGCGCACTAAAAATCCAATTTAATGAACATTTAAGAGACACACTCGCACGGCGGAGGCCAGGACCCAATTCGCGGGACCGAGACGTCGTCCTGCAGCGGCGGCACGTAAGCGGGCATTGCGATTACGTATATGTAATGTGAGCAGCCAGCCAGTCAGGAAAGCAGCAAAAAGGGCTGCCTCAAGCATATCCTTTTTAATGTAATTGCTTTTTTAAGAAGTGCGGCGGTCGCTACTGCCAGTGCCGCTGCTCCCGATGATGATGCTGCCATCTAAGACACTCGCAGCTCTCACACCCAGCCACCCATTCAAACACGCCCTCATCACAAGGTCGCGTAAATCACACCCGAACGTCAGGGGAAGAAGGAAAACAAATGAGGAAATTCGAGCCGGACAATCGACTAAAGAGTACCTGTCCATCTTCACATTTCGGAATTGAATTTTAAATAAAAGAAGTATTAAAATGGGATAAGTTTCAGTCTAAGGAACACTATATAGCTAAAGCAATATATATAAAATTAAATAACACAATAACTTAACTTAGTATTGAGATCCTACATTACTCTTTATAATTTCATATACTTCATTTAAAGGTCTTCAATTTTATTCAATATAAGTTTCTCATATATATTTTTAATCCGATCTCAATCTTGGACATCCTTTGTGCTTTCCTATAAGGAACAGCCAGTGCAAATGCCCGCTTCGATTCCCCGGTAGAAGGTACAAAATCCCATCTCGGGCAGCAGAGAAAGCAGAAAAGTTTTGATAATGATAATGGAAATGAATTGCCGAAAGGGGGTGGCGGAGATGCTGCGCCCCGATGCAATTGCAATTGCCAGACGTTAGCAGCTGTTGGCAGTGGAAATTTCTTGGGGTTCGGTGCTCGAAGCTCGCAGCTCGAATTGCCATCAAATGCCAACGTATGGAATGTTCGTGCTCCCAATAATTTTGAGCTGCCATCGGGCTTAATTATTAGCGTTTGCCAGGCGTAATTAGTTGACACTGCGGCAGCTGGAGGAGCTCCAACTGATGGTTCTCAGTGCCACTTGGCAATTAAAAGAGTCAGTTAGGTAAGGTCAGTTTGCCCTGGTCCTAGCCTACATAATTTGACCGCAAATTGTATTTACCGAAACAGGTGGCAAAGGGGTGGTCCGCTCGGGGGATTGATTGGCAACCTTCGGAAGTCAAAGGTCTCGACATAGGCCAGTCAATTAGCAGTTGCCTGGCTGCTATTTGCTGTCAGAGCCGTATCTACAAGTCAGCTTCCCAATTAAGATAAAATAAAACCGAAATTGCAATTTTCTCCGAGCACTGCCATGCCGAATGTGTGTGCATGTGCATCCCCAAATGTGAGGGCTTCACGTATTTACATGCAAATATGCAAAGCCTGCACTGAGGGGAAAATAGTAATCTTAAATTGACTGCAGAAATAATATTGCAGACTTACATGTTATATTTAGAAGTTATCTAGCGTTATAAGGCCACTACAAATTCATATATTATTTATTTGTAGAGTATTGTATTGCTTTTAAATATATTTGTTCATTTATAACACTTTGTCTATTAAAAATACTCGCAGTGTAAGGGCAATTGGCAGCCGTGTGTACCATTTTCGGTTGTCAATGTGCTTGCTTAGCTGAAATTAAAGCTTAAGCCGAGACCCGGCTGACCCAGTGCGGAGTGAAGGGGTCGATCCTGTGGTGATGTTGCCTCCCTACTCCCCGAACAGATAACACCCCGTAATGACAGAGGAACAACGAATATCGAAATGGAATTTCCGAGCACACTTTTGCCTAATAGTGACTGACACCCGGCTAGACCTGGAAGCGTCGTCTGTTTAATGGAAAACCTCTCGGCACATCGGCTGCCAGATAAGGAACTTTCCGTTCCGTTTTAATAGAAATTACAATTCCACTCCACTTAACCGTTATCCATTACACCGGGCTCCCACCGCTTTATAATTTGCACAAAAGCCGCGCACTCACTCTGGCTCATACGAACGCAAATCGATGGCGGTGTATTTTCTTCCTCCCCCGGCCCCAACGCCCACCCATTTCCACCCCTCATCACTCGCCAACAATGGCGAAATTAGCATGAGTTACTTTGTATATCCTTTGCGCAAATTTTGACACGTGCAGCCGCCAATCCCGGAGTTGCCATTGATACAACACCCGCAGGACTCACTTGCCCCATTTTTCGCCCACTGCCACCCATTTCATTCCATTACCAGCTGAGTTCGTAAGTACACACTTACACTGAGAGCAAAATCTGAGACTGGAATATATGAGAAAATATGGTATTTCAAACTTAGACAAAGAAGTAAAACATTGATTGTCAAGAACAATGATTTTTTACTTTGAAAAATTGTAAATGTATTTCTTATATTTTCTTAAATTTTCGAATATATTTCGTGTGCAATAAGTAAAAGGAGCTCCGGGTAGCGAAGAATGACGCGCACAGGCTACCGCATATCCTTGCGGTTCCCTCTCTCACTCGTCCTTTGTAGATTGTGTGCTTGTATGTACATTTTTGTGTAATTTAAAACTTCGTAATGTACACTTTAGCCTCAGGCATTTTACTTACAATACACATGTAAACATCGCACTCGCACGCACACACTCGCAGGCGGACAGAGACCTATTTCGTGGCAGGTGGATAGGCCCAGGCGCCACCCCCTTTCAGCCCGTTACACCGCTCTCAGCCAACCCTCTGTGTGCCAAGTGTCAGCTAACCGTTAAGCTTTGCTCACCGAAAAACGAGAGACATCCACGGACGAAAGTAAACTGTACAGATTTAACCTCTTTATCAGCCAGGACTTGCCGCTGAATGCACTGGGAAAAATAAACGATTGTAAGAAATGAAATTAAAGGAGTGTGAATTAATTTTAATTATATTATTTTTTTAAATAAAATATTCTGATGAAAATATCATTAAATCAGTATTTTTGGCGGTTACCTTATAATTCCAAATTTTATTCAAAAGCTTGAAACACAATGAAGGAGTCATTTCCGACCCCATAAATCATATATATTCTTGATCAGCATCATCAGGCGAGTCGATCTAGCCAAGTTTGGCGGAAAAAAATATTTTTCCATTTTGTCATTAAAATTGTCAAAAAATGAATAAAATTTATTTTTTTTTTATTTTAAACTGAATATGCAGAATTGTTAACCTATGAAAGACTTACATAAAAATGCTTTCCAAAGAGAAATTAATGCATTTTTGGCTGAGATATGATAGAATTTCTGGCTATAGAAACTTAGTTCACCCGAAGTTTCCTTGCTTTAAATATTAAAATATCCTATCAAATCACACAGAGCGACTATGCATTTTTTTTCGTAGCTATAAGGCCTATACACTTTGTATCATGAAGTCCCTCATCTTTTCTGCCTGTGTAGCCATCACTGAGAAGCTTCTTCGGCACTTGCATGCTGAAAAAGTGTCGATTTCATTGACTGCGCCTCCATGGCGCTTAGTCAAACACTGGCAGCGACATCGACACCAGGCAACACGACCCAAGGCACACTCACTGGCGCGGATTCAAACACAGATACCCAGCACCCTCACAGATACCCACACCCACATCCTTGCCTCAAACACTGGCCTGGCCCCACTGAAAGCTAAGTGACGGCAAATATTCAAATATGTTTTTGATGTGATTTGTTGCCTTTCCCACTCAATTTGCAGCGACACTTTTAGGCTGCTTTGTCCTCTCGAGTTCCAGTCCTCCGTCCCTCGGCCGTTGCTGCGGCGTCGCGTCTGCGAATTGTTGTTGTCAGCGGCAACACTCCAACAGCCGCCGCTCCATGCCGCACCACCATTAGCGGCTGCAGCAACCACTGAGCGAGCAGCACTTTGAAATCGAAGACATTTAGCTGGCCCGGCGGCTAGGCACACTGAGAATAATGTTATTGAAAATTAAATAAATTTAAACGTAAGTTAATGCAAAATGTAAGTTAAGTGATTAAGATAACGCCAATATCATGTTGAAGGCAACAGGAATATATTTTAAATCTAATTCCTTAGATCAATATTTTCATATGACTTCAGATTTTGCATCTAGTTAGTCCGTTTCTCTCAGTCCTTGCTCTGGTTGTTGTGCTTGCGCCAACCGTAAATTGCCGACAGGATATTTCGCGGTTCGCCCGAGTTTTATTATTATACGTACTCCTATTTTTATTCGTCTTCCATCGATGGTTCTGGATCTGGTTACAGCTGCCATCGCCACCGCTTTCCCGTTCACCATTTTCCTGTTGCTGTTTATTTTCCCTGCCTGCCAGCCCACCACCTTTCACCCGCTGTTATTGGCTGGCGCTTTTTTTGTGGTTTTCGCAGGGTTTTGTTTTCCCTACTGGTTTCAAAGTGTTTGTTTTCCTCAACTTTTTCGCAGAACAAGAGGAACAAGCCTTTGCCCGCTGGCTTTTAATTTGCACGCCACAATTGCCATGGCCACCCTGAAATGCAGCGGCCTCAATTAATTACGGCGCTGATATCATGGCCCTGCCTTCGCCACTGCCGCAGCTGCGATAAAACTTTAGCAAATGTAATTTTAACAAAACCGCATCGCCGCCTGCTCAAGACAAGACAAGTAAGGCGAAGTCAGGCGAAGACTGGCAAGCGGACTCGGAGTCGGAGACGCAGTCGGTCTCGGATCCGGATCTGGCGAAACCGCCGACCTCAGTGGAACATCTTGGCTAAATCAACGCTACTTAGTTTTAATTATAGCAATCGGGCTCATGCAATTTCCGGCCAAATGCAATTCGATGCGAGTCGAATCCAAGGGGAGTGAGGATGGAAATGTGAATGTGCAGCGATTTGAGGGATAAATGACTGGATGCATGGACAAGGGGAAGCAAGGACTGATGGATGCTCGGATAGATGGATGCAAGGCCACATGAATCCGGTTACCTAGGGAAATTTTGGAAAAAACCACTCCCAAGATTTAATCCGCGATGAATCAGAATCGAAATGACAAGATAATCGTGTTAATAGATCTAGAGAATTTTAAAACTTATAAATTATAACTTTAATTTAATAAATTGAACCCAAAGCACATCTCATATAGATATGAATTCGACAAAGCTGAGCAGCTCCAAGGACATGTCTCTGTCCATTCATTTCAACTCACAAATCCTTTGCCTGCCGTGAGACTTGTACGTTTGTGCGGTCAACTCGCCCAGGTGAGATGGCTTAAAGCACGACCGGCTAATATACCTTTACAATTCTTTACGACCCGGTCTCTTTGGGGACGGGGCTACCCCGGCCATCCAATGGAGGGCGGAATGGCTTAATGCGCCTGCAGCTGGCTGCCGCTCGCCGTACCGTTCGGCATTTGCAGTTTATGTATTTATTACTGTCGTCGCACAGTTCGGCCGGCAAATCCTCGGACGGGGAAGGTCGTATTCCCAGTCAGAGAGCAGGGCAATCCGTAATAATCGTAATACAGAAAGCACTTTCAGCTTTTAACTTATTATTAGCTTTATTTTACAGTTGTCAGCCGGAGCAACGCCCCAGGTATTTGCAAGGACTTGTTGTGTGTCCTATTTAACCCCCATCTAATGCTGAAGTGCCGATGGCGAAGGTGTGTTTCCAGGGCGAGCACGAGGGCGCGGGAGCGGGTCACGCCCACTTTTTACTGCATTTAATTCTCCAGTGAAGTATTTAATTTTATGACACGAGATCCTTAGCCCGGGAGCGAGCGGGAGCGAGTGCGCGGCCCTTGGAGGACAACAAATATGAAATGACTGTCATTTCTTGCATTTAGGGGCACTTTGGGGAGTACTTGGCAGCATGTAACACCCAATACTTACACCCACTCGTGCACACCGGCACGCACACCTGGCACACACCTCCGCCGGTGCTGTCGGCATCATTAGCGTTAACGTTGTTGTAGCGTTATGTTATGTTATGCCATATTCCGAGCGAGAGGCAGACGGAGACAAAATGGAGATGGAGCGGGTCCCGCTCCGACCCCCCGGCTGGGTTATCGCATAATTATGCAGCATATTAATGTATTCTTCCCCGAAGTCACCCCTTTTTATTATCATTCATATGCAAAGTTTCATAACAATGTGGCAACCTCTTCAGCCCCGACTCCGCGCGGCACAGCTCCTTCATTTCACTTCGCCGGCTCTCATTAGCCGCCTTCTCTGAGGTCGGGGGATTGTTCCATTTCCTCGCCATAATTTGTTTCAGGCTCGTAAATTTATTTCAATAATTGCCGGCTGCTTGTGAGTTTCATGGAGGTGCAAATAATGTTACTTACAACCAGACACTCGCTTTCCCTTTTCCATTTTCCGCCTCGTTTTCCACTCTCCGCGCTGGGCAGGCCAACGAAAGTGTGTGAAAATATTAAAATAATAGTTGTAATTTATAACCAAATTGCCACGAACATTAAAATTTCTGCTACTGCTACTGCTGGTGCCATTAAAAATGTTTGCTAATTAAGTTTTCGCACTGCCAGAGAAAATGGGAAAAGGGGAGCCAGTGCCTAATGTGCACAGGGTTTTACGTTTTCCAACAGATATATCTCCCGAGATCGTGGATATTCAACACTGGTAATTTGCCATCACTTCAGGATCTCGCTCAATAAAAAGAGCTACGCCCTCGAAATTGCACTTAATTAAAACTCGAGCCGGAAGAGCGGGGCGAAAAAAACCCACTTTGCAAGGGTCGCAAATAGAATTTCATTGCTCTTGGCCGACATCCAAAAGCGGGTCTAGAACACCACGCCCCCTGGCTCGTCATAAATATTTATGCGGCAGTCCTGCCAAATGCAGCGGAGGCAAGACACTCGCAGCGCATCCTGGGGAAGGCAGGAAACGTAAATGAAACTAAAATCAATTTGGTGGCTGATGATAGCAATCACTTGGATTGAGATTAAAGCAACGGTCTCGGCCCTTGCCAAAAACAATGAAATTTCATAAGCCAAATATTTGCCAAGGAGGAAAGCGAGAAAAGCTCACAAAAAATCCTTAAGAGCCAAAACCAGATCTAAAACTCCACCCAAGTCCCAATCCGCCGACATTTGTCTCTATTTGAAGGCCTCCGGAAACAAGGCTACTAAAGTAGCCATATTTCCACCACTTCCCTCCAACGCCGCTGAGATAATGCATAAAATTATGTAAATATTCCGAAATTATCATTTAATTTCTAAAATTGTTTATGTTTATGCACGGTAATAAGCAACCTACGACAGCAGCGCCCGCCAGCCCCGAAATAGCAGCCTCCACGCACTTTTGGCGCACTTCAACTTAATTAAAAATTACTTTACGGACGCCAAATACTTTTAATTATTTTGGGTTCAGCGGTCGAATGGAAACGAGCCAGCACCAGACACCCGGACACGCAGGCTTCCACCCACCCGGCTTTCCACTCCGGGGAAATGTTTTTCCGCCCCGCGCCGGGTTTGTGGCAACGCCATTGTTGATTTTGCATAAAATACCCGAAGCTGATGCGATGATGCCCCGTGCAGCCCAATTAAAAGCGTTCGGAAAACGTTTCGAAATAAAAATAATAATTCCCGGGGCTGCTGCATTACGGGCCATACATGCCCCGCCGCGTATCCTGTATCCTTTTGACCCCGCGGCGGCAGGGAGTGGAATGGAATTTATGCAAACCGCGGGTGACGCGGCCCCAAAGCCCCCAGAACGCAATTGATGGCTGGCTTCATTGATTTTCCATTTGATTTTACTCATTCGTTTTTATGATTTGCCTGCGAATCGAAATGCTCTCGTGCCCAACTCGAATCGCGTTCGGTAATGGTTGATTGTGCGATAGGATCCCTGCTCTTTGCACTCTTTGTACTCGAAGGCTCCAACCCACCGGCCTAGGTCCCACCCCTAAGCCCCACAAAAAACACACTCCCCACTGTTTTTTGTGCGTTGGGTCACAGAGAGCCACGTGATTCGCATTATTTGCAATTTTGGGTTTTTACGCGGCCCCCATAAAGTGTGCGAGTGTGTTTGCGCGGGGCCAGCAATTCGATATTGTTTTTATTTAAACCACAGAATCAGAGGGCGCAGATCTGAATGGGAAAATGGGATGGAATGAAAGGATTCCATTCGCCTCCAAATGTGCTCTTGTTTCCCAGCACTCCCAAGGCCCGTGTCTTATTGCACTTTCCGTTTGTGATCTTTGGTTCAGCAAGTAATATACTTACAAATATATGAAATGGCTCTAAACCTTTGACAAAGTCCTCAGCCGGCAGTTGCCATTTAATTACACTCGAGAAAATACGAAACGATATTTGGGATTTTATGTTGAAAACTTGGAAAGAGATATATCTTATTTTGTTCAATTATTCAAATATGTTGCAGCAATTGCAGGTACTTTATGTGACTGCAGAAACGGTATTCGGACATCTCTTATCAAACTTAGCAGAGATATTTTCTTCCAGTGCGAATTTGTCCAATTTATAAATGAGATAGGGCACACATTCGCCGCATCCTTGAGCTGTTTCATCCGCTAAACTCCTGATTTATCTGCCATCCGCTCGCTCCACGCTCCAGGCTCTGTGCCCCACTTGTAATTGTGTTCGAGAATGGGTACCCCATTCTATTCCTTTTCCAGGAGTTGACCATTTTCCTTGATTGCAATTGAATTGCATGCAATTTCCGTTGCTGCTCTCAGATTTAATGCGATTGATAAATACATCGGTTGCCCCAGTGTGCCGAGTGTCGAGCGTCTTTATGACTTGGCAGCTGTCTAACAATGAGTGCTAGGCCGGCTTAACCCTTTGCGTCCTGCCGTCCTGGCGTCCTGGTGCCCACTGTCCGACGTCCGCTCTCCGCTGTCCGCTGTCCGCTGTCCATTGTCCCAAATGGAAAACACTTCACACCTAGCTGCCAAAAGAGAGTGAGAGAGGAAAGCCTTTTCACCGGGAGCGACAGGGACTGAAAGCCTGGCACTCAACTGGCTGGCCAAAAATGTTGTGCGCTTTTAATTAAAAGTAATGTCATACAATTCCATTACACTCGGCCCGAAATGTGTGCGCTACACATTTACATATCCAGCCGAGACCAAGGAGCCTCAGTCCGTCTCTCTCTCCGCCTCTGTTTCCGTCTCTGTCTCTGTCTCCGCTTTGTCATTTGTATTTGTATTTGTATTTGTTTTATTTCCATGCCGGCAGCGCACTTCGAATGCGGCCCACTGGCAAAGTGACAACAAAAGTAAATTAATGTGCGTACATCTGGCCCCCGATCCCTTATCCCTTAGCCCATATCCTGTGGCCCATATCCCCACGTATGCGAGTGTGTGTGTGGTTTTTGTCGTTGCCTTTACAGGTAATTTATTGCATTCAAACATAATGGAAAATATTTTTGCTACCCTTCCTTCCATTAGACGAGTGGAGCTGAGTCCCCGACGATGACGATGACGAGGACGAGGACAAGGCATTAGCATTAAGTTTATATCCACACATCAACTGTCCTGATGATGGAGCCTGATCACCTGGCTGGGGGCCCAGCTGGCCGCCTTGTGCCCTTATTGGGTATATTAGTGGGGGCCCCAAATATAGACAAATTGCCCGGCCCATACGTTTTCATTTCGCCTGATGCGTTCACTTCTCCGTGCCTCAGAGTGCTGCCTGCTCGTCCTAGTATCGATATCTTACTTAAAAACGAATTGACATTAATTGAAGGCATGCCAACGGCTAACAAAACTAAATAAATAACAACGAATGGCCCAGGAATGTGCGGCAAGGCATGTGGAATGCTGAATGTCCTGGCCACTGCTCCTGCCTGGGCTTTCAGAATGTGCACGGAGAGAAATGGAAAGAAGAGGTATTTTAAATTAGCAAAATTGAATTAAATATCACAGTGGAGTGCTCGTAAAAACGTATATAAAATAATACTATGAATGTGTAATTTGGAGATTAATTACCCGCTTGCTACCTTGATTTTCTTCCAGTGCACCTGCACTGCCAGGTCGAGGGACCTTGTGAGCCTCAAGTCGATTTTGTGGCGGTGGCCGACCAAGTTTTCAACATGGCAAATTCAATTGTCGTTTGATGCGGCGACAGCCAGGCCGCAGCAAGCCGAAGTCAGCCACATCAAGGACCTCCTCCAGCAGCAGCAGCAGGAGGAGGCGGGACATCACAGGGCAGGGGCTCTGTGGAGCAGCATATTTGCGCCGTGCCTCGGCATTCACCTGATGAATTTATCACAGCTGGGAATGAGGACTCGAGCCGGAGCCAACACAACCACAACAGTTGTCGTTGTCTGCTAAATTGGTTTTCTTTTTGTCAATTGGGGATTTCGATTGTTGCAAAAGGCCACAGCGAGGACAGTGGCAGCCTCGAAGGAGGAAGGCAGAAAGAACGCCAGCATAAGTATTAAGGAAAATAAAATAGGAGGAGAAACGGTGATGGCGCCCGAAGATTCTCAGCCACGACAGAGGCCCGCTGAGACAAACTGCCGGCAAGAAGTTAAGCGCACAAACATCAATGGGGTCAGCTAATGCTCCGGTCGGATCCCACCCAGAAATCGCACCATCCAGCACTCACCATTCGCCCCCATCTCAATTGAGTATTGATAAAGTCGGGGAAGACCAGGGCTCGTTTCCTCGCCGTAGCGTCCCCGGATTTTCCGTGCCGTCCCTGGGCCGCCCGGGGTTTTCCTTCATTTTCCCTCGTGGCCCCCCGGCAATGAGTAAACAATGACATAATGACAAGTGGCGGAGAGTTTAAGTGATAAATAATTAATTGATTTTTGTTGCAACAAAAGCAAAGATAGCCGCCAGCAGGAACGAACAGAGCTCTGCGGGATGTCCGGATTCGACCAAGGAAAAGAAGTTCAGGCCCAGGCAACGAGATAAGTTAAAAGGTAGATTAAGATAAATGGCGACTCCTTCTACGACTGTCGCAGCTGCCACGCCTGCACCGCCCACATCCGCCCCGATGCTGTGTAGTTGTTATTTTTTAAACACGAATTTGCTGGCATTCCTCTTGTTTGTTCCTTCGCTTGTTTCGCATAATAAAACAACGGTGGGAGGATGGTCGGGAAGGACGGGCGGCGGAGCAGCCTCTGGGGGGCGTTTGTCCAGTTGTGTCCTTTTTATTGGCCCATCAGCGGCACTCGGCCCGGAAGTTGTGCTGTCTATTTCCGCCAGCGTTTGATTTTGGAATTGTTATTTTTATGAGGCAGCCCCCGTAGCCCTGCCCCTCCCAGCGAAATCTCGAAAGGATTTAGCAGTTCCAGCATATGATCCGACGCTGCCCCATAAAACTACATCCAAAATCGATTAAAGCTGAGATGGTGAAGTGACAGTTCAAACAGGATCTCTAGGTAATGCTCGTACTGGTTTTATAGTATCTTTTTCTAAGGAGTTCACTACTCTGACCTATTAATTCATGTCTCAAATTTAATGATATTCACACTGTAATTTGCAAATATCAAAGAAATTAATTAAATTCGATGTATTCTTTTATGGCCGGGCTACAATTAAACTTATGTTCTGTGTAAAATATCCATCAACTCTTTGAAATCACACATTCGCAGGCAGTTCCGGGGGTTACTCTTTCATACATGTCGATATATTGATTGTGCCGTAATCCGGAGATCTACAAAGGTATTCGCCCACTTACGCACTCGACGAGACCGAGGTCCCTTCATATTCCCAACGGACACGCTGCGTATGCATAATGCCTGGCCTAATGCCTCTAAAAAGTCGCTGATTGTTATCACAATGTCACCGGGCCCAAAACAAAAAGCAAAATCGAATATACAAAAAGCAAACACAAATAGGCAGCGTCAGCGGCGGCGGCACTGGTGGCTTTTCATTAATTTTCGGCACGCAGGTCATGCGGCAGGGGGAGGGCTGAAGGCGGGAGGAGGGCGTGTGTACATACTGCCACTGCCAGGACCTCCCAAGCCAATGGTCTCATGTAATCCAGGCAAGGCCCACGCGTCTCCTGTGCGACTGTGCGGGTGTTTGAGTGCGAGTGTGTGTTTGCCAAAGTCGGCTGAAGTGTGCTCCCAAGTGAATAATTTGTTATCAGCGCATAATCAACGAGACAGCCGCAATACACACTTACTCCCACAGTCACACACCCCCAAACACACGCACACACACGCTCCCGCGGCGGGACAGCACAGGGTCAGAGGGGGGCAGTGGGTCACCAAAGGAAAGGTGAGGTCCTGACCATTTTACTTAACGCCGCCACACATTGGAGCCACTATATAACCACAGTCAAGGCCAAGGGCTTAGGAATTTTTGGGAAATTTAATATAAATTTTAATACAATATATTTTATTATAAATTATGGACAATTTCTTGAATTTATTAATGTGATAAACTAGACTTAGCATTCCCGGTTTAACGGAACATCTCATTTAGGAAATATTTAATAAGAAAAAATTCTCTTTATGAAAAACCAATGTGAGGTTTTGAATTCCTTTAGAATTTTTAAAAAAGCCAAACTGGTAGGTTATTAAATTTAACCTAATAAATTAACCAAAAAGCATACCTTAAGAATGTATCTCCGTATATCCGGTACAAGATTACATACTGAAAATAAAATCAATAGGAGGAACACAGCTTTTAAGTGTCTGTTAATTGCTATTTAATTTATTTTATTTAAAAAGAACATTTTCAAAATTTAAAACCAAGAAACCCTTTTACGTTTTTAAATCGATTTACTTTCCCAACTATAAATTCTTTTTATTTGTCTAGTTAATAGCATTTGAATTTCATTAAGAGTTCTTAGATAATACCCTAATTATTATTGTTTCGGCCGTAGCTGTCTGCCTCTGTGTGTGTGCATAAAAAGGTTGCCGCCATCAAAATAATTACGATACAACGCCCAACATGCATGTTGTTGCCGCACTGAGTGCGTTTGTGTGTAGCAATGCGTGTGCACAACAACAAAAAGTCATTTAGTTAAAAACCTGACTTTTTATTTGCGCCGCGGGTTGTCTCCCCTCCGCAGCCCCGAGACCACCAGACCCTTAACCCCATGCCGCAGCGAGCCGAACCGCTGCCCCCTTAACCCACAGTCGGCCGCCCATTCGGTGTCCCGCGGAGCCAGCCAGGCGTTGAACACTTCATCAACTCATCAGAGCGCGCCCTTTTTGCATGTCCTTAACCGTTTAACGGCGCCCTGCCCACTCACACCGCCGCAGCATTTGTTGCCGTACGTATACGTATTCGTACCTCTGTTTGTTTGTCTTGGCCCGACTCCCGACTCCCGACTCCCGACTCACACACACACATCAAACATAAAATACACAAAATTACTCTTATGAAAATTAATAAGTTAACTTTTTCTACGCTCGACTTTTCCCCAGAACACTTTTTATTACGCTCATGTGTAAAGGCACACACTCACGCCGGTGAGTGCGGGTGTTGTAGCTATAATATTCCCCGGGAATATTTATATTTTTGCTTCTTTTTGTTGCCTCGCTGCCTGTTTTGCTTCATTTGAACGCATTTGCCTCGCGTAATGAAAGTAATTGAAATTAAAAGTAAAGAAACGTGTTGCACGTAATACATGTAAATATCTGCGACGGTGCGAGGCCCGGCGCCTGTGTGTGTGCACTTTGCCGGCGCTCCAAATTAATCCCTAAAGTAATTAGAAAAAATTCCAAATGAGTTCGAGTTCGAGTAGCACGAATGCCTGAGCCGGGGTCGCAGAAAGGTTCGTGCCGAGTGCATATTTTGCAGGCGGTTGCCAAACTTAAGCACCACGGCAACCGCGAGATAATGTGGCAACGTCGGGCGCCCAGGAGTGGCTGCTGACAAAAACGTATTTCCAAAATATGTGTCAGCCCAAACGACTGAGATATCAAAGCAAGAGCGTAATACTCCCTCAAGCTGCCAAAGAAAAATGTCAATTAAATATAATTAAATACATTCCTTTTGATTGAGGGCAAGGGTTTGAAAAGGGACAGCTCAGGTGCACGGGGAAAGCGTGGTAGGGCATTAGTAAATTATACAACAAGATGAGCTTGCCTCTATCAAAAGTTAAGGAGACATTTTGCTTTTATTTTAAATAAATTAAATTAATTAAGTAAATTAAGGTATAGCAATATAAAAAGTAAAAAGCTATAGCTTAAATGTAATATGAAACGAGGTGCTAAAGTGTTCTTTATTACTTCTTTGATTGACATTTTTGGTTAAATATTTAATGTACTTTATAGTATTTGAACTGTGTGACATGGAAAACGCCTTTGCCAGAGTTCAAAGGGCTGTCCACGTTTCCGGCTTGTTTGCTGCGACTGCAGGATGTTGGCTTCTGGCTCAGCTGCCAGCAAAAGTTGCATTACGGCACTCGCGAAATTTCTGTTTTGGCCAGTCCCTCCGAATGTCAACGCTTCTGGCGGGTGCGAAACTTTGTGCTCGCAAAAAAACCCACCAACAAAATGTATGCCGTGTGCACACGAAGTTGCTGTTGAGACTGCCAGCGGAAGCGGAAACGTTTTGGCAGCGTGTGAAAAGCGGCCCAAAACAAAGTTAGGACTGTCTGCTGGGCCACCGCAAGCCGGGCTCATTATGATTCAATTTCCGCGCCCATTGACCAGCTCGGGCCGCAGGCGCGTCTTTAATTCTCCACCCTCTGGGTGCCACTGTAAACTGCAGGCTGCAGCCTGCAGATGGGCCCCATGCTGTGACAAATAAGCGAAGATTTTCATGGCATTTGGCAGTGTTTATCTGCTGCATTAGCACACGCACAATGCCGGCGGCCGAGATGCCAAGCCCCGGCCATAGATTCTGTTGCAACGACTGCGGATTCCGTTGCCATTCAGCGATGGCTCGCATATTCGCGCATCGACGTTGGCCCCTTGGCCATCCGTTGGCTCCGGCGGCCTGTGGTGGGCTTTGCAGGGTGTTACGTGTGGCTGCGAGTGGAGAGGGCGCTGTCCGCCGGCTTCCGCACAACATTTATCATATTTCGGGTGCTGCTTTGCAACGCAACGCGCCAGTTCAAAGTCCAGCATTAAGTTCCAGGTATTTGCAACTTTTCGACAAAGGATTTTTGGCTGCAATCGCGGCCATAAATTACGGCCGCCTTGCCCCGTTGCTGTCTGTGTGTGTGCTGGCTGCGGCTACGGTGTCTACTTAGCGCATAATTAGCTGCATGAAGTTTGACAGAGGGGCGAGGTGCCCAAATTAGTGTTCGAGAGAAAAATGTTTGGATGATAAATGTGGAAATAATGTTCCTGCTGAGGGGTCCTGGATCCCTAAGCCGCCCCAGCGAGCCCAGGCAATACCCATTAAGTAATACCAGCCTCTCAGACCCCTTCCACGAACAGAAACAGAATAAATAAATCAAAAATCGTTAAGTAAATAAATAAAAGATCATTTAAGCAAATATAAACCAGAGAGGGAGAAATCGGGAAAAGAGGAAAACGGAATGAAAAAAGGAAATGTTGGCAACATCAGAGCGACCTTTTGTGATTGTCATCGCTTGTGCCAGAGTGTGTGTGTGTGTGTGGTTGTGCGCTTGTATCTGTGAGCTTTCATCGCTCGCTTGTTTGCACTCGAAGGCATTAAAAAGTTTTTCTTGTGAATAAACGTGAATGAAGTCGTGTGAAATCAATTGTAAACAGGGTATCAATACCAATCCAAACACTCGCACCCCGGCACATGTGTATTGGTGGTAAACAGTGCCGGATAAAGAGGCGATAATCATAATCAGCTTGCCATACAAGCACACAGATTTGTGTGTGTGCCTGTAAGGGTGTGCGCACATGTACACCTGCCAAGGGGTATTTGCTGAATATTCAGGGCGCTCTGCGAGTGGAATGCAATTGCAGCTCTGATGGCCAGCCCGAAACGAATAAATAAAATGCAGAAGCCATAATTTAAAAGACAAAGGCCAGGGCCGGCAGCAGAAAAGATTCACTGCGACATACTAATATTGTAATCATAAATTTTCATAAACAATTTCGCTCGCCTGCAGTCCGAGTCGTCCCGGCTCCCTCTGCCGCGTCTACGGATCCGGATGCTGTTTCCCGGAGACCACGACATTTATAATAATTAATTGTGCGCAAATATATGCCCGCAAATGGTCAGCGGAGGCAGGCCAAAGTCGGTTTCAGTTCCAGTTCCAGTTCCGTCTAATGAAAGGTCCCTGCCCGGGAGCCTCTAGCGCGGCAACTGCAAACTGTGAGTTATTTGTGTCGCCTCACACTCACACACACGCGCGGGGCAGTGCAATAGAATTTACAGCCTCGTTTTGGGGTCGGCACCCCGACGACCCGCGGTCACCAAAGGTGCGACACATAAACTCAAACGGATGGGCACGCCGAATAAAAAACGTAGCATACTTTTGTGCGTGCGAAAGGGATGGTGCTCGGTGTGTGTAGCAGAGCCCGTGTTTGTGCTTGTGCTGGTGTTTGTGCCTGTGAGTGGGGGCTATGGCTATCTAGCGGTAGCCATCTTCTTTCGGGTCCGCCGCGCCAAGCAAAAGCCAACAAATTGCAACATTTATTCTGCAAGATGAATGGTCGCTTGACATTTTATATGTGTGGCCATAATTTTGGCCTGCCTGGGACTGGTTCTGGTCCTACAACTGGGAGCCCATGCCTCCTGTATCCCAGAATCCCGGAAACGGGGGCACGGGTCCTCGATCTCCGTACGGCCGTCCGCTCATAATGGCCAAAAATTAAAAACAGTAACCGCCAGAAGACGAAGCGACCGCTAGGGAAATGGCAATGTGTGAAATAAATTGCTAAATAAAATAAACGAGCGAACACACGGCGACAAATGAGCAAACCGCGAAACGACAAGAAGTAAAAAGGACAACGGCAAAGCGGAGAATAGACAATGGCCCAAGGAGCGACACCCCAAAATAAACGCAATTAAAAGCGATAAAAATAAACGGAAGTGACTTTAATGGAAGCGGGCATTTAGTGGACGTGCTTGCGAGATACCAGGTGCCTTTAAGATAGCCATAAAATATGTTTACGGCTTAAAAGTCACGATAGAGAATTCATTTGGCTTCACCTTTGCTAGGATAGTAAGGATAAGATAACTGCAAGCATTTTTTGAATATAAAATTCTCACGCGCAAAATTGATCTACCTTTAATAAAGAAAGTGTGGTGCCAACAATTAAAACTCAAGCCATCGATCTTGGTTAATGGACTCAGTGCATCGCTCTCCCCCGGGACTTTTCTTCACTCGCCGCCAAGAGCTGCGTGGCAAAGTCGCACTTCCGCTGCCTCGCTTTGGCTGGCGGCTTTTCGGCCTTATTTATGCCTTCCCGGCTCCATTTCATTATGCGCTGCTTTTCCAGCGCCGCCACTTGGACAGTTAATTTTGAATTGTCACCGAGCACGTTAGCCGCGACTCGAGTCGCCGCAGCTGGTGGCAGGAAATCAGCTCAAGGAGCAAGGGAGCCCGGCAGCTCGGCAGCTCGGCTGCCCAGGAGTTGGCAGTTCATTGTTATCGCCGTGTTATGCACATTCCCCGACAATTAACACGCGAGGCACTTGAGCAAACAGCGACGGGGACGATGACGACGGCGCGGCGACGGCGACGACCAAGTGGCTGCATAAGCGATAAAACGTTCGATACACAATGTCCTGCTGCCGCCGGTCAAGTCCTGCTACTTACTGGCACAAAATTCAGGGAATTATCCGGGCGGGTGGGGAGTGCGTGTGCGCCTGTCTGCCCCCGGTTTGATTTATTTGGTTTTGCTTTCCTTTCCTTCGTTTCTTCTCTCCGCTTTCGTTTGTTAGGTATTTTTGTTTTGCTGCTTTTGTTAGCTAAGCCAACCCTGTAAACCTGCACACCTGTTGTTGTCCTTAGTCCTCCTTTGCGACATCGTCCTGCGTGGCCCGGAATTTAATTGCCCTTTGTTGTCGCTTTCGTCGTTGTCGTTTGTACGGCTCATTTATTTACATTTTGTTAACATAAACAATGCGTAAAAGTTCGATGGCTTTGCCCGACCAAGTGGGCGTGGTCGGCAGTTGGGGCAGTGGGTTTCGGCCAGGATAATTTTGATTGCCTGCGCTTTTTGCCCACTCCGAATGTGCGTGCGTGTTGGCCTGTTAATAAGCTGGCCCAACTATATCCAGGCTGGCCGCGGGTCAGTCGGCAGCTCGCCTCGGAAATTGGCCATTGTGGTGCCTAATGCGTGTGCCTAAATGTGGAGATAATTTATGCGTGGCATGTAAATATTGACATGGCCCAGAGCCAGGTCCACCACCTCCGCACTCAGCGAAAGTCAATTAAAACGAATTTTCATTGAATGCCAAACGAGGCGAAGGTGAGGCCCGCTGAGGCGTGAATCCTGCAGCCGGCGGACTGCAAGACAAAGGCGACTGGCCGAGATGCAAAAGGAGAATTCCGAAAAATTTCTGGGTGAAAACATCTAGAAAATTGCGCAATTTCCGCCGCCTGCAGATAGGCAACCCGAATTTATGCACAATACCCGCACTAGCACTCGCTCTCGCACTGGTCCGTTCTCTCTTTCTGGCTAGCACATTCATTAAAAGTCGAGTCCTGGCCAGCACATTGGGGAATCGCAACTAAATTAGTTGCAGAGCCAGTTATTACTGCAGTGCCGGGCCGCTCAGTTCGACTAAGCCAAGAACGGAAACGAGTCTGCACCAAACAGAACATGGCCAGAGTTCGCTTTTCGGCCCTGGCCAATTTAAAGTTATTTGTAAATGCAACTAATTTGGCGTAGACAAAGGGGACTTCTTCGGGCCTTAATTATCAGCTCGGTTCTGCCCTGCTTCATCTGGTTGTTGTGTCAACCCTTTGTTCATTTCCCGCCCTATCCCCTCGCCGTCCTCTTCCTCCGAAAAATGTACTTAATTAACATGCAACTGGATCATGGAGACTCAGTTTTGAGTTTCGTTTGAAAGGCGAGCGCCCGGCTGCCTCGTTGCCACTTTTGTTCCCGGCTCAGTTGGATCTGACAAGTATCGATGGAATTTCCATCTCGGGGCTCCAGTTGCCTTTGGTGCAAACGATAGCATTATGTTAACTAATAAGCTTTTTCCGTTTGCTCGCCAGTGCGATTGTAATTAAGCCCCGAGAGCGGCACAGGAGAGTGTCACTTGCAATTGTTTGAGTGCCAGCAACTAGCTTATTGTATTTATGCAGAGGTGTTACTTTTAAAGAGGTTTACAGGTACCCTAGAAAAACCTTTTCAGACTTAAATAGTTAAATGACAAATAGTTAACACACACGAGAACAGCAATCAATTGATGTCCAATTTCGGTGAATGCCTTCCCACTACTTTGAGGTGAGCTGGGCTGAGAATCGGGCCTGCGACTTGACATGATTGGAGAAAATGTTACCATGGCTTCCGGGGATAGGACATGGCGCAAGCGTCGCTGTGACGCCGTGCCGGCAGCGGTAACCACAACAAGCGGAGCAGGCGGCCGCTCGTCCTCGTTCCGCTTTCGTCCTCGCTGTCGTCGTCAATAAGTCAAAAGTTGGAATTTCATTATGCCAACCCGAAAGTAGGCAACGCATTTTGGCACACGAGCAGCGACGGAGGGTAACTGAAACTAAAACCAACTGCCGCGCCATTGGCTGATGTCCCGATGTCCTTACCCTCCACGGCCTACGCCCCGTCCGGCCCGTCCCCGCCCTGCGAGAGACAACATGCGCTGCAAATTTGTCATTTTGCCAAACGTCTAGCGATGTGAGTTAGTAACCGACGACATCGACGAGGACGCGGAGGATAGGAGCCGCCGCCCGATTCGGGCCGGAAAAAAGCGGAGAGCCGAAACCAACTACTAGAACGGGAAGCAAATAAAAATTGAACAGCGAGCGGAACAGCCTGACATTGGCGGGTAGCGCTGGCTTTGGTTTCGAGGGGAGATTTCCCGGCCGGCGGTTGGGGTTTTGGGGTCTTCATGTTGCCAGCGCAAGTAGAAAATTAAATTCTTGTTTCGCACGTCATTTAAATTCGACATAGCCGGAGCATTGCTGTACAGTAGACACTGGGTTAATATAAGCACTGTAGATCTATAAAATGTCTTTCTTAATAACATATTACTTAACGTAGTTTTATTAGATATTTCAAGGTTGTATGGTTGCCTTTTATAATTAAACATATTTAATAGTTTAAATGTAAAGATATTTATCATGTAAAAAGCATTCTCCTAAATTTAAAAAACTTTTCAGGGAAATCAGACATTTGAAAGTACCCACAGTACTTGTGTATCTATGTTCGCATCTATCCTGCGGATGCGGACGTCTTATCGACAGCAATGCGTTTAATTTCATTTGCGGTACTCGCAGCTTGGCAACCGCGGAATCAGCTGAAGGGAAAAAAGCCAGAGCTGGAGCTGAATCTTCAGCCGGAGCCGCCAATCGAGTCCGCTTGATTCGAGTCGACGGGGGCAAAGTTGGCCCGTTCCATTTGCAGTTGTTATTGAGACGCTGACAAGGCCGAGCTCCGAGCCGTCAGAATAAATGCAATCAGGCGTAAGCTCGCAAACAACTTCTCCCGATGGAGACGAAGTGTGTGTATGTGGGTGCGGGATGCATAATGATCTACAGTTGCCACCTAATGCCAGCTGAAAGGCGTTAAGGGTTTAAGTGGGGACGACACGCCAACCTTGAGGACACCGCTCGTGGAGCAGGAAAGTGTGCGGCACTTTCAGCGGGAATCGAACGAATCCACGACTGTCGCAGTTGGCAGTCGCCAAAGACAACAATTATCTGGGGGCAAAAGGGGCGTGGGGGTTGGAAAATGGATCCGCTTGGTCACTGGCAATGAAGTCGCAAAGTCGTAAAAATTATTTTGTGACAAATCGTCCGCGTACGTGAGCCTCATTTAAATGCGTGAGTCCCAAAATGTTATTAACAATTCAACGGGCCATCCCACCCCGCCGCTCGGAAGGGAAATGGCTCCGGGCTGGGGTTCAAAGGCCAAGCCCAATTCGAAACCGCTGAAAAGTGCGCATCAACTATTTCAACTATTTTGCCACGCACATGTCCTCGAAGCTAACCCCACAATAGAGTCGTGCACGGAGAAAATAGGTCCTGCTCCCGACCTTAGATGTAAAAGAATACTAATGGGATTTACCAAGAACTTTTTTATATATAAAAATGTGATTTGAAGAGTTGACCCATACCATTTATTTATTATTAAAGAGATAAGGTGACAATAATTGAATTCCGATTCACCGACCGCTTTCTCCCAGTGCACCTAGACCCACCCTAGCTCCCCGTACACCGGGAATGCTAACAACAACGTGACATGGCTGAAGAAAAGGGCAAGTGGGATGAACTGGATTGGGTTCAGTCACTCGGCGAGTGATGTAATATGTAATATGCGACTATGACGAGGACTTGCTTAGCGCTCGCTAAGCTGTCGCCTGCATGTGCCGCCGTGCATGTGATATGAGGAGCCACTGTGCCGCCGCCCCTGTACGACCGGGGTACATGGGGAACGTTTTAAAATAGCAAACGCCACTCCGGCAGCCGCCCGTCTCGCTGGTGCCATAAGCGGCAAATTGCGTGCCATGAAAAATTGTGCGTGAAATGTAAAGTACACCCAGAGACCGGACCCGGACATGGACACATTGCATTGCGTGTTCCAGCAGTTGCCCCTGTTACGCCTAAGGCAAGCCCCTCCGCAGTTTGGGGCGCGTCCCATCCGCTGCCATGTATCAGTGCACTTTGGCCCCCGGCCGCGTTGCAGGCCGTCCTTTTAAGTAAATTAAGCATAAAAACCCAAAGTGGACGCCATTATGTCGCAGTGCGTCGGCATCGCCGCTGCCTTTTCAGCTGTACATACGTTCGAATAACCGTGTCAGTGTGAAAACGAGCTAGAGAATAAAAACCCAGTTGACTCCGCTGACATTTCAACGTTTTTCACTTTTGCCACTTTCTAATTTATTTATGGAATACGCGCATGCCGGAGTCCTTGCAGGGGAACCCCTTGTCCTTCCTGCAATTGCAGTTGAAGTGCGTGCAACAGTCCCTGTCTCGGCATGCCTTAACAAGGCTGCTATTGGGGCTTAGGAACTTCGAGTTCGAGTTGTGCGAATTATGCTAAAGGAGCTATAAGAAAATTACGCTAATCCTGGTCATGAAACTGTTCCTTTTATGAAACCAAATTAGTTTCCCGTACTAAAGATAAGCGAGTAAAGCGATTTTCTTAAGTATATTCGGTTTTTTATAATATTTCTTTAGCTTGCACTCATAAAACCAACAATGAAGGTATTTTTCTATTTATTTATTTTATAGTTATATTTCTGTTCGTGAATTTCCTTTATGAAGCATGGGTATAAAAGTAAGATTTAAGCAAATAGCTAATTCATATTCGGTGATAGCAAAAAAGCTAATAATAGGCTTTTCTGCAGCGAAAAAGCCATAAACTATTTTGACAAGTAATTTGCATGGCAATAGGAAAGCTATAAAACGCACAAGTTTCACCGAGTTTGATGGACTTTGAATAAAATTAAAGTAAAGTACATTTTGCTGGCATATTTTCGCCTGCCAAACCATTCATGCGGCGACATAAATAGACATGATTTCATAAACTATTTGAGTTTAATGGATGCGTTGGATCCGCCCAGGGCCCGCACCGGCTCCAGCTCCCCAGAACCCGAACTCACAGTCTCCGCAAATTGATTACTTCTTTCACTCAATAAAAAGTTGACTGATCCTTCGGTCGAGGGCTGTGCCGGTCGTAAAATTGCCCATAAACTTTTTTCCACTTGTTTGGCAATTGTCTCCCAATGCTCGTTTAATTTTTTCAACACGACGCGACTCCGATGGCTTTCCATATCGTGGCAAATGACTATTAGGCGATGTAACGAGTGGCCCATTGTCTTGGGCAAACAATGCGTAACGGAAGTTTGTCATTTACCAGAAGGGCGCCGAGGAGCAGGAAGTCGACGACGCATTGATTAGCGCGTGCCATTTGCCTATCATAAATGTCATAAATTGATTGTCGTAAAGAAATGTCAACGAGGAAGTTTATTTGTTTTATGCGCGGTGCGGGGAGATCGGAGCGGCGTTTTACAGTCACTAAAACCGACATACAATACGCTCTGAATATCTCCAGGGCCATTTGCGTAATGAGCAAGTGACGTTGGGCCGTAAAGGGTTACCCAGCTCCCCAGTACCTACTCCCCTAGCCTCCCCAAAATCGATGGCTGCTTGGCGCGCCCACGCCGCGTATACGCAATTTAATAGCCGCAAATATTGGACACAAAAATGGAATGATTGACGCTCAACAAAGGTGGCTTTTTTGGGCTTTTCAAATTGTCACGCTAATTGTGGAACATGTGGGCGTGGCCCGGAGCCCCTTTTATTGCCGAATTGATTGTTTTTTTCTTTGTTTTTAGGCGGGGCGGCGTTCGACATGGGGCTTATGCAAAGGCAACGGCACGAGGAGCGTGTTTCGTGCTGGCTGTCATGTTAAATTCATGACACTTTGTGACTGAGCCCGTAATTGATTAACTTTGATTTGGAATTGTTTTCGACTGGCCAAAGTTCACTTGCATGCCGAAACCGCCGCCGCATCCGCATCCGCATAGTTATCCGCATGTAAATACATGGTAAACAAGTCAACAATCCGTTTACGAAAAAAGGCCAAATTAAATCCGGCCCGACTCTTGGGTCAGAATGGAAATTTGCGCTTGCATTTCAAAATACGTAATTTCGCACATGGCCAGGCAATCCTAGTTGTATACATTTTTGTGGCCCGGCTTCCTTCGCCGCTAGTGGGGGTAAATAAAACATTAATCCATAAATATTTCATGTTGGCCTTTTCACATGACGAAATGCCCCGGGGCTGAGCAATGGGAATAATGCCTTCCGACAGAGCACAGGACTTCTTAGCCAAATGCGTTTTATTAATCAATGTGTGGGTGTGCGAGGCACACTGGTGTGTCGTGTGTGCGGATCTGTGAGCTCACTTGCCACTCGACTGCACCCACACACACAGAACAGTCCCTCGAATGTGCTTACATATTCATAAATGCATAAATTGAAGGTAAATTCGAAAGGAAAACATTTCGCATCACTTTATATTAAAAGTTCGCCTCCTCTCGTCCCCTGCCCCTGCCTCCTCTCCTCCCTGTGTATTTTTCTTATGGCCATCGCCGTCTCTCTCTCTGTTGTTTGCTTTTAATTTTCGAATTTTGAAATAATGCCTGCAGTTATTTGCTTAAGTGTGCGTATAAAAATCAAGTATACGCACTGATAACATACCTCCGTAGTCCGTTTCTGTTTTCCAGCTGCCTTCGCCTTGAGTTTCGAGCAGAACAAAGGTTGAGCCTGGAAGTATCTCGGTTTCTGCCTAGGCAGACACAGATGCAGATGCCGGCTCCTGGCTCGATGTCAGTTGCATAGGCGTGGACGAGCGAGATGCCCAGGAATCGGATGGCCTGCAACGATATCGCTTTTAACGAGCCCGCCTCAGAGCAGAGCACAAACATCGGACTCTGTTGCCGTTTAATTAATTAACAATGTACCGAGTATGTATCGATGGAAATGCCCAAAATGCAGCTCGAAAAATGCACCAATTAAACGAAGAAAGCTGGGCAAATAAAGCCAGCAAAACCGACCAATTAGTTCCTGCCGTTCGAACCAAAGCCAATCTGCGGTGGCGAAGGAATAATTGATATCATGGATTCCTAGAGTCACGCGAAAGAATGCACAACTAACTAATCTAATTAGGCAAGCAGGGCGAACAGCGAGGGGAGTCTGCGTGAGTCCCATAAAATGAATTTTATGACAATGCATAAAAATGTTGAATGGAATTAATGAGCAAAAATTAGACATTAGATGGGCAGGGCAGACACACAACCCAGAGGACCGCAATCCTGCGACCGCCACTCAAGCATTCAATGACCGCAATTGACATTTATGTGTGGTGGTGCGGCGCGAGGCCAAGCATAATCGAAATAAAATGCAATTAATTGAATTTATTGTTGCATTTAGTGAACCTAAAGTCAGGCCCTGTCCTGTCATCGATATGGAAACAGTACATGGGCTGAAAAGAAATACGAAATTGTGGCGAGTAATTGCAATTTTATGAAATTTCTTTACTGAAAACGTACTAGGAAAAAAACTATATAAAAAAAGATCTTGCATTTAGTTTTGCTTGTTTGTGTAGTTATTTTTCTGTGAATACAAAACTTTTTTTAATAAAAAAATGCAAGTAACGTATCCCCAAAGTAAAAATATTTAGAAATAAATAATAAGACATAAAATCTTCATTAAGCCGAAGGTTGTGCACCCGAACAGTTTGCAATTGGATTATTCATTTGAGGCCCCTTTATCAACTTGGTGTCTATTAGTGCACACCTTTTGTAGGTGTTTTTAATATATATTTATGAAAATAGGGATACTTTTTGGGATTCCTATTACTATTACTATTTAAATTATTACGCAATAAATAAGCAAAAAATATAACCCAATTTATAATATTCTTAATATATATAAATAAGTCCATAAAAATAACTTGATGTTAATGGTTATGTAGCTTTTTCTAGATAATATTTTTTGAAACAACAAGCTAGGTATTTGTTATTCAATATTAGGTACACCCGTGCGTATACGTAATTTTTTGCCTCTGCTATAAATGATTGATATAAAATTTATAAAATCAAAAAGTCGTTACAATCGCTATTTTTAAAGTCGTAAAGTGGCCGAAAAGCGAATGATTGCATTACAAATTATAAACTGTGCTTTCGATCTAAATTCAACGAGAAAGTATGCCAAGGATTCACACTTCCGCCTGTTGCTTATTTATTTAGCCCGATTGTCCAACTGTGCCATATAAATTTAAAAAAGCAATGGGTTCTGAAAAATATATTTAAGAAGGCAAGAAGCTCTCACCATATACGGTCTAACAAATTTATAAAATTTAATTTTAGGCATTTACAGCAGAATCCCAACAAATTACGTATACGCACTGGTGTACTTAAAACTTTAAATTTAAGAAAAAACTACTAAACTACCAAAAATAAACAACTGTGGCAGGTTATATTATTACATTATATTCTATACTATCTGCAAGTTTTTATTCAGACAGATAGAGACAGACGCACGGATAGCAAGATCGACTCAAATTTTGATGCTGATCAAGAATGTATATACTGTACAGGTTCTGACTAAAATGATAATACCCTGCACGGGTATGAAAACAAAGCTACACAGCGGCTGTCCGTTCTTTTCACAGTGCGGCGACAAATTTATGAGCTTTAAATTACACTTGTCCCTTGCTCATAAATCATAATGCTGCGACAGACAGCCGGACAGCCGGGAATGATATGAGTTCGGTCGGGGGAAGAATCTAGGGAATATTCACATGTATTTCTGATATTGGCCGCATGGCAAGTGTTTTGGATGCGCCGGCAAACACAAATGCCAACTCAAACAGCCGGAGTCCGAGTCCGAGTGCGAGTCCGAGTCCCGGCTTGAGTCCCTGGCCCATTCCTGTTCCTATTCCTGCTCATATCCCTATTCGCATTCGTATTCCAATTCCTGTTGCAATCCCAAATCGAGTCGCCGGCCTTTGTGCATTGCCACTGACCATTCATCCGGCTCGTTCACTTGCACGTCGTCGTATTCATTCCTTTTGCCACGGTTGCACATTGTCACCGGAAGTGGCACACAACCGCACAGCACAAACCCATACACACACACACGGTGTGGACAGTGGACAACGGAGAGTGTCCCGGGACCATTCCCATTCCCATTCCCATTCCCAGGTCCAGTGCCAGTGTCATTTAGCCGTTGACATGGCAGCCAACCAACTTCCTTCGACTTTGGCCAGCTGCCGCTTGGCTTTCCCACACCGCGAGAAAAACAGCCTTTGGCAGGGAAACTATGTGTTACTATTTCCAAGTTTGGAACTCTTTCAAGGAGATTCAACACACCATTAAAAATTAAATCAAATTATCCACAGGATACCAGTTTTTTTCACAGTGCACCCACTCCCCTGCTGTCCTGCCCCACTTCTCTCATTGCCATTGCAAATTCTATGCAGTTTCTTATTCTGTTTATATGGCAGACAGCATTGGCATGCAACGCATGCGTGTGGCACATGCCACACATGTCGTGTCCAGCTCCGAAGGCTCCTGCTGCAGCTCCTGCTGGTGCTCCATCAGCTGTGGGCCCCGCTCCTGGTGATGTTCCAAGCTGCATGCTGTTGAGTTTCATGAAGTGTTTGCGGCTTTGTCGGACAACAGCGACATCTCCCCCACGACATTAACGTCAACGGCTGGGTACCGGGAGATGCTGAAAGCGATTAAAGTTTTTCGTGGAACCGAACAAGCCCGATGATCATCATCATTAGGGATATACGAGGCGCCCGGGTCGGGCTGGTTTTTATGCCACGCATTACGGCCATAATCCCCGGACCACAGGACACGGCCACCGAGGGCCATCAAAACGCTGCAAGGTCCCTCATAAAGTGCATAACTAAAGCGCAGTCTTAGAGCTCACATTCATAGGTGCACAATGGCTTTGCCTTACCTCATTGCACTGGGCCCCACTGACTCCCCTTTCCATATCTTGGCCTTTATTAGATGTCACGTTCTTGTTGTTGTATGTGTAGTTTTGTGGCTTTGCGGTTGGGTGATAAATTTCATTGTCTTCGCTGCTCCTGCTGCTGTGCGATCTCCGCTTTTTTTCTCATTCATCTACGTCCTTCGAGCCATATCAGCAGGAGTTATCCGAGTGAGCGACTTGAGGGCCTTCGCATCGGCAACGTAACCAGGACCAAATTCATCTATACACCGCGGAAAATAAAAATACAAATTAGATGGACTTCCTTTTGCATTGCTTAGGTGCTCGGGTCTTCGGATCACTTCTTAAAATTTTTAAAATATTCTGTGTATTGTTGTACTTAAAGCTTGTGCTTTAGTTTTCCTAAACTAATCATAATACTTATTCAAAGGAGAGTTCCCCCTGTGTAGCTGCAGCCATGTGTGCCATCTTTTGGATCCAACAAATGACACAAAACTGCCAAACCAAATCACTATGAATGTCGCTTGAGTTTCGTCATTCGGACCAAAGTTGTTTCCTCTCAATCTCTCCGCCTCCCTGGCCAGCCCGTTCCCGCCCAGTTCACCCCTCCCCCGCCGAGGGGCTAACGAATTTTGACAGGTGCCATTATTAGTTCAGCACTCTGGCATTTTTTGCGGTGGCTCCGCTCTTGCGCCTTTTTTTTGGTTTTTGGCTCTCGGTTGGATTTGGGTTTGGCTTTGTTTTTGCGCGCTCTGGCCCGTGCGTTCTAGAGTTTTATGACCATAAGAGTTTTACTCCTCAGATAGATGACAGCAATAAAAGTGCGCACAGACACGGGACCTTGATGCGGCACGGTCGTTTTATCACACGAACACACATTGCTCATACGCAACGGTGGCCACAGGCTTCCGCCTTCCTTTGGCCTCGCTGGCTGCACTAATTAAACTTGTGCCCGGCTCTTATTATGGCTGCATTGCATGGCATCGGTTAATGTGAGTTACACGACATGGCACGCCACACCGCATACGGCCGCACACCCGCCTCTCAGGTGGCAGCCGAGGGCTGTCCACCTGTTTTTATGTTGCGGCCGCATTGTCTCTCAGGTGGAAGGCTCTGCGGCAGGGGCGTTAAGCATTTATGTGTGCGCGTCTAATTAAAATAAGTTCGCATGGCAATGGCACTTCAAAGTCTAAATTGTCCTTATGGCTTACTTCGCCCCAGCTGCGCCGAGCCCAAGGCGCTGCGGACCAATCGCCGCACGGTCCACTGTGGCTCCAGGTCGCCGTCGTCCTGCCAGATATATGTAATTATAATATTTTTTATTAGCTCATCTGATACGGCGGCAAACAGGAAAATAACATAAATTCCGCCGCCCTTGCCGCTGAGCTGTGCCCGTGTCCTTAAGGTACAGGAGTTTTGATTTTAAGAGCAGCCCTCGAACGGTAAGAGGAAGTGTTGTCCGTTTGATGCTCTTTCTATACCCTTTGCTAGGTATTTTTTGGTCAGCGGCTAGAAAAGTAGTGAAGGAGTCATTTCCGACCCCATAAATCATATATATTCTTGATCAGCATCAAAAACCTAGTTTATTTAGCCTTGTCCGGTAGAAAAAAAATTTGATTAAATTTTTTCCAAATTTTGTAAGGGGTTACATCGTTAAAATTGTCAAAAATTGAAAAAAAATTGAAGTTAAAAATATTTTGAATTTAGTATGCAGACTTTTAAAGCTAAGAAAAACTAGCACTGAAAAGCTTTCCGAAATGAAATTAATGCATTTTTGGCAAAGTTGTGAACGATGGTAAAAATACATTTCAAGGCTTCCCAAAGGTAGCTTTCCTTCTTGTTTGTACAACATTTTTCTCAATGATTAAGCAATATTTAAAACAGAAATCTGGACAAACCCCTTAATTAAAAAAATATAATTTAGTTTAAATAACGAAACGCCTTGTTTTGTTAATCAAATCGTTTAAGTCTTAGAGTATCCAAAAGTTTCGACACAATGCTTTCGTGTTCACCTGGCGTTGTTTGTGTCTATTTGTGCCGGTCGCATTGTTTGTTATAAATTTTAATATACTAAATATATATATGTTGCAGGTAACACGGCAGCAGTAGCAGCTACAATGAGACCACGCCCCCTTGGCCGAAAAGAGGAGAAACAGAGACTACAGCTGCTGCTTTTTATCCTCGTGGCTGTCCGCCGTTCCGGTGTTCCCCCCCGAGTTGATAATATAAATGGAAAAACGAAAGGTCGACATTTATTATGAGGCTTTATCAGCAGAGGACATTTGTTCTGTTTTGTGTTATGAGCCGAGGATATTCGGCTGCTTGTAACGATGCAGGACACTCTGGGCAGGTCCTGTTTCCACCCGACCGCAGCCGCTGCCGATGTTTGTCTGCGAAAATTGTTTGCTTCATTATGTCCCGAGTTGCGGCTGTCCGAGGGCGAGGCGAGTGCGAGAGCAAGGACGAGGGTACGTGTTTTCCTTGGGGTGGCATCTGTATCAGTTAGCAGTCATAAGCGTCCGGTAATATGCCACAAAAAAATAGGGGGAAAATACTATCTGCTGCGATCCAAGGCCATAAATTATGTATGTATGTTAATGAGGCCGTGAATTGGAAGCCTTTGCATATTGCTCGACCCAATTAGACCTTATGTAGCGTTCAAATCACAAATGCATGTCTGCTGCCAGCCGCATTGTTGCTCCTGTTCGTCCTACTCGTCCTGTTGAGTGCCTAATCTGCTGGCATGAGCATATCGCAGGGATATATGCCGGGATATATGTATAGAAGGAGCCACTCGGCTGGCAGTCAGCTCTGCATGCGGTCGTGCTGAGCGTAAAAATCTTCAGTGCCCTGCTATTTGCGCATTTCCGGTTTCCGTCGCACAGCTGCACGTCCTGTCGCCCCCCTCGCCACCACCCTGCTGGCATCCTGCTGCAGCTGCTGCTGATACATTCTTTATACTCTGCAAATATCCTGTTATGCAGAAAATGCTCCTTGCTCCCGTGTCGTCTTAGTGGAGGCGACAGGCTTTCAGCCATGGGAATTATTAACTAAACATGCCGTCAGGAGTGGCAGTAGAGCATGCTGTGGCATCCCTAGCTTCTATAGGCAGGGATGTATTTTTATATTCAACTGTGTTCTAAAAATACAACCAAACAATATTCAAGATACTTTAAGCAAGGCTTGAGGACATTTGCTTCTTTGTACCAGTAGACCAAAAACTCACTAAGGCATATTAGTAATAATATAAGACTCTAAGTAAGCAAATCAGTGCGAAAATACAGCTGCGATTTCTCGTACAATTCTAAATATATATCCGTGGAAAAACTCTGCTGGCGAAATGTACTTAGCCGTGTGTACACAGCATTTCCAAGTCAAACAATCTATTTTTTCCGCACAGCCCCATCTATTGCCCGGGCAAAGTTGAAGAAAGCAATGGCTTGGATTTCACTTTTTATGCTTTCTTATTTTTTAGGCGAGGAACACCCTGGCCAACATGTGCCCGCCTCTGAGAGACAAACGGAGGAAAGACGAGGGTTGCGGATGACACAGTGAAATCAAAGTCAAATGTAAGTAAATAAAACATATTGTTTCTCTTATAGGAAGACATTTTGCAAAATTACTCCGATTTGCAATGCAAATCAAACATAGCGCCATTATTTTGCCGGCGCGCACACTCCCCTCGCAGGGAAAGTGAGAGCGAAAGTGAAACCTCGACGCATATGTTGCTTAAAAATGCAGCCATCACGGAGTCACATTCACACGGCCTGTGCCCCTGTGTGTGGGTGTGTGCCTCTGCTCGAAATCCTTGTGATAATAGACACACTCGCACACCCGAACTGCCACACGCATACAATAAATATAAATGGGGGCCGTATCTGTGTGTGAGTCTGCTGGTTTTAACCTGCGGCAGAATGCGGAACAGGACGCGAAAAAAAAAACAAGTCAGAAACCCACAGTCGAGTGTCACGACCATTTAATACCCAGGCATCTGCTTTTCTGTAGGAAAAAGTAATGGAAAATTCCCCTTTGTAGCTTAAAAATAACTATTCTAAGGATGACTACCCCAAACCTGGCCCTGAGCTCACAGAAACTGCTCTTTTAGAAAAGCACACTCCATCTATAAGCTTGATCCTTAACTTTACCTTCAATCCCCAACCATCATATACCTTAGCACCCTACGAAGTAGTAAAAAGGGAGGCAAGCAGTCGGAACAACAAAAAAAGAATTGGCAAAAAATATGTTTAAAACATTTTTCTCCGCTTTGCATTTTTTTCCATTCTTTTCCGTTGCCGGTCGCTGGTGCCGGCGCTTTCCCTTCAGCATTTTGTCGTTGTTCTGTTTTTGTAAATTTTTGATTTGTTATTGTTGCACGTGTTGTCTTTTGCCTTTGTTATGACAATCCATCCTTGGCGGCCCAACCGAGAGGCAGGTGGCCCGTGCCTCTCCTTGAGCAGATACCTTTTTGTGTGTGCCCCATCCGGGGCATAAATGTTTTTAACGAACTCACCTGTGGGGCATACGCATAAGTAGCAGAACGTCTTGCTCATGTCACCTGTGTAAATGGAAAGCCGCGCGTTTGAAAGGAGAGCGAGTCTCAAAACAACAGCAGATAGGGATGGCCAAGAGCCCCCAGGGAAATAAGGAACCAGCAATATGGAGAAGATCATAAAGCAAAAATGTTGCGGAATTTATGGATACATTATTTTACACTAAGCTAAATTTCTATAAAAAATTTATACAATGTGTTCGAATAACTTTGACGATTAATTTGAAATTTAAGGTTTGAAAAAGTCAATATAAGGTTATTACTTTTAAGAGATGTTGCATTGGCCATTTCTCCATAAAATTATGATTCTCTGCAGGGGTACTAATATATGTTTAATAAACCCAAGCAAAACAATATCCAATGACAGCTCCCAGTTCCTCCAAGTTACCTCTGAAGACTCGACAAATTACAATGTAAACACAATTGGGAAAGTTTATTTTTACAAAATTTTTTTGTTCGTTTTTATTTGTTTTCTTTCAATATATTTATGTATACATAATATAATTTTTGTTGTTTATTTGGTATATTTACTTATTTTCATCATTTCTGTGTTGCAGTTGTTCTTTGTTTTTCCATCTCGCTCGTCTTTGCGCTTGTCTGTTATTACACTCTTGTCTCTGTATTATTTTTGTGTTTTGTTTGTTTTTATGTTGGTTTTTCTGCTGTCACCTAAGTATAATTTCTCTATGCATTTCGCCTCCTTCGACAGTGGGGCAACCCAGCGTCTAGCTCTAAAACCTTCCTACTTATTGTGGCATCCGCTCCCCTGCTCCGGCTCCCTCGAGATCATCCCGGTGAGGAGGAGGTCCTGGCCACTCTGCTCCGCTGACATTGTTGTATAATATTCGCTTGCATTTCGCAGCTAGCTGGATTTTTTTTTGCTTTTTGTTGGAGTTCTCTGGTGCGCTGGTATACAAATACGCAACCAAATTGCCCTCGATTTTATTTCATTGTTTCTCAACTATAAATATTTTCCTTTTGAATTTTTTGTTATGCTTAATTTGATTAACTCTTTTAATATTCGTTACGTTGTTTCACTTGTGTGTTTTCTTATGCAAATGCCGTTTGTTTGGGTGTATGTTTTGTGTGATTTCCGATGCCGTATTTAAGTTGTATGTATATATATATATATGTATATATACGTATATATATAGTGTATATTTAATACTTAGCTTATGCATTAGGTTTTCAATTTCGGCTTTGTTCTTGCTGTGGTTGTTGTTTGGTTTTGTTTGTTTGTTTGGTTGCTTGTTTATGTTGCTCGGCCCTCACATTCCGCTACAATGTTTTTCGATTTTTTCATTCTGTTTGCCTTTCGTCTTTGTGTCTTCTAGTCCTTGTCCTAAAACACACTCAAACATGCTTAAATTTCTACAAAATATTTGCAATACTGCAGTCGATATCTATACTTTGTTTACTTTAGTTATTTGCTATTTACTTATCATATTTTACGTCTGTATATATATATATCGATATCTGTTTAATGCAATGTGTGTGTGTGCTTACTCAGTGTCCTGTGTATCCTGTGTGTCCTGTGTGGCCTGTGTGGCCTGTGTGGCCTGTGTCTGCGTGTCCGCGTGTCAGTGTGTGTGACTGTGTGAGTGTTGTCCTGTCCTCGTGTCGAATGCCTTTCAAAACTTTCCTGGTTTTAGCTTTCGTTTTTCCTTTGATGTTTGTTTTGTTAGCAGCTTTTGGTTGTTTGCTCATCGTTTGATTTTTTCTACATTTGCATTTGATTTGTTTACAATCTTAGTGTAATTTTAATTGCATAACATGCCCTCGTCTCCTGCAATCCGTCTGGTTTATTGCACAAAAATATCCTGGCCTGCCTGTCTGGATTGAATGGATTTGCTTGGTTCCAACGGTGCTCGTGGCTAGTTTATTCGGATTTTCCTTTACTGGCTAATATTCTGCTCTGCTCGATTTACAAATAATATTGGGTTTTCCACTGGAAATTACACCCCCAGCTCCGACCTGGGGCTCCAAGCCCCAGCTGGAAACACGCCCAGAACTCAGATGGATAGTATGCACTGCCATTTACCTAGAGGGTCGGTCTGCCTGCATGTAAATATATACGGTATAGAATATATATAATCTGTGTACTGTTCGTAGCTTAGATAATACTTTATTTGATTGATTTTCGGTTTCGCTTGCTGCAACTTGATCTCGTTAAAATTTGTTTTCCGTTCGTTCCGGCTTCCGGTTTTAATTAATGCTATGTGCCACCGTTGTCGCGTTGCGTGTGGTAAAATTTAGCTAACTGCTCCTGTATCAGCATTCCAGTTAATTACACTTCGAATTGACTAATTGGTAATTGTAGTTTATGGTTAATAACTGCAATCGTTTCAGTGTGTGGTGGCGGCCGGCTTTGAACTCTAACCAAATTAGTAACTCAAAGCGAACGACGCGAAATTGAATTACGTTTGACTAATGCCTGAAATGGACTCTAACTGGTTTGATCGGAACAGAACCTGAGTTGATGAGTGGCAATAATAATAATAATCATCGTGTAGTGCAGCTACAGATCGCTTCCTTGAGACCGAGGGCCTCCGCCAGGGTTGCTAGCTCCTCGGGTGTTTCTGTGACGTGGGTTCCTTGTGTATAAATACTTTGTATATATATATAGACGTATATAAATGACTTAGCACATTTGTTTAGTTACACAACATAAATACATACAGTTACAGCTGTTACTCATATATTCTTTATATTTCAATATTATTTACTTCGTCGTCTTTGTCAGCTTGTTAGATCCTTTTCGTTCCGCAGTTATTTCTTAATTAGTTTCCAACTCTCCACTATTTCTACGTGCCAACTACCCATTTTAACTCTTTACTGATATGTAGCGCAAACATTAACAAACAAACCGATAATATTTTTTTGTTTTCATTTTCCATTGCCTTAACTATAAACTGTTTCTCTTACAAATGTTTGGTTTATCTTCGTTTTTCCTAGCCAAAATTTTGTTTCCTGCAAAACTGTTTTGGTTGATTATTTTGGTTTTATTATTTTCTTCCCTTTTCGTTTGGTCAACAACATTTCAAATTTTTGTTCTCGCCCTCCTCCCTCTTAACACAATTTCTAGAAAATAAAATAACAACACAAAATGCATTTGTCAGCTCCAATTGCATCATGACGACCCAATCCCGCCCTCTTTAAAATCACATCTACATCTAAGTCGCTTGCCTCGTAGTTCCTCTAAGTTCTAGTGCTAAAAACATTAAATATACAGTACGACTGCCGCTACTGACTACGGTTACGCGTTCCGCTTGTGTACGTGTCCGGGGATCCTCCGATCCTGGCTAAAATTCGGTGATCATACTGAGTGAACGCATCCTACCAACTAACACAGTGGGGGTTATATCGATAGACATTTACTGGTGTTCGGGCCACACCCACGTAGCTAAATGCTTGGCTCCGCTTGCCGCGAATAATTCCACTAAAAATGGCATAACAAACTCCACGCTGCCTGCCAGTCGCCGGGGATTGGGGCGTGTCAAATGCAACTCAAGCGTTCGTCCTTTGTGGCTTAATTGTCCGGTTCGTACGAGGACGAACTGCGCGCTGCGAATGGCGATTGCGAATGCGATTACGTATGAGTATTGTATTGTTATTTCTATTACTTGGGATTTTTGCTCTGTTTGTGGATGCCACCGCCCTAATTGGCTTCCGTTTTGAACATCTAGTCGTGATTTATCATCGAACGCAGACAACACAATGTACAATTAATATAATTTACCATACGATGCTCCCAATAGTTGTCCTCCTGCGAGTGTCTCTGAGGGGTGTGAGTGTGAGTATTGCTATCAATACGGTTCGCAGAGTGAGTGTGTTGTATAAGCATGTTCGTTCAATGCATACGCTGTATTCTCTATGTACTTATCAACCGTCGCTATCGCTATGTCTATGCTTTACCACTTTACATTAATATATATACTCTACACGTTAGTTTTATTCTTCGTACGACTACTTTTACGCTTCACATTAATGTACTGCCCCTGTGTCCTGGAGTGTCCCAGGGCTCCTGCTCGATCTCCGTGAGTCCCCGTGTGCGTGTGTCGTCTATAAGTTGATTAATGCTTGCTGTTGGGTATTGTGTCTGTGTCAGTTTCTCTCTGTCTGCGTATGTTGGGTGTCTGCGAGGGTCCTGGCTCTCACTGCCTCCTGGATACTCGTAATTCGTTAAACTGTCTCTGGCTGGGCTGCAAGTGTGCTTATTGGCTTATATGATTAGGCGATAATATCTACTTTATTACGGCTATGCTCGATTAGCTAATATCAATTAATATCATTCGATGGCATACTTTGATTGTTTTCATTATATTACTTGTGTAGGGAGTTGACCTCTCTCTATGTGTTACCGTATTTATATATATTTTTAGCTACTTGGATATTCTGTTTGGTTATCGGTTCGGTTTCAGTTTGGTTTGGGTTGCATTTCCTTTTCATCGACTTCGCTATCGATTTCGCTCTCGTTTGGCCTAAACAACAGTGAACTAACACAACAAATTTGCAGCTAACCATTCCTCTTCTGGCAACTGAAATAAAACCATAAACGCATCATGTACAGTGGTTAAAACGAGAGTGAGTGTTTTTGTATTCAGGGGTCGATTCTGGGCGTTATTCGTTGGAGGGAAACATTTTTGAAACATTTTACGGTATCGTGTGGGGCTGCTTTGTACATGGCTCTCGTCTGGATTGTTGAAAGTGATGCCAAAGTTTGGGTCGTTGTGTGTAATGGGGGCGGGTTTCAAGCGAATTAAACACCTGCGTGAGGTCCTGCTTATGCCCGCCTTGTTAGCTAGGGGAGAGAGAGGTGGCTGGACTCTGATCTTCCTGGACTTGTATTTCATAGTTGTACTCAGATACTTTGAAGTTCGAACTGCGAGTGCTGTGAGACTGAGACTGTGTTCGTGTTCGAGTGTTGCTGTGCGTGTGTAGGAACCTGTTTCGATTTTCGACTGCTGATCGATCACAAACCAAAGAACGATTGTTGCGTCGGAGTGAGTGCGTGAACTTTCAGTTGCATTCGATAGGAAATGATAGCAGGACATGGCGAGTGGCCCGATTTGGCAGTTGTTTCTAAGCGATATATTCACTAAGCTATCCACGTCATCTATCATAGTTATAGGCACTAGTGCTATGTGAGTGTCAGCGTGTGTGGGTGAGAGTGGGGCGTGTGCTAAGCTAGAACCAAACCGCGCACAAAAGTAGGCAATACAAAATGATGCGGGTCCTGCTGTGACATGGATGAAGGGGTAGTGGTTAATGGAGGCTGAAGGGCTGTTTGTTTGACAGTCTACCGACACACACACGAGCTCAAATATTTTCGCATGTGTGTGTGCGCGCGTAATTAATTTTAACGCATTTTTAATTATGTTTATTTTAATTTAATGCCGCGACTGGGGGAATGAGTGAGTGTTTGATTTAGGCTGCTACAACCCTCTCGATTCGTGGACCAAATTGTATTCCCCTTTTATTTGTGTACGCCATGTTGGCCTACTTCCTTCAATTAATTATTGTTGTTATTTTTTATACGCGCTCCCACACATTTACATAAAGCATTAAAATACGTTTGCGGGATGTCATGTGACGATGTTCTGGTGGCGGTGTTTGTGTCTGAGTCTGTGTGCTCGTGTCGTGGTGTAAGCAACTAGGGTTTAAAATATTTTTTTCGCCTTAGCCTTTTGCATATACATAATAATTGTTTGCCTGGTCCGGCCCCGGCCTTAGCCGACAGGGGCGCTGACAGATTTCTATGCTCTAGTTATATATTTAGATATATAATTAGTGTGTGTATATATATTAATATGGGTGTGTGTCGTGGTGTGTAATTTTCATTTAGCTTTGGTTAGGGTTTCGCATTCGCTGTTGCTTTTGCCTGGCTTTGGGTGCAGCTCTCTAATCGCCAAACTTCGAGTTGCCATCAATTGTTTGCAATTTGTGTTCTGCGCTTCGCATTGTATTTACAGCTCGGTTTGGTTTTGTTTCTGTTTCAGAAAATTGCAGCTGTACTTAAAAATTTTGGTTTGGATTTCGGTATTTGGCTTTTGCGTTTACTGTGCCTGCAAGAGTAGAGGATAAACCTTAAAAAATAATATGGGTGTTAGTAAGAATTGGAAAAAAGTAGTAGTCGGAATAAAAGTAATTGTAATGCAGAAAAGGTGTGTGCAGCGATGGTGGATTCCACCCTCTACAACAACGACAATAACCTATCAAATAGGCAAAAATAAATTCTGTTGTCCTTGGTCACCATCCACAGAGTTTGAATAATGCGAACACACAGGAGATTAACAAATAAAGCGCACAAACAAATTGGCAAACACCATGCAGGCTGGCACAATGAGCACTCAAAGGATAATGCTAATGCTGAAATATATAAGCTTAGCCGCTGCATGTGGCACCGAATATAAAATAGCAAAAATTATTAAGCGATTCATGCAATGCAAACACAAGCTCTGGGCAAACCCCTAATATTTTACTACTGAAAAAATATAAAAAGGACAAAACAGGCAGTTCTAATAATAAATGTTCGTAAACCATATTGTTTATTTTAATATTCGATATTGAAATTCCTTTGGCGGGCGCTTATTTAATCAAAGGCATGCATGCATATTGACAGATTACAATTGTCTCTGCCCACACTCGATATTCAAATGCAAAAGAATAACATTAGCAGGCAAAGGCATTCGGATGGCGATGGAATATTTTGATAGCAGCCGGAAATATGTACGCACATCGAGTGCACACAGCTGCAGAGCAAACAACCCATCGCACACTAACGAACCGAACGAATCGAATCGACTCGCTTCGAATAAAAGAATCCAAAATACATTCAAAACTTTCAACAAACGCAGGAGAGATGCACGAAAAATGTTTCAATGTGTCGGGTATCTGTGTATCTGAACCAGTGCCGGCATCTGTATCTGATTCCGTCTCTGAGCATATATCTTCTGGGGGACACGTACCTGTGGGCTCACTTGGAACTGCTGTATCGGATAGGCCACCACGCCGGCGGCCTGCGGAATGGCGGTGCCAGCCACGCCCGTTGCCATCTGCTGGGCAGGTGAGATCTGTGCCTGGGTGACGCCCTGCCAGGTGGCCGGAATCTGCACTCCCATGCTGAAACGAGAGTAGGGGTAAACCACACATGAGCACACGCTGAGAAAATCCATAAAGCAACATTCATTTACACCAAATTTTTTTTAAATTGATCAAGTAAATTGATATTAACCATAGCATCTTCACTTTTGAATCGATGGTTTTCCTAATATTTAAATATGTATCTTGCTATGTTTCTTGTTTCTCTAAGTGCAGAGCTGCTGCCGCATTAACTACACTCGCTGATCCGTCCGTGGCAAGTCCCTGGGGCATGGTATGCGCCACAATTACCACGGGCGTAGGGAGGTGGGGAAATGGTGGCCCCGAACGACAGTACAGGGGGACATGCGCGTAAGGGGGCGGAAAACGAAATTTACGCGACTGCGATGCAAATAGCACGTTATGTTGACAGCCCGACGGACGCGGAAATGTATTTCATACGGCCGCAGATGAACGACGGTGCAAATGAAAAACTTTCGCAATTAGCAAATGAATTCAGCCATCCGTCATGCTGTCGTTGTCGTTGTCGGTATTGGTGTTGCTGTTGCTGCTGGTGTTGGCGTCGCTTCTGGTGTTCAGCTGTTCCTCTTGTTGTTTCTGCCGATCCCCGGTGGCGGTTCAATCATTGCACAAAGTACACAACTGAAGCGGGTCGCAGTGAGTTCCTCTTGGTGCACAGGGCGAAATGGAAGTGCTTTCACAACTACTTATTTATAATTATAACATGTGTCTTAATTATTGTATATTTTTAATGGTAACTAAAGGTATTTTAAGAGCGAAGAGCGATTAAGAACACTGCCAAATATGTTGCATTATTATAATCAATATAATATGCTAAGTATATATAATATGAGCAATCACTTTTCCCTCCGTGCACCATCGAAACCCCTTGTTAAACCCGCTCCCACCCAGCAAATACAATTATCCAGCGCTAATTCAGTAGTAGTAGAGGCTGACCCCATCCCTAATCCTACCCCATCCCTACTCACCCCATGTAGCCCTGCTGGTAGCCGCCGTATTGTCCAAAGTGGTAGCCCTGGATGCCCTGCAGGAACTGGTTCTGCACGGCGGCTGCACTGGCCGCCGCCGGAGTCACAGCGGCCGCCGTGGCCGAGGAGGCCTGGTAGGTGGGCGTGGGCGAGTACCAGCAGCCCGTGGCGGCCAGCTGTTGGCCATAGGCGGCGGCGGCTGCTGTGGCCCCCAAGCCGTACGGGAAGCCGGCGGCAGCTGCGGCGGCGCTGTTCAGCGCCTGGGTGGCGATGGTCTGCGCATTGTTGGGGTCGCCGCTCTCCTTGCCCCAAGAGCACTTCACGGGCTGGGCGTTGATCTCGGTGTTGTGAACGCCCACGATGGCGTGGGTGGCCGCTTCCTTGGTGGAGAAGCTGTGGCGAAAGTGAAGGGTAAATCGTGAATAATCTTCCTCCCCTATCTCTTTTAATGTTGTATTAGACTATCGACATGACTTACCGCACGAAGGCATATCCCTTGTCCTTGAAGACGCGGATCTCCTGTATCGCGCCGTAGGGGGCGAAGGTCTTCTGGAGCACCTCCTCGCTGAGGGCGGTGAGGGCGCTGTTGACACCGCCCACGTACACGGTGCAATTAGAGGGACTGCTCTGATTGTAGACCTCGTCGAAGGTCAACGGCTTGATGTTCTCTGCGGGGGCGAGACGGAGAGCAAAGCGGGAGTCCCGGGGTTACACAGTGCATTTGATGGATCTCGTTTTAATGTTGCCGCCTCGAACGACAATTTATGGCCGGCAGTTTTTTCAGCAGGGCTGCCCTGGTTTTTATTCGCCGACTGCATGATTAATATGCAAATTAATTAACGGATTTACCCGCAACAACAACGCCACGAGAGCTGCCTCGGCAACGTTTTGGTAATTAAAATAACCGCATGCACTTAGTCAATATGCTTGTGTGCGTGCGGTTCCCACACACGACAGACGTGTGTGTGTTCGAGTAGGGCGGTGTGTTGTCGTGTGCGTGTGCCAGGAGGTGTGCTGTGTTGAGAGGGGGTGCAACACCATTTACCGCTGCTTTCTTGTTGCTGCCGCTGCCGTTGCATATTTAAAATTGTTGCGGTTGTTATTGCATTTTTTATTATACGTATTTTGTGGATATACATTTTTCGTATGCCGTTTTATTGTCGCCGTGCATACTTTTTGCACTCACTGTGTGCTCAGCCCACCGCATAAACACACACACTTACGTGTGCAGATACACAGTAATGGCCCGATCCAACCCCCATTGTCGTTGTCCTGATTGTCGTTCCGCATACGCCATGTATGCACGTATTTGTATGCAAAAGCTACACTAATTACTTCCTTTGAGGTTAAAACTAAATTTGCACTTTTAAAAATAATGTCAGCTTCGCGTGTTTATGTCTTTGTTTAGTTTCTGGCAGCATTTCGCTGCATTGTTCGGTCCTGCCGAGGGCAGGACACGGATTGGAGCCTAATGACAGCGCCCAGAGATGCCTAGATCGATGTGTGGTATCTAGAGAGGGTTGTTCCTACGCTCTTTGTGGATCACAAAACCGAGTCAGTCGCAATTGTTTCAGCCCACTTAACATAGGCTGTTAATGGCAGCCACCCGTTCTCCTTCCTGGGCAGGCCATCAAAATGCCATTGCAGGATGTCTGGATTTGTGTGGCTGCTTTTTGTTTTGCTTCGACTGCGCAGCGAACATGCCAAGAAACACACAAAAATATGGCTCAATGACATGCAACAGGATTGCTATACACAGACACACGCACAGCTGCAGGACACACTAAAACAAAAAATACTTGAAAAAAATTAGGTAGAGAAAATCATAGACTTAAATAGAAATCTTTAAGGTACAAAGTACATGATTAAAGAATTAAGAAAAGACAAGATGCTAATATAAAATTTTGAAGGATTTCAGGATAAATAGAAAAGAATATTTTAGGTCTTGAACTCCATTCCAAATCGAACAAATACAATTTTTTTGAAAAAAATACGTACGTTCCTCACAAGCTCCTTTTATTTTCTAACAATCTCTGATCTCTTTAAAACCCTTTCACCCTAATCACTATTTTTTCTAAGTGCACAATCTTCCACACATACACACACTAACGCATTCGGGGCTGGAACAACAATCAAAGCTCGGTGGCGAGGGTGCACCGAAAAAGGACGAAAAACTAACAAGCTCGCAAATACTTTTGAAAGCTTTCGCCACAAATGTATGCGCTTTGGCCACGCACACACACACACACGCACGCACACACTCAGACTAAATAACAACCACAGCCGACACACTCGCCTCTCGCATGCAAAGGAACATTGCATACTTTGCAGCGCCATGTTTAACTAATTTGCACTCTACCTTGTGTTTGTGCGCCTCCATTTTTTCCCGTATTATTTCCACTTTTTGTTTTCTCTAATTTCTTTTTTACGCTATTAAATGGGTGTAATTAAATTTTGAAAATGCAGCCAACGAGCCGGGCCGCACGCCCTACGTGCTTAGCCTTGAGGCAACTCGGCCAACTCGGCCAACTTGGTTAACTTGGCCAACTTGGCCGGGTCTCGTTTCATGTCCGCAGCAAATTAAAGCACTTTTGGCCCCATGTAAGTGCGCCAGCGTGGCCATAATTATCGCACATTTTTGTCTACGACAAACCATGTGCATTCCCATTCCCCTGAACCCGGGACACTGGACACAGGACCCAGGACCCAGGACCCACTCCAATTCTCATTTCATTTCATTCCTGGGGGCGGGCAGACACAAATAATTGAAGTCTGGTCAGCCCGAGGACCATTATGGGGGCAAATAGCGAATGCCACATTGGCGTTGGCGTTGGCAGTGCCACTGGCTGGCAGGTGCTCCCATTTTTCCCGACGATTTGAAATTTTAATGAGCAATTACAGGCATGTAAAATTAAATCATGAAATAATCACCAAATCATTAACATAAATAATTCACATTTTTACACGCAGCAACGGTGGCGGTGGCAAGAACAACATGAGCCTTGAGGACGTGGCCGGCACTTGAGGAAATTCAAAAGTAATTAATATGCATGGAAATGCTCGTTCGGTGGGGGCGTGGCTTCACCGAGGTGTCGAGTGTCGAGGGGGCAGATGTCTCGCATGGGCGTGGCAATGTGCTAATTTGAATGCTCGTAAAATCAAAATTAACATATAATTCAAATAAATATTTATTGTTCGCATTATAACTTTTACTTTTATATATTGAGCTATTTTTAGACTGATAAGAGGGGTATCGAAGGTATCATTTTATGACCATATATACCAAATATATTTATTATTCAACTATATATTTTATTTTTAATTATTTATTGTAGGAATTCCCCATCACTTAAATTTCTACATTGCATTTTCGTGAACGATACCCGCAACTATCAAAATTTAGTGGCATTCCCATCCACAAAACGCATCTACAGGCATTTAAACTTTTACTTAATTGTGCGCAACTCTGCATAAAATCTTGATTTATTGCGTCAACTGGCAACGAGGGCATGCAACTCCGACTTCCGCAGGTATTTCCCTCCCGGGCCCCCAATAAGGAGCCTCCCAAATGCCACACAGACCCCGCATTCCGAGTCAAAAGTCAAATAGTTTTCGCAAAGAAATTTGTCATACAACATCGTCGACGTCTTTGTGCGCTGCTGTCGTCGGCATATTGTTTCTGGTTAATTAAGTTATTACCATAATGAGCTTGCAGGTATTCCGGGCCTTATTTATGGCCATGCACTGGAATAGAGTGAAGTTCGGCCGCTGACAAAAGGCGGAACTTTGTGAAAAACTTTCCCTTTCGGCGGAGGGAGGGCACCATAAAAAAGGGCCGCGGCAAATGCGTTTGTTATAAACCCGGGGAAAATCGACGAAGGACGCTGCGAGGGGAGGAAACTTTTAGCCCGGCACGAAATTGCAGAGCGTCGCCAAAATTGTCACAACTGTAAAATGCGCAATTGCGCCGGATCGTAAATCTCTAGCAACAATGGGGCTGGCAGGCACACAGAGACACGCTGGCCGGCACATGAGTGGCTCACTAAACGCGGACGGACATAAAATGTGCAGCCTGCTTAAAACATAAAAGTGCCGGGCCAACCGGCTGGATTGCCAAAAGAATCGAGCAAAGTGGCTGCGTAAAACATGGAGTAATGCGAATGCCAAATGCGAAATGAGTTGAGTGCTACAAATCGTAAAGTCCGCCAGCAGCAGCAGCGGCAGTGGCAACAACTAGGCGTGGTCGTAAAACCCACGGCCCGACCTTACCCCCTTTCCCGTTTGCAACACACACCCTGCATATGTGAGCGGGACATAAAACCCTTTGGCTGTCCCCTTGCCCCTTTGATTTTTGTGCCGACTCAGCCCTAGGCCCCAGTCTTCGAGGCGATCAAAAAATCAAAATTATTTCTCTGTCAAATTGCTAATAATAACTTGTATTACAGGCTCCCCAACTACCGCCCGGTAATTCGGCTCCAGAGCGGCAGGGAGCAGAACAGACAAAACCGTGACACAGTCAAATAAACAATGAGACCAATAAAAATACGCTTAAGCTTTCATAGGCGTTTTTTATGACAACAATATAAATGCAAAGGGAAAATATTATACTCGGAGGGCCCTGGATGCCGCCGAACCCTTGCCCAACTCTCGGCCTCTGCACGATAAATTCCACCTTGACTCAAACTATGTAGTTTCCGTCCCCCGTCTGGGTGTGTGGGAGTTCGACTTGAAGAATGCCAAATGTTTGTTGTATAACCGGGGAAATATCCCCCGTCTGTGTGTGTGCGCCTTTTATGATAATAGTTTCGTGTTGGCCAAATTTATTTATCTGATTTGGTCGGGCTCCGTTCGTGTGTGTGTGTCTAACAAATAAAAATTATGTTAAAACATGCAAATATGCGTTAAGTTTTGATTTATGAAAGACAAACGAGGGAAGCCCCGCGCATGTTTGTACGCTGTTAATAATGATTACGCCCTCGGCTAAGTATATAGTTACGGTTACGGCTACAATCGGATGTCTGTGCGGTTGACAACGAAGCCAAAGGACGAACAGGCGAGGGGCGAAGGGGAACCCAAGCCGTGGCCATAAATTGGGGGGCGTGCCACGAGGCCTAAATGAAAATTGATTTGCCGGGCCTAATTGAATGCCTCTAGATGGTTTTTATATATTTTTGGGTCGCTGGCGCCTGGCGCCTGGCGACTAATTGAAAAAGTTTAAACCAAATTGGGTACAGCCCATTACGGAAATTAAGCGCGTGCGGTTAAGAAAGGACAAATATTAAGAAAACATAATCTGCCAGAAAATTTGTAGGACGTTTATAAATAGCGCTCGGTTTTCCTGAGTTCCCAACCGCCATCCCATCCCATCCCATCCCCTAGCCGCATCTCGCAGCCTCCCTGGCACAATGCCTGTGTCAGGCACCTTTGGCATTCATTGCCATAATTTCCTGTAATAAGACCGACGCGTCGTCTGGCCTGGCTCTGGCCCAGGTCTGGACTCCGGGTGTACGCACACCGGAAACTCTGCTGGCCTGCCGGCTGGGGTGACACTCATGATTTCCTTACCTTTACTCGCCGGCGGTTTCCGTGTGGCCCAATTCGTGCGAATTGAGCGGGAGCCAAGCCACTGGCCATTCATGGCCGTAATGGCGCTCTCGGCTTCCTGCGGGGCGATAATGAAGACAGAGACACGGTCAGAAGCAGAGTCGGCAAAAAGAGGGCACGGAGAAAAAACTATCGCTTCCGAAGTGTCACCGAGGTGTTTTTTATTATACTACTTGAATGGAAATTTAAAGAAATAATAAAGTTTACCTTTAACTTCACTAACACATTTTTAAGTTAAGATTTATTTATGGTTCTTTAAATGTTAAATGAAGCTATCCTATGGTTTTATTTTACAAAAATGTTTGACCTGAATCCCAGTAGTAAGTCTTTCAAATTTTATCTAAAACAAATCAACATGAGGCTTAGTTTTTTCTCCGTGCATTGCCAAAGTCAGAATAAAGAGCCTGCGCACGACTGCATAAATATGCACTTAAATATGCTAATGCCGCTGGCAGTTCTTACCGATTTCTTGATGAAGGACACAAAGCCATAGCCCTTCGACTTCAGGGTTTGTGGATCGCGCACCACGCGGCAGTCACTGAAAAAATAAGAGAAGAACACGAAATGTAAACATTAAAGGCCTGCAACCGAGTTCCTTAAGTCTTAAATGTATTTCTGCGGCCGCCAAGCCACCCTGTTCCGAACGGAAGTGCTGGCAAACTTTAAAATTTATGCAAATTCCTCATAAAGACATCTCTTGGGGTCTCCGTCCCGGTCTTTGTCTCCGTCTGCCCGACGTGTTCAAATATTTCCCTTCGAGTACAAAATACAAATATATTCTGTCTGAGTTTGCCGGCGTGGGCGTGGCCCTTGTAATTCGGAAATTAGAAATCTGACCTCATGCTGGAAAGTTTTTATTTATCTTGCAGTTTGGGGAGACTGCCGAGCTGCCAAGAAGCCATGCGGCTTAAACGACTCATCTCATCCCATGTCCGGACTTTAAGATACCGTCAAAGTTTTGATGAATTTTTATTTCGTCCCAACCACTGTTGATCTTGCGTGACTCCCCCCTGGAAATCGAACTGCGGTCATTACAGTGAGGGTCCGGCTCGTTTTGGTCACTTGTGCCAATTGGGCGACTTCCGACTCGACTCGACTCCTAGTTGGGGACTCGAATTGATTTCCCCCAGCGGCTCTACGACTCCTCATTTGGACAATTGGGGCCTCGACACCGCACTAAACCGGGCTGCCAGGAAACTTTGGCAATTACCCCCGGTCCGGCAGTTTACTTTTCATTTATGAAGCATAAACCACAGCGGCGGCGAAGTTGGCGACGCTGGCTGGCCACTTTTTTTATGCTTATTATAAGTAAAATGCCGGGAGACCCGCCGGGGTTTGGCTCCGGCTCCGGCTTTGGCTTCTGGGGTTTGTTGCCAGGACTTATTAAATATTCACACGCGCCGCGCATTTAACAAAACGAAACAAAAGTGCGTCGGGGCCCAAACATAATGCCAAAACCAGGCAACACCAAAAGCCGGGGAACAATGCAAAAAAAAAAAAAAGAACGGAAACCAATAGCAAAAAAAAAGAAGACAAAAAATAAACCAAGAAAAAGGGCAAACAAGGCCAGGCACGCATAAAAGTTTTGACAGGCGGAGAGGGGACATCTTGATCCCTGGGAGCCGCACGACCGAATCCTGCCGACTTTGTGCGTTAAGCGTTTTGACATGTCGGCTAGCAGATCGACTCGGGTCCCGAAGAAAAACCAAAGAAATAAAGTTCTTTAAGCCAGCAGCAACCGGCGGCATTTCCCACCTTCCCAGCCCAGCCCAGCCCACTTCCCATCCCGAGGCGTTCCTTTCCCGGCAGATAATCAGCCGAGGAGTATCGGTGATAATGATGTCAGCGATAGCTATCACAAAGGTGCCAATCGATTGCTCAATAGGCCTGAAATGCGTAGCCATCGATACAGGCTGTCAACAGTCAGGGATGGGAAGATACCGCATTCCAGGTTAAAATATAGTCATATGATTATTATGGCGTATCTTGGAGGGTTCCTATAGCTTCGCTAGATGCTATTAACACAGCAAGTCTCTTATTTCTCCTTTAAATTAAAAAGAAAATGACTAGCCCAATTGAACTGTATTTGTAAGTCAGTCATCACTGGCTTGCTTTTGCCAGAGATTTAATCCAAAACATGACCAGCTCATTAACGATTCAGAAGAACCCTTTAGCCCAATCAGGGCCAGAGTCATTAGAATGATTTTCAAATTATTAAAATTTAAATTGGCCATCGGCGGGAAGATGAGCTGAGCAGATTGTCTGATGGACTGACTGGATTCAGAGGAGCGGCAAATCCGAAAATCAAATACTTTGGCGTAATTTTTGATAAGCTGCCGCAGGGCCTCCCTTTGAAGCTGGAAGGAGGAGCTGCTCCCAGGAGACGGACTAACATTTTGACTCGAAACTTTGCGATTAAACAGAAGTTAATTAAGCCAAGTTTTTGATGCTGTCGTTGCCACGGGAGAGGCGAGGCGGTAAGTGGTCTTGGGTGGGCTAGTTACTTTGCCTTTTCAAGCCGAAAAATAGCAACTTAAATATTTGAATGGCTCCACTTCGCTTCCGCCTTTCGGGGCGACACTTACAGACAGAGAAAAGAGTTCGCCGAAAGTGGCATTTGCATAAATTCATTTTTTGCCGCTCGGTTATGAATTTTTTATGGGAAGCCGGAGCCTCCACACGCGCCTGCCAATAATCAGGGAATGTGTGACAGGAAAATTGTCGCTGGGGAAAATGGGAAATGCTGCGGCGCGGGGAGAAATAAAAACTGCAGGACGGAGAACGGGTGAAAGGCAATTCCCAGTTAACTGGCAAATGGAAAATTTGCATTTTAATACTTACGAGATTTCGCCGAATGGTGTGAATGCTTCGCGCAATTGCTGAGTTTCAATTTCTGAGCTCAAGTCGCCGACAAAGATGTGGAATTGTTCTGCAAAGAGAAGGAAAGAGAGAGTGCCAAGTTGAGTATCGGGGTTTTTCGCAGATTTTCACAGATTTTCGGCGAAGGGTTTGCCGCTGGCGCATCGTGAATCGCACAAAATATGTGCCAGATAAAAACGCAAATCAAAAGAGAATCCCAAGTCATGCGCTTTTATTTCGCAATTTATTGCCAGCGCTGACGCAGTGCTTTAATGCATATTCACAAAAAGAGAGAGAAAAAACGCTAAGTCCCAGGGAGAGAGAAGTTTTTCATACATAATTTTATGCTGCATAAGCAGAGATAAGTTAATTGAAATCACAAAGGAGCCGCGCAGATTGATGGGTTCAAAGAATGGCTGCCTGCCGGGAAGCGATGACAAAACTTGCCGAGTCTTCCGCGGACTCTGAATTAGTTTTCAGAAGCGTCGCGCAAAACTTGCCAACTGTGTGTGCTTTTCTGCTCAGCGCCCCTCACCTACCCACCCGCGAGGAACGCTCCCATTAATACTAATTAACCCATTCATCTAAGTAAACTTTGCTCGCTAGGATCTTCTGGCCCCATCATCAAGCCGAACATCATGTACACATGCACAAACTCAAAGCCGCTCGCCGTCATGCAGACTGCACAAACACAAGTGCACCGGGTGATGGGCAGGATACGCGACCACACACTCAAAAGCCCGCCATACACTCGGGAAATTATACAGAAAATAATAGAGCAGAAAATTAACAGCAACTCAAGGGGTATTCTTAAAGATCTCCTACAATTACAGTCTGAAAAAGAACTAAACTGGGGATTGAAAAACACAACCTTCAAGGGAAAACTTGAATTTTTGAATATTTTTATTGAGAGGGATACCAAACCCAATCCTCAACCTCGGTAATGAGTATTCTCAGAGTGTACACTACACAGTGTAGGGTTACTACACAGTCACAAACTCGCATGCAAAGCAAACACACTCAGACTAACACACCCGCACGAATTGCAATCATTTATTATTATTTTTGTGTGCTTTGTCTCTTTGGCACAGAAAAAAGTCGCGACTGAGGAGGAACTGAGGGGGCGAAAGGGTAGGAAAATGCTGGGGGTGGTGCCTTGGGTGGCATGGTGCTGCTCCTCGTCGTTGTCGTTGTCCTTCGTGCGCTCTTGTGGCAGCTCAGCGCTGAGCTCCGAAAACTCACAGCCAAGACTTGGCAAAGGCAAAGCCAAAGCCAAAGCCAAAGCCCGGCGACGCACGTGGGGTGGTAATGGGTTAAGGGCCAATGCAATGGGGCCTTTTTCGGGGGGGTTTTCCCAGCCACCAGCAACCCCGCATACAAGCACACAGAGAATTCTTACCCTAAATAATTAGCACTATTCAGCTGGGGCCCACTGACGACGACGACGGCAACGGTGACGACGACATTCGAGGCTGACATCGCCGATGGGCGCGGCTGATGGGCGGGCCAACCCCCAAAACAACCCCTCATTATCCTTTTCCCCCGCCCGACGGCCTTGCCTGCTGCACGTGGCGAAATTAACATTTCCGGTAATTTTGCGAAAATGAAAAGCAAAGCGAAAAATTAACGGCTACGTTGTCGTCGCCATCGTCGTGGCCGCAGCGAAGGCAAATGCGAAATGCGGAAAGCTTTTGTGTTAAATAAATATTAAAAGGAATTTCCCAGAGCCAGCGGAACTGATGGAGACGTGGCAGGAGCAGGTTGGCGGAGGAGCGCCGGCTGAGTAAGTTGAATCGTTGTGATGTGCGGCCTGTTGGCCTTTTAAAAACACAAACCGAACGAGTAAATCTCTGCGTGTTCGCATTTACATTGGTGCAGTGAGAAAAATCGGGGAAATTAATAACTATTTATAAAACTTGTGGAAAAGCTCTAACCACGAAGTTAAGTTACATAAGTTCTTGGATATTCCTTAACTTTATTGTTTAAGAATTATTTATTTATTGAGACACTTTTTTATGTGTTGAATATTTCTGTATACCCACAACTAATTAGGACCATGGTCAATCAAGCACATTTTCCCTCAGTGCTCGTGTAAGTGTGTGCTTGGCCACTTTTTATTTAATTGGAAATTGCGTATACGCCACCGTTAATGAGCCCATTGTAATCGCAGCGGCAGAGCAGAAGAGCGCGGCTTAGTCTACTGAGGCAGCTCGACTCGACTCGACTCGAGTGGTTGCCGTTATTGTAAATCAATCGGCGAGGTTCGCTCAGGTTATTGCTTTCGCCCTTTTGCACACGGCCTGGCTCAAAGGAAAGCGCCAGGCACGCAACTTGCGAGCTGCGAGAATTGCGAGCACATATCCTTGGGATACAGTTAAGCCCGGCTGCGTGTGCGGCGATTGTGTGTGTGCGGGACAGACAAACGAGGCGGCCACTAATTGCAGTCAAAGGTTGCTTTAAATTTGCACTGCGCCAGAGGTCGATTGGCAACTCAAGGGGAAGAGGGGCAAACGGGTGGCCACCCCCAGATTCTTCGACTCCTGCTGCTGCTCCTGCTCCTGCTGCAGCCCCAGCTCCTGGCAGCGGTGTCAGCATGTCAAGCGCTGGCAGCTTTTCATTTCTTTCGCTGGCTTCCGTCGTTCCTTGTTCCATTGGCCGTGTCGGCCCGTTGGCTGATTAAAACGTTGCGTATGTAATGAGTTAATTAAGTTTTTGCCATCGTTACAGTCACCCATTGTCGTTGTCGTTGTCTCGCACACATATGTGCACACACACGGCCATGTGTACATAAATTAATCATAAATCCTTGCTAGCTGCACGGCAGTTACAAGTGTTTTGTATATTTGCCGAGGACGCACCTGTCCCCTTTCTGCTTGCCTGTGAGAGCGTTAACAACCAACTGAGCCAGGTGAGTGAGCCAGGTGAGTGTGCTAGCTGGGATCGAGAGTGGCAGTGGGGGAAAAGCAGTAGCTTCAAGGAGCCAGGGAAGCAAGGAGTCGCCTTTGGACTAAGTGTGTCAGCAGGGCTGGCTGCCGCTTTTCGAATGCCGCCTGCCACGCCCACTTGTACCATTTGATTAAAGACGGAAGCTACTCAGGATGTATACATGTGAATGTGTGAACACTGAGAGAATAGGTTAACTGAAGAATAACAAGTGTACTTCATTTATACTCTTCATTCAGGACATCTATTAAGAGGGCTAAAAGAATATTTTCTTAGTTAATTCAATAACTGGTCAACTGATTCTAAGACCTCTGAGTCTACCTCCTCTAGCTATCGATCTACGTTAAATTGTAAAGCATTAACTAGTTTACTTTTATTTTCCCAGTGCACAACTATCCCTATTTACGCCTTGACTTGCCTGGGTGCTGCTGCCACTGCTTTGTTGGCTTTAGTTGTTGTAAATTTTATGTTATCCGCTTTCATTGTTTGCTTGCCTTTATTTATGTTCCCCACTGTCTTTGGTGGGCCTGTGTATATGGGCGGGAGAGAGAGTTACTGATTTGCCGCTGTTATTTATGCGTTTGTGCTAAACCTTATTTCCTGTTTGTCTTACATAAGCTGCAGCGCTTAATTACACGCAACCCCATCGAGGACACGATTCCGGGCAGGATGTGGCCGCCTGATTTTACCCCTGGGAGCCGAATTTCGACCCGCGGCCAAGATATATGTGCCATCGATGTGGACCCTAATGTTTTATTGACCGGCCGCCTGCAATCTCATTTGGCAATTCACTTTGTCGCCGCCTCACCGCCTCGCCGCCCCGCTGCCTCCGACACACAGCATAACCGACCACACGGCGTATGCGTAATGGCAATTATGAACTCGCCGGCTAAGTGGGGAGTGCATTAAAGCTAAAAGCGCTTAGCCGGCGGCCAAAAAACCACCAGCTGACCGACTGATACCGCCCGCTGTGACAGAGAAAGCCCCAAACAAGCAAAACAATTTGACGCCAACAACCGCAAAACGTGCTGGCCGCCCAGCTTCCACATCCACATCCGCATCCATCCTCGGCTGGATCCCGGGATCCCAGGGACCCGGGACCCGCCCACAACTTAACCCAAAAATTGATGAATATGTAAGCAAATACGGAAGACTAACACGCAGCGGGTTGCCAGGCAAATATACATATACGGATGCGTATGCGTGTGCGTATATAAAAAAGGATCAAAGTCCTGAGGCGCGTTAATTTTTCCAGACGTCAGCAGGAAAGTTGGGCAACCCATCAAGCCCCGCCGCCCGCCACAGGCTCCCCCCGTGAATATGAACCGGGCCCACAAATTTTATTGAAATGTTAATAATCCAGTTGCTTAGACGTGCTGTGCCATCCCGGGATGTCCGAAAAGGACAACTCAACTGTAAAAGGATATTTACATGGAGATTTGTATGCCGCTGACTTATGACTTTGATCAATGCCGGCCTGCCGGCAGGATGGATGGTTGGATAGCTGAATGGCTGGTTGGCTGGCCAATCCCAATCAATTGGGTTCCTGCCGCATTTATGTCCTTCTGAGAGTCACTTATGCCCACAATTTGGCACTGCGGTTATCTGGGGATACATAAGCCAGCTGATATATCGCCGATATGGAGGGCAGGGACGGGGTCCTTGCTCAGCAAATCTTTAAATTAAATTCTCTCTGCTCAAATCAGGGCGCATTATAAAGTATAATGTGCTTTTAATTTCATTCATTTGCATGGAACGCGCAGAATGGAAGCGGAGCGCGGACACTGGACCCTGCTAAATGGAACTAAAAAATCTAATTAGCGCTGGCCGCTGCAGGAGTCGACTTAAAGCAAACTTTGCGCTTTAATTTCATCTTGATTACGCCCTCGCACTGCAACTGCAGCTGTGCCGCCTGTTTGTGCAGCAAACTCGAAGCTTGAAACTCGAAAGCCAATCAACTTGACTTGCTAATGAAACAGCAGTCACTTTAAGGCATTTCAACTCTCGACTCGGTGTCTCGTTGTCGCCATTAGACGGAACGCCGTGCCGCCTTGCCGCTGATAATGCTGATTTTTAATGCTGATTACCGCAAGCTGCCAGGCCGCAATCCTTTGCCACCTTTTTTCCATTCTCCCCTGGGTCTTAGATAACCGAGCTCGGAGCTCGGAGTCAGCATCATTTCCGCAAGTGTGCGTGGCATTTAAGTTGCCACTTAAATGAGCCCCAGCCCTTTGTATTGCGATGGTGCAGAGAGAAAATAGAACATAACATTTAAGGCTTTCTGGAATTGATTTCTTCTAGCTCACTATAGATACTATTTTTAAATTTATAAAAACCCATACATGGGACGTTCATTAAAACTAATTTAATAGTTATTTAAATTGATGTCAGTGGTTCCTTGTTTTATACAAAATATATTTCAACTTCTAGTACACCTTCAAGGTTTTCCCCTCAGTGTGCTCCTAATGGCAATAACCTTGTGGAAAAGGTGGGATGGATGGCGGTCGGGTGGTGCAGCCTCATCAAGTCGTCGCGTCGCGCAGATCAAATGAAAATTTCATTGTGTTGTGACTCGCTCTTCCAGGCTTCCTTTGCGGAGTGGTCCTGGGGGCTGGGCTGGGAAGTTGTGCGCGGAATTTCGCTACCTTTTCATGTCCTCGTGACTGGCTGCGGAAACTTTTGGGAGCAGTGCACTATTCCCCTCTCTCTGTGTGTGTATTATTGTTTGCTGTTTGTGTTGCCACCGGCGTCGTCTTCTCCGTTCGTCTAACGTGTAAAACAATGACTCATTAAGACTCATCTAAATTCTAATGAGATTCAGTAACTATTAAAAACAAAACATGACAGAGGCGAAGGCGGAGGCAAACGTAACGCAAATGCGGCAAAAGGGTTGCTGCCCCGGGGCAATCCCACCCTGCCCAGGCCCAGGCCCAACCCCCAAAACTTCATCCCCGGCAATCCTCGACTCTTATCAGGGTCTTGAGTCAAGTCCCGGGTCCCTTTTAGTGCTGACTCCGCTCGAGGACTTTAAGTGTTGGCCAAACTTAAATCATTGGTATGCGAGCCACCAGCCGGGCCTTTAAACAAATGTCAATAATTTGATTTAAATGTGGCAGGGTCCTGGTCCCACATTCTGCTTGCAGATCGCGTGCGAATTTCGCATTTAAATGCCAGTAGCCTACTGCCAGCTATTTTCCTATTTCCCAGCTCCAGCTCTTGCTCCTGCTCCTGTTCCTGCTCCTGTCCCTGCTCCTTGGGGTTGACAATCGTGTGAAGAGACAATGCAACAGCACTAGGAAAACAGGAGACGACAGTGAATTTGCGTAGCCGGAATCGAAAAAAGGCAGGACAGCCCAAGAAATGCAGCAAGGAGTGCTTTTGAGCTGTGAAGGAGGGGACATGTTGCCATATAAATTAGAAATCGCACACAGAGGCACTGGAACTGGGAAATCGAAATGAAAATTGCGTGTGTGTTGGCCTACGAACAACAAGGGCAGCATCGGCCAAAAGCAAAACAAACTTGGCTTAAAGAATCCATACAGACCACTGAGCAAAAATAAGCTGGCTTTATTAATATTAAAAGGTTAATTAAGATATATGGCGTTTCGTTGTGCTATTTGAGAAGTGAATGATTTCCTCCACAAACTCAGCAAAAACTTTTTAAAGTCTGCTTTTCCAACTAGTTTTCAAAACACACTCCTAAAGTCAGTTCGATTTTCCTCGGTGCTGTTTGGGTTCCCATGTGTTTGCTCTGGGCTCGGGTTAGTTATAACCCCCTCAGACACACACGCACCACAGAGTTATAGACGCATCCCCGCCAGCCACCCCCGGCGAACATTTAACGCTGCCGTAAGCGTTTGCACATCGCTCAGGGGACAGGGGTGGGAACGATAGGAAAACAGCCCCCGCTCGGAAAATGTATCTGTCGCTGTTGGTGGGAAGCACATGTTAAAGGTAAACGCGACACAGGTGGGGTGCGCCCTGTGTGCCAATCTGCATATTTGTCGGGCGCCACGAAATGTAAAGCAAGTAAAAACCTGGGTCAAATTGCGGTTACCGTTTTTATTTTCCGCCGCCAACGGCTTTCCCTCTCTTTCCGACCCGGCGCATCCATTACACCTATTGTCTCTGTCGCTCGGCCAGTCCTAGTTGTTGTGGTGGGGCAGGTGAGTGTGTGTGTGTAGGTGTTGATATACCCTTTGTGCCGGTCGGTGTGTCACTCGTTAGGCACCCCAAAACGCCGGTGTGGTAATAGTAATAGTGATAGTAATGGCGGCACACGGGGAAACTCCTTTTCCCAACTCCCAACATGACCTCCTGGGCGCTACACATATGCGTCTGGGTGGGACTAGGGACTGGACTCTCGAGCTCGGGCTCGGTTTCGGGTTCAACGATGGGCGTTGGAGTGTTAATTGTAAAGGGTTTGGGCTTATTCATGGAAAAGCTGGCAAGTGACTTCATTTAGTTTCGCACGTTTGCAGTTAATTAATTTGGCTGTCGGAGGTAAAAGGAAGAGGCATTAAAGTGGGCCCAAGATGAGGTCATTCAAGTGCTCAGCGATATAAGCTGGTGGATTACGATGAAAAATAATTAGAAACAGAAAAGGATTTAGCTTTTAAAATGTCAAGGCCTAATAATTAAATTAAAGATCACAAAGAATCACAAGCTACCATTTGCTCCAATGAAAATCTATTTAAAGTAACTGAGTCCTTCTGATATATAAAAGTAATACATTAAAAGATATACCAATTTCAGTGAGGTTCAAAGCCAAGGCCTTGTAGAGCGCTTTCCGCCTTTTTTCACCCATTCAGCTAACAATGAAAACGCATAGAAATGCCAAAATCAAATTCAAAACTTGCCGCTGAATGAAATGTTGAAATTGCACAACCCGCGTCTGCCATTTGCCGCACACTCGCACGCACACCTACATATATAGTACATGTATTTGGAAAAGCGGCCGGCATGCTGACCACCACCTCCCCCCTTATTTCCCGCCCCTCTTGCACCTACAAACCTTGTTACCTTTTTTTAGACAGCTGCGCAGCTGCTGCACTTTATTTCAGTCACTTGCTTTCCATTTTTTGCCCCAAACTCTCGCTCTTTTTTCGTTGGCCACGAGTGGCTTGTTTTTGCCATGTTCCCAGCCTTTTCCCGTGCTCCCCGCTCCCTCGCTCTGGCTCCCCTTTATTTTTTCGAGTGTATGTGTGCGCCTTGTGTGGATCTCGCCTTTGTGTGCAAGTGCGGTCATTTAATTTCGATTTGTGTTTTAGATTGTTTTGTGTTGCATTTGTTGATTTTTGCCATTTAAATAGAAATTTTTATTTTCTACACGTTCCCATGGCCGTGGCCCCCAGTTGTGGATTTGGTTGTGGACGTGGATGTGGATGCCCGGCTGCAGCCGTCGCCAGTTTTTTGTGCCATTGTTTTTACTGGTCTCTTTTTTATTAACGCATGTCCATGGGGCATTGCCAGCGCGAGCCCGGCAAATTGGATTTCTTTTTTCGGACATTTGAAACTGACGAGCGTCGGCCAGGGACCAGAGACCAGGGACCAGGGACCAGAGACTAGGACCGGGGACCACCGATGTGCGGCATCAGCAGGGACCTAGCTCAAAATATATGCAGCTCCCGTGCTGTGACAGCACCACCACCCAAAAGCCGTCCAGAAAGCCGCCCAGCAGCCACCCGACACCCCCGAGGAAAGCCACCCAGCAGCACCGTTTCTATTAGCTACGCGCATTCATAAGAGCGGAAATTTAATCTATGCCACAGTCGCGTTCATTTGCCCATTTTTTTCTGTTGTATCTCTCGCTTTTGTCAATTTAAAGCTGCCGGCAAATGCCATCAACTGGCAACTGGCAATGTTCGTTAAATATTTAAATTGGCGCACGACTAATGAAATAAAACCAATGCGGGAGCGATTCCCAAGTGGCTTCAGTTGGTTAAATTTGTGCCGGCTGCTTGGTTCGTTCGCTCCGCTTTGGTTGTGGATTTGGATTTGGATTTGGATTTGGATTGGTTTGGCTTTGGTGGTCTTTAATGTCCCCGGGGTATCGGTGGGCCATGGGCTCCCCGCCATGCCAGGTGGCCAATATCAGTTACGTTTTGTAAATTAGTCAAGTTTCTATGACGTGCAATGCAGGGAAATATATTTATTTCCATCAGTGTATCAGATTACCTGAAAATATGATGGTTTTCGTAGCTGACAATGTATAATAAATGTAAAGCCCTGAATAAGTTATTTGATATCCAGCCAAATATTTAAAATACGCAGTGAAGGGCTCGCCAGAAAAGGTGCCAAAACGTAGCTCTTCTATATATTTGCCAGAAATCCTTAAAGCCACAGCTCTTAGCTAGAAAATCCCCACATTAATTCATTATCTCTTTAACTGCTTCGTGCTAAATTGGGGCCCAGACTTCTTGCAGTGTAGCTGGAGCTCTCCTGCAGGAGAGCTCGCATCCCGGCATTCAGCTCACGTAGCATCTTGCTTTAAATGCTTAAATAGAAGCAAAGCCAGCCGAAAATCAACAATAACAAACGAGCCACAATCCGGCAGGCACTCACATATACACGCGGCCCAAAAATTGGCATAAATAAGTAAAGCGGCAACAGCGCCAAAGTCAACGTCAACGCTCCCAGTTCGCCATATTGCGCATATGGTGTGTATTCAGGGGGTGTGCCAGTCTGCCAGGGTGTGTGTGCGTGTGTGTGTCTGAGGGCAGTCCTCTGCCCGCCGTGTTTGTGTATTTACTCAACTGCTGTACCCAAAGCGCACTTGAGTGTGTATCATCATCAACATCAGCTGCTCTTCAGCCCACACCCAGGGCCAGGAGCGGCGGCAGGGGAAACCAGGACCCAGACCAAGTTGAAGTTGCCGACTCCGAGGTTCTGCAACCGCCGGCAGCACTAAAGATACAAAGCTGCAGATACAGCCAGAAGAGTCCCGGTTGCCGGCTGCCGGCAGCCGGCCCGCCTTCTCATCCCTGGCCAAGTCCCATTCTGTGGCCACTACAGTGACAGTATCTTTGGATGCTTAACAACATTACAAGCTGACTTATAAAAGGGAATGGGGACGGGAATGGGGCAGGGGACGAAACCCGGGTGAGAGGTGGTCCCCTGCAATTTGACTTGACTTTTACGTATCGTCAAGCACTTTTCTGGTTTTGCCCACTCGGGGGACATTTGTCAGTCGAGAGACAAATTTAATTTCTGCTATTTTCCGAGCTGCTGCGATGTCTGCGCTCAGATATGAATTGCAATGAAAGTCATACTCGACATGTATGACGAGACGGTCCGGTTTTGGTCGGAAAATACGGGCCATACTGCTGGCTGGCTAGCTGGCTGACTGCCTGACTGGCTGTGGCTGTGGCAAACTCGTTTTTAATATGCAGCCAGCCAGCAGTGGGCGCACGCAGCGTATGCGTAATTTTATTACAACTGCAGTAGCAGGGCAATGAAATGAATGCGAACTGGGCGAAACTATTCTCCGCTCCTAGCCCATCCTCCTCCGCCCTTGCGGGCGTGGGCGTGTGGCCTCACAGAATTCATTTCGCATTTAAATTGCTGTTCAGAGAGCAATTAGCCGAAATTATTGTTGCTACGTGTGCATCGTCACTTGGCATCCCCAAATTAGTGGAGCCTGAGCCACCATGGCGAATGCTTAATGCGAGCAAGGGCGCCCATTATTCAGGCGTCCCTTCCCCCGGCAAAAAATGCTGATTTGCGGTTCTCCAAGCCCCTAACGATGCGAGATCCTGGCACTAGCCTCACCGAAATTCCCAATAATTCACCGAAGCCTGGGCAGAGCAAAAAATAGAGGCAAAAGTCGGGCTAAGTCGAGACGATGGCAGAATTATGCCAAAACAAATCAAGCAAATGAAAATATCACAGCCACAAAATCAAGGCAAAGCACACGCAGCGCGCTGCACAGTGGGGTGCTTTGGGGCGAAGAGGCGGCGTGGTGGTTCCGCAAATGCTGTGCTTAATAGGCATCAGCTGGGTATTAAGTTGTTGTTTTTTGTCATCGTCTTCGCCACTCCTTGGCAGCATGACAACCTTTTTTTACGGCCAAGGGGCGGCCGAAGGACGGCAGGAAGCGAGAGTCCCGAATCTCAGACGTTTTGACAAGCGCTTGCCCTTGCCGTGAATTCAACAAACAATTTGCGGAATGCCATTAGGTGACGCCTATTGCTGAAATTATCTCTGGCTTCAGGTTTTCCTCTCTGGCTTTCTTTTCTCTGTCTGTGTGTGCGAGTGTTGGGGCGCCCCTCGGAAGGGGGCGAATTTCAATCACATCATCTTTTGTTAAGCTCCCGGCCAGGGCCGAATAGGTAATAACAAGTCGGGGGCGGCGCACAAAGGAAGCCAAATAAAGACGCCAAAAAGCATTGCCCATTTCTGTGGGCACGAAACGTTAATGGGTTTTCCCCCATTTCTCTCTTTTCGTATTTTTTGAACCCTGCAAAAAAGAGGTGAGAAAGGAAAATCCCTTTTTAAATTCATCAATTTCGCATAAGCCCTCGATTGTTTACAAATCATTCAGGCTTTCCTTTATTCAACTCACCGACGCCCCGGCTGAAATTGCATTAAAAGTTTGACCTCACGACGGCGAGTTGGCCGCTTATGTCTGCCACAAAGTGTTACACGCTGACGAGGGGCCGTGGGGTAGAAACCGAAAGAAAAAATTTAAAATTAATAGCAACTGGCGAGTGCCAATAGAAACCACAATGCAGCGGGCAGCAGAAAACAACTAACAAAAAAGCCGAAACGAAACTTAAATAAAAAGAAAAACAACTACAAAAACTAACCGACTAACAAAGTGTAAAAAACTATTGAGTGCTGGCCTCCCAACACTTCACTTTCTGACCCCCGTTGTCTCCCTGTACCCCGGAAACCCCCTCTCCCCGCCCCACCATTTGTGCAACTAACAAAAATTTCTAATTTAAAAGTTTTACGCCCACCCGCCGACTGGCGACGAGCAACGAGCGAGGCAAAAACAAAAAGGCATTGGGCGTTGGGCGTTGGGAGGAAAATGCAGGGCAACCGAAGCTGGAAAATAGAAAACAGCAACAAAGACAGACGGCAAATAAAAACACACGAGCAGATAATGCAATTCCCGCCCAGGAAGAAAGTGGCCAGCTGCAATTTTGTTGCTGCAGCCTTCGTCCTGGACGAGAGTCCTCGTACTCGCGCTCGTTCTCGTTCACGTCCTCGTCATCGTTTCATCGTCATCGCTTCGTCCTCGTAGGCGTTGTGTTGTTCTTGCCCACATCGTTAGCAATGCTCATCGGCAACATTTCGTCAGCTTCCGCTGGCGGCAAATGCCGGGGAGCGGCCAGAGTCGGCGAGGAAAGCGGCACGGGCCAGGACAACCCGCCAGCCGGCGGTTGGAGGAGCGCTCGTTGCGCGTCATGCGCGTTGGGCATCCTGCGTGGGCTGCAGTCGCAATCGCAGCGGCAAAGGCACTCGCTCCTCCTCCGTCCACAGCCACTATTTTTATATGCTGGCCCAGTCTTTGTGGCACTCGCCCCCGGGGGTTTTAGCCGGATTTGGGTGGTGCCTAGCCAGTGGTGGTGGGCCCTAGGTAGGGGTGGTAGTAGCTGTGGTGGTTCAGCGCCAGCGTTTGTCATTGTGCATTACTTTTAGCATGCATCGCGGCGCGTTCTGTGATGCAACAATGTTGCCCCGGCCATTGTTGTAATTTGCTTGTTGTTGTCCGGTTCGTTGGCTTCTTACACGGCAAGAAAAGAGGATTTTAAAAACGATTTTAATGTGTTGGGGATGAAAACTTAGTTACCATGGAGTGCTCACCTTGAACAGCAAGTAGTTATGCTTATAAAATTCTTAATCTCCATTTCACTGTTCTTTATATTCGAACTTATACCAAGCATTTTTCTCCTGTGTACCAGTTCCCTTTTCCTGCCAGAAATTTTACGATGATTTCCATTTTCATATTCGAATCGTGTGCTTGCTTGTGCTTGCAAATCGAATTATATCTGCTGCCACAATGTAGACAACGGACAAGGCCGCATCACAATGCCTGCAGCCCTGCATCTCGTCCCGTTTTTATCCCTCTGGCCCCTGGCCCTTGGCCTCCTCTGCACTTTGACCAACACTCTGTCGTCTGGCTTGCGGCGCTTTTGAGCTGGCCCTGGAATTACCTTACTCTCGGAATTGGCTGCCAAAAAAGCAGGCAAGGCTCTTTTATGGCCCGTATACGTGAGTGTGTGCCTGTCTTCATATTTCATCTTTTATATGTACTTTTTAATATGTATTTCGTCGTGCATAATGTTGACATTTTGACGCACTAATAAACATAATTTGCTCATAAAATACGTTTTATTGCCAGCGCCCCGTATCAGCCATATCAGTTTGGATTCGGGGATTCGGGATTCGGGACTCGAGCTCACGGTGTTTGTGCAGCTTGGCTGGGTTAATGCCGATGAGCGACATTAAATGACATTAAACGACGGTGAGCCGGAGAGCTTGCCGGGGTTCATTTGGCGATAGATGGCTGGGCCAGGTACAAATCTTAAATTAGGTGCTCGAAACGAGATACATGCAGAGCTAACGAGAGACTTTAAAGGACCCCGCAGTCCCTGTGGCCTGGCCTGGGTTCAGTGACCACCCTTTTGACCATGTAATTTGCCCCTGTCTCGTGTTGCATAATTAATTGCCAGTTCACACTGGCTGAGCTCCGCTCCGTCTCGTACTGCAAAAATCACATTTTCCCATTTTCCACACACAGGCACACACGCGCGGCGCTGCTAGTAGGAAAACATTTTTAAATATTTATTAGCAACAGCTTACAAGCTTCATCTTATTTGGCCCGGGCTTTCATCGTTGCCAGCGATAAGTAATTTCGTTATTTGCCAAACATGCGACCGGTTCGGGCCGCAAATCCCGGCGAGCCTGCCTTTGCCATTTGTCTGCCGCTCGTTGATGCCATTATCTTCTTCAGCAGCCTTGTCATCTCATAAAGGATGCCTATTATAAATTAATTTTTGCCAGCCGTGGCTTTTCCGCTGCTCCTTGGCTTCATCACTTGGAGGGCTCCCAGTTCCCGGCTTCCCAGCTCCCAGCTCCCAGCTCCCAGCTCGCAGGACCCGCACCTAAACGAGCATGCTGCTCCTGTACGGGGCCATGTGTCGGTTATGTGTGCGCCCGACTATATGACTATATAATTTTTTGATTTAACGCAGAAGCTGCCGCTGCTGCTGTCGCAATTTTTCAGGAAAACACCCACATGCTTTTATTTTTGTTGCCCTGCTGTAAAAGTTGAAAGTTGTGCTGGTGCTTTCCATGATTTTCCCCGTGTCTTCCCGCCCCCGCTCATGTGTGACATTGATGCCTGCTCGCGCTGTGTGAGCTGTTTTATTGTTATCATTAAAGCGTGCCCCGTCCTTGTTCGACATGCTGTCTTTGTCTTGGCTTTTCCCAATGATGCGGGCTTCCTCAACAAGTTTGACATGGCCCCCGGGACGGGGGCGCGGAGTGGATGTGGGCCTGGGATTGGCCCCGGATCTGAGATCCCATTATGATTAAAAATTGCTCTGCCAGGCTTATCTTTTGCGGCTGGCTGCGATCATTAATGAAGCAGAAAGTGATTGGGAAAGCAGCAGCCCGGGCCATGATTAATTGGTGGCCCAAAACACAGGGAACACAGCGCGGCAAGGACGGGGGAAAGGCGAGAAAAATCATGGAAGGCGACACGCTTCTCGGGCGTTAACTGCATTCCATTCATCAACGCTTGCTAACCGCAACGAGCTGCAGTGGCAACAAACACACCAGCCACCAGCTGCCGGGGTTAGCACAAAAGCAGCAGCAGATGCATTGGAAATTCAAATAAAATTTACCACAGTTTCTCGTAACTTTGTCAACGATGCGCAGCATGACGCTGATGTCTGCCAGACATCTTCAGGGGTCCGGTGCGGGGGAAAAGTGCGGAAAAGCGGGAGCGAAATGGGAAGACCAAGACCTGCCAGTGAATTGCAATTTGCAATTTTATGGCAGCACAGCTAGAAAACAGAAGCAATGCTGCACGCAGAAAAATAAGTAATACTCAAAGAATGATAGATTTATTTGATGTTACACTGGGCCATTCCCTGTGGTTATTAATCCCTTAACAAATAATTTTTTAAACTTGTAAATTAGCTTTATTTTTCCTCAGTGCACCAGAAGCCGCCGCAGTACAAAACAAACCAATTTAAATTTCCAGCGGTGTCGGTGGGTCGGCGGTTGGTGTCAGTCTGGATGCAAAAACACTGTTAACGGCGAGGAAAAGCAAGGAAAATCGGGGCAAAGGCGGGAAAATCGTGGCAGACAGAGCTGGCGAAAAGCGCAACAAAGCGTAGCTGACAAAATCAAACCGGCAGGGCCAGCAAAACAAAACGCTGCAAAAGAACAAGCTGAAATATTCGCAATGACAATTGAAAGTCGGAATCGGAACCATGTTTGCTGGCGCGCGGAAGGGGTGAAGTGGCTTCTGTCCAATGGGGAGAGTGGATCGGTCAAGGGGGTCGTAGTTCGGTCCTTGGGGATGGTCCTGTGGACTGGCCAAACACTCAATCAATAAATTATGCTGCCACGAAATATACAAATCAGCGAACGGGCAAGCAGGCGTAGGGGCGAACGGGCGAACGGGCGAACTGTCGCGGATGCCACAAAGTCTGTGAAGGGCTAGGGGGTGCTTTCAGCAGGGGGGATAGGACCATTGGAAGGGTGGCAAGGTGGTGCCGCTTGTTTGGCCGGTCACGCGGCAGCTGCAGAACAAAAGGCCAGGCCACGACCCAAGAGCAGCCAGCGAGCGACCCAAGCGGCGCACAGACGGATGTGGCTTTGTGGCTTTTTGTGCGGTCGCTGCCTGCTGTCCTGCCTCTGCCTCTGCCTCTGCCTGTGTCTCTGCCTCTGCCTCAGTCGACCGCAGCTGCTGTTAGTCATTCAAAAAGGATGCCAGGACTGTTGACGATGGTCATGGCCGGAGGATGACCAAGATAGCACCATCGCATAACCAACACAAGCCGTAAACAGCGGAGTCGTTAAACCAGCTTTAAGGGGGGCTGAGAAACTAATGCCTTAAGTTCATTCATTACAATTAATTTAAGTTCGAAATATTTATAGTTATTATAATTTATTGTATAAATTTGTTTGTATTGAGTTTTAAAGTCATGGAAGAAGATCTTCTACAGAGATCAATTTAAGTATTGTTCCAAAATACTAATGAGGCTTTTTTTAAGGAGAAAATTATATTCTTTTTATTAATTTTAAGGAATAGACTGCTGTAAATAGACCCCCTTGAAACCCCAACCACGACCACGCCCCTGCCAGCTGCTACCCTGACAATGTCAGATGCGTTGACTGCTGCATTGTGCCCGGTGCCACAGCTATGGCCGGTCTCCGTGTCCAGGTCCTGCGGCTGCGACAGCCTCCAAACAGGCGCCGAAGACAAAGACAAAGGCGCAAGGCTCTCCCCGATGCCAAAATGGCAGCCCGGCAGGAGCCGCTCGCTGACCCCCTGCTGACCTCGACTCTGGACCCCGTGAAAGCGAACCTTAAAGCCCCTTGGGCCAGTATTGATTTTTCCACAGGAAGAGCTGCAGACATTTGCATGTGAGTCCGACTGGCTGGATGGCGCTTAAAAATGCCGTGTATAAAACATTGATCATGATTGACGATTGCAGAATTACGAGTCCTGGGAAGCGGGCATAGTCGATGCGTGTGTGTGTGTGGTTGGGTCCGTGTGGATACTGTACCCGCAGGATAACAAACACAATGGTGCCACCATATGCTCGCTTGTGTGCGCTTGTATTATGATGCGCCGCCAAACGTTTTTATCTGTGGCCGCAGCGCATAAAAGTATGCAATGCTTTTGGGGAAAGGACGAACATTCGCGATTCATTTGCGTATTCAGCAGGCTCGAAAATCCGAACGGAACGAGAGGTGATCAAAAACCATTTAGGCTGCAAGCAAATTTAAAGAGTTCTTTTATTTCCGAAAAGGAAAACGAATGAAAATATGTGGAAATGTAACTATAAAAGTCGGACTTGCAGCCAGAAAGACGAAGTTGCTATTCGATATTTGACTTTCTGCCTGGGATCTGCCTCTTTCACTCTCTGTGAAAGGCAACTTGATCGATTTTGTAATCGGCCCTTTCATTTGCACCCATCACGCACATCGACGCACCTGTGCGGCCACATCCAACATCCTGCCATTCAACGCCCGCCTCCAGCCACCTGGCCTTGTCCAGTCAAGCGGTCCTTTGTCCCCACAGTGACTGTCGTGAAGTCCAACAAAGCGGAAGCTGTAGGAATTTACCAACGTTTAAACTTTAATGCCAGCTACAACAGTTTTTATTCCTTCCACTTTTTCTCCGTCTGCTTTGCTGCTGTGCCCTGCATGAGTGTGTGTTGTGCTTGAGATTTTTTTTACCGCCAGCCTGTGTCCCCCTTATCCTTTAGAACCGGCCCCGCCCCCGCCTCCGCTCCAATTGAACCTAATCCGGCTGCTAAAGTATTAGCTACGTAGTTGTATGCTCATCCCGGCTGTCCAAACTGCCTTATGCTGCTTTTGTTGTTTGCTGGCATTTAGCAAAAAAGAAAGGGGAAAACAAGAGCAAAAACAAAGGAGCCCGGCAAGGAGTGGAACAGGACGAACCGGAGGAGAATGCCAGGAGCTGGACAGGAGTGACGTTTGTAAAAAGTTTTGCCTCTGTCCGAGGGCCAGCCAGTGGAAGTGGAACTGCAGCGTCCACTTAATAACAAGGCATCAGCCGCTGGACGTTACTTGGCATACTAATCCCTGGCCAACTTGCGCCTCCCACTGAATTAAGTGACCAGGCCGGAGGGGAATTCTGCATGCCATGGTGCCTATATGGGCTTCTATATGTGGTGCTCTGGCACACGAAGAAAAATAAGTATCTCTTAAAGAGATAATTCAAGAATGTGTTACTAAGTATGATTTATTTCAATAATTTGAACCCTAATTCAGTTAATCCTTTACCTTACATTATCCTCAGAAGAAAATTGTCTTCGCAAAGCAACCAGTTATTTTCGCAAGTGCATCCTTTGGGGATTCTTTGCCAAGCTGCATTCCGTCACCTGCCAGGCTGACAGGCTGCCAGACAAAGTCGCTGCCAAAGTGGACAGCGAATGGACAGCGGGGCAAAGACTTTAATGACAGCCAACATCAATGAGTGTCAGGCGGGGCTGTTGAAAAATTAATACGAAACGACAATGACCGGGATCGGGATCGGGATAGGTCACCCGAGGGGGGCAGGGAGTGCCCCGTCAGGTGATGCTCGGCGTCAAACATGGCGTATGATTGATTTTCCAGTCGTAAACTATGGCTGAGCTGGGCGCTGAAGTTGGGGCCAGATAAAGCGGCAAATAAGCTTCAATAATAATAAAAGTTATAAATCTTTTGCATGGTCCCTCGCCGAGGACAAGTCGAAGTCCTTGGGAAGGACGACGACATGCTGCAACGCGGCGATAATAACAATTTATTGCACACGTACAGGGACACTCGCAGACACACGCACACACATGTGCAAGCGCCGGAAAATGCCGCGAGACAGGATTGCAACAACAGCAACAGCAGCTGGAAGGCAGACAAAGCGCAAAAAGCGAGCATAAAAACCGCACAATAATAAAAATGAACAATGACAGGTTAATAGCAAATAAATGAAAGCCCATAAGAAAGGAGCAACAGCAAGGAGCAAGGACCAGCAGCTGGAGGGCCCCCAGCCAGACAGACAAAGGCGAAGCCTCCGCTCCGGACTGGCCGACAAACTATCGCCGTGGCCTAGCCAATTGATATATAGTTTTCAATTTTAGAAACCATTGAGCAGCTGCAATGGCGCCCTGTCTCTTGGCTTGGCTCTTGGCTGTCTCCTGCATGTCCCCAAGGCGTTGTGGCAGAAAAAAATGCCCGAGAGCACGTTGCTGGCATATTTAAGGCATTATTATAACCGAAGGGAATGGGCCTGATGCCGGAGCACGATAATGGCGGCAAACGTACTTAACGGCCACAATAATGACGATAATGGGCGATGAGTTAGCGGCCGAGCAGGTTGACAAAATGCACTCGGCATGCAATGCACTGCCTGCCAATAATAATCGTCATCATCATCAGCATTATCATTAGCGCAGGACGAGGAGAGAGGAAACTGCAGAAGGACACGACTCGCACACGATTCGGTCTTTGTGTCTGTCTATGGAAGCGGAAAATGCATTAACTCAACGGCAGACGCCGAACTGAATTTGTTCTGCGCTTTAAGGGCGCTTTTTCCGAGCTGCCGTCCTGAATACATCAGCCTAATTACACGTCACTTAATTGCATCTACAGCGGAATTCGCAGGACATATTCAGGACCTGCGTAGAATCCCCAATTTAAGCACCAGGTATTTTCCACTGTTTGCTTTGGCCTTTTCAGTTTTTCAGCTGTCGGTAAACATTTAATATGCTTATTTATTCAATTGAAACTCCGGGCTTAGCAAAAAACATCGTTAAGGCCAAAACATGAATATGCAAATCGATGAAGCGCGGCAAAAAAGCGAAATAAAATCATTTCCATGGGGGAGCAGCTCTAAATAGGCTTCAAAATCAGCCATAATCTGCCGTCTATAGGCTCCACTTTATTCCATTTTATTTTATAATTTAAATATGCCATATTTAATATATGATAGGTGTCGCAAGCCGCCTGCAAGCGGATTAAATTTGCCCCCCATCGCATCGCATTGAATTAAATTTTATTAAATTCTCGACCGGCCAACTTGTGCGTCCAAGTTTGCAAGAGAAAAATCGATCACCTGTTTAAAGTTGGCGCTGGCCAAGAGCAACAATGGCGGGGCTACTTGGCAGCTGTGCCAACGCCTGGGCGAACGCATCAGTCAACGTCCTTACAGTTTAACAAAGGACGACATTCGCCGGTTGCGACACTGGCACAAAAAACAGCGGCAGCGGCAGCCCGGGGGAGGAGCGCATCGGGCCACTTTATAAGCCAAATTCAGCTACTTCGCTGTACACTGCGCCCTTTGTCTGTTTGCTTACAACTTTTTTCGCTCTTGTGTCAGTCGCTTTTGGCAATTTGTTTCTACATCCAACGACGAATTCAATTGAAATTTTTCCAGCAGACACTCGACGGGCGCACTGCTCGGCAATTTTAAAAACAAATTTGCCGCAAAGCAACGGCAGCAAACTTGGAAACAAACTTTTTGCCTTCGAAACTACAGAGTGGCAGAGCTCCAGAGCTCCGGAACTATGGTTCTCGGGTTCGATTCGCAATTCCCTATCTCGCACAAACTGGTCAAGTGTGGACGTGCGTTTAAATGTTACGTATACGCCGCGTCGTCCGCTGCACTTGACTGAATCGTCTCGTCTTGGCCACCGTCTCGTGTTTGCCCAGTGCACTTTTCCACAGAGGAAACAACAGCGGCAGACAGACAATGCCAGGCCACGCCCCCCGTCTTCCTGGTATTTGCTTTCCCGCCCACGCCCCCTGTTTGTTTTTCTTTTTCCACGAGGCGAATGTGCGGCTCTGTGTGTTTGCCTTTCGTTTAGTCAGAATGCCAACTATGACAAAATCCGAACCGGAGTCGAAATCAAAATCAAATCGAGTCGATTGACTGAGCCAATGCCAGTGTGGAAATTGTCAATAATTTCAAATTGATTTCTATTTGATTTAGCACGGTAACAAAGGCAGACACCTAGCTCTTTAGTCTAGCTTGCCTTAGCCTCGCAGGGCGTAAGTGAAAACGTAAACTTTGACAAACACGCGGGCCCCGTTTTGAGGGCAAATAACATTAGACAGCTATTAGAGGCTTGGCCGAGTTTTACGACGAAACCATAAAAAGCATTACTTGAACTGCTCGTAAAGCTCGTGAAATTTGTAAGGACCTGCGATGCGGGGCCAGGACACGGCCATAGGCATAGGCAGCGTAGGCAATAAAAGCCAATCGATAAGTGCCCAAAGTGTTGCAAGGACCTCGTAAACAAATGGAGCAGGCCCCTCGTCCATCAGGGAATCGTCAAAGGAGTTGCCCCGCCTGGCCGCAAATTTATTAGCTGCCCCATCAACATATCGATTATGACAATTAGGCGCAGGAAGGACTAGCGTTAACGCACGGGAAAATCGAAGGAGCATTGCTTAAGGGTGGTTTTTGATGTCATCAGTTTTTTATAAGTATTGATTGAAATACAATTCTTAAATAAGTTAAATAAGTTAAGACTCCTTTGCTTACCCTGCTTGGGCGAGATGCTGAGCACCTGCTGCTGCGGCGACTGCTGCTGCGAGTGGATCTGGTACTGCTGCTGCTGCTGCTGCACCACCACCGCCTGCTGCTGGGCGGCACAGACGGCGGCAGCCACCGCCTGCTGCTGCTGGTGATGGGCAGCTGCAGCGGCTGCTGCGGCTGCAGCAGCGGCGGCCTGCTGCTGCGACTGCTGCTGGTGCGGCGACTGCGACTGGGGATGCTGCTGCTGCTGGTGCTGCTGCTGGGTGGTGACAATGGTCATCTGCTGCGGCTGCTGCTGGGCCTGCTGCTTGCCGTTGAGCGACTGCTGCTGCTGCTGTTGCTGCTGCTGCTGCTGCTGGGGGGCGGGCGCCTGTTGCTGCTGCTGCTGCTGCAGGTGCGTCTGGTGGATGGCCAGCAGCTTTGTCTCGTAGGGCTTTCCGTGGGCGGCGCTCAGCGTCATCTGTGCAGTGGCTGGCATCATCAGCGTGGGCATAGCCAACATTTTCCGGCCTACAGTTGCGCTGGGAGCCTGCTGGGTTGCGTGTTGCTAGTGGCTGCTGCTGTTAGTTGCTGCTGCGGTGCGGAATGTGCACGTTTTGCGGTTGCACGCAGCTCGCTTTGATGCTTAATGAAGTGCCTGCTGTCTGCTGCCTGCTCTGCCGCCTTGCAGTTGATGATATAAATAAATTGTGTTATAATTTGGCTAGGTTTTCGGTTTTGGTTCTTTTTGTTTTTTGTTTAAATGACCGCCTTTTTGTGTGAAACCGCACTGTTGTTGCTGCTGCTGCTGCTGTTGCTGCTGCTGTCGAGTTTTATGCGCAAACGATTTGATGCATTAAATAATTTCTACAATTTTGCTAATTTGGAAAATGTTGATGCTGCCTTTTCTGTGGTTTGTTCCGCTTCGTGTCGTTTGTGGTTGCTTTTTAGTTTTCATAAAAAATTTTCTCCTGCTTGTTGCTGTTTGCTTTTTGCTTGACCTTCACTTATCACAGACCAATGAAATTTGTTTTCGGAAAGTTCATTTGGTTTTTTGAGTTATGTTCCCAGGCAGAATCACCCAGCGCGCAAGGCGATCTTTTCGCTACGACAAAGTAAGAATGAAAATTGCAGTCAGAATATTTTCCCTCGTACGGCGAGTGAAAATGTTCCGCATGCGGAAAATGATAAGCAAACAAACTCATAACGCTGGGAAAACAAAAAGGATAATTGACTCTGCCGAATGACTGGCAGCTCGGCTCGGCTGCTAGTGTGATTACAGTTCTCCCAGGCGCGCAAAAAGTAAATAAAACTGACGACTCGCCTTATTTTTATGGGGCGAGCATAGCCCACGCACAGCCATTATCATATATCAGGACTAAGCCATTCACACATCATTTGAAAAATTAAATTTAATATTTTACGATTTGTGTGCTCGCAGCCGCATACAAAGCGAGCATGAGCCAACAAAAAATAAAAAGTTATGCGCGAAACGCGGACGACAGGCGGTAGACATCGAAAGTGCGCGTAACGCAATGTCTAAGTGCCAAAAGCAGAAACAGACAGCTCAGCTCGTGCCACAAAAAAAATTATAACAATAATAATAAAAGCAGCGGAATACAAGTGCCGAAAAAACACGCACAAGAAACCGCGCCTGGCTTTTACGACAGACCCCAAAGACAGCATCCCTGTGTGGCAGCAAACAAAGCGAGTCCTGACACCCTGTACGCCCCAAGTGTTGGCAAGTGTCAGGATCAGACGCTTCCGGGTTTTATAGCGCATGGGAGCTGCGGAAGGACGAACGGGCGGACGAGCAGACGGACACTCTGGCAGACAAATGCTATGTATAAATATAAATATAAACTTATATTTTTATTTTTATTTGGAGAGCCAGGACACGCCGCCGAATGCATGGCAAACACCGAAAAATACAAAATACATACGGCATCCTTTTCGACAGAGCGACTGTGTGTGTGTGCCAGGCAGAAAGTATGAATCACACACACATTTGGAGCACACACACGGCTGCAGTGTCCTTTTTATATAGGAGCCCAGTCGGCAGCATTTATTGGCTGCTCGTTGTCGGTTTATGTGGCACACAAGCCGAAGTGGCAGACGCCTGTAGTTGCCGTTGTGCCACGTATAGTATAGAATAGTACATAATGTGGCCAAAAACACAACATGCACGCAAAAAGCGTTGAGGCCGTCTATGTAAATACGGCCAAAATCGATGCTCGCCGCGGTGACAACGAGACCAAGGAACCCGTAAGGGGTTAGGCATTCCGAAGAAATCTTTAAATCGTTGCGATTATATCTGAGTTCTGAAATGCCGTAAAAAGTATGCAAAATATCACACAAGGCACATCCTTTACCCGAAAACTGTAAGCACACTTTACACATTTATGCAACAAAAGTCTTTTCGAAACCAATCACAAGAAACTCAAGCACTTTTTACCAAAATCTTCACAAAAATTATAACAAACATTAAGCACTATTTAAAAGTTAAAATAAAATGAGGAAGGAGCATGAAACTATCACAGATATACAAAATATGTAATTGTTCTGTATTATTTTCAAAGTTTATTTATTTTATTCGATTTTATTTATCATCGTTTATTTGAGGCTTCAGTTCTTAGTTTGTTCGTTGGTTCGGCTTTCGTTTATTTCACTTCGTTGATTTCTTGATTTCCTTTTTTCGCCTTTTCTTACTTTTCGGTTTATATTTTGAATTCTCTTTAGCGAGCTGTTGGCTTCGGTTTGCTTTTGGGTTGCTTTGGTTGGTTGGTTGGTTTGTTTGAGAAATTATAATAACAACTTAACAACAATGTAACGAATATCCTTTCTTAACGAGGACACAATTCAAACTGAAGGCGAAGCGCCTTCGTCCGGCTCACAAATAGTCAACACATCGTACCGCTCCTGTCGTTTACCGTTATTCTGCCAGCGTCGCTGCCGCTCCGAAAGCCTTTTTGGCCAACCGAGCGCCCGCCACTCGTTCTCGTCGGAAGGATGTGGCCCGAACACCAGCCGAAGTGTCGGCGGGACAATCTCTCTCTCAGGCATGCGCGCCTGGAAGTTCGAAAAGGTGGCTGTCTTGGCTAGGCGCTCTTAAGGATATTCAAGGCGTAGGAATTTCCCTGTTTTACCAGGAATTATAGCAACTCCGAGTGTTATATGCCCCGCTGCCAAGCGACTTAGGCAGCTCTGTTAATCCGCCGTAGCAGCTTCCGATGCCACAACTGGTGCTAACAGCGGCTTCGAGTATAGATTACATGCAACGCATTATAACTCATTATGCTAAGATTCCGCCAGCAAATGGAGAGAGGGGTCCTTTGAGCCGCTTTACACTAGGCAAACAAACAAAGGCACAGCGCACACATACACATGCCTTTGTTTGTGCGCTCGAGAGCCAATAATCCACTTTTGTTTTGTTATCACTTGTGCGCCCTTTCGCCACCCCAACCAACCGCTCGCCCCCCACGCAACCACCAGCCGTAGCCGGCTCCTTGCGGCATCCTTCAGCCTGGCCCGCCACCACTTAATTTCTACTTGATTTGTCGTTTAAGAAAACTAATTGTCTGCCTTTTGTTGAGCGTGAAAACAATGGAAAACATTTTAGCAACTGTTACTCTCCGCCGAAAGCGTATTAGACGCAGACCTCCACGACGATGGGCCAGCGTCTGGGAAGCATTTTGTGGCCATGTGGAAAGGCAAAGTGGCCAGGACGCAAGTTGCTGGGACGAGTCTGAGTCGCAAATGGTTCTCTGGTTTTCGGTCGCTTTCAGGCAGCCACAGCGGACTTTCTTTCGCAGCTCCCAAGGTCACTTTGGGTGATGAATACGGTTGCTGTGGCACAACTAGGACTTTTCCAAGTAGAAATCATTTCAGCACTACCGAGAAGAAACTAAATATCCAGGATTCGTCAGAACTAATTCCTGCAGCCTCAGTTAGTTTTATGACTTCTAAGGGAGGCCAAACTGTAGGCTCTGCCTGTAAAACGCCTTTCTGAACGGAATCTCAAAGGGACCTCCTGATCGATTTCCCGCAAAGCGGAAACCGATACCCACTCCCATTTCACAGGGCCGAATAACGAGGCAAGCTCTGCGTTGCATATTCATGGGACAGGCTCAAACACAACCCAAACACAGCACAAACAAAAACACTCGCCGCTGCCAGAGTTGACGTCGATGGCGTAACAGATATCGGTTAAGTTGCATGCAACGGCACGGCGACGGGGTCGGTCGATGCCTTCGCCGCAGAAGGGGTTAAGCCGGGCGAAAGCCGCAAAAAACTTGTGTCGCACGCATAACTTAAAATGTATAAATAACCCTTTAAAGTCGTGTTTAATCAAGGGAATCGATTTCAGGCCTCGGTTAAGCTGCAAGGCGCTTTAAGACTTGTGTTGCTGGCTTAACCACAGAGATTTCTAAAGCATATTTAATTGAGCAAATTCATAAATAATTGAGTCTTCGGTGCAGCTGCACATCCTCTTTGTGTTTAGATAGATACCAGAAATATTTTGTTGATATGTGCAAGTTTAGTAGATTTTGCAGGAAATTCTAATTATCCTTTAGTTCAAATACTTATCCAGAAACGCTCCAAGCTCTCTTTTCATGGAACAATTATTTAACATTAAGCTATTCCTGGAAATCTTCGGTACTTTGGTATCCGGATTTCAGGCTGATGCATTATGCAAATGACCAAGTTTCTGCCGCTGTTTGGCCGTGACGTCAATGACGTTGGCAAAAGTAACAGGAGCAACAGAAAGTAAAACAGCAACAAGGATAGCAGCTCGGCGACACATTATCCTGCGACTAAATATGTAAAAACACAAACAGCAACTCTCGCACACTCACGGCGGCGCAGGACTCACGTGAGCGATTAAAATCCAAAGGAAAGTATTTCAGTTTTCCTCGCTTTTCCGAGGGTTGCTGCCGGGGTGCAAATGAGTTCAGCCGGGGAAACAGCGGCATGTAATTGGAGGCGAGTGTCGTGTAAAATGTAAAACTTGCGCCGTAAATAAATCAAAACTTTCCGACTGAACAAACATTCAGGTGAGCGAAAATAAAAAAAGAGAAAAAAATGCAACGTCAGCGGCCCAGCAGCAACATTTTCATATTGACAAGTGTGCCGAAGAGGGAAAGCGTGGGAAAAATGGGAGCAGCGGCGGGTGGGAAAATGCAGGGCGGGGAAACTCAAGCAGGGGACAAAAACAAGGCTGCTGCTGCTGCTGCTGCCGGGGTTATTTACACTAAAAATTGGAACAGCTGCAAAGCACTTACAGCTGCTGCCGCTGGGCTTTTAAACAGGGCGAAGGGGATTTCCCCTTGAATTTTATTTCGTTCTTGAGCAATTCCTCAGTTAAAAACAAATTACATATTCAGCCAGTTAAGAAAACCCGAACATTAAAGAATAAGTCTTCGGTTTAAGCTAAAGCTCCTCTTAATCTTTATTAAATTTTACTATGTATTCAAATTTCATGCGTATTCAAAGGCTGAGTGCACACATCATGCACTTAGCACTCGCACTTCGCACATATGTTTAATGAGGCTTAAATACTTTCAGCCAGTGCATATGTGGCTAATCAAATGTCAGAGCCAAAAGCCAGAAAAGAGTTAACTCTCGAACTCGCATTATAGCTGGAAAATCTGCAGCACATAAATCCCCATATTGATTTATTACATAATATGCTAAACACCAACCACACAAGGCGGGGCACAAAAAGTTTCGCCTCGTTTTGATTTATATATTCATTATTCTATCATATTTATGGGCGGGGCGCACAAATGAAATGTAAATGGCGCTCTGGCAGAGGATTAATACGGTTACACAACACACAACAACTGAATAAAGTGAATTTAAGTTGTGGCCGAAACTTCTGGCCGCAATCCGGGCTCAAGGTGGTCAGAAGGCGAGCGCTCGCGCTTCCTTCTTCCACATTTGTATGGTCCTCGTAAAATGATAAAAATATTAATATAAATAAACAGGGGAGTTACGGAGATCCCGAGACCATTTGCCAGTGCTGCGGCTTTGTTCGCCGGCAAAGCAAAGTTTTTGATATCATCTTTAGCGAGCAGCAGCCGGGGCAACCTTGGGCGGGAAAGCGCGGGGACTTTGGCATAAGTTGACAATTTTTTGTCGCTTTGCCATGGCTTCGACTGGGCTCTTCCTCCGCTTTCCTTCCTTGCCTATTTACCGCCCTTGCTATTTCCCTGCCACGGATAAATTTTCGGGCTGCAAACTTTGCCCATTGCCGGACAGGCGGCACTGGCACCCAGCTGCCTTAGAGCCCGGCCCATAATTGATGGTCAGCGTTTAACTTAATTGTATGTGGGAATCTGAGCTGCCGGTGGCATGGGCATGCTGATTGTGTCAAGATTTCATTTCAATTTGCGCCGCGATAAGGCTGCGAGACATAAAAGTAAATTGAAACGCCTGACAGTGGCTCTGACAACGGAGCACTGCAGGATGGAGGACGCAGGACACAGGACCCGGGCCCGGGACCCAGGACCAGCGGAACGATAGCCAGGCGCTCCTGACCATCATTGCTGGACGTCAGAAGCTCGTCACGCACGTGCAGGTGGAGCAGTTTCAAAAATTTTTAATTGAATTTGCCACTGGACAGGGAAAGAGACTCCAGCACGCAGAAAAAAGTATGTGACAAGATGGGTTTAAGTGCTCAATGCAAGGAAATCTCTGTGGAATATTATTTAAAAAAATTCGGAATAAAAGTTTATGCAATTAAAAAGCTTCACTTATTACAATTATATGTATCTCAAGACCAATAAGATTTGTATCAATATCTAGATTTCATTTGATGAAAAGTGACTAATATTTATCTCTGATCTCCCACATAGTTTTAGAACCCCATAAATTATTCATTTCCATCAATAATTTTATTATTTTCTGCCAGTGCACCCGTACTCACTGTGCAGCGGCGGCATGTACTCCATTTCCTCGTCACTGTCCTCCATGTCCTGGCCGGCATCGCTTCCATCTTCGCCTCCTTCGGTCCGCCCTGCTACTCGGGGGGGCGTGGCAAAGGAGTTGGTACGCAGAGCCACTTCCATGGCACGCAGCGCGGGCAGGCTCCTGGGCAATTTGCCATTCTGCAACGGAGGGAGAGAGAGGCGAGCGATGGCCCATTAAAATTAGACAATAAATAGATAGAGATGAAAATAAAAAACGTGCCAGGTCATTCCAATTTCGAGGGAGCCAGAGCCCAAGCCAGATCCCAGGCCAGATCCCAGGCCAGATCCCAGGCCAGATCCTGAGCCAGTGTCCTAATTGAAGCATTCAACCTGATTACGACTCTGAGCGACTGGCGACAAACGACTAACCTGAGACTAATGCCAAGGGCGACAAATGTCCTCTGAAGTGGCGTGCAAATCATGAAAAAGGATTACACGTACTAAAGCCCGGAATGGAAACAAATGCCCACCTTGGCATCATCGTCACTGTTAAAGTTGGTCAAGTTTTGCTTTTCCACCCGTCCTCCCCCCGTTTTCCCTACTTTCGGTGACTAAAAAGCAACGATGTGACGACAACAATAACAACCGAGGGGAGCAGCGGCCAGAAATCCAATTTCAGCAAGTAGCACGACATAAATTTGTTTTCTCCACACCAACCACACACGCACACACACATGCCCAGCGCTGGATGGGGTTGTCCTGGCTGCTGGCCATGTCCTGCAAATGAATTCTGTTAATGCAGACATTACTCGAGCATATTAAAAGTCCGAATGTCCATTCCGCACAGAATTTTATAGCAGGCGACCGCACCGCACCGCACCAAGGGGGGAGGCCTTCCGCCGTCCGGGCTACAAATAGGCACATTTGTTCCACCCAAAAAAACACCCGAATCCGAGTCCAGTCCGAATCCAGGCAGAGGAGTAGTCACCCCAATCCACCCCCTTGGCAGCACGGGATCAGTGCTGCAGCCAATGGCCAATGTAGTTAGCAGGCCGGCCATACACGCATATTTGTTTACCTTGCCACGACAATTGCGGTAGACAGTTTTTCGGTTCCCGGCCCAGAGGGGCGGGCCGAAAGGCTGTTTCCGGCCGAGCCCCTGCCGGACATTTAGTTTATTTGATGTTGCGAAATGAAAATTGTGACATAAAAGGGACTAAGAACATAATTAACTAGTGTCCAAATGTGCAAATCCAAACGCATAAAAAGTGAGCAAACAGCTCTGGCTGCTCTGCCAGCGTCCGGGGGAAAATCTGAACAGAAAAAAAGGGGGAAAACCGAGGAAAACTAGAGCAAACGATGCAACCGAATGCCGGGGCCACCGAATGACACTTAAAGGATTTGCCTGGGCGAGCCTTGAATATGCTCGGCGTAATGGGAATGCCGAATCCTGGAAGCTGAGCGCCGAGCTGGTGCCCGGGATCCAGAATCCTTGGCACATTCCGGCCATCAGAGCGCACATTATTCGCTGTCCCCGGGTCCGTTTTACCAGCCACGTGTCGGCCACAAAGGGTCATGATTAGTTTGCTTAATAAAGAAAAGGGAATAGCGCCGATAAATATGAAAAAAGGGCCGTGACACTCAAAGAGAAAGCGTAAGCAAACTAGTGAAAATAATGTCATTTAAATATTTTGTTCCGAAATAAACAAATTTTGTATGTATTTCATGAATAAATTATTATAAGAAAAGAGATTCAGTCTCTCAAGGGTTTTTAAAACTTAAAAAAAAATTAATGTTATCAATTGTTATTTAAAATATATTTTAAAATGTTAAAGATATACTTATGCAATTATTAAAGCTTTTGATATAAGGAATTTTGATGATTTCTCAGCCCGTTTTCCTTTCTGATTTTTCTCTGTACACTTACGAAATCTTCCACTTAAAAGTGGACATGGCCTGTGCAAATTATAGAAAACTAAACGGCACAGAAGTTATTTAATATTTATGAATATGCCGGTCGCATTACTATTTACAATTGAAAGGCCGCCCTGCCAGGCGGGGATAATATTTGAAATTAATGATTTCGAGTGCCGCTCGAGGCTCCGGTGGGTGGACAATTGCCAAAGATGAATGAAGACAAATGACGGGCGAGCATTTATAGCATTAGCATCAACTTTCAATTCACATCCCACAGGCCCACTCACCATGCCCCGCTGCCTTCGATTTTTGCAGGGTGAAGGCGCCCAAGGATTACGCGGATTTCGTGGCCCAATTCCGGGGGAGAGCAAATTAAATAACCGTCAAACCGTCAAAGGAAATCTGCAAAACAAAGCGTTTCGCGATTTACCCCAAGAAATTACAAAATTGCCCTTGTGTCCCGTACATATTTCGAACATTTTTCTGTTTTCGCATTCGGCCCCGTCTCCGTTTGGCCTTATTTGCTCATTTTTGAGTATTTGATTTCATTTCGCTCGTTCCCATTCGCATTTTCATTTTCCACGCTCGTGTGTTTGCCCGGCTATAGTGTACAGTTTTTAATAAAACAAATTCAGCAGGCGGTGGCCTGCGGCGAACATGGCAGGCGAAATTAAATTATTTCGCTTATCCCCCACGAACGGCGCGTCGGTGACGCCATGAGATGAAAGCAGGAGCAAGTCGCTGGCTGGACGCAGACATTTTATCATTTGTTGTTGTCGCTGACAGGAGTACTACAAGGAATATGTAATACATATATTTATATATACATTGTTTTGCAGCATGTGCCGAGATGCCTTGCTAAAAATCTTAGCAAAATATCATGAGGTAAGTCTGGAATTTAAAGAAAAACTAAAGACTAAAGTATTGAACATTGAACAGCTTCTCATCATTCATAGTTTTTCTCCTTTTTCTTAACAAAAATCAAAGCTAATCAGCTTAAAGATTTTCCGTGCATTGCTTAAAATCATAAGTCGCAAAAACCATAGATTATAGTTTAAGTAATTCATAATAATATTGCATTTACATTGCAACCTTACCTCAGAAATTAAAATTACAAATTTTTTCAATAAGGTAAAATGTAAATATTCCTTAGAATTTTCCGAATTGGTAGACAAAGGATAAAGTCTACAAAAAACAAGTTAGTTTAGAATACATAAGCTTTATGTTAATAAATTTGAACAGCTAAAAGTATACTGATATATATCATGTTTTAGTTACTCATCTGCTGCTTTTAAAATTCTAGTTTAATTTTAAAGCATTCACCTTAATTCACGTTTAACGTTTGCACTAGCTTTAAGGGTGCAGGAACGCAGCTCCTCGCCTCCTGGCGTGATTTGTTCGATGCGTGTTGTCCTGCAAGTGGCACCTGCAAACACAGGCTATATGTTGTGCGACACTTCCGCTTCGTGGCGCATTTCTTTGGCCTAATGGACGTTGATTGATGACGCGGCCGGCGACAGGTGAAAGTATATGCTGTAATACATATTTATGAGGCAGGTATAGCGGGATCGCTCCAAGTTGGATCGGTGAGCTGCATAATTAGCAGAGCACGGGGGTTGGCAATGCAATTTATACGGCCACAATGCGTCGCTCGGGGCTGGCTGTTCCGGAGGCAATCGGCGATCTAATGCCATGCAATTTTCTGCATTGTCGTTGCAGTTGCAGTTGCCGTTGCCGTTGCCATTGCCGTTTGTGTTCCATTGCCGTCGCCGTTGCAGTTTCAGGACAACCTGCTTTGACAGATCCCGTTTGCCATTTCGGTATGCAGAACGGGCCAACGGGCTAGCCGGGCCATAAATTAGGCCCCACATCACTCAGAGTGCGGCCATGGAGATGGGAATAGAGATGCGGCTAGGGATGGGGATGAGGACGGAGCTGCAGCCGGAGCCAAGCGCAAAACCATGCCAAAGGCATCAATCGGCAAGAGTGCTGTGCTGGAGATACGCGGACCAGCCAACATTGTCTTACACACAAAATAAGGAAAGTTTAAAATGTTAAGCTAAATATTTGAAAATATATATCTATAATCACAAAATTACAAGTTTTCTAGAAAATAAGTTCATTTGTTCCCTGAAAAGTTTACTTATTTTATGACTTTTCCATAATATTTTAAAAGATCATCTTGTAATCTCTATACTAATTTATCTGATAAATGTATAATTTCCCTAAGTTTATGTAAGCTCTTGATTATTTCTTTCTCTCTGTGTACTCTCACAGCCTGCGGAAGCGGAATGGCAGCCGGTTCCAGAAAGGCATGCAACATTGCATATCGAGACCACACGTCGTATGAGCAATGCCAAGTGCTGCCGCCGCCCCGGAGACGGGCCGCATCCCAGATCCGAGCTGAATCGGAGGCTATAGCCCAAGACTGCGTTCAAACGCATGAGGCATAGTTCTATCGCTCATAATTTTCAGTTCGCATATGCCAGCCTACGGCAGTCTGAGCAAACAAACAAGGATACACACGGACACATAGACAGGGGGCAGCGTCTCAGCTGCACTTTGCATGTCCTGCCATGGGCGGCTCTGGAATATCCTGCACCTCCCCAGTCGGTCCTGCACCATCCTTTCCTGTTCCGTGTTGGAGCTGTGCTACTTTATTCGCTCATAAAACTTTCAAATGCCATTTCCACGAATTTATTAGCTAAATACCCAAAAAAAAGCATAACAATAAATAAAATAATTTGAATTTAATAATTCAAGATTTTTTTTGTATAGCAAAAAGTCTGAAAAATATCAAGCTAACAAAACACTAAATTAAATAAACAATACTCAAATACAGAGACAATTAATAAAATTGGAATTGAGGCTAGTATGGGGCTTGCCATATTTTTAAGAGCTTGTTATACTTCACATTATTTTTTAGCTCGGGCTGATTTATGTCTCCATAATTTAATGTTAATTTAGGTTTCAAAGATTATTTACAATCTACAAAATTTTATTTATGTAAAAAGAATACACTATACATAAAAATGAACTCATCTTCAATCAAATAAATTCTTAATACTGCAACGTATTCCTTTAATTGTTCACCTCGAAGTGTTTATTGCTGGCGGACTCATATGCAATTCGATAACTCATGGCATATCCTTTTCTGAGTGGAGGACTTAACTCCTGGCGGGCGAGCGGGCTCATTTATCTTCTTATCAGTTGCCAGGCCCGAAAGTGCATTGCAGGACCTTGGACTCGGCTCGGCCGGTTGTAAATGTTGTGTATTTGCCGTTTGAGTGGCCACCGGGGATGCATCCGATCCTATCCGTGCACATGCACCTGGCCACCGAGTCCTGGCCCCGGAGTCTCGGCCAGGGAACGGCACGGGAATAAATCAAACTGCTGCTGCTGCTGGCCACTTACGAGTAAGCGGGCCCATTGCAGCGGGGCCAATTATCACAGAAAGTTGTCCGTGCCGCTGGCTTGTCGGACATTAATTTTCCGCCACAAATATTTGCACACTGCCAGATCCGAGATCCCAGGAGTCCGAAGTTGGGAGCTGGGGGGCCGTGAGTGCAGGCGACGTGCTGCCAAAGAGCCATTGTAAACGGGGCCGAAACGGCTTAAGCGACGACAGCAACTACAGCGGCAGCAAAAGCTGCCATTTAATCGAAGCCAACTAATTGCCCCGTAATTGACAGTTTGACTGTTTGGTAATTTGTTTTTGCATGTTGCGCTGTCAAAAAGTTTTCCTTTTTCCACCCGCCCGCTTGATGCCGCTAGATCGCGTTTTCCAGCTGAGCGGGCGCCGAAAAGCGCGGCCTTTGGTCTGCTCAAAAACAGCAGCTAAGCCCAGCTAACTGGCAAAAAGCCAAAAGTTTTCAACAACAATTGTGTTTGCCATATTAAGCAGTGTAATATGTTCGCCGCATTAGGTGTGCCATTATCAGTGTATAGACATGAACACGGATTATAATAGATGAGTGACTCTGGCCAGTAATTAGGGGAATTATAAAGAAGTGATGTTTGAAAGCGTTTTCAGAGTAATACAAGTTAAATATTTTCTAATAAATCTTAAGGGAAACTTCATAAACAAAGTAGAAAAACTAAAAATTGTACCTCTCTCTGTAAGTATCACTAAAACTGCCACATTTTCATAAGGTATTGCCGTAATCTTTGAACCTCTTTAATTCTTAAACCAAGTGAAACAGGACCCGCTCTGGCAGGCTCTCTACCCCACCTGAAAGCGAATATTGGTCGCCTAATTTATGTAAAAGGCAAATAAATCAATTAATGTCAAACAACCTGTGAGAGCCACGCAGAAAAGATATGGGGGCACTGGCCATTCTCCCCTACTGGAATAATAATAATTAGAGACCGACTGACATTTTGAGTCGGAGGCAAATATAATTAATTACGTACCGCAGAGTACCAGCCAGCAGCACAATACAAATTTATAGAGGCAGCCTATATACGCCGATATAAAGCCTAGTCAGCAGCCAAGGAGCAGGGGCGAGGCGGCTATCAAAGGCCGTGCCACGAGCCCATTGAATAGTTGGCCAGGGAAAACTTTGCCACTCGGGCGTGTATTTTGAAATGTTTTGCTGCAAACGCACAAACACATGCCACATAATGAGTTAGACGGGGGATCCAATACCAAGAAGTGGCCACAACAACAAACAGAGACCAGCAGCAGCAGCAGCAGCAACAACTCCAATCAATTATACGGCCAATTAAATGCCGAAAAAGCAAAGGAAATGCGGAGGAATATAATGGACTGGAATCCTGGACAGTCGACTAGAGTCGAGTCGGGCCCCAGACCGGTGGCTGCAATTTATTTAACGTTGTACTTGGGCATTTTTATTTGTTATTGAAAATAATGATGCCCGAACACGTTGCAAAAGATAAACAAAACAAAACAAAACGAGACCAGGACCGGTCCTCAAGGAATGCCAAAGTAACGAGCCGGCTGCAAGGATGTGGGGATGCGAGGAGGCCGGAGGGCCAGGTGAGTGACAGACAGCCGCTTTGTCAAAGTCACCACATACACTAATTTAATGAAGAAGGACCTGGTAACTGGCAGTCCCTAACGTGTTCACTCGAACATCTCGGAGCCGGGCAGCCGTTAGTTACGGCCACCAACGACATGCAAATTAATTGACCAGCAAAATGCAACGAAATGAAACAAACAACTCACATGCGTCAGTCATTAGGGGCAGCTTACAGACGAAATTTGAAGTCCTTGCTGGCTTCACTTGGCTCGCATTCATTTGGACTTCTCAATGGCCAGGTAATGTTCTGTCACATATTTGCCATTAAATAAATTTGAGAAGAAAATGCATACAAATACTTGGAAAGTAGATAACTAACTCGCAGGCATCTATGAAAGCTGCACTAACAAAAACGGAAAGAGGAACAAAAGCTACAAAATATATGTGAAGAGCAGTAATACCTTAAAATTATATTACTTCTAGGGATGTTCTAATTATATAAGCTTAATCTTTTACTTCTGAACTCTTTTTGAACGTAAAGTTTAAAGCTCATCCAATTATTTAACTAGATTAATTCCATGAGTAAGGATCTTTAGAATTATCTTGTTAATGTGTAAATATTTATTTACTGTGCTTCTTTATTTGCCTCCACATTACTGCAGACAAATTCTCAAGAAGTACAACTGGGCTCAGAACACACATTATTGTTTTAGCCAAGCCATGAAGCTAAATTACGGTTCAGGCTGAGTGGTTGCCGAATGCTTAGCTTTAATTTCCACAACATCGGGGTATTTCAATTACGAAATTACCATGGTCATGGCCTATAATGGATATGAATCAACGCCTTCGGTGCAAATTGCTTATTTAGCCAGAATGATTGATTCAATAGGCTCCGAATGCATTTCAGTGATTTTCTCACTTGCAATGCGGATTATGCACAAATATGTCAACTTAATTGTCCCTTCGAAATGTGCGCCTGCACATGCATCATTCCCTGCATAACATTTAGTTACACAACTAATGACGGCAAACTTTCGACCGTTTGATAAGAAATTCGCACAAAGTTGCCAAGGTGCCCGAACGAACGCCTCTAATTTGACAGCCGCCGCGGTTTGGCTTGGCTTCGCTTTGGCATTGTTGTTTCGCTTACGTGTTGTCTGTCCCTCTCGTCCTTGCTGTCCCCTTGCCGCACGAGCGACTCCTGGCTCCTCCTGGCCCCTCCTAGCTCCCCTGCTCACATTCGGTAAAACATTTTCTTTGTGTCAGTTGAGGTTGCATTTTATTGTGTTACAACAGAGTTTGGATTTGGCCCGGCTCCTCCTGCCTTGTTTCCAATGCAGTTGCTTTGGGATTTGGCCTGACAGCCAGTTGGAAATTGCAACTGTCAATTGCATTTAATTCGCCCTGTTCCTGGCGGTTTGACCTTAGCGAGCCACCCGGCACGGGGAGGCAGCAAAAAAAGCAAAAAAAGCAAGGGGAAAATGGATAGGAGGAACCGAATTTACGCTAAATTAAATTAGGACTGGCAAGGGTTTAAGAGAGCGCGCAGCATCAAGTATACGCCACATGGGCCGCCATTGAAAGTGAAGCTGCTGACGGCGTTTACACTTTCAAAGGACGCAAAGGATGCGTCCTACGCTGCCACTGATGCTGCCCTCATCGAGTGTCGCTCGTGCAAAATAAACCGTTTGCAGCAAAAAAGCTCTTGCGCGGCTGCTTTTGAAATTTGGCGCCCTCGCACACACAGCGAGAAACAAAGAAGCACTTGAAGCGAGCACCCCCGCACACACGCACTGGCTCACCCACACCATGGCCGGGCGACACCGATACAGAGGCATTGTGGTAAAAGCTTTCAAGTGCCAGGAGCAACAACGATGCTGCTCCTGCTGCCGATGTCCCTTTTTATCTGCCATGATTAACCCGCTTTGTGCTGCGACAGTTCGATGCCAAACAGGAATCATTGCACATTGGGTTTTTTCAGTTTCAAAGGATTCGTTTGCACAAGGTTTTTATGAAGTGAAAAAGTGAAGCCAGATTTATTTGTAAAAAAATAGAGTCAATTTTCTGTTAAATATTAAAAGAGCTTATTTATTTTATCCCGTTCAAATAAGCAAATCAAGCAGAGAATATTTTGCATTGTACATCCTTTAAAATTAAATATAACATTTCACAATAACCCTTAGGGAAAGCAGTAGCAATCTTATTTAGAAAGTGAATCGAATAATAAATAAATAAATAGTAAATTAGACTTCATTTCCATTTTAGAATTCATTGTGCATACGTAATCCAAAAATAAGAAACATCCTATAAACAATATATCTAAGATATCAAGTAGTAGCCACTAGCTCTCTTGCTAGCAGGATAATGGGTTAAGAGACTTCGAGTAAGCCAGTGCGCGAGGCACTCGCACACATACACCGACACTGGCAGGACGAAGGACGTGGAATCAGATGCGGTGAAATTCGGGCCACTCGACAGCAGTGGCTGGCACTTTGGGGCGCCACCTCGCGGCCAGTCCGCAGAGTGAATTAACAGCGCTGTGCGGCCGTGGACCCAAGATGCTCATGGTGAGATCGGCGTACTCTATAGCCCAGTGACGGAGCCGAGGACGGTGCACGTGTGTGGCCCCCTGGAGAGCAATGAAGCGTTTACAGGACGAGAAAGTCACCACAGTTGTGCGACTGTTAATGCCAGGACTTGGCTTACTGGGCTGCTTTTGGCTTCGGCGAGTGGAACTACTGGCCCTGAGGCCAAATTCTGATTTGGCTTGGCGCTTTTGGGTGCGTTTCAGCGGGCCCTTCTTGCCTCTCCCACCCTGTCCTGTCCTGCGCTTGTCCAATTTGCCAGCTTGGCTGTTGTTCACTTGGCTGTCAACGGTTTCCTTGGCTTGTCAACGGCTGGCCACAAGGCAGTCCTTTGATATCGAATCCTTTAGCGCAGCTATCAAATTTTTTCTGCTTAAGCTGTAGCAGCAAGGACACGCCCGGCCTGCCTCTCCTTTCCCTTCCGCCACTCACATTATTTCGTTTTGTTTCAGTTTCCCAGTGCCGAGAGCGAAATAATGACAGCCCGCACGGAGATACTGGAGATACTTTTTGCTTGGATTCCTTCCAATGAAGTCAACGCATTCTGGCAGTCCTCGAAATATGCTGTTCGCTTTGTGTGTCTGCTTTTTGTTGGCCGTTAACGCGGCATATGAAATATGGATTCACTTACGCATCACTCCCGACCCTTCGGGGCCATTAAGGCCACCAGCACTGCCAACCAAAGGACCTTCAGTCCCGTGTTTTTTTTTTACATTTTTACTTTCCTGCGCCCTTTTAACAGAGCATTCGAAAGGGCGATGCAGTGAGGACTCCTTTTTGAGACACCTCCCTCGAGAGCTGCACTTTCCTTTAAAAAATAACTAGTAATAATGAAAGGATGTGAAGGGTGTCAAATTCAAATAGGATTCTATTTAAAACGAAGGAGAAATGTCTTGTTATTGTGTTCAGAGCCATACTTTTATCACCTTTACTATAATAAACCAGCAATAAGAGGTCCTAACTTAAATGTATCCAAACTTTAATATCCGGAGAATAACTGTGGGATTGCTCAAAGCCTCTTTAGACAAATTATGAATCCCTAATACCCTGGGAACTGGTTGCTTCATTATCATTCATTTGGCATTAATTGCTTTGTGGGCAGCGCTCCTATTTATGATGTAGGTACTTAGTAGCACCTCCCCACACCCTCGTTTCCAGGCAGCTGGCTGAGTTTAGTAAAAGGTTTCGACAGCACAAATAAACAACTCGAAATATTTCACAGCTTATGTACGGCTATATTTCCCCCAACTCTGAAAAAAGAATAAACACACAGACGAACCATAAAAACAAGAAAGCTCTAACACCGAAATCCGCTTTGAGATACTCCGCAAGTACATATGGAATATGAGCAGAACAATTATTAGATGGGAACGAACTGTTTTTCCAGCATAATGCCGAAGGCGGGGTCAAGTGGGCGGCCAGAGACAACCAGACAATTCCCGGTTTCAAGTGATTCGAAATGCAGCAAGAGCAACAGCTCATGGAAAACTTTCTAATGCAGGAACCTAAACACCAGGATCATTGTGGGTATAACACTGGAGAAAACCCCTGTAATAAATTACGTAAAACTTGGTTTAGGTCTGAGGTTGTTTTTTTTTTAGGATAGGATTAAGGCTATGACCTTAATAGAAAATATACTTTTGAATACACATACATTTTCCATTAAACTCTAGAGAAATCTTTGGAACATCTAAAAAATTGTATTGATAGTCGTGCCTAAAAGGTTCATGGGATGAGTATCCAAAAACACAGAAAATAGACCATTAATCGGTTGATATTATATAAATTACAGAATTTAAGTCATATTTCCTCACAGTGCACCACACATTTCGACCCTCGTGCAGTCGGACATCTATATTTCCACCCGGCCATGTGTGGGCGGGAGTACATTATGGCAGTGGGGCTAGTGCAAACATTAAAGGCAGCACATAAAATGCTTTCTTTGTGCATGATAGCGCGCTTAGTTTTTCAGAGACCGGGGAAGGAAATGCAAAAAACAAATGAAAGCGAATGCCGGCGGAAGGGGTGGAGGTATTGTTAAGTTGCAGGAAGACCACAATACTCACACAAAAGCACTCCGACAAGAGCCAAACAACCGAGTATTTTCTGGATGTATTAGATATGGGTAAACGGACGGACACACAGTCAGACGGACTGTCGAAAAAAGGCATTTCATGAAAGATTTAACATTCAAATGTGCCGAGTCCCGAGTCCCGAGTCCTCTGTGCCGTGTGTGTGGGAGTGAGTTCCTTCTAAATAAAACTACTTAAGCACACGTGAATGAACAGCATTAAGGATGCAGGACTATGATGTGCATTTTGCTTATGTTTATTTCGCATGTAAAATGTATTTCACTCAAGGAAGCGAGCCGGGAAACGAGGATGCCGCACAGTTGTCATCAAAATTGTGAAACGCCAACTGCCGGTAGCAGACTTATGAATTTTTATTATATTGTAATTCGGAGCGACTCCGGACTCCTCCTTGCTGCATTAAGACATTGCCGGCGAGTGACCAGTCCACTTCGCGTTCTTCCCCGTCCTGTTTTCCTTTTTTTTTTTTTTTTGCTTTATCCTGTCAGCTGCCCAGCTTTTTTGTGTTGCAGATTCTTAATCAGAACAAACTTATCCGGTATGCACAAGCATCAACGGCAAGGCTATCAAATAAACGAATCGTTGGACACGGCCAAGGAGCAGCGGCAGGGGCAGGAGAAGGAGCCGAAGGAGCGGACCGACGGCAGACACTATCTCAGCATGTCCTTGCAGTCGGTTCCCCTTGAAATCCGAAATCCGAAATCTGCCGGCAGGAGCGTAATTTAAACAGCACGTTTTGCATGTCGCTGGCCAGGGCTCAGGGCCCGCCGTAAAGGGCCGAAGCCCAGTCCTCAAGTCCAGCTCAGCTTTTTGCCCACCGCCATTTCGTTGCTCACCGAATGCACATGGAGAAATCACAGTTCATTTATCTTTCATGAGTCCGTTTTTAAGTACAAGAAGTATTGATCCAAGTCAATTCCTATGGCGACCACGGGCGAAGGAAAACTATGTGTTAATTAAGACACATATCATTTCATAGTAAAAACCTTCTGCGAAAACAAGCGCACTCTTCTCAGTGTTCTGCCCGTTCTCTTGTTGTCCTGCGCTTCTTTACTCATATTAAATGCAAAAGTCATTGAGCGCAGGACAACAGTGGAGGAGGGTTGGGCAACAGGGGCGAGGCGGCAGAGGTAGCGGCCGGGGTAACAAAAACAACTAGTTTATTTCCACATCCTTGGACATGAGTTTGCTGTAAAATTTCGTGTTGATGATCTTACTAGGTTATGCATTAGTTTTCCGTGCTCGTGCCCATGCCCCTTCCCCGCCTGCTATCTTTGCTTTCACTTCCGCTCGTACCGATTTGCATTTTCCCCCGTCCTTGTAGCTTTGATTTTTTGTGTCCTGTCGCTGCGCTAAATCTCACCAGCAGCATGCATGCAGGTTCTCCGTGAAGAGTTCCTCCGATGTTGCTTGTCTTTTATGTTTATGTAAATTGAAGTTTGGCAGCAGCACACCCATAAATATTAAGTATACGTGGCATTGTCCCTGCTGCCGTTGTGCTTCGCAAATTGCAACACTTTACTAGCCCAGCAGGATTTGCAGCCATTGACTGAGTGCCACTGATGTACTACAAATAATCCCAATTCACACTCAGCCACCTTGGTTCGATGTAGCAAATCTACAAGTTTATGGGTTGTTCAATCTTGGGGAATCCCGATATTAATGCCATAGTTCATGGTTTTCAATGATCGTGCCAATTAAAGTTATGCTCACTACACAATAAGAAGAATAAATTAATTCCCAAATGTGACTTATAAATAGAAGATAGAGAAATGGGTTAAGAATTTATCAAATATTTGCAATATTCCCTCAATTTGAAAGAAAACCCATATTTAGATCCACTTTTTAGAGTAAATAAGCTTTAATATATCTCGTTTAATCTCTTTATAATTATTTTTCAGTATACTCACCCGTTGATAAACGTTGACGGCTGCCGCAGCTGCGGACTTGAGGCTTCTAACGCTGCGGCTTGTGGGCTGCGGCAATGTCGGCAGGGGCATTGCAGGTGTTCGGGGACACACCACAGGTGGCGGGGGAAGTGGCGGTTGCAGCAGGGGCGGAAAGTGGCTAAGCAGGGGCGGTGGCTGCGGAGGTGGCGGAACGCTTTTGGGTCGCAACAATGGCTTGCAATCCTCCGACGGCGGCAAAGGAGGTTGCGGCTGCAAGTGTTGCTGATGCTGCAACATGAACGGAACGAAGATCATCGACTGAGCAGGTGAAGGCTGGTAGACCGCAGGTGTCATGTTGCTTAAGGACTGCATGTTGCCGCTGTGTCCATCGCAGTGCGAGTGGCAATGTGGCAGTAGGTGCTCCGGCTTCACATTGCTCACGTACGTGTTAGAGGTTGTCGTTGTGGGCATAAGGTAATAATTAGAGGATGTTCCTGTTGGAATCTGTTGCAGCTGCTGGGTTGTCGTTGTTTGCTGCAGGGTTGTGATGCAGCTAACCTGTTGCTGCTGCTGTGCAGGTGGCTGCTGCTGCTGCTGCTGATGTTGCGGAGAGTGGTAAAGCGGCGGAGGCGGCTGTTGATGTCGCAGGCGTGGCACTGGCAAATGCTCGTATTCATGCCTGCAGCAAGCACAGTCCTGGCAGCAAACATGACCACTGCCGCTGTCATTGCTGCTGCCATTCGAGGAGACGGAGGCGGGCATTGGATACGGCTGGAAGCTGGAGCGTGCGCCGGAGGAGCAGCTCAGCAGCTTGGGCGCCTTACCCGGAGGTTGCCACTGGACCGAACAGGGCAGGATGCCAACGAAGCCCAGTCCCGCGGCGGGACCGGCCGAAAGTCCCTTCGACAGATTCGCTATTTTGGCCAGAAGTCAGCTGCAACATAAGCAATAATTTTTAAAGATTAAATAAAATACTGAAAAAGGCTATATTCGTATATTTTTCCGAGGAATTCATTCTCTTTAATTACGATTTTTGTTGTATCTTAACTTAAACCAATACTATTAACAACAAAATATCTTTTCCGGGCTGTACAAAGTCAAGCGAAGCTGGCTTAAAATACAATATAAATTATTTATAATTAGTCAGGCGTTTTTCGGGCTCCTTGTTATCATTTCCCTGGACCCCGGTATCTGCTTCCTTTGGCCTCTCATAATTCATGAGTTATTTTCGGCACGCTTGATTAAAAGAGCGCCTTATTAAAACAATTTTTGCGTAAACAAAGTCGGGAGGAGGCGCGTTCCAAAGGTATCTGGTTCTTGACGGAATTTCCGGTGCTCGCTGCCGTTACGGGGGCCTGTTGCTTGCCATCGACCACGATTCGCCCTCGATGGGCTGGCTGGCTGGCACTCGTTAGAGGCTTTCGGAAATCACTCAAAGTTTGTCAAGAACGAGAAAACCAATTTTTCAGCTGAGCGCATTTTAATTTCGTGTGCTCCCGTCGAGTTCTGCAGCCTAACCCTAACCTATGACCCCTGGAACCCGGGTGCTGCTGCTGCTGCTGCGGCGTGTGCGGTGGAAAAGTTTGCTTTTCATTGCAGCACGCTTGAAATGGCAACTTGGACAAACAACACGAGGAGCAGCAGCAGTAATAACACCAACAGACCCGGAAAAACTCGAATCATCAGCCGCTCTCCAAGGCAAATGCAAGAAAAATTGGCCCCGGCCTGTTACCGCTTTCCCAAGCCCATCCTGTTCCTTTCCTTTCTCCTTTCTAGCCAATTTGCATGCCTCTGTCCACACAGTCCATTGTTGACTCCGCCTGCGTCCAGCCGGCCTTGGAACGCATTTCGGGCAGGAACGAAGCGAATCCTTGCAGGAACAGCAGGCCAGGCCAAACAATAGAATTTTAGATGTGACAAAACAGGTGCACGTGTCCTGCCGTTGTAGCAACTGCTTCTGGCCAAATTTCTGGGCTCGAAGAGCTGGGTATTGGCCCTGCCTAATTGTCAGACAGCCTCCTGGCCAGAAAGCCTCATTTTACAAAATACCTACAGAATCAATCAAGATTCTGGGGTCAAACTGATACTTGACTGTGGGTTCAAGTATGAAGTTTCGGTGCAAAGTGAATACTCCGATTGTTCTAGGAGGTTTTCAATTTCAGGTTCCAGGGGGAAGTTCTCCTGCTATATGCCTTTTATGTTGGAAATAAAGGAGTAAAGGGGAAGCCCAGCTAAAGACCTATTTATTTTTCGTAATAAATGTGATTGGCGGTATTGTTACAGCTCTTTTTTGTGTGTTTACATATTGTTGAATTGTTAGTAATCTCAAACTGATTAAGAAAACTCCCAAGAAATACAAAGAAATACCTTTGAACTTTACCATTGACTCAAAAAACATACACAACAACCTGAATAATTAACAGATTCTATGGCAACAATGTAAAGCCATGGCCCCGACCTGGGATTATGGCCACAAAAGAGCTTGTGAATCTCTCAGAATGCACGTCCTCCGACTCTGGCAGAGCAACGGAAGCAAATATCTTCAAAACAAATTTCCATAATTCCATAAATACTTGGGCCGCATAATGAAAAATATTTGCACAACTCAAGATCAAAAGTTTGGTGGCAGAGCCACGAGCAGACAGCTCTCGGATAGTTTAGTTTTTCGGCTTAGACGGCCAAGACAGCAACTTTCCGACTCTTGCCGGCGATTAAGATACCAGCCAGCCAGCCAGGGCAAAGTTGCCTTTTTTGGCCAGCTTTTCAGTTCAGCAGCAGTTTGCAGCTGCAATCGTGTTCAATTTGAATTTCTGTGTGTTTCGGAGTATCTAATAAGTACGAGATGCGCGTGCATGCCACTTTTGTGTGGCTCTGCGAGAGCTTAATTACTAAACCGACAAGGGGTTTAGTCCGAAAAATAATCACTGGCAAGGACACACACAGACCGCCGAGGTCCTTTGAAAGTATGCATGCTGTTGTCTGTGCGATACATTCGTTTGCCGTTCTCGGCGCTGAGCGCTGGGCGCTGGGCCCCAAAAGTACAAAGAAACTTACAAAAAGAATTTGCTAGCATCAAAGCAAAAATTTTTAATGAATTTCTTGCCGGGCAGCCGTAAGCCTCCGAAACACACCTCACCTCACCGCTCAGCACCGCACGCAAATGCAAAAGACTCAAAAAGGACCCACCCCTTAAAGCCCGGGAACGGGAATGCAGGGTCAAAGGTCCACTGGCCAGTGCTGCTCGCGTTGCTGCTGCCGGTGCTCTTGCTGCTGCTGTTGCTGTTGCTGCCGGGTCCACTTCATCTTCCCTTTGGCACTGGCTGGGAAATCGTGTTGCTCGTTGGTGGCCTTAATTAAATTTAAATATTTTATCACCGAAAAATTGCCAGGCGGCAGCAACTGCGCAACAACAGCAGCTAGCGAGTACCAGCGAGGACATGAAAAGGGTGCAAAAGTGTTGGTCCTCCGGCCCAGCCGGGGTGTGTGTGCCCCTGGTTGTGTGTGCCAGTGTGTTCGAGTGCAGACAGCCGAAAAATACTGATGTGGGTGTATTTTTCATTATTTGCCCAGCGCTGCAACTTTTTTGCCCAAGCAGGCTCCTTGCTCTCGCTCTCGTCCTTTGCCGCTGCCACACTTCATATTCAATTGTGTTGAATAATTGCCATACGGTTTTTTGACCAACGGTTTTTGACACTTTCCTAAAAGGACACACGCGCTCTCAAGTGCCCCGCCCCCATGCACACAGACACACACAGTCGAGGACCGAGGACCGGGGACCGGGGACCGTGGACCGAGGACCGCCCTCATCCCACATTTGAAGTTCGTTTTCCCTTTTTTCCCTCCTGCAAAAAATGAGCAAAACACTCGACCAACTGGGGGAAAACTCTGCGGACCTCTGGACACGCCAACAAGAACAACAGAAACAACTGCGATAACAACAACAATTACAAGGGAAATGGGACAGGGCAGGGGGTGCACACAGCCAAACAAAAACAAAACATGCCAAAAGCGTTTTTGAAATATCTTTGTAAATATTTAAAATGCTCTGTACATGCGGGTGCTTCAATCAAACTGAATCGCCAATGGCAGGGGTACTGGTCGAGGCGAAGAAAGGACCTTTGAAAGTGGGGCCAGGACGCACGAAGGAAAAGGTCCTGGGACCACGGCTATTGTGAGCCAAGCTCACCCCGGAGACAACGGGGCGAAACAAGTTTTAAATAGTTTTTGCCGGCAAATGTCAAAATGCAATTTGATATTCATAAATTAATGAAGCGCCATTGCAACAAAAAATCTCTCCTGGATTATAAAGTTTTTACATAAATTATGTGGGCGGGCCTCTGAATGTTTGGGGGGCCCGACCTCCGTAGGGCTGTGATTTAAATCTGGCATTTAAATGTGTAATCCCTGGCTGATTATAAATGCATTAGAAGTGGGTTTAAATTAGAAATTCCTTTCGAATTCCATTGAACCATCATCATATGGGTTTGGCCCTGACAAGGCTAAAACTAAATGAATTAAAATCCATTCGAGTGTTAGATTGGGTTTTAAAATGGAATTTGTTCTTAATCACATTGGGGTTACACGAATGGGTGAGTTTTCTCAAGGATTTTAAATTCCCTTTGTCGAAATAACTCTCTTAAAAGTGTTTAACATTATACTTTAATTTAAAAATAAATATCTGTATTTTATTCAGTTGAAGTAAAGGTGTTAAAAAGTAAATCTCATGAATAATAGCCGTCTTGAAAATATAATAATCTCAAAATTGTCTTACTTCTTGTATGACATCAGTAATAGCTGTAACATAAGTAGAATATTGTTTATATATCTGGTAGAATCAGTTGTGGGCTAAAACACTTTTAGTAAAGTTTATTCCTTATCTCTTCGCGACCTCACGTTTATTATTTCATTACTTTTTCCAGAAGTATTATTTAGTTATAAAAAAAATAAGCAAATTGTGCAGATAACTAAAAAATCCATCATCTTCCTTAAAAAAATCCTCGAAATCTGTAGCATTTGTTGATCAACACTTTAGGATCTGCATCCCGGCACACATGCGCTCTCCCTCGAGCCGCTGTTGTTCTTTATGGCAACACAAAAAAATGTAAACAAGGTCAGAGGCCAAAACATGAAGCACAATAAAGAGAGCGGCCTGCAGAGCGTGCTGCAGCTGGAAGTACTCCTACTCACTCACTCACTCTCTCTCTCCGACTCTCTGTAGTGCAGGGCTCACACAGACACTGGCAGGCAGGCAGGATAACGCCCGAATGGCCCACTTTGGGTTGTATCGAATTTTTATTTCTTCCGCACAACAAAACTCGCGACCCGAAGAGGCAGGAAAACAAAGTGGAAACTGCGGCACGGCAAGGCAGAGAGCACGAGCAAGTGAAGGCCGAAGGATAACGCACGGGAATCCCCGAAATCCAGGAATTCGGGCAAGATCTCAACGTTTGTACTTCTCAGCGGAAAGCAGCGCCACGTGTCGACGAATTAACACTGAAGGGCCAAGTCGGCGTCCAGCAGTTTCACTTGCGATTGTAGCGGCAGCGCTGCACCACCACCGAAAAAGGACTCCGGCACACAAGCACACAAGCACACACTGCACATACACGTGCCACCAATGCAGGACACGCAAGGCGAGCCAACCCAAGCAGCGAAATAAAAGTCTCCGGCGCTTGAAAGGCTCGCTCTGTGGTTGACATTATCGCATGCAACTAAATCACACTCACACAGCTGCAGGCTGCTGGCCACGTCAAGAGCCCTCTACCCCCTTCACCCTCGTTCCCCGTTCTAAGCCCCACTCTCCCCGTCAATCTCGCACCGCCCTTCGTGCGCTCATTCGCTCGTGCAACGTGGCGTATGAGTAACAATGGAATATGCACGCACACAGAGAGCATCGCGCGCACACACACAGATGTCTTAGCCTAAGCGCCATTTATGGCATTTGATATGCTAATTTGCACATATTCGCCGAGAGTATAAGTGAGAGAGTGAGAGAGCGAGCAGGGCTAACCACCACCGTCAGGAGGCGAAGGTGCGAGCCTGGCCATCTGCTCGACGAGGTCGTCCTCCTCCTCGTCCTGATGGCCAAGTGGCTCACGAGTATCCCTGAGTTATGTGCGCTCTGTTTTGATGGCTCTTCAGCAGGACCTGAGTTTTGAGTCCTCCGTGGCAGCCGTGGCATATAGAAGGGATAAGGAACTACCTTAGCATTAGGCATGGTTCTAAAAAAATTAAACGAGCTTAATAAATGTTTTTAAAAATTTTAATGTTTTTATTCCACTAATAAATTGAGGATTTTAAAATATGTTCGCTGAAAGGGTGTATATATAATAATAAAATTTAATTTATAAAAATGAATAAGTTTCCAAATAACAGTTTTATTCTCTAAGGATTCCAGAATCTGTATAATAACTACAGCATTTATTGCTTAGTATTTACAATAGGATAAATTGGTTATTTATAAATTTTGATCCTTTGATTTGTATATCTTATATATCTGCTCAACTTTATCACCCATTACTGTAGCGCACTTGCCGGGTTCGGTGAGGTCCTTTCGGCCAAATCCACCACCGAAGCGCCGCACTGAGCAGGACAACGCTTTCGCTCTCTCGACTCTCTGCAAGCTGCAAGGATACTCACCAATACCAGGGTGCCGCGGGAAAGTGCATATATATGGCACAGAGGCGGAGTCTGAATGCTGGCCATGTAAAAGCAACAAAAGACTTTATGTACCGAAATGTACCCAAAATGGGAGGTGCCATCGAAAGCTGGTATATGCTCGCCCCGCAGCTGAAGTTATCCGCAGACAAGACAAAATGGCGGAAAGTTTCACGCGGAGGATCATTACAAGTGCTGACCCCCGGGAGAAGCGACGCCTCTGCGCTTTGTTTACGAGTTGTTTGGGTTCGAGCCCGATACAACAACAGGCGGGCGGCATAAATACGATACAAGGCCCGAAGAGTCGCGCTCACCGAGAGCGAAAGTGCCTGCGATGCTTCCTTGTATCGCAATTTTCCGAGGGCCGCCACGCTCTCGGCTGCAAAACCACGATACAAGGCAGCAACAACAACTGCTCCGGAGTGAGTGGCATCCTGTTGAATCCCGGCCCGAGTCAGCTGACAGGACTCGGGGCCTGACACCTGCTCGCCCAGCCGATGCCCGGACCGGCGTCCAGTTTGACACTTTCCGGATACTATCCATCCGCTGGCCAGGACCACGTGTGACATTATCTGAGCAGCCGCCTTGGGAAACTTGTGACGGCAATCCAGGCAAGGAGTCATGAATAATACTCCGCCTTTATCGGGGGCAGACAGAGTCGGAGCATTCTTGGCAAATTATGCAAATTTCAGATTTCCAAAGTAAACATTTACTTTACTTTTCAGCGCAGACAGCGTCGCCCGGCGGCGCTTCATCCGCCGTCTTCGCCAGCCTCCTCCTCCGGCTGCATCGCTCCCCTTAGTCGGTTGACATTTGTTAAATTTTCTTATCTCGCTCTTTCATTAGCGGACGTCTGGGACCTTCTAATTGTCTTGCAAATTAGTCCGCCCGTGACGACAAAAAATGCGACCCCAAAGAGCCGGGGATTCCCAAAGTCCGATGCTCTGTTTATTTATCCATCGGCGGCGGGAGTGGGAAGGAGGGGGAGGAGCATGTGGCATCTGCTTGAAGGAAATGAAAAGTAAACAAAGCTGCCGCCATGTGAGTGGGCCACTTTGGCACCCCCCTGTAATTTTTGAATGGCGATTTCCGCTGAGCACGAGGACGTGCCTGTCGAGGATTAGCCCCAGACACGGCAGCTGTCGAGCGTCACCGGGTCCGGCGGAAACGCACAACAGACACGGCCCTCTACCCGTATTTTTATAGACTTTTTCACTTAATCCCCGGTGGGGAACAGTCAATCGATTAACTGCCAAGGGGAAGACTTTAAAGTGGCTTTAACCAAAGTCTAGCAGAATGATGTACGACCCCGACTAAGCCATGAATGTGCCATGAAGTCCTGCTTTGTGTATGACACAAAATTCTAAACCTAGAAGTAGAAAGTAAATAACAAGTGTTTCAAAAGTTATTAACTGAATAAGTTATGAGCTTAAATCTAAAAAAATGTATATAATTTATATACATTAAATTAATATCATATCTATTAGAAGTACTATTATATTTAGGGTAACCTTGTTATTATTAGAGCTATGATTTATGAAGAGATTTTATTACCACTGGTAAATATAAATTAAATGCCAAGTTAAGCTGAGTTTAATTATTTAAAAGGAAACACTTGTAAGTCCAGAAAATAAATATAAAATTCCCATGGTTAAATTAAACTTTTTTATTTACCAACTTTAGTGTGTTTTCTCAGTGAAAAGTTCACGTCTTTTGATCCACCCACGTGGCTGAAAGTGAATTTTCCGTACAAACTCTCCAGTGGCTTGGTTAATTCCCCTAGCTGGTCATAATAAAGTCAATGTGCCATCATTAACATAATTTACAAATACTTAAAAGGATCCCAGACCCGGTCTCTGTTAACCCAAGAAAAGGAGCTTCATCGAAGCTGCTCCTTCGCAACATTTCATTTATTGCTGCCGGCGAAGACAAAACGGTTGTTGGCCTAATTGAAAAATTATTGTCTCATAAAATATGTAAGCTGCCTCGAGAATATGTTGCCCATCCTTGTGCAGCTCAAGAGAGGAGCACCATCGTGAATTTAATTGGCTGCAAAAGTTTTAAGTACTTTCCACTCTCGGCGAGTTTAATACAATTTTAAATAGTTGTGCGAAACACGAGTTGTTTATGCCCGCCGTTTGATGGCTTCGCTTTGCGGAAGTTTCCGAGAGACATCTGCAAATCGCTGGCATGCGAGGGGATGGGGCGGAGGACAAACAAAACAAAACTTCTTTATATATTTTCGTATAATGAAATCCCCCAGAGACGGTGCCGGCGAGGAAACATTCTGCAAAATTACCCTTAAAACAAAAATGCATTATTGTCATCTAAAATGCAAGCATGCATTATCCTGTCACAGGTCCTTTGAGAGTTGGCTTTCTGCGTTGCTCCGGCTGTAGCCGTAGCTGGAGCTGGAGCTCCTGGCTCCAGCAACGTTTATTATTCCCCTCCCATCCTCCCATCCTGCCGCCCTGCCATCCTCCCAGAGAAAACGCAGCAGAAAGCCAGACAATAGTTGTGTCCGTGTCCTTCATAAGCCAGTGAGCTGGGATCAATTTGCCAGCAGCCAGAAACCTTTTTAGTGGCGCATGCAAATATGACAAACACACTGGCCACCACCACCTCACCATATTCCTCCGAATCCCCATCCCGGTCCCGGCACAATCCCTTCCCAGAGCACTCCGATCTAATCCACTCCTCGGCCCTTCGGCCATCTGTGTCTCGTGTTAATGCTGCATTCTTGGGGGAAATTATCGTTGTCGGAGAGCTGAGACTTGGGCTGCAGTTGGCCAAATTTGAATTCGCCAAATTACATATTGAAATATTATTGCAGTGTGCCCCCAAAATGCTATGGTATCTGCTGTGCTCCCCGCCAAAGTGCGAATTTGACAATTTTTTTCGACTTGGAATTTTCTCCTTTTTTTGTGGCATCTCGAGGCAAGGGACAGTCAGCTGCGGAAACGTTACGACTGGGCTTTGGTTCTGGCTCTGACTCCAGTTCTACTTCGCTTCCGGTCCGAAGGCGTCACTGGCGTGCAATTTGCGGTTAAGGCGAGTGGAAATTGAACAGAGATTATTATTGCCTATTTCTGCATGCGTTGCAGGTTCGCCACTCGCCGGATTACAGTCATAAAGGCCGGGGAACCGGGGAAATCATACGGTTACGGCCCGAGATCGACTCCGGGCTCGAGGCCTGCTGTAATGAAAGCCCAGGCACATGGGCAGCCAAATCATAGCCAAGTAATGGTTAGGTGAACTGCAACCTAATAGGCTAAGTCTACCCATGTTGTACCCTATTAATTCCTTATTAAAAACAATATTAAATGTAATTAAAATGTTCAAAAATGTACGCTGGTAAATATCATTATTACAAGGGCTAAAAATGCTTAGCTAACTCTAGCTTGTCCAATCAGAAAACCTTACTAGTAACATATGAACAATAAATATCTTTATTCATATTTCCCCCAATAAAAATATGTTTTCAAACCTCCAATTAAACTTTAATTTATGTAACACAACGAACAGAATTTTCCAATGATTCAACGCCACAAATACGGGGTACTCAAACACCAGCGCTTTGAGAGGAACTGAAACCACAGCCGCAAATTGAAAGACAATAAATGTGCGCAGTCATATGGAAAATTGTGATATTCACACAATTTAATTAACATGAATAAATATTGTTACAGGCAGGCGGTCGGCCTGGGCCAGTCCCCCGATCCCGCCCAGACTTGTTCGACAACAATGGCAATCCGGCAGCAGGCAATCCGGCTAACAATCTAACCAGCTAACGAGCGGCCAGCATGGCGTATGAGTAACGGCGGGCGTTTGATTGTCTGTATGCAAAAGAAACAACAAAAGCAGGAGGCAAACAAATCCAAAGACATGCCAAACTCCAGGGGGAAAATCGGGCAAAACAAAAGGCCTGGCAGTCGGAGAACACACCGCCATCGGGGCAACGTCATAAATCCCCAAAATCTGGCTCTGTTATTGTTTGAAACCCGAGCTCATCAGCGGATGGCAGCTGCCGGTTGGCGAGGATTGCCTGCCGTCGCACGCCTGCACACATTGTCAGTCACTCGAATTGCCTGCCGGAATGGCGGCTAATCAGAGCATTTTCCAGGAGCTAAGCGCCAAATGTCGCGACATTGTCGGGACACGCACTTTGAAGGCATTATACACTGGGAATTGGGGGATTACGGTAGAAAATCGTAACAATTAGTAGTGATTAAATAAATTTTAACATATGAAAAGCACTTTTACATTTTAAAGATAATTTTATATTCAAATAAATGTATATTACATTAGAATCATAGATTGGCTTATGTTATCTGATTAACATGTCATTCCATGTTCAGGGACAACTTCACCTTATTTATCCAGGTGCACTGTCTTTTGGTTTGGGTTTCGGGGTCAGAAATCACAGCTTGACTGTCTATGACAACGGCTTTATTAGGGTCCCATCTTCAGGGTTTTTGTCTTTTCCCTGTCACCTCTGACCGCATGGCCGAGCTGATTCTGGTAGATTAAGTGGAAATGTCAGAATTTGATTTGCTTATTTACGTGTTCGCTTTCATTATGCTAATCAACAGAGAACCCCAACAGGAACACACCAAAAATTAATACTCATTTTGCCAAAAACAATTTCATTAGCGAAAATTTCAATTAGTTGCACGATTGAATCGACAGGACTTCAACAACATTTCCTTCTGGCCCACTCCACGAACGATTTGGGGTGTATTAAAATCAATTGTAAAATCAGTAAAAAGTAAACTCGAACTGGCAGAGCAAAGTTTCGCGATTCACGATTGAAATCTTTTACGGCCAGAAATTATGAAAACATTTTCAATTTGAGTTTCGGTCGGGGAGCAGGGCGCGGGAAGCAGCCGAGCGTGACACAAAAGTAAAGCAAACTTTTCGCTTACAGTTTCATGAGCACGGGGCAACAATCGCTTCACTTCAGTGGCGAAGACGTCGATTTGCCAGCAGCACCACTTAACCCCCGACACCACCCCCACCAGCAGCAGCAGCAGCAGTGGCAACAATTCGCATAACAATAACAATAACTTGGCTGCAAACATTTCAATACCAAGATTCAGCCACGTTCCAATTGTCGGGGCCAGCGAATGAATAGATAGATGGATGGGATCGGTGCACAGAGAGAAAATTAGCATGTAAGAAGATAATTTTCAACTACGGCAGACATTTGGTTAATGGATTAAAATAATTTTAAATTAAATTATATGCTGGTTTGTCTTAAAAGACATTTAAAAGCTAATTTTACATTGATTTAAGGATCGGAAAATTAATTAAGATTATAAATAAGACTTAATAGCTTAAGATTTTTTAAAGATCTCGATTAATATCTCTCGATCCTCATGAGAGTTTCAGAAAAACTTTAGTAAAATAAATAAATTCTGAAAACTTAAAAGTTCTTGGCGCCTTTATGCTATAGACTTGGGTCTCATATATAAATTTATAATTTTATATACTATAGTTTTTAAAGTGAATTTAATGCCTTAATTAAAATGTAAATAGTTCTTTAAGCATTTATAATACCCTCCATTAGAAATACATCTCTTATTAACAAGGATCTTAACCTGGTAACTATTTTCTCTCTGTGTATAATGAGGATAGTAAGGAGAAACCCGAAGCAACCGGTTGGCTTTGGCCGCAAGTCAAGTGTTCCGGGCGTGGGTCCAGGCACAACACTCACCCGCACACGCTCCCAGAAAAAAAAGTCAATTGTTCAAGTTAAAGTGAAACTTTCTCAAGAACTTTTCCCAGACGCAGCCGCCTTTCTTTTCGTGCCTTTATCTGTGCTGTTGTAGGGATCCGGTGTGGGGATGGGGGAGGACGCAGGACACAGACGGCAGAGCGAGCTTCATTGGTTGCCATTGACACGTTAACTTTGCAATTGCAGGATCCCCGGACGGCGGATTCCCCTCGACTTGGCCCCCGTAATCGCGTGTCTGCCGCTAAACGCAGTTTTTCCGCTTATTTTGCCAGCTGTGCGTCCTGTGCAGACAGATCCTTTCGCTGCGTGCCTTATCTCGGCCAGTCGCCGTGTTCCACAGCCTTAAACACGACTGGACAAATTGTCCTGTAAAATTTAAGCGACTCTCGACGGATTCGCCACCCCCGTAAAAAGCCCCCGAAAATGCACGACACTCTCATATTTCAAATGTAAAGTTCATGTTTATATTTTGGCTAATGTTTTTTCTACTCGAGAAAAAGAAAAAAATAGAGAATAGCCGGCAAAAAAAGAGAACAAACCACTTTTGAGTTTGACACCAGCTGGTGCCTGCCTGCGGTTATCCTGGGGGCGTGGCGCCCCACAGCCCCTCAGCCCTTTCCTGGCGATCCGTGGCTGCCGCTTGCTGCCTGAAGTGGCCGTAAAAGCTTTCAGCATTAATAGCTTGAGTGAGTTTCAATACATATTGTCAATATGGCCATTGGCCAACACACTGGGAAAAAAATTAGGTAAAAATATGGGAGAGAACATTTTATTAAATTTCATAACAAAAACCTTAAACACAGTTAACAATCAATTTTTATTCAATTTAACTCAGCTCTTGGCTTACTATTTACTCTTAAAAATTTTCCAAACTTTTAAAATTTATTCTCATTATATTTCTCCCAGTGCACACTCACACTGCTGCAGCGCCGGCGAGTCGCCAAATTGATGACAGTTTGCCAGAGTCAGTTGCAAAAGCCGCAGCAGCTTCCATGGGTCCACGGGTCCATGGGTCCGTGGTTCCACTGGCTCGTCCGTGGGTCCGTGGTCCGTGGGGTCGATGGCTATGCATATGTGGACCGAACCCGGCTAAATACATTGAAATGGCTTTGGCTATTTGCTTTTGGGGTTTCGGGGGGCAGCGCTGGGTGGGCTTAGATGGCCGGGACTGTTATGGCTTGTGCCATTTTGGCACTTTGTAATTGCCTTGTTTGCCCTGTTGTTTTTTCTGGCCTACTGTTCTTGCTGTTATTGCCATGTTGGCAACGCATTTGGCTTGGTTTTTTGCGGCATGACCGGGGTTTTAGCTAAATCTATGCCATGAGCCATGTTTTTATATATCAATATTTGGCCCTGCAATAAGGGAATTGCAAATACATACACAGGCGGGCATGCAAGGCGGAAATTTGCCTCGACTTTCGGTCTCCCAGGCCGATAAGCCTTGCTTATGGCCGGCATAAAAATCTATTGCCAGCCGCAATCGGGCAATTAAGGAAATATGAATATAAATTGGATAAAGATGTGCAATTTCCGGCCGGGGGATATCTTCATGCGCCGGCTCCGAGTAATTTTCCCGCTCGACAGACATTTTACAATTGAAAATTCCACAGTGTTCCGCCCCGTCCTCGCTCCCCCGATGTGGCTGCTGAAATTCTCCGCAATTCCTTCGGCCGGCGGATGCATTTAGAATTTATGTGCGGCACTTGCCGGCCGAAAAGTCGCGCGAATTTATTTCCCGCATACGCTGACCACTAACCGGCGGTCGAGCGACGACGGGGCTTAAGAATACTTTGCTCGCCGGCCATCGTTTGTTTTATTGTTATTGTGCAGTCATGACTTAAAAATTTGTCGCGCGAGCTTTTCGGAAAGCACGGACAGGACCCCGACACAGGACCCTCGAACCTCGGCCCGTGCCACACCGACAGCAATGACAATGCAAAGCAATTTCCGCCGCTGAAGCGTTGCCTTTATTTGGCCATTTGTTTGTGGCCCCTCGGTGGTCCCCTTTATTTGGCCCAGGACCCAGACCCGGTTCCGCATCCGCATCCGTATCCGTATCCGGATCCGAATCCTACTCAAGCTGGCGGTTGATGCACGCGGATCCGTCTATGGCAGCCGGAAGTCGCAGCTCGGGGAAATGCATACGCCTCGCACACTCGTATGCGCAGTGCAAATTTATCGTTTTTAATTTGCCGCAAGCGCAAAAGGACGAAAAGGAGCCACAAAAAAATCATAGAGGGGGATAGTAAATAAAAACAGCAACTGGAGTATTGGGAGAGGACTGAGGAGCGAGGCTGAGAAAAATGGCGGCCGGGTAATGCCTTTAATGGGTTTGTCATGCAGCACCCCCGGACCCCCAACCCACGGATATTGGAAGCGATAAATTCGGATTTCCGGTGACGGGCAGATGCGACGTATGAGCAATGCCGCCGCACTTGGCAAAAAGACGCAATGATTATGTGGTTAACGCAAATTTGTTGTTCCGCTCAACTTTCGCTGGTGGTCAAGTGCTAATAAGAGCGACGCCTCATAAATTCGCCCAAGCAGCGCCATAACTCCGCGGCCCGAACTTTTTAGGGCCCATCAAGTGTCCCTAAATGACTGCAGTTGCAGTTCAGTTTGAGTACGGAAATTGCAATTTTATAAACAACACGAGCTGGGCAAATAAATTGCACGGATGTCAGGCCGTCGAGTGCAGTCGAGGGCGCAAATACCCTGCCAAGAGACGATGCAGCCGCCTTATCACAGGACCAGGAATACCCGGGAAAACGAAATCAGAGCTGCTGCTGCTGCGGTGCTGTTGAACAATTTAAATTTATGTTATAGCTGAAAGTTTGCAAAACTCAATTAATTAACTTTTGCTGCACAACTACGGCAACTACAATGCAAACATGCAACTCGCGCTGAGCAACAAAAAGCGAAACAACGGCCGCCGAAACAATAACAATAACTAATATAAATATTTTCTGTGGCAACTGAAAATAGAAGAAAATTAACAAAAAGACCAAAAACAAGGCTAACATGAGCAGCATGCAGAGAAACAAATGCAACTAAGTTGCGGGAGTGGTCAACTACTGAAAACAATTTCGAATAGCTAAAACATTTCCGTCAGCGAAGACCACAGCAAATCAGCGCGAAACGCGTTCCATTCCGCGGTTATTTTGCTTCTCCGGCAAGGACCAAGGACGCATACGCCCCGTGGACGCGCTTTAATGCCCGGCCATTGCTCATACGCCCCGTGAACCGGCCGCCGTTCATCATCGGCGCTTTCGTTTCAGCGAGGCGTTGCATGTTGTTAAAAATTATTGCAGTTTCTGTTACAATTTGTTCACTGCCGAGACTCGGACTCCCTAATTGCAGTGTATTAAAACATCAAAAGTTAACAACCAACAACGCACAACAACTGCCATTGGCAGCCGACGGAGCGAAACAACCGCGATACAAACTCAAAAACAAAAAAAGTGCAAGAAAACTCGGACATACATATTTGTGTGTGGCGAAAATAATTTGAAAGTTTTGATTGCCAGCATGTGTAACTAAGGGAATTTGCAATTAATTGCGTTGTAATGACATTTCGGTCTTGGACATCCCGCTCGTTCTCCCATGGTCCATGGTCCATGGTCCATGGTAATTGAATTCCATTCGGTGCCTTCACTTGCCATGGGTTAATAGTTTTGATTTCCAATCACTTGACTCGCCCAATGAACCATGAACTGCAGTGCACAAAACTCAATTTATACTTTTGTTTTTCTTAGGCAAAAACCGGCCAAAATAACAAAAACTCACTTCCAACTTTCCTAACAGCTCTTACAAACATAGGTGCACTGAGCGGAAAAGTTTAAGGCAGTAAATAATATTTAAATTTCAACAGAAATCTATGGGAAATCTTTTCGGAAAAGTTCTTCCAGCAGCTTTTACAGATACCTAATAATCAAGGTATTTATTACCAGAATTAATCAATATAACTTATTAATTGTCCTTAGAATTGAATATTTAGAAAATACTTCAATTAATTCATGTCCTTTTCCTTTTTTCTGCGTGCTGTGTGTATGGGCGCGTGTGTGTATATATGACTTTTGGCCTTTTGTGGGCGCCTGGGCGTGTCAAGCCAAGTAACCAACACACAAGCACGCTCGTGTTTGTGTTTGCGGACGAGTGTGTGTGTGAACGTTAATTTCCACAATATGTTGTATCCTGCAGCCAAAAGTTAATTAAAAACCAACAAAACTCGACGCTGCACACACACACACACCCCACGCTCTTCGCTCCTCCCGTTGGAATAGTTATACAGGCAGGGGAGCACCGTTAGTCATTTTTGTGCTTCCAGGATCTGGGCGCGTGCTCCTCGAAGGCAATGGCTCCGGCGGAAGCCCCTCGCAGGATTTGTTTATGGACGCGAAAATGCCATGCAGTTACCCTTTTTGATTAGACCGCGCACGTAACTAGCTGCAAGCAGCGAACCCCTGGCCCCGGGATACTAGGATTCAATGGCGATTGGCGCAAACACTCGCACCCATATGGCGCTGCTGCTGCGAAAAGCGGGAAAATGGAATTTTTAATCCAATTTAATTGGGAGCAGGGGGGAGCAGGCAAATGTAAATCGAGATGCTCGAGTGCGGCGCCACGGCAACCAGAAGTGTCAGGGCGGAATCGCGGGGAATTTAATAAATAAATTGGCTGAGAGCTGGCGGGATATGCACAATATGCTTATACTTGTACTTGCACAAAAAACGCGCGCCGTATTAGAACAAAGCACGCCGGCGACACATATATTTAAGGCTGCTTGCCACAGCAGCAGCAGCAGCAGCATCGGCGGCGGCAACAAACACAATTTCGCAGCGAGCAGCTAAAACAAAAGCTTAACAAAAAATCCACACACACACAACAAGAATAAAAACTTGCTGCACTTTGTTGATTAAATTTCATGCTTGGCTCCACCTTTTGGCGCATCGAGTGCAGCACCAAACACCGCTCCCAAATGCGAGCAAAACTGCGCACTTACCCTCGCCGCCGCCTGGTTGCAGGCTATTAAATCTAAATTTAATTTTTGCGCTAACGCTGACAGCGAGAGCAACAACAGCAGCCACCGCGAGGACAATGCCAGGAGACTGCTGGCTTAGTCCCAGCTCTCAGCCAAAAGTCAGGCGAAAAATGGAAAGATAATGGAGGATCTGTAACATTGTCAGAGCATCAGGGATGCGGTGAATATGGAAACATATTGGAGAGCCCGAGGGTCCTGGCGGTTACAATTTGAGCAAACTTTACTGGGAACTTTACCAGAAGATAGTACCCTCAATTGTAGCAAAGAATTTTAGATGTTTGAAGCCGATTTTCAATGTCACAAGATCCCTTTTCCTGTATAAATTCAATCCAAATGCGGCGAAGGTTCATTGAACGTCTCCCTCGACACAGCTCGTGCCTGCTCTGGGTCTCCTGTGATTACCATATGCAAAAGCGAGTCTCGTAAATCAGAGCAAATATATCCCGGCTCCGGCTTATTGCGGCAGCTTATCTGCTTATGACAGCTTTCCGCAGCACAAGCCAGGAGCGTCTTCGTCTCCATTTCCACCCCCCAGCCAAAATGAGGCAACGCACATAGACAGACAACATAAAACAAACGTCCAGAGACGCGACAAAGCCAAAGGACAAAACCGAAAGAACCGCAGCACACAAAGAGGTGAGGAGCCATAAAAAAATATATAGAAAAAATTGTTGGGGCCTGGCCGGGTTAAAAGTTTTCGGGCTGCTGCTGCTGCTGCCGTGGCGGCTGCCTTCATCACTTTTGGCAGAAGCCAGGACACAAAAAGGCAGGACAGCGGCGAGGACACCACCACGACAACGCGTAAAAATTTCATTGTCAGCTCGGGCCGGTGTCCGGGTTAACTGTCAACGACATCTTATTATGAATTAGTGTTAAATGCCGCGCTGATAGCGCTGATGGCACTTTACAGCAATTTCGCATTAAATTCCAGGCGGCGGTTCATAAATATTTGACTCCGATTTGCCGGCTAGTGGATTTATTTTTATGACTTGGCCTCAGAAATCAGAGTCGAGACACAAAACTTGTTAATAATGTGTGTGCTTGCAGCTGGCCAGGAGGCGGGCGAAAGTGCGGCGAAAGTCCCGCGTGCCGCATTTTCGGCACTTTCCAAAACAGTCACGTAACCACGTCAGTAATAATCACTAAAGTTCCCGAGCCACTCAGCCCTGCAACTGTTGTGACTGTGGCTGTTGCTGTTGGTGTTGCCCTTGCTGCCTCATAAATATTTAAGAGGCGGCGGTCTCCCAAAACAGGCCCAAGCACCCGGCAAGGTGTGCCGCCGATGCTGCTGATTCTGGTCCTGACTCTGATGCCCCTGAAGCTGGAGTTGGCCCATGGTGGCTTTGCAGTTTCTGTAAATTATTGAGCGGGGCCCATCATCAACATGGCCAGCAGCAGCAACACTGGGGAAAAGGAAAGGCGTAGTTTGAACAGGACTCATAGGTGAACGAACTCATGAAATAATAATGCCAGAAAGGAGGTCAAAGAACTCTATGTTTGTGGATATATATCCTTTTTAATTCATTACAAACTTGAGATCACTAAGCTCCATCACATCTTTTTCTGAACAATTTCCATCGATCAAAATTCCCTGAAGACTCCCTCAGGAGATACAGCTTTTCGAAATCGAAAACTAACCGAAATCGGTTAGACTTTTGCATATCCTTTCCCTCAGTGCAGTCTATTCCCACTCCTTGGGCGATTCTCCTTCCCTGGCTTATTTACATTTCGTGCGCATCGCGCGTCGTGATTTACTTTTGCGGCTTAATTTCATCTCCAGACATTATTTGTGCCCCGTGCGCAGTTTATCTTTGCCGTTAAGCACTCGACGCCCTCTGCACCGCCAACACCCTGCCGCCTTGCCGACTGTTTTTGGCCGCGTTTGATAAACTTATGCAACTGCACGTGCCAGCTGAGCGGGCGTGAGGTGGCTCTTTATGGCCCTATCCGGTTCCGCATCCGAATCGGGATCTCTGCCGCTCCCGCGCTAAATTAACGTGGATTTATAGTTAATGTGTCTGCGCCGGTGACTCGGTGACTCACAGGTCACACGCGAATTCATATTCCTCGTCATATCGTCCTCCTGACCGCGACTTCTGCGGCTCCGAACCCGAGCACTTGCTAATTGATTATGGACCCGCTTGCTGCTCCATTGAAGCGTCATCAGCTGGTGCATAAATCAAGCAAATGTCTACAGGGCTCAACTTGCCGGCTGGGCTATGTATAAATTTGCATTTTTAACCAACAAAAGCAAATGTAATAATAGCAAAGAAACAAAAAAAAGGCAACCTCAAGCGGTATGAGTCTTTTTTTCGTGGCCATAAAATTGATTAAATGCCATGGAGCAGGGGTGCTTTTACGGATGACTTTAAGAAGATCCCCTTAAAGTCAAGTTTTTTTGACTTTAGGGATTTGAATTTTAGGAAAGATTGTTCATCATACCAATTGAAAGATCAAATACTTAATAATGATTTGAATAATATATTATCTTCTATATAACATTGTTATAATTTCATTCTAACTTCAGGAATCCGGAGTTTGACTACCCTTCTAGTTTGTTATTGAATCAGGAGTTCGAAATACATTAATTTCCATTCTTGTGATGGTTTGCTGATCAAGAATATTTATGATCCGTGTGCGTTACAACCCTTCGAATGAAATTAAAGTACCCCGCAGAGATACAAAAAGAATTTCTGGATAAAACAAATGAAATTCTGACATTTTCAAACTGCATTCAAGGGGCAAAGTTCACACAGAGACCAACGGAATGCTGTCAACAAAAAGAATCGCCTCTTGAGCACCATCGGGCAGTCCCGATGGCAAATGAAAAGGAATCCCCCACACCCTGACACTGGTCAACTGTGAAACCATGGTGCAGGCACCCGAAATGCGTACGAGCGAGTGCTGCCACTTGGGAAGCGGAAAATTGGAAAACAAAGGCTGCTCCAGAGCCCAATGAGCTGCGGGCGCCAGAAAAAGCTGCGGAATGCTCTTAGTTCCAAGTGCAACCACGTCGCTGCCCGGCTGTCCATTATGTGAAAGTCAGTTCTGTTTTCCCGGACAATGCGATGATACAAGAAAAACTGCGACGCCAATGTGGATAAGTTTTGGAAATTCTGAAAGGCCGTCAGCGGCACGAGAGCCCACAACCACAGAGACGGGCGGGCAGAAACATAGCCAGAATCGGAATCACGACCAGAAATGGAAACAAAAATTGCGGCAGGAGCAAAAAGAAACATGGACCAGAAGCTAAAGCGGATGTGCGCGCAGTTGTTGCAGAAAACAAAGATTCGCGGCGCTGAGCAGCCGTGCGTGAATGCGTGTGTGCGAGAGTGTGTGAGTGTGCACCGGAAGCCATTAGACAAAAACGTACAGCTGGAGCGGCAGGAGCGGAGGGGAGGAGCACAGGAGGATTTTCGCATTGTTGGCGATGCCCGAAAGTGGACACACTGCGTAAGCCGCGATTATTTTGTATTATGATGCCACTGCCCATACCCTTCCTGGATCCTGACTTTGACAGTAAAGAATGTGCCTTGTCCTCTTGTTACTAAAAGGTTAAATTCGAAGAACTCACATTATTTAATATACTGCTAAATATATGTAAGGATTATTACGGAGAATGCTTATTTTATTAATTTTTCAGGACGCAAAAACTTCTTATAAAAACTATTTGAATTAAATATTAATTGTTGAAGAATTTATATCTTAGATGAAGTCTATCTTTACTCTTCAAACTCATAAGATATAAAAATTTATATAGATAATTTAGAGCATTTATATTACTTATTAATTCATCATAACCCTATTCGCATAAAAATAAAAAGAGTACCACTTGGTGTCCTCTTCTCCATTTTCCCCTTGCAGCGCGCTGATGGCGCCGCAAAGTAGGCACCACTTTGACTCCGGCTCCTGCTGCATCCTTGCGACGGCTGCCCAGCACCCGCTTCCACCGCGGGCTGTCCATGCAGCTGGCACTCCTGGCCCTCGGTTTGTCTGTTTAATTAAGCGAATCTTATGTTACTGCTGCAGGTGCAGCTCACCTGTGCGCCGGAATGTGCGGCGGTGCACAGCTCGCTGGATATTTGCAGGGTTTTTTTTCCCAGCGGCCGCTAATGAGTAGGCCGACTTCTGATAATGGCCAACTGACGCCCTTACCATGTTTCCTTCTGGCCGTGGCGGATTAATGGCACTGTTAAAAGTTTCTTTCGCATTTTATGGCCTCTTTTTTGGTGCGTCCTGAAGTCGGAGATATTTAATTAACGCATATGAATGGTGGACTTTTTATGGGGCTTTTCAATTTTTAATATCGCTTATCGCCGGGTAATTAAAAACATTTCGGCTGTTTTATTGGCAGCGATTTTAATCATCAGCTAATGAGCTAATCAATGCACCAAAAACGTAATTTCCGGGAAAAAAACGTGAAGCATTTTAATTAAAATTTTCGCGTGCCTGCTGATAATTGTCGAACAAATGTTTCCATTAATAATCTAATTGCGCATAATGCGTGCAAAATTAGCAGTAAATTAGTCACGGCCAATGCACTATTGTTGGCCGTCTCTCTGGTTGGCCAGAAATTAAATTTTCAAACAGCCAACACACTGCAGCCGGGACCTGGCCAGGCTGAGGAGAGAACAATGCTCGGCGAGGATGCATAATTTACGAAAGTTAAATTAACCAACATTTACGGCGAACAAGCAGCCAAAACAACAAGGACGAGGCGGCACGGATAACGGGTAACGAGTAACGGGAAACGGGAAACTGGAAAAACAACAGCAGAAGCCGGGAAAATGCAATTACATCGCAGTGCATACTTTTAGGCAGCTCGAGTGGCCGCAAGAGCTCAAAGGTTTATTAGATTTGGCCCTTTATTAAGCGTTAAATTATTTCGTAAATTGTTTGCAGTCGAAAACGCAAAGTAAATAAATCCGCCCCCTCCCAGTTCCCGCTCTCCTACCGCCCCCTTGCTATCTGTGTCTGCTGCAGTCTCTTCATTTTGGCTGCCATTTGCATGCTAGGACGACAGGAGGACGAGCGGACGGAGCAGGCAGCGCCCTGCGGTGCTTTAATTAATCATTTGAGTGGTTGCTCTCGCTTTGTAAAACTACTTACACTGAGACGAAAAGCGAGTGGTTTTAATTTGATTTTTAGAACAGAATTTAATATAATTATTAATATATTTTAAACATATATATATTAAAAAATTTAAAACTAGTTATAGCTAGCATAGAATATAAATTATAAATTTAATTCAATTATTCTTTTGTCCTGTGCAACAGACTCGCATGAATCCTAGCTTACATGAGCCCCAAATTCGATAACTTTCGAGGATCAATTATATTTTAAAAAGGAAATAAACCGATGATTTCAATAATAAATATGATATATCAATATATATCAATATTTCGCAATTTAAAATATTTAAATAAATATATTTATATTTATTTAAAATCAGCTCTACTCCTCCTTCGGACCTTCTTTCCACCGTGTACCAGGAACATTAGAAAGGAATCGTGGGGCTGAGCAAAAGGCTCCTGCACAAAGGCGATTAGCTGGCAGGTCCTGCGACCACGCCCATCTAACTGGCCGCCTTTGTTTGCGAGTGCGGAACAACTTTGTCCCAGGCAGCACAGATAAATAACTAACTGAATAAAATGCATAAATGTGTAAACACACTCGCACGCACACATGCACCCCGACACACTCGCACAACAAAACAATGGCTGCCTTTGATGCGTTACCCAGTTGCTGTTGTTGCCACCATTTTGCTGGGCCAACAAAGCCACAAAGTTGGTGAAGGGAACACAGCACGGCACAGTACTCAGTTGGCAGAGCCCTCAAGCCAAGTTGTCCACCAACTTTAAAACAGTCATAAATTTAAATTCCTGCCGACGGGGCCTCGGGCATTAGTGGCCAATTCGGGGGAATCGTCCTTTGAAAACGGGAATTGGGGAGAATAGGAAAACGGGAAGCAAAAAATTATTTCCTGTCCAAAAAGGCAACTACAACCGGAAGCTCATCCGTCGCCGTGTGCACTGCGTCTATTTTATAAGCTTTGCCAAATCTTTTCGAGTTGATTAAAAACAATAAAAACAGCGTGTTTCTTACGGCCAAAAGCTGAGCCATAAATAAGCAATTTATTGTGCGCTTCCGCCGTGTTCTCCCATTGTGTTTGGCCCCAAAGTCAGTGGCTCAGCGTGCGGCCACTCCTGTTGTGTCCTTTTTCTCCCGACTCCAGGACTGGACAGAGCAGGGAACTGTTGGCTGTTGGCTGGGAACTAAGCTGGGAGTCAAGAGCTGACAGCTAGGAGCAACTGAAAGCTGGCGCTGACACGGAATCAGTGATGGCCATGTTTCCTTTATATCCTGGCAGGGTATTAAGACAACCAGTAGGAAATTACGGAATAAATTTACTTTAGCTTGCAGATCTATATTCTAATTAACTCTAATTGAACTCTAATTGAACTCAAACTAACATTAAAGATATATGATCATAAGGCATTCTTTATATTCAACTCTTTAGTTGATTTTATGGTATATCTTAGTTATTCGATCCTTTATCCTTTTATCAGCACTGGTATCCCTGGCCTGCACTCTCCTTGACCCCAACTCCGTCTCCAAGTCGGACTCGTTTGGCATTCGGACGGCTTTCGATGTTTATTGCAGCATTCGGAGTAAAGGGCACAAAGCAATTTCCGCTGCCGTGAGAGCTTAGCAATATTAACAAACGGTGGACCAGTTGGCTAAGAGCTGATCACTCCGAGAGCTGCCTCCTTGGACATGACTTATGTTGGCGGGATTTTAGTGCCACGGCTCAGATTTCTGGTTTTATGCGATGCTAACTATAAATATGGGGCTTAGGTTTGATTCAGATTAATGCCAAAGCTGCTATTCACTGAATAGTGAGCAGTTAAAGGCAGTTTAGAGGAAGAACAGTAACACCAATTGTTTATTGTTTAAAATATGTTGGGAGCACATGATAAGCTCCTATAAACCGTATAAAATATCTAAAATTAAGATCAGGCGCACTTTCCACACAAGGGGAACACCCACAAATGTGGCCGAGCGAATTGCTAGTTTGGTAACGTATTTCGCACAACGCTCCTTGTGATTACTTTTCGCTAATCGCTCTGCATTATTTCCTTTCAATTTGTGGTTTTCCTTTACGTGCAATTGACCGCTGTGCTGACCACACACACACACACTAACTGAAAAGTTGGAGATATTTCTCCTTACGGTCACGTAGGAAAATTGTTTGGGTTGAAAATCTTTCCGAGCTGGCCGCGTGTACGTGACAACACAAATAGTTTTCGGTTCAGTTTTTGCTTTGCGGATATTTTCGATATTCGAAATAGTTTCATTGCATTTCCCGCATTTCTCCTTGGCCACTAAATCCATTAAAATTATATATTTTTCGGCATATGCCTTTGATGCGTCGCTCTAATTTCATTTTACTGCAATATTTGTGTTTTATTTTCCCCCGTCGTGGTTGTCAAAATAAATTGAAGATATTTTATTTTCCATTTTTGTTATTTTTTCGCCCCGTTTGATTCGATCTGCGAGGAGGGGGAGGCAGAGAGGTAGGGGGTCCTGCAGGGAGGACGGCGGCGGTAAATTGGAATTGTGTACGGACGGCCAATACCGCAACACATCCTGTGATACGTGCATATCCTGCTCGCCTTCAACTGCAGTCCTCGCCCAGCTTGGCCGCAACAATTTTCTAATTAAATTCGATTTTCGCCATGCATGTGGCATAAATTGTTTTGTCATTTTACGGCAACCGTCTGTGCATGTTCGAATGCCAAAATGCCGGAGTGCTGGAGTGTCTTGTACGACTCGAAACCCCGAAACCGGAACCCCAAGCCTGGAACATACAGCCGGGTCCCAGCACCATCCCCAACAATCGCTTGGCTTGCCACTCGCTGCCGCCGGCCACGGACTTGTATATTCATTTGAGATTAGCAAAAATTGAAAATCTTTAGCCCCGGGCCAAAAACTGTTTCCCATCCCCACGATTGCCCCAGAGTTCTGAGAAAATAATAACCCGTATAATTGGTGTACATGCCCAACATGTGCCCGGCGCAGACCCAATGCCTCAGCCAACCCAGACCGGTGACCTCAGATCCTGCACTTGTCCCCTGGCACTCCGTTTTTTGCTTCTTTGCTCCGTGTTGTTTTTGAGCTCGGATGGCCATTCAACATCCAACATTCAGCTGGCTCCTGCCCACATATCCGCAGCCATGTTTTATTTATAAGCGAAGGATGCCAGGTACGAGGCTCATACATGAGCTGCTTCAATTACCCATTTGATTTGTCCGAATTGGCCTTGTTTATGCGCTTGTTTATTGTATAATATTTATTATTCTGGTCTCATTATATAGCGCACAATGTTGTTGTTATTTCAGCTGCCGTTTATGTTGTGTCTGTCTGAACACACAGAAAAACACACGTTTATTGTCATCTTAAAAATTTGTATAAGAAAAGGCTCCTAAAGGCTCCTCTTTAGTTTTCTCTCAGTGAAAATTCCACTGAAGCTCAAGTTGATATCCGGAATTGAAATGAATGTGCGAAGAGTGAAAACCGAAAAGATTTTCACCAGTTCTCCAACGGAATCCATCCAATCACTGACCCCGACACCCGGCTGTTTCTATCCTCCGGGTAATCCCAACTGAGATGCATCCAATTCCCTATCGCTGATCCGCATACAAAGTAAACAAAATCCCAGCTGGGGGCTGCAGCTCTCACTCTGATCCACCTGCTGCTGCTCTCGATTTCACATTGACAAAATTAAATTTAATATAGTAAAAATATGCTGGCCGTAATGTTGCATCCTGTCCGGGCAACCTTTACGAGCAGCTATTAAATATTTGTCCTTGCCAGCGACGACGTTGCGTTGTCCACGCCGTCCTACCCTTCTGCTGCTGCCATGGTGTCCTCTCCAATCTTGTCCTGTTCTATCGCCTTCTAAATATCCGTCTCATCGACGGCAACAAAAACAAAAAAAGTGCAGCGACGGGAGCGACAACATTTCACTCAATTCAATTACCTTAAGAGTGCCGCCATCAAGTGTCTGCTTCAAAGCAGGATGAACAGGACGAGGACCATGAGGACGAACGCTGATGCACTCGGGGAAAAGAATATGGGTGTTTGGTCCACTAAATTTTGAATGCGCAGTTGGGTTTTTATTTCTGAACTATGACCAATACGCCAACGTAAGTTATATAAAGTAAAATTACATAATATTGCTTACAATTTCACTACATATTTATATTGTTTTAAGGCTTGTTTTTCCCCCAGTGAAGGATCCACAGTGCGCGTACAGGACCCTTTACCTTGGTTGTTGTTTCTGCTGTGTTTGGCATTTTAAATCCCACATTTGATGTGCTTAGAGCAGCTCCTTGCTGTCGCATCTCGTTCACTGTCTGCAGAAGCAGAAGCGAGAGCCGGAGCTGGAGCTGGAGCTATTTGGTCCTGAAACCACCGTCACACCACCTCCTTGTCAGCTGACAATTTTCTTTGGCTTTACCTGTAAACTCGGCTTGATTTATTGCCCTGGCATGTCGGAGCCCCCGTTTGCAACATGGCGTGTAATAAAATTTTAATCGATGTCGTACATTTGCATGCCGATTGCAGCCGGTTGGAGCCACTTTGAGGCGAATCCTGGCCTGGTCCTTTGGCTCAATGGCTCTTTGGTCCTCTGCTCCCTGCTCCCTGCTGCCCCGCAACAAGTCAAGGCGAGCAACTGCGTCACGTGCCATAAAAACGCATAAAGGGACGACTGGGGGCCTTAGGAGCTTTCCAAACTTGCCTCCCATGTAATTTGATGCGCATTTGCATAAAGAATGCAGCAAAATGCGAGTAAATGCAACTGTAGCGCAGCGGAAAAGCGAAGCAGAACACAATTATCAGAGCGAAAGCTGGGAAAATCGGGACGAGAAAAGGCGACACAGAGCAGCGAAAACTTTGTTGCATTCTCTCCCGCCTCGTTTGCGGCCGGCGGAGTAAAAATGCGAATATAAATTTGTATTATTGTTAAATTAAGAACGGAAATGAAAACAAGAATTGAAATGGTCCTGTCATCTCCGCCCCATTTTCGCGACTTTCCTTCTCCTTTCACGGAACACCAGGACACAAAATGGAAAACAGAGCGAAATCCTTAGGCGGCAGCCTCCTTTTGCGACTGTAATCAAAAAACTTAAATGGAATTTGAATATGCGGTAACAGCAAGGTGAGTCCAGAGAAAAGGATGAATCCTTTGCAAGAAAATAAATCATCGAGTGAATAGAGAAGTAAGATGATTCTTCAAGGGAGTGATAATTAATCGTTGAATCTTAGGGTTAATATCTTCTTTTATAGTTGGGAAAATGTGAAATCATTAATGCAAGTTCAGTTAATTCTCTCAAGGTTTCATAAAATGTTTACCTAATAAAAATTATTTAAAATGCGCACATACTTAATTTAAGATATAATTCCTTAATCAATAAAACGATTTGCCTTTAAGTATTATAATTTTTTTTCCCTTTCCAAAAATTGAGCTATCTCCCAGTTTATCCCTAAGTACACAGGAGTAGTTCGACTTTCCTTAATTGAAGTAGCGACAAGCCGTTTAATTTTCACAGTATCAGAGGCCCGTGTAATCCCCAAAGCTTTAAGCGATAATTGCGCTGTAGCAACTAAGCCGTTAACTTCATATTTGCTGACCATTAAATACATTTATGCCGCCCATGAACGGATGCCCCCTGCCAGAAACAGAAGGCAGGACCACTCCACTCCACACTCCACTCCCACTGTCACAGCAATCGGGCCTAAGCTCCGTCAAGTGTCAAACGTAATGCAAAGGACAAACAAGGACAACGGCAGACAGTTGTCACAATTGCGGCCATTAAGACGCTGCCAAATTGCTGACCATGTCCGCAGAGTCAAAGGGACAAATCTTTTTAATAACCCGGAGCATAGGTGGCATGTGTGCGGAATAGTTGACACGAGCCGGAGTTGGGGCTCCGACTGTGGATGTGCCAGTTAATAAAGACATAATGGCATAGATTTATTTTTTATGTGCCCCCATTTGCGGCTGATATTATTATCGCTGTATTTTGTTGCCTTGTTTTCGTGGCCATTTAGGCCGTCATTTGCCAGGGAGATTGGCTTGCTGCGGCGGTGAGTTGTCCGGGGGACGAATGGTTATTTGGCAAATCACCTGCGCTTCCTTACAAGCTTCCTGCTCAGCAAACTTAATACTTCCTTGGGCCAAAATGTAAAACAAGAAGGCATCCACCTGCACGCAGCCCGACAAATAACAGGGCTACATTTTCGTCCTTCGAGGCTCTCAATGAACTACGCACACACACATAAACACTGGGAGACAGGGCATATTACATATAATTTTTGAGGGAGAACCCAACCTGGCAGGTCTGCACACCTGAATGGTTAGCTGCCTGCTAACAAGCCGTCTTGTCCTGTCCTGTCCTGTTCTGCTCTGTTCTGCTCTGTTCTGTTTGGTCCTGCCTGGGCTCCGTGTTCTGTGCTCCATATTGTACTTAATTTTTTCACCGTCGCCGGCTCTGAAGTGCCTTTTTCAATTTCCCCAGAGGCGCTTCCGATCAAACAGGAAGTGCTTAAGTTCAAACTGAAGTAAAAGTGCGCTCAGACCCGCCCCCTTGAGCCCGCACCGCTTTGTGAATCGGGGGAGCAACAGTCAGTTGGAACTCCAGCACTGAGGTATCATCAAGGGTTGTATGACACTTTCAAAGAGCTGTGAGGGAACTTTAACTTAAGAATATTTAATAGAAAGTATGGATACTTAGGTTTCAATTATACATTATTTAATGTAGTTCAGTAACGCGCTCTTAACTTTAATTACTTAACTTAAGTATCCTTAAAAAATATCCTGTTCCTCAAACTAATATACCCCAGTGTTACCCTTCAGGTCTTCGACTCGACGCGCCGCCACTCTTCCACCTGTAACTTCGTTACGGGGGCGTGTGCGATGCGCCACAAGGTATGCTACACGAGCACAAAGGACACAGACAGGCGCTGGGGGTTGAAGTACATCATATTTCACGTGGCTAATAAACATAGCTGCGGAGTCCGCAATGCGGAGTCGCCGAGTGAACTGCATAAATTTATTAATGAGTGGAAAATGAGGTATTCTGTCTGCGGGGGAGGCCCAGCCACCACCAGCTCCATGAAAGCGGCTTGGGCTTAGCTCAAGGCCACAGCGCAGAGGCAGAGGCTGACGACTAAGCCGCCAGAAGTTTGCGGAAAACAATAAGCCGAGAATTTTCGGGGATACGGGGCTGATTTACGTACCGGCAAGAAGTCGAATGGAATCAGGCTGGAACCCAAATTGAAAGCACACGAAAGCTGCAATTTTTGCGTTTGGGGTGAATGCCAACCAACTCCTGTGATTGATAAATATTTAAAGCGCAGCAGCAACGCGAAATAATTGAAATAAGTGAGGGAGGGTTGCGACTTCTGCCCCTGCCGGGGGTGGCATGTCCTGCCCTGCCCTGCCAGGATGCTTGTTAACCCCGGACCGACCTCATCCTCCGTCCTCCCTCCCGGAGCCGCTGCACCTTCATTCAATCTAATTTCGCTGCTTATCACTGGGGCTTAGCTGCTCTAAAATGCGAATGACATGCCAAAGTACTCGAGATTCAGCAGATTGTCGCGACGCCACGAACACGGGACCTCAGCAGGGATGCCAGAAGCGGCAGCCAGGGAATCGCAATGGAGATGGGATCCTGGGAGTTGGAGACCGGGGAACGAAGAAAGCAGTCAGGAAAGCACCAAAGGACACAGGACGTCAAACAGCGGAGGAGCACTCAATGAGCACGCTCCACTGCAGGCTTTGTTTGCCGGATGAGCAGCTGTTTGTTGGCGTCACCTTCGAGTAGCTTCAATGGCTCTCAGGTTTTCTATTAACATATTACTTAACCCATTAATACTTTTATAAGTATAAATTAAAGAGTACAAAACACATTAAAGCAATCAGAATTCCTTTATATTTTGGGTCATACAAATAGAGATATCCTTTCCAAGCCATCCTGAACTGCTATTATCAATTTTAATGGGTCACAACATAATTTTTTATCTCTACAGAAACTAAAATATAAATTTCTTTAAGAGTTATTATATTCCACAGGTAATTTAATTAAATGTCTTCCTTTTATTGCCTCGTCCATTCTGGATTTCCTTGGCTCCTGACTTGGCTGGCTGCGTGAATCTGCTCTCTGTTTTACTGTCGCCTGTCTGTGCCCACATAATGACGCCGCTCTGCCAGACAGTGTTTGATTTGAATACATTGTCGTGTGTTTTTTGCAGGACGCCCCTTTGGAAACTCTGTGTTTTCCAACCCCGGTCTGTCTTTTTAACGCTCCTTTCTCCAGAGCGTTTCGTGTTGCTAATTACACTGTAATTAAAATTTCTGTATTTACAGGCAAACATACACAGTGTTGAGTGCGTGCAAATATTTTAAAAAATTACGTATCACATGTGCACGGGCGCATTGCGCATACGCCGCGTGCACCGCGCGCTCTTGCATGAGCTTCGTGAATTAAGCGTGAAGCGCCGCAGCTTTGGATTTCGCCTCAATTTTTTCGGCGGGGCGTGGCCGGCATTTAACACATTTCGCCCTCGCCGATAACAAGCTGCAACCCGGCAACGGCACCTGCAACTGTTTGGCCGGCCATTAGGCACCTCGATTCTGCTCCACTCGGAATGCGAGCGCGCAGTTTTAATTGCTTTTCGCCGGCCGTCATGCATGCGGGCCAAAAATAGTCGCCTAAGAGTGCTTTTGCGTGTAGCTATTTCCAACTTAATTAATAGCAAACACACGGCCGGCAAATGCAACGAAAACAAGGCGTCTCTTTCGGGCCACAACAAATGCAGGTGGATAGGGACTGGGCCTGGGATTGGGACATACAACTTTCTGCTTGGACCCGCACTTGATTTATGCGGCCAGTCGTAGTTTATGCATAATGCAGCTGGTAATTAGTGAGGCGAACGTACGAGTGAATGTGCAAAAACATATCGTGCCAGGCTGGGGCCCGGGGCTTAATCCTCGGTATCGGATTCGGAATCGGAGCTGGACATCTAATATTTATTATCAGTAAATTACAATTGTCTTTTACATGCATGCGATTAATTCCATTGCTGCCGGTCATAAATATTTATTTACAACTCTTCCGAAAAAGCTGTCATGGCCACAGGCGCTCTCGCTCGTTTGCTCAGCACTTGGCTTTGTCCTTCCTTCCATCTTTGTCTTTGGCCTGTGGCCTCCAGCTATGTCCTGGATTTTTCCCAATGACATTTGCAGTTTTAATTAAACAACAAATAATAATTTTTAGTCGCCCTGACAGAGCAGGGCCAGTGTTGGTTATTGGAAAATGCCGCTGGCTCTCAATGGCAAATGAAATATGAGCCCACAGATATGAGTGTCCCCGAATCGAGGTTCATTTTTCGGCATAACTGCATCAAGCATCTAGATTTAATTACTTTCGAGTCGGAGTCGGACACGGACAAATAAAGCCAGGACTGCTGCCTGCCTTTGGTGCCAGGAGCAGGAACAAATTAAGTTTATTGCTTCTGGTTTGGCGGGGAAAGTACGGCTACTGCTACTGAGGGTGCTCTGTTTGGGGTGTAGCTCCCGCTAATGAAGCGAAATTATCTGGTTATGCCACCGTGCATTTCCACCTTCAGCAGGTGTGTACGCGGCGATAATGATTGTAATTAATTTAATTCCGTTATATTTTCATCTAGACAGTGCGAGTGGAGATCCTCCGCAATGCGCTAAATGCTTTCTGTTTTCAGTTTTCTGTGACTTTTGCCGGGTCCCCGGGGCTTACTGGATTTACCACCTTTTTTGTGCATTTTTTGTCCCTTGCCTCATTACGTTCTGTGTCTTGGCTTGCTTTTCTTTTTGGCTTAAAGGTGGGTCTGCTTCGTTTGCAGTCGCTTTGCCAGTGGCCTTCCGCAAAATCAGTTAGCTCCGCTGGCTAATTACTAAAGTTTTATTTTGGTCGGAGTCGCTGCAATCTTGATGTTCGTGCTGGGAACGTATGCTCCATGCATAACCGTAAGCGGAGGGTTAATTAAAAGCCGTAAAACTTTCGGCCGAGGTGATTACATGGCACACAGGGCGAGGAGATGAGCACAGGCTCGTCTTGCAGCCCCAGCCGGGCACTTTGACAGTTGCAGTTCAAATGTCAAGAGCACTCCGATGGCAGGATACAAAGGACCCGGCTGGTTGGGAGTTCGCAGTTGGCCGGGCGCTGATATGAATGGGCTTTGTGATTGACAACAGCCATCGCCAGGCAGCATGTAAACGAAGCTCCTTCTTAAGTGCGCCGCAAGGACAACACTCTCCATCTGGAGTACTCTACGGGCCGAGCTCCATGCTCCGGTTGCCAAAAGGTAAATATTTTTGCCTCGGTTATTACATTTTCGAGCACTACACAGTGGCTCGTTCGCCCCGGCCAGATTCAGAATCAATCAAGTGTTCAAATTTTAATCAGTTGCCCGTTCAAGTACTTCCATCAACTCTTAAAGTTTGATGCCGACCACAGGGCGGGCGGAGAGGGCGAGCAGCCTTTGTCCGCCAGTTACACCCGGATGCCCTCGGGCCACTATCACTGTCCGTCGGAAAACCGCAAATTGCACGTTACCCTGGCCAAGGATACGCCATCAACTCCTGGTTTCACCTTCCACACGGCGCCCACCCACTGCTCCTTCGGGTGCTGGCGAATTTTGATGTTTTTGCCAGATTGATGTACATGCCCAAAACAAGGCCGGAGCGGGGAGTGCCAGGAGCTAGGAGAGGGGAAGCCACAAGGCGTCACAAGGAGCAAAACAGAGCACAGACCCTGCTCCGTCCCGTCCTGGCTGTTGGTTCATTTTGTGCCCCTGTTGAAAAACAAATAACAATAATTATCTTGACAACAATTTCCGGTATTTGTGCTCAAGTCGAGCGCAACAAAAGGCAAAATGAAACTCAACTCAACTTCAGAGACGTGCCAAAGGAGCCAAAGGAGCCAGGACGAGCACAGGTTTGAATATTCCGCCACTCCCACTCCCCTGACTGAGGTGGAGTGGAAACGGAGATGGGAAAGGGATTCCGAATAAGTGTGGGCCTGTGACTGGGGACGGCAGTGTTCCTGGGGTATTGTGTGGTTGGGCGACCTGTAATCATTTGATGAGGAGCTACACTAGGAGAATGTATAATAGCCCTTAGAAAATTGTAAAAGATTTAACTAAAAACCATAAGTAGAAAAAGCTTTCACTTTTTTGTATTAAGTTAAGAAATTAAATTCAATGATTCAATTTTCATTCATCGCATGTTAAGTCAATCTTAATTAGTCAATATCACATTCTCGCAGTGCATTGGGGATGCCCTGCCCTTTTCTCATTACCCAACTGTTTGCTCCTCCGGCCACTTTCCTGTGGCTTCCCATTGGCAACTGCTCACCGATATCGTGTCAGAAGTTGCAGCTCGGAACCCCCTTGTTCCTGTGATTTGCTGGTTCGATAAGACCAAGACTCTAGCCGGCTGTCACTCATTTCCATCCGGCCAATCTGCCACACAGGCAGAAAGAAGTAAACAAAGCAGGCCCAACCCGTCCCATATCAAAATATTAAATGCTAACTCGGGCGTGAAATTAAAACATTAATTTCTATATGTATTTAACATTGGTTTTGCGGCATATTTGATGTAGATCCAAGGGCTCAGCCCGGCCTTATCGCATAAATGATTAATGGGGACTCCGGGACTTAAAGTTGATTTCTTGAACTGGGAGAGCCAAAGGTTCAAGTTCTTCCTAGCCATCAAAGTGGGTGAAATATGGTATTATTCACTCCCTAATGAAAGCATCCACCTGAATGCCTCTCGAATTCCAGCCAAGTTCTAATTCCCGGCGACAACTACTACTACTCCGGCAGCCACAAAGAAGCATTTCCAAGCCATTTCATTGGAAGAATTTCCGCAAACACACGAGCACTCTCACATCGGGCAAAATATTTTAATTTGTATTTATTTTAATGCTCCAACGCCCCTGTTGTACAACCCACTTCAAACGGCGGGAGGGTGGCCGATGCCTGGCAGCTGCTCCTGCGCTGGGAATTCCTTTGAGCTCATGGTCAAATGATTCTCAGATATTCTTTTAATGCCGCTCTGCCCGGCGCCTTGAGCTATGCACCAACTTTCGGCGGTTAACCTGAGACCAAACACCACGGTCCCAAGCAAATAGCCGAAGGACTCGGCACACACACATGCACCTCCTTCGGCAGCATAATAAACTTTAATGGGCCTGTTCATAATAATAAAATTTCATTAAACTGCCGAAAAGCAGGCAAGGAGCCAGCAGCTGGGGGGAAGAAAAAATCAAGTATAGGCAAATTTTCGCTGGCAGGCAAATGAAGACGAGTGGTTGCAAAAAATGGGCATTTTCGGTGTGGGCGTGGCATGTGTGAAATTCTCCCTCACCGTGTCCCAGCCCTTACCCTCATCCTCACCCCTTTTCCCGAGTTCATCTTTGACCCTTGCGGGTGTGAGTGTGTGGCCGGAAGGAAGCCTGAAACAATTCAATTACGTTGCAAAATGGCTGCCCCCAATCTACATCTGAGTGTGTGTGTGTGTGTGTGGAGAGCCTGAGTGTGATGTGTAATAAAGTTTCATTTTATAGACCTGCCAGCACGTCTGGGCAGCTTTTGGTGACGCCACAGCCGCAGTCGCAGCCGCAGCCTCAAAAGCATAACTCCTGCCCATCAGCCTTCCCCGCTGCTCCTGCGATATCCTCGCTTTTCCAGCTGCACCAGCAGCAGCAGCTTGCTGGAAAATGCGGCCCCCAAAATTGAAAGCATTACAGTGGCCGCCCTGTGTTGTTGCCACTGTCCTTTTTTGGCCAACAGAATTCTTGGGCAGAAGTTCTGCAATTGTTGTTGCCTTGCAGCTGTCAGAGGAGGCGCACTAAACACTAAATAAAATTTCAGTTCTCAACTGCGTAGCGCACACACACAGGCACACACGCACAATGTCCTTGGGCGCACAGACACATGTGAAAAGCCCCTTGCCCGCTGTGCTACTCTGGCATATTGAACGAAGATTTATTGCAGTGCCAGTGTGTCCAAGTGGAAATAAATCAAATAATTTTCCATGTGGAAAAATTTCAAGCACAAAAAATCGAGCTGCAAATTAAAAGAAAAAATAGCAGAAATGGACTGGCAAAAAATGTGGGAAACCAAAACACAGAGAGAGAGAGCGGAAAACTGCAAAAGTTCCACGAAAGTCAAGTGAGGCCAGAATGGACAGGGCTGATTGTGTAATTTACTCATTATACGAGCCCAGCAACACCGACCTTATGTGCATTACGTAAACGAGGGAGGGCGCTGCTCACTTTACATACTGCATATGCATGAAAGGTCCTTCCACTGCTGTATTTTTATATTAGCGGGCAGACAGAGACACCTAGAGGACCCCGTCTCCGCCCCGCAGTTCCACCTAACTGTCATTGTCCAGAAATTAACGAAAATATACACACAAACACACTGGGAGTGCCGGGAGCAAAGTTTAAACAAAAAAAGGAAGTAAAACGAAAGCGGAGAGCAACACAGAACGGAGAAAGGCGAAAAAGGAACGGCAAGAAAAGTTTTGCATTTCCTCGTGCTAATGTATGTTAATTACAGGGGGATTTTCCATGCGGAGGATTTGCATTTTAATTTATGCACCGAAAAATTTGCGTTTTGCGAGCCCAGCCAGGCACTAGCCAGGCCCAGCCAGTCCCAGCCACCCCGGCCAAAGTCGTTAAAAGAGGAAAAGCCGGCCAGAAAAAATAGCGAACGACGGACGAAGCGAATGGCCCACAAAATAATGGCCAAAATGAGAAGTTACAGTGACGCAATTTGTACACGTCATAGGTGAGAGTGAGTAGTGAGTGCATGCATGTCCCGGCACAGGTTCAGGGCATTGGGGCACTCCATTACCCCGGTGCCAAGTGGGCACGCCCCAGCACTGCAGCGGAAATTGCTGGAAATATATTTATTTATAGGCCAAGTATGGGCACTTCACCTGTCCCTGCCATCGGGCAGGAGTCTGAAGGCCCAAGCAATTAAGCCAAGAACCTTGCGGTAGATTAATTAGGTCGAGGGTTACAACAAAATGTAAGACAGGTGAAGTCAATGGAAGGTATCCGAGATCAATAGTCTTTTGAATGTGAAGGAAATATGAGCATGATATATACTTTACCAATAAAATGTATATTTATAATAGAAAACATAATTAATCATAATCTTTATTGAATGAATTTATCCTAAAGTTTTTAAAGGCCCCTAGTCTCTCTCATCTCGTCTTTCTCGTTGGTTCTCAGACATTACTCAAGGTATTCGAGAACTTAATTAAATGTTTTTTTCATTTTAAAGTAACCCAAAATCCACACTTAATTTCTGTAATGCAATGGCACGATAATAACCTCCATCAGCCACCCTGACACATCTGGAAATCATTAAGGGATTGCAATCACTCAACCTTCTGCAATCCGAATCGCGACCACAAACTGGCATCGGAACTTGAAATTTAATTATTACGTGCGTCACTCGACGACGCCCCAAATGGGCTCAGGGTTTCACTCGCCCACTTAACGCTCCCGGGAGGGGATCCTCAACTAACCGGAAAATCGGGCTTGCAGCTCCTCCTGCGTCCCGCCGCGTCGAAGCCCCAGCATTGGCACTCCACCTCGGCCCGTGTCTGTTCGGTTAAATTAATACAAAGCCCAAGTACATGCACTAATGCTAAGTAGATTCGTACACAAACGAGGAGAGCACGGCGAAGGGATTCGGGGAAGGAGGACAAAGCCTACGCTAAGCTAGGCACCGGAATGTGTGCCCCAGAGTGTGTGTGTTCCGGTTAAGCGTCTTACTCAAGTATTTATGTATTTACATTGCGAATATTTAATGGAGATATGCGCTGGATTACAACTACTTCGGGGGGGCAGAATGGGTGCGGGGATGTGTGAAAAAATGGCACGCTCGGAGGTAACCAAAAGAGAATATTTAAGCAATCAACAACAGCAGCTAGGGCAGAGCAGAGCTCGCTCAGTGTTTTATTTCACTTTAATAAATATTGCATAACGACCGGGCGAGCGATGGGCGATGGGCGGTGGGCGGAGCGCCAGTGGGAGTGGCTCACAGTGAGAGATGGCGCCAGAGCAGGCACAGTACATCTAATAAGCTAAAAGCGAGCGTCAAAGCAAATGGCAAGCATAATATTCCAATGGCTGCTCCCCACTGGCCTAAGGCAGAAATTATTCAAGCGTTTCTTTAATAGAGACTCGCCCCAGCGGAAACCCCAGCCGTCGCCCAGCCTCTGCCCACCTCGTCCTTCGTCCTTCGTCCTTCCTATACGGCCCTGCTGCCCTGCTGCTGTCTCTGGCTGACTTTCAGCTGGAAACTATTTAAAAAAGCAATTTTTTAGTTAATTAAACGACAAAGACAAGCAAAGGGCAAACAATTTCCCCTCGCACATTGCACCATTTGGCTACGCCACTGCCCAGGGCACTTTTCTCTCTCCTTCAGAGGGACAGACGGCCCCAATTCTCGGCTTTGTCTGAAAACTTAAATATGGAAGCTCTGCAGATCCGGCTTTATTTGTAGTCGAGGCCCGGAGCCGCCCCCCGCCGCGATCTTTACGGGCGCCACAATGTTGCAGCGGCGTAAAGAAAGCCTGCCCATTGCAATCAATTTTAATGATGTTTAATGACTTCACCGAAGTAAGCAGTCTGCAATTGCAATCAGCGGCTGAAATTCATGCCAGTAAACAGAGGAAAAAAAACTGAACTGCAAAATGAGTTAGATCTAGGTTTAAAAGTAGTTTAAAATCATATCACATATACTAAGAGATTCCTAGTAATTCGCTTGTTACCTCTTTTATATTTCACAATTAAAAAATTCTTCTAAATTTAATCTCAAAAGTATTTAATTGTTTTTCTCAGTATACTTTATCCGGCGGAACCACACACTACCCGTGCGCTAATGATGCCCAACAACAATTGCCGGGAAATGCAAAGTAAGTCGAGGTCCTGTCGCAGCCAAATTACTGGTCAAAGGACTGTGTGTGTGGATAGCCAGTGGCCAGTGGGGAATGGTTAGTGGTCACTGGTGGCGAGTGGCCACTAAAATGCGCAACTTTGTAAGCCATTTCCCAGCTATTTGTCGCATTTCGCTTAGCCATTTATTTATTTGCACTCATTTAAAGTGTAAACTGCATTGTTTTTTCCTGGCCCTCAGTTGTTGCCATCTTTGTTATTAAGAACGGCGTAATCATAGCCGTTGCCTTGCTCCTCTATAGTTTTCTCTTTTTTTTCGGTAAAAACCCCGATGGCCGGCATGCTCTAATTAAGTGCATTTACTCTAATGAGCAAAAATGGCAGCAGCAGGAGCAGGAGCAGGAGCAGCAGTGCCAGGAATAGGGCCAGAAGTAGCTCCAGCTTTAGATGCAGTTGCAAAAAGCTGTCACAGCTCCGTGGACGGGGCAAACCGTGCGTGAAAACTGCCCTCCAGCTGGCGATGAGGGGAAACTTTTGTGGTCTCTACTCGGCTCCTCGAGGTCGACCTCATTTAAGGGCTGGCTGGTTGGTCCTCTTAAGCATCCCTGCCTCCAGACTCCGCATTTTCAGGCATTTGTCTATGCAAAATTTTGCGACGCTCATTAGTGCAATTTGCATGCATAACGGCAAATATGGCCAGCAGCGGCCAAATGAAGCCTCAGGCCTGTCCAGTTGTCCGTCTATATATCTGGCATACCATCTATTATATTTGAATTAAATACCCAACAGCATCTACACTGGGGGAAGTTTAGATTTGTCCTAATATTAACGAATATATTTGTGGCATTGCATCTTAAGAAATCTAGTTCACACATTTAACATATTATTAATTGTATATATTTATGATATTAAATTACATAATTTTACCTGCAATTATATGTAAATATTTGTTTATATAGAATATTATCAGGTAGGAGCAAAGACAGCTCTCTTTTCACACTATTTTCGATTACAGTATTGTGGTTTCTATATTTCTTCACATATTAAAAACTTATTCGCCCTGTGTAAATATCTAAAAGCAGTTGAGGACGAGAGTGCCTCGATGCTCTGGCTCTTCCTACATTCATCAAATTCAGGGAACAAGCAGAGGCATTCGCTCCGTTCATTGTCGAATATGTAGACTAGAATTTTTGTATTTGCCCAGCCTCGTGTGTTGTTCTTCCTGGCTAAAAGAGGGGGGAATGGGCTGTGCCCCATCCAGATTCGGATTCAGATACAGATTCAGCGACACTAAGTAAACAGCAGCGCAGCTGTGCCAAAGGATAACAGCACTCGACTGCAGGCTCTGGAAATATGCAAATGTCAGCCAACGGCCCTGTATACTCTATACCCTCCAACCCCTGGCCGTTCGAATTGCCATCACATCCAGATAAAACACAAAACAATCCGAATTAGTAGAAAGCAAAACAAGGCGACGAAAAAAGATTGGCCAGTGCTAGGAAGCAGCACTTTGCCGAAACCAAATTCATTTTCAATTAAGAATTTTTCGGCATATCGACAGAAAACGTCCTGGGCCTAATGCTCGCAATGGAAAAACATTTGAAATGCTAACTAAATTACGCAAAACTTCGCACACACATTTGCGCATGTCTGTGCATATTTAGTTTTTCGAAATTTACAGTGCCTGCCATTGCCAATGCCACCGCCATCGCCATTGCCATAGCCAGAGCCATCGCCATAGCCGCTGCCAGTGCCACTCGCAGGCCTGGCCATATGGGTGTCAGAATGTGGTCAAAATGCCAATTGCAAAACAATTGCATTTTGGTTACTTTGCTGTTGAATCCGGAATTTCGATGGCAGCCAACTAACAAACACTGCGACGGTTTCCGTTGACACCAGCTAAGGATCGAGGGGGAGAGTGGTGAAGCACTGGCAGAAATTCATTTTAATAGGGATTAAATGTAAATATAAACTACCAATTGATTCCCATTATATCATACATCTTATGGGGTTTGCACTACTTCCTGTGCTCAAGAAGTTTCTCTCCCTTTATAGCTTTTGTAGCTTGATGTGAGCCATATTTCGCCTAACTTCTTCAAGATTTTTTTAGCGTGCATATTAAAGTCTAGATTTGAAGTTAAAAGCAAAATATTGTAGCAGGCACACAGTCCTCCCTCGATTTCCCTAGCTCCCTCTCTGCCCTTGTGGCGTGAAATTTCAACTGGATTTTCTTTTGCTGTCCAATGCAATTCTAAAAATTGTTAGACGACAACCAGTTCCGTCATATTCACAGACATCCTAGTTGCATGTGTGTGTGTGTGGTCGAAACAAAAACCCAAAAAGCAATTAAATTGTACACTCGGCAGTGGTAGCAGGCAAAAGCCAAGCAAATCAACAACAACTATTACCAAACCGTCGACAAAAGACACCAAAGGCATCATGCAACAATATTATAACATTTGCAACAGCAAAAAATACATCAACTAGACACACACACACACGCATGCAAAATGCAAAAGTTTTTTATTCGGAACGTGAGTGTGTGTGACAGCCCGACATGCAAATACGTTTAATTTCGAAAACTAAACTAATAAAAGCCTCGCTGCTAAATGGCTTTGCTGCAGTTGAAAATTCTTCTTTTTCTTTTTTCTCATACGGTAAAAAACATAAACAAATGGGCAATCGAAATGAATTTAGTGAAAAACGAATGCCACTAATGTTTATGGCCCCCGGATGACGAAGAAAATAACATGATTTCTTTTTCATTGCTTAAAATTACACCATCTATTTTTAAGGATCTTGAACAATACAAAATATGGCTCTATTAAGGATGTAAAAATATTGTGTTATTTATTTATTTATTTAATTAATTGTACCTTAAAATTAATTTTGAGATACAAAGAGAAAATAGCCAGAGCAACGAAGGCCTTCAGGCTGGGTTTTTTTTTTTATGATTTTTTACAGTGTGCTTATATTTAGTTTATTTATTAATTTTATAAAGTTTATTATATTTTGATTATTGACCTCTGTTAGCATTTGGGTTGGTGTGAAAAATATTGTGTTATTATTCCGTTATTATTCAAAAAGAAATGTTCTACCTTAAGCATTATAATAATACATTATCTACTAAAATTAGGGACTTACTCATATAACTTACTTATATTGAAACCACTAGTAAAAATAAATAAACTATTGAACTTTAAACCAGCTGGCTCTACAATTTTTAAAATAAAGACTTTCCGTACTTTAACAAAAATTGCAGATAAACAAAAACTTCGATGACATTTCAATGCTTATTTAAATAATATTTGGGCATGAAAAATCACTGATTTCAAGGGTTCTCTTTGAGTTTTTCATGCAAATACCAGGGGAACCATGGAGAGTGGGCAAAACGGAAAGGCAATTTATAGAGCCTCCTTCAGCCAGTGACAGCGATGAGTTTGCAGGCGAAAATTTTCGAAAATTGCCACCCAGTGATGCGCCGAATATTTCAATAGAGAATGATGAATATCTCACTGGGCGGAGTTGCTCCGTAAACTACATGCGAAACGTTTCCGTAAGCGCCAAAACGGACGTGATCCTGACAGTTCTGAGCGGAACTGCTCGACAACAATACACACGGGTCAAATGAACACACACACAGATACACTGCACGTACACTATACATGCTGAGATACACGTAAAAAAATAAGGGATATATGTGTATAGATCTTAAAATATTTGTATATAATTTGTAAATTTTATGGTCCTGAGGAATTTGTAAATTCTATATAATTTTAGGGATATAAAAGGTTCAAACAATTTTGTAGATAACAAAACTACTTTGAAATTTTAATCAGTATGCCATTGGTATTTTAAAACAAGAAATTTTCTTGAAATATAGTTTTCATTCTTGTATAAATTCAGGGTTAGATAATTTTATTTGACAAAAAAAAAGTTCCCAAATCAAGATAAAGAAATACAACCCATTCCTAATTAATTATTACATGTTATAAATAGCTTTTTTTAAGACACCTTTATTTTCAGTGCATCCATAGAATCTCTCTATCTGGCAGTTAAAAACGGCAACAAAAGAAATCGCACATTTCAACGTTTTGAATTTGTAAAAGGATATTTTTCACATTATAATACGAAATGAGGTTGAAGACGCGCCTCGCATCTTACGCTGGGGAAAACCCCTTCTTTCCACCTCTTTCTCTATCATTCTATGCATTTTCCGGCTTCCTTTAAAATGCAGAACAGCTGAAAAATCATATAAACACAAATAATAAAATCGACAATTTGGCAAGAGCCGCACGCACACTCGCACACATAAATATGTCCGGCTGTGCGTGTGTGCTTGCAATGAGCACATAACCGCAAATGTACTGGCAACAAAACGTGCCGCGATTCCACAAAAAGACCAATGGGAATCCTCAAAGGAAAATGGGTTAAGTTTTCCACTCACACAACGAACACAGAGAACACAGAGAACTCCGCGCGTAATCGACTCGACGACGCCGCTGTCACGGCCCCGTTCCCATTGGCCAGTGGAAGTTCTTCTCCAAGAGCCAAGTCCCCCATACTTTACTGGGAGGAAAACTCTTTCTTCTTTTGTTGAAAAGTGATGTTTTAAAAGATTTAATATTTGAATGGAATATCGATTAGGCGTATAGGTAGATTGATGTGAGAATGATTACACTTCGGGCAACCAATGTGACAAATACAGGAAATAACTCATAAAAATATTCCGGAATTCAAGAAATATATATATATATAATACCCTTTACTCTGTACCTCTTTACATAATTCAATAAAATGTTTTGTTTGTGAGCTTTCTTTTCTGAGACACTGTAAAGGAATATAATGAATCGAATCAATTTCAAAGCAATTTAAAAAACATGAAATCGTAATTATTTCAAGCTTATCCCCCAGTCTGTCTTAAAAATGCATACTAACTGGTCGCACATTCTCCCGATATTTCTGCTGACCTTGACTGGGTTAGGTACTGGGGCGGATGTTTCCATAATTCAGCCCAGGATCTTCGCGGGTCAGCGGACTAGTGTTGAAAGTATTGGTGGATTTGCCGTCCAGATCTTCTACAAAAACAAACTCGTTTGCACGGGAAGCCTGATCACCTCGCGACACCTTATCACGGCGGCACACTGCTTCGAGAACATGGCCCAGTCTGACTTCCACGTGGTGGCCGGAATGTCAACCGAATTCGCAAACCATTCTGCATCCAAGAAAAACGGAATGGTGGAGGTGCGACTGCATCCGGACTTCCAGAAGCTAAAGTTCATCGCCGACATCGCTGTGGTCAAAACTCGATTTCCGGTGAAGGGCCCCAACATACGCTACGCCAAGCTCTGCGGATATCCGCTGTTTGGCGGCGACGATGTCACTGTGGCCGGCTGGGGCATCGACGGTAGGCGAACGAGCCCTGGTGCCCAGAACTACCTGCGCTCCACGAAAATTGACATCGTGGGGCATAAGGATTGCGAGAAACAGCTTGGACACAAGCTGCCTCCAAACATCCTTTGCGCCAGTGCATACAACCACAAGACCATCTGCAACGGCGACTCCGGGGGACCTCTCATATGGCGGGGTGAGCTCTGCGGCATTGGCACGTGGACGTGGCTATGCGGCGACAACCAGAAGCCCGACGTCTTCATGAGTGTCCGCTACTATGACAAGTTCATCAGAAGCACCATCAACGAAATGGGATTTTAGAAGACTATCAAGGCAAGCCAAACGAATTCTGTGTCTTCCAGGATGTTGATGCAAGAATCCTTTGCAAATTAAAATAAATATAAAATATATATTTATATTTCAACATGCATATTTATTATTTTTGTAGAGGGACACAGGAATATTAATAATAATAATAGCTTTTCTTCGCCCCTTACATGGCACATGTAGACTAAATCTAATTCTACAACCTGTTCTTCAGGAGTAGAATGTAGAAAGTGCACCTCTCTGCACCTTAGGCTCACCTGCTCTGAGCTTCGCTCTCTTAATCTCTCTTTCATTGGGGCTTCTCTCTTTGGGGTTCATCTCTCCCATTCTCTAATTTGGCCAGCCAAGCGTAAGGGGAGAGCCAAAAGTGCAGCGTTGGCGCCTCCGACGCCACCGGCAAGCGTGAGAAGAAAGGGAACTAAAAAACGAACAATGAAGAATTAAGAAAACAGAAGAGACAACAAAAACACGCGGCCAGGGAAAATATCGTAGCGTAATGTGTGACACACAATTCTCACCTCGCTCTCAACGGTCGCCGGCAGCATTTTTATTTTACAACTATTGCACGCCCCACCACCTTCGTTCTTATCTCTTTACGCTTCGCTCTTCATTCTTCACTTGGCGCTCTCTGCACTCAAAGAATAATGAATAGTTTTTGGCACAATTCAAAGAATGGGTTAATTAGGTAAAACTTAATTTTAATTTACAGCAATCTTTAAAATACATTATAATAATATTTTGTAACGATAGAGAAGTTCATCTTTTAATGTAATAAATTGTTTTAAGCAATTGTAAATCCGAAATTCAAGCAATTAAGACCTTTTTAATTTACCTAGACATTGTTAATAACGAAAATAATAAAAAGATTTAATACAGATCTTTTTACTTATTTCCCGAGCTAAATTAGAAAATTTCCGGCTTCACAAAACTCCCAAAGATCAGTTTCTTGCATTTAACTTTATTTTAGGACTCGTTTGATCTAGTAGAAAAAACTCTATTAACAAATTTAAACAAAAATTAATCCAGATATATTTACAATTCCCTGAGCTTAGTTTCTCTGAGTGGGGGCACTAATGCCGCCCCCCTTTTGTCAATAGAGGCACTAATGCCGCAACGGGTCGCTCGCCGGGCAGTCAGTTCACGTTGGATTCCCGAAGCGAGCGCGCGTCGATCGTTCCGTTCAGTTTCAGTTTCGCTCCGCTCCCGAGGCTTTCTTCTAACTCTTCCCCGGGTCCCGTCCGATCCGATCCGATCCGAAACCAGTGCGTCGCGTGTGTGGTGATATAGTAACCGAAATCTGCTGATAGTGCGTGAGTGCGTCATTTGCAGTCAATTGATTCCAATTCCAGTCCCCATTCCGGTGTCGAGGTCCAGAGGAGCGTTCTCAAAATGAGGGAAATCGTACATCTGCAGGCGGGCCAGTGCGGCAACCAGATCGGTTCAAAGGTGCGTATAATTAATATTCAGTTGGTGCCCGCATCGCGCACCTTTGCTCCATTTTCTCGTTATTTTTTCGCTATCCTAACCTCACATGTTTAATTATAAAACATAGTGAGAACGAGCAGCGACTATAAATCGCGCTCTCCGCCTCGGTTTCCCTCTCTCTCTCGCGGGGTCTTTATCGCTTTGCGCCTCTCCGCTCTTTATGTGTTTTCCTCTTCGGCCAATTAAAATGGGGGGCGGTGGGGCGGTGAGAGATTATGCCGTTAGTTCGGGAAACTATAGAACTGCAAAATACAAAAGAAACCTGACGAGCTTCGCCGGTTCCTCGTATCTTATCGCTACCAAGATACGAATATCAGCTCGGGCGAAATATCTCATTCAAATTACCTTGGACTCGGAGCATATCACAGTCAATTAAGGCCTGAAGTTCGCTTGGAAAGCCAGCGAAGCTACCTTGGTCAGGTGTAAACAATTAGCTTAGCGCTTAGTTGGGAGCTTGTGATCAGACCGCTAAAGCAAATAACATTGGGATTTTATACCTAGGTGAAATTATTCTTTTCTTTTGTTGGCCCTAAACTTAACTGATTACAATTAATATTATACATAACTATTCAGCAAGCAAATCCTTAATAATTATTTTTAATATTTAAAAAAACATGATTTTATATTAGTATTGTCCCAAAAAATTTAAGAAAGAAATACGTATGTTTTTTATCGTAAAGTAATTTGTTATTTATTCACCAAGCTAATAGTTATTTTCAATATTTTTTTTTTTTAACATGATCTATCATATTGTTCCAAAAAGTTTATAAAACAAAGCTGTACAACTTTTTTTGTATTATAGACTAATTTGTTTTTTAACATAAAGTGATTTTTTGTTTTCACTATAAAAACAGGAATAGCATTTATAACCCATATAGGGGAAAGTGAATTAATATTAACATAATTTTTCCAGTCCCCCTTTGCAAGTCTTCAACCCTGTTAGAAACTAGATCCGTGAGCCAAGAATTTTTGGCGGGAAGTTGTGGAAGACTGTACAGGAATGTATTTCGAAACTAGCTCGAAGGTCTCTTTGAAGCTTCCGTCTTCCGAGCGTTTTCATTGTTCCCCCAACTGGTTTCGGATACTTAATGTTTTATGTTTGCCCTCGTACAGTTGACTGATCTTACAGCGATCTAGAAACCTGTCCGACCGACTTATAGAGGGCCCCGTTGGTACTTGTAATTACGCCGGGCAGGGCTTGTAAATAATATCTGTACTGCACATATCTGGCAGGAGGAGCAACTGACTCACGGCTGACTAAGACAAACTGCCGGGCTTATGTGTGTTTCCCGCTATCGGAGAAACTTATGGGGTCTAATCAGTGAACTTGTTTACAAAACTTCGAACATAAGTACCTGACAGCGGGAGAACTGATACGGCCAGGGCCGAAAATAGCAATTACATACTGCGCTCAACTATTTGAGGCAGCATTTTAAATATACCTGAACCGGGAGAACAGGACGGGAAGCATGTTTGCTGGCAATTAGAAAAGCCGGAATGCAAACATCGCTGTAAATCCGCGCTGGCTGCCCATTCTAAGCTAATTCAGCGCATTAACATTAACTCGCACAATTTGCCGCGTCATGAAAAGCCAGAAACATCAACAACATAATCATCAGCAGTAGCAACAAAAAGTCGTTGACGTTTGACACAGATTTTCCTTCGCTTTTTTCAGTGTTTGTGTCTTTTTCCCTGCGTTTCCCAGCGCAGTTTTCTCCGTTCCGTTTCTCTTTTCGCCTTTTTACACGCTTTTCCACTCGGGTTTTATATAAACACATCCGCACATATTTTAAAGCACTTTTTCGCGTGTTTTTCACCAGCGCCTTTGAGTTAATTAGAACGCACTTTTCGGGGATAAAGCCCCGGCCAATCCCATCCGATTTTATACGCCCATTACGCCCCCGAGCCGGGGCATTATTACATCCATATTTTGTCGCCATTGTTGCGGCCCTTTGTGGATCTAAAACAAAAAAGCATACGATTATTTATGCAATTTGCCGCTTATCGAATCTTTATCGATTGCATAAAACTTGTTTGTTGGTGCATTAAATTTGAAATAATAATAGCGAACATATTTTGTTGCCTGTCCTATTCATGCGCTTTTTTACACTACACGATTTTGTGCCTTAATTGAATGTCCTTTTCTGATTAATTGGCTGTCAGTATGAATTATTGTCGCAGCCCAGAATAAACAAATAATAAATATGCAAAACTGCCTACGTTGTAGTAAAATGTGAGCACAATAGCGTAAATGGCGGGTCCGATTTTTAAATAAATTTTCAAAACTAATTGCTCTGCTGATAAAGGCCAATAGGCAAAAATGAACACAAAAAAGCATAACAGATTGATTACACATTAAAAACAGAGCTTATTCACACATGAATGGACCCGGATGAAAAGGATTGTAATTATAAAAACAGAGCTTTGAATTTAGCCGTAGAAAATCCATTGAAAACATAATGTTTTCATTAAATTATGCATAATGCGATTTGCCATGCTGCAGCATACTGCTAACCAGTTTCTTAAACTTGGCACTTTGCGTGCATTTAATTTTTGTAAGACATCCGCAAAAGGCGTCTTCCGGCTTGCCCTTGCCAACAGACAACACCCGAAATTGATCACATATGTATGGCAGCCAGGCAACGGCATCTATCCAAGGATATTTTGGCCTGCAGCGTGAGTTCGTTTTCTTTTTTCATTATTTACATAAACCTAATTTTCCCTAAATCATTTTGTGAACAATAACAAGGAAAATCTATTTACGGCATGGCATAAAGACGGAGGAAAAGCGTTGAGCCAGCGTGGCGGGGAAAGTGCGGATGAAATTTATAGACGAGTGTAGCGGGAAAAAGAAAAGCGAAGCGGAGGCGAGACGAGAAGGGAGTGCTGGGAAAGCCGAGCTACAGACAATAAAATTAAAGAGTGGAATAAGCCAGGCCAACGTGGCTGCAGCGACTCCTTTGAGCCCGTGCTCCGGTGTTTTGCCTCGGGATGCATTTGCTTAGCACATAATGGCAGCAGGGCATCATCGAGCAGCGCCAAAATAATGCACAAAATTGAATTATCGATGGCAGCTATTGCAGCCCTAATACCTTTACGGTTACCCGATATTGAGCGGACAACTGGGAAATCCTTGGGTTACCTTACGGCACGTCATGGCTGATATGCAAATGCAATTTCCAGGTGGTACCGCATACACGAATGTTGATGGGCGGAGCTGGAAAAACAAGAGCATGATAACTTAGTTGGCATCTTCATATCAGCGAGGCAAGGAATTCAATTGTGGCACACAGTTGGAAAGGAATTTTTCGATTATTTTCTATCTATATGGTATTTAAATTTGAATTTTGTTTTACTTTAATGTATTTGTTCTTCTGAGGAATGCCACAAAATGATAGAAGATAGCTAAAATGAAATGAGAAGCATATCTCTTAAGGATGATTTAAATATTGCAACGTTTCTTGACCATATTGGAATTCTTATTTCATTAGATTTACTTAGATTGCGTATCATTTATTATGCTTTGAGGATGTTTATCAAAAGCTAAGAAGTAGTTCATTCATTCCTTTATTTGCTTATTTACCTATCTGATTTGAACTTGATTTAGTTGATTCTTCGAGTGCAGATGCTTGCGGTGGCATTGGTATTGTTTACACCTGACTACCAGCTACCTTATCGCACACAATTAAACTCAATTCTTGCACCTGCTCCACATGCAAATTGGCGGAACCAGCGATCGCGTGCCCACAGCGCCGTCTCCGGTAATCAGATTTAATGTGCTCAGTTCATGGCTCTGTTAGAAGCCGTTGATTAGCAATTGGCAAGGGCATATAGTATGTGCCGATAGGAATCCGATATTCAACAGCCTCTATCCGAGAGCGGGCATGGTCAGCAATTACCTCGACATGCAATAAGCCATGTGCGAAAAAGAATCGAAAGGGGGAAAATTCCGAAGGGCGAGTGCGAAGCAAAGGGGCCAGGGAGAAATATCCCATTTTTTCGCCGGCGAAATATTTTTCAATTTACATAAAAATGCGTTTATGCATACCAAATGAGCCGCACACACACAGCTTTGCAGCTGCTAGCTCCCAGCAACCTTGCGCCTAGCTGTATGCAATAGAAAATAGGAGAGGGCGTGGCGGATAACCCGCGGTCCGGAGGAGGGCCTGGCAGGTGGAAGGGCACAGTCAGCGCTCCGCTGCACAAACTGATTATAAATAAACAAAAGGGAATTTTTATAAATATTTTCCGCACTCATACCCTCATCTCGCACACACAGCGATTCCCATTCCAGGGCCTTCTCACTGCTCCTGGCTTGATGGAATATAAAAATTACTTATTTATGTATATATTTTTGCTCCGTTACGCTTTGCTTTGAACATGTGCACGCAAATTGATGAACAAAAGGGGAAATCACAAAGAAAAGGAAAGAAACTGCGCATAAATATTAGGGAAACGTGCGGAGAAAATAACACACAGCGATAAAGACATAACACCATCGGTGCCATATTGTCATCTCATCAAAAGCTTGTTGTTTTTCTTGTTGCTCTCAAAAGAAACCTAATTCGGACTTTATATAAATATTCAAAGAATCGAAGAAATATATACCTGATTTTGCAGATTATTAAATTAGAAAATAATTAACCTTAAAACCTGCACAATTTCTGTTATAGGTCCGTCTATGGTCTCCTTTTAAATTTCTGAAAACTATGAAGCTTATTTTATGGGGAACCCAATCAGTGTTCCTTTTCCCAGATGTCTGTTCTTCTTAAGGATTCCACGAACCAAACCAAACCGAGCCAAAGCATACCCAACCTGACCGATGGTTGAGCAAGTGTGGCTCCTGCCTTTTGCACCTGGACACCTGTGGGGACGGGCACCTGTAAGCCGCTTGCTCCCACCGAGCGGACACGTTGACCAGGCCAACAACAGTGGCCATGTGGGGAGTCCGACAAATGGCCATTTGTTATTTATTTAACACTTTTAAAAAGCATTCCGCTCGTTTGCTCATTAATTTCTCATGCTGCTCTTAACGCCGCCAACCGACCGGCCATTCGGCCTGCCAGTCTCCGGCAAAAGTGCAAATTGCATATGGTAAGTGGAGTTGGATTGCCAGGACAAGGTGGGTCCAGGCAGAGGCAGAGGCGGCATATGTTTCATTACCATTGTTATTCGAGCAATTGTTTTGCTCTTACACATTTCCCGTCTTTTTTCTGCCGTTTTTCAATTACTTTGGTAATTTTATATTATTGAAATTGCAAGCCGCAAATTGTAATTATTGCGCATTACACTGCCAACGAGCTGTGCACTCCGGCAGATAGCGGCCGCCATGAAATATGTTGCACAGTTGTAATCTGGTATTTACGAAAAAAAAATTAATAATACAATAAAGCAACATTCACCAGTGCGTTTTGGGGGGAAGCGCCCCAAGTCCTCGGAAGCCAGCGAAATTATTTATGCAATTGGATTTGCCGGCTACAGAGCTACAAATTGCTGTCTTGCCGATAAGCAGGCAGCGGAATTTTACACACGCCGTGGGCTTTCGGGAAAGCCGGCAGATAAAGCATTTGGCCGGCAGATATTAACCGCAAAATGCCAGCAAATTTATGGCAAAGCGAAACATAATTAAGCCAAAAATACAACTCGCGAAAATAACAATAATCAAGATTGGTTTTGTGCTGCTTCGCACGTGTTCTGTTTCGATTCATTTTGCCTCGTTTTATTTTATTTGCGCAAATTGCGTTGTGCGACCGAAAAACACGAAATGGTTTGCCTAAATAAACAAAGCAAAAAAGGTGCAGAGCCACGAATATTTTATGCTCTTGCAGGATTCGGGATCAGAACAAATTTTAGTTTCTGGGTTTGTAAATCTTAACTTGTTCTTACTGCTATCCATTCAGAGTTTGTAAGGATAACGATTCTGCCTAGCAATACTTTGATATTAAGTTAGGTATATTTAGTCTAATTTATCAACGTTCAGCTATATGGAATCTAAAAGTGATTATACCCCCAATTACAGTACCGAATAATTCCGAAAAATAACTAAAGCGAGTGCGCCAAACCTCATTAAAACCCAATGTGGTCAAAATATTTATCATTTATGTGTGTTCCCGTGAAATCCACGCTCAACTAGCATTTGTTTGCATTTATTTGGACAAACATTTGTCCGTCGCCCGGTCCTTGAAAGATTAACATCGGTTTTATAATTTATGACAGGTAGCGGGAAAAATGGTTTGCCAAAAGAAAAGCGATATTTCAGGCGGAACAAACCGCAAATGAACGAATAACTTAGCCTAAATGCGGGGGAAAACTACGGCAAATCAGAATCAACAATCCGGCTTTCGGTTTTCGGTTTTCTGGCATAATGACGGCTAGATCAACACACATTTTACGGCATAATTTCGATTTGTGGTCTATCAAGTCAGCGCAACGAAATTAATCAAAATATTTTCGATTGCTTCGCAGTAGTGCAATTATTTTTTGATACTCGCCTCGTTCGATATTCATTTCGTTTCGATTCAATTATGTGGAATGTATTAGGTTTAGAGTGAATCCGGGCTTTAAACTCGCTCGGACAGCAGGCAGAATTTTTTCGCATTTTACATGGAAGCATTTCAATTTGACCGTATTTGCATTTGCCATATATTGTATTTCATTTCGGGCTTATTTGACAAACAGTATTAATTGGATTTTTTATGCCCGCACATACATTACCAGCCATTTCGCTTCCAAATGGCAATTAAAATGAAAAATAAAACAGTGCGCAACGAGTGGAGCGGCGAGATGTAAAAAGTTTGCATTGGCATCCAGGCCGATCAAATGGTCAAAGCGAAATTCACGCTTGGTCGTAATAAAAATTAATTCCATTGTTGAATCATAAAAATGGTTATAGGATATTGCCGCAAAATGACCAAGTGTTATCAGCAAATGCCCACACATCCAGCGGGTCAGGGATGCCCTGCTAGATGCGGTTAGGGCGAGAGATCCAAATTGATTAATGGCGCGAAAGTTTGTTCAGTTCTTTATCCGTTGTCCTTTTATCGGTTTCATAGCATTTTGCAATCATTAAATGCCCGCCGCGTTTGCTGTAAAAAAACATGTGAATTATTTTGATAGTGAAGCGCCGCCACTTGAGAAAACAACAAAAAGTAATGCTATTATAGTCATTAATAACCAACAGCGATTCATTTGACCAGCACTTAATAAAGCCCGACCTCAAACACAGCAGATCATAAAAAATAATGTCGGTTGGTTGGAAAAACGATAGTACATATTGCAGCGAATTGTAAAAAAGGTGTAAAGGTGAAAAACTTCCTAGTTTTTGCACTATAGATTTGCCGACCTCTTCATAATTACAGCATTTTTTATTAAGAGACATTCAGGGCTTCCTTGAAAGTGTTATCTTTTTCCAGCTTCAGCTTTAGGCCTCAGTTGCTCCCTCACCTCGCCAGGTGGTTGGGGAAACCACTCTCCGTTTAACACCACATGGGCTCACACACACTCGGGGTAACAAAAATGTTTGTGCGCTTATACGATGTATGCCTGACACTGTTTATTTATTTAGCTGTTGCCAAAGTGTTCTTCAAGCCATGAACTTCATATCGCTTGCCATATAAATATTATTATTATTACCCTCCTTTGCTCCAGGCCAACGGCCCGAAATTGTGAGTGTGTGGAATGATGGAGTGCAAGTGCTGGTCGTTTATATGCATGGCATAGCCGTAAAACACACGGTGGAGGAGGCTGCTCCCCAAACAGTGGCCATTAGCAAATATTATTGCAACCCTTCGACCGACGGGGCCAAAGAATAGTCCCCACTGTAGCTATCTATCTGTGGAATATTTCCCTTAAACTTCCTAAATTTACAGGAATCAAGAAAAAAATTCTAGACTAGTGACATAGGAATTCAATCACAAAATTTCAAGTCCATGGTGATTGAAGAATTCATTGAATAATAAATTAAAGACTAACTTTTATACGGAATTTAAATATTAAACAATGATTTCCGGCTTACAAGAAGAGATAATACTCACCCTGAGTTCTGATCAGAGATTTATTTAGGGGATTGTTCTGTGAAAAATCCAAAGTATTACAGACTAATCAAATATTGTTAGTATCTCTTCAGAAAAATTCACCCAACCTCTTGAAATTAATAATCAAAACGTAAATTATTAGAAAGTAATGTATCAACCATAAATTAAGCTAATTAACTTAAGTTAAAGCTAATCCCGGGAAATTGAATGCCAGAACTGACCTGATGAATGGACATTGTTTTTCCCATCACCACCGACAGCATTGGCATTAGAGCGACACCTGGGCCCAAATCAAATCTGATTCGGGCCGTGTTTGCCTCGTTCTGACCGCGGAGCAGCAAACAATTGAAACCATGGTGGCCAGTGGCCTCACACGCACACACCCAGACGAGTGTGTGCAACAACAACAACAACAGGAGCAAACACACACAGCCACAGACACAGACGCACCGAGCGCACATTAGTTAAGTCAATAGCAGTTCGACCAACGAAATATACAATAAATATTTACATATCTAAATCGACAATTATTGAAATCTCAATTGAAATTGTTTGTTAGCCGCATGCCAGGCCCCGGTGCCAGTGTGCGTTTAAATGAAGCCATACGCACCGTTGACACACCTACAATTAAACGTGAATATATATGTATGTAAATTTACTGGAACGCACAACGAGCATTGATATGTGCAGGAAGGAAAAACCAGGCGACAGATGCCATCAGATGGTTAACCCCTGAAAGCAATCGTTGGGCGAGGGAAGCTTAAGAAGTTGCCTTGCAAGATCGATACCATCTGATTCTAAATTGAAGGAGATGGTTAAAAATACTATAAAAGGAATACTTTCCAAGAATTATATAATTTGTTTTCCTTAAAGCTTTGCTTCTTACCTTCAAAATCGATCTTAGCTCATTAGCTCTTAGCTATTGATTAATTATTTAATTTCCACCCGTGCTCGCCGCCGCCAACTGTGCGTATGAGTTATGGAAATTTTAATTATAAGCTATTTGATGTTGCACTTAGACTGCGTCATCGTTGTCCTTGCCGACCGTGTGTGTGTTAGTAGTGGTGGTGTGTGCACACGCACACAGGCGGGACCACACAATAAGCCGAAAGCCGAATGTCCAATACTAATGAACAAACATTTGCATATCCTTGCTAGACAACGGTCTTTGGCCAAGCCTAGGACCTACTGCCCCGCCCAGCGCCCCTCCGCTGCCAAACATTAAATTAGTGCCGCAATGTTGCAGGGCATCTTGAATTTTGCAAATGACCGAATGGCCATTAAGCACTTTAATGCTGCGGGCAATTAAAAAAATATAAAAATGAAAACACAACATAAACAACAGAGTGCAGCTCCAAAAAAAAAAAAAAATGCAACCGAAGAAAAAAAACACAAACAAAATTGATGGGAAAATACTACGAAGCCGAGGGAATGGAACGCAACGCAACGCACTGATAATGACAATTAGTGGCCACATTTAAATTGATGCACTTGACGATAAATGCAATTGCAAATTCAGCCGCCATGCGTGTGTGTACAAAGGGTAATTTACAGAGGGAAAAATTGCATTTTTCTGGCGAACCGAACTCGCCTCGAAATTCACACGTGCCGTCCGAATGGAGGCTGCTTTATATGAGTGCATGCGCATGCCGGGCCATAAATTGCAGCTGCATCGCGCCAATTGCTTCATTCGCAATGGCTACGTGAGTCTAATTATGCCGCCGAGTGGAGCGTCCTCTTTCGCAGGACTCGCTCCGAGGGGCAGGCTATGGCCCGTAGTCCGTTGCGAAGCGTTTTATGGCCCTAAACGACGCTGGCCAATAAAGACAGTATGCGAGTGCTGCTGCTGCTGCTGTGGCTGTCAACTGTCGATAAGATCCTTTTAGTGTTATTACAAAATATTCTCCTTCGCCCCGACCCTCCCTGGAACGGAGCATTAAGCGTAGTTTGGGGTACAATTCGTTATTTGCGTTGCGCACACATAAATTGCATTTTTGAGCAGTCGGAGACGGATGGAGCTCAGCTGCCAATTGCCAGTTCCAGCTGCCCAGTCAAGGATATAGCGCCGGGATATGCCATGTACATGTTGGATTTATCCTTTTTGTTCTTTTTGTCACTCCGAATCGAATCGAAGCGAATGGTTTATGGCCGCAGGCTGCAAAGTGTCATCCATCGATGGGCGGCCGTTAAGTTTCCAGAGTGTTTTGGTACTCGCATTTTCAGTTTTATTGCCCTTATTTTCGGAAGGGTTATTTCCCCCCAATCCACGCCAGGGCCGCCGGCCAAAGCTCATTACTCTAATGGACGCCAAATGCAATCCCCTCCATGCCGAAAATTCAAATAGATTTTTCGGCTCGGTCCGTGAAATTAAAATAAATTAACTTAGCTGCACGCTTCGCATTTTAAGCGTTCGCCCGCAAATCGCACGGATTTGTCGCACATTTGTAAATTGGCAAATGATCGAAATGCGCTGAAATCCTGTTTATTATTTTATAATTAGTTTAATGCAGGTGGCCCAAAGCTCAAATTGCGTTTCTAGTCTCTCCTCGGGCGCCGTGCGGTGGGTTAAGAAATCGCCGCGGGCGGAGCGGGTTAATGCGTATGTGGTTGCACTTTTAATGATTTTCATGCACGCGCTGAATGTTAATTAGAAACACATTGCATTTCGAGCTTTTTTATGCCAAATATGCAGGCATATTGAAATATATGGATATTTAATTATTTATTTTAATTGAATTTTAATAAAAGCGGCTGCACACTATCAGACAACTTTACATTTGCTCTAATGAATTATTCTACATTTTTTAGGACTGCCGACAACTTAATTAAATCTTCCGTCGGTTTGATTGCTACAAAAAGTAAAATGCGACTGCCTAGAGAGAGTCTGTCAAAAACAAATGCCTACATTAATTAGATAAAATATTTCCAGGAGTACGAATTAATAGCCGGGAGATCGGGACCTCCAACGAAATCATTTCGCTTGTCAAGCTCAGCGCCTTGAGGCAAACGTGGCCATCATTTAATATTTATTACTGCAATTGTTTATTATTTATGTGAGCCGCGAGCTACAGCATCAAATTTAGTATGCAAACGCAGCTGCCGAGCAATCTGACGCCCCATTTCCGTTCCCTCCCCTAGCCACCGCCCGTTTTTCACTTCCGGTGCGACATGCACTTCCGTTGCCTTGCGCTGCGCGCATCCCTGTCTTACGCAAACTAAAATGTCCTTTTATAGCCACCGGCTAAGGAGGAGGGCACAGAGCCGAGGTACACTGGAAAAAACTAAGCAAAACTTCAGTGGATTCTTGCAAATTAAATTAAAAAGTGTGCGGAAACCAATTAAATATAATATTTGTTAGGGGTTCTATAAGGATTTATTAATTATAATTAATTATTTGTTTGCGAAACATTTTTTATATATCAAAAATACAGGTTTCAAATTTTAATTATATTATCCTTCAAATAGTTCATAACTTTTCATGAAAGCTGCAGTTTTCCCCGCTGTAAAAGCTACCCACAATTAATTTATGCGCGTTTTTTCCCAACTTCCTGCGGATCGCGTCTTAGCCACTTGACTTTTGTTTCGGTTCTTATTTTTTCCTTTTTTTTGCAAACGCTTTGGGAATTTTAATGTTGGATTTCTTTCAAATAAGTCCAGGGTTGGGGAGCTCGAGTCTTTGGTGGCCAAAAAACAAAAAGCGGGCGCCGTAAAATGGCGCCGCTTTGGTCAACGCACGCAGCTCTTTGTTTACTTTTAATTTGATCATGGCATTTTTCCTTTTGGGCCAAGTACTTTGGCCAGGTTCCCTCCCGGGTCGCCGCCAGACCCGCGCATCAACGCAATTTTGTAATTAAGCAATTTGACCGCGGCCAGTAAAAAGTTTTAGGCAAATGAAAGGCAGCGTAATTGTTTTCTTTTTTCTTGCTGGCTCCACTTTTCAGCTTCAAATGGGAAGCTGATGGCCTGTCTCCGGCCACTTTACCCACTTCAAGCTGCCAAACATGGGCGCTGCCGATGTCTTGTTGTCAGGATGACGGGCAGGGATGATGGGCAGGCAGATTGACCGGCAAAGTTTGCGTAAATAAATTATGCTGCTCACTCAATGCCAACGGCCGGCAAACGGAGCGAGAGTAGTCAAAGGAAAGCGCTTATCTGCAATTGGCTTGGAAAAAGGCAGGAGAACACATTTGAATTTCCCCACGGGGCAACAAGTGCCAGGCACCGGGGACTTTGGGCCCGGATCCCATGCGGGTTTTTCCGGGAAAACCGTGGGCATTGGAGGTGGAGGCGGCGCATGCAAATCAAAGTTATTGTCAAGCCAAAAGTGCCCACCGATGCGTACAATTGAGTGTCATATTCCCAGTTTGTTATGTATGCAAAAAGCCAGCATGTGAGGGCCAAACTTTTACTGTGCAAGTTTCCTGGCCAGCGAATCTTCCCTTCTTGTGTGTTTTGGCCATGCAACTTGTTATCATTGTTGCGTGTCTAAAAGCCAATGGAGGAGCAAACTTTTGCCAAACAATCGCACTGGCAGCGCAAACATTTATGCGGCTCTCCGATTAGCTTGGCCTGGCGTCTTCGAAGACTCTGAATGCGAAATGCGAAAAGGAGTAGCATACGCTGTGGGGCCGGCACAAAGGACATGCATTTGCCGAAGCCCGCTTTGTGTGTGTGCAATCAGCCGTTATCAAATTTTTCGAACTTTTACAACTTTCGGCGTAGCCAAGTCCCTGGTGTTCGCCCTTGGCCCCCTTAGTTCGCCGCTCGCCTAGAAAAGACTTCAACGCTTCACGCAAGCCACTTAACTATTTATGGCTCCATATGCGTGTGTATGTGTGCGAGGGCATCCTGCGCAGAGTGTGCCGCCAAGTGCTCGATGGGATGTCTGACAAACGGACTTGACATAAACACCGGGTGTCATGCATTATTCAGGACCTCTCCATTGCAGGGGGAAAAACTGGGAATAACCCTTTTTTGGAACATTTCCGACTGGGGATCTTTAACAAAAGTATTTATAACATTTTTAATAAATTACGAATATTCTATTGATAAAAAGGGATTGTAATTTGGACATAAGAAGGTGATGTTGGTCTCTATAACGATTTTCATTATTTAAATCAACATTAACATTAAGAGCCACAGATAAGATATAGAAATCAATAACACTCAGGGGATGTGTGTATTCCGCGTATGTTTACACCTCCGACAGGTACTTAATTACTTAAAACTTGACTGGGAAAGTCGCCCCTTGCCCCCGACATGTGTAACTAATTAAAATTCATATTCAGTAATCAATCTGCCGCCGACCTTCAGAAGTGCCGGCGGAGCGGAATAAAAGCGTAAAAAATATATTTACAAAAAATACGAACTCATGGCCCTTGGCTGGCAGTGCTGCCTTTAAGTCCATTAAAAATCATTTCGATCAATGGGAGCCATGGCAGGCCGAGCGCACATTGCGATTTTCTCACAATTAGCATTTTCCCGCTTGCTCGCCCGCTCTCTCACCTGCCCGCACACACACCTGTCGAGTGGGGGCAGGTGGGGAGAAAGCAGAGCTGGGGCGATTGAAACATTTTTAAAAATTTGAAATTCATATGCGCAGCAAACGTGAAATGTTTTGCCAAGCGTATTGTGCAATAAAAAATAAAGAGCCAACCCGAAAACAAAACAAACGCGAGGCAAGTTGAAGGAATTCTTGTATAAATAAAAGTGAGGAGCGAAATCGAGATGGGGGTCAGGAAATATATATGTATAGTGTGCTGGTATATGTGTATGAAAACACCTAAAAGGATTCAATTATTCCCGCTCGTTACACAACAACTAAAAAGGAATAACACGGCGCGGAAAAAATTGAGCGCCCATGAAAGTATGCAACAGAAATTGCTCACGGCATGTAAAGTGCTCGGGTGCTGCGGGTGCGATTGCTCGTGCATGTGTGTGTGAGTGTGAGGCCCAGAGAGGTAATGGAGGGGCAGGGTCATGCAGCATATGCACGCGCATAAATCGACGACAGATACGGGAGCTTCGATGGCGGCGGCAATAAAAGCAAGAGCCATGTAAAAAGGACACTCATATTTATATGCATTGATTGCCAAAGCAATGCAATACAAACACACACGCATGCAATGACACACACACACTCGGGACACCCGCACTCACACAAACGAGCCGGAACATTGATTGTAAAATAATATTTCTGTGCCGTGCCGAAAAGAGCGAAAAAAGCGCCTGGGAAGCGGGAGGTAAGAGTTCCACGGAATTTCATTGCATACAAACGGGCGCTGTCATGAAATATCACGCATACGACATGTGAGGCGGACAGTGCACACACACATATGCAAATGCGCTCATTGCGACCGCCGCATATTTGCATACATCAACTGGCATCCATTATACACTTAAATCATTATTGAAACGGCATTAAAGTGGAGGTTCCCCTTTCGGAAATTTCCGGAAATCCTTTTTGAGGAACTTCGGAATCCAATTCCCTCGCTGAAAATAAATAGATACATTTTGAGGCCTGATAATTGTCACAAATTGGAAAGTGTCTACAATATTATTATACATAAGCTTACTATAAAAAAAAGCATTACCTAATATATTTAAAACATTAACTTGAGATAGCAGAAATTAAATACAATATATTTAAATTCTTATGTTATATATATGCTTCGTCCATTAAAGTTCAGCTTTCCCTTCCTTGCAGTTCTGGGAAATTATATCCGATGAGCACGGCATCGATCCCAATGGCTACTATCACGGCGAGTCGGATCTGCAGCATGAAAGGATCGATGTTTACTACAATGAGGCTAGCAGCGGCAAGTATGTGCCCCGGGCGGTGCTCATCGACCTGGAGCCGGGCACCATGGACTCCGTTCGTCAGTCGCCCATGGGACAGCTCTTCCGGCCCGATAACTTCGTGTACGGACAGTCCGGAGCCGGTGAGTAGAATTATCTATGCGAACAAGCAATATATGATTAGAAGATTACATTTTAAAAGTCATAAAAATTAAGTATCGGAAGAATCTCTGATGAGTTTAAACTATTTTCACAAACAAATTAAGTTGACTAAAAAATAACTCTCAAAATAAAATGAATAACTGAAAAGCTTAGTCAATGAAGTCCACCATCCCCAAGACCCTGTGACAACAAAGAACATTTTTAAAATTCGTTTCAGATGCGCGAAGAATGCATGAGTCCATTCAGTTATCACTTTTTTCGTTCTGCTAATGCATTTCCGTTGCACTCCATAATGGGTGCATGTCGTGTTCGTCCTCTGGTACGTGGCTTTTGTTTTCCAGCTGCCTTTCGGGATAGTATGCTTTTGTTTTGGAACCCACAACTACGATGGTGGTGGTGGTTGTCAACGCCGCTGCGTTTGTCCTTTGCCCCGGCAGTTATTGCAGCTGCCTCGCCGGGTTGCAACAACGAAAGCAGGAGCACCGGAAATTGGTGGCTCTGAGGAGGGCTTTGTCCATGCTTTGATAAGTGCCAAGAGCATGGCGAGCACTGTTATCACAGGCGGGCTTATCAGCCAAATGCCGCTGCGATGCATCGGCCGTGTTGTTGTCATAGCTGCTGCAACTGCCGGAGGCTTCATTGGGCTTTGACTCCGCCTTACTGGCCCACTATTAACCTGGCCTTTCGCCCAGCCACCCGGCGCAGCTAATGATGCTGATGGTGAGGATGATTGTAATTATAGAATGGCCTGCGGATGACGATGAAAATTAATTTTGTACATGTCAGTTGCTGTGGATGATGTTGTCTCGTCCGCTGCTGCTGTAATGACCCATAAATGCGGCGAACTTTGATTTGCATTGCTCAAGACCAGAAGTCAAACCTTAGGGCAGAGAATAATTTAAGCTGAATTAAATAAGGAGAATTTAGGATTTGAAAATAACAGACTGAATAATTTAATGTAGACTTTTGATAATGGATTGTATTAATTTCACTCCTCTTCCCAGGCAACAACTGGGCCAAGGGCCACTACACAGAGGGCGCCGAGCTGATCGACTCCGTGCTGGAGGTCATTCGCAAGGAGTCCGAGGGCTGCGACTGCCTGCAGGGCTTCCAGCTGGCCCACTCGCTGGGCGGTGGCACTGGCTCCGGCCTGGGCACTCTGCTCATCTCGAAGATCCGCGAGGAGTATCCGGACCGCATCATGAACTCATTCTCCGTGGTGCCTTCGCCCAAGGTAAGTAAGCAACGCTCTACGCTCCCGCTTCCTGCTATCATCCCATGTCATCAGCTCCGCCGCTCACCTGTCGCCGATCCTCGTCGATTGTGTGGTCGTGACCAATGCAATCCGCTTAGCGAAATCAGCTTACTGGCCCCCAGGCACAGTGGGCCGCAAATCAGAGCCAACACTCACACATCTCGGCCGTTCCACGGTGCCAGTAAGCCGACCCGCAGACCCAAAGCGCTTTACACCTGCACGCGTTTTTGCCAAATTAGCAGGCGAAAGCCGCAGAGTGCAGCGAGAACGCCACAAATGTTGTTTTATTTATGCAATTCATACGCTAAATTCAATTGCCGGCTTTGTGCACGGCCTGGCCGGGCTTTGTCCGAATAATTCTAATTAATTTGCAGGCGAAATTAGCAGAGCCGCCATCGGGTGGCCGTGGGCCAAAGCCTAATTGCCAGTGCAATTTTAATGCAATTTAGTGGCTCGCACTCGCAAGAAGGTGGCACTAGGCCCCATCTGCCGCAACCCAATGCGACACTATTTTCTTTCTTTTTTTGGTGATGCCATTGCCTTGCAGCGTTTTTGACACGCCTCAATTGCCGCTTAATTAACCCAGTTGCATATATTACACGTGCGTTCAGGAACGTACGCGTAGAACTATTCATAGATATTGGTAAGTGAGGGCGGCACGTTTACGCCTTCATTTGCATTATTCGTATTTAATTATATTTTGACGTTTAATTTAATTAATGCAGCTCGGCATTAATTGTCATTGGCAGGCGATGTCCTAGGAAAAAAAATGGATGCCGCCACTAGACATATTTACATAGGGGTATCCAGATGGAAAGATAGACAATTTGATCTTCAAATAATATAAGTTAAATTAGTTTTACCTTATTTACAAACAAAACAGTTCCATAGTTATGCTTATGGAGAGTTCTAATAATTTCAAAAATAATTAATGATTTATTTTATTTTATATCCTCAAACAGCTGTAATTTACATGAAAGTACTTATAAAAACTTTATAATTTATACAGCATAAATATATATAAATAAGCGGATATCCAAGAATTTATTGCCAAGAGCTCTTATATCCTTACGAACCGATTGTGGTGCATAATTTGAGATGTTCCTTAATGCCTCAAGGGAGGTGGAGCAGTCCTTGAGGCGTGAAATTAACATTTGACAATGTTCTTATTGGCATATCGGAGTGCACAATAAATTTTATGGAATTTTTAGTTGAGCACACTCGCACACACGAGGCTTACACTTTGCACTTGTACGGCGTTAAATTTATTACAGTCACGGCTGAACGCCAATGGTCAACTATTGAACCAGTCCAAAGCCCGGTCCAGTGCCCGACCCCTGCCCGGGCTTAACTTTAAATGCCCCAATATATTCCCCCCACTCGCATATATCCTGCTGCTTTTTGGGGCACGTTATTTATGGGCCGTGCTGGGTTGGCCCGGCTCACCGCAATGTTTTGGCTTCGGCGGTCATTTTATTGCGGCCTGGCCTGACACATGCCTGTCACGTTATAGCGGTTTTAATATGTGCGCGTATATATAATTTAATAGTTTTTCATGCCCGTCAGATCGGAGCCGTGTAAGCCTTTGTCGCAGCCGCGCTTTGATAAGCGCCATTTATGCAAATGCAGCGCTCATTCAGCGAGAATAATTAGGGATGCTGGCATAAAAAACAGCATATCCCCGAGATATTTTAGCGATTGATTAAAGTTTTTAATTACGTCCATTAATTAACGAGCGTCACTCACAGACCTCCTCCTCCTCTACCTCCTTTCGAGGTAACACGAATCACTGGTCCAGTTCCAGTTCGTTTGCCACGGAGCCTCCGAGATTTGCACCTGCCTGTTGGACACGGCAATGATATCAAAATGCATGCTCGTAAATCCTCCAGATTCAGGATTCGGACACACACACAAGCACAGAGCTGGCAAATATTGCGTCCGGGCGGTGTTCAAATAGGGAGCCGGCAACAAATACCAAATACAAAATGCAAAATGCATATGCCCGAGCATAACTCATTAGTATTAACTGCATGTACCGCCTAGGCAGACATAGGTGTGCTGTGTGCTCAGGGTGTGAGTGTGTTGGAATCTACACAGGGAGAAATATATGTAATCGAAAAATTAATTTATTTATTTAACATAGAGATAAGTGTGGGAAAAGGCTTAGAATTTATACATCTTATAAATTAGTGTTTCTAGAATATCGAAATAAATAAGGCAGTCTATTTGAGAAAGTCATGGAAAAAGTCTTTAAAAAATGCTTTAGATGATATAAGCCTAACATCATTTGTAAACATGCAGCTCAAAAATAATTTTTAAATAAGGAAAAGGATAACGATTTCCCTGAGTGCAACACTGAAAGTGTGTGCGTGGGACTGCACGTTATCGCTCTAGGGCTTTGGCCATTAAATAATTGCCACAATTTATGTGCACACACTTGGCATACGGCAAACCGAAGCTCGAGTGAAGTTTGTCGCATGCTTAACCAGCCACGCCCCCCTTTTGTTCCGCCCAGCTCGCATCCCTCATCCCCAATCCTCACCTGCCTCCGACAACCGACGAGCAATGCATCTTGGTTGCGCAAATATAGAGGGCAGCCAAAGATTATACATAATTTTCAATTTGCAGCATTCGAAACACACACCGCACACCCCATATGCCCGGGCATAGGTGTACGGATACTGGGGTATAGAATGCACCCAGATGTTTGTGCAACATGCAACTGCATTTATGCAACAACTCTCGGCCTGAGTGCCGCTCCGGGCTCAAAATAGCATTAGCAACTGCAGCAACAACCACTGCAAACATCGTATTAATAGGGTCTGCTATTCAGTTAGCACTGCATTCGAATTGCATCCTGTTGGCCGAATGCATTTTTCATGTCCATTGTACTTTCCTCTGGCCCCAAAAGAAATGGCCAGTGAGTGGGGGCACTCTGTGCTTCTAGGCCCGTTAAAATACAGCAAATCCTAATCTGGGCAGTTTTTGGGATATATTGAAATTTAAAGTCCTTACGGCTTGAACATGGAATGAAAGTAATTTTCAGAGTTTCATCAATGAGAGACTGATTTAATTAGCTATTTTACTATATTTCTCCTGCTAATATCTTTGCTGAGTATCTGCTTTACAACTAAATTTATTTAGTACCTAATCACTCCGCATATCCATTCAACTCTCATATTGAATCCTGCTCTTCCTTTGACTCTGCTGATAGCACTGCTAATTAACGAACTTGTCTCTGCTCCTCCTCGTGCATGTCGCGCTTTCATCCGTACCGTATTGTGACCTAAACGCGTCCAGGTGTCCGACACCGTTGTGGAGCCGTACAATGCCACGCTCTCCATCCACCAGTTGGTGGAGAACACCGACGAGACCTTCTGCATTGACAACGAGGCTCTTTATGACATCTGCTTCCGCACGCTGAAGCTATCGTCGCCCACCTACGGCGATCTTAACCACCTGGTTTCCGTGAGTAGTCAATCCATCTAATGCGTCCTTTGTTTGTCCCTCCCCCCGCTTCCACCCAAATCCATACACTTTTCTGAACCCCGGATACGGGCAGGTGTCCGAGGTGGTGGTGGAGCCATACAACGCCACGTTGTCGGTGCATCAGCTCATTGTGGACACCGATGAGACATTCTGCATCGACAACGAGGCATTGTATGACATCTGCTACCAGAGCCTGCGCCTCTGTTCGCCCACCTACGAGGATCTCAATCACCTGGTGTCCGTAAGTAGCCAAGTATATGTGTGGACTCCGAGACGAAGGATGAGAACTATCTACGATAACTGTCTAAAATTAATTCCCACTGAAATAGGAATTCCTCTCAAACCAATGAATAGTTTCAAAGTTCTTTTTGTAATGTTATGTACCCTCTCCGACCAGGTCACAATGTCCGGCGTTACCACCTGTCTGCGCTTCCCCGGCCAGCTGAACGCCGATCTGCGCAAGCTGGCCGTGAACATGGTGCCCTTCCCGCGCCTCCACTTCTTCATGCCCGGATTCGCGCCCCTGACAGCCAAGGGATCCCAGCAGTACCGCGCCCTGACCGTGGCCGAGCTTACCCAGCAGATGTTCGACGCCAAAAACATGATGACCGCCTGCGATCCCCGGCACGGTCGCTACCTCACGGTGGCCTGCATCTTCCGGGGTGAGTGACGAGGCGAAATGTTCGCCCCGAGGGTGGGAAAAGAAAAATAGTTTTTTAACAACAAGCCCTAAACACATCCCCACGCGTAGCCAGAACACAGGAATCCATTCATCTATCCGCTCATTTATTCAGGAGCCCCGCACCGGCTTATCCGCGCCAACTTTGTCACTTTGTCACGGGCACCCGGCGGCGCACCTGTCCGCCGTTTTTCCGGACCCGCAGGCACGTAGCCACTTCATCAGGAGCGTAGCCAAGGGGGTTGTTTTTGATTCTGACTTTTCCAAAATTAATTGCAAATTTCGTGCGAAATGCTTAGATATTTTGGGATTTTTATGTGTGGGGTTTAAAAAAATATAGAAAGTGCTTATATAAATCAGAAAATGGACTTGTCAAATTGAGAACTTTTACAAATAATTGTTTTCATTTTATTTGTAAAAGCTTAGTGAAGGAATTGAATTAATTAGCATACTTCTGGGCACCATTTAAAAGGATTTGAAACCGCAAATATTTGTCTTGACAGCTTAAGTATTTTTAAAACTCTAATGGCTATTTCTGTAGTATCCCTAGTGTAAGAGCCCCAGCACCAAGAGAATTTCCTATCTACGCTCCTGTCCGACACCTAGGACTCTCCGGGGGCTTGGCTTTGGCGACGATTTTATTAGCCAAAGCCGAGCCACTGGGCCTACTTATGGGCGCCACTAAAAATGATTAATGCCGGCTGGCTGGCGGCTAAAAAGGCTGCAATCCGTCAACGCGCACGTAGCGCAAATTTGTTTGCCCCCCGCATCCGCTGGAAAAAAGCTAAGAGTCCTTCGCTCCACTTTCCAAAAGGTTGCTGGCATTTTTTCGCGCTAATTTTTAAATTAATAAACTGCGATGCGGCGCCCAAAAGTATGCCGCATAATATTTCATTTGCTATTCCTTATGTGCCGCCTCCTGCCGTTCGCCGTGCCCTTGCTTTTGACTGATGACTCGCAAAACGCGCGTAATTAGAAATTTACTTTCAAGATCCATTGGGGAATTGCGACCGCCGCCTGACACGGCCCCCGGCTTAACTAATCATGCCGAACGTGACTTGGGCTGCACTGCTCCGCTCCACCCAGCTCCAAGCCTCCCTCTCGCAGGATCCGGCTTCGTCTCCGACTGACTGCCAGAAATACTTGCAAAATAATTAATCACAAAAATGTGCTGGAAACGAAGGGAAAAAATGCCAGCGGAGGAATTTAAACAACTTTTTTAGTTACCTCCTGGGACTGTTTGTGTCCGCATCCCATTTCCCTCGCCGGGAACGGGAACCCAGCCCAGGTGGCAAGGTGCGCTGCCAGGACTAAGAAGCCGTTTAGTATTTCATATTCAGGGATTTGGGGATTCGCTTGGCGCATCAAAGCGAACTTGGCTTTTGATGTAAACGCGCAGGAAGTTTCCGCCGCGCCCAAAGGCACTTTTTTCACGCTCACTCAATAATTAACAGGTCCCATGTCCATGAAGGAGGTGGACACCCAGATGCTCAACGTGCAGAGCAAGAACAGCAGCTACTTCGTCGAGTGGATACCCAACAACGTGAAGGTGGCCGTCTGCGACATCCCGCCCCGAGGCCTTAAGATGTCCGCCACATTCATCGGCAATTCGACTGCGATCCAGGAGATCTTCAAGCGCATCTCTGAGCAGTTCACCGCCATGTTCCGGCGCAAGGCCTTCCTCCACTGGTACACCGGCGAGGGCATGGATGAGATGGAGTTCACCGAGGCCGAGAGCAACATGAACGATCTGATATCCGAGTACCAGCAGTACCAGGTGCGTCAACAGCGTCACTCAACACTAGACAGTCCCATTGAATTTATTTTTCTTCTCTTGCTTAGGAGGCAACGGCCGACGACGAGGTGGAGTTCGACGACGAGCAGGGCGAGCAAGACGGCTACGAGTCGGAGGTCCTGCAGAACGGCAACGTCGAGTAAGGACCTGGACCCTTGAGCAACTGTAGCTGTTTTCTGTATACTATTTTGTAAATTATTTTTGGCCCGAGCCAGGCTTTAAATAAATATTTAGTAAATATAGAGTAAAGAACGACTTCCCTTAGAGTTTGCACGTAGCATACCGAAATACGTCTAAAAGTTGATTGGTTTTTATTGAATAATTGGCGTCTACAGGGGGTAGTTGACCAGCACGTCCTGGCGGGCCAATTCCAACAACATGGGATCGTCGAAGAACTTGTTGATGGACACATCCTCGGAGAGCCCCTTTCTGCGGCGCGTCTTGATCATAAACTCGCGCGCCAAATGGGAGGCCTGCTGTGGCTCCAACGGCCGGATAATGATGCTCTTATCCAGCGGATCGCCGGGCACAATTTGCCAGTGATGGAACACAGACAGGCAGAAGGCCTGGCCCTGGGTATGCGTGCGCAGATCTGTTTCGAAACCGAACGAATCGATGGCGGGTATAAATGCTTTGATCGTATAAATGGGCGAACCAGAAACTGGGGCATCCTGCGTGACATGACCTCTGCAAAGGCAATAAAATACAACTTAGATAGAGTGCTCAGGGTTAAACCAAGAGTACGACTTACCTGCGCCTGGCCAGCACGGTGTAAACAGCGGACACGCAGTCTGCGGGCGCCTGCACCTCCACAAACAGATAGGGCTCCATCAGACGCGGCGTCGCCATCAGGAATGCGGAGTAAGCAACACGACGGGCTGTGGGAATAATCTGGCCGCCACCGCGATGCAGGGCCTCATTGGCGATGACGCCGTCGAGAATTTTGAACTTGACATTCCGGATGGGCTCTTCGCACAGTGGACCCTCCCTGGTACCCCACTGGAAACCCTGGACAATCGAATCCTTCACCGCCGTCAGCAGGTTCTTGTCCACCTCCGATGGCAGCGTGTCGTCTACGAGAATGTTTGGACCCGTTGAGTCTGGACCAAAGGCCCAGATGGATCGCGCTGCCAGCAGATCCCAATCGTAGTTAACCTGGAAGAACTCGCCGATGCGTTTCTTGTTCCAATTTATGCAGACAGTTCCGTTTTCAATATCCTCGGCCAGGCCCTTTTCCAGCGGCTCCGAAATCATAGTTATTTTGTTCTTCTTGTTCGGCGTTTCGGCAAAACATTTCAGGGAACTTGTTTCCACGACGGTTTCGCAGAAGGCCACCACGGGATCCGCCACTTTGATGTCAATCTCCGAGTACATCTTTCGCAGGTCGTGCATCACACAGTCCAAGTACAGCTCGCCGGTTCCCAGGATCACGTGCTCACCCGACTCCTCGACACGCGTGGAAAGGAGTGGATACGATTTGTTCACCTTCCGCAAACCGTCCAGCATCTTAGGTAACTCAGAGGGATTCACCGGCTCCACGGCAATCTTGATAATGCTCTGCGTATTAAACTTGAGCGGCCGGAAAATATAAAGATCCTCCGGGACATTAATATCCACAATCGTTGACGTTTTCACGATGCATTGATCGATGCCTTCGATGAGGACCCAATTGCCGGCTGGAACTCGGTTGAGTTCCACTTTATAGCGGGACTCAAAGACCCACAAGCGACCCACTTGGAGTATGCGAGAGTCCTCTTCGTCCTGCAACGTGTAGTTCTCTCCCAAAACTCGTACTTCCTGGCCGGCATGCAGAGTACCAGAGACAACCCTAGCCAGCACCTGGAAGAAGGTGCAGTCATCGTTGGGATACATCTTGGAGCTGTGCACCATCAGAGTGCCGTACTGATTGCACGAGATCATATCCCGGTAGATGTCACCCTCCTTGGGCCCGGTGTATATATGATCCACCTTTCGCTTGGCGTTCTCCAATGGCGACTTGATATGCTCGACGCACATGTCCACAAAGCCACTGCAATCGCCCATAAACCGACTGCAGACGAGACGCAGCAGAGGCCGTATGTTAGATTTCATCTCATCCTTTGAGACGCGAACATTCAGCTCAGCCAGTGTGTCCGATAGAGTGGTGTCCACATCACCCACCACCTGGGCGATCAGCTTGTACATGGGCTCCAGGATGAACTCGACAAAACTGCGTTGCGCAGAATTATGCGGTTGCTTCTTTGAGAACTTGCGCCTATCAGTAGAAAAATAGTTAGTTTTTTTAATAGAAACCTGCGGCTTGCGCTTACGTTTTGCTGTTAAAGTACATATCGCCCCATAAGCGCTTGGCAAAGTCCAGATAGCTCACGCCCTCGTAGGTGTCCACATAGAGCTTGGCAAAGGATTTCAGAGTGAAACAGAAGCCATACAAGGAACTGGCAAAGCAAACGTTTCCCAGAATTGGAGAAACCAGCAGATTGTCATCTGCAGCGCCATAGATGCTGTAAGGAAGGGATAAGGCTTGGTTAAAAGTTAAACTGGATTGTAATACCAAAGAAAATTACCTAAGCAGCCCATTAACCTCCTCCACAATGTGTTTCAACTTGAAATAGGCATCCTGAGGTGGCAGTTTTAACTCTAAGATCAAGCGATCAATCTGAAAGAGTCAATAAAAACATGATTATTAAGTAATTAACCAGCAAATCTCACACAAACCCACCTTGTTGATGCAAACGGTGATGGCCTGACGTTCCTGCACTGCATGCTTGAGCAGGCGCTCTGTGTTCAGCATGACGCCCTCGGCGGCATCGATGAACAGAACAACACCATCGCACATACGCATGGCGGCGGTGGCCTCGTCCGAGAAATTGACATGTCCCGGAGTATCAAAGATGTTTAGCAAGTAGCTCTTTTGCTTGACATCCTGCAGCACAAGGGTCACCGGAGTGGCCTTGATGCTGCAGCCACGTTCCTGTTCGGTGAATAGGGTGTCCGTGTAGCGCAGCTGCCGCTCCTCCATGTTTTCGAACTGCGGATGCGTCTGCCGCATGAGGCAGTCAACGAACGTGGTCTTGCCGTGGTGAAGGTGGCCAACAAGAGCCACGTTGCGGATGAGCGGCGGCGTGTCCATCAAGTCTGCCATGAACTCCATGTCATAGGTGGTCTCCTGCATGTCCTGCTCCTTGATCTGGAACTTTAGTTTCTTTACCGGCTCGATGAGCGGCTTGTCCAGCGGCTGCGCATCCTCCTCCTGCACAATGGTCTCCACATCAGGCCCGTAGACCTCTACGGCGGACGGATAGTAGCGTTTATCCTCGTGTAGCACCACTGCAGTCACTTCCTTGTCCTCATCCTCCTGCGGCTCAGCCTCGTCCTCGTCCATGGCGTCCTTTAATAAGAAAGTAATTGACTACTGATACTTGTTAAGTGGTATTATGGTGACTTCACCTCTGGATCATCCTGCACATCCGGTTGCCCGTAAAGGCTCTGGTCGTCGTCCTCATCGCTGTCTAAGTCTGGGCCAATATAGTTGCCAAATTCGTCGTATAAATCGGAATCCATAGTACTTCCTGAAAAGTAGGAGAAAACAAGGTTTGCACGACCGGCGTCTCAGAAATCTGTCAACTGTGTTAATTTCGCCAAACTAAGCCCGGTGAACACATTCTTTGAACTCGCAATTACTCACCAAAGACTGATAGCTTGTCAAGAAACTATTTATTTCTCTATATATACAGGAATATCAACAATTAAATTGTTTTTACAAATTTTACACAAAAACGCGGATCTGAACAACAATCGACAATCGATACATCGAATTACCCCTCCGCGTCAGCTGGTCACACTTAAATCGACCAAAAACAGCATTGGCGCTGCCGTCCTTTACGAAAGGTAGAGGTAGAAATGTATCGATACTATCGATATTTCATTCTTGGCGGCCAAATTAAACCTGAAATTCCCAGTTGCCTAATTAAGTGTAATTAACGTTTCTGAGCAGGAGCAGGTAGCGCTTGCGAAAACGTAGGTAGGCGACGGATTAGGTTTATATGACACCGCTGCAGACGCAAGTCATTAGTCGCTAATTTCATCTAACAGCGTAAGCAGCACAATGAAAAATATATATTGGCTCCTTCTAATGGTGCAATTTGTGGCCTCCAATCGAAATTTAAACCAAATTCTTGGCCGCGACGAATGGATTAGCATTGCAAAGGAGCACATAAGGAACCACAAGCCGTATAAATTCAAAAACTACGAGCCGTATAAGCCAAGAGTCGTTAACGTAACCAACTCAATCGGTGGAGAAGTTTGGGAAACAACAGTCAGTCCGGATGAAACAACTAATCACTTTACTGGGGAATCCTCCACCACAGAGTCCACGTTTTTACCAGACTCAACTACAATATCTGAAGATACGGATTTTATGGAAACCACAACTAGTGCTTATGAATCTTCTACAGCAACCTGGTCAACCACTGAAATTCTAGAAATAACTACTGAATATTCAGAAACAAGCATTTTTGTTCAGACCACAACAGCAAGGAGCGTCTATGAAACGGACAGTACTACTTTAGAGTCTCTGGTGGATCAGAATATCGCGGAGCCGCCAGAAACAACAACGGAAGTATTGCAAAGTACTACAGAAAGCCAGGAATTTTCAACATCAACCGATGGGGAATCTGAAACTAATTACTCTACCACGGAGCATGCTCCTTCAACGGTCTGGTTTTCCTCTACACAATCATCAGATATCACAACGGAAAAAATGATCAGCACAGAAGCGCAGGAAACGAGCACTTTAATTGAGACGTCAACTTTTGAATCAACCACTTCGGAATCTCTAGAGGATCAGAGCACAGAAACCTCCACAACCTTGCTGGATATTATTTCCACAACTCCTGGGTTCGAAACTACAACAACATACTTGGATTCAGCTATTGACAGTACCGAAGCGATTAATTTTACAACTGAAACCACACCGCCAGGACTTAACTTTACAAATCAAACTCAAGAGGTCACAACTGAAGCCTCTAAGCCAACAACAACCAGACGTGCAAGTATCGTGGAAGATGCCATCAGGCCGAAGAAAAGGAAAATTAAGTACACTTCAGATACAGAACCCGAAATCTCTTGGGACTAGGATATTAAAAAACAATACAATACAATAATAAAGGTTATTTAAATTAAATAAGTGCACATTTTTTATATAATATCATTTTAATTTTATGCAGATGTTTGCAACGCAGGAGTCATTTCCGACTATACTTTCTTGATCAGCATAATTTATTTTAAATTAAAAAGTTTCCCTTGTTTTACTTGGAAAGTTTGAAAATCATCGATGCTTGCGAAAATCGAACTACGTGGTGTGACCACATTTTCTACGGCTTTTGTTGGTATTCTCCGCAGCTTGGGTCACACCGCGAGGAAAAACTACCAAACAAAAGATTTGAAAAATAATTAGCAGCTGCAAATAGTTGCTTACTAGTTTTCTTTGTTACAAGTTCAACGCGCACTTTCTTCTGCTCCCGGATCAATTATCTCTAATCGTGCGCTTCAATTACGAACGAAGTTTTGGAAAACCAGTTTTTCAGCGTGTGTTTGTGACTCATCACTTTCCGCAGGCTCGCAGGAGTGAATTTCGCCATGGCCGCCAGCAACATTAGCGAGTCCGCCGATCAGGTTGGCATACGTGTGGAAAACGCAGAGAATCAGGACGACCACACCGATGCCCTGGGCTCGTCGGGAGGCAGTGCAGGAGTGGCCCCCGCATCCTCGCACAATCCGTACGGAAGCGGCGCCATCGGGCAGCTAGCCAATGGGTACAGCTCACCCTCCATGACCTATAGGAAGAATGTTGCCAAGATGGTCACGGATCGGCATGCTGCCGAGTACAATATGCGACACAAGAACCGCGGCATGGCCTTGATCTTCAATCACGAGCACTTCGAGGTGCCCACCTTGAAGTCCCGGGCGGGAACAAACGTGGACTGCGAGAACCTGACGCGCGTGCTCAAGCAACTGGACTTCGAGGTCACTGTGTACAAGGACTGTCGGTACAAGGACATCCTGCGCACCATCGAGTACGCAGCTTCGCAGAATCACAGCGACAGCGATTGCATTCTGGTGGCTATTCTATCGCACGGAGAGATGGGCTACATCTACGCCAAGGACACACAGTATAAGCTGGAGAACATCTGGAGCTTCTTCACGGCCAACCACTGCCCCTCTCTGGCCGGAAAGCCAAAGCTGTTCTTTATCCAGGCCTGCCAGGGAGATCGCCTGGACGGAGGAGTAACCATGCAACGCAGCCACACCGAAACCGATGGTGACTCCTCAATGAGCTACAAGATACCCGTGCACGCGGACTTCCTCATTGCCTACTCCACGGTTCCTGGATTCTATTCGTGGCGAAACACCACCCGCGGCAGCTGGTTCATGCAGAGCCTGTGCGCCGAATTGGCTGCGAATGGCAAGCGCCTCGACATCCTCACCCTGCTGACCTTCGTGTGCCAGCGTGTGGCTGTCGACTTTGAGTCCTGCACCCCGGACACACCAGAGATGCACCAACAAAAGCAGATCCCTTGCATAACCACCATGCTGACGCGCATTCTGCACTTCACCGACAAGCAACTGGTGCCGGCGGGACGGGTTTGATAGCTGCTGGACTGGATGATGAGCTGGCTGCGGAGAGGTGTGTGATAAGCGAAGGGAAGGCGGAGATACGCCGAGTCGCAATTAAGATACAACTACCAAGCGTAACTGCGCTGGTTATCTGGGCTTATAGCGCAGATTTTTATTAAACCCCCTTTTCCCCTGGCCAAAATTGAAAGCCCCTGACCATTTCTTTTATTTAAGCACAATGTATTTTTAAATTGGCATTTATTGCTTGCCGTCTCTCTACTAAGGCGTGGGTTCCTTTATGTAAACAAGAAGTCTCCGGGTGAGAGCTGTACTTTGCATGAATTCCCTGTTAATTTTGGCTTAAAAGCTGCCATTTACATTTACTTAACTAAAATTATTTTATATTTACACTTGGGCATTTAGATTTAATGTTTAAATCATGTATGCGATCTCGATTTTCAAAATTATTATCTTATTCAAGTCTAAGCCAAAATTGCCATGCTCTTCATGTATACCTTTCGCCCCTGCTTTTTCTTGATCAGGAATATGGGAACCACCTCGTATATATATCTACGATAGCCGGACATCCCTTTTTTTCAATTTTTATACGCATAAATATATATACGAGTATATTCTTAAGCAGCTGTGTCATGATGGCGTCCAAAACAAACAAAAACAATTTTAGACTTACGCGAACGTTTTATGAACAACATATACTATCTCTATATACGATTTGTACTCTTATATAATATACACATTAGCAAATGATTTTATTTCAAGTTTTCCGCTAATAAAAACGATCGAAAACAATGGGAAAATCAATGATCAATGACTTATTTAGGTGCTTTGACCTCAGCGCAGTCTCTTTTTGGTCCCTCAAGTTGAGCGACATCTCTGGAAAAGGCATCATCATCAGCATCGTCGGGAGAGAGAAAAAAACGAGGGTCATACGAATTTAGAGCTTACAATCACTTTATTCTTAGGAGCTGCGACACAAAAAACATCGAAACTAAATTCCAATTTAGAGTTCACCTAAAGCACGCGGCGATGTGGGTAGAATTTTAAGAGCCTGTCAGCGGATCCGACGCGGATGCTGAATATAAATGCACGTTTCTGATATATAAGTTTCAACTAATTAAAAAACGTAGAATCTTCGCTCACAATATTTGGATAGTTGCCTAGATGTGGCCGCCCTCCTTCAGCTTGGCCACCAGGGCATCTACATCAGCGACGGTGGCTCCGGCCTGGCGCACAGGTGGATCCTCCACGGAAATTACCTCGATGCGGGGCGAGATATCCACTCCCAGATCCTTGGCCGTGACCTTCTTCAGTGGCTTCTTCTTGGCCTTCATGATATTGGGGAGCGTGGCATAACGCGGCGTGTTCAGGCGCAGATCGGCGCTCAACACGGCTGGTGTCTTTGTCTTGATGGTCTCCAGACCGCCATCAATCTCACGTGTGATGGTCAACCCGGTATCTGTCTTTTCGATCTTGTTGCAGAAGGTTCCCTGCGGCCAGTCCAGCACGGCGGCGGTCATCTGGGCCGTCTGGTTGGCATCGTCATCGATGGCCTGCTTGCCCAGGATCACCAAATCGGCCTTCTCGTCCAGCGCCAGCTTGGCCAGGATCTTGGACACGTGGATGGGCTGCAAGAGCTCGTATTCAGCAGCTGGTATCTCTACGTGCACACCACGATCGGCGCCCATGGCCAGGGCGGTGCGGATCACCTCCTGCGACTGCGTGGGACCCACGGACACGGCGATAACCTCTTCAGCCAGCTTCTTCTCCTTCAGCTTGACGGCTTCCTCGACGGCGATCTCGTCGAAGGGGTTCATCGAGTGCTTCACGCCCTGGGTGACCACTCCGGTCTTGTCTGGCTTGACGCGGACCTGGACATGGGATGGAATATAAAAAGTACTTTAATTATCAATTAATTAAAGTGATTACGCAAAACAGAGGACGCAACAAGTGATAAAAAAGAAAGACGAGGAGTGCGCAACAGGCGATTTCTGGGCTCACCTTGACGGCGTAGTCGATCACACGCTTAACTCCAACCAGAACACGCGCCATTTTCTGCAGAAGACGATATTTTTATGAATTTTTAAAGGGAATTCATGATTTTTTGTTAATTTTGCGGACTTACCTCTTCAAGATGGAAATGAATTGATTTGTGGGGCGAAGGGGAGGCGCGGGTGGTCCAAAGGTCTTGTGTGCTTTCCTGCGTTGCCAGACAGTCTCGCCGATTAATTTACTCACCGATTTAAAATATCCAAAACAAGAAAGAAAGTTAACTTCGGCACGCCGAAGTTTGTATACCCTTGCAGCTTAAAATTGGATCATTATGAATTAATAAAATTTTATCAAATAAAACTAACAGGAATTATAGACAGCATTTATACATTTAGAAATTCTTTTTAACATTACGTATACGTAATTTTTCCCGAAGATTCCTATGGCAGCTATATGATATAGTAGTCCGATTTTAATCAAATTAAATACGAAATTCTAGAATAATATAAAATGGCCATTTATTATTATATGAAAATATGTTGAAAAGTTATAATTTTTTTTCTAAAAATTTACCGATCGTTCCTATGGCAGCTATATGATATAGTCGTATAGTTACTGTATTGGTTTACATACTTAAAATAAAATATTGGAAATGCTGTGAAGATACGTTCTTAAATGTTTTTTATAAAACAAATTTATTAACACAATAAATATTGTTATACCCTTGCAGGGTCTTATAATTTCAGTCAGAAGTGTGCAGCGCAGTGAAGGAGACATTTCCGACCTTATAAAGTATATATATTCTTGATCAGCATCAACAGCCGAATCGATCTAGCCATTGAGACATGAAAACTTGTATTATTCTAGAATTTCGGTTTTAATTTGATTAAAATCTACTACTACTACTACTACTATATCATACAGGGTGCGTCATCTATTATGTCGGAATGTAAACATTGAATATCCATGAAAATAAACAACCGATTTTCAAGTATGAGGTATTTATCCCCTTGCAGGGTATTATAATTTTAGTCAGAAGGTTGCAACAAAAGTGAAGCCGACATTTTCGACCCCAATAAAGTATATATATTCTTGATCAGCATCAATATACGCAAACTAGTCCCTCAGTTTTGAAGCTATCTGAATGAAACTTTGCAGATAGACTTCTATATGCTCTCACTACTATATACATAAATCGGAACCCTATATTATAGTTGCCATAGGAACGATCAGTAAATTTTCAGAAAAAAATAAGTTGACTAATTTTCAACATATTTTCATATTATTTGAGACATGGTTATTTAAAACTATTCTAGAATTTCGGTTTAAATTTGATCAAAATCGGACTACTATATCGTATAGCTGCAATGGGAATGTTCGGGAAATATTACGTATATGTAATATTAAAAGCAAATGTATAAATGTTGTATGGATAAATGTTGTGAACAATTCCTGTTAGTTATACTTTCCATTTGAAAAAATTGTATAAATTCATAATGATCCAATTGTATTCTGCAAGGGTATACAAACTTCGGCGTGCCGAAGTTAGATTTCTTTCTTGTTTTTAAATAAGTCTTCCATTTTAATCTTAACGATTAATATCGAATAGCTGTACCATCACAAAACGAACGGACTCCCGGTTTTTCTCTCTTCTCTACCCGCCATCAGCTGTTGTACTTTCACCACTTTCCTAGCCGGACATCCCATTTCATATTTTTGTAAAGATCGGCTTCCTCAGCTTTAAAATGGCCGCCACAGCTCCGGTGATCATGCGCCTTATGGCCTCCTCCATAAACACAGCCAAGCGTGCTGGCGGAATCATACGCGATGTGCTCAAGAAAGGCGACCTAGGAATCGTGGACAAGGGAAAGAACGATCCACAGACGGAGGCGGACCGTTCTGCCCAGCGCTGCATCATCGCCTCACTGACGAAGAAGTTTCCTAGTGTGAAGATCATTGGCGAGGAAGGCGGCTCCGATCTGAACGTCTGCGACGACTGGTTGGTCACGGAACTGGATGAATCCTTCCTACAGCAAAGCTGCCCAGCGGAGTGGCGGGATGCCAAGCCCGAGGACTTTGTGATATGGGTGGATCCACTTGACGGTACAGCAGAGTACACACAAGGTGAGTAATTCCAGTTCAATCTTTTGAAAATGCATATCTATCTATGGCTTTATTCCTGCAGGATTTGTGGAGCACGTCACTGTACTGATTGGTATAGCTGTTAAGGACGCAGCCGTGGGCGGCATCATTCACCAGCCCTTCTACAAGCAGCCCGACGGCGAGCTGGGTCGCACTATTTGGGGCCTCAAGGGTCTCGGAACGGGAGGATTTACGGCAGTGCCTGCTCCGGCCGGCCAGTTCATCATCACCACGACTCGATCGCATTCCAATGCCCTGCATCAGCAGGCTCTCAATGCCTACGCATCCACCGAGGTGCTGAAGGTCGGCGGCGCCGGCTTCAAGGTACTGCAGCTGCTGGAAGGCAAGGCACATGCCTACGTGTTTGCCACACCGGGCTGCAAGAAGTGGGATACCTGCGCACCTGAAGCAGTGCTAGAAGCGCAAGGCGGCTGCCTGACTAACATCAATGGCGAGCATTACTCGTATAATGCGGATGTGGAGCACGTGAATCGGAAGGGAGTGCTGGCCAGCCTGGGACAAAATCATTCCGAGCTGGTGGAAAAGATACCCGTAGAAGTGCGGGCAGCGGTGGGAGCCAAGTAAAAGCAAAGGCTGTGAGTGCGTCGGCACTTTATTTTATTTTTAATGTTGCACTAAAGGTAAAAACATACATACATAAATTAAGCGATAACAGAAGAGATAAAAATCAAGATCGTGAAAATTATACGTTGAATCTTTGAACGAAACTTAATGTAGTATTATGGTTTATCGATACTGCCGCTTTGGCTATTGATGCTGCTGTTGTTGTTGCTGCTGCTGCTGTTGGTCGCCACCGAATTGTTTAGGTAGCGATTTCGCTTAGCCTTGGCCATTTTGCAGGAGTTTACGGAGGCGGCGAAACGCAGAGACTTGACAGACTCCTGGAAGCAGTCCTGGAACGGTGAGACATTAATGAACATAAGGGTCTTCGAATTGCCGCCCAGCGAGGGCATCAGGAGATGGGTCAGCTTGGAGTTCCGGTATGGAATGTGATCCTGTTTCTGCAGCAGCGCCAGGATTACGTTGGTCAGTTCGGAGAGTGAACGATTGATATTCTTGGTCTCGGTCATTCGTGTGCTGGTCTTTGGAGACTCCGAGCCGGCCAAATCCACCAGATTGATAGATCCCACCGACATCTCCTGCTTATCGGCATGTCTGCCGATCAGCGCCAGCTTTGTGACGGCATGGGAGCGGGAGGAGCGCTCGTTGCCAGCCGTGGAGGCGGTGGCTCGGTTCATCTTGGCCGTGTGCATCAGTTGCCGTAAGTGGTTGGGATCTACGACAGTTTCTTCCGTGATATTGGACACATAGATATCGTTCTTATTGTTCTTGGCCATGCGAATCTCCATGTCCTTCTGCTCGTTGCTCAAAAGATCGTAAAGGACCTCATTGTATATCTCCAAAAAGGTGGCCTTGATCTCGTACTCCCATCCCAAATTGCGATAGCCCCGGATGGAGTCGAAGAGCAGATCGACGGTGCGCGGAATTACACCCACGCTATCCTCCACTCCGTCCATTGTGTACGTCTTTCCACTGCCCGTCTGGCCGTACGCGAAAATGCATATGTTGTAGCCATCTAGGGCCGATTGGATCAGCGGCGACACCATCTCGAAAATGTCAGTTTGCGAGGATTTAGGATGAAAAACCTGGTCGAACGAGAAGATTTGCTGGCCCATCTTATTCTTCGCCTGAGCATCGATGCTCTGCAGTTCAACGGTGGCCTCATCATGATAAGTCCAGGTGCAGCACATCCGGTTCTCCTCGCAGTCCAACGGCGGTCGAATTCTGCAAAAGACGCGAATGTTTCCACGCAGATCCATCACCGTGTTGTGCAGCTCCTTGCGCTCCATGTTTGATGCGAAGAGCTGCTCCTTGCAGGTCTCCAACTCTGCGGCCTGCTGGTCATTGCTGCGCTGGAGTTCGTCGGTGAGTTGCCGCAGATGCACTACCTCCTTACTAAGAGCATCGTGCTCAAGTTTAATTTTCTATAAAAAAACGCCTATTATTGGGATTCGTTATCTGAATATTAAGATTATAAGCTCACCTCATGTATTGCCTGCAGTTCGGTGAGCTCCTCCTTGGTCCTCCCCAGAGTTGTGGTAATGGTCTCAATGTTCTTCGTATGCTGCTTCACCTGCCTCTGGAGACACTCGTTATCCGTCTGCACGTTCTTTAGTGTGGACTCGGTCTCAATTAGCTTGTTTTGCGTCTCCTCCAGTTGCGTGGGCAATGATTCCAGCTCGCCCATGTCCTCTATTTGCTTCTCGTATTTGGTTTTGAGGACCTTGTGCTTGTCGAGGAGATCGTGGAAGCGAGCCTTGAAGTCGTACGGTGCTATGCGCTTGGGCGCAGCACCAGCTGCTCCTGCTCCCCCGGCTCCGCTTGTTTTTGCTGCTCCAGCGCCCGTTCCCACGGCTTTCGGTTTGGTCTTGCCTGAGGCGGCTGCAGCAGCTGGTGCCGTACCAGCAGCTCGAAGAGGAGGCCGTGCCGAAGCAGGCCGCTTGGCAGCTGTTACAGCGGCGCCGGATGTTGTGGAGGCAGCCACCGGACGTCCCAATCGCTGGCTGGGGGCGGTAACAGCACTGCTGGCCAGACGTGAGACTTTGCAGGGTATGGTGGGCAATGTGGGTGCGGCTGCGCGCTTGACGTTCTGGCGCATCTCGTTAATGTCACAAGCGGAGCGACTGCGTCGCAGCTTGGCCCGATTGATCATTTTGGCAGGTTCCGGTGAGGCAGCTCGTACTAAGTCAGCCATACAGATTAGCTAAGAAAATACTATGTAGAAAACTCCTCGAACTCACCTCCTCGTTGCTGAAGCACTTGGGGCAGATTGTTCAGGTCACGGGATAGCGGCGGCAGCACGTTCCCGCAGTAGGTCTGGTTGGCACTGGTGCCGCTAGCTGCTCCCGGTCCTCCTCCTGCGCGAATGCGATCCGTAGGGAGCACTGTTTTTACCGGCGGCAGTACTGGCCGCTTCGCTGTCAACATTGGCTTGGGCAAACGTGATTCCATGACGTTAAGCGGATGTGGTCCTTAGATTTTTGATATATGTCCTTTAGATCTCTCCTGCGTCTTCAATTGGATATTTTGATATTGGTATATTCAGACAAGCGACGCCAAAGCGAATTCGCGCCGTTATTTTCGACTGCAGGGCTGCTTTGGAAAAGTGGGACCAGTTTTGCGTCAGATTTCACTTTAATCCGTAGTGCTGCCACCTTTTTCGTTTCCAGCTCGTGCGATATATTCCGTGACTGCTCACGCCAATCAGATGTTTTCAGTGCTGCCGTAGCCCTGGACATCGGGCACGATTTTTTACGTTGATTTGTGTTTTCCGCGTGTTTTTTGCGAGTGAAAAACGCACAAATGATGCAGACAAATAGTGGTCCCTCCCAATAAATTGTGCTCTTTTGAGATAATTGCTGGAAAACAGCCCAACACCTTGGAAAGTGCAGAACAGTGCGCAGCATACTTGGCGTTGCCAGACAGTTGAAGATATTGGGATTTGGGGCTCTGTTTGTGATTTTAACCGTTTTCTCCAGATTAACGTGATGTGAAATGAGCCTGAACTTATTCCTCATATTGGTTTTCCCTGAAAACTCCGGAAAACTCGGTTAAGCTGGAGAAACGTAGCGTGAAAAGGTGGTTGCCAGACCAGCTGCAGCCCGCACGAGTCCACCTCTAGTTTGTTTTCATTCGGAAATTGGGAAAAAAGCTCTTGCGACTGAGATTGATTTCATAAATTAAATCTGGACAGTGTGTGCTCAAGGCCGCAAATCTTGACGAGATGGCGGGGCACGCGGAGCTCAAGGAGCTGGGCATGTTCGAGCTGCGGCCCCTGATCACCAATCTCAGCTGTAAGCTTTCAGCGGTGACGGCGGGCCTGGACGAGAAGCAGTTCTTGTGCCTGGTGAGCGAGGAAAACGAGATCCTGCTGCGGTACATCAGCGCCTCCGGCCAGGAGGTGGTCAAGATGATATCCTGGTTCCGCAACCGTGTCATTCACGACGTCTGCTTCGACCCAGCGGGCATCTGGCTGCTGGTGCTATGTAAGTGGGTGGCTGGGCGAATTTCTGGGGGGTGGCTGTGGGGCGGTAGTGCGGTTGCGGGTGGCGAAGCCTAAAATTACTCTGCGCCCGTGTGTGTGCGTGTGTGGCTATTGATTTTCTGTTGCGTACTTTGTTTTGATTCAGTGAGGTCCACCGCCCCATCCCAGCCCGATCGATGTGCGAATTCGAGTGTTACTGAACCCCGAACTACATATGTATCCGTTCCATCAACAGGTTTCGACAACACTCTGCATATCGTGCCCGCCTTAGCGCTGGTGGACAAGACACACGTCCTGGCCGCCTGCTCGCTGTACAGCACCAGCCAGGTGACCTCCTACATCATCCCCTTCGTGGGTCCCCATGAGTGCCCCAACTCGAAGAAGTGTCCCAATCACTCCTCGGTCATGGGCGACCCAATGATACCGGAGCCGGTGGAGCAACTGGCAGGGAATTTGGAAACCCTCAAGTTGGATACCGAGGAGCCTCTGGGCCACGATCTGCCCGATCACATGCTGGTGAGGAACAGTGACCAGGCTGACGGGTCTGCGGGTCAGCAGCCGCAACAGGAGCAACCACCGGTCCTGCAGCCGTTCGATGCCACTGGCAACAGCCAGGTGATGGCTACCTCCTTCATGGCGTCCAAGACCTGCCCATATCCGCTGTCCGTAGTGTGGTGGAAGACGAACACCGGCCTGAATCGGGCCATTATCGGCTACTCGGACGGCTCCATTTGTTTCGTGGGCTTGAGTCCCAACTGCCCGATGATTGCGAGCACCGCCATTGAAAACGGATCTGTGATGCGTCTGGTGATCTGCAAGGACAAGGCTTACGACGGCGTCATGCTGCTGGTGAGGGTAAAACCCTTGTTTATTGAATGCTTTATATGTTATCTTTCTTTCCTTCCAGATCACTTCCTCGCTAAAGCAGCAGTACAAGCTCCTGTTGGAGCAAAAGGCAATCATGTACGTGTACCCGGGTGACAGTTCACCCACGACACGCGAGGGAGCCTGGCAGATCGTGATGTCGGTGCAAGACAAACAGCAGAGCAATGCCACGGGTCCCAGGCAAAGCAATAGTTCTGATCCGGCCTCTGACAGCAGCCAGCTGGAAGAGGATGTCTTTGTACCGCCATCCAGTGTTGATGCAGCGTCCATCAGTCAAACGGCAAAGACTTCAGACGCTACCACAGAAACTGGAGTTGCTGTTGAGGGGCCACCACCACCACCACCAGCGCCACCATCGTACAGCGAGGCGGTAGCCCGGCAATCGGGCGATCAACAGGGAGGAGTGCGTTTTCAGCAGCAACAACTGGCAGCAGGCAGCACCAACGATGGCATTCTGCCAGCCACGAGAGCCCGCCTAGCCTCGCTCAAGAGTCTCGGAACCAAGAAGCTGCAGGCCATCAAGATGCGGCTCTCGGATCAGCGGCAAAAATTCGATGAATGTGCGTAAGCTAGGAGTATAGTTCGTTGTTGACCTTTACGGAATTCCTTGAATTCGTTTTGAATTTGATTTAACTCTGAGGCCTGCCTCCTCTCTCATTACCTATCTAAACATATTTTCTTTCCTTAATTCCGTTTACCTTTGTTAATTTTAGTCCGCTATTTTATTGTGTATTTTATATTTGTTAATTGGTGTGCAGTTGTGAGAGAACTGTTGCATCTACTGAAGCGTCACTGGCGTGGTGAGTTTGCACAACTCTCGCACTCGACAGACTCAAGTAGAATTGGAATACGGATACAAGATTGAAAGCCAAAAACTTAGTTTTCAACCTCTCACGTTCTCTTCTAGTTATGCCAGACTCTGCGGGCTCTTTTGCGATCATGGATTCGCCCTCGGTCACCCCAGAGCCGCTCGGCACCACCACCGGGTCCTTTTACAACATCCAAAATCTACGCAGCACCTTCCTGCTAAGCGCACTGCACAGCAACAGCCACAGCCTGACCGTGCATAGCATCGACATCAGCCTGAAGCCATTGTTCGTGTACAAGATACCCAGGCACACCCAGGAAATACTCATTAGCTCCAACATACTCTACGGCATACACTACGTGGATCTTCACTGTCGCAGCGACTCGGCCATTTCCACGGCAGCCTCGTCGCTGGCAGAGCCAATGGTGGCCAATACGGACAAGGAGAATAGGGACGCGGACACCGAGAAGCTGGATCAGGCGGAGGCGGCTGAGGTCAGTGGCCAAAAGAGTGACACAACCAGTGCAACGACCACGGCCACCTCAAGTTTGGACCAGAGCGAGATGCCCAGTAATGCGATCAATGCGGTCAGCGTCATCAGCAGCGCCATGGCCTCGCTGCACACCTCCGACGAAGATGTGAGTATCCTGGCTCTTGGAAGATATTTAAACAAACCTCTTAAACACTTTATCCTGGCAGCGCTTCAATAATCTGGCCCAGATAGGACTCTTTCGTTTCGAAAATGAAACCGTGCTTCACCTGTACCAGATGGCACAATATCGCAGTCCCGCCAGTCAACCCGAGGCCCTTACCAAAGAGGAGAAGGCCAAGGCTTTCGAAGTCAAGGATATCCACACGCCCATGGACTACATCCAGTTTTACGAGACGGCGGACGTAACCAGTGAGTTCTCCCTGCGACAGATGGAGATAATGCAGTCCGAGTTTCCCAAGATCAACTACGATCCCAGCTATGTGATCACCAATAAGAATGTATATACCATACAGCTCAGGTGAGTTGGAGGACCATTAAAGCCAGCTTTAGATTTTTAGTTAAATCGAGTGTGTCCTGCAGAAAGGAGCCATTCGAGCTGTTTCTGGATGCCGCCCTGCAGAACGAGTTTAACCAATGCCGAGACTTCTGCAACACCTTCGACCTCTCCTTTGAGCAATGCATCGAGTTTGCCGGCGACTATCTGCTGCGGCGCAAGAAGATCACCCAGGCGCTGCTCACGTACAATGTGGCGCGGGTCAAGCCGATACGCACAGCCCTTAAGCTGGCCATGTACGGACACACCTACGCCCTGATGCAGCTGAGTGCTATGGCCCTAAAGTCTACTTATCTGCTGCGATCGAGGCACTTGGGTCACCCGCTACTCAAGGGCATTCTGGACGACATCACCTACCGGCATTCGGAGGACGTGCGTGTGATCTTGCCCGAGAAGGTGCTGCAAGAGGATGTGATTAGCGGGGCTGTCTGTAGTGATTATCACTATGGCGTGGACGAGTCAATTAGCGCCCTGCAAATGTCGCCCTCCTCGCAGTTCCATTTGGCCAACCTGCTGCTCATCACGATGGCCGAGAAGGCGGTTAACGACAAGAACTACATACCGCTGTGGTAAGTAGAGATAGTCAGAGATGAAATTAAATGGACTAAAAATTTGTATTTCGATAGGAACTTTCTGGTCACGAATAGCAAATATCACACCAACATGACTAGCATTGTTCTGTGTCAAAGTGGACTCTTCTCGTCAGCGATTATACTGGCCAAAGTTCGGGGCGTTTGTCTGGATACATTCAATGCACTGATCAGTGTGGTCGCGCAGGAGTTTGGTTGGTACAACGAGCTCAACGTGTGCCTGTATAATCTGAGCGAGAACATATTTATGGAGTCGATAACCTACCTGCCGCATGTGTCCATGGATTACTTTGCGTTCATCCAGGAGAAGCTGGATCATATAAGGCCTTGTGTGCTGCAGGTGAGGATTTTAAATAAATATATATTTTGTATTTTTCGTTTATAAATAGCGTTTTATTTCAGCGCTTGTCCAAGCAACTAAATCCCTTTGCTCCTGCTCTGAGGCCCATTGTTTCCCACAATAGCGACTGCGCCATGGCCAACGATAATAACCAGCAACTGTTTGAGTTTGGCAAGAGTCTCATAGAAACCTTTTTGGCTGTGCTCATCCACATGGAATCCCAGCGAGTGAAACATGATTTAATTGTGAATGCTCTATCGCATTTCCGCATTAACTACGAAGACAATCAGGTAGGGTTTACTTAGATCCGAATTAGATCAGGATATAATGTCTAATATTATTTTCTTTCCTTAGTTTGCCATTGAATCATCGCGCTTCAAACCGATCTCAGCTGGTTGTGCTTACTGTGCCTGTGTTGTGGATGGCACCGCCTACTTCTGGGGCTCCAGTGGCATTCCCACCTATTACAGCGCCCAAAAGTCAACAGGTAAGGTTTATTTTTCTCAATTTATTTTATTTCCTACATTTCTTAATCTGTATTGCAGAGCCGCCAGAGCCGGCGCATGCTGTGAAAAGCCTGGAGCTCCTCTCTCAGCTCAATTTACAAGTGCATGCCATAAAATGTGGGCGACAGCATACACTTATTTTGACCAATAATGGCGTAAGTTATCTGCACAGTCTTGCTTAGTTTTCTACATTTATTGCTTATCTTTTGCCAGCTCTACTCGGTGGGAAATAACAATCTCTGCCAGCTGGGTATAGGCCGGCATATGCAAATGGCCTTGCAGCCCATGCTTGTGACGGCCTTGGATGGCATGAATGTAACCATGCTGGAGGCAGGCCAATATCATAATGCGGCTGTGGCGGATGGCAAGCTCTATATGTGGGGGTGAGTTTTCGAACCTCATTCCGAATATCATGGTATAATTTAATAACAAATTCATCCTGATTTAGATGGGGCGTCTATGGTCAGCTGGGACAGGGCAGCTGCGAAAACATAGCAACACCACAACTAGTCAGTTTTTTCAAGTATAAGGTAAGTGATTTATACTCCAGTTAACATACAGTTTGTCATACAGATCACGTTTGTAATTTTGCAGAAAATTTTACAAATATCGCTGGGCCATGCGCACACCCTGGTGCTGTGCGGGGCGTCCAGCCACTATGTGGAGGCCAGTGGATGCAGCACAGAGCTCTTCGTATTCGGCTCCAATCACTTTGGTCAGCTGGGGACCGGCAATAGCGACCAGGCCGTCGACACCAAGACGAATCTGCCAGTGCGCCTAGTGGTGGGCGACAGCAGCTTAAGACTGATACACACCAAATTTTTTACCAATGTAAGTTTTTATTGGTTATATAAAATATATAATTAAATGTTAATTTTTTAAATGTCGGATCAAACCCCAGTTAGCTGTAGACGACCAGGAACGTCTCTTTACTTGGGGCAGCTCGCCGCAGGCCTTGCGCCTTGCCAATCAAATCAAGCGACGCGCCAACGCAAAGCAGAAGATGGAGGAGAATCATCAGCGCGAGATGCTAAGCAAGCAATTGGAGGCTACTCTGCTGCCGGCCTCTAATGTACCCGGCACCACTAGCAATGTTGTGGAGCCCACTACATCCTATGCGGCGGTGGTGGCTGGCGCCACTCCGAAGGCCCCCAGCGAGACCAAAGAGGAGCAGGGGGAGAATGAGGCTGTGCCATCAGATGCTACGGAAACCATTGGGCCGGTGTGTAAACGAGAAGCGGAAATACTTAATCCGGGTCCGCCGCCTGCCCCAGCTCCGGGACTTGCCCTTCCGGCCACCGAACCCGATCCCACGGAGCATCTTAGACCGCATTTGGTGGATACCAGTGAGGTGGCAGGCCAAATTCTGCAGGTCAGTAAAGAGCAGAAGTCAAATGTCGAACACACATTAATTCTTCGTCCATTTGCAGATTGCAAGTGGCCTATTCCACTTCTGTTTGATCTCTTCCAGCTGCACGCTCTACACGTGGGGCAAGAACCTGGAGCATCAGCTGGGCACCGAGGACAAGGAGCGGCGGGCCGTACTGAAGCCCTCACCGATCGACAGCATTGAGCGGCCTATGTACGTAGACTGTGGAGCGGACTTCACGCTTGTCATGACCACCGATCATATGGTGCGCGCCTTTGGCGGCAACTCAAACGGCCAGTGCGGCCGGGATCTGGGCGCGGAGAGGATGCGACAGCGGGTAGTGTGTCTGCCGACAACGAAGCGGCTAATGCGATTCGAAAGCCAATGCGTGGAGGCGCCGGTGGAGATCAATCTACCGAGACCGCGCATCCGGCTGGATCAGGATCCAGTCAGGTATCTGAAGGTCATGCCGCCGTACCAGCCGCACTTCCTGCAGCCGGCAAACATAAGCTTCGATCAGCAGTACTCCGTGGGCACGGGCAATTACAAGAGCAGCACGGAGCCCGCAGCGACCGGGCAGGACTCAGATGATATGCTAAGCAGCCTGGAGAACCTCAGCCAGAACGATGCCAGCTTCTCGTACAATGTCCCGGCGATGGGTGGCGATGCCAACAGCTCGCTGGACCTGGACTATACACCAGAGGAGCAAAGCTACGTGCCGCTGCCGGAGCAGGGAGGTGGATTACCCGCAACAGTGCAACAGAAGCTGTTAGGCCAAAATGATGACGATGATGCCAGCACCTTTACCCCCAGTAGCGAGGGTCTGGAGGAGGCGTCGGTGCAGCAGCTGCGCCATTACATCCACTACTGTCTGTACGTCTTTCACGGCCTGTATAATCCCGACAAGATTGGCGAGTGCGCCCGTCCAAATCGCAACGAGTACCGCATTCGAATCTGTATGCTCAACTTTCGGTTCGTGGAGGCCTTCCGGCTTTGCCTGCAGAACTGTGACTCCGCCCAGCGCACACTAAAGCTTTTCGAGTACTTCAGCAAGGACACCGGGTACGTACCCCTGCGACGAGCGGACCTGAAGCACCTTATCTACCACCTGTGTCTGCACTTCCTGGAGCGCAAGTTCGACATGCTCGAGTGCGAGCGTTTCTTTATGGGCGATCTAGACTACTATCTGCTGGAGCTGGCCTATGTCTTCTACTTCAACAACAACAACTCGACGTTGGAGCAGAATCTCAACCAGAAGTTCAAGCAGTTAATGGCATCGGCGGCGGACGAACAGCAGCAGCAACAGCTGCAGGACACCGATGTCATCTTCGATAGCTTCACGGTCAAATTCAAGACGATCCTGTGCCAGCGGCTGCTGAGCTATTCGGAATGCGAGGCTGCCAATTAGCAGTGGCTCTGCCCAGGAGTTTCGTTCCCAGTTCCGGTCTTGAATCCTGGTCTCTTCCGTTCGGCCCGCATCAGTTGAGGGGCGTCGTCGTCATCTGTCTTGTGTTATGTGTTTTGTTGTAAGTTCAGTCCGGGAACTGGGGACTCCCCTTGATGTGTCCCTAATATATACACCATAATTGTTGTTTGCGGTTATTTATATGTACATCAAAGGCTTTTTATAGCGCTGTTATTTAAAGAAAATATTTAAGACGAGCAAATTGTTTAAAGAATCCAATTTTTGTAACGCTTTGTTTGCTGCTTTTTAATTGTTTACTCAATAAACTAAAAAACGAGAAAGTAATCCAAAACTGCTCATCATCGAACAGATCAAAAAGGAGGCTCTGCAAGATATACACCATACATATTTTTTGTTTTCTAATTCGATATTCAGCTTGTGATTTGCAATTATTTAATAAAACCAGAGTAGAATTAATATAATTATATACACATATATATGATTAACAATAAAGTACGTTTATATAAAGAATCCGTCTCTAGAGCTTGAGCTTGATGTCCGTGGTCCAGCGCTTGCTCTGCAGCGATTTCAGGGCATTCTCGCAGTAGAACTGCTCCTCGGATCTCTCCGGTAGCGATTCCTTCAGCTGCTGTAGCTCCTGCTGCTGCTTCAACCCGGCCATGGCATCGATCACAGCCTTGATGCATTTCACTCTCTGCGCCAGGGCCAGCTTCTCCACCGTGTTGCCCATCTTGGAGAGAAACAGTTGGAGCACAGTCGAGGGAGCCTGCAGCTCGTACAACCGGAGCACGGCCAATGTTAGGTCGAAGCTAATGTGGAACTGTTTTGATTTTAAAGGATGCCAGCTGGGCACGCGCTCAAAGATGCACTCCAGGTCAGCATAGGCCTGGGCTTGCGCCCGCTCATTAAGGGCCGTCCATTCGTACTGCGCCGGCGAGATCTGCTGGTCGGCGGCAAAGCGCTGCGGCGATACTGGCTTCAACATATCCTGCTCCTTCCAATTGCTGTTCGCCTGGCAGCAGGCATAGAGCACCTCGACGGGTGTGGCTCGATCCCGGAGCAGCTTGCCTAGGCCATTGTCCTTTTCCAATAGCTGCTGCATTTTCAGAGCGGCATGGAACACCTGTTCGTAGAGTGGAATAATGCCAACTCCTGCCGTAGAATATGCGTCAAGCAAACGCTGGAGCTGCTGCTTCCGGACAGTCACATCCCCGGCGGATAAGGCGGCCTGAAACTGCTTTAGAGCTGCCTCCTGGTGACGTCCGAATCTCTGGAGCAAATCTATATGACTGCCCAAGTCGCCGGCTTCTCTTAGGTAACTCAAATACTGCTCCAAGGCCTTGGGTCGCTCCTTGAGAATGCCGTGAAACTGTACTGTATTCAGTGTTCGCTTAAGGAAGAGCAGCACAGCGATGACAGCATGGCCGCCGCCTTGGGCCAGCAGGGTGTCCAGCAATTGACGCTTTTCGTGCAGGGACTTGAACATCTCCAACGGCGCCGTCTTGCCCTGCAAAAGTTTTTGGGCCGTGGCCTCCAGATTTGGACTGTATAGCGTGCTCTGTAGTTGGCGGCGTAACAGCTTAAGCTCCTCCTCCGGCGAAACGCCCTTGGGCAAGACATGGTCGTCCAATGCCTGCTCTTGGAGCACCAGCTTGAGAGCTTCCTCGCTCAGAATGGACTTGATGGAGAGATTAAGAGTGGCGCTATTGTCGAAGCTGGCCTCCGAGATGGCATCGTCGGCGAGGATTCCATTGCTGGCCAACTCTGGGCCAAGGTCCACCTCGTCCTCATCGTCGAAGCTGAAGGCTGCACGCGAGGATCGGTTCCAATAGGTTTCGCTGTCAAATTGCAGGTCCATTTGCTATTTGTTTTTATTTGTTATTGTTTTGGCCAGTGTGACCCTTGGTTGAGCTTAGAGAATATACTAAAAAAGCTTATTTTTCAAATCTTCTGTTACAGAAGGCGGTCGTACTAAATATTTGAAAACCAAAAAAACATAATTTAAAAGTTTCAGTCGATTATTGCTTGTTTAGTTCCTTAAGCCAACGTTTGCCAAAGTTTTCAAGTTCAAGAAACACATACGTCCCTTTATTCGAAATTGAAACATAATAAATTCCTATTTATTTGCTATTTACATTTCCTTTACATTTTATTTTAGCTTTTCAGCTTTTTCAATGCCATGTTTATCCAAGAATGCAGTGCCTCTAATCTGGTGTAAACTCCCGGCTTATCCGCTAAGGCGCATCCCACACCCCAGGACACAATGCCCACCAGTTCCTCCCGCCAAACCAACGGTCCGCCGGAGTCCATTTGACAGGCATCCGTACCGCCCTTGAGATAACCCGCGCACATCATCCGATCCGTCACAGTCTTACCCAGTAGTTTTTTGCAGACAGCTTGATTAACGACCGGAACTCGGGCATATCTTAACTCATCCGATGGTGGCCCATTAACAGATTTAAAGCCCCAACCGGCAATCGTAGTATATTGGCCATCGGCTACTTTCTTGGGGTTTATCTTAATAGCCTTTACCTGAAAGAAACCGAAAGCCTAAGAATTGAGAGATCAAAGTGGGAAACTTGAAACCTTTTTTGAGAATGTCAGAGCTGTCTTCAATCGAATGACTCCAATATCGTAGTCCATGGTCTTGGTTGTCCACTTCTCGTGATAGTACAGATCGGAAATTTGATATATCTGACCATCCTTAGAGTCGCGCTTTGTGCCGCCAGCTTTAACTCTGAGGAGAAGCCGCGGAACTTGCGCCAGGCAGTGTGCTGCCGTTAATATTGTGCGATTATCTATAATGGAACCGCCACAATGGTGGATGCCATACAACTGAATGGACACTATGTACGGCACTTTGGCTATATCAGCTGGAAGTCCGCCGACTATCCGTGGATCTGGACGATTGTTTTCTTCAGTTAGACCGAAAGAGAAATGGACAAAAATTAAGATCCACAGTAACAGGTTCATCTTTCGCACTTCGCCTAGCGAATCACATTAAGTAAGGAATGTGCGGCTTTTAAAACAGACTTTAAGTACAAAAGAACGTGAAATAATGAGAGGAAAAGCATTCCGATAAGTGGCCATTACTTTGTAATTAGGCGAGAAGTTTCGTTTATCTCACAGCTGTCTTCTGGAGAAGATTTCCAGTTTGTTGCAAGCCTAAAACTAAACGTTGTTCGTGCTTGCAAGTGATTATAAATGTTATAACGATTTAAACTAATTAGGGTTCCGTAATAGGTGAAACAAATGTTTGGGAAAGAGTTAGTATCAAATGAGGTCTCCCGTAAATATGTTTGATTAATTATAACGGCTAAGGTGATATTGTAATTAATTATAACTTCTGGGCAAGAGAACTAGTTGGAACCCTTAAGAACTCATATTATAATTACTGATGACATACAAATTAATAGCTATGAAGATACACAAAATGCTAATTTTACTAATGTATTCATAAGTAGAAATCAATGTTGACATATGTGGTGAATTAGGTAATTAATATCAAAACTTGATAGACAGGTAAAAGTCGGAAATCAACTTGGTAAATGCTTAAAAATTTAGGTCCTTTTTGGGTCAAGAACTTTATATTGTTATATATATGGCCAAATTATAGATATAGACAAGAATCAATGTTAACATTTATTTTTAAAGAATTAACTTAGCATCTTGGTATGCCAGGTAAAAATGTGAAGACAACCATAATTAATCTCATAAAGGATTCAAAAATATACATAGGTCTGTCTGCGGTTATTTATTTTTTTATTGTTAAAAAAAGTTGTAAGGGTAAACTAATACAAACAGAAAGTAAATATCAGGTCAAATTAAAATTAGGAACCCAAATAAATAAGAACCCCTGTAGACTTTTATTTATATCTATTTTAATACCTAATTAATGACGAACTCTGGTAGCCAGGTAAAAGTCTGGAATCGCCATGATTCACACAATAAAACCGCTCGAAGAATATAGGTTTGTCTTCGGTCTATATCTCCTTATTATTTTGACACTTTTGCAGCTATATCATCTGTCTTTATAATAATGGCCAAATTCGGTCTCTATTCATTGTTTGCCCAATTTGTTATCAAAGCACGACCCGTTTTCTCGAAAGAACGGACTCTCGCCGCTGATTTGCATTGGCTTGACCCATAAATTTGGAAATCAAACACCGTTTGATGGGCTATTCTAGTTTTACATACCAAAAGCTTACTTTGAAAGCAGCGCCAGCATGCTGCTGGTGTGTCTTTGCCAATAAAGTGGGCTATTCAGGTTTCCAGCCAGATCGGCAGATAGCATTGATCTTGCCGTGGGATGGGGGCAGTAGCTGAAACCGAGTAAAAGTAAACATTGGAAATAAACCCACACGAAATGTCTCGGTGGATTTAATTTAAGCCGATTAAGCGGCTAGAATGGGAGAAAATTGGACAACAAACGATTTCACGTGGTGTACCTTATTAGTGAAAGTGAAAAATAAAAACGACAGCGGGCAGCGACAGTTATAAGCCAAAAAAACCCATTACCACGCCCGGGCTTTCCTCGGACCAAAGGCGTTAACAGGCCCATAAGAAAATTAATAGGAAACTTGGCCAGCAGCTATTATGCCCGATGTTACCTGGCTAACAGAATAAGCGAAGAGAGCTGGGAAAGAGCGGAGACAGGTGCACATTGTTCTCGATCGTTGACCGCAATTACAATACTCTAACTACGACCCGAGAGCCCAGTCGGAGCCCAAGACGAGGTTGCATCCCGAACACGTTCGAGTTGGGACCGACGTGTAGAGATCGCGATCTCCGGGGAGAGACTTGACTTTGTACAGGTGATATTTACCATGCTAACAATTTCTTTTTGTTTGCTTGAGATTCTCTCGGGCTCCAAGCCTCTGCATCCACAGCCACAGCCACAGCCACAGCCACACACATCCATCGCCCCGAGACTTTCTTTTGTAAGAATTCCGAGTTCTCTCCACACAACCTGTGCAGGTTGCGCTCTGCCGTACGGTGTGCGGTGTGTGTGCCCCGAAAGACAACAAGACCAGCCAGTCGCAGCAACTCCTCCAGAACTTCTTTATCTAATTTTTATAACAAGTCACTCGGCGGCATTGAAGACTTCAGTTCTGCGGCGACCATCGAATGGTCAAGTTCGGCGTTTCTCTCTTTCATTCTGGTAGAGCTGCGAAAGTGTTTTGTTTCAGTGTGACTAAGCTAAATTCGACCGATCGGAGTATTCGGGAAAGACTGTATAAATAACCCCACTTGTTAATTAGGTAATTGTCCAGAAATCGATAGTCACATTAAGAGCTTTTGGCTTACCTAACAAAAGAGAATCTGCCGCATCACGGGAAAGGATAGCATAACGCTTGTTATTCGCAATAACCACTAACTTTTTGTATGAGGTACAGGGCTTTTAGGCCGTGTTTGTGTGTGTAGATACATATTATTTCTCGGGTTTTCTCAGTTGTGAGTTCAAATCGAACCGCTATATACAGATATGATGAGCCTTTTGCACTAACTGCAGAGGAATAACTAAGAAAAATCCGGTTTATTTAAACGGCAGTGATCAAGCTGACGGATGACTATGCCCAGCATTGAAAAAACGGAGACAATCATTCTGAATAAGTGAACCGAAGACCGAAGACCAAAGAGCGAAGACTGCAGACTTAAGACCGAAGACTAAAGTCTGGAGGCGGAGGACAGAGGCTGCAAGAAGCTGTGTGTGCGAAATGCAAAGGCCCCGCGTTATACATATGTTCTCCAGACTTTGGGCCCGTCTGCGGATGGCTACAGCTTCCGTCAAAACATTAGCGAACATTAGGACGTCCGTTTTGGAATGGGTTGATGGATGATGTGACTTTGTCATAATGAAGTAACACATATTTCAGCATAAAAATGCAAAAAAACAAGCTCAGAATGCAAACCTTTTAGTCAGACATTACGAAACCATAAGAACCTAAGTGTTGCTAATCGATGGATATTACGAAAGCAATTTGTTGGTTGTTCTAATGGAAAATATTTATGGAGAGAGTAAAACATTCTGGGATGAAATTTATAAAATCATAAAACTACTTTTTGCAGGACTCTATGAAAGCACTCTTAATTAATGGAGATATATTTTCACAGTTGAAAAACGTATTCAAATCTAAACTCTGCTAATCGATAATTAAGTATTACGAAAGCCATTTCTTTTTCATCAAGTTCTTAATGTAAAATTTATCCAAGAAAAGAAATGCAATTACTAAACCGCAAATCACCAAAATTGTTGCTAATCGTTGGATATTATGAAAGCCAAATCAAATCGCTGATTCCCTTATGAACCCATAATTGCCAATATTTATTGAAAATTTGGCAAAACGGCAGATTAATGTAGCAGTGTGATATCTACCGTTAAATATGCTGCCCGAATTTTCGGTGACTAAAGAAATGAAGTCATTAACACATTCAGTATTCAGTCAGAATGGTGAAAGTTTTCTTATTTTTTTGGCGGAACCTCTTTTCGATCTCGAGTCTCGGATTTCTATTGACTCTTTTGGCTTTTTGGGGTGTAGATCTTTTAATTACATCATGCATCTGGAAATAGGCTGAATGTGAATGGAATTGAAGTCGGTCAGAAGAATAGGTGTATAGTTTGTAGTCGTCGTCGCATTTGGAAATAGAAAATAGCAATTAAGAGAAAAAGAAATAAAATCGCGTTAACTGTGCTGATCAGTAAAATAAAAGAAAGAGTTTTTGGAAAGTGCTAAACAGTAATAAAAAGGGCTGACTTGGTGATGTGTTTATTAATTGTTTGAATGCACAAAGACGTAAAGGATCTGACATTAAAAAGAACAGAAAACGAGAAGTATTATCTTGTAAAAATACAGTTAACTAAAAGTCTAAAAGCCAATATTAAAAGTCTTTGCACTTTCTTCGAAGCGCAATGTTCGTTATAGGCTCTTAGCGATGTAGCCTGCTCAACTCTTCCTGAAAAAATTTCCCCCTTTAGGCACTTTGTATTCCACTTACGAGTATCCGAAATATTTCTGCCCCCCCTTATTTGGTAATTGTCGAAATTCTTGGCCCGAAAGAACGACCATCATTTAACAGTAATTTAGGCAATATAAACGACTGACTCGCCGCACTAATCGATTGTGATCAGCAGCGACACAGTTAGGCGCGGTGCTGGTGCTGGTGCTATTTCCTCCTGGCATCCATCGCATCCGAAACCACACCAAAAGCCGGTTGGGATTGGGCTTCGGTTTCGGCATTTGGGTTCGACTGGGACCTGATCGCTGCGGGCGCAGCGAGCGACCCATACATATGGTATGTCTATGCTCGGCAAAACAGCTTTTTGACGATAATCATTGACCCAATTCTTCTGCCGCTTTCTACAAGATTTTGTACAATAACATGGTCATGGACTCGTTATAATGCAGCTTCCTGAGCGGCCATTCTTAACATGGCAATGATATATGTGTGTCTATAAGCTATGTTCATGTGCAGCGGACCCCGACATTTTCCGTTTAGGCGAGAATCAAATGTGGAGGGGAAAACAAACACAGAAAGCGCCAGAAAACCCACAAAAGTCTTTCAAGCATTTTATATCTAATTAAGTTCGCTTTGACCGGCGTATGAATCATATTAACGGTATGCTATCTCTAGTCTCCTCTCCCAAAGAAAGATCAGTTTTTGGGCAGCGTCGGATTACCGCCGCCAGTGTGTGTCTGGGTGCGTAGTCAGTCGGGCGTTTCTTCTACTCCTTCTCCTACTGGGGATCCATTACAGCCAGACTTTTCTGCACACTACTGGCTATTCATAGAACATAACGGTGAAGCTATCAACCCGGGCTTAGAATGTATATGAATTTATGTATGTAATTTATTAAAACAGTTACGGTGTGTTAATTGGTGGCCAGCCATAAGTAATGCTTCAAGTGGGTTTCCAAGCGGAAATATTCAAACGGAAATTTTATTTACTTAAAACGGAAAGGGAGGAGAATGTTTCTTTGTTTCTAATTTGAACAATTTAAAGAATAAATCTAGCTTAATAAAGGGTTATAATTTTATTTCCTGCAATTAGGCTCTTAATTCAACGTTTGAATACAAAATAGATTTCCAAATAAACATCAATTGTATCATTTTTTTAAATGAGTGCTTAGTTTAGTTTTAAATCTATGTCAGATCTTACTCAGAGAAGACAAGTGCACCATGGAATATCTTTAACCTTATTACCGATTGGATTTTTAAATAATTTAAGGCTCGAATTAACTAAATATAAACTCTAATTGATTTGTATGTTCGTTCTCTGCTATAAATCTCTTATTTTTAATATTCAAAAATAACTTAAAACAAAATTAGAAACTCCAAAATAACATATACTTCTTAAAAAAAAAACGGCACAGAAGCCAAGCCCCATCATCAGTTTCCAATGTCTGGACTTGACCAGCTGGATCGTAATGTTACTCCCTATAATCGAATTATTGCTCTGCATCATGTGTTTGTATTAATAATTTTAGAAATTGTTAAGGTTCGGTTAAGGTACGGTACTTGCACCACTAAAAAATGAAACCCCAGACTTGGCCAAACAAGTTCTACATGGTACTTGGCGAAAAATTAGAGCTCATGACCCCTTGATAGTCTTGATAGTCTCTCCGCCGGCGCAACCGTCAATCATAAGCGATGACCATTAACTCGGCAGTTGCGCAAGAGTTTAACTCCAGCGGACCAGAAAACTTTAAGGGGACGGGACTGGTGGAACAGTGCACGGGGTCATCGACGTGAGCGCGAGCTCTCGGTCTCCGCAACGGCGCTTTACGGGTCCATGGCCATGGCCGTGGCCGTGATACTGTCTTTCCCGCGGGATCTTCTATAATTCGCGTTACGCCTTATGGCAAACAAATTAATTTGAGGTGATTTAGACAGTGCCTGCGTACGTATGGTAGTCGATCGGCCAATAAAAAGATGCTACATAAACCAACAGGGGGGACTAACTAACTTTAAGATGGTTTGCTTAACAAAAAAGGAGAGGATATTGGAAAGTAAGAAATGAGTTTTACAAGTACTTTTCTTGGCTAATAAAAGAAGATCGGGAAGGATCATTATATACTTGATGTAGTTAGAAACTGTAGAAGAAAAATAACAAATAAAGGAGCTTACACATCAAATAATAAATAAAAAATAACGCCAGTCCCTGATTTATTTCTTAACTTGCTACAACAATCATAAATTAAGACATTAAGCTAATTTATATAAGGTTTAAGACAAAGCTCTAACATTAATTGAAACAGGAAGCTGTTCTCATTAAGGAAAATCCCTCGACTTTTGCAGGTGCCCCACAGTGATACTCGTAAAATGGCCAAGATTAACCTAATGAGGCACCTCATTCTGGCCCTAATGATTTACAGTGCGGCCACCGCCAAGGAGCACCTGCGGATTCGCAGATTAGCCGCGGCGGAGTCGGCCACAGAAGCTCTTCCCAATGCCAGCCAGGTAGTTGCGTCCGAGGAGGGCAGCGATGCCCAAACCGAGGTGCCAAGTCAGGAGGAGACAAAGGCCACCGAAATAAATAATAAAACCGAGACTGCGGCCAAAAGTCCGGTGCCGGCGGAAAACGTTGAGACTCGAAACTCAGTATTTGATTTGCCGGCCAATTCGGACCAGTCCAGCAGTGCCCAGGGCTCCGAGGAGGACAGTATCTACTACGACAATGCCCCCGTGGAGTGCCAGCCCGAGCTGGTGGGCTTCGAGATCGTAACAGGGTAAGGGTCGGGTCCCATATCCCTTCTGGGATGGTAATTAAACGGGCTTAATGGCGCCTTTCCCTCCTCGTTAGCTATGTGTTCTCGGCCCCCGAAAAACTGATGGATTCGCAGCCCGGCACGCTGATGCTCACCGACTGCCTGGACACCTGTCGGAAGAACAAAACCTGCCAGTCAGTGAACTACGAGACCGGGCTCTGCGTGCTCTTCTCCGCCCATGCCGATCAATTACCGGGTAAGCTACTTACACCGCCTTAAGTAAACTGGAAGAGGCTCGTTAATTACGGATATATGTCGTACTCGTCTCAGGCGCCCTAACAAAGTCGCAGTTCCCCGTGTTCACAATCTATGCCCAAAAATCATGCCTCTCGGTAAAGCCCTGCTCCCGGGCCTGGTACGTCGATCGTGTGCAAAATTACAAGCTCAAGACGGAAGTTAAGCGTACCGTGTCGCTGGCGTCCAGGCGCGAGTGCTTTGAACTTTGCCTGAGCGAAACAGAATTCACATGCAGGTAAGAACTGAACTGAACTGAACCATTTTACTGGAGTGGCTTTACTGCTGCTATCTTTTTCGACGGTCTTTGTGTCCCCTTCTTGACATTTAATTCGGGCAGGAGAGATTACTCCACCAGGCCCGCGTTAATTGTTCCACAAAGAAGCAAGTGTAAATAAGCTGCTCTTTTATTTCAATTTTCCCCCATCTCAGATCGGCCAATTATGATCGCTCCTCTGGCGCCTGCGAGCTGAGCGAGTTGGATCGCCTTACCTTGGCCGGGTCACAGGCCTTCCAGATCAGCGAGGGAACCGATTACCTCGAGAACCACTGTGTCGACGAACCGAACAAGTTGTGCGAATTCAAACGTCTGCCGGGTCGTATTCTGAAGACAGTGGACTCGGTTTATCAGGAGGTCAGCAGCATTGACGAGTGCCGGGAGCTGTGTCTGAACTCACCCTATAGGTAAGTCGAACTTTCTACAGAATTTTCTTATAGGTATCCTTTTGCTGAACAAACTGGGGACTTGGGAATTCTAAGTCTATTACTTTCTTAATTTTAATCTATTTCACTTACCCTTCCTTACTTTATTTGTTCAACAATAAATCCTCCTAGGTGCCACTCCTATGACTACAATGATACCGGGGACATGGTTTGCCGACTCTCCCATCACAGTAGAGCAACCTTGGCCGATGTGCAGGAGCCTTTCCTCGAGGTGCCCGAGGCCTCGACCTATGAGCTCACCTCCTGCTACAATGTTACCATTGAGTGCGGCGGTGGCGACATGCTGGCCCGCATTCGCACCTCCAAGCTCTTCAACGGCAAGGTGTACGCCAAGGGCTCGCCCAAGTCCTGCTCGGTGGATGTGAAGAGCGCCTTGGACTTTGAGCTGCGGATGAACTATCACGATCTGGAGTGCAATGTGCGACAGAGCACGGCCGGTCGCTACGTTAACGACATCATTATCCAACACCACGACATGATTGTGACGTCCTCTGACTTGGGTTTGGCCCTGGCCTGCCAGTACGATCTGACCAACAAGTCGGTCAGCAATGGCGTTGACCTGGATGTGCGCGGTGACATAATGCCGGCCCTGTCCGAGGAGGTCATCGTAGAGTCACCGAATGTCATCATGCGAATCACATCGCGCGATGGCTCCGATATGATGCGATCCGCCGAGGTGGGCGATCCGCTGGCCCTGAAGTTCGAGATTGTCGACGAGCAGAGCCCGTACGAGATCTTTATTCGGGAGTTGGTGGCCATGGACGGTGTGGATAACTCGGAGATTACGTTGATCGACTCAAATGGCTGCCCCACTGACCACTTCATCATGGGACCAATCTACAAGGGTTCGGTTTCCGGCAAAATGCTGCTTTCGAACTTCGATGCCTTCAAGTTCCCCTCGAGCGAGGTGGTCCAGTTCCGAGCCTTGGTCACGCCGTGCATGCCCAGCTGTGAGCCGGTGCAGTGCGAACAGGAGGATACCAGTGGGGAGTTCAGGTCCTTGTTGTCCTACGGCCGCAAGCGCCGATCGCTGAATACAACAGGTGGGTGGTGCGGTTAAATCTTTTCGAAAAAAGAATTATATTATTATAACGCCATACAAAGTAATGCAGAAGCCCTTACCAACTATTAAACAATTTCCTCGGTTTCCACACATTCTCCATTCCAAAAATAGATGATCACCCCAGACCAAGACGGGATATTGAGGCAACCAAGTCGAAATCCGCACCCAGCGACATGCTGCTGGTGCAGTCCATTCAGATAACGGATAAGTTTGGATTTAAGCAGGATAAGCAGGAGAGCGGGGACTATTACGATGGCAATGAAACCACCTTTACGGCCAACGAAGAGGGTCATGGATTCTGCGTTAACGCCATTGGTAAGTGAACACTTTTATGGCCCGCCAGCCTGTTGAGACCACTTAAAATTCTTGCTACAAAAAATGTAATTAGATTCTCGATTCCCGATTCCTGAATGAAAGTATATGCTACAGCATGCGTTTAACTTTTCTACCCAATTAGGTCTTATTACCGCCGCCACCATTTTCTTGCTAACCCAGTTGGCCGTGATCGCCATTTGGACGTACTGCTATCAGCGCCGCCAGAAACTGCAGCCGTATCAGCATTCATACTAGGAGCACAGATTCGAACCGAATGCATATTCATATACTTACAGCATTAACGTCTAAGCTTCAAAAGGTGCAATCAATATTTACGCAGAGTTATGCTAATTAATAACGAACACCCGTCGTCCTGATACCACATCCGATCCGTACCGCTATTAGCCTTATCTAGTCAGTGCACGATTTTAGAGAAATGAAATTAATGTGTGTCTCGTTCGGTGGAATTCAGATTGTTTGCATTGCAGCCATGGCGTTTTTTAGTACTCGTAACACTCTCTCTCCAGTGTGTGTTAGGTTTGAGATTTCCGCGATTCCCCACTTGCAAAGGCAGTTCGACCGACGACACTGGCATTGAACTCCCTTTGCGACTTCGGAACTACGTTGGTTGACATTTGTAAAAACGAATGCATATTACACTTAAATCCCTCATCTGTATCTGCATCGGCATCGTCGAATGCATGCCTTAGTCTAAGCTTAAGCAACCTAATTTATTACATATCAATAGCTGTTTAATGTTTGCATTGAACCCCTTAATTTTATGGAACGAAACTCATCTTATTATTATTAAACCTTAAGATTTTTAATGAGCTCTCTGTGTTCTGTGATTTCTGGGCTAAGGGGGCGGATAGAACACGAAATAAAATGAATTACAAATTTACGTGCCTCAGTTTTTTGATTTGGGACTGGCTCTAGCTATAAATGTGAAACTACCAAGTAATTGCTTGGATTTGCGATTATAAATATGGGAAAGGTAAGCAAGTCAGTAAAAAGTCGCCTTACCCACGCATAACAAATTGTGCGAATCAAGACCTGGAATGCAGACACCTGCGAATTATTATTTATACTTCAATAAAACTTAAAATGCAGCCACAACTGTAAAAGGCGACTCAAGGGCCTTGGATTTCCAGGAACATGCTCACTTAGAGTCGCCCAAAATGCACGACACACACTCGGCAGATGAATCCTCCTCAGTGGAGGCAGTCGAGGCAGCGATTCACTTTTCCATGTGGGCAGCAGAAAGGAAGGTCCAAATGTCGTGCTTGTTTCCCCCAGGTTTCCCAGCGAGGCGACGGCGACTGCGACGGCGACGGCGACGCGACTCAACGTCCCATCTTCATTATGGCCATGTGGATGGTACACCTGTATGAAGATCCAGCAGCAGCTGTGTGAATCATGCAAATAAATGCACCCTCGGCACAACAGGAAACAGGCTTCGTGCAGATTTGTATCTTTATCTGCTGGAGGAACGCTCGCTTGCTGGCTCGCTGCAGTATGCTTGCATACGGGAAAGTGACTCCTGTCCGCCTGTCACCTCATCCTCTCATCCTCGTCGCAGAGCTCACTCTTCTTTGCCTCCTGGCAGTTGACGGAATTCCTCTCAATTAATTTACTTAGCATTGCATCTTCAACGACACTATATACTTGAAGTAGGTACCACTCGTACTTAAGAGCGCCACGGAGATTTTATATCGCTGTGGTACTTAGCGCTAAGTTGTGGTTCTTCTATAGAACATAATCTGGAAAGATTCTTAATTAAGGCATGCATGCAAGGCGATAAAAATGAATGTACGTTAGATTTGTAATGATGGTGGTGCCGTGGCTATTTTCCTCGCTCAATTAGAGATTCCCCAGTGTCGATTGTGCTCCGTCAGCACACGAAATAATTGGTCCTCTTGTGCTCTGCCCGACGCTGCTGTTCTCCTTCTGCCCAGAGCTCTGTTCCAGCATTCGTGCCAAGAATTGATCACATATGCAGAAATTAAAATACATCACGTTCGAAGGATGCATAAGAGCTCTGCTCGAATGAGCATTATTGCTGCCCAAGGTGGCAGCACAGGTGGCAGGCAGTAAATGGAAGATCATATATCACTATCACAGTCGTAAAATCGCCACTCGGGTTAATACTCTGCTCTTAACCTATTATTTTTCAAGAGTAAATCCAGAGGAAGAGCTCAAGTTAGACGTTATTGGCAAATAAAAATAGGTTCTTTTGTGGTCAAAAATGTGAAAAACCGTTAATATAATCCTAGAAACAATAAATCTCTTGAGAAGTTAAAGTATTTAACACAGAGTTTCGAGTGAACTTTCTTTTTCTTTATTTTTTTTTTCAATAGAATGTTTTAGAAAATTGTAAAGCCGAAATTTAAATTATTGTTCAAGCTACACAGACATTAGTTTAATATTTAAATGAAAGGCGCGTCCTATCGTAACCACGTAACGTCATTATATCTTATAAAAAGTACACAAAAAACGGCTAAAAACACACACTTTTAACTGGGGTTTGTAAGCCTAATTCGTTTATACACGTACATACTATATTATTTTGGTCGAACCTATATATGCAACCCAGTATATATATAAATGTATTATTTTTACAGTAGGAAAACATGTACTTATGCTATTATATATATATATATATGAATTGATACAATTTGTATACTATATCCTTTTCACGTATAAATAAAATATTGAAATAAAATAATGAAAACAGTCGGCACTGGAGTTACCTTTGCCATTCGCCAACCGCGTTTACTATATTTACAGCAGACTCTCCTCCGCATGGCGCTCTGACTCTGACTATGTAAGCGTTTCAGTTATTTGGAACCGACGCTGACTGACGACGATTATTATGGCAACATCTTTTAGGGCTACGAATCCGAATAGATAATGCATCGCTTGTTCTTTCCCACAGAAGCCAGCATATTGTTGTTGGGGCTCCAGCTGACGGCATTTACAGCAGTGCTGAGAGGGATTAAACAAAAAAATAGAGAAATATGTTATTTTGTCGTATATACATCTCATAATTATTTCTCAGTTAAAAGTTAACAGTTGTAATAGCTTTTTTGAGGCAAAATAAAGTACTTATTACTTCCATCTTCTTGTTCTTATCAAAGACGACCCTTACCTGTGTCCCTTTAGAGTAGTTTCTAGGAAACCATTCACATTCCAAATATATATGGCGCCATCCGCTGATCCACACGCGATCTTTAGGCCGCTCGAGTTGAAGGAAGCCCGAGCGAAATCACAGCTGATTTTAAAGTGTTCGTTTCTGTTTGAAGATACAGCTTCAATATTTGATATCTCAGAGGCATGACAAATCGCTAAACACTTACGTAAACGTGGATATAACTTGATTTTTGCGTAAATCTAATAATTTAATAGTATCATCTCTTACAGAGCATATGAGGTAATTGCAATCTGTTGAGAAAGTATTATCTGAAGTCATATTCTAGTAAGAATCCGAAGCACTCACCCTTTGACAAATCCAAAGACGTTATTTTGGCCGGCATTAGGACATCATCCGCCTGCTTCTCAGTGCGTATGTCCCAGAATCGTATCTTCTTGTCGTAGTGCCCGCTGATGATCGTTGATCCCAGGCTATCGGTGGTCACCAGGTCATTGCAGCTGGATCCCGCAAATTTGGTCTCTATGCAGGCGATGCTGCGCAAATCCCAGATCTTAAGAGTGCGATCATGGCTTCCGGTCACCACTTTAATGGGCTCTTGGACATATTTGGCGGCCATAACTTTACCACTGTGACCCGTCAGTGTGTGCTGCAAAAGAGTCGCGAGATTTCGGTACAAAACAGTTAGCGCTAAAATACGTTATAGGGCACAGTAGCCAGCATCTTAAAATAAAAGCAAATCATAGCCCAGTCAGAGAGCCAGAGAGATACGGGGACATGGACCGCCAACACCTTTTCTGGCATAAGTCGCATATGTCGTACATGTAAGTACCTTCCACCAGAAACCGGCTAATTACGCCAACTAAGTATCTTTCACCAGAACGGCGTGCAATTAAAAAAGTGTCCGCTGGCAGACATTTAATTGCGGCGTTAAAAACTCGGATCTTAACTCCGCTGGAAATTTATTGACATAGGTCGCTCGGATGGATTTCTGTAGCCGGCAATGGTAATGTCATCTTACAGTTCTTCCTAACCCAGAGAGTTACATACCTTACTATACGTATATATATGAATGAGAGTCATTGACACCTGGCAAGGGGGCTCTTCGCTAGTTCTCTCGTCCAAAGAACTGTTAATTCTTGAATATTTATCTTACAACTTAGAGGCATGACATCAAGAAACCAGATTAGATAAAAATACAACTTCCTGGGGATCAGGAGAAATGTCTGATTTATTATCAGGAAGCTGTAGGCACTTAAATGGAATAATTGGGGGAAAACAAATACTGTGGGGAGGTAAGATTAGGAATCTCAGGCGTATGGGAGATTCAAGGCCTTCTAATAAAACATTTAACAAATGAACATCTTGGAGTGGCCTTAAATGTTAATATGCACTTTTTCTCTCTTAATTAAAGAGCCTCATCGTCTCCAACTCCAAGTCCGAGTCCGATTTCCAACCGGCAACCGGTCAAGTCGAACGGTCAATGTACGCGCAGTGTGGCTTGAAGCACAGTCAAACATGTTTGACTGGAGCACCACCTCTCCTGCGGGCTTTGGAGAGCTCTGGGGAAAAGAGAGCTGGAGCAAAGAGTGTCTGGGGTTTGGGGAAAGAGACACCGGTTCCAACCAACAAACTAATAACATAGATTGAGGGAGCTCTCTCTTAAGAGGTTTGTTTGCCACCAAAACATGTTGTCAACGAAACCGGTGGCTTCAAAATTCTGCAAACCACTCCACTCCATATGGAATCGGAGGTATGCTGCGTGTGAAATGTCCTCTTTAAATAAGCTACAAAGTAAGGAAAATATATGTCCAGCGTAATGAGGCTCCCCGAGTGAAGCTATTGATTTAATGCTAATTATTATTATTATGGTGTTAGGAGGAACAAATCACAGGAGCTGCTAAATTTATAAGTGCCCATCCTGGCCAGAGCTTATGAACCTGTTTTGCTTGAAACCTGATCAATAATAATAGTTTATAAGCCCTTTCCACTTGGAAAATGTATAATTAAGAGCCGTATTATGATATAGAGATAATTGAGATATTACAGTCTTTGAATATATAGAAAGGTTATTACCCCCAAGATAATCCTGGGTATACTCAACTGTAACCTAATAAAGTTATCACTATGATTTATACTTCTTACTTATATTTGAACCTGATACTTTTGCACCTTTTTTCTCAACATAAGTAGTTCCCTAGTTCGTGTTACTTAATCAGTTTATCGAAACCAGTGAGTTAAAATTTCATTTTGATACGACGATATCGTAAACAATCAGGGGAAACTGATGCATTATTTCGATAAACAATGGGAAAGTCCCGAAAAACTTGTTGGTTAGGCGGAAAATGATAAGGAATTGGTTATTATAATTCTGTATCTATTTAAGGCACGCAACAATCATTTAATTTAGGTTACTCATCCTACATAATAAATAAATATGAATTTAGGACAATAAAATAATATCAACATTGATAGAAAGTCTCTTCTGCCAATTACTTTCGGTTGAGCTATTGATCTGCTAATTAATGTTAAATGGTCCGAATAACATTCTGGGCGACGCCAAGTGCGGATGCGGGATGCGAGTTGGCAACAAAAAAGTGAGGCCCAAGCATAAATGATAATAACCCGGCAATCAGATGACTGTTTTGATCGCATTGTGGCCAGAGGCCGTACAAGTCAGTGTGCTCATTTTAATGCTGCAGTGCAGCACAGTGCAGCTCGGGCGCTATTCTTCAGTTACAGTTTCCAGTTGTGCGCAAAAGAACCGTTTAAATGTCAATCCAGAAATACCAGTTAGAAGCGTCGTAGTCGTCGTCGTCGCGCAGGCGGAGAAGCAGGAAGAACTGCACTTGTGTGTTTGTTGGTTCGCATGCGGACGATGTGCAGCATAAATGGATGGAGTGGCCGCGGACCGGCGATCTCGCCTGACCAGGCCGGGTGGAGATGAACCTTGGGGTAAGGAAGATAGTGCGCCGCTGCCTCAATTCAGGCCAACTTTGTGCATCTGTATAGGCCAGTTTGGTTTTCCTTCAAGCTTTCATCGGCGACTTTTATTTATGACCATCAATCGAAATTGATTTCCCGATAAACATTCTCAAAAATATCCATTTAATGCGCCTAAGGTAAATATGTCAATTTCTGGCTTATTTTTTCAGTTGAATTTGTTTATCCAATATCGTCTAGGGAAATGTTATTTTCTCTTTGAATTTCTGAATATCAAATCTTTGCAGACTTTCCTCAAAAGCATTTAAGATATCATGGAGGCTCTTATAAAATTGATAAATGTATTTAATGTTGCCTAGCTATTTGTATATTAAAAATTAAATGAAAAGTAAAAATAGTTTCAAAGGTTTGAGTTCCTAAGAAATTCCCAAGACCTCTGTGCAGCCAGGGCATAAAATCATTTCTCCACTCATCTGAAGCAAGAACGATGAGAGACCCACAGCATACGGGCATATCATAGTTAAAGTGCTTTATTTACTATATCAGTAAACACATTCAGCGTCTCTGTAATGTTTACCCGCTGGCCTGTGTTTACTCTTCGCCTTCTTTCCGAGTTAGAAAGCGGCAAACATGCAAAATTTATTTATAAACATTGACATTGGTATGCCTGTATGTCTGTACGCCTCCATACTTATACAGAGACAGAGGGGTAAAATGGATAAACAAAGGCGCAGAATGAATATCACGAGGGCTGAAAATTCTTTATAAATCAGGGGCATCAAAGAAGTCCGTTTTTAATCAGTATAAACAAGAGAATAACAATAGAAAAGGAAAGTGTGGTTAGTTTTCTATTCGAGATACAGACTAATTGCAATTAGTAGGTTCCTTTAGCGAGCACGCATTACTTTCTTGTTCTCGTGTGAACAGACCATTGAATTCTAATTTCAAAATTTACATTTTCCCTAGGGAAAAAGGGTCACAGAGAAGATACTGAAAAGTAGATTATCCAGCTGTCAAAGCATTGCGGAATCTCCATCATTTTGATAATTAATGCTCATTGTCTTATTTTAAACGTAATGCTTCCCACACAAGCGCACGAATATGTTTAGTTTTGATTATAAATATTACTAGTTACTACTACTTGTAGGATATTACTTACTCTTAGTCGATTATCCATCACCGTCCATACTCGAGCACCGTAATCGTTGGAGGTGCCCAATATATAGGCGCCGGTGGAATCGAAATCTACCGAATTGATGCCGGCACTGCTCCCGCTTAGAACGGCACGTGGCTCGGTGGAATCTATAATTAACATAAAATATATATAAATTAATCAGTTATTAAGTATTATCTATTCTAAACAAATACATAAATAACGCTAAAATGGTTGTCGATATAATTTAAATGGAACAAATTTCAATGTTCTTTTATTTCATTTTATTGATAATCTTTAGAAGGTATGACATAATGATCAATTCCATTTTATAGCCGAGTTTTAGACCTATTAATTTCCCATTAATAAAATTCAAATATGCATCTGCGCCGTATCAAAAAGTCTACAAGTTCTATAAATTAGAAATTATATTGGACCTACCACAACATATGTACATATCGTAGCTTGGTATTCCCCCAACATCACCCGGTAATAACCGGATATTAAGAGCCCCTACAGTTCCGCCTCTATTTAATTAAATTCTTTAGAAAAACACGCACAGCTCTCCCAAATATATATATAAAAAAAATAAAAAATAAATCGTAAACTCACTTTTGCCAATATCCCAGAGTTTCACTTTGCGATCCGCGCCACCGGTGGCCACCATACGCTCCACGGGACTCCAGCGCACCGCATGCGATTCGTTTTCATGCGCCTCAAATTTCATTAGGATCTTGGTCGGATTGGCTTGACCCATATAGCCCGTGGCCTTCAGGGCATCGATGGAAGATCGGGTTGTTGGGTCGCCAACCTCGCAGCCTGCTGTAAAACGAGCGCTAATATATTCATTATCATCGAGACCTATGGCTTCCATGGCGCCATTTATTGTGGCCTCGTCGAAGTCCTCGTCGCCAATGATTCCGCCAACGAACTGGGCAGGACTGGTGGAGTTGCGCTGCAGCGAGGCTGCCCCGGGCGACGACGATGCTGGAACGTTGCCGGACGACGAACTGGGCTCGCGGACGGCGTCCTCAAGGTCACGTTTCAGTTTGGCGGAACGTTTCCTGAAAATTGACGGCAGTCTTTTTCTAGATATGTTTAAAAACGGTTATACATTTATATTGAACCAAAAAGTCAAAAGGAGCAAATCAGAATGAATGACACAGTCGAGAGAATATATATTCGTCTAAATGGTCCGCTCTAATCCTTGGCGAGTATGTTAGGGGTGTTAGTGTAGAAATACAGGATATTGATTACATGCAGTTTTGTGTGTGGTAGTTATCCGTCAACCTTTATGGTAGAATTGGTAGTTCCCGTCTTCCGCAATTTTCAGTTAACTTGCTTGCTTGCTTTGGTGTTTTGGGTGGGCAATAAAAATGATTATTTATTCTCTGTAACTCTAGGTGAGCAGTCGGAGTGCTGAAATCTCTAAAATACTATATATAAAGAAAGGTCCTAGGGCCCTGAGATCATGTAATAAAAAATTACAAAAGAGTAACCCTTTAATAAGTTATTGTATCCATAAGGCATAATAGCATCCTTAGGCATCTATAGATGTATCGATATTGTATCGCTATTTGTCGAGAAGGTCAATAATAAATCGATCATTTAACAGGGCAATTAATTGATTTATCAAAACTGTGCCAAATATGTAGAAAAAATAGAAAATGATTATCAAAGTTTGTACATATTTCGATATTTTGAACTGTGATATTTTCGATAAAACATTAAATGCAAAATATTTGAGGGATAAATCCCTAAGTGCAACATGGATGTTTTTCATAAATTGGTTTTCAGAATGATACTCTTCTATGTAGTAAATATCCCGTTTTATGAAACTGCTCTTTATTCTTCATTATTTTCGAAAAAAGGAAATGAAACAAAAACTTCCTGTAGTTTAGGAAAATTTTTACACCAACAATAACATTGTATGTATTGGTTAACAGTTTACATGTGATTTTTATCACCATTCCTTTATAAGCGTTAGATAAGCAACGCGATTAACCTAACCAGTCTTTATCTCAGCACTTATCGTAGTATAAAAAATGCATTTATGTACATGTGCGTACATGAATATTAATAATTAACAGAGGATATGCAAATATATTATATTGTATGTTTTCTTCATGATATTAGTGCTTTTTATATGAATTTATAATGAACAACGTACCTTATTATGCTCTCGTTCTCCTCGTTCAACTTGTCTGCATCCTTGGACTTGTAACGCATCAGACGCTCCAGCAGACACCGATTTTCATCCTGTGAATCGACAGAGAACGAAAAGCTCTTCAACAAATGCTTTTTCATATTTAGAATTTAAATATATATATTTTTAGTGCCGTTTTGCGAGAGCTGTTTTTCCGCGGTCGAACGCTAATGTGCTACTGGATCGAAATCGGAAAAGATAGCAAGCTTTCCCATCTATGTATGTATAGGCATAATAAATCCATAGCGTTTGTAGCCATCTGCAAAATATATTTATCGGCTTGCACGAATAAAATACCGTGCGAACGTCTATTATTTTAGTTGTTATGGATCCAGGGTGCTCCGCGAGAAACAGTATTCTCTTGGAGATCTTAGGCTTGAAGACAATATGCCACATATAGTACGTAAATTAAAGAACTACTAAAGTGTGAAACTGATTCTACTTTTAATGGGTAAGCCATATTTCATACCAATCTGATAAAGAAAGCTTATCGTTTATTGACAATAAAAATTGATCTTACTGTCTGAGCAAAAAAAAAAAAAAACAACAGTAACAAAATAATGTTGCTTTGAAATTAAAGTGAGCCTAGAATTGATACATTTGATTACACAATTCTCTGAAGAATGAGAACGCTCTCCTTTGTTAACAAAATTTGTTTGTCTTTATTTTGGGAACATCGACCTTTGGAAAAGCGTACATCAAAAGTGTCAAGGCGACACCTACATAAATGTTGCGAGGTGGCGCACTTACTAATGCTTTCTTTCCTTTTCGAAAAAAAAACTTGTAATTTAGAGGAACGTAGAATTTTAGCGTAACCTTGTGAGTATTGTTCTAAAATATAAATCAATGCCTTGGTGATCATTAAACTTACTTGTACGCCTCGCATTTTATCCTCCAGAGAACTGAATGCCAACTGCAAGGCCGTATGCTCATCCAGCATGGTGTTGTTCAGCTTCTTGAGCTCCTCCAAACTCGAGTGAAGTAGCTGCACTTCGGCCCGCAATCGATTGTTGTTCGTTTGCTGCTCGGCAAGGCTAAAAATGAATTAGTGAAAATGAGTTCTATATGTCGCATTTCGATAGCGAAATCTAAGAAAACCGCTTAATTTAATGAATGGAATACTAAACGCTACGAAATTTAACAAATTATCCGAGTTACATGTTTCCTCTGGAATATAAGCTATTTCCTCAGAAACGTTCAGTATAATCTCTAGATTGTTCAAAGTAAAGCCAGATTATTCTACAGATAATACGCTCAAATCGATTTGCTTTCGGAATTCCCTAGCACTCAGCTGTTACCTGTGCTCCTTTTCGGATATCATAATCCTTTGCTGCTCGACTTTCTGGTTGAGGTCTACGATCATCTGGGAGTTTTCGCCCTTACGTTTGTGCAGCTCCGTTAACTCCTCCTGCTGGCTAAGCAGCTTCTTCTCCAGCGTGGCAATGGCCACATTGGATCCGGTGCCACCTGTTGACACCGCACTGCGTAGCTGCTCGTTCTCCACGGACAGCTTCAGGTTGTCCGACTTGAGCTGCGCGACATGGTCGATCAGGCGGTTGTCTGGAATTAACGAGACAATTAGAGTAATTGGGCGTGAGAAGTGGAGCGGAGCGGAGCGAGACCAGCAGGGTGACAATGACGGCCAGTGGTGTGTGTCATTTTGGATGGCAACTCGCTGGCGCTCCCGCACCGCGCTGCACTGCGGGCGAAGATGCTTACTTTGTTCGATGATTTCCTTAAAATTCTCGCACTCCTTGCGGTTGCGTTCGCGTAATCGCCTTACAACATGCGCTCGCCACACATGCTCCTCCGTCGACATCTTTGTAATGTGCTTTTCCACGGAATTACTTATTATTCGGGGCTGCTTTGTCCGGGCGCTCGAGCGCTTTGCTTGGCTGCGGGATAAGTGGCGACACCTCGGCCGGTTCCCCTCTTGGCATGGCAATCACGGGGTGATGGGGCGCTATAAGCTATCTGCGGGAAATCGCATAATTGTCTTTTAACCAAATATGCTTATTATTGTTGTTAAATTCACAACAAATGCAGCAGCGTGACCGTGGCTGCGACCGTTAAAAGATACCAAACGACGGATGGGAAATATACTAAATTAATATTAAAACAGCGATGCGAGCATTTCCTTTTGAAATTTTCCTGCACTTAAATAGATTTTTCTAGCCGTCAGGTAGATCCTAGAGCATATCCGACTCGATCTTACTTCATAGAAAACCTTTGAAAGGCAGAAAAGCATGAACAGCTTATAATTTTTGGTGATCTGGCAACGCTGAGGGCGCGGGTCTGGCAGGTTGATTCCAATTCCACGAGGGCTGCCACAGTTATGTAATGATAAAACGCGTTAGTGCCGATATCAGATAATTTATCGATTTCTGCCAACTCATATACTCGTCGATAAGCTGTTAATTTTGAATTTAATTAGCATTTCAAATGTCCTAAAAACCTTTTTTTTGTAGCTTTATACACTTATAAATTTAATTAATTGTAGTTATCATTAATGAATACGATGATTTAAACGTCTATTCCAATTGTTGTTCCTACTTAGATTTCCAGCAATCATCTCCATGTAGAGCTCCCTGTTCAGATGTATATTGATTCGGGGCCTTAGGAGGGACCTGCATTTGAGCAGGTTTGCCTGGCTTACGATGTATACGACACAGGCCACCAGTGCAGTGGTGGGAGCTACCAAAAGATAGTACTCCTGCTCCAAATACGTCTTGGCATCCATTCCCGAGACAGCGAACAGAATTTTCACAAGGTGATAAACAAACCGCTCCACCCTACACCAAACATAAATATCAAAAAACTCCAGAATGGCCAGCGTGCCCAGAGTCTCCACCAGAAACTGAATTAAGTTCGGCAAATGACTGTATCCCTCCGAAAAGAGCGGTATTCTCCCTGCCATTACAAGGATTGTTCCGGCGAATATGTAACTGGCCAGCTGTGGAGCAGGTGAGCAGACATCGGGAGCTTGCCTTAGAAATAGGGAAAGTCCAAGGACGATGTGGATGAGGCCGGCGGCACAAACTGCATATTTAGAGCCCATATCTTGACTTTTTTAGAAAAATTTTACGTATGAAGACTTTTAGAAATTAGAAAATTTAATGGATTATGTGTATAACAAGGAAATGTTTACTTTGATATAGATTGCTGTGCCTACTTTTTTTTAGCTTTCCACAAAATGTATTCTCAGCTATCACTTTTTAATATCTAGTAGTCACTAAAACGATCTGCCTTTAGCCACATTTGCGTGTCTAAAGAAATCCTCTACCCTCTTCATTTGTACTGCAGAATTATTGTTAATAAAACACAAGACACCAGAATCCCTTTCAATTTTAATCCCCATCGATGATAAGCGCTAACGATTGGTGCAAGTGTGAAAATAGACTTCAATAATACAGCACACACGCCCTCCGGCCATTACCACCAACACCCCAATGTCCCCTGGAGCGACGACGACGACGATGACTAGAAAGCACGCCGTGGAAATGCATTTGGTCAGCGTCAGCTGCTAAACTACGCAGAACATACGTACGTGTAAGTTTTCTAAACACGCAAAGGCAATTAAAATTTTTAAGCGACATACGAACCCGAACCCCCACGAATTGCACGCAGTTAACAGGAGCTGGACATCCCGCAAAAAGATTGACTGCAGCAGCCGCAGCCCAATGAGGGAAAACAGGAAAGGCGGAGCAGGTGGGAGTAATGACGAAGTGCAGGTACCCTGGTTCTCAATTAATATCTTCAAGCTTGAGTTTTATTGTTGTAATTAATGTTATCACGCGTAAACAGCTAAATAAAGACTACTGAAATACATCTTGGTATTTTAGGTAATATTTAAAATATTATAAGCAAATATTAAGAGCACAAAGACTCCTGACTTTTAAAAGTTTACAAATTGTATACCCATTTAAATCGTTTTTTTAAAACTCAACATAAGTGGTTTATTAATAACCTTATATTTAAAATGCTGTAAGTGTTTAGCTCTCATGGTTCGTATTCTTATTAATCTCAATTTGTCAAGAATTCCTGTAATATAATAAATTATGCTTAAAATTTTTTAATAGTGTATTTGACATGTTACAACTGAAATGCAGGGTATTCTTACCCATTTCCCTAACAAGGAAGAGCAGAACTTACAAGTGACAGTTTCATTTTACATTAATTAACTGAATGGCTGAGTAATAGCTATTTAAGCACCTACAATGCTGATGTTTTCAAGGGGTGCCCTTTTAATATTACGTGTCACCATTATAGACTGAAATGACCAAAAAATATGACAGGCACGTACCATCTTGGAGACGCACCTTTGATGGCTCTACCTGGAGCCGTGCGAATCGCCGCAGAAAGGCCATGTACCCGATGGCCATTGTGCCGGGTTGTACAACATATCGTATGCTTAATGCATAACTAATGAAGCAGCAGCTCCTACGTTAGTGGCACGACTGGCCGGCTGTGTGTGCAGCGTGTACTGTGTGTACTGTGTGTTATTGCACGGGCATTTTGTTTGGTCGGAGGCTGTCACTAGGACATGCCACAATTGCTGGCCTTTAATACCGGCCCCGTCTCGCGTCTCGCGTCTCGAGTCTCCGTGTCCCCGTGTCCAGATCCCAGAGCAGTGCAATCGAATCGCCAATGTAACATACACAGGTCTCTCCAAGTCTCCGCTCGTTTTGGCTGCAGAAATGTTTCGTGGTTCGTTCGCCAAGTGCCGCTGACGCCATCGAATTAGATTACAGAAACCGCTTTTTTTTCGTTTCTGTTTGCGAAAAACTCAGCTAATTAGATTTCAGGTTCAGTGAACCGTTGTTCGTTTTGGGCAATGATAGCAGCACAACTATTATTAAATAAGTACTTTATGATATGGCCCCCAATAGCAGAGAAGGAGAGCGGGGTCCTCCTCATTTGCATGGGCCCCTGGAGAGCCTGGGAAGTGGGAATGGAAATCCAATTGCTTCTAGCCAGCGTAAATACTCTATACTCCGCCGCCATAGTCCGTTTGTCCCGAAGTGAGCATGCGATGCTACTCATAATCTGCATTCGGAATCTAATTCAATTAAGCAATGTTAATGGCCTGCCTGCGAGACGTGTACAGCTGCGGTCAGGAGCGTAGTAGTAAACTATATATAGAGATAGGCACATAAGTGAGAAGCAGTGCTGGTCAGTTAACTTTTTTTCAAGCGTAAGAAATTCGTCCTTTTTGATGGAGGGTCCTTGCATGATTTATTTTAGATTAATAAACTATTTTTGTTACCTATTATAGTATAATGAAACAAATCTCCAAAGGTTATTATTATGTTAACTAATATCCATGTATCCTTAAAAACCTCTATGTTAAAATGAAATACTTTTATTTATACAAATATATATATATCGAAAAATGATCGAGTTGATTTTAACTATAAGTAAGAACAGAAACTCTACAAAAAAAGGCTTTGAAAAGTTGCCTTGAAAAATCTACAAACTATTTCACTTTGTTATTTAATTTTACACCTAAATCCATTTTTTATTAAGCTTTTTTCTTTATAAACATGGGTTTTTTCGTCCCTTTCTTTTCCTCCATAAATCCTGTTATTGAAAATGCTTACTGAGTGCTCGGCAGCACTGTCGTCAAGAAGCCACATAACGCGAGCAGCCAGTAAGGCAGGAGATGTATTCCCCGTTCTCGCCGGCAGTGGATTGAATTTCCACCTTATAAATTTAGCATCCGCTCCGTACTTTCCTCCTGACCGCAACTGTCGGTACACACAAACACACCACGAGTGTGTATATATGGAGAAACTGATCTTGGCCAAGCGATTGTTCAGTCCGCCGGGGCGAAGGCATCTTTTGGTTATGTGGTGCGCATTGGTTTCAAATCGAATCGAATGGCTGGAGCCGTGGCTGGAATGCAGTTGTACTTTGTAGAGCAATTAAATTGTGGACGAAGAATGATTTAACAGCCAAAGGAACAAGCATGTGAGAGGGCAGAACAATGCCAGCCATCAAGATCTGAGTTTTAGCCATAAGCCAGAATTAGAAATTATAATTTAGATCATACTTCGCGCTGGGTTTGCTGAAAGTCCAGTCGGACTGGAGTAATTTGAAGCCGAGCGAGCTTATTATGCTTTTTATGGGGTTTTGCTTTAATGCTGGCAACGTAATATTTTAGGAAATTAACAGGTTGCATATTTTTTATTTGCAATTTGTCTTTAGTGCTATTTGTATACACTTTCAAAGGGGGTTGTCACTTTTTTAATTAAAGCTTGTTCTAATATAAGTAATTTTGTTATTTTTGAATTTCTTAGCTACCAAAATATGCTTATATTTGGTTAAAATATTGTCTTGTATGTACTATTTTTTGTTATGGGTTCTTTCTTTCTCTTGCTTACACTTTAAGTTGTGTAGCAGTTCCACAAGAATTCCTGAGAAGGTAAACTGATTTCAGAAAGTCTTTAGCAGCAATTCAAGCTTATGGATTCAGCGAAAACTTACAATTTCGGCTGACACGCTAAACTGCTTCATATCCGGTACAACAGAATGCTTTAATTAAGCAGATTTATACAAATATAAACTAAAAATAAAAATACTATGTAATCCAATTTTATACTGAAAATAAAAATCTTTTTCTATAGTATTTAAATTCATCTTTATCAAAATTTCAAAATATTTTCACCTAATTTATTAACCTTAAAAAATAAAGTAGCTTCCATACGAGTATAGGGTTACAAAACCGACCCAAATCAGCAGTCAATGGACTGAACTTGAAATGAACAAAAATGATCGACACACAACGAACGTCTCAGATTATAATATCGTAAAAATGGGACATTCAAATTGTAAAACTGTCGACGAAGCCGGAAGACAAAGCCAAACGCTAACACACATTATGGTAATCCCAAACACGCCAATAAATTTTGCAAGAAGAAACTACGCGTTTATAATAAAAAGGAAAAAAGAACAAGCCTCCTCTGCGCTTCATGTAAAAAGAGACCGTGGGCCTTGGCTTTAGCCTCAATTAATCTTCCGGGCCCGGGAATTCTGCACAAGAGATGCCCAGAGCTGTATATTAAATGAACTTGGGTTGTTAAGAAACAGTAAAGTGACTAATGGTGTACAACATCTTGCTGAAAGCCCTCTCCAGCTCTAGCTCTAGCACTTTCTCTTTGAGTGAATTAAAAATATGGGAGTGAAGACACAGCAGCATCGAATAAATTTTTGGCACCGCCAACTTCCTGCCGTAATGGGTAGTTAGCATATATATTTCACTCGATTAAGATTACTTAAATAATTATATGCAATTATGCAGATTAAAATATAAATTAAGTTATTAGTAAAGGCTCTGAAATATAAAGCTTTAAATGTATGCAAAAATATTCTTATCAAATTTCAGCTTGTTTGCTATTATCAATATCAAAATATGTATTCAATTTAATTTAATTTATACTGATTATGATAGGAAATTATTCAAAACTTGTAAATCAATATATTTATTGATGAAAATGATGAAAAATAAACCAATGATAGGTTTTTTAAATTATTAATATAACATGCCTCTTTCCTTTATTAATAGTTTTGTGGGTTTCACTTTGAAAGGGATCCTATGGGAATATCTCGACAATTCATTAAACCATTTTTTGTCTTGTACTCTCTTAATGATATTAAGTCCAAGGCGATCACAATTTGATCTGTATTATATTAATTACATTAATTTTTATATAATTATATTATTTCCCCATTTATAATATTGTTTTTGTCCAATTGTCGACGCCTAACGATGATGATAATGGCGGATTCTGTGGCAAGCAAAGCGAACTGTCTCATTGTCCCCGCACAATGGAGTGGAAATGGAAGTGGAATATGCATACGACTGTGAGGCTGGGGCTACGGCTTGGGCTGAAGCCGAGACTGGGGCTGGCTGACAGGTACAAAAATGCTGTCTGCCCCTTTAGTGAACTTCATTCATGCACATGCACTGGCGCAGTGAGCGGGCTGCTCCGACGTCGATTGCTGCACAAAATCGCGGCTACATCGCCTAAAACATTTTAATAAAAACTTTAACACAGCCCCGAACACAGCTCGGCAAATGCAGCTAAAACAAAAAGGAAAGAAAAAATATAATGCAAGGAAAGGGGGAAAAGCACTAAACTGGTTCCACTGCCTACTCCTATGAAAATGAAACATGGTGGTCTTTTTATTTACCTTTGGCTTAACAGAGGCTGTTAGCAGGCCTTTACCGAAAACATACCTACATGCACCTGCAGATCGCGGCGTACCTGTGCGCCGCCGATACCTTTCGCATCCAGCATCGGGAGTACTTCGGATTTCGGTGTATATCTAGCTATGTGCTGTGTGTTGTATCAGCTGTTAAACTAGTCCGAAAACCAGTTTTACCGCAACAGCGATATGCCAACGAGTCTAGTTCCAATCCCATGCCATGCCATTCCATTCCGTTCCCCAGGTAGCGCCCACTTGTTGCCCGAACAGGTAACAGCGAAACGAAACAGTTTCATTCCATCCGCTCACGTACACGCACGCGCAGGCGCAACCACGCAGACGGAGACGGAGACGCTTTCGCGCAGTGTACCTACCTATTCGGATTTTAGGTGGCTCCCGCGATACCGGTTTTGAGGCTGCTGCTGGTATGAATATGCCCAAGAGCTAATTTTTCAAGAGTTATCGCCCAAGAAATGTGTGTAAAGTTCAGAAATACAATACCTTCGCCCGACCGTTTATCGAGACCGAGGCGGAGGAGACGTGTGATGTGAAGAATACACAATCGGCAGAGATTCACCATTTATATATTTCTAAACACCTCTGTATAATTATTACCCCAACAATACATGAGTTAATCTCTGCAAAGTGAACACCAAAAATGAAATAATCCTCGTTTGAATAACAAAGAAAACCCGAATCTGTGGAGGAGCATCCATAGTTGAGAAGAAAAAATTAAAGCGTTTATATGCTGGTGTGTGAAACCCGAAAGCGAGACTTTCTCTTGCCAATTTGTTGTTTACTCGATTCACAATGGTGTAAAAAACAAACAGCTAAAAATTCACACAACTTGCCCATCATCATCAGCACTTTGGGGGAAAGGAGGATATAGAACCATAATGAAACCACAATGTGGAATGTGAACGTGATCGTGGTAGTAAATGCCGCCCGGAGTTTAAATATATATTTGCGGCATTAGCAAGAAACACTCGAAATATAGCCTGTCTCAGATCGGCCAATGAGGTCACGTATTGCCGAGATTTGTGTAAGAAAAACATATACACTCGTGTAAAGGCCATATAGACGCGGATAAATCAAGTTGCCATGCTACTTTTACTACACGCCACAAGGCTCCCACGCAGCGCTTTGTTTATTACCTTTTCGCGAAATATTATATTTTATAATTAAGCCCATAAGGCGAGCGTAAATCGGGAGTTTAAGTTGAACAAAAAATATAATCGCAGACTAATGCCAAACGTTGAGATCATAAAAACATAAAAAAGAGGTCCCGCAGCAAAACCATAAATAACGCAAATTATTAACCAGTTTTAGCACATAACCTAACGCGTGTGTATTTTATAATTATTATTTCATATGCAGAACATGGTTAGCCAGCAAATACACCTTTAAATAATCACCTGTTCGAAATGTAATAAGGGATAACGAATTCCTTTGTTAACGGCGTGTGTCATTTTTCACGTTGGATACACACACTTAGCACAAATATTTTGCTCAATTGCAACAATTAGAACCTTTAAACGGTAAGTAATTTAAGCAATATATTAATTAGCTTTATAATTATTTTAAGTTATACCTTAATGATGATGACTGTATTTCGTAAGATGTATAAAGGCGAATGGGGTTACAAAATAAACACGAAAGCCGCATCATTGACCGGTTTTGTTTCAAAGTTCGTATGTCACCAAAAAGATTAATCTTAATCTGATGAAATGCCTTTAAGGTGTTTATTAAGCTGAATTTTTAATCTTTTTACAGTTTTCGCCAATGGCAAGTAAAAGCAACTTAATAGCGATTGTTATTAATCCGTGGCTGGGGCCTCAGGATTTTTATTTTACAAACATTTGAACCTATTTTCCCTCACCAATTTTCTTATATTTAAATTAAATTAAAAAGTAAGCCGGATATGACGAACATTGAACTTATTATTATGCCAATTTACTCCAAAGCTTTCGTATCTCGAAATAGAAGATATAATGAACTCTTGTAGAAAACAAAACGTGCGAATCATAATTGATGAACATTTTAACAAACATACTTTAAGATTATACCTGTTACTCAGCATATGGTGGCTTAAGCTGGGAGAAAAGTCAAAATCATGAAAGTTAACAACCAAAAGAAACATTAAGATACTTGCTGAGTTCATTAGAACGATTAGAATTTAACCATTTAACCCTTTAGGGTATCAAAGCCTTCAACAGATTATTGCAGAACCGCAGAAAAAAACAAACAAATTTAATGATTTATTTTTATTTCGCATTACATCACATCTTTAAAGAAACCAACGATAATTCCCTCGCCAATAAAAATAACTACTTTAGTACCCAATTCGTTTTCGCCATTGTATTTTTTCTAGCACATAACTCTTAACTTTGTTGAAAGGTTGCCATAAAAGATTAGATGCTTTCGGTATGCCAGGGTATCCCCGGATTCAGTCTCCCCTTCAGATATCCAATGGCGCGTTCCTTTCTTGTTTATTTAAGATTTGTGTGTGGCAACCATCGTTCGCATTCCAACAGATTTTGAGATTTAAGTTCGGTACGTATTGTACCACATTCAAAACTAGAAAATGTTGGCAAAAACAGCATCAATAAGCAACAGGTTTCTTGTGCGAGTATCTGCACCCAGCCAGCACAACACACCATACACCACACACCACACACTACATAGAGCAGCAGGCACAGGCACTGGCAGCAGGCACCAGGCACCAGGCAAGGCATTCAAAGCGATACCTCGGCTTTCGTTTATTTTGCAAACCAGTTTGGCACATTCGGCTCTTTTTCTATAAGTTTCCGGTTGGAGCTCTCTGAACATAATCAGCAAAGTGACTTTCTGCGGTGGCTTCACTGTGACTTTTGTTTATATTTTTCGACTTTGTATACCCCACTCGAAGTGTCCAGTGAAAGCGGAGGATTTTCACGAATCTCGAAACAGGAACAACGAGGCATTTATGCCATATCAATACAATGTGATATCTCGGCAGTTATGCAATAGACGAGCCGGGCTTTTACGATTTCCAAGATATATTTTCACCAATGGCTGTCAATTACGACAAATGTGATTAAGATCTGAGATTATAAATGAATAAAAATCATTAAACATAATAACACAGTTTTATTGGTTGTTCAAATGTTTTTTATAGCTGCGTACATGCACATATTAGGCAATTGAAGCCAACGTAAGATCTGGTTACGAAAAATGGGTTCAATCGTGAAAATTCTTATGCAGACATAGTTGCAAAACTAATGGCTCACTATTTATGATTTATGAATTTAATAGTTGATTAAATCTACGCCTGGATTTTAAAAGGACAAAAAAATGTTTTGCCTTGTAATTATTTTTTATGGATTTTAGCTAAGTCTCAGAAGTAGATAATAGTTGCAGGTCCTTATTCATTTTTTCATAGCTTATTAAACTCAATAATTCTTAGCGAATTTTAATATTAAATGTAATACAAGCAGAACAAAGATACTTAGTAACTTATATATCATTTTCAACTCACATTACATTCAAACTTTTCCCATTTAACAAATAGCGAAATAATCTTAACAAAAAGCCTGGGAATTCCCCTAATTACTTAGTTGATTGAACTTTATCTTACAATCGAGAAACTCTACTATGGAGACCTTGCTTCTATAATTTATGCATTGTTCAACGATTTGTTTGTCTTCAGCTCGGAAGTAAACATTTGTTGTGCAAAAAGAGAAGACTTTCAAAAAAGAGGCGGGCTTTTAAAATATTTCTCCTTTGTTTACATTGAATTAACTCTTTAGGTTAGTTCACACAAGCTAAATATAGGTATATGTGCGAAACTTTCTAAGCTGGAACGAAATTTGGGAAAATTTATATACAGAAAATTTACTTCCTTTCCCAGACAGGTTTTTGTAGTTTCTTTATAACGATTTTAAAGCCCAAACAAAAGTTTAGTAAACATGGTTTTTGGAGTCTTCTTGGATTATTAAATATTTATTATTATCATCGGATTTTTATAGGGTTTCTATCTTACCCCTCTTGAATAATTTTTTTTTTAGTTTCTTTGTACTTTTTAGTAAGATTTTCAAGCCTTAAAATTTACTTGGCTATCAAAGCACTGATGTTTTTGGCTTCTGTCCTGTTATATTATAGTAAAATCATGCAACATTTTTAGAATTTATATATATTACAAGTATAAGTAATCTCCATTGATCTTTCGTTTTATATATAAACCAAGGCTTTCACAATGGCAGCCAGCTAAATTCCTTTCGAAGTGAAATACCTCTCGCGGAATGGCCAAGAACTTGAAGATTAATTTCATTGCGTTTCATTAAACAAACGATCCGAGTAACGGATACGCGAGACTCACTCCCTACTCCTGGTGGTGCCAACGAGTCTTGGCTGCAGAGGCGGTGAGGAGCGGAGCCCGTGGTTTCAGCGGATGTGGCCGAGGAGAACCTACGGATAGAAGCCGCCCCGCCGCCAGAAGAGTGGCCTCTGCAATACAATTCTAACTGTAACCCAGCCGCAACTTGATCGGGCAGTCAGGCCGTTTGGCCATTTAGCCATTTGGCCATTCAGCCATTTGGCCATTTAGGCGCTCGAGGAGGTGTGCGCGGAGTGCAGTGAGTCTGCACCTGATCTCGGGGCCTAAAACTGCCGTTGTTTAGTTGGTAGCGAGCGGTTTGCCACTTTATTAAAAAATTTATGCTCCCTCTCTCGGTTGGGAACTTTTCCCGTCCGCATTTTCCAGGCCCAGCAACAAGTTCGGTGAGCTGTTGTAAGTTCTTTCCGTCCAATAATGCTGAACTGCAGCTGAGTGTGAACAATTTTCAATTCAGTCAGCGATTTTCGAGGAAATTATATGTCTTACTTTTGTGCCAGCACTTTCAATTTATAATAAATTCTTAGACTTTATACAACCAGGATTAATATTTAATATTCAAGTCGTTGAACTCAAAGAAAAGTAACCTGATGGAATGTAGATAAAATCAATAATTGGTTTTTCAAGTAGTCATCGAAATCTTATTTATCACAATAAAATGAAGGCTGTAGAGCTCAAATATAACCCTCGGTAGTAATATCGTCTACAAAACAGCTGGCTAACCTCTGCAGGTCTTCGGATGCATCGCATCTTCTTGGATTTCCACATTTCCATATACGTGCATATATTTTCGGATAAGAAAAGAACGCAAACGCAAAACGCAACCTCAACCGCAACCGCGCTAAGACAACGCCAAGTTTGTTAAATTGTTTATTGCATATTGATATCACGCCATTTAAGGCATGAGAAGCCGTCTTTGCATGCAAAGCGACTTGCGCAGAAGACATTTGGAGCTGGGTCTTGGGTCTCCGTCGCCATCTCCATCGCCAGATGGGATGTGTGGGCTTATCCGCGTAGGTTAAGCTGTTAGCGGCTCACAGATATATATTCAAATCAGAGATATTGGCTAATATATATATTTAACAAGGTGTATTTGTTTTGTTTTATTCCAGAAATATGGCTGCCAGAAGAAACCTCACGCCCCAGCAAGGTCTCGGGTTTTTCGGGCTTCTGATCCTTCTGTGTTCGGCGGTTTTGGGAAAGTCGCAGATGTGCGAGGTGGAAACTGGGCAGACAAATATTATACTGGATATAGAAGAGAGTCGAGAGAACTGTAAGTAAACTTTTAAATTCAAATATTTATTATTGAATAGCCTGATTTATCTTTTAAAAAGTGACATATTTGTCAAGAGTCTAGCCAAAAACATTGTGACCTAAGCATTTAAGATAGCTTTATATATATATGTACTTATGAATTTCTTAGTTCCATCAAATTTCCATATAAGTTTTTAAGCAAAATTCCCTGAGACAAAACCTCGACTTCAAGATCATAGACTAAAAGCACGAAAGGTGCAACACACCGTAATTATAATGGCCAAACGTGTTCGGTACATGGGCACCGACATCATCAGAGCTTGGCAGAGCACGTCAGACTAGAAAAAATTAATATCATGTATGGCCTATAGCACAGAGCACTGTGCAACATTGTAATGTTTACATGCTTATTAGCGTTCACTAGCCAACTGCATTCTCATTGGCTTTCATGCCTGATTTTGGTCAGAATTATGGGGGCACTTATAAAGCAATCTAATTTTAAGTAAGGCCCTTCCACGATATAGAAATAATCATTATTATAATCAAGGCGGAAGAACTCTTTAAAGTATTTTTATTTTAAATTTGAGAGTCAATGATATAATTAAGTTAATATTACCATTAACGAAATCATTTTGCTATATAACAGAAACAGAGTAATAAGACCAACTTCAATGCTTTTAATAGATATTAAATATGCACTTTGATAAAACAAATCTAAACTATTGTAAAACATCTGTAATATCCCATAAAGCGCCTTCTGAAATATAACGACTACGCATAAAGTATGAATACTTTCGTACATGCATGATGCATCTACGTATAATGTATGTACATGCACATACATCCCCGTGTGATGGCTGCAACTTGACCCCAAAAATGCAAAGAGAAAGGCTGTCGCTGCCACTGCCGCCGCTGTCTGCAGTTTTCTCGTTCGCCGGCTCAGAGCTACTACTACCTCAGTTGTGTGCCCATAACCCAGCTTTATTTATTAAACTTTTACTAGCAAAAATCAATAATGCAACGCTTTTCTCTTTGCAGTCATCGGACAGCCGACCAATCCGCCAGAGCTGCCGATTTTCGGGGATCCGGAGACGGAAATCGCTTTGAATTTAGTCTTCCCCAAAGGCCAGCCAACGTTTCGATTGAATGGCAAGAAACTGCAGCTCCTGGAGCCCCTCGATCGTGATGAGGAGAACCTAAGTCACATAGTGTTTCAGGTAAATTGTTACCCTCATTTTCATATCAATATAATTTTCTGTGCTGGAAAATGCTGGCAAAAAGGCAAAGATACTTATGAAAATATGGGGTACTTGCATCCCAAATCGTTTCTCCAGGTCTCCTGCACCATCCGATCGACGAACAAGAAGCGAAACATTCCCATTATTGTTCGGGTGTCGGACATAAACGACAACGCGCCGCGTTTCATGAACACGCCCTACGAGGTTACCGTTCCCGAGGTGAGTAAATAGTGCTCGTAAATGGACATTTTTCAGCGTCCCCGACACGAACATCTCTTTGTCGCCTCCCGAGCCGAAGTTTTGCCCGCATTTCTCGCCATAGTTTCCTCCGTCGTTGAGTTTCCTCTTGGACTTGGGGACCGGGTGCCAAACGGACTATCACGTTATAGTCACCGCTGCACCGAAAGAAAACTTCAACTTTAATCTGATCGGATTCGGTATCTGAAGTTTGCTGGGTTTTTCCCACAAGAATTTGAGTGTCTTGAATGACATTTAGTGCATCATCCAATGGTTATTAATGATCAAATAATTGGTATTACAAAACATGGCTATGATATGGAGGCTGAAAAGGGTTACGAGGTCAAGTCAGACTTGAAAACATAATTGATCTTGAAAAATGATTAAATGATGAGTAAAACTATGAAAAGTTTACGAATTTGTTGCTATTTATGTGGAGTTTTTAGCATCATTGACTATTATTTGACCTAAGTCTTTGAATAAAAGTAAAATCTTTAAATATATTTAAAAATACATATATCTTATAAATAGGTGCCAAGTATACCTATTTTCTTAAAGAATAATCATCTTCATTCACTTATGAAATATATCTTTTATATTACCAAGCTTAAAGAAGTCAAAGAAATTTTTGAAACTAAGCTAGAATTCTCCCCAGTGCTGGGAGAGTCAGTCAGGTGAATGTGCATAGTCTTCCCGGCGCGACAGCGGCAACTACAACTACATACTGAACACTAATGAAGTGGTAGCGAACATGTTTTCAGCGCTCCATCTCCAGCTCCCAGCTCCCAGCTCCCAGCTCTAGCTTCAGCGGCAACAATAGCTATAGCTGCAGGAATAGGAATAGCAATACGAGCATTCGTAGCATGTTGAGAGCGGATCCCCGGATCCCAGAACCCAGATCATCATGATGACCATGATCGCAGCGGCAAGTGCAAGAGTATTGCATGGCCTGCCGGCTTTTAATCACGTATTTAGACTAATAACGTTCAATTACAGAACTGTTGACATATTAGAAAGCACCATCAGCAGAGGCAAAAAGCATAAAACAAAGCGGAAACGTGCTACATACAGATACATACGTCCAAGAACCCCTGTAAGGTGAATTATTTAGCAAAAAACCTTGCAAATAAACGTGCCAAATCGCTCACGTGCCTCTCTGCAGGAAAAATAGCTCATAATAAAGCTGGACGGGCTCCCATTTGGATAATATATAGAACCATTAACCAAGACATTCATAAGTAATTTTCCAATGATTGTCTAATAAGCACAAAGAGAAGAAATTCCATTTCAATAATTGAAATTAATTAGAATTATCGGTAGAACGTTTTCACAGTTAACGAATTATCGCAGGCTATTAGATGAATTATCGTAAATAACACTTTCTTATTTGTTAGGAGAATTCCGCAGAGCCTATAGTTTTTTTTTTCAAGATGATTGAGGAGATATATTCCCCAGAGAAAAGCAAGAACTCCTGTTCCTACGATGACAAAGCGATTTAAAGACGGATCGATTCGTTTCTCAGATAGTAAATTCAATTTTAAAGCCATACAAAAGCGAACTGAAAGAATAAAGAATGCAATATCGGAATCTGCAATCAGCGTAAATTTATTTGCAATCTCCTGCATCGAAGTTTAAGAACCGACGAGTGGCATAAACAAAAGGGCAGGGCGGCTACCTGCCTGCGTCATCTTTCGTTTTTCTATATATATTTTTTGTGCCGTGTGTTGTGTGTAGTGCATTGTAAATTCGTGATCCAGCTCCCTTTATATGGCGTTCTGCCAGTCAAACTGGAATATAATTGGTATGCACTTGCCGGCTTAGGCGAACACTCCCAAGGGACCGCGTGTCCAACATGGTCCAGTCCTGTCCACTGCCACCACCAGCGCTCCAGCAGCCGAGAGCAGACAGAAGACAACAGAATCGCATTTCATTCCCGAGCCTCTATCAAATAATTACAAGAATCGACTGAAAAATCATACCCCAAGAGGGCCACCGAAATAGCATACGGAATCTGCCCACAGGTACAAATAGGCAAAATTACAGCGATCACAGACCATATTCTATATTATTACAAAGGTGATGAATCAATAATATGAATTACACATTATAGTACCTAATATCACACATTCCAAGCAGGAATTATTTCAGAAGACAATCATTATTTCTGCGATCAAGCTGAAATGATCAAGATCGCAATCGAATACTGCACGCAGGTGACACCATGTGAATTTTTGGATATTTTCGAACACCTGAAGTTATGAAAAGCGAAAAGAGATGACCTCAGCGCGCCTGCCATTTAGCTCTGAAAACAAAAACAAAGAAAAAAACAGAAAACAAATCTCAAAGTTCAGCAGATGAAGAATGGCTCATGTACGAGGAGAGCTTAGCTGCAATTCTGGGAACTGAGCTGTGGCTCTGTGGCGACGTAGAGAGTCGTCCCCTCTTGTGGTTAAATTACCGACTCAAGTGTACATAAACTGCAGGCTGTATGCAAGTAGCAAACTTGCTCCTTAACATGAATTTAAGAGGCTGCCACCGTTATATAACAGCGAGCTCTTGGGTCTTGGCTAAAGCCACTCGACTTGGTAAAACAATACGAATGGGAATAATGAGCTCATATGCAGCTTCCGTTCTCTCTTTGTCTTTCTTCTAGCTGTGTTGCCTGGGAAACTCTTTTTATTTCTTAATATTTGCACCCAAAACCGATCATAAAACTGATCTGGACCTTTCCATGTAGCAATTAACCATAAAATCGAATTACTCTTTCAGAGCACACCAGTGGGAACTACGATATTCCGGAACATACAAGCTCTGGATAAAGATGCCGGCGTCAATGGATTAGTCGAGTACTTTATCTCGCCGGGAAGCGTTAATTCCACCGATGATTCCAAATATAGCGAGGATGGTTTTGGCACCTTTGCCATCTCATTCCCTCACCAGGGACAGGTAGGTTTATATCTTTAGAGAATATTCCTTGGGCACAGAAATTTAATATCTTTTAATGGAATCTATTTCCCCTTATAATATGTAGGTTACCGTGGCCAAGACCCTAGACTTTGAGAAGATACACACATACTACCTTACTATTGTGGCTTCGGTAAGTGAACTGTCTAAACTAGGCTTAAGCCCTAATTACTTAATTGGCGCTCAGAAGGCCTTTATTAAACTATCTGCGCAGGCCAGGTCATAAATTAAAGTTTTGCGCCGAACTCAGTGCCTTAATTATGTGCCTGAATTAGCTCTAACCGGCTTATTAGGGCCTTAAACCTTTCACTTAAGTAAGGGGCTTGGAACTAAAGAGAGTGTATAAAGCTATATAGTTTATGATATAGTTTATAGAGCAACTAATAAGGAACAATATATAGCAATTTCCCTAAGATTGCTCACGAAATCTTGTTACTTCTAGGATCGAGCAAGGAATACCGCAGATCGTCTGTCTTCGACCACGACACTGACGGTTAATATAGCCGACTCCAACGATTTGGATCCCTCGTTCATCTATAGCGGCTGTACCTTTGTGGACGGAGCCTGCATCAACCCGGAGTACTCGGCATCTGTGCCAGCAGGCTCCCTGCTCGGGGTGCTCACAGTTCTTCCCGAACGGATTCAGGCCGTGGATCTGGACACCATTAATGCGCCCATTCGCTATAGCTTCGCCAGTGGAATGCCAGGGAACTACGATGATTACTTCCAGATCGATGAGAATACGGGGGTTCTGAAGCAAACCAAGGCCATAGATACTTCCACGGCCAAGAAGTATGACATCATAGTGAAGGCAGAGGAGGTCACACCGGGAATCCAACGATTCACCACGGCCAAGCTGGTGATCTATGTGAAGCCAGTAGATGCCAATCCTCCTGTTATATCTTCCTCCCAAACGGATGGCTATGTGGATGAAAACTCTCCCATAGGAACCAAAGTTCTGGACTCGCAAGGAAACCCTATAACGTTCCGGACAACAGATGCTGACCTGAGCGACTCGGACCCGAAGCCAGACTATATATACGAGCTGACAACCCCGTCGTTCAATGTGACCAGCGATGGCATTTTGATTGTGAACGAGGATAACCTCGATCGCGACCCCCCGGCGCCGGGACGTTTCAAGTTTCAAGTGGTCGCCAGGGAGCCGCGCACCAATGCGGCCAGTGCTCCGCTGAGTCTCACGGTCCACCTCCGAGATGTCAACGACAATGCCCCCAAGCTGGCGATGGTGCCACCCATCTCCATTACGGCCGGGGATCAGAGCGAGAGTCGCCTGGTCACCCAGGTCAACGCCACCGACAACGACGAGGGACCCAATGCCGTGGTGACCTACTCCATTTACCACGTCTCCAACAATGGCATCCAAAAGTTCACCATCAACGAGACCACGGGCGAGATCAGAACCCAAGGACGCCTGCTGGCGGGCGAGCAATATAGCATCACCGTCCAGGCCACCGACATCGGAGGACTCTCCTCGCAGGCCATTGTGGAGGTGAGTGTGACTCCGGGACCGAACACGAAGCCGCCTCGCTTCCAGAAACCCATCTACGAGATCCAGGTGAGCGAGGGTGCCGAGATCAACTCCACGGTCACGGTGGTCCATGCCGATGATCCGGAGAACGATGCCGTCGTGTACTCCATCATATCGGGCAACGATCTTCGCCAGTTCGCTGTGGGTCAGGAGAGCGGCGTCATTATAGTGATAAGGAAATTGGATCGCGAGAGCTTAACGCGTTACCAACTGATCCTTAAAGCCGAGGACAGTGGTGGCCTCTCCAGCAGCGCCACAGTGAACATAAAGGTGACGGATATCAACGACAAGAATCCGGAGTTTGATGCCTCCACCTTGCCGTACGTCTTCCAAGTGGACGAGGGAATGGCACAGGCCTCTGTAGGAGTGGTGCACGCCACCGATGCTGATGAGGGAATCAATGCCGAGATTACCTACTCCATTCCCACGGATATACCATTCACTATCAATGCCACATCCGGCGAGATTCTGACATCCAAGGCGCTGGACTACGAAAAGACGAATGAGTACAAGTTTGTGGTGACGGCCAAGGATGGAGCTCCCGACGCCAGATTAGGTACGGCCAGTGTGACTGTGATGGTCCTTGATCTTCCGGACGAGGTGCCCAAGTTCAGCGATGCTCGAATTGATGTACACATTCCGGAAAATGAGGATAACTTCCTGGTGGCCACTGTTCAAGCCTTCGATCCGGATACGATGCCAGAAATCACCTATGTCCTCCGCAAGGGCAATGCAGAACTCTTCAAAGTTACACCCAAGACCGGCGAAGTGAGGACAGTCAAGGGATTGGATTATGAAACGCAGAAGCAGCATGAACTCACTATTGGAACCATTGAGAATGATGGCAATTCGCCCGGAGATACTGTCCAATTGGTGGTCGAAGTCGAAGATCGCAACGATCTTCCTCCGAGGTTTATAACCGTGCCCGATCCAGTAACAGTCAACGATGACCAGAGCATCGGCACCATCATCGCCACACTGCCTGCCATCGATGGCGATGGAACCTCTCCCGGCAATGTGGTTCGCTACGAGATCGTGGGACGTGGCAAGGCGCCCAAGTACTTCCAAGTGGATCCCGATACAGGTGCCGTTCGCATTCGCGATGAGTTGCGCAAGGAGGAGGACACGGAGTACCAGGTGGACATCAGAGCATATGATTTGGGTGAGCCACAGCTGAGTTCGGTGGCTCCACTTCGAGTGGATGTCCATCACCTTTTGTCCAATGGCAACGCCAACGACGTCAAGTTGGACAATAAGCTGGAAAGCGGAACCATGATGAGTAGTGAAAGCATCGGCCTGGCCTTCAGTGACGACAGCTACACCACCAGTGTTCCCGAGTCAACGGAGGCGAACAGCATCCTGAAGCTCATCCAAATAGTCAACTCTAAGCAATCATCGGACGGGCCACCAGCCTTCAAGTGCGAGTTTGTGAGGGGCAATGAGGAGGGAAACTTTAACCTGAGTGTCGCGGATCACGGTTGCCACTTGCAGCTCATTCAGCCGCTGGACTTTGAGGCCAAGACCTCCTACACCCTTCAGATCCGCCTCACATCGCATCGGTACTTTGTGAATCCCCTAAAGGATACGGCCACCGTTGAGATAATCGTTCAGGATGAGAACGATAATGCGCCAGAGTTCGAGTTTAATCGGCTGCGCGGCCAGCATGACACCTTCTACACCATAATCACCGAAGACATGGATGTGGACACAACCATTTTGCAGGTGCGAGCCACTGATCGAGATTCGGGCAAGTTTGGAACCGTTCGATATGCCCTTTACGACGACGATGAGAATCGTGTTAATGTGGTGAGTAAATAATTTGTTTACTTGAATAAGTAGAGCAAAGATTACGCTGAAGGTGAACTTTTACTTATAATATACTGTTATTTCAGCCCACCAGCTACTTCATGATGTCCGAGGATACTGGAGTCCTGCGCACGGCTAGGCATTTCAAAAACGAAAACGATTTCCCCATGACATTTTTGGTCGAGGCCCGCGATAGCGATGCCCAACAAGAACAGGGTTCCCATCGCACCAGGGCCCGTATAGTGGTCAATAAACTGGCCGATATCAATCGTATGGCCCTATCCTTCCCAAACGCCGCTCCCAGCGAACTGCGTAGCTACTACACCGAACTGGAGGAGCTGCTAGACAAAAAGACCGGCCTAGTCAGTGGCATCGAGCGCATGAGCAGTCAAAAATATCTGGCCAAGAATGGATCTGTGATCGAGAATCCTTCTGCCACGGATATATGGTTCTATCTGATCGATCCCAAGACGGAGCAGCTGCTAAGCCGCAAGGACAACATTGTGGAGACTACCTTACTAGAACCAGCAGCCCGTTCTGAGTTGAATATTGCTCTGCCAAGAGCCACAGCTGAAAGTATTTCGTTTCCGCTTGAGAGAAAAGATCAAGGTCATCCGGTGAGTTGAGAATCTCAGAATTCTTTAATTATTACTGATTTATAATGATGACTTATTTATGTTACAGGTCAAAGCCACTGCTGTAGATATTGATAACGAAGTCTTCCCTTTCACCCTCATTGCCATATCACTTGTTATACTTATTTTGGGCACCATAGGCATTATTTATATATGCATTTCTTGGTCAAAGTGAGTAACATTTGGTCTTAATTCTTAATTGTTGAAATATCTAATACATTTTATTTACCATTGTTTAGATACAAGAACTTCAAGCAACGCATGCGCCAGTACTCCTCTACGAACCCCCCTCGCTACGATCCCGTCATCGTCAATCCGCAGGCCTCGAATGCCAGTGAAACCATAGCCAATATGAAGGAGTATGAGACTCAGATGCTGGCCATGGCAGTACCCCCAGATGTAGATGACGATCTGCAGTTGGACTTTAGTGCCAAGAACCATGCCTTCTCCCTGGACAATGTCAGCTATATAACACACAAGGAGAACTCCAACGGCGGTGGCGGTCAGTCCAGTCCATCGCATTCGGATGCCACAACGGCTACAATTGCCACTCTGCGGCGACACAAGAACCTCAACAATGCCAACAATATGAACAACAATTTGGCCATAAACAACCGTCAAAATACCTTTAATCGCACTCTCGAGATCAACACTCGTAACAATGCCAATCCATTGGGTTCTCCTGCAAACGGTGCTCTTTCGGGGACTTTGACTTTGGGCCGGATAAAGCATCAGAATAGCAACCATTACCAGAATGGTGTCTACAACATAGATCCTACGGGTCCCAATAATCTGGCCAATGCCAAAAATAACGCTTATAGCACGATGGGAAGGCGTGGAAATACTTTCGGCGACGTGGGATTACTGAATGGCAACGGAGAACTGATGAATGCCACCTTGGGCCGAAACGGTCAGCTCAACAATAGGCTTTATGGCGGAGAAGTGCCCATCACCAACCCGCTGTTTCAAAGGTAAATATATTATCTATTTACATATATCGTTAAAAAGTTGGATTTCTACGATCTTTCAATAACCAATCTCCTCCCAATCCAATCTCCATATCCAGATCCAGTTCCGATCACAATCATCTGAGCAGCACAAACGAGAATGTGTCCTTTGGCAAGAGGGACTACGGTCAAATAGGCTTCTCGTATCTGAACGATTTGGATCGCTCGGAGGTAGAAACTACAACGGAACTTTAAGGAACTATAACGATTAACAATTAACAGACTTTGTTAATATATTTAGCTGCCAATTTCTTATTTTTAATAGTGCATTTCAACAACGAGAGCAGTTGCCATCAATTTACGATTAAGGCACATGCTATCTGTAAATACTTGAGTAGAGAAACCTAGCCGAGGAACTGATAACTGATATATATTTAACTGTGCTTTAAGATCAGATAATTACAGTCATTACTTTTAAGCAAACGGAGTGCATATTTTCTATTATTTAAGCACCTGCAAGAGCTATGCATTTTTCTGTATAAAAAAATGAGTTGTTAAAAATACATACAATGCAATTATTAAGTTGTATAAATTATTAGAAGCCATTAATTGTAAATATATAAATAAATATGTAAACCGACAAATGAACAGACGTTGCCTTGGATTAATTTCTACATTTATTTATGATTGCAAACAGTAAACATTTAAGCTACATAGACTTACGAAGTAGAACTAGATTGGTCTTATACGGGCTCTTTGAGTTTGATATCATCCTTGGTGTCCTCGCCATGGGCTGTGGTGACGTTAAGAACTTGGCTGACAAGCTCTTTGGCTTTGGGCTCTGATTTTATAGGGACACTCATATTGGCAGACGAGGTGGCGGTGTCGTCCTCTTCGGTCTCAGACTCGCATTTCTGTGGAAAAATGTACAAAGTTAAAAAAAGTGAGAAGGCAAACCTACTGATATAAAATATAATGATCGGGATGATGAGTTACTATGTTAGCTTGTTACTGATTCATGAGGGCATCAAACCAAGGCATGTGCTGTATGCCCTCGAGCATTCGCAACACTTCGTTAACATTGGTGTCGGTTTCGTCTATGACTTGATAGTTTAGTTCGGAATTGTCTTGATAAGCTATTTGGTCTAGTTCTAAGGGGCTTGCGTTAAAGTTGTCTTGATCGAGAGTTTCGGTGGGACTGACTGGCTCGGGACTGGCTTCATCATCGCCCTCCTGGTCAGAGCCCAAGTCGACCAAACTTTGATCGTCGAAAGCCAAGCCGAGATCAGCATCCAAATCGAGAAAAATGTCGTCGTCGAGGGAACTCGCCAGGTCTCCGGCCGTATCGAGATCAAAATCGAATATGCCGTTGGCAAAGTCCAAGTCCAAATCATCACTACCGCCCTCAGCTGGCTGCTCAATGCTGCTCGGCGGCTCTTCTCCAACTAAATTATCACCACCGCGGCCAGCAGCAAAGATACTTTCTAGCGGCGGTGTGCTTGGTAGTTCATAAAACTGGGGGATGGGGATGAAGAGGTCGGCAATTTATTCGGGGTGGAGTGATCACAAAAGCGACTTAATAAGACAATACTAAGTAGTACTTATGTTCAAGTGTTACTTGTGTGTATCTATCTAAATACTTAGCATTAGCGTTACAACAAAATGTAAGCCTAAGTCTAGTTTATGCGCAGTGTCGGGTTGTACAAACTGTTTGACAGTTTCTGTGGTTACTGTGTCTCCTGCACAACTTATGGCAATGGGTGAAGAGGCAGTTGGAATAATCAAGTTTGAGTAGTAACATGTGGTGGTTATGCGTTGGGTTAGGTTAGTTTTGGGTCTATGATTAACGCACCTTTTGGATATACTGGCGCTTGGCCGGCGCCACGGTCAGGTGTAGCACGCAATTCGAATCTTCGAGAATACTGGTCACCGGCTCCTGGCAGACAACACCGCTCCGCTCGACGCCGCAAGCCCGGAAGAGGACCTGACGCTTATCCTCCAGTATGTGCTTGCGGCAGTGCTTGCAGCACGGTAGCGTTCGTTCGCCGCACTTGACGCCGCCCTCGGTGAACACGCACTTAGGGTTGCTCGATGACTTGGAAGCGTACAGCGTGTCCCTGGCTCGCTTCTCCTTCAGTTTCTTGTAGAGCACCGCCTCCACGCCCTGGCGACGATGGTATGTATTTAACGCCTTTAGCTGATCGTAGAGCTTACGCTCGTGAGGCGAGTCCTTCAGCTGGTCGTGGATGCTGCCTGTGAAATTAACGTAAGCTTAGTAAAATTCCAGCTAACCAATATTAAAAACTTACAATATATCTCACGCTCGCGGCGAATATCGTGCAAGTACTTGCGGCGTCGCTGCTTCAGGACATGCTGCAGGTGGGAGATCTGCTCGCGGTAGAGACCCTGCAGCTTAATCAACTTGGCCTCGGCCACACGGACGGCCTCGGCACGCGTGTACACCCCAGCATGTCTGCAAAAGTTATAAAAAAATATTACTTATAAGATAATTACTGCAAAGGAGCAGTCAAAGTCTTACTTTAGTGGATCATCATCTTCCGAATCGATGCTCTCGTAATCCGACTCATTGAACTCAATATCAGGTGCGGTGTTCCTAAGGCAGGGCGGATCCTCGTCGTTGCTGGAGCTATCTGAAGCATAGTCCAGAATGCGGCGACGCTTGCGCGCTGCGTCCACAATGTCGCCAATGCTGTTGCGATGATCTTGGGAATCTGCAATAGAATCGCCTTTAGTTTAGTCCAGAATACATTCCAAAAGTATAGCACCTACCAAAGGGGGTAACGTGTGGCGAAACCACATCTATTTCATCATCATCCGGTTCTTGTTTTATCGGCTCGGGATTTATGCCCTCCACATTGATGTGCGACGACAGGCTGTTGAGCAGCGTTTCATTCGTTTCCACTAGCTTGCGTACGCGTCCAACGGCCACGTGCGTCTTCTGTAGCTGCGTCTGGCGGTTGTGCTCGAAGCACAGCGTCGTCAGTATCAGCTCCTTCTTGTTGTCGAACTTGGGCACAGCATTGATGCACTTCCTGCCATTCGCATAGACATGCGTGCACTGACGGTAGTTGGAGCGCGGATCGCGCAGAATGTGCCGGATGCAGTACTCATGGCCCTCAACTCTCATTAGGCTGCACTCGTAAGTTGGGTTGGCGCAGTACTTGATCTTGGCCAGCTCGCTGTGGATTTGGTCGCGCAGCTGCTGCTCCTTCTCCGGCGTGCAGGCAGTGCCGGTAAAGCGGGCGCACTGCCGCAGTTGGTTTGGCGAAAAACTTGCCATTTTACTTGCTCGTTGTGAAAGTGCCAGCTTTAATATCAAGTTTTTTCCCTCGATTTCCGTGAAAAACACAAAAAGCGATGCCTCCTGGGATGCAGTGTGACCAGGTCTGTCGAACTTAACCGTTTCCAAAGCGACGATACAATATGGCGTCGGCGCCAGTTGGCAACACTGCTTTTCACACAAAAACACGCCAGATGAGCAGTGTAACCAATATAAACTAAATATAAAATATACATATAAAATTACTAAAACGTTGCTAAAATAGAAGCTAAATAATGTTATCAGGACTTCATTTTGCAACGGTAAGTAAAATTATGCTAAAGAAAAATAGTTAAGGTGGCAACGCTCTATCTAAGTAAAAGCTGAGTGTGACCGGGTTGTACAAAGCGCACTAAAGTAGTACGCTTTTAAAAATAGTTGTCAAACAAATAATGTATTATTTAAAGCATACTTTATTTATAATTCAATGCTTAAGCGTAGTGCACTGGGAACCCCCACAGTAAGTCCGGACATGGTAATTGTTTGGTAAAAGTATAATTGTACTTAAAATTAAACATAATCATATTGATCGCCTTCCTAAAAAATACGTTTCGTAAATTTCCGTCAATTGGTGTTAATTATCCAGCACATTCATGTCAAGCAGCAGCTTCTTAGTCTGCAGATCAATGAGCCGGCGTTTGGCTCTTGCCAGCTCGGCCATCTCATTGTAATATATCGTCTCCGCCTTTAGTTTCTCGTCCAGCTGCGTGGTGGACTCCGCCAAAGAGGCGGTGTCCGCGGGTATTAGGTTGTGCAGGTCTGTTGGCTCCGGCTCCGGCTCTGGGTCGGGATCATCTTGCCGGGTGTCCACAACCGCGTTGTCCGAGCTGTCCACCACGTACTCGTAGAAGGGTTCCTGTAGCGAGATGGAGGTAACCTTTAAAGAACGCAAATTAAAAGCAGTTGGAACTGAGCAGTGGAAGCGCACGACCACAAACCTCGTCATCCAGGTGGTCCGCCACTTTCTCGATGATGCTGTCAACATCGTCAAAGTTGACTTTTTCCAGCGGATCCGACAGCTGTCTTCGCTCCAGGCCAACGAACACCTCGTTCTTGGGCGTCATCAGGTGATGGTGCGAGTGGTTGAGGGTCTTGGCAAGGTTGTTGTGGCGCCGCACAATGTGGCGCATAAGGTTGGAGGAGGAGTGTTTCGATGAGAGCGTCTTGCCGCAGTGTTTGCACTTGGCCATGAACTCTGATATGCGGATGAAGTGCGCCCACAGCTTGTTGTTCTTTCCAATCACTTTGTTTCGCATCTCGGATTCGTGGCTGTGCCGCTCCAGATGCTCCTGCTTCACGCCAATGATCGTGCGCACGGCACTCTTTGTCTCGCCCTCGCCCTCTTGCAGCTCCATACTCAAGTCCTCAGAAATAGATGCATCCAGCTCGTCCTTGAGCTCCGCGAGCATTTTACCCTCCTCGCCGGCGAAAATCGTGCGGGCCAGCAGCTTGTGGTTGCGGATGAGATGGCGGGTCAAGTTGGACGAGGTGTGTTTGGAGGAGAGCGTCTTGTCGCAATGCTTGCACTGTACTATGTATTCGGTGAGGCGGTGAAAGTGCGACAGGGCCTTGAAGTTCTTCCCGACCATAGTGTCATGGGGGTATCCAGGGTGTGGGTACCGACGCCTCCGGCAGGTCCTATTTGTTGGGCTCGCAATGTTGTTAGCTTATTTATCAATCAATTCGTTTATTTTCCAATTTTCAGAAGTACAGTGTATTTAGAGCTGCCATCGGCACTATCGATATCACTATGGATAACATCGCTGGTCGGGCTATCGTGACTATCGCGATATGTGGCAGTGCTATTTCGTGGATGTTTTTGTGCTTTTACGAGCTTTCAGAAATGTTTTCCCTATGAAGTCATATTTTCCCGGACGTGATCATCGTCATTGTTCCAGTTAGTTTCGACTAGCGATTAAGCAGTTTTTCCTCGCGTTGTCTGGCAGCACCAATGTTAAATGTCAAACAAAATGGCAAAAGCTGCTGTTGTAAATGTGGAAAGCATTGATGAAAACTTACATTAAAGGAATCAAACACTATCAAAAGCATTTTATTCATTTAGTAAGTAATCTGAACGTAACATTTGCGAAACAGAACAATGCTGCCCATAGCTATGATCGATGTATCGATATCAAGTATCAATAGTGGCATCGATACTGTTGCAACTCTGCCGAAAAGTAACCCTACTTTTTTTGACACGAGGTTCCTTTCTTTCTCGCTTTTTACTCGAACATGGGTAAGTCAAACTCCAGGAAAATGCGTTGAAATATCAAGAAAATCGGCCGGAAAACGCCCGCAAACAACATGAAGCGGTGCACCATGTACGTTTACGGCTGCATCCGCCCAGCAGTAGCTGGAAATGTGTGAATATAACGAAATATAAGTGTGCCTTACTCGCGCCCGTGCAATGCGGCGATGAGCCCCCCTCCCTCACACAATGTGATGTTGTCCTCTTCTTGATATTTACTTGGCTATAGTTCTGTGTTTTGCATTAATATATTAATATCTGTTTTATGCAGGTATCAGCCGTGATAGTGCACACAAGCGTCGCGCCACTGGAGGCAAGCGCAAGTCGCTCCGCAAGAAGCGCAAGTTCGAGTTGGGCCGCCCCGCCGCCAACACCAAGGTGAGATAGTGCCCGATATCTGGCTATATGTATAGCTATGTGTTGGTTCCCTGGGCCCAGTTTCTGAGGATCAATTTAGGGCATTTGTTGTTGTGCTATGTGCCCTAATAAGCGATGACTGGTGATACGTTGTTGTGCCTAGTTTTCATGTCTAGGTACATGTGATTTTTGAGTTTTAAACGTGTTTAATAAAATTATTAAAGTAATAATCATAGAATCTGAAGGAAGGATAAGAAGTTCTCAATCAAATTAATATACTTTGATACTTTAATCAGCCGTTTGATATACTACAGTCATAAAATGCAAATTTATCAATATCATAGCTGCAGAAATTAAGCTAATTGTACTTGGTCTAAGCTAATTGCATTCCTCGTGGGAATTTTAATACTCTGATAGTTTGAATATCTAAAGAATAGGGTTGTGATTTAAGCTAGAAATCACTTAACACAAAGGTTAAACATTAAGACTGATTAACTAAGATATTACGACACTTACTGATCCACAAAAATCCTTAGAAAACGCCCCAAGGTACCCAACCACTCATTTAAATGATGTTAACGCGTGTCAACTGCAATTGTGCTTTCGAGCACTCTTCTTGATGATTGTAAAGCTTTATGTTCGGACTACTGACTACCTGCCCCACAAACACCAAGTTCCCAAAGCATAAACCTCAACTAAATCCTTTACTTCTTGTGTTCCAGCTTGGCTCCAGCCGCGTGCACAGTGTGCGCACCCGTGGTGGTAACTCCAAGCTGCGCGCTCTGCGCCTGGAAACCGGCAACTTTGCCTGGGCTTCTGAGGGTGTCGCCCGCAAGACCCGTATCGCCGATGTGGTGTACAACGCCTCCAACAACGAGCTGGTGCGCACCAAGACTCTGGTGAAGAACAGCATTGTGGTGATCGATGCCACGCCATTCCGTCAGTGGTACGAGTCCCACTACGTGCTGCCCCTGGGACGCAAGCGTAACCACAAGCATGCCCAGAAGGAGGACGAGAACGACGTGCTGACCAAGAAGCGCAGCGAAAAGGTGATGAAGAAGTACCTGGAGCGCCAGAAGTACGGCAAGGTCGAGCAGGCCCTGGAGGATCAGTTCACTTCCGGTCGCATCTTGGGTATGTAACTTCTTTTGTATTTATTCTTTGAAGCTTGTGCTAAAGTGATGTAAAACCCTTAGCGATCCAACAACTTTTATTGTATCGATCTTGTTTTAAGAAAGATGCAAGCCTGTTGGGTGTGATTTGGCTTGTCATAGTTACTCTGATTTTCTCGCTGACTAAATCTTGTGCTGCAAACTGAGTTAAGCCCTAAACTAATCTTTATTTTCACTTTCTTCTCACAGCTTGCATTTCTTCCCGCCCTGGACAGTGCGGCCGCTCCGACGGCTACATTCTGGAAGGCAAGGAGTTGGAATTCTACCTTAAGAAGATCAAGTCTAAGAAATAAAGGCACTAGATAAGCTTGCAAGCCTGATTTGCAAACAAGAAAACAGAATAAACGACTTGTTTTTTAAAGGAAGTACTTTTTGCTTGATTTTTCTTTCAATTTTTCTAATAACAAGAAATTTTCCCAACTTAAATGTAAACTAAATAGCAACAAATTTTTACGGATGGTGGAGAGTCCAACGAGTCTCCCTTAAGTGTCTATTTTTCAATTTTCGTTCCATAAGTATGATACAATAATACGTAATTAACAATAGTTTAAATATCATTCATATCGGCTATAATAACATAACGCAGGCACGGGATTACCGAGAATCCCATAAAGTACAACAAATTCTTGTAAATTTGGAAACTGCCCAGTGACAGTCGTAGAACTACAACTGTTTCTGGATTAATTTTTCATCTTATGTATTGCTGTCGCGACATAGTAGTAGTACTTTCTAGTGTTCGAAAAGCATAGTCATCACGGCCATTAACGCAATGCCGAATACCAGAGCTACCAGCTGCTTGACGGATTCTTTCCGCTCCTCTTCCTTCAAGAGATCAGGTAATACTGTGACCAAAGCGATGTGCAGAAAGCCGCCGGCGGTGAACGGCATAATCCACGAAGTACGTGCCTCTGTAAATGTAAAGATAAGTTCACTGGCTTGTCAGTGGCAAAGCCCTCTTAAGCTTACCCATGGCCGATGTTACACCGGACCCACCGATGGCCACCAGAGCGCCTAGAAGGCCCGCGCCCGCTGTTAGCAGCTGTGCACGGGCGGCATCCCAGCGGCTGAAGCCAGAGCGTAGCAGGATGGCGAAGTCTCCCACTTCGTGGGGAATTTCGTGCACTGTAAATGGAGAATATGTATGGATCCAATGGAAATTTCTTTAATTATGTTTTTACTTACGCAATATAGCGAATGTGGCTAGAACTCCATGCCGGAAGGAGACCAGAAAGCTACCAGCCACTGCCAGACCGTGCGTGAAATTGTCAATCGAGTTGGCCAACAGGTTCAGGTAGCCAGCCACCTTCTTGGGCTGTTCCTTCTTCTCTTTCGACTTTTGCTCTCGTTCACGGAGGAAGCACACCTTATCCACATCCTCTATGTCGCAGGCACCGCCACAGCTCTCTGCGGTCTCGCCCTCTGGCAGTTGTCCGCCATGTCGGCGCAGCAAACAGTTGGCAATCTCTACACACTTGGGCTGTGGATTCTCCTCGTCCGCGCTGGCATATCCGGAGAAAATTTTCTCCACTATTGTGAAGATGAGTATGCCGGAGAGGACCCAAAGGCCCGAGCGCAGCGACGGATGACTAGATGGATCTTGATTATCCCCTTCCCAGGCCTCTGGCAGTAAGTGGAGGAACACATCGCCCAGCAGTCCGCCGACAGCGAAGCTGAGAAGGACTCGTAGGAGCTTTGAATCTGCAGCTGGAGAGAGAATCGTGTTAAAATCAGGTACAGATGATTCCCTTTCAATTACTACTTACGATCTTTATACCCCTCTTTTGCCATCTTCTCTTCTGTGGGAATGATGATCAGCGGGAATATCCCGCTCAGTCCAATGACCACCGATCCCAGGAGCGAGAAGACCCATGGTGTGTACTGAAAGCTCTTGAAGTATTCGGGCATGTACTGATCCATCAGGTTGGAGTACAACATGGCGAAATGTTCGTCGAAGAAGCTGCTGCTGTTGGTGCTCATTGTTGGCTGGCTGTCTTTTTTGTGGGTATTTATGCGTTGGTTTTGTGCTGGAGGGACTAAGGATTATTCTTCAGTCACTGATGCCGCCTGTTCATGTCCTTATTACCACGTTTCGTGCCCTAAAAAGAAAATTTACTAATAAATTTAGGTACTTCTAACACTAAGTCGAGCGAGTGTATGCTTCGAAAATCCTACACCTAGCAACAAGCTCATCGAATGCCCAGATGCCTATAGTACCCAGTCAGTGTCAGACGGAATGTGATGGGCAAATCTTTTAGATACGGGACAATGGACTCCTGGCTGAGACTGTTGTCAAGTTCGATAAGCAGGTCTCTGTAAAACTTAAGTCCCGGCGGCTCAAGTGTGACTAGAGATAGCTTTATGAGAAACAGCAGTCAATCAAAGTAAAACCATTGACCGGGGCAGGCTATTCGTCAGGATGAGTTGACCAAACGTCCCCGTGTCCTGCCTCAATGGTTTTATATAAATAAAATGATAAACTAATTGAATATTTTAAGGATTTTTATTTGAACTTAATTGAGCATTTGCCTTGAGTTCGATTGGCATTTCTTTGACATTATAATTCGGAGAGAGTTTATTCATAATTAGTCTTTTCTTAGACATTTAAATCTTATGTTGGTGCCCTTCTAATGAGCCTATTTAATGTATTTTCTGTGACATACACTTAATTTTAATAACTTTAAACCATTTCTTTGTTAAACTACTAAGAAACCATTAGATAAATTGCACTTGTAAATCACGTTGCTAAAGACTCTCCTAGATTACAACTTATTTAAACACTGCCAGCAACCCGAAACAAATAAAATAAGCAGAAGTAACTAAGAAACTCAATAACCGTCGCCCTTACTGTGCACAAACAGACTAAAACGAACATTTTAGAAGACGCCGGGCGCTCGGAACGCCCACGTCAAGATATACTTTGTTTCCATTTGATTTCCGATTTGATGTGCACGAACGATGCAGCTTAAACTGTTCACTTTTTGCGGCGATAAGATTACAGACGCCGTCGCTGGTGTCGGGTAGAGTAAAGTGGTATGATTTCGGCAGCTTTGTTAAACGGCCAATACTACACATGTGTATTGGGGAATCCGGGGGCATGGACTACTACACTTGTGGCTTAAAAACCTGTGACACCTATACCTGAACTTGAAGCAGGTAGCAGCAGATGCGAAATAGCTATGGCCGACCTCTTATCTTTAGCCGTCATTGTCATTGAACCATTACAAAAGCAAATTGTTTAGATAAGATTTAGTCCGGTAATTACAGAAGACCGAAATGGAGAAAGGCAGATTCTGATAATATATATGGTATATAATAAGAAAAAGTGAGAGAACCCGTGAAAATTACTAATTCATTAATTAAGAAATTTATAGATAAGCATTTAATAGAAATGTGGATTTCCCCTAAATATCGATCTAATTCGAGTATAAAGTGTAATATTACTAACATAACAATCAGATACTGAATGAGATACCTCGTGAAACACTATAACTTGAGAATAGTTAAATTTATAAATAAAGAAACCTAATACGAAGTACCTTTCAATATCAAACTTAATGACTACATCATGATATGCTAAAAAAATATATTCTATGGACCATAACAGCTGCAAATTAAACTGTGTAATTGTAATATTTTTATATTTGTATCGGATAATTTTTGCCTCAGCTCTCAGAATTTTAATAAACTATGAATTCATATTCTCTTTTTTGAGTTATAAGCCGGTTTTGAGTGCTTTTAATGTAGTCGAAATTCGTTTCTAGGAAGCCAGTGAAGTTTCTCAGCTTTTAATCAGTTGATCACTTGTACAAATACTTCAATTTGAGAACAATAAAATTGTGACTACATACATATGTGTGTTTAGCTGTTGTTTTTTGAACGAGCCGTTCATTTAATAAAAGAAACTCTGGTTTCGAATGGATTTCGAAACACAGAAGAAATCGTTCGTTTATTTATAAACGAAACGTTTTTGTATTTGTAAGATCCTGATTCCATCCGGAAATCCTTAATATTTATATAGATCCAAAATATCACATGTCACATTATAACAATAAAATTAATGTACACAAGTAGAGAGCATACAAGTCGTGGACAATAGATTCTTCTTCTTCTGCTGAGAACGAAGCTTTAAAGTTGATTTGTGGCGTCTTTTCAGCCGTTAACACAATACAATAATAACTATAGCACACTTGACTGTTACTAATTCGGAAATTTATGCTCCGAGATCCGCAACTTGTATGTGTTATCGCGCCGGTAACTGAGCTCGTTATGGGGGCGAGATCGTCTTCTACTGCCGTTCTTATAGACACAATATCGAAAGAAAATCGTAGTCAGGGAGTTTCAGAAGAACAAACTGTTGCTAAGTTGCAAATTACATGAATCATTATTGACGCCAATATACCGTAATTTTTCATTGGATCATCAAAATGGCACACAGATTATTTTGCACGCTGCACTAAAAATGAGACATGGCGGCCGCTCGTCCAAGTGAGCGAGCAATTATCAATCAGAACGTGCCGCACAGTTGGGTTTGAGTGAGAAAAAATGGATCTCTTGGGACTGATAAGGTTTAGCGTCTGTCTAAGATACAAATGAAATTGACCATATAGAAACCCTGCACATTTGTGTATATTTATAGCAGGCCTAAATGGATGAAACAAAGGGTTGATAACTGTTTTCAGGAATATACTCAAGTTATATGGTGTTTACTTTGTAGTAGTCATTCATTTATCAGCAAGTAAAGTACATTTTTCGATTTCTTTGAATCATATGGGAGATTACACTGTGGTGTGTACAGAACGGTAACCCTTTAAAATTTCAATAATTATTTTTAAACAAGATCGAAGCCGCAAAACCTGTTTGCAAAACAAGTTGTCATTGCTGTTGTTGTTCGTCTACAAAATCTATTCAATTTGTTATTGGATTTGTATATGTTTGTGGCTCTGATAATGGTTAATACACACATATATGATTATAATGGTGTTCCGCGCACAGATTTCAGATTAGATTTGAGTACGCCGTCTAATAGTTTATCAAATATGGCCGCTGTTAGTGACGTGTGGCTGATGATAATCTTGAACTAGGTTAGTTATATCGCATTATTAAAGGGGGAAATCGGAAGTATTCCAGGTAGTTGAAGTTTCGCTTGAGTAACGAACAAATTACAACCAGTATTTCTTATCAAACTGGTTTCTGTTTCATTGAAAACAGCACAATTTGGGAGTATGATCTTTGTTTCTGTTGTCGAGGGCAACAATAAAGAGGAAACTGATAAGAAAGATGATTCGAAATGCATTCTACGCGGAAATCGGATAGCTATATTTAGATACAAATTAAAAATTTCTAAGTTCCAGCATTCTTTATCACTTATGTACAAGTTTACAATTCCACACAGCTTTTTTTAAAGACACTTTTATATTTATTTCCAGGAAACCACACAGGGCACTGGCACATAGCATACATATTTTACCGATAAGCATGTTTAAAACCTCCAGATGTCTGGATTTATTATCCCATAAATCGGTTATTTTTTGCAAAAATTCCTTATGTTGCAATATCTGAAAACGGGACAGTATGCAGTTATATTTACCGTAATTTACCTTGCGGCAGGTACGAGGTTAACGTGCTTTTATCAAAGCCAATTTTATGATGACGGCACAAAACAATAACTATAGCCTTTGTTGCTATTGACGTCCGCCTCGCGTTTTGCCGAATTGTCTTGATAAATTATTTTTCTATTGCGTAGTAGCGATCATTGGCACCCGTTTTTTATACTTCGCAGCAGTAATTGCATTTACTTTTATTTTTTGCACAGCGAAAGTTTGTTGTTGTACGTATGTTGAGCTTGACCCCGCGAAAGTCCTGGGCTCAATACATGTTGCCCCGCGAGTCGCTGAAAGTTACAAGTCGCCAAAATCACTTGCATTTATACATTTTTTTCGGTAAACAAAAAACAAATCGTGCCGTGTGCAGTGTTGTGTTGTCATGATTTTCTTATCAAAGCTGAATTAGCTAAAAAAATAAAAAAGCTTAAAAAAAAGCTAAATTTCATAAAATAATTTTGTGTATATTATTCCATTACTCCTTTATTAAATTTCTCAGATTTTCCTTCTAAGAATTTATTTGTAAGTCCTAGATAGTCTTATAGTTTTTCCTTTTGTATATTTGCCAATCGAAAAAAAATAACTCGCTAACCGCTAGTTTGCAATTTATCCAGCATTTAGAAATAGCGGGGAAAAAGCTTAAATGGCTACACTGGCCGAGTGGATTCCAGACCAGTGTTGACATGTGTTGGGGCTAAAAATGACCTAAAAAATACCAAGAAAGGCTCATCGGCGCTGCCATACTTTTAACTACAATCATGACCTTGCCAGACTGATGGAAATATGTGGCGCGGAGTAATCGATAACTTCCTGAACAGCTGATCGATTTTTCATGAATCATCTCGGCTATCGGAAACGCTATCGCACACTTGACACCTCCAGCGTTGCCAATTTAGCTATTTCCCCACTAGATCTGGCGGTTTTCAAAAGCAAAATGCGGGATAAATTGCAAACTAGCGGCTAGCGGGGAATATAGCTTTCTTCAAAGCAAAATGCATTTTATTTTAGCTTTTTAAAAACATCACGCTTTACTACACCTCACTTAAATTCTTTATAGTATTATTTCCATTCAATCATAAAAAACATCGACAAAAACGGCCAGGCACAAGGCTTCGTCCTTTGATTTATAAGTCTAGTGTTATTTTTAGCTATCTTTTAAAGATTTTGGCGGTTTCTAGCTATTTTCATTGGTTAGTTTAGCTTTTTTATGACCTGAAGAGTTGGTAACACTTGACACCTCTAGTATTTACGCTCGGGCGTAAAACTCAATTAAAAATTTAATTTCAACTTAAATTACTAGTGAGACTCCGATCCCCCACCCTCAATTGATGGCAAAATGCTAAGTACAATGCCTTTCAAGCCAGTGCTGCAGCAAGTGACGTCCCTCAACTGAAATTCAACCAGACAAGAGCCACCAAGCAACAAAGCGCCGCAGCAACAAAAGGGAATCAATAACAAAAAAAAGCGAGGAAACGCGTAATTTCGTGGTCAATTTGCATACAGCGGACGGGGGGAAGTCTGTCGGTTGGGCGGTTAGGTAATAGAGATAGCTACTCGACGACGCACACAACGCACGGGACGATGAGTAAGCTGGAAACGGATTCAGACAGTTCAGAGGAATTTTTCGATGCTGAAGACACAACGCCCAATCGCCACTCGACGCTGAGGTAAGTACTTGGTTCTGGTATGTTCACCCGGAAGTCATTCGAGTAAATATTCTTACAGTCGGAAGCTGCCTCCGGAAGTGGCCCAGGAGTTCATCTTTCCCGAACCCGCTGTACGGGTCAATGCAGCGGCCTCGTCGGACAGTGATGCGACACCCATTGGCGCTGGAACGCCTGCCACCAGGAGTCCCACCAACAGCCTGGGTGCACGGCTGAAGCAGCAGGAAGCGGTAGGCGGCGTCCCCGGAGTGTTTGCTGAGCCGAAGCCAGTGCCCGGATCCGTAAGTGGACTACATATGCTAAGGGATCCCCGCTTTGGTCAAGGAATATAGTTAAGATCTATTTGCCTGCCATTTTGATGAGTTCTTTTTTAATTATTTTTAGATAGGTACAAAGAAATTTTATTTTGAAGCCTTCTATTCATTCTACATTATAGGGAGAATTCTTGGGCTTACCATGGATTAGACTTTAATTGTAATCGAGCCGAAAAGTATGCTGGGAGTTAAATATCTATACAAAAATGTAAATAGCTTTTATACACATTTTATATTCATTTTAAATTCGTAGCTATTTCTGAGAAAGCCCTGATGAGTATGGTGTTCTAACAAGATTAAGAATTATATAGATTTTGTCTATTCAAACAACTTATTTTTTGCTTTCCGCATAGGTCAATATATATTATTTCTTTCCCTATATTATCATATGTAGGTATACCACACTTTCTATTTTTAGACAACCACCTAGTTACTAACGGCTTTAGCCGGCTATAAATTTTTTAATTGCTCAATAAACAACGCCAGGGTTATACCACTTTTGGAAAGAAATTGGTTAAAAGCCGATATGATACGATCGATAGAGTTTACTTAGTGATTATTTGTAGATAAAGATTAGATAAATATATCTTTTACATATACACAGCATTTCCGACCCAATACAGAATAATACTTTTCGCTTAAACATTTATGAAATAGTTTTTTTTTGAAATTGGATTCAGCTGACTTAGTATTTATGAATTTAACTAATAATACCTAAAGTCGTCGCCCCCTTTAATTTTGTGTCCATATTTGTGTTCTTTACTTTCATATTTTCTCCGCCTCATTTCCAAAACTCAACGAACGAATATAAACTTGAATCTTAACCGAATGTGTAATATGTGCTTACAAACATATAAATCAATAACAATTAAAAATCGCGCGTATAGTATGGTGGTAGACAGCGCTTTCAAGAACTGCGTCAGTTCATGCAGAACGATGAAGATGATAATCCAGGAAACACACTCACACCTGATTCTCAGGTATACATATTTTTCGTTATCCATGTTTAGTTTGTTTCTCCAACTTGTGTCTCTTTGTCCCACATACATAGATGTCCAGTTGTATTAACTGACTTGAAACTTGAATTACAGAATAGCTCGACGGATGGCATTTTCACCAGCCGGTCGACGCATCCGTTTAAGGTCATTGAGACTGATACGATGAGCATACAGAGCATGACGTCACTGGGCCGCGTGGGCCGAATCTTGGCCGGCAGCATCGATCCCTCTGGTGAGTGTACACTCAAATATTGCTTCCAAATATCAAAGCCCGATTGACACTCGTTTTTATTTGCTTGGCAGCCATTAGCATAGATCGCGAGTCTCTGGCCTCGTTGAATGCGCAGCAGCAAAAGCAGCAGGCACAGCAGCAGCAACAGCAGCAGGCACAGCAACAGGCGCAGGCAGTTTCCAACACTAATCCACCGAGCACTGGTACCACCTCTTCCAGTCTGAGTACGCCCAGGGTTTCGCCGAAGCATCAGCAAGGCAGCAAGGAAACGGCAGTGGCTGCAACAACTGCGACAGGAGCTGCTAGCGCTATCATGCTGCAGGAGCCGGATGTGATAGCAAGCACCAAGCTTGCCCAGTCAAAGACCACGGACTCCATCACCTCGAGCGGACCCGTGGCGCCGCCTCGCAGAAAGAAAAAGTCTCGAAACTTCTCCAACAGTTCCTCCTCCGAGCCGCAGGCCGACAATGAAGATACGGACAGTGATACGCGTTCGGTGAAGAGCGTCCAAGGATTTCAGCAGAAGTTTGTCATGGAATTTGAGAGTTCACTCAATGACGCATCTACCGCCTCAGCCTCCAACACCACCTTGACCTGCTCCTCCACAAATACGATCGTCTCTGCTTCGGCTTCAACAACGGCGGCGTCGTCGTCTCTGCCATCGACAAGTGCGATTCATATGCGTACCCTGGCCTCTTCGGTGACGATTGCCGGCCCCAAATCCTCGCAATCCTTGGGCAGCAGCTCAACGTCGGTGCACTCGAAACCAAGTCCCTCGAATTCGGCTAAAAGCAACTCGGCACCGGGAAGGGTTAGGTAAGCAAAGACTTCTTTTCTTTCGAGAAGAATTGTTAGCACTTATTTTATGCTTTGCAGTTCCATTGACCCCAATCAGGGTCTCAACCTGTTCAAGGCCATTCAGGGTGGCTATGTGGTCAAGCCACGCGATGAAGCCAGCAACAAGGCGCAGGGTCCGTCCCAAGATGAAATCGAGCGCATCGAGAAAATGCTAATGGAGAACGCGAATCGGCCAAAGTTGGCGGGTACTGGGTCTAACAGCTTGGGCAGCGCTACTCGGTGAGTTTTTGAGTTGATGATTAATTCCCTCATTATAAATATCAAATTCGTTCTAGCTATCCTGGTTTCTATCGAGTCACCAACGACAAGGAGCGGCGCAAGTCTGCTGGCGACGAGGATGTGCTGAAGCAGATGAATATCTATGTACGCACTCGCACCAGTTCGGGCAAGCAGTTAACCGACTTTGAGATTCTGGAACAAGTTCCTGTGAAAAATTTGGATACCGGTGAGAACATGCCGCTCTCCGAAATGCGTTCACCACCCGTGCCTGAGGGCTGGAATCCGCTCTCGCTACACATCCTGAAACTGACCTCGCACCTGGAGGTGATTCAAAAGGAGTCTGATGAGGAGAGTGTTATTGGCATACCCCCCAGCATTGAGGGACAGGTGCCCGACGAGGAGGAGCTCGAGACGGAAGACGGGAGTCGCCTCAAAAAGAAGACGGCGCGAATTAAACGTTTCTTTGGCACCACCATGAGAAAGACTGTGGACAAGGCCAAGTCGATTGCCTCGGAAGTTTCGCATGCGCGGCACAAGGAGGATGTGGCGGACATCGAGGATGCCATGAATCCCGAGCAGAATATTAAAATCAAGGCATCGTCGTCCAACAAGGGGCCTTATGAGTTTACCAAGCTCCAGCACGTCCAGGATTTGAGTGGCGAGGACACAAGCGCTGTGTGGTGTATGAAGTTTAGTTCCTGTGGACGCTTGTTGGCCACTGCCGGGCAGGATAAGGTGCTAAGGATCTGGGTTCTAAAAGATGCCTATCCATTCTTCCAGGTAATAAGCTGGCATGCGATGTGACTTCCACAACTAATGATTATCCCTTTTACAGGACATGCGCAACAAATACAATGCCGATCAAAAATCTTCACCCACGCCCTCGCAGGAGTCTCTAGTTTCGCAGCATTCGGCGGAGGAGGCCATTGCCATGGCCACTGCCGCCGAGAAATGCCCTGGTCCGTTCATGCCCAAGCCGTTCTGCACCTACAATGGACACACCTCGGATCTGTTGGACGTCAGCTGGTCAAAGAATTACTTTATTCTGTCGAGCAGCATGGACAAGACTGTGCGGCTCTGGCACATATCCAGAAAGGAGTGCCTCTGCTGTTTCCAGCATATCGATTTCGTCACGGCCATTGCCTTTCATCCCCGCGATGACAGGTACTTTTTGAGTGGAAGCCTTGATGGCAAGCTGAGATTGTGGAACATACCCGACAAGAAGGTGGCCCTGTGGAATGAGGTCGATGGCCAGACGAAGCTTATAACGGCCGCCAACTTCTGTCAGAACGGACAGTTTGCCGTGGTGGGGAGCTACGACGGTCGCTGCATATTCTACAACACGGATCAGCTCAAGTATCACACGCAAATCCACGTGCGCTCCACCCGAGGCAAGAATCGCATTGGACGTAAAATCAGCGGCATTGAACCGATGCCCGGTGAGGACAAGATTCTAGTCACCTCCAACGACAGCCGCGTGCGCCTCTACGACCTAAGGGACTTAAACTTGTCGTGCAAGTACAAGGGATACTTGAATGTCTCGTCGCAGATCAAGGGCTCCTTTAGCCACGATGGAAAGTACATTATAGCGGGGTCTGAGAATCAGTGCATATACATATGGAAAACCAATCATGATTACTCCAAGCTCAGTTCGGTGGGTTTTATAAATACTTATGTTTATAAGTACCTTGTTATAACGTTTCAATTTATGCTTAGGTTCGTCGGGATCGCAGTGATTTCTGGGAAGGCATTAAAGCACACAATGCCACTGTGACTTGTGCCATATTTGCGCCACACCCGGAGGCCATTATTAAGCCCGAACCGGATGAAATCTCGATGGAAAAGGTAATAGTTCACCAGTTCTTTACAGAATTTGGTTTGTAAAAGTCTTATATCATTGCAGTTGGCTCACAATCAGCCCGATCCACTCGTTGAGCAGCACAAAAAGGGATGTGGCTATGTGCTGGTCAGCGCCGATTTTAACGGCGCCATTAAGGTGTTCATCAACAAGACGAAGCCGAAGCACAGCAGCTTACCATACACAGCCATCGCGGATTAGTCTATAGGTAGAAGATGAGAAATATAAGAGTAAAGTTTGTATTTTATTATTTTCTTTTTTTATTTGTGACATTTTGTATCATTAGTAACTAGTGCCGCCATCGCTTGACCCGTATTTAAATAATTACTAATTTCTCTCCCGCTTTTCCCCCGTTTGTTGATAATTGCTGCTGCCGCGAACTGTTTAATCTTACGCAAAATATGTTATGTATTTTTAACGCCCATTTGTGTGAATATGTGTATAAATATTTGTTTAACCAAGTTGATTATTTCAAAGGTCAATTGTATATTGTTATGACTGTACAGAATCTATGATTTAGATCCGCTTGATTAATTAATTACTTCTTCACCTTGATGTGTAAACTATTTACTACGGAACTGACCCGCAGGGGTAGGAGGGATTCGGTTTGCCGAATCCTAACTAAGTTATTTAAAAGTACGAACATAACATCTATATCTTATTATAATTAACTTTTAAACCATATATAAATATATATTTTGTGTAAATTAAAAATGTGCAACAAGGACACAAACTGTAGCTTTAATTCTCGGAGCGATTTTGAAGTGCTTCCGGATTAGAGAGTGCTTACAGCCACATTCCTTCTGACACACACAAAGGGGTGGTCTCTGCTATTTAGCAAAAGCTTAACCTTCATATTTGGGGCTTCCCGTTGGAGCGAAGAAGTAGACAAAGTTCCAGGTAATTTGATATCTGCCCAGGGAAACTGGACAGACATTTACTAATCTCAGCACTCATAATTGCAGGGCATGGTGGCTGCAATAAGACAAAGCAAAGGTATAAATGGTTCGGTCTGTCTGGCTTCTATTCCTAAATGTTTTGGGGTTGCCCCAAAAGCACCCCCGAAATCAGGCAGTTTAAGCTGTCGTTTACTTAGAAATGACAGTAGTAAAAGTCGATTAAAAGCGGAGTTACGATTGAACCTTACTTCTTTAGTCCGCAATGCCCACGTTGGTATGTGCACCTGCATACATAACTTAGTACCTCTGCATTATATACGTATGTTGATAAGGGTGGACCGTAGCCAGTTGTGTTTAATACAATTTTTAGCAAGTCTTTTTACTCATTACGCATACGCAGTGTTGTACACAGAACCTATGACTAGCATGTACTGTTTTTCATCATGTGTACTTAGTTTCACAAATTTATTAGTAGAGATCATTTAAAGTCTAGCCATATCCGAGTTCTCACTTTCCATTTCTGAAAACATTTTTGTCTCCCACTGAATGAATCTCTTTGTATCGGTAACTCACTTTCACCATCAAAATTAAGTCTGAACGTGCCTACAAACATTTTTTGTTACTTGTTCTGTCCAAAGGTAGGATTTTCTATTCAATACGTATGGAAATAAATTATTCTGTTGTTCAAAATGGAATTCATTTTCTCTCTAATAGATAGTTCTCCCCTACGAAAGCAAGTTCACCCTATGCCACGTACTCGAGTACTTGCACATGCAATCAATAAAGACTTTATTTTTGGGGGGAGGCTTGGGGTGGCGGCTGTCTTTTGTCGCGATGCGGCAACCAACAGCTGTTGCAACGCCAGACGAACCCCCCCGAAAAAACCAAACAGCAGCCAGACGCCGGCAATGGTGGTCTCCCTCCCATATACCCGTTCCGAATGGCAATCGATGCACTTCTGGCCATGTGCCAAGTTTCTCTTCGGGAAATGCGGAGAGCCAGCAAAGAGAAGAAGACCAGAAGAGATTGTTTCGGGAGTTTTTTGTTACAAAAACTAAAGTCAAATTAAAGTTTAATTTGGTTTGGTTCTAGAGAACTTTATGAAATTAAAACTTTATATTTCTTGTGGGTTTTCAGGGAGTTTTTAAAGAAGAGTAGTTCGAAAACTATTGATCAGAATGATCTGAAAGTTGAGATACTTATTCTGACTGACTTTGGTAACTGTTAAAAATTGTTTAAGGTTCACATTAAAACTACGGATTTTTAAGATTTATTGAAAGGTGATAATCGACCTTAAAATAACTAATACTATCTTAGGGTACAAAAAGTTTAGCTAAAAGTCTGCTTTACTCTTAAAACTTAATAACTGCAATTAAATCTAATATTTAACGACATGTTTTTTAAAAATTAAATTTTAAGTAAGGGTAATAACTAATTTAAACAATTTAAAAAAAAAAATCAACTAGATATTAGAGTAGCTTAAAGTCAGCATGTAATAATGAACTTGTAATGTGCAGAGTTTTCGAGTTGTGCCGCGTCACTCATTTATCCAAGGCACCCACACTGCTGCACTGTTACACACACTCACACACCCTCTTCCACACACAAACACCGAGAGGTAGCAACAACAATGTTGAGCAAGGTGCGCTTAGCCGACGCTCCGCTCTCTCGGTTCGTGTTTTCCTCCGGTTCAGTTTATTTCTGGCTCTCGTGCAAAGCGCACCGTCTAGCGGACAACATATATCGTACCGTATCGTATCCGAATCGGCCGGACTTTGTCATTGGCTGCGTGCGTCTGAGTGTGTGTGAGTGCTGGCGATGCGATGCGATGCCTTTAAGCTATTTCCAGCGCAAAAATGCATAAAATATATTTACAATATTCATTTGACAAGCACCGACGGATGAATCATTAGAATCGAATGATAACTTCTGTCTAGGGGGTGGGAATTTCCCCACGAACTGATCAAGCGCGCACTCCCATTCCGTCCCTGTGTGTGGGTGGGTGCGGATGCAGTGAATAATTGAACCGGATAAATTGTATATACCTTGTATATGTAAAGCTTAAACAAATTAAGGCCGTACGAACATCGTAAACTGGAAACCCAGCAAGTGCCGAAATCAGTGCTAAAGTGAAACTTCTTTTTAAAGATGACAACCGTTCTTCCAAAGGCCATAAGAAACCAAAAACAAAGCCCCTCTAACCTTTTGTCTGCCGTCTTTTGTGGCTCAACCTTAATAAAACTCTCACAGATGATCGTTTATTGGAATGTTGAAATTCTTACCTATTTAAATGACGGACTGAGCAACATACACAGCTCAATTAACGCGGCTCAAAGTGCTTCGGGCGGCATAATTCCCTGGCTTTTTGAAGTGGAGAGACCGAAAACCATAAAACCACAGATAATAAAACTCCATAGTTAACCCTTTCACTTGAATGTAAACAGAACTTACGAGTTTTTCAAGTTGTAGAACCATTATTGGTTGTAAGATTTTAATAGTGCGCAAATTTGTAGTTACTTTTCTTTGATAACTTAATTAGGGAGTATGAAATAGGCAACCTTTCACTTTAAAAACCACAAAACTCGAAGATTTGACCTATTGTAGCGCTGTTCAATGATAAAACTATTATATTGTTCGTGGCACCTTTAAATTAATGGCTTTAAAATTCTTATAAACATAATGAGCTGCCAATTTTAAGCATTTATAAGTTATAGGGGTTCGTTCTTGGTATTATGAGCCCCTTCACTTCAAAGACCAGAGAGTGCAAGGATTTGATTAATGGTTTCGTTGCGTAACTTATAATTTTCAAAGAAACCAAGTTCTTACTTTTTTCCAATAACGAACTGAGCTACAACAACTCAATCAAAGGCAGTTCCCATTGCTGGATGCTGTGTGTCGCCGCACAAAAACCAAAATAAACGGAACCCTTTCACTTTAAACTCCACAGAACCCCCCAAAAGACCCAGCCAAAACGAGTTTTGTGCCAAAGAGCAGAGCAGAGCAGAGCGGAGCAACCATATTCCATATCGAATAACCGACCAATAAGTGTTACTTGTTACTTGGCACATCCAACTAGCACCGTTGCAGTGGCCTATATTCAAAATAGATCAGAGATCGGCGGCGCAGCTGCAGCAGGAGAGGATCCGATCGGAGCGGAGCGGAGCGTCGAGAGGAGATGTTGTGCCTGTGCCTGTGCCATGTGAGAACTTAGTCCGCGGCGAAGAGCAAAACTAGTTTCCCATTTGCGCGCCTATGCTAAGTAATAATAATAAATAAGCCAAGTCGTTGTTCGCTGTTCGCCGTTCGAGAAGTGACCTAAAAATACTGGTTTCGCGTGAGAACGTGCAGCTTAAGCTCCATCTCTACCAATGGCCACAGCCGGAGCCACAGCGGCCGTGGTGGTGAAGCGGCCCGGACCGCCAGTGCCGCCCAGGCCCAAGGCAACTAACAATCCCTCGGCCACACCGCCAATCATTCAGAAGAAGCCCAACTTTGTCAGCCAGCTGAGTGCGGTGGGTCGCACCCTGGTCTACAAGTCGCCGACGGTTAATCTGCCCAAGAAGCAGGCCCAGACTCAGACGCCAACCACAGCGGTGACGGCACCAGCCCCCCCTGTAAAGCCGCTGAAGCTCCGCAAGGCGCCCGATGTCCCAACGGCCAAGCCCCGCGAGAGCGTCACCACATCGGTGGTGACGGTGAATCGCCACAACTCGATCAGCGTGATCGGGGGCTCCCCGCAGACCACGCCCCGTAAGGAGACCCGCCTGAGCCTCGGCAAGGTGGACTTCGAACGGGCGGGCCTCCAGCCAGCAACTCAACCCCTTCCCAGGCCTCGGAAAATCGTCCAGTTACCCGTGGCCACCTTGGATGTGGAGGACATACCAAAGGTAACCTCCACTCCATCCACTGGTCTCTTCAGAAGATCCAAAACCACACTGGACAGCTACCAAAAGGAGTCGTCTGCAGCAGCTTCGCCAAACGCAGGAGGAGGAGGATTCCTGGGCGGCCGGACTGTGGAGATCAAGAACAATCTAAAGAACGCCGCCGAGCGGCTCTTCTCCGAAATCATCATAAATCAGGGGCAGAAGCAGGCGGCTGCTGATACCACGATCATCACCAAACACGAGGCCCTGAAGCAGGAGTCCGATGTCCTGACCATCCAGTCTACAGGGAACTGCATGCGGATCAACATAAACTCTGGATCCGAATTCGGTGACCCCAAGCCGTGCTACACCAGCACCATGAAGAGCTCGATCAGTGTGGGAAATACTCCGGAAAAGAAGCAGGCCTTCCACGAAATACTCATCTCAGAGCTGGCCGCCATGCGGAATAAGTCCTGCTCGCTGGAGCAGCTGCCCACCAAGTCCATGTCGCCGGCAACAACGTCGACACCCAAGAAGATCGCATCGCGTATTCGCTATAATTCCATTGACGATGCCGACACCGAGGATGTGGATGCGGATAATGTGGAGGATGCCGATGGAGATGTCGACGAGGAGGACACTTTGACCTACTCGGTCAACAAATCCCTAAAAGAGAACATTGGAAAGGAAGGCTCCTCGAGGAAGCGGTGTCCCTCGGGATGCTCCACAGACTCTTCGCCCTACGGCACCGAGAGATCCCAGCGCATTCGAACCTCGGATTGGATCGAGGTAGGCGACAATGGCACCGCGGTGACTCTTACCAGCTGTCACATTTCTCTGGAGGATTCGGGCATGGAGGACGAGGAGCGGCTGGACGACATGTCCTCGGGCGTTGGCGATAGTTGGGACAGCGTCAAGGAGGCGGAGACCGAAAAGCGTTCGCGCAGTGCAAAACGGTGAGTCCTCTTAATAATTAATAAAGTATTATGAATAAATAGTAAATATTGAATATTTTTATGTTTAAACATATATAAAAATACTAAAATTTTATTGCAATTAAGGTCTGATGGCCTTAAAAAAATTCTAACGTAATTTATAAAACTCTTCTGAAAATTTCACTTTACATTTTTTATGCTTTTTTTTTTACCATTCGAAAGTGATTTGAACTTTAACTTGTTTTTAAATGAGTTTTAGTCTGAATTGTTTGAATAGGAAATTATGGAAAATGAAGATATTTATTAAGAGTTTGGTGCTAATGATGAAATCCTATAAATTTGCAAGATTTAAAGTTTAAACTTTAAAGTTATTCCCGTTAATAGGTAGGGGTTTTATGGCCCTGCCGCGCGGCATCTCTATGAGCGAATTTATAATGATCTGTTATGAAAAGGAGCTGATGTTCATAAAAATATCATAATTTATTAAGTGCTAATGAATATTGAATAAAAGTTTAGCGAAGAGAAAAGCAATTTGTGCAGGTTTAACAAAAACAAAAGGTTCGGTTTAGGAGAGATTGCAGACAAGTAACTGCTGTTTATATTAATTTAAAATTAAAATCAAGACAATCTTATGTGCTTCAAATTTGTACAAAAGAATAATTACTTCAATTATATAAAGAGTATTATATTAGAAATTTAGAAATAATTATGATCAATGTTATTTTTTTTTAATATAAAATTCAATATTTATATTTGCGAATTGATATGAAGGATGTTCAGAATTTATATTATTATTTAATTATTTATTAAATATTATTTATTAATATTGATATATTTGTTGTGTTATGGAGACTATGATGATCTTGGACTGAAATTTAAAGCCGTGATTGTTAAGCTGCCGCCACAATTATTTCACCGAGTTTCGCTGGGCTCCATTGACATGGTTTTGATTCGATCGGCCGTGCGCATCCCACGGAATCTCCGAGCTTGGAGCTTGGTGCTCGGAGCACCTCTCGAGCCCGGTCTCCATCCCGGACTACCATTGTGATGGTACTTTCCGAGTGAGATCTCACCGAGGCGGGCGGGTTAACATTAATTCAATGTGCTGACATCATTTCGAATGTGGTTTGTTGCACGTTGCACACACCGCACTCCATACATTGCATGTGCGGGCACGGGTTCGATTGCAGTGGCCACAAAAAAATACAAAAGCAACAAAATAAAAAAGGTTGCGATATTAACAATTTGGGTTTCTCGGATCCGTTCGTGTGTAGTTTGTATTTTAACGGCAGAATCGAAGTAACCAACAGCAGAAAACCCGTTTCGAGCCGATCTTTTACGTCTCTAAAGATTCGTATTTTAGCGGCAATACACACATTGTGTTTGTATTTTGATTAACATATAAATACTTATATGTATTCCGTTGCGGTACGTGTTTGTCGCGTCGAAAAGTGATTATCGTGACTCACTTGGCTTGGCATTTGCGCCATCGCACACACGACCAAGATACTTCATATATCGTGCACTCATATGTATGTACTATATATTCAAATATTTGCTTATTCACACGAAGCTATAGCTTTCATTGGCAAACCATAAGAATCGAGAAGTTGGGGAGTCGAAAGAAGTGTACTTTACACTGACAATAAATTGTGATGTTATTTTTCCCACAATAAAGTAGGGACTTAGCTAGAAAGCTTGTACTATTTTTTATCTGAAATACGAGCCTTGAGTGAGTTTTACAAATAATATAGATATGTTCATATTTACCTTTTAATTTAAGGCCTACATTTCTCATAAATGCTAAAGTTCGTTTCTTTAAAAACTTTTTAATAATAGTTCCTAACCCTTAAAACCTCATGCTTATTTTCTTACAATGTACTAAAAATTGTAGTCTCAATTAACTCAGACTTTCTAGAGGCCGCAAACATTAACCTTTCCATTTTTTAGATTAAATTGTTGAAGTAGTTAATATTTTATGGTGAATAAGAAGACATGAAGGTCTGCTTTTATCAAAAGATACTTAAAAATAAATTCGCACATTCCACGCTGCAATAAAAAATAATAATAATTGCGATGAAAACAACCCGGACTGACTCTCATTTCCCATGGCTGGCATTATAGTCCGATAATAATGTGTTTTACTTTGCCAATTACTCACACAATCCCCATTTCCTACAACTGCGAAATTCAAATGGCAAATTGCATCTTTCAAATGCCTGAACGTGTGGATTGGCTCTTATGCATATGAAGTGATTCACAGATAAGTCACATAAACTATACGGAGGTGTGTGTATGCATATATCTACGGCTAACTGTTGCAACTCCGAGGCAAGCGTTATAAAATAAATTCAATCAGTGCGGCGGCGAAAGCAGCAGTTGCAGCAATCCCATATTGCACTTGGATCGGGCCCCAGTTATGGCTCCTTCGATTTCAATTTGCATAATGGATGCCGTTATCAAGAATGGTTTACCGTTTCCTCATTCTCTTCTATGCTATATATGGTCTTCCAGAACGCGGATAAGTCGCGGGACTCTACTAGCCATTAAAGTTCCTGGTCTTTGTTTTAAAGTTCTGTGAAATACGATACTCCCTCTGTCAATTTCTGTTTCATAGAACTCGCTAAACTATTGTTAAATCGTTGTGTGCAATACAATAATTTCTTTGAAAGCTAATTGGTATTTGCAAGACATTAATGAAAGCGAAAAGGAATGTGTTCGTATGTGGTAATATCTTAAATAACGACAACGACACCGCCAACGACGACGGCAACTTGATTATTGCCTTGCATTGCTCGCTGTCAGTAATCATTTTCCAACATCGTTTTCTGGGAAATGACTACTGGCCAGGCAAAGAAAAGCCAATCACAAATGCATGTTGGGATTTACATATCATAAAAATTCGGGCTAAATGTAAGCCGCTTTTGAGTCCCAAATAATAGAAACTGTAAGTTTCAGCGAGATATACATTTAGTATGGCTTCAACCGGCTTTCATTGGGACTTGCACTGTGTATCTATATTGATTAGCTCTCGTCATCTTATTAAAAACCACAAACGAAAGGCTTTCTCTGCATTTCTCTAAATTATATCGTTTAAACGTGTTGCATTTAAATTAGTTTTTAGCTAATGTGGGTTTGCCATTTTAGTTATTTCTTTTTTAGCCAAGCTGTTTAATTGATTGAGTTGTGTAATTATTGATTGACTGCGTTTAATAAATGTTTTTACGCAATTGTCTACGTTTTCAGTCAATTAGCAGCCAGGTGTGACAAGCTTACTGGATTTTTTGATCACTGCTTCAGTTTTAGTTAGCTAGAGATATAGGTTTTGAGGCCACAGGTCGTGTTGGAGGTTATTTTCCTAGCAGCAATTACAAGCTTCAGTTTTCTCTTCGCCGAGAAGGTAATGCCACATATTTGGAACTGCACAAAACCACAAAGACTGACAGCCTTTGGTCTCCACACATATGAGTTCCAACTACTAGTAGGCACACAGAAGAAACACCTTCAAGTGCGATTAAAATCATGGCCGGTCCGGAGGCCTGATGGCTGTCAGCCAGCCAGCAAGCCAGAGCCTGAAGTCAGGGGAGATGCCAGCCTAAAGCGACTTCAGGTGCTGGGGAGCTGTAAGTCTGGTGTTTGCCAAAGATATACTCGCGTACAGGCCGGGTTTGTCGAGGCTGTTACGAGTGTGAGAACCGTTAAAGTACGACAAAGTGACGCCGCAAAAGCTCTTCTGAGTGCCAGACTTTCAGGTGGATTTCTGCGTAATATGCCTCTGTTTCAGTTGCCCCTGTCGAGCGGCTAAATATCTCGAGATGATGCGACAGATATTTCGGGTTCAACTACCTCGTGCTGTTCTTTGAGCGGTAAAAGCCACTAACATACCGAAATATCAGGTCAATGAGATCACCAACCAGAAAGCAAAAGAAACCACTGAGAAAAGAAACCACTTCTTCTTCCCAGCGAGATGGTGTTAATTAATCGAATGATTAGTGATTGTACCAGAAATAAATGTTGGAAAGAGTGTTACTAGTTTACAAGGTGAGGAGTACGGACCACACAACTCCCCAGTTGATTTAGAGACACCTAACTTGGCCAAAAAAAGAGTACCCAAAAAAGACACTATAAACTTGATTTTAGCGGAAAACCAACATGCGGAAAAGCAGCCTGAACCTGGAAGCCAAATGTGGATGAAGTTTTTGGACTCTACTCCACTTTACACACGAGTGTGGGCCGACTTGGCTGCTGACTTGGCTTACATAAACCAAAAAACTTTGAGCCAACACACACGTATGCTCAAATATATTTGTGCAACCTCTTGAAGTTTTTCAAAAGCGATTTTACACTAAAAGCTTAGGAGTATATCTTAGGAGATAATATCTCACAAATTACTTACTTTGACTTGTTGCCAAACACACGACTTGGAGGAGTAATTGCACTTGAGATTAGTTAATACAGCAAATGTGGGATAATATATGTGGATAATATGTCTAACTAAACACACTTTGTATAATATTTTTATTGGAATTCCACTGTAACTACTGACCCTTCACTTGCAATACTTCTCTATACAATTTTTATTTAGTTCTGATGAATAGAATCCATCTGTTTTCAAAGCTGGCCATATATGGACTCGGTTCTCATTTAAATTGTCCCTCGGCTTGCACTTGTTTTACCTCGTTTTGTAATGCCAACATCTGTCTGGCCAAAAATAGTAGTTTCAGCCAGATCTGTATCTCAGGTGCGCAGGTATTGCCCAAGTTTCCTGTTCCGTTCGTTGGTCAAGTGGACGGATTTATGCGTTCGCTGTTGCCAAGCTAGACACTCCACATTTTACTTTCACATATGGCTAATGTTATTATTTTATTAATATTATTTATATACTATTATTTATAACTTGAGGTGATGGCTTTTAGCCAATAAATCTTCACATATAATAATATAATTATTTATGCCCCAGAGCGCTTTTATCATTTGTTTTATTTTCAAGACGAGATCGATGGCGTGTCGTGCATATATCTTTTTATTGGGTATTCTCGAAAATGTCCCGCTCAGATTGCGGTGCTTTCGCTTTTGAGACTTGCAACAAAGTCTCAGCAGTGGCTCACTTTACTATATACAATATTTATACACCCTGTTCAGATACGATACCGTGCTGGCGATGAACAATCTGCATAAATTAAGGCATTCGAAGAGCTATTTGTTAGGTGGCTTCGTTCTACTAATCAGGAAACCAAAATCAAAATTTCGCTTTTTGTTGAATTCGAAAGAGAAACCCGCGACTAATCGAAATTTATTTGGGTAACTAAACCAAAACCAAAAGCCAAAACCCAGAGCTGAAGAAACGACTCGAGTAGCCTAGCCGCTTAGTTGCTGTCTCATTTGCATACGTTTGGTTATTTGTTTAGAAACTCTTTAAGCAGCAGCGAAATAAAAGCTAGAAAATAGAAATTTATGGGCTCTGCGTTGGCAGTTGTTGGGCATTCGGAATGAAAGCGAAAACGGCGTCGATATGAGCAATTTTCGGTGGGTTTCTTTGGGAGGGGCCCAAGAAAAGGGCGTTTGCACGTAGAAGGCGACCCTATATACGTGAGCAACCGATGATAATAACTCTTGAAAAGTCGGTAACTCCGTCGTCACTTCGCTGCTCCGTCACTCGGCAACTTCTCACTTAATTTGAGTCCGCTGAAGACAATGGAAAAGCGATGCCTTATTAGAATGCGTGAGAAAGCCACTGTGAGAAACTGGAACCTGATTGTGTGCGTGGCGTTATTAGTCTTTACGCCGTGCCCTCATTAAATGGCTGTGAAAGACTCGGCGGTGCCGGCAGAACTGACCCAGAGATTTCTATCCCCTTTTATCACCTTCAACTCCGAGAGCTCTCGGCGCCGGCATGGTGAAATTTTTGGGTCATCCATTGGGTATTATGATCACGTAGGAGAGCCCGGCGTCGTCGGCGAAATCGTCATTGTGCATCGCATTGTTCTGCAGAAGACACATCCTGCAATGTGCGTGATCCGATTGGCCTGCACCTGCATAATTCCCCCATTCCGCTGCAGTTGCAGTGCGCCGCTCCGCTTGCTTCTGGTTTTATTTATTACTATTTTCCTTCACTATACACATTTATTTATATATAGCGCCACGCCGCATTCCGCCTGCTCCCAATTCGCTTTGGTCCCGCGCGCCGCTGGCAAGGCTAAAACTATAACAAATACGCACAGTTGGGGTCCGAAATGAGACAAATTTGACGGCTGCATCACTCGAAGTCACTCGACATCGTGTTCGGATATTTCTGAATGGGAATGGGAGCAGCGCTAGAATCTCCGCTGGTATTTCGCCCTAAGGTCTCGTTGAAGAGCCCACTGATTATTCCGTACATGATGTACTACAACCGAAGCGATCTCGCAGCGGCATCAGCAAATGAGTTTTGTTATTATATTTGTATCTAAAAATAGTTGGGCCACGCTGGTGACACGGGGCGCTCTACAGAGTGCTGAATATGGATCATAACTTGGTTAAGATGGAAGAATAAAACAAACTGGGAAATTCTCTTTGTTTGGTATCTATTTTATAATTCCACACTGAAGTTTGTAAAGAGCATTCATTTCCGACACGATAAATTGTAAATATTATCTATCAATAATATAAGGGTGTTTTGGTTTACCAAATTGATTATCAAATTTGGATCTCTTTTTTATTTAACCGCAACCGAAACAATCTAGTCATGTCAAGATAATATCTATATACCTGACGTATTTCCTTATTCGAAATCCGTTAAGCTGATTCTTGGTCTGTCCCTTCTTCTGTCCCAAATGTTTATTGATTAAATCTAAGTTCCAAAGGATGTGCAGAATAATCTGTAGATTAGTAAAGCTAATAAAATATTATACAATTTTCCGCATTTTCTCTATAATTAATTACTACATTTCGTATATACATACATGAGTTCCTTTTGAAATTGTACCTACATCTGTACCTGAATCTAAAAGTCGATGAACTCTTTGGAAAGGTGACAAAACTCTATTTTCAAATTGAATTAGTCTATTTTTGACTTCCGGCTGCACCCTGTTTGTCATCTTATTTTTTTATTAAATCAATTTGCTCATTTCTTATATATTTATTTTTATTTTTGTCTCGATTCCGCTTGACTTTCTCACTCTCCTGAGCAGTACTACACTCATAAAAATGTTTACCTAAAATCGCCCTAAAAAAGCTTCTTTTCGCCCATACATTTAGAAATTCGCCCTAGAAACGGTTCCAAAGGCGAGTCGCCCTAGATCCGAGAAAAATTGCCCTAAAATTAGGAAAGAATCTTTCCTAAATCTAGGGCGATTTTTCTTAAATTTAGAACATTTTTCTTGTTTTTAAGGCGATTTGCCCTAAATATGTGATAAAAAATTTCTAATATAAGGGTGAATTTTCCTTACATTTAGAAACATTTTTCTTAGTTTAAGGGCTATTTGACCATTAAAAGAAGAAATTTATTTCTAAATTCAAGGGCAATTTTTCTTAATTTAAGAAAAATAGACGTTACATTTACATTTACATTTTAAACATTAAATTAAGGGAACATTTTTCTTGGATTTAGGGTATTTGACCGTTAAAAAATATTTTTTTTCTATATTCAAGGTTAATTTTTGTTGATTTGGGGAAAAATATAGTCACTTGTAGGATAAGTAACAAGTAACATTGTTGACTTGCCTTATATAGCACATTTCACTTCAAAAACTTCGCCGGCAACAATCACTTAATTGAAGAGATGCTAGAATCAGTTGGGAATCATAAGTACACACGTGCGAGATTTGTCGACTAAAAATTGACAAGCAAAACAAAGGCGATTTGCCCGTAATTTAAGAAAGAAAATAAACGAAGCAAATCTGAAAACCTTGCCCTAAATTTGAGAAAAATAGGTAAATTAACCCTAAAAAAGTATATTTATAGCGGCTTTTCTTGATTTTACGGTGCCTTGCCCTAAATTCATGAAAACCTTTTCTTAATTTCAGAAAAATTTTCTTAGTTTTAGGGCGAATTTTTTTTAGGGCGATTTTTCTTAAATATAGAAAATTATTTTTATGAGTGTACGAGCATTATTTGCTCTCACCTCGCGGGGCTGTCGTATCTTGGGGATTTCTCTGTTTTGTTGTTTCTGGCGGCGGCGGCGGATTTCGGATTCGGATTCGGATGCGAACGTGGCCGAAAGTGGCAGCGTTTAGTCTTTAGTTGCACGCGAATTTCTGGGCGCTACGAGCAGCGGGTTCGCAGCGAATCAAAAACACAATCTCGAGGCGGAGCGGAACTAGGAAATCCAGATTATATGTTCATTTCTCCCATACTGTTTGTACAAATCGTGATTTGTGAGTACGCGCTGAAGGCCCTGGACCCTTTAAATGACACTGTTTACGCAGCTGTGTGAATTCTTCAGATAAAAAATGACACATTGGCAGTCAAAATTAGTCATGCTGCAAATAGCAAATAGCAAATAGCTGAAATAATAATATCTTTGCCGCTGCCATGCTTCGCAAGAGCAAAATATATTCGTGTTGATTTGTGTATTGTCTAAAAAATGTTGCCGCAGTGTTTTTCCAATGTGTTACTACTTCACAACATCAGCTATTTGAAAAGTAAAAGCCTGCGGATACGTGCGATATAATATACATGTGTTTTCCCTAACGGACATGTGAGACATTTCGAATAAACCCATCACTTGCGTTTGTATAAAATCATTCTCTCGTTGACCTCTAGTCTTGCCCCGCAGAACCCCACAGAATATTATTTATGGCTCGGGAGAATCTCATGACGTAATATCAGTTCATGCCAAAATCAAATCAATTTTGTGATAATGATCAGTTCCTGGTAAGCATGCATTCTCTACTAATACGTACTATGGTTTTCCAAATATTAGTTTCAATTATGCACCGTTCAGGTAGGAATATATAGATAGTATGGTATGTGGGCTTGATCACTTGTTGACTGATTGAGTTAATTGGCATATTCAAAATACTTCGGCATGTGGGCTGAAAGCAGCTGAAAGGTGTTGACTGCAGATGTGGCTAGAGATCGGCGGCCTGCCCTTTTGATTTCAATATAATTATAGAATCGGAGCAGAGACTTTGAAATGCAAATTCCTTTTTATAGATAGAAGCGCGAGCAACAGGTGGATTGCATCATTGTGTTGAATAAAAGTAAGGGAATTAAGTCAACTGTTGAATTAATTATTAGATTATTATAAGAATCTAAAGAGATGGAAGTTTTAGGGTGTTGAATTATATTTTGAATAGGTTTAATAGTTTTTAACGTCTAAATAAATCCAACAAAATAAATTCTATATATTTCTTAGCAAGGGTTTCCTACAACTCGGTTAATAGTGGACAATCAACCAACTCACATCGCCATTATGACCTTAATGCCAGCTGCATACTATGTTACATCCATTAGGAATAAATGTTGGTTGCAAAGTAAATTACCTCCTGCATTTGACCATGTTTCGTGTGACTGACTGACTGACTGACGACTGGCTACTGGCCTTTGATGCAACTGACTGTTTAGCGAATTTTTGAACTCGTTTGTTAGCATTCTAAAAGCCATAAGTTGATGGCCTTCGTGTCTGGTTTTCTTTTGCGAACGGAGCTGCTGCCTTGCATTGTGTACATAACTTTATCATTTCGCATTCTGTCCGTGTTCTCATAAATCTGTGTATACATTGTACATAGCTCTGTCGCAGATTGAGATTAAAATGTCAGTTCGAAGAGCGAGGCTCAGTCAGAATAATTATCTGGATTGGGATCACAAGAGAAAATGATTACCAAGACACACATATTTGTAATATGACCTGCTAATGGACTTAATCTTGAATCAAAGATCAACATACATGTAGTTAGGCCTAATATTTCTATTCTGTGCTTTGTCTGCACTTCAAAATAATACCTCAGCTTAAATATTTAATTATCTGCTTTCTGTTGTAGTTCTCTTTGTTTAAACTATATCAATAATCTTAAAATATTGTTATAATTATTCACTAGCTTGTTTCATTTTATCTATACGTGTGCTTTGCTTTTTTTTAAATTAAAGTATAAACATTACCACCGCTTATATATACAAAATTAAATTTAAAAAGATTCACTTATCTTATCCACAGTGAAGTCTATAACTGAATAAGATTGTTACGAAGTTGGATAAGGTTTTTCTCTCGAGATATAACTTATTACAGAAATTATAATACAAAATGAATATTTTGTGAGAACTAAAGAAAGACTTTGCAGCTTATGTCATTAGTTTATCGAAAATCACCCAAAATCATAAATATATATGGCCATACCTTGTTTTATGCCTAACCCACATTTGATACTAGTTGAACCCATGCTGTATATAGCTTTCAACCTTCATCCAGTGTTCCGTGTTTTTTGTTCTGTCGTTGCTGTTCTGTTCTCCCTCTTTGAGGCTATGGAAGAACCTCGAGTTCCGTTCAAAATCCATCTATGATTGGTGGAAGTTCTAAAGATTCCCACATCTCTTCTCCCAAAACGAACACTTTGCAGCTAATGTCATAAGTCGTTTGAAGGGCCAGCTGAGAAAGTCCTCGAAAATGTCCGAGGACCTGGACGAGCTCTTCCTGACACCCATACCGGCTCCCACGGCCGTTGAGCTGCAGCAGTGCATCCTGTTCGGGTTCCGTCGCCGTCTCCACCCCGCACAGATACTGGAGGAGTGCCGCAATGCCTTCGGGCCATTCTCGCCGAGTGCCCAGTATGTGGCCAAGTGGTACCAGCGCTTCCAAGACGGGCTCTTCAATATTGACGAGCGGGACGAGGACGAGGATCTGGTCCGAATGAGGGGCGAGACCCCGACCACGTGCAGTGACTACGAGGATGAAATGGATTACGGGGAGGCGGCGACGACGGTGTTACCCTTGGTGCTCAACGACCTTGATCCCAAGGATGAGGAAGATTCCGATGATAATAATTATAGTGATGAGGATGTTGATAAGGAGAGTGACGATGGCCTTGACGGTCACGTGATTGGTTATTGGCAAGGTTATGGCTATTTGGGTGGCAAGCAAAGGTATAGTTGGGGTGCACCTAAATTGTATGTATTGTAGTCTAGTATATGCATTCCCCCGACTAATTCGGACTCTGCTTTCCCCTTCTCCTTGCAGTGGAACCTCGGCCTGTGAGCTGCCACCCCTGCCCAAGTCCCTGATCGGCTTCAATAAACTACTGTGCTCCGATTCCGGCCTGCTCAGCGACGTGGAGGGAAGCAATAACAATAACAGCGAGATCAGCCAAAAAGAAAGCGATTATCAGGCGGATAACGCTCAGGACAGCAACGAGAATACCATCGGCGGTGGCAATGGGTCGGTGCCCGGTGCCTCTCCGAACGGAAATAGAGCAATTCCAGCAAGAGAAACGGATCCCAAATCCCCCAGCTTATCCACCAAAGGAAGCCCCCAGGCGGCCATCGAGGCGGGCAGCACTCTGGACGCACAAATCGCGACGCTGCGGAAGGAAATGGTGAGATCTCAATACTACTTTTAATTTTAGAGCCGGGACTGGTTTTGGTTGGGTTTACAAGGGGGGAAAATGTATTACCAAGATTAATGCTAGTTTGAATGCAAATAGTAAATTGTTATTATTAAGTAATAGGTTGATAAATAAGAGAAAGGTTTGTTGCTATTTAAATAGTGAAATATTATGAGCTACATCTTTGGTTATGCTCTTCACAAATTATAATTTATTATTTAATCAGCGAATATTAACTTATGTTGGTAAAGCAAAATCAAAGAGCTTACAAGCCATGATAAATTAAATGCAGAAAAGCTTGCCAGTCATAAATAATTAAGTAATATAACAGGAGAAAGGTTTACGACAACTAAAATAAAGTTATTATAATCGGATATAGGTTAAACATGTTTTTATAATTTTTTTCATTTTACCAATTGGATTTTTATCAACTGAAATTTAAAAGTCTTTATATTTATATATTAAATGTTCTTTATCTTTTATACCTGATATTTAAAGACCTAGGATTCTCTCTCTAACAGTTGTTATTCAAGCTGAAGTTAGTATGTTTTAAGATCATATCTTTTGAATTTATTCGTGAATCATTAGCAAAATAAAATATTTTAAGAATTAGCATTCGAAACAAAAGCATTGGAACCAGTTCACTGACGTACAAAGTTTTTTTTTTATTTGCCAGAGAATGTTGTCATTCTCCCGAATAAGTCACACTTCTGTTTCGGGCCAAAAGCCGCTGCATTTGGAGGTGAACTTTATTGACCTGGTTTAGTACACAGTTTGTTGTAGTTCAACAGCCTACGGTAAATCCGGCAAAACTGAAACTTTTGCGAGTGGGGCAAAGTCTGAGTTGGCCAAACCTTTCACATTTAATTCTGCTGGCTGGCAACCTATAGTATTATGTGGCCATAAGAACCTGTTTAATACTCGATCGGGCGTAGGTGTAAATGCGCCAGTAAGCCTTGGTTTAGGAGCGGCCGCTTGCCGTATTGTCTCGATCTCGAAAATGAAATCAAAAGCCAGTCTTCTGAATATATATATATACATAAATGCCGCCTTTTTCGTGCTGCTCCGATTTAGATGTCGATTTGGTGGCGGCGCTGAACAATTGGAAATAAACACTAAATTGTGCACCATTTGGGCCATTTTGTGCAATTTGCATGTCTGCTGTTGTGCAATGTATACATGAGTCTGAGACTGGGTCGAGTTTTGGGCTGAAATCGAGACACATTTTCGTGCCATTATTATTTTCTGTGTTTTAACAAATATTTTACATTAGCTGGCCGCACTTCTGGTCCGGCTTACACCAGTCTTACCTATGTGTTAAATGCGATTTAACAACCTTTCGAGAGCGCCAACGCAAGCCCAATGACACTTTAATTGGTCATTGTATTTACCCAACCATTTATTACTGTGTGTTATTTCTGCGAGGCATTTAAATTTATTCGTTGCCACAATGGCGCGGGCCTGGCTTTGTTTATCTAACTCCAATCGGGCTTCACTCATTTGCTGGCCAAGTTGGGTGCAAACTTGTTGAAATCGTCAGAAACGATCAAAATATCAATTTGCTCGGTCTTCTGGATCCATAAAGAAACTTTGTTTTTTTAAAGACTTATAATTAAATCACTAGGAAGTGTGTTTTTTAGTAGCTTGAGTATTATTTTGTTTGGTCTGTCTTAATGCGTTTTAAAAACTTTAGTATCTTGATCAAATACAATTGAATGAATAGGAAAGAGGTGTTTATTGACTTTACAAATACGTATTTTGGTCTTCGCCCACACAGGTTCCCTGATAAAATACATATAAATCCATGGCAAGAGATTTTTATTTATTTCCTTTAATTATGGGTCTATATTTAGACTGTCTGGCTATTGACCTCTCTTCATAAGTTTCTTGATCAGATATATAAACTATATAAATGACAATAGACTTTAAATTACTTGTTTATTTATGTATTTGATAGAGTGTTTACTTATTGACTTCTTTTCTCACATTTGTTATTATCACATTTATTTTATTATATTTAAAAAAAAGGAAAGGATTTATTAATAGGAAAGGATTTATTTTGGTTTATAATTAAGTTTGTAGAGAAGTGATTATTTTATTTATTTAGCTTTTATTAATGCTTTTAAAAATGTTTCCTTATTTGTATGAACTATTATTATTTATTTAAAACATTTCTATGAAAGTTAATCCCAGCAAAAACGACAATCTGCCACTAAAGTACAAATCATTATTTTATTTATAATTGGGAGAATTTTTAGTGAATTAGTGCCATTTTTAGGGTAGAATCTATATGGCAACATTTAAATCATGTATTTAATTACTTTGTTAGGTGGCTTAAACAAATGTAGTTTAATGAATGGGATGCTACTTTTTTATTTATTTTTTATTTTAAAAAACACATTGTGAGGGTATCTGTTTGGTGACCCAAATGAACCCGTAGCTCTTTTCTCGGTTTTCGCAAATGTTTCGGTCGGTTGATTAACGATTCGGGCTCTGATCGCTCGCTCGGTGGGTGTGTAAGCCGGTAAGTATGGGTCCGGTGCGGTGTGTGAATGTGTTTTGCAATTATGTTAGTTGGCCGCTTTTGATTTTGATTTTTAGCCGGCCAGTGCTTTTGCTTTTGCTCTTGCTTTTGCTTTCGAATGCCGATCCGATTCAAGCCGAGCCCGGGCTAAAATCGACTGGTTAGCCTTCTTGGTGAACCCGCGATATTGATATGCATTGTTCACTCACGTCTCCATTTGATACAAAGCCGCTTTTACTTGGGTAATTTTGAACACAAATCGAAAGTAAATATTTGCCGAAGGTCAGCGAGGTAGTTATGTTGTGTCGTTATTAGATCAGCTTTCAATGCACAGTGCCAGCTATAATGCGATTATACATCATATTTGGATCCTTTGTGGGTATTTCTTTTAACAATTAAATAAAGTGCAGAACGCACGAAGTCGCACTTTGAAAAATTGTATGCTTTTGAAAGCCGAAGTGAGTGTGGCAACCCAAAGACACATTTGTCCGCATAGAGTGTATAGCCCATTAAGCGGTACCACCCCAAAATGATGATTATTATTGTTGTTATTATTGGCTAAAGCAACTACTTTTCACGGCTCGAAGTGCAGAACCCATTTAGCCGGATGGATATCACACCGTACCTTTTCTCCGATTCCCTCCGAATTAATAGATGATTGTCAAGTCAAATTACGCTCAATTGTTAAAGCCGTTCCCATCGCCATCACCGGCACTGGCACCATCTCTAATGTGCACAACGATGAAAATGAAGTAATAAACTTGGTTAATGCAACATAACGCATCGGGGAGAAATAAAAAACTAAAAAGCCCACGGAGCCACAATGGGAGAAAACAGGAGTAAGACTAATCAGCGCATGCGCAGCCATTAAGCCACAGCAAGCTGGCAAGCCTGCACTTGGAAAAATAATATACAAAATCTCAGGATTGTTTTTTAATCCCTGAAAGAATTAAAGCTTTCGAAAAATAATAACAGTTTAATAAGTTGATGGATTTATTTTTTAAAGAAAGTTTATGAGTAGAAGTATTTTGAAAAGCTTACCACTTAAATTCATCTGAAATCATGTTCTGAAAACAGAATAAAATATGAATATTAAAGATCAGATAAACAGAAATTTAATCATATACAGTAGTTAATATAGGGCCAGAACTTTCCTCCAGTGTAACAAGCTGGCAAGTAAGCGAGCAACAAAGCAACAAAGCGAGTCCGCTTCAGCTAATTTATGTTGGCCGCTTTGTTGTTGCTGCTGTTGTTGTTTCTGCCGGGTTTGCCAGATACCTCGGTTATGGCAGCAAATTAAATTTATGAACAACAGAAAAGGAGGCAGCCCAAGTAACTTAACTAAAGAGCCCGAGCTCGAGCTGGAAAGCCAGCGGACAGCCGCTGTGGTTGGTGAGAAGAAATGCATCAATGCATGAAATGGAGTTTTACGGCTTACATAAAATGGCCTTGAACGCCCGCATTCTTTCTCCGCCTGGCTCTGAGATCCCAAGATCTCTATCTTGGCCGGACGAGAGATGAAATGCGAAAGACGCGAATGACGACCCCGTTCGTGGCTAATCGCTTCTCACCTGTTCCACTTTATTTGGCACATGCGAACTTAGTCTGGGCTTAGTTAATCTTAATCAGACCGCGAACACGACACGCCAACCTCTGCCTCTTGGGTTATAAAAAGAAGCAATAAAAACAACAAGACCGACGTTCTGCAATCAATCCATTGCCTCATTTGCCCAACTCTGGGGTTAATTAAATTTAATTGGTAAATAACAGGGTCTGCTGAGAATCGTTAAGGGTTTCCACCTAATTTGCACAAACTTATTCAAACATTAATATTAAATTAATTTAAGCTAAATTGGGTTTCTACTTCATTTGCACAGAATATAAACGCTTTCTACACCATAAACAATTTGTACTAAATAATGTCCCTAAGTGATGTATACTGATTCAAACACAGGGTTATAGGGTAATTCACCGAAAGATTTCCTTTTTCTCTTTATTCTCCAAGTTGTAATTGCTTAAATTCCTCGCTTTTCCCGTTCCCATTTCCCATTTCCTGATCTTCCGCATGGTTTTCTGCAAAAGGTGCCGCCGTTTAGCCGCAGAGTTCACGCATCAGCGCAGAAATCTTTGATGCAAGCTGAAAGGCTTCCCGAATGGCTAAAGATAGAACGCGCCACTATTTACCACAGATCTTGGGCAGATCTACGTACATATATTTATAAATCTAAATGTAAATGTGTGTATATGAGCCTATATAGATGTTGCATCGCCAGAGGGCAGAGCAGCGCAGCGGCAGCCTTGTCTGGCATTTGCAGCGTTCATTGCCATTTGGCGCTGTTGCATTTAAGAAATACTTTTAGGGCTTCTGCTTGCGCCAAAGTTTTCCAACACGACACGGGGCACATAAAAAAAAATACCACGTAATATAACCACTGGGATGGAACCGCCCTAAGCAATTTTAGCGCAATGAGCTTAGGGCTAATTGAGTTTTGAAACTAATTGTATTGATTTGACATAATGAAAGAGGAATAATGTACTCTTTTAAAATATATCTGAAAATTTTAATTAATAAAGCTTAGATGAAAATAGAACAGAGAATGTGTTCAGGTAATTTTGTTTTAATTTTACATGCAATTATATATTCATTATTTCATTATTTCAGCTAATAGCTAAAACTTCTTTTTACCTTAAAGGTTGACCCACTTTTTCTCACTGCCTGATGTGTCATTTCTGGTCAAGTCAACTAATGTCATTAGTGCAATTTACAATTTCTATTTAGATCAATTGTACTGCCCACAGATATCCCTGCAAGTATGTTAATTCGAGACTAATTCACATTCGATCCAAGCCCAAGGTGACGCCCCCGCGAAAAAGGTTTTAATCACCTACAAGCCGGCACACTTTACATGGCTCACACAAGGAAAAATAATAAAAAACACTAAAAAAAGTAAGAAGATAAAAAGAGAAAAGTGCAGATAGGCAGTTTTTATTGAAGAACACGCAAATATATTTCCTCATTGGTTGGAAAGCTTATGAAAGGCGGAAAAATCTGGGATGCATTGGAGGAAAAACCACTAATGGAAAAATACTTATTCTGTCCGGTGGTAGAAGGGAAATTGAGTTCTGTGGTTTTTTCTTCTTCAAATTCAAAGAGAAATCATGGGGATACTGCTGTTCAGTTATATTTATATATTGATTTATACAGTTAAGGGTAATATATATTAATTAATCAGGAATGCCTTAAAGACCTTATATTAAAATATGTAAAATACCAAACCCACTTATCCATTGCAACCCAAATATTATTATTAATTATCGCGTGTCGCTTCCCATTTTAATATCAACTTGTAATGCCATTAATTTAAATATTATTATGCTGCTTTTGTTTAATTTAAAGCATTGCGATTTCTATAATTTATTTTCTAATCTCCGGTCTCCCCCATTGAGTGCTGAATACCGAATGCTGAATATACATTAGCAGCCAGGTGGGAGTTGGCTGGAGCGAGACGCCGACTTGAGCGGATTTGGATTTTAGTGCCACAAACGATGCAACTGCAACGCGACTGCCGGCAGAAAGTTTTCTTCGGTGATTTTCTTTTTTTTAGTTTTTTCGCGCGATATTATGCTGAGATATTAATTGACAAATGAGATTTTTCCTTCCTACTCGACAGCGACAGGCGAACTTTCATTTTGACCACAAGCGTCGTGCCGGCATAAATACAGGCCAAGGCTATAAGAGGACATTAGTGTAGTATATCGGGATTATTCATGGCTACCCAGGCGATATATTTTCCTGATAAGAATATATATTAATCTCTGGAGTGGAATATAAATATTTTACCTGGACAAATGGGAGAGATAGCTCATCAGATAATATTAAAAATTATTTATAACAATTTATTCGATGGAAATAGTTGTTAGTTTTATATCATATATTAACAGATTATAATTTTATCTCTATGCTGTTAACATTCTTAATTTTCTTTTCATTTATATTATCCTATACTAAATTTAATAATTTCCCTTCCCAGAACGGACTGCGTCAACTAGATCTCTCGTTGTTGTCTCAACTCTGGGTGCTTAACGAATCGATCCAGGAGTTCCGTGCCCTGATCGAGGACCAGGAGAACGAGGACGAGGACGACGAGTTGGATAACAGCCCCAATGACATTGACGAAGAGGGCAACATCAGGATCTCCTCATCGGTAGAATCGGTGCAATACGAGGGCGGTGCTGCGGATGCCAGGGCCAAGCACCTGGGAACTAAGCCAAAGGTCATCACCATACAGCCCAAGGTGGCGCGGCAGGATCAGAAGCCAGTGCCCAGGATGCGTAGTGCTCCACCGCCCCCGCCAAAAGTCGTCCTGACGACCGTTGAGCGAAAGCCACCGGCTCCTTCGCGACCCACATGATGCTACCTCACCGACTTCCTTGCCGGAGTCAGAATGGTCATGTGCAAGGCGATCGTGGGCGATGTGCCGCCCTCGGCCACCACGGCAACGTCGTCGTCGTCCCTTCGCGGAGACGGATCCCCATTTGGCCTGGCCACGGACCAGGGCAGCTGTTTGGGCAATCACAGTGGTGGCTTGCTCCAGGCTTAGTTTTTAATTTGATTAAGCGATAAATAACAAAGGCCTACGAAAACCGTTTGTTTTGCCGCAAGACTAAGGGCCAAGATTGTTAAAAAAATGTTTGTAAATTACTTATAGAATTGAAAGGCTTTAGGTGGTTAAAGTATAAAGACTTCGCTTGATGGTGCTTTTTAAAGACTGATAAAAACACCTTTAAAAATTTTAAATATAAATTTATGAAACACCTTGAACTTTAAATACACGTATCTTGAAAAATTGTATTAACAGATATTTGACAATGTATTTAATTATTGATTATGAAAGTTTAAAGGTCATGTTATTCTTGGCCTGAGAAAAGCGTCATTATAGTAGAATTTTCTTTACTTTAACCATTTTTCTGTTAATTTTGATTGGTAATTTGTTAAAAAAATCCTTTAGTCTTGCGAGCCTCTTATCGACTATGTAGTAAGATGTAGTATATGAGCGATTATCGAGCGAACTGATCTTTATTCGGGTTCCTTAGAGGCCCCTAGGGAACTAGAGCTACTCGAATGGTGTTTAGATCCCGACAAGCCTTACTTTATATACATTTATGACGGAGCCTAAATTATCTGCTGCTTACCTCAATATAGGAAGAGAGACCGACCCAACATAATGTAATTGGAAGAATTCGTAAGACCAAACCTCTAGGCTCTAGTAATGATGGTTAGGAGTCCTTTGTGATCTTCAGTTGTAAGTTTATTGTACATTTATGCCCTGGGCTTGATGGGTTCCAGTACCAGTTCCCCTCCCCCCGAATATATTTTTGTTTTTTTGTTTAATTAAAAAATAGCGTACTCTATAAGCTAAGCTGTCATAAAATGTATGTCCTCGATCGTATTTGATCCGTGCATTTGACCAGTAACATTTGTATATACCAATTTTCCTGGCTAGCTGCTGAAAACATTTTGTAATTCTAACGATGGAAAGCATTAAGAATAAAATATTTGAAGAAAATATCTGTATTTTTTATGCCGGATTTACTGGAAGTTGTATTAAAAAAAGGTAATTATCTTACCTATTATCATTTTGTTCTTGATTTGTTTAAAAAACTATTTTGTTGATATTTTTGCACATCAATTTAATATGAAAGAAGTCCGATTCGGTGCCTGGTTATTTTTGGTGTAGTCCTTACACCAGGTTCACGCCATCCAGGCCGACCTGGACACACGGAAAGCTGTATGTCATAATGTCGTTGGTGTTGAAGGATGAATAGACACTGGGACAGATCTTGGCCCCGGAAAGGGACAACGATAAGTTGAGCTTGAGGCACATGTTCAGTCCCGTCATGGAGATCAAGGGAAGACAGACTGTCGGTGGTTTATTGATATCAACATTAAACTTTCCCACTGAAACTCCATCTAACGTTGTAGTCAGGTCCACTTTTCCCCCCAGGAGATCTCCTTTTATGGTCAGGCAAACTGTAAATGAAAATTACAAACAAAAATTAGGAATATAATTAATAGGAGCAAAAGAGAACCTCTTACGAGTCTTGGTATCATTCAGCATATTCACTGTAACACTTTGGCAACAACTGTAGGCTAATGGCGGTGAGTACTGGCACATATCGGAGGTATCAGAGAGGGAAATAAGTCCCAGATTCATGCCAGTTCCCTTAGAAGCTGCTTCGATGGTCGTTATACATCCAAAAGTGACCACAAAGGTCACAAGTCCTAGGAGGATTGCTGGGGGATTCCGTTTCAACATGGTGATGTCTCTCTTAGCTGCTGGCAAATAGATAACCGACTGGCCATCGACTATGGAAGCTCACACTTTTTGTCAACGGAACGTGCCAAGTCATTACTTAAATATTAATTGCTGTCAATATAATTTTTAGCAATTTAATTAGCTTTCCGTAAGGGTCATTTAATACGGAATATCTGGTTGTATTAGGGTAGTAATGCTAGGTGACAAAGTCAAAACACTATGTATTTATTAAAATATATAGTATTGGCAATGCCAAGGTGTTATTTTTCACACAGATATAAGGTTACTTTTTAAAGGTAAGAGAAGGTATTGAAAGTTACGTTCAGATAATAACTGGGAGAGGAATAACACAAAGTACCAGTAAAATAATTAATATTTTTATGTTATTAATATTATTATTAGTTATTTATTTAGTACAAAATAATAACCTTTGTATTAAAAAAAATTGTTTAAAACTTAAAAATTCTACAGAGTATATTTACACACTAAATCTACATGTATACGTTCTTGGTGGCGCCAGTTTTCTACATCGCATCGTTCAGCTTTTTGTCATTTTGTAATGTAAAAACAACCACTTTCATTTTTTGAGTTTTACAAATTTAAATGTAAAAATGTAACTGTAAATGCTTTTTTTAACTTTCAATAATTGGAAATTAAAGTTTAAGAATCTGTTAAATTATTTGCAATTTTAAGGTTTAAGTATACTTGAACTACATTAATTTATTTAGCCTTTTATCCAGGAAATTAATTTCTCTAAGAACAACTTAATCTTATTCCTTTAAAAAACAATAAACCTTTTGCTAAAATTAAGATTAATTGTTAAAAAAAAATTAAATTGAAGAAACGTTTGCATAACTTGATTCTATTTAAAAGAAATCATTCTTCTGGTTTGCTAAATTTGGAGCATTTTATAGAAAGTGAAACCAGTAAACTAGTTTCCAAGTATTCTTTTTTTTATTGACAATTTAAATGCAAATAAATTTTTTATATCACAGGTGTCGTTATAAAGCCAAGGATAACCACATTAATAAATAATGAGAGTATAAAACGAAGTAAAAGACTAATTTTTATTCCTGTTCTTCCCACTTTTAGCTTTTTAACTGAGGAATCAAAAGTTCCGGTTTTCCTTAATAGTGGTTACAACTAGGTAAAATTCGGTTTTTATGAGTGTAGGTGCTTGCAGCTCTTAAGTTTATAAATTAAGGTGTGCTCCTTAACAGCTTTAATGTAGCTGATTAACTTTTTTAGCTGCTCTTCAGTGCCATGTTGGCCATTATGGCCTCCAGCTCCTTAGCGGGTTTCCTGGGCTTTATCTTTCCCACCATTATGACGGAGTAATACCAGCAGGTGCCCACCAAGGAGGGTTACCGTTTCAAGTACGTCAAAAATAATGCCTTAAAGGATTAAAAATAAATATTATCTTTGCTATTCTTTAGCTTTGAGGAGCCCAATGGCAGCAAGCGCAAGGAGATCGATGTAATCATGAATCCCGGAACCGATAAGGAGGAACTGGTGGTGATGGGTTCATACTCCTCGTACGGTGATAAGACTGATACCGAGACTATAACCATGTACACTGCCGATAAAAATGGATACAAGTCACGCTATAAAATTAGGAATCGCAAGTTAAATGCGCAAACTCTAAAGACTCTTACGCTTTAAGAACAAAAGTAATAAATAACGCCTGTAGAAAATAGTTTTCAATTAACTAATGTCTTAATCTTTTGAATTTGGAAAACAGAGGTTCACTGGTTAAGTAACCATTTGTTGTGGGGTTTTATTTTATTATTTAAGGTTTATTGGAAGGCCAACATAATATTAATTAGGAATATCTTGAAAATCAGTATGTTTACTTTTAGAGAAGATTTCTGGGTTTTGGATAAAGATAAATGTAGATAAATAAAATATTGGTAATGTCATCTACATTTATTTTTTACGCTATGCACAGCTCAGCTTTTGTTTATTACCTAGGTTAAGATGGCATCACAATTTGTCAAGGGCTTAAAAGTTTTTAAAAATATAAAGTTTAGGGTGTGTGTGTGGTATGGGTGGTAGATGATAATAATAAATATTTATTTGAAATGTATTATTTTCTGAATAAATTATTATATTTTTAACCATTAGGTTAAACCAATTATCTAATTAGGTAATCTAGTGGTTCCAATAAAAAGACCATAACCCGGTTGATTAATATTGGCAAAACACCTTGAAATCCACTTGTACTTCTTAATTTTTCTCTCATTTAGAGACAGTTTTAAATAGCAAACTCCAACTTTGTGCAAGGTCAGCGACTTATAATGAACTCTAATTTATTTTATCATGAGTTAAGATCATTCAACCTCATGACGACTTTAAGATAAATGGTTGTTTGTTTTTTACTATTGTGGCTACTATTTGAATCTACAAATCCTGAACCGGTGTATTCTTTTCTGGATTTTTCCCATTCAAAAAGGATTTGCTTTTAAGAAATGACTAAGTAAGATCAATATGCTGCTTGCTTAATTACAACTAATTACTCATCATACAATCATGTAAGAACCAAAGATAAACCTGATTCATGCGGTGGAAAACCATTGTTTAGCAGAATCACCAGCAAGTCTCTATATGGCAGGGGCACCACATGTGAGAGCATCCTATAGAAAGTGAAATCACAATATGGCCGGCTTAAACTAGTTTTAGCATATTATTTGAAGTTTTTTTTTTCTAATTTGGCAGCAGACAAAAATATGCAAATATCATTTTTATAAATCAATACCTTGTTTTAAACTCTAAAGCCAAGGATAACCGGATAATGATTAGAAATGGAATGCAACTAGGCGAGAAACTGTTTTTCGGACACCTGTGATGATCATCTGCCGATTCCTGCGCCACACACGATCTGCCGATATTCACCAAAATCAAAGCATAATGGTTGGAAGGCGTTGGTGGCGTCTTATTCGGCATTTTAAGAGGGACTCCGACTGAGACTCGGCGCGACCGGTTTTACTCAGTAGTGGCAGCAACTAAGTAAGAAATATGACTTATCCGCCGTGTGTCTGTGTGCCGGACAAGCGCGGATCTATGCAGATCTTAACTTTTATAAATTAAGGGGCGCGCTTCGGATGCTTTAGTATAGCTTGGTTACTCCACCGCGCATCAACATGGCCTCCTCAACGAAATTGGTAAGTAGTGAGCTCAGGGCGGCACCCGTGTCCGAGAACCTACGACCCTGCCAATATCGGTGGCTGTGTAATTACACTGCTATGTGAAAAGTGTGTTTGTGCTATCTAAATAAAAGCAATCAATGCATGCAAAATATTGATGCAGCTGCTGCTAATGGCCAATCAAGCTTGGCCTTTTATTCAATTGAGTCGAAGTATTTATATTGCGCCAGCAATCACGGTTTTTCACACTTGTTGTGAAAGGCTCTCAATAATGTGGGTTTTCTATTAAAAACTATAGTTAAACTATTTAAATTACGGGAAAGTAACTACTGGATTTAACGTAGCATGAAAGGTTTAATTTCTTTTTTATTAAGACTAGTTTATTCTCTGCACCTTTTTTATTGCCCAAGTTTGCAGCTTAATAGAAACTTAATGAAAGAGAAAAATGTTAATAATTGTAGCGATTAAAGTGTGATTTATAAATATGGATTACAATTAATGTCATAGTTCTTATTAAAATATTTAAAAATATTTTGCCTTTAAGAAAGTTGATCAGATTCCTTTAAGTATTAATTTTACAAAGTATAATTCTTTCAAATAATTCATTGAATTCATTGAAGAAGTTTAAAAGTGTATTAACATATCAAATTAAAGGGGAGTAACTATTAAGAATTGAGTGATGTTCTCTCCTTAAAAATAAACAATACCAGAACAGAACAGAAAAATATTTAAAACCATCTCCGTTATCCAATCTTAATTAGTCTTACTTATATTTAGCTTCTCTGCGCCGCCTTGTTGGCCATCCTGACCGCCAACTGCTCGGCGGGTCTCCTGGACTCCCTCATTCCCAGGGCCATCACGGAATACTACAGCGGAGCTTCCAGCCAGGAGGGATACCGCTTCGCGTAGGTGAAAACTATTTCTATCAAGGAATTGCTGTAATTGTGTGTATTCCCACTCGCAGCGTCAATGAGCCCAATGGCAGCTCCCGGGAGGAGGTCGGTATGATCCTGAACCCCGGCACCGAAAAGGAGGAGCTGGTGGTGATGGGCATGTACACCGTCTACGACGAGAAGACTGATACCGAGACCACGACCATGTACACCGCCGACAAGGATGGTTACAAGGCGCGTTACCAGACCAAGAACCGCAAGCTGAGCCCCGGAGCCCTGAAGTCCGCTGCCGGATAAGGGGAGTCACGCTGCCGTTCAGTAAATAGAAGAATAATAAAGTTGATAAGAAAAATAAACATATGTTTAATCGCTGATCTACTGAAACTGGTTAACATCTGCCGAGGAATTCCAAATTGGTTCTGGCCAAGATCAAGTTTAGTTGATTCAATATCATTGAACCTCACCCTGGATAGACGAGTTTTCAGCATTTTCAATGGCGTAATTCTTTTGACCTTTAAGAAGTCTTAACGCTAGACAAATTAGCGAGTTCTGGTGATGGACGCGACACCCAAAACAAGTTTCAGTTCAAGAATCTTCGAAGCATTGACAAAAACATTCGCTTTTTTTGTGTGCTAAAATGACACAACACAAGTCATTCTGAAGCTCAGAAGTTAATAAGCGCCTACAACTGAAAATTATGTCCAGTTTTCACATGGCCCCATGCACGATACTAAAATGTATCTTTAATTATTCCAGAAAACAGCAATCAAAACCTTGCGTCAGTATTTAGACTGGTTCCTGGAAACAATTAGACCAAAAAACTAGTTTCTTCATATGTTATACACGATAGATGATAAATGGTAATCCAATGAGCAACGTAATATTTATGTATTTCTTTTTGGGGGGTTTTTCTTAAGCCTACATCGGAAACCTTGTCTTATTATTGTCTGACGTCTTCGCCTTTGCGGCTACGTTCCAACCACAAAAATCGAGTTAGCCAAAAAACATGGGTGGGAAGCTGTTAAGCTCGTCTTCATAATTATGGTAGATTAATCAATTCCATAATGTTCGAATACAACAAAAGTTGTCAGTCAAAATTCACGTCATAATTCCTCATGTAATAAAATGAAGGTCGTTTTGCCATTTTTTACAGGTTAAGTAATACTTTAATTTACAATTCTGACAGAGGTTTATTGTGAACGAGGAAACAAAATTTGTGATAATTAATTTTTCACATGATAACACGAAGGTCATTATCATTTTTCGTAAAAACGGGTTTTCCTTTTGTCTAATATTAAATATTGGTAGTTATCTATTAATTTACATAATTTAAATATAGCTTTAAGGTCTGTTTATCTATTTTTATTTTGAGATTATTAATATTATTTATTTTAGAAATTATTTTGTACATATTATACAAAATAGTATTTAAAAGGTTGTGTGAAGGAACCAATAATAATAAAATGTCAGCAAGTACGTTATTTTCTACAAAATGTTACGTATCAAGCAGCTTTTTTATTTAAGCAAGTGAGCTTTTATAAATCAAACTGATGGTGTGAATAACTTCTTTTTATTTTCTGTATTAATATAATGGATAGTATAGTACATATTTTTATACCCTTGCAAGGGTATTATAATTTCAGTTAGAAGTTTGTAACGCAGTGAAGGAGACATTTCCGACCCTATAAACCATATATATTCTTGATCAGCATCGACAGCCGAATCGATCTAGCCATGTCCGGCAAGAAAAAAAATTTGACCCATTTTTTGAAAAAAATGTAAAATTGTCAAAAATTGCCAAAAATTTGAATTTCTTAAAAGTTAAAATTCAGTATGCAGATTTATAAAGTTTAAAAAAACTAACATAAGAACGTTTTCCGATTTGAAATTAATGCATTTTTGGCTAAGTTATGCCAATTTTAAACATGGAAATTTCCAAAACTTTTATATTTTTGTTGTTGTTGTTGTAGGCAAGAAATTGTTATAGATCATAATAGTAAATTTAGGCAGTTTAGCACTGCCTAAAAGAATGCTACACTACATCCCAAAAGTATACTATACTATCAATTCGATGGCGCAAAGTTTTTATAACAGTTTATAACAGTTTTCAGTCAGCTCCTGCTGCTTTCTGTTCGCCTGTTACCCCAAATCGATAAATGGATAATTTTAGCAGCTCCTGGCGGCGGGTGGCATTCCGCATTGTTCCAGAGCAGCCGCCGCCGTTCTTCACGTGCAGTCCACTCCAGGAGCAGCGTCTGCAGGCGGATGGCGGATTTATCTCTTCGATATAAAGTACATGTACAAATCATTTATACTGAAATAAAACACTTTTGAACAAAGTTTCCTCGTTTTTCTTTGTTTTTTGATGATTTTGCTCATTTTGGCTGTGTATTACAGGCAAAGGAGTCGTTTCCGACCCTATAAACCATATATATTCTTGATCAGCATCGACAGCCGAATCGATCTAGCCATGTCCGGCAAGAAAAAAATTTGACCCATTTTTTGAAAAAAATGTAAGGGGTTACATCGTTAAAATTGTCAAAAATTGCCAAAAATTTGAATTTCTTAAAAGTTAAAATTCAGTATGCAGATTTATAAAGTTTAAAAAAACTAACATAAGAACGTTTTCCGATTTGAAATTAATGCATTTTTGGCTAAGTTATGCCAATTTTAAACATGGAAATTTCCAAAACTTTTATATTTTTGTTGTTGTTGTTGTAGGCAAGAAATTGTTATAGATCATAATAGTAAATTTAGGCAGTTTAGCACTGCCTAAAAGAATGCTACACTACATCCCAAAAGTATACTATACTATCAATTCGATGGCGCAAAGTTTTTATAACAGTTTATAACAGTTTTCAGTCAGCTCCTGCTGCTTTCTGTTCGCCTGTTACCCCAAATCGATAAATGGATAATTTTAGCAGCTCCTGGCGGCGGGTGGCATTCCGCATTGTTCCAGAGCAGCCGCCGCCGTTCTTCACGTGCAGTCCACTCCAGGAGCAGCGTCTGCAGGCGGATGGCGGATTTATCTCTTCGATATAAAGTACATGTACAAATCATTTATACTGAAATAAAACACTTTTGAACAAAGTTTCCTCGTTTTTCTTTGTTTTTTGATGATTTTGCTCATTTTGGCTGTGTATTACAGGCAAAGGAGTCGTTTCCGACCCTATAAACCATATATATTCTTGATCAGCATCGACAGCCGAATCGATCTAGCCATGTCCGGCAAGAAAAAAAATTTGACCCATTTTTTGAAAAAAATGTAAGGGGTTAAAATTGTTAAAATTGTCAAAAATTGCCAAAAATTTGAATTTCTTAAAAGTTAAAATTCAGTATGCAGATTTATAAAGTTTAAAAAAACTAACATAAGAACGTTTTCCGATTTGAAATTAATTCATTTTTGGCTAAGTTATGACATTTTTAAACATGGAAATTTCCAAAACTTTTATATTTTTGTTGTTGTTGTTGTAGGCAAGAAATTGTTATAGATCATAATAGTAAATTTAGGCAGTTTAGCACTGCCTAAAAGAATGCTACACTACATCCCAAAAGTATACTATACTATCAATTCGATGGCGCAAAGTTTTTATAACAGTTTATAACAGTTTTCAGTCAGCTCCTGCTGCTTTCTGTTCGCCTGTTACCCCAAATCGATAAATGGATAATTTTAGCAGCTCCTGGCAGCGGGTGGCATTCCGCATTGTTCCAGAGCAGCCGCCGCCGTTCTTCACGTGCAGTCCACTCCACTAGCAGCGTCTGCAGGCGGATGGCGGATTTATCTCTTCGATATAAAGTACATGTACAAATCATTTATACTGAAATAAAACACTTTTGAACAAAGTTTCCTCGTTTTTCTTTGTTTTTTGATGATTTTGCTCATTTTGGCTGTGTATTACAGGCAAAGGAGTCGTTTCCGACCCTATAAACCATATATATTCTTGATCAGCATCGACAGCCGAATCGATCTAGCCATGTCCGGCAAGAAAAAAAATTTGACCCATTTTTTGAAAAAAATGTAAGGGGTTACATCGTTAAAATTGTCAAAAATTGCCAAAAATTTGAATTTCTTAAAAGTTAAAATTCAGTATGCAGATTTATAAAGTTTAAAAAAACTAACATAAGAACGTTTTCCGATTTGAAATTAATGCATTTTTGGCTAAGTTATGCCAATTTTAAACATGGAAATTTCCAAAACTTTTATATTTTTGTTGTTGTTGTTGTAGGCAAGAAATTGTTATAGATCATAATAGTAAATTTAGGCAGTTTAGCACTGCCTAAAAGAATGCTACACTACATCCCAAAAGTATACTATACTATCAATTCGATGGCGCAAAGTTTTTATAACAGTTTATAACAGTTTTCAGTCAGCTCCTGCTGCTTTCTGTTCGCCTGTTACCCCAAATCGATAAATGGATAATTTTAGCAGCTCCTGGCGGCGGGTGGCATTCCGCATTGTTCCAGAGCAGCCGCCGCCGTTCTTCACGTGCAGTCCACTCCAGGAGCAGCGTCTGCAGGCGGATGGCGGATTTATCTCTTCGATATAAAGTACATGTACAAATCATTTATACTGAAATAAAACACTTTTGAACAAAGTTTCCTCGTTTTTCTTTGTTTTTTGATGATTTTGCTCATTTTGGCTGTGTATTACAGGCAAAGGAGTCGTTTCCGACCCTATAAACCATATATATTCTTGATCAGCATCGACAGCCGAATCGATCTAGCCATGTCCGGCAAGAAAAAAAATTTGACCCATTTTTTGAAAAAAATGTAAGGGGTTACATCGTTAAAATTGTCAAAAATTGCCAAAAATTTGAATTTCTTAAAAGTTAAAATTCAGTATGCAGATTTATAAAGCTTAAAAAAACTAACATAAGAACGTTTTCCGATTTGAAATTAATGCATTTTTGGCTAAGTTATGCCAATTTTAAACATGGAAATTTCCAAAACTTTTATATTTTTGTTGTTGTTGTTGTAGGCAAGAAATTGTTATAGATCATAATAGTAAATTTAGGCAGTTTAGCACTGCCTAAAAGAATGCTACACTACATCCCAAAAGTATACTATACTATCAATTCGATGGCGCAAAGTTTTTATAACAGTTTATAACAGTTTTCAGTCAGCTCCTGCTGCTTTCTGTTCGCCTGTTACCCCAAATCGATAAATGGATAATTTTAGCAGCTCCTGGCGGCGGGTGGCATTCCGCATTGTTCCAGAGCAGCCGCCGCCGTTCTTCACGTGCAGTCCACTCCAGGAGCAGCGTCTGCAGGCGGATGGCGGATTTATCTCTTCGATATAAAGTACATGTACAAATCATTTATACTGAAATAAAACACTTTTGAACAAAGTTTCCTCGTTTTTCTTTGTTTTTTGATGATTTTGCTCATTTTGGCTGTGTATTACAGGCAAAGGAGTCGTTTCCGACCCTATAAACCATATATATTCTTGATCAGCATCGACAGCCGAATCGATCTAGCCATGTCCGGCAAGAAAAAAATTTGACCCATTTTTTGAAAAAAATGTAAGGGGTTACATCGTTAAAATTGTCAAAAATTGCCAAAAATTTGAATTTCTTAAAAGTTAAAATTCAGTATGCAGATATATAAAGCTTAAAAAAACTAACATAAGAACGTTTTCCGATTTGAAATTAATGCATTTTTGGCTAAGTTATGCCAATTTTAAACATGGAAATTTCCAAAACTTTTATATTTTTGTTGTTGTTGTTGTAGGCAAGAAATTGTTATAGATCATAATAGTAAATTTAGGCAGTTTAGCACTGCCTAAAAGAATGCTACACTACATCCCAAAAGTATACTATACTATCAATTCGATGGCGCAAAGTTTTTATAACAGTTTATAACAGTTTTCAGTCAGCTCCTGCTGCTTTCTGTTCGCCTGTTACCCCAAATCGATAAATGGATAATTTTAGCAGCTCCTGGCGGCGGGTGGCATTCCGCATTGTTCCAGAGCAGCCGCCGCCGTTCTTCACGTGCAGTCCACTCCAGGAGCAGCGTCTGCAGGCGGATGGCGGATTTATCTCTTCGATATAAAGTACATGTACAAATCATTTATACTGAAATAAAACACTTTTGAACAAAGTTTCCTCGTTTTTCTTTGTTTTTTGATGATTTTGCTCATTTTGGCTGTGTATTACAGGCAAAGGAGTCGTTTCCGACCCTATAAACCATATATATTCTTGATCAGCATCGACAGCCAAATCGATCTAGCCATGTCCGGCAAGAAAAAAATTTGACCCATTTTTTGAAAAAAATGTAAGGGGTTACATCGTTAAAATTGTCAAAAATTGCCAAAAATTTGAATTTCTTAAAAGTTAAAATTCAGTATGCAGATTTATAAAGTTTAAAAAAACTAACATAAGAACGTTTTCCGATTTGAAATTAATTCATTTTTGGCTAAGTTATGACATTTTTAAACATGGAAATTTCCAAAACTTTTATATTTTTGTTGTTGTTGTTGTAGGCAAGAAATTGTTATAGATCATAATAGTAAATTTAGGCAGTTTAGCACTGCCTAAAAGAATGCTACACTACATCCCAAAAGTATACTATACTATCAATTCGATGGCGCAAAGTTTTTATAACAGTTTATAACAGTTTTCAGTCAGCTCCTGCTGCTTTCTGTTCGCCTGTTACCCCAAATCGATAAATGGATAATTTTAGCAGCTCCTGGCAGCGGGTGGCATTCCGCATTGTTCCAGAGCAGCCGCCGCCGTTCTTCACGTGCAGTCCACTCCAGGAGCAGCGTCTGCAGGCGGATGGCGGATTTATCTCTTCGATATAAAGTACATGTACAAATCATTTATACTGAAATAAAACACTTTTGAACAAAGTTTCCTCGTTTTTCTTTGTTTTTTGATGATTTTGCTCATTTTGGCTGTGTATTACAGGCAAAGGAGTCGTTTCCGACCCTATAAACCATATATATTCTTGATCAGCATCGACAGCCGAATCGATCTAGCCATGTCCGGCAAGAAAAAAAATTTGACCCATTTTTTGAAAAAAATGTAAGGGGTTACATCGTTAAAATTGTCAAAAATTGCCAAAAATTTGAATTTCTTAAAAGTTAAAATTCAGTATGCAGATTTATAAAGTTTAAAAAAACTAACATAAGAACGTTTTCCGATTTGAAATTAATGCATTTTTGGCTAAGTTATGCCAATTTTAAACATGGAAATTTCCAAAACTTTTATATTTTTGTTGTTGTTGTTGTAGGCAAGAAATTGTTATAGATCATAATAGTAAATTTAGGCAGTTTAGCACTGCCTAAAAGAATGCTACACTACATCCCAAAAGTATACTATACTATCAATTCGATGGCGCAAAGTTTTTATAACAGTTTATAACAGTTTTCAGTCAGCTCCTGCTGCTTTCTGTTCGCCTGTTACCCCAAATCGATAAATGGATAATTTTAGCAGCTCCTGGCGGCGGGTGGCATTCCGCATTGTTCCAGAGCAGCCGCCGCCGTTCTTCACGTGCAGTCCACTCCAGGAGCAGCGTCTGCAGGCGGATGGCGGATTTATCTCTTCGATATAAAGTACATGTACAAATCATTTATACTGAAATAAAACACTTTTGAACAAAGTTTCCTCGTTTTTCTTTGTTTTTTGATGATTTTGCTCATTTTGGCTGTGTATTACAGGCAAAGGAGTCGTTTCCGACCCTATAAACCATATATATTCTTGATCAGCATCGACAGCCGAATCGATCTAGCCATGTCCGGCAAGAAAAAAATTTGACCCATTTTTTGAAAAAAATGTAAGGGGTTACATCGTTAAAATTGTCAAAAATTGCCAAAAATTTGAATTTCTTAAAAGTTAAAATTCAGTATGCAGATTTATAAAGCTTAAAAAAACTAACATAAGAACGTTTTCCGATTTGAAATTAATGCATTTTTGGCTAAGTTATGCCAATTTTAAACATGGAAATTTCCAAAACTTTTATATTTTTGTTGTTGTTGTTGTAGGCAAGAAATTGTTATAGATCATAATAGTAAATTTAGGCAGTTTAGCACTGCCTAAAAGAATGCTACACTACATCCCAAAAGTATACTATACTATCAATTCGATGGCGCAAAGTTTTTATAACAGTTTATAACAGTTTTCAGTCAGCTCCTGCTGCTTTCTGTTCGCCTGTTACCCCAAATCGATAAATGGATAATTTTAGCAGCTCCTGGCGGCGGGTGGCATTCCGCATTGTTCCAGAGCAGCCGCCGCCGTTCTTCACGTGCAGTCCACTCCAGGAGCAGCGTCTGCAGGCGGATGGCGGATTTATCTCTTCGATATAAAGTACATGTACAAATCATTTATACTGAAATAAAACACTTTTGAACAAAGTTTCCTCGTTTTTCTTTGTTTTTTGATGATTTTGCTCATTTTGGCTGTGTATTACAGGCAAAGGAGTCGTTTCCGACCCTATAAACCATATATATTCTTGATCAGCATCGACAGCCAAATCGATCTAGCCATGTCCGGCAAGAAAAAAAATTTGACCCATTTTTTGAAAAAAATGTAAGGGGTTACATCGTTAAAATTGTCAAAAATTGCCAAAAATTTGAATTTCTTAAAAGTTAAAATTCAGTATGCAGATTTATAAAGTTTAAAAAAACTAACATAAGAACGTTTTCCGATTTGAAATTAATTCATTTTTGGCTAAGTTATGACATTTTTAAACATGGAAATTTCCAAAACTTTTATATTTTTGTTGTTGTTGTTGTAGGCAAGAAATTGTTATAGATCATAATAGTAAATTTAGGCAGTTTAGCACTGCCTAAAAGAATGCTACACTACATCCCAAAAGTATACTATACTATCAATTCGATGGCGCAAAGTTTTTATAACAGTTTATAACAGTTTTCAGTCAGCTCCTGCTGCTTTCTGTTCGCCTGTTACCCCAAATCGATAAATGGATAATTTTAGCAGCTCCTGGCGGCGGGTGGCATTCCGCATTGTTCCAGAGCAGCCGCCGCCGTTCTTCACGTGCAGTCCACTCCAGGAGCAGTGTCTGCAGGCGGATGGCGGATTTATCTCTTCGATATAAAGTACATGTACAAATCATTTATACTGAAATAAAACACTTTTGAACAAAGTTTCCTCGTTTTTCTTTGTGTTTTTGATGATTTTGCTCATTTTGGCTGTGTATTACAGGCAAAGGAGTCGTTTCCGACCCTATAAACCATATATATTCTTGATCAGCATCGACAGCCGAATCGATCTAGCCATGTCCGGCAAGAAAAAAAATTTGACCCATTTTTTTAAAAAAATGTAAGGGGTTACATCGTTAAAATTGTCAAAAATTGCCAAAAATTTGAATTTCTTAAAAGTTAAAATTCAGTATGCAGATTTATAAAGTTTAAAAAAACTAACATAAGAACGTTTTCCGATTTGAAATTAATGCATTTTTGGCTAAGTTATGCCAATTTTAAACATGGAAATTTCCAAAACTTTTATATTTTTGTTGTTGTTGTTGTAGGCAAGAAATTGTTATAGATCATAATAGTAAATTTAGGCAGTTTAGCACTGCCTAAAAGAATGCTACACTACATCCCAAAAGTATACTATACTATCAATTCGATGGCGCAAAGTTTTTATAACAGTTTATAACAGTTTTCAGTCAGCTCCTGCTGCTTTCTGTTCGCCTGTTACCCCAAATCGATAAATGGATAATTTTAGCAGCTCCTGGCGGCGGGTGGCATTCCGCATTGTTCCAGAGCAGCCGCCGCCGTTCTTCACGTGCAGTCCACTCCAGGAGCAGCGTCTGCAGGCGGATGGCGGATTTATCTCTTCGATATAAAGTACATGTACAAATCATTTATACTGAAATAAAACACTTTTGAACAAAGTTTCCTCGTTTTTCTTTGTTTTTTGATGATTTTGCTCATTTTGGCTGTGTATTACAGGCAAAGGAGTCGTTTCCGACCCTATAAACCATATATATTCTTGATCAGCATCGACAGCCGAATCGATCTAGCCATGTCCGGCAAGAAAAAAATTTGACCCATTTTTTGAAAAAAATGTAAGGGGTTACATCGTTAAAATTGTCAAAAATTGCCAAAAATTAGAATTTCTTAAAAGTTAAAATTCAGTATGCAGATTTATAAAGCTTAAAAAAACTAACATAAGAACGTTTTCCGATTTGAAATTAATTCATTTTTGGCTAAGTTATGACATTTTTAAACATGGAAATTTCCAAAACTTTTATATTTTTGTTGTTGTTGTTGTAGGCAAGAAATTGTTATAGATCATAATAGTAAATTTAGGCAGTTTAGCACTGCCTAAAAGAATGCTACACTACATCCCAAAAGTATACTATACTATCAATTCGATGGCGCAAAGTTTTTATAACAGTTTATAACAGTTTTCAGTCAGCTCCTGCTGCTTTCTGTTCGCCTGTTACCCCAAATCGATAAATGGATAATTTTAGCAGCTCCTGGCGGCGGGTGGCATTCCGCATTGTTCCAGAGCAGCCGCCGCCGTTCTTCACGTGCAGTCCACTCCAGGAGCAGCGTCTGCAGGCGGATGGCGGATTTATCTCTTCGATATAAAGTACATGTACAAATCATTTATACTGAAATAAAACACTTTTGAACAAAGTTTCCTCGTTTTTCTTTGTTTTTTGATGATTTTGCTCATTTTGGCTGTGTATTACAGGCAAAGGAGTCGTTTCCGACCCTATAAACCATATATATTCTTGATCAGCATCGACAGCCGAATCGATCTAGCCATGTCCGGCAAGAAAAAAAATTTGACCCATTTTTTGAAAAATATGTAAGGGGTTACATCGTTAAAATTGTCAAAAATTGCCAAAAATTTGAATTTCTTAAAAGTTAAAATTCAGTATGCAGATTTATAAAACTTAAAAAACAAACATAAGAACGTTTCCGATTTGAAATTAATGCATTTTTGGCTAAGTTATGCCAATTTTAAACATGGAAATTTCCAAAACTTTTATATTTTTGTTGTTGTTGTTGTAGGCAAGAAATTGTTATAGATCAAAATAGTAAATTTAGGCAGTTTAGCACTGTCTAAAAGAATGCTACACTACATCCCAAAAGTATACTATACTATCAATTCTTAAAAGTTAAAATTCAGTATGCAGATTTATAAAGCTTAAAAAAACTAACATAAGAACGTTTTCCGATTTGAAATTAATTCATTTTTGGCTAAGTTATGACATTTTTAAACATGGAAATTTCCAAAACTTTTATATTTTTGTTGTTGTTGTTGTAGGCAAGAAATTGTTATAGATCATAATAGTAAATTTAGGCAGTTTAGCACTGCCTAAAAGAATCCTACACTACATCCCAAAAGTATACTATACTATCAATTCGATGGCGCAAAGTTTTTATAACAGTTTATAACAGTTTTCAGTCAGCTCCTGCTGCTTTCTGTTCGCCTGTTACCCCAAATCGATAAATGGATAATTTTAGCAGCTCCTGGCGGCGGGTGGCATTCCGCATTGTTCCAGAGCAGCCGCCGCCGTTCTTCACGTGCAGTCCACTCCAGGAGCAGCGTCTGCAGGCGGATGGCGGATTTATCTCTTCGATATAAAGTACATGTACAAATCATTTATACTGAAATAAAACACTTTTGAACAAAGTTTCCTCGTTTTTCTTTGTTTTTTGATGATTTTGCTCATTTTGGCTGTGTATTACAGGCAAAGGAGTCGTTTCCGACCCTATAAACCATATATATTCTTGATCAGCATCGACAGCCGAATCGATCTAGCCATGTCCGGCAAGAAAAAAAATTTGACCCATTTTTTGAAAAATATGTAAGGGGTTACATCGTTAAAATTGTCAAAAATTGCCAAAAATTTGAATTTCTTAAAAGTTAAAATTCAGTATGCAGATTTATAAAACTTAAAAAACAAACATAAGAACGTTTCCGATTTGAAATTAATGCATTTTTGGCTAAGTTATGCCAATTTTAAACATGGAAATTTCCAAAACTTTTATATTTTTGTTGTTGTTGTTGTAGGCAAGAAATTGTTATAGATCATAATAGTAAATTTAGGCAGTTTAGCACTGCCTAAAAGAATCCTACACTACATCCCAAAAGTATACTATACTATCAATTCGATGGCGCAAAGTTTTTATAACAGTTTATAACAGTTTTCAGTCAGCTCCTGCTGCTTTCTGTTCGCCTGTTACCCCAAATCGATAAATGGATAATTTTAGCAGCTCCTGGCGGCGGGTGGCATTCCGCATTGTTCCAGAGCAGCCGCCGCCGTTCTTCACGTGCAGTCCACTCCAGGAGCAGCGTCTGCAGGCGGATGGCGGATTTATCTCTTCGATATAAAGTACATGTACAAATCATTTATACTGAAATAAAACACTTTTGAACAAAGTTTCCTCGTTTTTCTTTGTTTTTTGATGATTTTGCTCATTTTGGCTGTGTATTACAGGCAAAGGAGTCGTTTCCGACCCTATAAACCATATATATTCTTGATCAGCATCGACAGCCGAATCGATCTAGCCATGTCCGGCAAGAAAAAAATTTGACCCATTTTTTGAAAAAAATGTAAGGGGTTACATCGTTAAAATTGTCAAAAATTGCCAAAAATTAGAATTTCTTAAAAGTTAAAATTCAGTATGCAGATTTATAAAGCTTAAAAAAACTAACATAAGAACGTTTTCCGATTTGAAATTAATTCATTTTTGGCTAAGTTATGACATTTTTAAACATGGAAATTTCCAAAACTTTTATATTTTTGTTGTTGTTGTTGTAGGCAAGAAATTGTTATAGATCATAATAGTAAATTTAGGCAGTTTAGCACTGCCTAAAAGAATGCTACACTACATCCCAAAAGTATACTATACTATCAATTCGATGGCGCAAAGTTTTTATAACAGTTTCCTCGTTTTTCTTTGTTTTTTGATGATTTTGCTAATTTTGGCTGTGTATTACAGGCAAAGGAGTCATTTTAAAAATTACATTTTTTTGGTCTTCTGTGGTATATGAGTGCCAAAAGTCTGACATTTGCCGAAGGTCAAAAATATTTTGATTCGCTATAAAATTTTAATTGTCAAAAAATAAAATATAAGAAAATAAGGAGGCGAAATTTGTTTACCCCAGCAGTAGGCAATTGAATAAATCGATCAAAACTTCTTCTTGTTAGTTAAAAGTTAAATTATAATGGTAAATTGTGACACCACTTTTGCATTCAATTATATAAATTTATTTAATTCAATTAATTATTAATTATTAATCAAGGCATACACAGAAGTAGACAAATTTCTGAGCCCTTACCATTTCATAGTTGTTTTTACCAATTAACCCCTGATATTGTTTTGAAAGTTGCGACTGTCTAGCGAGTTTGGAAAATTACCTACACTTTTAACTTTATTCGACTAGCAAAACAAAAGTTGCACTTTCTCACGGGCTCAGCAGTTGTTTGTTTCGGGGTTCTCCAATTTCTCTTGAATTTTCCTGAAAGTGGGAAAAACTTTTGCAACAGCTCACCTTGCGAGATAAAAGTTTTCCGCAAAGTTGTATACTCTGTGTTACATTGTTAAAATAAAACTAATGTATTTAATAGTAATATAAATAATGTAATAGACTAAGAATTGATAAAAAAACAATTTATTTGGCCTTTGGTGCTACTTTGACGTTATTCGGCTGACTAAATGCCGAATGGGAAACGAATCCGCGAGAGAGTCGGGAGTCCGGAGAGCTTTTCGTTTATGGTCAACATTGCGTATGGGCAACATTGGGGGGAAAAGCCCAAGGCTTTTTATGGCAACTCTTAGAACTCACAGTCGTTCGCCAGAATAAATTATTTGAATTTACAGCGCAGTTTATTTGCTTTAATGCACTCTTTTTTATAAACCACCCACCAGAATTTGAGTTTTAGCTAAGTAATTTAATAGCTTTATCTTTCTAGCTGTCAGGCAAATTAAGATGCTGCCAGCTCGCTGTTATCATATCCATCCAAAGTTTTTGATATCCTGTCGTGCCCTCCGAATAGGCTGAAATTTATGAGCATCTTGAGGCAAATTTATGTGGGAACCTCGCAACAATCAACAATAGAACGACAGGCAAAACAGGATAACAAAAAAATATATTAATCGCCTCTGGCCTAAAGTCTGAGGCACTCATGCGAAGGTTGGCGGTACAGTGGACCCTCTGCAAGTGAATGAAATCAGTTCTGCAAGACTGAAAAATACATGTAAAATTATGTCATATTTTTGTCAATTGCCGCCTGTTGTCATTTCAGCTTTTTAACTTCACATTTAACCTGAGGGTGATTAAATTATTTGATTGACTCAATCAATTGTTGCCATTTCCAAGACAATAAATTAAATAATATAAATAAAAAAGGGTGTCAACAAGAACAATTGTATAGATTTCACCCGTTTTAAAAAAAATTTCAATTGGCACATAAATATTTTAAACACAGGTAAACTTTTCCCGGTAATTGATATTTATTTATGCTTCCCATGAATTAAATGATTAAAATAGAATGTTTTCCCCCTTTTGAAATACTACTCTTATTTCGTAGAAAAAACCAAGTTTGCCCACATACCTAGAGTGCAATAAATTTCCTCGTCATGCTGGAAAATATGAAACCGCTTAGTGCTTCCCGTGAATTACAATAATACTGCAGTTCGTCGAAAATCTTCCCAACTGATTAAAAATATCATCCTACACAAAGCTGAGCTAGCCATTTATCAGTATTGTTCTGGGAATTCACAACCAATAATCTCCTAAGTGGTTTCTCTTGAACCCCACTCTGCAAGGATAATTATCTATATTATAATGCTCCATTGTGTCGCTATGTGAAATCAAGTATACGCCCATTTGCCGCGCAACCGGTTCATAAATCAAGTATACGCTCCCTTACCTCGTTATTCCAGCCGAGTTGAGTGCTTGAGTGTCAAAGCCAAGTACATAACCATTCTCCTTCTATAGATAAAGAAAAGATAGTTGTAGTTTCAATTAAACGAATTTAACTCGTTGAAAAGGCTGCAAAGGTTGATGGAAGGAGAAAAGGGGACTGTGCACCCAGAAAGGCGAATGGGAAAAATGAAGTTGAGCTCTTGGCATGGCATTGTTTGCTTTGACATGTTGTCAACAAACGAGAAGCAGTTGCACAATTTTTGTTAAGGCTCCGCTGGGCACTTTATGCTTGAAATGTTAGCACAGGACACATTTCCCCTCTGCATTATAATCTATGGTTTTAATTTTTTTTTCTAGCTCGCTGTACGCAGTTATTATGATCAATACTTTGTCCCCATTGCTTTTGGTTTTCTTTTTTGCACGCCGACCTGGCTGGGAAAATTCCTAGGAATATTCCGAGAAAAAATCCTTTGCTTTTCCCTGTTCTCGTTGGAAAAAGGCTTTGCCAGGACAATATTAAAAAATGTAGGGCATAATTAAAGAAAGAAAGGCGAGAAGAGGCGGAATGAAGAAGCCCAACTTAATGCGGTCTCTTTAAGGACTACTGTAATTATGGAGAAATATTAATGAGAGTAGAAGGTTCGTAGCATTTTTTATTATTTAAATTAAGGGTTTGGAATCGTGTGTGAGGACAATGGGAAAAAATATTCTTCAGTAAGGTTTTATGTTAAAATATACTTACCCTTATATATATGAATATATGCTTATGGGAATAAGCATATACTTCCGTTTTTACTTTCATGTTTCATTGGTTAATGTATTAAGTAAATATTTATATAAAGTGAACATCCTTTTAATTATTTGCCCAGCATTATTCAGTTTAAATAACTTTTGACATTCAACGCTTCACTTTAATTGCAGAATAATTTGTGAAATTAACAGCTGTAATTACTGTTGACTTGTGAAATGAAATTATTATTGTACGACTTTAATGTACTCTTTACTCATTCATTCAACAAAAAATATATTTGATATATTGTCACCTGATTTTATTAATTTTTTTGGATTAAAAACATGGCAGAATCATTTAGAAAATCTCAGAAAAAATGACAGAAAAAAACAAACGCTTCGTCGATGAACCTTAAACCTCTGAAAGTGACAATGTTTTATTGCGGCATTTTGCTCGAATGTACATACGCTCGGTTACATGTAAATAAGCATTAAAATAGCTTATGCTCCCATGCATAAATAATTCAATTACATGCGAGTGAGTCTTGAGTGTTGGCATAAAAAATAAATTGCAATTAATGCTTGTCGATACAAAATCAACGGCCCGAACAGGTGCTGAAAATGGCCTTTAATCATAACGTTGAGTGTGCGTGGTAGAAGTCAGAGCCACAGGAGGAGCAGGATGTTGCATGCAGGATACACATTCGCATTCACACCTCGCGGGAAACAACACGTATACGCCGTGTGTGGCAAGGGCGGGCCACAGAATTGAATTGAAAATCTGAGAAGTGCAGAGGAAAGCGGTGAAAGCTGTGAAAGCGGTTTGAGAATGAAAAGCAACAGCAGCAGCAGCTCAGCGAAGTGAAACTCCCTTTTCTGCGCGTCCCCGAAATCTGGCTTTGTCCTTTGCCTTGTTCACTTGGCTTCCTTAATGGCTCAGTTGGCTTGGCTCTGTGTGTGTTCTGAGCATTTATGGCAGCCCTAGTCGGAGCTGGCTTTCCCCGGCTCAGCTTAAGGCAGTTCCACTGGCGCTAAAAATTTATTAGCACGCTGATTTATTTGTTCAATTGCATGTCGCACGGTTGGCAAGTCACGGCTTGATATGGGTACGTTTGCCATTCGAAGGCAATTCTAATGGCCTGCCGGCATTTGCAAAGAGAGAGCATTGAAAGGAGTTTTCGATTGTGTTTGTTTTTATTTCATTAAAATGTACAAAAATTACTCCTAAAGGCTTGCCTTGGCTTTTAATGATTTATAGTATGAATTTAATCTTGAACCTTGAAGTTGTCATGTTACTCTTAATATAAATCTGTTAAGGAATTATAGTAAATTTTAAAGTATGGCTTTTCCAAATTTACACAAAACAAAACGAAATGTGACGCAAGGCAATTTGTTCCTGAAATATCATACAATTCATATATAACATTGCTTAATTATTTATTAAGCGACTTTAAAGCTTACCACAAATTCACAATAGTAGTTAAAAACCACATACAATGTGTAAGTACTAAATGCTTAAGATAGATGTAAATAAAATATTAAACTTAATTAAAAAACCTTAAATAATAAATAAAATACCTACCCTCCACATAAGCAAAGGTAATGGCTTCAGTGGTCTCAAAGCCACCGCTACCATCCTGCGAGAATACTATGGTCCAAAAAAAGAAAAAAACATTTATACAAAAAGACTGACAGGCCCAGGGAATAATCAGAAATTTATGCTGGAAAATAAATTGTTTTAGTACATAATATAGTATTGAATTTTTGTAAAGCAGACCTCCGACTTGGCACTAACCAGTATTAGACCGTATATAGAATTCACTAGTTGAAGGATTGTCAGAAAGGCCCAAACTTTTCCGAAGTCTGTATAGAGGAAAAATATTTATAGAATAAACAAAACTAATCATTTTAAATATCAGTTAATGGTCGCATACTTATGGTCAATAGATTGGGACTGATAATGTTTTCCAGTAATTCCAGTAATTCCATTGGTAGGAGCTTAAATAATTTTTAAGTAAAATAAAATGGAATAAAAATTAATGCAATTAATAGGATACCCACATAACTATTGAAATAAAGAAAAACTGGAAAATATAGGATCACAAGAGCTTGACACATTGTTTCGGATGTCCAGCTGGGAATGAAATAAAAAGTTAATGCTAGGCAAAATATATCCATGAACTGGATTAATTATTTGTTCGTTACGTAAAGTATTCATTAAGTAATAATATTCGCCGTTAATTTTATTGCACCAATTATTAGTGAAGTGTCATGAAAAAGGGGAAAATATATTCTTAAACATTACCATCGCATTCCGTTTTGTTTTTCCTGGACTATTTATGGTTGCTTTCCTTTTTTCTCCTTTTCCCTATAATTATCTATTTATAAAAACCTTCCCCAGCTCTAAATATAATATATAATTCAAGACACCCCCTTGCTATATTTATCCCTCAATTATTTTTAAGAATACTCCCACTCTGTGCCTTCGTTGCCAGGTATTTATTAACAAGTTAGCCGTAATCAGTGCTCCCTTTTAGCCGTTTAGTCTATAAATAAATAATTAGCCAGAGAGTTTAGGCTGTAATTTAAGCACACCTGCACGGTTCTCGCATGCCCTTAAAAAATTGCCTGTTTTCTTTACATAATTGATGGGGACACCTATTATTAACCCCGCTGCCTGGTCGATCAAATGGATTGACATGAACCTCAAGTGACGCATGGCAAAGTCTCACCTGCTTCTCGGGAAAAACCTCTACTCCGTTCGTATAAATAGCAGTAGTCGGAGAATTCTAGGTATTAATTGAATAAAAAGCTTAGAATTATTTTTCCTCAATGTTCAAATACTCAAATGTGCCAAGAATTGCGAAAATATTCTGTGAATGGCCATTGCGGACAGACAGTAGTGGCTTAGTGATTTCGAGCCCTTTGTCATGGCAACGCCAGAAAGAGACGTTTTAATTAGTCACATAATTATCGACCAGCCACCGAAGTGATCTAATGAAGGACATGCAAATTTAATTACATTTTGACAAAGTTCGGAAAAGGCCTTTCATTGTTGACCAAGTTTCCAGTGGCCAAAAGAGAAGGACTTGAGTGCTGCTGAATTGCAAGGATGCCTTATACATCAACAGTCGAGACTACAAATTGAAGAGTCATTTATTTTAAATTAATTACCATTACATTGTATTCACTGCTATTTGTAATAGGTAATAATCTTATTTTAAGATGAAATTTCCCTTTTAATTTTTTAAATTAATAGAGATTTCTTTCTACTTAGAGACATAATTAATCATTAATTAATCCACGTTTTAGCTTAATGGTCATTTAATTATATATTCCCAATAATACCTGTACATTTAAGGAAACCAAATATTATTTATATTAATATTTATTTTCTCATTTTCCACATCTATCATTACAAATTAATGCATTTCCTGTACGATTTCGTTGCACATGGCAAAACTCATCAAAAGCGTCAAGGAAATCCCATTGTCAATATTATTGTATTTCCTATGACATCCTTTCGGTTCACTTCCCAGCCACATTTGCCATTCTGTTCGTGCTGTGGTTTCTGTGGCCACATTGCATCTGTCCGTTCTTAAATCTCTTAAAACTTCTTATTGTTTGCGAATGGCAGGTCCTTAGATTGATAGGCATTTGTAGGGCTTTCGATGCTAAAGCTTATTACGACAGTAATCTGAGGGAAAATATTATCAAATATGGCCAAGCGTTGTGACACGCCGGATTGTCTCGTAATCGATGACTGGGGATTAGATTGAACTCGCACAAAAGAAGGGTAATCTCTCTGACTCAGTGACATATTCTAAAGAAAATGTAGGTAAACACATTGTTCGCCTGGCTTTCAGCCTTCGGGGCCAAGACCTTATGACTTTTGCCAACTCATGTTTATTTAATGCCCGACGACTTTGTCTTGGCTTTTAGCGCTGTTTGCCCAGGTTTCTGCACGTGTTGGCTTTTCAGCGCCAAAGTCTAATTAAAATTCAGTAAAAGCCTGCGCCACAAAGTGGCCCAAAAAGTTGGCCAGCATTTGCCACTAAATACATGTGTAAACACAGATATAGCCGGGAAAGGCGCCGAAGCTGACCAGGTGCCGAGGATACCAGGTGGGCGTCCATCTTAATGAGTGCGGTGTCAACTCAGCACGTGTCATTGATTAGCGCTCGAGTGCTGGCCAGCGTAATTCCATTTAATATGCATGAGTCGGACACAGAAGCACGTGCACTGAAGAAAATTGAGAGTAGTTCTCCAAAATACAGTCGCGTTTGTGGGAAACTATTTATTTACATGGAAATTGTTGGGGAAAAAAGGGTAAGCAAAGGATGCATAATGGCAAGTTTAAATCAAGTGACAATATCGTTTGTGCATTGTGTTGTTTTTGCAATTTTGAACTTGTTTTTACGAATGAACTAATGAAAAACTATGCACAGTCTTCCATTAATTTTTCTCACACTGTGGACGCTGCTTTGTTAGTCAAACTAATATTTAATATAAATACATGAATTCATATATCAACCTGCGGGGCGGATAACTTCTGTAGAAAAAGCTTTAGTTTTGGGAGCGCTTCTCGTCCAGAAATATTAACTACTTTAAGATGTTATTTTTGGCACTATGAGAAAAACCTGTAAAGTTGACCATCTATTAGTTGTTGAAGTTCTTGTTTTAAGTTTTGATAAAATGCTCATTAGACTACTATATTTTTGGGATAAAGTCTCACCAAAGATTTACTTTAATTGGCAGGATTTAGTTATATTTTTCATATATATGTATTATTTTTCTTATATTTGCTGACGTGTGCAGATTTATTTGGCAAACAATGGGGAATCCTAGGGTCCTTGGGGCTGGGTTCAAAATGCGGAGTGAGAGTTCGGTTATCGAACTGAAATTCAGGAAGGTTTCTTTGCATATCCCATGCCAGACATGTGTCTGTGTATTTGTTGTGTGCCCCGGGCGACAAGTTCCCCTTTTTTTGTGGGCATTTCGTGTTTTATCTAAGCCCTTCTGGCCGATTACACAGACAGTCGAGAGTCGACAAAGCCAAACGGAAGGAAGGAGCAGACCCGCGGCTAAAATAAAAGTAAAATAAATAACTCCCTACAACTAACATCCCATCTATATATAAATATACATATATTTTCCGGCATCTGTCCATTTCCTTATCCCTTTGGCTGTTGCAGAAAAGTATTTTTGGATGGCAGTCCGTTTGTTCACTTCACTGAACCTAAACCTGAAAACGAACACTCATCATGGGCCACTCAAAGTTGTAAATTTCGTTTTGGGGTTCCACTCATGCTAATTTCATAAATTCCGTTTTGAGTGTTCCAGTGAATCGTTTCTAATTCTTTAAAATAGTTGCCAGGCTAAGGGCCACGTTAGGGAGGGAGTGAGTGTAAACCAGCAGGAACATTTTTGCCTTGACGAATGAGCTGGTTATTTACACAACCACAAGTGGAACACACACAACGCAGGCCAAGGGCACTGTTATCCTGCCAGCTGTGGCAGTGTAATTGTGTGGGTGGGAATCCTCAACGACTCCTAAAATATTCATAGAATTCTTTTATTAAATCTGTAATTATGTAGGGAAAGTAAGCGGCTTTGGCTTCAACATTTCATTTTATATTTGTTTATATATATGTTGTAAAACGAATAAAATACAAACAAAATTGCTTGTGAATAATGCACCCTTTTTTGTTTATAATTTTTTATACCAGGTTAATCAATATTCATTAAGTTAATACTTTTAAAAATCTTTATTTTTGCCGGCTTTTAAGTCCAAAGCTTTTGCTGAGGATTATGTTCTGTAAGTTCTAGGAAAAACTTCAAAGAATTAAATGGGGATTTGGAAAGAGAATAAAGATAAAAGAGCCCCAACTACGAGATGCCAAGCACTGAGTTGCAAAATTCGTTGCACACCCTAAGGAAGCCTTATATTAGAAGTTGTTAAAATGGCCAATCCCTCTTTACAGCTTATAACTCTAATAAATCAGTTTAATACTAATTTATTTCCACAACTACCATGTTAACCTTGGCCATATAATTCTGAGTAATGAAGTTAAATCGCCCAATTTGTACCGAATAATTTCGACATCACGCAGTGGCTTTCATTGCTGCCATGTGAGCGAGATGCTCCTCTGGATATGGATGGTGTTTGAGTTGAAATTAATCATTCGACTCTGTATGGTAGCCTTTTGTCTGCAGCCTTTGTCCTGCACATGTGACATCTGCGGAATTTCCTTCGTACATTTCTTTCTTCCCTTGTGAACAAGGACAAGGCCATTTACTGTGTTGTGCTCCATTATGCAAAGTTTTTTGCGTGGTAGGGCCGCAGACAGGCAGACAGATGTATCTTTGAGTAACGAGAAGCGAATCAGCCGAGACATCAAATTAATTCGCAAAATTGTTCATTTGTTCAGTCAGTTTCTAGACGGCGGCTGTGCGAAGGGCCAAGATGCAAAGATGGATTTGAAAGAAATGCCGAGCAATTTGTTTCACAAATGCCGGACTCAATCACTCGGCCTGCCAGCCATCCTGCCGGTGACCTGTCTTGTTTTTCCCAGACCGTCCTCCTACTCCTGTGAATGCCCTGTCAACGCTGTGGATTCGCCACAAGAATGCCTTGAAATCAACTTTGCAATGTAATAAGCCAAAGGGAGAGATTGCAGGAGAGGAGAGACGAAAGGAGACAACCCGTGTCCCAGGAGACGCCTGCCATAAAAAACTGAAACACGTCAATAGTTTCTAGATGCCTGACGAGGTCCGGGAAAGCTGGGAAAACTTGCCAACTATTTGACAAATGCCAGTCGAGAATTCCGGGAGACAGGCGCAGTGCCAAGATGAAAGTTGAAAGTGACTTTCCCTCCGGGCTTTCCAGCTGAGAGGAAAACTGGTTCACTGAGCTTACGTGTACTGCATTTTGCATAAACCTTTGACGGCTTTTCGCTGCGTAAAAACTTTATAATACATTTTAGGGCATTTATTGAACGAGGAAACTAATAAACATATTAAAAACATGAACAGGAAAACTTTTTTCATTAGATTCACAATTTCATTGCAATTGTGGAAGCTGTGACAAATGTATTTAGTAAAGCTTTGAGCCATTTTCCAACTTGATTTATGGCTTTGTGAGTAAAGAGCCATGTAATAACTGGTTTAATTGTTTCGATTGAATTTATTTCTTTTATGGAGTTGGGACAATTTATGGGCTTGTAAGACAACAAGAATTATTTCATTAAGGTCTTGTTATTAATTGATTGAATTAGATTTATTTTTATCTCTCTTAAACTTGAACAAGCTATAAGGGGCTCATGAAGATGAAATGGAAGATATTTAACTGCCGCTATTCTTTACTCAATTATTCTTGTACCCACTTTATCTTAAATGTGTAGTACTTCAATTTAAAAACTAAATTTCTTATAATTAAACTTTCATCTTAAATACGAATGTTGTGTATTTTTCCCCCTAATTAAAGACGTTAGTAAAATTCACTGTCATCACTCAACAGTTTAATTAGATTTTGAAAGAATTAGATTCTGGCGTCTTGACCAAGCTGAAACTTTGTTAATATATATTCAAACTTCTGTGCAATCTAAATTTAGATGGCAACAGAAACATCATTTACGCAGTACAATTAAAACTTTAACGATTATATGTTTGTCTTGCCAAATTGATGCGCCGCGAAACTTTTCAAATACCAAAATTCCTTGGCCTTGAAGGCGGACCACTTCGTCCTTTTCCCTCTTCCTCCTGGGGCAATGCGAATGGCGAATTTCGGATTCCCAACAGCAATATCAATATTGACTTGAAGTTTGCCGCTCTGCCGCTGGCGATTTGTTGGCCTCCAGTTTGAGCCATTTAATTGCGAAAGAGCGGTAAGCCGAGTGAAGAGCCATCTGTGCAGGCTTTTCCTTTTGATAAATGAGCTTAATCAGCTGTAGTCAAGAGTTCAGCTGGGCCTGCCACCTGGCAGGTGAGATTTACCGAGCCTTGGCTACAGAAGTTGACAAATTAAAACACTCTGATTCGTTCCAGCTTCAGCTCCAGCTCCTGATTTTGCACCTGGCAAACAGCTTAACAGTGGAGGACTTTTTGTCATTCGAATTGTTTATGGTGGGCTGCAAAGTTAAATGAAAAACTCTCACATTGTCAGGGGCAAATAATCTCATCATTGACGGAGGGCTTGATGTTACGGAATCAGTTTGGAATGTCTGCTACTTTTAGCCGCCTACAGCAATTTGGATTTATTTCAAGAAGGTGTCCTGGAAATAACGCCAATTTTGTATCCCCTTTGATATGACAACATATGTGCCGTTGCTATTAGAGTTTATTTGCTTAACAGTCAAATCTGGTTTATTCTTCAAATTAAAACTAAATTATGTGTAAGCTATGGTAAATCCCCTTCCTTATTATAGACTGTCAGACAGCCTTAATATCTGTCCAATTAACATACTTTATATGCCACTATTCCCGCAATTTTCCTCGTACACTTTTTGAAAGCCCTTTACGAGAGTGCCTTAAAACGAGTTATGAGCCATAAAATCTAGTTTGACTTTAATAAGTTTTCCCTGCAATTCTCCTGCTTGGCACTTGAGCCAAATGGGAGTGATATTTTACATTAATTTAGACCACCCCCAAAGACCAATTAGTAAACTTTATATTCAAGAATCCTTGTAATTTTCCATGTACACTTGCCGCACTTTCAGGGCGTTTACGAGCAAAAAGTGTGCAACAAGTCCTGCGAAAGGGCCCAGAGCGCAGTGAACTCTGACCTCTCTGCTGCTGGCACTATTCAGCACTATCAAGCACTTCTCCCAGCTGACCAAAAATACAACTTAATGACTTGACATCATCTAGCCGAAATTAGTTTCAGTCGGGCCAGGAAGTTAACCGCAAACTTGTGCAACAGACGCCTCCTTTTTTGGGGGTTCGGGAGTTAGCCTTAATTTGACAGCCGGCCAGGAAGGCGAAAGTGAAATAAACTTGTCCGAGGAGATTTAATTAAGCACTGACGGACGGAGATTGTGTGCGCCTCTGGGTGCCCGATCCCAGATCTCTGTCTCCTGATCCCTTTCTCACTTATTTTCGGATCCAACGTCGACGACCCTGTTGACATTTCGAGAGATTCCCATTCGGCCATATTTAGTTTTATGCTTTTCATACGCCATGTTGTCGAGGCTTAATGAATGGCCAGACAAGTGTCACAGCCTTTGGCAATCAGTGTTGAACATTCTGGGTATTTGGAAGCCAACAAGAAATAAATATTTGGGGTAACAAATAATGGAATACATTTTAAATTAAAAAAAAAAGAATTATTAAATAAAGTTGGTTATCAAGAGCTGTAAAATGCAATATTTATACAAACAGATAACTTAAACATTTCTTTAAGAGTTTTATATAAGCCGTACATTAATAGATAAAATAAAAGTAAGGTATTAACTGCATAAACAACACATATTTTGGTACATAAATCAATTACTTAAGGCAACGATTGTTCTCATTGTTATTTATTATAACTTATAAAGGTGAATCAATGCTGGATGTATTTTTCATAAGTAAAGTTTAAATGTAATTTAATTTACCATTTTGAGAGATAAATGTCTTATATTACATAGTATTTTAATTAATCAAATGATGCAAATTATACAAATAAATTTAATACCTCTTAGCGACCTAACATTTGTCCGTTCAATATCAATTTCTTTTCTAACTCTTCGTCCTTTCTGTTTGCAATTTTCAATGCTTGACTTGAATGCCTAGAAGTTTTAATATATTTTCGGCAGCATAGCTGATATTGTTTTCAGGGTAGCTCGTCCCGCTAGCTGCTGTTATCAGAAAACCGCCCTTACGGCCGAAAGCCGGCCTACAAAGTCAGTTGAAGGACGCCGCAGGATGATAGCAGGCTCCCGTGTCAGGAGCGTTTGCTCACTGTTTTGCAAACACATGCATATCAATTAAGTGAGTTCCCAGTGCTGGTGTCCACGTACCGATTGCAAAATAATAAGCGGGAAATATACGGCCACTATACGCACACCCACTTTCACACACATGAATATCCTTCTGAATGGACGACGACGACGGCCTGTTGATGGGGGAGTCCCCGGCGGGCGGTTCATTGTGTTTAGACGTGCCACAAGACGCCCGACGGGTGGCAGCATATTAATTTTGTTTATTTTACTTAAATTTCGGCACAAGCTGGTCCGGCTAAATACCGTTAAGAGTGTTGGTAATTGCCCCCATTTATGGCCATAATGGACGACTGCCATAAGGGGTTTTTTCATGTTCGCTTTTTGAGGCGTTTTCTCACCAGGCTTCGTCCTTTCTTCAGAAAGCACGTCCTCGTTCTCGAAAATGATTTCGCCGCAAATAAATTAAATCAATTTGATGTTTAGCAGGTCTAGAAAAAGGTTTTTAATTCGAATTATATTGTTATATTTGAGTTGTTTTTGAGAAAGCTATGGGAACACGGGCTTCTTATAGATGAAACAATAAAGAACATTTAAACTTTAACTTAAATTTCCCTTTAATCTAATATTTTTAAACTAGAAGTAACCTTTCCCATAACAATTTTAATATTTATTAAGAGATATTTTGAAGATGTTGCAATGATAAAAGGTTAGAATAATAGAATACCTTATATTAATGAAGTGAAGTAAAAAGAATCAAATAAATATCACCGTACCTGAAAAGATGCCCAAAATTAAATAAAATCAATTTTCAGATACCACAAACTTAATTTAATCAAAGCTATCAAATTCTCTGAATTAAATCAAGCTTCACCGAAAACCAATTAGGTTTTCATCGCAATTTTGTAATGGAAAACTTCCAAAATATGCTTGAAAAGGCTAAGTGTCAAAGGGCCGTCCGTCGGCAACAGGAGGCAATATATTGGAAGCCTTAAAAATCGAAAAACTACTTCACCTACTCAGTTTCGTATGAATGATGTCAAGGTGCCGTCTGGAACATGAGCGAAAGCGCTTGATGCCTGAGAATTTGCGATAAAATATTTATTTCGGCTGAATTCCACAATGACTGGCGAGTCTCAAGATGGTTTATTTTTTGCTTTTCCCCAAGCGAAGGCAAAAGTCTATTGACTGCAGTTGAGAGGAGCGAAATGAATTTCGACGAAGAGAGGACCCGGCGCAATCACACGGCCTGTCAGTCGGGGATAAGCTGATTAATTGTTGAGCATTTGAATGCCTCTAAGATGATAGCTGATTCGCCGATGACAAATCTCATAAGAACCTGCATTACAAACATGTACGGTATGTATTAAAAGTCCTTAAATATGTATGTGTTTACCCCGCCTGTGCCACGTGACGTATGCGCAATGTGCAGCCGTCTGTTTAATGATGCGCTGGCTTAATCCCGACACACACACAGGACACTGGAGCGAGGACATCGCAATGTCAGCAGCTGTCAGACTCGTTTTGAAGTTTTATATTTCATCAAATGCTGCCACATGTCGCATCTGGATGAGGGCTTCCAAAAACTCTCCTTTTTATCCATATCTCCGCCTGGCTTTCTCTTCTTGCTTTTTTTCGGGGAGATTATCAAGTTGTCAGGCCCAGAGGAACATGCATTCTCATTGTCTGGCTGCGAGTTAATCAAGAGATTAACCGAGACGACGGCTGTTGTAAACAATTAGGGCCAACATTTAATTAAATATCCTCCTCCGTCTGCAGCCTGAATGTAAAAAAAAGGACAGAGGACAGACCCCAAAGAATTCGATGACATTCGTACTCATTACATTGAAACTAGCTAAGAAAAAGTTGGTTAGATATTATATTTCGGAAGATGGTTACTTGTATTAGTGTTTATTATTGCTTTGGTAGAGTGATTTAGATAAAATTAATACCAAATAATATAATAAATATTTTTCAACACTTGACAAGTAAACACTTTCCTTAAATGTTCTAAATGTTATATGATTTAATTTTTATCCCATTTCAAAGCTTTTCCGACTTAAATACAAACAACTTAACTTGGTATTAAGTAAACCACACTTTGACATTTAACTTTGTTTTCATAGCTCTTAATTAAATATTCTTGATATTTAAGAGGCAAACCCTCACGCCTAGCATAATATTTGCAATTAATGTTTGCTTAAAACAACCCACTCGATGCGAATCCCTGCTGGGTATCAAGATAAAAATAGCGCCTAAAATAAATCAAAAAGGACGAACAAGAAGAAGGACCAGAAACTGAGGATAAAAACAGCAACAAGAGGGGGCGCATCCAACGCTCTGAAAATGTTATCGTTCGGTCTTTTGTCGTCTTCAGTTCGCTCTCCGCTTTCCTTTGCTTTGCTTTTGCGCGAATTTTGCGCTTGTTAAACATTTTACTCGCTTGGCTGCAACTGTCGGCAACAATGCAATGTCCGCTTGTATCGCCTGTATCGCGGCCCCGCCCACTCCCATGCCCATGCTCACGCCCTTCGCCCACCGCCCACAATCAGCTGTTGCGGAGCCCAAAAACTAAGGCTGCGATGTGATAAGGGGCCGGCAACGACGCATAAATTTCGGCCAGCAGTCACTGAGGAAAAACTTGGTCCAGAAATGGAAGGAAACGAAATTGTTCTCAGTCATTCATAAATTGAAATTACCATTTCTTCAATGGTACAATTTTATGGTCATTACACAATAACAAAATATTACAATTTATAACAATTTGAACTCAGAAGCAGTTGCTTCAAGAGACTTAAGTAGATTTGTTTTAAAGTAATCGAAGCTTTTTAATTTGCCCAATTTCCCCGATGTATATGAGATATTATTTTATTTAAAATTATTTAAGGAGTATAATAACCCTAAGGTACTATTATTAAAAAATTAATTAATTCATTTGAAATTCAACATTAAATGTTGTATTCCTTAATAAAAAAAACAGGATAAGTTGTTATAATTTTTAAAAGCATCACAAGAATTCATATAGATTTAAGTTTATATATTCATTTTAATTTATACAAAATAATACAAATTCTTTTTGTTGTCAGTGTCTTGGTCCCAGTAAAGTTTTCTTAAAAATTTCCTTGGTTTTTGTTGGTCCCTGCCACAGGGGGTTTCCTTATTGAAAACTCCGACTCCGACTGCCACCGCATTATGATTAATTGCGGACCTTCGTTTCTGGTTGAAAATCAACTGTCAGAAAGGCAAAAACCACTAGACTTTAGGGCCAATCCATCTGTCTACTTGGGTAAGCTAACCTCAGTCCGAGGTAAGTCAACCCCTGGGCCACCGCCACCCCATATGGCATAATCAACTGCAAACAAAACGTGCAGAATTTGGCAATTGCGAATTTGGGGAATTTGTTGCTGCCTCTGCAGGTTTTCTCTGGGGACTCGTCGTAACTCGGAGCTGGATGCTCAAATATCACACGCAATCTCGTAGTGCGATAGATGGAGTTTGCATCTGCATCCTTCGCTGTGCGAAATCCGTGTGTCCGTGCTGATGACGTGCCAAGTCGTGTCAGGAAAAACTGAAAAACTGCTAACTGCAGCACGTGTTTGCTTTTCTTTAGGTCCTGCACTGGGCAGAGGGCAACATCCCGGATGTGGGACTTGCGCCGGAGTGGAAAATCGTTGGTAAATATTAATGAAATAAAACCAAATTCTGTGAAGTTGCCGCCCAACGCGAAGCGAAGCTCGTTTGGGATGCTCTAACAGAATGATTAGGTAAACCAGAAGCCAACACAACTTATTCTGTGTATTCTTTTTTTTTTTTGTTAGCTGGAGTAAATATTGTTTTTAGCCACGTTTTTCTAAAAGTGAAAATTTAATCTCCTACAGTCACAGGGAAGAGTTGCCGTAAATTTAAAAAAGTTAAACTAGACGTGTATCAAAGAAACTTATTTTATATTAGTTTAAAAACTGTTTAAATAATCAAAGAACATAGAAATTACAAAGAGAGAATGTATATAGAAATCGTTGAAGTCTCCCAATAAAACTATTCTACTATTAAAGCCTTCTTTAACTTTAAACTTAACTTTTTTTGACTTGAAAAATCACCCACTTTCCCCTAAGCTCACCAGGGAATCAGCACGTGTCGCTGATTAGCCGCAAAGGGCAAGGAAATTGGCTGTCGGGCTGCGGACATGAAAAATATTACACAAATCAAGGAGAACGTACACAAGCAGACCGACGACGACGGTGGTCAATATAAGGATCCCAGTGCAGGTCCGAGGCGAAGAAGGCCACCTGACCGATGTCCAAACATTTGCACACTCACTTGACTTGGGACATCGGTCCTGGCCACCTTTTTCCAGTCAATTGCCTCGTGAACGGCGGCTTCCCGACTCATTATTTATTTATAAGAGTTTGTGGGCGGCAACTCGACAATGGCAACGGCATCGGCATCGAGCATTGGGCCCCAATGTCAAGTGGGAATTGCAGGCGAGACGAAGACTGAAAAATGGCAAGGCTTTCGTCCTGATTGCCAACTCGGTGAGGAGCATTTCGTTGGCCAGACACCAGTTTTGCCATCCTGTCAGCCATTATAAATGTTGGTTAAAACTCTGGGTGAATTTTCAACCTGCGTAAAATGCACTCCACTTGCCTGCATGCAGAATTGTTTCGGAGGTAACTAAATGGGAAAGTATTTCAGAAATTTTAATGAGAAATTATCAGGCCTCTATTGATACTTATTATAAAGAAATTGCAGTTTTATTCATAATTCTTACATATATATAAATAATTATTCCTAGTTGATAAGTATTATGTATATTTCGCTTAGGTTGGAATGGATCTTAGTTATTAAAAATTCGTTATCTTATCTTTTTTGGGCAATAGTATTTGTAGGCACTTCATGACGTTATCCTTGCCCCGTTTTCCTTGCAATTAATCTCTGTCTGCGGCGTGTGCTCAAAAATATAATTGATAAGACCTTGAACGGAGGCTCGAGATTTTTCTGCCACTCACACCCCAGAAAAAAAAGAAAAGAAGCACTACCGCCAGCCACAGGATATCCATGCATCATGCCAAGCCTTGATTTACGACCGGCAGATGAAGTATACGCACCGTTGGCCGAAGCTCAGAAAGCAGCGAAAATTAAGCACAATTAAAAGGTTGAACTTCCGAATACGATTTAAGGACCAGAATTATTATATTAGGTTGAACCCGGCATTGCCAAGCTTAATTTACATAATACGGTTTATTTATTTAGATTTTCCAATTAGACTCAAATATTTTCTAAGGGGTCAAAGGTCGAGCCAGCACCTGCTGTGGCTGTGGATTTTCAGGCTTTGATTCAGGCCAAAAGCATTTAAATTGTAAATCGCTGCGCAATTACAAACATGCGCCAATCCACCCCTGCAAAAGCGGAAAAAATGGCACAAAAAAAGGAAAAAGAAAACCCGCAACACCAAGATAGGAAAGCAGGCGTGGAATTTCCTGTTCTATTTGCGATTCCGACGTGACTGGGAAAATGTACATAGAAAACGGGGTGGACAAACTCCAGAGCTCCTAGAGCTTCAATTTTCACCAGGATTCGACAGGGGGAAGGAAGTGGCAGCCCCGGCTGCCCCCAGCTGTCAAATCGACGCAGGGCAGTAAACAAATAAGAAATTTTACCTTACCTTTCCTTGTTTAACTAACTGTGCAAATGATGGCAACTGTTATGGAATCTCAATTAGAAAGTGTCGCCGCTGCAACACCACACTTTCCTTAAAGTGAAAGCATTTGGCTTTCAATTAAACTTCAAGCTTAGGAGAAGAGTGTTTTCCTGCATGAAATTCGAGTTATTCTTGCATTTTTATTTGCCGCTTTGTTTTTATTGCTCATCAACTTATGTAAATTTCGGAGAGCGCTCCGGATCTATTTATGCAAATACTAAACGCAACAGCATCCGAATGATACAGCATTTAACTGGCAAGGGGTGAAGAGGAATTTCGAATTGTATTCAAGAACTTTCAGCAGAAAATTCCACAGATTTACAGAGATTGTTTTTCTCAGAGAATAGAAAGGATATTTTATGCCTTAGGCTAACTCAACCAGAAGTAATTGAGCTTGTTTTGATCTTGAAGCACAGACATCAAACTTGATACAGCAATTATTCAATTTATTCTCTGGATTATTTACCTCAGTGTTTTTTTTTTGTTTATTTGAACTCTAAACTTTACTTGGCATTTAGGCAGCAGAGCAAAGTAAGTAAAGATAATTCTATGAAGACTACAAATAGAAATGTTAATTTGAGCAAAAAAAAAACTCCAAGCTGAATGTTCAACTGAAAATAATATGAATATTTTTGGAAATAATTAAATAAATAAACTGTTTTCATCGCAAGGTATTTATATTACTTAGAGTAGTTCCCAGAAAATGTTACCTGGCATTATCCCTCCTTCTTGGTCCTTTTTTTAGCCCAGAGTAATTTAAAACCTCCGGTGGCTTACCCACATCCCTTCGACTCGGTTCAGTTCGGCTTAACCTTCGTATCAAGTTCATTTTTCGACCTAAATAGACACATTTGAAGGCATCCCTCTCTCCCACTTCAGCCCTGTTTGTTGCGTTGGCATTTCTCAATTTCATAAACAAATATATACAATTTAGTCTTCATTAACAAGCTCCAAAAATATGTACTACACATCAAAGAAATCAAAGAATCCAGTATTGTCGTTGTATTTTATTTTTGAGCTTCTCGCTTTCGGTCGTCGTATTTTGCATTTAAATGTTGACATCCCCTGACGTCAATAGCAGTTTTCTTCTCCTTCTCGTTATATTATTTTGGTAGAATTTTCCTTTTGTTTGGCGGTGGGAAGACACTTGACGGGCTGTAAGCCCGAAACATTTGCTGTTATTCTAGTAAGCCAAAAATATATCCAGCTGAAATCTGAAATCTGAAACAATCTGTGAAACAATCTGGGTGGGTATTTTTAGTGCTTCCCGGGATTATTTTCACTCCCATCCACAATCTGATTGTGGCTCTGTTCTATTTGGCCCAAAGGATAGTTCTCAGTGTCAGTGTCAACTGGTCTGTTAATTAAAATGCAAACTTTCAGCTAAAGTCTTGCCATGTGAGGGAGAAGTGGTGCTGCTGCTGGCCTTCTGGACAACTGAAGCCTTAATTAACTGTCGATTTGGGGTCTGTAACTTGGGCAGCACCACTAGATTTCGGTCAAGTTTGCTGCTTCCCGCCACTAAAAGTTGCTCAAAGTGCTCCCTGTTCTCCCTCTCTATTTTTCGGTTGGGGTTCAGTGGTCATTTATCTCCGGTTTGCTTTGGCTTTCCCGACAGATAGCCCGCAAAGAAAAAGGGCTCATTTGGGCTCATTCAGCTAGACATTGACCAGTCCATTTGGCCACGCCAATTTATCTGAGTTTGGGCCATCGATCTGACCATTACGTTTGAAGTGTTATGGCCAAGACATCAGCACGTAACATGGGTTCATACACAAGGAAAAAAAATGCATTCAATTGATTTAAAGCTATGGAAATAAATGGCAAAAATCATTCCAAATTATATGAAAACCTTTTTAATAACATGGCTTTCTTAACTCTTAATTTCGGAAAAATGTTTTAAGCTTTTTCTACTAAATTATTCTCACTGTCTGGGTCCATAACTTGGTCCATAACTTGGAGCTATCTGGCTCTAATGGAGTAGAAGCAAACTGTATAAAAACTGCTTAGTAAATTCAATTATAGAGGCAGCTCTAAAGAGAATTTTTACAGAATCTGGCAAAGGTCAATTATCATTTTTCAAGGAGAGCCTTCGCATTTTAAAATTCACCCTTTTTTGGGATATTTTATCCCCCATAGTTTGAGCTGCTGCTGGCCTCTCCTATTTTGGCTAATTAAATTTGTAAAAGCTTGTGCTCGGACAACAGTATCCTTTTAGTTTTTAGGGCCCTCTTGCCCTCCGAATGACCTCTTGGCCGCCCCACTAATTAGTCTAGCAAATGTTTGTTATTTTAAGCCAGCTGACCTGACCTCTGCCCATGTATATTTAGCCAGACCAGCAGCAGCCGGGTTCTACGTCTACGGGGAATTTATTTAATGCAACAAGTGCCTTCTGCCAACCTGAGAACTTTAGCCGAAGGCGGTAAGAAAACCCCACTACTACCTGAGACGGAAGGGGGAGTGCGGAATACCAGGAGGAGGTTGTGGCTGCGACTGTGGCGGAAAGACCTTCAGGCAATTTAATACCTTCACACTTTTCCTTTTCAACTATTTTTCTTGGGAGCAATTTTGCCTCTCCCTGAATAAAGAGGAAAATGGAAAAGTGCAGCTGAGTGAAAAATGGCAAAAGTACTAATTATGCAGGGCCAATGCCCAGTTGAGTCCTTAAAAGTTCACTATCTCCCCCATTCAGAGCATACATTTTGCATTTTAGGTCATAATAATCAATTTAGGTAAGCGCCCCGAGGGAATCGTTTATGGAACGTGACTGCGTTTTCATTGCAGACGTTTTAAAGAGTTCGAGTGTCTCTAGGGACCGCAGCGGAATACGAGGAATAAATTAAATTAAAACAACAATGTCGAATATGCAGCTGGTTGGGGTAAAAAAAACTAACTTATATTTTATTCTAATAAAATAATTTATTATTTATTCTAAGCCATGGAATTGAAATATTTTTTAGGGAATTTTAAGGAAGATACACAACTTTGTAAACAGAAAAACTTACACTCAATGATCTTATTATTTTCTTCTTACAAAACTTCGTGCTCTTAGATAGGAGACCGAGTACATTTCGTGGGGTGCATAATTTTAACTGCCCATATTTTTAATACACCTATATTTACCATACAAAATTTTAAAATATCGCACCCTTTTCCCCTAACTCGTCTTTGTCCCTGAGTCCTTTATTGACAGCTTTGTTTGCCACTGGCACGAATTGCGTGGTTGGCAATTCTACTTGTCATGTGCGGGAATTATTTTATTTAATTAATGCCTTTTATGAAATTTCACAGCCTGGCGCTACTCTTTTCCGGAAAGCGGAAAACCATGCCGAAAACTGCACCCACATGTGTGGCAGGACGACAACGACATCAACGATTCCGATGTGGATCGTTTGGTCTTTTTACGATCCCATCAAAAGGCGCGCAATTAAGCCGCTTATGTGGCAGGCCCAAAACGGGCCAAAAACAAAAAAAAGCAAATAAAGGCATCATCAGTACATGGCGAAAGGCCTACATATGAATTCTGTTCCCCGCTAAGCTCGCAATTTGTCAAATTAAGTTTACGACTCTGTCCCGGCACAAAAGCATTTCATTTCAATCACACAAAAACGCAAATTGCGTGTCGAACAAAACGGGGGCCACACTTAAACTCTTTCCAGGAATTTTCCTTCGCCTTTCCCCCGGAACCGTGGAAGCATTTAAAACGCTTAATTTATGCTCGTGGTGGGTTAAAATTCTTCTTGTCTTGAGGGCCTCGTAAAATATCAGCAAGCTCTCAGGGCAAATTGAATTATGTCGACTTTGCCAGCGATTTGACGGTGTGTCGTCTGGCCCAGAAGGTTGAAAAATGAACAACACAAAATAATAAGGAGTGGGATGAAAATATTGAAGGGAAATATGAAGTGAACAAAATTTCATAATTTCCATTAACAATGGTTCAAAGTATGAAGCTTTAAATCCAGAATGCTGATTTTAATAGGATTACAACATAAATCAATTAAAATTAAAGGCATTATTGACATTTACTTGCAGACAATCGGAAAAAATATGGAGTTTAATAATATATAAAATTAAGTCGCATAAAAATTAATAAAGCAGCTTTATTCATTTTAATCTTAGTTCTCAATTAAAATGTTTTGATCCCAAATTAATGATTTTAAAAATCATATAAAAACACTATTAAAAACTGAATAAGAATGGCATTAAAGAGTACATCTAGGAATTGAAAACAAACAAATATATATTTTGTATATTAATAAGAGATAACTTACCTTAAATGGATATTTATTTGCTGAACAGCATAGACCCTCTCATTAACTTTTAATCAATATTTTTTCCCGTGCAAACGAATTGAGCCAGACTGATGACTTTGCTTGGTTTGGTCTCACGGCTGAATGGCTTCCTCTCCATATTTTTACAGCTTTCAAGGCCGCTCCAGTCACCAGGACCTGGGATCCTTTTGTTGGCCACGCTGAGGTTTGCTTTTGTTGAGGTCACAGCCAAGTGGGGTATTAAAAAAAATATATTCTGTCGCAAAAGTTGGCAGAGTTTTGGACGTTTATTAAAATTGGGAGCACCCTTTTAACATTATTATTATTATGTATTTTTTTTAAGTAGACCCGAACGGCCAAATTGATTGGAAGCCAGGAAGACTGCCAGTGCGACCTTGAGGCACAGGGAAGTGACACTTGTTGAAAACCCTCTCGAAGGTCTATTAAATTTTGGCAAACACACCTCGCACGTGAGGCAATCTCCAGGTGCTTTGTCAATTATTTTGCCTCGGGCCCAGTTTAGTTTGTTTTTCGGTTTGTCACGTTTGTAGTGTAAATTTGCATACTAACCGCACACACACAGGACGAGTTGGAGTTGGAGTCCCATCTGGCCGGAATCTCTGCTAATCCCGCCCCAATGTCACACACTCAGGTTCACCTAATTGCCTTTTTGGCCAAATGGCTTAGGCCAAAGTTGGCGATGACGCAGGTGGATAAGGGACTGGGAGTGGAGGCCCTGAAGAGAGCATCGTTAATGGGAAAGACGCCGCATAAATACTCCCCTCCGTCGGCAACTTTAATGGCAGCCGAGCATTAACGGAAAAGTTACGCAAAAGTTGCGAAACTCCCAGAGCTCCCCCAGAAAATGCTGTAAAACACGTTGTCGGCCAGGCCCCCCGAGAAAAAGCTGTTCTTATTTAAATAAATTGTAAAATGTAAAACACGATGTCCTGACTGCGGCAATTTGTCCTTAGCTGGTTCCGCAAATATTCCAGCCCCGCAATCCCAGTTCACCGCAGTCATAGAGGAAAAATATGCAAAGTTCTTTGTGTGTTCGAGAAATCATCAATCAACTAGAATATGCTTGCAGGAATGCTGAATATTGCATTTCGGGTTTCGATTTTGTTCAAATTATTTTTCACGTCATGGATTTCGGCAGCCAGCCAGCCAGCCAGTCAGGCAAAGTATCAATTCCCCGGAAAAGTTATTCAACGGCGAGGGATTGCGAGCCAAAATCAGACCAAATATTTAGTGCGCCCAGGGACTTTAGTTCATTGAAAGTCTGCGAGGTGTGGCTGGTTGTGTGACAAAGACAGCCACAAAATTGTCAAGTAATAAATTTATGGCCAATTTTAAATGTGGTTAGCCAAAGGATTTATCTTAAACAAAATTCAACAGAATTAACAGGGGAGATAAAACTAAAGAGGGGAAAGTTGTAGTACATAAGAGCTTCCCCTTAAATTGATTGTTTAAACAACTGAAAAGATAACTATCTCTAATGCACTCACTTGAAAGTATTCTAAATCAAATCTGGTTCTTAAAGAGAAATGATTTTCAATTACACTTTTAGTCAAAAGTTTGAAAACAATTAATTCCCTTTTTGAAAAAGAAATACCCAGTATAAAACGATGGCATTTAGTAACTTAAATCAAAGCATATTGTCTAATATTTTCAGTAAATTGTTGGACAGAGACAGGAAAGTTTACCAGCAACCACTCTCCACTTATCGCAACTGGCACATTCCCGTATGCTCGCTATATAAGTAAGAGCTTGGTGAGATTTAAAAAGTTTGCCAAAGTTGGTCCAAAGCGCGTTGTGATGGCTATTAGCCGGGATCATAAACAACCGCACATTTGTCCAGCACAATGACAGCGAAATAACAAACGAACGAAACTTCCGCACTCACTTAAGCCGTGTCATTTCAATTATTTTAGCAACTTTATGATCAACATGGGCCATAAAAGCGCGTAAGCCGGGAATAAAAATTTCAGTTTCAGCCGCAGGAAATCCTAAAGAAAGGCATTAAGCTGGCAGATGGAGGAATTCACTAAATAAGTAAACTTAATTTGCCAAATATGTGTGTTTTTGGATCAAGAAGCATTAAAAACTTGACGGCTCGCTCTCCGCCAAATGGCAATTGTTGTTATAAATATTAAATCAACATTATACGCGGCTCATAAATTCGCCAGAATAATAAAAAAAGAAAAAGCGAAATAAAATCAACCGCAAGTCCGTCTCGTCGGGCATTTTGTGGGCGCAGATTTATTTGGCAGGCAACATGACGCATACGCCACGTAAACCATCAGTTCCCCGCTGTCATCCTTCTCGTACCCCCTATTTGGCAGTGACTTTAAGAATTCAACTCACATTGGCTGCGTTTTAATTTGCAAAACGACCGCACTTTGACTTTATTTTCTCGTTCTTCAGCCGTGTGGCATGTGCAATATTAAAACAATATTCGCACAGTTTTTCGAGAGGAGACCGGGCGTGCAAGTAAATAATAAATACGAATGCCAACTGCAGGGGCTGTGCAAAAACTGGTGCAATGTCTGTGGGAATGCGCTTAATTAAAACGGTTTAAAGTCCTGCCCGGATATGATATGGTTATGCGCACAAGAGGCTTTCATTGTCTTCGGTTTTATGGCTCACGTTGACCCTCCTCCGGAATGGACATTGAACGTGACCGAGTGACCCGAGTGTGCAGGCCACTTGCCCAGGATCTGCTTATATAAAACCTTAAGCCGATTTTCCAAGAGAGGGAGAGTGAATGCCTCAAAACATTCTTGTAGTTTGTAGATAAATAGCTTAGCACATTTGGGGTTTACTCATGAATGCTATGGCACAAAATCACCTCAGGATTCAAAAGTAATGATATATTAAAGTAAATATGTCCTTTCGATTTCTAGTTGCTCTAACTAGCAGGTCTAGGAGCTGTGTTGCAATTAGCCAAAATCAAAGGTAAGCCTTACAAATTAGATAAACAGGTAAATATACATCGCACAAAGTACCTTATAAACAAATTCCTTCATCAAACGTAATGCTAATGAAAGTATCGTTCTACATTTACACACAACTTCGGTCAATATTTGCTAGAACTAGCTAAGCCTTTTAAAAGTTTATTGGATTAATTACTAAATGTGTGGCACCTGCAAACTAAAAGGATTGCAAATTAATTCCCCCCCTAGAGCTTACTGTTGAATGTTTTAAACCGTTTACCTGGCCTAATCCCATTGGCTGTAAAATGTGGTGTAAAAAGGTCGGAAAATATGGCTATTTAATGGGCCCTCGCCAAAATAAAACATATTTGATAGAATCATAAAAGCAAATAATTTATTTTAATATGTTTTAATGGGGCTACGACTTGCTGGCGCCTCGGAAAATCAAAGTTTTCCACACACAGACTCATAAATATTTATGGATCGCAATTCGAATTAAGGGACAGTCGGGAGGTAACATTTGACTGGGCTTATCTGTGGCATTATTGTTATTGTTATCTTGTTTATTATGAATAAATTTGCGGAATCATTCCCAGCTGCTTATTCATTTGCATTTAAAATTTTCCAGCCTCCCAACCCAACTCGGCTCCTTGGGGGAAATCTAATATGCCGCGCCGCTGCCTTCATTTCCTATGAAATTCGTTCCATTCAAATGAACTGTAACAGTGGGCGACTTATATTGTTTAGACATACGCCGGATAGGTAGGTGTCTATGTCGTCTGTGTCCTGTGTCCTGAGTCCTGCCTTCTTGGTTTTGAGTTTCCAGATTGGGAAGGCGGCGTTCCGAGGACAAGATAATGGACTTAGACACAACAGAACACAGCCCTGCCATCCTGCGTCCTTGGAACTTTTGCATGGCAAATTAGAAAACAAACTGGGTTTATTATTTTGATTAAACTTCTCACACAGCGCCAGACTTTGTGTGGCCGTGAATGATGATAAGGCAGGATTCGGGCTGTGATTTCATTTTAATGTCTGGGCGACTTTTCCGCCGAAACGAAAATATCGCAATGAAAATTCAACAAGAAAAAATCAGTATAAAAGTGTACAGGTTTACAGGTTCTGGAATTGTAAATTTAAGATAAAACATAACTTGTAACTTTCTGATTTTAACATTGTGAAAATAAATAAATTTATTTAACAATACACTTAACATCTGAATAACTTAAAGTGCTATCCCTTTAGTTAGAATAAAAAGTAAAAAGTTCACAAAAAAGTTTTCTTTAAACGTAATTACCTTCGTAGTGTTGCCCTAAAAGTTTAAGTATAAGTTGGCCGAATGCCACCCGCTGGCTTAGTTTGAGCAAGTCCTGCGAGTTGAATGTCCTTTTTGTCAGTCCCTATTGGCCTGCCCTACTCTCTGAGGTCGCTGTTAGCCACCGCAAACATGCGGCGACATTTTTCAGCACCGAATACCCCCACCAAACCCGAGCCCCATGGCGAAGGCCTTTAGCCACATTGTCAGAGGCAGGCGTTGGAATAATGTCCTTAAGCGGTGAGAATACACATATACAAAATCGTTATTTTCTTTTTTAACACGTGCATTGACACATTAATTTGTCAGGTTTAATTCTATACTTTAAACAGCTTAAGAATCTTGATCAATTTCTTAATTGTTCTTCGTTTAACATCTGTAAACTGACTTCGATTAAATTTAACTAAACAATTTAAGTAAAAATATCAAAATAATGGTATAGTTTCTCCCAGTGCATTGACGGTTTTAAGGGATGACCGCCATTACTCTTCGTGGCACTGCCAGTGTCGTTATGTGTGAGGCTTGGCCTCAGGTGCACTGTTAGTTGCCAGTATTTCCGGCGCATCGAAACCAAACTAGAGAAGCGGAAGTGTAACTGGAAGAGGAAGTGGCGGGCGTCCTGGACAGTGCCTTTCCGAGGACGTTTGATTGGCCAGCTGCAATTAGGCCGTAGTACGTTGTCCGTAGATTCTGCTATTCGGCAGCTGAATTACTTTTCGACTCGCCAGAATCGAAGTGTGCGGGCAAACTACTACAAATTGCTTTTCCAGCTGCCGCCGCCAAAGGATGCGAGTTTGTAGGCATGCATGCAGGCTGCAGCAGTGCCTCCTCTCGGAATTCTGTGACGCAAATCCTTTGACGACATTCCCAGCATCGCTCTCGACTCGACTCGATCCTGGACATGGACTGGGGGGCCTGCGAGGAAGGAAGGACTTTCATGGAAAGTGGTTCCTCGTCGGCTGTGCAAACAGAATGCAATGCCAGCAGGACTAGAGTGCAGCTAGGACCAGCAGATCCCCGTCTGGCCATAAGAGGGGGTGTGGCAGCAATACACAACACGCACACCCCATAAACATACTTATAAAACTTACAAAATGAAGAACGAAAAGCCAGCTAGCCCATTTCCTTTTTGGAAAACTTGCCAGACTTTACACCAAAAAGTGTTTGTATGTAAGGAAATATGTAGCTGTAGGACTTGTATATATATGCACCACAACGGTACTCCTTATGTCGTCTTTGGCTTTGGGCAAATTGCTGCAATAAAATAGAGACCTCGCTCTAACTCCACCTAACAATCGAGTGGAGTTTTGCCCCCACAAGGGCCAAGTTGAATGCCACGAAGCCACCCATATGCAGTTTGTTGGCCAGGTTATGGTGAAGACCATAAAACAACGTGTTTTCACTTGTACAAGCTTGGAAAGCCTATAAATTGTTCAAGCCTTTAAACTTTCACAAGTGTTTGCCCAAGATGGAAACATAAATAAGGCAGAAACCTTCAGGTAATCCATTTAGCTTCGATAGTAAGACACACTTAAGGCAACATTTTACTTAACTTGTAATAGCTTGAAAAAGTTGTATATACTAGACGGGATAAGCTGTACGAAAGTACACAAGTTCCTTTGTGTAGTCTCTCCTGAAGCCATACAATCGCATTTTGATTTATGAAATTCCAGTCAACAGGATGCAATTGCACATATCTTATGTCGCGCTGCTTTATGGAAAATGCCTTGCCTGAAGCCCGATTTTGTTGTGTGTAGTAAGTCCCTGCAGGCTCTGCTTCCAGCTGGGAAACTTACAATAATCTTTTTCGTAAAGTGAAAGCTGTGGAACTATCAATATGCACACACATACTACCTTTCGTGTGGCGTGTGCTAAAACGTGTTGGAAAATCCCCACTTGATTGCCGAGAATCTCATGTTTCGATTGTTTGCCCAAAAACCCTGTGGCAAACAACAACGTCGTCTTGCTGGAGTTGGGCGCTTCTTCATGCCGATCTCACGGCATCCTCGGCACACATGTCATATACGTAACACATGCGGGGAACTCAACCTGAACATCATCCAGTGGGAACGTACGCGTACCTCATATATGTAAGGTTGTCTCTCAAAAGGCAAACATAACAAACAAGGAAAAATAATGCAAACCTTCAGACTATAAGTTACTCATCGGTTTAGCCACAAATTAAGCTGGCAATCAAAATCTAATGACATCCAACATGGTGCTCGACCTGGGAAATTCCGCCTGGATAACCTGTGCCAGAGATCTGCTTACTTCTTCCACGAAAACCCAATCCAACTACAAGCCAACCCAATAACAAACTCAAACAAAATCCTTTCCTTCCTCCACAAATCCAATTTCATACACAAAATGTGGTCCATAAGTTCAATATGTAAGTCTGAACCAAGACTATTATCTTATATCTTCTTCATAAAGCTAATAGCACTGATCGGTAACCGCAAAAGATTTATTTAGCTGTCCAAGGCAGGCGCAGCTGCCAAAACGCATGCCAATAAGTTTGGGATAATTATTATTTTAAATCGAATCATCAATGGAATAACAAATGTTGTGTTTCAAATTTATAATAATTTAAATTTTTTAATTATAATCCTACCACTAATTTTAGATAAATATACAAATAGCACATCCACTACGAACAAAGGTAAATACACTTTGTACCGATTTTCGCCAATACAATATACCTTACACTTCCCTTTCATCGTGTATAAAAATGAAATTCAAAATAGCTGAGGGTAAAAATTGTGGAACGTGCTAAAAAAGTGCAGAGAAATGATATAAAACTTGACGCACACATGCTCACCCGCTCGCCTGCTCGCATACTGGCGCGCACAAACCACTTCCGGTGAAAGGAAATGAGAGCCTCCGTGCGTGTGAGCGAGTGTTTGTTTGCTTATGGGCACTTGTATGAGTGTGTGCGAATGTTGGACTGTGTAACTTACGTGCGTTGTCAAATGGTTTATGCAGAGAGGTTGAAGCTGGGACGAAAAAAATCGTCGTTATGGTAAGTTTCGCTCCTGCCATTTTCTGTCTGGCCTGATGCTGTTTATTAAAAAAAACTCCCTTGTCCCCGAGAAGGTGTGGCAATTCCGGAAAAAGGGCAACAACAACAACAACACAGACACAAACTAAACTTGCTCCGCAAACATAAACTATGTTAAAGCTGGCTTTTTCATTGGATTGCTGAGATTGCTGGTTTCACGGGGCGTATGCGTGATATTTGCCAAATATATTTCGTTTCGAGTGGCTGTGTAAACCAGAACAATGTCTGGAGATTTTCCCCAAATCGTATGTTTAATGGAATTTGCCAGCCACGAATTCATTAGGCATCAGCGATAATGACACTTTCCCGGCATTAATCTCCCATGCCCACAGCTCCTGGCTGTTGTGGCTCCGTCGACCAATTAGTGCTGTTTGATGTGGCACCAATATCCCAGACACTACTCAGTTTCTCGAAGGATGTCCCCATCACATTCTCCATTTCTAGTTGAGCCTTAACTACTTTTCCCCCAAGTAACCCAGTGTATCTGCGATAAAGTTGAGTCAGAATTCTTGGTTAAATTTGAGGTTTATTCTTGAACGGAAAATAGTTTTATAAAATTGATTTTAAAAAATTTAATTTTTTAATTTCGTGATAGAAAAACAAATAGTTTTTTAATGATCCAGTTAAAGGCTTACTAATTATAAGAAGAGAGTGATTGAAATCGAATAATGTAATGTTAGTTTTCACAAAACACCATAATATCTTTATAATGACCTATTAGAAATTTGTTTTTAAAGCTTCTTTTTCGTTCAGTGTCGTCTTGTTTTGCCTTGTCCTGGGCCTAATTAATATATTTATGTTAATGGCCAACACACATCGAATTCCGTAACCAAAACATCTGTCAATAAAAGGACGCATAAATACGTATATGTAAGGAGGACCTTCGTATATTCAATGTGCTTAGCAAGAAAAGTTAACAAATTTTATTTGTGTGCTTTATATGTTGCTTAAGTGTTTCCATCATAAAAGTATTAGTCAAGTTCAATTTAATATTGATTTGTTTAAGCGGAATTTTTTGAGTGCCGCCTCGCTTTTCGAAGGTCAATTACCTCCTATTAATTTCCCAATATTCCAAATGAGACGGAATAATTGAGCAGAGCGTGGCTATTAGTGCAGACACTCATGCTCAGGATTCTTCCAGGATATTTCATTAAATTAGCTGCCGCTCCTAGGGCCAAGTCTTTGATGCCAGACTGCTGCTCAGCTTAGAAATTAGTGTGCCGGGCAACAAAGCTTCGCCAGGATGCTCTATCCAATCGCCTGCCTGTCCCTCTGTCTGTCTATTTTATCTGGTAATTACTAGGACTGGACAAAGAGCGGAGGAAATAAAGGAGAATGCCGCAAAAGGTCATTATGTAATTACATTCGCTGAAACAGAAGGGGGAATCAGCAGAATCAGTTGAACTTTCCACTCATTAATTGCCAGCAAAAAGGCGTTAAAAGATTGTTTTTCTCGTCCAGTTAAGAGTTAAGTCCGCAATAAAACGTTTTGAAAAGGGTTTGCTAATGCTTTCATTTAAATACTTTGCTTTGCTTTGAACCGTTAAATGTATTTAATTGTCTGTTTAAAATGTAATTAATGCTAAAGGAGTCAAATTATTGTGAGCGTATTACAAATCAAATCAATAAAATCATTAAAGGTTGTATTTATACATGAATAAAGAAGAAAGGATTTATAACAAATTTAAGCCATTGCTGTAAACTTTGTTTATGCAAACTCAATTAGTTAACCTCTTTCCTTAATAGGTTTCCTTTCCTCAAACAACAAGTGACCAGTTAACATTTGGCACACAATAAAACTCTTAGGCCATGGTTACTCTTCAAATTTAAATTTATATGCAGATGAAAGACCGTATTAATCTTTCTTTGTCCAACTTTCGACCCAAAACGAGACTCTGGGGGTTAATGCTCCAGGCAAGATGTCCCTAATGGCCAACACGACAGCTTTAAGCAGTGTGAGAGAGGACGAGTTACAGGCGATTTGGATTTCATGGCCAGTTGGCCAATCGGCTGGACCACGGCCATCAATCAAACGCATCCGGATGAAAATGCCCGTAGACGGAGGTCAGTTAAGAGCAATGCTGTGTGTGAGTGTGTGCTCGCAGGAAATTATGCAAGCAAGCTGAACAGCAGCAAGGGGAACTCCCTCCCGCCAGACAGGCATTCGCATAACGCCGGAAATAGGCCGACAGACATTTTGTTTGCGACCACAATCGAGGGAGCAGTTTCAGGTCCTAGCTGCCGCAATTCGGTTGTCATGCTAATTTGGAGTTGCGGAATGCTGAATCAGGAATTAATTTTTAATCCACTGATTGATTGAGGCTTGAGTGGGCAGCTGGTGTGATTCTTTAAAGCTCTTTTAATTATAATTACACAAAAGGTTGACCTTTTTCAGGATGCTGTAAATTCCAAAAACCTTGACTGCAGATTTAAAAACCCTAAACTAAACTGAGCTAAGCCATTTCCAATTCCACGAATTCAACGCTGAAAATGCTGATGCTAAGGTCGCAGCGAAAAATTTTACGCTCGACATTATAATCGAAGTCGTTAATTTGCCAACTTAGCCAGATGCTTGCAAAGTTCTTGGAAAATGTGTTGCCACTCCAGTTGGTCATGGCAACGAGCAAACACAAAAAAAAGGCAAGAGCAGGAGAAAGCTAAGGTTTCTATGCAGGAATAACAGTCTTGTTGATCAAGGATGCTCTGCAAGCTGGTAAAATCTATATAATTTCAAAATTATACTCAACTGTAGCGTTCCATGTACCCAAATTAATTATTGATTGTATTTGCAAGTTAGTCAAATAAACAAAGTACTTTAATTTTGATATGAATTGAATGGAGCTGGATCAGGGCTCTACTCATTCTACGGCAGTGATGCTCTCCTCATCCGCGACGAAGGGTGGAAAGGCTGGACGCTTCTGGCCGCACTCATAGGCATGCATCTTGATCATCATCATGGTGAAGATCTCCGTGGGCATTGTGCTCTGCAGCACCTGGAGGAGCTTGGCAGGTTGGTTGCACATGAAGATTGCGCTAATGAGATGATCCACGCCGCCCTCGATATCGCCGTTCATAATCAAGGCCTGGCCGCGCTGCATCTGGTCGAGAAAGTACATCTCCATGTCTTTATCATTAAGATCCCGAGGCACGGATTTGGCTTCCAGGCGACGGGAGCGACGTTCGTGCAGCTTCCGCTTGAAGTCCGGATCGCTGCGACGCTTCTTATCGAAATACACGCAGTAGCCCATAAACAACAACCCGGTGGCGGCGGCCATTAGCTTCAGGTACTTATTCATTGCCAAATTTTACTCGATTTCTATGTAAGGCTCTGTTTTTCGATTTGATTTCTGGTGCTGGGCACTGAACAACAGCTAGACCTGTCTGTCTGACAATGTGTGAAGTGAGTGGAAATTCTAGGCTGGGTTGAGGGCAGTAGATTTGTGAGAGTTAATAATATTAATATTGTTAATATTAATATTGTTAAATATATATAAAATTCCATTGAAGCATTTATTAAATATCACATCAATACGAAATGTAACTTTCATTGGAGTAATTAATCAAATTCCCCTATTCTTTTTAACTTTAACTTACCATTGCAATTTTTACACAAGTCCAACTTGTTATCCAAACACGAATATATGGTAAATTTATATCATTCCATTCAAATATTTAAAAGCCAATTAACTAAGCTCCACTCCTTTTCTCCCTTGAAACTATTCAAATTGCGCTGTCATTCCACTGGCTTTTCCACTGTTTTCCCGTATTATTTTTTCCACTCTCACTACATAAATAAAACACAAAATTTGCACTCTGAAATAAATACATAAAATACCAATCCTTCAAGCGTAGGAGAGAGATACAAAAAAGGCAGACGGAAACATGACCGTGACAGCTGGAAATGCGGGATGCGACGTTAATTTTGGTAATGCAATTGAACCTTAACCTTTGGCTACAAAACCCCTCCATTAGGGCAATAGTTGTGGCAGCATTTTTATGGCCACATATGAAAATTGATTAGCCATTTCATTTTGATATGGGATACTTACGCATCGAGGGACCTAATTCGAGGCCAGACCACTCATACTTGCTCAGACAATTTGCGGTGTGACCCCAGGACTGGCTCAGTCTGTTGCCGGGGAAACGGAGCACCATCGCATACACATCACATACAGAAGTATATCCCCACCATATGCCTGTATTTGTGGTAATAGAATCTTTTCAACTGATTTTTGGTTTGCCTTTTTTCAATCCTTAAAGGCTTTCGCTTTCTCTTTCGCTTTCGCTTTCACTCTCTGCGGCTGCCATGACAATGGGGGCCCGACAAGTGGTTCAAAGTCGATGCAAACATCAACTTATTATGCAAATTGTTATTCGGTGAACGGAGCTCTCGGAACCCATCAAATCCTATTACCTCGAATAAAACCCCGGCCAGGTCTATCGGTCCATTGTAGAGCCATTACAACGAGCAATTTGTCGCATTAGCGCCACTCTTTCTCCAGACTGCCAAAGCGCGCAATAAAAATGTAACGCTTTGTGTTTGGGTTCAGGTTTTGGTTTTGGTTTTTGGCACTGGCGCTGACTCTGGTTCTGGTTTCGATTCGCATTTGAAACTTAACTGTGATTCAATTAGATAGTTGAACGGGGCCCCTAGAGAGCCAGCATTTGGGGTTTGGTTTACGCTTTCGGCCCCAACCACGGTGTGCATTTCAATTACATTTTGTAATCGGTTCGCCATTATGCGCATATCTCGGAGATCTGTTTGCTCTCGGATTGAAAAGGAGGCGAAATCCTTTAAAATTGAACTATTGAAAGGCGGGTCGCAGACTGAAAGGATTCCCTTTTTTGGGAATTTGCATTTAGGGACCTTTTGAGCCATGGCTCTGGCTCCGGCTGTGGCTGTAGCTGCCAGTAATAACTACAGACACATAAGTATTAACTCGTGCATGGCTAACTCGTCTGAATGGGATTGGACTTTGAGCTTTGCATAAATAATACGAGTGCGAACATAATGGCATGCAAATTCCCTTTGGGTAAGGACTTAATAATTTTAGCAGCACACTTTTCTCAGCCGAATTAGTATTTATTCAAGCAGAAACGAGCCCTGCCCAACGGGCCCCTTCAATTTCCAGTGAAAACAGCCTGGAGCTGAAGCTTCAATTCTAAACGTTATCAATTGTGGCTTGTATCACCCGGAAGCCACAATTATTAGCTTTTTCCCTGAATGCCCTGCTAATTGTCCATGCAAATAGGTCAGAAATAATAAATATTCATGTCAGATGCAAGTGTTTCGTGGCAACATTTTATTTTTTAATAAACTACACACATTGTTTTGCAATTTTACATTTATATATATATTTTTTTTACATATATTTACAGATGGCAAAGGCGAAAACGAAAAACAATTAAACCTACAACAAAATCAAGAAGTCGTTGACACATTTTTTCCAATAATAAAGTGAGCTTTAAACAGCTTTAAAGTGACACATGTCTCGACTCCTTTAATTGATTTATTCCAACGAATAGCGCAACACATGCGGATATATGCACACATATATCCTTCGATCTTAGCATGTATTTACATTTCTGGCTTAGCCTAAATGTTTACAACAGTTAAAACTTACAGCTCTTCGATGGTTAAAGTGTCGATAGATTGATTTCTTTATACAAAGACATATAAATTCAATTCATTGGAATTTTATTTTTCATTTTCGTATAAGTTGAACTTGTATTTTTCTCTTTTGACAACCGGAAATTCAACTTTGTCTAGGCATTAGGGTGGATCGATTTGGAAATAAGTTGACTTGAAAGGGGAATTGTAGGAGCAACGAGTTTTCATTTCTTAGAAACTGTCTGTTATTTTGATAATATATTTTACTAGAATATTTTATTATTGTTTTTAAAAATTTAGACTGATATATGACAGGGACAGGGAAATAATAAAAACCAAAGTGTTCTGTTCTTAATTTATAACTTATTTCTGCTTAAGAAACTTTTTTTAAATGATAGTACAAATATGTTGTAAAATATGTTTAGTTCCTTAATAAAAACCCATAAGCTTCTCAGACCAAAATTATCTTCCTTCTTCCCCCCTGAATTCCCTTTTTGTATTCCAAACCGATCCACCCTGCTCCTCGGCCTGTTCGATATTCAATATATATTCTCCTTTCGTGTGAGTGGGCGTGTGTGTATGTACAGAAGAGTAAGCATTGGCAAATTGCATTTGCTTCGCAATCGGAACGGGACGAAGCCCCGGAAAATTCACCGACCGTTCCTGTCGCAATCGTTGTCGCGGCACTGCTGCTGGGGACAACATCACAGCTGCTTGGGACCACTACGGTGCTCCAGCTCGACTGGATTATTGTCCTCATCACAGGAGATGTATTTGATTTTCACGCGCTGCCGCTCGCCCACGCTGTTGTTTATTGATAGGCAGAGCGGGGAACTGTTCCCGTCAGCCGGCCGCTCCATGATGCACTCTACCGCAGTCCGCGGCGATGCAACGCCTCCCAAAGATTGAGACTGCGTCATTTGCCGCTGATCCCGGCAAGAGTTGGTCGTGGGCACCTGCTGGATCTGCGTTTCCATCGTGCTGCGCTTCCACTGACTCTTGGTCTCGGCTGCGGAATGTGGCGTGGGGAGCGGGTGAGACAAGTGCGACTGGGTGGTGGCTTGGATGGCTTGGATGGTCAGGAGTGATGGGTTGGTCTTGGGGTTGCTGGTCTGGGTGGTGGGGGGTGAGGAGTTGGGAAGCGAGTGGGCGACGGTGTACCCACCTCGAGTATGCCGGTGCGAGCTGTTCTTGTTCGTCAGCCGACTCTTGGGCGAGTCGAAGCGATGGCGGGTGAGGCCCATGCAGCAGCAGCAGATGATGCGCTGGAAATACATCCGAAACCTGCAAAAATATTTCATTTTTATAATGAAACTCTTATTGAACAAGGAAGAAAGCTAACTTCAAAAGCTACAAATTTATTACATTTAATTCGGAAAGGTTTTTATATCGTTCGACTCGGCTGTTAATGCTTATTAATAATATGTAAAAATATTAAGAGGTGGGTTTCTTTTTCTTTACTCTAATTGAATGTTTAATAAAATCATGGCTTCATTGCTTAATTCCTTAGGAGAATATTCTTATTTCTAATTTTTAGTTATACGTTTTCCCAACTAGAATTTCCTCATTAAATGCCATCTCTGTGCCAAAGTGCTTCCTTTCATTCATTTATTTGTAAGCTATAGAATTTCTTTCGTTTATTTCTAAGCCCCACTTACCTCTTATTCATCCAGTAGTAAATAATGGGATTAACCATGGCATTGGACATGGCCAACCAGTAGAAACCGAGATACATGTGCTGCACGTACTTCGTGGAGGCCACCTGGTTGTTGTGATAGGCGTAGATGAAGAACAGGTGGTACGGCAGCCAGCAGATGGCAAAGATGGACACAATGGCTATGAACATGCGCACCACCTTCCGCTTGGACTTCATCGACTCCATCTGGCGGTCCGTGTTCTCGCCAATCGATCGACTGCCCCACAGGACTCGGCCCATGAGGGAGTAGCAGATGAGCATAACGATCATGGGAATGCCATAGGTCAAAACCAGGATAATCAGGTTGTATCTGTATTGATCGAAATGAATACAAGCTAGAGTTAATGACAATAAAGCTAACAAATTGTGTGAATTATTTCATATATATTTTAAAATAATTATGAAGAGAAAGCTGTGCATATTTTACTCACGCATAATCCGCCATCGAGGTGGGATATCTTCCATCCGGCCACATCATAAAGCAAACTGTCCGCGATTTTCCATTGTAATAGCTGTGAATGGTCCATTGAATTTGGTAAATCAATACTTGGTACTCATGCCTTCAAATGCTTATATTCCGGAAACACCGAAATCAAAATTTCATCATTTAATTACACCCGCCGCAGATTCCTCGAACGTAAAAACCTGTTAAGTTTCACGGTTCAGCGACTCGAAGGACTCGCAGGAAGTTTTGCCCGTACAGGCATGACAAATTTCACTTTCGGCCTTCGTCGTCCTCAAATTGAAAACTTAATTTGCCAAATTATGAATTATTTTATGCCTCAACGTTGTCGAGCACTTAAAAGGGTGTTCTTCCCTTTCCCCCGTAACACTCGGTCCGCTGTTACACTGTTTGCCGGCACTTTTCGGGCCATTAATAACACGGCCGACTACGGCAACTGGCAGACAAACAGGTCATAATTTGACCATCGAGTCCCGCCATGAAAATGTTGATGTTCACCATCGGCGGTTGTTAGGGAGCTGCGCCATTTCAGGCAAACTCAATTGATTTTGAATGCCTCGGTTTTTGGTCACTCAATAATTGATTTAACAGGAAAGCCTGCTACAATTTTTGATGGAATTAAATATTCAGAGAATTTAATCATAAATTTATTGATTATTAGCTTCTTGTGCTACTCGAATTCTAATACACAAATATGATAGAAGATAAGTTGACACTAAGGTAGACAAATGACTTTAATTTAAATACTATATTCACTAAAATAATTTTGAATGTGAACCTAAAAAATTGTACTTAGTTCAGAGCAAAACTTTGAATTATTTAATATTCCTCACACAACAAATTCCCTTTCCCATTACCATTAAATTGAATGTAATGAATGTATTATTAGAATCCCTCCCATATTTAAAAATAGCTCAGTATCTTGCTGTGCAGAGTGTAAATTCAATTTTAATCCAAATAAATGTGCCTAATCACACCTATAAATATCCAATTTTACACACCCCACTTGGCAACAGCCATTTGCAAGGCTAATCTTGTCTTCGCTGGTTTATTTGCCATTGTAAATATCCTTTTTAGCCTTCTAACTGTCTATCACCTTTGAGGTTTCTTCGAAAATGTTCATCCAATTTTTCATAGACTTCTTCTTGCACCCCGCTCTCCACAAAACCACCTATGTATAAGCGTGCCCTGAGCCTCGGCTATTCTTTATCACATTTTGATATATGAACTTGCCATCTTTATTATGCCTCAAGTCTGTTTCCCTGGGAGACCTTTTATCCCGAATAGGGCTCCTCTGCCTGTGGAGAGTCTAAATAAAAAATGCTTCAATTCTATTAAACAGGACACCCTGCCGACACCGACCGCTCTCCCTGAATGTTGCAAATTTGCGTAAAATTCAAATGAAGGCAGGCGTCGGAGCCGAGGCGACGAGGTGATTTAGATGGATGTGAATGCTTATATCAACACCGAAAAAATAAAGAAACATGCAAAAAAAGAAAGAAAAATGTTGAAGCGTTCCAGGAAGGTGGAAGGAATTTCATTTTATATCTGTTTGCCTCTCAAATCGATACAGGAGCTGCGGGAGCTCCTCCACTGCTTCTTCACTCCACAGGGATCCTTACTCTGACTGCCTTCTAAGCTCCGGCTTACAAGCTTGTTTATGCTTTGCTTTTCGCAAACTGGTGAAGGAAAAGCAGAAATGGTAATGAAAAGGCTTGTTTTGTGGAGGAAAAGTTTTAATACCCTTTAAGAGTTTAATAAGTAACTTGCAAAACTAATGAAAATGTGCCCATTATCAAAATGTTTGCTATTATTCTGATTCAAATTATGGTTTTCATTATATACTGTGTATTATAATAGAATTAAGAAAGTCTTAGGGAAATATCATCGACTACCTTTGTGAATCTTAAACCCAGAGAACCCTCTATCAGCCCACTCTAAGGATATTCGAATTCGAATTCGGATGCGGCGGCAATTGCCCACTTACTGCTTGGTCATGATGCTGGAGTAGAGCAGGCAGGGCGCCGACAGGACGCAGCTGAGTGCCCAGATCAGGACCAGGATGAAGCGCACCTTCCGACGCGACGTTCGGCGCTTCAGCGGATGCACAATGGCGATGTATCTGCAGGATAGGAGAATGGCATGAGAGGCGGGAAGACCAGGAAACGGATGTGCTGACGCACGGATTAGATGACGCCAAGGGGGAAAGTGGTCGAGACGCGACTCACCTATCGAAGCTGATGGCCACGAGGGTGAAGACCGATGTGGAGACCGTGACGTTGGCCACGAAATTATTGATGGTGCAATAAATCGAGCCAAATGGCCAATCGGAATTCAGCATGAATATAAAGTTGAAGACGCAGTTCAGCGACGACATCAGCAGGTCGGCAATGCTCAGGTTCAGCAGGAAGTAATTTGTGACCGTTCTCATGCTGCGATGTCCTGTGGAGTTAGAGTCGGGCAAAATCGGTGAATTAAGGAGAGAAAAACAAAGGTAAGAGGTAAAGAAAGAAGCGAGAGCCAAAAACGTGACGGCCGAGGCAAAAATTGCCGGATATTAGAGCGTGGCTGCGGCCCATGCGGCGTATACGTGATTTCTTTTTTGTTTTTTTCGTTCTCTTAACTGCTTTAAAGCCGCTTTGCCGAATGGACCAGACCAGGCCATTGCTATCAAGCGCTTACCTGTTACAATCCAGAGAACAATACCATTCCCGGCAATGGCCACAAACATCATAAGGCCGAAAATGATGGCCCAAATGGTTTTCTGCTCCCATGGCAACTCGTACGGTCGTGTCGGTGATGGGAACAGGCACTCGGTGAGAAAGTCTCTGCGGGCAAATTGAAAGCAGACAGGAAATTTCATTGCAAAAATTGAGAGCAAGTACTGTGAGGTTAAACAAATCCCTGGGAAACAACTTCTGGTACATCGATAAATTTAGGATATAAAACATTAAAGAGTTTAAAATAGCCTAGTGTACTTCGGTTTAACAACTAAACTAAGTAAATTAAAACGTAAACAAACGAACTTGAGCCTTACCCTTGTGGAAATTCAATGGATTTTAATATTGCTATTCCAAATAAACCCTTTCAATTGTTCTTCCTATCAATATCTTAAGCCTTTCATAAATATTCAATACTGGGAATCAATAGCACTCTGTGTAAAAACTAAACCCCCTCAAAAGCAGATCTTTGGCAGCATTTTCACTGAGAAAATGTTTTCTAAAAACAGGGCTTTAATCCAACTTTTTTTATATTGCCGGCCACCCTTCTGGGCAAACAATATTTGGCAAATTCAATCACAGACTGCCTCAAACTTTCCGATTTGGCAAACCTTTTCAGATGTTCCTGAGCTTCGTCCGCCGGAGCAATAACAATGGGAAATCAATGAAGCACAAACTGGGCGAAAAATCCTTAAAGGAAACTTGCCACAAAAGAAGTGTCCTTATCGAAATTGAAGCAGAACTCTAAATGCACTGATCAAAAAGATATAAAATAAAGATTAATGTTTAACTTCAATTTTAAAAGAAGACCGCATATCTGAACAATATTTACTTTATAACAAAAATATAATAAATATTTCTTTGTAGATTTTCATATCAAATTCAAAGTCTAATACTTTAATTTTTATCTCAATAAACATTTTTCACACTGCACATAAAACTCAGCAGAAGCGCTAGCAGAGAAATTGTGCTGTAATTTCATTGGACCGACATCCGTTGGCCAGCGGAAATGAGCAGCAATCGCCGTGGGAGGATGACTCTCATCAAAGGGCGACGCTGAGCTAAGAAGGTAGTTCTGGGGAAGCGGAAAACTGATTAGCATATTAAAGATTATGCTAATCGGGGCAGCCGTACGTTCTGCTGATGTGAAAGAACATGTCGCTAATTAATTTCTGGTGGCTGGCTGCCCTTGGCTATGGAAGCTCTTCCTTTTTGATTAGCCAGTGGCCACATGAATGACAAAACCCCATTAATTAGGGGAAGCTTGTTCGATCACTACCCATGGATTTAGCTTTTGGCTACACCCACTTCGGGGACTGCCTGAAATGGCTGTCTCTTTTGTCTATTGCGGGCCACACGGCGTATGAGCAATACCAATGAGCCGTGCCATGTCTGCCCTTTTCTGTTCAAAATGCAACAGACACAATTCCAGCGAAAATTCAATAACCGAATCGCTCACATTCATCCATTTTCATTGCCATTTTCAGCTGTTGTTCAGTTGTTTAGTGTTTAGTTGTCTCTCAGGCATCAAATTTCCCTCTTTTTTTCTTTTATTGTGTGTGTCTAACCATGATTGATGCCCTGATTGATGGGTATTGTGTAGGACCACAAAATATTTCAACTAGTCGACAGCCATAATTAATTTCAAATTAATTGGGTTCTGTGGTGCCAGTACTGAGCATTAAATAACCAAATAAAATTCTATAAATATTCTCCACGTCAACTGCCTGTTGATACAAGATGCGCTCGTTTTATTTGTTTGCAAAATGCTTGAAAAATGTTGCATATAAACACACACAAACACACGGCACTGATTACGGATCAATGAACTTGAAATAAAACTCCAGTTGGCAAACAATGCAATTGACGAGGCTACAATGCCAATCGTTGTTGAAATTGTGCATAAATGCATGATATTTGACTTGCTGAATTGCAATAAAAATATTTCCGAGCACCTCAATGGGCGGAGAATGTTTCTAGGTAATGGTTTCGTATTTTATATGCACTTGTGTCTTGCAGAGATTGCTGAATGCATTTTAATGCTAATTTAGTGCTTCATTCATGTTGTTGAAAAATATGTAGAATTAAATATGAAGTAGTAGGATTGTGAAATAGGAACCTTAATAGAAATTGACTGGGAAATGTCAGAGCTTATATTTTGAAGCCAGGCTCCAAGATAGTTAAGACAAAATTAGAGGAAAGCCTTTATAAATATTATAACAGTATCTAAGAAAACAAAACCTAATGAGATATTTTTTGCATAATCTTTTAATCGGTAACTGTACCCATTCATAATATTGATATATATGTAAAGAAATCTATATTAAATTACCTGTCTAGCAACGTGACTATACATTCTCTTCATTTTGGCCACAATTCCATGGTGTTTTTGCTTTCATTTAGCTGACGGCTAGTGATATATCGTCTTACACTCCCTTTCGACTATCGATTTCACATTTAATTAGATACTTAGTGTTCACCAGACGCAAACAAGAACTTAATTAGAGTATGGATAACTGAAACCCGGTAACAATATCATATAATCAGCATTGCGTATACGCCGTGTAATCCGCACGTTTTAATTTCGCTTTGGAAATGTATAGCTGATAATGTTTTACATGAAATATAAGCTAATTACCTGTCAATTGCCAATTGCCAATGCGCATTGGATATTTTATTTTATATTACGCAAATCCAAAGGGGTTTCGGCTACGAGCAAATAATTAACATATTTATTCCATTGGAGGCAATTTATATAGGCTTTTTTTTTTTGATAATGCAAATAGCGTTTTGGATTGTTTTAAAAATGCATTTGCATATTAGCTTAAAACTCTTTAAACGGGAAAACAACTCAAATACACAAACACACCTACGATTCGGAATTGAAAACTTTTCGCTGCCTACTTTTTGGAGCTTCCCACACACAACGACCAACTTGGGCCGCCTTTTCTATTATGATAATTGCTGTTGTCTAAGGAACTTTTCACTCACAACAAACACTGGGAAAAACTTGGCAGCAGATTTATGGCTGCCTTCGGGTGCAGGCGACAGCATGGAGTGGGTTTTTCCGGGGGCTATGTGGGCTTGAGGGGCAGACAAAAGAATAAAGTCAAGACCCGGTGCCCCACCTCCCTCGGGACGTGAACATTTTCAGCCTAATTTAAGCAAATTTAACTTGATTAACGTAATTTGTATTTTTCCTTTTTCGCTTCCTTTCCTTTCTTCTCTGGCAGCCTAATTAAGTTTAATGCCATTATAAATCCGTGCTAAACTCCCGTTTGTTCCTGTAATACTCGCCATAATAACAATAATAATAATAATCATTCGGAAGAACGGAAGCCCAAAGAGAACTAATTACTTCCGAATGGACCTTGGCGGAATGCCCTCCACATACCACATAGTATACTTATGATTTGGGTGGTGTTTGCTGCTGACGATTTTCCCCAGCGAGTTTGGCAGTAATAACTGACTTTAATACTTCTTTTTTGGCCCGCAATCAACTTGGCTGAGTATGCAAATTCCGCAAATTCCCATAAAATTGTGCAGCAAATTTGGCAGCCAGCGGAATTGTTCTTTTTTTCAATTTTTGCGACGAAAGTCCCAGAAGTGTCAGTGTGCCTTGTGTGCTTTGATTCGCTGAAAGTGAAAGAATGTCTGGTGGCCTTTCGACGGATGCGCAAATTGAATAATTTTACACATTTTATTTCATTTTGTATTTCAACTTTGTGATTTCCGATTCCGATTGAATCGATTTTGCGGTTGTTTACTATATAAGCGCGGGCAATATTTTCCGTCAGCTCACAAACTTCCGACCGAGCGACTTGCTTTGACATTTAAATGCTGAATTATAGAAAATATAGAGGGACAGAGAAGGATAAATTCATAAATTGCGGCAATTATCATAAATCAATGAGCAATTATTTTAATTTATGGTAGCCACCAGCTCTTTAATTTAATATGATTTCCTGGATGACTAATTTTTATATGCGTGTTGATTTAGTTGGCTTGGACTAATTTGTTTTAAAGGACTTAATTCGATAAAGTAAATAAGTAACTAGGTTACATTTAGGTTTATTTACTAGAAAACAAAATTTTCCTTGGGGCTACTGAAGACTTAATTAAATCAATTCAACTTTTAAAGACATACATTTTAATAGATACGGGTGATTGGATACATACTATAATGTTTAAATTAGAGTTGTGCATTTCAAGCTGACATTTTTCCCAAAAATAAGACATCAAAAAGTTTTGCCATCGGCTCAAAACGAATAAATTATTAAAGTTCTGTCGGCTAATTAGGAACATTAAAGAAATTGTCATCAATTATAGTTTACCCTTCGGTAATTTCCCGTTCTGCGGGGTTTCAAACAAATTGCCAGTCATTAACTGGCAGTCAGCCGCGTTTATCGCCGCACTCACAAAGGTAACTCACTCACATTAACCCGGCTAATAGTTGACGTACCACCCTTGTCGCTACACAGGGGGCGCTTAACCCACGTCACCCATGCTGAACTCGAGAGTACTTGCGTCCTTGCAAATGGCGCATACACCCTGCCTGCAGGTCCGAGCATTGCAGTTCACATTTACAGTCACATCTCGCTTATTATTTCTCACTGAATACTGAATATTTTATGCATGACGAGCCGGCGATGCAAACCGAATTGGCGGTCTTGCGGCTACTTTATTTCCCTCGGCTTGGCTGCTCCGGTTGCCTGGGTCCTTGCCTTGGATTCTCGGCTCCTTTTTGGCTCCCGTTTCCAGCCAGTGCACACCAAATAAGAGGTTGAAGCCAGGGTACAACCAGGTCTGCATCCAGCGGAAAGGACCGCATTGAGCTTGCTGCACGCAGGCTGAAAGTTGGGCTCGGACCACCACCATCAGCACCACCATGTCTTTAGTTCAGGCGGCAACTTCGACTGCCACCGCCAGTTGGTAAAGTTTAAGGACAAGTTACAGCTCTGCAAGTGTCACGTAACTTAAAGGTACTCCGCGAAGGCACAAAGTCGCTGAATTACTAATTTACCGGGGCGTCGGAGCAGCGGCTTTGAGTGGAACTTAATGGACTCGGTAATTGGTTTTTGTTTTAACCATTTCGGCATTTCCATTTCATATTCCTATATCCATTTGTCCCCTGAATAGCTTAATTGTTTTGTGATAACATAAATAGTAATTGAAACTTAACATTCATACGTTTAAACCGTTCAGCGAGCCAATAATTGAAACTGGTCTTTCGAGCCAGTGAACCTATTAATGGAGGTAGGGATAAGTACCGCAAATTTATGCAATTTTTTCATTCAAAAACGTTAATATAGTTCAATTTAAGGTCATTACCTCTTAAAAAAAATTTAAGCTCTCATGTAAATCGGACTTCCCAAAGCACAGAGATCTTCTCGATTGAATTCTTCCTGACCAAAAACATTCAAGACCAAAAACACATTGTCCCTAAAGCACGGTTCATCAATTAACTAGTATTTATCAACTAAAATTGATTATTGCAAGGTTTTAGAATTCATTCAAATTATTTACTCAAGGCATTTACCGCAGAAATGCGGCGAGTTTCCAATCTGCCACTGGAATGTCCCTTTGAAATGGTAAATGAGCCTACCCAAAATTGAATAAGTAGTATATTCAACTTAAATATAATAATTTCTTTAAAGAAAAAATTATACTATTTAAGGGACTTTATCCGCGACACAAGTGTTCTGCCTAGCTATATACCAGAATTGGAATTTATACCGAACGCCCAGGCTAATTTCAACAAAAGAAAAGTTGGTCAAGTAATTATCCATGGCAGCCTTGCCCGTGGCTAAAATATAAGTAAATAAATAAACAAAAGGAACTTACTATAAACTATATACATTTAAACAATTTACTTATAAATTGATTTATATTTATATTACAATTGGTTTATTCGAGGAGTGGCCTGATATTATTTATTCGAAGGCATTATTATTACACATACATATAATAATGTATAACTCTATATAGTAAAATTTAGCCTCCTTATTTATTTGATGGAAATAGACCCATCGAATCGGTAAGCTTTTAATGGAAATATTAATGGACTCCGGCTTTATTACTTAATATGCAAAAGTGAGAGAGAGCTAAAAACATTTGAAGCTAAACTTAATAAACTCGATTCATTACTAAAATGTACATTCAACGCGATTCAACTTTGTTTTACTTGATTTTTTAACCCATATTCTGGGTAGCTCTCAGGCAAAGGTAATTAGAAATGAAAACACACCCTAAAAACCCTAATAAAATTCTTATTAACCTAACAAGTTGGGTGTCTTTATGGCAAAAATTGAATGCCTAAATTATTTGCCCGAGAAAGTAAATAATTTGAACTGCTGAGTAAATCGCACATCCAAAATAACAGGAACATTCTCTGTGGATATGTCCTTTACGGAAGACTTAAACGAGGCCACAGGCATTTATACGATGTTCATCAAACGAGGATCATCAATAACAAAGTACTTTTCGATTTATGTGGATTATTGTAAGATATAACGGATATAACAATCAAATTATGTACTTAAGATGATTCTCACCGGAATACGGCGCGTTTCGAACCTTCCCCTAGAATGCCCCATTGAAATGGTAAGTTAGAGTAACAGAAATTCTACTAATCATGTATTGTATATTATTTCGTTGTTTATGAACAAACTTAATTATATCAAGGACTTTGCTGTAGACACAAAAGTTATTCCCAGCGAATTGGACTTCATAACCATTAAATATCTACAAAAAACACGTTGGTCAAGTAAATATTCACGGCAGACTAGTTCGCGCATAACGCAAATATGTCGTCAACGAAGTACAAATCTACACATTTGGATATAATTTCCTGTATTTCAAATACATATATTTAATAATGTCAATCAATACATTTATTCATTCGAATCGGTAAGGCTATCGGTGGAAATACTGATGAGTATCGGTCTAATGAGCCAGCAACGAACTCTTTATTAATCCGAGCTTAATAAATGTTACATTTTGTTTTTATTTCCGAGTTTTTTACTTAAAATGTACGTCCAACGGTGTTTGCCTTTGTCCCAGTTGATTTGCTTGGCCGTCTTTCTGGGCAAGTCTCAGGCAAAGGTAAGAAAAACTCCATACCACTTAATCTGGGTCCTTAATTTTTCTCAAAATTTCATATCCAACGCAACAAGATGGGCGCTTTTATGACAAAGATCGAATGCCTCAATTATCTGCCAGAGAAAATACAACATTTTAACTGCTGGGTTAATCGCACATCCAAAACTTCAGGAACATTCTCTGTGGAGGTGTCCTTTACCGAAGACATAAAAGACGCCACAGGCAATTACACGATATCAGTCAAGCGAGGATCATCGATAACAAAGTACTTATCAATACACTTGGAATGCTGTAAGATCCTACGGAGCCTACAATCAAATTATGCTTTAAAGATGATTTTCACTGAAATACGAAAATCTTCAAACTTTCCCCTGGACTGCCCCTTAATAATGGTAAGTTAAAAGTTCTACTATAGAGAATGCTACTAATATTATTATATTTTGTCGTTAAAGAACAAGCTTTATTATATCAAGGACTTTGCTGTCGACACAAAAGTTATTCCCAGTTATATGCCAGAAATGGACTTTTTATCGAATGTCCAAATAAATCATAACAAAAAGAAGGCGCTGCAAGTAATTATCCATGGCAGACTGGTGCGTGACTAAATGGTTTAAAAATTAAATGCTTGAAAAAATCATGTCTTCATACATTTCATGTGATAAATTCTTTCCATATTTCATGAGAGAAACCCAAAGCTCTGGACTTTTTTATTTGAAAATGTTTTTTTTTTTCATTTAAAACTGCGTTCAAATCAGCGAAACTTATAATTTTTGTTTTAGGAGAAATGTATTTAAATGTATTTAAAAATTGCACTTGTCAATAAAGCCATTAAGGGAAGTACTGATGGGTATAGATAATATATAAACACATCAAAACTTTTATTATCTTGAAAAATGTTCAATTTTTATTAAGTCTTCACTTTGTTATTCACTAACATGAACGTACATAAGTTGAAAGCTTGCTTAGACCTGCTTTTGCTGACACTTATTGTAGGAAGTGCTCGGGCAAAGGTAAGTGGATTTCAAAAAGTTAATGATGTTAAAATATTTTAAAATAATTTTTTAATTTTACCACTAGATTGGTGCATACATGACGAAAGTAGAGTGCCAAAACCATGCTCCGGAATTGATAAAAAATGTTAGCTGTTACGCAAATCGAACATTCTCGATAGAGTTCTACCTGACAAAGGACTTGGATGGCCTTAAGGGCCACTACACATTGTTTATCATTTAAAATGGATTATTGCCAGGCATTAGGACATCTGCAATCAAATTATTTTCTCAACACAATTTTGGCCGATATCAGAAGAGTTTCGAATTTTCCACTGGCATGCCCCCTTAAAATGGTAAGTATTTTAAAGAATTCTACTAAAAATATATCTATATTAAATAGACATTTATAATATTTTCCTTTATTCAAAGAATAAGCTGTATTATATTAAGGAATTAAAAGTTAACCCAAAAATACTTCCTAGCTATACACCGGAAATGGACTTTATTTCAGACACCGAAATAAATTACAAAAATAATAAATTACTTAGGGTTATTATACATGGCAGTCTTGTTCGTAACTAAAATATATCAATTATGTTGTAACATTGTTGTTTAATAAATAAAATCGAATAACAAACTCAAAATAATAAAGTGTATTCTCAACGAACAGCTTTTCATCCATAGATCTTTTAACAAATTTTCAAAACTACTGAAGTTTGTTAATAGTAGTTGTATTAACAGTAATATTATATGGTGTATTAGTGGTAGAGCTAAAAGTTGTATTAGTATGTTGTATTAGTTGTTACTTTTAGAATTGTTACTTAATCGTTTGACTGGCTTGAAGCCAATTAAAATCATTCGCTCGATAAAGTGAAGCTATTAAAGCAAGTATTGATGGGTAGCGGAGTAATTGTAAATATCCACGTAGGCATCAATTAACCCCCTTTATTTAGCCGGAGTTTTGTAGATTTTGCATTCAGTTTACATTTAGATTCTCGCTATAATGTACGGCTTTAGGGTCTCTACCTGGTCTCACCTTAGCTTGACTATCTTGATGAGCTGTGCTCAGGCAAAGGTAAGCGATATTCGCTATGTTTATTTTATATATATATATGTACAAACATATATTTTCAAATTCAAGATAGACATCAAAATGACAAAAATTGAATGCCTGAATTATGGACCCGAATTACTGAAAAATGTAAGCTGTCATGTTAATCAAACAACCAGGGGCACAGGGACATTCTCTACAGAGTTTAGCCTTACCGAGGACTTGCATGACATTAAGGGTCATTACCAACTGTCTGTGAAACGAGGATCAACCATTGTAGACTATTTTTCAATAGACTTGGATTACTGTCAGTTGCTAGAAAGCCAGCATTCAAATTATTTAATTAAATCGTTTACCAATGAGATTCGGCGGCACTCGAATTATCCTTTTGAATGTCCCTTTCGAATGGTAAGTAAACAAACTTATTCCAGCTTTCAAATGGTTTTTACACATTTTGAACACACTTTTAATTTAAGAACAAGCGCTACTATGTTGACGACTTCTGCCCCGACACAAGGATTTTTCCTAGCTACGTACCGGAATTCAGCTTCATATCGGACACCAAAATAAATTATAAAAATAAAAAGGTTTTTCAGATTATACTTTATGGCAGCCTTGTTCGCCGTTAAGATATTGATTTCGTGGTACATCTTTGTGTGAATAATAATAAATATTGCGAATTTAAACCAAGCAATAAAGTAAAAAGTAATAATTATATTATCCATGTATTTTTATCCCCCATTTTTTTCTTAGTGTTAACCCTCCTCATGTGAGTGGTGTCGCGGCCACTAGATAAGTCTGATCTAATGTTCATCGAGGCTTGACAAATGGCCCCTGTCACGAGCACCAATCCCATCCAGCAACGGGCCCAGAGATTCCACCCAGAATCGTAATCATCATCGGTGACAGGGACAAAAACAATGGGGACAGGCCACTCGCATTTTCGACACGCTCCGCAAATGAGGCCATTTTCAATTTCAGAATTTATGGAACGGAGATGGTCACGGTCCACTGGTGCTGCCCATCCTCCTCCCGATGGCTCATTCAATTTCCCCCCTCCAGGGCCAACCAGGAATTCCTTACCCCGCCGCCATCACACATGCACTTGGCAGAGCAATCGAGGGTGTTCATGGTGGCGACGATGATGATGGTGGCGGCGTCAGGACAATGCGTAAATGAAACTTTCCATGTTTGCCATTGGAGTGGCCATTAAATTTTCATGCCTGTGTCCGAATATCTGTTTTGGCTGAAACCTAGCAAGGACATTCCTTGTCCGTTCCCCGCCCCGCCCTGGGGACTTGTTTTATGTTTGGTGGGAAAAAGTTAATTGAAAAATTTGTCATATGCAAATTACTCGAACTCGGTGTGCGGTGGCAAGTGTGAGAGGCAGTCCCTTAAAAATGGCCAGCATTATTTTCGCAAAATCCACTCTAGGCCCCGACAGCAATTTCCACTGAGCTAGGGCTCAGCAGCAGCTATCGATGAATGGACATAAACAAGCTGCTCCTGTCTGCGGCACAAAGGAGTCGCCTTCTGTCCAAACCTAATCCAAACAAATTCTTTAGATTTCATCCGGAATGTTACAGTCGAAGGCGTCTCAAAAGGGGTTTCTTAGCTTTCTTGGCTACTGTACGGGAGAAACTTAAGGACGACATGGGAGTCCTTTGGTTTTAGGAAGATAAATTGTCTTTTCAATTTAGGCGAAATAGGGTTAAATTCTCCCATGAATATGACATGAAATAAGCTCGAAAAAATGTATTAAGCATTAGGTAACTAAAATAATTACCATTTTTATATTCACTAAAGGGGTTTATTTCATTACGTTGTTGATTAAAAAATATGATGATTCTCAGATTTAAAACTGAAATGTAGTTGTTTTTATTCCCCTAAAAATATATAGGAATCATTTCAACAAGTTCCTATGTTATGTATATTTCTCATTCAGCAAGAGCATTTCAAATTCGTTTCTCATCTTGAGCCCCTGAAACGCTTCTTGTTTTTATGTGGGCCATCCATTCTGATTGGATTTGAGTCTTGCCATAAAAATGCCAAAGCCCGATGGACACCAACCGGGGCTACAACAACAACGATAACAATTTCAGCAGGATGCGCAGGATGAGGACTAATGTCGTGCGTCCTTTGTTGTGCTGCGCTGTTATCATTGGCCAAGCATCAAAATCAATAAGCGTATGAAATGTCATAAACATCAAATTCGAAAGGATGCTCTCTTTAAATCGACTGGGGCCCAAGTCCAAGTCCAAGCTATGCCCACCCCATCCCGATACCCGCCGCGCTTCATCGCTTTGCAATAAACTTTGGCATTGCGTATACGCCGCGTGGGCGCATCACCCACTCACTGAAGTGTGTGCAAAGCCCAGACGCGTGGACGAGGTAAAGCCGTCAAGTTCTTGCCATCAATAATCCATGGGAAATGTCCGAGACATTTGCCACGATTGAAGGTAAGTCACAAGCAAGCATAATGAGCTTAACTCGAGACAAGCGGCAGGCAATTCACGAGCTCGACTGCTCCATGCATAAGGAAATGTGGCAACAGAGAAAGAAATTTGTGTAAGATTTTATTAAAATGAAATTTTAAAAATTAAATTTTTTAAAAGAGAAATAACTTACACGGTTTTATATGAACAATAAATTTGAAGAATTATTTAAAGCCACTCTAAATATTTTCTTTGTTTAAATATATAATACAATTTAAAATCCATTAGATACACATACCCAAATAAGGAATATTTATCTCACACTAAGCTAATGTTAAAATGCATTATTGTTTATTTTCAATTGCAATACTTTTTCTCTAATTTCTTTCCATGTACTTTCCCTTTCACCCACTTTCTCCCCTTTTTTTTGGCACTCACAAAGAGCATTAAACCTCGGGGCTTAGGGCCCAAATATAGAACATCGAACAACAATGTGCATCGCCGTTTTGTTTCTGTCAAAGTTTTTCAAGGATTTCGTTTCGGGTTAGGGGGCCAAGAGCGAAGAGCTTTTCATTTGTCGGAATTTAATTATATGTTTCGCCTTTTATTTGCGCACTCGTCACCTACACACAAAATGTGAGAGGCTTTGTGTGGAGTTTGCGATAAAACAATTAGTGAATTTGTGTGTGAGTTTGCCAAAAGCCCTTTGAGCTCGCTGTGGCATTTGTCTATTCCTGATTGAAAGGGAATACTTACATAAGGTCAGTTAAACTGTGCTTATAACGAGATGAGCTTTCATTAAAAGGTGGGTAAACTGTTGTAGATATTTTGTTTATCTCCTTTGAACCCGTAAACTCTCTCTGGGAAACTGCTGAAAAGGGTATCAAATAGCTTTTAGTAATTTTCAACATGAAAAGAAATTTTCCACCGGTAGTGCAATAATTAGCAGCAGCTTTTGCAATTCATTTTCCTGCAGGAAAATTTCCAAGAAAATGCAGTTGTGTACTTTGAAAATATTCAAATGAACAACTCATTTGTTGTTTAATTTTAATTTTCGAATTTTATTTTTGCTTTATTATATTTAAGAGTTAAATATTTTTCTGTTAAGAATTCATAACCTTTTAGATTCCTTTCATAATTTTCAAATTATGTATGCAAATGAACTAGCAGCGTCCTCATCGAAAAAGTAAACAAGCAATATCGCTCCTTGTAATTTTCCATTGAAAACAATTGAATTTTGATTGGAGAAACCTCAAGGACATCACCGCCTCGTTGAGCGACAAAAACAGAAGCCCATTGAGTGCGAATGAAAAACAAATTAAGATCTTAATTAACCCGGCAGAACGGCGACCAAAATAGATTCCTCGTTGATCAAATTAAAGGGATGTCCATTGAATATTTATTCGCTGGCTGACTTTCCCAAAGATTGGCCCCGGTCTTCCGTTTTCATTATATCCGTTTCAGTTTCTGTTTGTGTTGCAAACTTTTGAGTTATTATGCCATTGTCGTACTTGCGGCCAGCTCATTAATTTCACTTTGAGGTTGCGAAATACGAGCCTTAACGGCCCAAGCGGTTTAAGTTCTTGGTCAGCTGAAAATAATTACAGTGATTAAAACATATTAAAGCATATTTAACCCGGGCTCAATCGCTAAGGACCCATTCATCTTCATAATTATCCGTGGTCGGTTTTCCCAGGCGAGGCAGGAGCATTCACAATCGAAGGCTCAATTTATTGGTTAAATATTAACCATGATGTGGTTTCAGCTTAATTAAGATCACTTAATTAATCAACACAGCATTCATTATGCTGGAGGAAACCATGCCTCAAAAGGTAAGTCGGATGTTTTAATTAGTTGATATTTCATTGTGGCAGCGGCGCTTCTAAAATATTGATTTTCAAAGCACTAACTTTAAAATAAACATATAAACCCACAACAATAATGCAGAATATTAAAAATCTCAATTTATTTTATATTATTATGCTCCGATTAATTACACAATCCTTTTGTATATTTGTTGCTGGTCCTTGTCAAAGCAATTATTTGCAAAAAAATATGCTTTGCCACAATATTGCACAATTCATTACAAAAAACTAATCTTGTAATTTAAGTTATATATCAGCACTGCTTATTACATGGACACAGTTAATAAAAAGAGAACACTGACAAAAAAAAATAACTCTGAAAACTAATTTAAACCTTAAACTCCCTTGAACTCTGCGCGATTATTTACGAAAAATCAGATTAGACCTAAACAAATTCACTAAACTCAGTAGGATCCCATAAATCTGCAAAAGTATTCCTTTTTTTCATAGTACACTTAGAAATGTTAAACAGAAATAAAGACATAATTAGAAAGAATATATAATCCTAGTAAATTCAAAATTCCTTCTTACTGTCAATCATTCGAGAATAAATGACTTTCTCTCTAAGTAAAAATACTTTTGAACTTATTTAATGGCCTTTGTGCTTAGGGATTCTCGAAATTTTATGCAAATTATTCTCATACAGGGAATAGATTTTATTTCAAGTGCCGCGACCTAATGAAACCCGACCTCCCCTTAACGAATGGCAAACACGTTTATCAGCTGTCAGGCCGGCAAACTTTATTCAATTTAAGCGCTCGCCACGAATTATCAGTTGGCCCTCATCAGCGCCAAATGGTGGACTACCGAGAATCGGCCTTAACTCCTTCGTTTAATTTGCATAACTTTCACGGAGATTTATAATGGTTTCCCGCGAAGGGGGTAATATGCAGCTTCTAAGAATCATTTACAAATTTCCAGATGTGCCAGCAATATAGCTAAGAGAAGGCTTTAAATGAACACAATAACAGATTTTGTAATATAACTGAAAAATTAGCTGCTTTATATTTAAAGATAAGTTAATTATATATTATGAAGCTAAGTAAACTTATATTGTTTCTTTGTTCCCCGTACTATTTCGTAAGGCTCCTATCAATTATCTATTTATTTAGTACTCCATTTTCAATGTGTAAAATATGTTTATTTGTTCGATTTCAAAGACGCACAACTTACTTGGCCTCATTGATGCTACCAAGATTATCGCGGTTGTCGATAATGCTGGAAAGAAGACTGACCACCTCTGTTCTGTTGAGGCTGTTCAGCAGCGTGGTGTTCACGATGCTGTTCAGCTCGAATCGCCGGACGGCGAGTATTGTGCAGTTGACCAGCAGCTCAGTGTCCACGATTTCCGACATTTTCCACGAAGTTCTGGGATGGCGGCTGCGTTGCGTTGCGTAATAATACCGCTGCTGCACTTGTGGCACATTTAATTCTGCGGCGCCATAGAAACCTTTATGGTCGATGGATGTCTCTGCGGCTCTTCTGGGATGCGAGACCCTGGAGGCGTTGCACACACGCCTTAATTACTCCGTAAAATTTGACCTTCCTTTGCTAGGCATCCGCTGCCCCGTTTGGCGCTTGATCCCTTCCCTTGTGAGGGTCCTTCAATGGTATATTTTGTGTTTTTGTTTCGCCTTAACCGCTTTTAATTTGGAGGCGTGGTGCAAAGAGAAGTTGCATTACCCGCTGCATGTGGCAAGTTGGCGCCATTTAGTGGAGGAAATTGCCAACGCTTCAGTCCTTCCGTTGGTAATCACTAACAAAATAACGTATACGACGCAGTGGTTGGTGGTTATTAAATTTTCACATAAAATTAAGTATATTTGGTACACGAAGAGATTTTTATGTCGGATCAATTTTAAAATTATCTTGGAGCTTTTGTTAAATATATTTTCCTGTAACTTATTCAGTTTAAATAAAAGGAATTTTTAACATTAATTTGTAGAAATGACTAAACCCACATTTATGGAAGATAGTTTCAATTTAATGCTTATTAAATTAATAACGAAATACACTTAGTTAAACTCTATTTCAATATACTTAGAGTAATTAACTCTTATCAACACTATTTTATCGTTAAACAAACATCAACGGAGTTTCACTTCAACACATAATTCCGTTACATTGACATTTACCAATTAAAACGCACCATTAAGTTTCGTTTAAACTGTCACACGTTTTTTTGAATCTGGTTCTGTTTACCATTTACTGTACTTTTTATATGCCGAAACCATTTGAAATTCAATTAAAATAGCATAAGCTAGCTTAATCAATTGGTATTTAAAATGCCGCACTGATTAATCACTTAACGAGCGTTTAAATTCGTTATTTTAATCACATTTCCACACTCATTTTTTTATTCAGCATTGGTTTATTTTACACATTTTTTTGCCGCTGCCAAACTGTTATTATTTATTTTTTTTTTTTTGACAGACTATTTACTTTGTTAATTTACACACACATACACACACCGAAGTAAGACCGTTAGACGGCTATGCAATGTGTGTTTAAAATGGCACCCGAATTTCACCGTTAGCTGAGTTTCCTCCGCGCGTTCTTTAGCGCTGCAAGTGCCGCCACCGACTGAGCGGGCTTTCAATGAAAGGAACTACAAAGTCGGCAGCATGATGCATGGATAACAAGGATAAGGTAGTCTCGTCGGCTACCGAAGCGTTCGGGCTCAGTCCCTTAAGGTTGAAAGGTTATACGAAATCGAATTGTATGTCTAATTCTTAATTTGTGTACAGATTGTGCAAATCTATTTAAATTTTAAATAATTTAACTTTAAACAACGAAATATTTATTTTAGAAAATCAATGTTTAATTTCAATCTTAATCTGATTCATAAAAAATATTTCAAAAATACATTTCATTTTTTATAACCCTATTAAACATTCTATAATCGTTTCACATGCACCAACTAAGGTGAACCCTCTTACGTGCTCTTATTGTTCGTCCTGAAAACGAACTCATGTTGCCGACGAGACTACCTTATACTTATTACATCATGGTCTGCCGCTGCCCCTGCTAACAGGATGGCGTCCCGACGCCAAGAGCAATTCAACACTCACACACCCACAAACTGGAGCTACACCCCCCACCCGCTTACAGGCTCCGCACAACCTGTTGAGATTGAGAGAATGCTGACAACAACATGTTGCTGGGTGTAGCGTTTATAGCAACATTGTTTCAAATTCTTAATGTTTTTATAATTTTATATATACTTTTACATTTGTTTATTTTAATTTTTAATTGCTTATATATTTTTTTAATCAGTATTTCTGTATTTCTGTAAAATAAATTAAAGTTAGAGTAAATATAATCCTGATTAAATTTGTAAGTAAGTTATTTTTATTAGCAAGCTTGCAACCACAAGAAATTATTGAATACTTCTCAACCGCAGATTTAGTTTAGAGAGAAACTAATTCGTTTTTAATAATCTAATTTTTAATTAGGGTATATTTTTGGTGCCTAAAAAAAACCCTAGTAAATAACTTCCATTTGGTGAATTCCCTTTAAATTTCAGTAACGAGTTACTGTTCCACCTTTTGCAATAATGACAGAGTATATCATATTTTTTGTATATTATCATATAATTCTAATAACAGGAAACAAACATGAATGAATAGAAAAAATTAAGCTTCCTTGTTGACCCCGACGTGATTTGAACACGCAACCTTCTGATCTGGAGTCAGACGCGCTACCGTTGCGCCACGGAGTCAAGTTGCAAGCCACGAGCAGACTTGGCTTTATCAACTACAGAATTCAATCAATAATATTTAAACTTATCAAGAACAAAGCTATCTAGGTATATAAATAAAAATAATACTATTCCTGCTAATCAGCAGCATAGCTCTCTAAATAAATCAATTCAAAAGATGTAAAAAAATATGATAAGATAAGTGCATTCATAATTCTCTTACTGTCTCCTTGTCTGTTTAATCATTAATTGGCAGAAGCTATGAATAAAATAAATAGCGAAATATATAAATACAAATAATTATAAGAAGCATTATATTTAAGATTATAATTTAAATACATACAATTTATGGGCATATTTTAAATACAAATTTAAACTTTATACAAACATAGCTAAATTTAACAAACACATCATAAGCTGATTAAAACCTACTTCTATTTGTGACTTTGAGTCAAGTAAAGCTATTAATAAATCACAGAATGCTTGTCAAATGTATATACAATGTCATCCTTAGTCCATATTTTATGTTTGGTAAACTCAGTGTTCTGTCCCTTGGGATTTTGTAATGGTTTTTTGTTCAGTTCAACCTGTTATGCCTTCGGTATTTTGGTTGGTGTCTCATTTTCACCTTCATTTTCATTTTCGGATTCGGTTTTTGCTTTAGACTTCGGGCGAGAGATATGATGAATGACCTGTAAATGATGGCAAAGGACACGACCCACACACAATGGCCACTTCAAGGACTGTTCAAATGAACGATTGTGATTGTATTCGTGTGTGTGTTGTGCGGTGCGTTGGTTTGCTTGTTGTATTTTGTGTTTGCTAATGTCTGGAAATGTTTATGTCTGCCTCTCTATCTAAGGCCGCTTCTCTCTTTCTCTTTCTAACTCTCTAACCTTTGCCCCCATGTGATTATGACTGTCCATTCAGGCGGGTCCTGACACCGTCCTGGGACTCTTGGCACTTAAACACTTAGAACTAAGTTTGCTTGAAATAACAAAACTAAGATAATATATATGTAATAAGATTTTATTCTTAAATTATTAATAATGTATCATTTTTTATATACAAAAATATTTCGATATGCTTCAATTACCTTAATAGTTTCTATAAAGACTTTTTTTCCAGTGTTTTGTGTAACTGTGGACCTCATTTTGGTCCAGGGCACGCTCACTCTTACACGCATATGCATTGCCATGTTTAGCTTTTTTTACGATCTTGTTTCGTTTAGTTTATAGTCCACATTTGGCCCCGCCCAACGCCTTTCTCATCCCACCCATTACGCCCTGAGCATATTTCTGCACATTTTCCGGGGGTTTCCCTGCTTATATTCACGGCGATTTATGCATGTTTATTATGATAAATTTATGCGCATTTGTTGTTCGTGGGTTTTTATAGAGTGTGCGGGGCTATCGCCGGAGGATTCACCAAAATAGAAAGCTCTAAAAACACAGAGAGCAATCTGCTAGGATTTTTAGCACACACATTTATGCATTAAGCAGGCTTTTAGTCAAATTTAGGTCCCATACAACAGGGCTAAGGAAAATACCTATCAGTCCGAAAGACCAAATTGTAACGAATATAAGATACCCGCTAATCAATTTTTAGCTACGGAAAAGAAACCTGAAGTGGTGAACTGTACAGATTCTTTGCCTATTTCAATAGGGAATTATATTTAATTTATATGCAATGGCATCTAAAGCTGCTTTTTGTCGAAAAAACGAAACCCTTCTACCATCCTTGTTTCTTACATCCACCTGAACTCAAGTATACCCTTCTGCCATCCACAAGTGCTGGGTGCAAAAAAAAACAAGATGACTCACAGATCTCCAATAAAGTTCAGTGTCTGCCTGCGAGTGCTCCGCCAATAGATTGAACCGGAATAAGTGCAGCCCAAACTAAGGACATGACTTAATATACATACGGACATATATACACCACAGACATATTCGCACGTATGGAAACTCGCAGGAAAGCCACCAACGAACTGGCGAGGGAGTCGCCCCAAGTCAACATGTGTCAATTACCGCTTGACTTTGTTTTGACAGCCTGAGAAATACGTTAGTTCAGGGGCGAAAGTGCCCTAGAAATAGGATACTCTAGTGCGGCATCAAGCATACGCCATGTGTGCATCACACGGAGACTTCTATTGATTCCAGAGAGGGAGAGCAACAAGCCCTAGTGCTGATTTATGGTTGCGGGAAAGCGCTTGAAAAAAGAAAAAAAAAAGTACAGCTTCTGTTGTGAAAAATTACTTTGGCAGCTAACGAAGCGCGAGTTGCGATTCATTTTTGCATGTGCAAATTAATTGTCGACCGCAAAACATAATTACTTGAGTATACAAAAAGTACATACAATACATACTCCCCCAATAGAAATTAATCAAAGTCGGTTGACTGCATGGGCTTGTGATTAAAGTGTAATTAAGTTGAATTAACCGCATAGGACACCCTTGATTGCCTTGATTAGGAATTTATATTCGCGGCCAGCTTAAGTTCTGTGGAACTCTCTCTATCGCTAGTTCAGAGCCTGTCGATCGTCGAAATTTAGGAATAGCGAACACAGAAATGCAACTGTTGGGGAATAAGCCAGATTATACTAATAATTATATAGCAGAAAGGGAGATATAACTTACTGCTCATCAATACAATTAGCCAGATAAACGGAGCCAGGCAGCTCATTTGCATGAACACAGGCAGAAGGATGTTGCCACTAACAGAGCCCAGTCTGCCGAAAGTCATAATCAGGAGCAGCACCATAGTTCTGGATGGAGATAAATTCAAATTTAATTAGAAATACATTAATCATAAGCAAGTTACCTCATCAGAGTGGGAAATATCACCACGGACATCCCTATAACCGTCGTGGCACATATGCCCATCATCGTCAGGTAAGTGGCGGACACCAGCATCGTTACCAGCGATGTCTTCACAAAGTAGAGTCCGCCCACCAGGAAGATACAGATGAAGAGGAACACCTCTGTAATGATTTAGAATTACTCAAGGCATTCCCGAGTCGAAACCCGATCCTGCGGTACTCACTCACTATGTGATTCCCAACCATTTTGATGCGTAGCAGTGGAAAAATGATTAGGTAGCCGACCAGGCCGATGGCCGACACAATTATGTTATTTATATAGCTGTCCGCATTGTGGTGCTGTTCGATCAATTTATTATTTTAGCGCCAGTGACGGCAGGGCCAAGCGATATCCTACCTACTAGATTGCACTCCGCCTGCCTCTGGTCCGGGTTCCGGGGCAATGTCTCAGCATTGTGATCCAGCACGGCGCACACGCTTGTATCGTTGGCACCCTGCTTCTCCATCGCGTTCATCGTGGCAAAGATCTGTGGCATCCACAAGCGCACCGAGTTAACACTGATCACGAGAATATATAGCAAAACATTGGATCATGGGTTATGGATCACAACTCCATTACTCACCACATGATCTGGCAGAAGTGCAGAAAGTAAACCTTCAGGGAGAGGGCCAAATAGGGCTGGGAGCACATGGGTTTCAGCTGCCTGAAACCTTCGCTAAACTGCTTTTTCGCCCGATCGAATTTCTCCTTCCGCGTGAAGCGCCTCCCAGTGCCGTCAAGTTCAGCGGAGCGATCGGGCGTGGGGTCCTTAAGGCGCTTCACCTGGAGGAGTTCAATGTTTACATTTAAATACGAGTAACGTTTAATAATACCCACCGGATAGCTGTCCTTGCTCTTCCGCTTGTTCATCTTATAGATGCACTGCAGAGACTCCATGGCCTTTGCGTAGTTGCCCTGGGACATGAGGAACTTGGGACTCTCGGGCAGAAAGATGTGCATCAGGCCGCTCAATAGGGTGGGAATAGCGCTGGCTGCCAGAAAAATCTGCCATGTTCGGACTGCAGACGAGGGACAAGCTTAAGATTTGAGCTCGCATCGACCGGGACTCACCTACACTCCAAAGTGCCCACCTTAAAGAAGATGTCCACCGGCAGCACAACGTACGCCAGCAGGGGCATAATCATCGATCCGGTGGAAACGCACAGGCCCACGAACAGCATGATATATGGTCGGTGCTTCTTTCCATGGAACTCGGCCAAATAACTGACTACCACCGCAAAGGGACCGCAGATGCTGGGGGATAAACTCATTATCAGTTAAACACTCAAAGAAATTCATTAAAAAATAACTAGGAATATTTATAAACACAACTTACAAATAGTTCCAACTTTAAATTAAAACAATGAATAATTGGTAATAATAATCTATTGGATAATTTTGTTTCTCCCATTAATGGAAATGATAAAAAAATTTAAAAAAATAAAAAAAGGTTAAAACATCATTTCATATATCGCGAGTTTCGCTACGAATATCAATACAGCAAAATATTCAAAGCTATCTATTTTTACAGAATTTGTTGGACATACGCACACGAAACCATCGAAGAACTTAAAGACCATAAGTTGGGCTGTGTCCTGACTGAAGGAGGCGCACAGAACGAAAAAGCCGTCCAGCCAGCCGCCAGAAATAAGAACCGGACGACGTCCGAAAGTGTCAGCAATGAAACCCCAGGGCACCGCGGAGATGATCATTCCGGCATAGGTGGCCGCATTGAGCATTCCCTTGTCCAGGAGGCTAAGTTTCAGATCGCACTCCGCCGAGGGCATCACATAGGACAGAGCGGATGCAGAGAAGACCATGGCCGTGAGGCAGGGCATTGCACTGCACAGGATAAATACGTTAAACATTCCGAAGCCGCACTCGGCAATCGCCGTCTCAAAGTCTGCCGCCTCCTCCACCTTGGCAGCCATTCGAAAAATAAATATTTTTATATATGTTCTGTTTTTTTTTTTTTTTTTTTTTTTGGGGCTTGGGAAACTTTGAAATTTTTGACAAATGCTTGAAAGGCTGCTTACAGTGATTTGTATTTATATATTTTTGACATCGGTTGATAGTTTGCAAAGTATAATGGTATTTACCGAATACCTTATAATAAGTTATTGAAAATATAAAAAAGTTAGAGAGAAACCTATAGCGTTTATGTATCTTTTGTTAATTTATTAATATCCTACAATCGGGTTATATTTATACTCACCTTTCCTTGATTTACAAGTTAAAACATTTTAGAAAGTTATGTAAAAAAGTTTTATTAAACGCCGTAACCTTTCTTTATTAATACAATAATTTTTCTTACTTAAATATTATTGTTATATTTTCATTGAGAATTTCACTGAGCCGGTTTATAAACAATAAACACTTTAAAAATAAATCAAAACATTTGTAGAGCCATGCAATTGTGGTAAGGATATGATCCTTTTGGCGCTTATATGCAAGGAGGAGTACGTATATAATTTAGAAATTGACTGCCAAAAACAACTCTTTGAAAGTCAACGTAATCTCCAAAGTTACCAGGAGGATGAGAGCGATATCGATCACCAACACCCAGGTTTGGTGCACATGTCCCCAAATGGGCGACCATAAAGGCCAACAAAATACTCTAAAATTTAAAAATAAAAAATAGTATAAGAATTATTTGTATAAAAAGCTCTACCCACCAAAATATTCATTGCGATTATGATTTCAAATGAAACTGCTAAGAACAATTTTTCCCTTTATATTAAAACAAATATTTCTTAGAACATTATTAAATATAATCTAGAATTCTTGGAAAACATATATTATTGCAAAGCTGATTTTATATATCACCATAAAAGTACATACATATATCAAATAAGTATTAAAATGAACTGTCCTCTTAGAAATTCAATGAATTCCATCGACGAGTTTTGGGAATTTCAAGACGCTGCCAAGCGATTCAAATTGATTGCAACTTCGGGTGAAGGTTCACAAGTCAGTGAAGCGCTCAGTCTAATAAATCGCTGCCATTTAAAGGGTGGCAGATTAGTCAATTGAGGCAGCACTAATTTACCCCTCAACCCGTCGATGCAAATCTGGTTGATGTTATCTGTATCCGATCACTCACCTGCCTGCGAGCCAGCTCAACCACCACCCTCACTCATAGACTACCTGCTAATTGGTGCTAATGAGATTTCCATGTCGCTTGCCTTCCGACGACTTTTGTCCTTGCTTATCGGACGGAGTTATTCCTGTTCATCGCGTTTGAGGACAGGTTGTAGTTGTAGTTTGGTTTTATTACTTAACGTAAATATAAATAATTGTTGAACGCCCATCTGTTATCTCTAATTTGTACAACTAAACAAAAGCTAGGCTAATTTAGCAAAGATCTGGTTTCAACTAGAAATGCTTTCAAAATTCACTTATAGATATTTGGGGAAACGTCGTTTATCTCCTTAAGAAAAGGTGGCCTTGGCGGGATTGGGCACAAATATGGAAAGAGTGCCGGATACTAGAAATGTTAAAAATAAATGTATAAAATTTCTATTTAATTTTTTGTGTAGAATTAACTTACGCAAGAGTACCGAGGAGACCATTATGAACGGCGGCAAACAGCCAATCTGAACGAATACAGGGAAGAGTAAGTTTCCGGAGAGGGCTCCAAAGCGCCCACACATCATGGCTATGGCCACCACAACGGTTCTGCAAAGCAGTATCCGTATTAATTTTACTATTCACACAGGATATAGATACACTCTCACCTCAGTTGTGTGGGAAACAGGGCCACCACAGCGCCCAATAGCGAGGAAACGGCAATACCCGTAATAGTCAAGAAGGTGGCAGCCACAATTAGGGTCATCAGACTGCTGACGGAGAAGTACAAAATGAGGCCAAAGGTGCCAGAGAGAAACAGTCCATAAGCTGTGGAAGGAAGTCACTTAATTAATTAGTACCCAGAGATCTAGCTTAAGAACCAACTCACTCATCATTCGCTTGGGGCCCAGGGCACGGATAATACCGCCGGCAAAGAAGTAACCCACAAAGCCCGTGGCCGATACAATTATATTGTTAATATACATGTCCATGGATATAACCTTGGGCTGTAAAGAAATGTATATATATATATTAGTCAGTAATCAGAGTAACCACCAAAATAAGGAGATAGTGAAAAAACCACATCATATTCACGATAAATGGGCATTAAAAGACCTGGCAGATTAACCCTAATCTTTAGGTCTAGCTCTCATGATCTTTAATAAAGCTCTCTTAAATACACATTACTCACCTCTGCACAGGCATCGGCATAATTCAAGGCAGTCTCCGCCGTTCGATTGACACTAAACTCAAGGATGGTACACATGCTGGCATCCACATCCTCTCCAGCATGCAGTGCTTCGAATTCAGCCATTGAGGCAAAGAGCTGTGGCAGCCACAGTCGGATGGTGTTCATGCCTAGGAAGATGCCAAACTGCATTGTGTAGCAGCAGAGAGCCAGTCCCAGCAGGGGCTTCCTTGCCAGCGGCTTCATCTGCTCCAGGCCAGCTCGAAGGCTCTCTGAGAGAGTACGTGTCGGTTTTTTCTCTGGCAAATCTCCTGATTTTTTCTCCTCGATGGTGTAGATGGCCTCGTCCTTGGCGGCCTTCCGATTGGGTACCTCTTGCACCAAGGCTTTGATCTGTTAGAAAAATATTTTTGATTTAATTGAAAGTTTGTTCTAACTTTTACAAACCAGCAGAAATAAATATAAATATTTAAGTTGAAGCTAAGTATAATCTTTTTTTAAAACCCCTTAATTTTTGTATTTAATTCCCCACTTACTGGATACGAGTCCTTGGGCTTGCGAGTGTTGACATGATAGATCTGCTTAAAGGCTTCCAATGCTTCCTCGTTTCGTCCTTGGGCCATCAAAAAGCGAGGACTCTCCGGCATCCCACAGAATATCAGGCCACTGACTAAACTTGGTATGCCCAGAACAAATAGATAAATTTGCCAGCTGTGAACTAAATTTAAAAAAAATTGTTACATTTTAGTTGGAAGAGTACTGAAAATACAGTTAGAGGAAATTCTAAGGTCCCTCTTTTAGATTGAAGTTAATAACAAATTTGAAGAACTTACTGTTCAAGCCCCAAAACTGAAAGTCCCACTCTCTGGGAAAGATGCCCCAGGCCAAAAGTGGCAGCGATACCGTAGCCGTTGAGGTGACCATGCCAACGATCATCAGGACGGAGGACCGGTGTTTCGGTCCATGCATTTCAGTCAGATAGGTAAAGAGCACAGCTGCTGGGCCATTTACCCTGGGATATAAAAACCAAATCTAATAATTGCTCCAATAAAACCATAAAATAAAGGGCTTCAACTTACACCAATCCTCCCAGGAACTTGAACACCACCAGCATGGTGAAGTTCTGGCTGAGAGCACTGCCGAACACGCACACCGCATCGATCAGATAGCCCCAGTAAAGGATCTTCTTGCGACCCTTCGTATCGGCCAGGTAGCCCCAGGCTATGGCCGATATGGTCATGCCGGCATAGGCCACAGCATTTAGGACTCCCTTATCCTCCAGCGTCAGCCGAAGATCGCATTCGGCCACTGGCAGGATATAGGACATGGAGCTGGACTCGAAAATGGCTGCACTCTGGGCGGGAATGGAGACGAAGAGCAGGATCAGATTAAAGATTCCGAACCCGGCGCCCTCGATGGCCTTGTCGAAGGTGGCTGGACCCTCCTCGCTGGTCGTGGTGGTCTCCACCTCCGCCGTACTGTCCGAGTTACCATCCTCCCCATCATTGTCTTTTTCCACTTCTGTAAGGAAGAGCAGACTTGTTTTTACTCCAGTTTAAACTAGTTTTTATGGTCCAGGTCGTTTCTAATCTCTGGAAGAGATTGTTTAAACTTGAGATAGCTATTGCACTGTTATACAAGGGATGTTATTATTCTTCTGGATAAAAATGTATTATAGTTTTATTATGAAATTACAGATTATATAAGGGATTGTAAATTTACTGTAATATGTATCATTTGTTTACCCTTTGTATTACCAAATTAAAGTATTTATTTTATTAGTGTTTATTAATTTATTATTTCAGTGTTAGTTCTTGTTTTAGCTGGATGCTGGATTTCTTTGTTAAAATTTTCCACAATCATTCATAACAAGATATCGTAGATTAAATCAGTTTCTTTTTGTAATAATTAAGAATATATAAAAACAAACATAGATTAGGATTTTGGGTAATATACAATACCACTCAGATTAGTTTTATAAACCATAAAATCATTAGTTTTATGGCTTCGTGATATACATATTTCCTTCATAGAAATCTTTTTAAATTATCACATTTGCATCTTCTGTCTGTTTAATTTAACCATTTTTTCACTAAGCACGTAACCACTTTTTTATTTCCAACACTCCATTACCTTTTTTTTTCTCAGGAGTAACACTTTCTATATTCTTTTCCGACATCTTCGCGAATGTATTTTATTTATTTTTTATTGAGTTGCTCTTGAAATTGATTGTCCAATTAATCTGCTGTAGCTTTTCGATGTGATCAACGATTTCAGTTCACTGTCTCAGCACTATATGCATATATTTATTCTTATTCAACCGACAATTGCTTGCACTTGCAATGCTGCGCGAGAAATGATCTCCTAGAGCGAGTGCCACCTGCTTTTAACGGAACCCGTCTCAATCAAAACTGAAGATTCACTCAACTACAACTCTCTTATCGCAGGCTTTACAATCTCAAGAAGCTAATAAAATTATAAAACCGTGTTTATCCAGAAGAAACACGTTGCTCACCGAGAAGATACTACAGTGCGTTTTAGGACAAATAAGACAATGTGGGGGATGGCATCTCAAATGGGGAGAGATAATTTTAGTCAAATTACATCCAATGTGTAAATTACTTTCACAGGTTTTTTCTTTCTATCTTGGGAAATTTAGAAAAGAGGTTTCAAAGGAAAATTTACAACTATAACAGTTTTTGCACCGTGTGGTGTTGGCAATGATCCAATAAAAGTCTTTCCTACGCCTGCGAGACGGACTGTACCAATCTATGCGGAGTTACCATGATAAAGCCATCAGGTAGCAACCGTCAAGATCCACAAAACGTTCCTGTCTACCATTAACATTCGTCATCTTAACTAAAAACCTTAAACTTAAAAAAAGGATTTTTTTCAGGAATAATTCCGATTCGGGATGGCACACCATAATCATCAAATAAGTTTGAAATTATCACGTTTCCAGGCTGCCTACGTCATTTCAATGGTGAAATTTGTGGATGCTTGAACGACGTCTGTTTAACTTTTATCTTGAGCCACACGACAGAGGGGTGATCTTATCAGCGTTAAACTTATCTCCATCATGACTAAACATATTTGGGGGCAGAGCAAGTGAATGAATTACTCATAAGACATGGAAGATTCTCATTAGACAAACAATTTGGGTTTTATTTCTTACACTAAAAGCTGTTATAAATATATAAGGGGCTCCTCTTTTTTAAGCCATTCACAATGATCGACACAAACTCTTGTCCCGTGCCGATGTCCAGTCTTTTTTCCGTCCAGCTTATTCGATGGCGTCCACCAGTTTGCACAGCATACGATCATGCTGATAGCTGGGATCGTTTTTAGCTGCCGCATTCGTCTCTAACGGATCCACCTCCGTCTTGATCTTCGCCCCGCCATTCTCATCGTCATCGCCCAGAACAGGTAGTGCTGAAAATGCGGTGTTCACGATCTCTCGCACTCGTTCTAAGTGCTTTTGAAAACGGGTAGCTGTCTCCACTCGCTGTCGCTTCTGCATTTCCATCATAACGCGCAGCGTTTCCCTCGCCTGATGGGGCCGAAATTCGTTGAGCAGGTGATGCATGTTCACGAACAGGAGGCTCAGATCGTCTATCTAAAAAAAAAACAAGAGATATATATATCCATCAGATTGTCTTGTCAAAGTCCATATTATCCAAAATATAATGTAAGCAGCCTTATTTCCTTACCTTTTCCGTACGTCGAATACTGTCCGGATTCAGGATGAGGAAGTCAATCAAGTCCAGGAAGTTGACCAGCAGCGAGTGGTTCAGCTTTTTGAGCTCCTTGCGCCTGTCGAAATGAATGGGGATGAGACGCTTGATGTTCTGTGACTCCAGGGACCGGATCATCTCATCGTTGTTGTATTGGATCCCAAACATGCTATATACTTCGTGCTGCGATGGTGGGGGCGGCGGACGGGGAGCACGGTTGCGCCGAATGTTCTCCTCCGTGTAGTTGCTTATGTAGCGCTCCGGCGGCATCGGCAAGCTGGACACCTGGGTCTCCTGGTTGGACATGGCGGTTTCGGTGCTTCTGGTTATCAAAGGCCAATATAAACACTAATTTTCAATTTGTTATTAAAATTTTCACAATTTCGTAGTTGTTGATTACCAAAATACATATATCGATATTTTTCTAAAGACGATAATTTATATCGTGATTTTTTTTGTCCGAATATCGAACTTGCGATATTTTTAACAATATTTTTTGAAATTTTTTACCCCAAGATGCAAGAGGAAAAAAATTCATTAAAAATAAAAATTATTGTCGATATTAAATAAAATGTATATATATTTTTTATTCCGTACGTTTTAAGTGTAAAAATCTTGGATTGGGTGGTGCGATTTGCGACTGTCACTTGGACGAATTTTTATAAAAACAAATACAATTACGATTTTATATAATATATGTGCTGAAAAATACCTTTTAATCACATTTAAAATTAGAATTTGTTTCTTTATTTGCATTAAATAAATACCGAAATTCTGAATTTAATTTTCTATTCTTATTTTTATGTTTAAATTTTTACGCGTTTCTTCCCATTGCGTTGCCAGACCGATGTTCTAATATCGAGAAATCGAGAAATCAAACATCGATGTTTGGCGCTGGTTCGAATTCACCAGTTCAAATTCACTGGTTCATTTTCAATTGCTTGTCCATCCCTCATTCGCTTCTCTGATTTTCGCTCACGGAGAGCAAAACAAAATAGGAAACACATATCGCGAGAGTGAATAGGAAATTATCCCTACACCGATTCGCGCCAATTTCCTGTGAAAAACTAAAATTCGGTGAAATAAGACTCGGCGCATTGTAAATAATAATTGTTCGGCGCCAGAGAACAAGACGGCGTGCTGCCCACCATTTTGTTTTTGTGCCTCGTGCTTGTGTGTTGTGTGTGTGCGCGTGTGAGCAAGTCGTGCAAACCGTCCCCAGAATGTGGAGGAAGTATGAAAATATGAATTTAGGGAAGGAACTTCATAGTTTTAAACACTGAGCCATGGAAAGGGCATCTTCAGAAGAGCCGGGTAAGCAAGGAGGGCCATGTGCCATGACGCCATCGAGGTCTTCGGCGCCTCCGGCGATCGTTGGATCATGTCAGCGCTATTTCAGTTTACGGCATACGTGTGTTTAGCGTGGCAGTGTGTGTGTGCGTCTTGTGTGTGAGAATGGAGAGAAGAAATAAACAATAAAGCGGATCTGCGATTGGGCGTTTAATAAGAAACTCTCTCCCCCTTTCCCTTTCTTTTAGCCTGTAGCAGCGAAGAAGCCCGAAACCTGATATTGGAAGTCGCGAGAAGTCGACCGGGAACGCATGTTGCCAAGTGCATTGAGGCCTACGAGGAGCATCAGGACTTGGCCTCGCTGGTCAGCGTGCTCGAGGAGGTCTCGAAGAACACCGACTACTCCACGGACCTGCGGATATCGCTCGGATATGTAAGTGGGCTTAAAAGGCAGAGAGACTACTCCTAACCGAACAGAAAAGTTAATAATTTGATTTCCATAAGAATAAAAACTTACGTAATTCTTAAAGAACAGCAACATAAATTTAATCACAATACATGGTCCTTAATTAATTATATTTCCCTTTTTCAGTATACTGAAGATTTCCTGCGCCACTGTCAGGCGAACAGTGATGTTCCCCGGCGATCGGCCATCGTGGCCGCTGGAAGAACCCTCCAGTACTGCGGCAAGATCTATGGAGACCGCGTGGAGTACATGTACCAGGTGGTGGAGCATCAGATCGAGGCCTTGCTCACCTCGCAGCCGCAAAAGGAGCCGGCCGGCGAAAGCAATGGGTAAGTGCATGAATGCCCGAAGATAAGAGCAATTCGCATGGAGTTTTTGGCGAATGGCGTGGGAGATAGCAGGTAGCAGCAGAAGTTGAAAGCCATGTGCTCTCGACCGGCGTGTGTGTCGCCATTCGGTCTGCAATGTCGGTTTATCAAGTGCCGAAATACCGCTTATCACTGCGTCTTCTACACCCCATCTTCGGCTTTATTTACGCCAAACACTCAGTGATCAGTGAACCCGTTTCCTGTTTCCCAATCACATGTTAATGAATGGTCGCTCTTAGATAAACAAAAGCAGTGTGCTTTAAAGCTTGAGAAATGAGCGGAGAGGAAAGTTTAATATAATATAGCAAGTCACAATACATAGCTCATACATAAATTTATGAATAAATTAATAAATATAAATAGTAGTTTTTCTGATATATTTATGCACTCATTAGATACCCCATATGGTTTTAAACCAGCTTTGTTTTCCTATTTTCATTAATTTTTATAAATGATTAGTAAAATCATATCAGAATTCTGATTAAACTTTTAATTCTTTCTTTCAGACCAGAGAACAATGCATCGAAACCGGAGGAGCCGCGCAAGCGACGCGCTAAGAAGCTAACGAAGAAGGAAGTGGACCCCTATTTGCTCACCATGGAACCGCGTCGATTTAAGACCATGTCCGATGAGAAGCGTTTCAACACGACCGGATTCGTTAAGTGCACGAAAAATCGCACTATAGAATACCTTTACCAGGATCACATGCCTCCCAACCTGTGGCGTCACGCGCCCATTGTTGATCCCCAAAATCCCTTGGATCTGGACGAAAAGAAGCAGTACAAAATGTTTACTTATCACGTGGAGCATCGATACAATACCCTCCTGCCCGACATTCCCTTCGAGCGTTTGAATCTGATCAAAGAGTACGTGCACACGAATCAGGTGAACACTTCGGAGATCCTCAACGACCACATGACCACCAAGGATTACCTGAACGAGTGCATAGCGCTGGAGAATAAAATGCTTGCCTCTCGCTACGGTGCCACCGTCAGGACGAGAAGAAGAATGGACGATCAGGGAAAAAGATTGCTAGATGAAAGCGCCGAATCAAGTATGTCGAAAAAGGCTCGACTGGAGGAGGATCAGGCCATGGAACCGCATGAAACAGGGCTTACTGAAGCCATGGAGATAGATCAATCGACGCTGGATGACATCGACCGATCTACTCGCGAAGCTCTGCAGAATCAAGTGTCTAGAGACTCTGGTCTTGGCGATTCAATGAATTTGACTCAGGAGAACAGCGCCACTCTGGGCGATAGCCAGGAGGCGGACGGTTCCTTAAGTGTTAGTCAGATCGCGGACTTTTCTTTAAGTGTAAGCCAGTTGGCGGATTCCGCTATAGGCATTAGCCAAGGGGAGAACTCCTCTCAGGTGGAGAACTCTTCCCTAAGCGTTAGCCAAGAGGAGAACTGTTCGCTAAGTGTTAGCCAAGTGGAGAACCCACCGCTGAGTAGCACATTAGCCTTGAACGAGTCCAGTACATTGGCCATAAACGAGTCAAGTGTCCTTGACAGCACCAGATTGGACTTTCCCCCCGTGACGGAGGAGGAGCTGTTGCAAATTGATTTCGGCATCGGTATGGACGATGTCTCAGATTCTCATCATACAGGTAAACCAATAGCAATCCAAAAAGAAACATGCTGCCCAAGCGTTCTCTTTTTTTAAGGTTAAGTTTTTTGTTAATCTTTGTGTTGTAGAATTTGGATTACTCACACTTTGGTTTCCCTTTATGTCTTTTTTATTTTGGCACTTTTGATCCCGCCACTTGCATCCCTGCATTGTCACGGCAGGCCAGTCTTTTGAAGATGAAGGTGTTGTTCTTTCAGATTTTGAAGATCAGAAGCAACGCCGGCAGTTCGAGACTGCGGTGGTAAATAAAGATGCCGTAATGAAGGATCTTAACGAAATTAAGGTGGAACCTCAACCACCAGAGGAGATAGAGAGTACAGCTCCCATTATTGTGATGCATGCCGAGGAACCTGTAAATGTTCCCAGAGAAGTCTGCTATCCCATGGTGTTGAATATCTTCAAATTTCCGAATAAACACGTTCGCCGAAAATGTTATTACAAACTTCCCAAGGAGTATGACATATTTAAAAAGGCGGTAAGTGATTTTTAGTGATGTAATTAAATGTTTTTTTAATACAGATTTAATTATAAAATAATTTTAGCGCCTGCCTAGCAAGCGAGGGGCGGAGCCGAAACCGCCAGCTACATCGAGAGCCCTGGTCTTGCGTACCGAAAGAAATCAAGAAAATCAATCGGATGAGGAGCCCGCTTCGCCGCTTAGCGTAGAATTTGATTTGGAGATGAGTAAGGGAACCTTGGATAACGTTCTAATCTATTATTAATCATCCCGGAACATTTTCTAGATTTTCTTGGCTTTCGAAGGCGACCAACTATGGACTCTGGTTTTGCTTTTGATGACATGGCAAACCAGTCAAGGACTATTTCCCCAGACATGAAGATTGAAGTCGATTCCTCGGGGAATCTAGTGAATGAAGCTAAAAATGAAGGCGATTCTGCTGAAAATCCAGTGGAGGAAAATGGTCCTAGTGAAGCGGCGAATCCAGAAGCACCAATAGAACCAGCTTCCGGCGAAGCGGTGGTCTCCGAAACAATAAGTTCCGGATTAAACGTAACTGCTGAACTCTTACCAGAGAAAGCTAGTGCTGCAGATGACACTATACTTCTTGACATGACTAAAATGTCTGGAATTGATTCCGGATTGGAGGCTACAATAAATGCCGGAATGGATAGTGGACTGGGAGCCACAATGAACTCCGAATTAAATGCCACTGATGGCTCACATCTTGACCAGGCAGCGTTGGAAATTACAACACTGCTAGACAATACCACAATAATTGACGAAGCACCAGCAAATGCAGTGCCAGCGCCTGCGATTAATATAGGTACCGATGACAGGATAGACGAAGAAGTAGGTCAGGACATCGATGAGGAAACAAGTCTGGAAATTGATAAAGATAATTTCGCAGACTCCAGCACAATGGTGAGTTTGCTTTTAACACAATCCACACGTTTTATAAAATATTTACCTCACCTTTTGGTAGATCCGCGACTGGCATATGAGATTGGCACCCACCCTGGAGGCAGCCCATGCGCGACAAAACTTTAACATCAAGGATTTGGGCACCGAGATTTTGAATGTGTGCAAGGCAGGAGTCAATGGCCAGGCCACGTTAGCCGATGTAATGGCCGACAAGGATCCCAGTATCATGTGTCGCTACATGCTAGCCTCCCTTGTCCTAGTAAGTGAAGGGTTTATATGACAGAGACTCCAAAACGATGTATATAAACTTTAATACATTTATTGCAGACAAACCACGGCAATGTATCGTTGCATTTTGGAAATCGCGACAAAAGCAAACCCATAGAAATGTCACAGTTTTGCATGCAGCTTAAGAGTACGAAACGAATGGAAATTCATCCCGAGGACGATGTGGGCAACATGAGTGTCGCTGCTTCTACTTCCAAGAGCAAACCGGCCAAGCGGATGTCAACAGAATTGGCGTCTCCTGAGGTGTTTGCGAAAACAGTTCGATTGATACAGCCAGTCCCCAAGATGAGCCAGTCTGCGTATGACACCGACTCGGGAATATCGTCGATGTGTTCATCAATAGCATCGGCGCCCCAGGGAGACTAGTAGAAGACTGTATTGTGAATGTGTTAAATGTTGTAGATTTGTTGTAGATTATTTGTCTAAATCATCTGCGTCCCAGTAGTCTTCTCCAGAAGTGTCCCTCGGTCAAATCATAACTAAACCCCTTGCACCATTTTCAGGCCCAGCAGACTGCTCACTTTTCCCAGGAGTACCGCAAGATTAAGAGGCTTCGCTGGCGCTAGGCACAGCGAAAGCTTGCCAGAGAGTTAAGTTTAGTTACTGTACAAAATATTAGTTTTAGATTCTACTTTTTACGGCTTGCAATGTAAAAACTTTTGTTTTAAGCTTCTGACGCAATATTTGTGTGTAGTTCTTAGTTAAACAGTATTATTTAAGCTCAGTTTTCCCAAACATTTTGAAAGAGATCAACATGCATTTTAGTTTTTCTTATAATTTTCTGTACATTTTTCTATCCAGATTTTCTTTTGAAATTTTATTTACCTTCATTTAATTTTTTCTTTAAATTTATCGTTTTCTTTGAATTTATTTTTTCCTTCCATTTCTTTTTCTTTTTAATTTCCGATTTTCGTATATCTTTAACAAATTTTTGTTGCTTTAGTTTTATATAACATTTTAGTTTATTTTCTTTTCTCTTCTACTCCCATTTTTTCAACTATTATTTCTATTCTTTTTTAATTTTGCATTTTGAACAATAACAAATTGTGTTTTGGAAATCCATATGAGCCGATAGTACTAATATCAAGTACCTGATCTCGTATTATACAAAATTATCAAAAAAATTTGTATAGATTTATTCTGGCTCCATGCACTGTAAATAAGGAAAAAGCCTAAAAACTAGATTAACACATAAATGTGCATGACGTAGTATCCGGAAAAGATTGTATATATAGATGTATATACATACATAAGTACCAGAGTGCAAGGCAGAAAAAGTCTATTTACAAATTGTGTGCAAGAAATGTGTTTTTTCAGTAGCCTAAGAGTAGTTTTTATGGAATAAAACAAAAAATCATGCAATCACTTAAATACAGTTTTAATCAAAATAACTAAAGGAAAGCTTCTATATGCTATTCGGAATCGCTGCTGCCGGACTTGTGCTCCTCCTCCTTCTTCTCCTCAGTCTTGTAGTGGCGATACTCCTTCTTTAGCTCCCACATGTTTTTGTGCGGATTCTTCATGTTGTAGTCGCAGACATCCTTGAGAATCTCCTTGAGGTAGCTAATCGGCTGATTGGTGATCTTGACGAGATCCTTTATATTGTAGTACTGGTGCTTCTCGAAGGCGTGGAATAGCATGTCCATCACAGCATTCTTGTCATCGCGAGCTTTCTTGCCCTCGGCCTTCTTTCGCTCCCGATATTCGATCTGAAAGATTACAATTATTGGGTTAACTTTCTGTTTCTGCATGAGTAAGGGTACGTTCACAAGATTTTATCACTAATTTCATATATTTATGAAAATAAACTTGGTTGTAAATATTTCATCCCTTGCTTTGAATTTTAAGTAGGTTAAGGCTATTGATAGGGTGGTCGTTAGCCAAACAACAATAATAATTACATTGTGTGCATGATCCTTGACTGGCTTGAAGTTCTGCACGATCTTATCGATGGGCTGCACCCGGCGCTGGGGTTCCGAGGCCTTGCGGATGGACTCCAGCTTCAGCTTCATGTAGCAAGTGTCGGCGATAGGCCGGCATTCCAGTTTCTGGACAATGCGACCCTCCATGTAGAGCTTCTCGTTGTCCGGCTGCCCGGACGGCATCGACGAGTTCTCCTTGCCATTGCTGGCAGCGGTCGCGTCAGATGGCGCCATGTGCGAGAATACCCCTAATGTCTGCTTGGTGACCTGCGACACATCCAGGACATGTTCTGTGGGTATCTTCTCATCTGGATCCAAAGCCAGGACGGCGGGTGTGAGCGAGAGCGAGACGTGGGCCTTCTGGCCGGGTGACTTGCTGATCCGCAGCTTGCCCACGTCCATGTTCGACGGAGCCTTTTCCCATTTCTGAGCAATGTACTTCGGTACCTTGACTAGCCACACGCCACGTCCGGCGTTTGACAGATCCAAGTCTTTATCGATTATCTGCACTTTATCCTTATCGTCTTTCGACATTATGTTTTGTTTGGGCGACGCGACTTACGGAGGTGGCACTTGCAGGAAAAAGACCGATGAAAACACCGATGCATCGATGTTTTTCGATTTTTCTAATACAACGACCGATGTTTTTTTTCGACCATCGATGTTTCTGGTCACTACTTTTATTTAACTAACAACTTGAAAACAAAGGAATTTCTTGGATCTGTTTTTTAAAAGCCAATTGTAGAACCAAAAACGCAGTAGATGCACCGATAGTAATAACGATAATATTGTCTACAATCGATATATCGCGTTGCTGGCATATCTGGCATATTTGAATCTGTTGTATTTCAAAACTGAATTTAAATTATCGGTTCCGGTTAATATATAGGAAAGGTGGAGCATAAAGGCTAAAGATATATATATCTGTCATATATTATATCATATACCTGTGGTGCTAATATTTCGACCGTATCTGTGGTATATTCAGCCGCTTCCGGTATGGTCACACTGTTACACTTGCACTTGCAAATTCTCCTTACATTTCCCACGCCGGCACTTTTCCATTTTCCGGATCATGGCGCCCCCGGCAGCGCGTGCTCGCTACATAGCCAACAAGGCGGACAACCAGATTCTGTCAAAGAAACCGCCTAAGCGGCTGGGCCTCAATGGGAGCAACAAAGACGCTGCACCGGCCGGCAAGAAGGAAAAGAAGCAAAAGGATTCCAAGAAGCGGTAGTAGTCTTTTCATCTCTCAGTTCGACTTACCCGAATTATCTTACACTTGCCTGCCCGCAGCAAGCAATCGGCGAGTGGGAGTCAGGAAAAGAGCAGCACCCCGAATCCCATAATGCCAAGCGTGCAGACCGCCTTCAAGACCTTCGTGAGCGCCCGGCTGTGCAGCGCCATTTGGGCGTACATCGCCGACTGTGACGAGACCTTCAACTACTGGGAGCCGCTGCACTACATCATCAATGGCCACGGTCTGCAGACGTGGGAGTATAGCCCGCAGTTCGGGCTGCGTTCCTACACCTACCTACTGCTGCAGGGAGTGCCCGGTTACTTTTACCAAAAGATCTTCAACCCCAGTCCCATACTCATTTTCTACATGGTACGCTGCATGCTGGGCTTTGGCTGTGCAGTAATGGAGCGTTTTATGTACAAGTAAGTATCTCAAGAAAACCAAGTCCTGAAAAGATTACATTAATATAATGCCCTTATTTCAGGTCCATTTGCCAGGAGTTTGGCATCCACATCGGTCGTCTCTGGCTGATATTCCAATTGTTCAGCGTAGGCATGTTCGTGTCAAGCACTGCTCTGTTGCCCTCCTCGTTCTCCATGTACTTTGGATGCGCTGCTCTGGCCGCATGGTGGCAGCAACACTACTCTTTGGCCATTTTCCTGACGGCCATTTCGGCTCTGTTGGGTTGGCCATTCGCCGCTTTGATTGGCATACCCCTTGTGCTAGAGATGCTCCTCAGACAGAGAGATTGGAAGACGTTCATTCAGTGGACCCTGATCTCGGGCGCCTCGGTTGCCATACCCATGATTGCCATTGATACGAGCTACTTTGGCAAGCTGACATTTGCTCCGCTGAACATAGTGTGGTACAATGTGTTCACCAGCCACGGACCAAACATCTTTGGAACGGAACCGCTAAGTTACTACATTGTCAATGGTTTTCTCAACTTTAATATTATATGGGTAAGAGTTGCACCAATCTTTGGTTTACAATGACTATAATCCTCTTTACTATAATATTTAGCTACTGGCCCTGCAACTACCCATAATGCTGGTCATGGATTACTTAATTGTGCCTGCCAAGTCGAAGTCAACGCTGAACTTCCCCCACTACATCTCACTGGCTCCCCTCTACCTTTGGCTCCTGGTCTTCTTCGCCCAACCGCATAAGGAGGAGCGGTTCTTGTTCCCTGTTTACCCGCTGATCTCGCTTTGCGGCGCCATCACAGTGGATGTGTACCAGCGCATCTTCTTCCGCTTCAAGTCACTGGTGTTCAAGATCAAGGCGGGTGTTCACTATCTGGACCACAGCATGTTCATTGCCATCCTGGTGATGGTGACAAGTACACTGCTCGGACTTTCGCGGGTGTTTGCCTTGTATAGGAACTACCACGCCCCCATGGATCTGATGCTGGAGCTTAATCAGTTCAAGGCGGATCCACAATATAACCCAAACTTAATCTACAATGTCTGCATTGGCAAGGACTGGCATCGTTATCCGGGAAGCTTCTTCTTCCCCGCCCGGAACTTCCGCCTGCGCTTCCTGAAGTCCGAGTTCCGTGGCATGCTGCCAGCGTACTATGTCAACGGTGATAATGCCACCCAGGTGGTGCATCCCTACTTTAATGATCTCAATCAGGAAAACGAGCACATGTACTTTGACTACAACCAATGCGATTTCCTTGTCGATTTTGACGAGGGTAAGTACACGCCGCTGGAGCCAAACTACTCGAAACGATCTAAGGAGTGGACGGTGATGAAGAGCCTGCCCTTCCTAATACCGGAAAAGTCACACAAGGTGTTGCGCGCTTTCTATGTGCCATTCCTCACCGACAATCACATCCAGTATGGCGACTTTAATCTGCTCAAACGGAAGCCGAAACGCAATGGCAGGTAAAGGTAAACGTCGTGCCATTTAAAAAGCATTTTTTCCTTAGCAAAAGTCTGGGAGGATTTTATAGTTAAAAAAAATGAGATGACGAACGGCAATTCCATGTAATTTGGATTTATAAACTATTGGTTTCCATTTGAGAATTTATATTTCCATTCCCACGATTATTTTTCCAAAAGGAAATCGGGATAAGATTCCTTTTACCCAGTGAATTGTACACTTTAAGTATTTGTTTCAAGTCAAAGCCCCATGTCCTTTGTTTTGTTGTGTCCATGCCAAAGTTGTGCAGTTTAATGCTGAATATCGAAGTAGAAAATAAGCCTCAAGAAAATAGTATATAAACAACGAGATTCGTATACGTTTCTGTTTTAATATTTGAAAACTTTATTGGACGCACTCGGATCGATCCACTTAAAATCGGGGAAGCAAAACTTTACAATGGAAATCGCTCGGATTAGCCTAGATGATCATGGTGTGTGCTGGGGTCTGTTTACAATGCTATATTTGGTCTACTCAATGTACAATACACGTGTGCGCGGGGCGGAACCTAAACCTAATCCTAAACTGACTTAGCAGCGATATTTACAAGCACTCCGCGAGAAGCTAGCTAGACTGCCACAGATTTAAAAGTAGACCGTCAAGTTGTTCTCCGAGGAGCCCATGGCATCGGTGGCAGATAGAAGATTGGAGCCGTTGGCATTGGCCGACGTGGTCGTGATGGTGGTTACCCCGTTGGCACTTATCGCTCCTGTGGCCGCCACCTTTCGGTTGTTGTTCTCCGTCTGCAGGGAGTCGTGCTCAATCTCATCCTCCTCCTCGAAGAGCTGCCCGTTGGCGGAGGCGCGCGAAACGATGCCTGGCAAAAAGACTACTTATAGTGAGTGTTTCGGGTGAGATTGGGGCAGAAAATTTGTTTTTTTTTTTTTGGAAAGAGTCCAACTTACTGCGCACTGTGGCCGCATAGCTCTCCCGCTGTCGCTCCCGATCCCGCTCCCGTTCGCGTTCCCTCTCCAGCAGGGCAGCAGAACTGCCGAGAGCCATGCTACTGCTGGCTCCACTGGCCACATGATGCAGTCCATTATTCATAGGATTCGCCATGGTTATATTACCGCCGTGCTTCATGTGAAGCACGGAAACTCCGCCGCTCGTGACGCTGGCTCCGTTGCCGTTGCCATTTCCGGCTAGCTTCTCGTGGGTGACCAGATTGGCCGATGACACACTGCTGTGCGCCTGGCTGTGCACACGATTTCGGCCAAGGCCCAGACCGCTTGGTGCACTCTTGCCCTGCTTCTTGGACCGCACAATGTAACAGCTGAGGGCCACAATGATCATCAGGAAGAGGCCCACGATCATGCCGAACATACCCAGCATGCTGTTATTCCAGCCGGACTGAGCCAGGGTCAGACCCTCCATAGTCACGCTTACTGGGACAGACGTGCTCCTGGGCGGCACGCCCGTGTCCGTGGCAATGGCTATCAAGTGGACCGTAGACTCGTTGAGGCTCTGCAACTGCTCCGGACGCATGAAGATATTGCCGGTGGCATCGATCTCAAATAGTCCAGCATGCTGGCCCCGCAGCGAGAGCTCCAACTTGTCGTTGCGGTCGCCATCAGCCGCTTCTACCTTGCCGATGAGTACGCCTTCAAAGGAATCGGCTCGGGACTGTAGGGACTGCTGGAGAAGGATGGAAAGTGAAAGCTTAAGAACCTCTTTCCCGGAAAAATCATCCTTGAAGGATCGTATACTCACGCTCTTGGGCACCATGAACTCGTAGTGTGTCTCCCTGAATCGGGGCTCCCAATCGTTGACATCAATCACGTCTAGCGTAAGCTCGGCAGTGCTATTGGTCATTCCATCGGTGGCCATAACTTGGAACTCATGCTTGGTCATCTTTTCGTAGTCGAGTGGCTTAGCTAGGACCAGCTCCCCCAGAGAGCCGACGCTAAAGAATTGCGAGTTCACCGGATCCGGTATGGTGTATTTCAGATGTTTCCCTGGTTTATTGGTTGGCAGGGCCAGAATCCGATTGCCCACCGCCGTGTCCTCGCGGATACGCATCACAAATCTCTTCTGGACAAAGGCCAGGGTGCTGAGGTCACTGTGACTACCAGGCCGCGTCAACTGGACGGTGGTTAGAGCATAGCGATCGGGATTATCGATCTGGGTGGCCTTTACCACCAGGGTGGCGCCATTGGCCACGTCCGCATAACCAATGGGAGTGAGCAGACTAATTGCTCCGTTGTGCGGATGAATCCGAAAGTATTTGGCATCCTGGGATTGGACAATGGTATACTGGATCGGTGCACAGATGCCTTCATCCTGATCCACCGCTTTCAATGGCTCCGGACGCATGCGTAGCTCTCCGGGCCTGCCATCCACTGGCAGCTCCGCTGTATAGGATTCGCGCTGGAATCTTGGGTTCTGATCATCAGCATCTGTGATCACCACACGCAGCAATGTGTCCGAGTGCCGTGGCGGCGTGCCCTGATCCTGGGCCCGCAACTTTACGGTGAAGTTCTGCAGCTGCTCATAGTCTAGGACCTTCTTCAGTACCAAGGTGCCTTCAAGGGGATTGAGGAACTGCACGAACTCTGAGTATGGACCGGGCAGCACCTGGTACTCCACGGTGGAGAAGGGCCCCGGCTGATCGGCATCTTCGGCCCGAGCTCCTTGCAGAATTCGCGTCCCAGGCACGGTCACCTCCGACAGGGTCAGCGTGTACGGAGTGCCGATCCACTGGGGGGCATTGTCGTTCACATCGGTTACGCGCACATTCACGGGGACAACAAAGCTCTGGGGGATAAGAATGAAAGAGGAAATTGGGTAAGTGATATTGACGAACAAACGAATTTTCTTAAATTTTAAAATATTTTGAAATCAACAATCAAAAAAATGTTTCATTAAAATATATTACGCTTAAAAGTATAATACAAAACTTTACATATTTTATTTTATACGATAAAAAAAATTATTGATTTCAAACACAAAACAATTTCTTAGTTTATGGTAAAGAAATCCTTCTTAGACTGATGACTAAGCAATTCTTCAACTGTGTACACCTTTCAGACCAACACCTTACTTTTAATCCTGGTCACTGACCCCTCGAGAGTTCAAAGCCCACCGCGAATGTCCTGCATACATTTGCATGTTTAGCGGACCTCACACTCGCCCCCAAAACCAGGACGTCCCCCAAACCCAAGGCAAGCAACCCCAGACCTCCTTTCCAGCCCCGCAAACGGAAGCCTTAATGGCTAATTTATGGCCACCAAGCTGGGGCTAACCACAGGCGCCACACAGACCTCTCCTGCTTCTGCTCCTCCTCCGATGAGTGCTCTTCGACTTGCAGCTGCAGTAGCCGGCGTTTTGTTGATTCTAAAATTGAAATGGGCGTTCATTGTCTAGGAAAAAGTTTTCAATTGTTTATAGAGTTCCACGAACAGCCGCAACTTGATGAGAACAGAATCGTGTTTACCGAAAATTTAACCAGCTTAGTTAACCGCCTCAGGGAACACGCACTGTCCCGGTAGAGAAATGGGGTTCAAGGAGGTGGCAGCACCTTAGAGCAATATAGGTTAATTGGTTTGCCGATGCCCATTGCACGAAGGGTTCCTTCGCAGCTGCGGAATGCGGTTGCTCGACAGGAAGTGCGGTCGATGTAGGCCACTGACCAGGACTAGCGAACGACTGATTAATTGCTGCTTTAACCTGATCGACAATTGCTGTGGACAATGCTGCTGTCCTTAACTTAATATTCTTAGCCAACCTCTTTCCGCTTTGATTTCCTTTGTTCTACTTATTATTGAATATTATTATTAATACTATAATATACTATAATTATTTATATATCGTTGTTGCTAATTAAATCAAATTGCAAACTTTCCCTTTGTTTCTTGAAATAAAAGCTTCTAAAACAGATTTATTGCTGTACCTCAATTGTTGAGGGGTCTCAGTAGCTTTATCTCCCTCGATATTTGAATCTAATAATAACTTACCGGATCCGTTGAGTGTCGCCGAATGCATATGACATTCACGTAGATGGACGAGGGACCCCTCAGACCCTCCTTATCTAGTTCCACCGAAAGAGCCAGCTCCTTTGTGCCGGCCACAATCTCAACTGGGGCGTTCTTCTCCCTCAGCGACAAGTTGATATCTCCTGTCTCGGCAGTGGGATCTCCGTTTATTCTTAGCTTGCCGATTATGGAGCCCACGGCCAGGTCCTCGGTGGCCAGGAAACTTTCCGCTGAGCCACCGCCCTCGAGATAACAACGCGAGTCCAGTATGGCTCCAAAGGTGGCTGTAAAAAAGAGGAAATTGAATATTTATTGGATTATGTCAATTGCAAATTATTGAATTTTAAGCTCTATAATGTACGAAAAGTAATGCTAAGTGTTGTATTCGAACCAATGGGTTTTCCAACTTATTTTAGTTTATCGTTGGTCAGAAAAAAGGCGTAAAAAATACTTTTCTCCAACGGACTCTCTCCCTTTCAGATTTACTTTCGGACTTTTCTGCTAATTTTGAATGAAAAGCAAATTGCAGCGACAGGCAGAGGAAGCCACCACCACAGAGAGCGGAGTGGAGTGTGTGCCTGGTCCAGTGTTTGTGTTCCAGTGAGCCACCTGTCCGAATCGACAGACATGTTTGCTCGTACCTCGGATACGCTCTACTAAGCTTCCGTTTTCTTTCATTCCGAGTGCTGCAATTTTCGGCCAGAGCTTCAAAGGCGAAGACCAACCACCAGCAGGCACAGCTGGCCACATGGAACAACATCTTTCGACTGCTCCTCCTCATTGGGGTGCCTTGCAGCTGATTTGAGTTTCCGGACAAGCTCTGATATCTAATTGTGTTAGTGTGCGATGGTTAAACCTGAGATGGTCATGCAAATTGCTCCGAACGGACACCACTTGCCTTTCCCTTGCTCGTATGCAAAGTGGGAAAAGTTCGTCCGTGAAATGGCCAAGGAAAAGTTGAATCGATTTTGTACATTTTGGGCTTCGTGTGTGATTAATTTTTATATTATTTTTTTTGTATCTAAACTTATTATGATTCATTTTAATACCTTCTAGGTGAGATATACATATATGCGATAACCCAAGAGGCGGAACGTTAAGAAAACTATAAAGCATTTTATCTCTTTAAAGATGATTTAAGGAAAATACTATATATTATTATAAAACTGTTTTACTGAAGGATTCTTCTAAGTAATAAAAAAATAACTTAAGCCTATTTATAAGACTCCAAATCGGATTTAAAACATATTTATAAAGTTTAGATTTCTGTAAGTTACCACCTTTATCACCTTGACTTATTAATGACAGTATTAATAGCCTGATCTCCCCTCACTTTCATAAATATGTTTGTTAAGTGCCTTAGCCCAATTACCCAAGTCCCATGGGAGCATGACATAACACCTTTCTTGTGCAATGCCATTATGAAGTCTTAAAAATATGTTCATACAGATTTCCCAAGCCAGGTTCCGGTTACTACCTTCCCTTGACCGCCTGAAGAACAAGTTCTTGATATGTGTTAACAGTATAATTTCAGTTTGTTTGCTTTGTTTTTTTCAGCTCGTTCTGGTAAACGGTTTGCAATTGACCCTGACTGGGGGTCGGCTCCGGTCATCTCCGGCGGGATTTTCTCCAGATGATATATGACAGAGGAGTGAAATCTTCTGCTCGTTTTCAAGATCTCAATTGTAGGTTAATTGTTGTGACATTGGGCAATGCACATGGCAATGGAGGAGATCTCTGCTGGCGGACTTTCTTCGGCACTTAAAAGTGGCTTTAGAAATTAGTCTAATTGCTGAGGATTTATTACCCAATCTCTGTGATGTGTGTGCTGATAACTCACGTACATGAATCTTGCGCTACTTTCTGCACAAAATGGAAAGTTTCTAAGGCACGCGTTGGCATCTATCCCGCAAAAAGCCATATTTCGATTACCCAACTTTGGATCCCCCAACTAATTAGTAGCGAATGCAAGTGTGGCAGGGATTGCACACACTATTAAAAATAAAACCCAAGACTAATTAGAGTCATCGAATAAAACCAAGCGGGTTCCAAAAGCCATCGCCGTAGAGTCATCCATAAGGTGCAAATACCTCAAGCGCAAATCCTCGAAGCTTTGTACAATTAAAGTCGTGATTAAAGACCAAACTCCCGATTATGTAAGTTCTACTTTTATTTATTTTTTGCAAAGTTGGTAGGGAGAGTGTGTAAGCCAAATGAAAGTGAAGTTGGCGGCTGAACAAATTTGGCCAAAAAGTAAACGTGAATGTGAATATGAATATGTGAGCATATGGCGAAGAAAAGTTTCAACAATCAAAAAGTTCAGAAAAACAAATTTTCATACGGTTTGTTTTGGTTTCTTTTTGAGTTTTTTTTATAAAAAAACGAAAAGAGAAAAAGTGCCCCGTTCAGCTTGGTGATTTTCATGAAAACGCCACCGAAACGACAAACTCCTCGGTTTGGGCCACTGACTTTGCTTCGCTATCTATCCGGCAAGGCAAAGGGGTTTATTTTTTGGGATTCCAAGTCGTAGTCGAAGCCACAAGTTGCTCCGCTCCGAGCGAGTTCTGTCTGGTTAAACATCGTAAGCATCGAGAGAGGTAAAGACATATTTTGCAATCAATTTTTCCGGCACGGGTCAAGCTATTTGAGGGGGTATATATCTTGGAGCGCGTTAGGGAAGAACTTGAACTGTGACAGAGCCATTAAACCCCCGACTGTTATACACATTCTTTGCCCAAGTAGAGTAATGATTTCACTCAACTATGACAATGTAATGAACCGAAATTAATGCACTAAATGGAACTTCAAACTGGAGCAACAACTTCATGACCACAAGCTTGGTAGGTATAGGTATACATATATGCGTAAATGCACTCCAGAAAAGGCAAACTGCTCCACGGGGGACTGGGATTCCGATACGGTTAGGGGTATGGATATAAACGAGCCAAGTTAGTCACGTAAAAAGTTGTATCAGTCATAAATCGTTGGACCAGAACGTCGTCGTCGTAGTTGATGTCTTCGTTTGTTTTCATTGCAGACTTTTCTCTTGTTTTCTGAACTTACTGCTTGGAATTTCACTATTTTTAAATTTTTAGTTTTCGAGGGTTACATGCCGCTAATTACTTTGTTTGTTTTCGATTATCAAAGACAACACATCAGCAGTTACTTAAGCAACGTACCAGGTCTTTAACTATACTATTATTTAGGGTCTTTATTAAATGCCATAATACAAGCTATTGAAACTTAAATATAGTTATTTATATATGGTTGACATATTATGAGTTAATTTGCCTTCATTATGGCATCTCAAACTGGGGAAAGTTTAAAATAACTTAAAGAATTTATGACTGTAATTACTTGTGATTTTCTTTTTTGAGTTTTTATATAACTTACCATTTTCAAGCCAGCATAGAGACAAGATCACGTAGTATATCCAAGAAAGTTTTATCCACATTTTGATCAGCATATTTGGTGTGAACAATCAAGTCAATTGATGGATTTTAAGCTTCTCAGAGCAACATAACACTTCCACAGAAATCATATAATTATCGTTCACTTCACTCGGAATTCCATATTTTAAATTTCCTTGCTTAACCGGAATGTATTTCGTTAGTGTTTCTGATTTATTGCATGCAGTTTTATCTTTTCTTCAGCCATAAATTTGCGTATATCTGCGATGTGCCATAAACGTTCTCGTCTGAATTTTTCGTGCAACTTTTCCTTTGTTCTTTGCTCTGTAATTGACAAAATGGCAATTTGAAATGGATAATGTCTAGGGGGGAGTCTGCACAGCCTTCTAGGCTAGGTATTACAAGATTATTAGATAGGCAAAACACTTTGGCACAGAAACCAAAGCAACTGGAACATTAGCACCCCCTACTTAGCCCTCCCCGAAATAACATCTAGCAACTGAAAGTTGTGTTCTTCATCTTTAGCATAGTGTTCCTCATTCATTGTCTTCTGGTTGTGGGGCAAATGTCGCACACATGTCACCTCGAAGCCGGAGTTGTAAGTTGCTAGTTGTTGGTCGGGTGACTTGGTCGGTTGCCACCCATTGCCTTAGTTGTTGTCACCATCGGAATTGGCGGTATTTTTTTCCACCAGGCAAAACTCCAAGAATAACACAATCAGGAAGCAAAACTTTTCGTTTGACAAAATCAGAATACTCTTCTTGTGCTTATAATTTTGAAATTTCTTTCTGGCTTTTAGGATTATTTTTTAATAAATAATATGCCTTTTTAAATAATTATATAAAAATAATTATAGTTACAGATAAATAAGTTTCTCGCCGATTTCTTCTAAAGACATTCCTTCCCCTTAGTAGAATATTAAGAACTGCTAACCTTGGAACTATGTATATAAAGTGTCAACCCAGTTTTCAGAACCTGTACGATCTTAAGCTCCCTGTTTTGACGATAATTTTGTTTTCTTCTTTTAGCCCATGAGAGCTGTGCCTAATAAGCACTGATCGAAACCAGGCTAAGGCTAGAAACCATAAGACCCCATTCAAAGGGTATTAAGACAACAACAGCCACTAAAGGCGGTTAAAAATGTTTTTGTTGTTGTTGTTTCCTTGGTTCCGGAATAGTCGGTCCCAGTGGAAGAATTTCCAAAGCCCGTTTACATGGCGCACAGGAGCTTCCTCCTGGCCAGGATTTATGGCATGCCACACACACCGCTGGCGGCGGGAGGGGCAGTGTGTGTGCCCAAGGCGTGGAGGATGATGATGGTGGCTCTATAAACGTATTCCAAGGGGTTTTGGGAGGACAGACAAACATTTGCATACAAATCAGCCGCTGGACATTGGCCGACGGCCGATGGCGAAAATGAAAACGCTTTTTTTGACCGGAAGCCCGCGGAAGCGCACAAAAAAGTCATTCACCTGTGCAAAAACGTTTACATTTTCCGATATTCGCTTTGGGCGGCGAACTTGTTTTCCCTCGGGTTTTTCTTTCGCACTGGGGGCGAATTGGAAAAAAAGTGTTAACTGATTTATAGCAGAGGTGAAGTTTAATTGGGGATAATTTAATGGATTCCGGCAGTGATAAAAAGGTGCCATAAAAATATTGAAGAAATGGAAAGTTTTCATATTATTAAGTTGTTTCACTTATGCGTAAGAAATTGAGATTAATCAAAAGGTGAAATAAAAACAATATACTATTGACTTAAAATAATGAAATCAAATCCATAGAAATCTTTAAAACTAAGTTTTTGTTTAAATCTTCAAAGATTCTTGTGTTGCAAACTTTATATCTTATTGGGATTGAAATAATATTTAGTTAATACAAAATTTTTTACAACTGCTCATAATTAAATTTTTTTTCAAATCTAACAGTTCTTCTTAAAAAAAAAGTTTTTAGTAATTTGTGGCTTTAACTGAGACAATAAACTGTCACTTTCTTAACCGCAAATCCTTTTTTCTTCACATGACTCATAAGCTTTAAATCACAATAAACATTCCGCCATTATTATGTTTTCACAATAATTAATGCTTTACAAACACGCACTTTATCCTTTTTCCTGGGGGTTTTCCTGCATGTGCACTCCGAATTCTTGGCTTATAGTGAGTGTTATGATTGTGATTGCATTGCACACAGAGCAATGTTGACCGAATCGGTTTTGGCCAACACACTCAGCAGCGCTTAACGAACTCTCGCGACGCGATCCAAACACAAACTGATTTTCCGTAATGTTGCCAAAGCCGTGCCCCTAACAACCATGCAACGACGAGTGCTAACACCACCAGCACTAAAACACAACAATAAAGGCAGCAACAGTCTGTAAAGCCGGTGTGCGTCGGTCGGACTTGTGCCCACTATCAACATGCAAGCACACATGAAGTCAGTGACAAGATTATAGTACCAGTTGGTAATTAAATAATAAAATAAAAAAATGTATTTATGTAGCATACTTTTCGAAACAACTTGTATTGATCTCGAGCAATTTTTTTTCTTTCATTATATTCTTTAAGCGCAGATATTAATTTTTTATATATTTGTCTCTGGCTGTATATTTGAAAAGAACGAATTCATTTATCATATAGGCGGAGTGGAATAAAAGCGCCGTGTTCCTGGATAGATTCTCTATATCATATGAATGCCTTAAATTTAAACCTTTTGTGATTTAAAATCCCTTAAGAATCCCCGCGGCACTTTTACTTTGGCCCCTGCTGTACGCCTGTAAACGTTGGAAGGCCTCTCTGGACGCTGGCTTTTACTTGTGTGTTGAAAATGTTTCCACATCACTCGTCAAGCGTTTCCATTTGAGAGCTTTGAGCTCCTCTCTTCGCGAAAGAGCCGAAAAAATAAATATAAAGAAACGGAAAGCGGCGGCAGTGCCATGACAACAACAACAACTACTGCAGCGGCTGGCTGGCAGAGCGCACGCGCCCCAGCTGAAATTGATGAGTAGAATCCAGCGGCCCCTTCCGCACGCCACTTGTGCTTTCGTTTCGCTCCACTGAGCCGGCTTTGCAACCCCTTTCGGTGTCTCTCTCTTTTTCCTTTCTCTGCCTTTGTGGGCTCTCTCTGTTTACATTGTGTGGAGTCGCCATGGGAACCAAGGCGGCGTCCTAGCCGGTTTACTGGAAGAACTGGCTCTCTTGTAGGCCTCCACTCTCAAACATCACTCCACTTCCATAGCGTGACTTAGCAGCCCCAGTGACATTGCATTTGCATGTGACTTGTCGTTAATGGCTGTAATTTTTGGACTGGACGTCGCCGGCACATAATTGCACTCTCCAACGCCCGCTCCCGCTGCCGCTCCAGGTTTCCTTTCCTTCAAGTAGTTTTTGGGCCATGCTTTCAATTGGTTGTTGCTTTCCTTCCGACACTTTTGACTTACTTTATGACCTGGTCGATTATGCTCGCCGCCTTATCGAGCCTTAAATGAGTCTTGAGGTGTTTTATTGAGGGGTTGAAGTTTTGCTTGGCGCTCCTTCCTTCAGGAATCTTACAAGAATTTCGGACTTAAAGATGGATTTCGTGGCTAAATTAAGAACTTATTTTTAATTCTGACGTATTCCTAGTATCTTAAGGAAAATTGTATTGCATCAGTAAAATACATACCACTAACCCTAAATAAACCCTATATTTTTATAATAATACCTGATCTTTATTAAAATTAAAATTAATGACAAGGTCTTTATATTTTATGCAGAAGGAGCATTATTTTCGCATCACAAGTACTTGGCAACTTAGTTTGTATTAGCTTAAGTTCACTTAACTTACCCTGACAAATTTGGGTCTATGGTTTGGCTACGAATTACATTCAAAATTAGCTAACAATAAATAAGAACATTAACTAATGATTTTCTAGGCTTACAGTTCGGTGTGCTTGGGTTTGTTGAACAGCCTCTCGCAGAGCTTGGAGAGGACCTGTGAGACCTCCAGTCGGTATTCGTCCTGACTATTGGCATACCGATTGCGAATCGTAAGGAGGGCATGCCTCAGCCCCGAGCTGTGTGACCATGAGGCACTACAAAGGTCCTCGGTGATTTCCAAAGCAGTGGCAAACTGCTCTACAATCTCTGGCTGCTCTAGGAGGTGCAAGTAATCCTTGGCAAGTACATTGTCCACCGCTGGGCAGTAGCCGTGCGTTTGCAGCCAGGGCTGGAACTCTAACAGGACATACTGTGCCATCGTGGAGGCGGCATCTGGTGCATCTTTGCCAGTCTCCAGCACGAAACGCTTTTCCTGCACCAAGTCGCTGATTAGGGTCACAACTTTGGATTTGCTGCGAAGTTCCACGTCAGGACTCTGAAGCACCTTGATCAGGGCCTGGGTGCCAGAGGTGGAGAGTATTCGCTGCTGGGCCAGAGGAAACTTGCGCAGCAGAGCCCCAAAGGCATGGAGTGCTGCCGAGATCTCCCCGGCATTATTTGAGCTGGTAAGAATTTGCGCCAGATGCGAGCCAAAGTTTTTCTCGAACACTTTGATCTGCGCCTTGGGATTATTACTAGCCAGGGAGCCCAGGACCCGCATTGCTGATATCCTCAACGCCGTGTTGGTATCGTTAACCACAATCGGAAGGAGGACGTCATCCAACCCGCCGTTATCGATGAACAACAGAGCATTATCTATCTGATGCAGAAGGTACTCTAGATTCTCCAAGGAGTCCAGCTTCGAACGCAGCTCCGACTCCAGTGGCGTCTTGCTGAAATTCCGGTACTGACCAATAAGCTGCACGATCAGCTCCCCATCCGTGCGAAAGTTTTTCTGGAACTCCTTGTACGCCTTCCGCAGCTCCGCGTAGCTCCTTTTCTTCTCCTTGACCCGGCGCAGGGACTCCTCGATAATGTCCGGCTTGTAGTCCAATGCGAGGGGCTCGTTCTCATCCGCCGCCTGGCCATCTCGTTGACTCTGTAGCGCCGTGCCACGTTCGCTTTCGTCCAGAAGCTTCGCTTCCTTGAGTCCCGTTTGCAGATTGATCCGCACATGCAGGCCCTTGGGTACAGCTTGTCCTGGAAAAACAGAGTCCTTGATTAGTACACGTCACCGGGGTACGTTTAGTTGGCAAACCATTACCTTCCGCAATCACCTGCCATTCTTTGGTGGCCACGAATTCACCTGTTTTGTTCTCAGTTTCAGTGGCCCTTGCCACTTGCAGACTTCCCAGGACCATGACACTGGCCGCAAAGGCGATGAACTTATGGCCACGCATGCTGCTTCTCGTGATCTAGATTATGAATGACTGTGAACTGTATTTCGCCTACTATTTCAAGAGTTTCGTGGTAAATTTTAAATCCAAACTTAAGACTGATGTGGTCGTGCACAGTAGTGTGCCCGCCGTTTTTTTCACACATAATGCTGAAATGAAAAAGCGCGGGCTTTCGGTACCCCGGCACACTGGTCATATTAAAAAGCTCATCGTGGGTCCATGTTTTTTTTTTTATTTAAAAAAGGCCGGGAAAGATAAGGTTTGTTTTCGTTTTTTTTTTCTGGATAAAAATGTTTCTAATTATTCCGTATTTCTTTAAGGTGTGTATCATGTATTTCACAACTTTACAGAATTAATAAAAATATGTAGAATTATTTATGTATATAGCTTATCCTGTTTTTATGCGACGTTTCAGAATTCTGCACTTTGGAACTTAGCATGTGGAAGACGATAAAATAATAATTATAAACTGGGCACCGAAAAATTCCCAAACTCAGCATGAATTCCTTAAAATTAAAAGGTTACAGCCGTTCACAAGCTTTCCACAACAAACTACAAAGTGGAAATACTAGTTCACAAACTGATTATTGATAGTATTACTAACAATTTTGCCGATTCACGTTTACGTCAGATGAGCCAAATGCCATCAAACATACATATTTCAGGCACAATCGAGCCGAGAGCAAAAGATGCAAATTAATTCATAGGGCAACGGTCCGCCACTGAGTAAACGCGTGTTTGCACACCATTAACTAGTATTCTACATATTTCGATCGCCATTATAAGGAATCCGCTGTAATCCCGATCGGTGTCTACGACAGCGTCTAGGAATTGGCTCGGCAAATACCTATCTCAGAGATAGGTAAACTCAGCTGGCGCCAATTGGATGGCCAATAAACAAAATGCCGGTTTCGCATATATAAAGCAACAGCCCAGAATATGCTAATTGGCGATGACGAATGCCAGAAAGAAGACCTAAGCTAGCATTTGTCGAATTAGAATTAAATAAACGCCAACGGCGCCTGTCAAAATAGTTTGAAAGTGAAGCCATCTACTCGCATCAACTTTTATGTGGTGAATCCATTAAGAATGCCGTTGGAACCAGTTTTTGCTGTGTCGTCCGCTCTGTGCGATAATGTCTAATTGGTTTATGTTTGGAATTGAGTTATTGACCAACAGATCAACTCGGTTTTCTTTTCTTCGTGAGGAGGTATGAGGTGGAAAGAGGAAATTCTATCGAGGATTAAACCTTTAGGGGAAGCACACTCTCTCCTGAAAATTATGTATTTAATGGGACATTTTAAAGTTAGCAATTAAAAGAACTTATAGGGGTTTTAAGTAACATATTGAATAATGAGACTTGAAAAAGGGTTCTTTAAGAAGTAATTTAATTAACCCCTGACACCGTTCTTAATTTTAAAACCATCGTGACCACTTAGCACCCATGACTTCAAAGACACTTTGGAAATTCCCAAAATGTTCTAAGCTCTGCTGCGCTGCTGATCTCAGAGCAAATATCGGCGCTGATAAGTACGAATTATTATTTGCACTTCATTATAAAGTGCGAACAAAGCGCAGAGATGCCGTTTCGGATCTATAAACAGTACAAAAAGGCCAAAATAGTCTGAATAATGCATTGTGCGGTGGAAGAGAATAGCACCTTACATATATATTGTACGTTGAATTCGATTTGGCAACAGACGGGTTTGAGCATTAAAATTTATAAGAATCACTTTTGATTTTCTGCTGCCTGCGTGGTTGCCAGCCTGCCTTTTTCCTTTGTTATTGTTTATTGTTTTTTGTTGCTATTCTCGCGAAACCGGGCACATGCTAATAATATTAATTAATAATATTGTTGCTGCCAATTCTGGCTAGGGGTGCCTATGATAATGATCATGACCACGCTGAACATGATGACGCCGATAATGATGATGATGATGATGAGAAGCCAAAACACAAAACGAAAGAGATACTCGAATAAATAAAAATAGCCACCAATCAGGCGACAAGCAACAACAACGACGACCAGCGGCGGCGGGCGAGACAAGTCAGGAATGAATAAACTATGAAGTGTACTGGTTGTCGGCGACTCCAATCCAACCGATCCGTCCAACCTCTGGCAGTCAGAAATTTTATAAATGCCGCCGTCTGTCCAGAGCCAATTTACAGTTTGCCATTGAACTTGGTCGGGCGCTTGCCAAATCAGTTGCCGTGGCCGTTGCCGTGAATTCGTACCTGTGTGTCTCCCTCTCCCGGTGTTATACTTGTATCCATAATGCTGCTGCTCCAGCTAAGCTCCCTGGCATTGCTTATCTGCCTGGCCAGCGGTGCCTCCAACTTCCGTGAGTCTGCCGCTATTCTGTCTTTGCCTCGGGCAAGTGCGAAGCTAATATCCCGGATTTATCCTTGCAGCTCCCGAGTTGCCCCGCTGCAAGATTGGTGACACCACCTGCATCATCAATGTGTCCCACACGCTGGTGCGTCAGTATGCCAAGACTGGCTATCCGGCTGCAGGATTCCCACAAGTCGAGCCCTTTCTGGTCAAACGCTTCGACATCTCAGACGGTCGCAGTGGATCTCTGAATCTCAAGTTGAACTTTAAGGATGTGAATGTGGAAGGCCTGTCGGGTGTGAAGTTCGATAGAGCTGTGTGAGTATCAGATTAGTGAAGGATTAGCAATATTTTTCAGGATTTAAATAATTTATAGAACAAAAAGAAACATATTTTGTGAACCTTGAAGTCCTTTGATTAGTTTAAAACGAAGAAAATGGAAATATAAAAAGTACAAGCTTCTTTTTATCTTCGTTTTAAAGATAATGCATACAATTAAATGAGAGAAATGAATTAATAGGTTACAAATAAGTTGCTTCTTTGTTTAATTATAGCAATGTAGTTCCCCTAAGATAAGGATTATTAATCCTTGTATTCCTATATTTCCTTAGTGGATTTGGCCCAGATCCTGCCACCAGCAAGTTCGAGATGTACGGCTCCTTTCCCAAGATCGTTCTGCGCGGCAAGTACGTGGCTGACGGTCGCATCCTGATCCTGCCCATTCGCGGGGATGGCGATGCCGAGATTATCCTGCACAACCCCAAGTTCTCGGTGAAGTTCAAGCCCGGAACCCAGCAGCGCAATGGACGAACTTTCCTGAGTGTGGACAAGCTGAAGGTGCTGGTGGAGCCGCAAAAGTGAGTCTTCCATTCACTACCACACATTTTCATTATACATGTACTGTATTCCTTCAGGATGAACATTCGCCTGGCGAATCTCTTCAATGGAGATCAGGCGCTGGGCGCCAACCTTAACCAGTTCCTCAACGACAACTGGGTGGAGGTATGGAGCGAGCTGCATCCCTCGATCCACGTGGCCATTGCGGAGATCATGAAGACCATCCTTTCGCAGCTGTTTAAGCGGTTCGCCTACGAGGACCTCTTTCTGGAGAACTGAATGCCACGCGTTTGGCTTTAGGCTAAGTGTACGAGTATTTCCTCATCGGGATTTCATAACCACAAGGGGCGTTGCATTCCGGCCATTGACATATCATCACATATTTGCTAAGTTAAGCTTTAAAACTGTAGAATAAACAAACATGATTCGATAACTGGTTGTGTGCTTCCATTGTTTAATCAAGCTTAGATCTGTTCAGCATTTCCGCACAACTGTCGCATACGATTTTTGGCAAACAATCGCCGTTTTCGATTGCCGATTGGCAAGCAGCTCACGTGATGGACCTTTTTATTAGCAATTTGCATGACAGAGGCAACAGGGGCAATAACTATTGAATAGTATTAACTATATATCAAAATTCCAGTTGTTTGATTGATCTAAGTGGAAATAGAAGTCGTTTATATTAAGCGATAATAATATGCATATTGGAGTATATATGCAGTAGGCAGTGTCTTACTACTGATGGTTTTCAACCGCTCTTAAAGGACAGAATGAGGAGAGAAGGGTTACTTCAACTTATCTTTAATTTCATAAAAACAATTATTAAGAAATACACACTCTACTAAAAAGAAACTAAAAAGTTTAGATCCTATCGCCGTGACCGCGCCTGTCGAGCTCATCTTGAGTCCCTCACCTGGAAAGTTCAAGAGTACCAAACGGTACACCTTGTTGACCTTGAAAGTTGCATTAAAATCTTCCACGAGTCAATCAACTGCAGCGACTGCGACTAGCCAACAAAAACTAGTTGCTTTTGTTCTCCACGGGGGCTGGGCTGTAAACCGGGGCGTTGTTTTGGCCATTAAAGTTAACTGAAATCTAGGGACCTGTTCTGTGCTGGCTCCAAGTCTTTATTTCGCCTCTTTAATTTGACATTTCACGATGACATTGTTGTTTTCGACCCATCAGCTTTTATATTTGGAACTGGCTAGCCCTTGCGGAGTAAGTATATTTTGTTAACAAATAATTTTTCTCCTGTAAAAAGTTTTAAATTTAAAAATAGGTCCAAAAATATCACAGAGAAATTAATTTTGTGTCTTCCGACCATAATAAAACGGATAACTTATAAAAGTAAATTGTGAAACAGCATTTCATCGTTTCCCTTGAATTTATATAATTTGTTCACGTAAGAATATTTATCCGACAGCAAATTAAATTAATAAACTATTTATACATTAGTGTATAATAGGTTAATATGGTTGATTGATTAGAATAAGATGATTATAATAATATATGTATATATATAGTTATATAGTTATATATAGTTTGTCGAATTGTTGGATTAATGCTATTATTTTCTTATGAGAGCAATTTATGCAAATGCAAATAAAGACGACTATAAATAAGGGACGAAACACTTTATCGGAAGTTAGTTTCCCTAAGTTATAGCCGCTTAACCATGTCCGGAATCACCTTCTCAGTAGTCGCTCTCTGCCTCATCGCCTCAGCACAGGCCATTTTTCGTAAGATTCAGTAAAAAAAAAACAAATTAGTGCTGGAAACCAAGAATACATAACTTCTCAATTAATCCCCCGCAGCTGATGATCCTGTGCCCTGCAAGTACGGAGATGGCAAGTGCATAGTTAAATTCATCAATTCCCTGTTCAGCAAGAGGTCGGGAGGCGAGGATCCGAGCTTGAACTTGAGGAGATTGGATCCTCTGATGGTGCGCAGGATGGTAATTGACCAGCCAAGCAACAGTGGTGTCGGCATAACACTAAATTTTACCGATAATTTGATGTACGGCATTAGGGATATACAAATTGTGGGAGTGAAGTAAGTAATAATAATAATAATTATTAAGGTAAATAGATAATCGTATGATACTTCCGAACCAAGTTCCGACTAATAAATATTTAATTTTCAGAGGATTCGGAAAAAATCTTACAGAGCAACATGCCCTAAAGATGGTCGGAAAAACCATTTCTCTCGTGGGTCCATACAAGATCAAGGGCAAGGTGCTAATACTCCCCGTCAGTGGATCTGGCATCAGTAACATTACGATGAGTACGTACCCCAAACTGACATCTTGCAATTAGACTGATTAATCGACACATTTTTAGGTAACCCCAAGGCGGTCATCAATATCTGGGGCCAGCCACTCGAAAAGGATGGGGAGACATACTTGGACGTCACTAATTTGAAGCTTACTTTGAAGCCAGCGACCATTTCCTTTCAATTCGCCAATCTCTTTAACGGTGACAAGGCCTTGGGCGACAACATGAACACCTTCCTGAACGAGAACTCGGAGGTCATTTACCAGGAGGCGCGTGCGTCCATAAATCGGGCATTTGAACCTGTGTTCCTTGAGCTAGTTAAAGGCGTCTTCGCACATCGGCCGTATGCCAAGTTGTTTGCGGAAGAGTAGCTATAGACATACAATGTATTTTCATACTTGATAGTTAACCCCCGCTTAATACAGGCTATTTCAGTCAACTTTAAAATAAGCGTTTTTCTGACCTCTAAATGAGATTCATTTATTCAATCCATTAAAGCCTAGACTAGCACCTACAAATCCATCCCCACCTGATATGCTTTAATTACAGCATTTATTCAATTAATAGAAGCTTGGTATTACTTAATAGAATAAACAAACTCAAGATTACATTACACGTGTATGTAGTATCGAAATTCCTGAATAATAAATAGTGCAGTGTAATTCTCATTTACATATGTAAGTCAGCAATACTGCCGGATTGTCCTTGTCAAGTAGGGAATAGACCATTTCATTGCGTATTCTTTTAAACGTTCATACAAACAAGCACATTCTCTATTCCTTAATTTCTTAATTCCTATTAACTATTGATAAAGAAGAATTTCTATGAGAATTCAATCTGAATCAAACTATGACCGATAAGTATACCTTAAGCATATGCATATACAATTTAGTTAGCCATTTAATGAGATATTGCATCTAGTTGTGATGCAACACAAACTAGTTTCTCTCTTCGAAAGTGAAAAGTAACGAGAACAAAAAAGTCGCGCAATTAAAGTGCGACTATAAATAAAAGACGAAACTCTGGACCGCAAGTTAGTTCCACAAAGTTTCAAGCCGCGTTAACATGCCCGGAATCGCCTTTGCAATCCTTCTCTGCCTAACTGCTTCAGCGCAGGCTCTGTTCCGTAAGACTTACTTTAAGAGGATATAAGTGACTTAAAAATATACATAAAGGGAGAATAAAAAAATTATATATTATAAAATAATCCCTTAATGATACCCCTGCAGCTGATGATCCCGTGCCCTGCAAGTACGGCGATGGCGAGTGTATAGCTAAATTCATCAATGCCATGTTCAGCAAAAGGTCGGGGGAAGAGGATACCAGCTTGAAAGTGTGGCAATTGGATCCCTTGAAGGTGGACAAGATGGTCATTAACCAGGCAGGCAACAGTGCTGTTGGCATCAAACTAACTTTTACAGATAATTTGCTGTACGGTATAAAGGATCAAAGAGTTTTGGGAGTAAAGTGAGTTGTTAAACGTATTTATTTCAAAATTATTGCTGGGATCTTACTAAATTTTTCTTAACTACTTAATGTTTAATTTTCAGAGGATTCGGCAAAAATCTTACAGAGCAGCATGAACTAAGGGTCCTCGCAAAGTCATACTCTCTCGTGGGTCCCTACAACATACAGGGCAAGGTGCTTATACTGCCCATTAGTGGATCCGGCGTGAGTAACATGTCGATGAGTAAGTAACCCTAACTGATATCTTCCAAATAGACTGACTACAGCCCTTTCCTTGATATACTTTAAGGTAACATTAAGATGATCGTCAAGTTTTCGGGCCAGCCACTCGAAAAAGATGGAGAGACTTACTTGGACGTCACCAATTTTAAGCTGACTTTGAAGCCGGGATCCACTTCCTACCTATTCACCAATCTCTTTAACGGAGACAAGGCCTTGGGTGACAACATGAACGCCTTCCTGAACGAGAACGCGGATGCCATTTACCAGGAAACGAGCCAGTCTACCGATCGGGCCTTTAGTCACTTGTTCCATCGCCTGGTCAAAGGCGTCTTTGCCCATCGTCCGTACTCCAAATTGTTTGCGGAGGAGTAGTTAAAGATAAATAGTTAGCATACCGTTACTCAGGTTATCCCAGCCAGCCATTACTGATATAACTACCTCTAAGCGAACCTATGAAGCTGGCGATTATCATTAGTTTTAATGAGACCCATTAACACAATCCATTAAGTTATGGAATTATTGTAGCCATAACAAACTACACTCCAACCTATAATCCAACCACATAACCATTATCTAGATCTTTAATGTTAATGAAGTGACAATAAACCTACCGAACTTAAGAACAAACTTTTTTACTAAGCAAAAATATTATTAATCATTCAAATGACATAGATCAAAGTTTAAATTCTTTAAGTGTAGTAAAAGATGAGTTTCCCTAATAATATTATTTAGGAGAGCGTAATTTCAATTAAGAAATATTGTGTTCCCGCCTGAAAGTATGTGTATCATAAGGGTTTTGTGTAAATATCTCTAAGAAGGAGTGATGATATATAGATCTATTTCACCCAAAGCTCTTAGCACACACGGAAATGTTAATACATATTACTCCCTAGCGTAACCCCTAGGATAAAAATGCTGTTAGTCGGTCATTAATAAGTCGCCATTTGAATATGTCAAGATCATCCGATGTGCAATTAATGAGCGATTTTTGGAAGGCCAGGCCGATTTGCATATCTCGAACGAATTACATGCAAAACGTGATTAGGAGAGATGGGACTGAATCTAATCGGAATGATATGGATGCGATTGGAAGGCCGGTGTCAATGGCTTGCAAGTGCGACTGGCAGGCCAACAGGTTCAAGTTCAAATCGTAAGTTCATTAAAGGGAGTCATAAAATAAATTTGCCGGCAATAACAGCACAATTCGGCAGTATGCCTGCCTACCTGCCTGCCGCCTGCCTGCCGGTTTGGTTTATTATAATCCATTTAACTGACTCAGCCGGGTACTTGTGGTAGCTGGTGACGGGCTAAAGTCACATTCCCTGTCAACCTGAGACGCAAAAAGGCAAAAAAGCGGTTTACACCAGCAGCAACAACAACGGCAACAATAACAGCAACAAAAACATGTTACAATTTAAGCTCACACCCGATTTTTTCAATTGACAAAAGTGACTATATAAGTGGTATCAACCGCGACTAAGTGTATCAGTATTCAATTGTGTTTTGCCCGCACCAATAATGGAGCTGATTCTGCCCCTCGTCCTGCTGCTGCTGCTCGGCTGTGCGTCGGTGTCCGTCCAGGGACACGCCTCCGATTTACGTAAGTTTCGACCCCCTTTTCGCCTCAAGAAATTTCACCGGATTTAAAATTACTTAACTACAGCCGCGGGTATCCAAAAATGCAAGATCGAGGACCAGAATTGCGTAAAGAACGGCGTCAACCATGTACTGAGAAACTTTGCCGAGACCGGCATTAAGGACCTGGGCCTGATGCCACTGGATCCACTGCGGGTTACCAAATTCAAAATCGGACGTAATCCCAACAGCCCCGTCAATATTGATCTCAGCTTCCACGAAGTTGACATTCTGGGTCTCCATCTGGGAAATGCCAAGCAAGTCAGGTGAGAATTCGTATGTCTAATGTTTTTTCGACAACTTACCTAGCAGATATTGGTGAGAAAGGCCTGACATATGTCCTATCTGCTCTGATTTAATTCATTTTATTTTATTTGATTTGTTAAAATACGGTTTTTCTTTTCTATTTAGTGGATTCACGCACGATCTCAGCCGTAAAGTTGAGTTGATCATGGATGTGCCCGAAATTATCGTAAAAGGACCCTACGCCGTTGATGGCCGAGTGCTAATCCTGCCCATTGTGGGCAAGGGCAATGCCGAAATCCGACTGGGTAAGTTGCTCAAGCATCTACACTAACATCTGTTCGATTTTAATTCCGTACATTCGAATCACAGAGCACTGCAAGATTCGGGCTCAGATCAAGTTCAAGGCCGTGTCCAAGGGCGAGCACCAGACCTTTGCCGAGGTCGTAAGCGCCAATGTGGACATCGATCCCTCTCATGTTGCATACCACCTGGAGGGTCTCTTCAACGGTCAGAAGGAGCTGAGCGACAATATGCATGTCTTGATCAACGAGAACTGGCACGAGATCTTCAATGAACTGAGACCGAGCATTGGGGAGGCCTTCGGGCTGATCACTAAGTCAGTGCTGAGCAGGATCTTTGGCAAGCTGCCGCTGGAGCATCTGTTCGTGCTATGAACCACTAAAATACCATAGAAAATATGTTTAACCGTGTGAATATTTATTTGAATGTTCCTCTTATACAAATATGTAAATTACGAAATAAAAACAGGCACTGTAGGCATTCATCTTAATAGATTAACAAATTAAATAGATAATAAACTTCAGTTATGACTGGGAAAATACGTGTGTGTAACCCAATGGTTTTTCGACTTACTCAACTTAAGTTCTCGTGATTGTAGTTTCATGTAAATCTTGTAATTTACTCAGAATAATGAATAATACTTAAGTGTTTTTGTTTATTTGGAGCTCCATTCTGATCTATATCAGCATCTAAAGCGTATGGGATGAGACTTGCGCTCGGTCTGCTTGGGCGGCGAAGATGGCGGCACTTCGAGAATATCGCCATACGCCATCCAGTTCAATGGTTCCTCCACCATGCCTGCGCCAAGTCTGCCAGCTGCTGCAGTTCCTTTTGGCGGCTCACATATGGCCACAATATTCGGCGGGAAGTACGCCTCCGGATGGGCGAGCAGAGCCGACAGGTACTCCTCATGCTGGACGGCACACAGCACAACATTCTCCAGCTGATAGCGCTTGCTAATGAAGTGCTCCTCATGGCTGAGGACTCTTGGCTGAGCAGCCTGCCGCTCGGCGATAGCTAGTTGCATCGCGCGTGCATTCAGTGCATGGTGGCTTTGAATCATGGCCGACGAATAGCGATGTTCCAGATCCATTTCCCAGTTGAAAACGTGAATGGCCAGATGCGAGGCCTTCAGCCACTCGCGCAGATTTCTCATCAAGTCCTCCAAGCGATGGGCATTGTCTTGGGGAAAGAAATTATGAAATCGTATACCAAAGAAGAGCAACAGGGTGACTTACATTTGGCCAGAGGATTCACAAAGTTACCACGGTGATGGCGCACTTCGGCGGTCATGAACTGTTTGAAGGTCGTCAGATAGGCAGCCGATCCATTAAGCAGCTTATCGCACTCGGTGTACTTATCGTAGTCAAAGTGGCGATTCGACTCCAATATGCGTCGCTGGGCAATTAGGAATCGCTCCACTTTGGTGCACAGCACCTGCAGCTGGTAGCGTACGTTTAGACCTTGTGGCATTGCAGTCCTCGTTGGCATGTCGAACAAGTAGTCCGATGGCATCGAGTTTTGGCGAGCGCAGCTCAAATCTGTAGACATATGATCATGCAGGGACCTGAACAGATCCATTAGCCGCAGCACGGCATTATGCTCCAGGCTGCGAATTAAAAAAAAAATACATTACTTATAAAATATTATATTTCAAAAAACAATTTTTTGCACAGCTTCATAGATCACACTTGTATATAATTGTATAACCGTAACTAAGCTAGTATAGTGCCTTTTTTTGTATAAAACAAGATTAAAATCGGTTGATAAACATCAGAGTTATTAAACAATAAAGTTTCTGTATGCTGAACTTGTGCAACATCTATATTTGTATTGTCAGCATATTTAGGTGTTGCTCAACATGTCACTTGCAACATTTACTTTATTTGGGGTTTGCCCAACATATCCCTCAACATTTATTTGGATAACATTTCCTTAGCAACATTTTTCTTTGCTTGGGAGTCGCGCAATATGTTCAGCACCATTTCTTTTCATTAAGATACATAATTGTTTGTATAACCATGTTCATATTGATTTCACCCACATATGTACATATGTACATCGATTTGGGACCGGTGTCTTTGCTCAATTTAATTACATATTTTTTTATCAACTCATAACTTACCAATCGCCGTGCAAACCGATCGATCGCAGCCTCTCCACACTTATAAAGGGCGTCATGTGATTTTGAACAGGATCGATCATGTACAGATTCCATTCGTTCTCTTTTTGCAGCTGCACCTGCTTTTGCTCAGAGACCAGCGGGTTTTGTCCACTGCCGGTCTTCTGCTTCTTTTGCGGAGCACTCCCAGCCGATCGCTGGCCACCGCGATGTCTGCGCGATCTCTTCGGCTTGTGCTGGTGGTTCTGTTGCATCGGGCAACTCAAGCAGTGGAATTCTAAGGACGGCGCATTATTTTCCAACTGGAGCACCCCGAACGTACGCTGTAGCTCAGTGAGCACATTGTTGGCTGAGCAACCCGCGGCGGCTGGGGGCTCTTCTGGCGCCTTCTGCGGATTGATCTCGTGGGATTCCATCATGCTGCAGAGCTGCTCCTGCAGCTCCATCAAATTGTTGTCCAACTGGCTGTCATCCGTGAACGCGTTGTCACCCGGAGAACGTGGATTAAACATTTTTTCACTTCACTTTTCTTTTGCGCTCGAAACTAAATGCCGCCGCCGCGTCTGTGTCTGCAAGTGCTTTTTTTACCGTTCGAAAAATAGCGCGGTGCCACGCTGTCTGGCTAGGCAAGGGAGGGGGGAACAGTGTGACCATAAAGCCACGATCGTAGGATGCAAAAACATCGATGAAAACATCGATGCATCGATGTTTTTTAAATTTTCGATGTTTTTTTTGACCATCGATGTTTTTGCTGCCAGATTACGGAAATTTTGATCTTGGTCGCCTAAAAACTAAAAAATTTATAATTTAGTATTTTAATATATTTATTTTTTTTTTGTTTATTTTTTAATTCTGTTTTTTTTTTAACAAAATTTCGTGTTTGAGAGAAAATTTTTTTATTAAGAACAAAAAAAATCTGAGCAGGCGTGCCGTGGCTTGAAGAAGGAGCTCATTTTTCCAATTAGGAAGTCTGCACCAGAAAAGCCTGCATCACCAAATCCGTCCAAATCTTCGGATTATTTTCAGAATTTGCAAGCAAAATTGCATGCAAACACTAGTACAGCTCGTTCAGAAGCTATTGTCATGTTCATGCCGAACCTGAAGTATGCGAACCATTGCAGTATTAAGAGGTAAGTTTTAAAATTGTTTTGTCATTATTTTTTATCAATTAATTATACTTTCAGGAGTCTTCGAGTATTGCGGCCTACAAAGAAATATTAAAAAAATGTTGTGATTGCCTGCAACGTCCTGCGAGTCAGAGAGCTTTTAGCAAAGTTCGGCAAATAATTTCTGACAGAAATTAGAAATTGCTGATAAACAAATATTTATCAACAAATATCACAAATTTCTTTATAATGCTTGATCTGATTTATTATGTTTTTAAATTAAGGCCAAAATAAAAATTATTTCTTTTTTATTTTTAAGACAACCGTAAGTGTGTATTTCACCAATTTAAAAAATAAGTTTTTAATTTCTAAAAACTTCGATGTTTTTGCACCTCTCTTTTCCGGTCTATGTCAAAAGAATTACAAAATTAAAACCTTAGGGGCACACTGCTTGCACGCGCAATATTTTAAATACCTATAACTAAACTACTATAAACTATGCAGAAAATGGTCATATTCCAACACAATTTATTAAAACTTGTTCTGTTGAAGCCTTTTAAAATATATCCACTTTCTCTAGGCTTTTAATCTGACCTAAAATAATCATCACCGTGCATCACATGAGAAATCGTATCTTTTTGAAATCTGTTTTGTTTAAATACATTCTTTTTAAAAAAGACTTTTAGTATGATAGAAATATTTAAAATTTGAAGTTATATGACATAAAAATGAAACCAGCCTTCAATATTATTTCAGACCCTATGCACTGTAGAAAGAACAACCGCGGCCAAAAACGAAAAAGTGCTCTAAAATGATTTTTTTAAGCTTAGGTACATTAAGAAATATGTCAATTGATCAAATTTAAAAGCATTTATCATATTCTAAAACAAATTCCGAAAAATTCAAATGCAAACTCTTGCAATCGCGATTTTTCTTTATTTTTATGAAAAACATCATAAAAAAGGGAATGTTTTGTTTTGACAAATAACTAAAATTTAATTAAAAAAAAAAACTATTTAATATTTTTAAGTCAAACCATTTGGTTTGTATTTACATTATAAAGTTCAAACTATGCAAAATATATTAAAATTAATTGCATTAAAATTTTTCATCACTTTTTGCTGAAATCTGTGCTTAAACCGATTTTCAAAAAAGTGACTTCTGTCATAGTTTTGTAAATTTCTTGAAAACGAACAATGGCCCAAAATCGACATTTACACCAATTATAGTGCTAACCAAAGAGCTATACATTTCAAATTTTGTAAAATTTTAGTTTGAATGCGTACAAATGTCGCATGCGACATCAGAGAATTGCCCATGTTCAGTTTGCAGACATCTACAAAAAGGTAAGTTTCTTTCGCTCAATCGCATTTCCCGAGAACAGGACTCCCAATCAATGGCTGAGGAAGATGATTTCACAAATTGTTCCTTTTTAAAGCCTATGAAACATTCTTTATTATTGTGAAGTCAATTATTTGTTAGGTCTAAGCATAACTAGTGAAAAATTCCTGAAGTTTTGCTGCACAACTAGGTTGGGAAATTAACTACAAAAACCTCGAATGAATCCTTCTCGCACGCAAGAGGTTTTGTATTCCATGATGGTTATATTGAAAGAATTGCTGGTCATTTTAGAAGCCAACCGATCAAGCAACACCATCGCAGATGGCAATCATCATCAACATCCACTCAACTGTAAACAAATACGACAAGAACTGTTTTTCACGTAGCCAACCACAAGATCGTTAATTCTTTAATTCACAAAGCACATTGAACCAAAGGACCGCAGCAATTGAATTACAACAGGATTTCTTTCGGATCGGTTCTGTGGTTTCTTTACGTTTTATAGATTTTATTAAAAAATTAATAATTTGTGGTTCATCGCGAGTCCCATTTTACTGTGGCTTCCTGCGGAAAGAGCAGCCTGCAAGGACAAGAAAAAAATCTTCATTAGATGGGCGATTCTGGCTGGGTATGGGGGATGGAAACTACCTTCTGTCAGCTTAGCGCGTCCTCCAGTGGGCTGGCACAGAATGGTTGCGCATCCAGCGCAGACCACAACGCCCTGGGCGTGGCTGAAGACGGTGGTGATCCTGTAGCAGCCGGGGCACTTGACGTCCATGAAGTACGAGTTAGGGTGCTGGACCAGGCGCTTCAGCTTGTGCTTGCGCTTCTCCTCAGCGGGCAGAGGGTGCAGAAGATCTTTTGCTAGCTGTAAGAAATAACAAAATAGTTGTAATTAATCATATTGTAAATTTCTGACAAAAAATTAGTATGGGATTTAGACATCCTAAATATGGTCCACAGAAGAATATGTTGCCTGAATTAATCTAAAAAAAATGTGCCGCATTTTGTTCGTAGTGACAGCTGCAATTGCATATTGATTACTTAAGGAGTCACTGAGATAATGCATTACTAAATCTATCAACAAATCGCGACCAGTAACTGAGCCATGCAACAACAAAAGACAAGTTCGCCAAATTCTTGAATCTAGGTTATGTAGGATGGCTTCGGAGAATTCTGTCTATCATTCCATTCAACTCCTGGCTTAAGCCATAACAATAAATCTGCACGTTTGCATTTCACAACTGTTTGCAATTTCTCAGGCACACGCCATGCGTGGCTTCAGCACCACACACACTCATAGAAGCTGTCCCCGCCGTCTGAGGCAACTGTTTGATTGCCTCTACATGCTCTTAAATCAGCAAACACACGCCCCATTCACACTAGACCCTTTGGCGGTGGGTCCTGCCCGGTTTTGGTTCAGTTTCGTTAGATTTTTCTGTGTTTTAAATGAATTTTAACGCAATTTGGCACCCACCGGCATGTTTTTTCTTTCACAGCTAACACGGAAAAGGAAGTGGGGTAAATCGCAGCCAACTTAACTTGGGCAGAAATGCACTAAATTAGGCCAAGAAGCTGGGGTGGCGGCAACTCTACTCGCTGTATTTTCCAGCACTGGATAATATTAATATTAGTTCAGCATAGTTTCCTATATGTAGTGTTTGTATACTAATTAAGTTTGATAACCCTGATAACCTTGTTGTTTAGCAAAGTTTCCACTCATGGTGAAATAATATAATATGTTTCCACTCTTTGACTAACAAAGTTATCTTCATCTTCTTTGTAACTTAACTGGTTATTTTTAGGTAGTTTACACGCTACCAGCTCGGTCCCACTGGCTTAGTGGCGAAAGTCGGTCACACTAATAATTCTCGGTTCCCGGTATCGCGGATTTTTGTTGGTGCGCGAATTTTGGAAGCGGCCTTTCAGCAAACATACGACTTGATTTGTATCGAGTAACCTTGGAACGTGCTGCAGTTCCGTGTGCCAAGGCTGAATTAATTGCGTTCCAGGCCCTGGCCGCATACCGTACGAGAAATCCGCGTCGATCGGATGACGAGTCAAGTCGGAGTGCAAGCACATTTTTATTAGGAGAAACCTAATTGCGAAAGCTGAAAGCGGATAAAACGGAGGAGAACCATGTTCACCACGCGCAAGCAGGTGGACGAACACGTCCACAAGATTCTGGCCAATCTACCGCCTGGCAACCAGGTAAGTTCTTGTGCATCGGAATTTCTAAAAATGCAGTTGCGAAATCGACGGTGCCGCCATTGACAGCGCGCCTTGGTGTGCGTGCGGCGCCTGTCTGTGCGCGTGTGTGCGAGTTAGAGTCGGCGTCACTTGAGTGGCGTGTGTGTACTCGAAAACTAAAATTGCGCGCTTTTCTAAAATCAATGCATATTGTTGATTTGTATACGAAAATTAGGCACACACATCCCTCTTCGAGTATCTCAAGGTATTGTGTTGTTGTCTTGGAAAATCAAAATAGAAATGTGAGGTTATGGAGGCGGTTAGTAGACGGCTTATTTGAATGTTCTTTTTTACAACGACAGTAGATCCTGCCTATAAGCAACGGCAAAAAATTTTTTAATGTATTTTAAAAGTTAGTTTATCTGTTAAAATGGTTTGTTATTATATAAAGAGAAAAATAATTGTGGATAAGAACTGTGTTAAGAACTTTTGTTGTTTTGTATATTATGCCATGAATTTCATGAATTTTCAAATACGCGAAAATAATTTCGCGCCATTTATGCCAAGTAAAAAAATTGTCCGTGACTTCAAATAAGGTGCCTCAGCTTTGTTTTCTATCTAGGTTGCTACAACTCTATTTTTAATTTAATGTCCACTCGAAAACTGTTAAGTTACAATTTTGTTGGGTACTTACTATCTATAGGTGTACAAATTACACGTTCTTTGTTTGTTTGTTTTTTACAAATTATTTTATTTCTGTCTTATCCAAAATTTTTATTTTTATCCATAGCGCGATATCAAGGGTTTGGCGGTGGCCCGTCTATACTATAAAATACAAGAGTATCCCAAGGCTATTGAATACCTTAACTGCTATCTCCGAGCCAAGGATGAGGCTGTGCCCCATAAACTGATTGCCCACAGCTACAAATTGCTGAAAACTCCAGATCTGCAGAGGGCTTTGCAGCATTACCAGCGCTGCATACAGATAAATCCTCGGCAGCCAGACGTAATAAAAGAAGTCTGCCAGCTGCTGGTCGATGAGAAGAGCATATTCAACAAGGAGTGTGCCAAATACTGGCTGGATCTCGCCACCTCCGAAAACTTGAGCGACAACGAAGCAGTCGTTTCCCTGCGAATGCGAGTGAATTTCACAGAAAGCAATGGGAATGGCGACGTTGGAGATGGCGGCATGGGAAGGGACAACGAGGATGCCTTGGAAATGGTAATGCACAAGGAGTTGCAGGCACGTCCCCAGGACGTAAATGTGCGTGTGCGTCTCATGCGTAGCTACGTGGAGAAAAACCAGTTGGACCAGGCCTTTAAGTACGCTTACAAAGTGGAACTGGAGGCCACTGGCTGCACCAGTCAGTCCAGCGAATGGTACGGAATTGTCTGGGTGATGCTCTCAAAGAAGGAGGACAAGAGAAATCCTAAGGACTGGCGTTTCTGGCAACTGGCACTTCACACATGTGATCGCCTCATGCAACTTAGTCTGGAAGCTGGAAATGCATTGGCAGAGAGCAGCAATCTATTGTTCCGTCTTGATCAGTATCTGCACAAATTCAGCACGGTGCTTGATCGATCCGGTGATGCTCCGCAGCGAGAAATGCACCTATCCTGCGTGGACCATTATGCTGGACAGCTTCTGCTCCATGCGGTTGCTTTGATCTTTAAGCGTGAGCTGTTGGGCAACAAGAACAAGTGGATGAGCGTGCTGCGCAGCATTCTGCCGCTGCTGCTCCTTGGCTATCAGGTGCATCCGCTCCAAGAGCAGCACGTCCATCTCTGGATGAAACACTGTGATGCTGAGCAGAAGCAGCTGCTGCAGCTCTGGCGCCAGCAAGGATCCTTCCGTTGCGCCCAGCTTGGACGTGTTCTCTTTGGTTGCTTGGACCGATCTCAAGGGGATCAGGAAAATCAGAAGAACAACAACCAAAACACACAGCCTCTGTCTGGATTGTTTCTTGACTCTGAAGAACTGCTAAACTGCGCCCGCCAGCAATGCATGGATAAGAACTGGCGTAACCAGGTGTACCAGATTCTTTTTACACACGCCGAGCACAAGCTTAAGGAGCAGTCGTCCCATCTGGTGCGTCATCCGAGACTGCAGACGCCCGTCTTTGAGTGGCCCGATATGGCCGAGATCGAGACGTACGAGCAGCAAGCACTTCTCTTGCAGCCCCAATCCTTGGCCCAACATGTCTACCTCGCGCTGGGCACTGATATCGACAGTCTGGGCGAAGCGCCGCGCGTGCTTTTCTACGAGGAGTTCCGACGGGATGTGAAGCAGAACCTGAGCTACTGTGGTCACGACTCCATCTCCCAGTTGGACGTCGACCTCTATCTATATGCAACTGTTATCCAGACTCAGCGGAAATTGGAGCTACTGCGCAACATCTACGACAGCTCTCACCCTGGAAGCCGGAATGCAGCTGCCCGTCCTCACATGATGCCATATGCCAATCTCTTGAGTCAATTGACGACATCGGAGCAGAGCAGCTGGTGGGATATCGTTCTGCGCCTGCACAGGAACCAGCAGATGTCTGCAGATTCAAACAGGGCTGAGCAACGGGCCCAGTTGCAACTGGGCCTTGAAGCCGTACGCGGTGTTAATGGACCAAAGGCAGATGCCATCATCATCTTCCAGTTGGGCAAGATCCTGCAGTCGCGCGACGATGGGGCCTCCCTTGAGTCGCGAATCGATGTTCTTTACCGCCAGGGACTCAGCATGCTGCGTCGGCATCAGCAGCAGCACCAATTCGAGCCTTTCGTGCGCATATTTAAGTACGGATCGGCCAGCTCATCGCCTGCTTGGGATAAGTTACATACGCTGGCCGAGCACGCTGTGAACTATTTTAGCAGAAAGATGTTCAAGGCGGGTCAATATGACCAGTTTGTGGACGAAATGCGAGGACTAGACCTTCCCATGGCCACATATATGCAGGCTGAGGCCTACCGTCTACTGGAATCTTCCGGAAAGGTAAATCGCGCTTCTCGCGCTCGTTACATGGAACGGAGGCAAGAGTGCCTGCAGCAGACGCAGCAACTGCTCCGAAATAATAGCAAGCATCCGCTGAGCTCGAGTATTCAACGGGAAGTGCGACGCTGCCAGCAGCAAAACCGTAGTATGCAGCTGCAAGGTGGTGGCGAAGATAGCTTCGGAACCCCGGATCTGCATAATAACTCTTCTACATACGAAGATGCCGAGGATGACTTTTATGCGGGTGCCTCATTGTCCGCTAACAGATCGCGTCGTCATCAGTTGGAGATCAGTGCTGCATCTCCCGTGACTTCTGCCGTGGTTGTAACCCAGCCCAGTGAGGAGATGGAGCAAACCCTTAAGCAGATCAGCAAGTCGATTTGCCTGGTTACTGATAATATGGCAGCCATGCGCCAGGATATAACTACACTTACCGAGCGATTTAATGGACTGGAGGATATGATAAAAAAAATTAAGATTTCCAACAGCCGGGAGACGCCAATACGCGACGTGGATCCCGCAGCGGCTTTGGGATTGGATGATCTCTTTATTATTGAGGATGCGCTGGTGGAACAACATCAGCAACAACAGCACCAGGCTTCAGTTCACCAGGTCGTGCCACCACAGTACGGTGGACCCAATCAGGCCTTTTACAATAGTGTCCAGAGTCATACACCATCTGCCCAGGATCGCTTTATGCCGGCCCCATACGGCAGTCCTATGTTTAACCAAAACCAGATGTATAACTATTATGCAGCCCAAGCCCAGGCTCAGGCACAGTTTATGCGCACTCCACCAGCGCCGACTGGAGGGATTCCACCCGCCAATTTGTTTGGTAAGTTCCAATTCCTGCATTTATATTGAATTTCTACTGAACCTCTCTCATTGTAGGTCCTCGAAATCCAAATTATGGACTTCCTAGCATCTTTCCACCGCCATCAGCAGGAGCTCCGCCGGTAGTAGCTCCGTTTATGGACCCAATGGGTAACTTTACCCAGCCGCCAACCGGAAGTTTGATTCCGCCGCCACCTCAGCCAGCACAGCAGGCTCCAGCTACTCTTAACCTGGCAGAAGCTAAGCCGCCGGCACTGCCCACTCCCGGGGTGGGCGCCGGTTTTTTCAACTCCCCAATACCAAGCTTCGGAGTGTCAACAATGCAGCTGCCTCAGTCCAAGCCCTTGACCATACCTCCAGCAGCAGGAGCTCCACCGCCTACTGCTGCAGCCATGCCTTGTCCAGTCCCTGGTCCAGCTCCAGTCAATTTGGTGACTCCTTCCGTTTCAGCAGTGCCAGCTCCTGTTCCTGCGCCTATTAAAGTACCCCAAGTGGCGCCGTCTGCCTCAGTTGTAGCTCCGGCAAGCGTTCCAGCGTTGTTTAACCGGGCATTGAACAATCAGCCCGTGGAAAAGGAGCCGCCGGCTAATGTGGTCATTACCAGCTCAGATCCATTGCCCAAGCCAACGGAAGCCAGTGGTGTCCAGCCCACTCTGAGTGTGACCATCCCGGCACAGCATATCAAGCCCAGCCTGGTTCAACCAACGGCTGAACCCCAGCAACAGTCGCAGGTACAGGTGCAGCCCCTGCAACCTACTCTCCCAGCCTCTGGAGTTTTCAACTTTAATATGGGCAATACCGTTTCTGAAAGTCCCTTTTCCTTTAAGACGCAAGTCGCTAGGGCAGCAGCAGAAAAGCAAAAGGAACAAGAGCTTGAACAGGCGGCGGCCGCAGAGATTAACAAGAGCGGAGCCAGTGATCTTAACAAGAGTGTAGGGGCAGATGGCAACTCATCCCTGAACGAAGACTATGATCCGCGACCCGACTTCAAGGCCATTATTCCGCTTCCCGACGAAGTTGAAGTACGCACTGGCGAGGAGAACGAAGAGGTCAAGTTCAGCTATCGGGCCAAGCTCTTCCGGTATGTGGACAAGGAGTGGAAGGAGCGAGGCACTGGGCTAATAAAGATCCTGCGCGACAAAACCACTGGCGTTTCACGCGTCCTCATGCGTCGCGACCAAACCCACAAGGTTTGTGCCAATCATACGATCACTGCTGACATGACCCTGTCCACTCCTAGTCAGGACAAGGACAAGAAGATGTTCTTGTGGGCAGCTAATGACTTTGCGGATGAGCATCTAACGCTGGAGAAATTCCTGGTGCGATTCAAGACTTCGGAAACAGCTGAGGAGTTTCGGGTGGCCTTTGTCAATGCCACCGTTGAGACCAAGGTGAAGCTCACTCAGGAGCCAGCCAAGGGCAATAAGGAACCAACTTCATTCCCTTCAGCTCCAGCGCCGGCTCCATTCAGTCTGGCCAAAAACTTTGTGACCAGCACACCGGCAGCAGCCAATCCAGTCTTTAACAAGCCCACAGAGCAGGCGAAATCTAAGCAGGCAACGGAACCATCCCTGGCCAAGTCACTATTTGGCGGCGTCTCATCGGTTACTGCGTCAGCTGCGCCTCCAACCACTACATCTGCAGCTCCTTCGCCATTTGCCAACTTCAGTTTCTCAGGACTTAACACTGAATATAAGGCCTCTCCTTTCGGAAATCTATCCTTTTCCAATGCATCAGCAGTAGGCAGCGGCACCAACAGTACTCTCTTCACCACGGCCCTCAACAAAGATAATACCCTGCAAAATCAGACTCCCGAAAAGACTAACACCTCTGATGCCGAGGAGGAATATGAGCCTACGGCCCAGTTTGCACCAGTTATTGACCTACCGGAATTGGTGGAAGTTGTCACCGGGGAGGAGAACGAGGAGGTGCTGTTCGAGCACAGGGCTAAGTTGCTCCGTTACGACAAGGAGTCGACCGAGTGGAAGGAACGCGGCTTGGGTGATATAAAGGTGCTGCGAGATCGCACTAATCCCGACCAAGTACGTTTGCTGATGCGACGCGAAAAGGTACTCAAGCTTTGCTGCAATCAGCGCTTGACGCCCGAGACCAAGTTTACGATCTCTATAAACCAGAAGTCGTCCGTCACCTGGGCGTCAATGGATTACGCCGATGAAGAGCTGACAAACGCTCTGCTGTGCCTGCGTTTCAAGATGCCGGAGACCTGCCAGAAATTTTTAGATACTGTACAAAAAGCACAAGAGAGCATGGGAAAGGGGTCCACAGGGAAGGAGGAAAAAAATCTAGAGAAGCCACAAAAGCAGGCTGAAAAGGAGCCGGAGAAGGCGACCAAGGGATTTGGTGATGCATTTAAGCCCAAGGCGGGCAGTTGGAGCTGCAAGGCCTGCTACACCAGCAATGGCCAGGAGCAGCTGTACTGCTTGGCTTGCCAGGAGCCCAAGGATGACACAGTGCCACCAAAACAACCAGGTTTGGATCAAGGCAATGCATTGAATCTGTCCACCAACAGCTCTTCTGGCAAATTCGCATTCGGATTTGCGCCTGCTACACTTCCTGTCTCTGGAGGATTTAGCTTTGGGGCACTTACCCAGCCCAAGGAGCCGGTCACGGAGAAAGCAGCGGCTCCAGTGACGGCCACAGCTTCAGCTCCAGCTTCAGCCTCTTCGTTGCAAGCGGCAGCTGTTGGCTTTGGAAAGACAACCACATCCGGTTTCGGGGATGCCTTCAAGCCCAAAGCGGGTAGTTGGTCCTGCAGTGCTTGCTATGTTAGCAATCCCGGAGAATCGCTGTACTGCAGCGCCTGCGAGACACCCAAGGATGACACAGTGCCAAAGAAGGAGAACGCCCTGGGTTCAGGACTCACTTTGCCAGCCACCTCCCAGTTCAACTTTGGTTTCGCAGCTAAGCCAGCGGATCAGGCGACCAAAGGCAGTGTATTTGGTTCCTCCACCTTCAACTTTCAAGCCCCATCAGGTGTAACTCCAGCAGCTTCACTTGGTTCCAGCGGAGGATTCAGCTTCTCGATGCCAAAACCATCCCAGCAGCAGCCAAAGAGTCCTGCGGCACCCGATGGCGAGGAAAACGATAGTTACCACGAGGAAGAGGAAAATAATGCATACTTTGCGCCAGTGATTCCATTGCCGGATAAGGTAAGATGATCACAGCTATGGCCTAAAGCCACTTTATTAACCCAACCCGACTTGCAGATCGATGTAAAGACGGGCGAGGAGAACGAAGAGTTGCTCTATGTGCACCGCGCAAAGCTTTATCGTCATACCGAAGGCGAATGGAAGGAGCGTGGCCTGGGCGATGTCAAAATCTTGCGTCACATTCAGACGAAGAAGCTGCGTGTGGTTATGCGTCGAGAGCAAGTGTTCAAGATCTGTCTCAATCATGTGCTTAACAACGAGGTGGTGTACAAGCCCAAGGACGAGAAGTCCTTGCTGTTTGCCGCCTACGATTTCAGCGAGGGGGAGAGTGTTCTGGAGAGGTTTACACTGCGCTTCAAGAACCACGATGTGGTAGAGGAGTTCAGCAGGGCCGTGAAAAACGCGCTCAATGGAACTGCCGAAGCGATTAAAGATAACGGAGATAGTCCTTCCACGACGGCCATCAACGTTGTGGATAAGCAGGAGAACAACGATCAAGAATCAAGCAGCTGCCCTGGCTGTCGTGGCTGCTCTCCGGATAAATTTGTGTTCGCAGCCTCATCCTCGCCCACTAGTAGTCTGACAGACGACGTAAGCCCGCCATTGCCCATGTTCCTACCGGCCCTTCAGCTACCCAAGTCAACTGCCGCCGCTGCCCCGGCAACTTCAATATTTAAGGCCAGTTCTCTGGGCGCCAGCAACTCTTCATTCTCAGCTTTTGGTAATCTAGCAGTGTCCGAGGCAACTAAAGCACCCAGCAGTCCAGCTTTTGTATTCGGCAACGTCGGTGAGTTGCATATTTAACCTTTGTTTTTTTCGAAATATGTTTAACTTTATCCTGTACCCTTATGCAGAGAAACCAGCCAGCGGAGCACCCGCATCTTCCCTCTTTGGTGGCAACCTTCAACCGAAAGGAAATGTCCTTGGTTCTATTTTCGCCAGCACCAATACCGATCAGAGTTCGGGATGGGATTCCGCCAATTCGATTTTCGGTGGGGGACAGCAGAAGAAGGATGAGACGACGGCCTCCAAATCTATCTTTGGGGGTGCCAAGATTGAGTCACCACAGCAACCAGCACCGATAAGCGCGCCCGAGGAGTCAAAGTCCATCTTTGGGACTTCCTCTGTTTTCGGAGGCAAACCGCCAGCCTCGGGCTTACTTTTTGGAAGTGGATCTAATGTTGCGATTTTTGGGCAAAAGGAAACGGTATCGTCCTTTGCGGATCTGAGTCAGCAGGTGAAAGAAAAGGAGGATAAGCCATCCACTGCGAGTACAGCGTTCCAGGGCTTAGGTTTTGCTGGAGATGTCAAGGAAGGAAAAAAGGATACTGTGTCCTTTGCCTCAGCGATACCTGATTTGTCGAAAAATACTGGAAGCACCACATTCGCCGACTTTGGAAGCAAATCGGGTGCAACTTTTGCTGATTTTGCCAAAAAGGCGGGAAATGATTTTGCCGATCTTTCGGCCAAAAGCCAGGGCACACCCGTCGGCTTCAACAAATCCAGCAGTGGTGGCTTCTACAATCTGACGCATCAGAACGAATTCAAGAACTTTCAGTCGACACCACACAGCACCAAAAACGAGTCACAGGGCGACGGCGATGATGGCGACGGAAATAATGATGACAACTACGATCCTCAGTACGACCCGATTATAGAGCTGCCGGATGAGATTGTGGTCACCACGGGAGAAGAGAGCGAGACTAAGTTGTTTGGTGAGAGGGTGAAGCTCTTCCGCTTCGACAGCGATACGAAGGCGTGGAAGGAGAGAGGTGAGTAGACAATTTAAACAGAAGTGCATTTGATGTTAATTCCTTTTCCTTTCTTTCCTATTCTTTACAGGCTGCGGTGAACTGAAGGTGCTGGAACATCCGGAGATGCAGAGTTTCCGCTTGGTCCTGCGTCAGGAGCAGGTCCACAAGCTGCTGCTCAACATGAAGATCACCGGGGCTATACATTTTGAATACATGAACGAACAGAAAAAGAGTCTTCTGTGGGCAGGCTACAACTTTGCGGCAGACGCGGAGGGCAAGATCACCACCAATGGCGCAGTTGAGAAACTGGCCTGTCGCTTCGCAAAGGAGGAGATTGCGTCGTTGTTTCTTGCCAAGGCCAATGCCTGCATCGAACGCGCCAAGTCACTGGAGGATTCTCGGGAAGAGCAGGATGATACCACGGAGTAGAACGAATACAGAGGAAAAACGTAATATCTAGCATGTTTTCAATTAAGTTTTTAAGTTTTGTCAACAAAAAGTATCACGGAAATTGTTAAAAAAAGGCACAATTTCCATTTAACAATAAAAATTTATAAAAATAAAAAGTAAAAAATAAATTAAATGCAAATGTATTATTTTTTATAAAACTAGAACGTAAGTCTAACTTATTAATGTAAAGCGTTAGCTACTGCAGCCTGCCATATGGCCATCAGCAGGATACCGCAGTGCAGCTCGCTTTAGCTACGAATGAAGCCCGAGTCGACCTACGATCTTATTTTTAGGGAAGTCCTTCGGAACGCAGGCACAGATCCGCATATCGCAACATGGCGCCGGTTTGCTATCTTCTTGGAAGCTGGAAGCCGCCCTGCTTTATTATGCGCGTTTGTGTGCAATTGACCCGCATCGGCAACTTCTGGCAGTTGCTTGGGCATCTTAGAAAATCAAGGTGATTACAATTTTTGTAAAATCTTGATAAATGCTGTCAACATTTTTTGTATAAGATTTTACAATTTTTATACCCTTGCAGGGTATTATAATTTTAGTCAGAAGTTTGCAACGCATTGAAGGAGACATTTCTAACCCAATAAAGTATATATATTCTTAATCAGCATCAATAGCCGAGTCGATCTAGCCTTGTCCATCTGTCCGATTATACGCATAATATTCCCTCAGTTTTGAAGCTATCTGAATGAAAATTTCCAGATAATCTTCTATATGCTCTCACTAATGTATAAGTCGGAACGGGGCTGGATCGGACGACTTTATCATATAGCTGTCAAAGGAAAGATCGTTAAATTTGTAGAAAAAAAAAATTGTAACTTGGCCAATATTCAACATATTTTCATATAATTTGAGCGATTCGTTTTTCGTTTCGATTTCCTTTTTAATTTGATCAAGATCGGACAACTATATCATGTAGCTCCCATAGGAACGATCGGAAAATTTTCAGAATAAAAATTCGAACTTGGCCAATTTTCAACATATTTTCGTATTATTTGAGATATTGTCATTTTATATTATTATAGAATTTCGGTTTTAATGTGATAACAATCGGACTACTATATCATATAGCTGTCATCGGAAGGTTCGAGAAATATTACGTATACGTAATGTTAAAGCCGAATTTTTATATGTATTAATGTTGTATACAATTCCTGTTAGTTTTACTTTCCATTTTAAAAAATTTTATACATTCACATTGATCCAATTGTAAGCTGCAAGAGTATACAAACTTCGGCTTGCCGAAGTTAGCTTTCTTTCTTGTTATATATATTTTTAATTTGATAATTTTTTGACCAATCAAAGTATAAAATATCATACCTAACCAAAAATGCCTTAAATTCCATTTCTGAAATTATAGTTCTTATTAGATAAATAAATCGAAATATTGATTTTAAAAATAATAATATTTAATATAACATTTATTTGAATTTTTGACAATTTAAATTAGGAAAATTTTGACTAGGTAAGGAATACATTTTCTAAATCCTCCATGCTGATCAAAAATATATTTGGCTCTCTCACTATCTTGCAAACTTCGGGTTAAAATAATAACAAATTATAATAAAGATTTTAAAATCGAAAGTGACTTAAATAAAAAAAAAAACTAGGTGGCAGCACTGTGGTCAGACAGCTGCCAACACTGACATCCTATAAGAGAGTAGTGTTGCCAAAAAGTTGTGTAGAAAAAAACTATATGAAACTTTATAAAATCTGGCTAAAAATATCCGAACCAATTTTTGATGGTTATAACCATCCAATAAATAAATAGTATTTAAGGGGTTTTACCATAGTATAGGATTTTCAAATATTCGAAACTTTTTTTTGGCCCATAGGGTACCTTGGTATCTTAAAAATAATCTGTCAAAATGTCTACTTCTACTGTTCTATTTTTAGTACTTAAACTTTGATCGCGTTTTTCTCGAAACAACGATCGGTCTCAAATTTTGTGTGCATATTCAACAATACTTTTTCTATGGAAGTACATAGGTTTTACAATAGGTTAAACAATTTTCGAGCATTTTACTTATCGATTTTTTGATTTTTTTTTTTTCAAAATGATGCCATTATTGCAAAAATTGAAAGAAAAAAAAATCCTACGTACTTCCATAGTTGATATTATACTTCATCAATTTTTTATTTCATGACCCAAACTTTAAAATTGCAGTAGAAACCTTACCGGCCATAGAGGGCTATCAGGAAAAGACGTCTATGGAAATCTAAATCCAAGTCGCCATTTTGTTTTGAAAAGTTTTGAAAAAATTCTGTAATATTGTTTAAGAGTTGTATAATAAAGATCTTTTTACCAAATCTCAATATCTTTTATAGTTTTAAGTGAAAAAATTCCGAACATTTACTCTTCTTTGGTAGCTCTATCGTGGTGTAACCCCTTAAGTAATTCGTGTCTCTTGAACAGAAGACAAGGCAAACGAAAATAACGAAATTCGGATTTTCCGCTGTTTATAATTTCTTGCGGTTATCCGACTCTGTAACAAGCCAGTTTTGACGAAAAAAAAGCTAAACTCGCCAGACCTGAGAGAGCGTATTTGATTTGACACATAATGACGTGGTGAAGTCTGTGTGAAAAAGAACAATAAATTACCGACAAATCTCTAGTTTAATTAAATTAGTTACCGCATATTATTGCCCCCAGATTAGCCTCTGTTTCGCCACAAATCCTCAAGCATCGGCAAGCAGGCGCTGCGAATAAGTTATCTCAACACTGACAGTCGTCAAACTCATACAACAAGGAGGTAGAAGAAGAAGAAAGAGAAGACGAAGGCGACGAATATGAATTAGAGAATAATTAGCGATTGTTGCTAGCTTGCCAGTCTTGTGTTTTGTTAGCCGCTTCTCGCTTTCCCTGCCCTGCCTTCTAGCCGAGGTCCAATACCGAATCGATACACGTGTGCAGCGGGAGCAGCGCCGACGTCAAAGTCAACAAACCAGGCGAGGCCGGAGATTGATGAGAGGCTAGCGCGGAGCGACCATGATGAACGAGGACAGCAGCGCCGCCGGCGGAGGCGGCGTCAAGAAGTTCTTTCAGCGCCTCTCACAGGTAATATCCAGCTTGTAAACATTACTATGCGAATCTCCGGCTGACTATTTGTTCTTTGGTTTGCAGACCTACCAATCCACTTTGGACCGGAGCACACCGCACACGCGGATGCGCTGGGTATTCGCCGGCTTCTTGCTCCTGCTTTTCGTTCTACGCATTTTCATATACCAGGGCTGGTACATTGTGTGCTACGCGCTGGGCATCTACCATTTAAACCTTTTCATCGCCTTTCTCACGCCAAAGATCGACCCGGAGTTCGATCCGTACTCCCAGGACGATGAGGATGACGGACCCAACCTGCCCACTCGCAGCAACGAGGAGTTCAGGCCCTTCATCCGGCGCCTACCGGAGTTCAAGTTCTGGCTGTCGGTGACGAAGAGCACGCTCATCGGAGTGGTATGCACGTTCTTCGACTTCTTTAACGTGCCGGTATTCTGGCCCATCCTTGTCATGTACTTCATCACGTTGTTCTGCATAACGATGAAGCGCCAAATCAAGCACATGATCAAGTACAAGTACTTGCCCTTCACGCGCAACAAGCCGCGCTACCAGCGTGTCAATGATCTGGCGGGTGCGGGCGGTGGTCCCGGCTCTTTGGCGGGCAACGCGAAGTGACAATTAGCCGCACAGACGCCGGATTCACGGCCGATGGCAGCGGTAACGGGCGATTCTTCTATTGCCTCTACCTCTGCTGTTGCGTCACCATCAACAAACAGCGACAACGCCGCGACCAAGGATGTGGGGTCGCCAGCAGCAGGATCGTCCATCAAACCACCGCAGATAATTGCAATTGAGGACTACTAGAAAAAGCTACCAAGCAGTCCGAAGAGGAAACAGAAGCAGAAGCAGGGGCAGACCATCAAGCAGAACCAAGCTGGCCCTATCATTTTGTTAACCTGTAATCGCAGCATATTAATTTTTCCTTTTGCGGCCTGAGTTTGTGTAGCATTTTTCTTTTTTACTGTTGAGTTGTCGTACGGCGTTTTGTGCAAAAAGATACTTTGTTTATTGTGTAACGTAATAATTCTTGTTTAAATTTCTATTTATTTGCAATGAATGCGACTTCTATCAATTGTAAATCCTCCGCGATACGATTACACACAGCGAAATCAGTTTTAATTTAATACTTCATCCTAAACTAATCCTAAACGTATACATATTTTAATTAACGATCCTTCTATCCAAAAAGTAGAGTTACTTGCATTCGAAACAAATATATTTTGATTACCAATCATGCTTAGATGCTATATAACAACGTATGCCTAAATATATATACAAATATATTTTTTGCATCATAATTATACAATTTTTTGTTAGCGTTAACTTATACAAAATGTTAAAAGGCGGAATGAAATGAAATCTATAGGCAGGAAGTGTACACTGGGTGCGTCTTATGAATAAAGACACATGAAAACGAAAACCAATAAATCGCTGAAATTTGACCTTTATTTTAAGGGGTTCTTTGGGATGATTGACGTGTTCGCATTAGCTTGGCTGTTTGGATTTATCTAATCGTTTTTTAATTGAACGCAGCACAAGTAGAAGCCAGTGATAAGAAAAAAAACTCGAAATGCCTCTGACCATTCATATTTTAAAATAATTATAAGTAGTCTTTTAAGTATTTTTCTTAAATTTATTTAGATGAAGCACGAAACCAACAGTTCAAGCGTGCCGAATGTAGACTATACAAAAACTAAAAATATGGGCCAAACGTTAAGCTTGCCGACAACAATTGCAAAAATTGCATACGAAATATAAAATGGCATTTAAATGCAGAATATTTGGAATAACAAGTGGGGTATTTCTGGTGGATCCACAAATGTAAATGCGACTTAATGTACTTAATGTAAAAGGCAGAGAGAAGTAAAGAACTTTGAGAAAGATCTTAGGCTCTCACTTTGTTTCCACCTCGGATTCAGCCTTGGCGCGATTCTCTCGAGCGCACTTTCGAATCACGTTATTAAAGTACTTGTGTAGGCCATAGCTGAACAGTCGCAATGGCCCCATGACAAAGGCATGCAGGAGATTGGTAAAGAAGCCATCCCAAGGCAGCAGTCCACCGCCCAACGTAGTAATCAGCCAGCTTTCAGCTCCCAATGTTGATGTGAAGTTGCCCTTCTGTTAAAAATAATGGAAGAAGCATTAATTATTTGCAAAACTTCATTATACAGTTGACTTACCAATGCATCCTTGAGTATTGCCTTGGCCATTATCTCGGGCTCTACTAGTCCTCCGCCACCTGAAATTATTTTGGTTTCACGTGGCTTCGACTTCTCCTCCTCCTCGAAACCGGGCGTATTTGTGTCGCAGGGCATGGCCAGCGTAACACTGACCCCGTGCTGCCGAGACTCCATTGCTATAGTCTCGGCCATGGCTCGTAGGGCATATTTAGTGCACGAGTAAGGACCATAGCCATAGATGCCGAACATGGCGGCCTGCGAGGCAGTGATCACAATAATTCCCTCTCCCGCCTTCTTCATCTTGGGCAGGACATATCGGGTGCAGTTGTAGGTGCCAAAGAAATTGACATTCATCAGCTTGTGCACATCCTGAACAGACACCTCCTCGAAAACCCCGCAAATGGCCATGCCGGCGCAATTAATTAGGGTGTAAATTGGGCCAAAAACATCCTCGATCTCGCCCAGAACTTGGGATACCTTCTCATAGTCTCCGCCAATGTCCAGACTTCTGTATTGAAACTTCTGATCCGGCCGCTGTCTTATCACCTCCATCAGAGCCACAGCTCCGCCTGCGCAAGGGTTTAGACAGTGAATCATAGATAAGGGCAATGTCTTGGGTGGGGCTCCCTAGCCCTTATTACTTACTTAACATTTTTTCGTCGCGCGCTATCACCGTCACATTGGCGCCTTTCATGGCACATTCCACTGCCAAGCAGAGGCCGATTCCCTTGGAGCCGCCGGTGACCACCACATGACGACCCACGATGCTCTTCGGTTTTTTAGCCATGACGAAGAGAAAGACCAGAATGTGAACCAGTACCGCGATGCCCAAGCAGAGAACTACCTCCCAGGTGAATTCCATGGTATAGAGAGCTGGAAACCTATAATCTGTTTTGATTGAGTTTATCTGCCCAAAAAGTTGATTAGAAAGTGCATCGAAAGTGTGACCAGAGAAGACAGAGAATACAACACCAGTTGCATGCAGCAAACAAATAATAAATAGAATAACTTTAGTGGCAATTTGAATCAGAAAGAAGTATTTTCCTGAATAAAATATTATTTTTATTATTATTCTGCTTCTAATAATTATTTTTCCTCCCGAAATATGGACATGTTTTTTAATTTGACAGCGCCGACCGGCACATGTGAACCGCAGCAGGTTGGCAGCTCTGCTCGAATTTAATGTTGTTTATTCTGATTGGAATTTATAAATTTAGAAAATATTTAAAGAAAAATGCCACCGAAAAAGGACGCAAAGGGCGGCAGCAAGGATGCGGGAAAGGGCGGCAAAAAACCAGCCGCTGAGGACAAGTGTGAGTATACGTGGAGTAAAAACTAAAGTCAACAACTGACCAATACAACTGACCATTCCTCCCCCGTGCAGCTGCCGGCAAGGAGAAAAAGGGAGGCAATGCTGTGAAGGTGCGCCACATCCTCTGCGAGAAGCAGGGCAAGATCACCGAAGCGATGGAGAAACTAAAGGCTGGCCAGAAGTTCCCTGAAGTGGCGGCCGCCTACAGCGAGGATAAGGCGCGCCAGGGCGGCGATCTTGGCTGGCAAATTCGCGGAGCAATGGTTGGTCCCTTCCAGGACGCCGCATTTGCTCTGCCCATCTCCACCGTCAACAATCCCGTGTACACAGATCCCCCGATTAAGACCAAGTTTGGCTACCACATCATCATGGTTGAGGGAAAGAAATAAGAGAGCTGGTTTTATAAAATCAATTTTAATGTGATTCTGATTTTGTTTCTTGTTCCCGTTGATCTTATTTAAGTCCTTTGTATCCGGTGCGGTTTAATCATTTCTTGCCAGAGTCCTCCTTGAGGCCCACGGTACGATTGAACACAATATGGTCCTTTGTGGTGTCCGGATCCACGGAGAAAAAGCCGATCCGCTCGAACTGGAACTTATCGTAGACCTTGGCCTGTGCGAGCGCCTGATCAGCAAAGGCGCGGACGACCGAGATGGATCGCTCGCTGATGTCGCTGAGGAAGCCACCGGGCACCTCGTTGGGATCCTCTGGGTTCTTGTGCTTGAATAGCTGCTCGTAGAGGCGCACCTCCAGCTGAATCGGTTGCGACACCCACTGGACAAATGCTTTGGGCTTCTCGGCCTGTTCGGCAGCTTGGCTGCTGCAGACGAGTTCGACGACTTCGCCCGTCACCGGATCCTTGACAATTTCATCCACGCTGATCACGAGGCCGGCATGCCGAAGACCCACCGATTGCTTGGGAGACAGGCGGCGATAGCCCTTCTCTGGCTCCAACTTGAAGTCCCCCCGTTCGATGTAGACCACCTTGTCCAGGGTAATCTTGTGCGATCCCTGCTGCGGGTTCTGGGGGAAATCTGGCACCTCCAGCTGCACGGATGTCGCATGCGGGAAGTTCTTGATGGTCACTTTGAGCGGTTCCAGGACAACCAAGCGGCGGGGAGCGGTGACATTGAGCACATCTCTCACGGCCGCCTCCAGCATGGCGGGATCGACAGCTATCTGGGCTCCTGTGACGCCCATCTGGGCACAGAAGTTATTGATGGCCTCTGCAGGGAAGCCCCTCCTCCTCAGAGCCGTCAGTGTGAACAGCCTGGGGTCGTCCCAGTCGTGGACAATCTGCTCGGTTATAAGCTTGGCAATCTTGCGCTTGGACACAAGGGCGTAGTTCATGTTTAGTCTGCCGTACTCCCACTGAACGGGGCAATAGATATCGAGGGCGTTGCATAGCCAGTAGTAGGAGGATCGCCGTGACTGGAACTCCTTGGTACACAGCGAGTGGCTGATGTCCTCGAGCGAGTCGCACAGGCAATGCGTGTAGTCGTAGGTGGGATAGATGCACCAGTCAGCTCCCGTGCGGTGATGGGCAATGAACTTGATGCGGTACGCCACCGGGTCCATCTTGCCCTCCTCCAGGGTCAGTTTTAATCGCAGCGTGGCCGCTCCCTCGTCGATCTTGCCGCGTTTCATGTCCTCAAACAGCTGCAGCGACTCTTCGATGGGACGCTCCCGCCAGGGACTGGGCTTCGGATTGAAGCCCTTCAGCTCCTCGGCCTTTTGGTGGCAGACGTAGGCCAATCCTTTGTTGATTAGCACCACGGCCCACTCGTACAGCTGCTGGAAGTTGTCCGAGGAGTGGGTAATCTTGTAGGGCTTGTAGCCCAGCCATTCGACCATCTCCTTGATGGCCAGGAAGAACTTCTCCTCCTCCTTCTCGGGATTGGTGTCGTCGTAGCGCAGGTAGCAGACTCCATCTTGGGCAGCAGCATAGCCAAAGTTGATGTTGATGGCCTTGGCGTGGCCGATGTGCAGGATGCCGTTGGGCTCTGGCGGAAATCGGGTGTGTACTTTGCCGCCCGTCCTCTTGAGGTGCTCCTTCAGCAGCCGCTCAGTGTGCTCGGTGACCACATAGCCGTCGGTCTTGTAGTTCTCGCCAGGGCCATGAAAGTGCACCTTTGTCTTCATCAGCTCCGCAATGGTGGTGGCTCCATCGGACGCTGCCTCTGCTGTCACTTGCGAGGAGGAAGCTGCCTCCGCCTTGGTGGCTTTCGATGCCTTTGGCTTCTCGTTCTGCTTGGTGGGTGGCTTGAGATCGGCGTCTGTCTTTGGTCCCAGCAGATCAAAGATCTCAACATCGATGGCAGCCTTCACAGACTTAGCATCCGCCCATTTAAGTTCGCTTCTCACATCCTGCAGGATTTTGAAGGAGTTAAAGTGGTAGCGCTGCTCCAGTAGGGCCTCCTTATAGCTGGCATTGATCTTGGCCTGCACAGTGCGTTCGATCTCCTCCGGTGTGACCACCACCCCTACGCCACACTCCTTCTCCAGCTCCTGAACGTTGATGCTGGCCTGCAGCTTCTGGCCGCACTTCAGCACATACTCCAGGGCGGCGTCCACCCGCTGGGTGTTGTCCAGCTTGCGGTTCACGATGTAGCGCACCAGCAGTGGCAGTTGCTCCGCTGCCTGCGGCTTCAGCTTGGTCGCCATGTGGTAGAGCAACATGCCGGTGCCATCGGCCAGAGAAGCAGCGTTACCCGTCTGCGCCAGCGCCAGTTGGAGGTTCTTGGTCACGTTGGCATTCTTCAGGGTCTCCTTGGCCTTCTGCTCGCTCATGCCAAGAGCCTGGAATTGGGCTATCAGATCCTCGCCTGCCATGTCTTCGTTTTCTATCTCTTTCTCGCTGCGCCTCTGATGACGAAGTGCAGTCTGCAGTGTGGCCAGACTTAAATTTGCGATTTTTTATATACAGCCCATCGACATTGCAAACAGCTGATTTATCGAAACTATCGGTCTTGCTGCACGTGCAAAACGAAAACATTGTTAAATGCTATAAAAGAATAACTATAATAGCTTTAAAATGGGCAAACTAAACGTGACAGTGCTGCGCTACCTCACCAAGGAGGACTTCCGCGTCCTCACCGCCATCGAGATGGGCATGAAGAACCACGAACTGGTACCGGGACCACTAGCCGCTGCCATTGCGAATCTGAAGACAGGTGGCGTTCACAAGCTGCTCAAAGAGCTATGCAAGCACAAGTTGTTGTCCTACGAGAGGGGCAAGAAGTGTAAGTATCCTTGAAGAATTTTTTTTGATCGCTTAACACCCTTCTGTGTGTCGCAGATGATGGCTATCGCTTGACCAACACTGGCTACGACTACCTGGCTTTAAAATCTCTCACCCTGCGCGGATCTGTCAGCTCCTTTGGCAACCAGATTGGCATTGGCAAGGAGTCAAACATCTATGTGGTGGCCGATGAGGAGGGCACAGCCATTTGCCTCAAACTCCACCGATTGGGTCGAACTTGCTTCCGGAACGTTAAGTCTAAGCGAGACTATCACGGCCGGCGGCACAAGGCCTCCTGGCTATATCTGTCACGCATCTCGGCAACTAGGGAATTCGCATACATGTCGGCGCTTTATGATCGCGGTTTTCCGGTGCCCAAGCCCATCGATTTCAATCGCCACTGTGTGCTGATGGAGCTGGTCAAGGGCTGGCCCATGTAAGACACTGTTTTTTAATTATGCAATCCGATTCTTAGTGCAGTAATTTCTTTGAAGGACCCAAGTTCACGAGCTCCTGGATGCTCCACAGGTCTACGATGACCTTATGAATCTCATCGTTCGCCTGGGCAACTCTGGAGTCATCCACGGCGATTTTAACGAGTTTAATTTGATGGTGACGGATGCGGGCAAGCCCATACTGATTGATTTTCCTCAGATGATGTCCACCTCGCATGAGAATGCTGAATTGTAAGATCCTGGTGCTATTGGACTTCATAAACTAAGCTTCATCTCTTTATAGCTTCTTTGAACGCGATGTCACCTGCGTGCGTGAAATGTTCCGTCGCAAATTTGGCTATGAAAGCGAGGATTACCCCAAGTTTAGTGATCTGGTGCGAGAAGACGATCTGGATGCCGAGGTCCATTGCACCGGCTATGGTTTTACCAAGGAAATGGAGCAGGATCTGCTGCAGGAATACGGAATGGTGGATCAGGATGATGGCGATGATAAGGAAGAAGGAGACATTGAGGTGCCGGAGGAGCCACCTGTTTTGGTTCCATCAGCAGCTGTGGAGATCGATGAGTGCCGCCGGCAAGTGGAAAACGAAGTCTTCTATAGCGAGGCCAAGCCCACACAGAAGTCGGATGAGGCAGTGCGACGGTATATTGAGTCGTGTACCCAATACCTGGGCAATCTGACCGTGGGCCCAGAGGTTCCTGATCAAACGCTGTCCACAAAACTACAAGAAGTATCTCTTCCCATTGAAACGTCCGAAGTTATTCCAGCAGAAACTGCAATGCCAGCTCCTCAGCCTATTGCCACAGACGATGGCAGGTCCATTAGTTCGAATGACCTGGATGCTGACGAAGTGCCCGAGCTAGTGGCTGGATTGGATCCCAACTCGCGGATGTATCGCTTTGAAATGGTGAAACAGATGCTAAATGATGCCAGGAGCCAGCGCTCATACTCTACCACAACGAGTACAATAGCTCCTTCCGTCATCACCGACCGTATCCGTCGTAATATGGACATTAAGGAGAAGCGAGAGCAGCGCAAGAAGTGCGTGGCTAAGGGAGAAGCCAGCGCTGTGCATCGTCACCGCAAGGAGAACAAGGATGTGGTAAAGGAATACGCCGGTTGGGACTTTTAAATACAATATTTCATATGTTTTATAGTAATATGTAAATTTAAAATAAAAACACTTGAATTTTTAATGTAAATCTCTGCGCACATACCCCAATTGGTCATTAGCTCTGTTATCCGTGACTAGACATTTTTATGATTTCATAAAATTCAAAGGCAAAGTTTCTTCTTTATCTAGTGTAATCTCGTGCTAAACAAATGTCGCCATTATTCGGACGGGCAGTGTGCTGTAAAATACAGCCATTTCCATGATTCAGCGAAATGCGAAAATTAAATGGTACCTTTTACCCCAGGTGGATAATCTGTTTAGTTTTATATTTCTAATTTTGTTAACAGTTTACGGAAACCTATTAAGAAAAAATATATTTTTAATGTTTTATGTTTTTTAAAGTTTAGTGTTTCCTATTTTTTAAATTCTTTAATTATGTTGAGTTAATTTGATTTACCTTGTGGATATGAATATTGTTAATATTAGTATTTATTATTTTTCTGATTAGGAACATGGATGGGCGATGGGTATCTCACGCTCCTCTTTCTCGAACAGTGGGGATTGCATGTTGAAATGTGACATTTTCTTCCCCGAACTTGTTATATTTAAATACATACTAAAGCGAAGAGTGAGATTAGACTAAGAGCTGGCATTAACTAGGAGAGTTAGTGAGTTATAGTACGAGGGCAGTTATCTGTGTCATCAGTCCCACTGCCATAAAACCCAACTACAAGGCTATATAAGCGCAGAGCTCTTCATGTTTTAGAATTTAAATCCCAAAGATACAGCGATGAGTAAGGAAGGCATTCATCAGGTGCCTGCGTGGCTTAATGCGGATTACGTGGAGCAAAAGATGCGCATTTATTTCAAGGATAACTCCCTCAAATTAATAAAACTCCAGATCACGCCCGCCAGTCCCAAGGGCGAGAACTATGCCAGTGTCATGAACCGCATTAGTGTGGAGTACACAACAACAACTGATTCGAAGATTAAAAATGTAACAAGTTTTCTGGTTAAGGCCACCTTCGCGGACAAGGATCCTGCATCTGAGTTGCTTTCGGACTACGGAATCTACACCCGGGAGATGGATATATACGAACGGATCCTGCCTGATCTAGCAGATATGGTGAAGAATGAAATCGGGGACTCCCGAAAGTTATTTGCAGCAACTGTGAATGTAGATCGAGCGAGGGACTCCATCATTTTTGAGGATCTTTCTCTGGAGGAGTATAAGGTAGCCAGCCGACTAAAGAAACTAGATCTGGAACACACACATCTGGTTCTGGAGAAGCTTGCCAATTTCCATGCTGCCGGAGCAGCTCTAGCAAAACGTCAGCCAGGGATCTTTGAAAAGAATTACGATCGAGGCTTCTTTAATAAGCATACACGGGGTTATGAATCTACAATGAGGTTTATGCTGCAGGCTTTGTCCCGCTCCTTGGAGTTCAATCAGGATCTTAAGCAGCGTTACCAGGGAAAGATAGATCGCTTGGTCGATAATGTAATGGACTATGGCGAACAATCCACCTCCATTAATCCCGGGGACTTTTTGACCCTGGCTCATGGCGATCTGTGGACCACCAACATCATGTTCCAGTACGATGGAAGAGGCCATCCCACCAATGCCATCCTAATAGACTTTCAGTTCAGCGTCTGGAACTCTCCGGCCATTGATCTTCACTACTTCTTCTCCACCGCGATGGACGACAATCTTCGGTGGAAGCGTCAGCCGGAGTTGGTTCAGTTCTATTATTACAAGCTAACGGAATCCCTGAAGAAGCTTAACTACTTAGGCCAGGTGCCAAGCTTATTCGACTTTCAGCTTCAGTTTCAGCGAAGGGCCTTTTACGGTTAGTATTTGTAACAGTTTCTTTTATTTGCATATTTTTTTTAAATTACAATTTCCCACAGCGGTATTCTCTTCACTAATTTTTGAGCCCTGCATGCTGTACACTGGGAAGGAGGAGGCATCCATTGTGCAGGGTATGTCCGCCTCTGAGAGCGGAATCCGGTTCAGAGATTCAGTATTTCAGGCCGAGCACATCAGGAAAAAGATGGTTTTTACGCTGCCGTTTCTCGATCAATTGGGGTTGTTAGATGCTATGTGATTTTAATATATACAATTGATAGAAGATAGTCTTTTCTACGAGCTACGGTGCGTATGAGTAATTTGCTTCATTTTATTTTCTACATTCTGAAGGCAGTTAACCTTGAAGGACTTCTGTCAATCTATTTCATACAGTCTCGTATGTAGTCTACGCGTTAATGAAATGTAAAAACAATGGTCTTTTCATTTAGTATAATCTCTGGCAAAACAAGGGACACCACTATCTTTTATAGTTATTGCGCTCCCTTGATTTCGATAAATTATGGAAATAAAAGTGCTACTTATTTATAAAAGGGATGGAGAAAGACTAATAAATTAACTAAATAGTTTGGTTATAATATTTTAATCATTGAAATATAGGATCATTTACAAAATAAATATTAAAAGTTTATAGATCTTCATCCATTGAAAAATAATTTTTTAAATTGTTCCAAACGGGTAAATATGTTATACATATATACCCAGATAAACACGTGCTGTAATCACGACTCAGTTACTCTCCTGGGGAAATTACCTTGAGCTCGAGCATCTGTCTGCTGTATTTTAATTTTTCTCTCATATTGCTCCCGACTATACTCTCAATTGTTAAATTGCCGACGATGACGAAGCAAGCCGGCGAGCGTTAGTTTTTACACAGGTTATCATTATAATGATCACGTATCTGACGAAAGATAGCACAATTAACTGCCCAGAGCTACGGTTCGGATCCCACAATGCCAGAGGAAAAGCCCCATCCGGCGCCTGTGTGGCTGACCAAGGACTACGTCGAGAAGAAGCTGCAAGTTTACTTTATAGATAATTCCCTGAAGCTGGAGAAACTGGAGATCAAACCGGCGATACCCAATGGAGAGAACTACGCCAGCGTAATGACCCGCATCAACGTGGAGTATACTACAAAGGAGTCTAAGGAGAAGCAGGCCACCAACTTCCTAGTGAAGACCACCTTTGCCAGCAAGGATCCGGCTGCCCACGTGCTCATGCACTATGGAATATACACCCGGGAGATGGATATGTATGAAAAGATTCTGCCGCAGCTAGCTTCTATTGTCAAAGGGGAGCTAAAGGACTCCAGGAGGTTGTTTGCCGGCACTGTGAATGTGGATCGCGAACGGGACTCGATTATCTTCGAGGATCTTTCGCTCGAGCACTACAAGGTGGCCTGCAGGTTGAAGAAGCTGGACCTGGAGCACACTCACCTTGTTCTTGAGAAGCTGGCCAATTTTCATGCCGCCGGAGCAGTTCTTGCTCAGCGGCAGCCGGGCATTTTTGCGGAAAACTTTGATCGCGGATTTTACAATAAACATACTCGTGGATATGAGCCCATCATGAGGAACATGCTGGAGGCCCTGTCCCGTTCCTTGGAGTTGCAGCCAGATCTTAAGCAGCGTTACCAGGCCAAGATAAACCGTTTAGTCGACCGTGTAATGGATAATGGAGAGCAATCGACAACCATTAATCCCGGAGACTTTGTGACCCTGACTCACGGAGATATCTGGACCACCAACGTGATGTTCCAGTACGATGCAGAAGGTCATCCCTCGAATGCCATCTTCATTGACTTCCAGTTCTCTGTGTGGAACTCTCCGGCAATCGATCTGCACTACTTCTTCTCGACCTCGATACACGAGAATCTTTGCCTGGATAAACAAACCGAGTTGGTCCAGTTCTACTTCTACAAGTTGGTGGATGCCCTTAAGAAGGTCAAGTACTCTGGCAGGATTCCCAGCTTATTCGAGTTCCAGCACCAGTTCCGAACTAAGGCTTTTTATGGTGAGTGTGTAGGATTATTTAAAGAGATCTGTCATTAAAAACTTCCTCCTCAGCTGTTTTCTCCTCATTGATATTCGAACCCACAATGGTTTACAACGGCAAGGAGGAGGCATCCATGGAGCAGATCATATCTGAGAGCGAGAGAGGAATGCGGTTCAAGGATGATGTCTATCAGGCTGAGAATATTCAGAAGAAAATGCATCTCACATTGCCTTTCCTAGATCATTTGGGACTGCTGGATGAAATGTAAAATAAAATAATTGATGAAAGGGGAATAGGGAATATTATCCTGATTGAAATAAAGCAGAAGAAATGTATATATGAGTAATATAAATGGGCATTGATTTGTAACGCTGTTACTTATTTCCCGAGATTTTTTATATATTTGAGATAAACTTGGTTAAAGCTACTAGTTTTGGATTTCATTACAATTTATGTATTATGGTGTAATGATAGGAAATAATGGAAAATCAGATATTATACATTTAATACGTGTTCAATTACTTTCGATTACTGTTTGTATATGCTACTTCCCATATATTATACAATGGCAATCTTCTGTGACTTATAGGTAGACTTATATTTATTCCAGTTATACATAGATAAGCAGCCAGACATGCAAATGCCACGTCAACCACTTTAAAATAAAAGCTGTTAAGAAAAAAAATGCCTACGCAATCTGTGCACTCGCCTTCAATTACTAGGTTTGGGATACGTTTTACTTAAACGAAAATGTATGATTCCATAAACCGTAAAGAGTTAGTGCCTTAATCTAGTTAAATCCCAAGATAAACAAGCGACGGGAGTCTCTATGCTTACTCAGTGCTACCTCTTCCTGATGGGTTTGTTCTGGTTGGTTATTAAAATATAGGATTTTTACATATTTACAAATAAAAAAAATAATAATTTAGACATGTAAGAAAATATAATTTAGACATGTAAGAAAATTGTTACGAATTAATATAGCTTAAAGAAAATCAGTTTAAAGGTATTCATAAGATTATTTTCATGTTCAAGATCTTGTACTCTAATTTCAAATAACCAGTTTTAAATATTTAAAAGAAAATGTTCCAACTAACATTGTTATTTTGAAACATCTAAGCTACTTTTTTAGGGACATGCTGACGTCTGCCTAAACCTATTCTCTGTATTTGTTCGCGGCACGCCTGGTAAGCTTTACAATTGGTGGCAATTAAGGGGTTAGATGGGATGCTCTTAGCACAAGCAATCAGAATAATGTACATCTAGCCGTCGTATAAAAGAAACTTGCCTCCGGCGCCAGATCGCCATACAGAAAAGTACGCCCCTGAGCTGCGGTTAGTATCATATCATGCCGGAGAAACTCACCCACAATGCGCCTGCTTGGCTCACAGAGGAATACGTGGAAAAGAAGCTGCGCGTCTACTTCAAGGATGAGTCGCTGAACGTGGAACAGCTCGAGATCAAGCCGGCTATCGGCAATGGGGAGAACTACGCCAGTGTGATGACCCGAATTAATGTGGAATATACCTCGAAGGACTCGAAGTTCAGGCAGTCTGCAACATTTCTGGTAAAAACCACATTCGCTGACAAGGACCCGGCCTCTCACTTGCTGTCGGAGTACGGAATTTACACTCGAGAAATGGATATGTACGAGAAGGTCCTGCCCCATCTGGCGGACTTGGTTAGGAAGAATATCGGGGACTCCCGGAAAATATTTGCGGCAACTGTGAATGTGGATCGTGCCAAGGACTCCATCATATTTGAGGATCTTTCTCTGGAGGACTATAAGGTGGCCTGCCGTCTAAAGAAACTGGACCGAGAGCACACCTATCTTGTTCTGGAAAAACTGGCCAGTTTCCATGCCGCAGGAGCAGCTCTGGCCGAGCGTCAGCCAGGAATATTTGAGGAGAACTACGACCGAGGGTTTTTCAACAAACACACTCGGGCCTACGAACACATCATGACGGTTCTCCTACAGGCCCTGTCCCGCTCTCTTGAGTTGAATCAGGATCTCAAGCAACGTTATCAAGGAAAGATCGATCGAATGGTGCATCATGTGATGGAGTATGGCGAAAGATCGGCATGCATTAATCCGGGAGATTTTGTGACTCTGGCTCATGGCGATCTGTGGACCACCAACATCATGTTCCAGTACGACGGAGAGGGTCATCCCACCAACGCTATCTTCATCGACTTTCAGTTCAGTGTGTGGAACTCTCCGGTCATTGATCTGCACTACTTTTTCTCAACTTCGATTCAAGAGGATCTCCGTCTACAGCATCAGCCAGAAATGGTTCAATTCTATTATTACCAGCTAGTGGAAGCCCTGAAAAAGCTGAGGTATTCAGGTCATGTTCCCAGTTTGTTCGAGTTCCAACAACAGTTTCGGGACAAAGCTTTCTACGGTAAATAAAAAATAAATCACACATTAAGACTAATATTAATAAATATTTTTTACAGCTGCATTTTCCACCCTGATTTTCGGACCTGTCATGGTATACAATGGCAACGACGAGGCCTCCATTGAGCAGATAATATCTACGAGCGAGAAAGGAATTCGATTCAAGGATTCACTTTATCAATCGGCGTATATGCAAAATTTACTACATTCTGCATTGCCGTTTCTTGATCAGTTTGGATTGTTAGATGAAATGTAACATCTTTATTAATCTTTAATAAATTTTTTCTTTTGAAAATGTTTAATTATAATTAAATGTAAAATTTACACGAATCTACAATCTATCCTTTATTTATAAGACTTCACTTATATAATTGTTTGCTAGGGATCACTCAAGGGGTTTGCTTGTGGTTTTCAAGTGTTGAGTGTTGTAATGACAAAAGTTTAAAACTGACATGTTTTCTTATTAAAACACCTAATAGTCTTTTAAATCGTATTTAAAAGTAAAGAAATATAAAATAATTATTTGTATAAATATTTTAAATATTTATTTATTAAGCTATTCTGGTATTTGTTTTGTTATATATGTAAAAATACTTTATTTTCTTTTTTGCCTGGGTTTGAAATGTCCAGTTCAAGCCATGACGATGCTCTCCGCTTGATAACTTTTTCAATTCCAGACCTTCCTTTCACTGTTCATAGTATTGAACATCTTGCCTTTATTGATTTATTCCAAATATTTATGGAAAAACATCCGTGGTTTATTAAATTGTTATCCTTTCAATTGTTTTTCTTTCGTACACAATGTTCCGCTTGAATTGTATTGTTTTCATAAAATACATGAATATCAAAAGGAAAATTACTGATGGCGATAAGTTTTGAATTTTAATTTATCTCTAAATTTACTGTCAGCAGTCATAATATTAACAATCAAAAACAATAAGAAACACAAGCAAAACTATCCATGCGTTTCCATAGTTTACATACCGGGTGTCCAATAGCGTAGGATATGTCTAATTTTGAACTCTAAAAGCATTTAAGAAATAGATTTGAGAGTGGTGATTGTTTCCTGTGTTATTTTCAGGTAAATTAACAATTATAGCTAATCAGCCCAGAAAATGCCACGTCAACCATGGAAAAATAAAAGCTTTTAAGAGTACACCATCTACCCACGCAATATGTTTACTCGCCTTTAATTTGTCGGTTTGGGACACGTTTTACTCAATATTTACGATTTCATAAAGTGTAAAAACTAATTTAGTTAATTCCCTCCTAAAACAAATGCCGGGAGTCTCAATGTTTGCTCAGTGCTACCTATTTAACAAGGGTATGCTCTGTTTAGTTAAGGTATTGGGAGCTCTCTCAAACTTTAAAAAAGGAGCTAAACAATGTTCTTATTTTGTATTATAATGTATTAATAAAATAAATTATTATAAATAATATAATATAGAAAAAATAACATAAATATAAAGAAAAGTTCATTTAAAAATAAGAATTATGTTAATGTTGGCAGAGTTTGCGATTCAGCATCTTCTACTAAAATTCTACTAAATTTTTCTTAAATACTTAATATGGTTTTAAGAGACGTGTCCCAACCTAGATAGACCTTAAAATACGTCATATGAAAAATCTTAGTTATCTTAGCTGACGTGTCCCCAGATCGCTTTCTCGTATTTGCTCTTGACTTGTAAGCTTCTCAATTGCTGGCGATTAAGGGTTTAGATGGGATACTCAGTACAAGCCTATCAGAATCATACAAGCTGTATAAAAGAGCTGCGATCCCCACACAGAACCATCAAACAACCAAGTAAGCTCCACAGCTGCACATTATGCCGGAAACACTCACCCATAAGGCGCCTGCTTGGCTTACCAAGGAATACGTGGAAAGGAAGTTGCGCGTCTACTTCAAGGATGAGTCCCTGAACGTGGAACGTCTCGAGATCAAGCCGGCTATCGGCAACGGGGAGAACTACGCCAGTGTGATGACTCGCATCAATGTGGAGTACACCACGAAGGACTCAAAGGTCATGCAGCCTGCAACATTCCTGTTGAAAACCACCTTAGCCGACAAGGATCCGGCTTTTGACTTGTTTTCGGAGTACGGTATCTACACTCGAGAAATGGACATGTACAAGGAGATTCTGCCCAACCTGGCGGACTTGGTTTCGGAGGGTATCGGCGATTCTCGGAAGATGTTTGCTGGCACTGTAGATGTGGATCGATCAAGGAACTCAATTATGTTCGAGGATCTTTCGCTGGAGAAGTATAAGATGGCCTGCCGGCTAAAGAAACTGGACCTAGAGCACACCCATCTAGTTCTGGAAAAGTTGGCCTGTTTCCATGCCTCCGGAGCAGTCCTGGCCGAGCATCAACCCGGTATCTTTAACAAGAACTACGATCGAGGGTTCTTCAACAAACACACTCGAGGCTACGAACACATCATGACGTCTCTCCTACAGGCTTTGTCCCGCTCTTTAGAGTTGAATCAGGATCTTAAGAAGCGGTATCAGTCGAAGATCGATGGCCTGATGAATCGCCTGATGGATTACGGCGAGCATTCGGTGTCTATCAATCCGGGAGATTTTGTGACTCTGGCTCATGGCGATCTGTGGACCACGAACGTCATGTTTCAGTACGATGGAAAGGGTCATCCCACCAACGCTATCTTCATCGACTTCCAGTTCAGCGTGTGGAACTCTCCGGTCATTGATCTGCACTACTTCTTCTCCACTTCGATCCAAGAGGATCTCCGTCTGCAGCATCAGCCGGCCTTGGTGCAGTTCTATTATAACAAGTTGGTGGAGGCTCTAAAGAAGCTAAGGTTTTCAGGTCATATTCCTAGTTTGTTCGAATTCCAACAGCAGTTTCGGGCCAAAGCTTTTTACGGTGAGTACAAGGAATTTGTTTGTTTAGAGCAGTTTTTAATGAGTCTTTTTGTGCAGCTGCATTTGCTTCCTTGATTTTCGCACCCACCATGGTGTACACTGGCAAGGAAGAGGCGTCCGTAGAACAAATCATATCTACGAGCGAGAAGGGATTACGGTTCAAGGACGCACTTTATCAGTCAGCGTACATGCAAAAGATACTTGTCTCCACACTGCCGTTTCTTGACCAGTTTGGACTGTTAGATGAAATGTAAAATCTTTTAAATAATTGCTCTTCAAAAAAAGGAATTGATAAATATAAATTATATTTTATAATAAAAGTTTATACAGAGTATGCAATAAAAGAGAATCAGTAATCACTCATCTATTCCCGACATTAAGTGCTGATTCATTATCAGTTAAAAGCGAAAGATACTTGCACTGTATTTCCTTATCAAAATACTAAGGAGGCTATAAAAACCGTACGTTATTGATGAGGAAATGCAGTTAGTAAAGCGCTTCTGATCGTACAATGTCCCAGGAAAGTAACCTCAAGCCGCATCCAGCTCCTGCTTGGCTCACTCCGGAGTACGTGGAGAGTAAGCTGCGTATATATTTCAAGGATGACTCCCTCGAGCTGAAGAGTCTGCACATCAAGCCGGCAATTGGCAACGGGGAAAACTATGCCAGTGTGATGACTCGTATCACTGTAGAGTACACCACCCATTGTTCGAAGGACAAGCAATCTACTAGGTTTCTGGTGAAGACCACTTTTGCCGACAAGGATCCTGCCGCCTGCGTGCTCATGAGCTATGGTGTTTACACCAGGGAGATGGACATGTACGAGCGGATCCTTCCAAAGCTGGCCGATCTCGTAAGGTATCAACTGGGCGATTACCGGAAGATATTTGCGGCCACAGTGAATGTGGATCGTGCAAGAGACTCGATCATCTTCGAGGATCTGTCGCTAGAGGAGTATAGGGTGGCTTGTAGGCTACAGAAGTTGGACCTGGAGCACACTCACCTTGTTCTTGAGAAGCTGGCTAGTTTTCATGCCGCCGGAGCCGCTCTGGCTGAACGGCAGCCTAAGATCTTTGCAGATAACTATGATCGTGGATTCTATAATAAATTCACCCGTGGGTATGAGCCCATCATGAGGAACTTACTTCAAGCCTTGTCCCGTTCCCTGGAGTTGGATCAGGATCTTAAGCAGCGCTATCAAGCGAAGATTGATCGCTTGGTTGATCGTGTAATGGATTATGGCGAGCAATCAACATCAATTAATTCTGGAGAGTTTGTGACCCTGATTCACGGAGATATCTGGACCACCAACGTGATGTTCCAGTACGATGCAGAAGGTCATCCCTCGAATGCCATCTTCATTGACTTCCAGTTCTCTGTGTGGAACTCTCCGGCCATCGATCTGCACTACTTCTTTTCGACCTCGATACACGAGAATCTTCGCTTGGAAAAGCAAACCGAGTTGGTCCAGTTCTATTTCTACAAATTGGTGGATGCCCTCAAGAAGGTCAAGTACTCTGGCAGGATTCCCAGCTTATTCGAGTTCCAGCACCAGTTCCGTACTAAGGCGTTTTATGGTAAGTTATTAAGCAGTGCCTACGATTTTTCCCTAAGTGTTTTGTTTTTACAGCAGCCTTTGCATCCCTTATTTTTGAGCCAACAATGGTGTATAATGGTAAGGAGGAGGCGTCCATGCAGCAGATTTTGTCCCTATCCGACAAGGGAATGCGATTCAAGAACGATCTCTATCAGTCAGAGGAAATGAGGAAGAAGTTGCATCACACACTGCCGTTTCTTGATCATTTGGGATTGCTAGATGAAATGTAGATTATAATGATATAGTAAAAAAAATATATTTTGTCCAATATAAATGAAATTTTTCGAATTTATTATAAGAAAAATCATGGACCACATTGCGTATACGTAATTTAATATATTTTGTAAATGATATCGTTCACGTTAAGCTAAAACTTGACACATGTTCTCTTTTAAATTGAATATAAGAAAGCTATAATAATAAAATATATACATAAATAATAAAGTGTTTTTTTGTTCCACAGTCGTTATTTGCAAGCACGGATTTATTATTTTTAGTGCGAAAAATCAACAAAAAAAAGGTTTTTGTTTTTGTAAGCAAATATGTGACATGAAATTAGCGAAGACTGATAAGGTGGAAAATCCAGTTCAAAGATTTTCGAACACACAACGCGATGACACACTTTTTAAATTATAATAAATTAATTGGCTTTTTTCTAACCACAACAAATTAATAATAAGAACAATAAGGAAAATTTTAATTTAAAAATATTATCAAATATTAATTCGATATTGAATTTGCTGTAAGTAGCAACACAAGCTATTATTATAAAGTTAAATAGATGTCTGAGGAAGAGGCAAATAAATGAATTTACAAATGTCTAATCAATTTTTGATAATATCGATAGTTGCATGTTAAATTAGATATAATTTGATACTATCAATATTTTTTTAATTATACCATATCGAACTTTTGGTGTTGTTGTACATCGATCCTTATTCTAAACTTTTATTTAAAGCCAAATAAAAAAACAGTTACGCAAATTATCAGTACTTAACATTTTAACAGTTTCCTAGAAATAAAATTAATTTCTCGTTAAAGGCCAGTAGACTTGCATAAACAATAAAAGCAAATGTGCATTGCTATAAATCTATTTGTTCATTCGGCTAGACTCAAGTGTTGTTTGCACAAGATACTGGCACTGCACTTATCGTGTACACCCAAGGCTATATAAAAACGGGAGACCCAGGTTGTGGCACTACAGAAAAAAACGCTCCGCGCTAAGGTTAAGACGATGCCCGAGGAGACCACCACACACAAGACCCACCCGGCACCTGCCTGGCTCACCTCGGACTACGTCCAGGATAAGCTGCGTATCTACTTCAAGGACAAATCCCTCAAGTTGGAGACTCTGGCCGTGAAGCCGGCCATCGCCAATGGTGGGAACTACGGCAGTGTGATGACCCGCATCAATGTGGAGTACACCACTCAGGCGTCGAAGGAGAAGCAGACCACCACCTTTCTTTCGAAGACCACGTTTGCGGACAAGGATCCCGCTGGGGATGTGCTCATCCACTATGGCGTGTACACACGGGAAATGGATATATACGAACAGATCTTGCCCCAACTGGCTGATCTGGTAAGGAAAGAGCTGAAGGATCCAAGAAAGATGTTTGCCGCCACCATGAACGTAGATCGCGAACGGGACTCCATTATCTTCGAGGACATGTCGCTGGAGCACTACAGTGTGGCTGATCGTCGGAAGAAGTTGGACCTCGAGCACACTCACCTAGTGCTCGAGAAACTGGCCAAGTTCCATGCTGCCGGAGCCGTCTTGGCCGAACGTCAGCCAGGGATCTTTTCAAAGAACTATGATCGTGGATTCTTCAACAAACACACTCGTGCCTATGGACCTATCATGACGAACCTTCTCGAGGCCTTGTCGCGATCTCTTAGCTCGGATCCGGATCTGGGTCAGCGCTATAAGGCCAAGATCGATCGGCTTGTGGAACGTCTGATGGACTATGGAGAGCGATCTACCTCTATCAATCCGGGAGACTTTGTTACCCTGGCTCATGGAGACCTCTGGACCACGAACTTCATGTTTCAATACGATCCAAAGGAGGGTCGTCCCACCAATGCCATCTTCATTGACTTCCAGTTCAGTGTGTGGAACTCTCCTGCCATTGATCTCCATTACTTTTTCGTCACCTCGCTGCAGGATAATCTCCGCCTGGATCGGCAGACGGAGCTGGTGCAGTTCTATTATTATAAGCTGGTGGAGGCACTCAGAAAGTTGAAGTTCTCGGGCAGAGTTCCCAGTTTGTTTGAGTTCCAGTTGCAGTTCCGTGCCAGGGGATTCTATGGTGAGTAGAAGGAGTTCTTTGACTCCCCGAATATATAATTAAAGTCCCATTTGTATCCACAGCTGTGTTCTGTTCCTTGATATTTGAACCCGTGATGCAGTACGATGGCAAGGAGGATGCCTCCATTGAGCAGGTTCTGTCTAGTTCCGCGAGTGGAATGCGGTTCAAGGACTCTGTGTACGAGTCGACGGCAATCAAAAAGAAATTGGGCATCATTTTGCCTTTCCTGGATCAGCTGGGCTTACTCGATGATATGTGAAAAGTATTCCAATACTTGTGGGAGTAGTTAAGATAGTTAAAAACAATCAATTAAAAATGTATATATTTTCTGGGAATTCCAACAATCAGTACCTTTTATTTGGACAAGGTCTGAAGTAAACTGAAAGTGCTTTGATAGCGATACACTTCCAGTGCCGCAGTTCCCTATTTCGCAGCCTTATTCCGTTCGATATCAGCAGATAGTGTCAGTAATTATTTTGTGGGCAATAACTGACCTTTTCGCGGAAAAAAGGCATTGTACTTGACTGATAGCAGAAGGATCTGCACTTCACTTTGACGGAGATAGTGCTGAGCCCTGACCAAACAATAATAAAAATCTCAGATGCCGTCGGGTTACATGCCCTTGACTTATGGCGAAATAGAAGTAACCCCTAATCGCAAAAAACGCAGCTGTCTGGAGAATAAAAGTTGGCTTTTACAGCGGGCTGTAAACTAATAAAAAAAATGTGCTCTAAAGAGCACCAGCTGGTGGTAAATACTGTTCATGTAGTATTTGTTTAGAAAATATAACCCTGCAAGCTGGCTGAGAATTTTAAAGACCTGAAACACGTTTATATATAATTAAGTCAGATTTTCACTTTTGTTTTTCAAATATACTCTACATTTGGGTAGATCAAATATTGTGCTTATCTTATTTGATAATTTTGAGAATTTAAAAACATTATTAATATTAATTTTAATACTCATTGAAACGACGTTTTCCTTAAAAGCCATGGATACCAAACATCATTTTCAATTTAATTGCTTTTAAAATGAAAAATAACTTTTAAAAAATCTGAAGTTCCCGAAAATCGACAAAATTTTTCATCCGACTTTAACTCTTTTGTATTTTATCAAGCATGAACAATTATTTTATATACAGGTAATGGCTGAAGGAGTAGCTTGTGCTTTTCTTTCAGTCGGTGACATCTAGAAGACCAACCCTGTCGAAGCGTGGCAACATGTATTTGAGATTTTCCTGCAGCCTCTTGTTTTGGTACATCACTTTTCGGAAGTTTCTTCCCCGCTCATCGTCCTTCACCAAGGCATTGAAATCGGCGTCTTCCGTCTGATCGTTGATCAATATGGCCTGGCAGGATAGGGATACAGTGACGGCTGCCAAAATAAAATGAAAGTATTTAAATATTTTCTATTGTTGATCGTTTCGTAACAAGTTTTCTTACCAAAGAAGCGACCCTTCTCTAGCTGCAAGACGAGCTGCCGAAGGGTGGGCGTGTATCCGCCAAATTTGAGATCCTTGAGCGTCTCCACCAGCACCTTGTGGTAATACTGAATCAGTGCGTCCTGTTGCTCTTTCATAATATCGGATTGCAGCGAAGTGTTGAAAAAGTAGTGCAGGTCCACCGCCGGCGACGACCAACTGCAGAACTGGAAGTCGATGAGGATCATGTCCAGGAGCTCCTTCTTTTCTCCGTAGCGCGTCATCATGTTGTTAACCCAGTAATCGCCGTGCACCAGGGTGTGGAACTCACCCGGCTGGGGATCGTAGACCCGCGTGGAGTACTCCATCACTCGCTTTCGCATCTCCGTCAGCTTGCCCGCGTAGTGATCCCCCAGCTCGGGACAAGTGGCTGCGAAGTCTGCTGCCACATCACACAAATTTTCAAAGATTGGTGCAAATCCGTTCGTATGACGATTGAAAATGCCGTGATCAAATTTGGTCAGTATTCCGGGCTTTCGTTCGTTCAGGACAGCGGCGGCAGCATGCATCTTGGCCAGCTTATGGAGTGCCAGGCGAGTGTGTTCTAGGTCGAGGCCTATGAGACGATCGGCCACCACATGTTTGCTCAAAGCCAGATCCTCGAATATTATGGCCTCGTGCTCGTAGTCCACATGCAAAGTGCTGGCAAAAAGCTTCTCCGGATGCTGAGTCACTCCGATGAGGGCGGTCAACTGGGGCAGCACCTTTTCGTACATTAGCATCTCCGTGGTGCTGACCTGGTACTTGGAGAATATGCCGGAGACAAAAGGATCATTCTCGTGCGTGGTCTTCACAATATAATATTCAACTTCTGGAGTTTTAGCGGACGATCTCAAGAAGGAAACTTTGACGCGGGTCATGACACTGGCATAGTTATCGCCCTTGGCGGTTGCGGGCTTGATTTCCAGCTCGATGATCCTCAGGCCGGGATCCTTCTTGAAATCCCTCAACAGGGGTTCCAGATAGGATTCATCCAGCCAAGCGGGCGCCGGATGGAAGTCCTGAGTCTCTTGCTCTTTGCTTTGTTCCACCATGACGTTCACTTGAGTTCTGGATCGCATCTTTTCGCTGGACGCCTCATTTATAGGCGAACAGGGGCTACAATCTCCATGTCGTCGCTAGATTCCATGTTATGGTAGCCGTAAAGCAACCCGACTCAGACAATTACGTAGCAGTTGTATACGTTAGAGGTTCGCGAGCACGCGAATTGTATCTGAAAGTATATCTGGGAGCCCACCAGATATAGAAAGCTCTCAGAGGCGTGTGAGATAGTGCCGGACACACTATATATGATATGATGTAAGTGTGCCCGTCGTAAATCATTCAAAAAATGTGCTGACGTGGCGTTTAAAGAGCGCTCTCGTTCACGCGCCAAATTAATCTGCCTTCGCAAGCTGTAGATCAGTTAATTTGCTCAACAAAGCCCCAGCGAACACAGATAGATTTCAGTGTTTCACTTGTTTGCGGATCTATTCCCCGACTTACAGTCGAGCTGGTTGTTTCTGGAATCGCAAGTTTGCAAGTAATGCTCGGAAAAGTGGTTTTGAATTTCACAAGGATTGTGAATAGAAAGAACCAGAACGAGAACAAATAAGGAACTCTGATTGTGAGTTAGGGAGATAATACAAAGGCTAGTTTCTTGCATACCCCTAGGGGCACGCGATAAGCATATTATCAGTAATCCTTAAGATTCTTAAACAAACGATAAGGTGGCTTAAGTGGCTACTACGTTTAGGTACACCTTTAATTGAATTTGGTCGAAAATTATAAAGACTCTATGTACTGCAGACTTTTAGGCAAGAAGAAAAAGACTTTTTAATGAAGTTCTTAAACAATATACATATGTACATGTTTGAATGCCGAAAAGTTTAATATAATATAATGTTTGATCAAAGTTATAAGCTAAAGCAACGGGTAGGGCAGGCCAAAGTAGAAAATATATAATGTATATTCCATAGAATGTACTATTTATAAAAAATTAAACAGCTTTTGACATGATAAATATTTATGTGAGTGCAACACTGCGTATGAGTGATGAATTTAAATTAGACTTTCGGGGACAAACCTATTTTTTGCTGCATTTGTGTATCCCATACTTGTAAGATACTTTAAATAACCTTAAATACATAATTACCTTTCATCAACTTCATGATCTAAGGAAAAATTACAATATATGTAAGTCGAGCTTTAATTCGATCAATGCCTTTTAAAATCAAATTAAGTTATTACAATTTAAAATAATATTTAAAAACAATAAAATATTTTCCCAAAAAATAGCAAAGATAAAATATAAAAATCAATTTTTTCTGATAAACTTTATTACTGATATTTTGCTGCAGACAACGCTGCGTATGAGTAATGAATTTGTGTAAATTCTATATAAAAAGCCCATGATAAATAAATTGAAAGAAAATTTTCATTAAGCCTCAAATTATGGGTCAAGACATTTATAGAAATAAGCTTATTTTTAATATAACCTTTAATAAAATTTAAAATTAATTAAATAACCTCTTTAAAAATACTTTAATTAAAAATATATATAAGCACCCAACATTAACTAAATTAAATCAAAAATCTTAATATATAGGATATCTTAGTTAAAGCTATTCCTTTCTGTGCCTCCCTCAGCAGGTTTGGTCCACTTCCAGCAGCCCCTTTCTATCGAAGAACGGGACCAGAGCCTGAAGATTCTGCTGCACTGTGGGATTGTTATACAATCTGTTCTTGAAGCGGGTGCCGCGCTCATCGTCGTTCATCAAGGCATTAAAGCAGGCATCCGTGGGATCCTGGCTGATCATCACGGGCTGCACCACCACCGTGGAGTGCATGGCTGTAAGGGATTCTCAGTTAGTCAGATGGAAAGATGGAGACCGCTAAAGATCACACTCACCGAAGAAGCGCTTTTGTTCCACCTGCTGCTTAAACTGATGCAGACTGGGTATAGAATTCTGGCTGTAGTCGAGCTTCTTTAACGTCTCACTAAAGATGCTGTGGTAGAACTGGAACAGGCTGTTCTGCTGATCCCGGCGCAGGGGCTCCTTCAGGGAGGTGTTGAAGAAATGATGAAGATCGATGCAGGGTGAGCCCCAGAAGGAGTACTGGAAGTCAATGAGCAGCACATCGACGGGTCGTCCCGTCTGCTGGTCGTACTTGAACATCACATTGTTCGTCCACACATCCCCGTGAGCCAGGACATTCACATGGCCAGTGGTGGGTGCAAAGCAGTCCCTGCCAATGTCCATATAGTGGGGTGCCAGGGCGAACAGCTTCTCTCCGTAGTGGGCCAGCTTAGGCACCTTGCTCATCCATCGGGCGGCGGCCAGAAGGCCACCCACAAAGTAGCCACTATACGCATTCGTATATTTGTTGAAGAACCCTCGGTCGTAACCCTCCAGGGAGCCCTTCTCCCGCTCATTTAGCACCGCCGAGGCCGCATGGAACTTGGCCAGTTTTCGGAGGATAAGGTGAGTGTGCTCCTCGTTGAGGCGCCGCACTCGATCGGCCATCACATAACCGGCCACGGAGAGATCCTCAAAGATAATAGCCATGCGTTCCCGATCCACAAAGATTGCAGTCGGAAATATCTTCTCAGTATCTCCCATCTCCATTAGGAGATCCCTCAGCTTGGGCAACACCTCCTGGTAAATGGTCATCTCCCGATTATAAATGTCATAAGGAGCCATCAGCTCCTGGGTCAGTTCATCGTCATCGATTTCTGTCTTCACAATCATGTTTTGCAGTTGCTCCTCCTCCTTCTCCTTGGCAGATGAGAGCTTGAAGTTTACTCTCACACGGGTCAGCACTCCACCGTAATTTTCGCCGGGTCCCAGAGCCGGATTAATCTCCAGCCGGGTTATGGTCAGATCCTCATCCTTGTGGTGGGAGCGCAAGGCGTACTCGATGTACTCGTGGGTCAGCCACTCGGGTGCCGCTGCCATTTTGTGCAATGTATTTTATGTCTCCGGAGCGAATAATGAACTCAGACGTGAGCGTGCCAGCTTTTATACAAACCCCAGAAGCCCTCAAGGTGAGATGCTGTTCAATGTGTATGTGCAATTGTGATGCACTTGCAGAAAATACATTGATCGTCTGACTAAAATATGAGGTGAAGTTGAGAATAAGAAAGAGGGAACAACAACGTTGAAATAAAATGCCAAATTAAACATTTTCAATAGCAAATTTATAATACAAAATAAAAGCCATTATAAATTAATAACTATTCGCTAAATAATACACTTAACTTCAAATTTCTGGCATTATTAAATTTGTATTTAACGGCGGCTAATATATGTATTTACCTTCCATTAACATACTTTTCATTTTAAAAATGGGTTTTAAATTTTAAACTCAATTTATGTAATGCATTTAATTCAAATATAATTATCATTGTCGACTTAATAAAAATGTTTTTTATAACCACAAGAAATTTTTTTGAATTTAAAACTTAATTTTAGCTCAGCTGCAGCACTTAACTCCCTAAATATATTACTAATCTTAAAACTGCTTTGATATTTTTCCAAAGTGTACGTGACACTCGTCACTTTAAAGCTCTATATGCATCTCTGTCCTTTTGGATTAGTTTGACGCACTCGCCTTTATTCCCGGACAAACATTTGATAAGGAGCCCCAGGTCTGGGCCTGTATTATTTGCTTCTGTAATTATCTCCGTTTGGCAACAGGTCTCTAATATGCGTATCGTGTGCCAGGAATCGGGCCATTGACCAACACTGCATCGCTCTCAGGTAACTCAGATATGTTATCTTCCGGCTTATAGGCTTGAGAAAGGGTGCGGTTCCCCTTCGTAGTACCCCAATAAAAAAAACCGAAAAGTTCTCATTTACCTCCAGTATAAGTCCCATTGAGAATTCAAAAGATTAAGACTCATTCGCGTATTACGTTTTAAGTTTTGCAGGCTACTATCACGCCCATTCCCATTCAGCATCATAATTTTCAGCTTCGGCAGATTGGCTTACGTAAAGAAAAATAATTTATATGGATACCTATTACTCTCGTAGGCTTAATAATGACATTTTATCTCAAGAGTCACAGAATGACATTGTCTCAACAAGTAGTTGGTTGTTTGCCCAGACTCCCTTGGTAACTGGATCAATATTTAACCAGACTTAATAAGCCTTCGGGTTTTATTTATACTATTTAATATTTACCCTGGGATAGCTTACAAAATGTTGTAAAATATAATAATAATGCTTAATCCTATCAGTATTTATAAAGGTTTTCTTACTACTGATGTAGTTTCATAGTTTAAAATACAATATATATATACTAAAGAGAATTCTTAATAATAATGTTAACCTGTTAATTTCATGTATATTTGTATTATTTATAAAATACCTGATTTACCAGATATGACTCTGTTTAGGGACCATTCATTTGCCTGCTGACTGACTTTCACTAAAGCAGTGCTAAGCCTTTATTATCCGGTGGTAAGCCATTGAGAAAATAGTTTAAGCGCTCATGTTTACCTAGACATAGTTATCTTAGTTTATCTGTAATGAGCTGACAATGTTTGGAAGCCAAACATAATAATTCTATTTGCTGGTTGTTAAATTATCAAATGTAAAACTAGTCAAATAATATAAAAAATAAAAACATCTTTTTACTTTTGTAAAATGTCTCAAGATTGCAGAAACTGCTTTGCATTTGTGAATCATCATAACTTATGAATATACAACTTTAATTTAGATATTTAAGCCTTCTTTCTGAATTTTAATGATTTATTTGTATCTAAAAATTCAATTATTCTTTTCCTGAGGTTTTTAATATATATTAAGTATTTTTAAAATAAAGTTCAAAGCTCCCTTAGAAAGTAAAGTTTGTCTCTTTGTCTTCTTTAAATTGTACATTTGCCTCTAAAAAAAGAAAACAATTTTCATTTTATTTGAATTAATTATCCATTAAATAAAGTACAGACCTCCCTTAGAAAGTCAAGATTCCCTTTGCACAAGCATGTTAATTTTAAGAACTTCGCAAAAAAACCGTTTATGATTTTCGAATTGTATATTTTTCGTATATCCCTTAATTTTTTGCCGCTTCTGACGTTAGTAGAACTCTGACATATCACTCGGCTGAGTGATGATTTGCCGGGAATCGCTTGGGCCCCTGTGCACTGGTGTAATTAATGGAAACCAAACATTTGTGCAGCCCTAGGTCCACAGCAAGTGCTATAAAGATTAACGGGGCTTGCTCTCGACAAACTCAAACAAATCGCAATTAGGCGGTAGCCAGGGCGTGGGCGGTGGGATCCACATCCGTATCCAGACCGAGATTTCAGACTCAAGCCGACGACCAATAAAAGTAAACTGTTTGCTTAGCGGGCCGGGCCGTACACTCGCTCGCAGTTATAGAATCTGCGGTTTTATGGCTATATATACATATCTAAATCACAATTGTGACGGGACACGTACAGAAGAGGCCTGTGTGCCTAGGCGATGGGAACAATTTTGGGGGCAGCTGAAAATTTGCGATAAAAGCCGCGCTGCTCCGATTATTCAGAGCAATATCGTTGAGCAGTCGTTGGGTCTCGGTTGCAGCACAGATCACTCTCAGTATGTCGGTTTCAGATCTAATTGGTGCGCTCGATGCCATTCCCAAGCTCACCACAGCTCCTGGTACTGCTTCCAGTGACCAGGAGTCAGTCTTCCTGGATGCCCCCGAGTGGCTGACGGAGGCGTATCTGCAGGATGCCCTGAGGAAGTACTACAACGATCGCAGAATCAGAATCAACTGGGTGAAAGTGAATCCTGCCCTGGGCAAGGGCGAGAACTATGGCGGAGTCCTGACCCGCGTAAAGGCACAATTCACAAGGAGTGATGGCAGCGCCCAATTGGGTCACTACATAGTCAAGTCCACCTTCGAGGGCAACGACTTCGCCCAGAGCACCATGGAGCCCTATGACATCTTCAACAGGGAGATGGAGATCTACGAGCAGGTCCTGCCCAAGCTGAAGGCTCTTTTGCGGGAGATCGGCGACACGGAGCAGATCTTTGCCGAGACTATGGCCGTGGACATTGAGAACTCATCGCTGATCTTCGAGGATCTGAATGCACGTGGCTTCACCATGCCCGATCGCCTGAAAGGATTGGACATAAAGATCACCCGTTTGGTGCTCCGTAAACTGGCCAAGATGCATGCCACTTCGGCGGTGATGAACGAGCGCGAGAATCGCACCCTGGAGGGTTACGATCGCGGCTTCTTCAATAGATACACCGACAACTATGCTCCAGCTTTTGTAGGTATGTTCCAGGCGGCGACTCGCCGGATTGCCCAGTGGCCAGGATACGAGAAGTATGCCGCGAAGATGGAGGCTCTGGTGCCCATCTACATGGAGTTGGGAAAGCGTATCTTCGACATCTCACCGGGTCACATTAATGTCCTGGCTCACGGCGATCTGTGGACCAACAATGTCCTGGTAAACTATGACAAGGAGACAGGGGAGCCGCTCGATGCCATCATCATAGACTTCCAGTACACGGTTTGGGGATCGCCAGCCCTAGATCTATTCTATTTCCTGAACACCTCTCTGGAGTTTGATCTCCACAAGAGCCATCAGGAGGAGCTGATTGCCTACTATTTCGGCATCTTCTCCGAGACACTAAAGAAGCTGCAGTACGAGGCTTCCGTTCCCAGCTTGCATCAGTTCCACCAGCAGTTGCTGGAGAAGAAGTTTTACGGTGAGTTTTGTTGCCTTAAGGAAAGTACATTTTATGTGACTAATCGGAATGTACAATTATAATTATCTAGCTGCTCACACCTCCATTTCGGTGTTACCCATTCAGCGAAATGTGGAGACCGAAAATGCGGACTTCAATGCCTTAATGGAGACCAACCAGCGGGCTTTGAACTTCAAGGATGCCTGCTATAGGAACCCGATTTCCGAGAGGGTTTTGCGGGAGCTTCTGCCCGACTTCGAAGCAGAGGGTTTGCTGGATGCAGATCAGTGAGATCAGAAATTCATACACTTGTGTTGTATAGTACACATTAGATCAATTCTTTATTAACCATTAGAACAAGTATTATTATATATGTTGATAGGCTAGGCTACTTAAAAGCAACCGTATCCCCTCTTAAAAATATTATACCTTTTAAAAATAGGTAGTATACATCATTCGAAAATGTAGTATAACTCATAATAAATTAATAATATATATAAAAGAGTTTGATAATAATATGGGGCATTAGCTGGAAAGGCTTGTTTCGTAGTTCGTTAACTCGGAAATGAAAGGTTTGGGCCGATCTATAACTTATCTAATCAGTTTTTTACAATATAATTATAGTGATACGAAAGTTTAATAAGTAAAAAGATACTTAAAGTGCATTGATTATTTTGTGTTAAAGAGCTTTTTGTAAATGAGAACTTCAGTACAATTACAAGTGGTTTTAATGTACCTAGCTATAAAGAAAGAACTATTAAATAAATGTTGACTTATTTCCTTTATTTTATTTTAATTATCCAAATGTTTTAATGAATTATTTAACAATGACAAAGCATAGGGTATAGTTTATATTCCATTTATTAGATAATCAAAAACCCTACCCTTATAGCTGATTACAGATAACCGATAGACAACTGATCAGTAAACAATAATACAAAAAGCTTGATGTTGAGCATTCTAAAAGCTCCTGACTTTTGCTTAAAACGGGCCAAGCCCTTGATCGTATGCCCCATAACCAACTGCAACTGCATCCAGAATAGTTCTAGATTGTGAAATTGTAATTAAATATGACTGAGAAGTTAGATACGGAACAGTTCAACGAAGACGAGCTGGAGGCACCAGCTTGGCTGAGTGCCCAGTTCCTCCAGACGATTCTGAGCACGTACGAAGAGGCCCCAGAGCTGAAAGTGCTGGATCTGAAGATCACACCAGCGAGCTTTCAGGGAGATCACTATGCCAGCATCATGTTCCGCACCCAAGTGGACTACACTACCTCGAAGGGAAGGTTCTCCAAGCCGCTGATCATTAAGACAATGCCGGAGCAGGAGGGACACAAGAAGGATATGCTCGCGGAGTCGCATCTCTTCGAGACGGAGATAGGGATGTACTGCCAGGTCCTGCCGGAGTTTGAGCGAATCCTTCGGGAGGCCGGGGATGAGACCAAGCTGTATGTTCCCTGCATCTATCACAGCCTGGAGCCGCGTCAGGTGATGATCTTCGAGGATCTGGTGCCGCAGGGCTACTCGGTCATCCGGGATCGTCCTGTCACGGAGGAGGAAATGAAAAGTGTGTTCTCCAAGCTGGCCAAGTGGCATGCGGTCAGCATGAAGGTTATTTTCGAGCATCCTGACTTTCTCAAGGAGTTCAAGTACGGCCTGTTCGACCTGCCCACCATCCGGACGGATCCCTTCATCACCACCGGCATGGCCAGCTTCATCGAAATGCTGGACAAGCTGCCAGAGCTGAGGAAGTACAAGCCGCACTTTGAGAAAATCAAGGATAAGTACCTGCAGCGCCTGGAAGTGGAGATGCAGGAATTCCACAAATATCGTAGAAATGACAATTACTATGTCCTGTGCCATGGGGACTTCCATCTGCGTAACATGATGTTCAAGCACAACAAGAAGACGGGCGCCTTCGAGGACGCCATGCTGGTGGACTTCCAGATCAGTAATCTGTGTCCCATTACCGTGGACTTGACCTACTCTGTCTATATGCTAATGGAGCCGGAGCAGCGGCGGCAAATGGGTAGGGATCTGATCAACTATTACCTAACGGAGCTGGTGGCCACTCTGAAGAGCATTGGCTACAAGGGTGGGATGCCAACGCAGGCGGGACTCTGGCAGCAGATTCATCAGAATAAGTATTATGGTGAGCTGGGAAAGAAGACTTAGTTGGTAATCTTAAATTATTTACTTATCTTTTTGTGTAGATTTCTTTTTGATCAGCACTTTCCTGCCGCTCATATTGGCCATCAAATCAAACAGCTGTAAGATGCACGATCTGATCCAAAACCCAGAAGCCCGACAGAAAACCTACTTCTTGGACACGTATGTGAAGGATGTGACAAAGCTATTGCCGAAATTCGAGAAATTAGGATACTTTGAGGGACTTTAAAATATTTATTAAGGTTTTTTTTTTCAAAATATTTCCTTAATTAAAACAAGAAATAATTTCAGAATTTATATGTAAGTGCAACTTTTGATAAGCAACAACTCGTATTCGTGAATATACTCAAGTTGAGAGAAAAAACAGATACTATAACTGCTTTTTGAAGTGTTATTATTGATTAAAATATATATTACGCAATACATCTACCTCGATAAGAATATGTCGTAACAAAGCGCTTAAGTTGAGTGACTGCTTCAGGAAAACAAGTTCCTTAGTTTCAAGATCAGGTCAACAAAATATATTTTACAAGCAATAGAAAAAGCTAAGATAAAATGTCTGTATTCACATCTTTCTATAAGAATAGGTTTTGAAAATATAACTCAAAAGAGCTTCTAGGAACATGTTAGAGATTCAGGATTTACCAGAATATTATCATAGCTTCAAAAGCTCACTGTGAAGGATCGTTTTAAGTTTGATAAGATAAGGAATTTCACCAAATATTGTAGAACAGGGAAATAAATTGAAACTACTAAAAACCCTGGCGAAAAGCTTGCAAAAAGCTTGCTATATTTTATATAAAGCAAAGGCACTCGTAGACTCGGCTCTCACAACAAGTTTGCTCTGTGGACTGAGTAATTCTAGCTCTCACAGTTGTTACGATAAGAGGGAACAAAATGTCAGAAAACGTAGATACAGAACAGTTTAATGCTGACGAGCTACAGCCGCCGCAATGGCTGAATTCCGAGTTCATAGCCAAAGTTCTCAGCAAATACGAAAAGGTTCCAGAGGTAAAAGTAACCGATCTGAAGATATCCCCGGCCACTGCCCAGGGCGATCACTATGCCAGCGTCATGTTCCGGACCAAAGTGGAGTATACGACTCCGAAGGGCAAGTTCTCCAAGCCGCTGATCATTAAAACGATGCCCGAGCAGGAGGGTCACAAGAAGGATATGCTGAGCGAGTCGCACATATTCACAACGGAAATCTTAACTTACTGCAAGGCTCTGCCCGAGTTTGAGAGGATATTACGGGAGGCAGGAGATGACACCAAACTGTATGTGCCCTGCCTGTATCATAGCTTGGAGCCGCGCCAGGTGATGATTTTCGAGGATCTCGTACCTCAGGGCTATTCCGTCATCCGGGATCGTCCTGTCACGGAGGAGGAACTCAAAAAGGTCTTCGCCAAGCTGGCCAAATGGCATGCAGTCAGCATGAAGGTCCTCAATGAAGTAAGTGTAATAATTATTCTTTCATAATTTAGACCCCTGCTAATTCCTCCACTCAATTAGCAACCAGATTTCCTGAAGGACTTCAAATACGGCATCTTTGAAACGCCCACCATCGAGACGGATCCCTTTGTGACCACCGGCATGGCAGGTTTCATAGAAATGCTGGACCAAAAGCCCGAATTCAGGAAGTACAAGCCACACTTTGAGAAAGTCAAGGACGTTTACTTAAAGCGCTTGGCCGATGAAATGCAGGAATACCGCAAGAATAGGAGATCCGATGGATACTATGTCCTTTGCCACGGCGACTTTCATCTGCGCAACATGATGTTCAAGGAGAATAAGCAGACTGGTGCTCCCGAGGATGTCATGCTGGTGGACTTCCAGTTTTCCAATATCTGTCCCATTACCGTGGACCTGACCTACTCCATCTATATGCTTATGGAGCCGGAGCAGCGCAGGGGAATGGGCAAGGACCTGATCCATCATTACTTCACGGTTTTGGAGGAAACTCTAAGGAAGATTGGCTATAAGGCAGAGATGCCAACTGAAGCGAGACTCTGGGAACAAATCCATCGCAATCGGTATTATCGTAAGTACATTGAAGATATACATATGTATCTAAAGAAACTCCTTAATTTCATAATGTAAACCTTGTTAGACTTCTTCATGATAAGCACACTGCTCCCCATGATGTTGGCCCTAAAATCAAACGCCTTGAAAATGCATGACCTGATTCAGGATCCGGAAACCCGCCGGAGGTCTTACCTGTTAGAGAATTATGTCAAAGATGTCGCCATGCTTTTGCCCAAATACGAGGAGCTGGGGCACTTCAAAGATCTTTGATATATATATTAAAAGTTATTGTTGTATATTGTATATATATAAATAAACATGAAATTTTTTTAATTATGAATCTTTATTGGTATGTTAGCTTTGTATACAATTAAGTTAGATTTTCCATTGGTTTAACCTTGGTTATTTTGTATTATTTGTATTGTCAATTTGTTTAAGGGAAAACTATAGATACTCACGAAAGCATTTATTGTTTAAACTATTATTTGCCTTAAAGCTTTCGGTTAACGCTGGTGGTTACTCTGCTAAGTTGGTACCATCAACGGATAAACAATAATATGCTGATTAAAGATAATTTCATTTGATTATTTTGATGAGCTACACGGGTATTTCAATTAGAAACCGAGAATGTCGATGAAAAATACTTTCCCACAGAACCCTGAGACAAAACAAAACACTTACTTCACGGATACGTATCTTAACGATGTCTGGCATTTTTTGCCTAAATTCGAGGAAATGGGCTACTTTGAATATCTGTAAGGCAGAAAAAATATATTTAAAGGATTAAATGTAGTCTAACTTATAGCCAAAGATTAGCCACTTATCTCAGTAAACACATTTTTAGCCAGTTTATTGACAAATATGTGCTTTAATGAAATCAGGAAATGTTTGCTACCGTGGGGGGCCTACTTCAACTTTCAGCTAGTTGTCTAGGTTTATCAAGAATTGTTTACGGTTGTATTTAATCAGAGGAGAGTTTCAACCAAGTACAAAGTTTTAAGGGAGCTTTTGGGTAAACCTATAGTCATGCTTACTGAACAAACACAAATGGACTGTGTGTTTGGTAATGTTGCTAACATGGCAAAGAACTAATTATTAGTTTGGGCTGCAATTGGTGAAATTATAGCAAATATAGTATATGAGTACTTTATATAAATATATTTATAACTGTCTATATATACTATATACTATTCCATTTTTAATTACAAATAAATTAAAGGATAAACCATGTAAAGAGCTTTCCATAGCTTAAATTGATAAGATATAGCCTCTATTTCGTACTGAATTGCAAAGTAACCGAAAAGCTTTGAAAAACTCACCAAAAGCTCTTATTGAAATGCTTAAAAAGAGCGAACCGCGTTCAGTTTACTCATAACCAGATCGTTAGTTAATCAATCTTGTCCAGTATTCAGTGAAACCGCGAGCAAAATGCCAGACAACGCAGCAGATACGGAATTCAACGCTGACGAGCTGGAGGCGCCGTCTTGGCTGAACGCCCAGTTCATACAGAAGGTTCTCAGTGACTCCGAGCAGTCACCGGATCTGCTGGTCACCGATTTGAAAATCACTCCGGCCAGTGCCCAGGGCGATCACTATGCCAGTGTCATGTTCCGGACTACGGCGGAGTACACCACTGCAAAGGGGAGCTTCTCAAAGTCCCTGATCATCAAGACAATGCCCGAGCAGGAGGGTCATAAGAAGGATATGCTCTCGAAGTCGCATCTATTCTCCACGGAAATTGGGATGTACACCAAGGTCCTGCCTGAGTTCGAGAGGATATTGCAGAAGGCGGGGGATAATACCAAGTTGTATGTGCCCTGCATCTATCACAGTTTGGAGCCGCGTCAGGTGATGATATTTGAGGATCTGGTGCCGCAGGGATACTCGGTGATCCGGGGACGTCCTGTCACGGAGGAAGAACTGAGGTTCGTCTTCACAAAGCTGGCCAAATGGCATGCCGTCAGCATGAAGGTCATGAATGAGGTGGGTTTTAGTTTTTACCATAACAAGTATACAGAGATAACGTGCTTTTTCTACTCCAGCAACCCGACTTCTTGAAAGAGTTCCAGTACGGCCTGATGGAGATGCCCACTCTTACGAAGGATCCAATGGTGACCACTGGAATGCCTAACTTTGTCAAGTTCCTAGACAAGACCCCGGAACTCAAAAAGTACAAGCCGTACTTCGAGAAACTAACGGATAGCTGCATTAACAAAATGGGGGATGTTTTGACGGAGTACCGAAAGAACTTCCAACCGGATGGATACTACGTGCTGTGTCACGGAGACTTCCACCTCAGGAACATGATGTTCCGCCACAATAAGGACACCGCGGCTTACGAGGACGTGATGCTGGTGGATTTCCAGATCAGCAATCTGTGTCCCATTACCGTGGACCTGACCTACTCCATCTATATGCTGATGGAGCCGCAGCAGCGATGGGATCTGGGCAAAGACCTCATCAATCATTACTTTTCCGTTTTGGAGGAAACCCTAAAGAAGGTGGGCTATAAGGCCAAGATGCCCACACAGGCAGGTCTCTGGGAGCAGATTCGCCGCCACAAGTACTACGGTAGGCTCATAGATATTTCTAAAAAAGTTTATAGTTAATTTCAAATTTACCCAATTGCAGACTTCTTCCTCATGGCCACCTTTCTGCCCATGATTCTGGCTGTTAAGCAGAACGTCCTGAAAATTCAGGAAATTATTCAGGATCCCGCAACCAGAGAAAAATCATATCTATTGGATTTCTACGTAGAAGATATGAAGCATATTCTGCCGAAATACGAGGAAATGGATTTATTCAAAGACCTGTAGATATGTGTAAGTCCATAAATGTTGGACAGTTGTTTAGGTCAGATGCGGAAAAAGCAGGTTTCTGGCTGAGCCGATGTTAGCTAATTGTTTTTTTGCGTGCGCCACAAAGCTCTTCATAGTTATGTTATCTCTACTATAAGTATGTAGGAATTTGTAGCAGATTGATTGATATTTTAAGCAGCGTATTTCATAGGATTGGTTGATTAGGTTTTATAAATAAATCTGCTGAGCATTTCATAAAACAATTAAACAATGTTGCTCATTTATTTGTGTGCCAGAAATACTCATGGAATAACAAAGCTTACTCTAAGTGGAAGCCCGCATTACTTTCTATAGAATGTATACTGTTCAAGTGCTCTCTCTCTCCATGTCTAAAAATCCAGGAACCCAGATAGTTCAAACTCCTTGATGGTTCTCTGCAGGAAGGCCCGGTATTTGGGATTCTCCACATTCTCCCGCCGAAACTGATCGCCGCTCTCCGTGCGCGAATTCAGATCTTCCAAGTTCTCGAAACCGGCGCCCTCGCGAAAGATCAGAGGCGTCAGACATGTGGCTCCAATCACACCTATAAATAATTTAATACTTAATAATTCACTTCTTGTAGAGTTTAGGAAAGCCTACCCATTAGGCTGGTGTTGATCAGCTCTATGTGGATCTCCTTCAGGCTGGGAATGTGCCCCTGGTAGTTGAGCTTCTCCAGGGTTTGCTGGAGCACTCGTTGGTACTCCCTGACAATGAACTTGAAGTGAACCTTGCGAACGTTCTCATTCAGCGATCCGTAGAGGAAGTAGTTGAGATCGATGGCTGGAGATCCGACATAGGACAGCTGGTAGTCCAACTAAAAGGGATATATATATTGCTATTAATTAATTCTTGATGAAGTACTATAACTCCTTACCGTAACAACATCATCCGGCTCCTTGGTCTCGTTGTTCACGTGGAACATAAGATTATTTATCCACAAGTCCGTGAGGTTGAACACCCTAAACTCCTTGCCCGTGGCCTCGAACATGGCCAGTGCATTCTGCAATACATTCTCCGCCAGCTTGAACATCTTCTCGGTGATCTCCTCGTAGCCCTTCCAGTGGGCTACCTCCTCGGCCACACATCGAATGTTCACGGGGAAGAAGGTGAGGAAGTCGCGTCGGTCGGGATTGCGGGAAATGGGAGCCTCGTCGAAGAACTCCAGCACCTGGGGACTCTCCTGGGCAATGAGGGCGCTGCAGGCGTGCAGCTTGGCCACCTTCTCGATGGTGGGCAGGACATAATCCAGGTTGAGCAGGCGACCCTTCTCAAAGTTCTCGAAGCCGGAAAGCTGCAGGTCCTCGAGGATGAGGAAGGGTTCCGGCGACTCCGTGGTGTAGTAACAAATAGGTGCAATCTTGGTTTGATCTCCGATGGACTGGAGGAGAGCCTGCACCCGTGGCAGAACCTCCTTGTAAGCCAGAATCTCGCGCTTGAAGAGCTTGCTGCGCTGGGCCACTGCGCCAGTCTGTCCCTTGGGATGATCCTTAATAATCACCGAGAACTTGCTCTTAGCCGCTGCGCCCCTTTGTAGATTGAAGCAGGCCCGGTGCATTTCGCTGGCAAATCCCGCCGCCTGGTCACCAACTTGAGCGCTCTTCACCAGCAGCTCGCTGACCACCAGCTGCTCCTCCTTGAAGTGCTCCTTGAGCACATCCTGCAGGAACTCGGCGGTGAGCCACTCCGGTGCCTGGTAGTTCTTCTTGCCGGTTCCCATTTTGTGATTACAGTGATTATTCCAAATTATTTTTCCAAGTCACCTGACTGGGAGTAAATGAGCAACTGGCTGGCGGCTCTGGCAATCGAATCAAGAGTGTGGAACAGCCGGCGGAACATGTGACGCCTGGGAGCCAGATAAAGCTTTGGCGCAAAGCTCTCTCTGTTGTCAGCTTTGCGCTGGCTTATCAGCTGGCTATATAAATATAAATAAATGTATTTTGTACAGGGGCGGTGTCTGGGGGTTACAGTATTTAATTTAATTTAATTATTAAATTAATCTAAGATGTGGCAACACAATTATGATAATCATGAGAGTGTACAATACAAATTAAAATACTTAAGCATGCTAATTATATATTTAGTTTTAAACATATCTGTATGGTAATATATAGAAGAATATTATTTTAAAGCCTAATAGAGGTAGAATGAATAGTGTACAAAGAAATCCTAGGAAATCTGAAATGCAATAACATTTTCTAACCATTTGATAAATATATATTTTTTTAATGGATATGATTATGGATAAAAAGTTTATTTAGTTTTTCAACCAAATAAGGCGATATATGTTTAAATACTTGGATTTATTGATCATTGATCATAATATTGTAACGTATTTGGAAATTATATCATCCAAGAAAGCAGTTACAGATACGCCCCTGTTATAGAGAAAATGTGTTAAACAAATAAGGGAACAATAAAGAGCATATGAGATTGGAACCAATTTTATATGTGGATCGCGTTTTGTGGATCTTGTGAGCCCCATAACATTGAGAGTATAGTAAATTATTCAGACGTACAAATACGGATAGTACAGATGGCATTAAATGAATTCGATTACATTTAGAAAGAAAAACAATATTAAAATATTTTTGAAAAGATATTTAAAAAGGTATGATTTATAGGGTTTTTTAAATAATAATAATACAAAATTAAAGGTTATTCGCAACTCTATGATATATGACTTATATAATCAATTTAAATGATAAAGTCCTTGAAAAAATTGCATTCATATATATGTATAATAATATATTTGTATTTTTGTTTAACATTTGTTCCTCTTCAGTTTGTTTTGTTATTTGATTTATAACTGTATTCATTGGTGATAAACAAAACGTGATCGAAATCGTGGCACCTGTAGTGATAAGCCAACAGACTGCTTGAGCTGACAACTGTCTCCTGTGTTTTATTAAATTATTATCATCAAAATGGAAAAGTCAGGAGAGATCAAGAGAGAGAGAGAGAGAGAGAGAGAGAGAGCTTCTATAAATCATTGGTACAAAGAAAAAGTCTATTTAATAATAATAATTATATATTTATATAGTTTCATAACTATCTTCTTCTGTATTGAAAAGCTATACTATGACAGTTGGTTCTTATGAACCATACCTGCAGAAATGATAAGCACATTTCCAACTAAAATAAAACACACTTCTTTTCTTTGGCTTATTTTCTTTAAGAAATATTTGTAGACTTTGTTGCTGGCTAAACAAAAGATAATTCTTTATGATAGTCAAAGTCGCCGCAAATGCGCTCCCATTAGAGATACGGATACAGTAGGAATAGATATGTACACAAACGAAAGCGGTCCGGTTCCGGTTTTCACTTTCACAGATTTGAAACATAAATCGCATAAATATTGAATTAAATATAAAATTCTTTTAAAAAGAGAAGAATATTAAAAGTCCAGAATGCCACGCCTGTAGAGGAAGGGGAATATACTAAGCACAGCCCGGACGTAGAGGGGATTCGTGTAGACTTTGGAGCGGAAGCGGTCACCTTCCTCGCCAGGCTGGGTGAGCTTAACCAAACTGGCCTCCGTATCCACGGGCAAAAGAATGAACACCAAATGGGTGAAGGTGGTAAAGTAACCTGAGGAATATAGTTAATACTAACAGAAATAATTTGAAAAATCTGAGGGAAGCTCACCCCAAAATCCGTATTTGATCATTTTCATGTGCAGCTCCCTGAGCATGGGCATTCTTTCGCCGTAATTGAGGATCTTCAGGCAGCGCACCAGGTGACTGTGGTATATCCTGATGAAGCAGTCAAAGTGCTGGATCCTTATACTATGCTTCGCCGAGCCAATAATCAGCCCCCACAGATCCTGGGCGGGACTGCCCCACTTGCACAGCTGGAAGTCCACGAAACGCAGCTGGTTGATCTCCCCGGACTGGGTATAGCTCAGCATTATGTTACTTGACCAGAAATCTCCATGATTCAGGACCTTGAACTCCTGCGGATTGTTGTTGAAGCAACGGGCGTAGGATTGCACGAACTGATCAGCCGTGGGCTGTGGAGCAAAAATGGTGATATATTCTGCAAAGACTACTGAGATTACTCACGATCCGATTCACATACTGCTCGTGATCGGCGAGACCCCAAGTGGCCATGGCCGCCTTGTAGCTCTGGACCCGCGCCTGGTACGACTTGGATTTGTTGTAGTTGGCGGGCAGGTAGGTGCGCTGGAAGTCCTCGGGAAAGGGTCCATTCCGTTGACGCCACACGGCACTGGCCGCATGAAACTCTGCCAGTTTCTCCAGGACACGATGCATCTGGGCCATGTCGAAGCCCTTGAGGCGACTGATGTTTCTGTACTTCTTGGTCCGCAGGTCCTCTTGCACCAGACAGATCCTCCCATTGAGCTCCTCCGCCCAGTGGCACTTGGGCGCGAGCTTCACCGTGAGTCCAGCCTGCTCGTAGAGCTGCTCCAGCTGCGGAATTATTGTCTCGTACATCATCTTCTCCTTGGGAAAGATATTCAGAGTGTTGACAAAGCCACCATTTCCCCGGACATCGTCCAGCATGGTCTTCACTATGTAGGATTTTTGTTGGGAGAAGCCATCTGTCAAAGAGATGGAGATATAAATTAATATATAATATATATAAATTGTTTCTAATATTTAACAAACAAAAAACTGGTAACTTTCTCGCTTTAAGTGAGAATTACGACTTTAGGAGGTGGTTTTCTGTTATTTATTTCGGTTGTGGTCACCTTTCATCTCTATGTCGATGACGATGCGCATCAGCAGCGAGGTGTAGGTCTCCCCCGGAGGCGTGGCCGGAATGATCGAGAGGTTGAGAATGCGGCGAAAGTCCCTGAACTCCCGCTTCAGGAGCCGCTTGAAGTAGGCCTCGTTGATCCAGCTGGGAATGCGGACATCGTTGCCGGCGCTGAACTTGTTGCTGTTATCGGGCATTCTGGCTGGGACTGGGACTCGGACTAGGACTGGCACTGGGGGCTGGGATTCCGGCGGAGTGAGCTCACTGCGGCACTGCCTTCTCGAAGCTCTCGGTCCGAAGTGTGCGCCGCGACTGTTTTTCGCCTTATCGGGAATGTTTTCTTGTTGGAAGCGAGGTGAGGCTCTGCGGTGTTATTTTTATTTTACAGCACGCACAACGAGACGTAATGCCGAGGTGGGTGAGGTGCGCATTTAGTTATCTGCCAGTCTGCCAATCGCCCGTCTAACTGGTTCCCCAACTGTCCGGACACTGAGCATCGTCGTCGTCGTCGCTGGCGCATTTTTGTGCTGGCCCAAAGACTCTCTCGCCGACTGACAAGTGGGCAGAGCTTTGCGCTTCTATATATGTTTATAGGATGGTTTTTGGGGCTGGTCAAGCAGTGCAGCAGGCGCCGGTCTTATCAACGGTCTGTGATGGGAATACCTGATAAGCTGGGCAGGGAACGCTCGCCCTGGGGTGCCGGAGCACTGAGAGGGAGCGAAAAGCTCAAGTGGGGCGTCTCTGATATCGTTTATTTTGCTTACTAGACGTTGTATCAGAGTTAAATTGCTAAAAATAAATTCGCAATGGTATATAGTATTTTCTGTTCTTATTAGATTAAAATTGTTTTTCTTTTAAATAAATAAATAAGTGACACAGTGTCAAACTTTTTGAATCTGAAATTTCTCTCTTAATTTGTAAAATTTTTATCAGATTTTTGATAAAGAGAGGCAGGTACGCGATAAAAAGACATAGCGCAACCTATTTACATTAGAGGTCTGATTATGTTTATCTTAACTCATCTAGATTATTATACTAAACATATACTACAACTCAGTTTGTTTCCCAGAACCTCTAACTCAAAGACCAGCTAAAAAACTATTCCAAGGTCTTCCGCTTTCAATTGCAGTGCGACATTCGCCGTGGAGAACTCGAAAAAACCAGAATCAATATTCGCACACAATTTATTTAATCGCCTTGAGTGCGCGCTGCACTTGGAGATGAATGAACTGGCGACGATAGTCATTGCCTTCTAGACATCGTAGTCTTCAAAGTTGAAGAGCCCGCGGTTGCAGTAGAAGGGATACAGTTCCCTCATGACCTCCACATAGGCGGGATTGGTGTACATCCGGGTGCGGAAATTCCGACCTTCCTCGTCCTTGGACATGATGGTGTGCAGGTTACTGTCCTTGCTTGCGGGCAGTAAGTGGGCGCTAAGGTGACTCATCACGCAGAAGAAGGCTGCCGGGGTTTATTAGTATTATTAATAGTAATAAATTATTAAATAAATTTAATTATAATAATTTCTTAACTCACCGTTGAGCGTGTTGTTCTTCTTGTAGATCGAAGACTGCAGATCCCTCAGCTGAGGATAAGGCCTCTCATACTTAAGTATGTCCAAACACTCGATGAGATATTGCCAGTAGATCCTCACTATGTTGTCAAACTCCTTGATGCGCAATCCGTTCTCCGCAGAGATTGTAATCAACATCAGCAGATCCTGTGCAGGGCTTCCCCATTTGCAAATCTGAAAGTCCAGAACGTAGGCTTCCTGAAGACCTCCTTTTTCATCGTATTTGAAAAGGAGGTTCGCGGCTGAAAAGTCACCATGGGTCAGGACATTGAAGTCCTTGGGATCCACGTTAAGAGACTCTAAACATAGTTGAGCATACTGCTCGGAAGTGGGCTGAAATGGATATTTATTAGGAAAAGCCTCAAGGGTCCGGGAGTATAGGAGACCTACGAAATTCCTGAGATAGCACTCTTCCATTGCCCAAGTCTTCATGGCTGCCTTAAACTCTGGAGCCTTCACACCAAAACCCCGCAGGCTGTGCTCAATGTTGTCCTTTTTGGCGAATCCATGCTCAAAGTCCACGGGATAGGGCCCATGACGATCCTTGTAGACCACACTGGCCGCATGGAGTTCAGCTAGTTTCCGAAGGGACAGTCGCATGTGCTCCATATCGATGCCTTTCGTTCGATCCACACTCTGGTAGCCCTGCGTTGCAAGATCCTCGAAGATGAAGTAGAGATTTCCCTCCTCTTCACCGATTTCCAGACACTTGGGATTCAGTTGGACGGTATGACCGGCCTCGTGGTAGAGTTTCTCGAACTCGGGCAGGTAGGTTGAGTACATCTGCTGTTCCTTGTGAAAATACCGAAACTCATTCATTCCTTTGCCGCCCTTGTCAAAATCGAGAGCGGTCTTCATCACATACGATTTTGTCTTGTGAGTTCCATCTAAGAAAAATCACCAATCATAATGTTTCTACTTTCGGACTTTACTAAATTTCCTCACCCTTCATTACCAGATCCACGTAAACTCGCAACATGACAGAGGTGAAGTTACCACCAGGTGGGACTGCAGCCACAGGCGTAAACTTCGAAATCCTGGCATACTCGGGCTCATCCTTAGCCAGCAAAGGCTTCAGTTTGGACTCGCATAACCATTTCGGAATAACTAGACTCTCGTTGGGGTTCTCGATCTTCTCGGGGCGCGACATTATATTGAAATGAGTGTGAATTCAGGGAACATCACGTTGACTTTATCGTGGAGAGAGATAACATATCTAATGATAATCATATCCCAAATTGTATAGTGAGCTCTTGTCAAGTGGAGCATAAAACTATTCTACTTTTTATGCTGAGGGTTCAAAGTAAATACCGAACCACCGAAAGCTCTTAAATGAATATTTTTATCTTATTTTATTTATTTACTTCCCAAACTGCTTTTACTCCTTCTATCTGTCTTAGGTTTTTATACAAATTGTCCCCTAGAAAGGTAATTCAACATTCTCAAGTCTAATCAACTCGAGAGTTTATTTCGTACTGATAAGATAATCCTGATTTCGCAAAGTTTATCGCTAGTTTTCATTCCAAAGAATATCACACTTCATAGTCTTGATAGTTCAGAATGCCGCGATTGTAAAGGAAGGGATATACATCCTTCATGACACTTCCCACGGCGGGATTGGAGAGCATTCTTAGCCGTAGGCTTTCGCCCTCCTCCGTTTCCGCTGTCATGTTGTGTAGACTACTGTCCTTGTCGGTGGGAAACAGAATTATGGGCAGGTGAGCCATTATGCTGAACAAAGCTAAAGGAAATCCATTATTTAGACAGAATTCGTTGACTACTTTATTGATAGCTTACCGTAGAATGAGTGGTTCTTCTTGTACAAGGATCTCTGAAGATCCCTGAGCTGGGGCAAAGGCTTCTTGAACTTCAGCACCTTAAGGCATTCGATCAGGCGGTCCCAATAGATCCTCACGAAGTTATCGAACTCCTTTAAGCGTAAGTCATTGGTAGGCGAAAGGATAAGGAAGAAGAGTAGGTCCACAGCGGGACTGCCCCACGTGGTTATTTGGAAGTCGATGAGGATGAGCTTGTCAAGGTTGCCATCAGGGAGATAGCTGCTCATCAGGTTACTCGACCAGAAGTCGCCATGATTCAGGACATGGAATTCACTGGGATCCAAGTCCAAGGTGCTCAGACACTGGGCCCAAAATTGTTCTTTTGTAGGCTGAGAATAAATATATGACAAAACAACCCTTATGAAAATTGATTTGTTGCGGAAGTGTTTACCACTTAAACTTACAAATGCTTTGACATATTTCTCGGCGTCCTTCATGCCCCAGGTAAGCATGGCTTTCTTGAAAGCGTTCTCCTTCAGACGGAATAAATCTACGTGGAACTTCTTAACTTCTGGCTTACGAGTGATGAAACCCTCAAAGAATTCCTTCGGATACGGACCATGCTGCTCCTCATAGACCGCACTGGCTGCATGATACTCGGCCAGTTTGTGCAGTGACTTCGTCATGTGCTCCATGTCCATCCCTTTGGTCCGGTCCATGTTTTTGAATCTTTTCACGCACAAATCCTCGAAGATAAAGTGAATGTCTCCATTTCGCTCCTCGGTGCGCAGGCATTTGGGTGCCAGTTGGATATCCCATCCGACATCCTTATAAAGTGCTTCGAATGCTGGGAGATATGTCTCGTACATCTTGGCCTCCTTGGGGAAAAGCCCAAAGTCGTTGATGTCACTGCCTCCACGCTCATCCGGAAGCATTGTCTTAAAGACGTATGTCTTGGTTTTGACAGAGCCATCTGGGGAAGAGCAGATAGTTGTCAGGTATAATCTTTATTAATATCTTTATTAATATAGTACCTGGCCATTAAACACTAAACTATTCAGCTGTTCTTATATAACGTATAAAGTGACATGTGCTTATCTTCAACTCACCCTTCATTTCCAATTTTATGTAGATTCTTAGCATGGTCGAGGTGAAGTTCTCGCCTGGTGGAATCGCAGCCACGGGCGTGAATTTAAGGACCTTTACATGATCCGGTTCGTCCTGAGCCAGTACCTTTTCGAAATACTTCTCGTTGATCCAATCGGGAATGATCAGATGCTCGTTGGGATTCACAATCTCATCAGCCATAGTTTTGTTTTAGAATCTCCTTTGAAGTGAACCTCTCACAACACCAGCTAGTCCAGAACTAAATCGTTACAAATATTCGCTCAGGTTTTATAGGCGCTTACGGGGTTCGTTATCAAAGCTAATTTCATTGTGTGAGGTAACGCTTTCAAGTGGCTCAGCTTGCCTTTTAAATTATTAAGGATGAATTTATGTCAATCATGCTAAATTGATAATACTTCATTATAATTAATTTTGTATAGTTTAAATTTGTAAGTTTGGGCTTAAATAATTTCTTTTTTTTGGTTTGTTATGAGTTACGGACTTTGGCCTGTGATTATTTGATGGCTTATAACAACTTAGAAATCATTTCACAATGGCTACCGAGATTTTTTAATTGCGAAAATAACTGATTTGATATTTATCTGGTGACTAGATAATCAAACCTATCCCTTGTCCAGGTAACACTCAGCATTACTCAAGTCACTTCTGTCCGGCACTCAATAAAAACTTAATTTCCCCAAACTTATCTACAGTTTATTTCCAGTTATCATTTTAATAATTATTACACATCGTAATCTTCATAGTTCAGAATACCCCTGTTGTAGAGGAAGGGATACAGGTCCTTCATGACGCTACCAAAGGCGGGATTGGATACCATTCGCAGTCGAAGGCTTTCACCCTCCTCTGTTTCCGCGGACAAGTTGTGCAGATTACTGTCTTTGTCCGTGGGAAATAGGATTATGGGCAGGTGATTTAAAAGGCTGAAGAAAGCTGAAAGAGAATATTTGTTAAAAAATATAAAGGAAATTTTTACAACCAGAATCTACCGTAGAAGGAGTGGGTCTTCTTGTACATGGAACTCTGTAGATCCCTGAGCTGGGGCAAAGGCTTCTTGAACTTCAGCACCTTTAGGCATTCTATTAGGCGGTCCCAGTATATCCTGACGAAGTTCTCGAACTCCTTCAAGCGTAAATCCGTGGCAGCCGATAGGATGATGAAGAAGAGCAGGTCCTTAGCCGGACTACCCCACATAGTTATCTGGAAGTCGATGAGGATGAGCTGGTCGAGCTTGCCGTCAGGAAGGTATCTGGTCATCAGGTTGCTTGACCAGAAGTCCCCATGGTTGAGCACATTGAACTCATTGGGATCCAATTCTAAGGTACTGAGACACTGCGCCCAATACTGCTCGGCGGTGGGCTGAAAGAAATAAGACAAATATATAAAGTGCGGTAAAAACAAACGCTTTCAAATATTCAGTCCTTACAAAGGCCTTAACGTATTTTTCGACGTCCTCCATGCCCCAGGTCAGCATAGCTTTCTTGAAGGACTTCTCCTTGAGATTGAACCCATCCACGTGGAACTTCTTAACATCCCGGGTGACGAATCCTTCCAGAAATTCCTTGGGATACGGACCATTCTGCTCTTCGTACACCGCACTGGCCGCATGATACTCCGCCAATTTGTGCAGCGCCCTCGTCATGTGCTCCATATCCAGGCCCTTTGTACGATCCACATTCTTGAACTGCTTTACGCTCAGATCCTCGAAGATGAAATGGATGTCCCCATCGCGCTCCTCGGTGAGCAGGCAGTTGGGTGCCAGTTGTATATCCCATCCGGCATCCTTGTAAAGTTCCTCAAAAGCTGGGAGATATGTCTCGTACATCTTGGCCTCCTTGGGGAATAGCCCGAATTCGTTGATGTCATTGCCACCACGCTCATCCGGAAGCATTGTCTTAAAGATGTAAGTCTTGGTTTTGACACTGCCATCTGGGAAAGGTTTTATTAGGAATCAGTAAAATCAATTTTAAAGCAACTTAGATCTAATATAAATCTTCATTTGCTTTAGCTTGGTTTAATCGATTTCCATCTATTGTGAAATTAAGAACTCAAATAATAATTCTTAGCCTTAATGATTGTTTACAGAACCAATATCCACGATCTTTCCATATTTTAGCAATTGTTATACAACCTTTCTATATATAGTTATCTCCAAATCACCTTTCATTTCCAATTTGATAAAGATTCGCAGCATGGTGGAGGTGAAGTTTTCACCTGGTGGAATCGCAGCCACGGGCGTGAATTTGAGGACCTTTACATGATCCGGTTCGTCCTGAGCCAGTACCTTTTCGAAATACTTCTCGTTGATCCAATCGGGAATGATCAGATGCTCGTTGGGATTCACAATCTCATCAGTCATAGTTTCGTTTTGGTCACAACCTTTCCCGGCACCTGCTAGTCCACAACTGAACTTTTTTTACAAAAGAACGAGGGAGCTTTGGCTTTTATTGGGGTTTCTTATCATCACCGAATTTTACTTCAGTTTGTCTTTATAATTAACGTAATAATAGCTCAACCTTATAAAGGTTCTTAATTATTTTATAAACTTACAAATTTTTAAGCCATTTGCAGTAGTAATTACGAGTCTCCCTTACGAATGTCCTTTATTAAAATTTCTTTAGGTTTAAATTTTACGCTATGTTCTGATAGGTTATGTTATTAAGAAAGAGTATTCATTGACTAGAAAAACAATATTCTTTATTGACCTTGCGAATCAATTATCAGCAATTGACAGAAGGCTTGGCGTTACCCCACGCGCCTTTTCTACACTGATTAATCAGTACTTATTTGCGATACACTATAAACTGTATCAAGAGTGTTAATTTTGATATGAAAAACAAACGTTCATTTGTATAATTTCACCACAAATATTTCATTTATAGTCTGAACTTGGTTGCTACAGGAAGAAAGCGTGCATAGCTAGGGAATTACTTTATACATTTAGCTCGTAGCGCGCATGCGAATAGTTTTTTAGAGAACTTTTTGCACAATCATGAAGAGTATGACGATTGTTAGTGATAGTAATTATTTGCCGGGGCTTTTGTTTTGTTTGTTTTCATATCTCAAAACACAAGTCTAGCCAGTCATCGTGATGGTTTGGACTTGCCTGAGGCGTCATCAGCCAAAAGTTTGATCAGTTCGTTGATGGAGCTAATTCACCTAATTGGGTTCATTAGAGAGCGATTAAAATATAAATTAATAATGTAATAATTTGTTTTTATTGAAATAATGAAATTGTTTACTAATACAGGTACTTTATACAATTCAGAACCAAGTCTTATTACCATATATCTGAGATCCCTTACTATTTGTAGTCGTCAAAGTTGAAGATTCCCCGATTGTAGAAAAAGGGATAGATCTCCTGAGACTACAAAACGAAGGATTTGTAAACAGGCGCAGGCGAAACTTGTCACCCTCCTCGTCGTCCCTCATGAGGGAATGAAAGTTTGACTCCTTGTCCGAGGGGAATTGTAACACAGGCAAGTGATTGAAGATGGCAATGAAGGCTACACAAATAGAAATCTTTATATATTCCAAGACATTAGTGGTTTGGGTAAATCTTACCATAGATAGTATTGTTCTCCTGATACAAGGACGTCTGAAGATCGCGCAATTTGGGCAGGGGCTTCTGGTACTTCAATAGTTTCAGACACTCCACCAGCCGCTCCCAATAGATCCTCACAAAGGTATCAAACTCCTTGAGCTTGATATCCCTAGCAGCCGAGAGGGTAATGAAGAACAGGAGATCCTGGGCAGGACTACCCCATTTGCATAGCTGGAAGTCTACCATAATGACCTCATCGATGTCGCCATTGGCCAGATAGTTGCACATGAGATTACTGGACCAGAAGTCGCCATGGGTAAGCGTGTTGAAGGCCTAAGGGTGTGCAGTGAAATTGCTTTCGCACATCTTTACATACTGCTGTGCCGTGGGCTATGGAATATCCTTGATAATATATCACCTCGAATGGTTATGAAGGTGACTTACAAAACTTTTTATGTACTTCTCCTGATCCTCCAAACCCCACCCGGCCATGGCCTTGTGATAGGACCTGGCCTTTACATGGAAGCGCTGTTTGTGCCGCTCCAGTTTGTCCTTGGCAATAAATCCTTCTTCGAACTCTCCGGAATAAGATCCATTTATCTCAGCATAAACCGAGGCCGCTGCATGGAATTCAGCCAGTTTTCGTAGAGATCGCTTCATGTGGACAAGGTCCTGACCCTGAATGCGATCTACATTTCTGAACTGTTTCACTCCCAGGTCCTCAAAGACAAAGTGAATGCCATTCTCGCGCTGATCGGTATGCAGACACTAACTTTTATAAAATTGTTATATATTTTATCCCCAGAACCATCATTCTAACCTTTCATTTGAAGATCAAAGTGAATTCGCAGCATAATCGAAGTGTAATTCTCGCCCGGCGGAATCGCAGCCACCGGCTTGAAGTTTAGTATATTCTCATAGTCCGGCTCATCTTTCTTTAGGACCGGCTCGAAATATTTCCCATTTATCCACTTGGGTATCTCCAAGTGCTCATTGGGATTAACGATATTATCTTTGCTGTTTGCCATATTCTTTTGCAATCGTTGTGATGTAGACGATCTAGAGTTTCTCTTTCGACTGAGTCTGTGACGTCTTTATACGGGTACAAAGAATATTGAATTTTTGCCAGAGTAGTTTGGAGTTAAGAGAGAGCTTTTTTGCTTAATTTTTTCGTTAGTTGTCAGCTTGACTCGGCGGTTTATGTTTTCATAGAAAATGTTTTGTTTGTCGGGGGAACTTTGTAAAGCTTTCAAGCTCAAACGACCATCAAAATAATCAAGAGAGTGTGCGCGTTTTTAGTTCCCATCGAACCTTTTGTGGTCAGGTGTTGCTTGAAGAGCCCCCGAAAACAACAAACTGATAATAATTTCGCCAAGCTAAAGGCTTATTACATTTACACAGAAAGCTCCAATCAGAAATGTTTAAATAGAACAAACTCTCCCATATCGAAGTTAGTTTATTTTCAAAGCTATTGCGACAATATGGCTGAAGAAACTTTCAACGCCGATGAATTGAATCCGCCAGAATGGATGAACGTTCAGTTTATTACCGAAGTACTGAGTGGCCATGAAAAGGCGCCTGAACTCAAAGTGATTGACCTCACCTTTGCCCCAGCCAGTCCCAAGGGCGATCACTATGCCAGTATTATGTTCCGGGCCAAGGTGAAGTACACCACCCAGAAGGGTGAATTCACCAAATCGCTTATCATCAAAACAATGCCCGAGGAGGAAGGTCTCAAGAAGGACATGTTAGCCCAGTCTCCTCTGTTCATAACTGAGATTGGCATGTACAGCAAGGTCCTGCCGGAGTGCGAGCGCATCCTTCGGGAGGTGAATGACGATGCCAGGCTGTATGTGGACTGCATCTATCACAGTCTGAGCCCGAAGCAGGTGATCATCTTCGATGATCTCGTGGAGATGGGCTACGCCGTGGTGCGGGGTCGTTGGCTCACGCAGGAGGAGATTTGTAGTGCCTACGGCAAGCTGGCCAAAATCCAAGCCATCAGCATGAAAATGATAAACGAGGTGAGAGATTATTAATTAAAATGTTTCCTTCCCTAACACTTTTTTTGATAAAATATTTCCCCCTTAATGCAGCGTCCCGAATACCTCAAAGACTTCAAGAACGGAATGTGTGAAATGCCCGGCCTGATGGACAGTCCCATTATAAACGGAGGCATGGCTCCGTTTATTGAATTTTTGGCCAGCAATCCAGAACTGAACAAATACCACGCCTACTTCGAGAAGATAAAGCTCCATTACAAGGACCGACTGCGGGAGACCATGCAGGAGTATCGTACGAATCCCCAGCCAGATGGATACTACGTGCTCTGCCATGGGGACTACCACTGCCGGAACATGATGTTCAAGCACAACAAGGAAACCGGAGGCTTCGAGGACTGCATGTTGCTGGACTACCAGGGCTGCAATGTCACTCCCATGGCCGTGGATCTTATATACTCCATTTACATGCTGATGGGGCCAGAGCAGCGAGCTGAGGAACTGGAACACCTGCTCAAGTACTACTTCACGGTTCTGCTGGAGACCCTGCGCCAGATCGGTTATCAGGGAAAAATGCCCACTCCCCTCGGATTCTGGGCGCAACTGAAGCGGCACAGATATTATGGTTAGTGGGAAGGTTTTTTAGTAGATATTATGTTTGAAATTAATTTATTTCTTTTTAGAGTTCCTTATGGTCAGCACGTTCCTGCCAATTTCTGTGGGGCTCAGAACGTACAACTTAGACATAGAGGAAATGCTTTACAACGACGAAACCAGGAGGAAATGCTATCACCTTAAAGAATATGTCGAAGATGCCAAAAAGATGCTGGAGAGATTCGAACGGTCGGGTTATTTTGAGGATCTGTGAGAAAGATATTTGACTTCGAAAAACTAACAGATTTCTAATAAATTGCGTATTTTGTTGAAAAGCTTACAAGCAAATGAATTCTCTTTTAGCGATAAATGTATACAGTGCTTATAAACATAAAAACAGCTGCTCTCTTTCTATATTTGAATATTAGAAACTCAAACAAATCGGCAAGATTGTTGCTATAGCAACCATGAAATTCTACGGAGACTCTCTCCTCCTGCTCAGAGAGAAAACATACTGAACCCTCGCATGTATCTCAACGCTCAAAGCTCTTTGTATCTTTTGCATTCCGAATTGAAATTCTCTCTTTTAAAACCACTTCAAATTGTTGCAACTGAATGAGCTTTGGCCAGTTGACTCTCTTTGGGTGAACGAAAAGCATCAAGTCAGTAATTGAAATGTCTGAAAGTACTGATAACATCGCGTACAACGAAGATGAGTTGGTGCCACCCGGATGGTTAGACAAAAATTTCATCACGGATGTCTTGAGCAGACATGAAGAGGCACCTGAACTCCAGGTGACCGATCTTAGCTTCTCGCCGGCATGCCTCAAGGGAGAGCACTATGCCAGCCTCATGTTCCGTGCCAGAGTCAAGTATTCCACAGAGAAGGGTGACTTTGGCAAGTCGCTGATCATCAAAACAATGCCCGAGGAGGAGGGTCACAAGAAGGATTTGATCGGAAGTTCCCCGCTCTTTAAAACCGAGGTGGGAATGTACTCCAAGGTGCTGCCTGAGCTAGAGAGGATCCTGCGCCAGGGGGGAGCCCATACGAAACTCTGTGCGGATTGCATATATCACAGTCTGGAACCGCGGAAGATACTCATCTTTGAGGATCTCAAGGAGTCGGGCTTCCATGTGCTGAGGAATCGGAAGGCGAGCCTAGAAGAGGTGGATCGCGCCTACTTCAAACTGGCCAAGTGGCATGCAGCCAGCCTTAAACTGCTGGAGGACGTAAGTTACACATGACAATCTAATTCACCTGTTTCACCAGTATCTCGTGTAGCAACCACATTTCCTCGATGAATATACCCACGGACTATTGGATATGCCGCAAGTTATGCAAGAGCCTTTCATGAAAACCGGAATGCCTTATTTCGTGGAACTGTTGACCGAAGAGCCGGAGCTCAGCAAGTACAAATCCTATTTTGAGAGAATAAAGCCTGATTTCCTGGAACGGCTCACGGCAGAGTGGAAGGACCTTAGAGATAACCCCAAGGCAGACCAATACAGGGTACTTTGCCATGGAGACCTCCACCTGCGCAACATGATGTTCCAGTACGAGAAGGGATCCTTTCAGGAGTGCATGCTGCTGGACTTCCAGATCAGCCACCTCTTTCCGCTGACCACAGATCTGGTTTACTCGATATATATGCTTATGGAGCCAGAGCATCGTAAGTTTTGGGATGATTTTCTCTATTATTACTTCTTTGTTTTCACTGATACTCTTGAGAAAATCGGTTACAAGGGTGAAATGCCCACAGAAGATGGGCTTTGGGAGCGCCTCCAACAGCACAAATACTATGGTTAGTTGTTTGCTCATGTATTTTTATTAACCCTTTTAATATTATTTTCCGAAATATCGTAGAATTCTTCTTCATAACCACTTTCCTGCCTTTGATGTGGGCTCTTAGGGAGACTTCTGTTGACTTTGGCGAACTTTTGCAGGATGACGAAAGACGACGAAAATGCTATTTCTCTAAGGGTTACATCAAGGATGTCAACAGAATACTGGCTCATTTGGATTTAATTGGATACTTTAAAGACGTATAGGAACCTTAAAATTCCTTAAAACACTATTATATTTTATATATATTTCTGAGATCTAAATACAAAGATATCCCTCTAAACCATACATTTGTCTATTTAAAAGTTATTTAAGAAACCACTATAACAACCATCGTCAAATTTATAATTTGAAATATGCAAAAAGAAATTGGGGACATTATTTTATTACATGCCCAACAATTTAATGTGATGATATCTGTAAATAATTCATGTGTGAAAATTCACTGCTGGTGTGGAAATGGTTTTCGCTTAAAATAATGTCTTTTGCCACGACTCAGAAAAAGCGTTGATTCTTTATAATTTCACAAACAGCCTAAAGCTCTTTTATATCTGAATAGTCACAGCTTTTGCAAAGCCCAAACATGTTGCATTTCAGGTTGAAATACTCTTCTTGGAGTCCATATAAGTGAATTCAGTTAGTGAGATTGGTTCAGTTTGCTGTCTTTAGTGAACGGAAACACAAAAGTTTGTCAACAAAATGCCAGATAACACTGATAACAGCCAGTTCAACCCCGACGAATTGGTGGCACCCAAATGGCTAAATGAAAACTTCATCACTGAGGTTCTGCGAGACTATAAAAAGTCGCCTCAACTCAAGGTAACCGATCTGAAACTCTCACCGGGTTGCCTCAGCGGAGATCACTATGCCAGCATTATGTTCCGGGCCAAGGTGAAGTATTCCACAGAGAAGGGGGACTTCGAAAAGTCATTGATCGTCAAAACAATGCCAGAGGAAGAAGGACGGAAGAAGGAGTTGCTTGGGAGCTCCCCCATTTTCAAGACGGAGGTGCGAATGTACTCCAAGGTGCTGCCCGAGTTTGAGAGGATCCTCCGCCAGGCAGGAGATCGTACGAAGCTATTTGCGGATTGCTTATACTATAGCCTAGAGCCCCACCAGGTGCTGATCTTCGAGGATCTAGTGGAAAGCGATTACTTTGTGCTCAGGGATCGAGTATCTACGCTGGATGAAGTGCAACGAGCCTACTTTAAGCTCGCCAAGTGGCATGCTGTAAGCCTAAAAGTGCAGCAAGAGGTGAGCTATACTTAGAAATTTGATTTCCACTTTTTCAAGCTCTTTTACTTTCCAGCAACCCGATTGTCTCAAAGACTTAAACCAAGGACTTTTCGAGATGCCAAACATCATGCAGGAGCCCTTAATAAAGAACGGAATAACCTATTTCGTGGAACTTCTGAACGAGGAGCCCGATCTTAATAGGTACAAGCCTTTCTTCGAGGGCATTCGAGAAGATTTCATAGAAAGGCTAAACGGAGAATGGAAAGACCTACGGGAAAATCCGAGAAATGACCAGTACTGGGTGCTCTGCCATGGAGACTTCCATCTTCGTAACATGATGTTCAGGTACCAAAAGGGATCTTTCGAGGACTGCATGCTGTTGGACTTCCAGCTCAGCAGTCTTTTTCCACTCACAATGGACCTGGTTTACTCCTTATATCAGTTCCTGGAACCCGAGTATCGCTGGAAGCATTGGGAAGATCTGATGAACTATTACTATTTTGTCTTCGAGGATGTTCTGAAGAGAATCGGTTACAAGGGGGAAATGCCCAGCCAAGCTGTTTTCTGGCAACGCCTGCAGCAGCACAAGTATTATGGTTAGTTTATTCTTTAACTGTTTGAATCAATCGGTTCTAAGTTTATTTTAATACCTGCAGAGTTATTCCTGGTGAGCACCTTCCTACCCCTGCAGTGGGCCCTCAGAGATAAGTCTGTGAACTTCAGCGATATGCTGGAGAATGAGCAAAAGCGAGAGAAACTATATTTTTCACAAGGTTACATTAAGGATGTAAAAATATTGCTGGCTCGATTTGAAAAGTTGGGTTATTTTAAAGAGAATTAAACACAGAAAGAGACTTATACAGATGCTATTAAAAACGATTATACAGGTATATAGAGCTTTTATAATCATTGGTATATTCTTATACCAATTGTAAATAAATGAACCACACTTTATAAAATTTATTTGTTCCCGAAACTATAAGGCTCAAAAGAGTTCAAAGATAGCCTTAAACAAAAAAACATAGCTTTCGTATAATATTTGTGTCATCAACACATGTCAACAATTGTTTTAAAAAAACAAACAAGCTACATTTAAGCTCATTTGAATCGCTAATTTCCATCTGATTATGGTCAGTGAGCTGGAAGCCTGATGAATGAGAATTATTTGCGTGTTCCTAATTATAGAACCGCTGTCGCGGGCAATTAAAGCCCCATCTATGACGCAGCCGTAGTTTCGCTCAATGCCAAATGTGTTTGGGTGCAATTATCATTACCAATGTTTCCGACTGATTAAATGTAAACAAATAAAAGGGTAAAGATAAAGTCTGGTAAAGATTAACCGATATCAACAAGTATAGAGAAAACTTTGCGGTCACAGGTATTTCTAAGAGTTATTAATTGACAATATCGGAACCCTTTTTCGAAATATTCAGTCTTACTCACACATGGTTAGCACTTTGTCTACATTTTATTTGTGGTAATTAATTGATAATTATTGAAGTGATAAGTGCTATAAAAATATAAATACGCAGCGCGGTTGACACCTACGTCACTAGTTTGTGATTTTACGCCCACAGAAAACTCTCAGTGTGTAGTTCGAATTTTAATAAAAATGTTTTCGCATTCAAAGTTTTCTCTTTCTGAAGCTAAAAAGCCCCGAAGTTCACATCAATTTTAGCCAGTCATCATGATTGTTTACTACGATGATGACAAGCCAAAGTTGAGTCTGTCCAAAGCTTAAGCCAGCTAATGTTACAATATTCATTTTCAGACATTTTTTTAAATTAATTAAGAACTTGTATTTATTTGCTTGCTCTTATGATATATGATATCACAACAAATTGGCTTAATTCTAAGGAGGTTCAGGAACCGAACCTACGCGGACTTCAAAAGTCCCTTGTTATCGAAGAACGGCAGCAAAACCTTCATGGCATTGGCATAGTAAGGATTGATGAAGGTCCTGTAACGCAGGGCATCGGCCTCGGGTCCTGGTGCCATCATCATTTTCATATTGGCGTCCTTATCAGTGGGCATAAGTGTGGCCACCATTACACCCATGGCGGTGAGGGGTCCTGAAGCGAAAATTATACTGTTTATTAAGTACCATAAACTAAATGTATGCATTTCAATCAGTGGTAATTTGATTACTTATTGATATCAAGGTATTTTCTCTATTTAATAGAAATAATTTCAATAAAGACTCACCCCAGAATCCGTGCTTCAGCATCATGACGTGGATATCCCTCAAGGATGGAATGGGCTTCGAATACTTCAGGAGCTTCAGGCACTCCACCAGGCGCTCATGATAGATCTGAATAAAGTGGTCGAACTCCTTGACCTTAATGTCCAGTGCGGCGGAGGTGGTGATCAGGTACCACAGGTCCTGGGCCGGAGAGCCCCACTTGCCGATCTGCAAGTCCACAAAGATTGTCCTGTCGATCTCGCCGTTGTCCTTGTAGTTGAACATGATGTTGTTGGACCAGCAGTCGCCGTGGTTCAGTACATTGAACTCGCTCTCGTCCACCTGGTTGACTTTCAGGGCTTCCTCGAACACCTCCATCGGACTCCACATCCTGGCTATGTATTTGTCGGCGTGCTCCATTCCCCACTCACCCATTGCCTTGAGGAACTGCACCTGGCGCATCTCGCCCAGCTTTTCGAAGAGATCGCGGCTCTGCTCGTTGTACATGGACATGGAGTACATCTGGTCGAAGGGTCCGTTGATTTCCCTAACCAGAGCGGAGGCGGCATGGAACTCGGCCAGCTTCTGGAGCACTCGCCGCATGTGAGCCATATCGAAGCCCTTGAGGCGATCGGCGTTCTTGAAGTGCTGACGGCTTAGATCCTCAAAGACCAGCGTAATGAGCTCAGCGGTGGTCTCCACATGGAGGCACCTAGGCGCCAGCTCCACGTCCAGGCCCGCCTCCTTGTAGAGCTTTACGAACTGCGGTATGTGCACCTCGTACATCTTCTTCTCCTTGGGGAACAGGCCCATGCCAGCGATCACATCCGCTCCACTGTCGGCCTCCAGCATGGTCTTGAGGATGTACGAGATTTTCTTTTCGCTGCCATCTTAAAATGATGTTTACAAATTGAAATTCACCTTCGGAATCTCTATAAATTGTTTCAAATATCCACTTACCTTTCAGCAGTACATCTACAATAACCCTGATCATAATGGAGGTGTAGTTCTCCCCTGGCGCTGTGGCCGCAACTGGGACAAAGTTAACGATTTTGTCGAAATTCGGAACATCCTTTTCGAGAATCGGTAGGAAGTAGTCCTCGTTGACCCACTTGGGGATGTGCAAATACTCGTTGGGATTGACGGGCTTTTCCGAGCTGCTTTTCGGCGACATTCTGAGGCGACTGCATTCAGAAAAATCAATTAATTGTTAGACAGCGGAAACGATCAACGGACCCAAGATCAAAGTAATTAAACTATTTTACAAAAATAGAAAATGCGATGTTATGTGAGCACAAACACGTGGGAACAAAGTCTAACGTCGCCAACGGTATTCACTTTCTTTTCAGTATATCTAAAAGATAGATAATTAATCATGCTTTTACACTAAAATATTCAAAAACTTGACTGCATAAATTAAAGACTGGTTGGCTTCATATCTCTTTTAAATCGCTTAAAAATATATTTATTGTTAATATATCAATTTTGAAAACTACAAATATTTTTAATGATTTAATTATTCAATAAAAACCTCATAAATTAAAATTTTGTAACTGTTTTCAGCTGAGTCTCATTGACTAAGCACACTTGAACTTTAACTTGTAGATGAACTTGTTTCCACAATTTGTATAATACGTTTTTTTATTACTTTTATAAAGCTCTCATTGACATCACTTGATTGCACAGCAATTTCATTTAAAAAGATTTCAGCTCTTAGCACAGCGTAAATTGCACTTAAAATATTCCGAAATTTAAGTAGATTTTGAGCCAGTTTCCGCATGCAATTTAAGCAGAATTTCTCCCCTGATTTCGCCCACAAAAAACGAGGGGTTCCGTCAATTGTTATTTATTACTGACCGACTTTTTGAAGATAACTAATTTGAATGAAGACTTCCTCGGGGAGGCGGACACTGCTGCGACGTGTCCGGCGATTTCTAACGACAAACAAATACTGAGCAGTCCGCTGGAGCCCCATTCATTTTTATACACAAAAGGCCGAGCGCGCGGCAAGTGGATCGGCTCTCTGATAAAGTAAACGGGTTTAAGTCTAGGCGGAATAGAAATCGGTGGGGTGGGGTCGGGGCTAGTAACGGAAATAAATAGAACAAAGTTTAACAATGAAAACGCATAATCGCTTCCTTTATCTCTGGAGTCCCCCAATAACCATAAAAGACCTCACCTCGGTGACCCATTCGAAGCTACATTCAATAATTGATAAAATTAGGAAATGTTTATTGTTTGTAGAGAAGACACCCACCCATACGTTATCAGTAGAGAGTTTAGGTAATAGTACTTAATTTTAAAACAAAAAGATAAAGCTACAAATATCTGTTATATGATAGATAAAAACTAGAATGATTCTAGATGTAATGCGAGCAGTAAGCACATTTAGACCTAGGTTTATTAGGGCACGATATAAATTTACATTAGAGGTTTTTAAATTTATATTCAGATATTTATTCTTTTACTTCTTTGAAGTATGACTATAAATAATTCTCCAAAACACCCTTTCTATCGAAAAAGGGTAGCAATTGCCGCATGGCCTTGACGTAGTACGGATTTGTAAAGGTTTTGTAGCGAAAGGCCTCAGCTTCGGGACCCGCAGTCATCATCTTTTCAATAGTGGACTCCTTGTCCGAAGGCATGAGAGTGGCCACCATCACTCCAGTGGCTGTGAAGGTGCCTGTAAAATGTGTCAGTAAAATATATATTATAAGTAAATACCAGTCACTCACCCCAAGACCCGTATCTGATCATCATCACGTGCAAGTCCCTCAGGGTGGGTATCCTTTTTGAGTAGTTCAGGAGCTGCAGGCACTCGGTCAAGCGCTCGTGATAGATCTGTATGAAAAGGTCGAATTCCGTGACCTTAATGTCCAGGGAGGCGGATGTGAGGATCATGTACCACAGATCCTGGGCGGGAGAGCCCCACTTGGCCATTTGAAGGTCCACAAAGATGGTCCTGTCGATCTCCCCGTTGTCCTTGTAGTTAAACATGATGTTATTCGACCAGGAGTCGCCATGGTTCAATACATTGAAGTCGCTCTCGTCCACCTGATTCAGGCGAAGCCCCTCCTCGAAGCTTTCCGTGGCCGAGGGAAACTTTTTGATGTATCTCTCGACATCCGGAATGCCCCATTCCCGCATTGCCTTGAAGTAGGAGGCATCCCTCATCTCCCTTAGGGGAAGAAAAAGTTCCCTGTTTGCCTCTGTGAACATGGAGTTGAAGTATCGCTCTGCATAGGGTCCATTTACTGTTCGATAGACAGCGGAGGCAGCATGGAGTTCCGCCAATTTTCGGAGGACACAACTGATGTGCGGCAGGTCAAAGCCCTTGAGGCGATCGAAATTCCGGAAATTCTGACGGCTCAGGTCCTCGAAGACCAGAGTAATTCTCTTCGGCGTCTCTTCGACGTGGACACATTTAGGGGCCAGTTCGATGTCAAACCCAACCTCCTTGTAGAGCTTCACAAACTGGGGTATGTGTGTCTGGTACATTTCCTTCTCCTTGGGAAACAGTCCCAACTGATGGACCATGGCACCGCCCTTGTTTATGTCCAGTCCGGTTTTCAGTATATACGAAATGCGCTGTTCGCTACCATCTAAATTGCAATGAGATTAGAAACTCTCGGGACTCTAGGGGGCTTTCTCCTCACCTTTTACTAAAATATCCACCACAACCCTAACCATAATCGAGGTATAGTTCTCCCCCGGAGCAGTGGCTGCCATCGGGGTGAAGTTGACAATTTTATCGAAGCCTTTGACATCTTTCTCCAGAATGGGCAGAAAGTACTCCTCATTTATCCACTCAGGTATCGCCAGATGTTCGTTGGGATTGATTGGTTTCGGCGGCATGACTTCACTGTAATCAACAAATGGATTGAGCAAACAATTCTGGAGATTTGTGTCATTCACTGACCGATAGAAGGGAATTCAACTTGTGGCAAAGTAAAATTGAATGCGGTTGGTGTAGTCGTCAAACCTCAACTGAAATAGCCTTTGACTGCGTTCCGGGTTAAATAGTGGCCATTAGAAGTGTAATGATTGCAAGCAAGTTTGTACAGATTTGAAAGCGCAAACGTAATCAAGGAAGGCGAGAAATTGAAAAGATATACGAATATTTAATCATACGCGTGTACCATTTAAAGAATTGGGAAAATACGTTAAATTTTAGAAAAGTGTTACTAATGGCCACTAAGTAACCCAGTTTAAGAGGTCTCTGAAATGTAACATTTATGGAAAATAAAAATAATCTAATCCAGTTATCTAACAGTCTACCATAATATTACTTGTATAACCCACTTGTTAATTTATACATACATATGTATTAATGGTATCTCCAAACACAACGCGACAATTGTTGTCCAACAAATTAATTAAAATTCCTCACAGACCCGACCCTTCAATTGGTTACTTCTATAGAATATATTTATAAATTTTCAACAGCCAGATGTTAATTGAAGCCGCCCAGTCATCCCACATCGGAATAATTGAGGCTAGTCCAAATTCTGGAAGCGTGCCAGACTTGCTGTTGCTGTAGGGGTTTCTGATAGTAATAATCAATATAGATTGCGCTTCAGTTCCAGTTAGTTTGTCGTCAGCGATTAGGTTCCATAACAATGGCAAACGTAAGCCGAGGCGAAACATTTGAAATTGTGCTAAAAAAGAACGTAGCGCCATGACTTTTCAACAGGAAATCAGTTTAAACAACTTTGATAAGGGTAAGGTATTCGAGTTGATTAGGCATGCCCCCAAGACAGCTGGGAGTTCATGAATACTTCTGCCATTTATAGAGGTATTATCTGGCTCATTTCAATGAACGGCTCCTATCTTAGGTATGACGAAACACCCAAAACTGTGGCATAAATAATCACTCTCTAGAATATTTATTCAAAGCATTATGTAGGTTCAAATTTGTATATACCCAATTCAATTCCAATTCAGCAGAGATCGCTCCTCCATCCAAGGCAGAATCTCCTTCATAGCCTGGATATACTTGCGATTGGTGAACATGGAGCATTTCATTTTCGAGGCGTATCGTTCGTTCACCTCGTCCTCGAACTGGTTCATCATGGTAATGGGCAAGACCCGGGTCACCACCACATAGGCTGGAAGTAAACTCAGCTACCGGGGGATTTTTTACTTACTTACTTTTAATGTGCTCACCTGCCAGGCCATGCTTGGTAAGACTCTCACGAATATTCTCGAGCTGAGGCATAGCTTTGCCATATGCCAGGACCTTGAGACTATCCATCAAGTAGTAGAAGTAGTACTGTACCATATTGTCAAACTCTGTCAACTTAATGCTCTTCTCAGCAGACGACAATATGGTGTAGTAGAGATCGTTGGCCTGCATATTGCAATACCAATAAGCTGAAAGGAAGAATAAAATGTATAAAAGACCTTACCGGGGACCCGTACTTGACCACCTGGAAGTCGAGCAGGGCCGTGTCCACCACATGGCCCCGATCGTCGAGCTTGAACATCACATTGTTCGCCCAGCAGTCGCAGTGGTTTAAGACATTGAACTGCTTGGAGTCGGGGGCATGCAGCTCGAGCAGCTTCTGAACCAGGACCTCCTCCTTGCCCACGAACTGCTTGTGGAAGTGGTCGCCAAGGCGCAATCGCCGTAGCTGCGAGAGGAAGACCTCCGGATTGTTTAACTCCTGGAGGATCTCTTGGTTAGCACTCGTGTATATGCCGTTGGTCAGGAGCGTCTTGAATTCGCCCCTCTTCTCCACATACACGGCGGAGGCGGCATGGAACTGGGCCAACTTCCTGAGCACTGGCTTCAAATACTCGACGGCGAAGCCCTGACTCCGTTCCACATTTCGGTAGCCCCTAGCCTTAAGGTTATCCATCAGGATGTAGCGCACTCCGATGCTGCGATCCAGCTTAAAGGCACGCGGACCGAAGGACACCTTCTGACCTGCCGCCTCAAAGAGCTGCTCGAATCTGGGCAGGACGTTGTGGTAAACGTAATGCTCCCGAACGAACATTTTCAACTGGCCCATGATCTTGGCCTGAAAATCGTTGCCATGCTGAGCCTTCAGCAGGAAGGACAGCCTCCTCACCGTGTTATCGCGCAGTTGAACCTTCACCTGGATGGGCAGGAGGACGGTGCAATTGCGGAACTGGATGAGGTGGACATTGGGCAGGACCGCAATAACGCGATCGCCGCTGTCCACATAAGACTGGACCGCCTGCCCCAGGGACAGGCCAGATACCCACTCGGGGACTTTTGGTACTTTCATCATAAATTTATTGCCTTCAATTTTGACACGTTTACGGGTAATTCAGATTAATTTTTGACTAATATTCAAAGGGATAAATGATTGAATTAATCATTTACGAAGTGTAATTTATAAATTATGTATTCAGATGGGGAAAGAATTGATTATTTTTGTATTTTTTGCAAAAAACCCAGATATTATAGTTTAAGTCTCAATTTCATAAAATTCTTATTTCCTTAAAAATTTGTGCCATTCAAAAACAGAAACCAAATCGAACGGTTTGTAAATTGTATAATTTCATGGTTATATACAGACAAAATAAATATTTAATCGCTGGTCAAGGGTTATTTTGAATATAATTAGATATTTATTTGGCCAAAACAAGTTTGTAGGTGAAGCAATTAAATAAGCATTATTATAGCCCGTAATTGGGGGAGATAATCACTTCCAGTCGAGCAGGCCGCGGTTGTCCAACCATGGCAGCACCTCCGTCATCACCTGGACGTACTTGGGGTTGGTGAACATGGCGTTCTTCATCTTGGACTCGTCGCTGATGTAGCTCTCCAGATTGGCATTGTTGGTCTTGTCCAGCATCACGACGGGCAGCACCTTAGATACCACCATGTAGGCTGTAGAAATGGACTTGTAAATAGATATTTCCCTATGTGTATAGTATATACAAGATAAACCCACCAGCCAGACCGTTACGGAAGAGGGCCGCATGCAGGTTCCTCAGCTTGGGCAGGGGTCGGTGGTACTGGAGCAGCTTCAGGTTCTCCACCAGATTATCGAAATAGTATCGCACCAGGTAATCGAACTTGGCAGTCTTCAATTCCGGCGCAGCCGAAGACAAAATCAAGTAGTACAGATCAATGGCCTAGAATTGAATTACAAATAAATAAAATATAAGTTTAAGTTTATGTCTTATCTACCTACCGGACTGCCGTACTTTCCCACTTGAAAGTCCACTAATAAAGTCTCCTTAATGTTTCCAAAGGCATCGTGCTGGAACATAATGTTGTTGGCCCAACAGTCACCGTGGTTGAGCACGTTGAATTCCCTGGCATTGTACTGCTGATCCTCCAGGAGGCGATCCACTAGGTAATCATCGCTATCAGCCTGGAAATAAATGGGAAAAATGTATATAAGAGCATTGCGTAGAAGCTTTCAAAGGAAAAAGGTACAAATACATAATTAATCTCACCAACTTCTCGTACAACTTTTGGGCATTCTTCCATTTCTTGAGCTGGGCCAGGAAAGCCCCAGAGGTATTAAACTCCTGCAGCAACTTGCGATTGGCCTCGCTAAACACGCCCACGGTGAACTCCTCCCCGAAGAGGCCATGGTGCTCCACATAGCAGGCGGAGGCAGCATGAAAGGCGGCCAGTTTCTCCAGCACCTTCTGCATGTGCACCAGGTCCAGGCCGGCCAGACGATTCTCGTTCTTGAAGTTCTTACGGTGCAGATCCTCCAGCAGAATGTAGTCCACTCCCAGGTCGCGGTCCACCTTGAAGGCCCGAGGAGCAAACTGGATGGGCTTGCCAGCATCTGCATACAGTTGCTCGAACTTGGGTAGAAGGCTGTGGTACATCTGCTCCTCCTTCTGGAAGAGCTTCAGTTTGGCCAAAATAGCGGCCATCACTTCGTTGTTGTGCTGCGCCTTCAAAACGAAGGATAGGCTTTTCGTGCTGTGATCTGGCAAGAATGATAGGTTATCAAAAGAAAAGTGAGAGTATAGTCCTTGAGGTTAAGACTCACCTATCAGCTCGACTTCCACCAGCAATCGCAGGAACTGGGAAGAATAATTCTCTCCCTCGCTGCTACCCTTGACTGGAGTCACCGAAAGGATCTTCTCAAAGACACCGATCTGGGCCCTAACCGCCTTTTCCAGTGTAATGTTGGACAGCCACTTGGGCAGGTCCTCGGCAAGTGCCCCATTATGTCCATTTGTGGCCTCAGACATGGTGAATGTGCTGCAAAAATAATATTTACTCAGTTTAATTCGAACTGCCGAGATGAAAACAGCGATGTGCGCGAAATACGACCACTCTAATGTTAACAGGGCCAACAGGTCGTATACATAACGTTTATTGGGCCATAATCAAACATAGGTGGAGCCAGCGTGCTCGTCGCTGAGGATGTACTTTATTTGAATATTTTATTAATGGTTCTGCGCCCAACCCAACTCATAAAGGTCTCTTAAGAAGTTAATAAATGTTTAGCAATTGCATCAATCCTTTATCGTTAGCAAAGTGAAAAATACCCGTAGCTTTCAAGAACACTTTATAGCAGCAGTAAAATGCTAAAATTAAATGCAAGTCTCACTTTCGTCATTGAGTATTATTTATATACCTTAAATAAAAAAGTCCTTAATAGACTTTTTTCATTGTACAAGAAAATCAAATCTCTGCTATTAAGATATGAGTCATCCCACTATACAGACCCTCTATTTATACTCTCGAGTGGTTTCAATCGAATTGTTGCAACGCCTGATAAAGTTAGAAACACTTTTGATCAATAGGTCGCTTTTATCAACACCATATATGGAAAAACTATACATATTCACCATGCTAATAATCATCAATATAGGAAACGACTACGTGATTTATTAAATTAGGCTTCCTTCCAATACAGGTAATTACCGAACTTTTGTGGGGTTTTCATTGATTAGGCAATTATCAGGGCAATCGCCATTTAATGAAGCAAAATCGTAAATCAGGTCACATGTCAGTTAATGGAGCGCACACACACCTGCTTTGGCATTACGACATAGCGATTGGCCTAATCCCAGATAATACCTGTGGGCGGGATGAATTTGAGCTTCCACGATGCTAGAACTACACTCTATTCTCACTCTGATGGTTCGAAATAATTTCTTAGTTTAATTCACAGCCCTCTCACCGCCACCATTATTGAAATACTAAAGGTTCCGACGATGGAGAAAGGGTTTTTATATCACTTTGGACCTTGGTTGGTCAAAACGAAGGGGTTGGTTCCCCAAAATGGTGACAAACCTTTCTCCTTAATTGGTAAACTCGTGGAGCGCTCCGTGGGTGACTGCAGTCCGCGGCGACTGACGAGTGGGAAATACGGGCTGCGATACTCGGGACCAGAGCCGTTGGCCCGATTTGGCTATGGGCCAAAGAAATTCCTTATCGCCTGCATTCGATTCAAGTTTATTTTGTAATTCAACTCGCCAAAACCGGCAAAAAATAAACAGGAATACAGTAGAGGGCGGCAGTGGCAGAGTGGCAATTGCCATTGGCGAGAGCGGGCGGGCGATAGTGAGCCGATGATATGGCAGCAAGCGCCGTCTATTGTTTGATTGATAACAGGCCCACCGAAAACAGTTTCTTGTTTCTTGCTTCCACCTCTGATTCCGATCCCGCCTCCTTATCGGCCGTCCGTGTTCCTCTTTGCTCTCGCCATTCGCTCTAATTATTTCGTGATTCCTTATTAATTGCTGTTTGCGGGCATGACATGTGACGGGTAGGTAGATAGACCTATCTACATACTATACAGACGTAGACCCCCTCCCGACGGTAGGGATTCCAGCACACTCTATACTATATTATTATTAGACCATTTAGCAAAGCCCACTAAATATGGGCATAAATACTGAACTTTAGTTTTATTGGTCATTATGAAAGTGGTATATCTATAAGTTATATCAATAACTAATTGTTAAGCCTTGTATTGATCTTATTCATTTCGATGGGTAATTTAAAAATGATAAATTTAAGGCATATTTACTTAGTGGTTTTTAATCTATGTACATGTACATGAAGATTCGACCTTGACAACTTGTTCGTCTTGAAATTGAAAAGATACGGCTGTACTTCATGAGTACTTAAATCAGTGGTGGCAATTAAAATTATCGCATTATAAGCATTCTGCCTACGAATCATAGATCGGCACACTGGGGCAATTATTACCTTAAATGTATAAATTTCTTGAACTTTTTGATCAAACTTTTGTTTTAAATATCGATATTCCATCAAAATAGCAAATGAATCAAATAAGGTTCTGGTTAATTGCTATAATATTTATATCATCGCAGGGGGTTTCAGGGGGTTTTCTGGTTCAACCTCAAATTAAATTTAAAAAAAACTTTTTATTTTAATTTAATCTCCTTATAAGTACACTGAAATAGAAGATAAATAGTTTTCTCTATGTAAAATGTCGTCCATATTTATTTGCCGTTGAGGTATATTTTTATTAAGCTTTCCAAAACAAAATTTGTCTTTAACAAATTTACAGTGATTTAAAATTAATTAAACAAGTGTCCACATATATGCAATAAAATATTTAAGGTAAGTACAGTAAGTGATTTGAAATCGAACCATTGCCATTAATACATATAAGTTATTATGAAATGCAATGTCTATTTATTATATAAGTACAAAACATTTTTACTGTGTGTCATGGTGAGTGGAAACTTTATTAATTATTATTTTGTTAAAGATCAATTTGAAGTAGATAGACGAAACCCTTTACCGAAATCTAATTCTTCTTATTATTCATCTGACGAGTGATTTTAGAAAACATTTTAGAACTGGAAGGCTCCGCGATTATTCAGCCAGGTGAGAATGGCGCTGACGTGCTTCTTGTAGCGAGCATTCGAGTACATGGCCATCTTGAGGCCGTCGCCATTTTCCGATTCGGTGACAAAGTCGGTCAGATTGGCCTCATCCGTGCGATCGAGTAACACCGGTGGGCAGAGCATCAGAACAGTGTGGTAGCCTGGGACCGACAATAATATGTAAAATATATTACTATCTATAGCTTTTGAGATAGAGAGAGCTTTTTCCTTACCAACACGTCCGTATTTCAACAGCTGAGTGTGCAGGAACCGCAGAGAGGGGGTCTTGGCCTGGGGGTACTTCAGGAGGGCCAGGTGCTCTATCAGCTGATCATGATAATACTTGATGAGGTAGTCGAACTTGCACAACTTTATTTCGAATTGCGTGGATCCCAGGAGGAAGTAGAGAAGATCATGGGCCACGCAGGCGACCTTGGGCAGTTGCAGGTCCACAAAGAAGGTCTCAGCTGGTTCGGGATTCTCGCCCTCGTACCGGAACATGATGTTGTTCGTCCAGCAATCTCCGTGATTCAGGGCATTAAAGTCCTCCGGATCGGGCGTGTTCATCGCATACATCAGATCCACTATTTTTGGCTGGATCTTGTGCTGTCGAATAGAGTCGATTTACAAAATGTTCTTAAAACTTTGATGATTTCCCTACTCACCACCGCCTCGCTGTACTCCTCGTAGCCCTCGTAGAGCGGCAGGCACTTCAGTAAGTAATTTCCCAGGGTCTCGGCCACCTGCACGATGTTGTCCTTCATGGAGTTAGCATAGGTCGGCTGTAGATAGTTCTGAGAGTATGGACCCTTCAGGTGGATCCTGTTGGCCGAGGCCGCGTGCAACTGGGCCATCTTCTTGAGAACGCTCTTGGTGTGCGCCATGTCCAGGCCCTCTAAGCGATCCACATTCTTGAAGCCGAACGGTTTGAGGTCCTGCAGCAGGACATACTCGTCGGGGGCTTCAATTTCATAGGCCTTGGCCCCGAACTGGACCTTCAGACCCGCCTCCTCGTACATCTTCTCCAGCTCGGGTTTCACCTGCAGGAAGACGTCCCGCTCCACCACGAACATGTTGTTCTTCTTCAGGATATCGCGGTACATCTCAAAGTCGTGCGGCGTCTTCAGCATGTAGCTCACCTTTTCAATGACGTGATCTAATGGCGGAGTCATAATGAGTCTTTACTTTTCTTTGTTTGCCACAAATAGAATGACTCACCCTTGAGTTCGACTTCGAAGTGTAGGCGTAGCATAATGGTGGAGTAATTTTCCCCTGGGCTGAGGCCCGCCACCGGCTCGAAGCTCTTGATTCCCACATACTTGTCCCCGAATCGCTCCGCCAGCAATTTCTCGAAGAGATCTGCCTTCAGCCAAGCGGGCACTGGCACAGTTGTTTTCTCGTCAGTCATCGTACACAAAGTGAAGGCCGTTTTGCCGGCTGCTTGTATTTAATAGTGAGACAGAGTGAGCTTTTTGCCCCTCTATTTCCTATAAACATATGTATGTCTGCCAAAACAAACGCCGATCCAAAAGCTCTCAAAGAGAACACTCTCCGAAGAACTTGTTTTGAGAGGTACGGAGCGTGAAACATATAACCACATATACAGACCAAAACAAACCATGTTTAGATGGTAATATGGAATTTGTATTATGAATGTGCCCATAAAACCATGTATGAAGTGTCTGGTTAAAGAAAGACAAAATTAAGTGAGGCGACAACAATAATAGAAAAAACAGCAATTATTTACAAACCGTAATATGAAGCTCTATATTTAGCTGACGCTTTCCAATTATTTTCTAAGAGTACATATCATTTAAGAGCCAGCTGACTCATCATTTTGACAAAATCTAATTAACCATATATTTTAATCATTTTAATCGGACAAGCATTTGTGCATACTCAAAATTATATTAAATATGGTCTAAGCTAACTACTTAATATTCTGGGCTCTATTTACGTTAAGAAAACATTTAGTATATACGAAGTATATAAGTATCCCTATACATTAGGCATATAGATAAAAACGACATCAGAATCGGTCAGGAGCCTCTTATGATGATCAGTCACAAACTGAAGAGACTTTTGGATATCTGAAGTGCAATGTGCATACCATATTTCCTTATCATCCTTATCACTGAAAATGGCTCTTAAGAGTTCACCCTAGAAATGCAGTTTCGAATAATGCTTGCATTGCATTCATTTTATCTGTGATAGCGACACTTGAATTCTTTCGATCAAAGCTACTACAATTTATGTAAGTTATAACAAAACATAAAATCAGGTTAAATATACTTTTAGGAAACCTATTCCAATGCTCCTCGATGTTGCAGCCATGGCAAAAGTACTTCCATATGCCTGAGGAACCTGGGATTCACATACAGTGACGTCTTGAAGTCAGAGTCATCGTCGGCCAAGACCTTTTCAAAATCAGCGCCATCTTTGGGATCAAGCAGTACAAATGGCATTATTGTAGAGGCGCAAACAAAGGCTGAAATATAAATATTATGTAACTTGAGAGATAAAAACAGACATAAGAAAGCCAAACACTTACCCCATGCATTGTACTTGGAGAGAGTGTCTCGGATACTCCTCAAAGTGGGCAGAGTCTTTGAGTACTTAAGCAGCTTCAGGTGCTTGACCAACTCGGAGTGATAGAACCAAATAAAGTAGTCGAATTTCGCTATCTTCACATCCAAACTGGTGGAGGACAGCAGGAAGTAGTACAGGTCCTGAGCCACTGTGCCCCACTTGGGCAGTTGCAGGTCGACGAAGTACGTGTCCAAAATCTCGTTCTTCTCGTTGTACTGGAACATTATGTTATTGGACCAACCATCGCCGTGGTTAAGGGCATTGAACTCGTCAGGTTTCGGATCGTTTAGTTGGTCTACAATATCCAATAACTTGTCTGCTGCAAAATGCTGTAGGAAAAGAGCAATAATAACAAGTGTAATACTAATATGACAAGTGTACCCACCAAATCCTTCAGGTAAGCCTTATAACCCTTGACAAGATGGACGTTATTTAGGAAAACCTTAATATTTTTAGTACAGAATGCATCCACGATTTCCTCGTTCTTCAGAAAACCCTTGGTAAACTTCTCCTGGTAGGGTCCCTTAAGCTCCACGCGAACTGCAGATGCCGCATGCCATTGGGCCATTTTCTTCAGGACACTCTCAGTGTGAGCCTGGTCCATGCCCTCGAGCCGGTTGACATTCTTGAAGCCACGTGGCCTGAGATCCTCCAAAAGGACATGGTAATCACTGACAGGGATCTCGTAGGCCTCGGCACCGAACTTCACCTCGAGACCAGCATCCCGATACAGCTGTTCCAGTTCTGAAACCACTTCCAGATACATTCCGAGCTCCACATCGAAGATGTTTGACTTTTCGATCACCTTGCGATAGGCCTCGGATTGGTGTGGAGTTTTCAGCATGAAGGCCTTGGTGACTTGGGATTTATCTGAGCACGAATGTTAACATATGGATTAACAAGACATGAAACTTAATTAGAAACCCACCTTTGGTCTCCACATCCAGCTCCACTCTTAGCATTATGGTGGCATAGTTCTCCCCAGCAGGGACTCCTGCTTTGGCCCTCAGGGCTTTCGTCGCCTTGTAATCCTTGACCTCCTTCCTCAGTAGATCTTCAAAGGCCTCCGCTTTTAGCCAGTCAGGAATTAAGACTTTCCTCTGGTCAAGCTCATCTTCTTCCTTCTGTGGCGGCATCTTCGATATGTCTCGTTGAGTTCCAAATACTTAATGGGACCTTCGCCCACGGGACATCTATTTTATACACCTTACAGAAACTTATGGTGATGAGACCGATAAGTCTTATCTCCCGCCATGCAAATAGCAGATTGCCTCAAGTTCATTTGTGCAAATGTGATACAGCAGATTGTTAGATCAAAGGGAGGGTCTGTGATTAGTTTGTAGAAACAATCCTCTCAAGCATTAGCATCTCAGCATTACGCGACAGTTTCCCAGATGTGAGGATAAGACTGGAATAATAATATGATTATCAGTTAATTAATTTAATATATTTGAACTTAACATGCTCGCGTGACAAGACTCGGTTTTCACAATATTTACTTAAACCATTTTAATGATAAGCAAATAAATAATAAAAGGAAATTATAAATAGTATATTACTTAAAAACCAAATTATTGACTCAGATAAATAATTATAAAAAGCACGTATCATTAAGATAGATTTTCTTTATCCATCGAACAGTATGTGCTGAATATGAGCAGAATATATATCATTCATTAGGAGATGATCTTATTGTTAGGAAACAGTATACATTGTCGTACGAAATTAAATACAAGTAGGATAATTTTTTGATTAATTTCTTTTCCATATATATTATATATTTGTTAGGTTCGTTAGTCGAGAAAAGTAAATAAGTATGCTAAACGAACCCCAAAAACCTGATATAGTAAACCACAATGACATGCACTAATGCATAGATCTCGATTTAACACCTTGTATTGTTTATCATAATTCAAAATATTTAAAAGCTAGTCTATTAAGAGATATTAAATGGATTAAATGACTTATTCGAGGGCTCCTCTTTGCTGCATCCATGGTAATAGGACCTCTATATGCCGACGATATCTGGGATTGGTGAAGATTGAGTTCTTAAAGCTGGAGTCCTCATCGGACATGATCTGATCGAAGTGAGCATCGTCTCTGGGATCCAGCAAAACGAATCCCATTATGCAAGCAGCGCAAATAAAGCCTGAAATATATTTTGTTACTTGAGATATTCAGCTCAAATTTCAAGAAACAAAAACTCACCCCAACCACTGTACTTGTTGAGAGCATCACGAATACCCCTTAGAGTGGGCAGTGGCTTTGAGTACTTGAGCAGCTTCAGGTGCTTGACCAGCTCGGAGTGATAGAACCAAATTAAATAGTCGAACTTGGACGTTTTGATGTCCAGGCTAGTTGAAGAAATCAGGAAGTAGTACAAGTCCTGGGCTACTGTTCCATATTTGGGGATTTGCAGGTCGACGAAATAGGTGTTTAAGATCTCACTCTTCTCGTTGTACTGGAACATGATGTTGTTGGACCAGCTATCGCCGTGGTTCAGGGCATTGAACTCTTCGGCTTTCGGTACGTTCAGATCGTTGACCACATCCAGCAGCTTCTCGGAGACTCTGTGCTGTAGCGAGAGATACGACGATAAGATACAGAAATCCAGAGATAGTCGGTTAGTTTACCCACCAAATCTTTTAGGTACGCCTCGTGACCCTCAAACTGATCAATGTGTTTCAGCAGATTCTTGACGCTGCGATTGCAGAATGCATCCACGATTTCCTCGGACTTGAAGAAGCCCGTAGTGTACTTCTCCTCGTAGGGTCCCTTGAGCTCCACGCGAACCGCAGACGCCGCATGCCACTGGGCCAGTTTTCGGAGGACATTCTCGGTGTGAGCCTGGTCCAAGCCCTCGAGGCGATTGGCATTCCTGAAACCACGTGGCCTAAGATCCTCCAAGAGGACATAGTAATCGCTGGCCGAGATCTCGTAGGCCTCGGCACCAAACTTCACCTCCAGGCCACGTCCCGATAAAGCTGCTCCAATTCGGGAACTACTTCTAGGTACATTCCACGCTCCACATCAAAGATGTCCGTCTCCTCGAGAATTTTCCGATAGGCCTCCGATTGGTGGGGAGTCTTCAGCATGAAGGCCTCGGTCACCAGGGATTTATCTGGAGCATTAATTGAATTTTAAATTTACTCAAAACTGGCCCTGCAAAAGTCTAACCTTTGGTCTCTACATCCAACTCTACTCTTAGCATTATGGTGGCATAATTCTCCCCAGGAGCGACCCCAGCCTTGGCCCTCAGAGATTTCGTCTCCTTGTAATCCTTAACCTTCCGCTTGAGCAGTTCCTCAAAGGCTTCCGGCTTAACCCAATCCGGGATCTTGACTTCCCTCTGGGAAACTTCTTCGTCCTTCGTTTGTGGCGGCATTGCGGAAATATCTCGTTGACTTCTGAGCAGTGACTGGGAGATCTGCCTCCTAGCCGCATCTCTTAAATAATTTCAGGAAGAGTGATAAGCACTATCTCAGTGTAATAGACTTTAACGGGTTGCTTGCAATGATGACAAAGCGCCTTTTTGTCTTTTTAAGAGGTGTTATGTGATCTAGATTGCATTACTTATTTTCATCAAGTATCAAAAGTAAGTTAGGTAATACTAAGCAAACCTAGGCAACTAAATTAAGTTTACGTTTACGCCTAGTAAAGATACATTTTTGGCTCTACTTTGTACCCATATCTCACAGATTTGTATAAAATTTTGCGACTGTCTACGCCACCTAGAGACTGGGTTAGGCTGTGATCTTTAGATATGCAAACGTAAACATAGTAGTATATTTACATACCCTAAAGTCTTGTCTTTATAAGCTTCTTATTTTGTTTTGCTTAACTATTCTCTTATGCTTCAAGTTTGAATTTGTGTACTTTGCTATATATTTTTATTGGGATTCCCCTTATGATATTTTATATTTTGCATTACTCTGAATATTTGTGCTTTGCGTTTTGCTCTGTTTGGTGTTAACCACAATTTTTTCCCAGCAAATATTTAATAGCAATGATGTGACACTTCTATGATATGTGTTTACTTGGCACTTAAGAAATTGTAATTCCCAGAAATAGTACATCACATAAGAGCCTATACATACAAATATATCCAGAACTTGCATCTAAATAATTTACATAAAAACATATATATTTATGTATATATAGCTAGTAGGTATATAGGTTGACATGGTCAAGCAATTAACGCTTAGCTTTTTCGGATTGATAAGCTATTTAGTGTCGATTTTTTGGCCCGGAGGGGAAGTTTGTTTACCGTTGCCTAGCAACGCTATGACGCCGCATAAACACTGTGAATCGCTGCCATTTACAACAGTGTCAAAAAACACTCTCACAGTGATTCTTGCAAATTGATTGAACCGCCGTTTATCGTTCGAATTTCTACGTTTATTAATACTCGTGGACATTATCGCAGATAATGTTCAGATAACACTATCATGAGGTCGCTCTAAATTCTGACTTAATTCACAGGTTTGTTGTGTAAATTTTGAAAATGTTTGGTTCTAATTGACATCGAGGGCCCCGCGGTTGATAAGCCATGGCAGGACCACCTGGACGTGTTTGCGATACCGGGAACCGTTGTAGAGCTGCGTCTGGAAGTCCGCTCCGGCCTCAGTGTCGTCCAACAAGTTATCAAAACTGGCGACGTCCGAGGGATCCAGGAGAACGACGCCCATCACGCTAGTCACTACATTGTAGCCTGCATTAAAGACACGAAAATTCTGATATCCGGTTTATAAAAAATAGAAAATACCCACCATAAAATCCGTATTTGAAAAGCGCCAAGTGAATATCACAAAGGCTCGGAATGGGCTTTGAGTACTTGAGGATCTTCAGATGCTCCACCAGATAATCGTGGTACACCTTAATGTAGTAATCGAACTTGGTCATCTTATCCTCCAGCTTGGTGGAGGAGAGTAGGAAGTAGTATAAGTCCTGCGCCACGGTCCCGTACTTGGGGATCTGGTAGTCGACCAAGTATACCTCCTTGATCTTGCCAAAGGCATCGTACTGGAACATGATGTTGTTTGACCAGGAATCGCCGTGGTTCAGGACGTTGAACTCGGTGGGATCGACCTTGGCGAAGTCGAAACTTTTTTCAACAAACACGGGCTGGACGGCTTTCTAGTTAGTGAGGAACGGGTATTTAGACGATCTGTCTGGTATAATAGATAAAATTTACTTACAACTTTGTTAATGAAAACCTCGTTGCCTTCAAAGGTGGCGCAGCTTTTCACGAACCGCACTATCATTCCGTTCATCATCTCAGTCATCATCGGTCGGATTTTTTCATTAAAGAAGCCTTTTATCAGGATTTCTGGATACGGCCCCTTGGTGGCCACCCTCACGGCGGAGGCCGCATGCCACTGGGCCAGCTTACGGAGAACCCTCTCCGTGTGAGCTTGGTCGAGTCCCTCGAGGCGATTGGCGTTCTTGAATCCCTTGATGGCCAGATCCTCAAGAGCTACATACTCAGTCTTGGCTTTCTTGAGATCGTAGCTCTTGGCTCCAAAGGTGATTTCTACTCCGGCTTCCTTATAGAGTGCCTCCATCTCGGGCACAACCTCGGTGTACATGGTTCTCTCAATGTCGAAGATGTTGTTCCGTTCCATCATCTCCCTAAACATTTCTTGCTGATGTGGCAACTTGACCATGTACGATACTTTTTTGGTTTTGCCATCTAAGGGGAGGAAATGTTGAATCAGATGTTATCATGGATTAAAATATATATACTCACCCTTGAGCTCCACTTCGATGTGAATCCGCAACATAATGGTGGCGTAGTTCTCTCCTGCCGCAGATCCGAGATCCGCCTTGAAAGAACTGACTTTCAAGTATCCCTCCACACTCTCCTTGAGCGCATCCTCAAAGAGTTCCGCATTAACCCACTCTGGAATTTTACTTGCCGCCATTGCAGAAAATCGTAATAAGTTTCTGTCGAGCGTGTAAAAGAAGAATACGCCTAGTTGGACCCGGCAGTGCTGACTGAGGGTCGGCAGGGAAGATCAATAGTTTTATACCCGTTGGAGAGAGCTTTATAATAATGGCAAAGTGAAATTATGTTTTGTAGAAAAGAGGGCACGCTCTGCGCTTTTAGCTCCAAAAAGCTGTTGGCTTCCCTGCAGACATTTTCATTTAGATATGAAGATAGAGTGGTTATGCCAAAGCTGTGACCCTTGAAATATCCTAATCGAAGCCTGAAACGCAAATCAGAATCTAAAAGTAAAGTCATGTCTTAGAGTTAATGGGTTACACAGGTTTTGTGTTTAAATTAATATTGGCGTTGACTTTCAGATATCTTTTTAATAACAAAACGTTAACAATAGTTAATTTGCTGAAGTATTTCTTAGCTATCGGAAATGTAGTAATCGAACTTGGTCATCTTATCCTCCAGCTTGGTGGAGGAGAGTAGGAAGTAGTATAAGTCCTGCGCCACGGTCCCGTACTTGGGGATCTGGTAGTCGACCAAGTATACCTCCTTGATCTTGCCAAAGGCATCGTACTGGAACATGATGTTGTTTGACCAGGAATCGCCGTGGTTCAGGACGTTGAACTCGGTGGGATCGACCTTGGCGAAGTCGAAACTTTTTTCAACAAACACGGGCTGGACGGCTTTCTAGTTAGTGAGGAACGGGTATTTAGACGATCTGTCTGGTATAATAGATAAAATTTACTTACAACTTTGTTAATGAAAACCTCGTTGCCTTCAAAGGTGGCGCAGCTTTTCACGAACCGCACTATCATTCCGTTCATCATCTCAGTCATCATCGGTCGGATTTTTTCATTAAAGAAGCCTTTTATCAGGATTTCTGGATACGGCCCCTTGGTGGCCACCCTCACGGCGGAGGCCGCATGCCACTGGGCCAGCTTACGGAGAACCCTCTCCGTGTGAGCTTGGTCGAGTCCCTCGAGGCGATTGGCGTTCTTGAATCCCTTGATGGCCAGATCCTCAAGAGCTACATACTCAGTCTTGGCTTTCTTGAGATCGTAGCTCTTGGCTCCAAAGGTGATTTCTACTCCGGCTTCCTTATAGAGTGCCTCCATCTCGGGCACAACCTCGGTGTACATGGTTCTCTCAATGTCGAAGATGTTGTTCCGTTCCATCATCTCCCTAAACATTTCTTGCTGATGTGGCAACTTGACCATGTACGATACTTTTTTGGTTTTGCCATCTAAGGGGAGGAAATGTTGAATCAGATGTTATCATGGATTAAAATATATATACTCACCCTTGAGCTCCACTTCGATGTGAATCCGCAACATAATGGTGGCGTAGTTCTCTCCTGCCGCAGATCCGAGATCCGCCTTGAAAGAACTGACTTTCAAGTATCCCTCCACACTCTCCTTGAGCGCATCCTCAAAGAGTTCCGCATTAACCCACTCTGGAATTTTACTTGCCGCCATTGCAGAAAATCGTAATAAGTTTCTGTCGAGCGTGTAAAAGAAGAATACGCCTAGTTGGACCCGGCAGTGCTGACTGAGGGTCGGCAGGGAAGATCAATAGTTTTATACCCGTTGGAGAGAGCTTTATAATAATGGCAAAGTGAAATTATGTTTTGTAGAAAAGAGGGCACGCTCTGCGCTTTTAGCTCCAAAAAGCTGTTGGCTTCCCTGCAGACATTTTCATTTAGATATGAAGATAGATTGAAATATCCTAATCGAAGCCTGAAACGCAAATCAGAATCTAAAAGTAAAGTCATGTCTTAGAGTTAATGGGTTACACAGGTTTTGTGTTTAAATTAATATTGGCGTTGACTTTCAGATATCTTTTTAATAACAAAACGTTAACAATAGTTAATTTGCTGAAGTATTTCTTAGCTATCGGAAAACACAGTGTTTCCCACGTCACAAACAAAGTCTTACAAGTGTGAAAAACACTGGTTGAATTCCTTTATCAATCGGCGCTAACCATTTTATTAATACTTTCGGACAAATACAGATAACCTTATCACTTCCCTAAGTTATGACTCAATTTTCGAAATTGTCTTGGTCAAACTTGAACATTTTTCTTTGGAGGTAATAATTCTAATTAATATCCATGGCGCCGCGATTGAGCAACCAGGGTAAGACCGCCTGGATGTGTTTGCGGTACCGCGGACTATTGTAGAGCTGCATCTGGAAGTCCACTCCTGCATCAGTGTCGCCTATGAAGTTCTCAAAACTGGCAACATCTGTGGGGTCCAGGAGAACAGCGGCCATCACGCCAGTGGCCACGGTGTAGCCTGGATAAGGATAACTTCAATCGGGAACCTGATTAAAAAATAATCGCAAGTACATACCGAAAAATCCGTATTTGAAAAGCGCCAAGTGAATATCACGAAGGCTGGGAATGGGCTTTGAGTACTTGAGGATCTTCAGGTGCTCCACCAGATTATCGTGGTACACCTTAATGTAGTAATCAAACTTGGTCAGCTTATCCTCCAGCTTGGTGGAGGAGAGCAGGAAGTAGAGTAAGTCCTGCGCCACGGTCCCGTATTTGGGGATCTGGTAGTCAACCAAGTATACTTCCTTGATCTTGCCAAAGGCATCGTACTGGAACATGATGTTGTTTGACCAGGAATCGCCGTGGTTCAGGACGTTGAACTCGGTGGGATCGACCTTGGCGAACTCGAAACATTTGTCGACAAACACGGGCTTGAGAGCTTTCTAATGAGCGTAGAACAGGGCGATATTACACAGTTAATTGCATATAATAAATAGTAATTACTTACGACTCTTTCAATGTAAAGCTCGTTGTTTTCGTATGTGGCGCAGCTTTTAACGAATCGCGATCCCATTCCATTCATCATCTCGGTCATCATCGGACGGCTTTCTTCCTTGAAGAAACCATGAAGCAGAATTTCTGGATACGGGCCCTTTGTGGCCACCCGCACGGCCGAGGCTGCATGCCACTGGGCCAGCTTACGGAGAACCCTTTCAGCGTGAGCTTGGTCGAGGCCTTCTAGTCGATTGGCGTTCTTGAATCCCTTCATGCCCAGATCTTCCAGGGCCACATACTCGGTGTCGGCGTTCTTAAGTTCGTAGCTCTTGGCTCCAAAAGTGATGTCGACTCCGGCTTCCTTATAGAGTGCCTCCATCTCGGGCACAACCTCGGTGTACATGGTTCTCTCAATGTCGAAAATGTTAGTCCGCTTCATCATCTCTCTGAACATTTCGTGCTGATGGGGCAACTTGACCATGTACGATATTTTTTTAGTTTTGCCATCTAAGGATAGGAAATGTTGAATATGTTATTATTATTTTATATTAAAATATATATACTCACCCTTGAGCTCCACTTCGATGTGAACCCGCAGCATAATGGTGGCGTAGTTCTCTCCTGCCGCAGATCCGACTTCCGCCTTGAAAGTACTGACTTTCGAGTATCCCTCCACACTCTCTTTGAGCACATCCTCGAACAGCTCCGCATTAACCCACTCGGGTATTTTGTTGGCCGCCATTACAGATACTAGTAATTAGTTTTTTTTTGAGCGAGTAGAACAAGTATACGCCTAGTTGCACTCGGCTGTGCTGACTGAGGGCCGACTGAGAGGATCAATAGTTTTATACCCGTTGGAGAGAGCTTTATAATAATAATAGTAATTCGAAATTATGTTTCGTAGAACAGAGGGCCCGCTCTGGACTGTGCTTTTATCTCCAAAAAGCTGTTCACTTCGCTGTAGACATTTTCATTTATATATGAAATGAGAGTGGTTCTGCCAAAGCTGTGACTTTTATAATTGTGTTTATCCTATTCAAAGCCTGAAACGGAGATCGAATGCCAAAAGTAAAGCCTTGTCTTACAAATAAGTAAACTGAGTTATCCAGGTTTTGTGTTTCCAACGAATATTGGCGTTGACTTGCAGATATCACTTTAATAACAAAGCGTTAGAAATAGTTGATATTTGTTTAAGTATTTCTAAGTCATCTGAAAATAAATTCTTTCCTATTTCACAAATAAACTCTTTATTATTACTTATTACTTTCCTAAGTTATGACTTAATTTACGAGTTTTTCTTGGTCAAACATGAACATTTTTCTTTGGGGGTAATAATTCTAATTAATATCCATGGCGCCGCGATTGAGCAGCCAGGGTAAGACCGCCTGGATGTGTTTGCGGAACCGCGGACTATTGTAGAGCTGCATCTGGAAGTCCACTCCAGCATCAGTGTTGCCCATCATGTTTTCAAAACTGGCATCATCTGTGGGGTCCAGGAGAACGATAGCCATCACTCCAGTGGAAACGGTGTAGCCTGGATAAGGATAACTTAAATTGGGAACCTGATTAAAAAATAATCGCAAGTACATACCATAAAATCCGTATTTGAAAAGCGCCAAGTGAATATCACGAAGGCTGGGAATGGGCTTTGAGTACTTGAGGATCTTTAGGTGCTCCACCAGATTATCGTGGTACACCTTAATGTAGTAATCAAACTTGGTCAGCTTATCCTCCAGCTTGGTGGAGGAGAGCAGGAAGTAGTATAAGTCCTGCGCCACTGTCCCGTACTTGGGGATCTGGTAGTCGACCAAGTATACCTCCTTGATCTTGCCAAAGGCATCGTACTGGAACATGATGTTGTTTGACCAGGAATCGCCGTGGTTCAGGACGTTGAACTCGGTGGGATCGACCTTAGCAAACTCGAAACATTTGTCGACAAACACGGGCCTGAGAGCTTTCTAATGAGTGTTGAACGGAGCGGTGATTACATGGTTAATTGCATATAATAAATAGTAATTACTTACGACTCTGTCAATGTAAAGCTTGTTGTTTTCGTAAGTGGCGCAGCTTTTGATGAATCGTTCCATTCCGTTCATCATCTCGGTCATCATCGGACGGCATTCTTCCTTATAGAAACCATGAAGCAGGATTTCTGGATACGGGCCCTTTGTGGCCACCCGCACGGCCGAGGCTGCATGCCACTGGGCCAGCTTACGGAGAACCCTTTCCGTGTGGGCTTGATCGAGGCCTTCTAGTCGATTGGCGTTCTTGAATCCCTTAATGCCCAGATCTTCCAGGGCCACATACTCGGTGTCGGCGTTCTTAAGTTCGTAGCTCTTGGCTCCAAAAGTGATGTCGACTCCGGCTTCCTTATAGAGTGCCTCCATCTCGGGCACAACCTCACTGTACATGGTTCTCTCGATGTCGAAAATGTTAATCCGCTTCATCATCTCCCTAAACATTTCTTGCTGATGGGGCAACTTGACCATGTACGATACTTTTTTGGTTTTGCCATCTAAGGGGACGAAATGTTGAATCAGATTTTAACATGGATGAAAATATATGTACTCACCCTTGAGCTCCACTTCGATTTGAACCCGCATCATAATGGTGGCGTAGTTCTCTCCTGCCGCAGATCCGACTTCCGCCTTGAAAGTACTGACTTTCGAGTATCCCTCCACACTCTCTTTGAGCACATCCTCGAACAGCTCCGCATTAACCCACTCGGGTATTTTGTTGGTCGCCATTCCAGATACTTGTATTTAATTTTTATTGGGCGAGTAGAACAAGTATACGCCTAGTTGCACTTGACTGTGCTTATTGAGGGCCGACTGAGAGGATCAATAGTTTTATACCAGATGAGGGGAGCTTTTATAACAATGATGGGTTTTTAAAATTACATTTCGTGAACCCACGGGCTTTCTCTAGATAATAGTAGTAAGCTTTTTTCTCTAAAAAAGCTGTCCGGTTATCTGATAGCATTTTCATAAAATTGTGTAGTTAGAGTGAAGCTTCCAGAGCTGGGACCCTTGTTATTAAAAGTACCTATTCCACAAATTTAATGCAGATCTGAGACTATAATTCAAGGTTTATCGAATTAATTCTAGTACTCCTAGTTGACCTTTGGGGTAAAGCACAGTCTACATTAGTCTATTGTTAGTTTGTATTAGGACATTATATAAACAAAAAATAATAACAAATATATATACATATGCAAGTCCAAACTTTCAGTTTGGTTTTGCCAAGCTGTTCGCTTGTGGCAAATATAGAGGAAATTAGAGGAAAAATTAGAGAAATCAAAAAATTAAATTTGTTTGTTTTTGTTTTGTTTTGGTTTCTGTTTTGCTTATGCCCTTATATGGTATATGACTCTCACTTCCCACTCGTTACCTGAGGTTCAGGTTTGTGATTCCAATTAAATATTTACGCTGAATCACACCCAAAATTACATAAAAAACAAGGCCTTAGAAATAGTTAACATTTACTTAAATATTCCTTAGCCAGCGGAAAACAAATACTGTTTTTGACCACAAATAATCTTTTGAGTGATTGGCAAACATTGATTCAACTATTCTATCGATCGGCGTTGTACCGGTTTATTAATACTTTCGAACAGATATAGATAGCCTTATCATCGCCTTAGATTATGACTCAGTTTGACGAGCTCTTATTGGGCAAACTATGAAATTGTTTGCTGGGAATTTTGTTTATAACAATACTAATTGGACTCCAGGGCGCCGCGATTGAGCAGCCAGGGCATGACCACCTCAATGTGTTTGCGGTACCGAGGACCGCTGTATAGCTGCATCTGGAAGTCCACTCCGGCTTCGGTGTCGCCCACAAAGTTCTCGAAACTGGCTTTTTCCGTGGGATCCAGCAGAACGCCGGCCATCACACCCGTGGCTACAGAAAAGCCTGGAAAACATAACAAATAAGCAGTAATTAATAATTGGTTTAACGTGTAAAATCCTGATGAATTCGTACCGAAAGATCCGTGCCTGAAGAGCGACAGGTGAATGTCTCGCAGACTGGGTATGGGCTTGGAGTACTTTAGGATCTTTAGGTGCTCTACCAGATAGCTGTGGTACATCTTAATGTAATATTCAAACTTGGAGAGCTTATCCTCGAACTTGGTGGATGAGATCAGGAAATATTGAAGGTCCTGCGCGACAGTCCCGTACTTGGGAAGTTGGTAGTCGACCATGTAGACCTCCTTGATCTTGCCAAAGGCGTCGTACTGGAACATAACGTTGTTCGACCAGGAATCGCCGTGGTTCAGCACGTTAAACTCCGTGGGATCGACCCTGGCCATCTCAAACATTTTGTCGAGAATCACGGGCTGAAGCTCTTTCTACAGGTGAAAGAAACTTAAGTTAGAAACCACGAATGATATTAATATTTTTCTACTTACGACTTTCTCGATGTATGCCTCGTTGCCCTTGTAGGTGGCACAACATTTGAGGAATTTCTCACCGAGGGATTTTGTCATCTCGGCCATCATTGGTCGGTTATCGTCCTTGAAGAAGCCTATGATTAGTTCTTCCGGATACGGACCCTTGGTGGCCACTCGCGCAGCGCTGGCCGCATGCCACTGGGCCAGCTTGAGGAGCACTCTATCGGTGTGAGTCTGATCCAGGCCTTCTAGTCGGTTGGCATTCTTAAATCCCCTCATGCCGAGGTCCTCCAGGACCACATAGTCACTCTTGGCGTTCTTGAGATCGTAGCTCTTAGCGCCGAAAGTGACCTCCAGGCCTGCGGCCTTGTAGAGAGCCTCCATTTCGGGCACATATTGAGTATACATGCTGCGCTCCATGTCGAACATGTTATTCTTTTTTGTCATCTCCTGCAAGATCTCCAATTGGTGTGGCACCTTCATCATAAAGGACACCTTCTTGAATTTTCCATCTAAGAAGTAGACATTTTAAAGTCAGAAGAGTGGACCCAGAATAGACCATTTACGGACTTACCCTTCAGCTCCGCTTCGATGTAAATCCGCAGCATGATGGTGGCGTAGTTCTCTCCCGGCGCGGATCCCATTTCCGCCTTAAATTTCTTCACTTTCGAATAGCCTTCTATGTTGGTCTTGAGCACATCTTCGAAAAGTTCGGCAGTAACCCAATCGGGAATCCTATTGTTCGCCATTATGTGTATATATTACGAATTGGTATTCCAGTAGATGAGAAGGCAAGGAGTACGTCTTCTTGGACTGCTGTGCACTAACTGTGGCTAAACGGAGAGGATCTTTAGGCTTAAATACACTCAAGAGTTAGGTATTTCCCCTTTTTCGCCTCTTGAAAGCTTGTCCAATGTGGTGCCATCAGTCGGTTTCTCTCTCTCAAAGCTTTCGTCAACACATTTTGTGTTCATATATGGTCTTGTGCGGCCTTCAACTATTTTTCGGAGTGGTGACCCTTGCAGAGAGACGGTTATCAATGAAGCCTCTTCTCTGGCTGGGACTATGCCCAAATATGGAAAGATACTAAAGAAGCATATTAAACTAAATCATAGCGGTTCCAAAATATGTATAAATGAATATAACCTTATTGTTAATCATCAAAATATTTAAGATTTATATTTATATATTTAGGAGATTCAAGACTTAAAAGATTCTGCTCACCAAAACTGCCATTTTTAAACAGCGCTATATGAATCTCTTTCAGACTTGGCTCAGCCTTCGAATACTTCAGGATTTTCAAGTGCTCCGCCGGATTATCGTGGTACATGACATGACACCTGGTTGGTCTTACCACCTGCTGAGCAGAGATCCATCGATATTGCTCTCAGGGTGTTTCCCGTATCGTCTCACCCGGCGGCGTAGTTCTCTCCTGCCGCAGATCCGATTTCTGCCTGAAAAGTCCTGACCTTGGTGAATCCCTCCACGCTCGTCATGAGCACACCATCGAATAAGTCCGCATAGACCCATTAGGGTACTCTGCTAGCCGCCATTATAGGTTAGTATCCTGGTATTTAGCAAGTAGATCAAGTATACGTCCTGTTGCACTCCGCAGTGCTGACTGAGGCTCGACGGTCGATCCCTAGGTTTGTATCTACTGGTAAAGATCTTTCATAGTTGTTATGGGTTTTGCAAATAACATTTGTTGAGTCCTGAGGCTCTCTCCCCTATTAAAGCCTTCTTTTCTCCAAAACAGAGCCTGAAAAGTCATTCATTATTTACCAAAATTAATTATTTGTAGCTGTGCTTCTTGTTTTATAATTTTACCTGATAAAGAGTAAGTTGGCACTGCTTTGAGAAATCATTGAACTTAGTTTTCAGCTTCTATCAGTCTCTCATTTTTTAGTTTTGTTTTGCTAAACTGTTCGCTTGTGACCTTATATGGCACTTGTTGTTCGTTTTTCTCTCCACTAATCACCGGTTTTTCTGTTTGTTTCTTTTCGTTTCTACAAATAAAAGAGCGAACTAATTTAAAGCTTTTATTTGGTTATCTCTCATTTTGTTTTGCTCTTCTGTTTTGTTTATGGTACAGGGCTCTCCCTTCCCACATTATGTGAGGTTAGTATTTGGCATTATTCGGAAAAATAATTTTATAAAAATTATATTTTTGAACCTGATCCCGTAACGCCTTGTTTCTTGTGAGAATATTAAAATGTTTTTGTTGGGGCCTAAGAAAGATAATTATAGGAAGCTGATTCCAAAGGCATCCTATAGGAACATGACGATAATCGACCAGGACTATTCGTATTTCAGAACATACAGCTCTGTGTTATTGACTTTGGAAAGATAAAACATTTTACCAGATTTACAAACTGAAGTTCTTTATAAAGGAAATAAAAGACCTAAATGAAGAATAACAAGCTTAATATCAATAAAGTTGTCTTTTCTGGTGCCCTTGAATGTTATTAATTTTCGTTTTTACTAATTCGTGAGGAAGAGAAACAAGTGTCCGTATTCTGGGACTTCCATGAATTCCTGCAAGTATTTTTTCTCAATCGCCTCTTGCAAGCTTTTCTAATGACATCTCAAATATTTCTCTCACAAAAGCTTGAACACTTGTTTGTTTTTTATATACGGGGTAACTTGGCCTTCTACTTTTTGGACTAATGACCCTTACAGAGCGGCTTTATCCATAAACCATTATATGATCTATGATCAAATAAGGAATGATACAAGAGGAGCATATTAATAGGGTCTCCTTATGCTCATTAAACCATCACTTAGATTTCTTTTTATTGATTTATTTATTACATATCTACCATCTAATAAATACAATTATAATTGTGGCATTTGTAAACTTTATTTTATTTAGTTTAATACTTTTACAAATCGGGTTATCTAGTGTAACAATAAATTGCTTAAATTCGAGTCTAGTCTTGACTAATATCCAAGGCTCCCCTATTAAGCAGCCAGGGCAGAATCAGCTGGATGTGTTTCCGGTAGCGGGCATTGTTGTACATTTGCATCTGAAAATCCGCTCCCTCGGCGGAATCACTGAGGAAGTTCTCAAAACTGGCACTGTCTGTGGGATCCACCAGTATGGCGGCCATAACTCCAGTGGCTACGGAATAAGCTGGAAAACAGACCAGAGTTAAACATATTTAAGACTCCGAATTTTAATAGGCTCACCAAATAGTCCGTATTTGTACATTGCCATGTGAATCTCTTTCAGGCTTGGCAGATGCTTGGAGTATTTTAGGATCTTTAAGTGCTCCACCAGATTATCGTGATAAACTTTGACATAATAATCGAACTTGCTCAGCTTGTCCTCCAGTCTTGTAGATGATATCAGGAAGTAGAGAAGATCATGGGCAACTGATCCGTACTTGGGCACTTGATAGTCAACCATATAGACCTCCTTGATCTTGCCAAATTCATCGTACTGGAACATAATGTTGTTCGACCAGCAATCGCCGTGGTTCAGCACATTGAACTCCGTGGGATCCACCTGACCCAGCCTAAACAGCTCGTCTATTACCAGTGGCTTTAGGGTTTTCTGTAGTAAAAGTACTTGCTCTATAGTAAATAATAACCATTTATGGAATACAGTCCATCTTACGATCTTGTCTATGTACGCTTCGTTTCCCTCGTAGGTGGTGCAGCACTGGAAGAATTTCTGTCCCATGCCTTTCATCATCTCGTTCATCATCGGCTTATTTTCCACCTTAAAGAAGCCCATGAGCAGGATGTCCGGATACTGGCCCTTGGTGGCTATCCGTACGGCAGTTGCCGCATGCCACTGGGCCAACTTGCGGAGCACTCTCTCGGTGTGCGCTTGGTCGAGCCCCTCTAGGCGATTGGTGTTCTTGAACCCCTTGATTCTAAGATCCTCCAGCGCTACGTAGTCACTCTGGGCATTCCTGAGATCGTAGCTGTTGGCGCCGAACCTGACCTCCAAGCCGGCTTCCTTGTAAAGTGCCTCCATCTCGGGCACCACTTGGGAGTACATGGTGCGCTCGTTTTCAAAAACGTTCGTATGCTTCATCATTTCCCGGTACATCTCCAGCTGATGTGGCAACTTGACCATGAAAGATACCGGCTTGGTTTTACCATCTGCGAAGAAGAGTCTCGAAATGAGTAAGGGTCTCAAGGTGTTTCCCAAAGACTCTCACCCTGCAGCTCCACTTCGATGTGAACCCGCAGCATAACGGTTGCGTAGTTTTCGCCTGCCGCCGATCCGATTTCCGCTTGAAAGCTCATAACTTTGGAGTATCCCTCTACGCTCGCCTTGAGCGCATCCTCGAAGAGTTCCGCAGTGACCCACTCAGGTATTTTGCTAGCCGCCATTACAGATAATAGGGATTTGAAGTTGATATGTTGAAAAATCACAAAATCACGTATACGCCCGGTTGAACGGTGTTGCCTTGACTGACGAAAATGGAGAATTAGATAGGTTTATATCACGCGGCGGGGGAGCTTTCACCTTATTGTAGAACTCGGAAGCTTCGGCTCGATCGTATCTCGCACGCTCTGCCGATGAAATCCGTATATAATTCGCTCTCCAAAAGCTTGCCTTGTTTTTAATTTAATATTAAGCATATTTGTTTACATTCTCTGAACTATACTTCATGGTGATGACCCCAATAATTGGGCTTACCGAAAAATCAAACATATATAAATCGATTTTTTACAAACGAATTATAGGTAATTTTATTTATTCCGTTGTTTAAATAAAAAATTGCATACAAATGGCTTGTTTTGTACCATTAAGGGTATTATAATTATATAGATACCTTTCTTCTTCTGTTGATGTATAATTTTACGTCGTAATATTTGCCCAGAACAAAAAAATTTTAATGTACATACATAATAGATTTTATTATCTCCCAAATATTTTGCTCTTTTTTCACTCGGTGGAGGAATTATCCAGATAATTATATAGCCATGGGATGGGCTAACTTTATATTATTTAATACTTTTACAATAACTTTCACTCTTTCCGAACCCGTTTGGCTCATTGCAACCCGTTCATCTTATGTAACCCCGCTCAATGAGCCAGGGCAGTATGACTTTGATTTGATCAACGTAAGCCGGGAGCAGGAACATCTTACGCTTGAATGCCGTCGCCTCCTCCGAATTGCCCATCACATTCGCTATATTCGAGTCAAGATCCGGCGGGAGCAGCACTATGGGCAGCATTCGCTGTGCGCATATAAATGCTGGAATTACGAGAGAGATTTGGGATTCAATACCTATTCCTAAATGAGCTTCGCATCGAGGCCGGTCTTACCCCAGAGACTGTATCGGTGCAGATGGGCTTGGAGCTGAGCCAGTGTGGGTGCGTTCCGGTTGTAGCTGAGCAGACTGAGGTGCTCGACGAGCTGACGGTGATAATACTCTATGAAATGGTCGAATTTTTCAAGTTTTATTGAGAACTTGGGCGAGGTCATCAACAGGCACAGCAGGTCCTGGGCAGGCGTGCCTAAACATAAATAAATTGTTGTCTTAAATTTATTTTAAATATTTATTCAATATTAATTACCATATTTGGGCAGCTGAAAGTCAACAAAGCAAACGTCTTCCACCTCGGACTTTGAGTCCTTGTACTTGAACATGAAGTTGTTGCACCAGAAATCTCCATGATTTAGCACACTCAGTTCCAGAGGATCGTTCTTGCCAAACTCTATATTCAGATCGGTTAAACGGGAGGTGTAGTCGCTCTGTTAAATTCAAATAAAAATAATTAAACAAAACTATTACACATAAATGCAACCCACTATTAGGACAAGTTGTCCCGGATCCAGATTATATGTCTGCATGCACTCCAAGAACGGCACACAAAAGTTAATATTGAATTCGTCCAGCAATTTCTGGTGCTCGGCTGTAAAGTAGCTGTCCCTGAGACTCTTCTCGTAGTCTCCCTGGTCGACGACCCTCTTTGCAGATGCTGCATGCCACTGGGCCAGCTTCTTGAGCACCGCCTCTACTTCGAATTGTTCCAGTCCCTGGGTTCTATCCACGTTGCTGTAACCCCTCTTCCGTAGGTCCTCCAACAGAATGTAGTCACATTTGACGGCATTCTCGGGAAACTTCAAATGCAGCGCTTTGAATTTCGGTGCTATTGAAGTATTCCGGGCATACAATGCCTCCAGTTCTGGTATTAGACGATCATACATGTCCAGTTCCGTGTTAAACATATCATGAAAGTCGTGGTCCTGGACGTCTGGAACCAAAGGTATCTTCAGTATATAGCTGATCTCTTCTGTGCTGTCATCTGTAATGAATCGTTGGTTACTTGATAAGAGAAGAGTGAGACTGACTCACCTTTCAGCTGAATATTTATGTGTATACGCAGCACGATCGTCAGATAGTTTTCACCCTGCCTGATCGCAGCTTCTGGCACAAACTTAACTATGGCCTTGAAGTTTTCAATGTTCTCTTCTAGTAACCCATGGAAAATCTGTTGGTTAACCCATGCCGGCATCGCTTGGTCCGTCATAGTTTTGATTTTGCTTAAATGATGCACTGGCGTCTGCTGCGAATGCCTTTCTGAGAGATACTGTCCCCGAACATGGTGTTTTGTGGCACCGAAAGCTCTTTGTTGTCTCTCTTAAAAGCTATAATATTATTGATAATTTTACCCACACTCAGCTTTCAAGAGAGATCGTTTAATCCGTGAGTTGCAATAGCTCATCTGTAACTAAAGATTGCTAAACAAAAGTCAATCCCTTTGGCTCATCTTCTTGTTTCTTAAAAAACTGCAATTAATCCGGATATCTCAAAAGTAAATCCCATATATTAAATCACGAAATGCCATTTTATATTATTTGTCATTTATATAGTCTCAACATCAGTACTCTATGACTTGGCGTTGTGCATAAAGACGTGACGCCGCAGCTTGTCCGGCCGCGCAAATTCCTTGGCACAGAAGGTGCACTGATAGGGCCGCTCGCCCGTATGCTTCCGGCGGTGCACCTTCAGCTCGTAGTAGACCGTGAAGCGCATCTCGCAGAGATCGCATTTAAATGGTTTTTCGCCCATGTGACGCCGCATGTGGATGTTCAGTTTGTTGGGCGTCAGGGCTTCCAGGCCGCACAGCGAGCAGAGATACTTCTTACCCGGGTTCTTCTTGGCCACGTGCATGTCCCGGATGTGCTTCTCCAGGCTGGGCTGAACGACAAAAGAACGCCAGCAGTGGGGGCATTGATAGCGGAAGCGTCGTTTCCTTCGCGACGGTGGCTGATTTTCCGGCATGGCGGGTTGCTTGGGATGCTGTGTGGCCAGATGGACGGCGAGATTCTCCTCCCACATGAACTTGTAGCCACAGCGCGGACAGACGAACTTCTTCTCATTGTTCCTGCACTGCCTGCTCAAGTGCTGATCAAGCATGGACTGAAATATAGAGTATAAAGTACATACAAATATACATATCACTAAAGGTTTTCTCACCCTATCCACAGTCTTGAAGATGCAGTGCTCGCAGGAATGTGGCAGCTTGTCGAAGCTATGCAGGGAGTACTGGTGCTCGCTCATCTCCCGTCGGCGTCGGAAGCTCAGCTCGCAGAGATCGCAACTGTAGGTTCTGCTGGTGGAGAAACTCTCCTCATCACTGTCGTCCGTATCCTCCAGCAGGAGCTCAAAGCCAGTCTCAGTGCTTATCATGTACGCCGATGGCAGGTCGCTGTGTCCGCCCTGCATGGCGATGTGGCGACGCAGATCCGCCACGCTGATGAAGTGAATGTCGCACACTTTACACTGGATACTCTTCTGACCAGTATGTTTGGAGGCGTCCGCCAGCAACGTCTCGGCCAGCGGCAAATCCTGGCCGGTGAAACCGTGCCGCTGCACGTGCTTGTACAGCAGACCTGGACGGTAGAAGGTACGAGTGCACCAGCGGCATGGAATGAGCTGTGCGTTGCCATCCCGGTGTACCATCAATTTGTGCTTGGTCACGGCGCTCTTGTCCTGGAAGCTGCGGGAGCACTGATCGCACGAATAGTACTCTTGCTAAAAGATCGAGGCCGAGAAATCAAGAAATAAAAATATATTTATAAAGTCCTTATAATGGATTTATGTGAATAACTCAGGGCAATTACAAAACGTAAAAATAATTAAATTAAAATTAACATTATATTAATAAGGGTTCGTTTTTGAAAGCCTTTAAATGGATTCTCCTAAGTGTTCCCTTCATTTCACAGTCGAGGCTCACCTTGCTCTTGTGCTCGACGAGATGGGCGCGTAGATTCCGCCGCCAGAAGAAGCGCTGCGGACACTTATCGCATTGGAAGCGCTTCAGTGTGTTTTGGCACAGCTGGCTGGTGTGATGCTCCAGCAGCTGGGCACTGAGGAAGCGCGAGTCGCAGCGCTGGCAAACATAGGGGGCGTCCAGCCAGGTGTGCTCCTGCCGGTGATGCTGGTGCAGCAGATACTTTCGCGGCCACCTAGCCTCCGGGGAGTCACAGAGCTCGCAGGCGTAGCTGCGCCGTAGCACAACGTCCGCCTCGCCCTCACCCTCGCTGTCCGTGTCTGAGCTGTCCATATTCATCTCGTAGCGAGCCTGGTTCGTTATGGAATAGTAGCGGCCATACACGCCCAACCTGAGATCCCGAAATATGCGACGTTTCAGGCCCTCCGCCGTGGACTCGACGGCAGTCTTGAAAAAGCCCTCGGCTATGCGCTCGATGGGCTCTCCATGGGCTTCGAAATCGAAGTCAGTGGGATGAGCGTGCAGATGATCCCTCAGCTCGCGCAGCCTGGTGAACCGACGAAGGCAGATCATGCACTTGATTTCCTTGGCCCCATTCGGCTCGCAGCTGTGCGGATCGAAGTCCTCGACGCGTCGATTAATCCTGGAGGGCTTTGCTGAGGATGCCGAGGCCAAGGCTGCAGATGTGGAGGCCAGCGGCAGATCGTCCTCCGAATCTGATTGCTTCTTCTCCTGATCAGTGTGCTCTCGGTGCTTGTGCTTGATCAGGCTGACAATGTATTTGTAGGACTTGCTGCACTGATCACACTTGTAGTAGTTATCCACACTGCAATTACCGTCCTCGTCCGAGAGTCTACGGGAGAATTATCAAATCAAATAAAAAGATTTAGCTTGATAAAGTGGTGGGTATATATTAATGCCAGCAGAATAGAGATTTCTATGGCGCCCCTATAATGCTTTAATTTAGTTAATAGATCAATCTACTTACTCGACTGCCTTGATGATGCTGTGCACCAGGGCGTCAGTATTGCCGCGACTTCGTTGCGTAGAGGTTCCCGAGGTGGAAGTTTGACTAGACGGGCTCGCATCGCCGGGCATCACCGAGGGCCTGCCAGGCATCTTCCGCCTGGACGTCTTCGCGGGTAGTAGACTCGCTCCGTGCTCTGCGTGCTTGTGCTTTACCAGCGCCATGACATACTTGTACGCTTTGTCGCATTGGTCGCACTTGTAGTAGTTGTCATCGTCGTCTATCCTGGTGAAGCAAGACAAATCTATTAGAAATTTGACGTTGTAAAGAGACTTAACTCACTCCTCGCCCGGCTTGGCGGGCAGCCCATGATCCCGCTGTTTATGGCGATACAGGTTGGTAACGAAGCGAAACGCTTTGTTGCACACCTCGCAGAGGTTGTGCTTCTCCTCTGTACTGGCAGGTTGTGGAGCTGGTGAAACCTTGCGCTGCTCCAGCGGTACATCGTCCTGATCGCCTTCGTCCGAGTCGCTGAAGTGCATGATGGTGCGCTTGACTAAACGCGAGCGTACCAGAGGATCGGCGGCTGCCACGCCTCTTCCCAGCTTCATCGGTGGCTCCAGCACCTCAGACTTGATGGTCACGCCCTCGATTTCAAACAAATGGATGGGTGTCTCCCTGAGAGCCTCCAAGGCCTCTGAACCTAGCATTTCCTCCCCAGAGTCTTCGTCCAGCTTGCGCAGCCACAACTCGTGCGTTTGGCGCGCCTGCAGCACAAAGTCGTAGGTGGTCTCCAGCTTCTGGGCGCAGGCGGAGCACAGCCACTGGGGGAACTTCTCCGCCTGGGCCATAGCCACCTATTAAGGCAATAACTTGAATTAATGCGGGCGGAAATTGAATGACAATGGCTGGCTCACCTCTATTCTAGCTAGCTCAACAAGCAGTTGTCCAAAGGTCTTCTCCGCGTACTTCTCCACGGGCGTCTCAATCCAGTAGCGCCCGTCAGCGCCGCCGCAGATTCTGCACGTCCGCGTCATCTTTCTAGCGCATTTAAACCGTTTAATTCGTAATTCCCAACAAGAAAAAGTCAACAGCGTCTGATAAAAATTGACAGGCAAACAGCTGAGCGGCAAGATACAGTGTTGGGTAGCGCCGCAGCAGTTCGATACATGGTGGATTTTTATAAGGTGGGGTCCATGAACACTTTTAGGTCTCACTCTCAGTTCTCAGAGGAACAGGCGCTAGAAAGAGATTGCAATGGCCATTTCTGAAAAGAGAACCGTTTTTGTCATCAAACCACCTTATATAGTTTCAACATGATTGACAGAAGCTGGTCACACTAGAATTCTTGTTGCATTTTCTCCAAACTATACGTCTTTCATAGTTTTCCCCAGTTTTCTATAATTTCCCGGGCTTAAAGTATACCTGATGTAACTGCAGCGTTGTCGCAATGCTTCCCTCAAATATTTGCCGCACTTGTGCGGTTCAGAACGCGGATTTGAGGCCATTGTCCACCTGTCTGGCCAAAGACGCCTCAAAAAGTTTCTATGATGTACTCCAGGAGCTAACGCAAATCGATGTAAGTAGCCACTCCAGATCCAGGAATGACCCGCTAATACTTCACTTCCCTTCATATAGCCCCTGGTTGAGGGCTCGGGTGACTATCTGCCGCAGCATCTGTGCACCGAATGCCTGGCGAGATTGGAAAGTGCCTACGCCTTTGTGGAACAGGCCAGAAAAGTCAACGGCGAGCTGTTGGTTCGTCTGCGAGAATGCCTCGATGAAGTCCCCATAGATATTCCCCAGGAGCAGCCACTCATCAAAACCGAAATAGATATCGATGAGGCGACTGCCAAGTTTGCTGTGGATGTAGATTCCACCGGAATTTCGTCTGTGGTGTTAAAATGGCAGCCGGAAAGTGACAGCGATAGGGATTCTGCTGGAGCAGCATCCAGTGATGAGTGGGTATTATTACCTTGGATTACAGCTTGTGTTATATTCTATTACTCCTCAGGAATGATGTCGAGCAGAAGCCCTATTCTCTAAGACGCAGTGCGCGTAAAAACAAGCAACCTGCAGAGAATGGTAATGAGGAGCCAGATTTGCCAACAGAACCATCGCCCAGCAAACGTCGTCGAGGCCGTCCGCCCGGCCCGGCCAAGCGTCAGTCGATGACCTCCGATGGACGCCACGCCTGTAAGGTGTGCGGAAAGTCCTTCTCCTGGTTCCGTGATATGCAACGCCATGCTCGCATCCATTTCGAAAAATCCGACGCGTTCGTTTGTGATACCTGCGGCAAGGGGTTCTTACGCAAGGACAAATACACATTCCACCTGCGCTGCCATGAAAAGCGTGAAGCCAAACGCAAGGCTCTGCAGCTAGGTAACGAGTGGCGCTTCGCCGAGCGGCTGTACAGTTCCGGCAGGCTGAAGAGAATCGAGTGCAAGCTGTGTGGCTTAAAGTGTCCCCGAATTCAGGAGCTCAGAATTCACTTGGGCAGCCATCAGAACGAGGAGAGCCTGCTCCAGTTGAGGGAAAACAGCGATGTGATAAAGGAACACTACGCCGACCAGCCAGGCGACTTGGACGGCATCAAGCAGCAAATTATTAGAGACATAACGGCGGGGCATTTGGAAAAGTTTGCTTCTGTGGTGAATTTTCATGGCTACGAGTTGGGATTGTATGACTCGGACGAGGAATCTGTTAGCGGAGAGTCCAAATATGAGTGCACGGCTTGCAATTTTCCCTTTGGGAGGAAACATCAAATGGTGAGGCATACGCTGGAGGAGCACGCTCAATCCCCCCCTTCAGAGCTTCCCTGGCAACGCTGCAGCTGCTGTAAAATTGGATTCCTCTGCTCCAGACTCTACGATTGCCATGTGAGTACCCAGTGTGACAGCAAACTAAAGGGGTATCGGTGCGCAAAGTGCCCTGGGAAGTTTATGTGGCCGGAGAATCTACAGAGGCATGCCTGCTCCCATCGCCACCAGGAAGCGACGTCTGCCCGCCAGATCACCTGCTCCTTGTGCGATGAATTCCTGCCCACATTGGCCCAATTGCGGATACACTTGGTAACCCACCAGAGAAACATGAATGGCATCGATCCGAAGCACAGTTCCACGTTCTTTCGATCGTTTTATCCCAACGGACTGGACTGCACCGCGGAGGAGTTGGGTGTTCGTATAGCCGAGGACTTTGAGGTGCAGGACTTTGATCGCTACTACAACGCCTGCACTGGCAGTGGCCAAGAGCTGGATCTCTTTGATTCCGAGACGGAGCAGAGCGGGGACGATCGGGAGGAGGACGAAAAGCCCACCTGCCACACCTGTTTGCTCTGTGGAGAGGTGACAAACAGACTCACGACCCTGCTGCAGCATCAGAAAAGAGCCCATTCAAAAGCGACGACGAAAGATTTGCCTTGTTCCTGCCACGACTGTGGTGCTAGCTTCATAAGTGATGGCCTGCTACAACAGCACCGCCGGCGTGTTTGCGCCAAGAAACATTTCCGTCATTGCTGCCTGAGCTGCAATCTCCGATTCATCTGGCCGAACAACTACGAGCAGCATCTGAAGACCCACCATACCCACTTGGAGGAAGACCAACTCGAAGAGGGTGAGCATCGTGACGCAAAGCTCCAGTGCGACGAGTGCGAAAAGGTCTTCATCTGGCACAAGGATCTGACGCGTCACAAGCGCTTGCACTTGCCGCAGTCGGCGCAGTTCGAGTGTCCGCATTGCGACCGAAAGTTCCACCGCAAGGATGGCCTCAAGTCCCACTTGAGGGTCCATACAGAGGAACAGCTGGTAGAGCAGCCTCTCACATCCGACAGCTGTGAGGTTCTTGCCCTGCTCTCCCGCCCTCATGGCTGCAAGCAGATCCAATGCATGATCTGTCTCTCACGCCACTCTAAGATCTCTGACCTGCGAACCCACCTGGGCGCCCATCAATACGGATTGTGCTTTTCCACAGAGACCGATATTTCCAGTATCTCAAAGTCGCTGTATCCGGAAGTGGGAACCGCCTTGGGCAGAGATGAACTGGCGGAGAGAATTATGGCAGATATAGAACAAGGAGTGGAGCTAGATCGATTTATTTCCATCACCAATGAGGCTGGGTTGGAGCTTAACTTGGACAGCAGCGAAACGGACACTGAATCCGAAGAAGAGGAGGAAGACCCGTCCAGTCAGAGCTACTCTTGCAATCTCTGTCCGACGGAGGTAAAGAGAAAGCATCAGCTTTATGCACACCAAGGGAAAAGTCATCAGTGGGAGGAGGCACCGCTCGTTTGCTCGCACTGCCAGGCTAGGTTTGTCAGCGAATCCCTACTGGATCATCACTCCAGGACCTACTGCGGTAATGTCCAGAAGCGCTTCCAGTGCCGCAAATGCCCGCTTCGCTTCCGCTGGCGTGAGAACCTGAAACACCACCTATATTTGTCCCATCAGCAGGCTGAGATACCAACTGCAGAGGATTCTTTGCCAGCAGATGCCGAACTACAATGTGGGGAGTGCCAGCGAACGTTCAAGATGCAAAAGGATCTCACACGGCACACCTTGATGCACGCCCGGGAGGCGACGATCTATCGGTGCCGCTGGTGTGCTCGTCGATTCTACCGCTGGGCCAATCTCATACAGCACATCGCACGCCACGGTATCCGGGCTAGTGAGTTGCCCTATGCCGAGGCTCTCCTTGACTCCTATGGACATCCAGGCGGTCAGAAAACCGTGGAATGCCGGGTGTGCAATGTCAGCTTCTCCAGTATCGCCGCCCTGCGTCTGCATCTGGAAACCATGCCGGCAGGAAGCCACCATGAGCTATCCTCGTTGAAGAACTACTCGATCACCAACCAAATGGGCTTCGAGCTGGAGCTCCAGGACTCGGAAACGGATGAGGAGCAGTCAAAACCGCCGGGTGTGCCCGCCTACTACACGTGCGGCATGTGCCAGTTGAGGTGTGTACGGAAATTTGAGCTGCACCAGCACCAACAGGCCATGCATCGGCTGGAGAAGATTCCCGATGGCTGCGATCAGTGCATCTTCAAGAGCGTCTGTCCCGATCTCATTAGCCATCACAAGAGGACGCAGTGCGGTAACCGGGAGAAGCAGTTTACGTGCTCTCGCTGCGGCTACAAGTTCATGTGGGAGTCAAACCTGCTTTCACACATGCAGATGCAGCACGGAAAGGCGGACGATCCAGAGCAGGAGGAGGGCAAGGGGGCAGAAGAGCCTAAGGTTGAGAGCCCGGTTTTCCAGTGTGCCCTGTGCCCTAGGAAGTACAACCGAAAGGACCGGCTTACAGCACACGTGAAAAAGTTCCATGGGCCCGGTGGCAAGGGCCCGGAGGTGGAAAAGGTTCCCCCTACCAGAGCCGCCTCCCCCAAGGAACCGAAACGTTTCTTATGCGCATTCTGCGGCAAGGCCGTCAGCTCCTCCTCCAACCTGATCATCCATATGCGCCGCCACACGGGCGAAAAGCCTTTCAAGTGCGACTTCTGCGCAATGGCCTTCCCACGATCCTCAGACCTTCAGTGCCACCGGCGGACTCATACAGGAGAGCGGCCGCATGTTTGTACCGTGTGCCAGAAGGGATTCGCCCGCTCCTACAAGCTGCAGCAGCACATGCGCATCCACAGCGGCGAGCGGCCGTACAAGTGCACCTACTGCGAGAAAAGCTTCACTCAGTCCAACGACCTGACACTCCACATTCGTCGGCACACGGGCGAGCGGCCTTACCAGTGTGGCGTCTGCGGGGAACGGTTCATCCAGGGGACGGCGTTGAAAAATCATCGCCTGCAACAGGGACACTTCGAGGAGGGTCAGAATTCTGGGGAGCCAGCAAGACGCACGGTTTTGGAACAGTTTAATGTATGAGAATTGGGAATAAAAACTCTGTTTAAGCAAATATCACAATGGTTGATTTCTTCTAAAGAGTTTTAACATAAGGAATTCTCCATTATTGCAATATAGCTGATGGCAATAAGTGGCGTGGAAGTGAGATACCTTTTTGTCGCCACTGTGCAATATAAATAGGTGAGCATCACTGGTGGAAAGTGGGATGAGTAAAGTCAGGTTTAATGGGGTTTTATTGAATCTGAAGGTAGTTTTAGGAATTTTCAAGCATTTTTCGACTTTTGCAGGGTACTTATTCATTTCCCACCCTATAAACCATATATATTCTTGATCAGCATCGAAATCTGAATCGATCTAGCCAAGTTTGAAGGGAAAAAAAATTTTGCCCATTTTTTGAAAAAAATGTAAGGGGTTACATCGTTAAAATTGTCAAAAATTGGCAAAAAATTAGATATCGAGTTTTAAATGCAGAAATGTTCGCATTTAAAAACCAAGAAGAAAAAACCAAACGAGACTGAAATCGGTTGAGTTTTAGCCAAGTTATGATCATAAAACCGTTGAAGGTGCTAGCAATTTTCAGCCAAAAAATTTGGCCCAATTTTTGAAAAAAATGTAAGGGGTTACATCGTTAAAATTGTCAAAAATTGGCAAAAAATTAGATATCGAGTTTTAAATGCAGAAATGTTCGCATTTAAAAATCAAGAAGAAAAAACCAAACGAGACTGAAATCGGTTGAGTTTTAGCCAAGTTATGATCATAAAACCGTTAAAGGTGCTAGCAATTTTCAGCCAAAAAATTTGACCCAATTTTTGAAAAAAATGTAAGGGGTTACATCGTTAAAATTGTCAAAAATTGGCAAAAATTAGATATCGAGTTTTAAATGCAGAAATGTTCGCATTTAAAAATCAAGAAGAAAAAACCAAACGAGACTGAAATCGGTTGAGTTTTAGCCAAGTTATGATCATAAAACCGTTGAAGGTGCTAGCAATTATCAGCCAAAAAATTTGACCCAATTTTTGAAAAAAATGTAAGGGGTTACATCGTTAAAATTGTCAAAAATTGACAAAAATTTGATATCGAGTTTTAAATGCAGAATTGTTCGCATTTATAAATCAAGAAGAAAAAACCAAACGAGACTGAAATCGGTTGAGTTTTAGCCAAGTTATGATCATAAAACCGTTGAAGGTGCTGGCAATTTTCAGCCAAAAAATTTGGCCCAATTTTTGAAAAAAATGTAAGGGGTTACATCGTTAAAATTGTCAAAAATTGGCAAAAAATTAGATATCGAGTTTTAAATGCAGAAATGTTCGCATTTAAAAACCAAGGAGAAAAAACCAAACCAGACTGAAATCGGTTGAGTTTTAGCCAAGTTATGATCATAAAACCGTTGAAGGTGCTGGCAATTTTCAGCCAAAAAATTTGGCCCAATTTTTGAAAAAAATGTAAGGGGTTACATCGTTAAAAATGTCAAAAATTGGCAAAAAATTAGATATCGAGTTTTAAATGCAGAAATGTTCGCATTTAAAAACCAAGGAGAAAAAACCAAACCAGACTGAAATCGGTTGAGTTTTAGCCAAGTTATGATCATAAAACCGTTGAAGGTGCTGGCAATTTTCAGCCAAAAAATTTGGCCCAATTTTTGAAAAAAATGTAAGGGGTTACATCGTTAAAATTGTCAAAAATTGGCAAAAATTAGATATCGAGTTTTAAATGCAGAAATGTTCGCATTTAAAAATCAAGAAGAAAAAACCAAACGAGACTGAAATCGGTTGAGTTTTAGCCAAGTTATGATCATAAAACCGTTGAAGGTGCTGGCAATTTTCAGCCAAAAAATTTGGCCCAATTTTTGAAAAAAATGTAAGGGGTTACATCGTTAAAATTGTCAAAAATTGGCAAAAAATTAGATATCGAGTTTTAAATGCAGAAATGTTCGCATTTAAAAATCAAGAAGAAAAAACCAAACGAGACTGAAATCGGTTGAGTTTTAGCCAAGTTATGATCATAAAACCGTTGAAGGTGCTAGCAATTTTCAGCCTAAAAATTTGACCCAATTTTTGAAAAAAATGTAAGGGGTTACATCGTTAAAATTGTCAAAAATTGGCAAAAAATTAGATATCGAGTTTTAAATGCAGAAATGTTCGCATTTAAAAATCAAGAAGAAAAAACCAAACGAGACTAAAATCGGTTGAGTTTTAGCCAAGTTATGATCATAAAACCGTTGAAGGTGCTGGCAATTTTCAGCCAAAAAATTTTAACCGCCAAGTTTCAATTTGAGTTTAAAAAGACGATGAGTGCCCGCCATTTATATTAACCGCCAAGTTTGAATTCGAATGTAAAATGAATATAAAAAGAATTAACTGCCAAATTTGAATTTAATTTTAAAATAATAACAGGTAACTGCCAACTAAGTTAACTGCCAAATTTGAATTCGAATTCAAAATGACGATAGGTCCCGCCGATTAACAAGGCTACAGTCTGCGATAACTTCCATACCAAGATCTGTCGGTGGTTCGAAACTCGGGAATTTTATAACAGCTTATAACAGATCTCCGTCGCTCTTTTCTGCTTTCTGTTCGCCTGGTGCATGAAATCCAGAAAATGGTGAATTTGTACTGAAAATGTAGAGATTGAAGCCGGGTTGTGCCTACAACAACTACAACAACTATTTTACACCAACAATATGTTGTAGAACAAAAAAAAAAAAAATTAAATATGTTAACTAAACCGCAAAATTTGAATTTGAAATTATTATAGGTACCCGCCATATAGGTAAGCCGCTAAGTTTGAAATCAAATTTAAAAAAGACTGTGGGTGGCCGCTATACAAATTAACTGGCAAATTTGAATTCAACTTTTAAATAATGATAGGTAAACGCCGAATCAGTCATCTGCCAAATTTGAATTTAATTTTAAAATAATGACAGGTAACTGCCAACTAGGTTAACTGCCAAATTTGAATTCGAATTCAAAATGACGATAGGTCCCGCCGATTAACAAGGCTACAGTCTGCGATAACTTCCATACCAAGATCTGTCGGTGGTTCGAAACTCGGGAATTTTATAACAGCTTATAACAGATCTCCGTCGCTCTTTTCTGCTTTCTGTTCGCCTGGTGCATGAAATCCAGAAAATGGTGAATTTGTACTGAAAATGTAGAGATTGAAGCCGGGCTTTGCCTACAACAACTACAACAACTATTTTACACCAACAATATGTTGTAGAACAACAAAAAAAAAATTAAATATGTTAACTAAACCGCAAAATTTGAATTTGAAATTATGATAGGTACCCGCCATATAGGTAAGCCGCTAAGTTTGAAATCGAATTTAAAAAGGCTGTGCGTGGCCGCTATACAAATTAACTGGCAAATTTAAATTCAACTTTTAAATGACGATAGGTAACCGCCGAATCAGTCAACTGCCAAATTTGAATTTAATTTTAAAATAATGACAGGTAACTGCCAACTAAGTTAACTGCCAAATTTAAATTCGAATTCAAAATGACGATAGGTCCCGCCGATTAACAAGGCTACAGTCTGCGATAACTTCCATACCAAGATCTGTCGGTGGTTCGAAACTCGGGAATTTTATAACAGCTTATAACAGATCTCCGTCGCTCTTTTCTGCTTTCTGTTCGCCTGGTGCATGAAATCCAGAAAATGGTGAATTTGTACTGAAAATGTAGAGATTGAAGCCGGGCTTTGCCTACAACAACTACAACAACTATTTTACACCAACAATATGTTGTAGAACAACAAAAAAAAAATTAAATATGTTAACTAAACCGCAAAATTTGAATTTGAAATTATGATAGGTACCCGCCATATAGGTAAGCCGCTAAGTTTGAAATCGAATTTAAAAAGGCTGTGCGTGGCCGCTATACAAATTAACTGGCAAATTTAAATTCAACTTTTAAATGATGATAGGTAACCGCCGAATCAGTCAACTGCCAAATTTGAATTTAATTTTAAAATAATGACAGGTAACTGCCAACTAAGTTAACTGCCAAATTTAAATTCGAATTCAAAATGACGATAGGTCCCGCCGATTAACAAGGCTACAGTCTGCGATAACTTCCATACCAAGATCTGTCGGTGGTTCGAAACTCGGGAATTTTATAACAGCTTATAACAGATCTCCGTCGCTCTTTTCTGCTTTCTGTTCGCCTGGTGCATAAAATCCAGAAAATGGTGAATTTGTACTGAAAATGTAGAGATTGAAGCCGGGTTTTGCCTACAACAACTACAACAACTATTTTACACCAACAATATGTTGTAGAACAACAAAAAAAAAATTAAATATGTTAACTAAACCGCAAAATTTGAATTTGAAATTATTATAGGTACCCGCCATATAGGAAAGCCGCTAAGTTTGAAATCAAATTTAAAAAGACTGTGGGTGGCCGCTATACAAATTAACTGGCAAATTTGAATTCAACTTTTAAATGATGATAGGTAACCGCCGAATCAGTCAACTGCCAAATTTGAATTCAACTTTAAAATAAAGACAGAAAATTAGATATCGAGTTTTAAATGCAGAAATGTTCGCATTTAAAAATCAAGAAGAAAAAACCAAACGAGACTGAAATCGGTTGAGTTTTAGCCAAGTTATGATCATAAAACCGTTGAAGGTGCTAGCAATTTTCAGCCAAAAAATTTGACCCAATTTTTGAAAAAAATGTAAGGGGTTACATCGTTAAAATTGTCAAAAATTGGCAAAAAATTAGATATCGAGTTTTAAATGCAGAAATGTTCGCATTTAAAAATTAAGAAGAAAAAACCAAACGAGACTGAAATCGGTTGAGTTTTAGCCAAGTTATGATCATAAAACCGTTGAAGGTGCTAGCAATTTTCAGCCAAAAAATTTGACCCAATTTTTGAAAAAAATGTAAGGGGTTACATCGTTAAAATTGTCAAAAATTGGCAAAAATTAGATATCGAGTTTTAAATGCAGAAATGTTCGCATTTAAAAATCAAGAAGAAAAAACCAAACGAGACTGAAATCGGTTGAGTTTTAGCCAAGTTATGATCATAAAACCGTTGAAGGTGCTAGCAATTATCAGCCAAAAAATTTGACCCAATTTTTGAAAAAAATGTAAGGGGTTACATCGTTAAAATTGTCAAAAATTTACAAAAATTTGATATCGAGTTTTAAATGCAGAATTGTTCGCATTTATAAATCAAGAAGAAAAAACCAAACGAGACTGAAATCGGTTGAGTTTTAGCCAAGTTATGATCATAAAACCGTTGAAGGTGCTGGCAATTTTCAGCCAAAAAATTTGGCCCAATTTTTGAAAAAAATGTAAGGGGTTACATCGTTAAAATTGTCAAAAATTGGCAAAAAATTAGATATCGAGTTTTAAATGCAGAAATGTTCGCATTTAAAAATCAAGAAGAAAAAACCAAACGAGACTGAAATCGGTTGAGTTTTAGCCAAGTTATGATCATAAAACCGTTGAAGGTGCTAGCAATTTTCAGCCTAAAAATTTGACCCAATTTTTGAAAAAAATGTAAGGGGTTACATCGTTAAAATTGTCAAAAATTGGCAAAAAATTAGATATCGAGTTTTAAATGCAGAAATGTTCGCATTTAAAAATCAAGAAGAAAAAACCAAACGAGACTGAAATCGGTTGAGTTTTAGCCAAGTTATGATCATAAAACCGTTGAAGGTGCTGGCAATTTTCAGCCAAAAAATTTTAACCGCCAAGTTTCAATTTGAGTTTAAAAAGACGATGAGTGCCCGCCATTTATATTAACCGCCAAGTTTGAATTCGAATGTAAAATGAATATAAAAAGAATTAACTGCCAAATTTGAATTTAATTTTAAAATAATAACAGGTAACTGCCAACTAAGTTAACTGCCAAATTTGAATTCGAATTCAAAATGACGATAGGTCCCGCCGATTAACAAGGCTACAGTCTGCGATAACTTCCATACCAAGATCTGTCGGTGGTTCGAAACTCGGGAATTTTATAACAGCTTATAACAGATCTCCGTCGCTCTTTTCTGCTTTCTGTTCGCCTGGTGCATGAAATCCAGAAAATGGTGAATTTGTACTGAAAATGTAGAGATTGAAGCCGGGTTGTGCCTACAACAACTACAACAACTATTTTACACCAACAATATGTTGTAGAACAAAAAAAAAAAAATTAAATATGTTAACTAAACCGCAAAATTTGAATTTGAAATTATTATAGGTACCCGCCATATAGGTAAGCCGCTAAGTTTGAAATCAAATTTAAAAAGACTGTGGGTGGCCGCTATACAAATTAACTGGCAAATTTGAATTCAACTTTTAAATAATGATAGGTAAACGCCGAATCAGTCATCTGCCAAATTTGAATTTAATTTTAAAATAATAACAGGTAACTGCCAACTAGGTTAACTGCCAAATTTGAATTCGAATTCAAAATGACGATAGGTCCCGCCGATTTACAAGGCTACAGTCTGCGATAACTTCCATACCAAGATCTGTCGGTGGTTCGAAACTCGGGAATTTTATAACAGCTTATAACAGATCTCCGTCGCTCTTTTCTGCTTTCTGTTCGCCTGGTGCATGAAATCCAGAAAATGGTGAATTTGTACTGAAAATGTAGAGATTGAAGCCGGGTTTTGCCTACAACAACTACAACAACTATTTTACACCAACAATATGTTGTAGAACAACAAAAAAAAAATTAAATATGTTAACTAAACCGCAAAATTTGAATTTGAAATTATGATAGGTACCCGCCATATAGGTAAGCCGCTAAGTTTGAAATCGAATTTAAAAAGGCTGTGCGTGGCCGCTATACAAATTAACTGGCAAATTTAAATTCAACTTTTAAATGACGATAGGTAACCGCCGAATCAGTCAACTGCCAAATTTGAATTTAATTTTAAAATAATGACAGGTAACTGCCAACTAAGTTAACTGCCAAATTTAAATTCGAATTCAAAATGACGATAGGTCCCGCCGATTAACAAGGCTACAGTCTGCGATAACTTCCATACCAAGATCTGTCGGTGGTTCGAAACTCGGGAATTTTATAACAGCTTATAACAGATCTCCGTCGCTCTTTTTAGCTTTCTGTTCGCCTGGTGCATGAAATCCAGAAAATGGTGAATTTGTACTGAAAATGTAGAGATTGAAGCCGGGTTTTGCCTACAACAACTACAACAACTATTTTACACCAACAATATGTTGTAGAACAACAAAAAAAAAATTAAATATGTTAACTAAACCGCAAAATTTGAATTTGAAATTATTATAGGTACCCGCCATATAGGAAAGCCGCTAAGTTTGAAATCAAATTTAAAAAGACTGTGGGTGGCCGCTATACAAATTAACTGGCAAATTTGAATTCAACTTTTAAATGATGATAGGTAACCGCCGAATCAGTCAACTGCCAAATTTGAATTCAACTTTAAAATAAAGACAGAAAATTAGATATCGAGTTTTAAATGCAGAAATGTTCGCATTTAAAAATCAAGAAGAAAAAACCAAACGAGACTGAAATCGGTTGAGTTTTAGCCAAGTTATGATCATAAAACCGTTGAAGGTGCTAGCAATTTTCAGCCAAAAAATTTGACCCAATTTTTGAAAAAAATGTAAGGGGTTACATCGTTAAAATTGTCAAAAATTGGCAAAAAATTAGATATCGAGTTTTAAATGCAGAAATGTTCGCATTTAAAAATTAAGAAGAAAAAACCAAACGAGACTGAAATCGGTTGAGTTTTAGCCAAGTTATGATCATAAAACCGTTGAAGGTGCTAGCAATTTTCAGCCAAAAAATTTGACCCAATTTTTGAAAAAAATGTAAGGGGTTACATCGTTAAAATTGTCAAAAATTGGCAAAAAATTAGATATCGAGTTTTAAATGCAGAAATGTTCGCATTTAAAAATCAAGAAGAAAAAACCAAACGAGACTGAAATCGGTTGAGTTTTAGCCAAGTTATGATCATAAAACCGTTGAAGGTGCTAGCAATTATCAGCCAAAAAATTTGACCCAATTTTTGAAAAAAATGTAAGGGGTTACATCGTTAAAATTGTCAAAAATTGACAAAAATTTGATATCGAGTTTTAAATGCAGAATTGTTCGCATTTATAAATCAAGAAGAAAAAACCAAACGAGACTGAAATCGGTTGAGTTTTAGCCAAGTTATGATCATAAAACCGTTGAAGGTGCTGGCAATTTTCAGCCAAAAAATTTGGCCCAATTTTTGAAAAAAATGTAAGGGGTTACATCGTTAAAATTGTCAAAAATTGGCAAAAAATTAGATATCGAGTTTTAAATGCAGAAATGTTCGCATTTAAAAACCAAGGAGAAAAAACCAAACCAGACTGAAATCGGTTGAGTTTTAGCCAAGTTATGATCATAAAACCGTTGAAGGTGCTGGCAATTTTCAGCCAAAAAATTTGGCCCAATTTTTGAAAAAAATGTAAGGGGTTACATCGTTAAAATTGTCAAAAATTGGCAAAAATTAGATATCGAGTTTTAAATGCAGAAATGTTCGCATTTAAAAACCAAGGAGAAAAAACCAAACCAGACTGAAATCGGTTGAGTTTTAGCCAAGTTATGATCATAAAACCGTTGAAGGTGCTGGCAATTTTCAGCCAAAAAATTTGGCCCAATTTTTGAAAAAAATGTAAGGGGTTACATCGTTAAAATTGTCAAAAATTTGCAAAAAATTAGATATCGAGTTTTCAATGTAGAAATGTTCGCATTTAAAAATCAAGAAGAAAAAACCAAACGAGACTGAAATCGGTTGAGTTTTAGCCAAGTTATGATCATAAAACCGTTGAAGGTGCTGGCAATTTTCAGCCAAAAAATTTGGCCCAATTTTTGAAAAAAATGTAAGGGGTTACATCGTTAAAATTGTCAAAAATTGGCAAAAAATTAGATATCGAGTTTTAAATGCAGAAATGTTCGCATTTAAAAACCAAGGAGAAAAAACCAAACCAGACTGAAATCGGTTGAGTTTTAGCCAAGTTATGATCATAAAACCGTTGAAGGTGCTGGCAATTTTCAGCCAAAAAATTTGGGCCAATTTTTGAAAAAAATGTAAGGGGTTACATCGTTAAAATTGTCAAAAATTGGCAAAAAATTAGATATCGAGTTTTAAATGCAGAAATGTTCGCATTTAAAAACAAAGGAGAAAAAACCAAACCAGACTGAAATCGGTTGAGTTTTAGCCAAGTTATGATCATAAAACCGTTGAAGGTGCTGGCAATTTTCAGCCAAAAAATTTGGCCCAATTTTTGAAAAAAATGTAAGGGGTTACATCGTTAAAATTGTCAAAAATTGGCAAAAAATTAGATATCGAGTTTTAAATGCAGAAATGTTCGCATTTAAAAATTAAGAAGAAAAAACCAAACGAGACTGAAATCGGTTGAGTTTTAGCCAAGTTATGATCATAAAACCGTTGAAGGTGCTGGCAATTTTCAGCCAAAAAATTTGACCCAATTTTTGAAAAAAATGTAAGGGGTTACATCGTTAAAATTGTCAAAAATTGGCAAAAAATTAGATATCGAGTTTTAAATGCAGAAATGTTCGCATTTAAAAATTAAGAAGAAAAAACCAAACGAGACTGAAATCGGTTGAGTTTTAGCCAAGTTATGATCATAAAACCGTTGAAGGTGCTGGCAATTTTCAGCCAAAAAATTTGGCCCAATTTTTGAAAAAAATGTAAGGGGTTACATCGTTAAAATTGTCAAAAATTGGCAAAAAATTAGATATCGAGTTTTAAATGCAGAAATGTTCGCATTTAAAAATCAAGAAGAAAAAACCAAACGAGACTGAAATCGGTTGAGTTTTAGCCAAGTTATGATCATAAAACCGTTGAAGGTGCTGGCAATTTTCAGCCAAAAAATTTGACCCAATTTTTGAAAAAAATGTAAGGGGTTACATCGTTAAAATTGTCAAAAATTGGCAAAAAATTAGATATCGAGTTTTAAATGCAGAAATGTTCGCATTTAAAAATCAAGAAGAAAAAACCAAACGAGACTGAAATCGGTTGAGTTTTAGCCAAGTTATGATCATAAAACCGTTGAAGGTGCTGGCAATTTTCAGCCAAAAAATTTGACCCAATTTTTGAAAAAAATGTAAGGGGTTACATCGTTAAAATTGTCAAAAATTGACAAAAATTTGATATCGAGTTTTAAATGCAGAAATGTTCGCATTTAAAAATCAAGAAGAAAAAACCAAACGAGACTGAAATCGGTTGAGTTTTAGCCAAGTTATGATCATAAAACCGTTGAAGGTGCTGGCAATTTTCAGCCAAAAAATTTGGCCCAATTTTTGAAAAAAATGTAAGGGGTTACATCGTTAAAATTGTCAAAAATTGGCAAAAAATTAGATATCGAGTTTTAAATGCAGAAATGTTCGCATTTAAAAATTAAGAAGAAAAAACCAAACGAGACTGAAATCGGTTGAGTTTTAGCCAAGTTATGATCATAAAACCGTTGAAGGTGCTGGCAATTTTCAGCCAAAAAATTTGACCCAATTTTTGAAAAAAATGTAAGGGGTTACATCGTTAAAATTGTCAAAAATTGGCAAAAAATTAGATATCGAGTTTTAAATGCAGAAATGTTCGCATTTAAAAATTAAGAAGAAAAAACCAAACGAGACTGAAATCGGTTGAGTTTTAGCCAAGTTATGATCATAAAACCGTTGAAGGTGCTGGCAATTTTCAGCCAAAAAATTTGGCCCAATTTTTGAAAAAAATGTAAGGGGTTACATCGTTAAAATTGTCAAAAATTGGCAAAAAATTAGATATCGAGTTTTAAATGCAGAAATGTTCGCATTTAAAAATCAAGAAGAAAAAACCAAACGAGACTGAAATCGGTTGAGTTTTAGCCAAGTTATGATCATAAAACCGTTGAAGGTGCTGGCAATTTTCAGCCAAAAAATTTGACCCAATTTTTGAAAAAAATGTAAGGGGTTACATCGTTAAAATTGTCAAAAATTGGCAAAAAATTAGATATCGAGTTTTAAATGCAGAAATGTTCGCATTTAAAAATCAAGAAGAAAAAACCAAACGAGACTGAAATCGGTTGAGTTTTAGCCAAGTTATGATCATAAAACCGTTGAAGGTGCTGGCAATTTTCAGCCAAAAAATTTGACCCAATTTTTGAAAAAAATGTAAGGGGTTACATCGTTAAAATTGTCAAAAATTGACAAAAATTTGATATCGAGTTTTAAATGCAGAAATGTTCGCATTTAAAAATCAAGAAGAAAAAACCAAACGAGACTGAAATCGGTTGAGTTTTAGCCAAGTTATGATCATAAAACCGTTGAAGGTGCTAGCAATTTTCAGCCAAAAAATTTGACCCAATTTTTGAAAAAAATGTAAGGGGTTACATCGTTAAAATTGTCAAAAATTGGCAAAAAATTAGATATCGAGTTTTAAATGCAGAAATGTTTGCATTTAAAAATCAAGAAGAAAAAACCAAACGAGACTGAAATCGGTTGAGTTTTAGCCAAGTTATGATCATAAAACCGTTGAAGGTGCTGGCAATTTTCAGCCAAAAAATTTGGCCCAATTTTTGAAAAAAATGTAAGGGGTTACATCGTTAAAATTGTCAAAAATTGGCAAAAAATTAGATATCGAGTTTTAAATGCAGAAATGTTTGCATTTAAAAATCAAGAAGAAAAAACCAAACGAGACTGAAATCGGTTGAGTTTTAGCCAAGTTATGATCATAAAACCGTTGAAGGTGCTGGCAATTTTCAGCCCAAAAATTTGGCCCAATTTTTGCAAAAAATGTAAGGGGTTACATCGTTAAAATTGTCAAAAATTGGCAAAAAATTAGATATCGAGTTTTAAATGCAGAAATGTTCGCATTTAAAAATCAAGAAGAAAAAACCAAACGAGACTGAAATCGGTTGAGTTTTAGCCAAGTTATGATCATAAAACCGTTGAAGGTGCTGGCAATTTTCAGCCAAAAAATTTGGCCCAATTTTTGAAAAAAATGTAAGGGGTTACATCGTTAAAATTGTCAAAAATTGGCAAAAATTAGATATCGAGTTTTAAATGCAGAAATGTTTGCATTTAAAAATCAAGAAGAAAAAACCAAACGAGACTGAAATCGGTTGAGTTTTAGCCAAGTTATGATCATAAAACCGTTGAAGGTGCTGGCAATTTTCAGCCAAAAAATTTGGCCCAATTTTTGAAAAAAATGTAAGGGGTTACATCGTTAAAATTGTCAAAAATTGGCAAAAAATTAGATATCGAGTTTTAAATGCAGAAATGTTCGCATTTAAAAATCAAGACGAAAAAACCAAACAAGACTGAAATCGGTTGAGTTTTAGCCAAGTTATGATCATAAAACCGTTGAAGGTGCTAGCAATTTTCAGCCAAAAAATTTGACCCAATTTTTGAAAAAAATGTAAGGGGTTACATCGTTAAAATTGTCAAAAATTGGCAAAAAATTAGATATCGAGTTTTAAATGCAGAAATGTTCGCATTTAAAAATCAAGAAGAAAAAACCAAACGAGACTGAAATCGGTTGAGTTTTAGCCAAGTTATGATCATAAAACCGTTGAAGGTGCTGGCAATTTTCAGCCAAAAAATTTGACCCAATTTTTGAAAAAAATGTAAGGGGTTACATCGTTAAAATTGTCAAAAATTGGCAAAAAATTAGATATCGAGTTTTAAATGCAGAAATGTTCGCATTTAAAAATTAAGAAGAAAAAACCAAACGAGACTGAAATCGGTTGAGTTTTAGCCAAGTTATGATCATAAAACCGTTGAAGGTGCTGGCAATTTTCAGCCAAAAAATTTGACCCAATTTTTGAAAAAAATGTAAGGGGTTACATCGTTAAAATTGTCAAAAATTGACAAAAATTTGATATCGAGTTTTAAATGCAGAATTGTTCGCATTTATAAATCAAGAAGAAAAAACCAAACGAGACTGAAATCGGTTGAGTTTTAGCCAAGTTATGATCATAAAACCGTTGAAGGTGCTGGCAATTTTCAGCCAAAAAAATTGGCCCAATTTTTGAAAAAAATGTAAGGGGTTACATCGTTAAAATTGTCAAAAATTGGCAAAAAATTATGATCATAAAACCGTTGAAGGTGCTAGCAATTTTCAGCCAAAAAATTTGACCCAATTTTTGAAAAAAATGTAAGGGGTTACATCGTTAAAATTGTCAAAAATTGGCAAAAAATTAGATATCGAGTTTTAAATGCAGAAATGTTCGCATTTAAAAATCAAGAAGAAAAAACCAATCGAGACTGAAATCGGTTGAGTTTTAGCCAAGTTATGATAATAAAACCGTTGAAGGTGCTGGCAATTTTCAGCCAAAAAATTTGGCCCAATTTTTGAAAAAAATGTAAGGGGTTACATCGTTAAAATTGTCAAAAATTGACAAAAATTAGATATCGAGTTTTAAATGCAGAAATGTTCGCATTTAAAAATCAAGAAGAAAAAACCAAACGAGACTGAAATCGGTTGAGTTTTAGCCAAGTTATGATAATAAAACCGTTGAAGGTGCTGGCAATTTTCAGCCAAAAAATTTGGCCCAATTTTTGAAAAAAATGTAAGGGGTTACATCGTTAAAATTGTCAAAAATTGGCAAAAAATTAGATATCGAGTTTTAAATGCAGAAATGTTCGCATTTAAAAATCAAGAAGAAAAAACCAAACGAGACTGAAATCGGTTGAGTTTTAGCCAAGTTATGATCATAAAACCGTTGAAGGTGCTGGCAATTTTCAGCCAAAAAATTTGGCCCAATTTTTGCAAAAAATGTAAGGGGTTACATCGTTAAAATTGTCAAAAATTGGCAAAAAATTAGATATCGAGTTTTAAATGCAGAAATGTTCGCATTTAAAAATCAAGAAGAAAAAACCAAACGAGACTGAAATCGGTTGAGTTTTAGCCAAGTTATGATCATAAAACCGTTGAAGGTGCTAGCAATTTTCAGCCAAAAAATTTGACCCAATTTTTGAAAAAAATGTAAGGGGTTACATCGTTAAAATTGTCAAAAATTGGCAAAAAAATTAGATATCGAGTTTTAAATGCAGAAATGTTCGCATTTAAAAATCAAGAAGAAAAAACCAAACGAGACTGAAATCGGTTGAGTTTTAGCCAAGTTATGATCATAAAACCGTTAAAGGTGCTAGCAATTTTCAGCCAAAAAATTTGACCCAATTTTTGAAAAAAATGTAAGGGGTTACATCGTTAAAATTGTCAAAAATTGGCAAAAATTAGATATCGAGTTTTAAATGCAGAAATGTTCGCATTTAAAAATCAAGAAGAAAAAACCAAACGAGACTGAAATCGGTTGAGTTTTAGCCAAGTTATGATCATAAAACCGTTGAAGGTGCTGGCAATTTTCAGCCAAAAAATTTGGCCCAATTTTTGAAAAAAATGTAAGGGGTTACATCGTTAAAATTGTCAAAAATTGGCAAAAAATTATGATCATAAAACCGTTGAAGGTGCTAGCAATTTTCAGCCAAAAAATTTGACCCAATTTTTGAAAAAAATGTAAGGGGTTACATCGTTAAAATTGTCAAAAATTGGCAAAAAATTAGATATCGAGTTTTAAATGCAGAAATGTTCGCATTTAAAAATCAAGAAGAAAAAACCAAACGAGACTGAAATCGGTTGAGTTTTAGCCAAGTTATGATCATAAAACCGTTAAAGGTGCTAGCAATTTTCAGCCAAAAAATTTGACCCAATTTTTGAAAAAAATGTAAGGGGTTACATCGTTAAAATTGTCAAAAATTGGCAAAAAATTAGATATCGAGTTTTAAATGCAGAAATGTTCGCATTTAAAAATCAAGAAGAAAAAACCAAACGAGACTGAAATCGGTTGAGTTTTAGCCAAGTTATGATCATAAAACCGTTAAAGGTGCTAGCAATTTTCAGCCAAAAAATTTGACCCAATTTTTGAAAAAAATGTAAGGGGTTACATCGTTAAAATTGTCAAAAATTGGCAAAAAATTAGATATCGAGTTTTAAATGCAGAAATGTTCGCATTTAAAAATCAAGAAGAAAAAACCAAACGAGACTGAAATCGGTTGAGTTTTAGCCAAGTTATGATCATAAAACCGTTGAAGGTGCTGGCAATTTTCAGCCAAAAAATTTGGCCCAATTTTTGAAAAAAATGTAAGGGGTTACATCGTTAAAATTGTCAAAAATTGGCAAAAAAATTAGATATCGAGTTTTAAATGCAGAAATGTTCGCATTTAAAAATCAAGAAGAAAAAACCAAACGAGACTGAAATCGGTTGAGTTTTAGCCAAGTTATGATCATAAAACCGTTGAAGGTGCTGGCAATTTTCAGCCAAAAAATTTGGCCCAATTTTTGAAAAAAATGTAAGGGGTTACATCGTTAAAATTGTCAAAAATTGGCAAAAATTATATATCGAGTTTTAAATGCAGAAATGTTCGCATTTAAAAACCAAGGAGAAAAAACCAAACCAGACTGAAATCGGTTGAGTTTTAGCCAAGTTATGATCATAAAACCGTTGAAGGTGCTGGCAATTTTCAGCCAAAAAATTTGGCCCAATTTTTGAAAAAAATGTAAGGGGTTACATCGTTAAAATTGTCAAAAATTGGCAAAAAATTAGATATCGAGTTTTAAATGCAGAAATGTTCGCATTTAAAAATCAAGAAGAAAAAACCAAACGAGACTGAAATCGGTTGAGTTTTAGCCAAGTTATGATCATAAAACCGTTGAAGGTGCTAGCAATTTTCAGCCTAAAAATTTGACCCAATTTTTGAAAAAAATGTAAGGGGTTACATCGTTAAAATTGTCAAAAATTGACAAAAAATTAGATATCGAGTTTTAAATGCAGAAATGTTCGCATTTAAAACCCAAGGAGAAAAAAACCAAACCAGACTGAAATCGGCTGAGTTTTAGCCAAGTTATGATCATAAAACCGTTGAAGGTGCTAGCAATTTTCAGCCTAAAAATTTGACCCAATTTTTGAAAAAAATGTAAGGGGTTACATCGTTAAAATTGTCAAAAATTGGCAAAAAATTAGATATCGAGTTTTAAATGCAGAAATGTTTGCATTTAAAAATCAAGGAGAAAAAACCAAACCAGACTGAAATCGGTTGAGTTTTAGCCAAGTTATGATCATAAAACCGTTGAAGGTGCTGGCAATTTTCAGCCAAAAAATTTGGCCCAATTTTTGAAAAAAATGTAAGGGGTTACATCGTTAAAATTGTCAAAAATTGGCAAAAATTAGATATCGAGTTTTAAATGCAGAAATGTTTGCATTTAAAAATCAAGAAGAAAAAACCAAACGAGACTGAAATCGGTTGAGTTTTAGCCAAGTTATGATCATAAAACCGTTGAAGGTGCTGGCAATTTTCAGCCAAAAAATTTGGCCCAATTTTTGAAAAAAATGTAAGGGGTTACATCGTTAAAATTGTCAAAAATTGGCAAAAAATTAGATATCGAGTTTTAAATGCAGAAATGTTCGCATTTAAAAATCAAGAAGAAAAAACCAAACGAGACTGAAATCGGTTGAGTTTTAGCCAAGTTATGATCATAAAACCGTTGAAGGTGCTAGCAATTTTCAGCCTAAAAATTTGACCCAATTTTTGAAAAAAATGTAAGGGGTTACATCGTTAAAATTGTCAAAAATTGACAAAAAATTAGATATCGAGTTTTAAATGCAGAAATGTTCGCATTTAAAACCCAAGGAGAAAAAACCAAACCAGACTGAAATCGGCTGAGTTTTAGCCAAGTTATGATCATAAAACCGTTGAAGGTGCTAGCAATTTTCAGCCTAAAAATTTGACCCAATTTTTGAAAAAAATGTAAGGGGTTACATCGTTAAAATTGTCAAAAATTGGCAAAAAATTAGATATCGAGTTTTAAATGCAGAAATGTTTGCATTTAAAAATCAAGAAGAAAAAACCAAACGAGACTGAAATCGGTTGAGTTTTAGCCAAGTTATGATCATAAAACCGTTGAAGGTGCTGGCAATTTTCAGCCAAAAAATTTGGCCCAATTTTTGAAAAAAATGTAAGGGGTTACATCGTTAAAATTGTCAAAAATTGGCAAAAAATTAGATATCGAGTTTTAAATGCAGAAATGTTCGCATTTAAAAATCAAGAAGAAAAAACCAAACGAGACTGAAATCGGTTGAGTTTTAGCCAAGTTATGATCATAAAACCGTTGAAGGTGCTGGCAATTTTCAGCCAAAAAATTTGACCCAATTTTTTAAAAAAATGTAAGGGGTTACATCGTTAAAATTGTCAAAAATTGGCAAAAAATTAGATATCGAGTTTTAAATGCAGAAATGTTCGCATTTAAAAATTAAGAAGAAAAAACCAAACGAGACTGAAATCGGTTGAGTTTTAGCCAAGTTATGATCATAAAACCGTTGAAGGTGCTGGCAATTTTCAGCCAAAAAATTTGACCCAATTTTTGAAAAAAATGTAAGGGGTTACATCGTTAAAATTGTCAAAAATTGACAAAAATTTGATATCGAGTTTTAAATGCAGAATTGTTCGCATTTATAAATCAAGAAGAAAAAACCAAACGAGACTGAAATCGGTTGAGTTTTAGCCAAGTTATGATCATAAAACCGTTGAAGGTGCTGGCAATTTTCAGCCAAAAAAATTGGCCCAATTTTTGAAAAAAATGTAAGGGGTTACATCGTTAAAATTGTCAAAAATTGGCAAAAAATTATGATCATAAAACCGTTGAAGGTGCTAGCAATTTTCAGCCAAAAAATTTGACCCAATTTTTGAAAAAAATGTAAGGGGTTACATCGTTAAAATTGTCAAAAATTGGCAAAAAATTAGATATCGAGTTTTAAATGCAGAAATGTTCGCATTTAAAAATCAAGAAGAAAAAACCAATCGAGACTGAAATCGGTTGAGTTTTAGCCAAGTTATGATAATAAAACCGTTGAAGGTGCTGGCAATTTTCAGCCAAAAAATTTGGCCCAATTTTTGAAAAAAATGTAAGGGGTTACATCGTTAAAATTGTCAAAAATTGACAAAAAATTAGATATCGAGTTTTAAATGCAGAAATGTTCGCATTTAAAAATCAAGAAGAAAAAACCAAACGAGACTGAAATCGGTTGAGTTTTAGCCAAGTTATGATAATAAAACCGTTGAAGGTGCTGGCAATTTTCAGCCAAAAAATTTGGCCCAATTTTTGAAAAAAATGTAAGGGGTTACATCGTTAAAATTGTCAAAAATTGGCAAAAATTAGATATCGAGTTTTAAATGCAGAAATGTTCGCATTTAAAAATCAAGAAGAAAAAACCAAACGAGACTGAAATCGGTTGAGTTTTAGCCAAGTTATGATCATAAAACCGTTGAAGGTGCTGGCAATTTTCAGCCAAAAAATTTGGCCCAATTTTTGCAAAAAATGTAAGGGGTTACATCGTTAAAATTGTCAAAAATTGGCAAAAAATTAGATATCGAGTTTTAAATGCAGAAATGTTCGCATTTAAAAATCAAGAAGAAAAAACCAAACGAGACTGAAATCGGTTGAGTTTTAGCCAAGTTATGATCATAAAACCGTTGAAGGTGCTAGCAATTTTCAGCCAAAAAATTTGACCCAATTTTTGAAAAAAATGTAAGGGGTTACATCGTTAAAATTGTCAAAAATTGGCAAAAAAATTAGATATCGAGTTTTAAATGCAGAAATGTTCGCATTTAAAAATCAAGAAGAAAAAACCAAACGAGACTGAAATCGGTTGAGTTTTAGCCAAGTTATGATCATAAAACCGTTAAAGGTGCTAGCAATTTTCAGCCAAAAAATTTGACCCAATTTTTGAAAAAAATGTAAGGGGTTACATCGTTAAAATTGTCAAAAATTGGCAAAAATTAGATATCGAGTTTTAAATGCAGAAATGTTCGCATTTAAAAACCGAGGAGAAAAAACCAAACCAGACTGAAATCGGTTGAGTTTTAGCCAAGTTATGATCATAAAACCGTTGAAGGTGCTGGCAATTTTCAGCCAAAAAATTTGGCCCAATTTTTGCAAAAAATGTAAGGGGTTACATCGTTAAAATTGTCAAAAATTGGCAAAAATTAGATATCGAGTTTTAAATGCAGAAATGTTTGCATTTAAAAATCAAGAAGAAAAAACCGAACGAGACTGAAATCGGTTGAGTTTTAGCCAAGTTATGATCATAAAACCGTTGAAGGTGCTGGCAATTTTCAGCCAAAAAATTTGGCCCAATTTTTGAAAAAAATGTAAGGGGTTACATCGTTAAAATTGTCAAAAATTGGCAAAAAATTAGATATCGAGTTTTAAATGCAGAAATGTTCGCATTTAAAAATCAAGAAGAAAAAACCAAACGAGACTGAAATCGGTTGAGTTTTAGCCAAGTTATGATCATAAAACCGTTGAAGGTGCTAGCAATTTTCAGCCTAAAAATTTGACCCAATTTTTGAAAAAAATGTAAGGGGTTACATCGTTAAAATTGTCAAAAATTGACAAAAAATTAGATATCGAGTTTTAAATGCAGAAATGTTCGCATTTAAAAACCAAGGAGAAAAAAACCAAACCAGACTGAAATCGGTTGAGTTTTAGCCAAGTTATGATCATAAAACCGTTGAAGGTGCTGGCAATTTTCAGCCAAAAAATTTGGCCCAATTTTTGAAAAAAATGTAAGGGGTTACATCGTTAAAATTGTCAAAAATTGACAAAAAATTAGATATCGAGTTTTAAATGCAGAAATGTTCGCATTTAAAAACCAAGGAGAAAAAACCAAACCAGACTGAAATCAGTTGAGTTTTAGCCAAGTTATGATCATAAAACCGTTGAAGGTGCTGGCAATTTTCAGCCAAAAAAATTGGCCCAATTTTTGAAAAAAATGTAAGGGGTTACATCGTTAAAATTGTCAAAAATTGGCAAAAAATTATGATCATAAAACCGTTGAAGGTGCTAGCAATTTTCAGCCAAAAAATTTGACCCAATTTTTGAAAAAAATGTAAGGGGTTACATCGTTAAAATTGTCAAAAATTGGCAAAAAATTAGATATCGAGTTTTAAATGCAGAAATGTTCGCATTTAAAAATCAAGAAGAAAGAAAAACCAAACGAGACTGAAATCGGTTGAGTTTTAGCCAAGTTATGATCATAAAACCGTTGAAGGTGCTGGCAATTTTCAGCCAAAAAAATTGGCCCAATTTTTGAAAAAAATGTAAGGGGTTACATCGTTAAAATTGTCAAAAATTGGCAAAAAATTAGATATCGAGTTTTAAATGCAGAAATGTTCGCATTTAAAAATCAAGAAGAAAAAACCAAACGAGACTGAAATCGGTTGAGTTTTAGCCAAGTTATGATCATAAAACCGTTGAAGGTGCTGGCAATTTTCAGCCAAAAAAATTGGCCCAATTTTTGAAAAAAATGTAAGGGGTTACATCGTTAAAATTGTCAAAAATTGGCAAAAAATTATGATCATAAAACCGTTGAAGGTGCTAGCAATTTTCAGCCAAAAAATTTGACCCAATTTTTGAAAAAAATGTAAGGGGTTACATCGTTAAAATTGTCAAAAATTGGCAAAAAATTAGATATCGAGTTTTAAATGCAGAAATGTTCGCATTTAAAAATCAAGAAGAAAAAACCAATAGAGACTGAAATCGGTTGAGTTTTAGCCAAGTTATGATAATAAAACCGTTGAAGGTGCTGGCAATTTTCAGCCAAAAAATTTGGCCCAATTTTTGAAAAAAATGTAAGGGGTTACATCGTTAAAATTGTCAAAAATTGACAAAAAATTAGATATCGAGTTTTAAATGCAGAAATGTTCGCATTTAAAAATCAAGAAGAAAAAACCAAACGAGACTGAAATCGGTTGAGTTTTAGCCAAGTTATGATAATAAAACCGTTGAAGGTGCTGGCAATTTTCAGCCAAAAAATTTGGCCCAATTTTTGAAAAAAATGTAAGGGGTTACATCGTTAAAATTGTCAAAAATTGGCAAAAAATTAGATATCGAGTTTTAAATGCAGAAATGTTCGCATTTAAAAATCAAGAAGAAAAAACCAAACGAGACTGAAATCGGTTGAGTTTTAGCCAAGTTATGATCATAAAACCGTTGAAGGTGCTGGCAATTTTCAGCCAAAAAATTTGGCCCAATTTTTGCAAAAAATGTAAGGGGTTACATCGTTAAAATTGTCAAAAATTGGCAAAAAATTAGATATCGAGTTTTAAATGCAGAAATGTTCGCATTTAAAAATCAAGAGAGAAAAAACCAAACGAGACTGAAATCGGTTGAGTTTTAGCCAAGTTATGATCATAAAACCGTTGAAGGTGCTAGCAATTTTCAGCCAAAAAATTTGACCCAATTTTTGAAAAAAATGTAAGGGGTTACATCGTTAAAATTGTCAAAAATTGGCAAAAAAATTAGATATCGAGTTTTAAATGCAGAAATGTTCGCATTTAAAAATCAAGAAGAAAAAACCAAACGAGACTGAAATCGGTTGAGTTTTAGCCAAGTTATGATCATAAAACCGTTAAAGGTGCTAGCAATTTTCAGCCAAAAAATTTGACCCAATTTTTGAAAAAAATGTAAGGGGTTACATCGTTAAAATTGTCAAAAATTGGCAAAAAATTAGATATCGAGTTTTAAATGCAGAAATGTTCGCATTTAAAAATCAAGAAGAAAAAACCAAACGAGACTGAAATCGGTTGAGTTTTAGCCAAGTTATGATCATAAAACCGTTGAAGGTGCTGGCAATTTTCAGCCAAAAAATTTGGCCCAATTTTTGAAAAAAATGTAAGGGGTTACATCGTTAAAATTGTCAAAAATTGGCAAAAAATTATATATCGAGTTTTAAATGCAGAAATGTTCGCATTTAAAAACCAAGGAGAAAAAACCAAACCAGACTGAAATCGGTTGAGTTTTAGCCAAGTTATGATCATAAAACCGTTGAAGGTGCTGGCAATTTTCAGCCAAAAAATTTGGCCCAATTTTTGAAAAAAATGTAAGGGGTTACATCGTTAAAATTGTCAAAAATTGGCAAAAAATTAGATATCGAGTTTTAAATGCAGAAATGTTTGCATTTAAAAATCAAGAAGAAAAAACCAAACGAGACTGAAATCGGTTGAGTTTTAGCCAAGTTATGATCATAAAACCGTTGAAGGTGCTGGCAATTTTCAGCCAAAAAATTTGGCCCAATTTTTGAAAAAAATGTAAGGGGTTACATCGTTAAAATTGTCAAAAATTGGCAAAAAAATTAGATATCGAGTTTTAAATGCAGAAATGTTCGCATTTAAAAATCAAGAAGAAAAAACCAAACGAGACTGAAATCGGTTGAGTTTTAGCCAAGTTATGATCATAAAACCGTTGAAGGTGCTAGCAATTTTCAGCCTAAAAATTTGACCCAATTTTTGAAAAAAATGTAAGGGGTTACATCGTTAAAATTGTCAAAAATTGACAAAAAATTAGATATCGAGTTTTAAATGCAGAAATGTTCGCATTTAAAAACCAAGGAGAAAAAACCAAACCAGACTGAAATCGGTTGAGTTTTAGCCAAGTTATGATCATAAAACCGTTGAAGGTGCTGGCAATTTTCAGCCAAAAAATTTGGCCCAATTTTTGTAAAAAATGTAAGGGGTTACATCGTTAAAATTGTCAAAAATTGGCAAAAAATTAGATATCGAGTTTTAAATGCAGAAATGTTCGCATTTAAAAACCAAGGAGAAAAAACCAAACCAGACTGAAATCAGTTGAGTTTTAGCCAAGTTATGATCATAAAACCGTTGAAGGTGCTGGCAATTTTCAGCCAAAAAATTTGACCCAATTTTTGAAAAAAATGTAAGGGGTTACATCGTTAAAATTGTCAAAAATTGGCAAAAATTTCAATTTTTTTAATTGTTTAATTTAGTATGCAGATTTGGTAACCTAATGAAAATTAACCACGCAAAACTTTCCGAATTGAAATTGGAGCTTTTTTTGACTAAGTTATGAATTTTTGAAAATTTGATTTGTCCATAAAATTGTTATTTATGGATTTGTCCCAAAATTTTAATATAGCATGTGAGCTTCACTGGTAAAAGGTGAGATGCCTTTTTGTCCCAATATTGCAATATAGCTGATGGCAATAAATGGCGTGGAAGTGAGATACCTTTTTGTCGCCACTGTGCAGTATAGATAGGTGAGCATCACTGGTGGAAAGTGGGATGAGTAAAGTCAGGTTTAATGGGGTTTTATCTGAATCTGAAGGTATTTTTAAGAATTTTCAAGCATTTTTCGACTTTTGCAGGGTACTTATTCATTTCCCACCCTATAAACCATATATATTCTTGATCAGCATCGAAATCTGAATCGATCTAGCCAAGTTTGAAGGGGAAAAAAATTTGTAAATTTTTTCAAAAAAATGTAAGGGGTTACATCGTTAAAATTGTCAAAAATTGACAAAAATGTTATTTTCAAAATTGTTATAACTATGTATGCAGATTTGTTAGCATTTTATAAAGACTAGCGCAGAGAAGCTGTCCCAGATGAAATTAATGCATTTTTGGCTAAGTTATGATATCCGAAAAACTTAGATTTACCCAAAGTACACATAATAAAAAAGATCGATTTAATCTATTCCTGGTCCAATGCAATCAAGAGTTTACAAACTTCGGCTTCCTTAAGCTATCCTTTTGGTTTTATACAATTTATAAGTTAGAAATGTTCTGTTTTGAATTAACAGCAAGTGCAGTATACCCTGAAACTCCAACCACTACAGGGTTGAGGCAGGTTCCACCCTTAGTGGAAGAGGGTTGTTTCACCAATGAGCCACCTGCTTCCTATCTCGATATATATAACTGCATATCGTCATTCATCGCCTTGACGACCGATCCAAGTAGCTCTGGTGCCGCCTGTCAGAACTGCTGCCAAAATAGTGAAAAATACATTGGCCCGACAGAGCGGAAAAACAAATGCACTTACTCGTAAAATTTAGTTTTGAAAGTTAGCACCCATCAACTCGAAATTTGATTAGTTTCGCCAGAAACCAGGTCTGAGTCCCTCACAACAAGATGGTCCAGCAGCGGAGCAAGACGACTCGCTCGCTGGCGGTCAGCGAAAATGGAAGCGAAGGTGCAAGCAGTAAGGACTGTGACCAGGTCTACTGCGTGGTACTTCACGTGGCCGAAGGTGGGTACAATTTGCGGTTCAGTAGCTATTTTCAGGTAATATGTCTCCTCTGTGCAGCGATTAACTTCCTGGGTCGCGAGGCCAGCGAGCAGCAAGATCAGATCGTGATGAACGCCGCCCTGAACACTGTGGACTTCGATGTGGAGGGCTCTCACTCGGCGGCCAACGGGGCCGTCGTCTTCAACAGCAACTGCATTTGGGAGTGCGATCTGGCCGGGATCAAGCGTATCAAGACGGACCATCGCCCCGTCAAGCTCACGTTCTCTGCCTTCCGCGGCTGCAGCGGTGTGGAGCGGAAAACTGTTGGCAGCCTGCTTCTGCCGCTGCGAGGACTTCCGGTACTAACCACCACAGGCAGCCACAACGGCTCCCATCTGAAGATGATTTGGCACAAGCTCATCTGCACTAGCAGCCAGTTCCGGTCCCAGAAGCCGGAGGTGCTGCTAGTCCTGGCCATCATCAAGAAGTCCATACTGCACACAAAAGACTTTGACGACCTCATGCAGTTCTCAGATGTGAGTCTGAACCTTAATCGACAGATTTTAATAAGAATATATATCACTAAGTGTATACCCTTAGCAAAAAACGCCGTCCACGATGCCCCCCCTGAAGTCGCCCGGCCACTCGATCACTGCCAGCATGCTCCAGTCGCAGGTGAGTTCCTTAGGTTTCCTTGGAGTATTACGACGGAGATTCACTTCCGAACTTTCGCAGGCCAACATCTACGTGCAGTCGTTGGTGCAGCTGGGCCTGCTGCAGGTGGGCAACGATCCGCTGATCGACTGCGACATCATCGAGGTGGTGCTGCAACTGAAGCAGCTAAGGAAGGTGAACCGGCTGGTCAAGTGGCTCAATCAGGGAAAGGAGCCCGGCTCGGTGGTCGTGATGTTCGACTTTGTGGGCAACGTTACCAACATCGAGTTAAAGCTGAACGACTCCGACTCATATGCCGTCAACGACGTCTTGGGGCTGCGCTTCAAGACCTCCTTACGCAGCATGCGGCTGTACTTTCAACGCATCTTTTACCTGCCCTTTAACATGTACATGAACGGAACGGCTATAGGTGAGTCTTTACTATAACCTTGATCCGCGAAGTCAACTGCAATATTCTCTTCCATAGCCAATTACCGCATGAACTTTAACAACCTGCTGCCACCAGACAGCCACTTCAATGATCAACTGGAATATTCCAGCAACGGGTCATTCGTGTTCAATCGAATCGGTCGACAGGACAGCGCCCGGGATCCCAAGCCTCCACTAATGGAGTACACCTTCACTGTGGAAATCAAGAATAAACACTCGCCCCAGGGGCAGGTAGAGCCTGAACCAGCGCCTCCGATTGCGAATGGAGTTATGAGGGAGCTGCCCACAAATCGCCAGGATACGGAAACGATTTCCCTGTCCCATGGGCACCATGACTTCTCCACTGTCAGTCTGAATGTGGACGCAGAGCTGTCGGTTTCGGAGGAATCCCGCAGCTCCTTTTCTATTCAGGAAGATGAATCCGATTTCGATACACCGACAGATCTTACCAGGACGCAGAACAAGCGCCGAAAGTACACTCGATTGACAGGCAAGGTTCACAATCTTGAGATCGAGGATGAGCCGTGTCTAGAAAGGAAGTGTTCCAAGCTGGTGTGTGAGGACCTGAAGGAAGAGTTTGCTTCTCATGAGTGCAAGAATGCGGAAATTGAAGAGGAATTTTATAATCGTAAGGGTCAAAAATATGTCCTGAGTTCCAGCGAAGAGATTCTGGAAGCCAAGGCATCTCCGAGTTCTAAATTGCAATTAGCCTACGAGGAGCCACTGCAGCGTAAAAAACTTAAGGTAAAGGCCAAGGTATCCAAACAGTCTGTCGGGGAATCATCAGAGCCAAGATTAATGACTGCCGAATATGTGAAGCATCCGTTGGAGGAGCATGAATATGACATCCTCAGCGAAGTGGCATCCTTGCAACAGTTTGAGCAGGAGGAAAATAGATTAGATGAAGAGATTAAAATGGAATCCGCAAAGAGAACAAAGGTTAAGTCAGGTCAAAGTACCAAAATCGCTAATGCCCAATTAGAGCCACACGAACTCGAGAGCTTCAGTGAATCGACATCCTTGCAACAGTTTGAGCTGGAAGAAAAAAGACTGGCAGAGGAAGACAAGTTGGAATCTTCAACAAAGCACAGAATTAATGTAGCCAGCAACGAAAATTTGCCAGAACCCGCCATCCAGAAAGTAAGGAAATCAAAAAGAGTTAGCAACGAAGCAAGGGTGATGGACTCCAACGAACTGGAAGTCAATGAAGCTTTGATAGCATCTTCAAGCGAATGCATACCCGAGACAAAGGTATGCAAAAAATATATGAAGAAGGTTTCGAAAACTAAACTCAAGGAGGAGCTTGGCTTGCCCCAGGATAATTTTGATAAGTCCCAAAGCCTAGAACCTGCAGATATTGGAGAACATACCTTCGACATTCAAGAGGAGAATGTGGACAACCATCACTTTCTATCTGAGCAGTTGCCGTCCTCCAGGGAGACGTTGTGCAAGAAAGCAAAAACCTTGAAGATTGTGAAAAAACAGGTAAGCGTTGAATCAGTTGACCTAACTGACCAGAATGTCCAATGCAAGCGTAAAGTAAAGTCCAAGACATTGATGCCTGAAGATCGGTCAGATATATCTATAAGTACACAGGGAAGTCTCGGGATGGCGAAGACTTCTAAGCCCGATCTGGCACTGCGGGCCCGCTGGGTTAAAGTGAATAAGATGCAGTCGGCTGCCTTGGAGGAAACCGAATTGTATCTGGAGCAGACCTGCCAGAACGAGCTAAACGAGATCCAGTACGAGGATCAACTTGCTTTTGGCCTGGGAAAGTCTATAACCCCCAAAAATAACCTTCGCACTAATATAGGAGCCGGGGTGGCTCCCCAATCCCAAGGAGATCGGGAGAGAAAAATTAAACGAGTTTCGTTGGTTAATGATCACGCTGAATTCAAGAGCTCCGAAGAATTTTTCTCACTGCCGGAAAGCCCTGCAAAATCCATAGAGGGCGTCGGTCCTGAAATCAAACAGCAGCCAGTGCGAGTCCTGAAAAAGAAGAAAACTAAGCAAACAATTGTTGAAGAAGCGCCATCGGTTGAACTAAGCGAAAGCTTAGAGGTGCAAGTCGTTAAACCCATCAAAAGGAAGGTCATTAGGAAGAAAGTCATTGTAAAAAATAAAGACCATTCGGAGAATGTAGAGCCGCAAGAGAATCTTGTTACTGTTCAGACTAAGAAGATTATTAAAAGTTCCAAGCCAGTTGCAGAGAAGCCGTCGGCGGATGTGAAAGTGACCAAGAAGGTACCCTCCAGGAATTCCGCGAAATCGGTTGGATCACGAAAAACTCAAAGGAGTTCGCCCTCCTTGGAAGATTTTGACATGGATCACTCCGCGGACACGGAGACAGTTGGCCAGAGGATCAGATCCTGGCGGATACAACAAATCGAACGATTTGAAGAGGAGCTAGCACGCAAGGAAGAGCACTACAAGGCCCAGTTGGAAGAGATGGAATACCAAGAGCTCAAGATACTCCAGCAAAACCAAGAGGATTCCGCAGAGGATGACATTCAAGCTGACAACAGTGTGGATTACCAGGCAAAGTTCAACGAGCTGGAGCAGCACATATCACAGCTTAAGGCGGAAATGGAACAGCAGGTAATGCTCTTCGAGAGTCGCAGCTTGGAGCTGCGCCAAGAGAACCTGCAGCTGGCCAACGAGAAGGCAGAGTTGAAGGCCCGCATCGCGAACATGGAGGAGCAGATCAGTCAACTCCGGACCCAGGGCTCCGACGAAGCGGATCTCAAAGAGGTCATCGGGGAGCTGAGGACTCAGAACAGCCGGTACTTGAATGTGGCCCGCCAAAAGGATCGGTACAAGAAGCAGTGGCGACACTGCGCCCGCCGGGTGCATGCCCTAAAGCTGGCCATGTATGAGAAGAGAACGGAGAGCCATTTGGAAGCGAAGTAAGTCCCTTTCATCTTTCCGTTTATTTCACTATGTATTGAGTAATCTATTCCGCTTGCAGCACCATTAACCTGAGAGAAATCCTGACCAAGGACGCCTTGGCCTTTGAGCAGGAGTACGGACCATTCCGCTGCAGTGGGACATCTGACAACTTATCTTTCACCTCGCTATCCGGTTCAGGAGACGCCCCTGATATCCCCCAGTCTATCTCTCAGTCCATCTCCCAGTCCATCGCCGAGTCGATCTCTCAGACCATCTTTCAGTCTAGCTCCCAGTCTGGCTCCCAATCTAGTTCCCTGTCTGGCTCCCAGACTATCCCCCAGAGTAACTAGCCCCTAACCCCTTTGATTTTACCAAATTAACTGTGACCACCTTGTACTGTAATTAAGTTTGTTATTTTGTTCGTTTTATGATCTGAAAACAATAAATGTTAAAAACCTTAAACTATACTTTGGCTTTGGCTCTACTCCAACTGAAAGCCCACGCGCACAAAGTAGGGCAGCGTGTCCAGCGCTGCAGGGTAGTCCATCACCCATGTGGGTCCACTGTGGACCTGGTCGCTATTGCCGTCCTTCCACTCGCCCTCCGGCAGGTAAATGTCACGCTTGGTGGCTCCCTCCACCACGATGGGAGCAGCGATGATGTCGTCGCCCAGGAGGAACTCTGTGAATACAATTAAAGATCGTTTATTATTATTTTGTGATAGTGAATAAATGATTAGTGACGGAAAATTCTATTTGCTTGAGAACTGGCAGGTTATACATTATGTTTTATCAAGAATGTCACGCAAATAGCATTGCTAATCGAAGTGTTTCTACTCACCATCGTAGATGGACTGCGCCACCTCATCCGTGGGTGCAACCCACCAGAGCGGAGCATTTACTGGCTCTCCGGAGTCGACGGCTCTCTGGAAAAGCTTCATGATGTATGGCGTGTAGGCGGCGTGCAGGGCGGTGAAGTTCTTGCTTATGGCAATGGCCTCATCGTCGAAGTTCCAGGGCACGAAGGAGAACTGGAGGGCGGGCATAAAGACGTTGGCCTGCAGCCAGCGCAGGAAGAGCTCCTTGGTAGGGGGCTTCTCGTAGTAGCCATTGCCTCCGATCATGTCTGGCAGGACGAAGGGATATCCGTTGAGGTTCATCTGCAGCATCGACGAGATCAGCGTGAGCAATCCATTGTTCCAGCCCCACTCGGAGTCCTTGTCCACGATGCGCACGAAGATGGGTAGTTCCTGGGTGTTCTGTGCCGATCGCACCTCCACCATGTCCCCGAAGGCGGCAACGGTGCGTACATAATCGCCCACAGCCTGGAGAGGAGTCACCATGGAGCTGCTGGCTTGGAGCACGGGATCACTGGGCAACCAACTGGTCTCCCCGGCATCAAACTTGAAGCTATCAATGCCGTCCTCATCCTGCAGGCGCTTCAAGCGCTTGGCAAACCATTCCTGCACTTCAGTTTTTGTGAAATCCAAGATGGCTGCATCCTTGGGCTTGCTGTTCCACCACTGGGTGTCGGAGCTGCCCTCATGATCCAGCACCAGATAGCCCAGAGACTTGGCCTCCTCGTAAATGGCCGTGCAGTTGTTGTTGATGAAGGGATGGATCCACAGGGTCACACGGAAGCCCAGGGCCTTGAGGTCGTCCGTCAGGGTCTTGCTATCGGGGAACTTGTTTTTCCTGAAGGTCATGGCGCCGTAGCAGTCCTCCCAATCATCATCGATCTCCAGCTGACTGTTATTGAAACCATTGTCAAGAATCTGCTTGGCAAAGTCCCGGACCACTTCATCGGTGACCTCCGCCTTGTAGAGCGCCCAGGTGGACCACACCGGATGCATGACCATTCGCTCGTCTGGGAAGCCCGTGGGTTGTCCGAGGAAAGTTTTCACCGCATATTTGTGCGCCGCCTTGGCGTCCTTGGCCACGGCCACATGGTAGACGAACTTGCCGGAGGTAACTCGGGGATCGTAGGGCAACTCACTGGTGGCACTCAGGCAGAGCTGTCCCGGATAGGCCGCCGTGTTCTGGTCGAGGAAGAGCGGTGTGTTGCTCTCCACATACAGGAAGGCACCTGCGCTGTTCAGCCAGTACCGCTCGCCCACTCCAAAGTTGTCCAGCTCCTTGGGCAGGTAGGAGTAGTTGCTGTGCACCTGACGCTCCACGGGCCAGTAGTGCTGCTTCTGCTCCGGGCCACTGAACCAGTGCGTGGATCCCGTCTTCAGAGGGAAACAATCCCTGGGCTGGGTGCCCTTCAGCACCTGATCGCGGGAAACACGCACATGGGTGATGTCGCTGCCCGTGCCGGAGACGACACCGTTCTTGACCAGCGTAAACTGTACGACGGTGGTGCCATCGGTGAGGGTGTAGCCACCGCTGTCAGTCTCCACCAGATTCGCACTCGTCTCAAAGTTGTCGAAGGTGACGGTTTGCAGGGTCTTATCTCCCTTCATCAGCTCGTACTGCAGCTTGTCTCCGCGACGCAGTCGCACGTAGATGTTGCTATTCGGGAACTTGTAGCGCTGCTCGATGCTGGTGCAGCTGGACACCGCATCCCAGAGGCAGCAGGATGAGGCCACCACCAGCAGCAGGGACACTAAAATAAACCTCATATTCTCGTTGGTCTCGCGATGAACGACTGCCGAGCAGGTGGCAGGTGATAGTCCTAATATAGCCACGATAAGGAAATCAAGGGAATTCTAAAGAGCTCTCCGGTCGGTCAGCGGCAAATAAAGCTCTTGAACATTGTCAACACATTTCTCACCGGGAACACTCTAGTCCCGTGATAACCCCCCAAAGCTGATAAGGAGGATCCAACCTGGGCTTTGTATAATTCCCATTAGCTAATTGATGACTGTTAGTGCCGAGATTGCGGTTCACCTACTGTGATAGTTTTGTAATCAACAAAACACAACTTCTCTACTATCTGCTGAAGAGTTATCTGAAAGTCAAGGACCCCTTAACATTCGTAATAGCATGCTTCCCTATCTTTACAAAACATTTTGGGGACTTCCTCAAGTGCTGAATGTTAACAAAGTGCAAGAACCCAGCCACTCCGCAACTCAACAAGTTGTAGAATTTTCTTCCATGACTCAGTAATTTCAACAATCTTGGTAATAGTTCAAGGCTTTTTATATATCGTAGTAATTTTATTTAGGCATAAATATACATATTTAGTTTTTGATTTCTTCTCTCGTTTTTGATTTCTTTTTTAATACTTTTAATCTAGTTTGGCTTGTAATAAGGGAGCAATCTTTGCCGTCGAATGTTTTAAAATGTTTACCGAAAATGTGGCTGAGGATATATTTAATGTTTCAGGTTTTTAGTGGTGATTAAATGCAAGTCGTTAATCAATGCTTAAATATGGTTATCTAGGGAACCAATTGGCTGGCCTCTGAATTTGAGGAGATCGCTTCGCTAGGTGCCTCGTCCCGGTACTCCATTACATTCTTTTTGCTGCTCGGAAAATGGGCTCGGAACAGTTCATCATCGTTATCCGAGTCGCTGTCTTCGCCGGCTATCAAAGCCACTCGAGAGTACAACTCATTGTTGCGCGCAGCTGCCCTTCGTTGGTAGACGACAATGCCTCCGGCAACGGTCAAGCCAACCACGGAGAAAACCACGGCCAGCAGGAGCAGCACTGTGGTGCCGTTCATGTACTTGAGGGTACTCGGATTACCCTCCTCGGATATGTCCACCACAGTGGCCATGCCCGTGCTGCGAACCACATACGCGTAGCAGAAGGTTTCGTTCAGGATCTTTCGGAGCTGGCTGCCCGGCGAACAGGTGCTGCACTGGGAGGCCAGGGGTCCGTAACAGGCCAGGCAGCTCCTGTCGCACGTGGCACAAATCCTGGCCGGTGTCTCCGCAAGTTGGATGAGCGGAGAGCCAGTGGTGCCACTGCGACGACGCCGTCGATCCTCCGCCTGCAGAGGATCCTGCTTATCGTCTATGGAATTGGACAGCAATGAGGGATGCTCGGTGGTGGGCCTGCTGTAGGGATTGACGGGACCTGGTCCAGTGCTTGCATCCTCCTTGTCCACTTCCTCCTGATCTGCAGCCAGTTTATCAAAGGGATACGTGTGCAGGGGACAGACATCGTAGCAGAGATCCTCATACATGTAGGCGGATTCGTTGCACTCTGCGGAGGGTTAAAAAAGGATATATTATGGTTTTTATTTTCAAGTAAAATGGGCTAAGAAAGTGATTTACCTCAGCGACAGTTTTAATTGGAAGAAGAAAGTTTTAAGATTAGTAGGTTAGTAGAAAATAAAACAAGAAGAAAGGCATAGGCAGAGTATAAAAAGCTATGTTTTGAGCATGATGAAAGAGTCCACTTAGTTCTTTGCTCTTTCGCAGTCAACGAGGCTTTGTTTGTCTGATATTTAGCGGGGAGTATTATGTTTATAACAAGAAACAATTAAACAAAATATATAAAAAGCAATGTTTAATATTCAAAATGTGTACGAAACAAAGCCAACAAATATCTGTAGACCAGAACCAACTGTATACGCCTGCTAATAGATCAAATTAAATTCATTTTAAATATTTTGTATCACAATTTTGTGACATGTTTTAGTTTTACCTCCACACACCACAATTTCAATATTCTACAATGATACAGGCAGGCATATTACCAATAAGGCAAACATAAGCGTGGCATTTCAGAGGACATCTATTAGCAACGAAAAATTCAAAGCTCAGCGAGTAAAACATGCTCAAAAATAGCAGAAATACAAAGTAAAAAGATCAACTAAAGGCCAGTGTGCGATTGTGGGTAGCAGCGTATGAGTGTTCACTGTGCCAATCACCAGAAGACATGAGATGAGCGATTTTAATAGTTGTGTTAAGAGAATAGTTAACGTTACGAAAGAAACAAATTAGAAAATGGTTACAGGGAAAGTTTCAATTTCCGTTTATAACAAAAGAGGAGAACAAAACAAAATACTTGGGATGGAACATTTTTCTGGACCAAAAACTCACCTTGTCTGCAATCTCGAAATTTCAATTGGGAAATTTGTAAACTCTGTACTGGAGTCGGAGAAAATATGGTTCAATTTGGAGTGCTGACTGGATGGCAGCCTCCAATCCTATAGATTTTCATTTCGATATGTTTTTTGAGCATGTCTCGCTGGCTGCTTTGAATTTTATTGTTGGAAATAAATGGCTGCGACACGAGTTTGGTTTTTACGGTTTCAATGCATTTATTTATTACTCATATAGATATTATATATAGATAGATATATACACAAACATACATAAAAAATTGTATTGAGTTTCGAATTGCGGTATTCTCAATTTCCATACCTAAGAGGTTTATTTTTTGTTTTTCTTTAGTCACTAATTTAAGAGTTCTCATTTTACATTTAAAAAAGATTAATTTCATTTCGTTTCGGCTTGATTAATTGCAAGCATTAATTTTGGATTTTTGTTCCGATGTTATTTTACAATTTCGTTTCGCTTTAAAGTTAGTTGCTAATTTCTACCCCAGGCCCTAGTACCAGTTTTAATTGTATTTTTACGTTCGAATCTTGTTCTTGCTTTAGTATAGGCTTAAATATTAATTTGGCTTTTCCTCTAATTACTTGACTGAGTAATTAGGCTTCAGAGTAAATCTCCCTCGATTTCCTACGTGTATGTGTGGGTAGTCCTTCAGGATAAATAAGTACCAAAGAAATGGGAACAGAGTCCTGTCTGTGGGTGGTGCTTAACTGAACTTACTTGGGAATTTGCTCAACATAATTTATCTTGGTATCTGGTCGAAGTTTTGGTAAATACTTGTGCGTTTGGTTAATATTTCTGCGAGTGTGTGCTAGTGAGTATAGTATATATGCTGGGCAATTAAGGGTTAATTCAACTATTTCGCAGATTGAGAAATGCTAGGCTTTAGTTTTAGATTTATATACTATATATGCGCTGGCTAATGTGCGTGTGGGTGTGCGTGTTTGCTAATTACAACAACAACAAAAAAGATACTCCTCCCTTCGATCGCTTTACATCGCTATTAACTTGTTTATTTAAATTAACACTCATATTTGTATTGTTTATTGTGCAGTTACGATATGATTATTCATACGAAGAAAATGCATAGATATATTGGGAACACTCTCGTCTCTAAACTCAAAAGCCAATAAAATACAGTGTTTAGATCATCACAACGGGGAATAAGTATGTATAATTTCCTTTAAGTAAACTAATGTTTTGTACCAAGTTCCGAAACAAAAACTACTGTTAACTGATATGTTTTTGCTTAACTGGTTTAATACAAAGACGAAATGAATTAATAACGACAAGAGACCTTGTTAAGTTTTGCTGCTGCTTAAGAGAGAGAATTAATAATAATTATTGCACTCGATTTGCTTTTTGATTTGTGTTTAATATACGATTTAAGTAAGCAACAAATTTTTAACAGAGATATGTTTTGTGTGTGTGTGTTCGTTCGGCAATTCAGTTGAAATTGTTAATTAATTTATTTTGGGCGTGTGTGTGTTGTTTATGGTTCTTCAGATTCTGTGTCACGTTGCAACTTTGTTGAAAACTGCAGGAACTTTTGTATAAATTTTCAAGTATAGTCACTCGAACGCTTTAAGTTTTTAATTTAATTATTATTGGTTGCTTCTTGCCTACTTGCCGTTTATTATTATTACGCTATGCTTTACCCCTACACCTTAGCTTATTTGATTTATTTTTCGCTTTACTAATTATTTCCATGCCATTGCCTTCTCGATTTCTGGTTTTCGTTTCGGATACAAAAATTGTTTGCTTGGCGGCGCCTTAACTCTAGAAACATTTCCATTAAATACTTAGTTTTGGTTTTTTCTTCACTGCACTTAAGTTTCCCGTTGTCCAAGTTTTAGCTTTAATTTTAAGAAACAGTCTTTTACTATGAACTCTAAACTGCAGTTGTTTTTCTGTGTGTGTGTTTGTGTTGGTTGAACATTATTATCGGCTGGCAATATTGAACAATTGTTTCTTTTACACACAATAAAAGCACAAAACCCAACTCAACATTGAGAAAAATGAATTAATTATTTTAAAACGAAAGCAAAAGCTGGCGCCTAGGGCTGACTACTTGGCTGGCTTGGCAATATCTGAAATAATGCATTTAGTTTACAGGTCACGTATATACACACAGATCGCGATATAGAAAAATATGTTGAATTCGTAAAGATCACAACGAAAAAGGATATTAGTTTTAACGGGATTAAAATGCCATGAGTTGCATATTAAATATGACCTCCACTTCTCACAGTGTAGGGGCAAGCAATGGCAATGGGAAAACATTGCAAAACAAATCAAACTAAACGGGCTTAAAACAAACACAAACAATCTAAACGAAAACAATTAAAAACGAATTGTACATAAAATTTCAACTAAAACTTAAACATAATATATATAATATATATATATATAAGTATATATATTTATAGGATACGTCTGTGTATATGGATGTGTATAATTGCATTCGACTAAAATAATACAAAAATTTGCCTGGTGTCTCGACAACAAACTAACAAACAAAAAAAAAAAAGGATATCGATTTGAAAAAACAACCTTTTGATTTTTTTTCCTGCCACGCCCACAAAAAATCTGCATCCGTGTGCGTGTGTGTAAAACTAGTGTGTAAAACTAGGCTTACATTTAAATTTAACTACAAAATTTTAGTATGTATATATTTTTGGACTTGCAGTGATTCTTCCTTCTCTCGCCTATTCTAAAAGTTACTTATATCTTTAGCTTTTTTGTTTGTTTTTTTTTCTTATTTCTTGATTCTGGTTTTCGTTATTCCTCGTCCTGTTGCCGTCAAGGGGTTAATTGGAAATTCTTTGTTCGCTTTTCACCTCTCTTTCTTGCCGTTTCCCGATTCTTGTACACGCTTTTCTTATACATTTCCTTATACAGTTCGATTTTGTTTCTTTTCTGTTGCCAATTTTCTTTGACTCTCATTTGTTGCTAAATTATCTAATGTTGTTGTTCTTGTTCTTGTTGTTGTTGTTGTTGTCGTTGGCATGTTTAAAGTTTAGAAAGAAGACTTGCATGATCGTAAAAAAGAGTAAGGACAAACCTAAGCACTTGCGATCGCTCCACTTAAGGCACGCGGCGGTATTGCTACGATCCTGGGTCATTCCCACATCGCCGACCTGTAAAAAAAGGATATGAATGTGTCTTAGAATTGATATAATCAAAAAGATTTGATCAATAGGTCTATTGGGAAAAATGCTGGATGAGAATCTTTAATAAATTGGAAGGTTGTTTCATTAGTTTCGTTGGTGGTGTTTTAATTTTTGAAAAAAGAAGAGAAAATAGTTGGAGCTCGAGTTGAGTTTGATTAACTCCTTGTTAATGACAAATATTAATAAGAAGCACATCATAGCAAACCAGAGATTTGGATGTATTATTTAGTAGTATGTTTATTCAAAATAAACTTGAACAAACACTGCTAGAACATTTTCACTAAATAAAACCAAAAAATGTCAGACCACAGATGAAAACATAACTTCCTATAAAGTGCAATCCACCTTATTCCACTTCTTAAAAAATTTAACAATAATATAAGACTGGCTTAATATAAACTTAATGAGTTTACTTAATGTCAAGTCAAATTTTTTAATAAAAATAAGTGTTAACTACGCTAATGTTGTACTGATAATTTCTTTCCCCGAATTCTGAATTCCCATAGACCCTTTCGCCACCAACAGGTTCGCAGGATTCCCCTTCGATCCTAAAGATCACCTGCTGATCCCCTACGAGGAGCAGGCAAAGTCCCAGGATGAGCAGAGAGCTGATTGGAATAATCAGCATGGTCACTAGTTGACGAAATTGGGTGGGAACTGAAGGATTTTCTGGGTTGGATCGTGAATTTATATGAAAAAGTAGGCTTGGCGATAAGGTTTTGTATTCTTTAGAAAACAGATAGCAACGGAATGCAACTTAATTACAAAAGTTGTTTGAATGTCATAAACAAATTTTATAAAGAAAATTATAATTGCTGAGTTACAATATTTTAAATAATAAAAAAGTATTACTAAATGTGACTCTCGTGGCCTTGTTTGTGAGACTATAAAGCTATTTTAGTTTCGATTAATCAATATACAAAATATTAAATATTTTACTAACAAATTCTTATCAATAATGCCCTAAATGGCCAATTAAAACCTAATCTTGTGTACTTTTCTCTGCAGAGTTAACAGCCTTTAATGTCGGCCTAAAAGTTTAAAGCCGCTCGTTTTGGCCACTCAGAGGGTAGGGGGGCTGGAAAAGTTTTCGTCTGACTCCCGTAGTTGTTGCCTAGTTCATTGCATGTTGCCGCTCTGTCTGGCATTTTAAGCACTTATGTATGTGGGTCTGTCTGCCTTTATTTATAGCTGCCCCTTCCCGGAATGTCTGTCCCTCCGTCCGTCCGTTCGTCCGTCCGTGTCTCCTATCTAAGCTCACATGCAATGACGTCGCGTGCTGGAAAATGGGGGAAAATCGGGGAAGAGGGGTAGCTAGGTAGCTACAGGATCCTGGAGGAGTGTTTGTTATGCAAAAACTTTTTTGCTGCCTTCCGAGCGGTGAGACGTAAAAAACTAAGGTCACTGCACTCGCCTTTATTACCGCACATCCCCCTGCCTCCTGTTTGGCAAAAAGCAGAAAGCGGCAAAAAAGCAGCGCTTTTAAAGCACAATAGGTGCCAAAAGGTTAAAAATTGCTGACTGCCCGGAGCAAGAGTGCACTTGAATAAAGCCTCGGCTTCCAGGGACTCTCAAACCGTAGGCAAAAGTTTTAGAAAAATACTGAATCCGTGCACAGCGAAAATAGTTTTGAGAAATTACAATTAAATAGATAAAATTATGTATTTTTTTAGGGAAACATACCGATTTGATATGTTTAAAAAGACTTGATCGATTTGCAGATTTAAAACAAATTAAAATAGATTTTAAAAGCTTGCTACATATTTTCAACCATTAAACATTACATATCATACTTTGGAGACTTTCAAATTGTTTTCAAATTCCTATCAATCTCTTCTAGCTCCCTGGAAAGACTTTTCAAATTAAAAGGAAGTTTTCAATATCAAGTATACACTGTAATTGAAATGTTATCATTTTGGGTGATTTTTCCCCGTGTACCTGATGTCCTTTGGTGTCCGTGCGCCTTGGCCCAGTGCCAAAAAACGGGGGCCAAAAAGCGGAATTAAGATGCTGGCATGGATGCGGGATTGGGCAGGGCAGGACAGACACAGAGAGATAGCTGCTGACAGTGTATGCTAAGTATTTGCAAATTTATGAGCGCTATTGGGCGAATGCCTGGCACATTCTGTCGTCGCTTGTGCAGGCGGAATTCGTGCATTGACAACAAAGGGGCAAAGGGGGCATGCTGAACAGAGGGAACTGGAAAAGGAACTGCAACTGAAACTGCAAGTCAAATTCAAGTGAACTTGGGGCGATTTTAAGGAGCTACCTGCCAAGGACCTGTCCGTACGGAGACGGACTGACGGACTGACTGACTGGCGGTTTAATCAAGCTAGCCACATGCAAGCAAGCGGCGTCGAGCCACGGTTCTGGTTCTGCGGGTTCGGATTCTGATCGCTACTCAGCTCCTCCCTGCCCGCCAAGCCATCTACGAGGCACTGCAATACCAAGACCATGAGGTAAACACAACACGTAGCCAACGGAGCGGATACGGAATACAGCTATGGCTCGCAGGGTGGACATTGAAAGCATAACTATCTTTTAGGTTTAATTAAGCCTGGACTTCTCTAAGGAACCTCGGAATTTTCCCAACTAAAATGTTGGAAATTAATTTCTTTCATACATCAATTAGCTTGCAAGCGAGCCTTCACTGTACTCCGTCTCTAGACATGAGTATAAGCTTCCTGGTTGGGTGATTAATGACTATTCATGCGTCTAAGAGGTTTTGCTGCACCTCGGCTGCCTCGGGTAAATAGTGGATATTGTGGACTCACCTGCTGCATGTTCCGCCACTGGCCGGTGGAATCGTACTCGATGTCATTGTGGGCCATGTCGTTGCCGTACAGATTGAACTGGTTCGCCTGGCTGGGATTGGCCTGATCCGATGGCTGGGCGGGCGTTTCGGTGCCATAGAATATCATGTCCCATTGTGTGATTTGTGCTGCAACGCAGATGGAGAAATCGAGTACAAATGCATTTAGTTATAGTCAGGATAAAATATACAGAAGTAATCCAAAAATAAAATCGAAATCTCTACAGACAAAATCAACAACAGCAAGAACGCAAAATGGTATAAAATGTGTGGTATATGTATACATATTTGGCAGACTGCTGGACAAGCCAGTCAAGTGAAGGGCCAATAAATCAGCCATATGAGCGAGATCAAGTGCCAAGAGCTAATCGCAACTCTCACCAACATTGGCAAAAAGGGATAAAAATGAAAAATTGTTGCTGCTGGCAACCCGGGCAGCAATAGCAGCAGCAGTAAAAGCAACTAAAAAACCGAAAAAGCATTTTAAAGTTGCACTCTGATTGATGAAAGCAACAAGAAAGTGCCACTCGGCGGCTGTCAAACTTTCATTGACGGCTGCCAGCGGGCAGGGTAAAAATCATAAAACACCAAGCTGGCAAAGGGTTTCTGAAATAAAGAGCGCTTTAGGGAGATTCCATCCACGGGTATGACACTTAAATTAAAAAAACTGATATGCTACAGCCTTAAATTTGTTAAATCAATTCGTTTTCAGATAAAAAGATAACAAACTATATACAAAATTAAGTGTCACACCCTCAGGACTCTAAAAACTAGAAATTCAAATCAAATCCTTCAATGGAAAACCAGAATTAAGTGTTAAATATATCCAGAATTCTCAAAATTTGGCTACCACTTGGTCCGTTGCCATCCTTGCGCTGGCCCCTTGGCTGCTCCTCGTAGTCGGGAGTGGCGGGTACCTCCTGCGTTTCCAGCTCCACCTGGGCGGGTCCCATTACCCCGGCGGCAGCCATAAGCAGTTGCTGCTTCTTCAGGATCTTCTGGTCGGGCAGGAAGCTACTTCCGCCCGCAGGCAGGATGGGTAGAAGGGGGACGGAGGCCATGGTTTGGGAGGGCGGCGGCACCGATGGGGACTTTTTTGTGTTGCCCTGACGGGTATTGCCACCAGTGGTGGGTCTGAAGAGCTCCACCTCGAACTGCTTGCCCGGCTTGGCCTGCTTGGACTTGCCCTTGGGCGAACTGCTCTCGTAGGGCTCCAGTTCCGGAAAGATGGCTTGGATCTTGTCGTAGCGCTCGAAGAGCATAGGTATGCGGGCATCCGATGAGGATGAGGGTAAGGTGGTGGTCTCCTTCACTTGCTTGGCTGCCTTGACGGAGCCGTTGGATCCTGATCCGGACCCAGATCCAGAGGATCCCGCTATCTCGCCCACCACCTTGCGGCTCTTCTCATCGTATGACTTCTCCCCGGAGTTGGCCTTGGGTCTGGGGGTTTGCACTCCGTTCCTGTCCTGCTTATTGCCCTTGGACTGCTGCTGCTGCTGCTGGGAGATGCGGTAGTACTTGTTCTTGCTGGTGGTGTTCTGGACGGTGGTGCTCGGCGTGGTCTGCTCCTTGCGATTGCCACCCGATCCTCCGGACTTGCCCTTGTTACCATTATTAGCCTTGTTTCCCTTGTTATTGTTCCTCTCCTTATTGTTATTGTTGGCCTTGCCGTTGGCCTTGCCCAGGATGACCCCGTAGGTGGCCGATATCTGCTGGTAACCCTGCTTGGGTGGAGCAGGATTCAGCAGGGGGTTGTTGGTCACAAAGCTGGACTTATTCGGAGGCGGCAGCTTGCCCAGCGGCAGCTTGGCGCCGCCGGAAGGTGAGTTGCCAAAGTTATTGGGCGGAATGCGGGGATACTGCGGGGAATAGGCCTGATGAAGATTGCTGGTGGTGCTGCTGGTGTTGGCCGTGGTGGCCTCCGAGCCACTCGGCCGCGGCACCGAGATCGGATCGTTGGGATCGATGCTCTGAGTGGTGCCGTAGAAGATCAGCGACCATTCCCTGAGCAGAGCATGGCCTGGTGGATAACGTTGCATTACGTGTGTTTTTCGATGGATGAGATTGGGTGAGATACGTGTTAGGTGTGGATGGAGGGATCGATGGTGAGTTCCACAAAAGCGCAGCATGTAAAACAGTACAGGTTTAAAGCATCTCGTTCTGACGGCACTAGCTCGGAATTGCTATAACTATGTTCAGTCGGTGAGTGAGACTTACCCATGTAGCGACCCTCGTTGTGGATCTCCAGCTGCCAGTTGCCGCGCGGGGACTCGCCCCAGGTGTGCACCGACATGAAGGGCCACTGGTTGAAGCCGGACCGGGAGTTGTCATGGATTCTGGGGATGAAGTAGGGAGGGAATGTATTCAATTAAATGGTATTTATAATATACATCCTGCCGTAATAATTACTAGCGTTTTAGAATTTAATTACTTAAATCGAATAAACTTCTTGAATACAAATTTACAGGGAATTGCCTAAAGAAAAGAATCTTACTCCTGGTAAGCTGAGAACTAACCTGCAAATATTTATATATAGAAAGTTAACAAGTGGAGTATCTATCATTAATTAACTCTTCATAAATAAAATGAAATTGTGATACTTTTAATGCGTTGCTTTTGGTGATATAAACTAGAATTTCTAGTCATTATTAATTAATTTATGATTTTCCAATACAAAATCCATTCATTAATTGAAATCTATAAACCTTAAAGTTTCAAGACAAATACAGCTTGACTGTTATTGGTTTTTTTTTCTCTCAGGCAAAGATATCCAAGTTTATGCAATATATGTATAGTCAACATTCAGTAGCTCCTCTTACCTGGGAGTAAGAAGCGTGACACTGGTGTTGGCGGGCGACCTCAAGTACAGCTGAATGTCTCCCCGCCTCTGCGAGGTAAGGGTGATCTTGGCCTGGACGTGCTCCAGATAATTGACTGATCGACAGTGGTTCACTGTCAGCTGCAGCGTGATATGAGTGCGGGGAGGAATGACCCTGTGGAAAATTAAAAAAAAGGTTACTAAAATACTATCAACTATAAACTAATAATCTCCTCCTACTTGTCCACATGAGGGGCATTGATCTCGCAACGCTGCTGCTCCGGCACCGTCTTCCAGGAGCGCGCCACACGCACCATCTCATAGGCGTCCATCAGGCCGTAGCCGAAGGAGTGGCTCACCCGCCGGCCAACCCCGTTGCGCGACCAGCTAGGATCCTTGAGGTTCGCCGGCTTGGCGGTGCGCACCACAATGTGCTGCAGGTCGCGCCAGGTGAGATTCTGGTTGGACTGCAGCACCAATGCCGCAATGCCAGCGGCGAGCGGGGCCGACGCCGAGGTGCCCGTGTGGGAGACAGTGCACGAGTGATGCAAATCCGTGGTGACCACCTGCTTCTCGCCCGGCCCGCCGCTGCTGTAGGTGGTGGCCAGCGTGGAGCTGCACTTCTCCGAGTACCAGGGCACATGGCCCTCCTCGGTGGCGCTGGAGATGGACAGTGTCCAGATGGAGTTTGTGTAGCCGTCGCAATTGCAGTTATCCTGCTCCCGTCCCCCGTTTCCAGAGGCCCAGATAAAGATGCTGCCCTTGCCGCCACGTCCCTTAGTCGTGCCCTCAATGAAGGCCCTTGAGGCCAGTTCCCCGGGTCCGTCCACGGTCTTGCCATCGTCGTCGGGTCCCCACGAAGCGCTGTATATGTCGATATGCTGGGGATTCAGGGAGAGGGATCGTGCTTCCACGGCATCTGTGACATCGCCGTCCAGCATCCGCACTCCACCCACGCTGGCCCCGTAGGCAATGCCCACCGCACAGAAGGAGTTGTTGGCAGTGGCCGCCACCTCGCCGGCACAGCGGGTGCCATGGCGATTCGAGTCCGTCATGTCGTAGTGCGGCATCGGATCGTCATCGTGGCTATTTACATCGTACGAGGCCTTGCGATCCTGTTTTGGAATGATAAAATCAAGAGTTTAGGGTTTTTTCTTCTTATTTACAATATCATTTCGGGACTTACGTAATTCTGTTCAATATCCGGATGATCCGACTCGAGGCCATCGTCTAGAATCGTCACAACCACGCCCTTGCCGGTAATGCCCTGCTTCCAGGCGGGTATCACATTCATGTCCAGGCCACCACCTCGATTCTGGAAAGGCATTGAAGTTAAAATATATGTTAAATATAGGAAAGTAAAATGGAATCTTTGTAAAAATAAAACTTTGTAGAATCTAAAAATCTACACTTACCAAATACCACATCTGCGGCCACTTGGCATCATCGAAGGGCATGGCATCCACCTGCGACATGGCCCGCGATGAAGTCCTCGAGGGTCGCATTCGGATGAAGTCACGCTTGGAGCGCGACTTGGCCCGCTGCTGCTTCGCCCAATGGACGCGATCATCGTCATCGAGTCGCGTCTGGTGGTGCGTGGCGGGGGAGAGCGACCGCTTCGAGACCTTGTGATGTGCGAAGTGGTAGTGATCGTCGAAGATCTGTAAGGGAAACGGAAAACATGTTATTATTTATGCAATTTAAGAATATTTTATAGAAAGTAGTCTCTGGATTTAAGGTCTTAGAAACACTTTTAGGAATAATACATTCTGAATAAGGTCTTGGGAGGGTCATAATTTCACAACTTAGAACCATGTCTGGCGGTGCAGGAGGCATCCGCAGGCTGGCGAATAAGCTCTTCACTCCCAACGAACTTCGCCGCTTTGAGGCCTACAAGAATCGCTTCAGTCAAAAGTATCTAAGTATGGAGGGCTTGAAGTCGAACTTCAAGAAACCGGAATTGGGAAAGCTGTTGAATTATCGCGTGTTTTCAACCCAAAAAGAAGGTAAGCAGTGGATCTTAGGTGACAGATTGAAGATCATTTATCGCACATTTCACGCTTAAAGATACTGAAGAAGAGTGCGACGAGAAGCCCAAGGCCGAGCCCGAGTGCGATCCCAGTTGGGATGAACTATTTCCCAGGGGGCCGCCCTATGAGCCCCGGAACACCCACTACTGGTATCCGGATCCCGAGTACCTAAATGAGTACAAGAACATAGTCATGTATCCCACCGGCGACCAGTGGCAGCAACGACCAAAGATGACGGGGAAACAGATCCCGCCTGTGGATCGTACCTTTCGCACCAAGTTCATTAACTTTGGACCCGCCCATCCGGCGGCCCATGGGGTCCTCCGCATGATCCTGGAGCTGGACAACGAGACGGTGCTGTCCGCCGATCCGCACATCGGCCTGCTGCATCGCGGCACCGAGAAGCTGATCGAGTACAAGACCTATGTCCAGGCTCTGCCCTACTTCGACCGCCTGGACTATGTCTCGTGCATGGCCAATGAGTTGGCCTATGCCCTGGCCGTGGAGAAGCTGCTGAATGTGGAGGTTCCGCGGCGGGCCAAGTACATACGTACCATGTTCTCGGAGATAATGCGGCTGACCAATCACACCATGGCCATAGCCTCCTCCGTTTTGGACTGCGGAGCCATCACGCCGCTCTTCTGGCTCTTCGAGGAGCGCGAAAAGCTGTACGAGTTCTCGGAGAGAGCCTCCGGGGCACGGCTGCATGCCGCCTACATACGGCCGGGGGGCGTGGCCTCGGATATTCCGCTGGGATTCTGCGATGATCTGTACCAGTTTTGCCAGCAATTCGGCGATCGCCTGGACGAGGTGGAGGACTTGGTGACCGATAATCGCATCTGGCGGATGCGTAACATTGGCATCGGAACGGTATCGGCCCACGATGCCCTTAACTGGGGTTGCACTGGACCCGTCCTGAGGGCCTGTGGCATCAAGTGGGATCTGCGCAAGCAGCAGCCCTACGATGCCTACGGGGAAATGGACTTTGATGTGATTGTGGGCTCCAATGGGGACTGCTACGATCGGTATCTGGTGAGGATTCGCGAGATGCGCGAGTCCATCCACATCATCGAGCAGTGCATCCAGAACATGCCGCCGGGCGAGATCAAGGTGGACGACATGAAGATCAGTCCGCCGCAGCGGCGCGTCATGAAGATGGGCATGGAGGAGCTCATCCATCACTTCAAGCACTTCTCCCAGGGCATCCATGTGCCGCCGGGACAGACGTACACGGCAGTGGAGTCACCCAAGGGAGAGTTCGGTGTGTATCTCATCTCCGATGGCTCGACGCGTCCATATCGCTGCAAGATCCGGCCAGCCTCCTATGCTCATTTGGCTCTCATGTCAAAGATCGCGCCCACACACTTGCTGGCAGATGTGGTGGCCATCATTGGGTCACTGGACATAGTCTTTGGTGAGATTGATCGTTGATTAGTAATACTTTGTAGAATTTATAGTCATTTCAATGGGCTTTACATTAAAGGCACAAGCTTAAACAGTTTATTCTTCATACTTCTTGCTAAAATCTTTTTATTTTCTTTCCTAACTCCCTTCTAATTTGTTTTGAGTGTAAAAACAACGCACAGAAACCCTTTCGCAATGTCCCTAAGCCCTAGAGTGAGTGTAATTAAAATGGGAATTTATTATTTTTGAAATTTATGCGAAATTGTTCTGATTTACTGACGCATGACATAGCCGGCTCTGGGGTTTGTGTCGCAACAGCAGCAGAGATTCTGGCTGGAATCGCACATTTTTGGTGTCCGCTATTGTTGTTAATTGAATTTCATTGTGCGAAATTCTTTGGCAAATTGCAATTTAGGAACAACGCGCACAAAAGCCGGCTTCAGGTTGAGCTATTTTGCAATTACAATTGCCATTAATTGTGCGTTGGCACCATAGTTATGCAGGCTGAGTTATGTCAACTATTGGCCCATGAAGTTATGTGGCTGCCGGGGGATTTCCAGTAATTCCGGAGATGAATATGATGCATTCCTTGCGAGTGCAGCAGGCCAGATAGTGACAGGTAAAGGATGCCTGGTTATCTCCTGAATATATGTGCCTTCGTGTGCGTTTGGCCAGCAAACTTGCGCTTGGCTGCTGCTTAATTGTAAATGTAATTTCGCCTTCGTGGTCCCAAGACAGGCGTCATTAAGGGCCATGACAACACCAGTGGCGGCGTCGCCACGCTGAGTTTGGGACAGGACCTCAGGTAAACGCATGAAAGTATGCAGCACAATTTATTTATGCCCACAGCAGGATGTCGCCGTCGATTTGGCAACAGCGGAAGAGCCTTTCCCTCGCACCCTGGCTTTCTTTTCTGTTTCTATTACTATGGCAACGTGTTCTGAGTTTTCTATTCTCCTTAAAATTTCATATACTAGGGCGTTGAAGAAATTGCTGGAGTTTTTAAAACCCCTTAAAATGTTCCTAAAATATGCAATACAACATAGGTGGCAAAAGGATAATAATAATTTTCTATACTACTTTTAATAAAATCTTTTGTGGGGTCTCTAGTGACTCATTTAAGATGTGATTTTTTAAAGATTTTTTTAATATACTTAAAAACTAATGAAATTTTAGGCGGCACCATTTTGTGTTGTAGTTTTGTACAATAATTTAGCTTACTCAAAATATATATTTATATATATTTTCCAAAGAGAAGAGTTATGTAGTGCCGAAATTTGAAATCTCATATTTTATTTTAAATCCCCAAACTCTCAAACAGGTGAAAATGGGAACTCCCCTTGGATGTCTTTTTCGGTCCATGTGTTTGCCGTAAAATTCGAGCCGTTGACTGGCACAGGATGATAGTAGAGGCATATGTGCAAACGCATCCACACCCACAGCCCACTTTCCACTTTCCACTTGCCACTTGCCACATCCTCCTTTGGATCCTGTCACGGCTGGGCGACTGCTAAAATTTTAATTGCTGCTACTCTCTGCGTACGTGTCGTCGCCCGGCGCTCAAAGCTCGTTTAGTTTTTATGCCCGTCGAGTGGTGCCCCCAAGCCCTCGCCTCCCACTTCCGCCGCCCACTATCAAGTTTATTAATTTATGCAGCACACACACACACACACCCTTGGATTTGTTTACTTGCCGCCGCCTGCTCTTATGCATATGCAATTTTGTCCAACATTTTAATTGAGTTGGGTGGCCAAGTTAAGTTAATACCTCGCACACACCCCGGGAGCGACTCTATTTTTGCAAAAATAAGTAAACAAAAAGATCAGCTTAGGTTTAATTGTTTTGTTGCGGTTTCAATTAAAATTGACTCGTGTGCAACTCCAACTGGCCCCGCCCCAATCAAGCTTAAGTGCTAAATGGAAGCGGGTGTCCTGTGGCCAGGATATTAACTTTTACAAGCCATTTGCCGAGGCCCAGAGCACACATCAAGCTGAATAACATGTGGCAGATGCACAGGAGAGATATAAGGAATAATGGGTTTTATGAAAACCAAGGAAGCTCGCCTTATGTGTAAATATGAATATTTATACCTTTAAAAAATGTATTTTTATATTTACTATTTCAAATTAGTAGTGTATTCTTGTACGCGACTTATTGACCAGATCTCCCGGTAGTTCCTTTTCAGACAGCTTACCACAAGCAGCTAATTTTCTAGTGCAACAAAAAAGCCAACAATGCCACAAAAAAGTCAATAAAACCCTGGCAGCAGTTGGGAAATGTTAAGCTGTGAATAATGCCCTCTCCATGGCAGCTTTTAAAATTGTCAACAATTTAATTAATCAACTTGGGGTGCTGGCCACCAAGGCGTCTGCTGGTTGTGGGGGGCTCTGATAAATGGCTGGAAGGAGCAGGCGTCGATGCGGGGAATGGCTACCAGGTTAGGGGACCAGAACCCCCGACTTGAGTGCGTGTTGAAACATGCACATAAAACATTAATTAATAAAATGTTCTATATATAGTATTTAAGGCTTTAAAACGGCAGCCCTCAAGCTCTCAATGTGCTCAATTGCCAATGAAAGTGGTTAATTTTTTAATGTCCCCAGCGAGGGCGGCCTCGGGGCAGCCAAGGAATGCCGGAAACGAGAGCAGGAACAGGACCAGCACCAGGTGACAGCTAGACAGGAAGCAGGCCTGTATAAATATGTGCGCCATTTCATTAGCTGCTAATTAATTTAGCCCGCACCCATGCACTCCACAACCCACGCCTTACGGGCGAGGCGAAGGAAATGCAGTTTGGATTTTCAATTAAGTGGGAGGAAGTGAGGGACGCTGGGTGATGGGATGCGCGATTCCCCGGTTGTACGCTGGCAAAATATTACAGAGTGTTAAGAGCGATGACAGGTGCAGAGGCCCGAAGCACCTGGGCGGTGTTCGTAGGTAAAAACTACGAGAGCTGTAAGCTGTCACACAGCGAGGGAGCTGTGAAAGATGTCAACGGCAGGGCGAAGGTAGCACTGCTGCTGCGGGGATCCCCACATCCGAAAGGTTAAACATAACCCACAGAAAAATATGCGAACATGCGGAATTTAAGATTTAATCCCATGCATTCTCATACATTTACAATGAATGTTTTCTACTTGATCCCCCTGCCCCAGTGTTTATGCGTTTAACCCACTTTTTCCTCGGGTGAAGTGAAAGCATATTTGCGTAGAGGTAATTTAATAAATATATTTATAAAGCTGTAAATAATATACTAGTTAGCTTGTATTTTAATTCAGTGTTAAGCCAAGCATAATGAAAAGCTAATAAAAATCACAGGTTGTTCTAAAAAAACCAATTTTTAAAAATCAGAAATACTCCTTTATTCTTTCATATTAAATTGTTGTACGATTAATTCATGAAAGTAAAAAAAGAGCATAAAATTGTTTAAAATCCTTGCTTGTTCGCCTTCCAAGTGATTTCCCGTTGATCCCCACAGCTTTACGTTGGTTTGTGCGACAGAAAACACTCTCCTCTGGCTCCTCCCGTAGCCATGTCGAGGCAGTTGTTGGTCCAATAATGTTTGTTATTTGCATATGTACATGTACATCGCCTTTTGTTTCCCTCGTCAGCACAACGATGCCATAAAAAAACAAACTGAGCTCCCTGTTGTAAGTTTTCCTGGTGGCGTGGCTTTCGCTTCAAATATTTATAGAAAATGGCGACAATTTGCGCCAAACAATTGCAGTTCAGGCCAAAGTCGAGCTACCTTTGGCTCCACGCACTTTGCATTGCATATTTATGGTTTTTGTTTGCCTTGGGTACTGCCTTTCCGCCCCGTTCGACACAAACAACAGAGAGGTAGAATAACATTTTATCCATAGGTCAACTTCATCATGATCCTCATCCTCCTGGTGCATTAGATTGAAATGGGCTAGTGGCCCCGGGATACATTTATGGGTGGATAAACAGAACTGTGAAAACACTCCCTAGCACCCACACACACCGCACACACACCCCACAAGGTGTGTCCTGCGACCAAGAAAATCTACCCCCTGGTCGAAAAATCTCTTCTTGGACCCCGAAAAATACATAATTGTTTCCATGGGAGAGATTGTGTCTATCACCGGGTTTCCCTCAGCATTTTCTCGTATTTTTTTCCGCACTCCCAATCAGGTGAGCCAACCCTTGGATGGCTGAAACTGTCCCCTGTGGGTAGCTTTGGTTAAATGTTAGACACAAAGCCCAAAGGCCGAGGGTAGTAGCATTCCGAAAATTTAATAAGACAGGAGATCAGCTGTTGTAAATTTTTCGCCAGCGATTTCCCCTTACAGATTCTGGGTTCTTTTTATGGCAATTGGGGGAGCAATAGATATCTTTTTGCAAATCTGTATCTTATGGGGGTTGATACGGAGAGCACTTACCCTTTGCAAGGCCTTCGACCATAGCCTCAAACTACAAATGTCTTAATGGAGATGGCAAGATATTTGATGGGAAATGATGAGACAGTTTCGGGTTTCAGCAGGCGGCTTACAGGGGAAGAAATTAGGGAAAGTTGTCACTATACTGTACTGTATTTATGGAGGATGTTGCAGAAATTATTTCAAAAGGAATATTAGATATACGATTTCTTTAATGGTTCCTTCGCCTGTTCTTTTAAGTATGCATTTTTAATACATTGTTTTCTCTGGTTAAGAGCCACTGCATATGAAATGAAATTTCACTCTGCTTTATTGATTTACCGCTCTCGTGATTAACGATTCAGTTGCATGCGAAAAATGTCTTAAATGAATGCGGAAATATAATTGTATGCAGTTCCATAGGTATGCACACGCATGTAGCACACCCCACTCCACTCCACATTTTATTGTTCAAAATTAATTGAAAAAGGAAATAATTTCGATATTAAATTATGCGGCAAAGCGTGGCTGTGAAATATTAATGACACTGACAGCAGCAGCAGCAGGACGCATCCATTTGGCGACAAATGTGTTTTGTTTTAATTGACGCCACACTCAACGGTCTCCGATCGGTTGGAATCATTTAACTATTTACCCGGGAAGCCAGTTGATTATTTACAATAAATTGTATAATATGCATTCATGTTCCAAATGAATTGACAATTTCTGCCATTACAATTCAAGGGAGAACGATCAAAGGTGGCTTAAATCGGTCAGCAATGTCCTTAAATCTGACTGCCAAGCACAGTTCTCTAGGACCTTCTGGAGTGATGGCCACCGAGTGGCCACTTGTCTCGAAAAGTTGTTGAACGAAGCCCAAGAGCTGGCTCAGCTGGCAGTCGAGTAAACAAACGACATCCGAATCCCACCGCCCCTCTTTTATTTTCACAAAAATGTACATTCGTCTGTAATATATGGCAGTGTGGAATTTGACGAATCACTTTCAGGGCCGCTGCACTGATTCCAAAAATGAAAAAAGAAAGAAAGAGTTTCGGGCTTAAAGCGGATGCTTTATTTGACTCACCAGCGAGGCCAAATAAAGGACCTCCATTTGCATTGCGGAAAGGCGAGCGACGTGAGGCCGCTGTTTAATAAAAAAAAAAAAGCGCAAAAGTAAGAGGGGCGCCTTGGTCATTCTCAGTCTTGGGTAAACCTGCATGTCCTTTGGCAAACAGCCGGGGCACAGCAAACGAAATTTATTGGCTTTCGTGGGGGGCAAAAGGATGCCGACCCCGGGTCCTTCCCCCTCCTCTGACCGCCGCTCTGGCCAAAAATGAACCAACAAAAATAACAATTGCAATGGCCTTCTTTGTGGAAATAAGGAAGGATAAGCTCAAGATAAAATCTTAAATTCAGATATGTTACATAAATAAATAATTACATTTTATAAGAAATTTATTTAAAAGACCTTTATATTTATTTGTATATTGAATTTCAGTAAAGAAAATGAGTTACTTTGCACAAAAGTTCTTAAATTTTCAGTGCAATATATTCTAATGGATTAAATTCATTTTTGAATTTACAAAGAGTTTTTTATTTCTTTAGGTTTCAGAACTTGGAAATTCATTCACTTAAATAATTACTTCTCTAGAACTTCCAGCCATTTTACCTCATCATGTTGTCCATGAATTAGTCAACTTTTTTACATCGTAAAGTCAAGTTTTCTTCCAAATTTCAACCAACCACTGAACCCACACTTGGATTAATGAATCCCTATTCCTAGAACTTCCAGAGTGTATTACATTTCCAAAGAAGCTCCCGAATTCAGGGGCTTCCTTTATTTTTTGGGGACTCAGCAGAGCCTCATTAACCGCACTCGAATCGCATTCACAGCTTCCCGGGAATATCTGCTGCAGCTACTGGGAACTGCCTGCTGGCTGACTGACTGGGATCCAAATGCAATCGAGGAATTTCCAAATATTTTTGCATTTCAAGTGCCGGCATCAGCAGTTGCACTCGCATGCAGATGAGCGGGGGAAGCCAGGGGGCAGAGTTTTAAGGGATTAAGGGTGAGGGGATGAGGACTGCGGGTGGGTGGGAAATGAGAGGGTATTGTGTGCTTGCAGGATGCATTGGCCTTTGTCGGGAAATTGATTGCACTTGTTGTTGTCTGCTCGGAACTCCGCCAGTCGGCCATCGACTGATGTTGATGATGGCCCCATTTGCTTGAGTAATGATGCCACTTGCTACCGAATGCCGAGTTTCGACTACCGAATCCGAGTAGGAGTTGAACTCCCGCTGCAACCCAAATCGATTTAGTGCAGCCCGCATCTGAGCCGAATTTCCACATCTTCTCGGAAGCCGCCTTTTAGTTTTTGTAAATGAAATGCGAAATTTGTTGCCGTTCGCCGCTAGTCGCCCCTCGTCGTCGATTCTTTTGTCTCTTTGGGAAATCAAATTGATTCGTTAGGTTGGCAATCTGTCGCTTGTTAGGCCAAATTGATTGAAATTAGGTTTAGATCCCTAAGCCCCCCTCTGTTCTGGGATTTGTAGCCTGGTAATTGCTTTCGGTAGCCCCTGCCCTGCCCCCTGTCCCTCTGCAGTTTATTCTCATTAGGTGCGCTCTTGCTCAAAGGAATGCAATGAATAGCCCTAGCTGCTGCTGCACAAAACGGAAACGGAAACGGATACGGAGGGTCCATGCAATATGCGAAAAATATTCGAGCAATTCTGCATACTTTGGTAGCTGCTAGCACTCACAAGGACCGCCGGAGGAGGGGCTCTTATGGGGAATCAGGACTATTATTGCACCTCGAAGTCAGAAATTCCGGACGGGCGACAACAAGCGATGTGTACTGGTGGCATTCAAGAGTGCACATGAAAGCAAATGGGAATCGAAGAGTGTGGATAAATAACTTAGATGCCAGGATATCAAATATGTCACAGGAAATGGGCTATCACAGGCATCCTTTTACACTTCTCTAAAGTTCTTAGGAGTTAAAATTCAAAGAATTTCTTTGGCATATAAATATGTATGTATTAAATAATTAAACACTGCCCTTAGGTGTTGATATTTTGCTGTTACAGCTTTCCTTTTGTATTTCCAACTCCCTTTCTCTGGCCTGAACTATTCTCGTAGCCCCCTTCGATGGCGCCGTGACACAAATTGACTTCGACAGCAGGAAAAACAACATCAGGTGCGCCAGATGCGAGGGAGAAATCAGAGGTGGTAAGGGTGGAGCATCTATATATATATAGCTCAGCAGCAATAACAATAATCATAAATACAGACTGCGAAGGGTTGCAGGCGGCACGTGTCAATGCAGGTCAGAGGTCCCCCGCAAATATCTGGAATAACGCATGTTCAAGTCTGAGGTAGCCACTCGACTCCCCACTTTAGGCGCTGAGTGGGCATTTTTTTTTGCTCTGATGTTTCTCCAGAGTTCAACCGGTGGGAATTCCATTCCAGTTCCTCATACAATTGCTAATGGGGTTTCAAGGGGACGACGACAAGTGACGCTCTTACGAGACCCAAAACATTTTGTTCTTAGCTCAAAGGATGCCCTAAAAGAAGGCTCTGCTCAAGAGTTTAATTAATTCCTTGAGACGAAAGTTTTTAGCCCACTTCCTGGGAAAGCGGCTACAAATTCACGGTAGCTCTCTATAAAAAGTTCTTAATAACTAGAATAATTTTAAATTTTACTCTGCTTTGACCTAAAAGTATTTCGAAAAAAATAAAATCAATTCACACTTCACTGAACTTTAGCAATTTTTTGCAGTTTGCCAGCAATTTTAAAACGCTTAAGAACGTAAAAAACAAAGCTCAAGGAGAAATTTGCACAAAGTCTTTGGCAAGTTCGTGCTCTTATTTTTTTGCAACTTGTTTCAGTTCGAGGCAAGTGCTCGTCAGAAGTTAAATTACTTTAAACTTATGCATGGCAAAGAATGTAATTGTTAGTGAGCGAAAAAAGCTAAAAACTTTTGCAACAAAGGAACAATTAATGACGCAGGAAAATGAGTGGGAGGTAAGGGAAAACTGCCTGGGAATATGTTGCAGTTTAAGACTTTTGCATACTGGTACCCGATATCCTTGGAAAGCGTTATTTTGTAACCGAAAATGATTTCCTTGATTGATCTGGCAGATTCAATTACGAAAGCAGAGATTGAAAAAGTTTGCAAGTAATTCTGCAACAAATTTCATCGATTGCAGTCTCTGCTGCCATTTGTTCCCATTGCTTTTCTGTGGCATATTGCAAATCATGGAACATAAAATGAAACCATCAAAGTGCAAATGCGAAACAAATCGCAAATTGGCATCTGGGATGCTGGCTTGCTGGAAGATGAAAGAGCTGAAATTATTATTGAAATGCATTAATCAAAATTTGCTGAGGTGCTTCGCTTTGGTCTTTGTTTTGGATTTCACAGTTCGGGGTAGTTTCAGCAACACCAACTTTTCCAATAATGCAGGAAAATATATATAAATGTATTTTCCCTTCCAGCACTGAGGGTATCAATTTTTGTTTGGAAGGGGGTTGGGCGTTAGAGGGCCCACCCTCTCTAATGGAGAAATGCGAGCTGAAAATGTTTGCCTTTCTCTTGTCAACAAAAAAATAGGAAAAACCCTCGGGGAACCATAATTTAGTCTATATGCATGCTTTCAAAAGGAATATGAGAAGGTGAGTGAACATTTTTTGCAGAGTGCGGCATCACAATTTATAGGTAAACAAAGCTGACGGTCTATCCAAAACCATTTTTTTTTACACACTAATTAAAATTGCTGCAAACAAAGGACACCACACCGCCCACACTGTTTTAATCTGAAGTCCTTTGAAAGCAGGGTAGAGAAATCAGATATCTGACGAACAAAAGGTGTGTTTGGATTTATGCAGCCACAAAATACATGAAGTCCATGAGACAAAATGCTGTTCGAGGGCGATAAGAGCTAACAGAAGTTAACACTGAAAATGCACAAGTTAATCACACTGAAAAACAGCAGAATAATCTCTTTGAAATATATTAAAACATTTGTAGATACAAAAAAATATAATTAATTTATTTTGGGCCACATTTGTATCATTAAAACATCAGAATTTTATATGTAATATAATAACATATATTTTAACGTTTCCCAACTTTCTCTTACTGCAAATTCAATAATCTGATAACCCAGTGCTCTTACCTATTTATCCATTCAATCGTCTAGCCAGAAAATCTGCTTTCCCAAAGTAAAATAATAATATATTCAAAATGTCGGAAATTAGGTTTAAAAGCACGAAGATTCCGCCGCCAAGGGCTGAGAGAGAATGTGAGAATGATGAGCAAAGTTTTCCCAGTATCAAGCCGGAAATTTATGTTTCCATAAACAAACACAGCCCAAAGTAGAAGAGAAAGGGAGTGGAAAAACTTAAGGATCAAGCAGGAAAAGCAAAGGTCCGCTTGAATATGTTTGAGAGGGGAATTTAATGAAGCAAAAATCGAGAAAAGCTGCCACACAAGCACTTAAAACATTGTCAACACCCACGCACACAGATGCGTTGTTCGGGTTTTTGGCGGTTTCCCCCTTTTGGGGATTTCCCAATGATGCAGTTTGGAAACTAAAACACAACTTAAGCAGAAGGTGAAAAAGTGGGACTGTTGCAGTCAAGTGCCAAGCAAAAAAAGGGTTGGGGAAATGAGGGCAAGACTTTTCCGCCCTTTCTGCAACAACAATTTGTTGCATAGTTAGAGGCGACGCGCGTTGGCAGTCTAAACAATCAGTGAAAGTTGTGCATGTGTTGGCTGGAAAATGGAGAGAAAGTCGGCTGAACAGTGCACTCCCTCCGGTTGCCGTGCTTCAAATTCATTGCCCTTCACTCCACTCGACTCGACTCAATTCGATTCCATCAGATGCCACAAAAACTGGGAAATAAAACGCGCCACAAAGGCAGCTGTGACATGTGCGTGTGTGTTAACAAGGATTTCAATTTGCAGAGCGGCAGTTAATAGCCTGAAGACGCGATACTTGAAAACTTCCAATTTCAAGGGTTTGGCAAATAGGGCGGCAAGAGTTGAGCTCAATTGGTCAAAGTCATCGAAGGGCCAATCGATACATGTTTAAGATTAAAGCATATTAAAGCAGCAGCTATAAACTATAAAGTTTGTCATTTAGCTAAAATAAACTTACTCTGTTACTAAATTCTTATTCTAAATAGTTTTGGGAAGAACTATAATTGGTAAATAGTTTTTCATTGGACATTTCTTCAACTTTAAATGATTTAAGAACTCTACTTACAGGTTTAATGAACTAAAGGTATTAAATAATATTTTAAGAGATTAAAATACCTTAAGTATTGAAATTTGTATTACTACACTGTTTTATTTTCACCCTTATTTTAATTAAATTGTTTAAATACTTAAATTTCCCTTAAATTCCAATTGCCTGCATTTAAAGTGAAAGCATAATTATCGCTCACTTTCCACGCAAAACGTGGCAAGTTCATTCGCAATTGTCAGTCACTCAGATGGATAAACGCGTTTTGTTGGCCCGCCAGGCATTTGGGGGCCGGGGCAGGGCTCCTTCCACAGCCACTTCTCTAACCTGGCTCAAAACACCGGGGCGAAACACGGTGGCAGCTCTTCGGTGTGAAATACGTGCGTTGTTTAATTCAAAACCGAAAAGTTCCATCCGCGAGCATCGCTGACAAGTATGCGAAGAAAATGCAATGCGCTATTTTATGGGGCACACACACACATACACACACACTACGCACACCACCAAGTACCGTTGCATGTGCAAATTGTGTGTTGCATATTTTGTGGCGCTTGAAAACATTTTTTTATGGCAATTTGCCAGGCGAACGAAGCTTGAGAAAACACAACAGAACGGAACGGAACAGAAATACCCCCAACACACACACACACACACTCGCATGCTCGCTCACAAAACGCATTGTTGCGGTAAAACAAGGCAGAGCAAGTGCACTGGGAAAAATATAACACTATTCCTAAATCGTATATAGAAAATAATCAACGTTAAAGAGCCAAATACAGCTAAAATGAAAATAATAATTAAAGTAAAATTTCTTTAAATAAATATTTAATTTTATCTGTTACATGATCTTTTATTGATTATTTTTAATATCATTCATTAAGTTTAAATTCCCCTAAATTTTTCTCTCAGTACCCAGCGAAATGGAGGAGGGACACAACAATCTAATACCTGGCCAAGCTTGCCTCTCCTTGTGCTTTTGCCTTGAACGCATTTTTCACACATGTTAAGTGCATCTACTGCCCCTCCCCTTCGGCATTTTCTTAACATTTTCCTTGGCCCACTGTCCCCTCCCCCTCCCTCTGCTGTTGTTCAATAAATAGCCGGCAACATGGTGTCCAGTCCTCCTCTCGTCTCATTTCCGGCTCTCTCCTCCCGTGCCGTTTCCTCTTTGTCTGTCATAAAAATGTCCGAAAATGTTGCACATTTTCGGGGGAGTTCTTCTGTGTGTTGTGCCCCAAGTGTTTGCCACAGTTTCATGCGCTTTTTACGACACTTCATAGATGTGAGCCACCCAGCAGCAGCCACCCAACTTTTGCCTTTTGAAAGGCATAATTTGACAGCAAATTGTTCAGTTTATAGCCAGGCACTAAATATTCTTTCAACTTTCGGCTGAGTGCCGAGAGTGGGCGCCATGCAAAATATGTATATATTCGGCATACAATGTGCCAGCTTTTTGCCACACATTCATCCCGTCATCGTGCCAGCAAAAAACTTCACTTCACTTTTTATTCCTTCCTTTTTTGTCTAGAAACTTGGCTCGAAATAATGCAACAAAGTTGCGCCGGGATTAGAAGGAGAAGGCATACACCCAATGTAATGAGTTTTAGCTTTTTCGTAGACCGTTATCAGAGCCACAAGCAGCATAAAAAATGTCTTAATTCACACAAAAATTTCACTGGACCTAAGCGGATTTTCTGGCCAACTCCAGCTACAGTAAGAGTGCCATAAAGTTATTAGATTTTTTCTACTTAGTAATTAGTTTCCGGTACGTGGTTGCTCGGCATAATTGCGGTTAAGCGACAGAGACAAGCTGTGTCTTTGAAAGTTATCTAACTTATATTTTATGGATTTAAAACTAAAAGAAAGGGGAAAGTTTTAAGCGCAAAAAATAAGACTAGACTTAAAATCAATTTAATTTCATCGAAATAACCTTTAGGAATTTGGAACTTCTCATTAATTAATTTTATTTCTTATTCGCAACTTTCCACAGACACTTCCAATTAGACGATTTCAAATTCCTCGTGGAGTAGTAAAGTTTCCCCAAGACAAAGCGAAATCCTGCACCACCTATCTCTAATTCTACTTAAGACCTCCTGTGCCTGAATATGAAACTCATATTCCTATGTAGTTCCGGTAGAAATCTGCAAATTGCAGTGGTCTCCACTCACCGCTCATATATATGCAACATCCTCCCATCCCTCGTCCCAGCCTCTTTCCCTGCAGTTTTGTGTAGCGAGTCAAAAGCCCAAAAGGACTTTCAGGTAATTTGAACTAACACAACACAGCAGGGCCAGGGCCAGTCGGGGGCGGGATGAGGGGCGCCTGTGTCTGGGGACGGGAATGCCCACTGTAATCCCTCCTCTTCACTGCTCTCTGCTGAGTGGGTCAGAGCGACCCGACCCGTCATATTCCATTTGGTTAACCAAAAGTTACGTGCTTCGGTTTTTCTTTTCTTTTTTTGCTCTGCTTGGTTTTTTCTCACCCTCGCTTGACATCTCTCTTCACCCTCTTGTGCCCTTTCACCTTTTTTCTGCTGGCCTTTGGTCTGAAAGCATTTTGGCCCCGTCGCGACGCCTGAGGCAATGCAACGCATTATTTGCTTTGGATTAGCACTGGTCCTTGCTGATCTCTCTCTCCTTGATGCTCGCCGCCACTCTGGCGTGTCATATAAATTAGCAACAATGAAGAAATTGCTAAATTTACGAGTCCCTCGGGGAAGGAGGGGAGTGCGTGTGAGGGCCAGACAAAGTATTTTTTGTTTCCTTCCGCTGCTCATTGAATGTGTTTTTAAAAATGTCTGCTGGGCATTAATAAAACCAAAGCAAGAACAAAAACTGCGGTGGCCATTGGGTACAGAACTATAAAATGGGACAGGATGTTCACTTAAGAAAATAAAGGATTTATAATGGAAGTAAGAGGTACTAGAATTGATACAACGCATTAAGAAACCTGTATCTTAGCTCTAGTAATATTTATAAAAATTCATGTTAGGTTAAAAAAAATATATTCAAAATTGATTAAACATTAATGAAACCTATTATAATTTATGGTATATATCAAGCTTTGATTTTTTGCTTTTAAGAAAAAGAATAATCCAATTTATAGGTTTAGTTGCTGAAAAATGAACATAAATTTGTTGCCTTTTCCCAATGTATAGGCTTTAAAATACGTTCTCAAACTCCCAGTTTCATTGCTAATCTGCTTGCTCTTTCGCTCTTCAATATTTTTTAAAAAGCCGAGTCTTTTTTTCAAGTGCAGACCCATATTGGAGTGCGTGTTTGGCCTGTGGCCTTTGCTCGTTATTGCCCGTTAAGGTTCACCGAATTGAGCCGCCGACGGAGCCGGAATGCGAAAGCGCCAGAATGTCTGCGAATTTTCCACTCCTCCTCGAACGGTATATTAATTGAAAGTCGGTTTTCAACAGCGGTTTAACAGTGCTCGACCTACGACCTCCAACCCAGGACCTCCCCTCCGCCAACCCTTGTCTCGTTCTCTCATCCGGCCTTTTCTGTGCATTCTTTTATCGAGCGCGTATTTTTCGGGGGTGCTGGCGGATTTTATGAATTCGATGAAAGGTAAACATATCAGGGGGATTGTGTGGCTAGCTCTGGCTGGTATTATACATCGTAAGAAAAAAAAAAAAAGAAAATAAAGGACTACAAGCGGTGCATGGAATGTTGATTTAATCTGAAGGTTGGAGAGCCTTTAGGAAAACCGTTTCATCTGCATGGAAAATATTTGAAAAAGTATGAAAGTTGAAAAAATGTGATTAATTGAATTGATGTAAGGTTTAGGAGTTCCTTTAAAAACAGTAGAAATATAAGTAATAAGTATAAGGTTACGACCTAAAATTACTAACGTTCAGAAAAAAAACACGTGTAATAAAAGCAAGCTGAATTTTCTTTTCGCTTTCTTATTATTTCGTTTAATTAAAAACCCCAAGCAGCGCATAACAAAAGTCTTTTGGTCATAAAATCCTTAATTAAGAAGAAAACTTTCTTGGTAAAGCGAAATTCCAGCATAACATAACTTGTTGCGAAACTTTACCTGAAACTTAATTAAGTAACTTACGAATATGCCTAGTTAACTACAACTGTCCAACATTTAGGCTCTTCCAGCGAACTAGCGAACTTCTAAGAGACCTACTAAAACAGACCCCTCTTCCTCTCGCACACACCACATTAATTTCCATTAGCGATGCCTTCACTTTCCCCAAAGTCAGGCAAAAAATAAAATAAAGGTTTATTACGCTTACGTTTCATGGACACAATTGGCTACCCAGAAAATTGAGCAACACTTGAGCTGAGGAGGACCCTTCACACGAATACATGTACTATATGCTCACAAATCTAATTAGTCAAACCCTACTGGAAGCGACCCATGAAGCGTTAATGGCCCTGGAGTGGTCGTAAAAAATAGGAGACGACAACGAGGACCAAGTTTGTCAATTGCCTTTAACGCAGGACCAGACAGAGAGAAAGACCAAGGGAGAGACTCAAGAATGGGACACATTTTACGATCCTTCCTTTCCTTCGTCCCAATGCACTAAAAATCCAAATGAGTTGCACGCAGGCATATTAAGTATACCACACGTTGTGCCCAGGAAAATAACAAAAATAAAATTTAATTAATTTTTGTAACTGTTGTGTTTTGTGAAATTCCCATTCCCAGCATAAAATTTGGACAGGAAACGGAAGTAACCGAAAAAAATGTTAATTGGATTTCCGCTTTCTGCTTCGCGTTGCTGCCGCTTGCAGCTCCCTGCCTTTCCTGTTATTAATTATGCTCCGCATGTGTTGGCTTACGAAGAAAAAGCCGGCGGGTGGGGGTTGAGGCCGGTCCTTCTTCCATTCGAAATTTATACGAAAATGGTTTGCCAAATTTTTAATATCTCTGGATATTTATTTTGGGTCGCCGGCCAGTTTCCGTTGGGTAATTTTTTGTTCTCGAGCAAAATGAATTATTTGAATGGTAGGAATTTCCGTTTTCTCTGTTGGTTTTACTCGCTATCCTTTTTTTTTTTTTTATTTTTAGCTGATTTTGACTGTACATTTTTAATTAGTAATAAATTCACAGCAGAGCTATGATGCCCAGGAGGATTTCGAACGGGAATCATTGTCATTTGCCCTTCGAACTTGGCCCTCAAACTTGTCGCATGTGTAATTCTATTAGCCTCCCCTGAAAAGGTCAACTCGAACAGGGACCCAAAAAATAAAAATAGGGCAGAAAAGAACGAAACTGTAACATAATTCAATTTATTTAACAAATTGACTGCCACAGCCTGGCCAACTCAAGGGTCCCTCAGGAGAGTCCTTCACGGAGCGACTCTGTGTGTGTGTGAAACATATGCAAATTGAGAAATCGCTTAGGCAAGTACTATATATATATATATATAGTATGCGTGGGCGTAAGGAAATTCCCAGCGAGTCTGTGCCACAAGCAGCTTAAAGAATTCCCAAGAATTGGAAATATGTAAGTGCATGTAACGAGATATTTTAAATGCCTTTCACAAGTTTATTTAATTAATGGGGGATTATAAACTCAAGGTTTGTCGGTTGTAGACAGTAATTATAATTATTCAACATCTCAAAAGGGGTATTTTATGGTTGTTCAGCGGTGAAAACTAAGGAGAGTCTTGGGGCTTAAATTTACTGCCTTTATTATTCAAGTTTGCCTTAGGTTAGTTCAAATGTGTCTAAAAATTAATAGTAATTGCAAAGTCTTGCTGAGCTTATTGGAGAGGTATAGACATTTCTCAGTTGACAAAAATTACCTATTAAATATGTTTTTAACGAAGTAACGAAGAGTAAATCTTTTGAATTTAATATACCAAAGAAATTCTACACAGCATTTAGGCTTTCTTCGTTCTCATTCCTCTCCATTCTGGCTGAAACAAAAGGCCCATTAAGAGTAGGAATGGAAAACAGGCAAAGGGCAACTCTATATGTATCTCTGTAGAAAACTTCCGCTGCGTGCCGTCCGTCTGTCTGCTGAATTATTTATGCCTGCACGACAACAACAATTTTCGCAACACTAACAACAATACGAACGACAACAACAACGACAGCCATGGCTGGCTTTGCTGGAACAAGAAAATGGCCGGCAACAATATGGCCGAAGGGGCAAAAAAAAGGTTAAACCGTGGAGCGTGCACTGAGACAAATACACACAGACACAGGACACGGCCGGGAGTCACGCATACACCAACACTCCGTTACACATACAAACACACAAACAAAGGCACAACTCCTAACCGTAAAGGACACATGGCGCATTGGTCTCAAACAAAAGGCAGTTAGTTTTTGACTTTTGGCTGCCAGAAAGCGTTTTTTCGCCAAACGAAGGGACTAAGGGATACCAAGGGTATGATGAAATTTGTTTTTTTTTTTTTAATGTTTATAAATTATAAAAGAAAGTTTGTTAAATTGATACATTAAGTATACCACTTCGTGTACGCTTTAAAAATGTTCTCATAATTTTAATGTTTACTTAAGTCCTATTAAGTATTATAGAAACTATTTAAGCCCTTTTTATGAACTCTTTAACTACTTTATACGAATATTAATAATCTCCCTAAACCCTTAGGTACTCCCTAGTCGACTTTGGGGTTTTCCTTTTTGATTTTCCCCCCATTTTATTGTTGTTGTTACCCCTTTTTTCCAGCTGTTGGAAAACGTTTGCCGTCGTCATTGTCGTCGCCACGCTGTCTGGTCTTTGGACCTTTGTATTTTTTTCGGGTGACTTATAAATTATGAACAAAGTTTGGGGGTTTTGGGGGAAGGGGCTGCTGCTAGCCGTGTTTCCTGGTACATAATTGCAAAGTGGCAGACACGGAGAGGGCGCTACATGTGGGAGCTGTAAAAGTTGAACACCTAATGCGTGGTTGGGGAATCCCTCCTCCTTTGAGTGGCAAATGAGTTAAGAGAGTCTAGACACGGGCCCAGATGATGAAGTCTGGCAGACAGACGATAATCGAATGGGAAATATAGTTGTACGTTTCTCACGGTTACCTTGATTTACGCTTTGTTTAGTTATTGTGACTGTGATTTAGCTTACCTGTAAAGAGAGGAAAGGAAAAGAGGATTAGATAATGTAGTTATGGATATATTAAATAAAAAGCTTATTATTTGTTAACAGAAAGATCCTTATAGTTCCTTTACTTTAAACACATTTTAATAATAAAGCAACATTTACGTTACTTTAATTAAAATACTTTCCATTCCATAAGTTTATATACATCAGAATCCATTTAATAGTTAACTTGGCAATATCTCAAGTGTTTTGTTTATCTGCCCAAGCAGCACAAGACAAACCCAATCAGTATCAATTGCAGGACCAACGTCAAACAAGTGAAGTAAGTGAACCAACAATGGACTAAGTCTAGTCCTTCCAATATGCCGAATGCCGTTTGCAGCTATCCGGGTTGCTCCTGCTCCTGCTTCTGCCCTGACTGCCCCCCTTGATGTTTATCGTTAAATTCAATTTGCAATTTATAAGATTTTATTTGTTGGAGACGAGGGAAAGAGCCGGAGAAAGCTTGTTATCAGGCAGAAGCTATGCTCTTCGAAGGCTCTTAACACTCTTGCTATCAGTGCTGCCAAAAAGCATTTCAAGAGGAGATCAAAGTTTATTTTAATTAAATAAAGGATTAACATTTCTAGTAAATTAATATCAATATCAAGACAAATGATATAATGTTGGAAAGGGGTACGAATAAAGAGATATTAAATATGTAAAAGCACAAAGTGAAGTCAAAAGGCCAGAACTGGAAGCACACATGGCCAGCACTGTCGCCTACAGATATCCTATAAATTTTGCAGCTGCGCATTCCATGCGAGTAACGCTCAATGCAATGGGTAGATGGGTACGGAGTGGCATCGTACAGCATTGTGGGTGTCCGGGGGTGTCCACTGAAGTGGAATGCATGTACTGGCAGCTGAGACTCCACCGGCTCGCACCGCAACGGCGGCACCCGAAAGCCACCTTTCTCCCTCTTGGTCAACTGCCAATATCATGTTACGTGGCTTTAAGCAAAGTTCCTGCTAAATCCGAAATCCAACCGAACCATTATCTAATCTCTTTCTCGTTTCCCTCTTTCTGTCTCAGGTTCTTTTCCCTGTTTTAGGTTGCCCTCCTGCATTTCCCTGTCAGATGCATAACATTTTCCACTTCCCTTCGGCGGCTGTAGCGACCTGGGAATAATAAGCAAATGATTTGTCATGTTAGCCACTCCCCCTAGGAGGAGATCTCCTGCCGGATTCAATTTGCAACGACAAATGCTCAGGAGCTGGAAGCCATGGAAAAATGCGGAGGATGCAGTGGTAAATGGAGATTTAAATAGCTGGTTGGAAGTCCAGAATCTCTGTCATTTCTCTTGGCGTGCTCTTCGTCCTTGTTTAGTGTTCAATTACTGGGTTTATTTGCATGAATTGTTCAGTTTGAAATGTGTTCTCAAAGGATACTTCTTTGTTAGTTTGCATATTACAAGGTTGATCGGTAAAATGAATCAATTCCAATCAATTTTGTTAAAATTATGTTTTTATTTAGTTACTATTTATGCTTAATGTTCTCTCATAGTTCTTAAATTTTGAAAAACATTACCATAAATAACACACCTTTGAGCATTTAGTATTCATAAAACAAACTCCCGACAAACCACGAATTATGATTCATTGCGAAAACTCATCGCTTTGTATCCACTCATTTTAACTACTTTCTTCCCGAGTTGTTCTTTTAGACGTTTTGTGTACATTTGTCTTACGTGCTTTTATGCGCTTTTAGTACTTAGTTAAACAATTTGGTTAAAAGTTGGAAAACACAACGTGCACACACACACATAAGCCCAAAGGAAACCACTCTCGCTAGATGAAACGTGCGTGCATTAGCAGTCAAATACTTGAGCAACTTTCCGCTCACTGTTCCTGTTCCTGTTGCTTTTCCAGCTTTCCCCAGCTTTTCCGGGGCTGCAAATTAAATGTAACTGCGCTAAAGACACGTACGCTCTACCAGGTGTGGCTGCAGACTGCAGCCTTCGGGCTACGGGCCCCGAAAAGGGGGCGTGGCAGCCTAATTGCGCCAAAAAGCCAGTTAATAACGGTAGCAGAACGCAAACAACACCCGAACAATGGATGGCGAATGGAATTGAATTAAAGCTGGTTTATATATTTTTTGTTCTCCAACTAATTGGAGAGTGTATTTATTTTAGTATACTTTCAGAGCTTACAGCTGGGCTCAGAATAATAGCAGTAATTTGTATACCCAGTTTAGTGTCAAGCGAGAATTAGTGAATTAAACAAACAAAAGGAGGCATCTCCGATTCATAATGAATATATTCTAGGTATATTCGAATGAATTTAGCCTTAAAGTAAATTTACATCTTTGCGGAGGTACTCAGAATATTAGAGTAATATCGAATAATACATATGGGAGTTATTAGAAAATTAAGGTTCTATTTATATCTGCAACATCTCCATTTGTGTTGGCAACATGTTCCTAGCAACATTTGTCATTGCTTGTGTGTAGCGCAACATTTTCTTAGCAATATCTTTTGTCAACAATTTTAACTTCCTTCCGCCCTGTTTAATTTAGGTTTTTCATCAATTCGAGCTTAATCAGACAAAGTAAATTAAATTTATTTAATTTCACCTACTATGCTTTGAGTATCGGGTACCTCATAGCCTGCAGCTTTCTTTTTTTTTTGTTTAAATTATGTTTTTAAAAGGAATGTATCTTTTTTGTTACTATTTATTTCTTAATTTAAAATGTGACCAATAAATAAATTAATAATTTTTTTATTGCACCTATTATTTCGGCACCAACTGTGTGTGCTTATCTGCGAGTTATTTGTTGGCACATATTGTATTAAATTAAATTTAAGCTCGTTTGGCAACCGCTAATTAGAAGCGTTACAGCTTGCTTGGCGGCCTGCTGTTGGCTGATCGGAGGAGAGCCAGTGCAAAAGCGGCTAAGAGGGGAGGGGCTGAGGCGTGAGGTAGCGAGAGCTAATTAAGCGTGAATTTATGCAAACGCATGTTGTGCATACGCCTCGTTTGCCAAACTAGCAACTCACGCACACTCGTTGCTCTCCCTCACACACTCGCACACTCCTGCATTATTCATGCTGCCCAATTATGCACAGGCCACAAAAGTAGGCAACATATTTTTTACTCGCTCCCTTCCGCTTTCCGCATTTTTAATTTAATGCCGCCCAAAACATTACCATTCCCCATTTTCAAACATTTCCCAGCATTTCCCACTTTCCCAGCCCGGAGGCTGACCAACTGTTTTTGCCATTAAGCTTTATTTATGAGCCTGCTGGCGGCCAGTGGGAAAAATTTGATAAAAATTAGCCTCAACGCCTAATTGCGCACATAATTGCAGTGGAGCGTGTGCATTGTTTATGGATAATGGCAAATAATATATCTACGCCCCGAAACATTGAATGATTTGCTGGCTTATAATGGGGGAAAAAAGCACTGCCAAAATTAAAATGAGAGTGGAGCCAGCATGTTAAAATATGTATAACGACTCCCTGGAGCACACGTATGTTTTTCTGTTTTCGTTTATTTTATTTTACTTTTTTTTTTTTGCCTTTTGCGGCAGGCACTTGAACAAATCAAATAAGCACGCATTTCACTTGTGGCACGTAACGGGAATTTGAGTGAAGGCACGTGAGCATGCCCAGGAAATTAAGTAAATGAGGTGGGCAGAAAATGAAAGGATATACATAGGTGGAGTAGATCCGGATCTAGAGACACCCTTGAAAAGTAAGTATTTCCATGGGAATTATGTTATATTTATTTATAAATGTATCTGAATTATAAGGTGAATTGTACCGTCGTAATCTAATGAATGAATAGTCTAGTTTGTAAATTAAATTTACAAGAGACATTGGTGCTTTTACTTTGCAAATATTTAGTCATTAATTAAGACAGCAAGAAAAATGCTTCTAGTCATAAATAAATTGTTCTTAAATTGAACAGAATATCCTCTGCATATACCCTAGAAAAATTGACATTTTTCTTAAACAATAATAGACAGGAAATTCAGCAGGAAATTCTCAGCTCACCTCATAGGACTTTCCCTTCTTTAAGATCTCACTTAGCCTTGACCCATTATCCACAAGTTGAGACCACAAGTTTCCCTGAGCAGCTGGCCACTTGGCAAACAATAAAGGTAGTAAGAAAATTGCGCCATAAAATTATGAATATTCCGGGAAGCTCGAAAAGTTCGATTAAGGTTCCAGCGGGTAACCTCGAAAGCACTAAAAACTCAGGCTAAATGCATTTGTACAACATTGTAGGGCAATAAAGTCAACTTAATTACAACAAAGTGTTGGGAGAGGGGAGAAAATCAGGCCGGTCGACTAAAGGGCGCTTAGGTAACGAGCAACTTTTGTGTGCAGCTTTTGTTTTCTTAATGAGTTGCGGCATCGGAGTACCGGCAGCAGCAGCAGCAGCAACAATATTAGCAACAACAAGCAGCAAACAGCAGTTTCATAAACTTGGTCAAAAAGCATTTGAGCCCGAGACAAGACAAAGTCAGCCGAGCAGACAAGGTGCTGAGGGTCTTTAAAAGTGTACTAAAACTGTGCTGCATATGTTGCACAGCGTAAGCCTACACGGAAAAGAATTATATATAAAATATATAAAATAGATTTTACAGAATAATTGATACATGGTTAAGGCCTAAGAAGTTCTTAAAACTAGTTAAACTGAATTTTTTATTTTAATAAAATGATTTCAAATATATTTTTTCAACGCTGCTTATAAGCTGTTTCTTACAGTGTTTTTCTTACGTTCCTGGAATCCAGGGGAAAGATGAAGGGAAGCGACATCGACGGCAGCGCCACCAATGGCAACAATGGCAGAACAAACGACGCGTCGGATAACGGAAACGGAAGTTGCTTACAAGCGTAGTAAGACTCTCAGAGCGACAGAGACAGAGCGAGCGGAAGGAGCGAGATAGAAGCATCACACACACAATGGAGCGAGTTAGGGAGGCACGACTGTATCTTAATGGCTTAAGCTTTAAAATGTGTTGCATACTTTATGGCGCCTTTCATCTTTTCAGCATTTTTGCATAGAAATAGAGTCAACGGCGTAATGGCAGCCGGAAAGCATCGAAAATGCAAATGATGCCTATTGGAAATGCTCGTTTCCAGCTTTGAGGGAACGGGTCTCAGAGCCCCTGAAGGTTGCTTTATCTATAAATCATCGGTTAGCCCCGATCGCTCCCCCTCTTTTCGGAGTTAACTTTTGCTCAACCAACAACATTTATTCCCACAGAAATGTACCCACAACTTGATATCTCTGGCAGTGGCAAAAAGTTGCCGGCCACACTTTTCAGCCCAATCAACTGTAAGCCATATTTTAATGGGGCTGCCAGGCGTGTCTCTGTCTGTGTTTGTTTTTTGCCCGCACACACACACACACACACACGCTCCAGCACACACACATAAATACATATGTGCCTGTGTGCTCCTACAAAGTCGAGGGAATAATATTTACAAAATGTATTTATTATTATCATTGCCAGTGCTCAGTTGACGCTGAAAAAAATTCCATTGGCCTGTGTGTGTGTTTATTTGTGGGATTCGGCGGTGTGTGCCTGCATTTAATTAAGTTTTGTCGGTTTTTAAGTGTGTCCGCCTCTCCTTTCCTCTTCTCTGAGCGCGATTACGCTGATAAGTTTCATTTAATAAAAAATAAAATAAAATAAAGCGGGGAATTGTGTGTGTGTTGTGCCATAAATATTTTTTCTGGCTGGCTCGTGTTTTGCATAAAATATTTATGGCATTAAATTGAGCGTTAGCGATTTTTTTTAAATGCGATTTTTGAGCTTGCCTGGGATTTATCACATGATAAACTGTTTTAACGTTTATACACAAAAGGAATTTTAGATATGGAGCGACCATTATGGAGGGAGAAAGATGACATTTGGGGGAAATGGGGTGATTCTGATTTTAAAATCGAACTTTGAAATATAATAATGTAGGGATTAAATGGAATTCAAATTGATTTTACAACTTAAATATAGTTTAAGGGTGCTTTGGGTCACAAAAAAATTAAATATAGTCAATTTTAAGTCAATAGAAAATAAATTATACCCATGATTCTTTTAGTTTGAATAAAATAATGAAAGTCTTCTTTTAAAGTAGAGTTCCCAGTAGAGCTTTATTGGTTCTTGTCATCTCTTAAAAATATCCATTTGTTGCTGTCGTGTGTCAAATAACATAAACAATATGCGGTTATTCATAGTTTGGTTAAATATTTGGTTAAATATGGGGGTTAAATATGGTTTGATAGATAAATAGATAATATATGGGAGTGTATCCCTTTATAGTTTCATTTTCATCTCCTCGAGCATCCGATAAACCTTGATGAACTTCTTCTCCACCAATTCGGTGAAGGTCTTGATCTCATTCCGCACCACCGATAGTTCCATGGCAGCATCCGATCCTCCAGATTCGCACTTCTTCGACTGCTTGTCGCTCTCGTACCAGCAGGCAATGCCATCCACGTAGTCGTCGACCAACTCCGGCGCCGTGATGTCCTCCATGAAGGATATATCCCGACGCTTCACAAAGGAGCTCATCAGGAGCTGCAGGAAGTCGCAGTTCCAGTTGTTCTGCTGAAAGTAGAAATACTGCAGTTCCTTCAGGCTGTCAAAGATTGTGATCTTCAGGGAGTAAATCGAGTTCCCGGATATGTCCAGCATTTGCAGGTTACCCTGCTTCTTGAACACACCCTCCGGCAGTTCGTGGGCATTGGTGGCCGAAAGGTTCAGGCGCAGCAGCGAGGTGAATCTCCTCAGGGGATTCCCCTGGAGATTGCCCAGCGGATTGTGCGACAAGTCCAAGCTGCTCACATTCCCAGCCTGCGGAATGTGCGGCATTTCCCTCAGCGAATTATTGTGCAAATCCAGTTCCCGGATCACTCCGTACACGGTCAGTCGCCTCAGGTCGCAGCTGTGGGCCACGGCCACGTCCAGGGAGCTGAAGTTCAGGGTGAGCTCTTGCAGAATATTCCCAGATATATCCAGATGTGTCAGAAGCGGCTGCATCTTCAGCAGCTCCGACTCGAAGGCAGTAAAACGATTCCGGGCCAGGTTCAGTTTCGTTAGGTTCAAGTTCCGGTCGAAAATTCCACGCGGCAGGGCTTCCAAACGATTCCCAGCCAGATTTAGATCCTGCAACTTCCGCATGCCACCAAAGACTCCCGGGGAGAGCTGTTCCACCTGATTGTCGGCCAGAGACAGCTCCTTCACCTCCTTCAGGGCATGAAAACTATTGTTGACCAACTGCTTCAGCTGGTTCGACTCCAGATGCAGCGTGGCCAGATTGTCGGCCCCCAAGAAGATGTTCTTGGGTATATCCCTCAGGCGATTGTGTCCCAGGAACAGGCTCATCAGGTTGCTGGCCCCCTCAAACTGCGGCTTCTCGAACGTCTCCAGCGAGCAGTTCTCCATGCGCAGGATCTGGAGATCCGGAAACGTGTCGAACAGCAGATGCGGGATCTTGGCGATGCTCGAGTTGATGAAGGTGAGCATCGTCGTGCCCGGAATAGGAGCCTGCGAGAGGATCACATAGTCACTGCGACCGATCTCCACGTTCGTGCATATTCCGGCACTGCAATGATCCTGCAGCCAGAGGCGCCGCAACTGACCGTTCCCGGAGGGCGTGGCCAGTTGGTAACTGGAGGGCAGAAGCAGCACCAGCACCAGACATAGCCACCCCATCATATAAATATGTATATGGTTTTTTTCTAAGTATTTCCCGTCGCGGTTTCAGGACCCCCGACGGGGACGACGATCCTTTCGCTCGGGAGCCGCCAACGAAGCGCTCGCCACGGCGCAACTGGCTCAACTGGCTCAACTGCTTCTAGCGTTCGAATCGAAACCGATCCGCAGATCCGGAGATCTGAATATCCAGCAGTCTCTGGTGCTGATGCTGCGGATGATGATGATAGTTCCACCCCAAATGCGGATGCGGGTGCTTCAATTCAATCGGATCGCCAGCAAACATTGCCAAGCGACCCCTTTTCCCAGTTCTGTGCTCAGCGTCCATCGTCGAGCGTCCAGTGTTCAGTGTTCAGCATTCAGTGTTCAGCTCTGATTTAATTTAATTAAGCCCCTGCCTGGTTTCTATGCTAAACCAAAAATTGTACACATATATCGTGTTGAACTTTCAATTTCGTTCTCGTGCGACAAACTATTTCACTATGGATATGGATATATATTTTGTGCACTTTGGTTTTATTGCATTTTATTATCTGTGTGTGTTTCTATGCTAGTCCATGTCTGGTTGATGAAAATGAATGTTTTTTAAAGTAGGAAATGCTAAAGCATAAAATGTCAGGGGATGCAGTCGTTATTTATGGTATCTCAGGAGAAATAAGCCTATTTTTATAACCAAAAAATCATGTTTAGAAAGGAGTTCAGAGTTGAATTGAAAGCGATTTAAAAGGAAATCATTTGCACAACTCAGGTGTCGAAGTTATTTATGATTTTAAATGTATCGTGTGCAAGTTTGTATTTGCGGGAAAGGATAAATAAATACCTCAATGTATCTTTTACCTGTTTTCTTTTGTAAGCAAAGGAATAAAATACAACAAGGAATGGGGTTAACGAAGTTGATAACAAGATTAAGCTTAAGCAACTTGAAAGAAATTATGTAAAATATTTAATCTTCTTGGGAAACCAAAGATATTCCATGAAGTAGATTAAATACATTAAATACATTTATCACAACACCCAAGCAAAGGGTCTTATCTGCCCTTCTATCAGACTGCTTTCGGCCAAAACCACACCCAATGAGTCATGGCCAGAGATCTTGGGATAAGTTCAACCAGTTTGGCTAGTTGACCCAATTAAATTGGGCAGTTTTAATTGATTACACCCGTGATGGCAACAACTTCGCAGAAGAAAGGTTCTGCGATCTCAGATCTTATCAAAGCCCAAGACTCGGGTATAAAAGCGGTTGACTAAACAAGAAGAGTCAACAGTCAACCAGCATGAATCGCGGAGTGCAAATACTTAGTGAGTTGAGAGAAGAACCCTAAAACCCAAGGAATTTCGAAATAATAATCATTAATTTCCAGTGATCTTGGGCCTGATTTGCGCCACTCAGGCACGAATTCCCAATCTAAGGCGTGTGGTTGGCTCCGGACGAGCTGCCGACGTGGATGTGGAGGAGCCGCAAGGTCCTCAAATTCTCATCTATTCTCCGGGTGAAGCCACAGCCAGATCCGATGACCAGGAACCCGCCTTCCAAGAGCCGCAGATCAGGGAGGAGGTGGCCGAGTCTGAGCCAATGGAGCCCAAGGACAGTCGCAAGATTCCCGACTATCTCTACTCGAATGCCATTCCCATGGTGAATGACAAGAACCTCAACTATGTGGCAGCATATCCCGTGGCCTTTGGTCCGTCGATCCTCTCCAAGAGCGGTCTGAGCCAGAGCCAGGCCAATGCTTTGCCCATAGTGGTGGTGCCACGCTATCAACTCGGCTTCAATGTCCAGGGTCAGCAGGGTATATCGAACTCCCAATTGAACTCCCAACTCAGTTCCCAATTCAACTGGCCCAACTTCAATCTGCTGCCCACCAACGTTAACCTGGCCAGCGAGTCCGTGGCCTCTGAGAAGGAGGAGTCGCTGTCCGGCCCGACCTATATCCAGGTTCCTGTGGCTGTGCCCGGACCTCCTGGACCACCAGGACCGCCGGGACCACGAGGTCCAACTGGACCCACTGGTCCACGCGGCCCTCGAGGTCCTGCTGGAGAGTCTGGAGTGATTTCGGCTCAGAAACCACAAAGCATTTGGTACACCCAAACTGGTAGCAGCAATAACAAACAGCCCTCGTACTCCACACCTTTCTCAGGCGGCTATCAAAGTTGAATGAATAAATGCAAATAATTCAAAGAGAAACAATGATCTTTTCGGGATAAAATTCTACTAAACTTTCCTTTTAGCCGAACACTTGAAAGTATGAACATTATATTTTCAAACATCTGACTATAAATCCTTAGACCTTAAGAGTCTAACATATATTTATGGTCTCCGGCACAGTATTGGTTTGTAAGAGTTTCATTTAGTTGTTATTATTGACAGGATGTGCTTATGGTCCTCATTTACCATCCCCTGGCATCCTCTAACCTATGATTGCTGTATACTATAGTATACAAAGTATCTATGCTGCCGGTACACTTGCACTTCAGAGAGCACGTCGCTGACATTATCTGCGGCATTATACTATACTATCTGCCGCATTATATCTATTGTAACGAGTGTGTCAAACGTTGCCGTTGTGGTCAGGCCATAAAAGGTCCGACGGAATTCTCGTGTTGGGTGTCACTTTATGGCACTCTACATGGCACCGCACACACACACATGCCGACGTAGGCATTATGATGATTGTGTGTAATTTACATGGATTTTAATATCACTTGCCACAACATCTGGGGGAGGCAAATAGAACATGCTCGTTTATCTATGTTTGTTTATTTTTACACCCTATTTTCCTTCTTTTATTTTTGTCCCTGTTGCTGACCGCCCATTGACGGGGCACCTGAAACGATTGCCATCCCTGTTGCTCATTTAGTAAATGGTGCTAAAAACGCTCAACCCATTTTGTTGTCATTTAGTTTTTATTGCTCCTTGCACACACATAGCTATGTGGGCTTCGTTGGCTTCAATTGATACGCAGCACGCATTTGTTTCAATTAAATGAGCCATGTTTCGTTCGTTTAGTGGTAGTCTGGGGCAGCTCATGGATCCACAAAATGATGGATGGCTTTGGAGGGAGCTAGGGCTAAGATATATATTTTATTTTTTACCCCGAGAGAGGTTCTTTAAATTCCCATAAAATGGGAAAACTTTCTTATCTGCTGCAGTGAAATGAAACGACAAGACAGGATGACAAGCAAGATTGTCGGGGGAAAGCTAAGAAAATTGCCAACACATGTTGTATTCGGGGAAAATTATTACAGTTAACCGAGTGGAAGGATGTGTGCGAGAGAGTCAGAGTGAATAAAATTTGAATTAAAATGTTTGTTTGTTACTTGGCAACAACAATAACAGCTCCTGAGTGAGTTGACAACACCTGACTGATTAGGACACCTCCTGCGCACTTCAAAAGGCGTTCGGGGCCCCCTGCTGATGAAGTTAAAATGTTAATAAATGTGATTATCGTGCTGTGTTCGCAGTACGCCCCGCCCCCTGGCTTGCTGCCATTAAAATGATTATGGCAATAAATAATAAAGTGTTGCGGGACACATGTGCTGGAGAGGATTCTTGGGAAAAGTATGGCAACACTTTGATGTGGCCCAAACAAATGGAAGCCACGTGGCGTATGCGTGATCAGAACTCCAAGGCAAATAAAAACCAAATTCGTATAAAGGCAAATCAAATCATCGATGAATCAAATATTCAGAGAAATAAATGCATTCGAAGTTTTTTCAAAATTTTTTTGAAGTCGCGATTCAATGGATATAGTCAATAATAAAAAACCACCTTTAAAGTATATATTTCATGGCAAAGGAAGTTAGTTGCACTACTCCGGTAACCTGAAATTTATTCAACATGTAAAAATCTCGATAATATTAAATATCTTCAGTATAAAAATAATATATATATGAAAAAATCGCAGCGATCAAAAAAATTTGCCAGCAAAAACCAACTAAAGTAAACAAAAATGTAAAGCACTCAACTTTATCAAAGCCAACTCCAAATCACCTAACCGAGTTTATTAAAAAATTGCTGCAAAATATTTGCCATGGAATATGAACAGGAAAGATATTTCAACGAGTTTAAATAGCTGCTGCGTGGGAAAAAAATTTAAGAAGAGAAGTAGGATGTTGGTGGCACAGAACAAAAGTTGGCTGTAATTTGCAGGCAAAGTCAGCGAAATGAACACTGGCCGGAACTACGGCGTTTTGTGTGCAAACTGACAATTTAAACAAAACAGCGGGAGAATGCAGAAGGAGACAGCAGAGGGGAGAATTCTAAAAAAGATGAAGGAATTCTAAGACAGGTCTCGACTATGAGATACCTGGTAGGCATCATGAGATGAGATGTAAAGAGATCAAAAGTTTCCAATCGAAGTTTTCATATATTGCGAAGCTTCATATAAAATGACTATATTGGGGATATTCTTTAAACGGTAAAGAATAAATATTGTGGGCTTATTAGACAAGTATTTGCTTTTTTACTAAAAAGTTCTATTTTTCTCCAAACAAAAAATTTCTATCGATATCAATAAAGACATAAATGTTAATATCCAATTTAAAATGTTGAATTAATTTCGTATATAGTTATAAAAGATATAATTATTATCCAAAAACATATATCAATATTTTGATAAATTCATTAAAATATAATGTGTATAGATCATCTTAAGCCTAAACTAAACTCAAGCTCAAAATACCCTTATAACCAGGGAATGCTAGGGTATTAAAAGAACTTGGCCGGATATAATAGGATAAGGCAGGACGACGACTGGACGGGACAGGACAGGGCTGGACAGGGCTGGCTGAGCGGTTGCAGCGGAAGCTCCGCCATTTTCATGCCAGCTTGGCACTTGCATATTTCATGAGCCAGAAATTTATGAAGAACGCGATTCGATTGAGTTGCCTCTTAACTTTCGGGCAAACACTTAGTGCGCCGAATTTCCACTAATAATTCGCACACGCGACTATCATTTATTCATTCGCTTTGCATTTGCATCCGAAATGCTGCTCGAACGGATTAATATTTTATGGAAACCGCAGCGCGGAGACACAGGACACAAGGCACAGGCCCAAGCAGCTTAAGTGCTAATGAAACACGCTCCTGAAATATTCATGTGACGGCAAAATGCTCTTTTTTGAACTTTCTGTCCCGAGGTTCATTAGTCGGATTTGCATTATACCGAGCGACCTCGTGTGTTCTACTTACGCCTTTTTGCCGGTAAATTTACGTTTCATGTTCTGCGGATTCTGCTTACCTGCAAAGAAGAAAGGAAACAGCTAATTAGTTAAGGCTGTATTAATCGCAGTGGATCAACTTAAAGCTCTAAAAGATTTATACGACGCCTAAACTGGAGGGCGAAATGGGATTCTCTCTTTAAATGCAATTATACCACGCTCTAATGACTTTTAATTAGCGCAGAGATTTGTAAACACACACACAGGAACATGGTCTTATCTAAGGCCATGATGTCCTGTGCCCAAAGCTAGAGCCAGGTGTGGTTTTGTCTGAGGCAGCTTCTGTTTTTTTCTCCGTTTTACTATGGCTCTTTTGTGCTTCCATTCCATTGGACAATGACCATAAAAATGGCCCAAAGGGGCAAGCCATTTTAACTGGACTCCTGCCTTGGCAAGGACCAAATCCTTAATTACCATTACACACACATGTATGCACGATCACAGTTGTGGTACATTTAATGGGAGCATAAGGGTTTAAAATGCAATTAAAATATTTTTTATTTATAATATTTAAACCTGTTTTATTTCTCGTTTAAGAGTAGTAAATATATTAGAGCTTACCAAGACAGGTTTGGCAGGTTTTTACTTGGAGAATTTTGAGTTTTATTGATAGTTCAGAACTTTTAAAGCAAGCAATAAGATCCTAAACCTTTAGTAAGTCTTAAACATTTTATTTATTCCTAAATATATTTCTCAGAAAATAGTTTCTATCGTATATAATTTATGGGGTGTTTTTTTAAACACATGTTAACCACTATTACCTTAGCCCCATCTGTACTTAGTTAAAGCAGTTTAGCCTTAGTTCTCCCTCTGTCGCTTTCATTGCTGTTGTTGTTGTCATTATTATTCATAACTTGGCAGACAGTCGCTTTTATTTATGTTCCCATTTGCACAATGGTCAGGACTTCTTCGACCCCCGTGTTCACCCCTTACAGCCCTCTAATAGGTGTTAATGTGTTTTATTGTTCTCGGGCAGCCAGGTGGCACACACAACCACCAGCACAAGCGGAGTCCTGTGGATATAAATGAACTTGACTGCTGCTTCTGTTTCTGCTTCTGCTGTGCAATGAGACGGAAATCTTAATGGAATTACAGATCTCGAAGTTTGTGTAATCAAGTTAAGGCGGCAGGGACAAAAGGCAGAGGGAAAATCTGTTTAATTTTGTGCCCTTGGCTAATTTTCCTGCCCTTTTTTTGTGTGTGTGTGTGTGTGTTCCCCCATCCGATGATCTTTGGGTGTAGACAGAAATGATTCTGACAAGTGTCAATCCGATGTCGCACACAGCTAAGCAAGTGGCTGTCGTTGCTTCTCTGGCCATTTCCCTGTCCCTGCTTCTGGCCCTGTCCCAGTCCTACCAGGCCCTTCACATGTGTTAGTGGCAAAAATGCTTTCATTACGCTTCAAGTGGAATGCCGAGTGGGCCACTTGACGTTGAACGCGACTTTGAGGCCGATGGGACGCTGATGTGGAAGCCATGCCACTATATAGCGAGAGCCAAAGCTATATATACATATAGTATAAGGCTAAAGCTAAAGCTCGGGTCTGGTGTGGCCATGGACGAGGGCTGCATTGACTGCTAGTGGGAGAGGGGTAAGGGGTTGGGCAAGTGGCGCCTAAAAATATGCAACACATTTGCCATGCATTTATTTTTGCAAACTACAGTGGAACTTTGATTGAATGATCTTTTAACAAATCAGAAGCAAAAATTTATAGATTAGTATATTTTTATGTAAAAAATGAAAAAAATACAACCCTTTCAGCCACCTTTTTAATCTATATTATATATAATTCCTCCATTTACCATGTTCTCCTGTGTTTCTAGTGCCAAAATGGCCAAGCAAAAGGAAATACGGCTCGAAAGCAGGCTAAGGTCAGCGGCAAGTTCAATACACAGGCGCCAGGACTAACGTATACTATAAAACAGCCTGCACAACCCCATGTAGCCCTATAGCTACGTACACTCACACATAATTGCAGCGTTGATTGCCATCCGTTTTTGCTGCCTCCTTTTTCAATGTCAGCCGGCTCGGCTCTGCTGGCAGAACAAAATGCTTTTACATCGTGGCAAAACTTTTTGAATGCATGCCAAATCATGACGAGGACAAAGTTTCCGTGGAGCTGCCGGGGCAACCAGTTTTTTGGACATTTTTTGGCCATCACAAAGGAAGAATAATCGCTGCCAGATTTATAGTCACTCCCTCTGTCAACTAGCAAACGCTTTCATCAAGTTAATTAAAAATGTATCAAAACGAGCAGCAGCGACGGCGAAAACAAAAATGGAGAGTAAGTGCGAAAAGTGATTTTGGTATTGAAACTCCAACCAGGTTTATTAAAATTGCAAATCAAATGGCAACAAAGGAGACTGGCAGCGGGAAAAGCAGAGCATGAAAGCAATCAAACACCCATCAATATACAAGTCGAAACATATATGCATTTGAATTTTCATTTGCCAGAAATAGTTGTGTTGATATTAAAACGAAAACTTTAGAATAAATATCTATACGCTTAGCTCGTCTCTGTGAGTTTTTAAATGCTGATTGATACTCTCCTAGTAAATTATTAATGCGAATAGCATTTGGCTACTTTAGATAAACTAATTGCAATACTCTATGTGACCATTAGTTATCCATTTAAGTTTGTCAGACCTTCCATTTAAAATCCATCTAAATCATGCATTCCTCAACCATTTTGGCCATTAAGCAGCACTTGAATGTGTCCGTGGCAATTAAAATGCCAATCCATTCCCGCAAGCAACGCAATGATATATGAATGCGACTCTAATAACTCAAAATGTCATTCCAAATGCGGGCCAAGTGAACGAGGGAGGGGGATTGAACACATACATCCATCGCAGGGCGGCAGGTCACTTGGGATGATCAATAATTTATTGCGACATTGGAAAGAGGTAAGCAGCAATTAAACACACACACAGGATAGCAGCATACAAAAGTCCAGATAAGCGCCAGCTTTCTAATCAGATTTCATGTCAATTATCACTTGAAACTGGCAAAAAGTTATGTTCCTTTGACTATCGGGCGTATGAGTAATTTTGCATAAAGTATACGCAGTGTGGGACAGCTCTTTAAATATATAAACTATAAAAAAGGAACTAAAAAACGTTTTAGGTAGAAAATACTTTAATTCTATTAAGGGATAATAACATTAAAGCTTTCCAATATCAATTAACTTTTTTGTTACCAGTTCAACCTTTAACAGGAAATGAATAAAACTGCGTGAGAGAAAAATTAAAATGGTTTTAATAATAATCTCAGCGGGGCTTTAAATATACAACCAATGTATGTGTCAAGTTTTTCTTAAGCATAAAAAAAAACTATAAATATAACAAAGAAAATTACTAACGAAGGTAATAAAAACTGCTTTCAATTAATTTTAATTTTATTCCCTTTGCCATTCATTTCCTCGCAGGATTGCTGCAAACAAAGTCCCCTTTCAAATACTTCAACAATATTTCATAATTGCTCTCGAAACATTCGTCGGCGGTCAAATATCAAATTTCCATATTGGCCTAATCAAGCGGAAAGTGTTGATTTGATTCAGATTCACCGCCTCGCTCGCCATGCTGAAACTGACTGCAATCGTTAACGATTTGTTTGGCTAAGCCCTATTGCGGGGGGAAAGGGCGGAATTCAATACACGGAAAGCGGAAAATTTTCAATATTTATGCTGGGGAAATATTTACAGTGATTTCACCAAGCTTTCACCTCTCCCCCACCCCTCTAGAACACTTGATTGAGCAATGTATAAATTTACGAGCTTCGCTTTATTTTTCTCACATTTTTTCATCGCTTTCGAAGGGCAATTAAAGCGACCCTAAAATAAAGTCAACTTTGACTTCGATTGTCCCTCCTGGTGGCTGTGACTTGGCCGCCGACTTTTAATTAAAATCACAGCGCGGCCATTTACCAGAAGTCACAGTTTGGTTTTTTATTTGCTTTTTTCAAATTTTCCCTTTGTTGCTGTTGTTGCTGCTGCTGGCTTGGCCATTAGCAATTTTCCACTCGACTGAGGCTCTAACGCCAATTGCCGTACAGCAAAAGGGAGGAGATCATCGAGAGAAAAGGCAGGGCGTGTCCAGGCGGCAAAACAACAAAAGGAAAAAACAAAAAAAAAAAAGCTGAAAAAAGAAATGAAAGGACACCCAGAGTTGGACAAAGGCAAAGCGCGATTCTCTAATGATTTTTAGCCTGCATACGTAAGCGGGAAAGGATGAGGAAAGACACTACATCGTGAAAGCATTTCCGGAAGGACAAAAAGCCTAAGTAAGAGGCGTGGCTGAGCCGGGGCGAAAAACGCCCGTTTACTTTGGCTTGTCTCTTCCTTAAGACTTCTATTTACAAATACTTTCATTTTCCCATTTCGGCCGCAGCTTTTCTCCCAAGGAGCTGCGAGCGAGAACAAAAAACTGTCAGCAGCCCAAAAAGATAAGCTAAGCAAACACGATGCGATTGGGCGTTAACAACAACAAAGCAGCGGAGCTGGAAAAACTTTTTACGCAAGGTTTTTCCAAACTTCTCCATCTCGTTATTCATGTTTTGTTGGCGAAAAAAAATAAACCTGGTACGAGCTAGAAAAAGCAAAAGAGACGCCCCAAAATATGCATTAAAATATGGTAAAAAGCGATGGAAAATAAAAATGATTTGTAATGGGCGGGCGGGGCCGGGGTGTAGTGCCAAAGAGTAAACTTTCCTTTGAGCCGGGTCAGTTCAGTCAAGTGAAGTGCTCCCCTTTCGCAGTTGATGATGAACGAGATGATTGAACTTTTGATGGAAAGGAAATCTATAATATTTATGCAGTTCGTGCATAGCTGAGGAATAAGAAATTTATTTCAATGGAAATGCGTTTCGGCAGAAGAGCTGCTACTTGGAAGGATTTAAGCTAGGTAAAGGGGTTTGACAATGGGCAGGAAAATTGCAGGAAAAGTGAGCCAATTTGTTATACAGAGAGTTATACGATTTATGACTTATTTAAAGATAGGAAAATATATACAAAATATGTTCAACCCGAACCAATTCGTTAAAATTGGGAAATTACCTTAAATGCCTTGAAAACGTTTACTAGACTTCGAAATAAATGTATAAATAAGACAAAATCTAACCATTTTATACTAGAAATCATTCACTTAAATTTCTGTATCCTTAAAAACTGGCAAAATAAAGCAATATATGTAAACATACTTTTTTTAAGGCCCAACCTACTCTCACTTCAATTATGTGAAAGTGAAAAATTAGCACGATAACAAGGTCTCGTTACTCAAACGCTCGTACGCGCCTGTCCCATAAATTTAGCAAATTAATTTAACAGCCTGTCGAGGGGCATAAACATCAGCTTCATCACCATTACCAACAAAGTTGCTCCTTGCAGGCGGGCAGGCAGTCAGGCAGGTCAGGAGGTCCTTAAATTGTATTCCAAAACTGCAGGTTGGCCATCTTTAAAGGCCAGAATCGAGAGTGCCAAACAATGGGTCACTTCAGGAACTCCTCTTTTCAGGCCAATTGAATCGGGAATCGGGGTCGATGCAAATTTCTGGCCAAAAGTTGCCAATGAATTGCGAAATATTTATTAGCTCTATTCGAAAGAACTTTATCGCAGCATTGCCAAATGCACAAAAAGTTTCCGCAGAGCAGGAGCAGCAGGAGCCGCCACTCGTTCGGCTGCTGGTGGCTGGTTCAATCATTGATTCATTTGCGGCACAAAAGTACTAAACTTAATTTCACTCGACGACGCAACACAAAACGGGAGAAGTGGGGAATGAAATATGTATGTCTTTATGCTACCCGGCAACTTGTCTGTTCGATTGCGTCTGCGAAACTTTGCTCGAAGGATACGCGTGTGGGTGTGTGTGAACGAGGATAAATTCGGCTTCAGTTACTTGGATCGATTCGCTCATTTCACACTCAATCGCATTTCGGGTTTACATATTCAATTAGGAGCGAAGGACTCTCTCCCACTGCAGCGCAAAAGTTGGCCAAGCCTCCAGGATCAATGGCGAAAAAGCTGAAAATTATGTAAACTTCTGGCATTCCCCATGTTATGTGATTAAAGTTGTACAAGTTCTCTCCAACAAGCCAGTCCCAGTCCCAGTCCCAGTCCCAGTCCCAGTGCCAGTCCCAGCTCCATGCCAGCGTTTTTGCTATTTGCATAGGGATCCAAGTTCTGTGACAATTGTGATATCCTGTCAAAGGGCGGGGGAAACAGAGATATCTACATATGAGCAGAGTTGGCCTGCGTGTTGCCTTGTTACTAAACAAAAGTTAAGTCATAAATATTTTCCGAGTTTCTGACTTAAAATTTATCAACGATATCCGCCTTGCAGCCACGCGAAATCCGAACAAAGGACACGCAAACATACACGCATGCACACAACAACGCCTGCTAACATATATCTATACGCAAATACAAAAATATCCTTACACACACACCTGCAGTATTTAACTTTAGCTAGAAAAGTTATCCGCATGCAAAGTGCAAAAAAATATTTGGGAAATTTGTCAACCGGGGTTAAAAGTTGAGCCAGTGCTGCTCAAAACTACTTAACTTGCTCGGTTAAATTTATAAATCCAATTTGGCAAACTATGAAAAATGTGCATAGCTGGATTTAATGTTTAAGCTAGCACATTAATTTATATTTCAGGTAGAGCTAGCAAAATGGGATCCTGTTTTACTAAAAGTTTCTCAAGGATCGGTGGCCGTCGACCTCTCTTAAAAGAAAGAGCGGGTTTCTCTTCTGAGATATTTCCTAATAAATATTCCTACCAGGAAAATTGTACTCTTAAAAGTTTTCTCAAATTTCTGTGACCCAATTTCTGGGAAACATAAGACACTAAACGCCTTAAAATTTAATTTAGATAAAATGCTTTCTTTTTTTTTAAGAAGCATCTAATTCTTCCAGACATTTCCGAGAACTAATTAATAAAAAATGTCGACAAATTCTGGGTCCTTCCCGGCTTAACCAGGCCTCCGGAGTTCGGACCCCGAAACCCTTTTAGCGAATGTGTCACCTTAGTGCCCGACAACTTGTCAAATTGTTAACCAATTAAGCCCTATTGAAAAGTTTACCTTTTTTGCGTACGTTTCCCCTGAGACCAAAATAAAAGAATCAACGTAAAAAGGGGGCAGGGACAGGGACAGAGACGCAAACTTGAGGTTTATGGGATACGCGTGGCGGGGTCTTTGGACCCGGACTCCGATTTCCGACAGGACCTCATTAATGAGCCGTTGACCTTTGTCAAAGATGAGAGACACGTAGTGGGGAATTGAGTGGCAAAGGGCTGCCAGGTGGAAAACGAATGTCCCCGAAGGACAGCCGGGCTGGGCTGCCAGTGATTTTAATTACGTGAATGCAATAAGCGGGCGCTGCAACCGCACACAAAATCAATCAATCTGCCAGCCAGCCGGCCCGCCTGACGCTCGATCAATAATCCAATTGGCCCAAGAAAGTGGCAAATTAATTAAAACAGCAAAATCATCCCGAAAAGGCAAATAAGTTAAGTGGGGAGAGGAGTCCGTAGGTAAAAGCTTTCGCCTCCGTTCCAATTAAATTGATGAGAGGCCGAGGGATAGCATTTATCAGCAGCCGTCCAGAGAGCCCCTGAAGACAATAGAAGCTTTGGAAGGACGAAGGAAGACGCCGGGAAGCCAAGAAGCTGCAGTCCGGGCGGACAAAGAGTGAGTGTTATGTAAATGACGCTGATGTACAAAAGCAGGGAACAATGGGCCCGAAATGGGGAAAATGAAATGAAGGCGGGACCGGAAGACTAAAGTCCCGATAAGCAAATGACAAACAGCAGCAGCAGAGTAAAGGACCTGCTGAAAGGACGCCCTTATCAAGGTGCGTTCTTTATATATATTCTAAGGAATTGCAGCGGTTGGATTAGCAAAACGAAATAAAAAGTGCAGTTAATAAGATTTTCGTTGCATTTGAGCAGCTAAGAACTTTCGAGTAATCTGATTCCTTTTTTCTTTGGTTTCAAGATAGTAGCTACCCGGCTTTTGTTTTCCTTTTGCTATCATAAACCTTTTCATTGAAAGCAATTTTCAAAGTATTCTATTGTTAACCTGAAACGTCTTCAAACATGATTTTCTCAACAGAAAAACTAAATACAATATAAATGTTTCCCATTTTTCTCCACTTTCCCTGCCCTTTTAATATCATTTCCCTGATTAGCGCACAGGCAAACGAAATTAGCAGAACAGCTAATAGGGTTTCCTCTTTATTTTCTCAGTTTTCCAACATTGCAAAAATATCTGGCGTTGTCCAGCAAACTTTGTTTCTCTATTTTATCATAATAATTTCGGTGCCAGGAAGGTTTGCGCGCGAAGAACTTGATGGGCCCAAGAAAGCCAAGAAACTAGCTGCTGAATCAGCGTAGTGTACACAGAGCATAGAGCATCGTTTTCATTAAAACTTCTGACACACCAACGAATTCGTTGATGTTCCAGAACTTGTCACTACTCCGCCCCCCAAGGAAAACAAAACAAACAAATATAGGGAAGTTGCAGTTGCAATTCGCCAAATGGCAAAAAGTCCCGCAACCTACCACTACTTCATCTTTATGCTTTTATTAATTGTTTTTGCTGCAACTCGTAACTTGTTTGGCAGAGTACCGAGTTTAGTTTTAGTTTTTAACACTTGTCAGAGTTATGGGGGGTTGGAAAGTTGGCTTTCCCCCACGAAAAATTACAACATCCGAGGCAGAAACAGAAACGAACACGAGAACAAGTGAGAAATGTTTGGCAACACTTTCGGCGAGTTATGTTTCAAATGTTTTGCTGCTGGAAGGAGCAAAGTTCAAGGGGTTCGCTCACAGTTCGTGTCGAATGAAGCAAAGCGGAACAGGTTCAGGTTGAAGGGTTTTTGGCCAAAGCGTTTAATTTCAATTGGAAAGGTGAGAAAGCCGCTCAGGCTAACTCACTTTTTGAGTAATATAGCACTTGGGTAATATCCTTGATAAATGAAGCAATTCCAGGGGTGATTTAGGGGCGAAAATACATCATGTTTCTCATAAACTTTGTACGAAACAAATTACTTTTCACCTGATTCAGGGGAAGTAAATATCCAAAAAGTTATAGAGTTCTGTAAGTCAACAATTACTTTAATTTTTACCTATTAGTTTTTATTTAATAGAAACAATGATAAAGTAAAAGCAAAGCCCGAAACAATTAATAGTTCTAATGGCATTGCTTGCTATTATTCATCCTTTCAGTAGTCAGTAGTCAGTCTTTTCCCCGTGCTTCTCTAACGACTCCTCCTTCATTTTTCATTCAGCCAGCAATCAAGTTGGCAATTAATAAACGTTAGCAAGGCAGAAAGTCTAGGATTCATTTCCACTTCCGCTTGGCGCTCAACTCATTACAGTTTTACAGCCGTTTTGGGCGTCATCTAATTATGCAAAATGGCACATTTCATTTGCAGAGAGCCGGTGTCTGTTCGCATTCAGGTTGGCCTTAAGTTGGATTCATTTTAACAATGGCATTTAAAATTAATTTTCAATTAACTTTCGCGGCCCGGGTCCGGCCATCTGCCATTCTCCGGTCTCCGTTGCCCGCCTCCCTTTTCCGGCGTAGAAATTCCGGACTTCAACTAGTTCGGAGTGCTAACAAAACTTTTGTGTGTGCGCGCCTCCATAAATTGAATTTTCCGCTTTTTGTTTCTGCCAATTAAGTCAACGGAGCGGCTTTGTGAGTGATACTAATTTCCACGGACACGAAGGCTACTTAAGTCTCCTCCTTTTGCCGAGCTCTCGCAAAAGGGGATTCGTATAATGGAAATCGACACAGTTGAGCTTTTCATGGCATCCGGCATCCGGCACCTGCGTGCCGCGTTCCTCAATTGAAAAACCCAAATGCCGAGCTCCATTTGGAGCTCCGACAGCGACCAGGAGGTGGGGGTGGGATTTAACCCTTGGCAGCCGCAGAAATAACTGTTCGGAATGCATTTTACTTTCAAATGTACCCTCGAAATGTTTCCGACGGCCGGTCCGAGGTATTTGTTGCTCGTACACTGGCGCGATTTTTATTATTTTTAGAGTTGAAAAACAACAAATAATATAAATATATGTCTAAACAATATTTAGATTTTAAAAAAGAATTTAGTTTTGAGTTCATGTATCCAGTTTATGGAATTTCTGCCATATTGTGTTGAAAACATCAATGGGTGTTCCGAAACATTTTCTTTGGGTGCAGGTTAGCTATCCCACTTGTTCATTTTAAAAGCAAAAGATTTCTTTCAGTGAGTTTCACTCCAGGCATCTGTAATCTATACTTAGGCAACCTCTACCCCTGTGTCCCTCCAGCTGCCCGCCTTGTTTTATCGCAAACGATGCCATTACAAGGCGATTTGAGCTCCATTTGTGCTGGCCATTCCCGCTCTCTGCCGGCGATTCCCATTGCCAGGATAACTTGACAGTCACTTAGCGGGTTCGCGTCTGCTGCTCCAGGTGGTTGGAGAAATAGGAGAAGCCAAAGGTGTGTGTATCAAAGTAGCAGTTGAGAGTACAGGTCGAAATGCTTTCAGATTAAACTTGTCCGGCTGCAACACCTGCGCCCGCATTTCAAACCGACTTTTTCCCTCCTCTCCCTGTCTCCCTGATATTTTCTGTGACTGACAGGCAAGCAGACTGGCAAAGGATGCAAAAGCCAGAGCACCGATTTCACCTAAAACTTTGTCCAGTGCTGTGCCATATCAACCGAACGACATGGTAGCAACTGGCTCCCCAAACGACAAAATTTGTTCCTTTCATAACGTAGAAACTTCTCCTCTTGTCTCCTACGGGTGTGGCAAACTTTTAATAGTCTCACATTGGAGAGTTCTTCTAATCATATGCTAAACTGGCTAACGAGTCGAGCTGAGACAAGGCCTTAGGTGTTGACCAAAAGTTCTCTCTTTTTATGGAAAATTAAACAGGAAAGAAATGGCTTCGTTTCAAAACAATGAGGTGTCTTTATCTAATCAAGACTTAGACTTGAGCCTTCCTTGAACATATTTATACTCAAAACATATTTTAGAACCAACATTTTTCTTTATAAATTAAATTGAAATATAGGCTCCCATCACTTACCTTGCCCAAATTGACGAAACCGTGATCCTTGGCTACAGCATCCGCCATGCCGTTGTCGCCATCCGGTATGTGCACTGCCCAGGTGTGTGTGTAGTGTCCGGCAATCTGGTTGTTGCTCCCGGAAATCCCAGAACTTCCATATTTGCCGCTGTTGGGCGTCAGCTTGGCCCTGCCGCCCGTCTCATAGTCGAGAACGTACGGGGGCAGCACTGGCGACTGGCCAGATGGGTCCACCTTGAGGGACGACGGGGCTGGAGGTGGTGGTGCTGCTGCCTGGGCTGACGAGGCGGGGGGCTGCGGCGCCGAGGGAGCAGAGGCTGATGCTGATGCTGATGCTGATGCCACACTTCCGGCCACGAAACCGACATTATAATTACATAAAAAAACTACGGCACTAAATTGCAAAATAAACAGCAGGGCTGCTTTCGTTCTCGCCAAGTGTCTGGTGCTGCTGCTGCTGCTGCTTCTTGTGCTAAGTTTCGGTTTGCATTGCGTTAAAAAACTAGTTTTGAATAAATTGCAATTGAAATTGAAATTTCCTATATCACATTCAATGATTGTTTGTTGTTGTTCTTCTTGCTGCGTGGCCCTCTGCTGACAACTTCTGGCAGCATGTTGCCCTAATTGTCGAGCATTTAATTTGTCGCGTCTGCTTTTGTGTTTGTGGCTGCTGCTAATGTTGCTTCTGCTGATGCTGTTGCTGCTGCTGCTGTTGAAGTTGCTGTTGCTGTTGCTGTTGCTAGTTGGCTGCCTGCTCCATCGCACGACGTCGTTTTTCATTGTGCGTGAGGATGTTTCCAATTGTTGGTCTGTGGGCGTGGCGAGGAATGCTGGCTGCGAGGTAACTCAACACGCTTTTGATGTGATGCTGAAAGGGACAATTTGGGAGAGAAGTAATTATTAATTAGATTTCAATAAATTTTGGACTTTTAGAAATAATTAAATATTTAAGAAGTTCCCATTCATTAGTTATCGCTATTAATGATTTGATCTGTCTTATATTCGAGTCTTGACTTATCTATAGGGAAAGAATAAATATTAACAACCTCTAATTATAAATAAAATGCAGTATTAAATTTCATATCAATAGCTTCGGGCAAAACGTTGGTAATTACCAAAAAGCCTTGTCCTTCCTTCCGCAAACCAATTAGGCTAACAGAATGCCTGCAACTGACACATCAAATTTGGGTTGCCAAAAAAAAATTAGAGCAATCACTTGACCACAAAACTTTTTGGCTTATTAAGAAAAAGTGACAAAAAGCGCAAATATGCACATAGGAGCTACTATTATCACCCTTTAATTGGATGAGCAAAAAAAAAGAAAGAAAGATATTGATTGCCACTTTGCATCGTTGCTGAAAGGCCCGGCTCTGGCCTTTTCCATATTGACAGCCAGTGCCAAATCGAAGTTCAGTATTATGCCCCGAAGGGAATTTGCTGGCCAAGAGCCAGTATCGCATTGATTGTCACCCCGTGGACAAGTTTTGATTGCAAATGAGAATCAACGCGACACTGAAGCCGATTTTGGGTGAACTCTACTAGGTACACTTAGAAAAAATCAAGTATACATAAATACATTTAAATTTTAGTTCAAATATAAAAATGTAAAATTTATAATATTTAAGAAGTACACCAAAAGCCTAAAGCCGCCCTCCTCCGAAACTGTTTTTAGCAGCTCCGGTTTCATTTACAAGATAAATTAAAATTAAATTATATAGTTAGGTATTTCGAATCTCATTTTTAATAAATTAACGATTTGCTTAAAATAATTTAGATATGAAAAAATTAAACTTCCTTAATTTCAGGTCCACTTTTTTTTCGAGTACAGCGACTGACTAATGCCACTGTCAAAATATGCCCATGACTGATGATGGCCAGGGGCCCGGCGCATCCACGGGCATATTTCATCTATTGATAGAGGGATTTGGATTTCTGGATTTGGCCAGTCACTCGGCCAGAAAGCGAGCCAGCAGAGTGAGGAGCGTAATTAAAGCGAGTGACAGCGGAAATGCCAAGCACAAGGAGATGGATGGTCGGAGGGGTTTCGAGCAGGGATATGGCGATGTGTTGTTTGGACGGATTTGACGGCCAGCGACGGAAGTCGGTGGTGTGCAGTGTTCGGGCCATGGTAATCATGGCTAAGTGGAAAGGAAATTGAATTTTGCGAGGGACCGGCTATCAATCGACCAGAACTGAATGATTTCTGGTAATCGGCTCAAGGTCTTCCTAGGGACCATAAAAAACTATTCAATTTGAGTTGGACATTTTCAGGGGCTTTTCTCTTTCACCTAGAGAAATTCAAGTGGCTGTGTCAGCCAAACTATAAATAAAGCAAGAAATGTGTATATTAAAAACAGGTCATTTGTCTTTAAAGGACACTCCAAGTAAAACTATATAAGTTATTCAAATCTGGCAGTGTGCATTTCTCTCTCCATTTTTACAGCTCACTTGCAGGGCGATGCAATAGACTGCCAACAGACTACTCCACCTCTGTGATCCCATCGAGAGCCAATGCACATGAATGCACAAGGAGAAGGAGCAGACGACCGGCGACTCCTTTACATTGACTATGCACCTTTTGTGCTTGAACTTCCTTCCGCATTGAGTTGTCGTCAACACCCCGATCCTGCTCCTGCTCCTGCTGCTGCTGCTGCTGACAGTGTCCTGCGTTTCTGCGTTTATGCTCCTCGACTCTGGGTGACTTTGACTGACGGCATTTGTCAGTGGCAGACACAAAGTAATCATTACTTGGCGCACTTCCGCTGCAGCACATCGCCATCTCCTCGCCGGCCCACTAAGCGTATACTTAATAATAAGTAAATAAGTGCCATGTCAACGTAGGCGTGGGAGGGATGGATTCCCCTGCTCCTGCTCCTTCCGTGAGCTCCTCAGCCTTAGTCTCCTTGGCAACATCTCGCTCACATGCTAACGAAAAGTGGAAAACGGTGTCAAAGTCAGCACTAGTTGGCTGATGAAAGTTGCTATTGCTGGGCGAGAAAAATGGAAGTGTGTTGAAACACCAACAGCGCGCGACTTGACAACTTGAGACAAATTGAAGCGTTGTTTCCCTTTACATTTAACAGGGCCAAGAGCCCCAGCGAAGGCCTTTGGGGTCGAAGGCGCCTGTCAACAAATAAAGTGCTGAAACTAGTTAGGTCACAGTTGCTTGGCTTTATTGATAACAACAAAGGAAAAGTCACCCAATATTTCCCAGAGGTTTATTATTTCATGTCTTTTTATTATTCTAAGCATAAGTATAGATAGTCAAAGGACTCTTGTGAGATCTTACAACAGTTACAGATACCAAAACTAAGCCCAATTGTCACACGTGTTGCAGTTAAAGCCACATTCTGGTCACTTCTGATATTTTGTTGCCTATACTTCCCACCTTTTTTGCCGTGTTAGCCCAAAGGCTAAACACTTTCAGCCATTTGTCGCCTTTCCTTTTGCATTCCGAGCAATTTACCTAAACCGGAATAACATCCGCAAGGCTTTCTCCATCATAAACTGATCTATTTTCACTCAGCAAACAAGGCCCGGCCACACAACACCCATCAGAAATCACTCAAATGCCCAACAGAAATCCCTAAATTGCTTAAGCCACAAGCAGCTGGGCGACGGAGAGAGAAAGAAAAAAGGGATGGAAAAACAAACGTAAGGAAATAAGAGACCGGAGCATAGAGAGATGACAATGCCAGGCATCGGTTTAATAGTCCTTGAGGCATTTTTTGGGCAAACAGCCTGACACTTCGCTGCTGCTGCTGCTGCTTTGGCCGTCCTTCGGCATCCTTTGTGGTTGTTTGCCCTGCGAGTGTTGTTAGTTCCTGTGGATCGCCGCTCTATGCAAAATGCCATGTCAAATGCAGGACTGAAAGGGCTAAAAGCTATGGCTAGGACTCCGGGATAGCGGGATGCTGGGTTGTTGGGATGCTGGGATGTTAGGATGCTGGGGAAGCCGCAGCAGAACACATTAAGCCAAGGAAGCAACTGCTGCTTCTCCTGCTGCTCCTGCTTTAGATGACGCTGCGGCAGTTGAAAGCTTAAAAAGGCTACAAAACTGCAGGCGAGAAGTCAAAAGGCGGTGATTGCACTAAAGAAAAATATATGTTCTAAACATAATTAAAAAAAAAAAAATGCTTAATTTCTTAAAAATATATAGCTCTAATAAGAGAAAACCCAAATATTAGCCTTTTCAGTATAACTTTAATGTTAAATGAACTAAAATAAATCCAATAAATTCCTAAAACCCATTTAAATTGCGTTAATCCTTATTTTCTGCAGTAAATAAGGTCACACTTCACAGTTAATGTGACAGTGCTAAAAGGATACTAGCAAACCTTAAGGTATCTGGGCACACCGGAATGTTTTTAGGTATTTTTCAATTCGTTTTCTGTGTGTAGTCAAGAAAAAGGAGTAACGCACACCATTACCAGCTCCTTTGTTGCTTTATTTATGCGAGAGAAAAGGAGAAAGACTGAGAGTGTGTGGATATTTGTCTTTTGGCCTCGCTTTTAATGTGTTTCGTGTGGTGGATTGAGGTGAGCTTGTATGATGGCGCTAGTGTGCAGTTTTCTCTGCAGTTTTCTGCTGGTGGCTTCGCTTGTTAAATGATAGTTGCACAAAGGCAAATATGCTTTCGCCGCCACTAAACCGCCCACTAAGTCACCCCTTCGGCCTTTTTTCGCGACCAGCAACTGGAGCACAAAGTCAACAACAAAACAGCCTCGGTTAACGCCCGCAGAAAAGCGGCTGAAGCTAAAGGGAAAGGGGCCTGGCCAAACAAAATGGGGGGAGAAACAAAATGGAAGAAAGCAAAGTGTCAGGCGAAAGAGTAGAGTCGTCAGAGGAGGTGCACTTTTTCACAGCGTATTAGCACACGATCGCCAAACAAAAGGTGTTGCATGCATGGCGCCGCCATTTGCCTTGCTACCATTTGCCATTTGGCACTGCGGTGACTGTACCAAGTAGGCCACACGCCACACCAAAATGGCTTTGACAGCTGATGCTGATGGTGTGAGAATTTGCATCGGGGATTGGCCAGGAGAGCTGTCAGGTCGTGTTAGGCTTGGCCAAGTCAGCCGAGGCTGCTGGGTTTACCTTTGATGCCTGCCAGCAAAAAAAAAATAATACAGTCCCGATGATGCCTGCCAGCAAAAAAAAAAGTACAGTCCCGATGATGCCTGCCAGCAAAAAAAAAGTACAGTCCCGATGATGCCTGCCAGCAAAAAAATACAGTCTCTGCTTATTTGTGGTAAAAAAAGATTTTAAAACTGGCAAAAAGTTTAAAAATTCGGATTGGAATAAAAAGCCATCAGAACACATGAAAGTACAGTCAGAACAAAGGTATATCAGCGGAAAAGAATTATATTAAAGCCATTTTAAACAAAATAAAGACGGTATGAATTTTTTGAAAACAGAATAAAGTATATAAGCCGCTGGTATAAAGCAAATAAAATTATGTCGTATGTTCGCAAATACATTAATTTTTAAGAAAATAATGTGGCCACCTTTTACAATTTCTTAAAACCACTTACAGCTTTAACAGAATTAAGCATCCCCATATGTAATCGCATATTTATTCAAGTGTCATATATGAACATTTAATTGAAAGTTTACCTTGCCCATTTCCGATTAAATCTCAAGCCTCAATCAATAATATGCCGGACGAACAAATTTTTACCTGAGAAACACAATGAGATGAAAGTAATGTTATTATTACTCCTCCATGCGGTAGTGAATCCCCCGAAATGGATGCCATGGATAACGGTCTCGTGGGCTTTTCTGACCAACAGAATTTTAATTATTTCGCATTGTTTGCCTGCCACATGATACGAGTGCATGTATATGGGACGGTATACTATATATATGTGCATTATCTCAAGCCAAGGTATGCATATTTCGCTTCGGCTTGAGTCTCGGATTGCTTTTTAATGTGCAAACAAGAATGCGCATTAAGTGAAGCCCTGGAAAATGGGAGAGCGGAAAAGCCTGGGAAAGAGCCTTGCGGTGGTGCCATGCAATTTGAGTGTTTCGCTGGCATTAATTGATTTTGCATGGTCACTTGCTGCGGCCCAAGCGAAAGATAAACGACCAAGGATGGTCGAAAGGAAGAACGGGGATCCCACCAACATGTGTCATGTGGATGGAAGGGCTTTTCTGTCCCCCATTGTCCCCGCCAGCCTTTCTTCGCCGCTGCATTTGCGAAATTACCTTTTCAGGTGGAAAGAAGGCGGTGGTTGGAGCATCCATCCATCCATCCATTCACCTGTCTGAATAACGCTTAATGTAAGCACCTGGCGGGTGGCAGAAAAAAGAGGCGAGCGCCTAAAAGTATGCGAAAATAAAGGTCCATTCAAAATTCATTCAAAACAAAGGACGCCTCAAGGCATCCACAAACAACAGCACCTACCTCAAGTGCAATCTGGCTGGGAAAGGGTTTTTCCGAATAGGGGTTGGGAGAGGGGTCGGCGAGGAGGCACTGCGAGAAAGAGCCTGTGAAAGGGGAAACTCTCCGGCAGTGTGTTGCCCCACTCAAAGACTCACTCAACTCTCCAACTTCAGTTTGCTGCTCATATAAAACAATGCACAATTATGACTTATTTTTTGCTCAATTTATACTGCTCACAAAGGAAAGCCGAAGGTGGAAATACCCTCAGGGGTGAGAGATCATAGAAGCAATTAATTAAAGTACTTAAAAATTTTACTCAAATAGATTTATTAAATAATAACTGAAAATTAAGAGAATATTTTTAAGAGTAATTTCATTTGATATTTTATAGTATCTCTTAAGTTTATCATTAAATAACAACCTAAAATCACGGTATTTGCTAATATTTATACTACCTACAAACCTCTTTAAGATACCCTGTCCCTTTCATAAAAATTAACCCATAAATTCCCAGCCGCTATTAACTTAAGTTTAATAATCGAGCTGAACTGCCGGCGGACTCCAGCAAATTTAGTAAGCTTCCTCGAGGACTCAACAAGTCGCTAGGGGAAACTCTTTGTGCCCGGAAAAAGCTATTAAGCCATCCAGAAAAGTCAGTGTCTGCTACAGGATGTGGCAGCAGCAATTTCTTGCAACAGTTGCAAGTTGGCGGAAATGCAGATGGGTAACGCAACACCGGCACAGGTGAGCAGCCCAGCGATTATGATGATGCTGATGATGATGATGATTATGGAGGCGAAGGTGAAGATGATACTGGGAGATGCTGGAGATGGAAATATAGGAGGAGATGAAGATGCAAGTCCTTGTTGGAAAAGGGGCACAAACAAGAGTTGAGAGTGGGGCCGAGTGGCATTCTTTCTGAATTTTTTCGCCTCTGACGGACTGCATTAACATTGACAATGATAATGAAAATGTTTTTCACTCAGTACTTTTTTTAAATGACTAAGAAATGTTCTTATCTATAAAAGATAAAAGGTAAGTCTTTTTGAGATAGCTTTGGAATAAATGAGTTAATGAGTTGGGAAGGTAGAAAAAAAAAACTACTGTTTCCTGTGTCATTTTTAATTTTAAAAAATCGAGAGAAAATTGTGTTGAGTTTTTAATAGTCACAACTTTCTTTTAATTAAAAAAAATGTTTCCCTTTTCCCCGGAAAAGAGCGGGTGTTGAGTGCTAACATTACAAATTGCCACCATCTCCGGCTAAATCACGGTTTATGCGGTTGACATTTTTGATGGAAATTTTTGCGTGGAGTTGGCAAGTGAGGAAGCCAAGTGTAAATCAACAAATCAACAACTTAATATGCACGAAATTTTTGATGCCAACTGCAGTTGCACACAAAAACTGGTGCAACAGCAGCAACAGCAGCAGGAATCTGGCGAGTAATCCACATGGAGTCATCGCCTGTGTGGTGACGATGGCAGGGCAGCCATTGGGGCGAAGCCAGTGGTGGCGGGATCCAACCAATGCTGCTGATGGTTTAAGCATCAGTTACCCGCGGGGCCAATGGTGCCACCGAAAACCCAGAACCAGGCGACAACAGAGAGGGCTCACTTGGAGAAATAAAGAGCCAAGAAAGTAGGATGAGGGCCATTCTTTAATTTTAGATTTTTACGGAAATAATAAGTTTAATTAATTTACAAAATTATAAATAAAAGGAAGGCAAATTTTTTAAAATACAAAATATCGAGGGGAAACCCAAAAATCACTACGGTTTTAAAAAACTTAAAAAAGTGCGTCTAAAAGTATGCAATTAAATGAAAAATGTTCAATATTCAGAGTAATTTGCTTATTAACAATGATAATTTTGTGTCATTTTTAATTTTTGGAATGTATTTAGGTGTTTTGACATTTATTTATGATATCCCCTAAAAAATATAGAATTTTTGCTCTCTGTATCCTGCTGGTTATTAGTATGCACCACTTGCTGCATACTTTCAGGGACCTTGTTCGCTTGTTTGTGCAAAATTTATGCGTGTCTATTCGCGCTCTCTTTCTCTCTCTCTCTCTCACTCTTTTTCTCCCTCTCTCACTCTAGCTCTTCCTCTTGTCCCTACACTACCTTCGCCCCTCTCACTTACACCTTTTGGGCGGCATGGCGGCGGCGCCTGTTCGACGATTGTCGTCATTTCAATTAAGCCCGGCGCCGAAATGTATGCAATGGATGCTTTTTGTGCGGATTTTTGCCGATTAATTTTTCATTATTATGCCAAGTGCTCGCAGGGGAAATAGAATGAGATGGCCAAACAGCGTCCGAAGGCCGCCGAGAGAGACAGCAGGACAGAGTTCACGCATACAACAAATGTGCCAAAAGTGGCAAATGACAGGCCCACAAAGCAAGAGCACACTCGCACACAAAAGTTTTCAATGCGCTAATATATTTTGCACGCCCCAGAAAATATGCAGAACATTTCTCGGGATGCATGCCAAGGCTGCGAGAATCCATTTTACGATAATTTCATGGAAATTGTTAGCTCAAATGGGATTAAAGATTTAAAGGATATCTTTTGTTAAGAGGCTTTTAGAAATTGTTGTCTAACAAGTAACATTTGCAATTTGCTATAGAAATTGTTTAAAAACTTTATATTGTTGGCATAGAAAATGTTAATCGGTTCCTTTTAAATTGAATTGCTTACTTTTGTAGGTGTTTTTAATACCCTTGTGATTTTTGGAGCGCCGTAGTACATATAGTACACATAACACAATACCCAAAAAAATACACTGCACTTCAGAGAAGGCCTATAAACAATCCTTGTAAATTCCCCGAAAAACCAAACATAGCACAAACAAGGGGACTTTGTAGAACAAACCAAACTGGCAGTGTCAATAAAAATTAACAGCGAAAAGCTGCAAAGCCGGGCCAAAGCTCTCCACCGCTGGCCGCAACTACAATAACAACAACAGACAGACAGCGCCGCAGTGGAAACCCCCTTGAAATCCACCCCCCAAACGCACCCCTTGTCAGCCCCTATTCATTAGGTCGTAGGTGCGCTGTGTGTGTGTGTGAAGTTTGTGCGGTGTCTATGTAATTTAGACAATTAGAAAGTTTACGCCCGTAACAATTTCCCACTTCTTGTTGTTGGCTAAAAAGTTTTTCACTTGTTTTCCCTTTGCCATTTGCATGACAAATAGTTTTTGCTGCGAGTGCTGGCCAGTTTCTGGTATTGCTTGTTAGCAGCTCAAGGGAACATCAGTCGACTTAGCCGGCTAAGTGTTCTCCGTAAGCCTGCCCCGCCTGCTTGGCAGTTTAATATTTGCACAATGCTTCATAATCACACTCTGGCTGGGCTGTGGCTGGGATTTTGCCCCTTTTCCTTGGTTCTGTGTGTTTATGCTGATTCAGCGAACGCGCAAATTCCTCTTCAATGCACCAATTGTGTTGTTCGAGTGCAGGGCTTAGTGTCGCCATATTGCCGAGTTATCCTGCCGGAGATCCTGCGGCTCATGCATATGCAAAAATTGTGTGGAAAAACCCAACAGCAGCCAACCACTATAAGTGGCTAAATTGCACAAGTAAACAATTTTTAAATGCAGCTTTGCTGCGGTCTAAGCCGCAAGCTGTAAGCACCAGATAACACAGTACCAGAAATAGAAAAAGAAAACAGAGGAATGTTTTTAAAAACAAATGCAGTAAACATTGTTAAAATATAGTTAAATTAGTTAAGTAAAGGTTTCACATTGATTGAAGACTAACAAATAAAGGAGAAACTAGGATGTCTATATATATTCTTTCAGAACCTTATAATACTTTGAAAAAGTCAATCTAAAAGTTTGCCATGATGTATTTTAGCTACCAAATTCAATGCAAAATTTTGTAGTATGGTTTAATAAATTCAGACACCTTTTTAAGGGCTTTTGAAACAGCAATAAAGATTTCTATATCCACATACATTTCTCCCAGTGTTAATTCCCTACTCTTTTCCTTCACACCATCTAGTATTCCTCCATGGCTACGTGCACATTTTTTTATTATTATTTCCATTTTCCATTTAACACACTTTTTTCCACCATTTCTGTTGTCAGCTGCAATTCCGCTGACTGCGGAAACACTAATTTTCAGTTATTAGCGGAATGTCAAAACAAACGACAGTTTCCATTTAGCAGTTGGAGATTTTCGCAGCAGTTTTTACCCCCTTTCCAGCTGACAATCATTTATATTTTTGTTGTGCGACAATTTGGCTTTGGTGGAAATTGGTAAAAATAACGCAGGACTTTTTTATGTGTGCGCTGAGGTTGAAATATTGCTTTCAAATTGGGGAGACTAATTGGGAAAATAAAGAAACTTTTTACCTAGAGAGGCCCACTAAATATGAAGTTGATTTTAAGCGAAAACCCAGTAAACAAAAACTTTGTTGGCCATTCTCGTTGACATTAATCAAGACTCGACAGTCGCACTTAATCTTTGCTAAATCCCCGCAGATTTATGCGTCATAAATATTAGACAAATTCAGATGAGAGCCAGCCGGAGTCTCCATAAAAACCGAACCGAGCTCACAAATCCCCACAGCCAGATGCCATTTGTCAGAAGCGATAAGCAAACAAAGCACAAAGCACCGAACACCGAATGGCAAATAAACAAGGCACTAAAATATTAGAATATCCTTCGTATCCTGAGAATCCGGAGAGCCGAAAAACCCGTAAGAACTACTCCCCGAGCGAAGACAAAACTAAAAGCTAGACAGATTTTTGCCTGATTACGTTTCGTTTCGCACAACACAATGGGAAAATGCACTTCGGCAAGGACTCCCAAAAGTGTGCAACGGCATAGGGAAATAGGAAAATGCCGGCAAGAACGAACCAAGCACGAACGAATGCGAACAAATTGATATGCAAATGTGAGTGGGAGCGACCCGGACCCAAAATAAAAGAAAAGGAGAAACGTAATAATAAAATAAAGCAGAACCCTCGGAAGCACAAAGATGAGGCGGCGGACAGAGAGAGGGATCCTGGATCCCGGGATAAATGCCCCATGACTTCTCATTTCCGTTTCGCTCAAGCAACAGAAGTAGCAGCAGCTGCAACTGGCAGGCAAATCTGCGTCTTCCGGAAGGAAAAGAGGCCAAAAAAGGCCACCGGAATATGGAAAATTATTAAGTATACGCCTAGTACAACAAGACGTCAATAATTTAACGCAAGTTCGGAGCTTTCAGCGCAGTGCAAATTGAATTAAAAGATTTTCTCATCGCAGACGAACTTTTTTTTTTTTTTTGCACAGAATTCAATTTGGCGCAACTTTGCCTCTTTTTGCCAATTTTTTCGTTGTTGTTGTCTCTCCTGCCAACATTTTTTAGCTGGTGGCCTTTTTAGTATGCGTTCGGTTGCAGGAACAACTTTTCCCCTTCAGCCTCAGTGATTGAAATGCCAAGGCATGTATCCATCCATCTATATATACAGTCCCCCCACCGATTCCCGCAAAGTTTTGCCCCCGGCAAATTCAGTTGTTCAACTAATGAGAGTCGTAGCCTCGCCTCGGGCTCTCAATCTGATGGACATGCCAGATGAGCCGGGCAAAAGTCGTGACAATCATAAAAAAATACAAACCGAAGGGAGAAAACTGGAAAATGCAAAAGGAAAAACTTTAAATGCCTTTGGTCAGTTGGCAAAATGTTCCTTTATCATGGGGCGCAAATGTTGCGGAAATTTTTCGGGGCCACGAATTGGACTTCTGTTCCCTCTGATTCTGCTGGCTATAATTTTCCGAGGGAAAGTTTAGCAAAGAAATATATATTCACTGAAGTGAATGGTAATGAAAATATAACTTGCAATATTCCAAGGAACTGCTGCAAGTAATAAGGATTTCAGTTTGAACCAATCTTCGGTCTAAAATTTTAGATTTTCCAAAGAAATTCAATAGTTAAGCGGTCTTTTTTGTAGTATTCATATGACACTCCCTTCCTACAAAAAAAAACATATTTAAATTGATTAAAATAATTAAAATTATTTTCCATACTTTGTAATTATTTGGATTGCTACCTTCCTGGAAAATTAATAAATGGTTTTCACAGCTTTCCCCGCAACAGGAACCAATTGAGACATATATAAAAACCACAAAACCTGCTTGTGATTTTCCAGGAAGCTCAGGCCCAAACACGGTTAAAACGGCTTCAATGAAGCATAAATAGGATATCAAATGCGGAAAATTAAATTGGTTAAGAAGGGAATAAAGGCAAGGCAAGGCAGATCCTGGCTGGCTGAAAAATGCAGCAAAATGGCCAGTCCCATGATGATGATGATAATGATGACGATGATCACGTCGATGGGAAGTGGGAGTGAAGGCGGAATTGTTTTCACGCCCTTTCATGACTTAATAAATACGAGAGGAGGCATTCGTCTCGCACCGTGGACCCAGGCTTACCGTGGGCATTTGCGCTTGATTGCCCACGAAATCGACAAAAATGAAGTGGAAATACCAAAGTGTTGGGCACCCAAAGTCAGTGAAAAAAACGTGATTGATGCCTCTCTCTGGAGGTTCTCGGATTCAGATTGGGGCGGCGATTCTGTTTCAGATTGTGTCTCAGATTCCGGCAGACGGAAGGGCTTGGCGACAAAAAGGGATAACAGCCACGCCCAACGCCCTCCCACACACACACACTCACACTCCTCTATAACAATAAAAACCCTGGTAGGTTGGTCCTGCCAGTGTACTTTGTCTGACTGCCATCTGTTCCTTTCCGTTTTTTTAGTGTCTCGCCCTCTGCTTTCTATCACCGAATGTTATCCTTTTTGGTCCTGCCCCTTTTGTTGCTGCTTCGCCTTCGCGTCGTCTGCTCCATTTTAAACAGTTTTGCTGACTAGCAAAAAAATATGTCTGCGGCGGCCATTTTGGGGTGTGTGCAGGATATAAAAAGGAGGCGTCTAATTGGCAGAAAGCTTTCTTATATCATATAAACTCTGTGACTACTCTTGGAGTTGAATTTATTAAACCAAATAAGCAATGGTTCTTTTTAAGTAATTTACTCACTCACTTAAGTCGAGTTAATATTCATTAGGACAGCTTACCTGTAAAGAAAATAAACATAAATGTTATTAAAAATCGTTAATTAACTATTATTATTATAAGTAACATAATAAAGAATCATTTTGAGATAATATGCTTCTGCCCACAAATAGTTTTAAAACAGACAGAAACCTACAATTTATCCAAATAAAAACATTTAATAAATATTAATGCCCTCTGCATTGCATGTCTATAAATTGACTTGACCCAAAAAATATTTAAAATTCTTTCAGTTAACACTGCCATAATAAATCCCGCAGATCCCTTTGAGTTGCCCGCAGAAAATGCCATTAAAAAACAAGCGCAAAGTTTTCGCTATTTTGCGGAATTCCCACTCGAACTAAAGTTGGAAAATGCAAATGTTTGTCTTGGTAAATGACAAGAAGATGCTACAAATTACATAAATAAAAGCAATAAAGTGCCAGAGCATTTGCATAAAGAGGGAGAGAGGGGAGGACCGATTTGCCGGAGGTAGGGGAGGAGAAAATGGGATGTAGAGGCAACTTATGCTAAACAATCCATGACACAGTCGAAGGCGTCTTAGCCGGCTTAGTTGAACACACACAGCCAACCAGGCACACATTCAATTACACATAAGATTCAGTTTACTTTCGCCTCCGGGCACGCCCACAACATCAAAGGGCGTCACACTGACATTGATTCCTCTCCAGGGCTGTTTAGATATATATACATATATATATATATGAGTATTCCGGTATATCTGGATTGTCTTCTCCTAATCGCCAACTTATGCAACATCATTGCACTCAGAAGTTTTGCTTATTGAAATGTTAAGTCAGAGACAGCAGAGGTTGGAAAAAGAGTGAAGGTAGTAACAAATCTTTAAAGTAGGAGTTTTTATACTATTTATTTGTTTTAAACAGCCTTTAATAGGAAATAAGTGCTTTGATTAAATTTAGTCTTTATCTAAGGAAAACGCTAATATAAATACAACAGCTAATATTAAAAATATACAAATATCTAGCCTAAAGCTTTTTGTATTATTTATCAAAAAATAGACGATTTTTAGAAGCAAAAGAAAAACCTTTGTAAGTTTGTTATATTATTAAATAATAATATTATTCCTAGCCTTTACTGATAGACAAATCCTAAAAGCATTTCCCTATTTCCCTTTTCCCTGTTCTCTTGACCCTCCTTGTATCTGCATATGTATGACTCTTTGGTATGTGTCCATTTCTTATTCCTGCCAAGAACCGAGGAGTGCTCTTCCCATTTCCATTTCAGAATATGCTGAGCTGTCATGCTCTTCCGTCCCGCCAACCCATCCCGTCCTTCCAAACCAGTCCGGTCTTCCTTTTGAGTTGTTGAACTTTTTCCTTTTACGCTTTTGTCTTCGAGAGCCTCGAGGGCGGTTTTCTTGGGCTTTGGGTTCTTTTGAGTTCGGGGAATTGGCCGTCGCATCCCTCCCGGTCCTGCTCCCTCTGCCATCCGCCATCTGTCATCCCCACTCACTCACACATTGATGTTTGTCTTTTGCCGTTCGCCACTAATTCAACTGAGTGTATGTATTCCAGTCCATTAATTGAATGTCTCGCCCCTTCGCACATATTGAGTTTTAACTGTGTGGTCTCTCCCTGTCCTTCATTTCCTCCTGGCGGAAAATTAAATTTTCGTGCGGCTCGGAGATTTCCTTTATGGAATTTTTCGCATTTAATTGAGCATCAAAATGAAGTCACCTCAAACATTATTTACCTCGGCGGCAACAGGTGCCAAGATAGCTTTCGTTCGCTCGTGAGCGAAAAACAAAAGGCAATAAATGAAAGCAATTTCCTCAGTGGTAAACTGAAAATCATTTTAAATAAGGCATGAAAACGCATTAAAGGCGCCACCTTGTCAGACAATAAACAAGAACTTCCCCTCTGGCTGAATATCCATACGCATCCCTCGTGCTCTCGCCCAGATATTCGATAAGATGTCCTGACATTATTTACAGCCCTGTCGCTTTGTCTCGCCTTAACATGAGTAAATATATATTATGTTTTATATATACAACAAAACAGAATTTATAAGGACATTTCAGGGCAGACCTTATGATGTTAATATATGGAGTAATAAGATATTTTAAGAAATTTTAGGAGTAATGAAAATTAATTTATGGTTAAACATTACATTTACATTCTAGTCAGTTTAATTAGATCTTTTCAATTTAAAAGTAAATTTAAAGGAGAACAAAAAACCTTTTAGAAATTGTTACTTATGTATTCTCAATCAAAAGGAACGCAGGAATCAAATTTTAAATTTAATTTTAATTGAAAAATAAATAACAAAGCTAAATGAAAACCAAATGAGATTTCATCTAAAATAAATTTTTGTATTATAAAAACATTATTTTAAAATGAATATTAATGTTTATTCATTACTTTATCAGAGCTTTGCCTTGTTACGGTGGCGTATACGTGATGCGGAACTACTCCTTTGATTGCTTTCAAGACAAAGACACATCCACAGTCCCCCAATTTTGTATACCACACACATGCACAGGCACACTTCCTCCCCAATACAGACACATCCGCACATATAAAGTGATAAGCAGCCGCAGGGCGACCGTTGAGGCGCACGCATGCAAATAAAATCGCCCATACGCCCCGTTGTACGGGTACCATTTTGCCTTCCGTTGCGGTTCCTTTTCCTTTCCTTTCCGTTTTTCCTTGTTGCCTGTCTCCTTCCTGTGTTTGCATACATTTTTGGTGATAATACAAGAAATTGTATCAAGCCAAAATTGTTTTTTAAAATGTTACGTGCCCGGCGGCTGCTTTGACAAAAATTTATATACGTGAGCGGTAGGGTAATAAAAATGCAATATAATTCCATATAAAATTTGTGGGGGTGCTCCTTTTCGAGGGTAATCTAAAAAGTTTCGATTGCAGCAAAGCGATTGGTTGGAAGGATAACCAAAACGGAAGCAGAAAGGTAGATAAGGGAGACGAGAGTACAAGGAAGGAATCCCTTGGCTGGGGAAAAATCCCTGCCTCGTGCTTTGGGATGCTAGAAATAAATTGATTTTGTTTGATGGATATGAGACAACAATATGTGTGTTTCGGGGGCCAATAAATAATAAAAGAGGAATGCGCTATACGAAAAAAAATTTTTATTACCTCTGTGTTATCACTTAAATAGGCAAATTTGTGGCCCACAAAAATTTTCACAACTTGTTTATTTAGCACTTCCGTCGCCCTAACAATACAATTCAATTTTCTGCTATCAATGTTCGAAAGTTTTAAAAAGGGAATTCTCGCCGCAAAACAAACAGCATTTCGCCATTTTCACACTCACTCCAATCAATTTTTGCCAGGCAAAAGCACCATGTGCATAATTCCACTTTGTGGAAGCCCCTATTTTCCACTTTTTCGACCAACATGCGGTTCGGGCAATTATAAAATCCACAAAGGGAATTGCCATGACGACGACAATCAACTAATGAAATTAATGGCCATTTGCATTGCCAAACGACCGTTGCCATTGCCTTTGCCCTGCCCTGCCCTGCATCTGCGTCTGCCTCTGCATGGCATGTACTATAGATGCAAATAATGCAATTGCCGCTGTTTAAACCGGAAAATGCGACCCTCGAACTCCAGAAATAGCCCTCTGGTGGGTCCGGACTCCCCTGCGACAGGGGATATCGCACACACAAATACTAATTAATCAGCTTGCTATTAATTAAACGACCGCCGAATGAGACGAGGGGCGCCAAGTTAACGATATCCATAATCCCACAGAAGTGGCTTTCTGAACCGCAAGGCTTTAATTGTTTTCACGCATTAAAGACTGTGCCAGACCGAGCAACAATTTATGAAAATGATGAGGTATATGCAGGTGATTAAAGACTGGACACAGCAGGTACCGAAATTATTCCCATGCAATCGGATAGATTTATGAACCTATTCCTGCCCTATTCACATCCGATAAATAACCCTATCAAACTGCGTCACAGATAATGACGAGGCGGCAGGGTGGCGCATGCCAACTTAGTTTAATTTACAACCCTAGTGCGGTGCTATTGTTGTGGCTCGGTTTATCAGCGACTTTTTGTGCTCTTCTCTCCTTTTTTTTTGGCGTCAGCGCTGCAATGGCGCCACGCAAAATGCGCCTGTTATTAAGCATAAAAATAAATTAATAAGCGAGCGACACCCACACCCGGTGACAGTGTCAATTAAGCGACAAAGTACGACACAGGCAGTTAATGTTGGCCCTGTGTGTGTGCAGCTTGGGGTGTTGTGTGTGGGAACCACCACAAATATTTTAACGATGGCATGTAAGCCTTTTCACGTTGTTGTCAATTGCAAGTGGAAAAGGGTGTTAAGGACGAGAAGGCGTCATCATTAAAGCGAGAAAATGCAGCTGCAACAAGGTTAATTCAAGGATGTAAAAAGGGATAACTTCAAGATTATAACTCGAAAATTATATCAGTTGCAAATATTTTTAAAAATAATTCAGCACCTTTACTAAGTTTTCTAAAAATGAGACTAAAAAAGGGATTTTTTAACAAAATCCTTTACTAAAAATCCCTTACTAAGTACATAAATATTTAAAAACTAAGAACCTTAAAAATATTTCAAGAACTAAAACAAAATCTTTACAATGATTTAAATTTCGAACCATATTTGATAGCTAAAAAAACTTAATGTCTTCACTTAAAAAATGTTTCTTAGAAATCACAAACTAACACAGAGATGCACAAGCAACCTAAAATGTTTTTTCACAAGAACCGAAAATTGCAATAAAATCAAACAAAAAATTGGAAACAAAAGACAGAGGGACGTGAATTCAAAATTCAGGGCCAAGAGAAGTTGTAAAGGTTGAGTGTGCGTAGGAAATTTGTTGGGGTTTGCCGTTCAAAGGTCCACAAATGCAAGGAGGAATGTCATTTTCAGGAAGACGAGGAGAACCGAACCATATGCAAATGAAACTGATAAATTTTCAATTAAATTGGTATTGACAAAAACACAAAGAGGGAGAACGAGGGAAAGGGTGAGCTAGGAGCATGTGAGGAAGACAGGGCCAAGTCATTGGCTTGGAAGGGAGCTAGAGCAGGGGCAAAACCATTCAATTACGAAATTAAATTTCGGTTTCTCTCCAAATAAAGGGGAGCTTGAATGTTTGAATGGGTTACAACTAGATGCTCAAGTGAGTCACATTTTTGGGACATTTAAATTCAAATCAGCACTTGCACCAATATTTGTTCTCCACACTTAGAAGCTTTATTCCAAATGCTAACTTTTCACACTTAAATTTAAAATCTTACTAGACAAGATCGTAAGCTACTTTAACTAAATTAAATTTAAAAACTTAGTTCTTTTAAATATGGCAATAAAAATGCACAAATTGGGCCACATGTAAATGATTCTAAAACAATTTAAAATCTGGCAACTTGGCTGATTGGAAAACGTGCCAAAATACAAAACCGTTTTAGTGGAAATAATATTGTAAATTAATTTTGGGTCTGGCCATAAACAAAACGCTGATCAATGACTAATTTATTCCATTTTGTGGGGGATATTCCTGGGGCAGCAAACACAACACACATTTCAGCACAAATCATGGCTCTACCCACGAACGAATGAAATTTATCGGGGCAAATTGTGCGTTAAAATTATAAAATTTAATCAATGCCAAATGGAGGGTTGTTGCAAGGCCTCTGTTGTGTTGTTTACCCCTTTTCAGCCAGCTCGTGCAACAGTTGGTTGCCATTTTCGCCAGTGGCCAAAAAGGGGGTGCACAATCTCACCTTTTTATGCAAATTAGAGACGCGTTCGTGGAGCAAATGGGTGGGATTTTCCACAGCGAGAAAGAGCCAGAGGGGGCGTGAAGCGATTGCAAATTCCACCACCACCACCGTGTCGCCGCTTTGAACGTGTCTTGGCATTTATAACAGCCACAACAGGAGCGGAATTTAATTGACAATTGCTTAGGTGGCTCAATTTCCGAAGCAAGGGTAAACTGAGTGGACGGTTTAGTCCTCCCCCGTCGGACACATCCACCACCCACCCATCCTGACCCACAAACGTGTGCGGTCCCTTCAGCAATGTGTTCCTGTGGTTTTGTCCATCAACAAGCTCGAATTTCTGGAAGGAGCACCCTTAGGTCTGGTTATGTTTCATCAATTAAATTACCATCGATTGGTATGACAAAAGTGGGGGAGGAGTTGACGGGACAAATTTGATTGCATTCAATTAGTACCTTATATTTATGATAATAGCAATAGGACAGAAGATCGATGCAATTTACAGCCAATTAAGTGAATGCAATTTGTGTCAATAAATGGGTTCAACTAAAAAGGGTTTTAGTTGCAATTTTCAATTTGATTCTGTATACATATGAATTTGACATAAAGTGGTACTTTTGGCAATATTTAAGCTATCATTCAATTAAATTTTGTAATACATAGATTCATAAACAATACGAGATTTGATTGTAATTTCTTCCGCCTAAAAAATCCAAGTTTTCTTACATTTCGCCAGTATACTTTTACTTTCCTTACAACTAGTTTTTGCTATAAAAAGAACACATATACTACAAAATCTTCTAAACTAATCAGCAATTAACGTGTGGCTAAAACAGTTATGATGCCACGCCCCCAATCAATTGAAGCTAGTTAATTAGGCGAACGTAAAAGTTTGCCCGCCAACCAGCAGCCAAAAGCATTTCGTAAATGCAATTTTCAAAGCGAACACGATTTCAAATCAACGCGAACATACACAGGAGAAAACAAGTGGGAGAATTTGTGAGAAAATATTACAAAAAGATAATATAATAATATATATGAATTCTATACAATAAAATATATTTTAAACTGTATACTTATTAGACGTCTAATCAGATTTCAGTTATTTAAAATATTTTAATTAAAAGGATGTCTAAAAGTTAGCAATAAAATATTATAACATACTTATAGACACTTTTTAAATCGATTTAAAAACATTCGTGAAGCAATTTCAATGCCTTTTTTATTTAATTGTGTTGAACTGTTTAAACAAATTGTAGGATACATTTTTATGAATCTTTAAAAGGCCCAGGGATTTCGTTAGGAGGGTCTTTACATGAATCAACAAATACAAACAATTAATTTGTTTTTATCTTTCATAATGATTTTACCTTTGAATTATAATAAGACTTATATATAATGTACTCGTTTTTCTGTGTGTGCTGCATCAAAAGCGCTCGCTCTGATGCGGGTTCTTCGGATGGGAGTTTCGGGGGTGGTGCTGATTAGAACTAAGATGAGCTGAGCATACTTAATGCCGCTTAATCAGCGAGCAAAAAATCAAAAGGAAAGTGAGAGAGAGAGAGAGAGAGTGAAGTGAAAAGTATTTTCGCGCCAACGTCGCACAAAATGTTAAATTGCATTTCATTTGGGCTGCGGCTGCATTTTCCTTCATCTTTCACTCTATCCAGAGGGGTTTGAGATCCGCGACGTATCGGGGGCACTTTGTGGGGTACGCTGTGGGTGCTGCTCCATTGGGCAAGCACATTTTCGGATGGCAAATGCCTGCAATTAGGAGCCAAAGAGCGTTGCATATTCTGCGGCGCCCGGATTCGGCGGCGTGCAATTAAAATTGCTGGGATTTGCCCTCTAAAAAGCGAAACTTGCCACGGATAGTTAATGAGTTTTGGGTTTGGCATAATGCTGCTGCTGCAGGATCTGCACTGGCCAGCCATAGTTCGAAAAGTTCAAATCATTTGCAGCATTCCATCAGAATTTAAGCAGACAAATTTTTGGGGAAAGTTTCTTGGGGGGGAATGTTTTTCTATTTCACAGAAAATAAAGTTGAAGCTTAAGCTAGCCTGGGAATTTTTGTTTAATGCAAAATATACACTGCTAAAAAGAAAAACATTTAAATAGCGATACCTAAATATGTCTCTAAATACTTTTAAAATTTGATTTGCTTTAAACTATCAAGGGCATTAAGTTAAAGTCACAAAAATTGTCAAATCTTACCAAATATTTATATAAAAAACTCTGTCGAAAACTGTCAATTAATTGGATCTGCAAAGATAGAAACAAAACAAATATAAATATTTATAGATATGCAATTCCGTTAAGAACCTGTTAAAAATGCATGAGAAAAATGGTTTGCAATAACAAAAGCAATCCCCAAAAGCTGTCATTGAGCTCGGGGGAAACACTTTACGAGGTATTTTTTTATGCATTTCCTCCTTTTTTGTTTTAAGAGCGTAATTAGAAGGGAGGCAACATGGCAGAGCTAAAATGGCCAGCAAAACGCCAGCCATTTTATGCTAATGGTAATGGCCAAGGAGGCAAACAAAAAAAAGAAGGAAAAAACGTGGAATAAGAGGGCAAAACGTCTCTCTGAAATATGTCGCTCAAAGTAACGAGGAAAAGTATCTGAAAGATACGTATACACGAGTATCTGTATCTGGGTTAGCGACTGCCAAATGGTATGCATATTAAAAATAGCAACAAAGAGGCAAAGGGGGAGGGGAAGGAAAAAGCTCTGACAACCAGGCTAAATTCATCAATGACAAGGGAACAGAGTTTGGGGTTTCCATCCCCCAGGATGGATGGTTGCTGTTGACACTGATGCTGATGCTGCTGACGTGTAATGTCAGTCGGATTAACGTTAAGGCTGATGCACTCGTAAATTAACTTGGCTATAAATAAATGTGATATTTTCGGATCCACGGTTCAGGCAAATTAATTTAACGTGCGGAAATAATGGAACTTTAAAAAGGAACATATTTTGCTGCAAGCTTTGGTTAGTTATATTGTGTCTTGCCTTCAATCGTTTGACATCGAACCTTATTCCCTTTGCCCTTACTCTATTTAGCCTTATTTTGAGCCAACTTCAATTGAACTCATTTGGTCATTTGGCCATTTGCCAATTAACTTTTTTTTTCTTATCCTGTGGCAAAAGAGCATTGCCCGATTGGTTAGTTACCCCTTTTGCGCAGGGCCAACACCGTCACCCGAAACCCGCCACCCGCCATGTTTGGCAATAATTCAAAGCAGGCCCCAAACTCACCCCTCTTGTGCGCCCTTAACCTATCTGGCCACCCTTTGGCAGCCAAACCACCAAAACTTTGAAAGCCTTTTGGCCGCAGGCTAACAATGTTCGCTTGAACAAACTCTGCCCCTTCCCCCTGTGAACCATCTCGATGGCAACATCCTCTTTTAGTCAATACACTTGAAAAAAAAAAAAAAAATACTTTGACTTAAACTGAGAATATTATTTTACTAGTACAAATTATAATTCGTTTAAATTTTATAAATAATATGATGTTTATTAGGAAGACTATAAAGTGTATTATTAAAAAATTATTTAGAAAATTATATATTAGTTCTTATTAATACAACCGTGCCCCATAGTCCAGACGTGAGAGTTTCTAAGTACCTCAGGGAAATATTTTTGGGTAGTCAGTAAAATGTTCACTACTTCTTTTTTAAAGTACCTTATTTTCTTATTTACGAATGTTTTTTAATATTCAGAATTTCATCGACTTCTTTTTTTGCAAGTGATTTTCATCTATGCAACTGCATGGCCAACTCTCGGGCCTCTCCGGAAAAGTGGGCTAAGAACTTTGGTACTTTGTTTAGTTGAATTACGCCAAAGCACATTAAGTTCCCTTTCGGTGCGCTCTGTTTGTTAAGTGCTTAATGAACTTTGCTAAACATGCTTGGCCAAGGGACTTGACTTGACTTAACTTGCCCTCTAAACTTTCTACATCTCACTTTCACTCGGCCGAACTTGGTCCGAAGTCCTTGCCTTTCGATGGCAGATTTATGGCCGACTTCACTTAAAAGATTCCCCGAAGGCGAATCCGTCTTGAGCTCATTCAATTTGCATGCGTTCTGCTGCATTTCCATAATTAATTGACTCGCAAAACTGTTGTTCATTTGATACGGTTAAGCTTGAATTATGAATTGGAAGAGCGGGATTAAACGAATTTGCCAGATTAAATTCATTAACAAATAATGGAAATTTGTGCAATTAACTGGGAAGTGAATTTGCACCTAATTAGAGCAGATAAAAATAGGTTTTAATGCTGAAATTTATTGAATTGCAGAATGGCAGTCATTAAAATATAGATGTTTAATTAGGTAAGGTAAAATCAGTGCAATCTAGACCCTTAAATTCCTTAAAGACCTTAGCAATCATAAGTCCTAAAGTATCTTTTCTACTTAAGCATTCCCAATTGGTACGCTTCCTTAGCCACTGAATATTCCGCCGGATTTTCCCCCTTATAAGCCAGCGCACACCCGCTGTGCGAACACATTTGGCATAACGTGTCTCTGCTAATGTCACACATGCATCATATCCACAGGACCAACCGAGGCCGCTGGGGGAGCGAAAAACAAGGATAAATGGACCTGGGGTGGCTTGGGGAGTGCCTTGACTAAGCTGCAGCTAATTATGCAAATTCATTTAATGCCATTGTTAAAATGATATTTGCCAGCAGGATTTGTCATGCTGATAGACCACAGCGTCTTCCTCCACTTAAGCATGGATGATTAAGCGCAAATTTGACTTGCAAAAAAGTTACTTCCTGTTCAATTAGGCAGTACAGCTTGAAGTTTTAAACTGAAGTACTTTATCTTAACTTTCTTATGAAATTGTATTAAAAGCATTATCTTTAGGGTAGGAAGCGATGGAGTACAGTTGACACTGTTGCCAGTGTGACCATAAGTACATTTGCCTCTAATGACCTGCAATATTTCATACTCGTTTAGAAGAGATAAATGTGAATTATGAACACAACCAACCGAGCAATAATCATGAGATTAAGAAGTGCGGCAAAGAGGCCTTCATTCTCAAGTACAGTTGCGTTGTGTATAAATTTTGAAGGCATATGGGGGAGAGGCCGAGACTTGCCTCCGCCAAATTTATGGAAGGCGCTCTCCCGAGCCACTTTGGGCCACATACATATTAATGAAAACGGACGCCCAAGGCAGCAGCCGAGTGGGCCGTACAATAAATCTCCTAGTTATTGTTTTATAACATGCTTTCAGGCGTAAATCCCTTACAATAAAGGTGAGCGCGCTCGCTCGCCCGCCCGGGTCTCAATTTCTTTCATTTCGGCGGCAGTGCTAAGAGCACACTTTAAACTTGTTTCTCAGCTCAAGTGTTCCGACCCAGCAAACCATTTCAATCGCGGAAGAGTCGCCTGCGACTCTTCTAGAAGATTAATTTGATCGCCCGCGACATCGCATTCTGATCGCTTTCCGATCTTCCGTTGGGAGAAAGTGTTCCCCGAATGCGACTCTTCTAAGGGAGTCGCGGGCGGCTCTTCAGAAGGAGTCCCTGAGGAGTCTTTTGGGAGAGTCGCGGAAGAGTCTTTTGGAAGAGTCGCGGAAGAGTCTTGTGGAAGAGTCGCGGAAGAGTCTTGTGGAAGAGTCGTTGGAGACTCCTAGGAAAGGATCGCTGAAGTGTCGCCTGGACGAACATTAAAAGAGTATAAGTTTTTTTTTCTTTTAATTTTATTATTTCTCTTCTTAATTTAACATGAGTAAGTAAACATTTTTTCATTCATTTGACTTAACTTATATTAAATTTAACAATTTCAAATTACTGATTAAGTTTTTAAATTTCATTCCTTTACTTTTTTCTTATTAAATCTGTCCTGGTTCCTCACAAAGGTTGGCACATCGCTCCCACCAATTTGTGGCAGTTTGTTTTTCTGAAAAAAAAATTTTTTGTTACTCATGAATAACTAAAAAAAGTAAGATAAAGTTAACCCATACCATTTGTTCCATTGTCTCTTCGTCTGATAGTAAGGCCACGTCAAACATTTTTATGTTTTCCAATGAGTCACTTGTCACTTGTTTTACTTATTTCATATGTTTCTTTTTGTCCTAATTCTGAACACAATTCTCACAAGGCTTAAAATGTTTTTGTGGCTCGGAATAAATAGCATTAAGCATTCGCTTTGCTTCGCGTTTGCTACGAGCTCTTATTGCCTTAGATAAGGAACACATTATTAAGAATATAAAACAAAAACAAATAATTAACACAAAAATCGTTTACCGAACAATAGAAATGTAAACAGATGCACAGATCGACCGCAATGACCAAATAACGAAGTCAGACTAAATGAGCATAGAAAATTCAAAGACGTTCGGTGGTCACCCCTATTCTTACTCAAAAGTAATGCAATTTGTTTTTGTAAACTTCTTTTGCTTTTGGACACATTCTCTGTTTTGCATCTTAGTACGGTACTTTAATCCCTCATTCCCTCATTTCCTTGTTTTTAACGCTGCTTGAAAAATCGCCAAATAATCGCCACCGCGATTCCCAGAAGACTCTTTTTGGAGTTTTCGTAAATAAGTCCCCCAGAGATCGCCTTCGCGACTCGCAGAAGACTCTTCTTGGGGATTTTCATAAATATGTCTTCTAACAATCGCCTCCGCGACTCGCAGAAGACTCTTTCTGGCGAGCGGCGATTCGAGAATCGCCAAATGGTTTGCAGGGGAGGGGCCACTCGAACATTTTGGGAGATTGGTTGCCCTAACAGCCGCAACAACGGCAGAGTAAGAAGAAAGGTAACCAGGCATTAAATTGAAGCCGAAGCCGAAGCCTCAGCAAACTTTCTTTACCTGATTTTCGGGGCATTCTTCTGGGCCATCATTTCTGGGCTTAAGCCCCGCCGGTTCTCGAGGTTTTTATTTTCTTAAACTTTGGCCCGCACTAAGCGTTATTATTATTATTTTGCCTGTATTGAGGCAACTTTTATAAACGATCTACAGGTCGAAACAAAAGTTTAAATGAGCCAAAAGTTTAAACAGGCTTTGGAAAATCCACGAACAACCTTTTTCTGACCCAACAAAAGTTGTCCGGTGAATTTTAAATAAATGCAAATGAATAATTTTCTCAATTGCAAGAACTCTCTAGCAAGTGCGTCGTGCACTTGTGTTATTGAAGAATTTCTGAAGGAATTTAGTTGGAATTTTGGGGCAAAACCATTGACAAATTCTGAGAAATTCAGATAACTCAGAGCCACGGGCAATTAGGTTCGAAAAGTTTCAGCTCCAGACTCTCTGCTACGAAATATAAATAATTATCTGGCGTCGCCTAATTCTGTTGAGAGGCCGTAGCCACAAAACCATTTCCCAGCAACTTGATTTCGTTCATTGGATGGATAAAAGCGGAGGAGGATGAGCTTGGGAAATCTGCTAACAGTGTTTAATTTCAACACTGTCCGCAACCACAACACTGAAACTGACCAACGACTGCAGCTGGCACGCCTCCTTCGTCCCTGTAAAATAATAATAATAATAATTTACTATGAAACCCAAAGCCACAGGATAACATGAAGACCCGAGCCCACATTTAAGCGTTCATTGTATCCTGTGGTAGATCCGGGTGCGGGAGGAGGCCGTCTGGGGGGATAGTCGGGGTGCAGGCGGATGGAGATGTAGCTGCTGGCCAGCTGCAGCTTGGAGTTGGCTAACCGATAGAGTGGCCCATAAAAAATGGCTTAATTAGTTGCCATTGCTGGATGGGAGGATAAATATTGAAGTTGTTGGCTTTGGCAAATATTTGAGAGAGAGCTGGAATGCACACAGACAGCTGGTGGCAAAAGGGTTTTTGGGAAAACCAGGAGTAATTAATATGAGCATTCGAAAACTATTTTAGTGAGGCAGAAGTAGGACTGAGAAAGCGATACAAATTATTAAAATGTAAGGGGAAAAGACACTAATTATATTTTCTTCTGTAAAGAAATTAACTAAATCGGGAAAGGGGAATATAAAAGCAAATCGTAAAACCTGAATCTAAGAAAAATACCAGAAAACCTGCTTTCAACCACGATCAAAGTCTACTTAGCACTGCAAATTGTTTTCTAATTACGGACAAATTTCCAAGTCTCAAGTCTGTGAGTTTTGGCCCTGAAAGTCGAAGCAATTTATGCTGCACCAGGGATTCCTATTACCAGGAAAATCAAATGCAAATTGGTTCCACCGACAGAACGGGAGGAAAAGTATGCGGGAAGTTCAATTAAATGCTGAAGTGCATTCGGACAACGGCATTGAGGAGTATTTGCATTGCTCTCTCGTGTCTTGCCAGCACACCAGGCACATCATCATCGTCATCATCATCATCATCATCGCCAACATCATCGTTACCGTTATGCAGCAGTGCTCCTACTCCGCCGTCGTCCTGGCAGTCAGGTTAAATTTGATTATGTGGTGCCCTGCGAGCTGGGAAAACTCACACGAAGGCTGAAAAAGCAAGCAAATCTGTTGACATTTTGCCAAAACGTTGTGTTTGACTCCAACTCTACCCCCGAAAAACTTGCAGGCAGGGCAATTTTCTTGCATTTTATGCAAACACAACCGGAGAAGCCGGATGGATGGATGGTTACGCCCTTCGACCCTTTGGGACAAACTACCAACGTAACCGGCAGTTAAATGTTTTCATTTTCATCCTTCTTCCGCAAAATGTTTATGACGCCCAAGCATCAGGCAAACACGGAATTTATTTAATTAAAATGTGTGCATGCAGTCTGCCTAGTTTCTAATTGAATTGCCAGGAGAGACTGAAGTGGAGAGTACACGGAGAGAATTTTAAGGGAATTCGAATGTATACATTATTTTAGGGTGAATTCAAAGATATATATTGAAATAATAGAAACAGTATTATAGGTACCTGGAAAATTCCCTAGGGTTTTTACAATCCGTATAAAATTATCAAAAATAAATTTTGTTTACTGAATAAAGAAAACCAATTTACAAAAAAAATACACAACAAATGATTTTAACAGAACATTCTTTATATATCAAAGTATAAAGTATAAAAAAATATACAACAATTTATTTATTTAACTAAATTTTACTTTTCGTTTTAATATCTTTATAAAACACAGTTGAATTTTAAAGGTTTTTCTCTCAAAAATAACTATTTTGCTCAGTGGAGAATGTGAGTAGACTAATATACACCCAGAAGGTAGGGGAAAACTGGGATTTTCCATCCGAGCGAGACAAGTGTCAGGTATGCCCTCAGCCATGTCAGGCAAATGCAAATTTTTGACATTTTTCTGTGGGCCAGTTTTCATTCCTTTTAATTAAAAAGTTTTTGTTTTCCTGTCGGATGGGATCATGTGAATCTGCATGATTACCACACCAAAAATGCATATTTAAGCAGATGCAAAGCAATTTTCAATGCTTTGTGTGTTAGTTGTCAATCAAACTGGGTGTCATTGTCAATATACATATATACAGACACTAAATATATGTACCTATGTGGGGCGATGGCAGAATAATGCATTTCAATGACAATGCCAACAGCGATTACAAACACATTGCCTGTCACTTAACTTTGAAAGCGTGTTGAGTGCGATGGCCAGTGGTCAAATTTCAATTGACAGGAAAATAATTAAAAGAGCCATTTGCTTAATTTGTATTTAATTTAATAATTATCATAAATACCTATAAGGTTTTCATGCAAATTTAAAGAATATTTCCCCTATAACACATATTTATGTAGTTGGAGGAAGAGCACATTTGCTATTGCAATTTTAATTTAAGACTGGCATTCGTAGCAGCATTTCTAATTCCTCTGGATGCCAGGGTATGATATAATCGCTCACATGCCCATCAAGTTTCTCTGTTTTGTCTGCAGCACAAAACACACACACAGACTGGGGAAAACTATTTAAATATAAAAAATCCCTAGCATACTTTAAGGCTCAGTGGAAAAGTTTCTGTTGGGACAACAGACAAGTCAGAGTCAGAGTCAGTCGTCAGTCAGTCAGGCAGACAGACAGACGGGAAAAAGCGATTCACCGGGAAAAGTCCGGGAGGAGGAGGGTCACGGGCCCTTAAAGAAACAAAGAATTTCAATTTAAGCTTCGTGCATTGTCTGACTCTCTCTGTGTGCTGTTGCTGTTGCTCTTTCTCCTTTCCATTTCCTCTCTGTGTTTCCCTCCATTTTCCCTCATGTTGTAAGCCATTGTTGCATGCATTTAGGTGTTGCAGGCACGTATGCAGCAATACCCCAAAAAAAAAAAACAAAAATCCAAATACAGATCCTGCACACGAACAGTTGGGGTAAAATTATAGTTACCCTGAGAAAATAGTTACTTTGCCTCTTTGTTTAAAGAGTTAAAAGCCCACGAAATGTTTTCAGATGATTAAGGAAATTATATTAAATATATATAGATTTCAAAAAATAGATGATAGCAAACTGTGATTGTAATTAAAGGCCGCTTTACTTTTAATTTTATTTAATAAATTCCAACTCCTTATTCTTCAAATAAATATTAAAAATTACCACATTTTTGATGTAAAAACTAGTATAAATCCTCAAACTAAATTCATTATAGGTTCTATCTTTTTTAATACCAATAAAAAAGCGCTTGTCCTTATTGTATTTTAATGGAAACAAAAAAGGAAGAATGCATGCAGATTAATGCTTAGCCAAGCGTGCTAAAATACCGGAAAAACCCAGGGAAAATCCAGAGAAATAGAGACTAGGAAAAGGGACTAAACAGAGAAAGAGAGGACAAGTTGCATGGCTTAATTGTATTTTTATTTAATTTTAGACGACGACCCTACATCATCTGTTATCTCAACTCCTCCGCTCACGCCTTGCTGCTGTATATGTATACGTGTATTTCCCATGCTTTTCAGAGATAAGCGCGGAAATGAGCCAGAGAAGCGAAAATAAAACGAATAAATGAGCCACATTAATTGCTCTGCGACTTCCTTATTACGTGCAGGGCATGGGAACGCTCATTTTCCAGCTTCCGATTTTGCCTGCCTGGATGGAGATATCTAGACATTTATAAAGCCTGAAAAAAAGGGAATCCTGATGGTCACTTTCATTGATAAGAATCTCTTTGAACGAAAAATGTGCGCACTAAAACGTGAAAAGGTGACAGGATACAGATGAGAAGCCTGACATCAGGCGAAGTTCGTCTCAAGCCAGTTTTATGATGATTGCTACAGGGTACATATAAGGTGCTTTGCTGACAAACCAGCATTTATTAAAATAAGTTCTAGATTAAAAACAATTATTATAACCAATTGAAAGAATGAAAAGATTTTCGGCAACTTTCACTTGATTCTAGGGATGTTATAACCGGTTGGGAATTATATGCGTACACGTAAGAAATTTTTCAGCACAAATTTTTTTGTAACTCGGCATAATTTTAAATCTTTTTTAAATAAACAGTAAATTCACCTATAATTTAAGAAACGTTTTCTCCATATTTAAGACATATAGCCTTTACAACATGAAAATGTATCTACAATCAAGAAAAATCACCCTAGATTTAAGAAAGTCCTGATTTCAGAGAACGTAGGGCGACTCTCCTTTGCATCCTTATTTAAGGAGATAAGCTGGTTTTCTAATGAGTGTAGTTTTCTAAAAACTTTAAAAGCTTTATTATCATTTTATTTCCTTATTTAGAGGTAAATGCCTATGCCTATATGCCACTTTAAATCTTGTTGAGGTGAAATTCATAATATTCCCAAAATTATTTCTGTTCCGAAATGCTCCCTGTATATTCCGGATACTGGGAGGATTCCCTTCTCGCTGACACCGACATGAGCGGAAAAAATTAAGTTCAATGAAATTAGGTCAACCTCCGGTTCGCATCTCCAGAAAACCCACCCTCCTCTCCTCTGTTGCCATCCACGATGGTGTGATAAAGGTAAATGTAAAAATATGACTAAAGATAAGCATAAATCAGGGCATAAAGCAATTACGCAAAAAAGCAAGGACGAAACAGATAGAAGGAAACCAGCAGGGGCCAAATGGATGGATAGATGTTAAGCGCGAAATTCTGGGGGAAAGGCAACACCAACTGAAAAAACAGAGGAGGAGGAAGTTAGTACGTCGTTGCCTGGCAAGGCAAAGTCCTAAGCGCAAAACAGTAATGAGACTACTCAGCAGCATTATGATTGATAAATGACAGGGCAAACGAGCGAAAAAATAATACAAAAAAAAAAGAAAAGGAACTCACAAAATAAAGTAGTTATAACAAACAGAAAGAACAGTGAGCTTTTGATGCTCTTATAGTACTAAGATGCATAACATTTAATCAACTTAACAAAAATAATAAACTATCAGAAATATCCTTTTAAAATATTTATATATGTGCAAACCAAGGTCAGGTTTTAAGAATGGTTTTAAACAGAAAACATTTGAAACATATTACATTAATAACAAACCACAGATAACAACTCAACAACACATTTTCCACAACAATCACTTTTAGTTACTTCCTCATATTTCCTAATTTCATTTCCAGTCTGAAAACCTGTGACCGAAACCACAATACTTTTATGTAGAGCAAAGCCAAGGGACAACGACAAGTTAGTGCTAGCAAAATGGTGACAAATTCACGCAGCAAGACAGACAGACAGATAGACAGACAGACGAGCAGGAGGACGTCGTCGGAGGTTGTCCTGGTTATGAATGAAGTTAAGTAGGGCGGCGGATGAGGCAACTAAATGTGCATGTTAAGGTTAGATAAGAGACAGCCAGGATATTGTAGGACTCTTCTACTTTTCCCCCTTTGTTTCCACGCACACTAATGAGTAACTTATTCAATTATTTATTATTTTTTCTCCGCCAGGGCGGAAAATAATTTGCTTTTGCCTGGAGACTAATTGGACAAAAGGGGGAAGTGCAAGTGGCCGCTGGTAAAACTTGATAAAATGTCAGGGCGTGTGGCAATAAATAAATTATTTCAACTGTGTTATATATGCAGCCAAGGAGCCACATCCAGTCGGAGCCAGAGCAACGGAGTGCCTCGCCGAGGACCTAATTGAGTGCAAAATTTGTGGGTTAATTGGTTTGAAAGTTATACACAATTTATTGCCACTCTCAATGGGAAATGAAGCCGAGCGGAATGTGGCCTGGGGATGTCCTGCGAAAGGAATGAAGATGAGATGTCAAAGCGGTGTCCGTGGTTCTAGATCCCCCTTCGAGCCTAAATATTTTCTCCCTTCAACACAATTTTCCAGCTTGTCATGCGGTCAAGGTTTGGACGAGTGTAATGAAGCCAGTTTATAATTCAAGAGCCCTCAGAGAGTGCCAGGATATGGTGTGGCTTTGTTTGGTTTTGGACCTCAGAAAGCGAAGAATGTGGCAGATAGAAAGTGCTGAGTGCTGGAAAAGTACTTTGACCAAACCGCAAAGTGTTGCAACTAAGGTTAATGGCTGCTGACATTTTGGTTTATTAAGGGGAAAATATTCAAGAATATTTGTCAAATGCAGGTACAGGTTATTTCCCCTGAAAATTCCTTACAAATTCTGATTTCTAAAAAGTTGTAACATATTGGGGGAATATTTATATCAAAAGCGCTCTATATTCCAATAAATAAATTAAGATGATTCTGTACAAGTAAAAATCCAAACTAAATTTAATTATATAAATCTTCAATTACCAACAATTTCCTCAATAAATACGTAACCAACAGCGGCTTTCAATTATTTTCTAAATATATAATTTAGTCCCCTGGCATTTAAAATGCACAACCAAATCTAAAATTCTTCTACACATTCGCATCACCGTTGATATATTTTTTATGGCTATATTTTACGCAACACACAGAAAAATAAATAAATAAATAAAATAAAACCTGACCATAAATTGGACAAGCAGAAAAATGTGGAAACTACGTTTGCCAGTGGAAATGGCGATGACGTTGACGTTGATGCGGAACTGACGAAGAACAGTTCTCAATTTGTTAATGGAAATTCAATTGAATTGAAAAACTAAATAAATACCAGTGCACAGGTAAATAAATAAAACCTGGCGTAGAAAGGAGAGGGCGGAGTGCGGGGTTGGTCGAAACATCAAATAAATAATGAAATATATATTTTTTTGTACTGCAACTGCTATCGCACACTTTTTTCGCATGCCTTCGATTTCTGCCGAAAACCTTGCACAGGGACAATTTCACACATCTGTTCCCCAATTGGAGTGGCGAAAATATAGAAAAAATATACACTTTTTATATATGTACATACATAGGCCTTGCATATATAGCCCTCGTTCGGAGGTATGCCGGAATATATTCATATAAAACCAATGGCCCGTGCCGGTTGATCAACCATTTATGCTGGGTTTAATTTTAATTGGTTTCCCTTCGCCAGCGCAAACTATTAAGAGAGTTATGCGAATTAATTCGTCGGGGAAACCGTACATATGAGGAAACAAATTACCGAGTTCTCTCACCTAGATAACCCCATCGTAAGTCCTTCCTCCCCCCGTCAAATTGCTTTCCGCCTCGTTTTTATAACCCTTTCAACTTTGTAGATTTATGTGCCGTTTTTAGGTGGCACCACCTGGCATCGCCTTCCTTTACCGACAATAAAATATATGTATGTATATATATATATATTCGTTTTCCACCAATATATAAAGGCGCCACAATAAAAACACAACTTCATACACGACGTAAATCACTTGGGTAGTTCAGGTCTGGCTGAAATATTACTCGGCCGAGAAGTTAAATACAAGTTACCAACAGTCAGCAAGGAAAAACAAATACAAAGCCAAAAAAATGGCACCGGGCGTGGTCAATTAGAGTAAAAGTTGGGTGTAAGTATTGCCCAGATTGAGGGATAATAATAAGGGTCGGGATTTATGCCAGCAAGGCATATAAAACGACTCTGCGATAAGCCGTCTTTTGGTCCCATAAATCCAGCAATCTTCACATCAGGCAGGATCAAACAATGTTTTTTTAAAGTGTCTTCCGTTCACCTCCCAATATGCCTTTTTCCAGCTACCAAATAATAGAGGATACTGGCCACCAGGGAACCAGCACGAATGACCTCCTCAGTTTATGACTGGCCCGTTCACATTTCACTTTGCAAGAAGCTTCCGGGCGGAAAATATAAAGCTGCCTTTTATTGTTATGTAGTTTTGGCCAGAATTGCAATCAAAAAAGGGTGATTTCGGGCTTAAAGTAATAATTTTTTCAATTGAATCAAATAATTTAAATAGTACTTATAATTAATTATGAAATAATAGGGTACTTTCTTTTAAAAATGTTAATCTTTTAAATATATAGTTATTATTTTCCTTTTCTTTCAAACTGAGTAATCTCTTCTATAGTTATTATCTGCTCGAGAAATGTCTTTAATATATTTCCACACATTTCTCTTTATTTAACAATTCCCTGTTATATTTATAAATATTTAATGGGCAAAAGTTTGTCAAACTTTCTCACTTAACTCAAGTACCCTTTACCTTTCTAATTCTTGCCAAAAGATATGCTTGCCCATCATTGACTTCACTTGGCCAGGCGCCATTTTGTATTTCATTTTATTTGCTTGTCATTTATACCGCACTCACACAACATATATATAAATATATATGTATAGGGAGTGCTAGCACAATACAATATATTATTTATTTGCCCCCAGACCACCACCACCACCACCAGCAGCACCGCACACATTTGAACTATGAAATAACCACGGGAATGTTTGCCATTTCGTGGTCAATATACGGCATGACCCACATGGAGCTGGACTGAAAAGGATGTGGCCAAGGAAGGCAAAGGATTGGTCAGGTGTGGTCAAGTTGTTTGGCCAATATTTATTTACAGAGCCCTACTGCATGAACTTTTGTGTGTGTCTGACAGCAGCTCAAGGCTGTTCAATTAGTTGGTTGAATGGATGTTTTTGGCGACTTCAACAAGGTTTACTTTATGGTGCTGAAATCCTTCACCTTCTCTCTGCTTCGATACATCAATCACTGGCAATTAATTATTCAATTTGGTATTTTCCAAAGGGACACAAAAAAGCGCAACAGCTGACAACGAAGATATGTCACAAAATTGTGGTTTTCCATTCACTTTTCTCTATTTTTTCCCTCCCGAATGACCAAAGTCAACACAGATCCGAGACCCAGGCACAAATCACAGAAGTGCAACAAAATTTCATCTCTGTGTGTGTGTTTTCTAATATAAATCAATCATACGACATGTGCGACACATCAAGCACAAAGCAAATAAACCCAAATATTGGTCTAGACCGGGATAGCCAGCCGAGGAAGTGAATTCCTGAATACCTTATAAACCCTCAGGATATATTTGTTTTGAAGTTGAAATATAAATTACTAAAATAACAGCAATAGTTTAGATCATTATTCTTTTATTTTTTGAAGAGGCCAAAGAATTTAATTTACGCAGGAATTATTTGTTTTAAAACTAATATTTTTATTTCTGAACTAAAACTCCTATGAGCAACATTATTTTTCAGTTTACCAATGTTTTGGCTTGCTAAAAATTATAAAAATTAGTAAAAACAAAAAGGTAGGTAAAAAAGTAGACATGTATATATTCTGCATAATAATATAAATTGGAAATATTTAAAATAAATGTATCCTTTCTAAACAATCCATTTTCCTTGCTTTTTTATCTTCTTTAACTCATTTTCTTTTATCGTCATATATTTATCCTAGAAAAACGAAAACTATTTCTGAGTTAAAAAGCTCTTTCAGACAGAGGAAGCTGGTTCTGGCTGCCCTTCCGACTGACTGACAAACTGCAATGCGATTGCCAGCTCAGCAGATGCGTCCAAACACACAAAAGCACACACACTCAGGCACACACCATCCAAACACACTCCACACCCCCCTGCTATTTGCAACCCACTCAAGCCATTCTGTTTCGCTGCTCCGTTCTATTTGCAGGGAAAACATTTATGTAAAGTTTATATTATTAGAATTGCATGAAGAGCATTGTGTGTGTCTCTCTGTCTGTGAGATTGTCTGTCCTTATAAGTCTGTGTTTGTTTTATAACGACTACGAAAACGACATTTGCCAATATGTTTTAAGGAAAACGGAGAAGATGGCCAAAGAGCTGGCTACGCTGCAGATCGTTAGACTGCGTCTTTCAATTTGTGTGCTGCGAGTGAGTGTTTTTTGTGTCTCCGTTTGGAAAGGCGATTGAATTGGCATTTTGGTCGGACAGGCTAGCCTTCTGCAGCTGCAATAACAACAGCAAACTCATCGGCATTTGCCAATTTGCGTCAGTGTGTGTCCTTTCTGTAGCTTCTTCCCTTTTACTGTATCTCCTTTAGGCCCTTCTTGCCTTTGATTGCTTTGGGAGGAGGTAAAGTGCTGACTGGGTTATGCATGGAATTGCAACCAATAAATTATGGCTCAGGAGTAACTTTATTCTGATTTTTTACCAAGAGAAAAAATATTTTTTTAATGGAGTTTTGTTGGTTCTTTAAAGAGAAACATTTGAAATTTTCTTATGTATGTATGATACTGCATTTAAGTTTTTATTACTTAGAGGTTTCACTAGAACCTTGAAGGAGAAAACTGTGAGTGTTGTTGAACTTATATTTTAAATGCTACTACAATCACACTTTTCCGGTTATTTTATGGAACTTTTCTTAAATAAAACATTATATATCTCAGAGAGATGTGGTATAATATAAAACCTATCAGTTCTAGCAACCCTCTAATTTAAAACTGTGAACCTGTGTTTCTTATTCCCTATTGTATACCCTTTTCCTGTCCCAAAATTCTTCCACATTCGTTTTCCGGGCACTGCACAATCTGTGCTCATCAGGTCGCATCCCTATTTACAAAATCTCTTTTAGGCTCATTTCCATTTACGTGATATCCCCCCGAAAAATCCCCAACCGCAGGCCCAACGGAACTATCTGCAAAATTATTACCATTCAACTTTCCCGCTCGGATTTCCATAGCAAACATCAACCTGGGATGATATTTTGTAGTATTTGTTGCCATTTTTATTCGCCTCTATTTTTTGTGTGTTTAGGGGGAGGCTTTGCCTGTCCGTGCTGTGCAAAATATATATTGATATGGCCGAAAACAGTGCTCTAGTTTGCAGGATGTGCATAACCCACAAAAGCCCCCGACTTCCCCTGCTCCAATGAGAGTCCTGGCAAAAGCCATGGCTAACGTTACCTGAGTTTGGTTTCAGTTCGGTTCGGTTCGGTTTGGTTTGGTTTGGGGCCAGCAAAATATGTGGCCAATTATAGCAAAAACAGACGTTTTTATGTTACAGTCCCTTCGCCTGCTTTTTGGTCTTTTTCCTCTCCGGTTACAACTAATTTATGACTCCCAGCTAAGAGCTAGGATTTTCCGGTACGCTTTGGTACGTTTCGGATATTTATCCTGTTCCCTTTTTTTTTTTTTTTGGCTGCCTTCTTGTTCCTAATCATTGGCCGTAATTCAGATGCCTTGCTCCAGGCTGTAGAAGATTGGTTTAACGGTTTTACAATTGCCACACACAAATATATTACGCATACGCACGGTTGGCTAGGGAAAAATCCCTTAAATTGAATTACAAACTTTAATGGGTTCACTTTAAATAAATAGATTAATCACTAATATATTTTCAAAATAAAATCATTTCTTAGGAGATAAGCTTTTAGTCCATTAAAAGTTTTTTATACAGTTTCCAAATCACTGCAAACAAATCTATTACGCATACGCAACGTTGGCCGCGGCACATTTTTCACTTGAACAATTGCTGAGAATAAACTTTCCGCTGGCAAGTATCTACTATTGACTCAAATTCTGTCACAGAATCCATTTCATTATGCAAAGTGTCACCGCTTATTGTTCCGTTCGCGCAACTTTGTTTACATACACCATCGTTTTCTGGCGGCATCCACAAAATAATTTCATGGTTTATATTCATCTTGGCAGCTCATCAAGGAGCAGAGAGATAGTTGAACAAGGCATTTATCCTCTGGGCAAAAATGCTCCTCATTGCTATCGTCGAGCTTAAAATTCAAATCTAATTCCTCACAATTTTTTTTGCTCTTGCTTCTTGGTCTTTTCACAAATATTTGCCTTCAATGTTGAATAAGGCTGAGATTGCGGGGAGAACAAGAAAAAATATTTTGACATTTTCGGCGGTCCCCATTTTACGTTTATTCCTTTTATGTATTTCCCCACTCCTTGTTCTAGAATGGTTCTTTGTTAGATGTGTCTTTTGGATGTCAGGCTTTAATGAAATGACATTTTTTTTAATTTTAATAAGCTGTCATTGCCAAGATTTATTAAATATTTAAGAAATTCTGTTTAAATTGCATCCAAAATAGGTGTTTGATTTGTTATTCCTAATATTTAAAAACTCATTTAACTAGCTTTTAAAATCTCAGCCACTCTAATTGTTTTTAAAAGATAATTTTCTCTTCTTCACACATTTTCTTCATTTTCTTTTTTGCCTGTCATAGACACTCCTGGATAAAATCATTTATCATTTGTCATCATTTTGACTTTTGTTTTCTTGATGTCCTTTCGGACCTTCTTATCCGCCTGCCGGTTCTGTCCTAAACAAATAACTTTTCGATGGCTTTGACTAAAAAGTTATTCATTCATTTTCAACCCAGTCCAAGAGTCTGAGGCATAAATTAAGACTTACATTTGATGAGGACGAGGTGGCGAGGGGTGAGTCCAGGATAACACTTCAGACTTCAGACCGACTTCAGACTAGAAGAAGATACATAAAAGAAAATTTGTACATGAGAAAAAGTTTGACGATAAGGGAAGGGGAAGAGGAGAGGAAAACGACAGACTCAATTAGTTTTATTTGGGGAAAGGCAGACTTTCCGGCCTGCGCCCCCAGGCGCCGCCGACTTGCCAAAATTTCCAGCCAGCCAAATGTTTATTTTCATTTGAGATTTGCCAGATATGTATATATGTATGTTTCGCTGGAAATTAACGCTAACATTCCGTTGTTTAATCGTGTCTATCAAAGTAGTTTGCACATAATTCCATGTGTACTCTTGGCTTCGGTCTGCAATTTGTTGCCTACTTTTGTGTGTGCACGTAGCCAGTTTGGGACAAAAAAGTTTCTGTGGATGGAAAACTTTCAAGGGGAAAAACTACAGGAAAAAAGTACATTTAAAGTGAAATCAACCCCACAAAAAAAGGCAATAAAAAGAACGGTGCGCAAAAAGGGCAAAGTTCATGCAGCAAAAAAAGGGAATAAAAAAATCGAAAAGTCAATTTCCATCGATATATAGTCAACTGCAGTGAAGCTCTATAGAATGGAAAATGGTATCGTTGGAAGGCTCTGGTCCACAAAGGGACAAGACGTGACAGCAGCAATCGAAAGCCAAACCAAATCAAATACATGAGTTGCAGTTTTCACTCTCTTTTTCTTTCTTTGGCATTCCTCAGTCAATCTGCTGGGGAAACTGCACTTGGGGAAACTCGGCTAGCCGGATTTTTCACACCCAATAAGCTGTCAGGCGCTTTGAATTCTAATGCCAAACATAAACAACAAACGGAATCTGCTTATAAACATGGGGATCAGTATCACAGATTTCAAGGCGACTTTTGAATGTTCTACCACAGAGGAAGTAAAGTAATAAAGCTTATGGATAATGTCTGTCAACCTTTGAGAAACTTTCTTGTATAGAAATTAATTTATATTTCCCATATAAAGAGAGATTCTCGAATTTAAAATAACTTAGTTCAATGCAACAACTTAATACAAGAATCATCTTTAAAAATAAACCAAATATAGATTTATTATGAGGGGTCACATCATTACTGATACCCTTTATAATTTAAACTATGATATATACTCCAATTCAATTTCTTATCTTCATCACAAATGTACAAAAATTTGCCATACTCTTGGGCTCTTAAAGGGCAGCATTTGTAAAAATTGTACAAGTCTGCTGCCAGGTTTGTTTTTATTTGCAGCATAAAGTAAATCCTTTGGCCAAAAGGTGTTGCCCGCAACCGGAACGCGGCAGACAGAAAAGATCTAGGACCAGGATTAAGTCGAAGTGCCAGGCAGAGAACTCAAATCAGAGCTGGCAAACTTAGCTATGATTCTATAACATTTTAATTACACATTAACATTAACTTAGGCAAAGTAAGCAAAGAAGTTAGAAGAAAGCTGACATTTATACTTTTCCATATAGCATCTAAATTAGCTCAAATAAATAGAAAATTAAACATATTAATTAAACCTTAAAATCTATTTTTAAAATATCTCTAAAATCCTGTAATTTATTTTTTCAAACGTCCTACAAAATAAAAGTTATGCACTCTGTCAAACCCAGTAACCCCAAACCCTCTTTTCGACTTTTGCTCATTGTTGACTTTGCCGTCTTGGCTGCTTGGTGTCCATATGTATGTCTATATGTATATCCGTATGAATGTATGTATGTCAAGTGGCCGCCCCTTTGGCCACATTTCTCCACTCTACCCCCGATTTCCCGGCTTTTCTCGGTCCGCTTTCTCCCACCTGACAGATACCATTCATTTGGATCATCTTGCGGCAGGTCAGAGGCAAATCGTTGAAGTTGGCTCTGTGCGTGGTTAAGTCCTTGTCGATGGGCTTAAATAAACAGAGACAGAGAGAAAGCGCAGGAGAGAGAGAAAGATAGGCAGACACACACAGAGAGAGAGATAGAAAGAGATAAGCATAATCCTCAGTGAAAAGTCAAAGAGCATTCAGATGCTTTAAATTTGATTTAATTACTGCTAATTGCCGGCTCTACTAATTAGTTCCAAAGGCTCTGACCAGGCCTATTTCATCTGCATACCTATACATGTCCGAGATGCGTTACTATGACTTTGATTGGCATTGGAGATATGCAATGTAAGCACCCCCATTTCATTGGCTTTCAGAGGAGAGACTACACTAAATCGCAATCAGTTAATGATTGACAAGGTAATTTGCAAACAAGACTTGACAAACGCAAATGCAATAACCAATTAGCATTATAAATTCAAGCTCAGAACAGTGGGTACGCATAAAATTGGAAGTTAATTGCTGGGAAATACTGGGAATATATTAAGTTAAACGAGACGCAAGACTTTAAAAAACAACAAGAGACCTCGTCATAAAATTCTTATCAACATATACTTTACTATTTCATTTTTTACAACAATTATTCACAGAGTAAATATTTTGCCGCACCCTTGCCAAACCATAAATCATTCCTTGCCCCTCTTTTCAAATATTTCACAATGCACTTAGCGCATTAACGAAACCAGAGCATTCCACCTGGAACCCCAAAAACCCAGAAAGGTAAACCACCCACAGAACGCTGACAGGAGAAGACACGCAAGGTAATCTAATAAATGTGACACTGAGTTCATATGGCAGTGTGTGGAAAACAATAAATCTCCATTAGGTTGAGCTGGCTTTCATTAACGGATTTCACGAAACTAAAACAGGATATACGTACGTTATATTCCCTGGCATATACTAATACACTGCCGGTTGCATGCCTGTGTGCCGTATTTGCTTCATGCACCTGTCATGAAAATATTTGCACAAAATATTTTAAGCCGCACTTTGACAAAGGACTTGGCCCAAACAACACCAGCGGAATGAGTCCCGACAGGACCGACGTCCACCGACCGAGCGACCTCCCCGCTCGGCGTAAATATGACAGGGATTTGCTATCGCTATAGATAGTGGGGATATGCGGCTTTGGGTCTCCGGGATTTCCGCCATATATTTTCCATTTTCCCCCCACTGTTGTGTTATTGTATAAACAAATAACTGAAGCGCTCCGGTAAACGGATTACGTGGCGAAGTGTTCACGGGAGGCGAGTAGGAATTTGCGAATATTTTTGCGGTCTACTTTCGCGGCTACGGTTTGTGTTGCGGCTAAAAATTGGTGGTAATGTTCGAGGAAAATGCAAACTAATTGCTGTTTGCGGTCCTAAATTATGATGGGCCTTGATGGGTTACAGGATTAGCGCATACGGAGGTAATAGCCATGATTGATTTTAATTAAATCAAAGTGCAATGCGGAAACTGTCGGAAACTGAATTAAATTTGTGTAATTGATGTGCCTATTGAACGAATTATTTATAATTTAAACATAAATGTACTTATTAGAATTTGTTTTATTTTAGATTCCAAATCATTACCTTATGGTTTTAGGACAAGTAAAAATCGTCTGGGAAATGAAATCTATTATTAAAATGTGTCTTAAGATATGCAATGAAATTTTTTAAGTTATAAAGTTGAGTGTTTTAAAGGTTTCTTTGAAATCTATTCCGATAAATACTACTCAATCTCACCGAAAAATAAAGAAAATATTACCCTTGAATCACGTTAATCCTTATATTTGTAAAGCTAAAAAAAACACACCCCCAAAACCGGGTTAAAGAGTTCTTTCAACTTTGACCCAATTGAACCAAAAGTAAACGCCCCTAGGGTCAATCCTTACAATCCCCGACCAGACACTCTGACCCGCCGGTATGAAACCCGCAAATTTCGAAGCCACGCAGCAGACCAACCTCAAGGGGTAAATGCGCAATTGACAAGCAAATTGACAATTCACTTAATTCCAGGCCAAGGAGAGTGGGAAAATAATTCTTAAACATTAAACCGACTGCAGTTGACAGAACAGGGAAGGGGGCCAGAGATGGAATTGCAGACACAAGAGGATTAAAGGGTTGTTCCAGTTCCTTCCTCATGAATTATGCAAAGGCCGCAAAAGCCGAAAACAAGCAAAAACAATTAAGTGGGCTGGCAGGGGTGATGCCAGGGCTTTGTCAGCCCTATTAGCTGTGTTAACTGTGTTTTTGTGTGCCAATAATTGTATGATTGACAGCCGATTGAGTATTGGGCCCGCCGCAAAAGCCTGCGAGGCAGTTTGGAGCCAAGTGCTGCCACGCCCATATACATATGTAACATAATACAAGCCTGGAACGGAGGCAACGCCGTAGTTTGTCGGTCTAAATGCCAGTGGTTGGGTGACTGCTATGGCGGACGGTGCCTGATGGCCTGATGTGTGTTTGGTAATTACGCTCACACATGGCCACATGCATGCTAATTTCAACCGACCTCAGGAATCAGTCGCAAAAACCCCCGGCCTCCAGTGGAGAGACTTTATATTCGAATGGGATTTTTGTTACCATCAAATGTGAAGAGTCACACAGAAAAAAAAAAACAAATGGCAACATCATTCATCTCAACAAAATTGGTATTTGGAGTTTTACAAAATTGGAAAATGAAATAAGGACTCTTTAATGACAAGATGCATAACGACAATTTGAGAACCCACTTGCAGGAGATTTCTACTGGTTACGCTCTTACTCTTAGAGCGTAAGAATCTTCACAAAGAATCTTCAAGCACTTGCGTTTTGGGCGCACAGATCTAGAATTCGTAAGAAAAAGTGTAATAAAGAGAGGTGCTGGATCTGAAGCTATCTCTCATTTCTCTGTTGAAAACATTTTAAAAGACCCTGTAGTCATCTAAGGGCAGAATTTATCTTGTTGTTACATTGGTCTTTGTTTGAAAGTTCTCAAGATAAAAAAACACATGACTCAGAATACTGATTTTAAAGATCTATATCCTGTTCTTTTACCTTAAAATTACAACTATTTCATCTCTTACTAATTTACAATTTTTAAAGAAATTTACAAATTTTTCAAGTGCAGTTTTAGGACTTGGTACTGGGGGCATAAGGTTGACTGGTCGGCTGTTTGTGCAACTGCATTGAAATTGGTGCGGCACGCATTATTTTCATATGCCCGCCGCCTCTGTGGAATGAATCTGTGGCTGCCTTTCGGTCTTCCTCACAATTCTGGCTTCTATCTGTTGGTTTCATCTGTTTGCGGCTTTTATGCGAAATTGCCTTTTTCTGGCTCCGGATAGAGTGGGTCCAAAAAAGGGGGAGTATCTGTGTTGTCTGTGTGAATGTTTCTGGTTTATAAGTAGGGAAAATTTGGGTTACATTTACCCCTATTAAGAGTTGTATTTGCGGAAAAGTGTGTGAGTGGTCCCGGAGTGAGTGAAGTTTGAAGTGCAGAATTAGAAATTAATGATTGAAATGAGAGGTTTTCTGAAGTCTTTAATTAAAACACAATTATAAACCTTGTTTGCAAACACGTAGGATTCAATAATAAAACATTGTCTAGGACTATGTCTTAATTTACAATCATTTTCCTCACTGTATTGACATTGAACACCTTTCAACACGTTACTACAATCATTTGTGTCAAGAACAAGCACAGAATGACATAAATTTAGTTTCTAGTTACTTTTACCCAGTCGAGACCTCATTTCCCAGTGTTTAGTATGCAAAACCAAACGCCATCAATTAAACGTCAAAGAGTTTATCAAATTCTGAGTCACAAAAACAGCAGGGATCGGAATCAAAGTCAAGGCGGTTGTTCTAATTAAATATGCTGACCGAGATCTGGAAACAGAGTAATTTCCCTGACTCTGCCTCTGTGCTCTTCAGACACACAATTTGGCATCCAACATGACAACTCGGAAAAAGGGAAAACTCTCAGACACATCGAGGTCTGCTCATTTGTGCAGCAAAATCGGTGCTAGATGGATTTCAGTAGGACATTTTCTAGTTCTCTTCCTCCCTACCACTCCCCTTTTTTTACCTGGTAAAATTTGAATCGAATTGAACCGAAGGCTCTGGCTTTTCCACAGCAATTGAAAATTATGCTGCAGTGAAAAACTTGAGCAGGACTTGGAACTGAAGAGTGTTGGAGGAGATGCTCCGTTTCACATGCTCGTTTCAGGGCGTTTGAAAAAAGAAGAAAAAGAAAAAGGGAAAGGGAAAGCTAGAGGAAATGGAAGAAAATCGAACACAAAGCAGGTCATATGGAAATAGGTTCAAACTGATGTTTATTAATGCAGAATTTCCCTGCCCTTAAAGTCGAGAATTTTCGATTTGCGGCTTTTATCCAGACCTCAATGAATATTTCTCATTTGGAGATGTTTGAGATGTTCATGTTTTGATGACTCCATGGGTTTTTCCTTCTTTTTTTCCCTAAGATTCCTTAATTCAACAGAGAAAAAAATACATTAATTTGTTATTACCCGTGAAGGTGATGATGATCAAGTTAAACGGAGAGACTTCGTCACACTGGGAAAATGTGACTCTAAATATTTGATTTTTTTGTATCTATTAATTGTTACAAAATAAGCCCTATTTGGGCACAACATTTTTCAGATAGGAGTCAATAAATTAAAATTAAAATTATATAAACTTAAAAAACAAACAAAAAAATCTATTCAATGTTTATATTTTGTTTTCCTAACCCTGCGAGTGAGTTATTTGTCTCTGTACTCTGGATTAAATCAGAAAGAGCTCAAATGCAAAGAGAATAAGAAACCATTCCATTTTACTCTTAAAATATTTTGTTTTCTCACCTATTTATACAGATTAACATATCTATATTTTGTTCATAAAAATAATAAACAATTTCCCTTTCTTACCTTCTTTTTTTAGTCTATAAAAGAAGTGCTATATTTTTCTCTCTGCAATTTGTAATGTCTGTTACTAGTCAGCATGTTGGCAAAGATCAAAGCTCATTGACGAGCAGCTGGCCCCCGGTCTGCACATTGACGCCTCACTCCATTGCGAATGCAAACTTCAAAAGCGATCTCTTGGGGCTTCCATCTTTGGCATCGCTGGTCATCGCTGCCACTGCCTTGGGCCTGCTTTAATTATACTTAAACATTTTCGAGTTACACAATTCAATTGAGCGGTCCGGTTCGAGTTTTGTGGTGGCAAAAACTAATATGTATTTATAGCAGCATTTTCATCTCCGAGTTGACATTGAAAAGCGCTTCACGGTCCGTTCACTTCTTCTTCGGACACTTAATTGTTGGTTGTCTTCGGTCTGTCGCTCTGTGAGTTGACTTGTCTGCCTTTCTGTCTGTGAAGCGCATCGAATGTAAATTGAAATCTTCTACACAATAAACTATCTCAATTGCTAAAAATATATGTATAACCTGAACTTGGCCTTGGCCAAAGCCTTGAAAAGTGCGCAAAGTGGGTTTCAGAGATTTCTGCAATTGAGAATGTCGAGTGGCTCGTGTCTCTCAGGCGGAAGTTCGTTTCGTGTCTCTAATTATAGCCATCACTTTGCGTCATGCCGACTGATTTTCTGTCATGACAAGATTTTGACTACATTTTTTATCCAGCGGAAGACTTTGACTGTGAGTTAAACGGAAAGTCTCTACAGTTAATAAATGCTCTATAATATCGACGCACTCCGGCTATCAAGTAGGCGGTCCTCTTCAAGGTTGCTAATCGAATTAACATTGAGTTATTGCTTCTTAGCTATAAATAAATGTATTTCACTTGAATTTGGCAGCTCGGAATGAGCTCAAAATTTTTATGCACAAAAATGTGCAAAACATAGCAAAAATTCTGCTCAACGTTTGTCAAATAAATAAGTTTTGCACTATGAATGACAATTTAGTGGGGTATTTATAATGATTTATTGTTCATTTTGGGCTTAAAAACACCGATCATAAATTAAACATTTTAGGTGTATTTAGTTCATAAGAATAAAATAAATTTTAGGTACAAATTATAAACAATGTTTTAAGCTAATATGACAAAATATATTTTAAGATGTATTTTATTGCTTTTTGAGAATAAGTAATACTGTTAACATGCTTTAAATTTATCTCATTTTCTATTTTTTAACTACTTTGTAGTATTTTGTATCTATGTATAAGCCCTTAATCAGTTTTAGGTTTGAAAGAAATTCACTTGATAAACTAATTTTCCACTTGACACATTTTTATGAAACCTATTTTTCTATTTAGTTTATTTTCTGCGAATTTCAAGTGTAACCGCAAGGCTCAGAGTTCTACACGTATTTTATTTACTTTTCGCGTGAAACAAAATAAAAATCGCCGCATTATTAATTTAACGATGGCATTTCACAACAAACTGTGAACAATCGGCTGAAAATATTAAAAAAAAAAACGTACTCACACAATGGTTGCCTCGTAATTAACGCTCTCAAAAGTTGAACCGGCTAAGCGCAAGGTCTAAACAGAACTGAGCTGGCTGAGAACGAGTTTGGCTTATCACTTTGCCGGGGAAATCTCACTACGCCACCGAGGAAGAGAGTCAACGGAAAACAAAAACAAAAAAATTACACAGAATTTCAAATGATTGCCGATTATCAATTTCATGTAATGATGATGATGCACTGAGAGGGAGTGGAACAGAAAAAATAATGCAAGAATCGTGTAAATGTATAAAGTATCTATATTTTTTCCAAATAAAAATCTACATTTAATAACACGGCAAAACCGCGCAATTACAGTGCAAACAGCCAGCAAAACAGTTGCAGGTAATTATTGACTCCAACAGCTTTGTAGTTTTTCATCTCCTCAGTTTACTTTTATTGTGTGGAAAGAGCTTTGGCTTATCTCTGGCAGCTTTCCAGATTCACAAAGATTGGGTCTAAGGTGCCGCAGGCCACCACAAGTGATAACAACGGAGAGATGCGCTGCTGCTGTTATCAGGCACGTTCTACATGCCATCAAAATATAAATTACTTTATATAATAATTGTTATTGCTTGAAAATGGCATTTTATGGACATGCAAGGGTTTACTGAACTTTCCTAGGCAAGCACGCGAATGCGGTAATCGGAGCAATTAACAGATACAAGATACAGATACGCAGATACCCGGGATTTGCCCAACGAATTTACACAGCGCTAATGAAAGGCCACTCAAATGCCGAATTCAGATTTAAGCCAGGCATCGACTGCACCGAAAGAAACTTTGTGGGGTAAAGCAAATTTATTAAATTTGACAAGAGATTTTTTATGAATTTTGAATTATACAAAATTATGTTGTACTCTAATGAATGTTCGTATTTAAGTAATTTAAATAGTTAACAACAATTTTAAGCGATATAATTTCGCTTGAGTTCATGTCGTTTTTTATTTACTATTAAACAGGACTTTAAAAAATAAAATTAATTATTTATTTAACTAATTTAAAAATATTTTTGTGATAGTACTTATTGCCTTCATTTCCCTCTTTTTTCGGTGTACAGCTGCTCATACACTTCGATGTTTCCGATGTTTACCAATGCTCGACTTCTTCCCTAATGAACCTGGATCGACTTTGATTTTCTAGAGCAATTCAATTAACAGTTTTCCCCGGCTGACTGACAGTTTGTCCGCCCGTTTTACTGGTTCATCAACAGTTATGTGCACTCAATTGAACGCTAATCGAAATATTTATCATTCGCCTCCTTTTCCTGCACTCGAAAATCTCTCGAACACGAAAAGTGCGGTTCAGAATTTTGTGTAATTACCACAGGGGGCTGGGAATTCCAAGGGGGAGAAGCCATTTAGGCCGGGCTAAAAATTATCACGAATCCACTAAGCACTTTCGAGCCTGACTGGAGCACAGCATTTGGTTACAGTTTGCAAATGTATCCCCCTATCACGGTGATTCACCGCCATTAAAAATAATAAATAAATATTTGAAGTACTCTCCTTCGGGGGGAAAATGTGTGCAGCATACCAACGGGAAATGGCTTTTGATAATGCAAGTCTGATACTTGCTCTGGTTTTTTCTTTGTTTGGAAAAAATATATACAAATGAATGTATTTCCCAAGAAAGAAATACGTAACTTATATAGAATGAATTTAAATATATCTTTCATAGAATTCAGAATCGTGTCCAATTAAAATCCAAATAAAGTGCACTAACATCCGTCTGAATATATATCATTTTGTAGAACGTACTTATATTCGTCGGAATTCATAATACAAACACAGAATCTCCTAGAATACGAAATCTATTCTTATTAAAAGCTTTCAAAAAATTCTCTTACATCCGTCTGACCGAATGTTGGTAATGTTTTGGAATGAACTTACATCCATTTGAATTTATATGAATCATTTTCAATTATGCATCATCCCATTTCAATGTCTCATTTTAATTTTATTCATCACTTTCATTTTGTTTACCTGCAAAGAGAGGAAGAGAAGTAAAGCGTTAAGTGAATTTTGGAATGAATTAATTGACGCGGAATAAGCAGTTGACAACATTTGAATTCCCAAGTCTACAAGCAATTAATGCGAGACTCAGATATAGAATGTGTGGCTATTAAATTAAGGGCATAATAAATACAAATTTGATAGATTCGAATATGAATTTTGAATGTAACATTTCCTGTGAATTACGAATGCCTCGAAGACAGGGGGGGGCATTAGAGCCCACATATTTAAACCGACTATAAGGCTGTTTTATTAGCCATCTTGCCAAATGAAGAGAACTCGAATGGTTGCCAAGGCTTGAAATAGCATATGCTAATGACACGAGTCCTGGCCACACAACTAAATCGGAAACACACACACTCAGACCAGGACAGGACAGGGGCAGGATGTGTGCGCTGGCTCCCTGGTAAAATTATGAGTTGCAAATACAGCTGCCGGGGGGGATTCCTCAAAGGGTAAAACACATATAGTTTGGCTCCTGTCCAAAATTTCAATTAGGTTGAGTAGAGCAGAGCCGGGGTTCGGGCTCGAGTTCGAGTGCCCGCAACTGCTTACGAATGTTAATTACGCAATTGACTTGACAAGCAACAGAAGAGCAACAACCAAAAGGTATCTGTATGTGCAACACTTGACGGGAAGGACGGTTTTTGCGTGTGTTGACTTACGGAATTATGCTGATCCTGCAGGAAGGAGGACTGTAAGCCCTCATATCCATGGAAACCTGTAACCGTTTTAGGGTAATTAAAAATTTCTCATTGAATTTTTGCTTCTTTTCATCCAATTTTGTACTCATTTGCATGCAAATTAATTTCTTTTGTTTTGTTTTGCTTTACTTTGCTTCTCCCTCGCATTTATCTTATTTGTATTATTTTAGTTTCTGGGAAGTTAATTTTGCTAAATGTTTACGCTTCCTTGGCAGTCATGAAATTTGCTTTGCTCTTTTGCTACAAGTTTCAGCTCAGAAATTAACTGTGATTCGACTGAGCAACTAATTCTCATTGTGGGGTTACAAATGCCACCCACTTTTATTGGCTGTACAACAAAGCTAGGAGCATACAGACATATATCAACTTGATACGTGCCTTGTTTATAATTTGTCGGAATTTGTAATTTGTAAATACGAATAGCTGGTAGCAAGGAGCTTTAAGGACTGTTAAAGATTGCGGGGGACAAACTTACAACTATCTGATTGTTCTTATTTATTTACTATTTAAATGCTAAAATATATTTATATTTATTTTCTTACATTATAATATTTTGAAGGATACAATTAAAACACACAATTGCAATCGATTTATTGTTATAGGGGTAGGTAAGGCCACACTTAAAAAAAGGTATTGTAAAAAAGGTCACTTTTGACTTGAACAGAAAATAATGAATAATAAATCTTAATAATATAAAAAATAAGTACATTCCCATATACAAATTTGTTAGAACACTTAACCATATATAAAAATCGTATTTTTTTAAAAGGTAAATATTGTAATTTCTAGGATTCAAATTCAAAAGTGCAATCTTAAATGTTCATAAATTTTAATCTTCTTTTTAATGTTCATTTAATCAAATGTCTAAGTACATTTCCATTAATATTTACTATTATATTTCCTAGAAAAGATTCTGTGACATTAATTAAAATAAATAAGAGCTTATCGTATATTTATTTGCTGTTCGTTGACTTATTTATAGCAACAGCAATCTATACTACAAACAGAGAGCAAAAAAATAATCCGAGAGCTAAATGCACTTATCTTATCGTTACTTTGAAAATAATTCCAATCGGCTCAAGCATATAGCTTTGTTTTTGCTCTGACTATCAACATGACTCCGTGGCGCAACGGTAGCGCGTCTGACTCCAGATCAGAAGGTTGCGTGTTCAAATCACGTCGGGGTCATAGAGGATTTCACTTTTTTTACTCTTCTTTATTTGCACTTGCAATTTATTTTTATTTTTTAAACAAAAAATCCCTCAAGTCTGCAATATTTCAGTACATGGTTTCAATGTTCTGTGGTTTTTGGGTAATATAACTAAAGCAAACCATTCAAATTGGCCACAATTTCTACTTTTTTAAGCCCTTTATATTTGCAACATGTAAAGATCATAGAGCGTGAAATATTCATCTCGGCCAGAGTGCCACGCCCTGAAGAGGCTGGCTTAGGGCAGCTGAATTGTTGCATTTGAAATTAGTTACCAAATTGCAGGCAGTTGCATTGTGGCTGGCATAAAGGACTCTAAATTCCTGCATAATTCCATATGAATTTGTGTAAGCACACAAATGGATTTGTATTTGTATTATTATGTACACACATACACATGAGTTTGGCGATTCTATCAAAGCCATTTCCATTTCGATTTTATTAAAGTTCTAATTTGTGGTCAGTGAACTGGCTACGATATATGAAATTTGGTTTAGGCTTAGATTGTTGATATATAGGAATTATAGATAAAATCGTGGAACCATGAAATATTTGGAGGTAATTTTAATGAACTTGTTTTTAATTTTTAAAGGGTAATTTATGTTTTAAATATTAACTGAAAATTGCAAGTAAAAATGTATTTGCAAGCTTTATCGGTGTACAAGAATAAAATATACTTTCTTGCTGTACTAATCCCCAAGGAAAAATTAATGTAATATTGTCAACAATATTTTTGCATACTCCAGAGAGCAGTTTGAGTTTTGCGAGTGAGAGAAAAGGAGTGAAATCCCATAACGGTCTGTAACTTTTAATTAAAATTCTCGTTGGTGTCCTCCCTTCACTCTAAGCGACTTCCCTTTGTGTTGTGTTCCTGCAGTAATTTGTGTAATCGCTATTTCATATATGGAAAGTTTTGTTTCATTTCTGTGGTCATTCAAAAACATTTCCAAAACTTATGCAATGCCATGAACTTGTGGGTTAAGTGTGTGTCAAGGGTTAATAGTGCTTTTGGAGTCTCCCTCACCAATAACTATAAAGTGTTAATGTTTTGACAGTTGTTAGTTGAGGAATGTCAAGAAGTTAAGATGTTGTTTTGGGATTTCTAATTATGTCTCATAGACTAAGTCGTCGGCAGCAAGATAAAAACCAAGTACAATGATTTAAGGAACGATTGAAATCAAATATTTAACATTAAAATAAATTATTTTTTGGGTCTAGACTCAATCAAAGAAAAATATTACCCAACAAACCAAGGTTTAACAATAAGAGTAACCCTTTTCTCTGGCCACTTTAACATTTGGGCGGCTATCATAAAAGTTTCACCAAGTTTTCGCTGAGCAAATCATCAGACAAATCTATATTATGACCAAATCCTTTCGCAGTTCATTCAACTATCTCTCAGCCCCAAAGTTTTTCCGCTCTAAGCTGACACAATGCACAAAATCCAAAAAGCCAGAATATTCCCCGTCGTCGCTGCCTTCCCAAATCAGATTTCATGCTAACAACTTCCGGCTTGCAACTAGACAAAAAAGAATATATATAGATATATATAAAGGTTGTAAAACACAAAAAAAAAAAAACATAAAGAGCCAACAAGAAAAATGGGAAACTTTTCCGGAAAGGGCACTGGACATTGTAGCGTGGGGGAGGGAAGGGGAAAACTTCTGTTGTAGCTATAAAATAGACTTTGGCTATGAATTTCACTCTGGCATATAAAATTTAACGCCCCGGCCGCAAGTCTCTCTTTAAAATGTTGCCCGTTTTAATTGTGAAACTTTAGTCATGCAACTTGCATATCTCGCAGCAGGATAGTCCCCCGAAAACACAAAAAATAAATCATGTATATATATAATGGAGCAGCAAGGACGACGGATGGCCAATGGTCGGCGACAAGTGCAAGTTGTCCGGCACTTTCTCTTGCTTTTTGTTTTATTTATTTATGCTTCGTTGGGCCGCCATTCATGGCTCCTTCATCAGCTACGGCCCAGCCCCCTTATTTACCCTTTTATTTATAAATAATCTACCACATTTCCTCCCTGGTGCCCTTTCTTTTTTCCTCGGCCTCTGCATTCCACTGCATCCCTTCCAGAGCTTATCAAACAATCATTAGCTGGGCAAGAGCAAGGGGAAAGTTTCTTGATTTTGTTAGTAATTACACCCCTCGGTGGGAGATGTACTGGAATAGTACAAAAGCTAGTGTCATCAAAGTAAAGTTTATCAATTTAAAAGCTGAACTAGTTTAACTCTTTGCAAACTCTAATAGAAGGAGACCAGAGAGGGAGCTGAATACCACAAAAATTAGCAGAACAGATGTCGCCTTTGAAGATGTATTGCCACAAGTTTGACCATTAAGAATCGGATAAGAATTATAGTTTGCGTAATTCTTTTGATGAAAAAAGTTCAACTACGTAGTAAATATCTCTTCTGCCATGTGTTTGCCTATTTTTCTATATTTTATTATATTTTGCCAGCCAATTATTATCGAATTATCATCATTAACTAATTAAGTTCACCTTGAATCAGCTCCGTGCCTTATCAAGGCAACAGGCCTTCAGCAAATTTATTAGCTGTCGTGAATTCTTAATTTGCAGCTCTATTTTTAACTGCGATATAATTTATTTTTACTATCTGCCCCATCGATTGCCGACCAACTGCCTTCACTCCCATTATTTATTGTGATTATCATACTCATGCAAATTGCATTTGAAAATTTATTTGTTGTCCGACATTTCATTAGGTCGCAATTAGAAAACGCTTGCGTTTTGTTTTGTTGACAATTAAAAATTCATCGTCATAAATTTCTAAATTTCAGGAATGCTCGCTAATTTCGTGCACACTAAAATTGTTCAATAATCTGTATGAAAATCTGTTTGTCTAGAAAGAGTCCAGCTATATCATGACATAAACAAAATATATTTATTTTTGTTACTTTTTGCCATTTTTATTGTTTGGGTATTTGGCCCGCCAATTGGCGTTGTGAAATTGTAATTTAATTAGCCAATAATTATGCGTTCAGTTGCGCGTAATTTGTAGTAAACAAAGTCATTTCCTATTTGCATTATTTGCCAATAAGAGCCAGCGACAAAAAATGTTGTTTGGTTTACTTAAATTGAATTGCTAAACATTTGTACACCTGCCTGGTGTTGAGAATTGATTTAATTTAATAAATAAATAAATACTAAGATTAAATAATAATAATTGAAGCAAAGATTTGAATTAAAACTGAAATTAAAACATTAAAAAGTAACCCTTTTCTGGGATTTCTCTTCCATTATTCATATTGAATTACATTTCTTTTCAATTACACGACACTTTTCGGAGCCAAAGTCCAGGAAGAAAAGGGGCAACAGGCTCATCTCTCAGACAATTTAACTCGAAAAAGGCGAAACCCTCGAGGCGAACAAGGCTAAATCCGAAACGAGTAACGAAAAACGACAACTTTTTGCCAAATCCTTATGAACATTAATAATCATTAGTTCTCGTGCCATACACTGTATGCAGCATGTTCTTATATGTATTAAGGGGAAAACTTTCATGTTGTTCCCTCAGATGTTTTTCGTTGTGTGTTATCCTTGGGTTGTGTGGGCCATTTTACAATTTGTCAAATTCACTCAACTGTATGACTAGAAATATGAAACAGAAACCCCAAAAAAAAAGGAGGCGGAGGATAAAGGATGGTGAACGGAGCAGCTCTGAGGATTGGATACAGAGGAGGCTCAAGGGCCCACAGAAGAGCTAAATCAACTGGGAGGAGTGGAACTGTGGGGTAGAAAAGGGGTTTGCCGACATGAAATTGCACATTTTTCACATAATTTCCCTGATTTTTTATACATTTTTTTCGTTACTCTAAACGGCTGAATTTGGGTCGTGTTTCTTCTGTTTTGGCGTGAAATATGCGTGGCTGTGGTTGCGTGTCCCAAAACATCGTTAATTTCATTTGGTTTTTCCTGCCTTTTTAACCCATATCAAGGATTCCTTTTTGCTACTGCTGCTTTTTTGTTTCTATGATTACATGGCTCTGTGGCTAGGATTGCGGCGTTTAGGCCATGATTTTCATTTCTAATGTCACAAATGTCCTTCTGGGGAAATATACATTGGTTGATTTTGTGATAAGAAAAGGGTATTTTAATGTGATTAAATTGTTAAGTGGAAGTTATAACATATAACAAAGGTCTTGTGCATATATAATGCCTCTTGCTTTGCCTTTAGATCCTATAAATAATAACTCTCTACATATTATGTATGTACTAAGACCCATTTAATTTAAATAATATTTAAGCTCAAGTTTCGAAATTCTGCCTGCCAATTTCAATGCTTCTTTGAGCCACTGCCAAACTTTCGGGGTAAAACTTTATTTCGCTCTGTTTTAATGGCACTGAAGTACACCTGCATCGCTCCCGCGGATCAACTTGCCTCTGCTGTTGGCTAATTAATACCAGGAGGAGGCAAAACTATGCAATTGAAGCGATGCAAACTTTTCGATTGCACTCTGGGCTCAGCCGAACAGCACTCTCAAGCATCCCCGAGAGATACAACATCATCTCCACATCTCCCTTTGATGCCCATGCGATGCTGTGGCAAAGGGGTTAGCCAACCAAAACGCACAGAAAGGCGGAAAGCCCCATGTCCCAATTGACACATAACCCTCCCATTATAATTAGGATATTTATCAAATATAACGCGAAACACAAACAAAACTCCCACGGCAAACGAAAACAAACCAAAGAGGGGGAATGGGATGGACCTACCCCAAAAAAATAGGGCGTAGGTGTCAGTCGGGAGGGTGTGAGCTAAGTAAATAATTGTACAACAGAAATTAACGCATTCAATTACCAGGGCCCAGCAAACCAAAATCTCACCCAAATGCAACAATTTAATAAAAAATGAAAAAGAAAAAGAACACATGGGAAAAAAAACTCTTAAGTTAAGGTTATAAAAATGTCTATAAATAAAATTCCTCAAATGAAACCATTTAAACACAATACCGACTCTAGTATTTCTCTATCTAATTTAAAAACTCTTATTTAGAAACAATTAGTTACTTTTTCACTGTGTATTTTGTACCTAAGAGCCCTGAGAGAAGGCCATGGATAGGCTCAGCTCTGCCTTGGCTGCCGTTTATGGTGCAAATGACAAGTCTATGTACAAAACTGTCGGCATGTAATCAACATTAATGTTGGCTGCGAGTTGCAGATGCCAGGCGAATGAATGAATCACTTTGTCCACGACTCGAACACATTACCCGTATACACACGAGGAGAGAGAGAAGGGGACACGGCGACCGGGTAAACATCTGCAGCTGCCAGTGCCGCCACAACACCAACATCAGCATCAACAGCGGCAACATGAGCCCGATGCTCATCACTGGCAACATTATTACAAACATGCGAGCATGCATTGAACTGTGGGAAAAAATTTCATAAAATACTATGGTTCTTCCACAAAAATCTAAGAAAATAAAAAATATTTTCAATGGATAATAGATAGCTAAAGAAATTGATGAGGTCTGAGTTACCTATTTCAAGAGACATTTTAAACACCAAGACTGCTCATTTTCTCTGAGAAGGAAGAAGGTGTATTTTTGTTAAATTATACAGACTTAATTCTAATTTTATGTAAAGAAAATTCGCCAAAAATACTTGCAATAAAGTGCCCAAAAATTCCCAAATCTGTATCCTAAGTCAAGGAAGTTAGGCACTATTTTGAGAAGTTTTAAAAGTTTTAAAAACGAAGCAAATGAGTTGAAAATCAATTGATCTGAAAATCCTTGATATTTAATGATTTATTTGTGATCTTAGCATATAGCCTTCCATTAAGCCGACCATACCTCTAGTTAGCTTAATTATTTAAAGCTTCTTCTATATTTATTCAAACGAAAATATAATTTTCAGTAGTAAAAAACAATTCTAAAAAGTATTCAAATGCCACTTGAAAATTCCTTAAAAAGTTAATTAATTAATTACTTATTTCACTTATTTTTCGAAGCATATTGAACTACAGTGCCTGTGTACATGATATTCAATCGTGCTGCCCCGATGCTTGGCGGTGCAGATGTAGTTGCAGTTGCTGTACGCGATATATATGTATGTATGCTATATAGCCTATCCACTCCGGCGGCGGCATCGGGGTCTCGGCACCCACTGACGCCAGCAGGCACTTGTCTGGCTGACATTAATAAATCGCTTTTATAGCATCCAGGCTCAGGGCTCCTACTCCTGTTCCTGCTCCTGCTCCGCTGCTGTCTGCGGAAAAACCAAAACTGCAGCTGAACTGTCTGCAATTATTCCCTCTCTCATTCACTTTCTCTGGGGCGGTCTCTTTCGCTTTTGTTTGTCCCAGGCGTGGGCTACACGCTTTATTAATTCCACATCAATGACGACGACAACGACGACCATGGCGCTTGGTTCTACAGTTCAATGGGTTTTGGGTTTTTCGAGGCATCAGTATCAATTTTTTCGCCTCCGTTTTCCTGTTGTCCCTTTTCAGGCCTGTGCTATATTTGATTTTACTCTTTTTCCCTTTTTTATTTTATTTTTTTTGGTTGGCTGCCCCAAAATCAAAATAAAAACAAAAGCCTGCACACGCCAAAGATGCAGTCTAACTGCTTCTTGTTTACACTAGGCACCCCACAGAATCAGGGGACTATATACACACATTTCACTGAGTTTGATCGAATGCAACCAGTGATAAAATACAGTGGCGGATCCTCAAAGAGTTGAGTCAATTGATTTCATTGTGATTTTTAGATATATTTGTTCGAATATGGCTTAAATCATTTATATTTTTGGCTGTGCAACATAAACTGCATTCCCTGCTCCTTCTATATTTTATAACCAATATTTTCATAAATAAATTAAATCTGATTAAAATCAAATACATTTTAATACCTATTTCCCTCCCAATGTTCCGCCTGATCAATTTTCCACTCACGAATGTAGCCTGGCCGGGAGGGAAGCTACTTGAAATTTCTATTAATATGAAATATTATTATATGCAAATTGCATTCAGGCAAGTCAGATTTCCGTATAATGCGATGAGTGCTTAGCACTCACACTGGAAGGTATGTATATAAGATATACATGTAGGAGCACACACAGAGAGTAGGCTCCTTGGGGAACCAGCTGGGGATTTCATTAATCTCCGAGCCGGCGTCGCTTTTGTGGAATATATTAAATTGGGTACACACATTAACATTTAAATTTGTTTTCAATTTTGTCAACCCAGAAATGGGTGTGTTCCTGATGCATAATAGATGGTCCATCTCTTTGGACTTGAACTACATATTTTTAGCACCTCCAGAGACCGGCCACCGAACCGAACCTAACTTTTGTGTGCCGTGTTTGTTATGGAAATTAGACCGAAAGACCGACCGACTGGCAGTGTGAGTTTGAATAGGCATGGGAGCCACTGTTTAGCTTTTGGGATCACTTCATTCTTATGACTTTCAAAACACATAAATCCGAGAGACCTTCGTAATCGATTCGGAATTTGAGTGTGCTTTGTCTGCTGGCTAAGACGGTGTCATAAATATGTAAGCTCTTGTGTATTCTCCACATAATTTGGTAACAGAGATGCGTGGGAGTAACACGAATTTCGGATATATTATTTTAATTTGAACAAATTGTATGTAATGACATACAGCAATATTTATCCTAATTCTTTGTAATCACACATTTCAAGTTAACTCAATCAGCATTTATTTATCAGAAGCGTCTCTTTTATCATTTTCATTTATTCCGCCCACATCCCAGCGATGACGACGGCACAGCTGTTGCATCATTTGATATGCAAACGAGCAAACATTCCCATTCCGCAAACATTCGTGGCCAACAGCTGGACAACTAACTCCACTCAACTCAGCTGATTCACCGCATTCTCGGCGGACACTTTTCACACGTTCAAAATCGGAAATTTGAATACCCCAGAACAAGTGTGTTAATGAAAAGAAATCGAGTGGAGAGGAAAAATTACGTATGGAACATGAATTACGAATACTCTTTGTTCATTTATTCATTCTGCTATGTGTAATAAAAATCAATATAAAACGTTATATCAAACTGAATACTTTTTTCTGCTTGTAATAGTGAATCAGAAATTTATCGATATCTTACAGCATAGTACATAACTATTTATTTATTTAAAAACTCGTTAAAAATGTATCAGAAACATTTAAAATCCTGAGCATGTTAAGATTATGCTTTTGAGAACTTTTTTATATTAAATATCGATAACTCATCGATAATAAATTAGTTTTAAAACTGTGAGATCGATAGATAAGATCGATAAAAGTTTGTAAATTATCGATTGTAAAAAAAAAATAATGTAAGACCATATTAACATGAAAAATCGACCATTTATGGACTTATCTATACAAAAAATTAACAGCAGCAAAGTAAACACATATACCAATTCCTATTAATAAGGCAAGCTCACTTGACCATTAGGCAACAGTAATTAGTTACTAATAATAAATATAATTAAAATAACTCTAAAGAAAATCACAATAATCTGTTCAATTCTTTTATAAAAAGTTAAGAAGTCATTAAAAAAAATGTCATGGACAATTATCTCTTGAGAAGAGAACAAATGCTGACATTTTGTATGGCTCGTGTGCTTGTGGCGCTTCGTTTCTTACTTGTCCATTGTGTGTCAAGTTCATAATGCGGCTATTGGCTGGCTATCAAAAGTCAAATAACGAAATACACAGAACGTAAGCATATTTCTCAGGCAGTGCTTCGCACAAATGCTATTTATTCAACTCACATACATAAATCGAAGCGGCAGAGAAAGAGAAAATATCCATATATTTTTTTCCACATTTGTTTGCATACTCTCAAACACTGTCTCTTGTTGCTGTCTTTGCCGTTTTATTGTATTTATCTCAAATATAAAATTTTATTATTTATTTGCCCTACTGGCAGAGGGAACGGAAGAAAGAAGTGAAGTATTGTTAGACTTACGGAGGGCAAGCGGTTTCCCTGGAGTCAAATTGGGGGAAAAATAAAACACTCGTCATACCTGCAAATAAATAGAATGAATGGAATGTTAAGTAAATAATAATTAATTGCTCTGCAAATGTTTGCAGAGCAAAAAGAGGTTTTCCTAATTTAATTGCAAATAAGCGAAAGTCAACCGATTGGTGTTTACCTAGTTTTGTTTGATTTGAATTATTCATGGGGAAAGGAGATAACGAGGAACTGGATGGGTTTAGGGGATGGGAATCAAGGATTTAATGGTTGATTAAATCAAGTAAGTTATTTTTATTGATAAATTAAGATATTTGGTAAATCAAAATATTTTTAAACAATATAAGCGAATACATCTCTCTCATCCTATTGTATATTTCAGCTGCATTTAATAACTATATTTTTTATTATATTAGTTAAACACCTGTTCACACTACAAAAGAAGTTAACAAGTCCCACAAACGTAGTTATAATTACCGCCCTTAGCAGCAATCCCCATTCCATAGACCTCTTTTAATTATGATTTCGCTGGGCTCACACATTCCCATTTCCCCACTTAGCTCCAGTGAAAGTAATGCAGCAGCCCTAATCCCAAAAACCAATCAACTTTGCTGAAATTGGCCAAATTTAGAGGCCAACAAACCTAGTGCGTCCAAAGCAGTGGCAACTAATCAGCAGCAGCGACAGCATCAGCCCCAGCACCAGGCCCAACAGCAATTGCAGCTGCATTAACTGCAATTGCCATTTTCCCATTGAATCGGATGGGCGATTGCGAGGTGTTTCCAAACGGTAAAATCAATTAAAAAGGGGGCAGCTGGGTAATTGGAGCGCCGCGTGTCCAAAGCAGAGAGCCTGTCAAATGCAATTCCAATTGCCATTTCAGCCGGCGACTACAGCAACACGTGCCGTAGCAGCAATAGCAACAGCCACAGTGGAAGCAACAGCAATATTGGTAACAATTCCTATTAAGATCTGGTCTGGTTAGCGACAGTTAGCGACAGCATCATAAAAAGTTGCAGCAACATTCGCAGCGACAATTAGCGGCACATGTTGCTAATGTTGCCATTATTGTGGCACTTCAAGTTCCTGATGTGTGTGCGTTGTTCATTTGTACACAGGAAATAAAGGATATGAATCCATATATTGCCTGGAACTGACCCTCGAAGATCAAGAAGAGAAAACTATTTATTATACGAAATATTAATTATTCTTTCAATGCAAGCAAGTCAACAAGATTAAACTAAACACACACAATTTCAAAATAGATTTAATCCTAAAAGTCCATTAAAAGTTTTTTATTTGTTTTTATTTTTTGTTGTGTGGAGTAATGGGCCCAAGCACATCTATAGTTATTGCCAAGACGAAGGAAAATTCCACAGATCCTGCTGCGTCAACAACAAAGCCGGATAAATGGCAACAACTTTTAGCCAGGAGCAATACACATATAATCTTGTTGCTGAAACCACTTGAAAATAAACCCCAAGGAGCGACTTAGACTGTCAACATTTAATTCTTAATGGCGCTCAAAGTGTTTTTTCATGGTCTAATAAAGTTTGGTCATAAATCCTCTCTCAACCCGTTTTCCACCGGATAATCCTTGCGGCTCAGGGTCCGGTCAAAGTTTCTTCAAAATCAATTAATTAAGATGTTCTCAGGAGATTTAGAAGAATTTTAAAACCAAATGCGATAAAGATAATGAATACGAAGAGACCGCAGCAGCCGGTTAAACAATTTAGCCAAAGACAAAGCGAAGCATGTGGCCATCTAATTAAGGCGGCAACACCTCCGACAACCAACCTTGCCCCAATTTCCACCAACACACACATAGAGCAGGCTGGGTGATGGCGATGATGATGCCGACGATGGAAATGTGGGCCCAGATAAATGAAAAGTCGGGACAAAAAGGTGCAAAAGCTAGTTTAGCCCGAGTTTAGTGTAGTTCAGTTTGCCCGGGCGCAGGCTGCGTTACGCTCTACTAATTTCTAGTTTAATTATTTTACATTTTCACAAAGTAACTACGCGACTGCGACAGCGAGTGTGCAATTCAAGTGCAGCGGGGAATCGGGAATGGAGCGTTACGAGCCGGCCCACTCTTCCCTCTCCTCTCATCACTGGCAAATTGCATGAAATTACTAATTACGCGCTAAAATAATGATAACCCACAACTACTATGCTTAAAATAACATTTAATTGAGCTCTTGATAATGGGGAAGGGTGACGAATCGATCGGAGGGGCAGTACAATATTAATAAAGTAACATGACCGTAAAATTGCCCATAGGTTGACTTGTGGTTACATTTGTTTTGAATAGAGACTTTAGTAATTCTTTTACTGCCATAAATACTACAGAAATAATATTTTCAGTATAACATTAAATGGCTGCAGACATCATTTGTCATAAACTTAATCTCTCATCGTATGACATTATTAGTTATACACACGATTTCACAGTCAAAACGATTATTGCTGAATGCAACCTGTGAGGCACCATGAAAGTACCATGAAAATTCCATTAGAGAAACGGTTTTGCACTGGGGAAAAAAAATATATGTCAAATAATCAAACAGAATTAAATATTAAATCACTCTTACACTCTTTTCAAGTATTTATGTATATATTTATTTATATATTTAATGCAATATTTGATTTTACTTTAATAGCATTCTTAAAAACCTTATAAAATCCAGTTTTCTTTAATATTTACCTCTCAGTGTGTCATTCCGAATTGCGTGCGACCACAAACAATACGGGAATTAATCACACCTGGGACACTAAAATGTCATCCATGTCAACAATGCGACGCGGGTCGGTCGGACCTCGCCTGGCCCTGGCTGGATTTCTAGTGCGTGTTTGCGTCTGTTTTCGAAATAGCACCGAGAATCGGACGGGACTGGCAGAGTGCCGTGCCCTCGCACCTAGAAGCTTAATATTGTTTTCAACAGCCGCTTATTAGATTTTCCCCATGGCATTTTCCCCCTACAGATGTCCCCTAGCATTTTCCCCCCTGCGAGTGTTCCCCAGCATCTCAACATCAAGAACGCTGCGTATTATTCCACACAGCTCGCAGGTTGACAGAGTGCGTTGTCAGAGTTTTCTCCGTTCGTTCGGTGTCGTGGGTAAATCGCAATGTTTATTGTCAACAGCCAAAGGTGCCTCAAGTGGCACTTTCCACCAATTGGGGGCCAGGAGGGGCAGCAGGTGAAGCAGTCTCTGTCTGCTTGTTCCTTGAGCCTACGGGCCCTGCCAAGCTCTTCAAAATTGTACGTGCTAGGCGCCATCTTCGAGTTGGTAGAGCGGAGATATATACAGTAGATGTTCGAAATAGGAGAAATACTAGCCCCACTAATGAGGCATTAGAATAAGTAATACTATTATTAGGAATATAATTAAACTAGCTTATTGCCTTAACAGTATATGGCTCACTTTCGTGCTGAACGAAAGCTTGTGGTTCTGACTCATAAATTCGTTTCATTTGTTCATTTAAGTAATATTTTTATTGTTTCTTAAATAAGTCTAAGATTTTTGAAACAATATTATGAATGACAATTCCCTTCTCGTATTTATTACTGTACTTCCGCCGAGGCTTCGAGGAGTATACTTCATTTTATTTTCAAGACTTTCCAACAGCCGGCGGCAAGGGGCTTTCCTTTATACTTTACACTTGTCTGGACATTTGATTAATGATCCTTACGTGGTCGGCTTGGTGTTGTTGCTCGTAGCCACTTGAAGTTTTCCCCTGGCCATTATGATTGTATTCATTGTCATTCATTGTAGAGTTTTCATATACATATACTCATATTCTCCTACTGCTGCCGCTTTTCACCTCTAATTAAGTTTTGCCCCTGCATACATTTAATCCTGGCTACTTCGCCTTGAAGGGGTTGGTTGTTCGTCCAGGAACCATGTCTCGAGTGATTTCTGAGTGTTTTCCTGTCACGCCAACTTGTATGTTGTTTTATGTGTCTGGCCCTCACCGCCCACTCTCATATTTTTCCTGTTTACTCTTAGTCATTGTTTGCAGCTAAATGAATTTTCCTGCCTGCCTTTTCTTTTTTTTGCACTCATTTCTGGCATTATCTTATCTATCGATAAAGGTAAACAGACGCATACACATGTACACAATTTTGTTAATTATTTAACACAATTTCTGTACGATTGCCAGGTAATTAGCTTATTATGTTCCATCAATATGGAATTGTGAGTTTAATTTATGGTTCCATTACCGAAGTTTGTATGTATTGAGTTTCACTTTTAATGAGTTTTTCGCATCAATCATACACACATTTTGTGATTCTGTTCAGAAGGGAAGTGGCCTCTTGATAAGGCTTACACAATTTCCAATAAATTTAATAAAGAGTGTTAATTAAGGGAATGTTGTCAGTTGCTGGAAGGGAAATTTTAAATGTAATTTAAGTAAAAAGCTTACTAAATCTTTAAAACTTTTATAATGGTGGCCTTAAAAAGTTCTCATTATATCACTCTAGATAAAACGCAAGACCCTCTTATCATATGACACAATGAAATAAAAATATTAAACCCCAAAAAGATATTACCCGAAAAAGCTGAACAAATAAAAACCGTGGCGCCCTGACAACCCAAAATTATAAAGAAACAAGTAAACAAGGGGCACAAACACAACGCTAAATAAATACAAATAAATCTCATCAAAAAGTGGGGGAAAAACTTGAATAACATTTATTCAACGTTTCTGGTGATGAAAAGAAATCAATTTATGATAAATTTGTATTGGTCAAACGCGTTCACCCAAAACAATGTCAAGGTTTACGAGTCGACGGAAAAGGGGGCCCCATCATTCCGTGCTTATCTTTGCCTGCCTCTCATATTTATACAGTTTGTATTTGGCTTTTGATAACCGATGGCGATGGCATTTAATTGCGTTTTGGGCCTCAGCCAGCCAGTCAGCCAGCCAGTTAGCGGCCAAAACAAATGCATAATTATGAATGGCAGAGGAAAATGAGTTTTAGATAAGTTCGTGTGCTCCGTGGGATGTTGTTTACCATTTCGCTGTGGCATTTACATGACGTCGCACAGAGAATTTCGTAATAAATCATAAATAAGTAAATGGAAGACCGAACTGGACTGCAATTGCACCTGATCTGTTCACTGAAGCGGTTAGCTGGAAGAAAGTACATTTTCGTTAAAAGCTCTAAAAAGTCACCTTTTCCCCTCCGCAATCAAAGGAAAGTTCGCAGCGGAAGTAGAGGAGGGTGAAATCATATTTAATCCTGTTAAGAGACCAGAAATGTGACCAAAGTATGACATTAAGGAGCTAAATGCACAGAGGTGGGCTCAAATTGAATTTAAACCAAGATTTTACTTCAGTTTTGTGGCAAAACAAATACCAGACAGACCGATTAATTACCAAGCAACTAAATGCAAGCCCTAAACTTTGGTTTCCAGTCGTTAAACTTCTGGGATATCTGGGAACTAGCCTCAATCTTATAGAGCGTATCAGAGAGTTGGCACCGCCACTTTATAAGGCCATTTCGCTCGCCACCATGGGATTTTCATGTTAAACTCCGATAAGAAATCCCAATGTTCTCGTAAAAACTTTTGCTCGAATAAAAGCGAAGGGAGGAAAAGGAAGTAAACGGGGGAAATGCCGCTCATTAAGCACGTCAAAAGCCAATTTGTTGTCACATTTTGACGAGCATAAAAGAGGAAAGCGAAATAAAGGCGAGCAAAACAGAGAAAAACGAAACCAAAAACCAAATCACAGCAAGTGGAGGACACGCAATTTCAAAGATTAAATGCAGCACATTACGATGAGTGGCGAAAGAAAAAAAATCTGACAAAGTATGAGATTTCTCTTTCGATGGTTTTTTAGGGATATCCTTTCCGCTTTTGCTTTCTGCTTTTTTTACATGTGCCGCTGACCAGTTCATCTTTCCTCAGTAATGCAAAAATAACATGATATTTTTTTGCTTGTTTTTTCTCCTTAGTTTGACAACAAAAATACCCAAAGAAAAACTTTCAACATAATAATAAAAATTTCATGCCTGTAAGGCCCTTGAATCTCCTTCCATTTCATACTCATTCCACCCTTACTTTCCTCCGGCTCCTACGTCTTCGAGCCTCTTAACGCTTGCCGCCAGACGTCTGTTTTGGGGTTCTGTGGGCGGTTAGGTGGAGTATACAATATTAAAGCTGCTTAAAATCATGATTACATTACGTACATGGCTGCCAATATAGGAATACGTATTCCGCACAGAAATATATATGCTGCACATAAAACGTGCTGCGACAATAACAATGGCGACGCACAGCACACAACAACAACGATATCATCAACTATGTGCCATATGATGTGCAAAATGTTGCCAAAAAATGCCAAAACAAAATTAAGTAGGAATGAGCAAGTAAATAAAATTTAATTGAGCACTCGAATCTCGAGTACCCATTAAGTGGGGCTTGAAGAACAAGGATAAGATCAAGATAAAGATCATGTTTTGTCTGTCTTTATACTAGTAAAAATAATCTATGTAGTAACGAGTAACGAGTAGCTAATAACGATTACCAAAATTATTATTATTTATTTAATGAGTAAATAGTAACTTTAAAAAATGTCTAATAAATAGCAACTAGTAAAAGAGAACTAGTTAATAGCAATAGTAAAAAATAACTAGTAAAAAGCAACCTGAAAATACCGATTAGTAAAGAGCGGACTAGTACATAAGAACTAGTAAACATCAACTGGCAACTAGTAATTATCAACTAGTACAAAACAACTAGTAAAAAGTAACTAGAAAAAAGTATATTGCAATTTATATTCCTTTAAAAATAGATGCTTCACCAGATCACAGTATACCCCAATTCAATGGGTATCAATATCGCTTATAGGAAACTCGGCTATGAAAATGGATTCTGACTTGGTCATGGCTGCTGACAGTTCGCTGCTCCTCTCCTTTTTTTCCAGCCGTTGTTATCATACTGCCAAATAAATGAGTTTCTGGCCACAACGGCAAAGGCCAAAATAAAAAACCCGCTAGAAGTCTGGCAGTCGCCGACAAAGAAAAGTAAATCTTGGCCTTTATTGGTTTAATATTCGCCGGAGTTTGTTTCGCCAAGTCGCATTTATTATGCCAATTTTGGCAGAGTTCCCTATAGATATTTTTGCGTGTGTATAAGAAAGTTAAATTGCGTAGAAATTCAAGTCGCGTCGGGTAACCGTAACCCTCTTTCTTCCTTTAGCTCCCCTCCTCCACAATATTGTCCCTTTCCATAGTTTATTTATTTTATGATGTGCATGTTGTTGATTTTTATTTTATTAGGCCTTCTTGTGTCAATGTCCCTTTTTGGTTTGGGTTTTGGGTGCGGGATGTGCGGTTTTGTTATTCTAACCGAATTGTGGTCAATGAATTTTACTTGGTTTACCCTCCGCCAAATTAGATTATTTTGTTTCATATTATTTGTATTTAATTAATGGCTAACAACTTTTCAAAAGAATCGCCTAAAGAATATTAATGTAAATTAAAATTTGACTAATTGGATGATAAACCAGTTTAAAATTTGCTTTCAAAATGAATGTTTTTTTAATGTAAGCTAGCTATCTTAAAATTATAAGGTCTATGTAATATATCACTAAAATATCTTATTCATATTTATCAATCATTTTTCCCTAAATTCATACAATAACTAAAAGTAAATACTTTTATGTTTTCAAACGTATTTTATAACCCTCCTGGTACCCAACAAAAAAATGTTAATTTTCTCAGCTATCCCTTAGTCCCCTCAAAGGATTTTCGGGATTTTCCATCGCCCCTTTTTATGGGTTTTAGACTTGGAAATTAATTCTGGTTTCGTTTTGCCTTGATTTTGTGATTCTTTATGGGACCACCCCAAAACACGAAAAAGAAGAGAAATATGTTTTGGGTTTCGGCGTGTTTTATGTGCGAAATTAATTTGGCCGAGGATTTTCCTCTGGGCTATGGGCGAGGAATTTTAATTTAGTTTAGCCCGCCTAAGTAACTTGGGTTACTGCCATTGACGTTATTGCGGAGTTTTCAGGTCCTCTGAATTCAGTGTGTGGTTTTAGCTTCTTCCTTTCATCCTGGTGACTTCTTTTTTCCTGGTGTCATCTCATCAGCGTCGCATAATTGGCTTGATTTTTGCTATACCTCCGACGGAGGCAACTATGCATGTAATTTACCAGGGTAAGCAAATCAAGACCCTGCCCCGGCTGGGCATCCCTCGAACAAAAGCAATTAAGACGGTCTGTGATGAAGGCGGCTTATCAAACAGGGAGGGACAGCGAGAGGATGCACGGGAAAAAATGTGTATACCTTAATTTTGAAAGATATTGTCTAGTTTTTTAATTTAATATTGAAGTATGGGTAAAATAAGTGTGGTATTAAGACTTTAGCAACACAACAGGCTTAATTCGCTATAACTTCCAACGAGTTCTAAGGTCCACAGGTTGGACCTGATGACGGTTGGTAAACTCATTAAATTTGTATTAAATAGTAGTTAACTAAGTTGTCCCAATATCCTTCTGTGTGCTATGTGAGACACATAAGAAACTATTATTGGAAAAGTGCTTCTTTAGTGGAAAGTTCCCTTAAATATTAATTCAGCAAGTTCCTATAATTTCCTTCTGTGCAGAATATGAGAGACATGAGAAACGATTATTCGAAGTGTGCTTCTTTAGTGGAAAATTCTCTCGCCCTTCTGAACTGCGGCCACACACACACTCACACTGCCGGAAAATTTTGCAATGGGCACACGCAAAATCCTTAATTACATCCGTTTTCTGTCTGCGCGTGTATCCGGCGGAGGTCGGGGATTTCGCGGGGCTTACGGGTTTCCCCGAGGGTACGGGGTCTCTCACCCAATACGAACATAGACCATAGTTCCTCACTCACTCGTGGAAAAACCACAGGGAAAAACACGTGGCTAAGTGAACCGCAAGGCACTGACAACTTCTGCAGTCACGTTGTGATGTGGGCTACTCCTCGCCAGTTGTGTGTTCCTCATCAGCGTAGAAAGAAGAGGCCAGACGGTGAGCACCCTCTTCATCGGCACGAACAATTGCTTTCGGTTGTCAACCAGCTGTCCACAGTTTTTCCCCTGCTTTTCTCTTTTTTCCGCATTTTTCGCACGTATTGTCTGAGTCCAAAAACCGAAGGGACATCGGACATTGGACATCGGGCAATCCCACCCTCTCAACACTCTGTTTGAGGTACCTCCCCCGTTTTTGTCACCTTGCCTCCGGGGTCATCTGTTCCATTTCGTGTGCCCTATTTCCTAAGGGTGGATCTCTGTGAAAGATTCCCTTCAGTCCCAAAAAGTACTCCCCACTGACTTCATATGATTAAACTGCTTAATTTGCTTGGGTTCGTCTCGTTATTGCTAAATTAGTTTGGACGCGAGCTGCTAACGTTTCTGTGTCATTTCATAAACTCTTATCAGAAATCGATAGTTAATTGGATTTCAACATCAATTTAATGGGTTTCCAAGGAAAAGAGGGCTTGGGCCCCTAATGAAAAATAATGATAACGAAGTTCCTTTAATTACAAAATATAGTAGTTGTATCCATGGGGTGCCTAACCGCGAAAATTTCAAAGAACTATTCACCAGAAATTGGTGGTTAAAAGTGTTTTATGGCTTTTAATTAATTTCATGTATTTTGTAGGTTTTTCTACCTTCTTATGTCTCGTTTTCAGACATATATACTATTATTAAAATAAGGCATACATATTTACCAAATCCCCAACAAAAATTAAACGCAAAAATCCTTCTACACCTCTGTACTTATCCAATTTTCAGCTAGATTGCTTTAAACTATTAAAAAAATCCAATAAATCCACTTTCAGCATAACTTAAAGCTAATTTTTTTGAACTGCCAGTTGAGAGAATAAAAACTCGAATTCCGAGCTGATTTAAAATTAATTATGCAAATTAAAAACAAAAGCACACGCGCTACAAACTTGAAACTCGAGACTCAATTGGCCCATAAATTTGCATACAGTTTCAATTGATTAATTGGGGAACTAAAGTTTTGTGTCAGCTGCACAAAAAGTGTCTTTATCTCTGTTGTGTTTATTTTCAACCACATCGTAAAATGCATTTAAATCAGCGAAAATCATCAGTTCATTAATTAAATTAAGTCAAAGAAAAACTTCCGCTTAGAGGAAAAAAAAAACAAAAACAAAAACATAACCGGGAAAACAAACAAAGTGAAACCACATAAATTAAGCGGCAACGCCACAACCCCAAATGAACCCGTCGACCCCTTTTTGATATGATTTACAGACAGGCCCGAAAGGCCCAGACTGACCCCCACTCCCGAGACCCTTTTAGAGAACTCCCCAGCTCACAAAGGAATTAGTTTGCTGGAGCCTAAGCCTTGGGGCGGACGTCAGGGGTTAAGGTGGGTCATTTAATGATTTCATAACGGATCCGGAGGGTCACATTTTCAAAGTGACGAAACTGAAACGCTCTTGACAGCTTGGATTAAGTACTTAATATGAATGTAATATATCAGAAGAAGTATTTCGAGAATTTTTAATTCAGCTGAAAACCTTCTTAATATTCAATTAATTCAAAATTAAAACAAAGTTTGCAAAAATGTATTATGTTTTGTTATTACAAAGAGAATATTTATATTTAGATTTACATTTAAATATATATTTATATATTTCTCTCATATGATTCATTTATACTATTTCTTATAAATTATATTTATTTTATATTTATAATATCAACTGAAACAAACTACTTAATAATATGAAAATACCCCATGCAAGTGCCCATATCTCTTGTCCTCTAATTAAGCTCTCATTCAAATTTTTGTTTCTAACTTAATTTGGTTTTGGCGCACAATTTGGAAATGCCCAGACAATAACACTGATAATGATTATTACGACGATGATTACGTTGATGATGCTTTTGGCCAGAGGCCAAAGGCCCAAACAGGAAATTCCTATTTGTTTTTATTTGCCAGAAATCTTTGCTTTGAATTCTGAATTTATTAGAAGCTTTTAGGTAGAGTCTCCATTAGGTTACGTATATATACTTTTCCCTGAATATGGCGGCTTACTTTGAGTTTCCAATGTACATTTCTCACTTGCCGATTTCATATATGTAAGTAGGAATAGTCGAGTGCAAATTGACACAGCAATTTAATTTAACGAGCTAGAAAATTTCCGAACACTAATTGTTTCTATTGAATACACATTCATTCCTAAATCGGAGAGGCTTATTTTCAACCTTTTTAAGTGGAGAATCCAACAAAATTTAAAAGTTAGATAAATCATGCAACTTTTTCCAAGCCAGAACTTGTTTAGAGAGGGAGATACAGAGGAGTTAATGGGTTTTTATTGCTGCTTTGATAAGCATGAACTGGGCTCTGTTTGTGTTGGCACTAATTTAAGCAGTAAATAAATATATGTTGGTTTTATTCTTGATACATTCTCTTTTATAAGCTTCTTACGTATTTTTATATATCCTTAATTTTAAAGAACTTATTTCTGCATTTTAGAATTCATCTCCTAATCTGTGGCTTCAATTGAACTAATTTGTCTTCAGAGCCCTTTCCCCATTTCAGACAAATATTCTCGGTAGCCAAACGAGTAAACAAATATGAGTCTTTTATTTGTTGAATTTTTTGTTATTGTTGGTAGAACTCGGAGACTGGCGATCAGTTAGCAGACGTATGCTAATTTCCACCTCAGTCCGATCCGGATCGTGTGACGACCGACAGTCAGTGAACGTTATCGCCCTTTACAGATTTGTTCCTCTCGCTCAACCTCAGCCTCCTCCGAATATGTATCCGTATCTGAATCTGCATCTGTATTCGCTTCTGTATCCGTATCTCTCGGACGGCAAACAAAGTTCATCGACACCATTTTGACGACACAACCAGTCGAGTGTGAGATTCGGGTTGGCGTTGAATTTTACACTTCATTCTTGGCGGGCCAAGAAAATCATTTTAGCATTTTAATGGTTCAAGTATCCCCTTTTTCACAGCTCCTGCTCCCTGTGTTCCCTGAACTTTGGCAAACAAATCGTTTTGCCAAATGCGTTCCCAGCATAATGCGATATGTGCCAGTGGAATCCGGCGAGGCAGTGGTGGCAACTGCCGGGGAGTGTCCAACAACATCTTAAACCAAGTAGAACAAATATCATTTACAGTTTTTGACCCACTTTTATTTCAGCTCCTTTTTATGAACCGCCAACGGGCGATGACGACAACGTCAGGCAACGTATGCATTTCGATACCCTGTTAAAGATTGAGGGTATTTTTCAAAGGTTATTAAAAAGCTGAGCTAATAAAACTAACTTTTCAAAGTTTTACAGGATAAGTTCGTGCTCAGGATTAAAAGTAATCGGTAAGAAAAAACGTATACCTGCTATTGCATACCGTTTTCAATAGTATTTAACATTTTGCACATATTCAGAATTTTAAATTCGTTTTAGTATGATCATTTTAGTATTGTATTAATTGTATATTATATTAGTGGTGTTACGTAATTATAATTTAATTAAAAGTACTATATTATTAGTATTACTTCAGTAGTACATTATTATAATTATTTTAGTAGTATTTAATAATTGATATTTTATTATTATTTACTGTTTTATTATTATTAAAACTTTTATGGGGTGCCACACTTCAGGATACAGGGTATCCCAAAGTCGAACCCTTTCTAGTCTTTTCACCCACTTGCTCTCGCCTATGAATATAATAGTAAAAGTGAATGCGATTTTTTCGCTCCTTCAGTCAGTCCTTGTCCCCTCCTCCTTTCATCCCAGCAATCTTTATGCATTTATGCTGAGGAGAAAACCAAGTCCTGGTGATGGGGAAACGTCGTTGCATCGCGGCTTACAACAGTTTTTGCTCGCTGCTGGATGTTGGCTCTGTTGGCTGCTGACGACATTTGGTTGCGGGCTGTCGGCGTGGCTATTAAATTTCAATTATTGTTACATTTTTCACACACCGCACACCACGCAACAGCAGAGGCCGCGGAGGAAATTGCAATGGGGAAACGGCCAACGAGACTGGGAAATGGAAATGGTACTGAAAATGAAAACGAGAATGGAAAAATGGACTAAATGGAACAGGCGTTCGGTCGTTCGGTTGCCTTTATTGATGTTCCGTTGACAATCTCATTGCCTTTAATTTCCCAGAGTGAGACGAGTGAGAGAGATTGAGAAAAACCCCGGCACTTGTGGGGCAGGTGGAACAATTGTTGGGCTCTAATTAGCCACCCAAGTGAACCACATTCTCAATGAGCTGGCGGGGCACACACCTGCTCAATTAGAAGACAATATCTGCAGGCATTCATCAAGCTCGATTCCGGTTGTCTGGACTTCGAAGGGAAAGGGTTTCCCCATTAAGTGATTAGAAGCAAAACTTGAAGCTCAAACTCGAACAAATTGAACACTGAATGGCATTTTAATTGCAAAAACTTTGTGGACTCCAAAAATAACCACAACTGCTTTAAGATAAACAAAAATACTGACTAAATAAAGATGAACAACATTGGCCATTCACTTTTTAACGTAATGTATGTACCTTCGGTTAAAATTATTTTAGTATAAATTACATAAAGAAAAGCAGCTCAACAATAGTTTTTTTATTAAAAAAAACTCTTTATATTAAAACAAAAACTATTAAAAGTAAATTTATTTAGTTACAATCTTTAGACACTATTTGCTGGGTTATAAACACCTTCACCTTATCGATATGTTGAAAACTAACAAACATAGTTTGTATTTATATATTTTCAAAATAAAGGCGGATATTTTTAACCTTACTTAAGGGCTTTACTATTTTGACCCAAACTGTTGGTGTCATTTTTCCGTTTTTATTTTGTGTAATTTTTTTGTGGCAACTCGATCGAGCGTAAAAAGGTGAAGTCAGCCAAAGGCGGATAGCGAAAAGCAGTTAGCCTATAAAACGTATACGATGGTATACTGTGCACTTGCAGATATGTACATATACACCCGATATGCGAGTACACACGGCGAGAGCGTAGTCATAAAAGAAAAACGCTCGAGGAAGCCGAGCCGAACTTGCCCGCAAAACTTGCTGACATTTGGTTTGGCCCAGTTGACGCTGCAAGTTGTAGCTGCTGCAGTTGCAGTTGCAGAAGCACTTGCAGTTCCTGCTGGCGCTGGGGCTCTTCCTTCTATATTTATGTAATTTATACCAGCGGCTGTCTCTCCTTCTTCATCTCAGTCTTGTTTTATGGCTGCAAGTCAAGGAATTCAGTTTGGTAAATGGTATTGCAAGGAGCTCACCATATGTGCCTGTGGTGTTCCATCTTAAATGGGTTTATTTCACAGCGGCCAAAGTTATAAAACCTTAGAAAAAATACCCTTGTATACACTTATTAAAGATTTATGTAGAAATCTCTAAGATGATTTTGTATTTAAACAAATAAAATACCAATAAAAGAAGTTTGTTTTTGCTGTTTTAACCAAGTAACAAATAGTCTCTATTCTTTACAACGAAAACACCTTCGTTGAAAGTTAAGAAAAACTGCAATATTTACCGGAGTAGTACAGATATACCGATGCGATTTATTCCTCAATGCAAATGATGGTAGCTTACCTGCAAATAAAGAGAAAAGAAAACTGCATTATAAGGCCAGTCGAGAAAGAGAGAGTTTAGAAATGCGGTGGCTGAAATGAAAACAAATGCAAAAGCCGCTGCAGAAGAACCACTGACTGCTTGGTTGGCTAATTATGTATCCCAGAAATGCAGGAAAAACTTTTCTTGGTAAGGCAAGCAGACTCACACACTTAGTCGTCTAATTAGGTTGAATAAAGGACTCAAGGATTATACGATTCCAGCGAAGTCCCCAGCTCCGTGTGGCGGCTTTTTGCTTATCGCGAAACATGTAATTTAACTAAATATGGATGCATGAATGAATTCAAAGGCAGCGAAAAACAAGATAATGTTGGAGCCGTGGGACTACAGTAAGTCGGGGAAAAAATACTGTAAAGTGGATTTATGCAATGATATAATGTACAAGATTATGTTGATAGCCCATATTTAAAGAAATAATATAAACAACAGAAACGAAAATTAAATTTAACTTCAACATTTCTAGTGGATTAAGAGTTTTTTTGAAAATGATTTTTACCAATTATTCTCTTGCCACTTTTCCAAATTATGTTTGTAATATTAATCACTTTTACATTATAAAAATTATTAGGGCACAAAAAAAACTACTAAACTTAATTTATAATCTTCAGTAAGAGTATTTATATACCAGCGCCCAAAAAACGACGAGAAACCGGGAGATTATGGTACGTGAAGTGACTGCAGGCGGGGATTTAGGAGAGAAAGGCCAAAGACTTGGCCAAACAAAGGCATATTTAAATGTTATTCTTGCCAAACATTCGGCGGAGCAGTGAGGAACTTGCAACAGAGAAGGCAGCAACTCGCAACTCGCAACTTGCGACTCGCAACTCGCAACTAGCAACTTGCTACTCCTTTTGGGCTGTTAATTTGCCAAACAATTGGCAGATAGCCAGACCCAGACCCCGGCCTGTAACGCAAAGGCCAACGCAGATACCCCTTAAAGCGAAGCCCAAGAGCCAAGAGTCAAGGAAGCTAACAAGAAAATAACCCAAGCTAGACGGGCTGACGACGATGTTGCATTGCCAGCGAAGATCCCATTCTTGTTGCAGTTGCATGTTTTGGCGGTGCACGTTTTGCTTGTTGCTGCTGCCACTGCTGCTGCCTCGGCTGCTGCTGCTGTGGATGGTAGATGTTGATGCTGCTGCCGTTCCCGCACTGCAAATATGCCAAAAGCCAGTGCCCGCGAGGCGGAGAAGTTAAAGCTTCCCCCAGACAATCATCCAGAGCCAAGGCTCATCCGGAGAGGCTCCTCGGGCTCCCTTCCGTCCACCACCACCACTTCTCTGCACTTCGCTTCTTCGCTTCACTCCACCCTTTGGGCCATAAACGAGTTGCTCCCCAACTCTTGCGGAATAACAAACATTTCAAAAAGGCCCAGACCCCGACTCCAAAAACTGCAAAACTTGATTTACAAAAACAACCTTCCATGGGTAGCACAGGCAAACAACAATAAACTTTAAATGCTCTACGCTAGGAAGAGGATCTGGTTTAGTATACGAATAAAACATGAATGGCCATTAAATAAATTAGGGAAATAAATTTAAAAAAAAAAAAAAACAGGAACTTTGAGAGGTTCCATAAAGAATTTGTAATACTATACTAGATGTCTTTGTATTTTTATAATTTAAAAAACCCTAGACTATCCTCAAGAATTATTCAATATTCTTGTTAAGATGTGAAACAAATCAAGGATATATTATATGTTTCGAATGAGCAACCTAGTCCAGCATACCCTCTCCCTGAAGCCAATACAGCATCACAAACAATCGACAACTTTGAAGCCGGCGCTCCGTAAAACTGGTTTCAATGGGCCCAGCTCTCGAAAAAAAAAGTGACGCCGCCTTAATCCGGCATTCTTTCGCCCAGTTCGTGATTAACTGTTGAGTGGCGGAGAACCAACAACCGACGGGGAAGTCGGAGGATCGGAGGAGCAGCAGTCAGAGCCGGAGATCGCCAGAGATTCGATGCATGTAACTCAATCGCTGGCTGAGATCATTAGGCTTTTATGCTGCGGTCGTTTGTTTGGTTTTTTTTTTCTGCGCTTCGCAGCCAGTCTGGCTTGTCTGCGCTGCCTTTTCTGGCTGCTTAAAAGTCGATTTCAAGTTCAGACAATGGACAGAGTCGGTCCACGCCGAAGCCAACTGATTGATGCCGCTCGCTCATCGGTAGGAAATGTGGCGGCGTCGGTGGTGGCGGCGCTCTGGAACGTTTAAACAAAAGGCCATGGCCCCAATCCTCCACTGCCAACTTGGCTAAGTAGTTTGCTGGCGTTTCGGTCATGAACATTTTTCGGGGTGGCCCCCCATATACAAAAATTCCAATTTTATTCCTTTGCCAAAAAACTAATGACCACAATTTTCGGGGCGTTCGTTCTTTTTCACAGAAAGATTGATTTTTGCGAAGCAGACACTACTAAACACAGTTGGGAGTCAAATAATATTAACAAACTAGGCCCTAATGGGAAATAGAACATATTAATATTATAGAAACTATGACATTAAATATTAAGGATTGATAGTTTAAGCTAACTTAAACATTTGAATTAATTTAAATTTTTGCTGACAAGACACATCTTGCGAAATTATAAAATCTCATCTCTATTTGAAGTTATAATTTAAGCTTTAAGACCGTTGTTAGTCCTATTATTTTGTACGCCACTGTATATGTATATTTTCCAAGAGCTAAGATGAATGACTGGAGGTTCTTCTCTGGGCTGGGATGACTTTGGCTGGTTTGATTTGATTATTTGCTCGCCGACGGACAACAGCCACGAAAATCAATTTGTGTTGCCTTCTTTTTTTGAATTATGTGTACGTGACTTCCAACTGGAGATGGTATAATATGGAGTAAACTAAAGGAGGAGCCTTCAGAGCAAGCGAGTTTGCAGTGGAAAATAATTTAAACTAACAATTAAATTTAAAAAAAAAGGGAAAAATATATATATGAATAGATAAAGATAATTTTCTGCCTTCCTGAACAAGGAACCCCATGCCAAGTTCATGACCGCATTATTCAATTGCCAGAGAGCCCCAAAGTACAGGAAGTTCAACAGACCTAACTACATTTAAAAAAAAACACTCTCAGTGTCCACAGCACATAAAATTACCATAAAATGTTAAACAAATTAAAGCAAGTCACAGAGTAAACCCAAAAACTCATTATATCATTGTCATATATGAGGTAAGTCCAATAAAAGATAAGGTAATAGCAAAGGTTTTATTTTTTCGGCCAGAAATCATGCAAACATATAGTACATGGAAGGCGCCTCGACAAGATAAAGCTCCCGAAAACTGTTAAAGTCCATGTAAGGCCAGCAAAGCGAAACAAAAACGGGAAAAACAGTGATTTTTCCATTCGGTTAGGTATACGAATGAATACCGGGGGTCAACGGAGCGGGTCATTTTCGGTTTGGTAACTCTTGCATTTCATTTTCGTCATGTTATGATGCCCAAGAAAATGTTCATCAACCTCGGAACCAACTGAAATTGCTGTCTGCATTCCACTTTTTCTTTTCATTATTTTGTTTAATCGTAATTATGTTTAATTATAATGATGCATACAAATTAATGACACTTCAATTAAGCGGAGAGAAACACAACAAAAGATGAGGAAGAACAACAACAATGGCTGTCAAAAAGCGGACATACATACATATATAAATAATTTCGGTAAAGAGGAAATTAACAGCAATAATAACAATAACAGGAGCATCAAAACTGAACGAAATTATGCAGAATGGAGAATATTAAACCTAGATTTTAAGTCGCCAATATTTATACTCTTTAAAGGTACTATGATTCAATATTCAAGTAGAATAAGAAGACTTTGATTAAAATAATTAATTGAATTTTGGAGAACTGAATGATTATTTAGCGGTTGACAAATAATAGTTAACATGTATTATTTTCCTGATAGTTTAAAAAATAAATACTATCGTATCTCAATCAATATCTTAAACACGAATCTGCAGAGTGACTTGCCAAAAAATGTACCTTTTTATTATTTTTAAATAAAATTTAAATATAGATTCGGTATGAAGTATTCCCCACTCTCGGCAGAGCATTTTGGACTGTTTATAATAAGCAAAAGAGCTGACAAAGTGACAAAAGACAGCTTCCGAAAAGCGAACATTAATGCCAAAAAGACCAACAACATCCGCAGAAGAGGTTTATATATTTTAATATACATATAAAAGTACGTACGTAATAATGTATGCAACTGTGTGTACATATACCCACCGAGTTGACAACTCTTTTGACACTGGTGTGGGCGGGGGCGTGGCACCATGTCACGAAAGTTGGAAAAAGTTATTTGCCCAGGGGGTATTTTTATTTTAAAACCAGGCCTGAAATATAAAGAGAGCTACCTTTGTCGTTTTGCAAATATTACTATAAAATAAAATAGAACGATTCAATGAATTCACTCTTCTAGTTTTAAAAACATAGGGTATTTAAAGCGTGTCTCTACAGAAAAACTGTTCAGTTCCTTTTAACCTCTTTATGTATTATAATTTGTTCATAAAATGCAAGTCAAGTCAAGTCTTGATGACGTTATCCCCTCTTGCGATTCGCATTTTTCCACTTCCTTGGATCTTTACGTTCGTCGTCTTCCATCAGCGTTTATTAACGTTTATTATTATAAACGCCTTTTGCAAAATGTTTGTCCTGGATTGTCGCATTATTGTCAATAATGATGTGGCCCATTTCTGGGTCTCTCGATTCCCACAATATGCTGCAAAGGATGACTGCCAGCCAAGCTGGAAGCTCCATGCTGATTTTTACGATCCTATCAATGTCTGCATTAAAGCGTAGTTAAATTGCATCAACCACCATCTCTGATGCAATAGAGGGAGACGCTCCATTGGACGCCAGGCGAGAGATGTGGAGGTCGGGCGTAAAAAAGTTATTTTCTTAAACATTCACTCAAACTGCAACAGGGTTGCTAGCAGGGAATTAATGATTATATGTTGAGTGCTTGTTAACGGTTTTTCGATGTTTATAAGTCTTTATCTGTTGAGTGCCAGAGCATTAGAACATTTCTTATACCTCCAAAAATATAACGAGTTGAGAAAATTTAAATATATCATTATATCCCATTTACAATAAAAATCAATCTTGAATTCGTAATTTTTGTATTGACTCTAAATACCAATAAAATCATTATTTATTACTTTATTAGATACAAAACCACTCATTTAAAATTATGTTAGAAAGACAACCCTCATCAATCTTGACCGTCCTCAGATTTAAATTGAAAATCACCTAATTTCCGAGTGAAAAACATCTGTTAAGCGGCTGCCAATCACATGGTGAAGCGTTTTCCTATTGCTTTCCGCTGGCCCAAATTATATTCAATATTTCAACTATTTTTAACTGCACCCCAGTGCCACAGCACCCAGTGGAAAAAAGCTATTTGTCTTGTTCATCACAGGCCTCCAAAGAAAAAAATAAACCCCCCCAGAAGTTCGCACCACCAACCCCGTCGAATGGCCCCCTAAATACGTGAAGAAAATCGAACTGAGAGGGAAAAATCCCAGCTCCTTAGAAGAGCCGAAACTGAAACTGCCGACACTTTTCCGAAATGGGCATTTTTCAAGTTTATTACTCGGGCATTCATCAATTGCAACACGAAATGAAAATGCACTTCAAGTATTTTCAACCAAAAAAATGCCATAACAATACAAACAGCAAAGAAAATAAAAAATAATAAAATATTAATCTAAGCAAGTTGACTTTCAAATACTCTATAATTAATTTGAAATTAAAACAGGTTTCACTTTGAACCTATATAAATCTTTTAACTCAGACCACAAGAGAAATATTTTCCGCACTACAGGTAAGCTTTTCTGATTTTTTTCTAAATTTAATTAATTTATACTAACGAAAAAATCTCACCTTAACCTAGGCTCTTATTTATAATGATAATAATAATTATTAATCTACATTACAAACCCCAGACAACTATCAAAATACCCCTTGCCCGGTATATCCCACAAATAAAACCCAAACGAAATAGAAATCAAAGTTGAACAGCAAACAAAAGTGGAGGGAGGTGGCCGATTCAAGTGCTTTTCCAATAATATTGCAAATGGTGAGTGGGGGCTGTGTGCTCGGTGGGCTGCGTTTATCGAAACCTTCTGATTGTGAACGTAACTGAAAAACTACAGCAAAATAAATGTAAACAAACCGCACAAACCGAAAAGGAAAAAAATAAAAAAAAAAAAAATAAAAATACAAAAACACACACATACCGACAAACACACGGGAGCTGGCTAAGAACAATGTCATGCAATCAACTTTAGGCCAAGAGCAACCCAGCCAACAATAAAATTCAACCAACGAGCTGGAGAACCAAACTGCAATCAGAAAACTAAAGCCGTCGAAAGCAACAGGAGAAACAAAAACAATAATCAACATTTTCCTTTTTTTTGTGAGTGCTTTTCCCTTGCAAGGTGAACACTCTTACAGTTATACAGTTTTCCCCCGTGTTTTTCCCATACATTTCATTTTCATAGTCATAGCTTTTCCTTCTTCCCGGGTGCCCGCTCGGCAGGTGAGAGATTAATGCGTATTATCAGCTCGTTCCTCCGCCCTCTCATTCTGATTGTTCAAGGTAACCCAGCACTATGGCAATATGTCGATTGAATTTGAGCTTTTGTGGTTTTCATCGGACCAAATTGTTGCGAAAAAAATAAAAAGTTTCTACCGTGCTTTGTAGTTGCTGGTCAGGGTTAAGTTGATTGCAAAGCATTACTGTTACCGTAACCAACGGAACAAATAGTTGCCCTAGGAAATATCCGAGTAAAATTTATGAACAGAGTCCATTAGCACATTGGCAAGTGAAACTTGGTTGTATTGTATTTAGTAATTATTTTAAGGTGTCATATTTATACTGTTAACTGAATAACTATCTATTAGTTTTGTCATATGTACATATATCTGATAAGATGCTTGTGTTGTATATGTTTTTTTCGAGCTGCATGTTTTTTCACCCAAAAAATAAAAAAGAGTAGTTGGTAGTTTATTAAAAAAGACTTTAAGGTCCGTAAGTCCTCTATTTATAGTTATTCACTAATTAAAAAAGTATGAAAAAAAAAATACCACTAACTCGTCTGATTCTTTTGTGGGTTATTGGATATCGGATTCGCTACACACACATGCTGCTTACCCTCTTGCGGTGACTGAGTTAAATCCATAAATTTGCTGGCTTTGCAATTTATAATGCTCGTACTCGTACACATCCCCATCTTTTGTTTCTCTTTTTTTTTGCTGGGTCAAGGTTGACAGAGCGCTGCGATATACTTTTTATTTATAAAGCAGTAAGCCCCCGAAAAACCCCTCAGAAACAACAACAACAAAGGAACAACACGCCAAAGAACCAAAAATTTACAGAGCAGCAAATATTAACTATGACATTTATGACACACTTTTCTTTTGGCTTTCTTACAAGACAACAACAACAGCAGAAAAAACAGCAACAAAAAAGAAACTGTAGGAGACAACAAACAACAATTTATTGTCACGTGCCAAAAAGTACAAACACACACATAGACACATGTAGAAGAATTTTACAAAAAAGGAAAATTTTTGAGAAATTGTATAACTTTGGCAAACAAGAAAAGTAAGTGAAAAACGAGAGAGAGCGGAAAATGAACGGGGAAAACAGCTTAGACAACATCAACTTCTTGGCAACTCTGCTCGGGAGTTGCTCTCTCTTTCTTTGACACATCGTAGTGTCTCTCTCTTTCTGCCATCAAGAAATGCCATAAATTTTGTGATTTCACATAAATTTTCGTCTCTGGACCCGAACGCCCCCATCTATACTTTGCATTGTTCATATTTGCATATGAAATCATGTGTTAAAATGCAGAAGCTTTTTGAATATATATTTTTGGTGTGCAGCAATATTTCTTTGACACTGAAGAATCTCAGGACGAAGGGAAAGGAACTTGCCCTAGGTTCTGTGGACAAACAAACATATAAACAGTTTTTCTACTTCATATTTTCCAACGTATTTTGTTAGCAAATGTCAACTCGGTTGACTGAGCTGAATGCATCGATAAGCCTGGCTTGCCTTACGAATTTTTTAGTCTATCAAAAAGGGTATTTTTTTGGAAATGCTTTCCTTTTAGTATAAACAACATACATTTCTTTGGAGGATATTCATTTCAAAATAATACAGAAACTAAATCTACAATGACAATATGCATAAATCATATCTATTTATTTAAAAACCTTTATTTATTTTCAGAAATATTACAAGTTCCCACAAATAGTATTCATCATTAAGCAATATTTACTAATCTTTCTGTTTAACTAATTAAATCTTCAACGCCTGTCTGAAGAACAAAAATTAAACTGAAAAAAGGCCATTAATAAAAACGTCCTATAAACTCTAATTTTAAATTAGCTCCAAAAGAAACAGGCAGAAGAAAAGTAGCTTCACGTTCGCAATTGAACCGAGAGAAAAGCTAAATCTGCAATATCCGGCAAATTTGGAATACAATTTTTTTTCCTTTACGTTTTTTTTATTTTATTTTTGGGTGTCTACTCCAAGAATCAAACGAAAGAAAAACGATTTTTCTGCTGAGTCAAAGTGCAAAATAAAGAGTTCAGTTCGTTTTCAATTGCTCAAATCTCCAGACTGTCGTCTTCGTCGCTTTTCTGTTTCTTTTTCCTTACATCCAGTACATAGTTTACCATGGATTATAGCGATGGCTTGGAAACAAATAATATTATATTAATTTGTTTTTCCATAAAAACCATTTTTGCGTACAATTTTGTTGCTGCTTGGTATATTGGATTACTACAATATTTACACTTATCAATAATTTAATTAGAAATAAAGAAATTAATCCTATTTTAAACTATATTTATGACATCCAAAATATTAGGAAATAAATTTATTTTATTTTTTATTATTTTCCAAAAATCCTTATAAAAGGTTCCCTCAAGTTTTCGAACTCCACTGTTCTCCTTTGTCGGCACTTTCTAAGAAAACTAACTTAACTAGTTAGTTCCGTTTTTCTATTTCTTTTGTGTCTGCGCCTTTCCCAATTGTTTTAGTTCCCCTCTTTTTTTTTTTTGCCGGCGACATCGCGGGAAATTTAAACCGAACCGAATAAACAAAGCCAGCGGGAGCGGGTGATGTAGCAGGAGACGGAGCCGGGAGTCGCGTCAAACGCTTTTCCGCCTTCTCAGCTATGCGTGGCACGTTGCCTCGCGCTCAAATTGCTGAGAAAGGTGAGAAATTCGAGGGAACTCTACTCGAGATGCCACGAAGAAAAAGAAATCCGATGTTTCCCTCCTCCGTTTTGTGTGTCGTCATTTTCCGGCTAGGCTAGGCTAGGCTGCGGCTGAGGCTGCGGCTGATACGGAGATGTGAAAAACCCGGGCGACTTGTGAAAGCCGCTTATTTGAAAAGCGGGAGGTGAAAGGTGAATAAGGGGGTGGTAGTTAGGTAGGTAGGTAGGTTGGTGATGGTCTGATGGGATGTCTAAATGAATTGGCCGTGCCGAAACAAGTTAACTTAATGGCTGACTAGCTGCTTTGCATAAATATTCTCCAGAATTTCCAATTAAATTAGCAATTTCTTAACGGACAAAAGTGGTCGAAAACGAAAATTTGCCATGCTGAAAGATCAAAGTTTGTCTATCGATCGATTTTAAATGTGTTTACGCGAAACCTAATTGATATATTTTTTAAAAAACTAAGTATAAAAAAATACAATAAAGATAAATAAAAATGGTAAAGCATTTCCTTCTTTTAATTTTTGCTTTTCTGTTGTATTATATTATATTAATATTATATATTTATTCACAATTTTAATTCTTATAAGCTTGTTAAAATATCAGAACATGTAAAGACTAAATACGAAAAAATATATCCAATCATTCACAGAGTAAAATTAAATCAAATCAATAAATTTATGATATTTTAGAATTTTAGAAATTCATTACGTAAATTAATCTGGAGCAGGGAAACGTTTCCACTCTTACTCTCTCTTGATTTCCCATTGTTAGTTAATACTTTAGGCCTGGTCATACTCAGACACATACAACAAGCAAACATTGCTGATTTATTCGCTATATTTGCCGCACCTCTCTTTGCTTTTCTTTGTTTCAACTTGGACACGCGCCAAAATACTTTGCCCCAAGGCAGCAAGCACACTCGCAAACACACGTTTTGAACGTCGGCCAGTCAGTCAGTCATCCATCCAATCCCGCATTCTGTATCCCCTCTATATCTCAGTTCTTCTGAGGGGTCTTTAGAGTTACCCGTTGAGGGAAAGGAAAACCAACTCACCGCACCCTGCCGTTCAAATCATTATCAAAGAATTAAAAAGTGACGAAGAATGAAGACTGAAGAATAGGCACTATTCTTTATTCTTTGTTACTCGTCACTGCTTTGGTTGAGTCACCCTAATGGGAAGAAACGCATGAGTGCGACATATCGTCAATTGTTCGCGCTTTTTGCGATGAGTTTGCTCAAATAAAATGCTGACAACAGGGCGCTACGAACAAAAAGAAATTGTAAATTGGGTTTCCGAATTTAAACGCATAAATATTTGTGTTACAAATATTTTTAGCTTGCACAGAAATCAAATGCGGAATCTTCTGAGCATTAATAATAATATTATTGCAAGATAACCCAATAGCCCTGGTCAAAAACATTTACTTCTTTTCATTCCAGAAGAACCAATTTGCAATCAAATAAATCGAGTTGTTCATACCAACAATCTAATTTTTAGTCATTTTGCAAATGTTTTACTTCAATAGAATATCATACAAAAGACGCAATTCATTCACTACTAAAAACGAAACAGAACGATGACTTTCTCAAATTGAAATTAACTGAAAATGCAATCTCCAACACGTGTGTGTCCATAGATAATCGAAATTGTGCCAAAAATAACTCGACAAGAGGTATGGGAAAAAATAAATATTTAGAAGAATTACCTAAAGAATTATACTCCAAACATGAGCTCATACGAATAAGGAACTGGAGCTAATACAAAGCAATTTATATGTACACAGAACAGACAAATGGAAATATTTGCCATATGCCAACAGAAGAACAATACTAATTGGGCTTGATGTGTGTGAGCGTAGAAATGAGCAACAACAACAAAAAACCCGAAATCAAATAAAAACACGAAAATTCACACGCCTCCGCACAGAAACATTTGTTTTTTTATTCTCCAGAGGAAAAAGCACGAGCGACGGCAAAGAAAAAGTAACGCATGTTGCAAAAATGCTTTTTGCTTTCTCTTCCAAAATCATTTCTGTTTACACAAATTCTCGACTCTCTCAGTTTCAGTTTCTTTCTCCCCTCTTGATGTGTAATTTGTTTCTGGTTTTAATTAGTGCTGAAATTTTGCAGGGGAATTTATGGCCCCGGAGAATATTTGAGCTTTGAGTGGGTGTGATTGGTATCACCTTCGGGCAGTTGTGTTTGTTTACCAAAAAGCAAATCAATTATTTCGATTTGCTCTGCTGGTTTTTATTTTGTTTTTATTGGGCTATGGAAAATCGAATTGAGAAACCAACTTTGGCCTCGCGCTACTCAGAGGTATTCCCCATTTCTTAAAATGTTCAATTTGCAGAGCTGAAGTCTGAAACACTCAAGGTAAGGTTTCTAATGCACTGCAATTAATAAATTTAGCACAAGTATCTTGCATTTATTTGCAAATCAGCTGAGAACATTTAAAACTAGCTAAATAATTAGCATTTTACTATTACTTTAAACTTTCAACTGTTTTCAATATGACTTCAACGAATGATCATGTGTTATGACTAAAGCGGAAGCGATGTGATGTGTTAGCCTGCGTTTATTTTTACACCAAATCTGAATAATCGTAATTATTATGGTTTCTCAACAGGAAATTGTAAAGAACTTATCTAAAAAACGTCCAAAATTTGAATTAGCTTTGGTTAGCATTAAACGGAAGCTACTTCTATTGTTTCAGATTACGACTTTGAAAAAAATGTTTAATAATAATTGTAAATACAAAAATTATAATATTTCTTGAAACATATATATAAAAAAATAATATTTAAAATTATAAATATTAGCTAAGCTCATTTGTAATTACTTACAAAAATATTTAAATAACAAAAGTTAAACATTAGTTTGGTTCAATCTAATTACTTACAAAAATATTTAAATAAACATGTCCAACAAAAGTTAAACAGCCTTTTGCGAAAAAAACAATAATCTCTCAAATGATAATGCCGAAAATAACACCATGAATTAAATAGAATAAAAAATTAAAAGTGCTTACAAAATTAACAACATTAGTCTTGATTTTTTAATCTTGATTTTTTTTGAAACTTCGTTAGATTGGTAGATTGCCTTAAATTCTCAATAAGAAAATTCTAAGCCAGTTAAAAATGTGCTTAGCTAAAATTTATAATTTGAAATATTATTTTTTGATATATATGTATGTTTCAAGAAATATTATAATTTTTTTTATTATTAGTTTGAACCAAACTAATTACTTACAAAAATATTTAAATAAACATGTCCAACAAAAGTTAAACAGCCTTTTGCGAAAAGGACAATAATCTCTCAAATGATAATGACGAAAATAACACCTTAAATTAAATGGAATAAAAAATTAAAAGTGCTTACAAAATTAACTCTTAGTGAGCGAAAGAGCGAGATAGGGGGACAAAACTGTGATCAGTCCCAGAAGACAAATAAAGCATAATTAGGAGAGACAAGAACAATAATCATTAGAAGGCAATAGAAGATGAGCGCTAAGATGAGGAGAACGAGAAGTAGGAGGAGGAGAGCGATCAAGACGCACAGAAGCGAAAGAATAGAAAATCTAAAAGTAAACTATGTGCACAACTACCTGCAGACAGCGTGTTAGAGCGAGATGGCGCAAGCGAAACCGGTATCACAAAACAAACGAAACCGAAAGAAAACGTGAAGAAGACTATAAGAAAATAATGTTAGGCACTAAAACAAAAACATACAAAAACGTAAATGAAAACAACACCAACAACACTTGGCACCGGAGGAGATAATGATTGACAAAGGCAGAAATTGCAACAAAGCGAAAAAGAGAGTGCGAGAAGCGAGCGAGAGCGAAAAGGAAAACGTGCACTGGCTACGAATCTGGGGAGCAAAGGGGAAGCCGCGAACATGCAACAAGCTGCAACGACAAAGACCGCTCACTCGCTCACTCACTGCTTATTTTTGTCATTCGCCCCAAACAATTTCAGGTATTTTCGCACGAATTTCACCCACATTCGCGAGCCACAAGCCGCCCGATTTATTTATAAACAAAAAATTAATTTTGGCTTACCTGGTAACTGATAAAGCCGACTCCGACTTCAACTGCTGATTAATTGTATGGAAAATCTCAATCTCATTTGGCCTCTCGCCCTGCTGCTGTTGTTGTTGTATTTCGCGCGAAAGCGGACAGAATAACAACAATATCAAATCACAAATACTTGCACGCACGACACACAGGCACAACACTCACACGACACGGACACGTTCACACACACTCTGACTGCGTAGCATAAACATACGGAGAGCGAACACGGGAGAATGGGAGAACGTCAGAGAGCGAATAAACACTTGTACTTGGATTTTTCTCTGGTTTTCAGATTTTATTCCACGGGTTATTTTGATTTATATTAATTTTGTGTGTCGGCGGCCGAGAATTATAATAATCACGTTACTCAATTTGCCCAATGGAACTGCATTCTATTTTGTTATTGCTTTCGCTGCTTCTGGGCGGGTTTAATTTACAATACGACTCGCCGCAACGAAAACAGATGATTTTTCGACTGGCAGAATCACAATAAAAACACATAAATACGGCGAAGATGCGCTATAAGGTCCCACGACAACACAACCGATTTTTTCATCTATATGATATTGATAAAATTAAAACCGAAATTCTAGATCAATACAAAATGGCCATATCTCAATTATATACAAATATCGGACAGACGGACGGACAAATGATCAAGAAATGGTCGGAAATTTCTTCTCACTGCAAGGGTGTAAATATAATATAATGCATGGCTATATTTTTCTATAAAACTTTAATAAAATATAATTTAGCTAATGATGCATTTTGCAATTGTAGTTTCAGGTTGTCGTTTTTTAGCACTTGCAAATCACAAATTCGACCCCACAGCAAAGTGCAGTGTATCTGCACTTGTGTATATTCGTATTCGTAGCAGCTATTCCTTTTTCGCGCCAGTTATTTGTCAATAAATTTGAGAAACACACCACCGAACGTTTTCGTATTTCGAGTCTCTCAGCGTTTTCTTTTATGGATTTTCATCCGCCGCGTAGCCCGTAAACAGTTATTATGACGTCGTTTTTCTGTTTCCCTTTGCTTTAATACCGCATTTCTGACCAGCAACCAGTGTTGCCAGGTGACGAGCGCCCGTATAGCTAGATTTGTGAAAAAAATAAGCTAAAACAAGATAAAATTAGAAATCAATTCACGATCATATGAAGTGCACATAAGCATCGACAAGAAAATAACAAGCTCAGATATTTGCATGCCATACAGCATTTTATTCGTACATAACACAACATATTTAAAGCTTGAATATTTTAGATGAAATAAAATAAGCTATATTTAAAGCTATACAGTTTCAAATATGCTAAAACTAGCTTATGATAAGCTAAACTGGCAACACGGACCCAACACACAACACCCAAATCGAACTCGAACGAACAACTCGAACAATCGAACTCAGTTCTCAGAGAGTAACAGAGTCAGATATCTAAGAGATGAGAGTAACAGAATGTAGTAACATTTTGTCGGTAAAATTTTACAGAATGGAGAGTAACAGAAATTTGACTGCGAATTCTTGGAAGTCAGTAAAGAAAAAGTAACAGAGAAGTAACAGAATACTGGAATAACAGAATTTTGCCACTGAATTCTTAGGAGTAACAGGTGCGAGAACATCGATGAAAACATGATGTAAGAAAAATCGAGACAATCGAGTTTGGCGCCTTGTTCGATTTTTTCATGTCTCATCATTCTTGCCATTCACTCAAATGCGAACCCATCCATCAGCTGTTTTTGTTGTTTGGCCCGATGGATCTGACGCTGGACAAAAAACTGCAGGGATTTCAACTGGTGGCTCAAGAAAAGGTAAAATCAGACCGAATATGTTTACCTATTAACAAAGGTATATGTCCTATTGCAGCTCCAAGCGATACTATGTTCCATACCTGGAAAGAAGGAGCTGATTTTGGAGCCAGCGTTGATAAAACCGCTGGAACATGTTTGTACCGCCTCCTGGCTAAAGTAATTCATATTAAAAATCTATTATTAAAATATTACTTATACGCAAATACTATTTTCCAGGCTAAAAGGCATTCAGAGGATCTACAAGCATGATGCGGAGCAATCCTTACCGCGATCCGCGGACCAGGTCCACATTTATATGATCCGCAGTGTTTTGGGCACATTTCAAACCTTACTCAGGCAACTGCAACCGATGGCCTTGGAGGAGATGCCGGACATCTCTCTTAAGATGTACCACATTGTGTGTGTGCCCAGTTGCTATTCATACTTCCAGACGCTTCTGGAACAAGCCGGTCTTTGGGGATTGGTGCAACTGCATCACTTTAACTGGGATTTCATTTATTTTGACCAGGGAGTGCTTAGCTTGGAGCTGCCCAATGTGAGTAAATCTAAAGAAACCATCATAAAATACCTAGTAAATGGATCTTATTCTGTACAGCTCTATGAGTGTATCTACCTCCAGGGCAACAGTTCCCCTCTGCCTTCGGTGGCACAAAGTCTGCGAGTGCTACAGATGATTTGCGGACAACCTTCGGTAATCCTCAGTTTCGGCAATCATTCATCTCAGCTGCTTCAGATGCTGCAGTCTCTGGGCAAGATGCCTCAGCCCACGAATCCACCGGACTATGGCGGCTGGCTGATCATCGATCGGGATAAGGACTACCCCGCCAGCTTACTCACTCCGGCCATTTATGCGGGCCTGCTCCTGGAGGTTTTCCAGCAGCGTTCAGGCGAGATTCTGGTGGATAACTCAAAAAACAAGATCAGTAGTCAGAGAGTTGAGTTACTCCAAGGTAAAATATCTAAAGGAGGATTAGCCCAGGCCAGTAACAAGCCCTGTTCCATTCGCCTAAACTCTGTCTCCGATGAGATCTACGGAGATAATCGTTACAAGCACTTTGCCCAGGTGAGCAGCTTGATTCGAGCACAGGTCAAGGCCTTGGGATTGGAACTACAAAAGCTCAGTGATATGCAGCTAGACGAGATGCACGACTATGTGGCGAGAAAACTGCCCAAGCTCACCGAACTAAAGGCCAAGGTCTTGCGGCATTTGAATGCCAGCGAGATCGTCATCAAAATGATGGGTAACTTTCGAAGATTGCAGACCTTGGAGGAGGACATTCTGAATAATGTGTCCAGGAAGCGATTACTGGGCGAAATCGACGAACTACTCACCACTGATGGCCAACGCTTTAATACACTTCGGTTGCTGTGCCTGCTGCATCATTGTGCCGGGGTGGCGCCCGAGGAGCTGCAGAGCTTTGCGAGGAACTATTGCAACCTGTTTGGTCATCAGGAGTTAGGTGTGTTCCAGCAGTTGACGCAGGCGGGACTGTTGCCACAACTTGTAGCAGAAAAAATGGCACCGACTACAACGAAGTTGCTATCCAATCTTCCTTTGCCGAAATTCCAACAAACCGAGTTCCAAGCGAATGCCAATCGTCTGAAGCTTCTCACCTCCTTCGGCGATGGTCAGGATGGCAACGCGGTATCCTCCTCCTCCTCGACTAAAAACCGGGCGGGTGGCCTGCAATCCTGTCCCAGTTTCGTGTTCAATGGAACCTATATTCCGTTGGTGGCGCAGCTTTGTTCGATTTTGCTGAAGACCAACAGTGCCGAGGAGTTATCCTCAAAGCTGGCCATGATTGAGGGATTGCATCTGCATCTGGAGAGTGGTAGGACCACTCCCAAAGCTTATGCTAACCAAATGAAGACAAATGGCGCTGCAGATCAGGATGTTTTCCCATTGCGTCTAAGGAATCTCTTTGTCTTTGTGGTTGGCGGAGCCAGCTATGCTGAGATAGCCGCCTGTGATTTTGTGGCAAAGTTGACCGGAGCCCAGCTTACCGTGGCATCCGACTCTCTAATGGCGGGCAGTGATCTGATCTCTGCCGCTTTTAATCCCTAACCATGACCAGAATCTGTGTAAAATATGCTTTATACATATTTTTGTATATAACAAAGGTTTTACAATTTGTATTAAAAAAGTTAGTTTAACGACTATATGAGTTTCCAGTCATTCCTGGGACGCGATAAAGCAGCTCCCCGTCATCATCGTAATAGGCATCCTCCACTCGGTAAGTGGCTCCCGGACGATGTAGCTTTCGCGGAATGACAATGCGGGTCTTGACCTGAGTTATCTCATACTTTCGCTGATCCGCAGCACTGATGACGATCTCGCTGCTGGCAAATTTGGGTACGAAACTTGGCAGAAAGCCAGTGCCGCTGGGATTTTCAAGAGGCCTTTGAGGTGCCTCTTCAATTGTGGGAACGGACTCAACTAGCTTCAGCTCCTTAAGCTCCTGCAGTCGCATTTTACGCTTGCTGCGAACTTTATCCAGAAGATAGGTCTCTTCTTCGGCTGCTGCGGGTGGTGCTTCATAGCCAGGTACGAGTTGAGCAGATGGCTGCACCTCCTGGTTTCCTTTGGAGGTGCTTCCCAGCAGCTTCCTGAACTCGTTCGCCTGGGGAACCGGCAACTGTGGTCTTGTCGGCCAGTTGTCGGGTTTCAACTCTTTCAAATCCTGTCGCCTTCGCTCCGCGAACTTCTGAAGATGCTGGAAGAGAGCAGGTGGCAGGTTGAAGTCCCCATTGCCGCCTGCCTTTAGCTGCTGCCAGTTCCGCACAACGGTCTCGTCGTGGGATCGGATCCTTTGCACACTCCTTGGACGCCACTTGGCGCGCAGTATTTTCTGCACAATATCCGGAGTGGCGGGAAAACTCTCGGCCAGCCGCTCCACGCTCCACTCTTCCGGATCCCGCTCGTGAAGAAGGCGCATCTGTTCCTTTTCCGCGTGCAGCAGAAGATTGGGTAACTTTGCGTCGCGGAAATATTTGTGCTTGATCATAAACTGTCGAATTCGATCACGGTGCTTTTGTATCTCCTGCTCATGCTGACGATGCGTCTTCTGGACGTCCATGAAATCCGACTCCAGGTCGGCATAATCTTCGTTGACTTCACTGGACTCCGCCGGGCGCCGCTCCTGCAGCTGCTGGAGCTGGTAGCCAAGGCCGGGATTGGCGCGCCGGGGAGCTCTGGCCAAGAGACAGGAGCGAGCCGTGTGCAGGCAACGCTGAATCAAGCGCGTGGTCATTGCGACGTAACGAGTAATTTGTTTCTTTTTTGTTTACATAAACAGCTGCGAAGCGGGCATGCCAGAATAAGAGGTGGTTAAAAAGCGATAGCTTTTCAATCGACGCAATCGATATCGATTACACTTCTATGCTCTTAAGTGTCGTCCACTTTACAAGTGGCAACCCTGCCTGCGCTTTGTTTTTTCTCTCCGCTGACCGGCAAAAATTGTATTTATTGTTAAACTCCACTTCCGACACATACAGAACGGCTTATATCATGGCCAGCAACGAGCCCGGCGGCGGAAACCTGATGGACGAGTTTGAGGAGGCCTTTCAGTCGTGCCTGCTGTCGTTGACCAAGCAGGAACCCAATTCCGGGACAAACAAGGAGGAAATCGAGCTGGAGGTGCAGAAGACCACCAATCGGTTCATCGACGTCGCCCGCCAAATGGAGGCCTTCTTCCTGCAAAAGCGCTTCTTGGTCTCCACCCTGAAACCCTACATGCTGATTAAGGACGAGAACCAGGACCTGAGCATCGAAATACAGCGCAAGGAGGCCCTGCTCCAAAAGCACTACAACCGCCTGGAGGAGTGGAAGGCCTGCCTCTCCGACATTCAGCAGGGGGTGCACAGTCGGCCCACTCCGCCCATTGGCGCTGGCATGCTTCAGGGCCCCGGCGGTGGAATGTCACCTATGGGTGGCGGGCCGCCCAGGCCGGGAATGATGCCAGGAATGCCGCCTGGCGGAATGCCACCGGTCGGTGCCATGCAACCGAGCCCTCAGCACATGCTGCAAGCACAGCAGATGCAGCAGCTTCGCATGATGGGTAAGCTGCCGCCCAAATAAGAAAGGGATTAATTTTAGCTTGTAACTTTAGCTTTAGATCTCGGCATATAGTGTCTACGTGTATCTTTTGTGTAGTTCAATAAACAGATTTTGGAAAAAATGGACAACAAATTTTATGGTTTGGAGGCAGAAATGATCATTACTGTATCAGATATACAGTTCACCCCGACACACCCCTAAAACGAATCGAATACATAGATGAGAAATCGTTACGCATTTATTTATAATATCTGTGCCATTTATTTATTGTTTGTTATCTTGTCGCGTGTTAATTTAATTTCCTGCATCTCCTAGCTGGATCTGCGCTATGTATGTATGCATATAGCCATGATCTATATAGTGTAAATATACGTGTTTAAATCATATTCTGGTTTTTCTTTTGAACTCGTATCTAATGTAAGTCTACACATGAATTAGGACAGTTTTGAACTTAATAACTGAGAGAGTTGATGGAAAATACAATCTTATGCTCGTTTTAGGGTTAAATGGTAATTGGTAATTAATTAGATAGGAAAAACCACAATTGTAACTTGCAAGTCCAAAAGGAAAGATCGACAAGGTCGACGAATTACCTACTATTAAATTAAAGAGTAACCACCTGGCCATTGGTTTAATTCGGTTCTTAGTCGATCTCGTATACCTTGTCCGGCTCGAAGCCCGGAGCAGGCGCTCCAGTTGCTGCCGATCCAGTCGGCATACCGCCACTGCCCTGATTGTAGCCAGCCGACGAGGACTGCTGGTTGGCGTAAAGCAGCGGATTCATGTACATCCCGCTGGGATGCCTGATGTTATGGTGCAGTTCTAGCAGATCCTTGTACATGGTCGGATCGCCGTTGTTCATCTCGTTATACAGCTGCTGCAGATAGGTGGGCACCAGCTGGATGACCTGGTTCTGGGTGAGCTCCTGATGGTCTTTGGATATCTTCATGTTCAGCAGCTGCAGCAGGATGTCCGAGCGGAAGCCGAAGATCTTGTTGGAGGTCACGCTGCCGGAGGCGTTGCCAAACTGTCCCATAACCTGGTTGCCAAAGGCATTCCTATCGTAGCTCATGTACTGCGACGCCTGTACGGTGCGAGTCTTCTCCGCCTCGTACTCGGCCCAAGCAGACTTGCGCTCTTCCTCCGTCAGATTCTCGTGCTCTTCCTGTTCCAGCAGTGAGTCGTGCTCATGGTACTTAAAGATCAACTTGTCGTGCTCGGTGAGAATTTCGGCAAACAGTCGATCCTTGGGCAGAATGGGCATTTCACGCTCTACGCTCGGTTTCAGCTCGTACGAGTACAGCTCCATCAGGTCGGTTTGGTTGTAGTGCCGGGAGATCTGCTGCTCATCGATCACCCGCTTGGCCGTGGCCTGCTTGGCCACCTGTCGTTCGTAAACCTTCTGCTCCATGGTGCCCATGGCTATCAGACGGTATATGTAGCAAGGCTTGATCTGTCCAAAGCGATACACTCGGAATATGCTCTGGGTGTCGTGCGAGGGATTCCAGGAGACATCGAAGATGACCACTCGATTAGCAGCCACCAGATTGATGCCCAGGCCACCGGCTCGCGTGGAGATGAGGAAGAGGCGGGCCCGCAAATTCGTTATATTGTTGAATTGCTTGCACATAGCCTCGCGCTGCTCAACGCTACAGCTTCCATCCAGCCGGAAGTAGTCCTTGCCGTTCGTCCAGCAACCCTTGAAGTCACCAACATCACCTGAGGAAATTGATATTATTAACATTTTGTACCTAAGTAAAAAGATACCCCGGCTTACCTTCAAATTCATAGTTCTTTGTGTTGCTGTCCACCAGCGACAGGAAGTGCTCTATGACGTCCAGTGACTGCAATGATTGGGAGAAAACAAGCAGTTTGTCGCCTATTGCTTCGCACTCCTGCAGTAGTCGCAGCAGAATCAAAAGCTTGGGGGAATGGTGTACGTTGTTCAGCTCTCGCTCCTCGACGAACGGCTTCCACCACTCGGAGGGATCATCCTTCTGGGCACTGGCTCCACTTGGTAATCCGCTCAGCAACTCCAGATCGGAATCGCTGTCAGCGTTACCAGCGTTATTGTTACCATTGCGGGTCTTTCGCTTTTTCGCCTTTCCAGCGCCCGTTGCCAATCCCGACATGCTCGCGTCCGACTTGAAGGAGTCGCAACTGTCTGACGAGTTGGAGGCGGCTTCCTCCTCATCGGTCTCGTCGCAGATAAAACCATCTATATCCGAGTCGTCGTTGCTGAGCAGACGCTTCGCGATCACATTGTCGCTATTAACTCGCAGGTTCATCGGGTGCGTCCAAATGCGTCGTAGATCCTGAAAGTCCTGGAATAGCCGCGCTCCCTTGCCACAGATATCGGAGCTGCTCTGCTCCCGGTGCGTAGTCATGTAGTAACCATAAAGCTTCTGCTGCAGCTCGGACAGCGTCGTGTATACCACATACTCGTGCTTTGGCGGCAAATAGGGTGCCAGAACTGAGTAATCCCTGCGCTGGATGCAACCCTCGAGCAGCTTATGGAGGATGTGCGAGCGGTGCTTCATCAGGCGTAGGTCCCGCTCCGTGGAGTCCGTGTACTGGCCATTGCTGATGGGATTCACGAAGCGATTCATGTACTCCTTGTAAGTGCCCAGCAGATTCGGTTTCACAAACTGAATCATGCAGTAATCTGAGTAGTGAAAAGGGGTTGTCGATTAGGTTAACCAACCTCATTATATCACATTATTTAACAACAACAAAATAAAAGCAAAACTCACATTCTCTGAGATTATTTTGTAGAGGGGTGCCGGTGAGGACAACCCGTCGCTTGGTGCGCATCCGGGTGACAGCCTTGCTAATCGAGGTCTTCTCGTTCTTGAGCAGATGCCCTTCGTCACAGACAACCAGATCTGGCCCTGGGTCAGCCAGGGCCTGTTGTAGCTGCTCGCGCTGCTTCTTGCGTAAACCCTTGGCCTTTTCGTTAGAGAGGATGCGGTACATGTCGTAGCCGAGGATGCAGACACCACCCTCATTATACCATTCGTTGAGCTTGAAGATCCGCGTTGGCTTGTCCTTATAGCGAGAGATGTCATACACCTCGATGTCCTTGCGGTTGGCAAATTTCATCCACTGGTGAAACTCGCGGGCCCAATTATTCACCGTACTTAGCGGCGAGATTACCAGGACGCGTTCGACACCCGTTCGGCTTGAGTTCACCAGTAGCGTGTGCGATAAGGTGACCACCTGTAGGGTTTTGCCCAGGCCCATACAGTGGGCCAGGATGCAACCCGAGCCAGGTTTCTCTTCGGCGTCCTTTAGCGTCTCGAAGCAAGCATCCCACATGAATTTGACGCCCGCCATCTGATGAGGCTTCAGCTTCTTCACAAGTCCCTTATCCACCTGCAGCAGAGCCTTTTTCGATTCCTCGTCAAAGTCCAAAACCAATTCGTTAATCTCAACACTCTCCGATTTTTCAAAGATTCGATTGTACAGCTTCTGGCGCTCTTCAATACGCTTTTTTCTGTCGTCCTCCTCTTTGGCCGCCTCCTTAGTGGTCACATCCAGATCCTTCGTCTTGATGATCTTTCGGATGTGTTTGCGCTTGTTCTTTTGCTTCTCATCGTCGCCATCGTCACTCTCGCCGCTGGAGTTCTTCTTGATGCGCTTGCGCTTCTTCTTCGACTTTTCATCCGGTTCAAAGTCGGATGAACCCTTGTCGGAGTCGCTCTTAGCCTTGCGCCGCTTGCGCTGCGGTATCACCTCGCTGTCGCTGCTGTGCGCCTCCTCCTCCACCTCAGCCTCCTCATCCTCGGTTGACTTTTTATCCTCCTCCTCCTCGGACTCTACCTGTTCTATTAATGCCTCAAAGTCAGAGTCCGGTTCGCTTTCGCTTTTGGATCGCCGCTGCCGACTCTTCTTGGAGGTGGTGGCCGCCTCCTCGGAATCTGTGCTCATTTTATGCTTCTTCTGGGCGGGATTTAGCTTGTTTGGCAAGGTGACACGCTTCAAGCGCACCACACAGCGCTTGATTCTAGGCGGTGTGACAGCTCGCGATGAGCTGGCTTTCGAGGACTTTCCGTTGACTGGGAGTTCCCTGCCCTTTGAGGATGCCTTGCCGACAGGAGTAGCGGAGCGTGATAAACCGGCTTTGCGCGAGCTTTCGCTGTTTGCGGACTCCCTGCGCTCCTCTACCCGCTTCCTGTTACCGTTCTTTAGTGGTTCCTTCTTCTGTTGCTTTTCCTTCTTCTTTTTGACCAGTGGAATCAGAAGATTTTCGTCGTCTTCACTGGATGTGACTGTCCTGCTTTCAGGCTTATTTGCTGGTGGAGAGCTCGCTTTGGGGGATTTTTCTGCTGTCGCTGTTTCTACCTTTTTAGGCGGAGGATTGTCCAACAGATCGAATAGCTCCTCTTCCTCTTCACTGGTGCTTAGATCGATGATGGAAGCGTTCTTGTTTCGACTTCTGCGCGGTGGCAATGCAGAACGAGACTCCTGCGGCTTGTCCTCCTTTTGCCGAGTCCTGGACAACTGGTTGGTGGGACTGGCTAGCAGCCTTTGTAGCGGGCGAATGTTCGACTGGTCAGGTGGACTGGCTAGCAGTTGTTCCAGCGGCCTAATGCGAAATTGGCCAGGTTTGTTGGACTCCTGCTCCCCTACCGTCGGCTCCTCCCTGATGAGACTCTTTTTCTTATTCTTAGGACTGGCCAGCAGCTGTGCCAGAGGCACAATACGAATCTTTGGGGCGGGTTTTTGATCTGCGTCTTCTACGGAACTAGCAGTGGACGCGGTTACTGCTCGATTGGTATCGGAGCTGGAGCTGGTACTGATGATTCTCGGTCGTTTGACATTATTTTTCTTGGCCCGGGGCTTTGATTTTCGCTTTGCCTTGACACTGGCACCAGAGTCTGATTCCGATTCGGACGTAGAGTTGTCTGTGGTCAGCGGGGTGGTTGAGGCATCTGTGTCACGGGCGTCGGTCTTTTTCTTTCCCATAGGTAACCGGCGGATTCGTCCGCTCAGCACGTCCAGAAATCTGCAAGAAATGCGGTTGATGGCGTTACTTTTTCTATTGCACACAAGAAAAACTAATGGTTTTTCTTAGCATTTGCCGCGCGTTCTGAGCTTCGCTCATTCTTCTTCTTCTTCGTTTTGTCTTCTTCTTTTCCCTCTCTTGTTCTCTTTTCTTTTCCTATTTTTTTTTTTTTTTTTTTTTTTTGCAATCTGCGTCTGTCTCTTTTTGTGGCGTCGGCACTATATGAACATTTATTATTTATTCGGCAAACCACTCGTTTGAGCCATCAAATAACACTTTTTGTTTACCCTTTCAAGACTTATTCACCTGCTAGTGGATGCTTGTGGAATCCATGGCGCTCAGGAGTTTAATTGAGCTACCCTTTGCAATTTGTTAATTGTTAATTTCACAGGAAAAATTGTTGCAAGCCAGCGAAAAGCCGCTGCTACAAATTCTGGGTATACACAGGGAATCTCGGTATGACCGCGTGTCCGGGTGAGTGTCACTTCGTGCTCTGCCGAGATTCCAGTCACGGTTTTGTTAACGCTGTTTCTGCTTTTCTGTATTATTTTGCTAATTTTGTAGGCTCTGTTTTTATAACAAAACACTCAGGGATAGTGGAAGATGGTATTTCGCTCTTGCTTTTAAGTATAATCTCCTAGATCACGGTTTCGGAAATTAATATATTTTGGACGACATTCACAGCTTTTCGTAAAAGTCCGTGACCAATTTGAATAAATGAAATTGAAAGCATATTTTATTTTTGTATAATAAATATTTGTATTGACTTGAGTAATATTTTTTGCCACTAACTCATTAACATTTATAAATATTAAAAATACTGTATGAAACTCAAAGTTAAAAAAGAACTTTAATATCCTATTATTATTTAATAATTTGCTCAAACTAAATGAATTAGTTTTGAAAACTCGGTAATTCTGCGAAATTGAAAACAATAGCCAGCCAGGCAAGAACCGAAAGCAGTTTCAGTATTCAAGCCCAACACTATCGTCTCATCCCTAGCGATCTCCAAAAATACACTTATTTGAAATTTTTTCGCGCAGTGCACAAATGTCATAACATTCGAAGACCCACTGACAGCGGCGTTGCGTCACTGTCGCCATAACCCCTAAAATGAACAAAAAACTATTTGTTTATATTTCGAAAAACTTGGAAACCACCACCGCGACATCGGCTCACCACTAACGTTCAGCGGCGGCCTGCCAATTCGTCGCGAAATGCACGCGTTGCGCGAAGAATGTTGAAAAAATCGTAGAGAAAACATGCTGCGAAGCAATAAAAAAAGAAGAAAACAACCAGCTAATGCCATGATTGATATAACGAGGCAGGACCAGCAGCGGCGTAAGAGACAAAAATTGTAAATTAGTGTAGAGAAAAAATCGCGACGCCGTTCCGGAAAAAATCTGCTGTCCAACTGGTGGCGATGAGCAGCAACCTAAACATAAATACAATGCCCAGGCCTAGTCCAAAGCCAAATCCAATTCCAAACCCGAATGCGAGTCGAAGTGCGGACTCCGAGGAGGAGGAGGAGGTGGACGGCCGGATGAGCGACAGCAGCAGTAGCAGCAGCTCTGGTAGCAGTCAGCGGAGTCGTGTCTCGAGCAGTAGCAGCAGCTCCTCATCGAGCGGTGGATCACTGGAGGACGATCAGGACGAGGACGAGGACCTCTCTGACTCCGGTTCGGAGACGGAAGACGACACCACCACCTGCCAGTCGGACGAGCTAGAATTGGCACAGCTCAGTGGAAGGTATATCTTCAGACTGCCGCGGGGCTTGTGTGAGAACTCGACCATATTCCACGAGTTCTTCTCCATGGAGACCTGGCAGCTGTTGCCTCACCACGTACAGGCCCGGCTGCAGCCGCTGCTGCCAGATTTCTCCAGCTTGGTTTCCGGACAGGCGCAGGCGAGCGCCGAGCAGCAGCGCACCTTGGTGCAGCTTTTCAACGGCGGCCTTCAGCGCTTCGGCCAATCTCCGCTGCTTCAGCTGCAGCGTCAACTGGAGGAGGGCAACCTGCGGCCCGATGTCCTACAGCTTCGCAGGAGCATTCAACACTCGAGCCGAAGGGAATTCCGTTTTCAGCAGGCGGAGCGTCTCAGCCAGCTGGCCAAGGAGCTTTTTCTCTCCAGGGAGCAACTGCTGCAACACGCTTACACCTCTGCCCCGCCCGCCGAAGGATCCTTTGGGAAATCCTTGCCGAGACCAAGGCCTCGTAAACGGAAACCGCCTATGCTTTCAATGGAGAATCGATTCTGTTTGCAACGAGCCAAAAAACGCTACGCTCAAGAGCTCCTGGATCTTTTCGTCGAATGTGAGACAAAGATTGGCGATATCAGTGCCGAGGAGGAAGAGGAGGACGAGGAGTGCTCCCAACTAATTGAGCGGTTGGCCAAGACCCCGCTGGAGTTTAAACTTGAGGAGCCAAGGGCTCCGGAGCCGGTGGGACCGGGACGACCCTCGAATGCGGTGGACAAGAAATGCATTTACAATACCTTCTTTAAGAGGCGGCCGGGTGTGGACGATGAGCAGGTGCTGCGATTCATGCAAGAGGAAAGGATTCCCCAGTTGAACGACAAGAATTTTCGAAAGTATTTAAGGGATTACAAGCGCCGGAAGGTAGAACAGCCGGTAAGTAAGAAGGTTAAACTTAGCGTACATCCTAATCTTAAAAGAGTGAGCTGAAGTAAATCAATTATCTTTCACATTGCAGGACAGTCCAGAGTTCGACACCTCAGAGGTGCGCCTGCGGGACATCTGCACACGGGCCCAATTCGTAGGAAGCTTCAAGCCTGGCCGAAAACCGAAGGCGCTAATGGCCCGCCTCAATCCCGATCCCCCTGCCCTGGTGCCCATTGGAGGAGGCACGTCGAACAAGAGCGAGTTCACGGAAGAGGCAGAACCCATGCTGCTGGATGAACCGCAGCAGGTGTACGGTCGCCGTGCGCCAGAGGACCAGCCGGACCAGGAGCCTCTGTCCAGCCCGAGAGAGCCGAAGACCATGCCAAAGAAAATAGCACCCGCATCAGCATCCGTTGCTCTTCTTCCCCTGCCCATGCCCAAGTTAGAGCCGTTGAATGGACCGATTGCTTCCTCCAGTCCGAGTCCCACGCTGCCTCATAATCTCGCTAGTAATCCGTCGGCTGTAACACCACACGCAACTGCTGGTCACATCACCGGCAGTCCCACTAGGGAAGTGCTTATCCGACCGCCGGCCTCACCCCGTCCTGCCTCCTTCTTCTCGCTGCTACGGGATCTGTTTGTATCTACACCACACCACCGACTTACCTACGGCGAATTACAAATCCTGCTGTCCAGCTGGCGGGAGATCAACTCGGACTCGGCCATACCCACGGGCGATTGGCAACGGTCTGTGCCGGATTGGTCCAAACTGCTGCAATCGGCCATCAATTTCTTGTCCGGAGACTTTGGGTCCCTGCCGCCGGAGTATGTGCCGTACATAGAGCACAAGACGCAGTTGGGGATCTACCAATGGATTGGTGCTGGCCGAGACTCGGACACCCGACTTCTGGGCCTATGTCACAGCTGGCTGAGAAGTCAACGAGAGGAGCAGTCGCAACTCAGTCCAGTGCTGAACTCAAATGCTTACTTAAATCTAGTGGATGCATCTCCCACGCCGCCGCCCAGATGTCCCACCACCTGGACTGTTCGCACGGCCACCCAGGCGGAGATCCTTGAGTTCCAGCGTCAGGAGCGTATTCGCTTCGAGTATCCGCACCGGCCGTTCACCTACCGCCTCAACGGATACGAGAGTGTGGTTGGGCCAGTCAAAGGAATCTACACCCAAAGTCTGCCGCTGAACAAGGCGAGAGGTCATGCTGTGATGGTCGACGACCGACCGCCATTCGTGACCATCCTTACGCTCGTGCGAGATGCCACGGCCCGGCTGCCCAACGGAGAAGGAACCCGCTCCGAGATCTCCGAGCTACTCAAGTGCTCCCAGTATGTGAGTCAACAGGCGGCGGATAATGTGCTTCAGACTATCGTGAGTGGAGCTCTGGATCGCATGCATGGCGGACAGGATCCTTGCGTAAAATACGATGCCAGGCGAAAGATCTGGATATATTTGCACCGCAATCGCAGCGAGGCGGAGTTCGAGAGGATGCATCGACAGAACCAATCCTTGGTGAAGCAGAAGCAACAGCAGCGGAAACAGTTGGCTAGGCCAAAGAACGCCGACGGCAGTGAAGGATCTGGGCTGCTACAGGACGGTCACCAACAGCCGGAGCAACTGCCTGCCTTAGTGCCCGCAGTGGTGTCACCAGTGCAAGTTCCCACGGCTCCTGTTTTGCAGGTGAAAAAGCCGTTGGGGGTAAAATGTCCTCCAGTGCCGCCTCTAAAGTATCACATACCACCCGGCACTGCCAATGTGGGAACTATAGCAGCAGCGTCCTCCTCGTCACCCAATTCAAATCAGAATCCCCTACAGCAGGTTCAGAAATCTCTGCTCAAACCCGTGGCTCTACCCATTCCAGCTCCAACGACCGTACAACGACCGCTGGCTACTGCCAAGGCTGGAAACTTTGCGATCTCCAAGATCAGTCCCACGCGCAACACCACGCCCATACTGGTGTCGACGCCAAGTGGCTTGCAAACGGTGCATGTGGCCACGACGCCGAATCAATCGCTGGGGTCCGTCCCGCCCTCGGTAGTAACCAAGAAGCTGACCATCAAGAAGCCCACTCCCAACAATAAGATAGGTAACTTTATCATACCAATGGAGCAGCAGCAACAGCAGATACAACACCAACAGCAGCAGGTGCAGCTGCAGGTACAACCTGTGGCCGGGAAACCCAAGGCTCTAACTATTACGCCACGACCTCAGATGCCCAAGAACATTATACGATTGTTGCCCGCCGGGGGAGGGACCACCATAGCTGGAAACCCCACGGTGACTTCGTCAAAGCCACCTTTTGTGCAGATCCTTAGACCTCGAGTTGTGTCCCAATCCCAGACCGTGCGACCAGTTCAACAGAAGATCGGCGCCGTTTCGATTGTCGCCAGCAAACCGGTGACGAGTATTTCTGCCACAGAAGCTTCAAATCCCGTGGCCATCACCACAACGACGAGTTCCCCCGTCACCGGAGGTGGGACCATTGTGAAGATGTCGCCCCAGGCCTTCGCCAGTCTCCAGCAGCAGCAGCAACAGCTGAAGCAGGTGAAGGTAAACAGCAGTGTCAGTCCAGCCCAGAGCTCACCGCAGCAAAGGATCATTGTGGGTAAGTGTTAAGGTTCTAAGCTATTTAACGATTTCCAGGTGACTAATCAGAAAACCCTTTTTCTTGACAGGCAACACGGCCATTTCATCGAACAAGAAAATCGTATTCCAGGCGCTGACGAAATCAGCTCCCAAAATACTAGCCACATCGCCCAGTGGCCCCGAAATCAAGACAGCAACGACGACTGTGTCATCGCAGCAGCAACAGAGGATTGTGCTGCAGAATTTCAAGCAACCAGCGGTGGCCACTAACCAAGCCGGATCAGCCACTCGCGTGATTCGAGCCACACCAGCGACAGCAGCAGTGGGTACTGCAGGGAACGCCGCTCAGGGAACGGGTCATATCATCACCCTGGACAGCTTAATACAAAAGCAGCCTGCTAGCGGCGGCAAGCTCCTCACCTCGTCTGGTAACAATATAATTCATCTGGCCACTTCCTCGGCCGGTAATATGATTACCCTGAGCCCCAACCAGCCGACCAAACAATTGCCCACAATGGCGCGCATTGTAAGTGCAACTACAACAACGACAGTTGGCGGAGGAGGACCTGGTGGATCCACCATCATGCCCAAGATCATTGGCAAGACGACGGTGTTGCCAGGTAAACCTTTGCTGGTGCACGCCAAGCAGCTTAAACAACTGGGCGGTAACAGCGTAGCCATCACCCAGACCACAACCACAGCCACCACAACGGTGGCTTCAACAGGAGCGGCTTCCGGTGCAGTGGTCTCCGGAGCGGGCGTGGCTGCAAATGCCGTGCGAACAACTCAGAACATTGTGATTGGCGGACAGACCGTGAAGCTACAGGGAGCGGTGAGTAATCTAACGAATTCGATATCTATTGACAGGAAAAATAAATAATAAACCAAAGTAATCGCGCTCAATAATTTTTTAATGCTTCCAACCAAAAATATTATTATTGAATTGAATTATGAATAAGAATACAGAGTTATTTAACATACATATAACGAAAATTTAAAATATAGATTTTTAACGACCTTTGCAATAAATATCAATACAATATAGATATATCAATATTTAATATATGATACCGATTATAACCAAATGCTTATTTTTCAGATTCCCGCTAGACCTGCCGGATCTACACCCGTACAGACCGTTTTTATGGGCAACCAACTGCTTCGTCTGGCCACCAGCAGCAGCAGCAACAGTGTGACCACTTCCACCAGCGGCAGCATAACCACGGCGCCCAAAACGTTGCTAATTGGAGCCGGCGGCACACAAACACTGCGTCTGGCCAAAAATGTACTTGTGGCTAACAAGCAGATTACCAGTACTGCAACCACGACGGCATCTCCAGCGGCAACGACGGCGACAGCTGGAAATAATCTCGTGTTCGCTGTGCAAGGAAATGGTGGGCAGCTGTACTTCTCGCCGGGCTTGCAGGGCCTAAACCTAAAGCCGCTGTCCAGCTTAAAGGTTATACCAATGGCAACGGCGGCTGGAACAGCGTCTGGTAGCAAAATCTCTGTTACGACGGTGGCCGGAGGAGAGGCGAGCGGAAAGGCGCTTGCCACCAAACTAATACCGGCCACAGTACTCAAGACGGCCACAGGGAGTGGCAACTAAGTGGGAGGAGGAGGCTTTGGATCGGGAGTGGAGAGGCTTGTTTAACCACGTTGTTTACCATTCTTCCTTCCTTATTTTTCTTAAATTTTGTTTTAAAACTAAATTGTAATTTGATTTATTTTAGGCGAAAAGTTTTCAAAGTAGAGAGAGAAAGTACTCCCAATCCATGAACCTGTTTTACGGAAAACAAAGTTTATAAAATAATTATATTACGTATAGAGAGACACCCAATAAAACTCAGATGAAACTAGCGATTCATTGCTTGTTGCGTTCTTCATTTTGAGATATTTTGTAATACTTAGCTTAGGCTTACAAATTAAATGATATAACATTGAAACTAAGATAAAATTCAAATGAAAGGAAATTGAGGAACATAAATTTAAATGTTTGTCACATGATTTAACATAAGTGAAGTTTACTAAATCTTCAGTAGTATTCTGCTTTCTTCAGGAAATGTAAAAAATATCATTTTTAATGCTAAGCACAGCTTAAAAGTAGAACTGCCTTAGAAAGGGGGCTTGTGCTGCGCCATGTGTCGGTTTAGTTTGAACTTCAGATTAAACGTCTTGTGGCAAAGTGGACACCGAGAGTACGCTTTATTGTCTTCATACTGCGGTTGCTGTTCGGTGCTTTGTGAACTACCATTGAGGCTCTCATCTGCCATGTTGTCATCTTCCGTGGATGTTTCTTCCACCGGCGTGACTGGAGGTAGGTTCTTCTCAATCCCTGGCTTTCTGACCTTCGCCGGCTGAACAGGCGGCGGCGTCTTGTCCGGTGAATGCAGTCTCTTTGTTGGTCTTTTATGCGTGGCCAGCACATGAGCCCCCAGCTGCACGGTATCGTCGAAGGTGTCGCTGCAGAAGGCACACTGTACGACACAAATATCGTTGACGGATGCCTGGTTAGGAGAGTCAAGTTGTCCAGGAGGCTCCAACGTAAAAGCTAAGTCTTTATCAGCAGGAATGCCTTCTGTAGTAGCAGAGACACAAGAGTCCTCTTTTTCAGGAGTTGTAGGAGCGACTGGAGGTGGAGGTTTTGCAGGAGATACAGGCTCTTGACTGGCAGTTGTAACTGTAACAGTAGGAACCACTGGGGGTGAAGAGGTTACCGCATCAACCTGTGGGTCCTGCAATAAATTCATTTGGTCGACGAGATCTGCCTGGCGGTCTATGGTTAAAGACAAAAATGGTTAGTAATATTCGTAAAAATATATTCAAAGTTATCATACCTTTCAAATGCGTTTTCAAATGCCGCTGCAGTAAGTTCGTTCTTATGTCTAAAATTATATATAAAAAGATAAAATGAAAAAATCAATTAAATAGTTACACCTAACTTACTTTTTCCACAGAAAGTGCACTTGGTTCGCGTGTGTACGGCTTTCTTGTGGTCCTTGAGCGTTTCTTTGGAGCTGCAGAAAAAGCCACACATGGGACACTTGAGATGGCGCTGCAGCTTGTGCCACTTCATGTGAAACTTAAGACGGGACTCCGGGGCACTGATGAACTTCTTGGCGCAGATGTGGCACTCCCAGTCTTTGAGCAGGTGCATTCGCTGCATGTGCTCCAGGTGCGCCTCCTCGTTGGGCGAATCGTACGAACAAAGCTTACACGACACAATCGCCGGTGTTTCCACAATGGGCTGTGGCAGTGTTGCAGCTGCTTCGTCGTCATCGTCGTAAGTAAACTTGATGATCGCCTCATCCTCCTCCTCCTCCTCCTCCTCCTCATCATCATCGCTGTTGGGCAGGGTGTTGGCATCAGCACTTGATGCAGAAAACATACCGGTCAGCTCTTCGTGTTCCATCTCCCTAAAGTTAGACTCGATAGGTGACCCGAGCTCCTTGGGCTCTGGCGGCAGGAATGTCGCTTTGTTCTGCACCGGCACACGCGCCATGTGCTCTTCTTTGATCGGCACATGAGGTATATCGAAGGCGGCGGAGACGCGTCTGCTGCCATCCTCGTCGCTAATATCCTCCTCGTCAGATATATCGAGGTAGACGAATCCGCAGAACTTCTCATCCGGCTCGGCTTCAATCTCTCGCTTAATCACCACGCCATTATGCTCGCGCTGCAATTCCAGCTCTTCAAACTGCTCCTGGGTCTCGAGACAACTTCGCTTGAACTTGAGCAATTTCTGAAACTCTGCGATGCAGCTGATGCACATGTACTGCGGTCTTCCATCGTCTCGCGCCACCTACGTTGACGAGTGTCAGTCAGAGGTTTATCAGAAAGGCTGTTTACTTACCTGCATTTGCCATGCGGACATCTGCTCAAGGATCTCCGCCATGCCAGTGGGAGATGCGGCGTCATCCGAATCGAACAAGGGCTTCACGAGCTTCTGGTCCATGTCCAGGCCAATTGTGAAATATATGCCGCAGGTTCGACACGGCTCGATGGAGTCCTCCTCGAAATAGAGGTCCGTGTTGGACTCCATATTTTAAAGCGATGCGACGACCCGAGTGATTTGTTATTTCTGTTTTTGGGGAACATTCGTCTGGTGGACGTATCGATGGCACTTATCGATATCAGTGGTTTGGTTCAAGCCGGCGCTAAAATAATATTTAAATATATTAAATAATATTTAAAATAAATTAAATAACAAATGTCTAAATTGATTTTTATTTGACTTAAAGTTAAAATAAATAAATAAAATATAAACTGATTTCTTATTTGAACTTGCAAAGTTAAAATAATACTGAATACATTACATTTTTTAAGGATGTCAAGCCCAGCTGATTTTTATGCAAGAATGAAAAAAAGTTAAATCGAATAGATAAATTTTTAACGATATCAAGATTTTACAAAGTAGTCACAGTAAAAATAGCATGGATATGGATTCCATGGCTGTTAAAAGGAGCATATAAACATATGAATACATTTTTTTAATGCGTTTTATTAATGAGCAATTTAGTGTAGTAATTCACGAAAATTGGCCGCCGGTGGGCGTGTGTAATCTGTTATTAAGACATCGGCAGGTATCGAATTGAATTTGAGCAGTTCGGTCACACTAGAACCATTGTTTTTATACGAAAAAAAATCCATCTCATCCGAAGTGCCGTCCAGTGGTTTGTGTTTTTGCCCAGCAATTGAAAAGGAGCTGGTTAGTGGCCGCCTGGTCTGCAATAACCCGCGGAGCGTGCAATGAACCTCACGGAGCAAAACCCGTACGGGAACGGACTGCTTTATGCAGCCTTTAACCAAGACCAGGGTACGGCGCTTGTTTACATATAAACTGTATATACTGCGGTGTCCATATACTATAGCTAACCTATTGCGTTGCAGGATGCTTTGCCTGTGCGACGGACACCGGATTCCGGGTCTACAACTGTGATCCGCTGAAGGAGAAGGAACGGCAATACTTCCCAGAAGGTATAATGGCAGGGAGAGAGCGAGAAACATCCGGACTTCCCACGGTCCACAAATAAATCCATTGTTTTTCGTAGGTGGTCTGAGCCATGTGGAAATGCTGTTCAGGTGCAATTACCTGGCCTTGGTGGGCGGCGGCATCCGGCCGCTGTATCCGCCCAATAAGGTGATCGTGTGGGACGACCTGAAGAAGTCACCGGCCATATCGCTGGACTTCAACCAGCCGGTAAGAGCTGTGCGCCTCCGAAGGGATCGCATCGTCGTAGTGCTGGAGGGGGTGATCAAGGTGTTTACCTTCACGCAGCAGCCGCAGCAGCTTCATGTGTTTGAGACGAGCTCCAATCCCAATGGCTTGTGCGTCCTGTGCCCGCACAGCAACAAGAGCCTGCTTGCATTCCCCGGCCGGCGCACTGGCCACGTCCAGATCGTTGATCTGGCTAACACGGAACGGGCGCCGCTGGAGGTGATTGCCCACGAGGCGGGCATTAGTTGCATTGCCTTGAACCTGCAGGGCACGCGACTGGCCACCGCCGGTGAGAAGGGTACCCTCATCCGGATCTTTGACACGGAAAGCGGCAAGAAGGTATCGGAACTGAGGCGGGGCAGCAACCATGCCAACATCTTCTGCATTAACTTTAACCACCAGTCCACTATGGTGGTGGTGGCCTCCGATCATGGCACCATACACGTCTTCAACCTGGAGGACAATAAGCCCCGCGAGTCCTCGATAATACCCAAGTACTTTTCGAGCCAATGGAGCTTTGTGAAGTTTTCAATACCGCAGGGACCACGATGTGTTTGTGCCTTTGGCGCCGATCCCAATTCGGTTGTGGGTAAGCTGTAGTTATATTATGGCCTCCAATGGGTATAACCGCTTCCGTTTTCCATTTGCAATTTTTTAGCCATTTGTGCGGACGGCCATTATTACAAATTCCTATTCAACAACAAGGGCGAATGCAGTCGCGACATCTGCACACAATTCCTCGAGCTGCAGGACGATGAGACCTAGAAAGCCACTGTGCCCTTTCTGCATCTATATAAAGTTATACATATATATCTCCATGGAAATGTGTTATACAATATTACTTTTAAGCATGCTTTAAATACGAGTTACAAAAACCAAGTTCACATAAAAAGTAGTTGAAAACCTTGAGACTAGCTGGTGGATCTTCTCTACGCTTTTTCGATCAATTAGTGCGAATTGGTTGTGGATACCGTGTTCTTCCTGAGGAGGTTAAGGAAAGCAACTGCATTTTACATTAAATTTAAATATTATATAACATCGTACCGGACATTTACTTACTTAACCATATTTTGATCAATTTTAAATCTAAGAAGAGTTTGAACAGCTAATTTAAATCTTTATTACGAATACAATTGTGCCAACGAAATCGCTATGATTTCAAGATCGAAGCGTCTAAAAGAAGAAATTAAAATATTAAATTCGTTTTTTTGTAGCGATTTCTATGGCTTTTTTGATTTTGAGATTTTTGTTAATGTTGTCAATTGTTTCCAAACCTAAGAGAAGAGTTGTTCTTTGGGTGTCAGAGCAAATTCCTTGACGTAATGATTTTAAAATAAAGAAGAGATCCGATCCCCATCAGATTGCACCACTAAGAAAGTGCGACTATTTGATGAATATGTAAATCTATGTAGCTAAGTTTATTTTTCAGAAATATCACTGGAATGTTAAGCACGATTAACGGATGTTTGACACGGGATGATGACACAGGCGACATGGACATGGACGACTCACAGTCCAGCTCCAGAAGCTCACAGATGCGTGGTATTGCTCTCCTCAAAAGCCGGATTGGCCATACCAACTCCCGCTGTCCTTCCGTTCGGCGGCCGGGGCGCAAAGTCGCTCTGCTGCAAATGTATGATCTTCGCCTGCTGTTGTGAGGTGATGGGCACATGGAAACTTTGCATCCCATCCAAATTGATTGCATTGCCAGGATATTGCGATTCGTCCTTGACGGGCAACTTGTTGCTGGGCTGCTTGCGCAATAGATTCATGTCGGATTTCTTAGAGAAATGCGCCTCGATTTCCTAAGTGAAAAAAAAATTAAGTTAATTTATTTCATTAAATTTATAATATCTATGATTTTTCATTGTCATACTTACACCCAGAGTGCGACCCTCCGTTTCCGGAAGGGTGAAGTATAGGACAATGGTTCCCACAAAAGCCACGGATGCGTAGAATGCAAAGGTTCCGGGCAATGTAAGTGCACTAAGCATCAGCAGGAAGAGCTTGTTGGCCAAGAAGCCGAATATATAGCCCACTCCTCCGGCAAATCCCGAGGCAGTATTTCGTATCTCTGCCGGAAAGACCTCGCCAATCAATATCCAGGGAAGCATTCGGATGCCCAGATGCGAGAAGAAGGCAGAAAGCAACAGGAGGATGAGTGGGACCCAAACCAGATAGTTGTGTTCCTGCTTAGGCACCACCAAGAGGATGTCCTCCACAATCGGAGGCTTTCCCGTGGTTGATGATGCTGGCGCTGCGGATGAACTGGGCGCCGCACTGCTACTAGGCTCTGGCCACATGGTGGTCTCCATGGGTGCTTCGGTGGTTATTGTCTCATCCACTTCCCTCCTACTGCGATTATAAGGTTCCGATGGGAACACTGTAGTTGTCTCCAAATCAGGAAATTGTGTAGTGAATAGCTCCGCTTCCTGCCTTATAGCGTTCTGTTCTGTCTCAAAGATCTTGGAGATATTCGCCTGCGAAAGAATCGCCTCTTGGGGAACAAGAGATGAGGCATTAACCACCACATTGTTGACCGTAAACCCGGGAACTTCACTCAGAAAATGAGCATAAGTGGCTGTGCCAAAGAAGCACAGGCCAGTCCCCACCGTGGAAACCAAAACCAAAGGCCTTTTGCCCGTGAAATGGATGAGTATCACACCCAATATGGTAGCCAGCATCTCGGCCACTCCCAGCAGGATAGTGGCATGGTACTTGTTCATTGGAGCCTTAAGAGTGTGGAATATCTGAACGGCATATGTTTGCAGCGGTGTCTTGCCGGAGAAGTGGCCCGTGAAGAAGGTAAAGGAGACCAGGAGGAAGGGCACCAGAAAGCTTCGTTTGCGCCACATCCTCAGGCGCTGACTCAACGTTCGCCGCTGTCCCGGCAGCGGAATTCCGTCGGCGGTCAGCTCGATGGCCTTCTGGGTGATCAGTTCATCGTAGAGCTGATTGAACTCTGCCTCGATCATGTGCTCCGGCACCCAGCCGCGCAGCCATTGCAGGGACTTGACTGCTTCCCGGAAACGCTGCTCTCGTATCAACCAAACCGGACTCTCCGGCACAAAGCACAGCATCACGATGGTGATCACCGGAAAGGCCGAACTCACGGCCGCCACACTCCGCCAGTCCATCAGGGAACCCAAAATGAATTGGATAAAGACACCGGTGATGACGCAGGTGGTACCCAAAGCGGATAGAATGCCACGATACTTGGGCTCCGTGATCTCGGCCACATAGGTAAGCACCTGAAGAATAGCAAGAGAAGTCATTAGTAGACATTAACAGGGGTATTAACCCAACACAAGCACCTTGCACTCATCAATTAAATGAATAATTATATGAGTAAAAATAATACTTTGAAAAGTTGTTTAAATTTTGTAGCTCACTAAAAATATAAGATTATATAGGGTTTAACTCCCTTTCATTAGCCAAATAAATGTAACCCCCAAAAACCAGAGGGTTAATGTATGCACCTAGAACTACAAGCAACTTGTGGCTACATCAAGTGACAAGCGGCAACTTCAGCTCTCAAGGAGTTGGCCAAGGCCAGAAAAAAAAATAAACTTAAACGCAAACTAACTGACGATGTGGTGTATGCCATTGTTGCAAAAGGAATTTGTGGGTCAGCAGTGGAAGCGATCGTGAGGGGTAATCAGCAATTGACATAAAAACACTTGAATTGAATCTTCAATAGTTGAGTTAATGGTCATATGTTCATACGTGATGACCTTCCCAGATCGTATTGATAGAATTTAACAAGAGAACTTATCTGGAGCATGTAATCTGACAACTAAGACTATTTAAATATGTAAAACTAAAACACTAAGTATATCTTAAATATTACATTTCAGTAGTTGACCTTATTAACGGAAAAATACAATATTTAAGAATGCATATTTCCATATTTCTTAAAAGATTGTCTAGTGAAATTTCGAAATATTAGACAAACTAAATTTTTGCTGTTTTTTTTTTTTTATATTTTTGTGGAAACTTTTTTTCCCAACCACTAAGATGGACTTTTCAGTTATCTTTAAATTGTGAATGTGTGAATCACATTTGTAAGAACACTGATAAACCTAAATGAAAACCTTGACATTGGGATATTTCACTAACAATTTTATATTTTATTTAAGAAAAGGAACTAAATAGGAAACATTACCAAAAAAATTAATCAGATCTCATGTATAATCAAGAATAGAAGTACGTTATACCGCAAATTAGTTCCAATTTAATATAATTGGCTATTTCTCCATTGTGTATATATGCATGTTGCATATTAAGTAATCTAAATAATTTTAGATTCCTTTTTTCTTATTTTCTGATGGTTTGATTCTGCCGTTTTGCATTTACGTCACCCTTTTAACTCGTAGAGCTGCTGGCCCGGCTTGAGCCTTTTGTTGAACAGGCAGGTGATAAAGCGCTTCTTGCTGGTGTTGAGCATGCCGCAGCCGAACTTCGTGACCTTCGAGTTGATCATGTTGGCAAACGCAATATACTCAGGACTCAGTCCGTCCAAGCTCGGGAAGTTAGAAACGTCGCTGTGTGGCATCTTGGAGGCCTGCTCAAACCAACTCCTGAAGAACCCGATTACGTGCAAATTCAGATCCTTTTGCAGGTACCGAAAGTCGGACGACTCGCCCACTTCCTTAAACCGAAAAGTGTTTGCGCAAAGGCCGACGGGATAGTTGTTGCATTGGTTGTTAACCCGCATCGCCATTGTCGCTAGCTCTGTGTCCCACTTCACCTCGGGCATATTCTTTCCTTTTGGCAGCTGAGTCGTTCCGTTCACTACCTGGTGTCGAAGCTTGTTAAGAGCCCTCACGATACTCTTTCTGCAAAAGCCTGTATCCACGCCCTCGTGTTGTGGACCACATTGGGCGCTCCACTAAAAGAAGTAGGTCACATTTTTTGGTCAAGAAAATGGAATCTTGGCTTAATTTTTTAAATTTTTTGATGAAATTTTTGAATTTCATTGACATAAAGATTGATTTTTAGCTTGAGATTTAAGTCGGTTTATTTAATAACCGCAATATCAATGGTTTTTAGTTTGATTTAAAAATGTACTTACAAACATTTTGTCGCAGGTGACGTGCTTTTGATTCGCAGGGCAAAGATTTGCTTTGCATAAGTCTTTTGGCTTGCAAATGTAATATTTTATTTTAAATAATTATTGTGAATTTAGAGAGTTCTATGAAAGTCCCACCTTGACGGGGTCTCGATAAGTATATTTTGGGTAGTATGTCGGCCATCTAGTTCGATAGACCAGCATACCATCTTCCAGTCCACAAAAAAGCAGTAAGAGCAGTAAACTACACAAAACTTTCATTTTTTGAATGGTATTAGGCATTTAACAAGCAAACCAGCGAAATTTCAATGCTTTATATATGCATTTAAAACTTAATGGAACTTTGACTGATTAATTGCCATTTCTATGCTTTAAATAACCAAAGAAAATCTAATTTAAATAAGTTTAAAATATTTGTGTGCCTTAGAAAAAATATTAGTCTGTTAATAAGGTGGGCTTCGAATATCTTTTATATAATAAAATTATACTATATTTAAAACAAGGTGAAGAATACGTGAACACGTGTATAGCATCAACAGCATCAGCAGCCGAGTCGAATTAGCCTTGTAAATCTATAAGTCCGGGTGATTTTCTGGCCATATGTAACCTAGTTTCTTAGTTTAAGAAATATCTAACAAAATCTTTCCAAAACGAAGCAGATAGTATGACTGTCGTAGGAACTATCCAAAAATTATTAAAGAATACAAAAATCGAAGTATATTACTCGAGGCATAGTCATTTTAAAGATAAATAACTATGATTTATGACTTATTTCCAGAAAATTTTAAAAAGTTATAGGGTGTTTTTTATAAGCTTTTTTTATGATTGTGATGTAAGGATTGCGAATCTAACTTTATAGCCGTTTTATTTTCTATAACTCAAACTAATTACCTGAATAGAAAATGGTGTTTTTATTTAGTTTTGTTGTCTATTTTTTCCTTTTCGAAAAAAGACAATTACAAAGATCTACCAGATATAAATCCTCTTAATGATATTGCTGTTAATAGTTGAGAACTCGGGACTTTTTTTGTTTAGGTGAGCACTCGCTTCTGTTACTTTAGTATTTTGCTGGTAAATCTGCTTATTGTCGTGTTTTCCCGGATATTATGTTCGCAAAATTACGCGGTTTCAACAGCTTAGCTTTGAGAAATTCACAAATCCGTGGGAGAAAAGAGAAAAGTACCTATTTCTGACGAATTATGCAAATTAATAGATACACAAATGAGGCAACAGGAGAATGGCTTTAAGCTAGCAGTTAACAGGTTTTAGGGTGGGTAAAGGGTTGTCTATATCTTAGAACTACTAATCAGTGTGGTCTGGGATTCACTTACCGGCGCCTCCATCAATCCGCCACCAAGTCCAGCCAAGCACAAAGCCGCATACAGGTGTTCCGTGCGCGTCGAGAAGTGAAACATCAGCCAGGCGGCCAGTATCGGAAGATTGACAAACTGCGAATACAGATAGAGGGGAGAGCAGAGTTTGGATCAGCACCATCGGATAAGCATAATTGCATAACCATAACCCCCTCACAAAGTCACGCAGCGCTCGTTTCCAGCTCAGTGTGTCAGTGTTCCAAGTAATCGGAGGAGCGCCTGATGAGCCGCAGATGATTGCGGCTAAGTGGCCTCATGATCATCATTTCAGGTGTGTGCCAAAAAAAATTACACCTTTAGATACGGTGGCAATTGCTCAATTTTTGCTTGCCCTTTGTGTTGCTAGGAGCTTGTATTAACAAATACAAGCCCCTATATGAAGCCTATGCTCCTTTACATATTGATTGTACCATTTTATATGGATTTAATTGACCCACCTGCATGGCTCTCCGCTTGCCCAAGGGCTGAGTTAGCAGGCCGGAGAACAGACAACCCAGAGGCACACAAATAAGGTTAATGGAACCTAAAGGATAAGGGAATGTATTTATTGTAAATTATATTAATGATGTTTAGTTCTGGAAACGTACTAAACCAAGAGATCTCATCCTTGTTGAGGACTATGTCGCCACTGGTCTCACTGCGTCCCTCGCCGCCCTGAATGGCGGGAATCACAATTGTGGGAAACCCTAAGGTCATGCCATATCCTGGACAAAGCACATAGAGTTTTTAGTAAGTATTAACCATGAATACCAAAGGTATAAAACATATTTTTTTAAGGGGCAGGAAGTCATTAATCACTGTTCTGATACCAGAATAATTTACTCTACTTAATACAAAACATAACGAGTTATATAGTGTCACACAACTCTGCGAAAAACAAGTTTCAAATTATAATCTTTTAATCGCACGCAATAAATTATTAAGTTAATTAACTAATGAGCATAATATTTCCTAAATTCTGCCTTACAGGTGTTGCTTTTTTCTTACAAGCAATTTAAATTATTGATGACTTTTAAATAAAATTCGATGTCAACTAGGATGATGAATTTGAAAAACATTTTACAACAATACATTTAACAATAAATAAATTGTTCAGAATTGACAACTCACTGACTTTAATTATGATTAATATGCACCTCTAAAACTATCTGTTTTACGATTTTTTAAATCAACAGTTTTTTGCTTCATTTCCCCTGTAAAAAAATAAAGGTAGCTGGAGAATGTTTTGTTGTTATTTACCGAATAGCAATATGTTCTTAATACTAACAGCTATGAACTGTGGGAGGGCGCGTCGAAAGTTGCTGACTTCCACATCGTTCGATGCAGTGCGTCCGCCGCTGCCATTTTGCATGAACAATGGCCGATCGTTCAGCGCGCTGCAACGGAAATGGAAAAAAGTGTGTTTGCGTTTGGCATTCGATTAATTCTAGTTAACAATTAAGCTATTGTCTGTAGTAAGTGGGAAAATGGGCAGGCAACAGAGTTAGTATTAGTTACTTTACCCATTTTTCTCAGCTGTGGCGGCAGCTGTGGCAGCCTTGCCACTGGACATCGCGGCGTATACTTGATGGGTGACGTATACGTAATGTGCCCTTCTGCTTGTTTAAGCGCCTGCTGTTTGCCTTTGATTTTATTATTGTTTTTGAGTCTCGGGGTTTTGGGTGATTTTGGCTGCCTATTGGTTTTCACTCAGTTAAGCATCATTTGGCGAGTATTATTGATCATTATCGTTACTTATCGACACGGGTTCGGCACTGAGTGCTAAGTGGCAAAAGCCTTTCGAAATCACGCACACAAAAACGAAGAAAATACATTATAATTGGACATTAATAGCTCTTCTTGTTTGGTTGCTTTCTTTCTTTAGGGTTTCGGGTTTCGACTTTCGGCTCGTTTATTATGCGATTGGGAGTGCTGAAGTTTTTGACACAATTAAAATATTACGTGTTTATATGTGTACAAGTATTGAAAATAATTTCTTTTTACACCCTTGCCAAGAGATGGCTTCCACTTTAATGGCGAATTTAAACGGATGTCTTAATATATTTATGAAGTTTATATAAAATAACTCCTCTTCTGAATAATATGATATTTTTTTTTCAAACAGATCACAAATTAAGGCAGCATGATGGTTAATAGTTTTGCATTTTTGAAGTCTCACGTGATAAGCTTTGGGAGAAATCTTTTAACACGTAATAAGGAGAAATACATATTTAAATTAAGATTTATGGATGCATTTTATGCATATGAGCAAAGTAAGCCAACAAATTTCGAGACTCAAAAAATTAGGAGAAAAAGAAATGCCTTGAGCTGGGAAACCAGTTCGCCGCAAGGTGCATAGGGTTAGGCGATGGAGTGGAATGGTACGATATCTATGAGATGCGTAATAAATCGCCTTGCGGTCACGGGATCCATAAACTGGTTTAAACTGATTTTCACGATGAACCCAAAAACCGAAACCCAAACCGAAAACGCAAGACAATCGATCCCAACATTTAAGCCCGCTGCTTAACTGAAACTGACTAAGTGGGTTCCCGGTGGTTCCATTATTCCGAGAATTTTTGCACGTATTTTAACCCTTTTCTCTCGGTTGTTTTTGTGTTTACTCTGATAGCTGTATTTACTAGGCCATAAAGAAGCGACGTTTTAGCTTCCTTAACTCTTTTTTTAAAGTGAGAGAAATTTTAAGAATAAGAGCGTGATTTTTTAATTTTGCAGACATTTATCTTTATATTTTGTGCATTTTTACTTTAATATGAACTGTTTTCTTATAGATCTTTTTTCATAATTGTTCCACATTTACTGGAGATTATCTATAGCTTTCTTACGCTTCTTTTATTATATCATCATCAAAGCATTATTTTAAAGGGATTTTGGAAATATTTATTTTGGTTAAAAACTTTTAATTTGTAGTATGAGTTTATTATGTATAAATTTATTTATATTTTTTAACATAAATGCATTTAATCACGCTCTTTATTTATTTCGTTGTGTAAAGTTTTAGTTTAAACTGCCGGTCGACTCACTTAAAAAGTAGAAATAGGATTTCTATAACTTCAAATATAAAAATTTAACTATTTGTTTCACTATCATCCGTTGATGCGCGTTAAGAAATTTAAACTGTATTTATTATTTTAAAGCACTCGTGTCTTGATTGTAAATGATTTTTTATTAAACCAAATATCTTGCTTGCTGAGAGGTTGCACAATGCAACTACTCGCTCCATGAAACGGGCTCCGTAAAGCCAATATTTCGTCGTTTAACGACCAAGAAACTGCCACTTCTAGCTGCATTTACATATAAGGGTTTAGCCGATGCAGTCTGGGGGTATGCAACGGGTTGGCGTGCCACGGAAAACCCCCCGTTGGAGTTGGGAACACTGCACTTAATCGATGTTGTGTATAATGTACGCATATAGGCCATTTATTAAGGGATTTAAGGTTTAATCGGTTTTTTGAACTTTCGCCTTTTATTTTTTGTGAAATTTCGAACAGGTTTCTCCGACTCCTGCCGCTCGCAACAAACTTGTACCGTCCAAGCGCCGAGTTTTAACTAATATTATGGTTAATTTTAAGGGGCTTTTGTATAATTTTCGTATTTTTATACCGCGACAAGTCGACGCTTTGAGCCAACAAACACCTCAGAGCGTGTCGCGCGGTCAAAACAAACTGAAACCGAAGCCAAACTTAAATCCGCGATTCTCTGTCCCGTTACAACAAAAGCGGCTCGACAAGCTTTCCATTAAGCTTAGCTTACAAATCGGAGCGTCGCAAAAAAAAAACAACAGCAGTGGCAAAAAAATTAAACAAAAAGCTCGCTTGGCATTTGTGCCAATTGGAATGTAGGAAATTTGGTAACCAAAAAACAAAGCAAAATCCCACTAAAAGATATTCATTGAGCGAGAGAACAATTGACGGACGACAAACCTGTTTACTTGTTTACTTACCCCATCAATGCCCGGCTACTACTAATTCCCCACTAAAGTCGCTAGCCAGAGCTATATTCTTGCTGGATCTTTATCGATCTCGCTATATGTGTCGCCAGCACCTTGAGCATTCCTCCAGATTCAGGTTCCCCACACAGAATGAACACAACGTAAGTATTTGATTAAAATGCAAGTAGGAAAAGGTAAATTCTCGTAATAGCCTAGTGACAGTTGCATAAACCCGTCACACATGAATAGAACGGAACCCAAAGCGTGACCCCAGTCTTTTGATCTCTCAAATACTACAGAAAAGCTACTTAAGTTCACTTAAACTCGAATAAATAGCACTTGTCATTTCGTCCAAGTGGGGTATTCTATTCAGGTTAACAAAAACTCGTATAGTTTAAATAAATAGCAGAATACATTCAATTAAGCAAATATTTAAGCTTGGTAACACATTAACAAAATGTAAGAAAATTAGTTCCCTGATATTGAGAAAAAAAATATTATTGTATTTCCAAAAGCGTAAACATGTGAATTTATAACAAGCAAAAGGTACATTAAGTACTAAGTTTTAACCATTATAAATACTTATATTTTGTGATAAAGTGAGCACATTTTAGATTGCTTTTTATATGAACCAGCTGCTGCTCAAACAAAAATATTTAAACTAATTAGCTTATTACAGTTTGAAAAAATAAATTCTACAAATAAATACAAATCTGTCGTCACCAAAATTGATTATTCTATTTACTGTCTGCTCCATATAATTGGGCAAAACGTCGCTGGGAGGAGTTCAAGCGTTAACATCACTCACATATGGTGTTATTAAGAAATTTATTTGGAATAAAAATAAGCTCTAATACTAGTTGTTTACCTTTTTATGGGTTGATCAAAGACTACTCTCTGCAGGGAATTGAATAAATTTATATTATTATTTAACGTTAAAAGGGTTCGTATACGTGACTAAAGCCAAAATTTTTGAAACTGGGCTTAAAAAATTAATTTATAAGTCTTTTTAGCACGTACATATGTAGACACATAAGACTCCAAAATTTTAAAATAGACCAACATATTATGATCAGAATATACTCCATAAACCTGAAATACCTCGTACTAGGTACTAAAAGGTGCTTTGTTTGCTTGTCCCATTTGCTTATTATTTGTTCATGGGCGTGAAAATATAATTACAAAGGCAATTGTGAAAACAAGCGCAATTTTCGCTCAGTGGCAATGAACTTCTAACGTAATCGGAGAAAGATAAGCTGCCTGCTGAAAGAGGCTGGGGTCGGAATCGAGTCCAAATTGCGATAGAAGCGTGTCTGCATCGATCTCCAGCCCCTGTCCCCCAACCCGCCATGAGTCGACGTTGGTGTCGGGATAATTGCACTTTAATGTGAGCTGCGTTTCGCATTTCATTTGGAAAAGTGTTTGGAAACTGGTTTTTAAGCTTTTGCTTCCCTTTTCAAAGCAATTTCCGAGCGCTTCGCATTTTCCCGAAGGTCGTGGGAGGCTGGAAACGAGGAAAATGCCTGTGCAACAATTTAAATTAAATCGTTTTTTTTTTCCTCTCAGCTCCTACACGTGATCATTGTCGGCGGCTGTGATTTATGCTACTTTTTGGTGTAGCGTACTCTCGCGCACTGTGACTATTTTTGATTTTAATTGTTGTTCGTCGCTCACAATTAACGGAAATGAGAAATTTAAACAACTTAAGGCAAGTCGATTATATAAACTGCCACCACATCACGCACTGGGTCAATAAATGCCTTTTTAATCACAGAGATTCCAAAATCCATGCATTTATTAAAACTCTTACATTGCGGGTACTTGCCGGCTTATATTACGGCGCAAACGAGCTTCTGCCATTATGGGTCAATTCTTCTTTTTAATTCGTCTTATCCACTATCCATGCGTGGATCTTGAGTTGCAGGAACTTACTGATTTCGCCCAATGATTTTCTAATGAACATCCAAAAAATTCAACTGCCTATAAGTTGTTGTCTAACAAATTAGCAAATTATTGTTAATTTATTTTTCAAACACGTTCGCCCATGCAAACGAGTGGTGAGAGGTAATGAGCTGACGGTGCTTGGCACAGACAAAGGCTTTTCAAAAACTAATTTACAGGCATTTTAAAATATAATTAGAGCGCTTAATTTAGTTTTTAAGCTCTTAAAATTCCTCCGCTTTTAAAAACCGTTTTCAGTGCTGCCACACTGTTTGAGTAGTCACAGTGGTCAGGGCAACACGGATCTGGCAACGCCATTTGCAGATTTATGGTCACACTTGTCCTTATGTTCCGGTTCTTGCCGCGTTTTCGTAAGTTTTTGTTAAAAACTAATTTTAACTGAAATAACCCATTTGTTTTGTACAGGACAACTGTTTATAATGACTGGAGGAACACCACCCCACTCCCCTGTATGGATAGGCACCCACAGCGGCACTTTCCACTGCGACGAGGTGGTCGCCTGCTTCATGCTAAAGAACCTGCCGGAATACGAAAATGCAGACATTTTCAGGAGCCGGGACGACAAGGAGCTGCGGGAGAAGTGCGAAATCATTGTGGACGTGGGCGGCGAGTATGATCATGCCAAGAAGTGGTACGATCACCACCAGAAAACCTTCGCGGAAACCTTTAAGAGCATTTGCCCCCAAGTCAGCGAAGATTTCAATGTTATCCGGTGAGTTCTTCGGGATTTTGTTCCTAACTGTTATCTAACTGCGGATTTAATCCCCTTCAGGCTGAGCAGCGCTGGCTTGGTCTACAGCCATTATGGCGAACGTGTCATCCAGAGCATCTTGCAGCGAGAAAAGGGCATCCAACTCTCTCCTGAGAACCTTAAACTGGCTTTCGTGCAGATCTACAGAAATTTTATTAGCGAACTGGATGCCATTGACAACGGAGTACCCATGTTCGAGGGCGGCGAGCCTGTATACAAAGTTTCCACCCATCTATCCGCCCGCATTGGCAAGCTGAATCCCTCCTGGCAGGAGGTCGGCGTGGACATCGAACAGCGATTCCGAAAGGCCATGGAAATAGCTGGGCAAGAATTCGTCGATAACGTTCTCGAGGTGACTTGCTCGTGGATTGCGGCAAGGGATCATGTCCGAGCAGCTCTGGAAGGAGCGAAGGACGTTTATCCCACCGGCGAGATTCTCGTTTTGAAGACCTTCTGTCCCTGGAAAGCTCACCTGGCTGATCTAGAGAAGGAGTACAATGCAGAGGGAGTGCCCAAGCTTGTCGTATTCAACGACGGTGCAAGCTATCGAGTGGCCGGGGTGCCCGTGACGCCCAGCAGTTTTCTGGGACGCAAGTTCCTGCCTACGCCGTGGCGAGGATTGAGGGACGATGAATTGAGCGAGAAGGTCGGCATCAAGGATCTCGTTTTTGTCCATCATAGCGGCTTTATTGGCGGCGCTAAAACCGAGGAGGCCGCCATGGCGTTGGCCATAAAGTCTATCGAGTGGCCGGAGGAGCAATAACCTAAAATGAATTGTAATTCTTACCGAGATCATGTTTAAAGTTCTGCAAGTCCACAAACAAAGCCTCAATTTACTTTTCTGAGAAATGAATTTCTCAGAGATTAAACCTTAATTGACAGTATATCTATGATGACCATGATGTGGGTTCCTTAACAAATTTTATTTGTATGTTTATATCTTCTGTTTTTCTGTATACAAAATCAGCGATCGGAATTTTCGACGACGTTCTTAGTCCATGCGGGTCTTCAGCGAGCGCTCAGTAATCTTATCCTTTTCGATAACATAGACGGTGGCACCCCAACCGCTCATGGCGTCGCGGTCGAAGGCGTTCATCATGGACTGGGCGATCACCTCAAACAGCTGGTCCGGGTCGAGGTCCGGGCGCCACAGGGTCTCGCACATGCCGTACAGCTGCTCTGCACAGGTGCCGGCCACAACGAAATCATCGGGCTCGTTGGGGCACCCAATAAGGTCCATGTTGCAGATGAACGGCTTCAGGGTTTTGGGATCCAGTCCAGCCACCACCGGCTCGATAAAGTACGGTCCGAAGCGGTGCTCGTAGAGGAAACTAGAGAGCATGGCCGAGAAGGGCTTGGGGGCCATCTCGCGGCTCTCGCGTGTCTCGTACAGGTTCTTTCGGAACATCAGGCGATCCCGCACGGTAAGAATGTCTGTCTGCAGGCCAGTGAGTCCCAGGAACATGCGTGGAGCGATGTGGAACACCTTCTTAAAGTCGGTGGATATCGTCTGCGCCTGAACTCCGAAGCGATGGTCCGTGGCGATGGCCACGCAGTCCTTGCCGCGCATGGCCACGACGCATCCTCCGTTATAGGCTAAAATGGACATGGTGACGACGATGCTCGCTTAACTCGATTTACTTTGCAGGGGAATCAAAATTTTGCAAAATGCTAAACGCCGCCAGAAGATGACTTTTTGTTTCTCAACGTGCGTTGCCAGACTGCGAGTGGGAAATGGGCTAAATATGACGGGCGAATTGGGAGGGATCTGGCAACGCCTAATCTGATGGAGTGACAAGCACCGAGGTGAAAGAGCTGGCTATTTTATAGCTAAAAGTGACTTTAAATATATAATAATAAAACTTTAATTTAAAAATTATTAGTTTGATATGTAAAAGTCAAATCGTTAAAAATTAGGTATTCCACTGAAATTACTAAACAAATTGTTTACCGTAAATTTATTTATTTTATTATTAAGTTTTAGCTTTTTAATGATTACTTATTTTTATTCCGTCAACAGGAAAAATACTAAACAACTATCCGAAGCCAAACTGGGCACTTTAAAAGGGCATTATTTTTAGAAAAATATAACTCTGGTGTTTCCTAAATTCTCAACGAACCCAGTGACCGGCGTACCTACCTTGTCCCCGCGTGTGCAAAGCAACGCCTGAGGTGACCGGCAGCCAACAACAGCCGGAAGCGACGCCAACTGCCGACAGCGGCACCAGCTTGCACAATCAGCCATTCAGGGCACATCAGGAAGATAAGGACACAGTCAATTTCCGCAGGATGGCAGAGGCAATGGTAGTGGAGGAGAGGTCCGCGGACCCTAAGCGCTTCTTCTGCCACATGTGCAACGTGGAGATCAACATTCCCAATGCGGATTTCACCTGCCCTCTATGCGCCAACGGCTTCGTGGAGGAGCTGCCGGCTAATGCGCCGGAAATGGCTTCCCCGGCTGCAGCCGCTTCGAGCGGTGGGCGCTCGGGCAGCAGTGGCAGTGGATCTTCCGGCTCTCACGACACGCTTAGCCGGGGCAGCTCCTCGGGTGGATCTCAAGTCAACGTGGAGTCTCTGCGAAACGACATTGTCTCTCTGCTGAATATGCGGAATGTGCCGAACCTGGAGATCACCATCGAGCCCAACCGGCGACATACCAATGTGGTGCACCTGGGCGGCTTCGGCGGACCGTCTGGCAGTGGCTCCGGCGGTGGCCTGACCGCTGGTGGACGAGTGCGGCCGGCCACCCTGGACCGGCTGGACAATGTACTATTCGACTTTCTGCAGAACTTGCCCCTGGCCGGCGCCACTGCTGAAATAGTGACTGGCCCGGGCGGAGGCGTTGGCAGCGGTGGCAACTCGCACATGTTCTTCATGGGTAATCCAGGGGACTATGCATGGGGCCGGGAGGGCCTGGACACCATTGTCACGCAGATGCTAAACCAAATGGAGACCTCGGGACCGCCGCCGCTGTCGGCGCAGCGCATTAACGAGATACCCAATGTGCAGATCACCGCGGAGGACGTAGAGCGTAAGATCCAGTGCTCCATCTGCTGGGACGACTTTAAGATTGACGAAACAGTTCGCAAGCTGCCCTGCTCGCACCTGTATCACGAAAATTGCATTGTGCCATGGCTGAATCTGCATAGCACCTGTCCGATCTGCCGCAAGTCCCTGGCAGAAGATGGCAGTGATGGCGAGGAGGAATTTGTTCTGCTTGACGGCTTCAGTGGTGGCGAAAACGGAGCGGAGGGCACCAGTGCTACAAGGAATTCGGCCAGCAACGTCACAGGAACGGCCAATCCGACGACGGCCAGCAACAGCAGCACCGCTAGCAGCCAGACTCCGGCGGACAGATCCCGAGCACGACCAGAGGCTGCCTCCAATCCCGCCCAGCCACGCAACAACGTATTCACCTTTGACGATGACAACATGTTTCTTGATTAACTGGCGCAGACCTGGGCGATAGATCGACGGATCAATGGATTGATATTCAAAATTAAGCCAATTATTGGCAGCGGCTTTAGCAGTTTAGCCCTAATATAACAATTAATCATATATATTTATAATAGTTTTCCTCACGCTTACTTTTGTTGTTGTTCAAAATAACGATTTGTAATAAACAACACGGAATACAAGTATAATTCCGTTGGCTCTGCAAGAATCAACCTAAAGTTGACTGTTAATTGCTCTATTTTTTGTATAATTGAAACTCCCTTGACTTGTAATACGGATGCTAAAATATTTATATGATATACATATATATATTAAATTATGTACCTATAATCGTATTGTATATAGGCAACAGCTTAATAAACTGAACGATTTGCATATACATATAAACATTTAACAAACTTGACAAAGAAGCTTGTAAACTGTCGTCTGTGAAACTGAGAAGCACCTTAAATAAAAATTCACGAGGTAACTGAATAAAAATCTGATTTTCATTTCAAACCTTTTAAGTATTTTGGTGAAAAGTTGAAATTCGCGGCACTCAAAAGTCTGGTGTTACCAGTTATTAAATAATCCAAGGTTCCAACTGGAAAACTTCCACAAGACAGCTGATAACCGCCAGGTGGCAACGCTGACACATGGTTTAAATTGTTTTTTGAACCGGCAGCAGCTTTAAGCCAAGCTTAAACGCATCTCAAGAGAAGAAAAATGAACAAATTTATCTAAACAGAAGAGGGCCGGAGGAAATAATCTAAGCATGAGAACCGAAAGCAATAATGAGTTTGTGGCACTCACAGAGGTGGTAAGTAAATTTATTTTAGAGCCTTCCAATTTCCTCCGACCCGACTTTTGTTTATGGCTTTGATCTCGTAGGTACAAAGGCAATATGTGCTCTATTTGGAGCGTCAGCTGCGTGAGAACGTCTGTGCCTGGGCTGGCCAGTCAAGAAATCGCCACAAGCCCACTGCTTGGGCCTGCATCCCGGAGAGTGTGCAGAAGCTGGAGCAGAAGGCAGTAAAGGCCTGTATGGCTGCTCAGGTCTATCAGAGGGTCATGGTCAAGACGGTGAGTTATTCCAAGTGATGTACCGATAAGTCTCATCCACTTTTACTCCCCCAGATAGCTGCTGTGCGAAGAAGCACGCAGGAGGGTCGACTGGCCAATGTTCTCTTCGACCAAATGCAGAGTCAGTCAACGAGAGCTTTCGAGGATTTGGTGCCAGCCAAATCAGTTCAGACTACTGTGGATAAGGGCACTCAAACAACATGGAACGAATCCCAGAACGGATACGACTCCCATTTAGAAGATGATGGTTTTGGAAGCTACGAATTGAGCCGAAAAATCGATATGTTTCAGGCTAGAATCCAAGAGTCGGCAGAAGACAAGGAACCAATCTGTCCGCGCTGCCGCTCTAAAAATGTTGAAAAAAGGCGACAGCCACATTTAGATCACGGTTCGCCGTTCTCTGAAACCGAAGATACAGTGGCCCAAGAGCTGGCCGTGCTGTTTGGGGACGAGAACACCGACCTAAATGAAATCTTCGGCATCGCTCCCTCCGCTGTAAGCGACGACCCTCAGATCTCAGCGATCCTGGAGGAGATCGAGAACGCCGAAATGCCCGGCCCCAAAAAGACTGAAGATCCTCCCTCGCCCGCCTCTGAACCACAGCAACACAGCCAGGTGCTGGATCTGCGGCAGAGTCGTTGGCCCTGCGAACTCTACGTCCAAAGGATGAGGCTCAGCGCATGTATGGTCCGCGCGCTGGAAGCGGACTGGCGCTGCGAGGACCGATTGCGGTACAAGTTCCATGAGCTGTTCGGCGAGGACAGCGACGATGAGTTTGCCACTGAAATCTCCAGTCCCTCCATCGATCTGGCGGATGAGGTGCTTTTGGCCAGTTGTGTGTTCCGCATACGGCCGTGGATAGTGCGGCATTTGATGAGTCCCCTGGAAGAGGGGCTCATTGCCAATCGATTTCTGTTCAAGAAGCTGGCCAAGTTGTTGGCCCACTCCATTGTCATGGTTAATCCGTATTGCTCCGATATGCAGATTAAACAGGCAGTGGAGCACTTGTTCTGCCTGCGACCCAGGGGTATCCAAAGCGCTTACGATCTGGACAACTTGCCCCCTTTGGATGTGGACAAGTTTGAAGTGTAAAGGGCATCATTTTAAGCGATCTTACATTTTACGTTACACTAACGATTGAAAAGGGTGAAGTGGAGTGATTGCTAAGAATCAAGAACGGAGCATATGAAAACGCCAATCGATATTTTCTTTAAAGATCTAACAGGCGTTGGCGAACTACCCAGCAAACAGGACTTCAAAACAAAGTCAAATTTGATGTTTTTGTGGTTTCTTTAAATTATAATTAATTCAATGATTACAATAATTTTCTTGCTGCACATCTCTCATCTTTTATAATTATATAAATTTTAATATATTTAATAAACGATACATAATATAGTTGTTTCCTTTTGACGAATTTGCTGCGGCGGAGGTCAGCAACTGCTTAAGACGAATCCGATTCCTCCAGAGCAGCAGCTATCCCGCACTACTACGGTTGTTACTTTTACGGCTGTGTTGGTTGTAGTTCCTTCAATTGTGGCTGCTGTTTCTGTTTCTGTATCAGCGTCTGCTCCTGCTGTTTCTGCTTTCGTTTGCTGTTGCGGTGTTGCTGGTGGTGATAGATTGGTTGTGGCTGCTGCAGCTACATTGGGTGTGTGGTTGTTGTTGTTGATGCATCTCTCACTATGATCATCATCAGAGGCACTACCTAGTGTCGGGAATTTGATTTGTGTTTGCCGCCGCCGCCGCTGCATTAGCGTTCTGTTTGTATTTCTGCTGGGACGCTGCCGGATTGCCCGTGGACTGTTGCTGCTGTGGCTGCTGCGACGATCCCGTGGCCATCTCCGCGGGCGGTGGGCGGCCGCCACGTCTCTCGATGCCTCTGTCAACTGTTGGCTTACTGCCAGCTCCGCTAGCACCCCCTCCGGATGCCGCAGTGGCTCCTGCTCCCGCTACTCCTCCTCCGCCAGCTGTGCCGCTCGTTTGTGTTGTGTTTGCCTTTTTGTTTTTATAGCGATACTCGTCGCAAACGAAGTCCTCCGGCGAGGTCTGTTGCATTTGATTCACCTGTCGCACCATCGCCGGCTGTGCCTGCTGCTGTTCCTGTTGCTCCACATCAGCGTTGTTGTTCAACAGCGTCTCCGCTTGCGCCTCGGCCTCCGCATCCTCCTGCTGCTGCTGTTGTTGCCCCTTATTTACATTATCACTCTTGGCCAGGCTCTCGTCGGAGGCATTCAAGTCCAGCGCCTCAGTACAAAGCATGGATAGCATCAGCGACTGCACATACATGGAGCTACAAGGAGAAGGATTGGCATTAGCAGACAGTCTGGATAACCTATGGAAAGTAAATCTGCCGTGGGATTACACTCACCGATCTGCCCGCTTGCGCTCCAAATTCGCCCATTCGGCCTCGGTAAGGGTGGGCTGCATGAACTGGGCTAGTAAGAGGGACTCACCAACAGCCGCGCCTCCCTGGCCACCCGTTTGACCACTGCCGCCGGTTCCTGCACCCACACCGACTGCTCCTGGTCCGCCGTTGCCGTTGGCCGCTCCGCCGACACCCACACTGATGCCGAGGGCATTATTGGCGCTGCTGCTGCTGCCTACCGCCTGCAGGACGAGACATTGGAGATTAGTGGACATTTGAATAAGGGGAAGCTGGCCAGCGGGATGAACTACTTCTCTGGCATTGAGGCTGTTGGCGGCCAGACTCGACTGAGTCTGCGAATGATTGCTGGCCGATGTCGAGAAGCTTGCTGTCACCGGCCACTCGGTGGTGCGCAGGTTGGGCGGAGCCGTGCCTCCGCTGCCGCCGCTGCTGCCACTTCCAACTGCGCCACTGCCTCCGCCTCCGCTGCCTGATCCACCGCTGATCACCTCGGCCATGGCGGCATTCGAGTTCGATGTTGAGACTATGGGATGCCCGCGCCTTGGCAGCCGATCGATTTGGCGCGATGCCTAAAATAATGCAAGAGCGCAAAGGCGAGAGACAACGAAAGTCGCAGTTTCCTTATACACACAAATATATTAGACGTGGAAATGGACGTCTCCCTTACCGTCACCTGCTGCCGGTCCAACTGCATTTGCATCTGTAGCTGCTGCAGCTGCGATGTGGGCGGTCCGCCCCTCCGTACGCCGGAGAGCTGCGAGAGCAATTCCGCAATGGGATCCACCGATTCCCGACCCGAAGGTGACAGGGCCGACAGACCGCTCGACGTGCTGAAGTGCATATTGGAACGTCGCGTCCGTGGACCACCAAGGGTGCGTCCAGGGATCCGGCGCACTCCACCGCCGTGACGGATGGCAGAGGGCTCGTCGTATTGTCTAAAGGTTAAGGCAACCAAAAATAATTTTACCGAAAAAAGAATATAGGCTAGCCAAAAAGGAGATTATCTGTGAAAAAGCCATAATAATACTTTTTGAAGCTATAACCAGGCCTGTAGCTGCATCGTAAAGTGCTTAATATGAAAAATAAGCTATAATGTAAATAAAACTCATAAAAGAAATAAAAACATAAATGACAATGCCTTTAAATTCAATAGAACGAAAAATTTAAGATAATTTGTCGAAAATAGATCCCTTCTATACTAAGTTATATTCTTGAAGAAATATTCTTGAAGTATATCGAGATTTTTAAAATATAAAGAAAAATAAAAAAAGACAACGCAATCTCTGATAATTCCCTACGATGCAGCTTGGCAGAATCACACTTCTTTGCAAAAGGCATCGGTTAGTTTTGTTCTTGAAAAAGGATATCAAAAAAGAAATCAGCTCGCGCGGCCCCTGCCTGTGCTCCAATGTTAGGTGACCGGCAAAGTCATCTGTGACTAGATTCGGTTCGCCGCCCGGCAATCCGGCACAGACGGGACAGACCACCTCTAGACTGGTCTCCGTGTGCTCGGCGGAGACGTGCTCCAGTAAAGTGGCATCGCTGAAGCCCATCTTCTTGCAGTAGGGACAGGTGAAGCTCTGCGGCTGATCCGAGGTTAGCATCTCGCCGCCAAAGTACAGCTCGATGTCGGAGCGGGTGAGGATGCACTGCATGGGGTGCTCGACCAAATGGCGAGTCGAGGTGACGCCATCCTCGTAGCAGTCGGCGCACAGGTCGTAGTCATAGCAGATCAGGCACTTGTAGCGCCTGCCGCTGAAGTTGCTTTTGAGACACGAATCGCAGCTGACACCTGGACGAGAGTTGGGGTAGTTGGGTGTGTTATCCTTCGGGATCTAGTGCTGTTTTATGTATTTAAGGACTCACCTTCATGTCGACTCATTATTCGGCAGCGGCAGTAAGCTTTGCTTCCACTTCCTGGCGTTCAGGAGGCCCTCTCCCGCTGAAGTTTGCGATGGCTTGCTTGCTGCGGTTCGGGTTGCGTGGGATTGTTTTCTTGTGGTGTCCTTGCAGGCTTCGGTTTCAGAGGATTCTAGGATTCAACGGAGCTGGAAGGTAGAGAGACAGCAGGCACTCCGTTAGGCAACGCAAACTAGGGCAAAAGGGGCAAGGGGATGCGGGGGCCTGGCGGGCTCTATTCTTTTGTTTTCTCCTTCCTCCGCATTCCTTCGTCGCTACTATTTATTTCTTTGCACCATGCTTTCTCGTGCCCACGATTACGGTTCTTTCTTTTCGCCGTCCAGTTTGCCTTGCGAATGGCAGGGCGAAGCAAAGGCGCAGAGAGGCACACAAAAACGGGGCTCTCCGCCCCCGCTGCCACTGCACACACCCACGAACTGCAAACTGCGCTGGGGCAACAGCGAATTATTCAATACAATCGAGAGCGCGAGCCATCGGAAAATTACATTTAACACTTCGCCACTGGCGGGACGGTGGGGGGTTAATTGCGTTTTCGCCCGCCCCCTCGATGCCGCTGCTCAGTAAACATTTATTTTTAACTTTTTGGTTTCGCTTTGCGAAAATTTTCAACGATGTCGTGGGCTTTCTGCCCCTCACCAACACTCCGCCAAAATATACCTTAAATATACCACTAAATGAGTAAGAAAGGTGTTGAACTTGGCTCGGCTACGCTTTTGTGCGGCGCGTCTGGCAACGCCGCCTGCGTGTTTCCTATTGGCAAGCCACAGTCACGGGCATTCTGATAAGAATGGCCTCAGCGGCGGGAGCTTTGGCAAGAACTTTGCGCAGACGGGGCAGCTGGGAAATAACAGTAGGCATTTTTAGTTTGTCACTATTTATAAGCTTATGCGTCGCCTGCTCGTTGCCTGAATTTTTCGGACATTATTCATAAATTTTGTGCACTCATCTTGCGAGCACACAGGCACTGGGTGCACTGGTGTGTGTGTCTGTGTCCACACACCAATTGGGTTCTACGCAATTGCAAATTGGGATCTTTGTTCGCCGCCGCCGCGTATTTTCGCACACAAGATGCTCCCGATGTGTGTTATTGTTGTTGTGGCTGCTGTATTGCAGCTCTGTTGAACACCGTTCTCGGGGGGAGTTTCGATATCGCCTTAGCGGACACGACAACGTACTTTGAATTGGTGCGGCATTGGCTATTTCTTGGTTGCTCTAAAACACTGGCGCACGCGAAAATTAATAATTGAAACGAAAATAAGTTATATCGAAGTGAAAAGCTTTTCCTGACCTGCAGTATGACCGTGCGCGGGTGGCAGAAAATTACCGATTGCCAGTAATTGCCACAGCCGGTATTTTCTAATTTATTTTTCATTTAGTATTTATCTTCTTCTTCACATAAAACAAGCCTAGTGGGAAATAAAATTTCCCGAAACAAGCCTAGTAAGGTAAAAATCAACGAAAAATCATATCCCTACTTTTAAGTGATATTTTAAATATAAAAACATATCATCGATACAATATTTTTAAAATATCCGACATCCCTAGTGTGGTGTGGAAACTAGAGCTGGAAAAAAAGGTGTTTGGCATATCGATGTTTACATCTACCATTCCTAGAAAATGCATTTGTTTTGTTTTCTTCAATTTATTTTAAGCTTTACTTAATCTTCTAGCTTCTCCGGGGGTGGTCCGCAGGGCTGCAGCATGCGCTCCATCAGGTTGAAGCGCACCCGCGCCTTGGATTCGTTTTCGGCAATGGCGAAGTAGTTCAGGATGTCGTAGTGGCCCATGTAGCTGGCGAGCGAGTCGCGGTGCTGGTTCGTCAGCCACTCGAATTTGGTGGTGTCCGCGTGCCCGGTTCCGATGTACTTGCTCTGGAGGTGCTCCAACTGGCTGTGGATGTTGTAGCGCTCGCCCATTTTCTTCTTGTTTTCGAAATACAGGAAAATTGAGGAATGAAGTTGTTGATAATTATTACCAATATATCGATATTTCCTCTAAGGATGACATCGTGATTTTATTGTTCGCCCAAATATCGAAATTGCGATATTATTATTCGATATGATTTTATTTTATTTTCTTTTTCCCATATTCCCCAACGAGCCTAGGGTGGAAAAAATCACCGAAATACTAATATTGATATTCTTAAGTGATATTTTAAATATTATAAATACTTGCTTAGAAAAAAAAAAAACCGACATCCGACATTCCTAGTGTGGTTAGAAAACGTATCTGTTTCTGAGGAATTAGTAGCTAAAAATATCAGTGTAAGAAACATAAAATGTTTGGCGGCAATTTTGAAAAACAGCCAAGAGTGTGAGCACAAGGAAAATACCATTCTTTCAGATCATTAAAATTATAAATATAGTTTTGCAAACAATAATATTGTCATGATAATTAAAATAATTGTCTTGAATTTAATTTATTGTCGTAAAGTGTCAGTGGTAATAGATCAACGCCGAGCAGATGAAGAGGATAAGCGTTAAACAAGCGCAGGACCTCATCCGATGGTTCAGAGGGCACAAGCCCAGCGACAGTAGCTAGGTGAAATTATATATAAATATTCATAAACTTCCATAGTCTTGTAGTATATTTAGTTTATTTTCATTAAAAACCGAAATATTTGCTCTCAATACCCAAAAGTTCTAAGCATTATTATCATCATCGATGTTGTTGTTGCGGCTTAATTACAAAAATTTGAACTTAGCGACTAAAGATTTTGCTTGAAGTGGAGGCTTAATTAATATTAATTGTATGTTTGAACTTGCCGTTATTAAATGGGGTTTATGGAGGTTTTTGTGCCTTAATTTCTTGAGCGCCACTGTATTTGAGCTTACAAGTTTTCGTTTTCATTTTCGTTTCCGTTGTCGCTGCATAAAAAGAAAAGGAGAAAAGCTGCACAGCGAAGCGAATTGGTGTGTATACTGTGTGTTTGCATTGGCCAGAAAATGAGCCACAGAGTAATGGGAAATGGTGTCAATGTTAATGGCCGGTCTGGCGGGGAAGAGGTGTCAGTGGAGGTGGCGGTGCACTTGTGATTGCTTACAATTATCAATTTGTTGTATATTAGACTACGAATTGTATATTTATATATGTTTGCGTGTACAGTGAAATACAATAGAATACTCTGCACACACTAATCTTAATCCTACATAGAATCGATGAGAAAGTTTAAAATTCAAAGGCCAAATAGGCTCTGTATGGGTATATATTATTCCCATTAGCGGCGACCAATCGTAAAACTTTAATTGAAAATACTTTGTACGGCCAACGGGAGCAGCCTAAGCGGGGGGTCTCCGGGAAATGGGAGGCGACGGTGTGGCGAAGACGTAGCACACACAAAAATAAAGATATCAAAGCCGTGTGTTCACGTACGTGACTGCCGGTTATGTACTTAAAATGCTATTTACGAGATTACAATTTTCATGCTGATGCTCGGGCTGAATTATTTAAACAATGTTAAGATGGATTGCACTTGAGAAGAAGTTAAAAGAGAGACAGAGTGGAGTGGGAATTCGGGGGAAGAGAATGGGGTATTTACTCAAACGGTGTGCTAAACATGTTGATGTTCAGGTCCTCGAATGTTGTCGGCGCACTGTGATCAAGCATCTGCAGCATATCGGAGAACTCTTGGCCCTGCGGTTGTCCTCCAGCCCCGGCCGGTCCGCCGGGATGGGCATGCGGATGATGTGGATGTTGTGCAGTGGGGTGCGGCGGATGTGGGTGCGGATGGCCGCCAGCCTGCTGCCAATCCCACATGCCCGGCGCATTGGGTGGCGGTGGCGGTGGAGCCGCCTGATATGCTCCCGGTTGCGGCTGCTGACGGTTTCCGTTGCCGGCACTCAGCTGGGTGTAGGTTGGGCCACTCGGCGACCTGGCCGGACTCGTCTGCTGGTATTGGTAACCCTCGGTCACGGGCTGCTGCTGCTGCTGCTGCTGGGGACGCAGTGCTGCCCAGGAGTTGGGTGCCACTGGCGTGGGCGAGGTACCCGACTTGGGAATCTTGGCCAAAGGCGAAGGTCCACCGCCGCCAGCGCTATACGGCGAATGCGTGGTATCGTAACTATAGCCTACCGGAGTGGTCTGTGCTGATCCTGGTCGCTGCTGCTGTTGCTGCTGGGGTGTGGGCGCCTGCATTGCAAGCATATGCGTCTGGTACATGCCGTCGTTGGTGGCACCACCGACTGGCGTCAGCTCACGGCGTGCATAGTCCACTCCGGGAGCGGCCTGCACGTAGACATGCTGTTCCTGCTGCTGCTGCTGCTGTTGTTGCTGAACCTGTTCGGGTGTATGAGCAGCTGCTGCTGCATCCAAAGGAGCACCGTGCATGGTCTTTCCGGAGCTGTTGGTGCACACTATATACTCCACCTCGTCAGTGTAGGGATTGAGGAAGGCGTAGGCCTGCGTGCGCAGCCACAAATACTCCGAGTTCTTGGCCCGGGCTCTGTACAGGAGCGAGAACATCTGTCCCTTCTGCTTAAGCACCTGGTCGAAGCTCTCCTTCATGTGGCTCTGGTCTTCCGGATGGAAGAAATCATAGCAAATCTTTCCGAGCAGCTCGGTGGGCGTATAGCCCAGGATGTTGAGCACACGCTGGTCCACGAACGTGAACTTGCCATCCATGGCGTGGCGCGTGATAAACTCGCTCTGGTTGTTCGACCCACTCATATCGTTTGCCGCCGTCGAGGTGACCTGCAGCCGGCCGATGGCCACCAGGCAGCAGTGCGAGGTCATATCATCCACGTCGCGCTCCATGTGCATGTTGGGGAACATGTCCGTCGGCGGCCAGTTCTTAATATACCCCGTGCAGTGCACTACGGCATAGTTGGTGCCGTCGCGTGACGGTCCCAGTGAATTGCGCTGCTTGAGGCGGTTCAAGTGTCCAGAGACCATGGATTCCGAGTTCACATTGCCAACGCGCATCCGACAGATGAATCCACGTCGGGCGCCCATGCTCAGTCGCATGCTGGACTGATGGCCCTCCTTCTTCACGGTACCCGACTTCAAGTCCAGAATACGCCCGGCATTCTGTGACTCCTGCGTGGACAGCTGCTCCCGGATCTTCTCGCGATCGTCGGGATGGATGTGCTCGTAAAGGCTAGTGCCATACCAATCACTCTGCGTGTAGTTCAAAACCGGGGTCACCGAATCGGAGACGTAGATCACCCGCCCCGAGTCGCAGGAGACCACGAAGAGGAAGCCATCGGCTGCCTCCAAAATGAGATGCTTCAGCTCCTGGTCGGTGAGGAACGAGGGCTTGTAGGTGCCATCGCTGCTGGTGTTGCCTGTGCCACGTAGTGCCTTCATGTGCGCCACCGCCATGCGCAGGATGGTCAGCTTATCCGGTTTCCTGGCCAGGGCACTGCAAGTGGGCACCATGTCTGACAGTTCCGTGATGTAGGCCGTCATCTTGTTGCGACGCCGCCGCTCGATCTCGCAGTGGTTCTCTCGGCTTGCGAACCGCTCCTTGTCCTGTATGTTGGCCTCATCCATGCTCGGAATGCGTAATTAGCAAGCGGGCAATACGGTTCGTCGTAATTTGGGTCGCCTGTGCTCTGGAAAAGTGAGAAGAGCAGGCGACGAAGGTGAGGTTCGTGGAATCGAGGGTGGAGGGGGAACGGTGGTTGGTATTTTGTCTACGTCGTGCCTGTTTGTGTGTGTACTTGCAAACGGCCACAAATTTACGTTTTAAACACGCTTTTCATCACTTCACTTACAATTGGTTCGAGTGCGTGGGTTTTCAGCACCACCGAGCTCAGTTATCGGGGTTTTTCGTGCGCGTTGTTTAGCGTTTTACCATAAAATCAGTACTTTTTAGTTGTTGATTTTTTTTGCTAAAGATGATATATTCACGATTGTTGTTTGCCTAAATATCGAAATTGCGATATATTTATTTGATATTTTTTGAGAAGCTGCAAGTATCGAAGCCAACATCGATGCTATCGATGTTTTGGAAATATCGCAACATCAATTCTGGCGGGGAATTATCGATGTTTTTCCATTCTTCGAATTAAAGAAAGTCGTATAAATTGTATGTATATAATTAATTTACCATATTTACAGCCCTGCAGGGAACTATTAAATAAGTTTAGTTTTAACTAAAATAAATAACTTTATATAAATAAATACATATCTCTTATTAATTCCATTTTTATAACGCTCTAATTATCTTAAAATTGTTTGCATTTTTATATCCTTGCAGGGTATTATAATTTCAGTCAGAAGTTTGAAACTCAGTGAAGGAGACATTTCCGACCCTATAAACCATATATATTCTTGATCAGCATCGACAGCCGAATTTACCCATTTTTTGAAAAAAATGTAAGGGGTTACATCGTTAAAATTGTCAAAAATTGAGAAAAATTTGAATTCTTTACAAGTTAAAATTCAGTATGCAGATTTATTAAGCTTATAAAAACTAACATAAGAACGTTTTCCGATTTGAAATTAATGCATTTTTGGCCAAGTTATGACAATTTTATTGTAATTATTGTAATTTTAAATTCGAATTCAAATTTAGCGGCTTTTTATCATATGATGTTGTTAAAGAGCTATTGTTGTTGTTGTTGGCAAACACAAGCCTTCAATTTCGACAATTTCAGTACAAATTTGACCATTTTTCGATTTGGAGTAACAGGCGAACAGAAAGCAGCAGGAGGCGACTGAAAACTGTTATAAACTGTTATAAAAACTTTGACTATTTATGGTAGTACATCCCAAAAGTATGCTATTACTAAAATGCCTACTTCGTTTATTCCACCCCAAAAGTATGCTATATAAAATTCAAAAGCGCAAAGTTTTTATAACAGTTTAGAACAGTTTTCAGTCGCCTTCTGCTGCTTTCTGTTCGCCTGTTACCCCAAATCAGAAAACGGGCAATTTGCTTGCATATTTTGGGCAAATACTATATATATTTTATATGTATAAATGTTGTATATAATTCCTGTTAGTTTTACTTTTAATTTGATAACATTTTATTATTTCATAATGATCCAATTGTAAACTGCAGGGGTATACAAACTTCAAGGTGCCGAAGTTGGATTTCTTTCTTGTTTTATATTATATATTATATTATTATATTTTCTTTACCTCCCCCACTAGTAAATAAAACAAAGGGCACTTCTCTGATATTGTTGTCAGTATTTAATGGTATTACAGCATTGCGTTGTCTTACATATATCAAATATAATTTCATAAATACATTTTTATTTGTTTAGTCATAACTAGGCGCAGTATCGTAGTGTTACGTACTAGGATTCATTAAAAAATTAAAAGTTAATTATTAATAGTGGCAATAACATGTCTCCATTTACTCCTATCCGGATTCATACTCCTAACAAAAATAGTAAGCTGGCGCTCTCCACTTCGCACATATTCTCGTTCTTTGTGTTCTTTGCATATTACGTTTTCTTTTAGTGTTTTTTTAATACAATCTTAGGTAAAGGTTTTCCTCTTCATCATGTTTGTGTTCTGCTTGGTATTGTTTGTTAATTAATTATTGGCAATTTTCTAACTGCATGCTTGATTTACTCCACGTTGCTCATATTTCCATATTTCCTTCCAACTGTTGGTACAACATACAAGTCTTTTGTTCTATGTTTAAAGTACGTTATATTATATATTAAATCTGCGTTAAAATACGTGCACTACTTAGGTGTAATTTAAAATGCGCGGCTTCACTTAAAATTGCTTAGGCGTGCTCAAAATACGTCATTATGTGGTGTGATTTGTGGTGTCTTTTATGGTGTTTTTTTTATGAACCGCGGTCTAGATATAACTTCAGCATAATTCGTTGACTAGAAATTAACTTAAGTACTTAAGGCTAGCTAACATTAGATTTTAACACGCTCTTTCAGTTTATATTTTGGTTTTCGTGAACAAGTATTCCTTCTTTGATCAATCTTTTCTTTTCTTTTAACAATTTGTGCTGCATATATATTTGAGTTGTGTGTATATATAGGAAAGTCTCAAGCGTTTCCCTGCTGGAAAGTAGTCGATAATTGCTTTTATTTCATCCTCTTGGCCAAACCTAGGACCTTTTCAGTTGCTGCAAAGCTTAAACATAACTTTTCGAATCCGTTAACAATTTTATTTATTTTTTTCATTTCAAAACATTTAGCACCAAAATGATTATTATTCGCCAAATAAGGTATGTTTTCGTTAATTTGCACATCGTTTGGAATTTAGACATAAAGTAAATAAGAAAAATTAAGAAAAATTTGCAACAACTGTTATAAATCAATAAAAATCCAACTTCAAATACAATTAATTCCTAGACAATACTTTGGTTTATACTTAGTACGAACGCGCTGTTCAGAGCTTGCAAAAAATTGAAAACGTAGAGAAGTCTCGATTAAACATAGTACATAGTTTTGGCTCTCAGGCGCACTTACTCATAACATCACAAAAAAATTAAACATATTTGTATATATTGGTAGATGGTAGCGATATAAATATGGTGATTGGCTCGCTTCCTCCACTTTATAACTCTGTCTAGACTATCTTATCAATCTCTCGTTGATCGCCTGTTTCTCTCCAAATTAGTGTATTACTTTTGCGCTCGATTGCGTTCAAAATGCATTTAATTTTGAATAAAGGTTGCTTCTTGGCTAGGAATCGCGGTACCTCCTACGTGGTGTAGGTGCGAATAACGTCCCGGATGACAGCCCGGCATAGCGGACACTGACCGCCGCCAACTCCGCGCCACTGCTGGATGGCGCAATCGTAGCACATGCACATATGCCCACACATGTACAGAACCGAGTCGATGGGGTTTTCGTAGCAGATGGTGCACTCCGCACTGGAGTCTGTGCTCTGCTGATCGCTCAGGCTGTCCTTCCACTTATTGGCAGCATTATTCGTGCTGTTGGCAACCGGCTGTGAGCAATTAAAGGATGTACATTAGTATAAGATTATAGATTCCATTCAAATAACACTTACCTCAATGTACTGACTGCTGGTGGTACTGATGAGAGTGCCGCTGGAGCAGGCTCCTGCCAGGATGCCGCTGGAACTAACAGTGGTCGTGCTGGGCCTGGCCGTCAGCTGGCCATTGATATCGTGCGAGCTGCTCGCCGGCGGCAGGTTGACCACCAGAACGGTGCCACCGCCATTCGGCTGAATCTGCAGGATGTCTCCGTTGGACGGCATGCTGATCATCCTACTGCCATTGGCCCCGCCGGCCGAGGCCAAGGTGCTCGTGCTCTGGGCCACGCTCAACTGAGAGGGATGGTGGTGCAGCAGCTTGGCCGTGGCTCCGGCATTCAGACTGCTCATCGACTCGGTCATAGGCAGCATGCGGGAGCCTGAGCTGGAGCTAGCGGCGGCATTGCAGGCGGAGGAGGAGCTGCTGGCATTCACCTGCGGCTGAGACGGATACGCCACCATGTTGGGCAACTGCTGGCGGAACATGCGAAGCGACTGCGTAGATCCGTAGACGTCGAGGAAGGCCCACAACTGGAGGGACTGGTCTACATGCATCACTACGACGGCAGGGCCGTTGTTCTTGCTGATGCTCACCTCGCCGTTGGGCGCCACAAAGAAGGCGATCTCATCGCCGCGCTGAGGAGCAGCCGCAATGTCCTTGCTCACCACCCAATACTCCGGACGGTCCAGCAGGAAATCAGAGTCATTTGGCAGATCGTTGGGCTGCAGCATCGCTGGATTGCAGGAGGTCAGCCCCAAGGCCAAGGCACCCACGTACATCTGTTCCGTCTTCAGGACCTGGACGATCAGCTTCTCGCCAATGCGAATGGGGCGCGCTGTGAAGACGTAGCCCTGGCAGAAGTCAGACTCCGTGCGCGAGGCCACGAAGCGATCCTGCGACAGCCGCACATTCCGGCCCTTGGTGTTGTGGAAGGGCACGGGGATCAGTCTGCCGTTGGCATTGTACCGCAGCGGTGGCAGCCCATTGGCCAAATCATGAGCTATGGCCGCCTGATCCACGCTGCTGACGGAACCGCCGTTGCCGGCCAAGTGCAACGACTGCAGCGAGGGCATCACGTGACGTTCCAAATCGTGCTCGATGGCTCCGACACTGTGTCCGGGAAGGGAACGGCGCGACTGCTGGTGCGGATGATGCGCCATCAGGCCGGAGGAGGCGATGGCAGCCGGCTGGGCCAGCTGCTGTTGCTGCTGCTGGGCAGGCACAGGCGTCGCCGTAGGCTGCTGGTACATGTAAATGCGGGAGTCCAGGAACTCAATGCCCGTGCAGTTGCCATAGATATCGATCACCGTCCACAGCATTCCGCGCGTATCGATGCCGGACAGTATCACGCCTTTCTCATCGCTGTTTATCCCGTAGATTACATCGCCGGCTCCATTGACATAGTAGTAGAGAATGTTGTCCTTTTCGCAGTACTGCTCGTGCAGGGCCTTGGCCCAGAATCCGGGCCTGTTGGTGAGATCCGGACAGGCGTACTTGGGCAGCGATCCCTCCAGGGTGGCGGGATCGTTGCTGGTGAACCCGAAGCGAATTCCGCCGTTCCAGTTGTTCGAGATCTCGGCAAACTTCACGCAGATCCTCTCATTAATCCTCACAGGACGGGCGGAGAAGGTGATTGCCCGGCAGAAGCTCTCGAAGCGACGAGCCAGGGTTCCATCGCGCGACAGCCGGATGTTGTCTCCATGCACGGTGTGGAATTGCAGCGGGGGCAGGTTATTGGGACCGGGGCAGGATGAGGGCGAGCGGCGTACTGAAATGAGAAAATTCAGTTAGTTGAGGTGTTTCAAGGGGGAAATGGTAAGGTATGGACTTAATTAAGTGAAGATAGAAATTATTAAATGTATAATATAATATTACTTAAGTTTCGTGTTTACCTTATATTTCCCCAGATTTCGTGAAGCTTTCCCTCCCATAAATCACACCAAAGTCACCTATTTCGCATTCAACCAACTGCCAACCTTCCCACAATCCATTTATCTATTTTGTTTCATCTTCAGTTACATTGTCTTAAAACCTTTTCCGATCTTTGTTTGGGAATGCCAGCTCACACCGTATCGAGTTACGCATCTACGAAAAAGATTTCTATTTGTTGCTTCAGGTAGCCGAAAATTCAACAGTTTAGTATACTCAGACAGCCATGTGCTGGCGATCGAATTACGCAGGAGCTCCGAACTGATCTTTTCGAGGAGAGTCGAGTCAATAACCCCCAACCCAAAGACCCAAATTTAGTCGGTTTTCAAGCCCAGAGGCACGTGACTGGATTGAAGATTATTAAACTATGCCTCCGTCTGCCTTTAAGAAATGCTGTAAATGCCTTCACAAAAATGTTCAATAGATGGACTCTGAAAAGGATTTGCCATGGTCATCGTCAGCTGCACAGATATATTCTTGGAAAAATCTAAATCACAAACGTGTGAAGTACAAGAAATATTTCAGAGAAGGTAAAATATTGGTATAGGTTCGAGGGTGTTCTTCAAATATTTTTTGGAGTTACTCTGAATAGTTGAATTATCAAGAAATCATTTATATAGAAGAACTCTTTGCGGGTATTTATTGGATTCCTATACAATATAAGTTGTATTTCTTAAAAGCAAGGTTGCCTAAGTAAACTCATTTAATAGTTTAAGCTTCAAACATGTAATACTCTGTCAGCTGCTTGTAAATTCCTCACTTTTAAAGGGAGAAGCACTTCAATAACAGAAGCAGGACTTGGGGAATCCTTAAAATATATTCCCGAAATTGGCATAATTATTGCACCTTGCAAATCCACATACATATCAGCAGCTGCTGACAATTACCACACAGAAAAAAGCCTATAACCAATCCATATGGCCCCATATAAATAATGATTCGAGGAGGAGTCTTCGGATGGCGACAGGTTTTCTTTGCCCAGACTGAAGGCATGGCCAACATCAGACGATTCCGGCGGCATGCCAACAGTTGCGCAGAACAGAGAAAAATAAAATAAGGTAGGCATAAGACCCAGTTTATAAGAAAAAAGGAGAAGGACCTGCCGAGATGATTACCATGTTGATATGCGGCGCGTGGCACTCGAGATCAATGTGTTTGCTTTATGGAGCGACCGACGGCGGCATGTGGCAGCTGTCCTTTTTCCTTGTCCCTTTTCTTGATTCGACAAACGACGCAAGAAGAAGGACGCATGGGAAGGTCAGAAGAAAGCAGCTGTACGGAGCTGGAACAGGTAAAACAACCCCTAAAGAGCGACCGAGTGTCCCTTATGTGTTGGTGTTCCGAGGGTAGTTTCCAAACGGGGGATTTCGATCGCTTTCGGGGGTTGCTCGTCGCTCTTCCTCTCTCAAATGGCAGCTGTTCAAATTTCGGAAAAAAGAACTACAGCTCGACAAGACAAGACACTGAGATATACAAGATACAAATGCCCTGCGAGATTCGAGTCCCGAGTCTGTCTTCGGGGTTGAAATTTAATCCTAAGCCAGGGCCAATGACTTGCACACAAAATCTGAACCGCCGTCTGGGTTCTCCTTCTTCCTTTCCAAACGCGTTGTCCTCAATCCTCAAGTGCTTCCGCAGCCGGAGCAGCAGAACAGGAAGTGGAAAGGGAGCACCACACCAGCTTCCGGTGGCTCCCAATCGGCGGCGCTCAACGGAGTGGAGATAGCCACCAGCCGGGCCAGAAGAAGTCTGCTTGAGCCGCTGCTATTGCTACCAGTGGAACATCCATATTTATGAATTGACCGCGACGAGGAAGTAGGAAATCACGTACGTGCCGCGGATCGGGCCTATTAGCTGCAGGATGTTATTGTACTGGCCTGGCGACGCCTACTTTTTATCGGCCCAGACCAGACCAGGCCAGGCCAGACAGTCGTCAGTCAATGGATTGAATGGCTGGAATTGCGGCGGCTAGTACAAGTATTCATTGGGTTCGATGATGATGGCTTGAATGAATGAAATACGCGCCTTGCTTTTTCCTTGAAGTCAAAAGCCTGGAGTAGGAATTGGAATCGAAACGGTGCTTGGCAAGACGCGTCGATACTTTCAATTAGCCAGGAGCCATAACTAATTAACTGCCTTGCCGATTGTCTCCATGAGATGGCTTTAATGATCTCCGCCCCGAGGGGATAAATAATTGTATAAAAATATATGAAAATGATGCTGGAAACAATTGGGAATATGAGGGGATGTGTGATCATATAAATTAACCATTGTAAAAGATCCAGCAAGCCAAACTAATTGAGTAATCAGCAAGGTTAAGGAAGTTGGAAATTATTATAACCATTTCCCTATATCATACCTAAATAACCAGAAATATACTTAATGTTAGAGCTAATTGTTGGACTTTTCTAAACCAACATAATTCGAATCTAAAGCCTTTTTCCCAGGCAATCAGATCATCATCGCCAAGCTAATTTCGACATAATTTAGCGATGGTCGAGATGCAAAGTTCAAACTTTCGGTGGCCGTGCGTTTGGAGTTCGCCGCTCTGCCGAAAAGGTTCCCAAATACCTGGCCAGAGCGCATCCACATCCACATCCAGCGACCATCCGATCGACTGCAAACGATCTTAGTGCAGTTGCAGTTGAAGGCAAATTTTCGTTGTTTGGCGAAAAGGAAAAACCTGATTTACCGTTCGGCAGGCAGGCAGATCTTCGTCGTCGTCGTCGCTGGATCCGCAAAAACATTTCCCACGCTGAGCAAAAATCAAATTCAAAACCCAAACACAAACACGCTGTGTGCAGAAACAATTCCCACGACTCCAAATTTGTATATATAGGATAGAAGAGAGATATATATAGTAAATTTGCGCGGCTGCCGAACACCGAAAAACCTGTAACAAGCCGCGGTAATTGCGCGAAGAGAGTCTTCCCGAATTGGAGAATCGCCGCATCGCCGGCTGGCGGTTGCAGCGGGTGGAAAATGTGAAAATCATGCAGGTGTCATAAAACAAAACCAAAAGAAATACGGCCAGACCGGGCCAGCACTGAGGCATTTGCAATCTGCAATCGTTAGGTGAAATCATTTTAACGATGAAGATCTCTATAAAACATTCGAAATCCCATTGAGCCAAGACATCATTAAATCGAGATTGGCACTCGTGAGCTCAAGTTGAGCCGAGTTGGCGATCATTAAAGACAGATTATGTGTTGATGTCTGAAAGAAGACGAGTTACAAGGGGATTGCGGAGAAGCTGAGCTTGGATCGGATGTAATAATAGATCGATTTGGGGTTCTAACAAATCACTTAAAGGTGAATACATTAAAGCGGTAGCATTAAAACTCAAAAGATCGGATCAATCTAGTACTATTTTTACTGTCGTAACTAGGTTGCCTAATCTTGGTTGGGAGACCAATAAAAATGGTAAGCTAATTGCTAGTTCAGGTAAAGCAATGCAACAGAGATTTCCATATGAACACTTTCAAAATTCTGTATAATAAATCCAACTCAAAAATTTATAAATTTGACTTAAAAAAAAAGGGTATTTGTATAATTTTATTAATTATTTAGCAACACAAGCTTATTACTTGTATCCTTTTTTTAGAAGAAGAAGCTAAGTTGACAAGTTGAACACCCCCCAGTTCCACCCCCTCCTTGTGCCTCATTTACACTGTGATTCAGGTCACGGGTCACGTGCTGCTCCTCACTCCTGAATCCATGAATTGTTCCTAATATTACATGGCCCACGTGCATGAGTCACGGGACGTGTGCGGACAATTAACACGACGACGACGTTGGTCGTTTAATTGCACCGGAAGTTCCCCCATCAAAGCCGGGGTTTTCTCGGGGCGGAGGCGGCGGCCTGACCAGTGGATCAATGGATCATTTACACAAATTGTATCAATTGGTCAAGCATTTGGCATAAATTATCGGTGTTTTGCAGAGCGGGGCGAGTGGGTGTAAGTGAGTCGCATTGGATTGGACTTAGGCATTCGATTACCACTGCCACTTCCATGGGCTTGTCAATGAATGGATGTTGAATATCGACCCACACTCGTCGTAACCTGTGTTTTTTTTATTTATATTTTTTTTGTTGACATTTCAGTGAAATTAGTTGAGGAAACACTGTGTGGGTCGTTCGTTAGTTAGTCTTGACTGTAGGCAGAGATGATAAGTAACGCTTTGGTCGGTGGACCTGGAGATCTAAGCAAGTGTCTCCGCCTAAAAGACTTGTAAAACAATTCTCACAGCAATAAAAGCAATGTTAAATTCTTGACCTAAAGATACGCAAATGAAGCTAATGAATGTTAATTAATCTCTCACAAACAAACAATTTGCGTGGGGTCGGAAAATATGAAAGTTTTCATAAAAACTCATTCCACTTTCGAAAAACATATTTTCAAAAATTTATAAAGTATTGAACTAAGTTCAAAATGTTGTCAACTCCAAAGACTCGTAAGACTTGTTGGTTTCTTTGGGTTCTTCAGATTTTATTTTATTCGTTTTATAGTTTAACACCTAAAATTCCCATATTATTTAGTTTAAAACCAAATTGGAAAGTTCCCATTAAGAGGGAATGCAAAAACCACTTCCGTTCTGCTTGACCGCTGGCCAGTGCAGCGGAAATCGCACTCGGATCCACTCATCGAGAGCTGCTGGAGCCAGTCTCTCGGTGTGGATTCCCCACCGGTTTTCCAGTAATCCCCCTGCTTTTCTAAGTAACTCTAGATGCAGCAGCAGGGCAACACAATGGAAATAGACTCTGCAAATATAATAAAAATAATTACACAAGAGAAAAGGGGCCGACTGACGACTGGCGACCAGCGACTGGCGGCGACGGCGGTGACAACGATGAAACCAGAGGTCAGACTACGCCAAGTTGTTGTAACCAGTCGTTATTGCATTGTATTTTGTTGTGTTCATGTCTGAACAGCTTTTCTTCTACGCAAGTACATTGCACTTTTCATGCGATTAAGCGAAATCTGATACTGGCAGCATGTTGAGGAAGAAAAAATAAAAGAAATCACTGTAGTTTCTATCACCGCCCGTTTTGTTTCTTTTCGGAAAATTCTGTTTAGAAGGTTTACGGGGGGTCATTTTTAAGAGATCCCTTATTATTTCTACATTTATTTATCAGGAAAAGAGAAAATTACTATAGTAACCCTCGAAATCCTTATTTCAAATAAAATACTGATAGGCTATAGGTCAAAGTGAGCTTCGTTCGATTAGAAATGCTTAGCTATCATTAACAACTGATGGGACAAATCCTTATAGTTAGGCCTTGTTTACATAACTCACAGAAAAGTGATTAGGTTAGTTTCCCCTAGAGCTGCACTTACACCTTCTTTAAATAGTCAAAAACAACCCCCAAGTTATCCCCCAACATATGCATGTTCCACCTTAAGTATTGATCACACCTCACACAAAAAAAGGGTTCAATGACTCCCATTGACTCTTCTCGCGGTTCGACATCAATTTTCAGTCTATCCACACATACAAAAATTAGTTGAAAACACCCGGATGGGGAGCAGGCTCCCTATAAATAATATAATTAGCCAACGACAGGGAGCGATATAAAAAAAAACAGATAGGGAGGCGGAACAGAGAAAAATAGAAAGAGATAGGAAGGGTGGGTGGCCAAATCAAATTTACATGTTTATTTTTACAAGCGCTCAAAACAACGGAGCGTGGAATGGGAGCACCTCTCTATCGATGCACATGATATACACATATGTATATAGACACCACATATATCCATGGGTGCCGAACCGTGCAAGAGGCCCCAGCCAAGAAGAACCGAACTTGTTCAGCTCCGGAATAGACATAAAACCGATCTAAATATATACTCGCCGTGCTATAAGGAAGCATATAGGAGCCATATAACCATATAATCAACAACATTGTGTAGCCAAAAGGAGGAGGATTTGGGGACTTTGTGTAGAGACAATATGAAGAATCGTAAGTCACAAAAGCATCTACAATAATTGTTTGAGCTGTATATATTGTGAGAACTCTATTCCTACATATACGAAATATTTAAAGGGATATTTTCCTTAAAGATGAACTCCTTTAAGACTAAGATCGATTCTGAAAAGGTGAATTCTTCAAAGATGGTTTTATTTTCATTCAAATTAATAATAATTAAAAGTCTTTTCCGTATGTTTTTATAGAGCTTTGATGTTTTTCTGAACAGTCTGTACAAAGAGTCATATAAGATAAGACCAGCTTTCTTCCGCTGTGTTTTGTTGCGCTTTGTAGACTCGCTGTTTATCGAAGCGTTGCAATTACTGGAGAGGGCCAGTGGAGAGGTCCACATTAATGTATATAAGAGTACTAAACAGTACACATTATATGTATATATAGCTGATAGTTACTCCCATAGTACTTGCATTTCCTCGCACTTGACTGCGCACAAGGCACCCCTCCCTTCCCAAAGACTCGACTCAAACTCTTTTGTGTAATTAAATCACTCGAGCGTTGAAGGGGAAGCAGCGCGAGGGCAGCAACAATATGTCTGAGTGGAGCTGAGTGGAATGGACTTCAAGAGTCGTCTTTTGATAGAAACACATCATTATGGCATGATTATTACATTATAAGACTGCCATTACAATGGCTGACGAACACTTCAAGTGTTAGTTCGATCGCTTCAAGATGCCACTGAATGCATTATAATCATCGACGATGGCTAAACTATTCCCATTCAAATTTAGGGTTATAGCAAAACCATGCAAATATCCCCAAGTTTAGCATATTATAAACCCCAACAGCTGCAAAACTGAGCACAAAATCTAGTTCTAGTTCCCTCCAAAAATAGGTGTACATATTAATTACATTAGAGTTCTGTTCAAAACCCGACGAAATCCGAAAAATTCGACAAAACCCGATCTGGCCAAGTTTCCAGCGATGGATGGATGGCCGAGCTGCTGGTGGTGGACACAGGCGTAGATTAAAGACCCGTAGGTGTAAGAGACCAGCGGTGATTTATGCATGGCAACGTAGCAAAGACCGCCTTATAACCCGTCTAACATCGGAAAAGAAACACACGCCCTCAAACCAAGCGCACAAAATTGACCCAAGAGATGCCTTTCGATATCTTTCTATCTCGCTTTGCGTGAGTTAATTGCAGCTGCCTTCGGGCTCATAGCCAGGGTATGCTATGTGCTACATGCTACAATATATGGTATTTGGTATGGTATATTTACCTGTAGCTACCTGGTTTTCGCCTTTTGTCTTGCGCCAGTTGCAGCACCATGCGGCGAGCCGTTTTTATCTAGTTTATCTATTTTGGGCTGTTATCTCTCGGCCTAGACAAAATGTTAACAATTCTGTACTACATTTGGGCCTCGAGGGAAATTTACGGGCCTTACACTATATATTACTTTAGAGTTTTGTAAATAAAAGTTTAGAAATAAAAAAGTAAATAACTTTAATGTTTTAGAGGACATTCCTGACTTTTTAACTTTATAGAAAAAATGTTGTATTTGTCTAAATTAATTGAAAAAATAGATTTTTTTAGCTGTTATCTACTGTACCGTGATACAAGCTGACAACTTGGTTCATTTACTGATAAACAAAAGATGGAAAAGGCAAAAAATGGGTCAGCAGTAAGAAAACTTTTATTGAAAGAAACCAAAACTCTCTTTACATCCCCAAGACCGACTAAGCACCTTTTATTTATAGCCAAAACCACCAATCAGTTTCCCAACCACACTTGCAAAGATAACTATTTTTACACTGACCGTTATCACCTGGGCGAAATTATCAATTAGGAACGGCATTGCCTGGTATCATTCTTGGACAACAAATTATAAACATATTTTAAAGTGTTTTGCAAAATGACCATAAGATGGATGTGTCACACGGATGACCTCATATAGGGGGAGAAAATATATAGAAAAAGTACCTGCGGGGCACAGAAGAAATACGAGAAGAAAAGGGAGTTGTAGCAACAGATGTGCATATATAGCGTACAGCTATGGTCAAAATAATAGAACCAAAAACGGTTTAATGTAGTTATTATTTTTAATTCATTTGTTTTATATTTATTATGAATATTTTTTTATTTAATTTTATTCAAATATAATAAAATTGTTAAGTAACCATAAATTATACTAATAAGTACCACAAATCCTGCCATCTTACTTAGTAACAAATATTTTGAAGTCATGGAAAGTCCTAAATAGTTAAAACTGAACCAAAACAAAAATAGTTTTATGTTCAATTAAACTCGGGGGTGTTTATTTGCTATTAGCTTTTTGGCCAACACAATCGAAGGTCATGTGACAGAGACGACAAAACAAAATCAAAGGCTCAAAGACAAGTTGGCAGCTCTCCGATTCCAAATACACGCACACACACACTAATTTCGAAAAGTAAACCGTGAGAAGCTAAGTAAAAGCCAAGAGCAGATAAACTTTTTAGCCAAAACAAACGCGGCATGCCAACACTCAACAACAACAAAAACCACAACAACAAACAAACCACTACGAATTGTAATAGAAAAGCTAGAAATGCAGGTAAAAAAGCAAAAGCTGATGCCACAAAGTAATTTCATTGATTACCGATAGGCAACGCACGTTCAAACTCAAACGGATTGGATTGGAAGCCGCCGCATAAAGCATAAAAAGCAAACGCATCCCAAGCTTAAAAACTGAAACTTCAAAGCCACACCTCTTCCTCTAGCCCCTCATCGCCTCCTTCAACTTTTCCTTCCCCCTTACTCCTTCGGCTGCTTCCTCCCCATCGCTGCCTTGGGTAGTGTTGATCGTTTCTCTCCTTCTTTCTATTTTTTTGCGTTTTGTTTTTGCTTTTGCCTTTGCCGATGGCGGCAACGGCGCTTCGCGTACAATTCCCAGTACTACAAAAATAACAACCACAACAAATACTGAATGAGGCACATATGCACAGTAACAGTCGGCTGAATAGTACCAGGAAAATACAGATTTTTAAATACCAACAGAAATATTTCCACCTCAAATACAAAAAAAAAAAAAAACTCTTCTTTAACAACATACAGGAACAACAAAATATACGGCGGATGACAATTAATCATACAATCAAGCCTGATTCTAATATTTAAATTGTACATACATATCTGATTTTGCATTTTGAACACTACTGTCGGTAAGAGACAGTAAAACTAAAAAGAAGTGGAAGACGCTTAGGCTATGCGTCATTGGCTTTGCCCGTTGCTTTGAACCTCATTTTCAGGTCCAAAAGAGAGGCCCGAGAATGCAATTGAGCCAAGTTTAGGGAGAGTGAGCAGGCAGTTATTCCTTTGCGGCTCAGCTGCTTTCAACGAAAACAAAAACAATGCCCGTTGAGATAATCGTTATGATAAACATAATCGCTCCTTGGGAAAATTGCTTTTGGTGGTATTTTCCTCATCTCCCCCGTTCTTGATCTCGATCCCAATCAATTTGTGGTTACTTTTGGGAGTGTGAGTTCTTCGTTTACTGTGAATTTTTTCTGTACTTCGATGCGATTTGAAAAATTCAGTTTTCAAGAACTGACATTTCCGGCGAATTTCTTGGGTCGAGGTTAAATTAATCAGAAGCCTTGAAATTACTTTTCCCTCCATTAATTCAGCAAAGAATAAGTTATATTTTGTTGTGCGTGCTCTTTCCAAGCTTTTCGTTTTAAACAATCACAAACTATTCCGTTTCTGCTTTTTATCTCTCTATTTGGTATTTGATTTGCTTATTTTAGTTACTGTTCTTGAGACGCAAAATGCTAATGTATGCATAAATGTTTGCGGCCGGCTGGCTCTGTCTTGAGTTTATTTATCTTTGCCGCATTAATTAACCGAATGAACGAGTGAATGAATGAATGAGCGATAGGTCGGGCCACATGCTAATATTATGTGGGAATATCGCCGGAGATAAAAGCACAGCGCCCCCAGAGGCACAGATCGATGAATAATGTATTATCCAAGTATTTTCGCACGCCGTAATTACATTTTTTAGATGGATACAATGGGGGAATATTACACAGGAACTATTACGACTCGAAGGGCTATTATTTAGCTTCTAAAATTATAATTTCTAATAGCTCAAGTATAACTTTTCATAGAAATTTCTTTCTTTGAATAATTAATTTCTTCTAAGAAATCGTTTTTTTTTTTTTAATATTCGAAAGTCGTAATATTTTTAATTGTATTATTTTCTGGCAAACATTTGCTATTATTTTTTTCAAAGCTCTTTTTTTATGTTTTAATTTTAATACTACTTAAGTCCTTATCGCTGTACTAACTAAAGGCGATTACTAACCCAATCCAAAACGCTTCTTGATCTTTTTGAGCAGGTGCATCTTCTTCTTGCTGGACATCTTATCCTTGGTGGACATGAGGAGCTCGTTGCTCTCCATCGCCAGGACATGGGCCGCCTGTTGGGCGGGCGTTTGTGTGGCGTTGATGGGCGTCATGTTGGCATTGTGGATCTGAAGATTGCGAAGGTGCTGCTGCTGGTGTTGTTGGTTATGCTGGTGCTGGTTCAGGTGAGGATTCAGGTGCTGCTGCTGGGCATGCATGTTGAGGTTGAGGTGCGGGTGGCTGCCCTGCATGTAGTTGGCTGGTATATCCGATAGACCCATTGCAATTTATACTTTAATTTCCTTGGAAATTGAGCGAAACTAAACTAATCACAGGCGCGAAATGCTATCAAAAATCCACAAGCTGCTTGCGTTTTTATTTGGCATTAAATTTTAGCGCTACGACTTCTTGGAATCCAGAGTTATCGGTTAAAACATTTTGAATTTCAGTTGCTTTTTGTTTGTTTGTTTGACGCGACGGAACAAACGAAATACGGAACGGAACGAAGCACAGACCGACTGCGAATACGACAACTCCCGAGCGAACGTTCGCTTCGTGTTTTTTTTTTAGAGAAATGAACTGTTGTTGCAGCCTTATATAGCCTCGCTCTCTCCCACGACTCGGCGTCGCGGCCACAGCTGAGCTGAGAGAGCGATAGTGCTGGCACTTTAGCTTTTTTACTGATAGGAAATTTTTTTAAAAGGTACTTAGTTTTGCCTATTGATGCAATATTCTCGAAATAATTGTCAGTACAATTTTAAACTAATAATTCTTAAAAATAAAAAGAAAGAATTTCTCCACGACTAATACATTATTAAATACATATAAGTTGTACTTTGGCAATTCAAAGTAAATTGATTTTTAGGTTTTAGAATTATTAATCTATACAAAAAAAATAGTTTTAAACATTTAAATTGACAATTTCAAATATGCTTTTAAAGTTTTTAGCGTTTTTTAATTTCCTAGCAAGAATCATCTTTCAAAGTGGAATTGACTTCTCCTGCCGTATAGAATTGCCAACACTGAGAGTGGCTTAAAGGCGAGAGAGCGAAATTGAGAGCGGGCGATAAGTAAAAATGCAAAAACAACGTCGAAGCAAAGGAAATTGTTGTTGCTTCCTTTTCTCTCTGGCAGCTGTTTCTTATTTACTATGGTTTCGCTTTGGCCTGCCATTCGCGTGCATTTGTGTGTTGAGCCTCCCTTATAATTTCCCTGTATACCTCTTGTGCACCTTGATCACCGATTCCTCCACTTATTCTCCTCCTGCTGTTGCTTCTCCTGTTGTTTTTGTTGCCATTCTAGGTTTGCCTGAATTTTGCTTTTTTGGCTCTGATCTCCTCTAACTGTTGTTGTTGTTCTCTTTCTCTGCGTAAGTGTGTGTGTAGTTCAGCCAGGTTCAAAGCAATTCTTTCGCCTCTTTTTTTTGGGAAAAGGTTACAAGGTTCGCAGCTCATATAACTGGGGAAAACTATTTAAATTGCTTTAATTTCTTTGATCGTGAACTTTACTACTGGCCAAAAATGGTAGTTGAGGAATATGTACATAAAGAAGGGAAAAGAGGTGTGTGGGAAATTAAAAGTAACAGTATTTTTGCACAAGATATACATACTTAGATCTACCAAGAAAATGTAGTATAATTTTTTAATTTCACCTGAATTAACCGGACATTAAGAAAATGCACCTAAATCTGACGAATCTAAAATTTACCTTTAATAGAAAAATCATATATAAATGATCCTTAATGTAATGTTTTGACTAAGTCCTTTGCAACTCTAGTCTTCAGTTTTATGTGTGATGTATGTACATACATATGTAGATACGCAATATAACATTTTTAGCCATTAAAGATCAAAGAGCAGGACCAGCGTTGTCTATGATGGGGGACACATGCCATTGTGGTCTCATTTCTTAAGCTCTGGACTTTTGCGGTCATCAACAACTGCCGTCTGGCGTCATGATCATCCTTTATCCTTTATGCAGGATGATAATTGCTGCGAGTGCCCCAGCTTCGTCCTGCAGACGGCAGATGCAACTCTCAAGATCGGATGGGATCAGCGATCAGGAGACTGAGACGGAGACGGAGACCCGAGAGAGCATTTTAATTTTGATATTAAAGTGGAAATGCATATTCAGCATCCTGGCAGCAGGCGTGCGTCCTGGAAATACATCTGCTGCTCCTGTTACCCGAGTTCCCTTTCTTTCCCTTTTAGCTCCCCTCGCACACAACTCGCATTTTGCGAATGCGAAAATGCAAAAAAGGTCGTTGTTTCGGCCCAGGAACAGGAACAGGAACCGGAGCTGGCAAACACTGAGCAGCGAAACGAGCGAAAAACCAGCGAACTACCCCAAAAACTGTAAAGGAATACAGTCAGTATTGTTAAAAGGACCCGATTTACTTTAAATTTTTAGAAATAAATATAAAATTGACTCCCTAAAAATTAGCAAAAAAGGTCCCCAAACACTATTAAAAATTAAACAAAGTCTACAGTAAGTCTTTAAAAAAAGATCCATTAGAATTTGGCAAGTATCTTTTAAAATTCTATCCGAATCCTTTACAGGATATCCACTGTACGAATAGTGTCCCATCTGCGGTTGCAGTTGGACCTGAAAAGGTCCTGCAGAAAGGGTTTGCTATCCCCTAGTTTCCCCTTGTCCGCCGATCTCGAATCGTTTGTTTGTTTGCCAATTCCAGGTGTAAATTCATAGCAAAAGAGACAGATACAGAAAGGGATTTTTTTCCTTTTTGGAGGAGGCCGCAGAGGAAGCCAGCCAACCACGTGCCAGGCTAAAAAACAAAAAAGCAAGTAAAAAAAAAGGAAAGGGAGACGTTCGCCAGTTGCCTTGGCTGATAAGGTTGCTCTACTTCTTTGTGTCGGTTCGAAACTCCATTTACGATTATATATTTTTATATATATTCATATTTGCCATGAGACAGCTGCTGCCATTTGCATTTGTCGCCTCGATGGGGGAGAAGATACTCCTTGTGTATCTGTAGGCTGTTTGTTTGCTCTCTTTTTTATTTTTTTTATGGTTAAATTTAGAATTTGGCACATGTGCCCCCAAGATCCAATGGTAAAATGTGCAATTTTATCTCCCTGCGTTTCGGTCTCCCACGAACATCTGGCTTAAGAATACACACACATATAACGTCGTCTTCGGGGATCGCTGGTTTCTACTGAGACCCGCATTTACGTAGTGTACAGTACCCAATTGTTGTATTTCGACCATTGTCCCAAAGATGTCACAGCGATTTACCTTTCAGACAGTTCCTTAACCCAAAGATCCCTGCTGCTATACGAAATCGTCGTCTATGGAGAATTGACCTAGGCAGGCGTTTAATGAAAATGCCAAATGATCATTTTGCACGGCAAGTGAATAGAGAGTTAAGGAAGAGAAATAGTTGGAATAAAGGGTTTACAAGTTGGGTGTTTCTGTCCATGTCAAGAATTCAGATTTTTATATCTCTGGTAAATTAAAGCAATACTATTTAATGGGATTGCAATTTATGAGTGCCTTTAAAATTTTATATTAGGTAAAGACAACTCACAAAGAATTGATTATCACAGACGATGATCATTTGAAGTCTAAAATTGTTCAAAGAATAAAAATAATAAATTAAGAAGTATATACCTGAATTTTTACTGCAAAAACCCATAAAATACTTTTTAGTTGTTACATTAAAACATATTTGTTCACATTTTTTTACCGCCGTAATTTCTAATAGAGGAAAACACTGTAGGCTCACATATCAAATAAGGAATTTCTAATTTATCTTTATGAAAATGGTGATCAATATAAAACCTCACACTAAATAAAATCAAAGTACGGCGAGTCTTAGGGCATTTCTAATTTCTAAAAGTCCCATCTTGTTAGTGATAAGAAATCCCACCCCGTTTGTATGGCCTAATAAAGTTTAGAGATAAAAATTTTAAGATAAAAAGAACGAGTTACACAAATTTTCATACGTAAAAATTTTCTTATCGTACCCGAAACTTTTTTTATGACGGAGCTGTAAGCAAATGTCTTGGAGCTACCTTCACCTTGGGACATCATAGAGTCCGGTAAACCAATGTCTGCTCAGAGATAAGCAGTAAATAAATATGAATTTGCAGCTATAATTAAATTGTTGGAAATTGAATTGAAAGAAATCTAAATAGAAAAGAATACCACAAATAATTCCCATAACCACTGGGGAAGTGGGCCCAAGATAAGTATAAAATAGATAGTCAACCAAATATATTATATGAATGAAAAAAAAAAACGCGGTAAATAAATAACCGAAACGTTATAAGGAATTGGCAGCTGTCGAAAGAAAGACAGCTGAGAATTCTATGGCTCTCCACATCGATCGCCGATAGCCGATCAATATACACTTAATTAAGTAAAAACTGTAGCAAATGCCAATGTTTAATTAGAAGACGACATATGCAAACGGAGAGTAACTAGAAAGGAAAACAAAATAAAAGGGAAAGGACTCAGACAGGCAAGGAGGGAAAAAAGAGCTCAGCTCGACAAGGAGCAGTTGTGGAGTTTCATATACATATGTACATATATGTATAAACCCGAACTAATCCAGCACGGACACAAAGGAGAGCCCGAGGAAAAAGAAACCCAAAATCGAATTGCGCAAGTACTTGAGAAACTGAGAAACAGAAAATCGAAGGCGATGGCCTACCCATTTGTAGGTATTCTCTGTCTCCAGCGATCGAAGGACTTGCGGGGGACAAGGTGAAGGAATCGATTAAGCCATATCATAAGTTATAAATTGTATATTGCTGGAGCTATGATTGAGAGGAAATAGTTCCCTCTCAATCTAATTTCATTCCACGGATTAGGTGTTTAAAATAAATTGTAATACATTTATGTAACATATGGATCAGGGTAACCCCAAAGTCCAGACAGAGCATTCTCAAGAACTCTGACTTATTCTATAGGAATACTCCACCACTTTTACGGGATACCTGCGACAGCAGTTGGTTTCTCTGCAGTGCGGAGATCAAGATCTAACAAAAGCAAACTCGTTTGGGATTCGGGCAACTTCAACTTCCATATCCTCTCATCCTCGTTCCATTTCCGCATCCTCGTGTTCGTGTACGCTAATCAAATGTGAACACCGATGAGGAGGAATAACCGCCAAATGCAACACATGCGCTAAGGGAAGCTGCGATCCGTTAGATAGAGAGAATCCTTGGTCCTGCTGGCCAAATGTTTGCCTTTTCTGGGGGTTTCGGCTTTCACAGTTTTCACATTGCAGTTTTTTCCCGCCTGTAAAATGGAAAAGCGGTAAACTCCCCCGTCTGGATAACCAGATACAGTCAGGACATTTGGCAAGTCATAGAGAGCGAGCGAGGGTCCTGGCGGGTTTTCGGCCCACAGCATGTGTCTTTGTCTCAGGGTCAGAAGAAGGTTACGGTTCGGCTATCTCTTTACCTGGCTTGACCGAGCTCCTATTGGGGTTTTTTTTCCTCTCCTGCGTCTTTGTACCTCCTTCGTCCTTTTTCTGCGCCCGTTTTGTGAGAAATCATTGCCATAAACTCTATTATTTATTGTCCACAGCTGCAGGAATCGAAGCTGATTTCTTCGATTTGATGGAGACCCTCAAGGAACTAAGATGATTATGTGGTAAGCAGGTAAATCCTCCCCGTTCAGTGCACCTGTAAAGGTGAGTTGAAGTTCGTGCCTGCATAAGAATTGAAGTTCCCTAGCTAGACAGAGTTCATGGGTAAACGATTTACACTCTTCCCCTTTTCATTTTTTTAAATCTGATTCTTGACTTCTTGGGCCTCTAAGCAGCTTAAAGGTTTGATGTCCTTATATGTTACGGCGAAACCCAGATTAATTGTGAAATTATTGCTTTAAGTTCGTAACTTCATATAAAAAATTCACCAAAGCGTGAAATCCTGTTGTATCCTTCTCAAAATTAATAATTTACTATTTTTCTTTATTGAAGAGGGACTCTGGATTAGGCTCGATATATGGTATGAGAAATTACAGAGAAATCAAAATTTATTTATATTTAGCTCTATCAATATTAATTAAATTAATACCCAATTTTTATAAAAGACTTAAAGGTAAAGTTTTGATTTCTGATATCTCACACCTGTTATCATTAAAGATTGTTTTGCCTAAGATTTAGAAACTAAGCAACAAATGACATTAATATTTTTAAACATACACTCATTATAAAATTAATTAGTTAGCTTATTTGTAATCAAAAATATTAAGGTAAGCATAATGCTTTACGAATCAAGAACGATATGTTTTATCATTTGAAATCCTAACTACTTTAATTACACATTTATGTACAGAAACTGTAAGTCCCGATATTCCTACATATATGTTCCTACACGTAACACCTGTATAACAATTACAGAACTATCGGAACGAACACGGAAATAAAGCGAGCGAGTGTCATCGCTAGGGAAACAGCTGTTCCGCAAACATGTGCGTGTGTGAGTTTGGTGGGAAGGTCACAAACCCTATTGGAATGCTCATACTTTTAAGTTATGGGAACAAGCTTGGATTGCAGCTTCATTCATATTATATGAAATTGATTATAAAATTGTTACTGAATTTTTAGCCCCTCTGGCCCCTTATGCCATTGTCACAAAAGCTCGCTCTTATGGCTTAGGCTTAATATGCTATTTTACCGCAAATGAAGCCTGTGCTACTTACCTATTTTACCAGCCGACTGACCCATTGTTATTAATCTCAAGTTTCCGTATTATCGCTTCCCGAAAGGCACAACAAGAATCAACAACAACAAGGACACACATTTACAACTTCTTCGGCATTGGATTTTGCTCCTTTTCTTTCTTCACGTGGCCGCAGCTTACGGAAACTCAGGTTTTCTCGCGTGCCGTCCCGGTAACCGATCATGTGCTCTGGCGGGCGAACTTACTCCCGGAATCATATGGGCGTTAATTGCGATGCATTTTTTTAAAGCTTTGTTTTAATTGTTGTTTTTTTTTGTGAAGGTGGAGGCTGCCGGTTAGCAAGGCTTTTTTAGTTCGATATTCGCACTCACCACACACTACCGCGTTTGGTGGTAACGTGCTAACGCGTTTTGGCAATAGCCGGCGTGAGTAGCAGATATTTATTTATTTATTTACTACTTCTATAAATTGGTTTCGTTATTTAAATTTTAAGCTTATATTTTATTTAGCGCCTTTTAAAAGAAATATAAATCGAATCACATTTTTTTAAAATCATTTTTATTTTTAAAAACGGTATCATAATTAATTGGTAACATTGTTAACATTTTAACATTTTCAAAAATGAAAAAAAAAAACTTCACATTTGACAATTGATTTAAATGTTTTTCGAAAAATTAATAATTCTCTACAAGAAATTCGATATAAAAACATTTTAAAACTGTCACAAGTCACGGGATATGAAAAAACTGTGACTTCCAAACGATACTTCTTTCAAGTCCGTCTCACGCGATATACACGGTACTTGCGGTATTTTCCTCGACGGCTTTGTGGTATTTTTCATCCGGCCTCCGGTGGTAACACTGCACGCAACCTCTGCCAAAAGGAAACTACGCGAAAAATATGCCATAAATCGTGAGAATCGAGCGTGTTTAATTAGCTTAATCGGGGACCTAAAGTGCTCATCAGCAGCGGGTCGAGCCCCGCCCCACTAGCCACCGATTCGCTCAGCGCCAGGCATCCGAGAAGAGCGGCGAAAAGATGGCGGATCCGCTGAGTCTGCTCCGGCAGTACAACATAAACAAAAAGGAGATCGTGGAGCGGGACAGTCAGATCATCTTTGGCGAGTTCTCCTGGCCAAAGAGTGTCAAGACCAACTATCTCAAATATGGGTGAGTAGAGCCTCCTCCTTGACCTAATACCGCGGCAGTGATAACCTCTTTAATGTAATACGCAAACTCTTAGCTCCGGAAAGAAGGGTGCTCCACGTGAGTACTACACGCTGGAGTGCCTGCTGTACCTGCTGAAAAATGTGATGCTCCAGCACTCTGTGTACGTCCGGCAGTGCGCTGCAGAGGATATACCCGCCGTGAATCGTCCGGATCGAAAGGAGCTGCTGGCGTACCTCAATGGGGAGACACCGACCTGTGCCAGCATCGACAAGAGCGCACCGCTCGAGATCCCTACGCAGGTGAAGCGAGCCGCCGAAGGCGAAATCTCAAGCGGTGAGGTGGCCGCCAAGAAGGCACGGTTCGAGGAGACGCAGGTCCAGAAGGTGCGCGAGCAACTGGCGGCCCGATGGGATGTGAATCAAAAGGAGACAGCCGTCAATATGGATAACATTAAGTCGCTGTCAGAGACGATGTCCGTGGAGAAAATCGCAGCTATCAAGGCGAAACGTCTGGCCAACAAACGGACGACCATCAAGCGAACGGACAACGATGAGACCATGGGCACCGATATGCGGGCTATTCTCGACTACGACGTGGACTCCACAAAGGACATTATTAGCCGGGAACGGCAGTGGCGAACGCGCACCTCCATCCTTCAGAGCACTGGTAAGATCTTTGCCAAAAACATCTTCGCCATGCTGCAGGGCATCAAGGCGCGCGAGGAGGGACGCAACCGGCCGCAGGCGCCCAATCCTATCAAGATGCCAGAACCGGCGAGGATTGCCAAGCCACAGCCTCAGCTATCGCAGTACAATCGTTACGATCAGGAGCGGTTCAATCGACAGAAGGAGGAGACCGAGGGCTTCAAGATCGACACGCTGGGTACGTACCACGGAATGTCGCTAAAGTCCGTGACGGATGGCTCGCTGGCGCAGCGCAAGGCGCAGACCAATCTGCCGGGGGCACCTGGACCCGGAATGCCCCCAGGAGCAGCAGCCGCCGTCCCCGGACGGCCCAAGGAGCTGATCCCAACGGCGCAGGCCAGGCAATTGCCCGCCAATGGACCCACGAAGCGACCTTCGCGAACGCCCATTATCATTATACCGTCTGCCAACACAAGCCTCATCACCATGATCAATGTGAAGGATATCCTGCAGGAGCTGCGCTTCCTGTCCACCGCCGAGAAAAAGCTGCAGGGCTGCCAACGCGACAGCGAAGTGCTGTTACAGGTGGGTAACGAGAGCTAAATTTAGACTTTGTTAAAGTGGAATTGTAGTTATAAGAGTTCTGTTTATAATAGCTAGAGGAGAAATTCCACGTTAAAACTATTGATATATAAATAATGCTTGAATGTTTGATATGTAAATAATTTTTTAAGTTGTGGAAACTCTACAAATATTTGAGGATCATTCTAGAGTTTGACTTTCCAAACAATTCATGCGAAAACTTTTATTTCAGCTTTTTGCAGAGAACCATTTACCTTTAAGGGAAAACAACTTTGATTTCTCTATAATTTCTATTTAAAATTATTATTTAACCTATTTTTTAATCCCTCCCAAATAGCGTAAACGTAACAATCAGACTGTTTCTTACCGGGTGATAGACAATCCCATCAAGTTGTCGCAACAAGACTGGCAACGTGTTGTGGCCGTGTTCGTTATGGGACCACAGTGGCAGTTTAAGGGCTGGCCGTGGGATGGCAATCCCGTTGAGATATTCTCAAAGAGTAAGACCCCTGTTGATCCCTATCTGGGCAAGATACTAATTCATTTTTCTTTGCAGTTTGCGCCTTTCATTTGTGCTTCAGCGAGCTGAAATTGGACTCTAATGTGGAGCGCTGGTCGGTGACGTTGCTGCGTCTCTCCCAAAACAAACGGCATCTGGATCGGGCAGTGCTCAGCAAGTTCTGGGAAACGTTGGACAAGTAAGTTATTCACAAAACTACTTTACACTATGTTTTGATAGGATTTGTATCTTATTTTATTAATTTAGAAGTAGTTTTCTCAACGTTTAATGTGTAACTGTATTGCATAAGAACTATTTTAACGAATGAGCCAACTCACATGCAGGATCTTTGGTGTTTAAGTCCTCAGTTTATTTCTTTACATTTGTTCTACTTTAAATAACAAGAAACTTAGAAGGAGTTCATATGAGTATTTGTTGCATATGTCACACTCACATATTTAAGTAAACATGATCACTCACTGCCTAAAGTTAGTGATCACTCACTCCTTGAAACGAGCTCGTTAATTGTCACACTGAGATGAATGTGTTCTTTCTCTTACAGAAATTAACATGTTCACAGACGAATAACAACTCCTTTTATTTAGCAATCCAAACTTAGACAATGATTGACAATTCAATTTTCAAATTCATTTCAGATACATGGCGAAATACAAGCCCGACCTGCGGTTTTAATCCCTTTCAAACCTTTGCCTAAAGATTTATTTGCAATGAAGCCTACACAGTCCCCCATCAACCATATTTTTAACGATCCGTAACTTTGTAATAAATGACGCACTCAATTACTCTGTACAATTAGCTTGTGAAAGTGAGATCCGGCCGACTATCTGTGTCTTCTGGTCTTTCCAAGGTGTTAAACCCCCCATTAAACCCCTTATCCAGGGCGCTATCTCGCTTTTTGGCCCGCCACCCACTGATGCAAATAGGCCCGAGCGCTAACAGTTAGAAATTAAGCTCAAAAGTTTGTTGTTCGACAATTGTACAATGTAAACTATAAAAAACAAACGGAATAGAAATCAAGTAATTTGTATTTTTAGTGATAATAAAAAGTTACAAGACAATTAAGCTTTTAAGATTATCAATGACTTTGTTAACAGTTTCCACCACTCACCAGCCCATAAAACAAACGCAATCGATTCAAGAATCCATTATCTTTGTTTATATAGCAAAATGTGTAAGATTACGTGTGTGCTACAATCGTCAAGTTAGCGGTTGTTCAGTAACTCTACTCTCTACTTTAGGTTAGCGGATTAAATAAAAAAATACTATTTCTCGCCCGGCGAGAGGCTGGCTCCTCCTCGATGGCATTGTGGGGAGGATCCTCAGCAGGTGTTGCGGTCGCTGTTCTGTTTCTTGCAAGCCTTAAGAGTATTGTGTATGAGCATGGCCACCGTCATGGGCCCAACACCACCGGGAACCGGAGTAATATGGCCGGCAACCTGGCGCACTTCTGAAAGGAGAAAGGCTTTTAGGTTGTGTGTTAAGTTATGTTAGGTATTTATTCTCACCATCATAGTCCACATCGCCGACAATCTTAAATGCTCCGGTCTTCTCGTCTTTGATGCGATTGATGCCCACATCGATGACACATGCACCAGGCTTGATCATGTCCTTGGTGATCAGTCCGACCTTTCCAACTGCCACCACAATGATGTCAGCGTTGCGACAGTAGCGTGCCAGCTCCTTGGGCGGCGTATGACGGTGGCAGATGGTCACAGTGGCATCCATTGCCTTGGTAGCATATTTTCCGTCCGAGCTTAGCAGAATGGCCATCGGCAGGCTGACGTTTTTGGAGCGGCCCACCACGACGGCGTTGCGTCCAATAGTCTCGATGTTGGAGTGCTCCAGCAGACGCTTTACGCCCAGCGGCGTGGCCGGAATAAGGGCATCCATGTCGAGGGCAAGACGTCCCATATTCTGCTCATTAAATCCATCCACATCCTTGTCCACATGCACGGCATTGCAGATGGTGCGCTCGTTAATGTGATCCGGCACTGGCAGTTGCACGAGGATTCCCGACACCGTCGGATCTTTGTTCAGCTCAGCAATCAGCTCGAGAAGCTCCTCTTGCGTGGTGGAGGCAGGCAGCCTCTTGGTCTCGCTGGAAATGCCCACCTCTTGGCAGGCTACCATCTTGTTGGCCACATACTTCTTGCTGGCCGCATCGTCGCCCACGATCACGGCGGTGAGGTGAGGCACTGGACAGCCGCCGGCCACGAGCTCCTTCACCTCCTGGCTTAGTTGTTTCCGGATATCCTGTGCAATGCTCTTGCCATCGATGATTTGTGCCATGTTGCTGCAAGGGGGTACAAGGGATTGTAAATTAATAATTGGAAATGAGCACTATATGTCTATAAAAAATAACTTTAATAGTGGCATGCTTTTTTAAGTTTACTTAAATTTTGTTAAATTTATTTGTATAAATAATATAAAGCATATCCTCTTAGTAGAGTATAATTTTTAGAGCAAATCGAATCAACAGCAAGGTCATAAAGGCCAAAGAATGTCGCCAAAGAGATAAGACCCCTGGGTACATCCCCGTCCTGCCAATCTGCACACTGCGGTTGCGCTGCAGTAATTCCCCGGATCACATCACCTCCTCCAACGCACACACACCCATGTATGAAAATATCGGGTGATTCACACTGGCTTGTTTGTTGCAAAATCGTTGCGCGTGATTCCCCCTTCTCAGAATGTACTTTTTATGCGTTATACATATGTATACATCTGGCTATCGGTAGAGAAAAGCTTTTTTCAAATGACCTCACTTTGTGTAATTATAGTTCAGGGAACTATCACAGAATAAGTCCAATGTTTGTAAATAAATTTTAATTGAAGGTGCCAAAAAAATATTATTTATTTAGCTGTAATTTCCAAAATTGACTTATTAGCCTTTGTCTGAAAAATGCATCAAGTACCTGCTTTATTTTCATAGGCTTTAAATCAGTTTTTGTTGCGAAAATGCATTGTAAAAATAAGTACCTTCCTGGTGATCAAATACAGTTTTTGGTTCATAAACAAAAACATATGTATGTTTCACTTTCATAGTTTTTAACCAGAACGCTTTCTGTTTCATTTCGAGAAAACTAAAAATACTATCAGAGTGAAAATCCAAATACATACATACTTCCAAGTAAAATAGTTATCAAAAACTCGCTGTTACTTCGTTTACTGATAAGTAGTTATAAACTAAAAGGTATTTTATTGATCAACACTTTCAATACATAATAAAGCACTCTCTCGTCGAGGAGTGTGGGTATAAAAGGCTTCCAGTGGTTTAGATTGGAGGGAAATCTCTATGGGCTATTACGAATCCCGAACCAGAAGTGCATGGGCATTGGGATCGATTGTCTGCAGGGTGCGGGTGAATTCTTCAAACTCCACGCTGGCGCCGTTGTCCAATATGTGATCCAGAAAGGCTTCGGCATTTAGCCACATGAAGGCCATCACCTTGAGTCCCCGTGCCAGGTGCTTCCACTTGGGCAGCTGTGGTTCCGGCCCATGTCCCAAGGGTTCGTTAAGGAGAGAGCTCAGCTGGTCATAAATGGATTTTTTCTGGAGAAGCAGCTGCAGCTTGTTCGCCAGAGGCGTTTTTATTTCGGTGTCGGCCCGATTTGTCCGATGATGATTGCTCAGGTCCAGCTCCATGGAGTCCTCGTCCTCCGTTTTGATCTCCATATCTTCCGATTTAATATCCAGCTGTCCAGCCTCGCTGCTCTCGTCCGAGGACGAGTCGATCTCCTCCTTCACCTTGCGCGGAATCCAGGTCATGGCCATATCACCCTTCTCCGGATACACCTTCTCCAGCAGTTGGACGACCCGCTCGTTGGCCTTATGTCTGGCCAACTCCAGAGGCGTGTATCCTGCTGCATTTCGCGCCTGCAGAATGTCTGTGAGGTTCTGATTCTGGGCGTCCAGGATGAGCACCAGCAACTCAATACTCTGCTCCAGCACAGCCATGTGCAGGGCATTGTTGCCGTCAGTTGTGTTTGTCACACTGATTGAGCTCCGGTCGTGGCTAATCAGCTTCTTGGCCACATCGTACTTGTTCTGCCGAATGGCCATGTGAAGAGGCGTCAGCCCGTCGTCGTTCTTCAGCGAAAGGTCCAACGTCACGGGTGGCATTCCATTCAGGAAGCTCTCCACGCAATTGATGCGCTCCTCCTTTACGGCTAAATGCAGCGGGGTGTTCCCGGCGTGATTCTGTTGGTTGGGATTGCAGCCCAGGCCCATCAATGGCCGGATGTAGTGCGCACGATCCTGCTGGCAGGCCACGTGCAGGGCACTGTCACCGTCGGCGTTCAAGGCACTGTTGGCCAGCTCCTTCAGCTGGAAGTAGTTCAACACCTGTATCGTCTTGATGGCCAACTTTAGATTGTCCTTCTTGTGGCTTATCACCTCGTGGAGCAACGTGTCATTGTTGTCGTTCTTGAGGGCGTGATCAGTGAACAGATCCTCCACGCGTCGCTTCGAACCCTCCATCGGGATCGAAGATCGAAGATCGAAGATCTTAAAAATCGCACTCAGGTAGTCCTTGGTTAGGTTTCTGCCTATTGAATCTGCTCGTCCATGGCCATCCGCCTGCAGCTCACCCAAGTCCATTGGTGACACATGGCAGATCTTTAACAGCTCGTCGGAGTTGGTGTCGATAAGCTTACGGAATGACTCAGAATTAACCAAATCGCATTTATCTAAGCCGATTAAATGCAGATCACGTCCAAACTCCTGGCTAATGGTCTGAGCATGAAGCGAGAAGTCATTTGGCTGTCCACCCACGGGCGCTGTTGCTAGGGCCAAGGTCTTGGGCAGGTCCAGAGAATTGTTGGAGCTGGAATTGCCAGAGCTGCTGGTCGTGGCCGTGGAGCAGGTGCGACGTCGTTTTCGGGACACAATAGCATCGCGCGGCTTGTAGCGGAAGGGCAGCGGCGGATAGGAGCGCTCGTCGTCGGAGGGACGTATCAACTCTATTGACACGTTTACCTCGCGATCCACGTCCTTGTCCTTGTACGCCGGCGTCTGGCACACAATCGCATATTGATGATGCACGTCAGACTCGCGGAACTTGGCGAACGCCTCCCACACGGTCTCGCCATCCTCATCTTCCTCAAAGAAGCGCACCTTAATGTTCTTCTTGCTAACCTTCTCCACCAGTAGGATCAGCTCATCGTTGCCCATGACGCCGCCGGTGGGCTTGCTAAGCCGGACGATGCGTAGCTCACCGGTTTGGGCGGACTTGCGGTTGTTGATCGGATTGCTGTATGCTGGAGGAGCCAGTTGCACCCACGAGCCATTGTCTTCGACCTTAAATGCCTCGAAACATAGACGAACCTAATAAAAAAACAAGGAGTGCAGGTGAGTTAACTGAACTTTAAAAAAGGTGGCTACCAAAGCTGGGTAAGTTCATTACGCCGACACCCACCTGGTTCAAATTCATGTCCTTCGTCTCGCGCTCCGTCTCCTGATGCAGCTCCTGCAGCTGCCTCGTTGACAGCTCCCGGCGGTTCGACTGGAAGACGAGGCGATCCTGCTTCTTCTTAAACAGCTCGTCGAAGATATACTTCTTGGCGGTGTGTATGATGCCCATGTTGATGAACTGCGCCACATAGCCGCGATCCTTGGACACGTGCAGATCGTGCGGATCGCACACATCCCTTTCGTCCTTGCGCACGACCAACTGATGCGAGTGCGGACTGTCCAAGTTTGTTTGGAACAAACTGCACCTGATGACAGCTGGGCCGTCGTAGTTGCAGAGTGTGACTTCGGGGAAGGTTTTCGGTGTCCTCTTAGAGTTGGCCCCATTGAGGGAGCCATGTGTCCCGTGCATCTCGCTCTTGTACCTAAACCGGAACTTCTCCACCGGTTGCTCCACGATTCGCAGCTGCGGCACGTGTTTCGAGTCGCTGCTGCCGGCTGGCAGTCCATTCTGCTGATAGCTAAATTCCTGCTGTGCCGCGGGTGCTCCTCCAACGGGTACATAGTAGGGATGATCGTACATGTTGCCGAAACTCGTCACGGTACCGATGCCAGCAGGATTTATCAAAGAGTTCGCATCCAGCAAGAGTCCACTGCCGCCATTCAACAGCTGATTGTATGGTGAGTGAGGTGAGTTTCCCGCTGCTGGTAAATTCAGATTTGCGAAATCGGATTGCAGCGCCATAGTTTCGGGGGAGTGGGCTGGCGACAAAGATTGGGTTGTGGATGTGGGCGAGTTTCCGCTGCTGTAGCCACTGGTGCTGCTGGCATCGTTCAGGAACATCACATTCTTGCCCTTGTCCAGGTCGTAGTACTGGTTCATCTTTCTGCCCTTTTCTTTCTTCCCTTGAATTGCGTCGTAGACTCGACCGCCGCGTCCGGAGAGCGCAGCGCTAATGATCGTATAAGCGGCGCGGTCTCGACGAGTGAACGTTTTGGTACTTCCCCGGTGTCTCGACGCCACTGGGAAATTATCTGCGGCCACGTCGCGATGACTCACGGGTTTTTCAGCCGTGTGATTTTTGTATTTCTTCGCCTATGTATATACTGTTCAGCGTTGTTGTTCGTGGAACTCTGGATTGGGTTCGGTTTCGCGATTCGCGATTCGTGAGTGTTGTTTACACAGCAAAATCACACTCAACGCACACACATGATGTTTGGGTTCTGATGCAAATACATATGCGTTTATATACTATATATGTGGGTTGTAAAGCACATCAATCGGAGACGTAGCGTTTCGGGGAACTTGAATGCTTCACTGCTGGAACCAAAATGAGCAATCTGAATCGGCCCTGCTCCCGAAACAACTCGCAACGCTCGCCATAATCGCTGAGCTGATAACAGGTTTAAGCTGTCCGCGCAACTGGAGCTTTCGTAGCTTGAAGTGTAGCTTTTCACGGCTAGTACGTCGCATTTAATAAATTTAAATATTTGAATTCAACACACCCGTACGCAGTGCACTGTGCTAAGCTGTAGGAAAAAGAGTTGCCACTGGGTCAACTTGCGACTAAGTGGCAACTCCCCTGTCAGCTGTTACGGAATTTAGGAGATGCTAGCGTGGGCGATGTCAAGCTTGCCTCACGCACGTCAAAAATATGTTAAGCTCCCGTTCTGATCCACTTAAATGATTAAACTTAAATTCTAAACTCAACGGTAATTAATTTTTAAATTAAATTATTTTGTTCGGGTTAAGCCATTTTAAGTGGATATAATGAATAGAACTGAAAAGTTGTATAGGATATGCAATAGAAGTAGTAGTTATAATAAATAAAATTAGCGTTACTTCTTCCAAGATGTGTTCATGTCACTAAAAATAAGCACCTTCCTGCAATTTCAGATTTCATCGAAAATTTAGCTTAAAAAGCTAGCTGTCTCAAAAAACTGAACACGTCACGAAAGCATCACTGTTGTTTTTTTTTTTTTCGTTTACTTCCACTCATTGTATCACGTTTCAATTCGTTTTGCTTGCCACTAAATTGTACGCACCTCTCCTTAATGACGTATCTTCGCGAAATCGAAACCACCAAAGATCTTAAAGAGCTCCGCCACATATTTAAAAAACTGTGTACACTACGAAAATTTTTGCATATGGAAAAATAACAACTGTGTGTTGGGAATGAAATTGACGAAAGGGAGCACGCACTACTACTACTACACGTGATTTAATTTTCCCTACCTCTGGGCACACAGACAAACAACCTGTTGCTAGGCAGAATATATTGCATATAATCACGTTTATTTCGCTTTTCATACACCTGAATAAGCGAAAATCGGGGAAAATAAACCCAGAACTTGACCCCCTTCCCTTAGGTCTCTCTCTCGCGTTGCCATGTGCGTGCTCTTTTCGATGTGTGCGTCAGCGTTTTTTCACGTTATCAGCCGCCAATCACTTTTGATTAGCAGGAAAAACATAAACAAATCGGAGGTCCCGACTTTTCAGGCTGCAGTCTGGTACTTGAGTTAAAAATAGCAGGACGTAAAAATACTTTATAAATTTAGCTTAGGCAGGTGTTTTTAGTTTATCATTTAGAACTAATGCGATTTTTATAAAGTCAATTAAAAGTTTAGAGGTCCAAACATTGGGTGTGGAAAATTTTCAATTTCTTCACTTAAGTCTTATTTATTCATCACTTGCCCTGTACCTTCTTGTTTGAGATTTTTGGAAACTTTCCTTCTACTGGAAAATGTAAACTGCACTGATTGCTGGATCCAAGTAGACTGTCGTTGTATACATATATAGAACCACGGACAGTAGTGTTTCGATCTTTTTGGATAAAGAGCTTTCGCTCAAGCGCGAGGGAGAGAGGACGACTTTAAAGTTTCATCTATTTCGCGTAGAAAGCTCTGGTAGAATCACGGTTAAATTATCGCTCATGATCTACGATCGTTCATTATTTTGGGCCTGATATCTCCTCTGCCAGGCCAATTCCATTTTTGCTTTGTTAAATTTAGCTTGCGTCCTTATATCTTGTTTTTAGACAGTTAGATAATGGAAAACAACAGTTTAACGAATTCCAGAACTAGTTGTGCTAGATCCATGAATTCCGAAATAAAAATAAAAATTGTTATTAACAAACGGATGTGAGCTTCGACTATTTTCCACAATAAACCACAGGTTTTCTGTGCTCGAGGGCCGCTCTGTCATAAGAGTGCATAATTTTGTTGTTCTTTTATAAAATCAGACACGTTTTTCTTCAAGTTATTTTCCAGCCAATTGTTTTTCTACGACGAAGCGGGTGACGAAATCGGAAAGCCTGATTTCAGCTTTCCGATTGCTGGACAGCACCCGGTGATAGAGATTAAAAGATGGCATGAGATTTCCCGACAGTGACGTTAATTTGCTCCCCAGGGGGCCATGTCTCGAACTGATAAGGCCTTTGATGCTGGCCCGGGATAACCTCATCCCACCCATTACCTCATACATACATGGGCTATAATGCCGATGCACTACGATCGCCTGGTAACTGGCGGTCTCTGTTTTTAGCTAGAGGAATAACAATGCAGGCGTCATTAACAGTGTTATTCACAGGCGAAGATTGCGCGATGCTGTTTTGGGTTGAAAAACATGTTATTTTCGAAAAGAGCTGCTCAGATAAGCCAAGGAAAGTGCGAGTGGCTGCGTTGATTCAACCTCAATTGATGTAGATTTTTGTGAAATGGAATTTATGTTGAAAATGCATTTAAATCGTTTTTAAGGACTTTCGTTCGTTTATATTAAGGAGTTAAATTAATAATAAACGAGACATAACTTTGAAAAAAAGATTTTTTATTGCTTAATAGTCGAAATCACCAGACTTATTCACGAAATTAAAGCATCAATAGTTTTAAAAATAACTTATATTTTATATATATATTAAATATTTTTAAAAAGCGTTAAGAGAACCTAAAACTTTTTTATTCGCATTTGTATTTATTACTCTTGTTTTTACTATACTATATACTTAATTAAGCACCCTCTTAACTTTTAGGAAAGTTTTTTTTTTAATTTATAAAATAAAAAATAAACTCACCTTGTGAATCGCATTCTGTTGGAATTATACTTTTCTGTTTCACTTAACTGTTTCAAAACTTGTATTTTATTGAAAATGTTTAGCTATTTCCACTGCACGTTTAAATTCTATTTTATTAATTCTTTATTTTGAATTATATTATAATAAAGCACTTTGCTCGGTCACTTTTTGTGTTTGAGTATTTAAAAGTAGCGGGCTGCTGCGCTTTTTATGCATTCTACATTGGTATTTTTTAGTGCGTTTCTAGGCTGGAACTTTTTAAAAGGTTTCACTAAATTTCGTTCGACAAAAATACCAAAAATGATAGACAGCTTTTGACTAGCTGCGTCTGGCCACACCAAGCAGAAAGAAAACAAGTCGCAAATAAAGGAATTTTATTCATTTGTACACTTATTTTTCGTCCTCAGCAGTAGCACACGCAGTGTAAACACACGCATCTTTGATGCATATATAGACTGGGGATGAAGCCTCAGACCAAGCGGAAATCCTTTCCCTTCAATGCACCACAGCCAGGCGGCGTCATGGAGTTTGGGTTCAACTTTAATGCGAACGGCTTCGGGAATCCGAGTCTTGCGGAGAGCGAGTGCGGCAAGTGGCAGCACAAACGGAAATCTGAGCAACAGGCAACTGCCGTTCTGTAAGGCTATAGCTTCCTGAAAGCACACCAATCTTAGTAACAAATCCTTTCACCTTTTAGCCCTCCAAAAATGCTGATTACAGAGGAACGAATCACCCAGCACTTCAGTGGCCTACAGATCTCTGGGGATCCGAATAACAGTGCGACGACTTCGGTGGTGGGCAACAGCAATAACAACAGCGTAGCTGCCGTTACGGGTGGACTGGCCACGGATGATATTCCGTCCACGAGCACAGGAAAAACACATCACCCGAACCCCGCCTATCAAATGGCGGCTATGGAATTGGAGCAGAAGCTGCGCAATGCCAATCGCATTGTGATCTGTGATGGCCTGAAGCCGGGAACTGGGCCCGGAGTCACGGGACCGCCCGTCATCCCACCGGAATGGCTGATCAAGACCATACCACGTCCCTGCACCGCCTTGGTGCCCTGGCAGCCGTCGCCCCTGCTGTTGCCGATGCCAGAAATGGCCAAGATTCCGGCGGTGCCACAAAATCAACAGCTGCCAGTGGCGGTCTCGATGGTGAGTCCCAACCAGCAGGAGCTCGACGACTACGACGACGATCTGGAGTTCTTTGAGAACAACAACACATGCAGCGTGAACCTAAACAAGTCTGATGAGCACATGGACGAGGACCTGTAGCAGCAATAGCCATAAACAACGTAAACCCAGTTAGCGTGTAAACCAAGTAGATTTGTATGTCCGTATATAATATCCGTAAGAGCTAGTTGATGATAGCATGCAATGAAATACTCAATGCTCTTCACCTTATTTTGTATTAATATTAAAAATAGATAGATGTATGTCATCCGAAGGGCATATTTTGTGGGGTGGACAGTGTTCTGTCAACTGATTTTTTTTTTAAGTTTAATGAAAATTTGTGAAGATCCAATTGCGCTGGATTTTATATTACAACCGATACTCTGTGGGGGTGTTTTGTGACAACCACTTTATTTTTATTATGACAAAGTAACGTAAAGGAAATCAGCATCCAGCCATTTCATTTGTTGAATTCGCAATTTCCATTTGTATTATTATTGGAATAACAGTTTGCTCAGAACAGTGTGACCGGCTCATAATTTCTCAAAACGTCAAAATTTATTCTTCAACTCTAAGCCAAATTATCATCTGGCAACACTGCTGAGAGGGAAGCAGTGAAAAGAAAAAGAAATAACAACTCGATTCGCCGGATTTTTTCAGAACGACGGGATTCGCCGGATTAAAAATCTCGTACGGAAAAATCGCGTCGTCCAAAAGTGATTTTTGGTGTCGAGCGGAAGCCACGAAATTAAATGGTAATTTCGCAATTGTAAAGTGTGAGTGTGTGTTCGGCCGAGTGTGCATACGCATTAATTATAATTAAAATTTACTACATGGCGCAAGGCTAAAAACGAGGCGAAGCAGAATTACCACCACAAGCGAAAATCTGACAAAAACTAGATACTCGAGGAGAATCGGCAAAGTGCAAATTTAGAATTCTTATTACAAGTTCATGGGAAAGTGGCGTGGAGCGTGATAAGTGAGCGTTCATCCTCGGCGTTTCTTTCTTTTCCTATTTTTTATTTTGTTGGATGTTTGTTGAATGGCAAAACATCACGTTGAAAGACAGAGAGCAACTGAGTATCCACCTCGCCCTGCTCTCTTCTCACTCTCGCTCGCAAGCAGAGGCGTAGCCCTGGGCAGCGGCACAGTACACGTGGGCCCCTTTGCGTCGACGGCGCCTCTGAACTTGCCGCGTGGTGAGTTTTGCCGGCTGGGCGAGGTGGCTATCTTTTGGCTCTCGGTCTGCCTGCTCATTCGTCGTCCAATCTCTGTCTGCTGCCTGCTCATTCGTGTCCAACAGCCGTGTCGTGGGAGTGTGTGCGTCGCGTGTGCGTCCCTGTATAGTAGCTTGTGCGTGTGTTTGTGCCTGGCCGTTCAATTTGTGTGAAGTAATAAGCGTAATTAGTTCGTTTCTGTTTCTGCTTATGCCGCGAACTGCAATGAATTCTGCATAGCAAACGACACTAAACGCGTGATTTTGTGATTTTGCAGTTTGAACCTGGCCGATAGAGCGATTCCGTCAAGTGGAACCGAACCGAAAAAAGAAGAGTATCGCACACAAACACTCAGAGGCAGCGATGTCCACCGCCGTCGAAACGGGGTCGTCGCCTGCCAAGAGCAACAACAACAATAACAATAGCGGCAGCAACAGCAGCGGCAATAACAATTCCAGTCCAAATGCAAAAGGTGTCCAACGACGTCAACTGGTGAGTACTGCTTACCTTACTCCCTTACCTCCCACTGCCAATTATCCATTGCCCCCTCCCTCGTCTCTACACTTTCAAAGCCACCTCTGCAGCTACAGTGGAGCTTGGCCTAAGTTTACTGTGCAATATGTGTTACTTTATCCCAAGTTTTTTCGTAAGAAGATACTGTGATTTTTGGTCGGCTTCTATTTGAAGGATTCAAGATATAATTCCTAACGAATTGTTATACGTGAAGAGGTGAAAATGGCTCACATTTAAAGAATTACATTTCCCCTGACCGATAAACCGGCGTCTGTAGGAAGTTCACCTGTCACCATGATTGATAAGTTGGCCGAGCCCATTTGTTGATGATGATCGGTAGGTAAGGAGAGCGACGCGGAAAGATAATAGTAAATGCTTGTGGAAGCGAACGTAAAACTCATCGTTAATCGGTGGAAATAATAAATGCATGCTCACTCGCCTGCCCCACCGCCGCCCTCGCTTGCCCCCTGGCTCTTCCGCCTCCTATTTTGCGCCGTTGAGCATTGAGCTCAACTGAGGCCGCATGACCGAAAGCAATGAGCTTTATTTGCCATATTCGCTTCGCTGTTTGTTATTCTCTTCTTCTCGCCGCCGTTGTTATTGCCTTTGTTGTTGCCTGCTGCCTCACATTTCGTTTTCAATTTGCCATTGGTGTGTGTGCTGCTGTGGTGTGTTTCTGCTTCGGTTTCTATTCCGTATCGTCGTAGATAACAGGGCATTGTGGGGCCGTTGTTGTTGCCCAACATATATTTACATACGAAGAGACGAAAAGCGAGAGAATGAGAGTAACGCTGACGTTGACACTGCTCTAGTACAGTGATACATGGTGGGCGTAGGCGGAGGGGGGTCGGTCGTCAGTCGGTCGGTCGGCCTCTGCTGCCTCACTGATTTCTCATATCTTTGGCCAACTCGCAAAGTTCACGTTCACATTTCTGTTGGCTGCGCATTTGATTAGCACCGAAAATTGGATCAGCAGCTGTTGGCGGTCGTCGCTTTCCGTTCCGTTTGCCGCTGCGTTCGCTTAATGATAATTGGAAGACGGTAATGACGATGAGTTCCCGCCTGGCACTTGTCTCCGGAATCCTGTCTTCCTTCCTCTTTTTAAACGACGCCTATACCCTGTAAGTGCAGGGTATTAATATAAACGTATCTGAGAGAATCTATCTTAATCATCAGAGTTCAGTTTTGCTGGCCTTATTTTTTTGTATAATACCATATAATGTGTGAATATAATTAATAGTTGTGACAGGCATTTATTTGTATGAGTCATGAAAGCTAATTATATCTGGTAGATTTCCCCTCCTTTCCTTGTTATCAATTTACCTTTAATCCACAATCTGAGCAATTTCAAACCCTTGAGATAATACGACTCTATGAAGTAGGAAATAAATCACAGTGCAGGGTATCTAATGGCCCGTCTCAACAACAAACATATCTTTCAGTTTATCTATACATATTAGCGGAGAAGGGGAAAGAAGAGCAGCAAAGAGCGAGGTCTCATTAAAAATGTATGAAATAGTGGAATAGCGAATGACGATGAATTACGATGACTAACCCAATACGGCTCAAAGATTACTGGTGAAGCCGAAATAAGGAGAAGTGAGGCGGTAGCACCTAGCACATGGTAGATAAGGGTCTTTGCAATTAGCACCTTAAATAGAATACATTAGGTGACCCAGGTGGCCAATTGACGGTGTGTGGGGTTTGAGGGGTGGTGGGGCGAAGGTGACGCCACCACCACGAACTAACAACATCAATATGAAAACCACTTGACTGGATTTTTTTTCTGTCTTACACGCAACTTTTTACAGTCGAACCTCCATAACACGGCATTATTATTTTTAATCAATTAAAAAGTTTTTTTTTTGGAAATTAATAATATAAAAGTACCTTCGAGTTGAATTTTAGCAGGACCGATCGTTATCAGTTAGGATCGTTTGTGGAGCAACTATGAGATCGCATCGTATTTTTGTTTATTTTAAGTAAATTTTACCATAGCGGAGAACAACTGCATGCGGTTTAGGCTTGTTGTTGCTTCCTCTTTCTGCTTCACCATCATCTACTTCTACCTGTCGATTGTTAATCGACGAGACACCAAAACAAGCTTTCCAGCCAACAACAACAAAAAGAATAGCAGCAGGCAGCGTGGCCACAATGAAAAGTCGGTAAAAAAAATCGGTTTAGAACATGCCAAACAAGTTTCAACATTTCTGTGGGGCAAGCGCTAAAAAAGGATATAGCAGCACGCACACTTGTACAGATGCAGATACAGATACTGATACGGATATGGGGGATACAATCAAGCCAACCAACACAAGCACAAACGAGGGCAGGCCGCGCATCCATGTTTATAGATTTTTCGTTGCACCGCCGCCGGCCACCATCTCCCTCCCCCACCGAATTCGCGCCACCATGGGCAGCCAGCGTCCAAAATAAACTCAAAGCAGGAGACATAATAATGCACCGTATTTGTAGTCTCCCAACCCCCCGCCACCTTGGAGCAACAGTCTCTCTCAATCTGGCAATCTCTCAGTTCGCCATCTCAAGCTCTCAGCTTCGCTTCTCTGCCGGCGCAATGCACCACCACCGATGCAAAGGCAGAAACAAAAAAAATAGCGAAAACAAAACGGTCCTTCATATGCAAAGTGCATGCGCACTGAAGGGAGATGGCAATAGAAGCAGCGGTGGGGAGAAAGATGGAAGCTTCGTGGTGGACAACTTGATTCCCGTTGCCCTTTGCCGACTAGTGTTGTCAGCTTTAAGCGAAAATGATTCATTTATTTTATTCATATTATTTTATTTCATTTTATTTTGCATAAAACCTGGGTACAAAAAGTGTATACAAGCACTTTCCACAAATTCAATACTGAATTCAAATTTTATAATTAGGTTCCTGCTTTATGCAAGTAACTAAACTTAGTATAGGTTTATTTATTTTTAGAATATTTTATTAGCTATACATATTTATAATCTCAGATTAAAAATATTTTACCTCGATTAGAAATCATATCAAATTGCTTTTTTTTGTATGTTTCTGGATTCTCATTAGCAATTACCTTTTTTGCTGCCTATAAGTCTCAGTGATAACAAATACAATATGGACTGGGCTATCTATTTGTATAGTAAAATGACATGAGTTATTCGGAAATAAACACGGCTTGTTGGCCAAGATAGTTTAATTGATTGTTATAAATCCCTAAAGTAAAAAATGAATGTACAATTTGACATAAGGGCAAAAATATATAATCAAGATACTGGATAAAAACTAAAGATAAATTACACTGTTAAATCTTTGAAAATGTAGACCCCAAAGAAAATGCTTGGAACGAAATTACTGTTGCCAAGTGATGAAAGCCGCGGAAACTGCTAGAAGCCATGAATTCCGAATCAGATGAGGATACGAAAAGCTTTTCGGTCTTAACTCATCATCAACGTTCCTGAGTTGTCAGGGAAATCTTAAAATATCAAATATCCGTAATATTTTGACGTAATTTTTTATTTTGCATTGAAAGCGAACGCACAAGCGGCGGGAATAAAATTAGTGAAGTAAAAAAATTGAGCTTAGCATGTTGCTTAAATAGATTTCTGTTTACTTGCTCTCTCATTAAGTGGCTCTCACTTAGTTTGTTTGGCTCTCAATCTCTGCGCTCTCTTCGCCTCTCTGTCTGTTTTAGGCGATAGGGAGCTTCCAGCCACACTAGTTTTTAGTTCATCAATCGGAATTAATAGTAAATTAATAAGTTCCGTGTCTGTCTAAATGTAAAATGGGAGCAATCGCTTGTTTTAATATTACACAAGTAATAAACTAATTGTTGTTTGTTCTAAAATGTTTTTATGGAAAGTAAAATATTTTTTTTATCATTTTTGCGTCACTGGAGAAAGAAAATCACTGCATCTATTAAAAAAATGCCCCATCTCTAGCGATGAGCAAATGAAAACGAAATGACAAAAACGAGAGAGCGTTCCACAAGCGATGAGAGAAAGTGAAGCCGAGAGCGGGAAAGTCACTAAATGACTGTGGTGAAGAGCGATACAGTGAATCACAGCGCTGCCGACAAAGGCGTTAGCAGACACAGAAGCAGAGGCAGCGCCCTCTGCATAAGCGGTGTATTTTTAGGGATTTATCACTCTCCGCTCACTACTGCTCTCTCGCTCTCCGTACCGACCCAGTGTTGTCAATTTAGCTATCTTCCCCTCCGCAATCTGCAATACGGTTAATATCCGACCTTTCCTCGGATTTCCTTACGGGCTCAATTAAAGCTTTCACCTCTTGTCTCTTTTGCAGCGAGAGCGGAAGCAACGCAAGCTTTACCTGGATGAATGGTCGCTGGGCGATGATGACGGCGAGGGAACGCGAGGCTTCAGCGTCGCCGAGAAGCTCGAATCCTCGAAGTTCGCACAGGCGGGAATGGTGCGGGAGATGCGGGGCAGCGATCTCACAGTGGCGTAAGTATCTGACAGCTTCTCGTGGGCTAATTTTGGCTAAAAAGGGCTGCCTAATTAGAACATTACCAACCCCAATGTGAAAGGTCTTCTATTTACATATTCCATGTTCCAACAGATTCCTGCAGCAGCACGGCTTCAACATACCTCTGCTGTTCCGGGACAAGGCCGGATTGGGTCTTCGGATGCCCGATCCGAACGAATTCACAGTGAACGATGTACGGTTGTGTGTGGGATCCCGGCGACTGCTCGACGTGATGGACGTAAACACGCAGAAGAACCTGCAGATGACGATGAAGGAGTGGCAGCAGTACTACGACAGTCCGCAGAAGGATCGATTGCTCAATGTAATCTCGCTAGAGTTCTCGCACACACGCTTGGATAGGTTCGTCCAGAGCCCAGAGATCGTGCGCCAGATCGACTGGGTGGACGTGGTGTGGCCAAAGCAGCTTAAGGACGCCCAGCGGGAGGGCACCAACCTGCTGGGCGGTATGATGTACCCCAAGGTGCAGAAATACTGCCTGATGTCGGTGCAGAACTGCTACACGGACTTCCACATAGACTTTGGCGGCACTTCTGTGTGGTACCACATCCTGCGTGGCAGCAAGGTTTTCTGGCTGATTCCGCCCACGGATCGCAACTTACAGCTGTACGAGAAGTGGGTTTTATCCGGCAAACAGGCGGATGTCTTCTTCGGCGACACCGTAGAGAAGTGTGCTCGCGTTTATCTCACCGCCGGGAACACCTTCTTTATACCCACCGGGTGGATTCATGCTGTTTACACGCCCACTCAGTCGCTCGTCTTTGGTGGGAATTTCCTGCACTCCTTTGGGATTGTTAAGCAACTGAAAACGGCCAGTGTGGAGGACAGCACGAAGGTGCCACAGAAGTTTCGCTATCCATTCTTCACCGAGATGCTGTGGTACGTCCTCGCTCGCTACGTTCACACGCTGCTGGGAAACTCGCACCTGAACGGCGAGCCTTCGCTGAATGAGGAGGAAATGGCTGCTCGTCCGCACACCCACCTTACGCATCACGAGCTCTTTGGTCTCAAGGAGATCGTAATGTATCTGTACGACTTGCCGCCGCAGAAAAAAAATGTGCCCAGCTTGGTTCTGGATCCCGTGGCTCTGATCAAAGATGTTCGATCGCTGGTGGAGCGGCACTGCAAGGATCAGCAAGATCTCGCCATAACCGGCATCTCCGTGCTAAAAGCCCCGTCCGGTTCGCATCCGCCCTTTCTACTGTATGATCGCACTCGTGTCAAGCAAGAGATCAAGCAGGAGATCGCACGCAAGAATGCCGAGGTGATACGCGAGCAGCAGCAGCTCGAAGCAGGCAGGGCCAGGGAGGCCGAATCGGATGCATCGCAGTCTACGGGAGCGGGATCAGTCATCGGTATGGGTGCAGGCATCGAGTATAGCAATGGAGTGATGAAAAAGGAGCAGCAGCTGGAAAACGGCACCGCGTCAGCGGCTATTGCAGGCAACGGATCCCAGCCAGGTGGGTTTTTTTTAGCTGTGTCCTCACCAGGAAGTAAAACCCTAATGGTGTCTTTTGTTGCAGAGGCCACCTTTGTCCTTCCCACAGATACGCTCAAGTATCGACCGCCCAAAAAGATGCATTTGGCTAATGCCGTTGCAGCTGCCGCCAGCAGTTGCAGCAGTACAGGATCCGTTGGAGCACTGGGCGGCGGCTCTGCTGTTGTTGGAAATAGCCATAGTCCGAGCAGCGGCGGAGGAGTGGCACCTACAGCAGGTACAGGCAGCGGAGCCATCAGTGTGATTGCCACCTGCTCCAGCTTTAGCGATGGTGGAGGGACAGCCGGCCTGGAAAACTGCCCTTCCCCGGGAGAAGGTGGGGCTAAGCTATCGCCTAATCTTACTGGCACCGGTCAACCTCGAAGACGCAGGACGCGCTGTAAGAACTGCGCCGCCTGCCAACGCTCCGATTGCGGCACCTGTCCTTTTTGCATGGACATGGTCAAGTTCGGTGGACCGGGACGCGCCAAGCAGACATGCATGATGCGCCAATGCCTGTCGCCCATGCTGCCTGTCACGGCGCAGTGTGTTTACTGTCATCTAGACGGTTGGCGACAGACGCCGGTGTCGCCGCAGACCAAACAGCTGGCCACTATCGATGGACCATCGGCACTGATGGAGTGCTCCGTTTGCTACGAGATCGCGCATCCAGATTGTGCCCTGTCGCAGCTAGACGGCACTGAGGACGCGGCGGATGCCAAGGGTATTGTAAACGAGGATCTGCCTAACAGTTGGGAGTGTCCCAGTTGTTGCCGTTCTGGCAAGAACTATGACTACAAGGTAGGCAGGACTATTTGGTTTTTGGAGTCCAATAACTAATCTTGTGTGTCTCCGATAGCCTCGTCACTTCCGGGCCCGTCAGAAGTCCTCTGAGGTGCGCCGTGTCTCCGTCTCTCATGGTCCTGGTGGAGGAGCAGGTGAAGGAGGTCACCAGGAGGGAACGCCTCTTCTGCCGCCTCCGGTGGGGCAGTACAATGACTTTGTCTTCACCAGCGAGTCGGAAATGGAGTCGGCGGGGACAGCGGCCAGCGGCCATATGACACATTGGAAGCACGGAATGAAGCGCCACCACCAGCTAGAAGTAAAAACGGAGCGCAACAACAGCTGTGACACTCCATCGCCGGGAATCTCGCCTAATGCCGTAGGCGGAGGCGACACCAAGGGAGGGAAACGACGAAAGAGCGACGATGGCACCAGTGTCAGCAGCAGTATGCACGAGAGCAACGATGCTCCGTGCAACTCCTCGGTAGATGGAGGAGGAGCTGGTGGAGCTGCCAATGCTAATGCATCCAACACTCCGTGGAGCAGCAGCGGAGGCGGTGGTGGTTCGCGCAAGAAGAACTCGATACGCTCGCAGCTCGCCCAGCAGATGTTGAACTCGTCGTCGCGCGTGCTCAAAAAGCCGCAGTATGTGGTGCGACCAGCGGGAGGAGGGTCCGGTTCTGCTTCAGCCAGTGGAAATGGCGGAGGATCGGGCGGAACATCCGGCACTAATGGAATGAGCAATGGAGGAAACCAAAGCGGAGCCAACTCCAGTGGCAATGGAGGCAATGGAGAGCGCGCCACCAATAACGGGGGATTCAGTGGCTCAAACAACGGCCTGGGAAATCAACATCATAGCTCTGGGCAGAATCTAGCACTGGATCCCACCGTGTTGAAGATCATCTTTCGCTATCTGCCACAGGACACGCTCGTGACTTGCTGTTCGGTGTGCAAGGTGTGGTCAAACGCGGCCGTCGACCCCGATTTGTGGAAGAATATGAACTGCTCCGAGCACAAGATGTCTGCGTCGCTCCTGACTGCGATTGTGCGCCGCCAGCCAGAGCATTTAATCTTGGACTGGACGCAGATTGCCAAGCGGCAACTAGCCTGGCTTGTGGCCCGCCTGCCGGCGCTTAAGAATCTCTCGCTGCAGAACTGCCCCATCCAGGCGGTGTTGGCGTTGCACACCTGTCTCTGTCCGCCGCTACAGACTTTGGATCTGAGCTTCGTGAGGGGATTGAACGACGCAGCCGTAAGGGACATTCTCTCGCCGCCCAAAGACTCACGGCCGGGGCTGAGCGACTCGAAGACCCGGCTAAGGGATCTCAAGGTGCTGAAGCTAGCGGGAACAGATATATCCGATGTGGCGGTACGGTACATTACACAGAGCTTGCCGCACTTGCGACATTTAGATCTGTCCTCCTGCCAGCGGATCACGGATGCGGGTGTGGCACAAATTGGCACCTCAACCACGGCTATTGCTCGACTCGCGGAACTTAATCTTAGCGCCTGCCGGCTAGTGTCTGAAAACGCCTTGGAGCACTTGGCCAAGTGCGAGGGCCTCATATGGCTGGATCTTCGTCATGTGCCCCAAGTGAGCACCCAGTCGGTTATCCGTTTTGCAAGCAACTCCAAGCACGATCTCTGCGTTAGGGACATCAAGTTGGTGGAGCGCAGGCGGCGCACCTCGACGACAATGGCCAGAAGCTGGCACCACGACTGAGCAACTGACAGGCGAAGGAGGGATGACCCTTTTAACGATAATCTTTAAGACCCAATCCTCGAATCTAAGACCCTCGATTCCACGCCCGATGGCAAGCCAAAGAGCGTCGTCGTGCTCATTGCATTGCTAGAGGTTGTTCCCGAATGCTTAGCGCAGGATGCAACTATATTTGGTGGTCTCATTGCAAAGGACAGTATTTTTAGTAACATTTGTCTTTGATAATGTGGATCGTCCTTAACAAATCAGATGAAAAACCTTCTGTAGTTCCACCATATATTAGGATTGGAAATCCGCTTCTGTAAGTTGCTTGTCCGCTTTTTCATAAATTGCTGGCCAATAGTGACAAGTGATGCTTGGCGGCACAGCACATGATATTGAATAAGTCCCTTTACATTCTGGTTTTAAATGCCTGATGGTCAATTTCACTTGATTCAGTGCATTCATCCCAAGCAAATCTAATTTCATAACCTGTAATATGATTCTACGTATCTTTCGAGGATTGTAATTTTCATCTTGCAATACTTGACTCCTTCAAAAGTGCAAATAATATTGTTAATGGTTTCAAATGCAATTTTTTTGTATTTCTAGAATATAAATTCAGTTCTTTCTCACCAAATCCTCCATTCGTTTCGAGGCAGTGCAAAGGGCTGAGCTTCGGTTTTTCCGAAGGTACATAGTTGGTAGTAGTTGCTCCGATTTTTTAAGGTAACGCCCAAACCCAAAACACTCGGACCTAGCGTAGCGATTAAGATTAGCATTCCCGCGACGATAGTAGTTACATTTAATCAGTGTCATATATGTAAGTAAGCTGGCGGAGATAAGGGAGACCCGCACTAGGTGCACCAAACCAACCACATCCAGCTTAAGTAGATTCAGCTCGCAGCACAGTATGCAAGGATCACATGCATAAGAGTGGTGCGTTTTGGAACGATAAGAGCCTTGGCAACCCTTTTAAATCTCACCCAAATTCGGCCTTACTCAGTGCAATTTAAACTAGAAACGTTGCAGCACTTTCGTTTCGCCTTACAGTTCCAAATCGCACTGCCGCAGCGCTAATACCGCACATAAGTCGATAATTCAGCCGAACCCATCCCATCCCACATCCTCCGCTCCAGTAGCAGTAAAAAAATAGTGATAACTTGGCTAAAATCTATATATAAATAACTGAGAGTGTGTAAGAACTATGCAAGTAAACGCATAAATATATATTAATGTTTTACAGAATTACAACATTGCAAAATATAGTATAATGTTTAAAGAAAACCTCTAGTATTTTGCTGATTTGTAATCGGGTTCATCGCCGCCTCCGCCGCTGCTACTACCGCCACCACCCCCGCCATCCTTTGGCAGCTTCCTCTTCTGGATAATGGTCTGGAAACAAGTGGAGAATCAACCCTGCTCTGATGGAATCAATAAATCACATTGCTTACCTGAATCTTCTGCCACTCTCTGTCCAGCTCGGCCTTCTCGTTCTTCTCCGTCTTGTTCTTGCGCGTCTTCCGTCCGTCCTGCATCTTGACGCCGTACTGGAAGGCGGCCTTAGGCAGGGCCTCTTTGGTGCTCATGTAATCTGAGTACTCCTCTTGCGTATCGAAGTCCCAGCGCCCGATCGGTCCCTTCTTGTTACCCAGATCCATTTTGGTGTAGTCAACCTCGTCATCGGAGTCGTCGATGGCGTCGTTCATCTCCTCAAGCCCCGGATAACATTCGGCATAACCCTCGGGTTCGTTGGCGAATCGAGAGGCCATAGCCTTGGATATTTTCGGTGGCGGAGGTATACTGGTTACCATGGGTTCCTCTGCGGCCTCTGGAGGACCGTCGCCAAAGTAGGAGGTAGCGGGTTTTCCGGCGTCCTGACGGTTTCGATCTCCTCGCGAGGCTGTTGGCTGATAGTCTCCGATATCGTCGTAAATGTTGTCGCCCAGGGGAATGCCTTTTCCACCCTTATTGCTGGACGAGGTAGTGATACTACCGACACCTACAACACTGCTGGTCGGTCCCCGGGCATTCTCCATTTCCTTGTCGTAGAAGAGCGGTTTGTCCTTGTCGCGCTTTTTGTTCTTTTTGTTGCGACCACCGGCTCGCAAGTAGCTCAGTATCTGGGATAGTTTGTTGATGACAATGTCATTGGTGGTTAGCGTTGCCACATCCTCCCGCGCCACTGGCACCTCGAACTTGGAGCGCTTCAGTGTCGTTGGGATGTCCGATTCGCCCAGCTCGTCATCCAGATCGATGACGTAAGCCATGCGTCCAGGCGCAAACAGCTCATTGCGAGGCACCTCCTTTGATCGCCGTGCTTGGATCAGGTTATATATGTTGCGAGCAAGGGCTCCGTTGATAGCATTAATGTCTTCAGACTCACGACGCTCTGCTTCCAGCTGTTCGGCTGCAGCGGCTGCCTCAGCCAGCTTCTCCCTAGCCACGGCGGCGGCTATCTCCTCCTCCTCTGCCTCTTTCGAATGCAACTCCGAGCGTACCTTCTGCAGCAGGGCGTAATCAAGACCCTTCACCAAATGCGTGTGCTGAATGTCACCGCCCAAGAACTTCGATTCCTGGATGATTCGTCGGCGGCGTTCGGCAGCGTCTATTCCCGACTTCATGTCCGGAGCCACAGCTCTGTAGGCGTTCGTGCTACTGCCGTGACCCGGAGTGCTTACGTTCACGTAATCCGGATTAGCGCCATCTCGACGCTCGCGCGCTCTGTCCCTGTACTTCTCTGACAACTCCTGCAGCTTCACGTCCTCCTGCTTCTTGAGCGCCGCGTAAAAATTCTTCTTCTTCCGCCGCAAGTCGTTCCGCTCGCTGCTGCTCTGACCCTTCTTCTTGTCGCCACTCAAACCTGCCGAGGCAGGAGTAGAAGGTGTGGCGAACGTTGCTGTGGCCAGCGATCCGCCGCCTGTGCTGCTAGTGCTAGACCCAGGCGGCGGTGCTCGGGGCGTCGCCAGCAGCTTGCGGAAATCATCATTGGTCAGACGCACTGATGGCGGCGCTTCCAGGTGGGCATCCGACATGGCAGGGATGCTTCCAAAAAGGATTTTTAATTTTTGTAGCGAAAATTCTATATTTACAAATTCTGCTTCTTCTTCTTGTTAGTGGTGGTTACTTGTGCTATCGATAACTATCGATAGTGTGGTTCTCTAGCTATTTTCTCATTTATAGCTATTTAGCTATTACGATTGGCTGATGAGTGAAAATAATGAGTGAATTATTGACATTGAGTGAAAATATTGAGTTTGCACCAAAGTAAATCCTCCATCTGCTGCCTTCTGTGCGCCTGGTACATGAAATCCCGAAATGGAGTAATTTGTACTGAAAATGACCATTTTGAAGATTTATTTTTGCTACAACAACAACTAAACTATTGTACAACAACAACATTTTTGCAACAACATCACTTTACAACAACATTTTGCCCTTTGAGAACAAACAGCGAGGGAATGAGTTCATCCGCTATTTTGTGCAATGAGTGAAAAGAATGCCATTTAGTTTGAGTGAAAATAATTAAATTGAGTGAAAATATTGAGTTGCACCAAAGTAAATCCTCCATCTGCTGCCTTCTGTGCGCCTGGTACATCAAATCCCGAAATGGAGTAATTTGTACTGAAAATGACCATTTTGACGATTTATTTTTTCTACAACAACAACTAAACTGTTGTACAACAACAACCTTTTTACAACAGCATCATTTCACAACAACATATTTGCTCTTTCCGAGCAAACAGCGAAATCTAGCTGATCCGCTGTTCTGAGCGATGAGTGCAAATGTTGAGTAAAAATAATATCATTGAGTGAAAATATTGGTTTGTTCAAAAGCAAATCCTCCATCTGCTGCCTTCTGTGCGCCTGGTGCATGAAATCCCGAAATTGATAAATTTGTACTGAAACAGTCTAAATTGAAGACTTGTTTTTTCTACAACAACAACTAAACTGTTGTACAACAGCACCAATTTTGCTTTTTCGGACAGAAGCATCATCTACGTTTGGCACTATCGAAAATATTTATCTTTTATTGGCTAGATTGCAGCCGATGATCTTAGAAAATATCTGGATGGAAAAGAGCCGAATCATCACCACTAGCCGGCACACCGGCTGATCGGATTATTGCTTATTGTTTTTATTCAAAATGCAGCGATTCCTGAAAGAACTGCCCAAAGTGGAGTTGCACGCCCACCTCAACGGTTCCCTGGGTATCGACAGCCTACGTGATCTGGCCGAGCGGCTGCACGGGTCCGCCTCCGAGGAGTTTTCCCAGCTGTGCGCACGTTTCATCCGATTCGACAAGGACTCGGACTTAGATGCCTGTTTCGAAAAGTTTGCTTTTGTTCACGAGCTGACCTCGACGGCGGCGGGTCTGCGATATGCCACTGAGCTAGTGGTTCGGGATTTCGCACGCGACAACGTGCAGTACGTGGAGCTGAGGACTACCCCGAAAGCGAATGGAAACTATTCTCGCAGAGAGTACCTTCAGCACGTCCTCGATGCGATTGGGGAAGCAAGGAAAAATTATCCCGATGTCCTGGTCAAACTACTGCCCTCCATAAATCGTGCGGAGCCCGTGGCTGTGGCGGAGGAAACCGTATCCCTAGCTCTGGAGTTTGCCCAGTCCCATCTGGATTTGATCTTAGGCATCGATCTTAGCGGCAATCCTGGCAAGGGAAGGTTTTCGGACTTTGCTCCGATACTGTCCTTGGCCCGGGAAAAGGGATTAAGGCTGGTCCTTCACTGCGCGGAGATCGAGAATCCATCGGAGATCAAGGAAATGCTGAACTTCGGAATGTCTCGCTGCGGCCATGGAACCTTCCTGACCCCAGAGGACATAGCACTACTGAAGAGCCGAAATACACCCATCGAATGCTGCCTTACGAGTAATGTCAAGTCGGGCACAGTGCCCAGTTTGGAGGAGCATCACCTTAAGCGGCTCATGGCGACGGATGCTCCGAAGGTGATTTGCACAGACGACAGTGGTGTTTTTGATACAACCTTAACGCAGGAGTTTCTGCTGGCTAATGAAACTTTTGGATTGACCAGGGAGCAGTGCGTTGACCAGACCTTGGAGGCAGTGCATCATTCCTTTGCCAGCCTAGAAGAGCAACACGAGATGGCGGCCAAGGTGAAGAACTACATGGCTAGCTTGCAGAAATAAGGACTGAAAATGTTAAGATGATTACTCTAATCTTCACAATGATATTTCCGTAGAATGTATAACTAAGAACCAAGAGTGTAAATAAGACCAATATTTTGTTACTTAATAAAAAATATTATAAAGGCAAACATCACTTCCCTTACGTTATTCTTTGAAAACACTGGAGTGCAGTTCCGTTTTTAATATCATTCTTTTTATTCAATATGTAGAAGTATTTAGTTACAAGTTTTGTTCTTTAGTTATGTTCATCATCCTTCGTACGTACATATGTGGGTAATAAGTTTTTATGCGTTTCTCTGTTAAATACCATTCATAATTGAAATGAAGTTCATTCATTATATATCCTGCTTTGCTCTGCGCTTTCATGTGGCATAGTTGGGGGTGTAGGAGTAGAAGAGGCGTTCAAAATACAATGGAGTTCAAGCATTGGTCAAGAGCGGGCTCCCTTCACTGCCCCAAAGCGAAGTGGACGATCGAAATGCGCGAGGATCTAGTCCTTCGTATTTTAAAGACCAAATAATGGCTCAAGTCGGAAGTATTCAAAGAAATTAATTTGCAGAATGACCATCCACCTCTCACTCACCTAAAAGGACATATTTTCAGTTGAAGAGGTTTTTGCCTGCCTGTGTGGAAGTTCCTATATACAGTTTAACTATTCTTGTATACTTTTAGTTTGGTTTCTGGGTATTATTGCTGCTTTTCTACATTGAACTGCGTGAGCAGCAGATCAGCTTTTGTGTCGTCGTGCTAAGAGGACCGACCAACTTAAGAGTTTATGGTGTCGAGTTGTGTCGAATGGAAATATTACTGCTCGAGCTTGAAGAGCTCAAGTACAAATCTATATACTACATATATATATATTTATATAAAGGTTTACATTTCTACAATTTGGAAAAATTCTACTAGTTGAAAATGGTATGGTATGGATCTGCTTTTCTCCTCGATTTGGTATTTGGTTTTCTCTCGGGCAATAGGTTTTAGGTTTTCGGTTTTCGGTTTTAATCTTTTCTTTAAGTATGTATAATTTTGTTAAAATTTACGGGCCTGGTAAAAGTTTAGCTTTCCAAGGCTGATAAAAAAATATGTCTTTACTGATTTACTTACTGGCTGCTCATTATAAAAGTTGATCATTTCTTGGGTATACATATCATCGTCATATATAGAACAGCTAGCCTGTTCGTATATAAAAAATGCGCCGTATAAAATGCCTCGAACTTGCGCTCACTTTGGTTGTGCCATTTATTTGTTGTATTTTACTTGTTAGGTTTTGGAAGGGGCTATAGGTTATGGTAAGTGTATATTAATTATCTATATTTTTATCTTCAATGTTATGCTATGTATGCCTCTCTAATTGCATGCCGTATAATATCAATTTTGATTTCAGATTTGTTGTCATCGCAGCCTTCCATTTATTGAAGCCAATTTGTTGAAACTTGTTGAAGTTGAACTTGGGGAATTTGGTCTATGTTTGGGGACAAAATGGAAATAAATAAGCCAACCAATATCCATGTGCCAATCGGAATCGGTCGGATTGAGAAATAAAACGTTTGCGCTTTTTGCTACATAATAAACTTGTTTTTTTATTTTTGTTCACAAAGAAATTAGCATTAATCGTATCCTGTATAATAATAATAATAATAATAAACATAAGAGTCTAATGCATAGTTTAAATCAAATGCTCGAATGCAATGCTGTCCAAATGTTAAGTTTTATAACTTGTGCCAATTGCTCGCCGGTTACAAAACTAAGGGTTTCAATCTGTTCTTTTTCTGTTTCGGTTTTTCCTTTTCTTGTGTATGTGTCTGTGTGTGAGTGTAACTACAAAATATTCTCGTAATTATTTATTTACTGTATATTTATATTTATATGTATGTATATGCTTTAATATATATAATTTATAGTTTTACTTGACGCCAGCTCTAGCATTTGCCATGCCCTTAAATTTCCAGCCTTCCTTAATCGGGTTTGCCCTCTCTTTTTACAACAAATTACAAATGGTTTATTCAGTGTATGGTTTTTAGCTATGTCCTTAGCTTAGTTTACAGGGTTCTTTCATCGCTCACGGTTCGGCTTTCGAAAAAATTTTACAAATTTCTGCTTCTGCGCGGTATGTATATTTACTTTAAATATTTTGGTTATTTTAGGCCCTTCTCGGAGGGGGCATTAATTTGTTTGTTTGTTTTTTACAATTTAGTTGGCGAAGGAAATCAAATCTCAATGTTTTCTTTTTGTTTTTTCAGCTTTTCGCTTCGCCCAACGTTACAAGTTTACAAGTGTGTGGAGTTTACATTTGTTGTTTACAATTGTGGTAGTTATACTTTATTTTGGGACTCGCTTAAGTTTTTATTTTTTTAAATAACTTGATCCTTAAACCAAGTGTTTTACATGCGTGCAAAAAATTGTTACGGTAAAAACTGGACGCGTGTAGAAGACGCCAGCTTACGTGTAAATTTCACTGTTTACATATACATGTTCATTAAAAACGTCAAGTTCAAAACTAAGTGTAGTACATATTCTCTATTCGCGTGTATATATATATAATTATATATATAAATGTTTAAATATTTATAGGGATTCTACAGCTAAGCAGCTCGCTGTGTGTGTGTGTGTGTGTGTTTGTTGTGTGAGTGTGTGGGTGTCCGGTGTGTATCTTACACGTCATATGTACACGGCGTGTAGCAAATGTAAACACATTCCTTTGTTTCTTTAGTCTACAGAAAGCATCTCTACTTGCATTGTTCATTCCGTATCGAACGTATCGAGAGAATCCTAAATACAATGTTCATCTATGGATTATTTAAATTAAAATTATCAGTGCATTGCGCTCTAGAGACAGGCAGTTGACAAGTTAATAACTAATAATAAAAGGAAATACCAAACAAATAATACCGAGCCCTGCTTGCGCGCCGTTCGCTTGAAATGCGCTCACTTTAACTACAACTGGATGATGCGGTTACGGAATAATGAGTAGTGGATCATGGATGATGGGTAATGGATAATGCATAATGGCTGATGATCGGATGGGGGAAATGTACAGAAAATTACAAATGTTCAATGACTGCTTGTTATATACAAAACACGACAACGACAACGACGACGACGACAACGACAACAACACGACAACGAAATTGTGTGTACAAAAATATGCATAAATACACTTTACATTGGATATCCAAAAATTGTGTGTTTTACATATGGATCTTTCTGTGTGTGTGTGTGTTTCGACGAAACCGACAAAAAGGTCTAAATTCGTTTTTCTTACCAACATCTCATCTTTCTCGTTTCATTTTCAGTATTTTTAGTATTTGGAATAAGGCGTCGCGAAGTAGTCTAAAATGTATATCAAAAAATGTACAAAATTCTTCGGGTATTTGTTACTTTTTACAATGTTCGCTTCGTATGTATACACATTTTACAATTTTTGTTGTTTGCAATTTACAAGTGTTTTTCGATGACGTTTTAAAACAATTTTATACAATTAAGTGAGAAGAGGGAAGTGGGGGTAGTAGTAGTAATTATAAAGTTATTATTATATTCGTAGATTTGCCGCACAGCGAAGGCATTTCAAGCTTCGCGGGGAGCAGCAACAAGCGCTTTCTGTCTAACATAACAAGGTGTCGAGGTCGAATTAAATCATATTTATACATATATATCATACAGAGTTAAAAAAAGAAATACCGAAATCCAAAAGGATTTGTTAGATTTGGAAAAAAAATTGTTTATTGGATTTTGCATTAATTTGAGGTCTCTTTTCTTCTTCTCTTTTTGTATCTTTGTTGGGTAAAAATCATTAATAGTTCGGATAATCAAATCATAGTTTCGGTAATCTTTTGGGGGTCTTACGTAACTAACAAATGTTCTTCTTTACCGGCGTCCACGGCGCACAGGACAAAGATCCTGTCGCCGGATGCCGGGTAATGGTAAGATGCTTAAAAAAATTATAAATACATGCGTGCGGGGTATATAGAATATAGAATATGTGTTTGTATGAGTTACTTGCGACTTAAAACAAACAAAATTTACAAAATACAATATGTATAAATTTTACAAGAACATTTTGAAAATATTACATGGTTTACATGGTTTATACACAAATTTTTACATAGTGCAACGTGAATGGGGCTGAAGTGTATGCATCATATTCAAGAGTGAATGAAGAGTGTGTGAGGGGCGTGTCTCGTGTGTTTGTTTCCGTTTCTCGTATTCTCTTTTGTTTTTGGTAGCAGCTGCTGGCTCCATAAACAGAATTAATCTACAATCTACACTAAGTGTGGCTCGCGCTGTTTTATCCTTCGTTTTATATATTTGAAATGGTTCCTCTCTCTCTGTAATTCTCTGCACTTAAATAAACTCTAGCCGCCCGCTCTCCATCGCTCCTCTGGATTCTACATTCTCCTCCGTTCTTCGCTCTTCGCTCTTCCGTCGTCTTCTTCTTATCAATTTACAGTCGAAACTCGAATCATTTACAAATAGACTTGCTATATAATCATTAATTTATACAAAGTTACAACGAAAATGTACGCAGACAAAAATGTTTCTCTGACATTTCGACATTTTTCTTTACAATTACGATCGTTTGTGATTCTCTTATTCGCGTTCTTAACACGCTCTTTGTTTTTTCTTCATTTTAAACTTTTTCTCTTTGATTTCTTTCTTTTTTTTTACAAAGTAAACATGCGAGCGCAGTGTACAATATTTTTGGGAAATCTTTCGTGTGCTTGTGAGTGTGTTGGTATTATTTTTTGTTCGTAAAAATACAAATTTGTTTTTATATTTGCCAGCTCTTGGCGCGCTTTTCTTTTTGTTTCTTGAGTGTGTTTCTTGTTTCTCTTTACAAATCTCCGAAGGCAGCTGCATCGCTGATCGATCGCTGCTTGTTTCAATAAATTATTATTATTATATGTATTTTTGTTTATGGTATGCTTCTTCAGCTTTGTATAGCTCCTAAGACCTAGTCTGACATTCGAGAAAGATGCGCGACGGCATCCCTTGACTGCCTTCCCGCGACTCTACCGACTTACAGCACACCGTTGGCTGTGGTTGGGGGTCCGATGGGACCCAAACCACTGTTGACGGCCGCAGAGACCACCGAGGATGAGGACTCGGAGGCGGTGGGTGAAGAGGGCTCCACGATCATGGCGCTGCCAGTTCCGTTCTCCTGCACCGAGCAGATGGTGGGCGAGGCCAGGCTGTTGGTGGTGCTGGTGGTTGTGGTGCTGCTTCCGCTGGTGCAGGCCGTGGTTGCTGCCGACGATGTTGCTGCACTGCTGTTGACAGCAGAAGCCGACACCGATGACGAGGAGGCGGGCACTGCTCCTGCGGCACCTGCTGCTGCTCCTGCTGCTCCCGAGGTACCGGCGGTGCCCACCGAAATGGGATTGGTGATCTTCATGTAGTACTTCTCCAACTTGGCGTTGATGTGCTTGCCGTAGGTGTACTTGCGCAAGGCGGCCATGTGTGGTCGGATCTTGGTCATCAGCTTCTTCAGTTGCGTGGGCTCCGAGACATCGATCATCTTCTGGACCACATAGTTGGCATACTGATCCTTCATCATTACGTGCAAGGCGCTGGTTGGGAGGAAGTAAGCAAATGCAATGAATTGGGTTTCAGCAGCGTTTTAAATCAAATTGACTTACTTGTCGTTAAAGGTGCAGACCTCGTCGATCAGGCCAGTGCGTTCGCCACGAGTGGCATGTGTCACGCACTTCTCCACCACGTTCGAGGCGAACTTGTGCTGCGATAGCACCAGGACCTTGCCGCGCACGCTGTTGATCAGAATGGACTTATCCTCCTGCTTGCCGTGCTCTATAAGCGAAAGGAGATTTGTTATTAGTTGGGAAAAGAAGAGCAGCTTAGGTTGCGAAAGATTGGATGTCCCCCTTACCTAACACATGCTGAATGACATAGTTGCCATATTGGTCCTGTATCAACTGCTCGGTGTGCTCGTGCAGCTCGTCCAGTATGGGCGTGGTCTGCTCGGCGGTGCAGTGCTCGAGGATCCGCTGGATCACCCGGCAGCCATACGGATGAGTGCTCAGAGAGTACACCTGACCCTTGAAGGCATTGATGATGAACTGCAGGGCCACTGGGTCCACGCACTCGATGCACTTCTGCACGACATGATTGCCGTTCTGGTCCTTGACGCACTTCAGCACATGCCCGTCCAGCTCGTGTACGATCTCCTGCTGCTGCTCCGGCGAGATGCTCTCCAGCGCCTTCTGGATCACCCGGCAGCCGTACATCTGCAGCGCCAGCTGCAGCACGTGGCCCTTGACCTGCATGCCCAGCGTGTTCTTCTGCTCGGGAGTGCCAAACTCGAAGAACTTCTGGATGACATAGTTGCCAAAGACGTCGGTCATCAGGCTGTAGGCTGCGCCCAGAATCTCGCTGAATACCATTTGCTTCTCGGCGGCCGTGGCCCGCTCCAGCTTCTGCTGGATGAAACGCGAGCCGTGCTGATCCTGCGAGAACTCCACAATGTGGTTGACGAGATCGCGCAGCTGGAGATTCGGATACCGCTGGTTGCGGAAGTCCTCGAGTAGCCGCGACCGCCCCGGCTGGGGGGCACCACCAACTCCGCCGCCGGCAGCTGCCACCGCTGCTGCTGCTGCAGCGGCCGTGGCCGCCACCTGTCGGGAATTGGCGGCCGCAGCTGCTGCCGCTGCCGCTGCCACTGCTGCGGTACCCGGAATGGCCAGGTGATTCGAGAAGAGCGAGCTGTTGGACCCGAACATGTTGTTGGCAGCCGCGGCCACCGCTGCCTGGGCTGCTGCTGCCGTTGCCGGCAATCCCACGGCCGCTAGTTGCTGCTGCTGTTGTTGCTGCTGCTGCTGTCGCTGGCGGGACTCGGCGCCCGGAGCTCGACTGCCCAACAGGCAGGACTGTGCCGAAGGTGGCGGTGTGAGTGGTGCGCCCAGCGGACTGGCCGAGGCATTGCCTGCTCCCGCTCCGAGGGCTCCATAAGCTCCGCCTGCCGCTCCCGACATTGCTCCTGGCCACTTGCCGCGTGCTACTGCGGCGGCTGCGGCTGCAGCAGCTGCTGCTGCCTGGGCCACTGAGCTATTTACCGCACTGGCCGCCGCCACGCCGCTGCTGGTATAGTCCATTGCCGAGGGACTGAAGGCGGAGGTGCTGCGGTCAAAGGAGTCGCGGCGACCCGACAGGGAGCTCGTGTTCAGGGCAAGGCCTGCAATTAGGGAGAAAATGGGTTGGTTTTAAGAGTATATAAGAAGATATTCAAAAAGGAAGTGAGTGCGGCAAATAAATTTTCAGATTATATATACCGTATTTATATAAACATACAACATTTTATAATAAGCATTTTTGTTGAAGGTTTACCTGCAAGATTTCAAAGGATCATAACATGATATGTAACTCAAATTCATTTATTTAAGTAATAAAAGTGTTTCAAATAATCCATCATAAAAATACAACTCCTAGTTTATTTTTAAACCCTAGAACCCCTGCTGCATCATTGCTCTATCCTCGCTCCCAAGACCCGAGTGACAATCAATCTGCAAATGGAAAAATCGAAAGGCCATAAAGCTGGTCGCACTTTCAATTCAGTTAACAGTTTACAGCCTTCAGCAGGACATCAATTCGAAGCTGGCCCAGATATATATATATCGTATATCGTATATAGTGCTCTGCTCAACAGTACTCTGCGTTCATTCGGTAATTAATCGAGGGCAGCGAGTCGGCGACGAGCAGGCGCTTTTGATGCGCCTGTAAAACTTAATTGCCTTGGCTTTAAGGCGCAGCTGTTTGGCTTAGTTTTAGTCACTTGGCCATTTGGCATTTGCAGGGATCTCTTGTTTCTCCTATCCTGCATCCATCCTAGTCCCCTTTCACTACCCCCAGCCAGTCCGTTTCGCCCAGTTCCTAAGCCATAACGTACAGCATTAATGGTGCGCACACATGAGGCTGACTAGCTGGCTGGCTGCAAGGATATGTAAAAGGATACAAGTGGGCGGACGGCGGCAGCAATAAGTGGATGTAGCTGGGCGGGGAGACGGTGCCAACTTGATTGATGTTGTAATCTGTCACTGGCATTTGATTTGCCATCTCTAAGCGGGGAAAGTTGGCGAGAAAAGAGACCTGTAGAGTGGGGAAGCGAGGAGCGACATTGAGGGATTTACAGGCATCTCCTCCTTGGTATTCTTCTCTCTCTGCGATTCTCGTTTTCCCAAGCAATGAGCCGGAAATGTGAGACTCGGCAAAAAAGCGAAAGTCTGAACCGGCTGCAGGCCTCCTTCGTCGACCATAATAAATTCATTCCCAACCCCAATCCATCAGATTCTGTTGCATTTCGCTCCGAAAGGGAACTCCAAATGAATTGCACAAATTTATAAAATTAAGGCGGAGGCGGAAAGTGCTCACATAAACGCGGCCAGGACACATTAAGTTATTTAACAACTAAGGCAACAACAGCTGCGCAAAAGGGTTGCAGCCTGGTTTCAGGTGGGGGTGGCCCTGGATAGCTGCAAGGCTGCAAGGACTCGGACCAACTCGAGTTGCAGAGGAGGAGAGCAGGGGAAGGTGGGGCCGTAAATGTCAACACACAGTGTGCGCAATTTGTTGACCGAGTTATTAAGCAATTTGTAGAAAGTTGCAGCGTGGTGGTGTGGTGCTGTTGTTGGTAAATAATATACAATGTCGCCACTGTTTGTTCCTAAACCCTAAAGTGGAGCACAGGCGTAAGCAGGTGTCGCGAGGAAATCAATAGTGACAGCACCAGAGAGGGAAAACAAACCTCTATTTGGTGAGTTTGTTGTGGAAATGTCTTGAGAAAAGCAATAGGAAACTGCGAAAGAAGACTACTATTATTACTATGAGTAATATTGCTGTTATATTCGTGGCTTTCCCTTGCTGAGCCCCAAGGCTACTGCCCAGATATTAAAAAAGAACACTAAATAAAGCAACAATTAAAGCCACACATTAACTGCGGCTGCGTTTCCGTTACTTTGAAGCTGCGCTTTAGCACTAATTACATTTCATATAATGCCTTTTTAAAGCGTTTTTTTCATAGCCTACTTAACAGGGCTTACAAAGTTGCTCGAGCCGAGAATAGTTTTGCCACGCTCACGACCTTTCTCTCGACATTTAAATGACTCGCAGTTTTAATGCGTTTTCACTTTTTCCTTTTCCGGGCATTGTGTGGGCGGCAGCGGCGGAAGTGGGCGTGGGAGATATAGAGTGAGCGAGTGAGAGACGCGTGCATAATGTGCACGTGTGTGCATTTATAATTCATAAAATCATTACATTAAGCTAAGGACACGGGCGGCCAAGTGTCGTCCTCGTCTCGTCGTCTTGCTTGGCCTCACTCCCTCTCCCCCTGCGGTCCCCCCTCTTTCTCCTTATTTGCGGAACGTGTGCATAAACCACAAAATGTCGCCTGCAATAAACTTGGCGTCTTTTTAATGCCACCCACACCCAGGGACGCCCCGTGCCGACGCCATGGATTCACAGGCACTGGGAACAAAAACTTTGGCTAAATTGAAAGTGCAGCATTTATTATTAATCGTATTTAAATTTGTATATTAAGAACTTCATTTTGTTAAAAGTCTCTTTCAAAGATTGAGGCTTTTTTACTTTTAAGTTTCAATTAAAAGGAAGCTTGTACTTTTTTAGCTTTTTGATGCCTTTTCAGGGCAGTAGGTAGTGAAGGAGTCATTTGCGACCCTATAAATCATATATATTCTTGATCAGCATCAACAGGCGAATTGATCTAGCCTTTAAGGAGACGCAAAAAAATTTTTCGATTTTTTGAAAATTTTATAAGGGGTTACATCATTAAAATTGTAAAAATTGGCAAAAAATTTTATTTTCTAAAATTTAAAATTCAGTATGCACATGTATTAATCTTATAAAAACTAACAAGGAAAATCAATCCGAATTGAAATTAATGGAATTTTGACTTAGATATGGACTTTTTTACTTGTGCAGAAAGGGGTTTTATTTTTTATACTACGATTTAATTGATTTCAAACTTGATCTTATGGCCCAATTACAATCGTCAAGGGTTTATAAACTTCTATTCAAAGTTCGCTTCCCTTTTTTCTTATCATTAGTTTTGGAGAAAATCCCTATATTTACCCACCTCCTTCCCCTGGTTCAATTTAGCACGTTCTGCTCAGTGTACACATATGGTTGCAGTTTCATTTGGCAAATGGTCTCCCCAGCAGCAGCCCTCACTCACGAGTCGAGCTGAGACACAGGGTCGTGTCGTCAGGCAGTGTTTCCCGTTCCTGGTTCTCTGGGAGGTGCGGTGGTTGCAAATATTCCACCTTATTTACAGCATCCTCCCCCCGAAAACCCAGCCACCAGGCAGCGCCCCGCACAAATTGCATGAATAATTCCCTTTAGAATTGCGAAACTACACGCACCTCTCTAACTGAAAGCCCCGGCCCACAACGCACCGGGCGAGTCCAGGAATAAAATAAACAGACGGAGCAGACACACTGGATACTTGCAGCAACTCCAACACTTTCATTGATGCAAATTGTTTGTGTTTTTCCCCCGTCTGCATTTGAAATTTCATCCTCCGCCTCCGTCTCGGGAGCCGCCAAATTAGTTGCAATTTAAATGCAAGAATTAAAACTTCTGCCGCCTCTCCCGCTGGCTGTCATTAAAATGAACATTGCATTCGGGATTTCGCATTTAGTCCTTTCGCTTACTGCCAGAACTTTGCAGTTCCTGGCGGCTCCCGCCTGCCGTTGGCAGTTAAATTCCAGCAACTGTTGCCGACAGATAAAAGTTTACTTTAATTTACTTAAAATTCGAGTTAGCTGCTAGTTTTTAATTGCCAGATATCAATCATTGTTAGGGTTTGCTTTGAAGCTACGATTAGAAGTGAATAAATGTTTAATTTCTGTCAATTGGCCGTATTTAAATGTCAAATGTTCAGCGATTATTACAGATTTCTCTTAAAAAGGAAGTAAGATAATATAAATGTAACAAGAAACTATGATTGATTTATGTGCCTCGAAGGAACAATTAATTTGGAATAAAACATATTTATGGTACTGGAATTTTAGTTTTAATTTTAAGAGAATCCGGAATGTAGACTGAATACGCCTAATTTATGAATTAACTTTTAAAACATTAAAGCCTTGTTTAATAAAAATCTAGTTTAATGCTAATCCTTGTATAATTTACATTTAATCTTCTTTACATCATGCGTAGAGACACTACTATTAGTAGACTCTATTGAGTTAATACGTTTCCACTGTTACATAAATCCCTGCTTTTATTTTCGTCCTGTGGCTGCACAATCCCATTTGCATTGCGTCACGCATACGCCGTGTGGTGCACATCATTGAGACTTTCATTAAGCGTAAAGTGCACACAACACACGACCACCGACAAACACCTACCGACACCGCAGCAAGTGTCAGGCTCCGGCTGTTCCTCCTGCCCAGCTTCCTGCTCCATCTGCTACAGCTCTCCCAGCCCCCTCCCTTATATCACCCTTATCCTGTCCTGTAAGCCAGCACAGCAATTGACATTTTACAAAATAAACGAATTCATTTGCACAAAAGGCTGACGGAGAAAGTCGAAGGGAAGGAGGAGCAGGAGGAAGAGCAGGAGCAGGAACAGAAGCAGGACCAGAAGCAGGAGGAGCGGCAGCAGGAACACAATGTGCTGTATTGTACGCAAAGTGGTGGTTTCGATGGAGCTTTCACTTTCCCCGCAGCCTCCAGATTGCATCCTGCAGTCGGTACCCGGTACCCTGTTTCTGATGCAATCACATGTTGCCAACATGCGAAAGGTGTACATAATAATTTAGCCTGGAAAAAGGGAGGATGTTGCTGCCGCCGCTTCTGCTGCTCCCGTGCTGTGCTGTGCTTTGCTGCTACCCTCATTGTTTTCAAGGCAATGGCCAAAATGGGTTTGGCGGTTGCAAAGTCAAGCAGCTTTGCCAGCCCCCTTTCGGGCCGGGCCAGGCCAAGGCGCATTAACGTTTGTAATTGCAGCTTGTCTGTGTGACACAGAAGGGGATCTCCAGCTGCCTGCTGCCTGCTGCCTGCTGCCGCCCGCTGTTCTCCTTCAGTCAGCCAGCCACTTAAAACAATATAATCTCCATTAAAAAGCCTTTTTGACATTGCACACGAACAGACAGCCAGACGGATAGTAGTTAGAGGGATGTGTTCACTGTACGGCATCGATTGCACAACATAATGAGTGGGTTGCTGCTGCTGCTGCTGCTGATGAGGATGAGAACGAGATGAGGACAAGGACGATGCCATCTGCCAGCTGCACTTGTTAGTGGGGATTTGTGCCAGCGGAGGACAAACTGTGGGTGCCATGTGCTAATTGTAATTGAGATGCGAATGTGTTGTTACACTGCAGTTGAAAATTGTCGCAAATAGTCCCGTATAAAATCAAGACAACTTCTTACACATCATTATAAAGATTAAAGCCTAATAAATGTGTGCTAATTGAAACAATATCCTGAATATATTCTCTAATTTGTCACAATTTCCGCTCAGTGCAGGCAATCCAAATAGGTAGAGTGGCACATACGGCGTAGGCGTGGCTCCTCCGTGCACATGTGGCACACTCCTCGAGAGGCCCTTAGCCTAATCACCTGCATCATCGCAGTTTACTAGTTTTCCACGGAAAAGCATGTCAGGGCTTGACTTGCGTCTCAAAAGCGAATTGGATTTGGTTTCGATTGAATTTCCACTCGTGTTCGCAACCAAATCTGAATTACTTAACTCGAGGACTCTTTAAGAGCGATCGGCGCCTTTAAAAAACGCAACGTGAAAACAATTTCAGTGGCATAAAGGCACAAAGAGGAAAAAGAATTGCAATACGTAATCACTCATACGTCACGTGGGCCGCGGAGGGAAAAAACTGGAAACTTCATTAAACTGCCATATGAGGCAAAATGAATTAACGACATAATAATGCCAGCGCGCTCCCTGAACAACTCTCTCTCTGTGCCTTATCCCGGGAAATTCGTTAATGGAAAGAGCGCTTTTGCGTGCGGTCGGAAAATAAAAAGCGGTAGGTGGAAAGCGTAATAATTGATTTCGCCTGATTGTTAATGGAGTTAATGGAGCTGTCCAGCTTTCCGAAGTCTGTAAACTCCCGAATGAGCGCACTTTAAGCGGCAATTTAAGTTCATTTCGTTTTCTCACTTGACCCGAAAATAGGTGCAAGGATACAAAATCGTAGTCATAGTTGTGGCAGACAGTTTTAGCACAAAGTGTAAACTTTCATTGCCTGACGACTGCTGCTGTTATTGCTGTTATTAATTATAGTTTGAAATTCTATAAATTTACAACAATGCCAGAGAAATCGCAAAAACAATGATAATTCCGTCTGGCCCTTGCAGCTATTCCATTTCAAATTGTTATTTTTGGGCACTGACACACACCCGGACAGCAAACTATTTGAGTTTGTTTAGAGGATATGTTCAGAATTCATAGTTCATGCTGAGTTTGAGTTAGAGAATTTAACTAAACATAAACCAGAAATTACAATTATGGTACTTGTAGGTAGAATTTCATAATTATGCTGCTTATCCAGCCTGCTTTTTCAACATTTGTTTGTAGAAAATACTGAGACAAAACAGTGCTTATAATTATTATCCTCAGCTTATTCCCTAACATTTTCCCTGCATAAACCGACACAGAACTATCAAAGTTTTCCCTCCTTTCCACGTTGCAATGTGAAACGTTTTCCCTGCTGGAAAATTCCCCCCAAACTCATCGCGTTACATTTAAAATTGCATGAGTCAGTAGTCGACGTCGTCGGGAGTTTTGCCGTTGAAGTTGCTTTGCCGTTGCTTCGCTGGCAATAATAACATTTTGCGTGCTGGCATGCAATTGTTGTTAGTTTACTTCCTCTCGATGGCTCTTCTGTGCATTAGATATGTATGGCATGGATGTACGTATGGAAAGCAGCTGAATTTACTGACACAAACAGTTGGTTTTCATGGCTTTCCCTCGTCATCATCAGCATGTGCAGTGCATTCGCATTCTGGGCTAGCAGCTAATGCTAAATGCATGTATGCCCTGTAATTGATGCTTGGGGAGCTCTCAATATGTTTGCTTTGGGAAAACAATGCAACTTTTAATGTTTGAAGCTGTTGCGGTGCATGTTTGAATTACAGTTATTTAAATTATTTTTAAAACAAAACCACAAAGAAACTATGGTAAACGATTTCTATAAATATTTTCCTTCTCCTTTTGTAGTGTACTCCGACAACTGATATGCCTGTCCTGGTAACTAGAGCATTTATTACCAAATAATCAAAATGATAATTTGAATTTATAAATTGTTATAGTATTATTATGACTGAAGACTGAAGAGGGAGCTGACAAGCCACCCCACCCTTTGTTCTATTATTACAACTATTATTATTGTTGTTGTTCAGACACATATTCGAAGACATTTTGCAGGCTCGAAAATTACTGTTTACGAGCCACAGATCCTTCTAATACAAAGGGAATTGTTAGATATGCAGAGATTAATGACTATACAGATATACAGGCTGTACAAGGAGCGAACGGGGTTGGTCAATTGATGCTGATGAAGATATGCCACACTTTACACTAATTACAACTTGTGATACTGCTGGACACACTGGGCGAAATGAGAGACTATATAAGTAATTAAATCATAAATAAAAAAGATCATAAAGAAATTATGTAACTGTGTTTTTAACTTGAATGCAAATGCGAATATTAACAACTTTTGGACAAACTTTGGACTATTGTTTTGATGTTGTTGAACTATTGTTGTATTAAATTTTATTTTAATGTAAATATAATTTCATAATTTCATTTTCCATAATTAACCTGTTATTAAGACTGAATTAAAACAATCCAAATACCTTTAAACTTGCTATCTAAAAGAATTTAAAATATTGAGAACAAGTCTTGTTAAATTTTCCACAATATTACTTATTCGTCATGGCGACTCTATTAAGACAATTGAAGTAAATATTAATCATTCGCCATGTAGGCTAAGGCTCTATTATCATTATTCCCATTGTCAGAAAAAATCACTCATACGCCATGTGTTCTGATTTTAATTTAATGTCACTCATAAGGCGCAACATGAAAATATTGATTTTTTTATATTTTAGCTCCTCTAGATTTATAGAAATCACTTATTTCGCCTAACTGTTCCACACTGCACTATGGGGAATTTGCCCGATTTCGTGGTATTTAGTCATTTTATCGATCTCTAAATATTTGTGTTTTTTTTATGCTAACATCTTAAAAACATATGGGTCTGTAAAGTTCCATACCAGAAATGTTAATTAACAGCGCACTGTTAAGCCTATCGACTGTTAAAGTCAGCTGTTGCTGTCAAAAAGCACGTGGTGGTAAAAAAGGCTTTGTTTGGTGCTCGACTTTGCAAATTAAAAAACGTAAATATAAACGCAATTTGTAAACAAATTTGTGATGGATACCACTCATACAGGTATGTATTATGTGTTCTGTGTACTAATATTTTGATCTGTGCGTGTTTTACTAATATTTGTGTGATTTTCCGAAATGGTCTTTAAGGTTATTTTTTGGGAAAAAAAAATAAACTTTACATAGACTTACAAAAAATATATATCAGTGTTTAGGTGTACGTCCAAGTGTATGTTGTAGACCCATTAATTGTGAATAAAATGCAATTTGCCTCAATGTGCACAAATGCGCACTACCTGCGTAATTTCGTTTTTTTGACAGGTACCTATGAGTTCTCGAACGCTGAGCTCTTTGAAGTGTGGCGCAAAGAGCCAGACAACGCGAAACAAGAACAACAAATTCTTGATTTCTTTTCTATGAAAATAAATAATAACTTAGACGTTTTAAAACATAAGACCTATTTGAAAAGCAAAAGCCGATTTTTTTGCCTAAATTTAAATACTAAGTGGAAAAAATGCAATAGAAATAAGCAATATTTTGAAAATAAGCATAAAAATTGGCTTCAAAGCGCACTAAAACTTGAAATTGGCGAAATAAATACCATAGAAAAACAACTAATTGGACGACCCAAATTGAATTTTTCGGCAAAAGGAGAAGAAGCGCAAAGAAAAGAAGCATCTGCTCTATCAAAATCCAAAGAATGTAACGTCACCTTACTAATTCAAGCAGCGAGTAAAGCTGCCCGAACTCAGGGGCACACTGACCTTGCTGTAGTCCTTAATATTCTTGCGAATAGTCCTGAGAAGGCTAAAGGTATTAGACAGTTTTTGACCAGTCCTGCAAAACGGCCTATTCGAGCATCAAAGGACGAAGCATTAGCCATTTTATTGGATCAAGGCTTAACAAAGGAGCAGTATTGCGCAATAAGAGAAGATGCAAAGAGTAGAGAAGCCGACATTTACCCTCTATATAAGGAAGTAGTCGAACAAAAAAGGCTTTGCAGACCTGACAATGTATACATTAGCGAGACTGTAGCAAAGGTTCCTCTACAAGATCTTTTAATTCATACAGCTTCTCGAATTGTTGCTCTTCAAGAGGACGTCATTAAAAATACAATGATTAGGCAAGAGTTAGATTTTTTATCTGCTGAGTTAATCCTTAGCTATGGTTTTGATGGTAGTACCGGTCAGTCGAACTACAACCAGGCATATGCTGACAAAAGATCTTCTGATTCTGATTCAAGTCTATTTGCCTCAACTGTAATGCCTCTTCGCCTAATTGATGCTTCGGGATATGTTTTATGGAACAATCGTACACCTCAGTCAACAAGATTTTGCCGCCCTCTTAAATTGGAATTTTTGAAAGAAACCACAGAAGCCATATTAAAAGAGGACCTTGACATCAAAGAAGAAATACAGAACCTTGTACCATGCAAAATAATGCTAAACGAAAGGCTGTGTATTTATATAAAATATCAACTTCATTTGACTGTCATAGATGGAAAAGTACTCAATGCACTTACAAATACAAAGTCTTTTCAAGCATGTCCAATTTGTAATGCAACACCAAAAGACTTCCTTGGAAACAAAAATTTCAAGTGTCTCGAGTTTGTTCCTCTTTTGCATAATTTAAAACACGGATTAAGTCCACTTCATAGTTGGATACGGTGTTTTGAATTTGTCTTGCATGCCGGTTATAAGTTGACTTTGAAAAAATGGCGAGTGACATCTGTGGACAAAAAAACGATAGCTGATCGGAAAAAAGAAATTCAGCACATGTTTTGGGATAGACTAGGCTTGAAGGTCGATAAGCCAAAGCAAAATGGATCTGGCAATACAAATAATGGAAACACGGCACGGCGAGCCTTTAACAGCTTTGAAATATTTGCAGAAATTACAGGAGTTAATCAAGAAATAATTCGTAGTTTGAGAACAATATTAATTTGTTTGTCATGCCAACTGCCAATTGATTTGGAAAAATTCGAAAACTTTTGTTTTAAAACTGGAGAACTAATTGTGGATTGTTATCCATGGTTGCCCATGACAGCAACGGTTCACAAAATAATTGTTCATTCCAGGCAGATTATGGAGAATACTGTACTTCCGGTCGGCTTTTTTGGCGAAGAGGCATCGGAAGCACGAAACAAAATATACAAGGCTGACAGACTGCATCACGCACGCAAACATAGCAGGATCCATAATTTCACAGATGTTTTTAATAGAGCTCTTGATACATCAGATCCAATAATTTCTTCAGCAAACCTTTTGAAGCGAATTCAAAAACATAAAAGTCTGGCCCTTCCTAAAGAGGTTATCAGTCTTTTATCATGCGAATTTGAAGGTGTTGGTGGTTCTTTTGAGGAAATCGAAGAGGACATTCCAGTTTTGCCCGACGAAGATCTTGAAAATGAAGAAAATTTATAATTTTTAATTGTTTTTTTCTTAGAGTGTTCACAAAAAAATTATTGTGGTTATAGTCACCGTTAGAAATGGTATTAATTAATAACTTTTAAACTAAGTAAGATTTTTTGGAACGGTTTTTTTTATTATGATTATAGACACCGTTAGAAATATTTTTTGGAAAAATGGGCGTGGTTCTGCCCTCACTTAAAAAAAAAAAAAATGTTTTTTTAATTAAAATTTTTAATTAAATTTTTTTTTTTTTTAAGGGAGGGCAGAACCACGCCCATTTTTCCAAAAAATATTTCTAACGGTGTCTATAATCATAATAAAAAAAACCGTTCCAAAAAATCTTACTTAGTTTAAAAGTTATTAATTAATACCATGAAAATGGGCAAATTCCCCATAGTGCACTGTGATGATGATTATTGGACTTACCTCCGACACTGGAACCGTTCTGTTGCGAGTAGAGATTCTGCTGGGCCGTCTGCGGCTGTGGTTGGTAGAGCTGCGGTCCCTGCGGGGGCGGTGGACCGGCACGAGTGGCGCCCGGTGGTACAAGAACGGGGGCGGGGCTAACCAGGCGCATGGGCGTACCGGTGCGGGGTCCTCCCATCAGCAAGGAGCCTGTGTGATCGAGGAAGGCCGGAATCACCTGCGGCACGGCACGATATTTTACACGATGGCGATTTCGGTTTTGATTTCGATTTGTACAGGGTTAGATTTTGGTTGTTGATTTGTTGGTTGGTTAGGGGAGAACGTGTTGTTGATGATGTGAGTACAAAAAGAGAGAGAGAGAAGAGAGACAGAGCATAAATATACAATGTTGCAGGGCTACGTTTCCGTTTCCGGCTACTAAATTAAAAAAGGTGATTCACATTATATTCTTTTCGTTATCTCTTTTTTGTTAATTTACAAATATATTAATTTGCTCTTCATATTTTGAAAATAATTTCAGCTTTAAGCTTATATTGAATAATTACAGCAATTGAAACTAAGAATGTACACAATTTATATTTATATTATATTTAAATCTATGTAATTTCAAGGAGTATAAATACAGGAAAAATAATATCCTTTCTTTTCTTCTTTTCATAAAAATTATATTATTTATCAGTTTTATTTTTGTGAACTCTTGTGTTAAGCACTTTTCGGGTTTGTCTCGCTTATTTACACCTTATGTACATTCATTTTGTACAAAACGCGACTGGGGACTGGGAGGGGTGCTAGATGCTGCCTGGCCATCTCAACTCACCTGGTAGGGCTGATTCTCGGCACCCTGCTGCGAGGGCGTGAGGGGGCGTCGCGGCTGCGTTCCCTGCTGCGGGATCAGATTGCCCGGATACATGCCCCAGGGCGCCACGCCGTAGTACTGCGGCATCTGGGCGGCGGCAATCATGCCCATGTACGGGGCAGCCTCCTGGCCCGGATTGATGACGTAGGGCGTGGCCTGCTGGGCGGCGTAGGCGGCATTCTGTTGCGCCTGCTGCTGTGCAGCCAGGAACTGCTGCGACGCTGCCGCCATTTGCATCTGTTGCTGTTGTTGCTGCTGCTGCTGCTGCGACTGTTGGAGCGTCCCATTGGGTGCACCAGGAACGGGCGGAGCGCCCACAGCTGCCGCAGCGCTTGCTGCGGATGTGGCCGCTGCTGCGGCGGCTGCCACGGCCGCCGCATTTGTGGCAACTGCAGCAAGGCCAGGATTCTGCGAGCGGAACAGTTGCTGCAAGCGGGGGAGAAGATGAAAGTCTGGTTAGTTTGTGTCTTTATTGGTTTAATTTTTACCAATTAAGTACCTCGAGTTGCTTCAATTACATAATATTATAAATTAAATATTTTTTTAATTATAAGCAGAACAAAGAGTTTCATAAGCCTGGCTTAAGCTCCCTACGTAAAAGGATAACTGATTAACATAACTCCCTTGTGCTTTCCTCTGATTTTTCTTTTTTAATAATTTTTCCTGCCCATAAATTCCATTTTTATCCGGCGTAGCTGTTGTTGTTATTGTTGCTGCAGGGATCATTCGCCAGGATACGACCCCGGCGGATTTCTCTTTTGGCTTACGTGAAACCGTCGTCGCTTAATAGGGCGCAACATATCGCAGCTGGCAGTGACTATTCGTCATATCAAGTATCCGCCCCGTTGCCATAAGGATTTCTCAAAAGATCCAGCGCGCTCCTGGGCGGCTGCTGTGTTGTTCTAGCCCACCCACATAGCACACACGTGTAACATGATAAAGTGTTTTCAATTGGAAAATTAAATCAAATCCAATCAAATCAGCATGCGATACTTTCGCACACACACGGCGATGGATATATATAGAGATATATGCGGAGGGGTATGCAGAAAAGAGAGTAGAATAACAAGGAGCAAGCCATACGGAAAAACGCATGACTGAGTGTTGTGTTTCACTGTTTTTCCGGCTCACGCTCCAGCTACTCCCCCTCCACTGTGTCCTGTTTTATGCCTTGTCTGCTGCATGTAGTGTGGCCATATCATATCGCCAGGAGCAACACAGCCACTCAGGCAAAAAAAACATTTTAAAAAGGTTAAAGTCCAACTCAATAAAAAACATAGTTTGGAAAAGTTAAAAGTAACCTAAAGTGCTTTCAAATTGGTTTTACAGATTGTGCAGTGAATGCATGGATCTATGTTGGTTGGAGTTTATTTTCAGGAACATAAAAACAATAGAAATAAAATTAATAATTATAATAAAATATAAATCTAACTTTGAAGATAAACAGCTTATTCCTAATTTAAAAAAAAGAGTATTTTACAATTTAATATCAAAATTATAGTGCAATTTGTACGTGAACGCAGATTAGTTTTGCAGAACTTAATTTGCTACTGAATTTATGTAAAGTCGGTGGCCAATTTTGTCTATTCAAATGAATAAATAAATTAATATCATTACATTTTATTATTGCATTTACTAGAACGTTCGTTTAATTTATAAAAAGAATGTTTTAGTACTCTCTCGACTTATTTTTAAGGAAATTCTAACTAGTTGAGGTAGTGATATTTATAGAGTATAACTAACATAACTTTATTGTGAATTCTTTAATTATAATTTTGTAATTTAAACTCTATCACCACCCCCCCCCTTCTACACACAATACACTTTTCATTCCCTTTGATGCTGCGCCCGAGAATTAGTGGCTTTTCCCTTGGAATTTCAACGAATTGGGAATATTCCCTCGGAAATTTAAATGCAGGTCGTTCTTTGGCATAAATTCGCACAGTCCCCTTGGAGCCTCGCACACCTGTAACTGTATAACTGTACATGCGGGGGCATAATGCTACTCTATATGTGTGTGTCTGTGTATGTGCATAATGGCTTCAATGGCTCGGCGCCACGCCCCTCCTCGAAAGACAGCACTCCCGCGATAGAGTCTCCTGTCAATTGTTTACACTGCGAAGGACTGCGAGGGAGGGCGGGGCGGCGGACAAAGCGAGCCGAGACGAGGGGAAGGAAATGGAAGCCAACTGGGAGGATGCCATTAACATTAAGGCGAGTGCACGAGCAGAGAGAAAGAAATCAATGTGAATTATTGATAAATGGTGCAGGGAAAGGCAGAACAAAAAGGGCAAATAAAACCGAAACGTGGCAGAAAAAGATGGCAAAGTAAAATAATAATAACACGCAAAACTTTTCGGAAAGGGAACATGGAACGGAGCGAACGGGGAGGAGGAGGTTTTCCCACGCGACTGGGGAAAATGTGGAAATGTGGCGAAGGCGATAAAAAGCAAATATCATGGCCTGCATGCTTTTGGGCGCGTGATGCGTGAGAACAGCACTCAGGGTTCGTCGGGAGTCGGAGTCGGGACTCAGGACTCAGGACTCAGGACGACTGCCAGCCACGAGCATGAAATAATAATCAGAAGCCAAATAAGCGTTGAAATCTGAGCCATCGGTTGCCATGGTTCCCCAAAGCCCTCTCATCCCCAGTTGCCCACTTCTTTTCTTCTCGGTTCTCTTTACGATTATTAAAACGAAATTGAAAACAAAGGGAAAGTGCGTGAAATGGGAGAAGGGCGGAGTGACGCAAAAGGGGGAGGGAAATTATGTAATTTCACGCCGTAAAGTATGCAATGCTTTGATTTAGTTGCCGAGTGACGTAAGATATCCCCCTCTGGGAAATCCACTCTTGTTCACTTTTTGTATAAATTGTTATATAATTCTCCAATTTAAATGTATTTTTTCAATATAATTCCCAACTATATATTTAGGGGAGAAGGGTCACTCTTATGAACATTTTTTCTTAAATTTCAATTATATTTTTATTTAATATTTGCAGTATTCCTTAATTTAGTAATATATTTAATTCCGATGACAGGCTCTTTCTTTCACTGTGTAAATCCATAGAAGCACAATTATTTCCAACTAAGGTTACAGGGCGGAAAGGTCACACTTACACATGTTTCTTCACGATTTCCAACATATTTTCTTTTGACTTTAGATTTGTCTTATTCCGTGATTTTGTAATAAATTTCATAGCTAATCGCAATCGCTCTTTCTCATCACTCTGCATAAATCCCGAAAAGCAGTGCGCGGCCAGTGTGACCAAAACTCATTATAAAGCTTTCTTGGATGCGATTTTAATGGCACTATAAGTCTCATTCCTCCACAGTCACAGTCACTGCAATACCCTGTGATTTATGCAAATGGCTGGGTCAGTGGCAAATTTACGATCCGCACATGACACACTCGAGTTATTGTCCTAAGGCTAACATTACTCAGGGCACGGGGTATTATGGGAATTATGGGGCAGAATTGGACGACGACGACGACGACGACGAGAGAGGGAAATTGGCAACAAGTGAGAGAGAAGGCAAAGCAAGTCAGTAGTGAAATTATCGAAAATCCTGACCAAGTTTTTGGTGCCGTGTGGCTCCTTGTTTTTTTATTTTTGTATTTCTCTTAGCCTTTCTCTGGTATTTCTGGTAGTCCCCTTCTCAGCTTTTTAATTTTTTTTTCGTTCACTGGCATTCCGAACCCTGCGCGCTCTGACATTTTTATTTCATTTCATTTGCACATTACCAAGACGGAAAGGGGGAGCGTGCTTAATAAGCTCCCTGGTGTACAATTTTCAGCGCTCGACTCGTAATGGAAATTATAGCTGATGTCATACACAGGGGAAATGCCCTGACTGGGGTCGCATTTCCACTTCTCCTCCACTCACTATCGTATGCACTGGAAGAAAGGTCCTGGGTCAGAGTTGTGAATAAAGTGGATTGAGATTTCCTTGATTTTGTGCTTTAAAAGTTTCTCATGTCAAAATTAACTAAGGAATCAATTTCTTAATATTTTTAGAGATTGTGAAACTATCTACAAGGTTAGTAAGAAGCCCCCTTAGCTTTTCCTGAGTGTTCTCCTGTTTTCTGTTTCAGTTTCGGTTCTCTGACGCCCTTCGAGTGAAAGTGAGTCAACTAACTATGGCAATATGCCCGCACTGAGCCAGAGCCCCACCCAACTTGTTGCAAGTGGGTCGCCGCCGTCGCCGGTGGCAAAATGGGAAATGTCGAGGGCGGCAGGCTTTTAATGCTGCCTTTGGCTTTGGGCCTGAGTGGATTAGTTAGTTGGGAGTGAGCAGCAGCAGCAGGAGCAGCAGGTGGGGCGCACTCAGCTAGTTGATTTATAATTATGGCCAGGAAAAAAGCAGCAGCAGCAAACAAGGAGCAGACGAGCTCGAGGACCTGGCCAACTGGCTAACTGCCTACTACCACTACCTACCGCCGCCCCACCTTGTCTGCGGGAAAGCCGGAAAAGTTTCAAGTGGCATATACACACAAAGTTGTTCGTTTGTTCGGCTTGATTTGCTGCAATTCAAGTGTTTGCGGTTTCGGTTTCTGTTTCTATTTTTATTTTCCATTTTCTTTCGCCGACTGGCTTCCATTTCCACTTTGACATAGTTTCTGTGTTGTGTTCTCCAAGTGGCGGGCATTTCCCCAATTGTGGATTTTGTTCCAGACAAAGAGGGATTTGTTGAAATTATTTCGAATTAGTTGGCGTATTTTTGCCACTGTTGGTTTGGTTAGGAGGTGGAAGTTTTATCAAATAAGCTCGTTTAGAATTTGAATTCATGGGAGCCCAGTGAAATGTCTGTTAAACTTGTCCAGCAGTATTATTTGATATTTGATAATACATTCTGCAATCGCAATCATTCTTCGTTTCATTAATTCCCAATTTGTACTTCTGATTGAACAGTTTTATTGTCTGAAAACTCCTTTACTTGCCAGTTTATAAACTTCCCTCTTGTGTTTTAAATTGAATCCCTTTTATTATGATTTAAGCACTAGTTTATTGCCTTAAAGTACTTGAACTGAATGACTTCTTCTCCGGCTGCCAGGGCAGTAAAATCTGGAAATATCAGCCACTGGCCAGTTGATTTAATTTCCTATTTTTTGCAATTTCCTGGAGTCTCCTTGAGTTTCTTACTAGCTCACTTTCCTCCTTGCGATGACTGCTGCCATTACTCACGCTCAATGTCTCTCCGGTTGCGAGGACTCGTCCTCCCTTCCCCTTCCGCCTTCCACCTCCCTTGCAGGACGACACTCATGAGTTGGCAAGTACTTCAAGTAGAGCTGCGCTTTAATTAAATATCAATTACGCAGAGCCAACCCTCTGGAGCACTGGGGCTCTAGCTGAAAAGCAATCAATTAAGTGTTCTCCTCGAGAAAGTGTCCATTTTCATTGGCCCCCTCTCCCCCGCTTTCCCAGCTGAATGAGTGCAACTCAAATATTTGTAGTGTGCGCTAAGGCGCAATAAAAACAGGACGCAAATTGAATATGAATGATGGGGGACGAGGAGAGTGGAGCGGAGGAGACAAAGGGTGTGTGGGGATTTCACCCGCTAATGAAAGGATAGTGACAGTCCGGAGGGGTCAGGTCCTCTTGCACAAACGACTTGTAAACAAAATTAATGCCACAAACAAACATTAGCGCACTTTCGGCGTGTTCTGTTCCGTTCGCGTTGTGTGGCTCATTAGGCCACCACCCACAAGTGGTCTCGAAAGTGGAATGTGGCGGGAGAAAGTGGGAAAAAGTGGGCTAAAAGGCGGCGGCCAGAGGCGAAAGAGTGGCCAGCTCGCTGACCATTAAACCGAATTACTTAATGACCGCACGCGTGTGCTTTTGATGCCTACTTTTAGGCCCAGGGCACACCCACATGGACATATTCAATGCAGAGAAAGAAATTGCAAGTGAAACATCTAAAAAAAACATAATTTATATACATTAGAAAAAATCTAAAGAAGAAGAATATCTTCCTTCTTAAAATAAATTAATTTAATTTACTAAAAAACTCTCTTCAAAAGTTTTTTGTTGGTTCTTTTCTCCGTGTATATTTTGACTTTCTTTAATTTGAGCCTCGGCTTTCTTTCTTTTATTCTCTCCTGCTGCTGTGTGCGTGATTGCTGTTTGTATATTGCTTTTTAATTTTCCTCGTTACTCGCAATTTCCAACTGAAACGTGAGCCACAAAAGCAAAAGAGAAATATGAGCGAGAGGGGACGGGCAAGGACGAGGCGAAGGACGAGAACGAGGCGGCGGCAACAGGAAAAGGTGGAGCCGCCGACATTGTAGTTTCTATTTACGCCTCAACTTTGCCATATATTTCATAAGTTTTGTGAAACTTTATTCTTCCCTTGCAACCTTGCAGGAATTTCATATTTTTCCCCCCGTTTTCCGCCTTCTCGTGCTTTTCTCCATCGGCTCCTTTCATAAATTCCAGGCACTCAAGGCAAGGAGTAATGAAAAATAGGTTAAGCCAGCTTATGTTACCTTAGTCAATAATGAAAAGTTCACAAATCGATGACAAACTTTGGCTACGCGGGACTGTGGGAATTTTCTAATAGCAGAAATAAGTTCAACAAAACTCGGGGCAGCCACTTTATCAGGCAAGGTAGTCGAGGTTTTGATGGAGAGTTAGTTTTAGTGTTAAGGAACCAATATTGCTTTAAAAAAAGCCTTAATTAGTTTAAATTTAACGTTTAAATAGTAAATTTTACTTAAAAATTAATTTAATAAGCAAAATGAAATGAAATTCCTTAAGGATTCCAACTTAAAATTCCAAATCTCGTAGGTATTGTCTTATTTTTGCTGTATTTACTATGCAACATGGCCATTTTATTCCCATTCCCAGGACTGAATTGTTTAAAATCCAAACCACTAAAGAACCACCACCGCCGCCACCAGCACCACTGAAGGAACCGCCAAAATGCGCTCCATTTCCTCTCGGCAGTGTTATTTTATTAATGAAATTACGCAATTTCCTTTTTACGTTTGCCTTTCTTCGTTTGGCTCAGTTTTTGGTTTTCCCTTATTTAATGATGACGCACAGACGGCGACCGGGGCAAGTGGAAATCGCGAGAGAATGTTCGGTAAATGTGACCTTAATTTGTGCAGCAGCAGCGGCGGTAAGTACAATGTTGATATATGGATTTGTATAAAGGACTAAAGAGTGGAGTCTTCATTTACATGAAGAGCACATTTAAAGTAAAATATGGCCAAAGGCCGCAGGACAAATGTTCGATAAGGGGGAACTACGGGCAGGGGTTCAAAGGACGCTGCAAATTACCACAAAAGGAAGCCCCACTGGCCGCCATCGCTTCACGATTTATTCCCCTTCCCCCCGATTTCCCTCTCAAACAAATTGGACATAAAAATGTTTGAGGCAAATGAAGCCATAAATGCGCAATCACGGAATTACATGGAAAAGTAAGGGAGTCGTCGTCGGAGTCCGTGTTTCTGCCAAAGTGTTTATTTATGCAGTTTTTATTTCAGCAGCGACTCTCCACTCCTCTCGTCCCGGTCAAACGTTGCGCATACGCAACGTGGTGCGGCCAGGGAATAATAATATTCGGGGAGGGGCGCGCGCGGCAGCAGGAGGAGAGAAAAAAGGGAAACTTTCGCCGCTGCCGCTGCCGCCGTCAAGTTTAATTGCCTTGCAAATTGCCAAGGAAGTAAAACCATGCAGATCCCTTTGAATTTCATAACAAATTGCTGTAAATTGAAGGGAGTTTTTCTCCGCATTTCCCTCTCTTGTCTCCACCACACCCACCATTGTCTTCTTGCCTGTGGAAAAGTTTGACTGCTCTCGCCGGAAAACCGCCGCCCATTAAAACTATTTGCCGTAACAAACAAGACAATCTGGGCAGAAAAAAAGGCAAAAAAGCTGGTGAGCGAGCGAAAAGAAAATTCTTGTGTGTGGCAAAGATTTTCCTGCTGCCTGTGGGTGGTTCTTCTTGAATTCTCCGAGTGTCTAGGCGGCTTTCCCCCTTAACTTTGATTCTCTGGCCAGCTTTGTTGCATTCCTTCGAGGCGAACACAACTATGTGCTCAACTATTAGAAAGTCAATTAGGTTGCTTTTTTTGTTTAAAGCCGATGCTGGGCGGCCTTTAAGGAAAGGGCGTTTTTAGCCGTCAGTCTGATTGAATTAAGTTGGTTCTCTTGGGACACGAATGCACGTAATTTCAATTAAAATCCAGCATTCCGAGAGGCAGCACCTGCAGTGCGTAATTTTCCCGGGCTTTTCCAGCTCGATGATTGTCACTGTTTGACAATTGCTTTTTCTGATGGCCAGCGAAAATTGCGCTGACAGCATTTCAACCGAAAAATAGAGATCGGCGAGGTGGGTGATGGAAACTGGTAGGAACGAAGGCTGCAGATAAATTGGCCTTTTCCAGAAGTGTCAGGCCCAAACTGGTTCTCGAGAACTGGATTTAATGTTTGAGTTTAAAGAGTTGAATTTAAGTGTCTTTAGATACTACATAATTTTGCAGGGGGTTTGAATAAATAAATCATCACGAATATACTTGCTGCTAGATATTATTTCTAATAACCATTCTCCCATATTGAATCCACACTTACAAATAAGCTTTCTCTTCTGCAGAAAATCCGCTTATAATTGACCTCGTTCTCGTTTCATTTGCTCACTTCCCGAATACGTGACTTCCCTGACACCAACACCTCAATACATCCTCTTTGGACTCTATAAACTTGCCATTATTTGACAGGAATACTTCTGGCACTCCTTTTGCTGCTTCGACTGAACGTTTTATTTTTTCCGTTGGTCAGTTATGATTGGTAGTACGTGCTTGGCGTCTTAAATTCAATTTCATGCCCGACTTGCCGCTCAAATTAACTGAAAATCATTAATTGCTTAGCAGACCAACACAATGGGTTGGGATCCTGGACGCAGGACCTGCTGTCTGCTTCGTGCTCAGTGTTTGCTTTGGCCTTCGGTGCTTGTGCCTTTGCTGGTCCTGCTCCTGCTCCTGCTGCTGCTGCTAATTGCCGGTAAATTAGTTTCTATTTGCAAATTAAATAACCCACACCAGGTGCTCAAACTGTCAAACTCTTTGATTGACCGCCCGTCTGCAGCATTTTCAAATTGAATTTCCATTTCAGTGGCCACTTTTCCGCTCACGCTTTCCCACCCACCGATGGAAATCTGCTTAAAGTCGAGCCTGCCCTGCCGCCTGTGGTTCCTATTCCTTCACGTCAACGGCGCCGTGTCCGTCCCTCGGTGGAAAAGTAAGCAGAAAGCATGCGGAAAAATCGCAAGTAACCGGCCACGCCCCCATATCCTAGCAGTTGCTCCTTGTGGCAAAAAAATCGATAGCCTGATTTTCAACGGCAAAAGCAAACAAAAGACAAGCACACACACATACATCCTGATCAGGACCGGAGCGGGCGGGGAAGCACATCCTGTCTTGACCCCCTCTCGCTGCTCTTCCCAGTGGGACTTTCGAACTTCCAAACTATACTCTTTTCATGCCGAATCGCTCACTCGGCGAACCTTACCGAGTATGGAAACGGCTCATTCGCTTTTATTAATGCGTGGCCGGGGTAATTCATGATGCCTCAGTCCCTTCTCGACTTACCATGAAACGCACTCTTACCGGTAAGAGGGCCATTCAGAGTGACACCGTCGCTTCTCGACTGACCATGAAGTGCACTCTTACCGGTATGGAAAAAAATCAGAAAATTATTTTGCTAAAAAAAAAAAAAAACACATGAACCCCGAGATTTTTCATTTTTGTTATTGACTTTACATATTTAAACTTACATTTGTTATTGTTTATAAATCTTACAATTTTTTCTGGAATACTAAAGGACCAAGTAGGGATCGAACCTGTGTCTGAAGTGTTTAACGGACCGGCCGCTTACGCAATACGCCACGTAGGCAAACTGATTTGCGTCGGCGATATACACATATGACCCTTAAGCGTGTGAGAGTGACAGAAGATTGCAACCCCTTAGCAAATGTTTTTATTTTGCTCGGTTGATCTTTGACTGTGCTGTCGCGAGCCGATCGTGACACGTGGCTCAGTGGTTAGAACATCCGTCTACGAAGCAAGTGGGCGCGAGTTCAAATCCCGCTCGAAACTACCTATTTTATATCTTAATTTCTTTCAATTTCCTTTTTTTATTATTTTATTAGAGCAATGATTGATAAACTTTTTTAAAAGTTAAAGTTAAAGTTTTAAATAGTTTAATAAACAAATATGTAGCTGGTGGTGGTGAAGTAATTGCGTCGTAATAAGATAAAATCCCAAAAGGGAAATATCGCCCTGAGCGAAAGCAGTGATTTGTATCCTTACCGCAGCAGCGATGGATTCAGGTACCTGAGTCTCCCGCTTGCCACTTTGCTGAACTGGGGCATCATACAAAAAAACATTACCGTTCAACATGGATATCCAACTCGAGTCGCTCAGGGCATGACGCAAAGTCCGACTGGGTTAGTTTGCCGTGTGTTTGAACTAGACGGCGGTCTCAAAAAGTAGGCAACGTTTTGCTTGCATTCGCATCTCGGTGACAGAGAGAGAAAAAATTGGGAGTTTTCAAGATGTTGGTACTGGAAATTTGTGAAAATCCCTTTAGTACTTTAGTAATTTCTTTATAGGTGTCGCACAACGCCTGTGATTTGTTTTTACAAACTCGAGATCTTTCCAAACTCTCACAGTTTCTGCACCACTTAAAATATTGAAGACGTATTCGAATTCTTACATTTAAAACTTGAAATTAATTTTTACAGTGCACTTTGCCTTGCGCCCCTGTCACACCATACATTTTTAATGTGTGCCCCGGTGCTCTTTAGGATTCCAGCCCTGTCTAGGACATAATGAGTGAGCTAGCAGTTGCAATGCCCCTCTGCGCCCTGTCCCCGATCTTGCCGCCGCCCCCTCTTGAATGGCATTTTGTGGGCGTGATGTCGTCTATAGTCGGGGAATTTCGCATTTAGAAAAGCTTACGGAGACCATGAGAAAAATTCATGAGTAAGAGGACGACGAGGAGGTTGGGGGACACACGACTAAATGAAATTAAGCTGCCATATGTGGTGGGACAATGTCTGTTCCTTACTGCCCCTCTCCACACGGCAGTCTCTTTCAGAGGGAGAGGAAAAAAAGAAGAAAACTTAACACAACTACTGCTGTGGGTGACTAAAGCATGAAATGCCATTAGGCAAAAGTTTGTGTGGGTCTACGGAGACTTAAAGGCATTTTTCAAAGGGTTCAAATTTGCATAGAGGACTTTGAGGAGAAAATAAATTTGCATATTCGAATTACAAGAAAATAAAAGGAGAAATATTGGAAGAATCCTATTCAGTTTGCGGCAGAGACTACAGCCTTGATTCATAAATGGCAGGAAATATGTCACTTTTCATAGAGAATGGGTTTGGGAATTGTTTCAAGAGTTGCTTTAGTTTGAATGTTCGTATAAACAGAGATTCACTCTTTCGGTTTGTAACTAAAAAGAAATCAATTATAATATAATGTTGAAATATTTCCCTTAGAATAGGTTTTAAATATTATTAATAATTTTAGTATAAGCTGAGGAGTATTTTAACTAAAATTATATTAAAATAACTTCCCGTTTATACAAAAACCCATCTGAAATATATGAATTCATCAAAGATGAATATGGCCACAAAACTTTCATTAGCTTTAGTGCACTCCGGATATTTTGTCAATCGATTTCTTGTCCATCCAACTATACTGCGCTCGGTAGTATTTTCCACCCTCAGGTGGTGGCGTGTGTCTGCAGGTGTTTGCTCATACAGCGGCACAGACACCTAATGAATTATTGGTTATTTTTGTACCCATTCTCCTTCCTAATCGCAGGCAACCTCAACATCATCAACTACTCCCCTATATTCGGTTCTCCTTTCATTTCACTCCACTCATAAAGACCAAAATTGAACGCATTTCCAGTATTCATTGATTTTCTGTCACGTTATCGGGCAAACATTTCAGAGGTTTACTAACCAAACAAGCCCCTGTGTCACTCTATTTCCAACTACCCCCAGGAAAAACTATTAATGCCAGAAACGTATCAGAGCTTTTCAAGCATATAAATCAACACGAAACTGGTCATAAAACCCACAGAAAAGTGTCAATCGGAGGGAAAAGGTATGGAGAACTTCTCATTGGCACCCTTTTTGGCACCCCATTTTTTACTTTTCAAAACAACACTTTCCAAGTGTTGGGTTATATTCCAAAACACTTTAAGCATTTACTTTATTTCGGGGGCACAAAGTTTTCTTCCTGCTTCCTTAGTTCGTTTTTTTTTTGTTTTATCACACCGTAGGAAAAGCAGGTGAAAATGTCAACGACAATTGCCAGCGCCAGGTGGTGAGCAACAGCAACAAAAACAACAAGTGTAATAACAGTAGCAACATCAACAACATTTGCATAAATTTCAAGGAACGTTTGGTGGCAAAAGTTTGCGCTGAAAGTGATTTACATGGTGGGGGAGGTTGGTCGGGTTCCCCTGCACAATTTTCCCGCCTCCAAGCTCAGGCTTTCCCATCGTTTGTTGCTTAAGTTCAGTTTAACTTTCCTATAAACTTTTGTCACGCCCCCCGCCTCAGTTATTTCCCTATCGCCTCCCCTCTGCGGGCGGTTCTTAGCGCCTCAGTTAGCAGGTAGGTCTCTGTTTTGTTATTTTTACTTCGTTTTTTTTTTGTTTCTTCGTTTCTTTTTGCTTTATTTTTATTAACCACATTAGTTGATTTTTGTCACGCGAAAAGTTGCCTTCGCTGAAATGTGATTTATGGAAATTTCCTTCACACTTATTGTGTGCTTTTACAGGGAGAGAAAATGAGTGATAGAGGGATTGAAAGAAGGGGAAAAATATAAAGAAAAGTCTTGAGCTAGACAAAATCTGTGGGCAAACGATCTATATGTGCGTCGCAAAACACATACGATTTGTTGTTGTCAGCTCAAAAAAAAAAAGAAATTTCAGTAGCATTGTTTGTTAAGCCATTATTAAGATGATTTAAAAAAGGAATTTATTATTACTTTATCTGAGAAGTATTTCAACTGAATTTTAAACTATAGATATATTTTAATAATAAAATATTAATTTTAACATTTTATTCTGTTACTTTTTTCCCCATACATTTTAGTTTTCTCCTTCTGCCTCACTTACACCTGGTGTGGTGCATATTTTAACAGTTTATTTATTTAGCGTCAGGACCAACTCCCGTTTATACCCACATAAAATATTTCTTTGCCGGGTTTTTCGTTTTTGTTTTCTTTTTTTTTTTGGGGTAAGTTAAAGCATTTAGTTATTGTAATTTGCGTTGATTTCGTGGTTGCTCTAGAGGGTGGTGCTTCTGTGGGTGGTGGTTCGGTTTAGCTAGAAGTGCGTGAGTTTGATTTAATGACCTCGGGCGTTTTTATTTATTTACTTTGCTGGAATTTTGTCAACAATTTGTTTGATTTGATTGCTTGACTAATGAGGGAGAAAAGGTCAGACACTGATGAAGGAAAATTAAAGAGATTTGCCTAGAAAATAAACAAGGTTATTGAAGAGCACAGTATTGGAATTAAAGTTTAATTTTCTAAATATCTTTTTTGAAAATGTAGGATAAACGTTAGCCTTGGTTTAAAATATTCGACAAGTAAGAAAATAATATTATGAAAGGCTGGCAAATATTTACAAGGCTGAGCTACTGAAAAACATTTTAATCCATTTGATTCTTAGCTATAAATGTTGGTATTTGTAATTTATATTAAATTAGGAAGCATATTTCACTATAGTCCCAACACTTCAGGACCAGACACTTGCTAAAATTCCATTTCCCAGTTCCTAACCAGCATTTATCCTCCACAGTGATTACAGTTCCCATACTCGGACATCGATAAAACCAAAGGACTTGCTTGCTTCATACACTTCCACTGGCACCCACACGAGTGTGAATGCCCAGTGAATGTTATAAACTTTGATTTCCTTTTATTGCCACACACACACTCCCACAGCAACACTCCCCCTAACACACACTGGTGGCAGAGAGTGGCTAATCCAAAATGGCTGCCATAACAGTGCTCGGGGAACTCTGGAGTTTTTAGCTGAAATTTTTATGAGACCGCAACACGCACCCCAAACGAAGGGAAATAACTAAAATCGGACTGTGACTACAATTTAATTTGAACAGAAAAAAATCTATATATAAATGTATATATATACGATAAAGAGAAATGTGTGCAATGTCCATGGAGTTTGCACAATTCATTTCTTTTGTGGAACTTGAAAAATGTTTCAAAATGTTGCATGTTTTCGACGGGGTCGCAGTAGTTTCGTTTTTCGTTGCATTTATTTTTAGTTTCGCATTCGCATTAAATGCCATGCATTGGCCTACGATGGCATTTTCATGTTGATTCGCAAAGCCGGCAGTGTGCAGTTTCAGGTGTGGTGGCAACCCTGGCCAACAGCATGTTGTAACGTGTATTTTACGGATCTGCGGCATTTCAGTTTTTTACCCCCTTTATTTTCTTACCATTCTCCCCACAGAATCGGAAAAGCTTGTTACATATTTCATTTATCAACCCAAACGACTATGGTAAAATGATTTTGTTTTTGTAATATTTCTGTGTTGACTGCAACTCGTGGTACTTACAACATTTTGCGGAAAAGTGTCAAGGGGAATTGAATTGACGAAACTTACCTAAAAATAGAAAGAAAAGAAAAATGTTTGCTTTAGTAAGGGATTTTTAAAAGGGTTTTTTAAGGGAGTACAATTAATGAAAAGTTAAAATATAGTAAATATAACATAGAATAAAATAAATTAGTATATTTAGTAAACCCTGCTTCAATTTCAAATTTTATAAATAATATAATTACTTCTTTGGCTCTCGTGATTTGCATGACTATCAATTGCCATTACTATTACAAAAAATACATTAAAATAAGTAGTTTTACACAGTACCGATTACCATATAATACCCACAAATTTGGCAACTAATTCCAACTGAAATCATTCGATTACAAATAAAACTTGAGCTGGAACAAATTGATTTATCAGCCATATTAGGCCATGGCCCTCGCTAACCCCGCCATAATCGTATGCAAATTATGATGCGCTTAATTTGGGATCACGAGCACTCCGCACTCTGTAGCAGCTCTGCAGAGAGCCTCCCCAGATAATTGCCAAAGTTTGAACTTTAATTAAAATTGAAAATTGTGTTGCCATTCCTGTATCTAAAATATCCCTCCTGCCTGAGTCTGGCTGCAGCATTATTCCGGCCCAGAGGCCGGAGGCAAAACAGCTGCGATAAGTTGTGGAATGGCTTTGTCAGGGCAGCCCGGAATTGTTTTTGGATTTGTACAAATGTTTTGTCACTGTGCTAAATGCAAACTTCAATTAGTTTGTCCGGTGATTCAGTTGGGCTTACACACACTGATTCCCCGAGCCCCGAAACCAGAGCCAGAACGAGAATGCTGCCAGAGAATGAATGAATCCAGGGGGAGGAGGTGGGATCAGGGGGCATATTTCAGGCTGAAACTGAAAAGGCTTGGCATATTGACAGGCGCATAATTAACACTATTATCAGCATATGCACAGAGATAGAGCGTTGAGTGCTGCAGCAGCATTGCCACAATTTGTATTTGCTGGCCAAAATATATATTTTGTTGGCCATTAAACTTCTGCCAACGGACATAAGTTTTGATTACGATGTCAGGACTTTCAGTGGGGCTGCCATAATAAATGTATAGATTATGAATCCATACACATTTTCAGTTATTACATTTTGGCAATAAGAGTCGCCACTGCAGAAAAAAATACACACAATTCGAGAAAACTAATTTCCTGCTTTCAAATGAAAGTTACAACGCCTCTCTTAAGCCAGCAATCATTTCCACGTTTCGGTTCGTTGGCGGTTCGGTGGTTCGTGTTAGCAAAAACTCAAAAGTAAACACGAAAAATTAGAAAAAGCACAGCCGAGAAAAAAGTAAATTAAACTTATTATTTCTTAACGCTCGCCCCGCTTTGATTTTTCATGTTTCACGCTTCACAGCCATGAAAATTGTGCGTAATAATTGCAAGTGAAAATGGTAAAAGGAAAAGTGTAATGGCAAAATAATTTCAAATAATTTGAGTGCAGAAAGGCGCAAAAGAAATGTTGTCATTGCTGCTGGAGTGCTTTTCGTGGCGTTGATAAAACAAATAAAAAATTTCACATTTTCAGGAAATTATAGCATACAAGTCAGTCATAATTTTATATTTCTTAAATATTTATATACAATATAAAAAGCAACTGATACATGTATAGCCCTCATATAGCCTTAATAAAACAATAACCATATCTTGACACTGAATGTAAATGTCACGCTTATCGCTGAAATATTTATCCCACATTTTAAATGACATTTCCTGCGCAACAAAAAAAGGAAGTTTTACAAAAGAAGAATATCCCTTTATCCGGTTTATTAACACATGGTATGTGCCACGCCCTAAACCAATACTCCCCCCGAATGCCGCATTTAAATTACAACAGATTGTTGTTGCGGCTGTGTTTGTGAATACAATCAAATTACATTTACATTAGCGAGAGAGCTCTTTTTTCCGCCCATTTGGCAAATTCATATTAAATATTTAATTAGTTGCAATGAAATTGATTGCATTAGTCGCTGGTCGATGCGCAGAAATGGGTTTTTGTTGTTAATGAACTTTGCAAACTTTTTAGATGTCCTGCTGGTCTGCTGGCTCTCTGGTTATGCGGAAAATGTGAATGGGAATGTGGGAGTTTTTCCAACAAGCTGCCAAATGCCAATGCCAGTGCGTGGGTTGTGCCCATAAATTAGATTTTATAAACAAAATATGCATATTGACAGACTAATGGGTCCTAGTGCGCCTTTTGAATTTGGGAGATGATGCCAAAATATAAATTATCTGGGATAGTATTTATTTTACAAGTACAAGGAAACTTCGTGTAATTAATAATAATATTTATTAAAATAAAACATAAGTCCTTATGGGTTACTTTCTTGTTAATAAATATTTATTAGTAGTCTCTTAAAGCTTACACTTTTACTTTAAAAATTTTTGCCAATTAACTCGTTAAACTCTTTGAAAAAGCGTTAAAACATTTAGGGAAGAAACCCTCGAAATAAAAGAACCGCTTAAAATGTTCCCTTAAAAAATGGAGGAGAATGAAAACCTGTGACCAGCATAAAATACCGGAAACGGAAAAGGCGGAAAAAAGAGCACATAATGCCACTTAATTAGCGAGCACAGACACAAGCACACGCGCACACTTACTCACACAACGGCAAACACATGCTTAATGCACATTAAGCCCAGAAATAAACGAGACAGAGAGCAGGAGGGAAAGAGAGCAAGGGAGACAGCGAGAAAGAGAGGGAAGAGGGAGCTGAAGTGAAATCGAGCGTACAAATTTTCCCGCAAATCAAGAGCAACGAAAAAGCCAAGAAAAATTAAAAACTGGCACACAGTTCGTTCTGGCAGGGACCGAAAGAGAGATGGTGAATGTGGGTCAACTACTGCGTTGCCCATTGTTCACACGCACACACACACACGCGCATGCACACACTCGCATCCGGCTTTAATGTCATTTGCATTTTTTTCCATAGCCTATCCAAACGGGCAGCTGCTTTCGCTAGCATGCCAGTGTGTGTGTGGGCTGAATTTATTCCCTCCTTTCACTTGATTTAATTGTGCATAAATATTTTTCCATTGCTTCTGCATGCAAATTAGGCGAGCCAAAAATAAAAGAAAACTTAAAAAACGCATGTCTGTGTGTGTCGAATGCAATCTGAATGGTATTTATAGTTGGGATTATACCCCAGAAAACCGTAAGCAGGATGAATTCAGATCTTAGAGGATCTTGTAAAGATTCAAAATACTTAAAATCAATGATTTGATAGAATTACAGATCTCAGTTAAGTATTATTTATATTAGTAGCATGACTTTTTACTGTTTTCAAATTGTAAGATTTGTTTCCCTTAGCTTTTCTCTAAAATTGAAATACCAATTCTATATTTCTATTTTATAATTTCCTTTTTCTTACCCTCCAAAATCCTATACCAATTTGCAATTAGTTATATATAAGCTTATATTTCCTAAAAAAACCTTTAATAAATGAATTCTATTTTATTTTAAAATTATTTATTCATCCATTTAATTCGTAGAAAAGCAAATAAATTTGGTAATAAATACCTAGGCGACCCTTTTACATAGTTATTTTAAAATGCACTTCCCCCCTAGTTCAATAAACGGCCAAAACCTAATGTTCTTTTGGAATAATTTCATGTCGTGCCGCCTACTCTTACCCTAAAAATTGTGCTACAGATTAATGGTCATGGCAAACTGAAAATAAAACCGTCTAGCTTTCTAGTGCAACTCCCCCATTTTGCCCCTTGGCGTCCTGCAATGGAGTAGCAAATTAAATGCAGTGACAAATTACACAAATTGCAAGTGCAACTGCAACTGCAACTGCAGCTGCATCGGGAATTGCACTCTAAATTCGAAACTGCCAAATGCTGCAATTGCAGCAAATTGCAAATGCGTTTTAATTGCAATTCGCATCGTTTGCCACTGCAACAATTTGCATTTCCAATTCTTTTTACAATGTCTCCTTTTTTTTTGTCGCTCTAAAAACGAAAACAAAACTAAATGGTGAAGTTTAATGCAGCCCCTGGTTCCAAATATATATGTATATAGCAACGAAAACTCCCCCTTCGGCTGGACAAGCCTAACGAGCAGCATTGTTGTTGATGATGACAATGATTAGATGCGATAATGCAAATGAGTCAACAACGTCGAGTCCTTGGCTCCTCCTGTTGACGTGGATGCGGAATAGGAAGCGGCTGCGGATGTTGATGATGATGATAGTGGATGGCGATGGAGTTTCAGCGGCTGCCATCGCTTAAAAAATTTGCATGCCAATGATACATGTCCTGCATTCACAAATACGCTCAGAGTAATAGAACAAATAAGGCAAGGCAGAGACGTGGGTTTCTATAGTTTGAAACCCCCCTTGAAGGATTTATTTTGGGTAGAGAATTTGGAAGTATGAATGAGTATAAACATATATATTATAACTCAATTCAGATAGAAGGTCCCGTCTCTGCAGATTAAAAAACGTAGGGAAAATATATATATATATCTCAAAAAAAGTAATCTTCCTATATGTAGCCTCTACAAAGTAAAAGCTGTCCTTCTGGTTCCTTCGAGATTCCTAGATTTTCTCAGCTAGACTATTATTCTGACCGCAACTGTCTACAAAAGCTGATATGTACATTTACATATATAGATGATGCATGCAGGCTTTCCCCCTCCACGTGTGTGGGCGTGTCAGAATGGGGCGTTGGGGCGACAATGACAGCGTTGACGTTGTTGTTTTTGTTGTTGTGGAAAAGCAGGCAAAAGGGAACAGCACTGATGACGTGTGGTTGTCATTAGAGAACGCCACAAACTGCATCCAGTGCACGAAACACGCCCACGCGTCCACCTAACAGCCAACATTCACTATTCCAGCATCAGAGCAGCCCTACGTCCCTGAATCCCTGCATCCCCTGACCCATCTGCCCACCACCGACCATGTTTTGCATGGCTATCATTGTCGCTGCTGCTGGTGTGGCTCTCCGTTGACAAAATGCCCGCCACACTGACCAAAAATGCATACAACATGGCACAAAGGACTAAGGACCCGGGCTGGGATGTGGTTCTACTTGTGTCTCCCCTCTTTTTATTTTTGGGCACCCCTGTCCGCATTGTTTTTGCTGAGCTTTAATTTTAACCCTCAACTGTCAAAATAGTTGGACGGGGAAAGGGTATTAGAAACAAAAGAATTGTTTAATCAACATTATGTATTAAGTATTCCCTTGTAATATCTATTGACTTGTTTGTTGATCAAAACAAAATTAAAAACCAGTTTAGCATTTCTTGCAATTTAAGTATTATTTTTATTTATCCAAAGTCCTATTTACGAGTTCAAATTAACCTCTGAATAAGCCCCTTGCCCCCTTTTCTTATAGGGTTAATATTCCCATTTTTCCATTTGTTGCCAAATTATGTGCAGGCTGTTGCATAAAATGGTAATTTTTTAGACTCTATATGGGTTACCAGCCGCCATTCATTTGCATAATAACTACGAGGGTGACGGGTGGCAAATGCCCTTTTATTATGGTTTTTCTACCCAAAATGAGAAATGTGCATTTCTGTTTAAATTTAGAATGCAGGTCCTTAAATTGCCGTCACAACAGCCACACAACAAAACACAACAAAAAACAAGGAGGGGAAAAATGCAAAAACGGGGGCATATGTTGTCAGCCACCCACGTAATGACATTTTGATGACATTTTTTATAAACATTTAGTTTCTATTTTTGGTGCAGAGCCAAAGTTTATGCAGCGTGGGCGGTGCTTGAATAAGGAATAAATGGGAGATGATACCCAGTAAGGGATTTACTGGCCAATTTGCAGGCCAATTAGTGTAACCAGGCTAATAGAATTTTTGTGTTAATTTTATTGCAGCTTGTTGCGTAGTCGTCAGGGTTTCCACCCCCGCGTACACTCGCACCTAATGACTGATTTCGAAAGCTATTAAATGGCCACACCGGGGAGAGTGGGGGGAGAGAGCCCAGAGGACTCCAGGATGCCCTCCCTGCTCATCCCTTTTGGTCAATGCAGAAACCGAAAAGTGAGTTATCAAGCAAGCACTTTTCTAATTACGATTTCGTCCAACGATTTTTGGACACTGCCTGCACAAAACACTTGGAAAAATAGTCAAGTATCTAATAAAGTTGTTAAAAAATTGTATTTAAGTTTATGTTCAAAGATAATTACTGTATAGAGTTTGCTAAATTTGTCTTACTTTGTTTTGGTAACAAAAGAAGCACTTGAGAATTAAAAGACCTTTAGATGGTTGGGAGTCCTAATTGTAAAATTAACTCCTAACTCATGATTAATTTCTCCCAGTGCATGCTCTAGCCTAGACTAGATGCCGATTCCAAGCCTGACTCTGACGGCCTGTTGACTGCGAAAGGACATTTGGGAACCGGCTGCTTTGGGGGAACTGCTGGGGATAACATTAGCCAGTGAAATTTCCCCAGGCCGATGGCCCATCCTCATGTTGTTGTTGTTTGTTGCCGTTTGTGATGTTATGGATGCAACTTTAAATTGCTTTGCCAGCGCGAGAGTGAGAGAGCCCGAGTTTTTCTAACAGTTTCCCCCCTGGAGGCCAACTGACAATGCAGAGGATTGCCACATAGCAGGTTTCGAGTTGGTTTCGGGCTGGACTGCGGTTCAGTTCGGGACGACGGGGAGAAGGGTCTGTGGAGGGGGTTTCCAGGAGGGCCTGATATTTTCATCGTCTGTCTGGGGCGCTCCGGCTCCGGTGGGAAATGCGCCACTGCACTGATTGCACTTTGGCTCAACATTTCACAGAGATACGAGTACGAATACGAGGAGGCCCCCGAAAATGTCTGAGTGCGTAATGCGTTTTCACGGCGGCCCTGGCCCGGGCTCAGGCCAGAGGGACTTTGCCGGAGGCACGATGCAGGAGGCAGGAGGCAGGAGGCAGAAGGCAGGGGATCAGGGGACCAACGGACAGATATGGGTGATAAAGTGCAGACATTTGACAAATTAACTGCTTTGCGTCATGCGCCGGAAATGTTGCAAATCTCGTACCGTCAATGGCTGTTGTGCCAGAACACCATCGCCAGTCGATGATTCCCTGGGATCTCCGATCTTTGATTGATTTATGAAGCTAACCCCTCAGCCAACACAAAAACCGAGCTGCATTTGAGAGGTGTGAGTTTAGCATGCATTGTTATTTTAGCCCTTGGCCCATAAAATAAAAAGATAACAAACGAAAAAGCCTTACTTGGTTGTGATTAAAAGCAAGCGAAAGCACATCGTCACTTACCTGGAAAGAGATAAGAGGAAATCAATAATTAAAATGGGTTCAAGGTAAGGTATAGATAAATATAAGAGATTGTGTACAAGGAAAAAAGATGTGACATTGATTCCTTCCATGATTTAAAATTAAATTATAACGATTTAAAGAAAACTTGCATTAAATCAAACAACTAGAAATTATTAAAACTCAGCCTTAAAATAGTTTCTAATTATAATTTTCCTCCTAATAGAAACCAAAGCACAACTGTACCCCCTTTCTGATGCCTTTGAAAAGCTTGCAAGTTTCCCTTTTTAATTGTTAAACAAAGTGAAATGTGTACTTTTCCCCTCAACAAAGGGGAAGAAACTCTTACATTTTAACCCAGCTGCACCCTAGTTTGCCTCTATATTTTTACCTCCTGGGATAACATACATAAACATTAGCCAAAGCATATAATAACATGGCAACAAAGTCACCAAGAGAGTGAGGAGCTGGGGCTATGGAAATGGCGTTCAAATTGTATTTAGTCGTAAAATGCACACCCACAAAGGCTCGGTGGGGAATACTGCCTTTCCGAGGAGGACGAAGAACATAAAACTATTGGCAACAGCGGTGCGGGGGAGGCCATATAAGAGCCATAATTTCGACACTAATGCCAAGCCACAAAAAAATGGCTCTGCTTGGCGACCTTGCGGGTCTTGCAAATGGTCAGACTTTGACATGTGTCAAAGGAAACCCTGATGGAGAGACTGCCTTCCCGAAGGGAATGAGGAAAACAGGATCTGAAAGTGTGGTGGGAGGTAGGCTGAGTCAGGAATCACACCTGTGACCCATGTTAGTAGTGGATTTCACTCAGGGAAATGAAAGATTTTAGATCATTTTTATATTATTTAAAAAATATATACATTTCTATTTGATTTTTAAATATATAAAGGTAGTAAATGACTTATACGACAGCTTTTTCTTAAAGCATTTATAAAGTTTAATGTTCTAAAAGTTCATCTCTTTTAAACATCAATTTTTATGGCATATCTTCAACAGTTTAATTTCTCTTAAAATCAGTGTATTACTTTATTCTCAGTGTGCTCGTAGCTGGCATTCAGCCATGGGCCATGGTCGTGTCACGAACCTCGATAAAAATCAACAGTTTATGTGAGACGCATGATGTCCTTGAGAGCTGGTGGGTGAAGGGATAGGGAAGGGACGCTGCGCCTGCCCCTGCTCCTGGAGGACACGATGGAAATGTCATTTTTACAAGGCAACCTCATCGAAAGGACATGGCAAACAGCAGTGGCTGCCCGGGCTGTATCTCTGAGGAGTCTGGCAAATGTATTGCCTTCTATTTGCATTTTCTATTTATTTCTTTATCCCTTTCCTGGTCGCTCCTTGCCTGGCTCCGGCTCCTTTGCCTTCCTTTCGCCGTGGCACTTGAGCCCGGGCCCGCCATTAGTGGCACGTCCTTGGATATTTCGTCCGTGTTTGTCCTGTCCTCCTCCGCTTTGGCACTCATATTTTATTAAGTAGCAAAGTTGACAAGGGATTTGCCAGGGCAAGGAGGCAAGGAGGGCCGCCGCCTGTCATTTTGTAAAGTAAATATTGGTAATTTTTATTGAGGATTTTCCTTGATTTCCCTTTGAGCATATGGCTTATCCCAAAACTGGTCACAAACTTTCCCCCGACGACCGAAATTAAGGGCATTTATTTTTGGCCACTCGAACTTGAACCCGAATCAAACTCAAATGACATTAGGCGAAAAAGCCTAGCAACACTTGGAACTTGCGAGACTCGGAAGTTTTGGGCAAAAGAAATCAGACCCGAAGCATGGGCAAATTATTAGAAAAGTTTTACCTCCCCCTCCCGATCCGAAAAGGACTCCTGAGAGTGAGAGTGCGAAGGGGACGACGACGGGAGGAACGCTTCGTTGCACAAATTTGTGGACCTGCGGCGCAAATTTGTACAAAATGCAACAGACCGTAAGAGACAACATAAGCGATAACACAACAACCAAGCCGAAACCAAACCAGGCAGGAAGCTGCCTCGAGTTGTGTTCACAGCGGTTGCTAACAGGATTCTCAGCCCAACCCCCGCCCCGTCCACGTGGCTTTTCCACACCCATCAGCCTCATTTTCCCCACCTTCCCGCCTTTCGTTGGGTTACTATGGCGAAAAATGAGACTGAGGAGACTGAGGCCAAGTGTCGATGCATGGCATACGCAAATTGCCAATCGTTAAGTGAATTTTGAGTTGAGTTGGTTGCTCTTTACTAAAAGGGGAGAAGGATGAATGCACTGGAATAATGGGGGGATAAATCTTTATAAATTACATCAAAAAGATTTAAGGATATTATATATTTTGGTCCGATCAACTTCGATATATTTCAAATCAAATAAACAAGCGTTTAAAAGTATGCAATGCTATGTAAGTTAAACGTAGATTATTCGAAATGCGATGAAGTATGCTTTTGAGTACACTTTAAATTTATTTCAAAACAAGTACATATGCAATTTTATCCAAGATCCAATTATTAATTTTCCTTGTATTTTATAGAATCCTTTTTCACACAATTTACATTTATTTAAATACATCCAATGTACCCTCGATTTCCCTTTTAATTCCAACAATTTCCTTGAGCGATTGCTTTTCAACTACACACCGCAACTTTTCCTTGGGCCACGCTCCAAGTCAGCTGAATTACATTTCATAAATGTCTCCCTAGAAGCCCTTGCCATGCATCATTTAACTTTGACGCCAACCTGTCCAAACACTTAAGGCGCTCAACTCCGCCAATTTCCACACGGAGGGGAGAGAATGCAAGAATCGAAACGGGAGAAGGGTCACGCACCATCATTTTCATTTTCAGAGCATACAAAAAAAAAGAAAAGAAAAGCAGAGAGGAAATGGTTATAAAATATTTAAAAATCATGCCCAGGCGGACAAACGAGCCTTGAAAACACCTCAAAGTGGAATGTGAAAGGAGTGGAAAGATTTCAGCTCAAATATGCGAGGCAATGGTTGAAAAGAAAGGGAAATAATAAAAAAAGCAAGCGGAGGGCAGAGTAGGTGGAAATGGAAAATGGTTCAGGACTCCGTTAAGGCACACATGTCGGCGCGCATTTGGTTAGAACCCCTTCGAACAAGTATATATACTAGCTGCTATGTACATGTTTATGTACCCCTGCACATATATGTACAAACATATACAGGGTGTGTATAAATAAAATACCATATTCCCTGACATGAATATTTAACAATGCAACAACGACATTCAGCCTGTGCCTTGCTGCGCTGCTGCATTGGTAAAATATCACAAAATATTAATTTCAATTTTATTTGCTTTTTTCGAACTTCGTATACATTTTCATTTTTTTATTTCCCAACCATTTTCCATTTGTTTTGCATTTTAGTTGTATTTGTTTTTCCCTTCCTCCCCCTCTCTGGTTGGCTTTATTTTGTTATTTTTATCACTATTGCGGATTCCGCTCTGCGTTGACAATTTCCTTGGCCACATTCAGAGTTCTCTGTTGGCAATTACTTCGTTATTCGTTTGTTAAAAGCATCAACATCAGCATCAAGGACAAGACCATTTTATTGCACGCTGTTCGGGGCATACAAATTGGAAATTGATTGCTTATTTTTAAGGCAAGAAACCGGATCGTAAAGGGAAAAATAGGTCGCTGGCACAAATTTCCCCGAATTACTCATCCGAATGTGTCGCTTTCTGACGCAATCTAGAAATTCCATGTCGCAGTAATTTTGCATGACAGATTAATAAGCCGTCGCTGCCTCTTGTCCCGAATTGACATTAAATTGTAATAAATAGGCAAACGAGACAGCATCCCTGTGGCAAATCTCCGAAAAATAAAGAAGAACAAATTGCCATGGCAAAAAGCAGAAGCAGAGGCAGAATCAGCAGTAGCAGCAGCGCAGTGGCATCATGAAAGAAACTTGGACGGAGGGCAAAAAGACTGAGCAACGACGACGTCTGCAGTTGAAACGAATTTAATTTTCTACTTTTTATTTTTATTTATTTTTTGGTGCTTTCCTGTGCCCTCTCGCGTCTGGCAGACACAAACAGAATAACAAGCCGCAAGCCTGAGGCTGACATTTCTCCTTAAGCTACAGCAGCTACCTTCCGCACCTTGCCAGCAAGCTGCTTCTTTCCCAGACTTTTTTTTGGGGGTTTTGTGCCGTTCTCCCCGCATCGCAGCACGAAAAATAGTGGAAACTTTTTGATAATTACATTTGGCGGCTGTTGCTTTGGCAGCTTAGCCAAGTAAAAAAGAAAAGCACCCGGGGAGCAAAAACTCCTCTCGAAGGTAGCAGAGCAAAAAGCAACAATCCAGGGGGATGAGAAGGTTCTGTGGTCGGGAGCTGTTCAAGTGCAGACCTGAAGAAGATCGATTTAAAAGTTAAGACTGCCCTTGGGATAATATGAAGAAAACGACACTATATGTTAGATTAGAAATCAATTTAAAAAGCGTCTAGAAGTGTGCTCTTTAAGCGCGTTTAATGCATGCGTTTCAACGCCTGTGAGTTTATTTGATAAAATGATGGAAATAGAGTTATAAGTCATTTGAAAAAGCATCTAAAACTAAGAAATTTTTCGAAAGTTAAATGTTTTCATTGAAATATAAAATAAATTTTTGGCACACAATTTAATTTTATTTCAAAACGAAAACGGTTTCTGTGATTCCTCTACAACAACTATGAAAGTTCCAGAAATTTTCTTTAAGCTCAATTCTTTTCCCTTCCAAGGAATTACCTTTTTTTTTAATTTAAAAATTTCCTTTAGGCCTTCGAAGAAAATTCCACTGAAAGGCTAAGCCGCAACTCATACACAAACCCCACTAGATGTATTTTCCTTCTTTTCATTTGAAGAACATCTTTACAACCAAAACGAAGAAAAAGAGAGAGCTGTCAATTTCATATAGAAATGTGTCCCCTACCTCTTGGAATTTATTTCATTTTATGCCCGCGCTTCCACTTTGTGCATAAAACATAGCCAGGGCAGAGGGCAAGAAAATGCTGGGAAAAACTGGGAAAAGCGGTGAGAAGGAAGTGGTTGGGAGGCATAGACAGATGGCAGAGCACCACCTTCGGGCAATTTCTTAAACTAATTTGGCGTGAGGCTGCTGCTGTGGTGGCGGCATTTTCTTATTTTCATCTCCATCGCCATCTCCTTCATCTTCGTCTTTAGTGGCGGCGGCGGCGTCCTTGTCTTGGCGGTTTTTGTGCCTTTTACGTGTTCCCAAAAGTATGCAAAGTGAAAGCGTTTACTGGCTGGGAAATGGTGAGGAGTAGGAGACGATGACGGAACTTTTGATGTTTTTTTTTTGCCTTTGTTTTGGGTTTTTCCCGAGGGTCTGGGGGCCCGCAAAGTATGCAGCAATTATTTTATGGGCCAGCCATCAATCGGTATGGGGCATTTTGTTAATATCCGGCTTAAAAATTCCAATATAGTTTTGGCCCAATCAAAGGAGGGAGGAGAATACAAGATGCTGAGCAGGTCTACAGGGATGTGAGCATAGTTAATTGCTTTTTCCCTGGACGCTATGACAAAAGAGGAGTTTGAAATATACACATTTGCATATAAAGTCAGTGTAAGCTCTGAACAGGACTTTGAACAGGACTTTGAAATCTTCAAATACACAGAATAAAAGTAGGCAAAGATGCACCCTTACTTTTGGCTTTTTAAAAATCAATTTAAAGTCTGCAGAAAGTGTACATTCTATTAATATCCTTCGAAGAAAGAGAAATTATAAAACCTCTGAGTTTTGATTGGTTTTTAATGACGAGCGCGCACTGTGCCTGTTCTCAAGCAATTTAAATAGTTCCCTGAACCTGACAGCTGAATGGAAAAGTTATATATAAGGGGAGCAATGGGAGCCGGGTATTTGGGACTCAAGATAAGCACTCCTTCGTCCTAGACTAAATCGCAGGACAATTAAACTTTTAAGCAGGCAAGCGACAAACGACAAATGATGAAATGCATGTAAATGGAAAATAAATATCAAAAGCAAGGGACTACCGAGAGCGAGATGGCTGTCACATGCCACAAACTGAGACAGGACAACAGGATTCACCCGGATACAATGGCGACAACAACAAAAGCGGGCTAGAGAGAGATAGACCGGGGGAGAGAAAAAAGGAGTTGCTGCTTTTGAGCCGCTTTCAGTCTAGTTCTTGTTGGGACTATGGCCATAACAGCCGCAACAGTTCACATGGCTCATTTTCTATGGTCAAAGGAAGCAGGATGGATGTGTAGAGCGGGACAGAAGTTTTTTCCCCTCCTTTTTTGTACACAATACAATATTATTCATATTGTTCGGTGTATGTATATGAAATATGGCAAATGTCATTTAACATGACAGCTTGATGATAATACTACGAGGCAAGAAACAGCAACAATAGCTCACAGGACAATGCCAAGCGCAGCAGGATAAAGTCTACGACCAAAGACGGAATCTTAACCAGCCAGTTGGAGACGCTTTTGTGGGTCCCAGGAAAAGGTGAATGGATGCCTTGCAAAAAGTCCACCCCCGAAATAGACAAACGCAGGTCTAATGCTAATGGTAGGGAATGGGAAAGGGAATTTTCTTGAAGAAAGCAAGAGATTATGGCCAAAAGAAAGCATATTACAGGCCAAAAGAGTTGCCCATGACAGGCAATCAATTTTATATAAATTAAACATGTAAGAAGAAAAGGGATATTTCATAGAAAACAAGATATTTTATGTGCATTTCATAGCCCATTTGGTTCTTAGCCTTTTCGGGTTTGTGGTTTACTTTTCACACCTTATTTTCCTTGATTAAAAACTCCCCCTCTAGTCTTCACATCTTGGGCCCATAAAAAATCAGATTCACTGCATGTTGATGGGACTTGAGTCCCTTCCGTTCAATGCTTTTCCGTACAGGGGTCCATCCTGCGGTGGCTCAATCAAAAACAGGGAACCAGCCGTCCAACTCCGTCGTCTTGCCGCCATGCGGACTGATGCCAAAAACCACAAAAGCGCATTTTGTGTAAACCGACTCGACCGCAAAGCAATTGCGAATGTGTATGCACCTAAAGTCCTGCAAGGGGGCAGGCTGCGTTACAGAAGGATGCTCCAGGGGAGGGGGTGCAGAGTGGGTAACACAGAGTGGGTGGCGCGGAGTGGGTGGCCTAGGGTGGGGCAGTTGGCACACAGTTAGGCGCCTGACTGAGCATAAACGTCAGTGTCAGGTGTGGCCTGCTGTTGCTGTTCCTGTTTCGCTTCCTGCTCCCATTTCTCTTTATCCTGCGAGTCGCCATTTTGGCCAAGCGGCAGCCGGAAATGCGGTTACGTAATCTCCATATCCGGTGGCAGAGCCGGGCTGCGGAATGCGGGCTGCGGGAATGCAGGATGCGGGATGCTGGGCGGGAGGGCATGTCAAAAACTGTAGCACACTTTTTGGCACATTATTAATTTTTAGCTTTCGCTGGCCAGGATTTTCTCTCGCTGGTCGCACCGCCCCCCGACCCCCGCCCCGCCCGACTGCATATAAATACAAATTCATTTTTGGTTTCTGCTTCTGCTGGCTGTCCGGTGCATATTTGATGAATATTTAAAATATCAGCACCAAATTGAATTGCACTCGCTAAATATTTTCCGCAAAAAGCATATAAATGGTATCAGTTTTTTTCCAGCTACAATTCACAGGAAATATTTATCTACAAAATACTCAATTGCTTTTGCTAAATATTTTCCAACAAAAAGAATTGTAAATGGTTCAGTTTTTTCAAGCGTCACAGATAAGGTTTTTTGAAATATATTAAAAACTTTTAACTTTTTAACACAAAAGCTATGTGAAAATCTCATGAATAATTTGAGTATGTTATGAACAAACCTATTACATTCAGTAAAGAGAATATATAAATTGTTTATATTTTTAACAAAAAGTTCATCAGTTAAAACGCTGTTTAGAGCTTCCCTCCAACTCAATTTCCATCTCACTCTTTCAGCCGCTTCCTCTGCGAACATCCGTTGTGCAGGACCGCAATGAAAATTTCCGGAAGTTGTGCATAAAATGGGCTATGCATACGGAAATCATCAACTCAATGGCTGAGCAAACAAAACCGAAAGAACGAGAGAGGGGCAAACAGAGACGGAGGATGGACTCTCCGGCTCCATGGGAGAAAGAGGAGTAACAATGGCAAATGCGAATGACGCCAAACGAATGGCCAAAAACAATGCAAAACGGCTGCCAACGTCCGGCAGAAAAGGACACACTGCTGCTGCCAGAAAGAGACAGTTAGAATGGCGAAAGAGACGGAAGTGTAAAGAGCACCGCAGGACGACGATGATGATGATGATGATGATGACGACGACGATGGTGGTCCTGAATCTCATGGCGACCTTCAGCGGCAATGGTCTCTGTGTTATGAATAGTCTGCAAGTGAAAAAAGACTGGAAAGAGAGGGCTATATGCACGGGAACAGAGACGGGACGAGAGTCCGGCTCAGTTGACCAGAAACCAGAAGTTCAGTAGCTCCATTTTACACCGACTCCCGCTGCTCCCGCTGCCGTTGCTGCTGCCTCTGTCAGGGTCGATTTCACATTTATTTATTGTTTCAAGCGCCCCGCCTACTGAAAATGGTGCTCCCTCTGCTTTTTCCCCGGGAAAACTCGCATGACTCATTTGATTTCAATGGCCCCCAACTTGTTCATTTGGCAGCGAAAGTATTTAACATTTCCCCTCGAACAATGGCCGGCAAATTGAATGGAATGGTGCGAATGTTTCGGAAAATCTCAATTGAATTAAGTGTTTGTGCGGAGGGGCAAAAGGGACATTGATGTATATGGGAATGATTTAAGAAGAGGTCAGGTCGGGCAGAAAATTAAAATTTTCCAGCTACCCAGCTAGCTTAATATTTTCCAGGCCTAATTAGTAAATTAATTACAATTTTTAAGGCGTTTTCGGAACTATTCTGTGTTTTTTGGTTTGATAAGTACTTGATTATTGGATATTTTATTTGTCAAACATTATTTAAAATATATATTTCTATTTTATAATTTAAATATTCTTTCTTAAAGATTACTTTATTACTTGATCTTCATGAAAATTATATAATATTGTGATATCCCATAGCTTCAATGGCATTTATATTGTTCCAAAATTAAACTTATTTCATTTTGCCTTTAATTATTATTATTTTCCATAAATATTTATTAAGTATTCCTAGTTTCCAGCAGTTCTCTCTGGTTGGTTAAAGCTCCCAAATCGGATCTAATCATGGCAGCAAGGAGCAGGGGATCCTGGAGGGGAGCTGAATCTGCCGCAATAATACTGATGATGATGTTGTCCGGGGCAGGAGGCCCACGATGATGAGCATTGGCAGTTGTAAGCTCTTTACCGAAAAGCGTAGGAAATCGGGTAAAACGGTAGGGAGAACGGGAGGGATTGACCACTGCCCTGGCTGATTCCACAATGCTCTCCAGCCGGAAGCCCCTGGTCGACCGAGTGATTCCAGTGCAGGGATTTTCTACTAGTTGCCAGGGATTACGACAAACCAGTGTGCATTGTCCTGAGCGGAACAACACAGGTGGACTGAGAAGGGGGAAAACCGAGACGTACATAAATGCTTAATAACTCAAGGAGAAAATTACACCAGTTTCTTTTTTCCTCTCATTTTCCATTTGATACACATTTTCAAAACTATTTTCGGCTGCGAAGACGAACCGCAAAAACATATTTTACATAATTTCACAAAAGTTCAACTTGATAGAACAATTTCATTGAAAGCAGATGCTTAGCAGCAACAACAATAAAGTCTAATAAAAGGAATTTCGCTTTCATGTTCAACAGCCATAAGGGTGAAATCGCAAGGGGGAGAAAGACTGGTGTTTAGCTAAAGGGTACCAGAAAATGAGATGCGTACCACTGCTCGTTTTTCTTTATTTTCTTTTACTTTGGGGCGGCAGCGGCAATGTGGCAACATTGCCTTGCCACTTTATAAGCTTTTCTATTACACAAGAACACACACACACAATGAGTGTACAAAACCAGGCACACACACACAAGGTACACATCCTGCAGTGCATAAGCCTGACACAACAAAGGTGCGTTCACTCCTTTCTAACCCGCAGGAGCAACAAAAACCAGGCAGCAGGAGCATAAGTTATACTCTATCCTTATTAAGGTATTGTTACTATTAATTAAGGATATATTCAGTGGAAATAAATACAAACTAAATGGTTGATATTTGGTAAGAAGGTAAGAAACATAGAGCGAGAAATATCTTTAAAAGTAATACCATTTAACATTTATAAACTTTATGACTTTATTTGTGGGAAGATGATAGAACTCTCATAGTAACAACAGTTTTCATATAAATAGGATTTGTAAATTAAATAGTTTTTAACGATTTAACAATTCTTTTAACGAAAAATCCCCTCTAAAGTAAAAAAGAGTATATTAGACTTCGTTCATTCTTCCGTTTAATTTCATCTTCTAATGTTTAGAGGCGTTTAGCTCTTGTTATTTTCTTTGTTTTTGTTGCTGTTGACAAGTGCAGGCAACACATTTTTGTTTAAATTTCAATCAAAAACAATTTGAAAAGCCCGCCAAGAGGCTGGGGAGGTGGGTGAAAGCCCCGGAAAATCGGTCTAAAGTTGAACAGGTAGTGGAAATAGCTGTAGCTGTAGCTTAGCCCCGTTCCAAGTTATTCGCATTGCCAAAGTTTGGGCCTTTTGTTTTACTTTCTTGCCAACTGGCGCCTCGAATGCTGCAACAAGTTAGACAAACACAGACCCAGACTTTTCCACACTCCTACACACGCACTGGAAAATTCACAAAATTGCCGTTGGTGAATCAACAGAGCCGCAGCACCCGACACGCCCCCTTTTGAAAAATGCCCCCTCTTTGCATGCCATGCATTTCACTTTCCGGCTCATGGAATCGTTATGTTTGACTAAAATGTGCCCCGGGACAAAAACGGGGGTGGAAAATGGGGCTGAGAAAAGGCTCCTTTCTTGGCTGCAACATGGTGAAGTTTTTTACGTAATTAGAGGGCACATGCAGCCGCCAGGATATGGAGCCTTTAATAATGATTTGTTTTTTAGGGTTCATTTGCCCTGCCAGCACATAGCAAGCACACTTACACACTCATACACACTTGGCAAGAGTGAGAAATAACCCGAAACGAAGGAGGGAGGAGCAGGAAGGACCTCTGCTCCTACCCGTTTCTGAAGTGCAGTGTAAATGTCTTGACTTTTTGTGTTTGTTGAGCCCTTAAGCACTTTTTGCGAGAGGCACGTAGGCAAAAATTGTAACAAAAGATGAAAATATATAGAGAGAGGGGGGAAATAACTAGAAAATATAGAGAACGGAGCCGTAGGGGAGCTGCAACTGGAATAGAGGGAAAGGAAAGTCAAGTTCGTGCCTGGGCATTAATGAAAATGCTGCTCACTCATCGACTTCCTTCCTTCCTCTTTAGCTATTATGCAAAATAATATTTTTGACCCTAAATGTTACATGTTGCACACACAAACACACAGGAGGGTATTTCGGCTTTCGGTTGGGGTTCATTTCCCTATATATATTTTTTTAATTAATTAAGACTTTCTGTTAGCTGAACCATGCTGCCAAACATGGCAGAAAATTGTTGGTTCAATTTTCTGTAGCCTACCTCAAAATTACAGTCATTAAAGTTTTAAAGGGAAACTTTCATTGGGGTTTCGGTTGAGAGCATTAAAAATGCCATTTAAATGTGGGAATCATTTGTAAAATAATTATTACCCTTAAAGATATTGTTTTTAAGTTTAACTGAGGTTATTCAATGGAATTTTTAGACCTCAAATTATAAATTATAAAAAAATACACAACTATATTCTATGAAATGCTACCTAAATAAGCAAGACTTCATGTATAGACAATTTTTAAAGAGATATATTAGTCTGATATACCACAAATTTACCTTTGTAATTTCCCGTTCTCATTCATAATCCCTACATAGCTTTATATTCTTCTATTCCTCTTATCGAATATCCTCTGTAGGCATTGCTAAATCCCTCTCTTTGGCAAAACACATAATTACAGAAGCATCAAGGAAATAAATTAGCTATTAAATCCAGGCAGTTAAAAGCCTGCCCGCAGGCAAATGAAAACCAACCGACCCAGCCACCCCACCCATTGAATTTTCCCCATTTTCCACTCAACTTTGCCGCCCCGTCCTAATTCCAAAAAGTTATACTAATTGCGTAATAATCTTATTACATTTAAAAATACATTTACAACAGCATTTATACCTGCCCCCAAGGCCAATGACAACAGACAGGCGGCAGGCAGGCAGGCAGGCAGGAAAAGGAGCCGGAAAATGGTAGAGGCGGCAGTGGGTTGGTGGGGAAAAACTGAGCAAAAAGCCCAAGGAAGGCACAAAGACAGACAGCAGTCTGTCAAGGCGAATCTGCAGACGACCAAGAACAATGATCCACCGGAAGCATTGATAAATGAATGAGCCCACAACAGTCAGCCACCCCCAGCCAAGCTCTTCCTCATTTTCCCAGACAAGCCCCCCGGAAACTCCAATCAACTTGAACATCTTCCAGCCAGGCTAAAGTGAGGAAATAAATCTAAACATTCCAACATGACGCGGCGAACGGGGGCCAGGAAAACTGTCAAAATTATGCCAAAGCTTATGAATATGAAAATGCTCGAGAGAAGAGGGAGCCGAGGGCGAGAGCATGACAAAAGTTTTCGACGAGACTGTGGAATTTCAGTGGCAAAGCCCCGAAAACCGAAAAACCCCAAACTCCAAGCCCAAGCCCATTACAAGTCGCCTGGTATAATGAGTAAAATGTCACAAGTTGACGCAAGTAAATATTTAAATGTCAGATTTCTATAAGGGCGGCGAGGAGTGGAGAGCGAAACGAACCCACTGACAGTGAGCACGAAAAATATGTCTCATAATTTGCTGGCGGGGAGGGATGTCGAGACATTCCCTCACCATCCAAGTTCACGATTCCCCCAAAACTTAATGTCCCAAAATGCTCCTCTTTGTTCCGGCCAAGAAAATGCGGGCCAAAGACTTGAAAGAACATTTCTGAACTGACTTTGCCAGGAGATGGACCAGTGAGAGAGACTGGAATGCTACAGGGAATGCTCGATAAAGTGATTTCGGAGCAAGGATATTATTTAGATTTTGGGTTGATAGAGGTAATTTAAAACGATAGAAAATACTCTACATACCGATCAGCAGCAGCAGAGGAAAACCCTTTTTCTTTTAAGAAAATAAATTTGTGTACTCTTTTTTTAGAAAATAATTAGCTACTTTTAGGCCCTTTTTAAAGCCTTTTGTGCCACTTCCGATCTGTTTTTCACTCTTCAGAATGGACACTGTACTTCATTTTCCTCTTCTCGCTTATATGCAAAATTCGCTCGACCGCCGTTTGACATTTACAAATGACAAACATTTGACAAACAAAATGCTTTTCCTTTGTGTTTGCCTTCTTCCTCACACTCCAATGAGTGTGTGTGGGCTTGTGTGTGAAGCGTTTAATGTGGGCTTCCCCCGAAAAATGAGGGATGCATGGCACATATTTGCTAAGGACCCGCAGCAATTTCTTCACTCACCTTTTTCAGTCGCATTTGGTTCATTGCGCCCCCGGAAAAGTGGCGGCAACAACAAAAGAGCCAAATAATTAAATGAAAAGCGACAGACAGACAGGCAGAGTAGTTCCCAGGGGGGCTTTCAATGTAAATAAAACTTCTCAGGGCAATTAAAATGAATGTGACGGATGGAGGGGTAGGTAAGATATATTCATTTTAATGAATAATTTAAAATGTTTGCTGGTAAGAACAAGTGTAGGCTCAGAAAATATATTAGAAAATGTGGCCTATAAATGCTGCCTTAATCTTATGGTAGTCATAATATGCATCCTCCTTTTAATTTTTTTTTGTTTTGAACATTTTCCAGAACTCTGTTCAATTTCCATGTTTAGAGCAGTTAAAACTTTTCCCGCAAACCGTATTAAAATTAATTCAAATGAACTATTTCGTTGAAAACATGGAATATCTCAACTTTTAGAAAACTAAAACCGAACAAAAACTTTACTCTGGCATTCCTTATGCAGTTTGCCCATGGATAAGCTTCCTCCAAAGAGAATTTACCACTCCGAAGAATCGGGGTATCGGTGCTCAGGAATACTTCCTTTGGGCTGGGTTTATGGGCGGCAGTTATGTTTAATTTACTCGGCACTCGGGAGATTCGGCCCCGAAGCCATTTCCACCTGCAGTTTGTGGGAACGGCGGAGGCGCGTTCGGGCTCGGCATGTGGCACCCCCGGCCTCGGGCAGCAATATTCCTGTTAATAACTATGTCCAACATTCATTCCCGCCCCCATCATCCACAACCACCTGCCCCCCTCGTCGTCGTCGTCGTCGTAGTCGTAGTCGTGGTCGTGGCCGTGGTGCTCTTCTGCTAACAAGCTGCATGTCATTACTTCTAATAAACCCCAGGGAGTGTCCTGCACACGGGTCCTGTGTGTGTCCGTGTGGCCATGGGCCACTGGCCATTGTCAAACGCCCGCAGAACGCACCCAGCTAAAAGCGTAACAACGCACTGAATATTACCTACACTGAGATCTAAAATTTAATATATTATGTAGTAATATCTTCATTATTTAGTTTAGTAACTTAAGGAACTATGCCTTATTTCTTATGTCGGAAATATTATCTTGAAAGAAGGAACACTTTATGTTACACAAAAGCCTTATAATTCCTAACTGGTTTGTTCGAGAGTATTATAAATTTTGCTTATTGCCATCGTTAACTTATCTTGATCGTGAAATTATTAATCTTTATTAAATATCTTATTATCATTGCAACCAACGAAAAACGTCTAGTGATTTCTATTCCTAAACAAAGCATTTATAATTCTCAAACTGTTTGTTGGAGATTAGCATTGACTTTGTTTATCCTCACATTTAACTTCCATTTAAGAAAATATTTGCAATCTAGATTGAATATCTAATTATCTTGCTTAATATTACTCTACCAATAATTACAACAATTTTCTTTTATATATCAATATATCTCTCAGTGCACCCCTTCCCCATGACCTTATGCTTTTACCTTTAGCTATTTTTCCTGTTGGTCATTTGCCTGTGGAAGTGGGAGTTCTGCCTGTGTAAATATTTGGCTTTAATAGAATAAAATGATGAGCGGCTCTGTCCCGAAAAAATTATTTACGGCCCTCATAACAAGAGGGAATGAAGGAGGAGGAGGAGGAGAACCCTCCGTAGTGGCGAAAGGCAAGGAAAAACAGGAGGAGGAGAAGCAGGAGGAAGATGAAACGGCCCACGAGAATGGACGTGAACGTGAAGGACTCGGGCCCAGCCTTGGGGCCAAAACACTTAAATTAATAAAGTAAATAATAAGAATTACGCACAGGACGAGTCAGGACGAGCCAGCGACAGGAGCGGGGAATGTGAGAGGAAGGACAGCGGTCAGGTGGCAGGCTCAAGTCCAAAAACGTTGAAAGTGAATTAAATGCCATTTGTGGCTTAAAAAATGGCGCCAAGGAAGCGAGGGAATTTAACGCGCATCCTTGATGAGCCTGGGTGCGTGTTCCCGTTTTATATTTTCCCCCACAAAATCACTTTATTTAATTCCCAATTTCAGTGGCTGCGATTTCGCGGCGAAAATGAAAGCCGGAAGACGCGCCAACTCATTTTGTTTGAAGGATTTTCCCCCGCACTTGATTAATTTATGGCAGACATTTTGTGGCTCTAGAATGTAATCACATTTTAGCAGTTAGCGCCTAATCCCGCTCAATATGGCTTAGCTCCTACGGCCACTCGGCCTTTCCAGATATATATTCTGCCGCTCCTGGCAGCTTAAAGCCCAAAGCCCCTGATTGAATTGGAAAATAATTATGCGGACTCTTCTGCGGCTTCACTTTGTCATGTCCTGCCTGTGTCCCGGAGACCCCGAAGTTGCCGGTTTGCGGTCCAAGATCGATTGTGTTGCGAGAGAGGACTTACCTAGAATGAGAAGACAAATTAAATTTTGATTAATTTTACATACAACAATAAGTGGCCAGGACGAACAGCAGTAGGGGACAAGAAAAAGGACAAGACAGCAACTCCCTCACTCGCTCGCTGCCTTCCTGTCGAAATCATTTAAATAAATTGCTTTCTTTTGCCTAATTTAAAGGCCTACTTAAAAATCCATTACAAAATTTGCATAAATCTATAAAAAAAGGCGAAACAGAAGAGGGGAGTTGATGGAGGTCCAGTGAAAAGAGTTTTGGGTACTCTATGAATTGAATTTTTCTTTACGACTTTCGCTTTCATTTAATAAAATACAACTAACATTCCAACTTGCTTTAAAACTTATTTACTTTAACAACTTCCCAGAACTATCTGCACCCGATAAAGAGTAGGAAAAATTCGTTCTTCCTTGCCCCAAAACTCAACTTGATGAAATTGACAAGAAGCTGTCATTAATTTGCATCAAATCAATTTCTCTTCGACAGCTGCCAGGGCCAAAGGAGCCTTGTCCTAGACATGTCCTGGCATAAAAATGCAAATTTGTTTTGGCTTTAAAGGGGGCCCAAGCAAGGGCCAAAACGGGGTTGCCAGGGGAGGAGAAGAGAAGATCCTTTGGGCAGAAGAGGACGCTCACCCTGACACGGCGCTGGCATATGTGACATGACAACAAATAAAATTGCTAAAATATTATTACAAGTAATAGGAGCAAGCAGGCTGGCAGGATGGCAGCCCAAAACATAACCGCAGCAGTCACAGGGAGAAAGGGTGTTGATATCGACGCCCATCGTGATGGGGATGATGACGATGATGATGAGGATGTCGACGCCTTGTGCCGATATCAATGGGCATATCCATGGCATCATCGTTCCCCAGCCTCTCTCTTTTTGGAGTGCGGTTAGACGTGCCCAAAATACATTAAAAGTTATACAACAAATGGCAATATACATACATAGGTGGCCATGGGGGAAGAGGTAAGGAGGCGGACTGGGTAGAGGAAAAGTCTCAACATTTTCTATACAAACAAATTGCCGCGTACGCGACTTGAAAGCCAAATTTGATTGATGTTGCATTCTATAGTCGGCTTCTAGGTTCCCTGACTTCTCACGAAAGGGAAGTTTTGAAGGGAAAACGAAGTGGGTAATACTCTTTATTAAACTTGCAAGAAATCTATCAACTAAAAGGTTCAATTAGTTTTTTATTTCCAGATAAATATTACATTGGAAGAATATTAACTTGAAACTTTTTTCAGGTTATTCTATTATTCTTTCTCTAAATTGTAATCATTAAGTAGACTTTAAGCTTCGAAACTGTCAGAAAGAACACATTTGTATAGCGTATTCATTGTCTACCATTGCCATTCTCTTTTTAGGGTATTAACGGACAGGAACAACTTTTATTCGTAATGCGATTTTGAGTGTTTATTGTTGTGGAATTAAAAGTATTCTTCGGGGCAGCACATTCAAAGCCGCTCCTACGTCTCCTGCTCGATTGCTTCTGGCAAATATGCTTACGATTTGTTACGGACTCGTAAACGGACCCCAAGAATGAGAGTCTAATTGAGTGTGACCATGATGATGATGATGATGGTGATGATGGCCAGTCTGCGTCTGCAGGCGATGAGTCATCACTGGATGGCTGATGGAAGCGGATGGAGGTCGCTTCACCCCCGGGGCTAGGATAATTGAAAATCTGTCAACACTTTTACTAGAGCGTGGCGAAATAAAAATTGCAATTTGTGCAAACAAGAATGTCATAATTTCGCAAAGGGGTGTGCTAGGGTAGAAAACTGTCGCAGTGGCGAGCGAACAGCTGCCGCTGCTGCTGGCCCTATTTATAAAACAATTTCATGTTTGCCGCCTGCCGTCTTCAGTTGCGGATTTATTGAAATCATCTCCCTCTGGTCAGTTGTTGGTCCGTGTCAGTTGTTGTAGCTGCTGCTTTGGCCGCTTCTGCATAGCTGAGCCCATTTCTGTCCAATTAAAACACTTTTAGCCTTCATTTGATATACGCAAACAGATTTGCAGCAGCGGAAAAAATGCTTTTCTAGCAGCGGGGACAACAAATAGGCAAATTACAAAAATGCAATTTGTTCATTATTTATTTTTTTCTTCAAGGGATTAAAAAATCAACAAATGGGACCATTTTTGTGCTCTTTAGAATACAATGTTTTCTTGTTTAAATACTTTGTAAGTTGGTTATATACAAACTACATAATAAAACAGCTGTCTGAAAAATAAAAATTTCGATTTATGGTTTTAATAATTTGCCTAAATTTGTGATTTAATTAGAAAGGAAATGGGAACATGACAATTAAACTAGACAGCAATAAATTACTGAAGAGACTCCTTGGCCAAGACCTAAACAATTTCGGCTTGCCTTCGGATCATTGTGTTTCTTTTGTATAATAAATCATATTTATTAAATCATTCCCCTTAACCTCATATGATCTTAAGAAATAAAACATTATTTACATGGCGAAAAAAATGTCATTGTATATCTTTATGTTTTCCTGTTTGTAATGTTCTAGATTCCCTATTAAGATATCCATATCGGTCACATGAAAATCGCTGTCAATCTTAAAATGACTGGAAAATGCTCACTTGAAAAGTCTCTGCCTCTCCTTGGCAATATCCGTTTGGCAATTGCAATCAGGGTAACAAGTGGGCGTGGCCCAAAACAGCCCATTTAGCCCACTCACAAATTTTGGGCCATAAAAATTCAACTCGAGGAGAGACGCCGAGCCATTTTTGATGTTATGCTATATATGCGGCGGGCACCGCAAAGTATGCAACATTTATTTTTAATGCCCGCCAAACATTTTCCGTGCCCCATTTTCCAGACACAACAGAAAAAGGAAAGAAAAAAGCGTAGAAGAAAAGCCACACCAGTGCAGAATCAGTGGCTACATAAATGCACAATGTATGTGTATACGCCGCAAATATATATAAATTTTTACGCGCTTAGAATATCAATTTGGAGAATGCGATTTGGCCATAAATGCCAAAGGAACAACAATAAATTCATGGCCGGCAGTGCCACGGCGGTTATGCCCTTTATGTTGACATGTTTTCCTGCGGTTTTCAAGCGTTTTTTAACGCTGTTGTAATTTATTTTTGCCTCTCTTTTTATATTTAACCCCCCGTGTAATACTTTTTCATTGTTGCTGCAAGTGGACATGTTGCGGTTTTCGTGTTGTTTGTGGAAATGAAATTATGCGGTTGTTGCACAACTTTTACCCAAAGAACATGGAATGCGGCAACTAACGAGCGAAATTTTAATTGGTAAATTTAATGCCCGGCCAAAGGGACATTTTTGATTCACTTCGAGGAATTTCCAACCTAATTAAAATTGGGCGGCACCCGAAAAAGGAGCAGGAAGAAATGGGATCTGCATTAGGAGCTGCTGCATCTCCTACAGTGCTCTTTGACAGTTTTCCGTTTCCATTTTCCCCTGTTATGGCCGCCATTTCTATTGCTTTTTATGCTCCCGCACAGTTTACAACAAAGCAATTTCCGCAGACGACACTCTTCGCTCAAAAAGAGAGAGGGAGAGACCGAGACAGAGAGTGAAAAGCGGGAAAATGTCTTCTCTGTAACGGCGACTTTTTCGCAGTTTTTTCCCTCTTTTTTTTTCCCGTGGCACTTAAAAAATTTACAAAGTGCTTTGTGAAGGAGACCAAAACGCTTCAACGCTCCCGCGGCTGCCGCTGCTGGCAATGAAGTGCAAATTGCAGTGCAAAGTGTCCTGCCGCCCCCGCCTCCTCCTGTATCTGCATAAAGGAGGCGCCTCCCCACCGCTTAGCATTTCTTCCTGTCTCTCGTTCGTTCGTCGCAACTTTTGCTTATTTGTCACACGAATTTTTTGAACTTTTTTATTCAGCGGCGAGGAAGTCACTTGCAGTTGTTACCGCGACAACTCCCACTTGCATTTCCCCTCTCAGTCCCGCTGGTATCTCACTTTCTGGGTGTTTGGCAAACTTTTCGCTGCCACGCCTAGACATTTTTGTCTCGCCACTGGTCTGCCGCCGCCCCCCTTGTAGTTTTAATTGTTTCCAGTTCTTGTTGGTCGCGCTTTCTCAAGTGGCCATCCGAAGTACGCAAGCGTTTTTTCTCCCCAAAGTTCTGGGACTGCAGTCCCGAAAAGTATCTGCATATTTTATATATACATTTTTGGTTTGTTGAGTGTATGTATCTGTGTCTATTTTAATTAGGATTTAAGGAAACTGACCATTCGGCTCGTCGGGGACCAAACTGCAAGGAACCATCCGGCTCGAAGGACCAATCCTAATAATAAGAGGTCTTCAATGAATAAGTTCTTGTAAGAAACTTGTTTAATTTTAAGATATCTTTGATTTAATTAGGTCTTATGAGAGTCGAATCTGAGAGAAGTATCTTAGGTTAAATTTAACAAGAAGTTTTGCTTTAAACTAAGTTAATATTCTTTAATTGCTTTAAGAATAGTAAAATTGATTTAAGTCTGAATACCCAAATCAATATAGGTTCAATATACCCCAAAACCAATCACTATTAAGAACTTTACACTAATAAAATAGTTCAAAACTCTCAGATTGGTCAGGATTTTCGGTTGATTTTCGGAGTAGCTGCAATCGAAACAATCCATTCAATTGACATAAGTAAAATGCGGCACATTCGGTGGTGTTGTCCTGCCATTTTTATCTCACTTGTGCCACACTCTCTTTGCACTTCGAAAGCGAGACACAATAAATGGCGTGAGTGGAAATCGGCCCAAAGCAAACATACAATATAAATAAATGTTATTGACAATTAATTTCTGGCTCGCAATCAATTTGTGTTATTTATTGTGTACGCCATACATAGTTCCATATCTCTGTCCCCCCCGACTGGGGACTTTAAAAAATTTAAGTCGACAGAGAGAGCCAGGGAGCTCGTGGTGCCGTCAGAGCATCTCATATTTCACTTTTCCAGCATGGTCTATCATTTTGTTAGCGGAAATTTGCTCATACACACAGCTCCATAGAAAAAAAAAAAGGAAAAGGGAAGGTTAAATTGTAATATTTCGTCACCTTTTCTAGCAGTCCGGGGCCAAAAAGGCAAAGGCTCTGCATAATTTAGCAGGCAGCAGGCAGCAGACAGTGAAGCGGGCCCCGTAATGTATGCTATGCTCCAAAGAAGGCACAAAAACACACACCAAAACACACACACTCACAGCAAGTGCTATTACCATAACACACACACACGTGGAAAGCATTGCCGGAAGTCACTTTAACGATGCGCGAGTAAGTAATAACAGCGAACAAAACGCCAAAGGAGCGCAGGAGGATGAAGCACGAGAAGAAGGAGGGCGGTGGAGGAGGACGAATCAACGAAAACCCAGACAGGAAGGACCCCAAAGGGGCCAGTGGAAGACTGGGGTAGAAGGACATGAAGTACGGCCAACAAAATGGTTCACATTTGTTCTGCACAGCAAAAAAAATAAGAACTCTAGAAAAAGGACACTGATAAGATCAAAATAAATATATCTTTACCTCTTATCAAGGATCAATATCAATATTAAAGTATTATGTATCATTAAAAATTAAATCAAATTCAATCTAATATCTATATTTTTCCAAGTGCACATGTGTGTGTAAATTGTTAAAGTTCGTTGCGAAATAACGCTAGACAAACAGCGAGGCGACGGTGGGCAACATCCTGTCCCTTCCATCCTTCAAATGCTGGCACAAAACTGGAGCCAGGTAACGAAGTTCAGCTCCCCATTTTTCTTTTTTATTTCCCTTTTTTTTTTTGTGGATCCGTTGGCAGTGGCTGAGATTGCCGGCAAACAGCCAGGAGGAGAAGCTGGCTGGTCATGTGCGATTCAGCTAGATTGCCGATGGCCAAGTTTGCCAGGAAACAGGGCAGCGATGGGAAATCCTTTCAGGAATTAACCATGATTTGGTTAAACCAGGTGCATTCAAGGGGACTTAAGTCTTAAGTTTTAATTGGTTAATGAAAAATATGATTTAATAATCAAATACGAACATTTAAATAATAAACAATAAGGACTTCTTTGGTATTGTACATTTTTCTCCTGGAAATTTCGCTTAAATGCTAACTCACGGCTAGACCTAGGGAAAACGAGATATCGGGGAAAACATAAGAGAACATGGAGAGAGATTGGGGAATATCCACAGGGGGATTCCGGATTGTTTACTCAGGCAGCAGCAGTAGCAGCAGGAAAAGCTAGCAGGGAAGGTACAGCGATGGAAAATAGGAAAAGGGAAAAAGAAAATGCAATTGCAATCGGATCGCTTCGATGTTTGCCATATCTGAGGAGTACACACGCAGACGCTGTTTGCTCTTGGTTCTGGTGTTTAGGCAAATGTTTGTTGTGATCCAACAGGATGGAAAAACGGGTTGGAGACCTGGGGAAAACGCAGAGTGAGAGTTCAGGGATCTAGAGACAGAAAACTGCCGACTGCTGGCATTTATGATGCTCAAGTGAAATTATGAGTCGTTGAGTAGACAACTCTGACAAGGACAACGGACGCGGACGATGATGGAGCAGGATGCAGAATGCAAAAAGCAGGATGCAGGACGCATACAGCAGGACGAGTAACTGCACAGGGAATGGCGATAGGGAGCTGCTAGTGTACAGGGAAAACACAGAACTGGGATCAAAAGGAGGTAGCAGCAACACGAATGGTGAAGACGATGACGTGAATGTCCACATAGGAGACGAGGATGCACTCAGAGAAATATTTAATGACATCCATTATCCACTAAATAAATGTTAACAAATATTATCGAAGAGAAAAGTAGGTAACAAGGCTTTACAGCAAAAGAAAATCATAAAAAATGGTTAAATTAATTGTTAAAAAATATATTTCAAGACAAAACTTCTGAAACTGAAACCCCGCTTTTCTCTTCAGTGTTGGTGCTGCAACCTGTCATATGCATATCTACCGGGATGGCGGGCACCTAGTACAGCAGGTACTGTAGGGCGAGTGCAGGACGAGACTGACAACTGGAATTGCCAGGAGGTGAACGTGGGCCAAGAAATGAGAAAATATAACAAGCAGACAGCCGGCTAGGGGGACGTAACGTAACAAATGTTGCCAGCCAACAGGCGTGCACGATGGGTTTTCTCCAAAGGTGGGTTTTCTTTCGCCTTTAGATGAAGAGAAATGTGCAGCTTATAAATGCGAAACGCAGTGAGAACGAACGAAAGTCAGTGGGTTGCATGGGTATTTTCCTTTTATTGTTCTTGCTTTTGTCTCAAATGTGTGTGTGCGAAAGGCCTTGAGAAATGTTTACTGTAAGCTCAGACCCAGAATCACCTTCCATTTTCCATTTTCCACCACTCCAACGCTCTCACATTGTCTACCTTATTCTTGATGAAACGGAAATTGCCATTTTCTTGCTAATATTTTTACTTCTTGGGAAACGTAATCAAACTGAAAATATAAGCATTTATCTGTTGTTGATTTTCCTGGGTAGAAGAGAAGGCCGGAGTGGATTTCAAAGAAAAATTACAAAAGGAATTCATTTCAAATAAATATTACATTTTTCACAGAGACAACACTGCGTATGCTTATTTTTTCTTAATTTAAAGCAGAGCCATGTGTTGCTTGAAATTTATGAGTTTTTAAAGGTTTAAAGTTTTTATTTTCAGTTCGAAAATGTACCAACATTGACCAACATGGCAATGGAATCTGGTTCTTAGTCCCAGGCACGTTCCAAAGCATCATTTCTGGTGTTTGTCATACGATGGGCCTGTATCTGAGCCTGATTCTCAGTTGCAGGCAGAAAAAAGCTAACGTAAAACTCTACAAAAGGGTGTTTGTTCTTCTTACCTTCTGGTTTTTTAACTTTTTGTTTTGTCAAGGAAGAGGGAAAACAACGACAAAAAAAAAAAATTGGTGAAAAAAATGGCTAACCGATACTGAAACATTTTGTGCCGTTGAAAACTGTTCTGCGGTTGCTCACCCTCCTCGGACTGCTCTGGACTAGGACTAGAGTCCAAAAAGTCCACAGTCTAGACATTGCCATTTCCGTTTAACGTGACTGTGTTTTCAGGGAGGCCAAAATGGAAGGCGGAGTGAAAACAAGGCGACGGCTTCCATTATCATCATTTTCGCCTTTAATTTGCGCGGCTTTTGCTCACTTTTGGCTCTTGTCCTCACCTTTTTTTTTTTTTGGTTTCCCCAACAGCCATTTGCATATTGATAAAAAAAAAAAAAAACTGACTAAAAAGGGTTGCCATTTTTTCAAAACTTTGTCTTGTGTTCACCGTTTGTTATAACAAAAAAAATTGCCATTTATTAATGTTATTTTCCCTTTGCCTTTCATATTTTCGCTTTGTTTACCTATATCGCTGTCGCTCTGGGCTAATTCACTTAGTCGCTCGCTGGGCCTGGCCTAAAAGGTTTTCCAACCACAAAATCCTGGCTGATATACAAACTCTCCCCTGCTCGCTGTCCTTTTTTTATTTATTTTTAGTTTATCTCTCCAGCCTCGCCAACGGTGTACTTTTTGTTTATGACGTGTCAATGATATGAATTTAATCGATAAGCCACGCGAGAACGGAAACTGGTAAAAACCGCAGCAAAGCCGGCAGCAACCGATAAGCTTCTCGTCCTCCGAACTTACCTCTCCCAACTAACTGTATGCCGTATGTGTGCTGTGCTGTGGCTTTTTTAACCATTTCGAAATATGGTGAAAACAATTTATAATTTAAGCAAAATGCAAATGTTTTGTTGCAACTAAAATGCGTGAACACACCGATGAAATAAATATGAAGAGAGGATAATGTGAGCTTAGATTTCGGTAATCATTTGTGGCTATCTTTGTAGAGCACCAATTATCTCGGGATCTAGGAATAGGATCAGTCTGAAACTTTGACTGTTTAGAGTTTGTGAAATTTACTTTGGGAAATAATATCGTTTACTGGCGGGTTCGGGTGTTTGGCGTTAATAATACACATTGTTTGAATTGATATGATGCTGAGTTTTGTACCAAATGCTTGCAAATTCAATAGCCCAAGAATCAAAAAGTATTTATTTTGTTAATATTTTATTTAGATAAATAAAATATTTTAAAACTTCCTTTACCTGACCTGCGGTTAATTCATCACTCGAATGGCCCTCTCAGCTAACCCTACACACACGAGCTGGCTCTGAATGCATTGTGAATTGGTTGTGAGAAAAAACATATAATATTATTGGCGATTTTTGCAATGTTTACCAAGTTGCAATCCCCGTCAGAGTGAGAGAGCGAGCGACCCAGAAGGGCAACAGTGGAAGCGGAAGGGATATCGAGTGAAAACAAATTCAATTGCAAATTGAATTTTTATTGAATGTTGGCGGCGTCGCTTGCTAAAACAAAAACACAAAACAAAAAAAGACACCCAAAAAATAAAGAAAGAATCCCGCTCGGTACCAGACATCGACGGTGGCTTGTTCTCGATTTGTGTTTTGCAATTTTTGCTTTTCAGTTTGAATTTTTTTTTCTGCTGCTTTGACATTTTTGTAATTTTTTTTCCCCTTTTTGCCGAGTTGCCTATGCTCATATGAAAGTTGTGCTGTTCCTGCTGCTGCTGCTGCTGTCCGCTGTCGGGGCTTTCCCCCAAAGTCAATAGCAGGAAATTCAATTTTCCCAGGCAAACTAAAGTCTGGGAAAGTTTCTTCCTTTGCCACTTTATGCTGTTGTTCCTTCAACCCCCGTTCTGCATATTTTATATATGGGTGAAGTGAGGAATCTCTCTTGGCTGGAAAATCTAATATGCAAGCTCAGGCTCGAAGCGGGTTTCATGCCTCCAGATGGAAGCGAGAACTTTGCAATATGTTCTGCTCAGTATATAGATATATATATGTATATATGTATGTGGAGTAGTAGTGGCCTTCCTCCGGCCTTATCAAAGGCACATTTTGTTCATTGTTTTTATCGGGCGACACAGGAAATGTTATAGAAATTTTGCGCTTATCAGGGCAAATACACAAGCACAACCCAACGACACAAAGGCACTTTTAGCCTGACACAATTTCCAACTGCGATGTTGACGAGTTTTGTGTTTTGTTATAATTAAAAACGAGCCGAGTTCGATAAATAAGAAGCCAGAGCAAGTGATTTTTCAAATAGGAAACATACAAGAAGGTTTTCGGGGAACTTAGCTGCCTGGTGATTCTGTATCCGTACTGCTGTTGACTTTTTCAGATTCAGAAAGAGATTCAACTTACCTGGAAATAGAAAAAAAAGAGTAATTAAGTTAGATATTTTTAAAGAAATTGAACGTATAGAACCCCACAATGAAAATAAATACCACTTAAAAGGTATTATTAAATAATTTAATAACTCAATTAAGTAGTAATTAGCCAGGCCAGAAGAAAAATGGACATTGCCTTTAAATAAGGCCCTAGAACATAATAAAATAATGCCCCTTTTAAGTACCGCATCCAACGAAGATGCCATGGCCAACTCCTAATGAAAAAATAATTAAAAGCAATGACAATTTGCTTTTATTTTCTGCCTTCTTGCGGGGGCCGCTCTCCATCCAAATGGCCCAGACAGAGCGAGACTGCTGGGACACAAATCCCCAAACACGTCGCTCACATTTCAATTTACGCATGAAAATGTCATTTCCGACAAGACCAAATTTGCATGCAGGAATCCGGGCTAAAAAGGGGGCGGCATTGCGAAAAAACGAGGCTATCCTCTCATCTTAGACACGCCCCTCTTCCGCCCCCTCCCTCACAGCTTTACGCACGCCAGAAAAAGTGTAATAAAATTAAGAATTCCAAGCTGCCGTGACAAATATTTTTCTTCTTCATGTTTTCCACGTTTTCTTCTCCTCTTTTTTTGTACTCTACGCAATGAATGGGAAATGGACAAGCATGGAAAAACGAGGGGGGTTTTTCGGCGGAAATGGAGAAAAAATATAGGGGGGTAGACGGGGAACGAGCAAATGAGTGACAGGCTTCGAGCAGGAGGAATGGGAAAACAGTGACGTTGAGTGCCAATTTCGAGCTGGAGAACCAGCATCCATGCCATTCCATTCCATTCCCTCATAGTTACACAATCACCACCACCCATGGTGAGAGTATATTAAGCCATAAAATTAGTGCGACCCTGGGTTGTCAAGGGCGTGGGTGAGGGGGTGGAAAAGAGCGAAAAGGGGGTCGCTACGTGCGTCGCATTAAAGGAAAGCAACAACAGTCTAGCTCCAGTTGAAATTTGTTTATTTTGATGATGTATCGCATAATTAGGGGGACAGGGAATAAGATCATGAGAGGAAATAATAATCTATTGGGATGATGTCTGTCTAAGGGTGGCCTTATGTGGGAGCTAATCCGGCTTTAACTCGATTGAATAGAGTTTTTTCTTAATAAGAACCAGCATTTATTACTTGAATTCAAGAGGAGAAAGTCAGAAATTTAATAACATTAAGTTAAAGTCACACCCACTTCACTTTCTCACAACCCACATTTCCCCATTCTAGCCTCATTAAGCCTCTCTCCGTTACTAATACCCTTTTAATTGGCTTCAAATTTCTCAGGATCCTTTTGAGATGGAAATCTGAAAAAGCTGCAACGCAACCCTCATCACAGTGGCAACTGATTAGAATACCAATAACAAGGCGGTTCGGTGTTTCTGTCGAAATAACAAACGAAAAGCGGTTGAAGATGCTCGCCCCTCAAGATGATACACACCCCAAAACACACGCACACTCACTCATGGAGCGCCTAATCCAGTGATAAGCATCTCACTGGCAGACATCAGTCAGCTCGTCGAAAATCATCAAATTAGTATGCAAAAGACATGGGGCCAGATGGTCGGCGTTGTTCTTGCGACTTTACGAGATGCCACCGAGATGCTTGACAACGAGATGGAAATAAATGAGTTTTGTTATCATAATCACGAAATTATGAGCACTGCTTATGAATAGCTGGCAGGAGAGATTGCCAAGGGGCAGGGGACTATGAGATATAGGGCCAGAGAAAATGTTAATCAGGTCAGATCATTTTTGGCCCGATGATGATGCAACAACAAGACGCGAGAAGATGGCAGAGACAAACATGGCCAGAAGAGAGCAGAACGGAACAGAACCGAACACAGCCCACACAGCATTTGTCAATTTAAATGAGCCGTAAACACTTTTCGCCAATTTTTATGATTAATTAAGTGTCCACATTAATTGCAGTCGAACATGAAGCTGCACAAGCAACATCACAAGGAGGCGGCTGCCTCGGCGAAGGCGACATGGCCCCAACAATTTGATGCCAGGAAAAAGGCACCGAAACAAATTGCAAAGCAATCGCAGGCAGCGGCATCTGTTTTACAACAAATTTAGATGTTGGGGATATATCTGTTAGTGCGCATAAATTATGGCCCAATCTATATCTGGCCATTTTCAGGTAGCCTTAGCTACACGTTCACCCTCCTCGGTGGATGCTGCTGCTCTGAGCCTGATTAACTGTACGAAATGGCAAGACAATAATAAATTACGAAAAATTTATACGGCCACGTTCGGGGCATACTAATAGGGTCAGAGAGACTGAGAGCGTAGAAAAAGGCAACCAAAAACATCAAAAACTAATGAAATGATGGGCAAAAAACACAGAAAATCTGGGAAGAATAAATAAACATGACAGATGGAATCGAGAAGGAGAAGGACGGACGCAAAAGTAAATAAAAATGTTATTAACTGAAAGTGTAATGTTGTTTGGAATCATCAGCGTTATTATGCTGGCCATTAATAAGGACTGTCGAAAGGGACCAAATGAAATGATTGTGACTGCTACAGCTTGCTTTTTTATGTTTTTCAGGACATCAAGACCGAATTTAATCAATTTAGGTTTATATAAGCTTTCTTGTGGGATTTACAACCAAATTTACGTCTGAATGTGAAATAGCTGTGCAATGTGTAATAACATTTAACATTTCAGTATTGAGTTGGACAAAATTTGTGTATATTTAATATATTAAAGAATTAACAATGCAAATACATCAGGATTTGGCTAGGAGAACATGAAAAATTGGGGGAGCCAAATAGCAAAATGACAGCTGCAGTATGGCAAATGTCTCGAAAAATGCCCAATCGGGGGGAACAACCAACAACAGCAGTTGCCATTTGCCGCTCATAATTTATGACAATTATTATTGCATTATATGATATATTAGAGGAGCGAAGTCTAGCAGAGAGATTGATGCAGATGCAGATACAGATACAGATACAGTGAGAGCGAGGTGACTCGGCTTAATTATAATTAGAAACAAAATTGCTCATGACTGCAATAAATGTTTCAATTATTTATAATCCTAATGCATATGTTGGAGACGTTAGAAAGCCTCTCTGTGTAAGCATTGCGCGTTAAATTATGTTCAATTTTCCTCCTATGAAAGTTGTGTAAAATATAGAAAAACAACTGACTTTTATTTGCGGCATAAATCATGTTAATTAGCCGCAGCGATCGCGCAAGATAAAGTCTCTCCACCACTCTCTGCGGACTTATAAGGGCAACTCCATTAGCATTTCGGGCTGGAACTTTAAAGTGCCTAAAACTTTTAATGATGGACAATTTATTAAGTGCCCTGCCTCGCCCCTGAAATAAACCAAATCTCCTCCTCTCGAATCAATCCATTTGCTTGCTTGCGGATCCCATAAATAAGTTCTGCACAAATTTATCTCTCAAGAGCAAACAAAAACAATTTGAGCAACTATTTACAAACATTAGCTGGAAGGTAATGGTTTGAACATTTGTTGATTTGTGAGTCTTCATCCTCCTCCTCTCCTATACACAAAAACCACGCTAAATGTACATATACCAAGTTTGAACAGATTTGCTGTGTGTGTGCCTTGTTCAACGCAAATTACGCAAAAATTTAATTGCAATTAAATTGAAATTATATCAGTAATTATGCATATGAAAGTAGTAAACAAATAGCAACACAATAATTACGCGTTGGTAAACAAAAGTGATTGGGGTTCAGGCAACACAGAGACTGAGCGGACTGAGAAAAACCGTCTATGGAAATAGCCAGAAAATATTGTTTGGAAATCCGGGCAAAGTGTAAACAAAATTGCTGAACCAAAAAGTCGGCAAACGGAATTTGTATGAACAGAGTTGGTAAATACGCAGGAATAGTAGTTATATATTATATTTAAGCATTGTACATGTTGGGAATTTATTAGATTTTTTCATTCTGTTGGTTTAAGCTGCGAATGGCCCAAATGATAGTTGCTATTTATGTATTTAGTCTCTAGTAATTTTACATTTAATATATTTTTAATAAAACCACAAACCTATAAAAGAAAATTACTCATTTCACATAACCATTTCAAGTCATAAATCAATGAAATTAGTTTCCCGAAATGTATCAATAAACATGAGAAAATCTACCTTGCCTGTTTCCAAATTTCCCTCTTGCATCTGCGAATAGGTGGGCCTTCGTTCGCTTTTCAGTTTAACGTCACATATAAATCGCCAAGTAAATACCGACAGCCACACCCATCAAATTAATCAAACAGCTGGCTTGGGGAAAGGAAAAAGGAAAAACTAACCGCTAAAACAACAACAAGATTTTAATTTTTGGCACACACTTGCTGCTAGCCACCGCAACTAACGACAATGAAAGCCCAAGCGATGCGCAGCGAAAATGCTAATTAATGTGATTATGTGGCCATTTAATGTTTGAACAATTGTTTAACGATTAGTCAGGCGTGAGCGAAAAATACCGGGTAGAGAAATCGTGACAAAGGCGAAGACACATGTTTGTCACAGAGGAAAGTAGAACCAGAAGACCGAAAAAGGGGGCAGCCCAACTGATACAGGGCGCCGACTTGATGATTAATTTTTGTGCCAGGGTACAAAAATAAGAGAAATAAAAAAAAGGAAAGAAAAGGAAAGTGCAGAGAAAATCTCTGGCAATTTAATGCCAAAAAGTTTACATCGCAAAAATTGCACATACGCCCCATGGGGCTCTTACAAGCAGATTGAAAGTTTGCCTCTTGCAACAAGATTATTTTCTATGCCCTTAAAATGGGTATTTTTGTTAATGGTTAGCAGGTTCTTGATTTTACATGCATTTAAAATCTGCTAAAGAATGTTCTTAATATGTTTCAGACTTCTCCTTCAACCAGGTTATAAATAAAGTCTCAACTGAACTTAAACCAGATTGTAAGGAAATCCTTGTTGAGTTTACTATATTTATATGTATTTAAAGTCTTTTTAAAAATGTATAATTTATATTTTCGCTTGGTTAAAAATAATGTTCTCAATGTTCAGCTTAAAATATAAAATAAAATGTAAGCAAATTGGAATATTAATACATAATGTCCCTAAATAATGAAAACTCGTATGAGAACCTGCAAGGGTATATAAGCTACGGCTTGCTAAGTCCATTTTCCTGCTAAATTTTTTTACTGATTTATTTTTCCAAGCTGCTCGAGGTGTTGAAAGTGCGGCAAGTTACGCACATTTGCACCTCCTAACTACCCAGGCGCAAAAAAAAAAAGAATAGAAAATAATAAAATGGTATGGGGGTAAAAAAAAAGAAGCGAGCCAAGTTTCCTCTTATCCCCAGAATGGCAACCCGTTAAACAGCCGCAGCCGCTGCCAGGGAGAAGGTTGGCCAAATGTTTTCACTGATAAGCACAGACACGCCTCGAAAGAGGGGACCAAACTCCAGGCACTTCTCCCATCACACCACCCACCTTTTTCCGCTGGAAAAACCACCTGCCCGGGCAGAAAGGCTAAACTGACAGCTATAGAGACATTAATGTGACGAGGGTCCTGGGGTTTGGGGTTTGTTCGCCCGAGAAAAAGTTGCAGCATCGCGCCAAGCAAATCAGTTCATGCCGGTGCAAAAAAAAAAGTCGAGGAAAAATCTGTGCACAGTTACACACGGTTCTTTCTTTATTTTCCCCCGTCTAGCGAGGGCGGTAGCTGGCTGGTTATATGATACGTCAGTCAGGTAAGTCCGTACGCGGGCAACTTAAAGTCGCACAGATTTATCTCACAGCAAATAGCTTCTGTACTTTGATAAAATGTTAAGCTAGGCTGTCCTCTAACTTATTATAGCTGCAATTATGTTTACTGTTTCTGCTGGAAAATTTTGTAAATATATATTTTTAAGCAGAAAACAAAGAATAAAGTGATCTGGAACAATTAAACAATAAACCCTTTTCCAATGGGAAATTCCCTACACTTTCTTCTCCGATAAAAAGCCGCAATATTTATCCTATCAATATACAAATATATACTTTCCGATTCATTTGCATTATGGCGTACATTTCATATGTATTTTGTGCCGTATAATACCCAGAACTTGTTTTCGCTGTCGCATAAATAGCACTAGACCGAATTGTCTGTGGTTTGGTTTGGTTTGGGCAAATATGTTTACCCAGCAATTGGCGCTGACATTGCGGCAAAGATAAAGAAAACTCAACTGGCGAGAGGAGTGCGACGCATGGTGTGATAACAATGTTTGTCAATTGCGGCTACACACACAGAAATAACACTCGACACACTCTCCCTGACGACCCGACCCTCCTTCAATACAATACACAGAAATTAACTTTTGCTGTTGAAAGATTTTCACTCAGAGATTTCCTGCTCGAAAACTTTCTATGCGAGCCCCGAAGAGCTCTTCAATTATGGAATTGTCCCGGAAAAAAGGTAAACAACAACATGACATTTGTGGGTGATAAAAAAAAAATTACAAAAAATAGGAAAGAAAAAAAGAAATGAAAATAGAAGAGGGCCCTCTAATTGATTTCGAAGAGATATCGCCTGACAATGGCAATCAATTGTCATTATGTTGGCCCCCGACCGGAGGCTAATTGAAAGTTGTCGGTGCTCAGTGACAAAATAATCAATCGATCTTTAAAAGAGCAGAGCGGAAGGGGCACAAAGTCCCCATCATAAATAATTCAACATTTACAAGATACTCTTGTGTTTCAAATAAAAAAAAAAAGAAAACAAAACGAAGGGAAAGAAGGAAACCCATATGAAATATATTCACGAGATGTGCCACCAAAATCAGGGTAATCCTTCTGCAGCCACCAGGCCAGGACTCTTTGGGCCACCCTCGATGGATACTTTAATTCCACACACACAGACAGATATCGGTGGATGGATATATATATTAAATTTCGATTTTGCAACCCAACAACCCAACACAAACGCTTTGGGAGCGTGAGCACGTGCGCTAACCTTTGACATATGAGCATGGCGAAACCATCAAACATATTTTATGTATTAAGGATATGCGAGACGACAACGACGACGGCGACCCTTCGCCATCTCTTTCTCCGAACAGACAAGCAATAAACTCGGGACAAACATGTATGTACGTATATGCTGCAAAATATATATAAAAAACACGTTAACCAAAATAAGTTCGCAAGGGTGAACCGGAGAGCCTGCCAACAAGAAATCACGTTACACGACTGCAAGGACACACAGGACACACAGAGAGTCTCTCTCTGTCTCTCTGGGGAAATCAAAACAGATCAAAATGTCATCTTTAAGAGCTTAAATTTGTATGGAATTGCCGTCTGGCAAAACCCCACCAAACAAAGGTATTTTCTCACATTACCCGATGCTTTCCCACGCAGAATATCATCTAGGACTACGAGGGTACCTTTTTTTAGTGCTTATTATACCAAAGTGTTTACCTGATTTGGTTGACTGATTTGTCCTGAATCACTCATAAAATTGAATGGATTTAGGATAGTGAGTATTAACTTTGTACTTTGGAGTTCTGGCAGTGAATTGCGGTTTTTCTAGGAGAAATTTACTTATAAAATTATTTACAAATTTGGAAATACTCAGGGTAATACATAATCTTAATATTTAATAAAGTTTGCTTGCATCTCTTTGTATGACCTACAGCCTGCTACCTGCTTTCCAATCATCACTTTTCCAGCTAATTAGACAGACTAGTTTACACCCAAACCGGCCACAAAAACAGGGCCAAAACTCCTATATTTTCATCACCTTGCATTTGCTTTTAAAAATCTAACGGAGATATTTGGTATCAAACCGCTTTGGCAGGTTGCAAGCAAATGATAGAAACGAAACCGTGTTGACAGCCATAAAAAGACAGTTCAATGCATCAATTCAATTTCATATGGCCAAGAAAAAGCAAAGACAACTTCATTGGCTGTTAAACAAAAAAAATGTATAAAAAATCGATAAAAAAAGAGTGACAAACGGACGGGCAGAGGCGGTTAGAAAGAAGAGATTCAAAGGCCACCAAAGACTCAATAAACACATCGTAAATGGATGTGAATGCAACACGAAGAGCACTGAACAAACGAATCTGAATTGAATGAGTGAAATTTTATATGTCTCCGACAGCGTGGTGGGCGAACCCTCCTCCCTCACTTTTTAGTCGCATCTCTTTCCCCCAGAGAATCCCCCCATTTAAACTCGCCTGCATCACGCCCGTTCACTTTACAATAATAAGCCAAAAGCAAATGCTGTGATTTCAGAGTCCCAGAGATCCCTCTCACTCCCTCTGTCTGCTCCCCTTGGTTGACCACCCTCTTTTCAGACCGGACGCACATCATCATCATTCTCCATCCCATGTGGAGAGGGTGACAAAACCTAATAAAATTTAATTAAACTCAATCAAAATCCATTTAAGGCGGCACAAAACAGAAAAATAAACGAGAGATGGCCACTGAAAGAAAAAGAGGGGAAGAGGGAACACGGATTGACCACTCATGACATTATACTTGGCAAACGGCCACACTAATTGAATGCTACATGTTTTTTGCATTTCTGCAAACGGAAATGATGTCAGCACTTGATAGGAAAGGATTCATCATGCTTACAAAAAGTGTTTAATTAAACATAGCACCTATCTGTTTTTGAAGATGCAACACAACTGTACCTTGAGCAATCTACTTGGTCTTCGGTAATTACTGCCATACTAATTGAATTCTACTCCTTTTTGCATTTTTGCAAACGGAAATGATGTCTGCCCTTATAGGAAAAGATTCTTTTTAATTGCAAAAGAATTTAATTAAAACAGTATCACCGAACACAACTGTACCTAAGCAAGCTACTCAATCTCTGGCCACTCTAATAAAGTGTACTTTGCTGCAGTAACAGTAAGGAAAACATTTTCAAGTAAACTTGTTGTTAAATATCACTAAAGACTGAACCTAACTTGAACTGATATATCTTGTACCTGAGACTGAGTCACACCGACAAAAGCTGATTAACTCACAGAAGGACAGTGGACATGGCAAGCTGCATTCAATTAAAATTGACAATTGTCTAGAGCAAATCAATGGGTAGCCTAATGATGAAGCTCTGTTTCCATCTCTCACCCCGGTATCAGACTCAGCCTCAGTCCCCTTTATAACCCATTTAACCCTTGAGTGGGTGAATGGGTGACAAGCGACAACAATGTCGACCAATTTGAATTCAAAACGTTGCCTCTGTTTGGTTGGGTTAATTCAATTTATCAGCTGAGCCCCACAAAACGATGAATATGAGATGTCAGCTTGTTAGGTTGAGAGCTTTAGAGGTTCAGGAGAACCAAGAGAGGGGGGTCAAAAGGTCAATTTATGCGGCCAAACGCACTCATAAATACTAGAGACGGGAAGTATTGGCCAAATTAGTTCGTCGTATTTCAGCCAATTCCATTTTGAATGACTTCCTCCCTACAAAATAAAATCCAATTACTACAAATTCCATTCTGTTTGTCATTAAAAAGCCTCAAAATTCTCCAGACTCTCTCTCTTACACACACTGGGGCATTTTTCAAATATATATCTCGTAATTTTCAACAATGTGTAAATGGCCTGCCATGCAAGCCAAACAGAAAATATTTTCCTATCATCAAAATCTAAACAGAAGAAAAAGGAATTGGCCGAAATAAAAATCCAAAAAATTTTCTCTATAGCGAATATCAGGAAAAATGAATACACATATGCAGCGTGAAGAGTGGAAAAAAATTGTGAAAATATTCTTCCAAATTAAAAATACATTTTTACCTCAGCCCCGAGGAGCACGAGCAGCGAACTGGCCGGCGTGCAGGTGTGTGCGGTGATGAGATATTTTTAGCAGACACTGTTGACTGCGCACCACTCGCCCGATTTCGCTTTGGCCATCCCATCCCCCATCTATTCCGTCTGCTTAGTGAGTAATTAAACTAGAAAATAATAAGTGGGGGGGTAGGAGGGTGGAGGGTAGAGGTGAGGAGCAGCAGCAGCATCGAGGAAAATACGGAACGACGGACCGACTGTCATTTCACTTAAGTAGACATTAATTATACCGAAAAACTGAACTGAAAAGCCGAGGGAAAATCAAAACAAAAAAGAATGGATATTGAAAAAATATTAGCTAGGTCTTGATGGGAAACCCCAATACCCTTTTATAATTTGCATAATTAATTTACTAAACAAATTAATTTGATTTGATAAAAATAACAAAACCCACCTGTCTACGAACGTATCTATATTAAGTGTTTCAATCATTTAGGATTTAATCACATTTAAAAATACATGTGACTACGGGCAAACTGGTTGCCAAAATCAAAATACCCTGCAGGCATGGCCACAAAAAAATTGACAGAAATGCTCAGCCTCGGCTGCACCTTACGTCGTATGTTAATAATTATAATTATAAACATTTTTATAAGCCGTTCGTTAATGGTGTAATATATGGTAAAGGGGAAAAATATAGTACAAGGTGCTTTACAGCCTTGAGCTCATTGTTTAATCACTCGCACAATAAACATTAATAACTTAGTACAAATAAACACTTTATGGTAATTAAGACTTGAAATTCTTATTAAGGCCATAAATGTATTATTCGATTATTTTGTTTACAACCAATTAAATATTTATCGAAGAAGGCAATGGAAACATATATATAAAGATCTGGAAAGGCATTAAATTCCTTTCTCTGTGTTTTAAACTCTCAGGAAGTCTCCCAAATCCAAGGAAATGTAATCTTTCTAAGTAGATTCCCCCAAAATGCATTTGATAATGTAATAAAAACCAAAAATAAAAACCATTTCACATGTGCTGCTTCGGTGGATGGAGTTGAGTTTACATAGAAGGTGTTCCTTCTCGATGCCCCGCGTTTGATGGATAAAACTTACCTGCAAAGAAAAGAAGGGAAATAAAAAATTAGATATTAAAAATTTATTTCAGATGCAACAAGAGACAACGAAAATAACAACAACAACAGCTAACAACCAAGACGGCGGCAAGAGTGCCAGTTGAGAGCATTTCAAAATTTTCGTAAGTTCAAAAATGTAATAAAAATAAGAAATTTATGAAGAATTTAGTAAGTGAGGAGAGCGGGCGGGTGGCGAGCGAGTGCCCCAAAAGAATTTATGGCTGTAAAAATGTTTATTGCTTCTGTATTTTCCTGTTTTTTTTTTTCCCCCCACCGACTTTTCATTGTGTGGGCGATGGCAGGGATGTATATCCCGGTATCTAAATTGTTGCACTGGCTGCCGCTTGACAGGTATTCTCCAAGGAGGAACTCAGAGACGGCCAGGCCAGAGCCGGAGAGTCAGCCTGTCACTTTGAATAATGTTCGGGGGCCTCATAAATTGGGCACCGCGTGTGATATGTCCATGTCCGCCGCCGATGTTCTTCCTCCTCCTTCGCGGGATTCTCTTCTCTAATGAGCTCAACCCTCCAAAAAGTAAGGCGCAATTTTCAACACTTTTTTTGATGTTGTTTCCTCAATCCCCGGAAAAATTTAAATACTCAAATAAGAAAAAACAAATGAAAGGAAATTTCCCTGTGATGAAAGGAGAGCATTTGATGAAAGTGTCAAAATTAACGCGGCCACGTCACATGCATAAAACATCATAACAAAGGGGGTGGGCCTTCCAGGAGGGAGAACGAGAAGAACGAGCTCTTAGCATCGGCTTAATCCTTCAAGAGCTGATCCTGATGAAATGACAGGAGTAGCCCAAAGAAGAGCTTTGGCCTACGGGATGATAGGCAAATACTGCGCAGATTTTATGATATGTGAAGTAAGTATACCCTTTTTTATGTTATTAATAAAAAAGTTATTAAAATACAAAGTATTTAATAAAAATTATGAGACAATCTTCATTAAAATTATTATATTTCAGTTATTATTAATAATTCAACTCAATTATTATATTTTTTTAAAGTATACTCAACTAACCCTTCTTAAAGTTCAACAGTTTTTTTTCTTTTTCCCAAAATATATTAAAAAAGAAACCCTGCACTTTCCCAAATTTGATTTAAATGTTAATCGAAATTCAAATCGATCCCGAAAACCCGCCCCCAAAGCATCCATCTACCCGAATAGAAAGAGCAACACAACAACAAACTTTTTGTGCTCCCACCGTCTCGTGGCTATATATATGTATATATTTTTTAATCAAAATTCTCTTAAATAATTAAAATGCAAATTGTGCGAGCATAAAATAACAAAAACAACAGCTCCAATGGCAGCGGCAAATAAACAGAGTCACAGACACAGAGGCACACCGAGCTGCTGACAGGACACACGCAAGGACAAAGGGACCAAAGGGACCGGACGGACGACCAACAAAACAACAACTCGGAAAAAATCCACCCACGACAGGGGAATGATATGATGACAATCCTGCCGCAGCCACAGCCGCTTCTGCTGCTGCTGCTGCTGTTGCTCCTGCTGCTGATGATGATGATGATGCCTGGTTTTCGGGCTGGGGGCTTTAAGAGGGTTTTGTGGAAGGATGACGACGACTTTGACAGTTCTTTGTGGTATTTTCAACGCTGACTGACAAGACGGCAGGGCTAGGGGGGACTAGAGGTAGAGCCCTTAAAGTGTTAACGATGATAAAGTTGGGTGAAAACTGTTGTGTTTCGTTGGGACACGCCCCCTCACTGACTCACAGGATCTCCAGACAACAGTGGTTAATTGGAGTTTGAGGTTGAAATTTAAACTTATTTTATGGGTTATGTGGTTCTATTAATAATCATAGTACTACAGTATATATCAATAACTTATAGAATACAGTTGCTACCCATGTATATCCTTTAAAAGGACTTCGTTCGCCGCTCACTACTATCTTGACCCCGTCTGTATCTATTTGCCATCTCTTTCCGTTGCCATCTCACGCACACGCACACGTGTTAAATTCATGACACAAGCTGCGCATCCTTAAAAAGGGTTGTCCCCAAAAAAGGGGGCGGAGGGAGGCAAGGATTCTCCCGAGTGCACGTGGGTTCTCTGTGCGTCATGCGTGTGTGTGTGTTCATTAAGCTGCTTATTATGTTTGCACTTAAAAATTCATATGTGACTATGGCAACCCCACAAACAAATTGGTCGTGTCCTTTTGAAAGACCCTTTCCCCCGGCCACTGTCTGCTCCTCTACCCAACCCAAGCCCAACTTATTGGCATACTTAAGGAGGAATACCATGCTTCATTAAACTGAGCCGAGGATTTGAAATTTTCAGCTGAGACCACCACCATTACCAGCTATGAATGGCCATCAGCTCTCATCCTTTTCCGCCTTCATTTTTATTGGTTGCCACCCATTTTTTATAACCCACATAGCCATGTGTGTGCGTGTGTCGTCGTGTCTCTGTTTTTGTGTTTTGCATATTAATTCATTGGCAGGGACCGGGAAAATTAACAACTTGTAAAACACCAAATGTAATTAAGTATACGCCATGTGGTGCCATACCAAACAAACATTCTTTTTCTCGCCTGCTCGGAATAAAATTCTGTCGTAATTTTATAAATATTAAATAAGCAGTTTAAACGGGGTCAAGTTGGGTAATATTTTGGATGTCTTTCGTTTTTTTGGACAGGTGAATGGGGTTCGTTCTGAGGAAATGCCTTTGCGGTGTGCCAAATATTACAAGAAATAAAATTAAATGCCTTGCAAGAGACCTAAAAACACGACACGGTAACTGTAAAGTTACAAAACGCCAAACCACAAAGTATTTCATAAAGTTTATAAAAGAGAAGGAACCTTAAAAGAACACTGACTAAGTTAAGGGCAAAATAAATAATTAAGAAAGTATTTTATTTAATTTTAGGAATTTTTCTTACAACTTTAGAAATTCTACGCAAAGCTAAAACCGAGTAGAAAATTATTTGAAGCCTTAAAAGAGCTGCAAAAAATAGTAGCAAATAGCCGGAAAAGTGGGAACAAAGAAACTGTGAGGAAAATGATGAACGGGACTGGAAATTCATAGCTAAAAGGATACACGATGGCAAGGCAAATGGTGAGAAAAGAGACTGACGAAATTGGGAGGAGGTAAGTAAATAAAAGGAGGGACATGACCCCGCTCAAGTTCATTTAAGCGAAAATGTAATTTTATGCTTTTTAATTGAGCGAATATGCGTGGAAACATGTGGCGCCGGAAATGGGTGAAAGGACGCAGGACGCAGGACGATAAAGTGAGCAATGGACCCGAGTTCCAGCCGTAGAGAGACGGCGGCAGCATCCGCCTTGATGAGTTTGCGCCGCACTCAAGCGAAATAATCAACCGGCGAGGAGAGAGATAGAGAGAGGGATGAGAATAGAGATGGGAATAATCCTGCTGTTAGCCCAATGCAGGTGTTATCCTGTGACACACACCTCCTGCCCTCAGCCCACGGATACTAGTGTTCTACTATCCTAGCACTTTAATGTATTTAAACAACTAAAAGCACGGCGGCTGCTGTAGGTGTTGCCTGCTTTGGCTTGATGAAAAGCAATAAAAATGCAACATTATTAATCATCATCAATCAATGTCATCCATCAAAATGCGTGGCATGGGGGTGGTGGCATCCCCCTCTACTTTTTAGCCATCATCTTCTGGCTTTGTTCTCTGCTTTTCCGCTGAATTCAACACAGTCTCTTTCGTGCTCCTCTTGTTCTTTATGCTGCGCTGTCCATTATCGTCATCAACGCCTTTTTACCTAAAACACCAGACACACGTCCAGACAACGCTGAGGGAAATGCAAAATGGGGAAGAGAAACTGATCCTGGGTTGAGGAGCCATTAAAGCACTTAATTCTGGATTTAAATTGCCTAATTTTTGATGCAAATTTTAATCAGGAATTTAATTTTACTTAAAACTTTAAGCTTTAGTCTAGATGATTTCCAAGTAGTTTAAGAAATGTAGTCAGGTCAAGAGTCATGGTTACAATAACCCTAATTATCAAAAAACATTAGCGGCTTTCCCACTAAAATACAAAACCCTTTCCCAGACCAAGACTTTAGAAAGGTTCACCCCGACCTGACCCATATACAAGTTGTATATCTGACACCTTGTACTTAGAGACAGTAGTTGGGGGAAAGGTTCAGCTCAGTTCCGTTCGGACCCATTCCCTTCGAAAGTCAAACTACCTACTTTTTCGCTCCTTCCTTCCCTTGTTTCAATTTTGTTCGGAGTTCAGTGAACCTTTCTCGCCAAGTCAATGACCAAAAGAAAGGCACACCGACTAAAACATGTAAAACCAGATGCAGAGAAAGGGGCCGGAGCCGAGCCCAAGCAGTGGCAAGAGAACAAGAATAATAAGAACCATAATGATAATGATATCATATGGATATAAACGGCGAGAAACAATGGGTAAATATGAATGAAAAGACCTGAACTTGAATCCACTTGCGGCGGCTAACTAGCATATTTTCCACATTTCTTGTTTTGCTCTTCTTTTGGCCCTGTTTTGTATCTTCTTTTGTATTTTGTTTTTGAATTTTAATTTTCCCCTCATTTGTTTTCCTTCTTCGGACTAGATTACATCACACCCAGTGCCTGCTTTTGTCTTTGTTTGGCTTTGCACTTTGGGGGCTCATTTAAATTTATCAAGCGTATTTTTTCGGACTCCCCCTGCACCTCCGTCTCTCTTTCACACTTTCCATGAATTTAATTAACAAACTCGAGAGGGTGACCTCCTCAAGTCTGGCTGCCTTTTCCCGCCCCGCTATCGCTGTCTCCTTCAATATAGTGAACTTCCTCCTGACTCTGCGAAGAAAAGTCTGCTCATAAACTTTGCGGCACTTTGCCGGCACTTCTCCCACTACTTCTTGTTCGCTTTTCTTTTTTCCGCCCAGAATTTTCGTGAGTAGCTTGAATAGCAATTGACATACAAAATACTTTTGAGTGTCATGCTACCTTTACAGGTAACTTACCGTCCGCCTCTTCCCCCAACTTCTTTATATTCTCTCTTCTTTTTCCGACCTCTTGTTTTCTTCGTATTGCACCCATTGTTTTCTAGACGAAAAATTTACGTGTACTGCAAGTCTTTTAGGGTTTGGCTGGAGAGGAAAAAACTTTATTAAACTTTTAAGGTGGCAGGTGGAAATAGGAATGGTAATCAAATTTAGGGGAGTGGAAAATTTCCTAAAAAAATATAATAAACCAATAAGAAAACTTAAAAAACTTTAAAACCTCAGCCATCTGGCAACTATTTATTAAAACAGTAGAGACATCTGGTAACTCCTAATTCAAATTGTTGTCACAAAATAATGTTAATAAATGTTTTCACCTTAACAAATTCGAAGCTAAAATTGTATTAAAAAACAAAAACAAATTATTTAGAGAAAGGCTTATTCTTCTTTAAAAATATCAAAAAATCAACCAATCTGGCAACACTTAACTCAAACTGCACCACAAAACCAAATAAATTAAGCAAATCATTTTGCATTTAGCGATAAATGCTACAAGCATACGGAATTCGGAAGTAAAGCGGCATAACGAAACACATTTTAATTGTCTTCTAAATTGAGTTGAATCAATAAATTCCATTTGCTTATCAAAGAAAATTTGAATATTTTTTAGGGGTCAAGTTCGGTGGTAGAAAACCAAGAAGGAGATGCTGACAGAGAATGACTCAATGGAATTTTAAATTCCAAAGAGGAATGGAAACTATGTAGATGCATCTCGAAATGAATACGATGAATACATAATTGTTTAATGTGTTAACAAGGCAAATGACTGCTAATCGTTTAGTAATCTAATCTGGCCATCTTTGGTATTTATTTCAAAGAAAATCTTTTGCTGACTGCTACTTTTTGTAGCTACACTTTTCTTTATAATTCAACTTTCTAGTTTTTAGCTAGCTTAAAGTACATACACTTTCCTTAAAGTTCAAATAGCCCCGGGGGACGCATTTTCCCTTCCTTCTTAAAGCCTCATTAGATATAGAGTAGTTTTTTGTGGCAACACAAACAAACATGCAGCAAGAGGGCTTTCTTTCAATGCCAATTTCAGTGGCAGAGTAACAAAAGAAAACGCAAACGCAGATGCCAAAATTCGACACACAACAATGGCAGCAATCTTAACCCACTTTCCTTGGCCACAATGTCTAAGCTTCGGATGCAGGCACAGACAATAATACACCAGAAAACTATGACTAAGTACATTTCCTCGCATTTCTCTCATCTTTCGGATCATCATCATCATCATCAGCATTATTATTATAAGCAGAGCATCTCATATCTCGCTCGAAACCCATGACAAAAGTGTCAAATTAGACAGACAGACAAGCAGAATTATGTTGTTTGATGGGATATATACACTCACTCACACACGCCCACACGGTGACCGCCTTTTTTTCTCTACGCTATCTACCTGGTGAAAATTCCAAAACGAAAATGTACTATATACTTGTATTCGAATTTTTTTTGGCACGCTAAAAATGAGACAGCGCAATATTTATTTTCGTTTCCGAACTATATTCGTTTTTGTCGCGTTGTTTTCGCTGTCTCATTTCGATTTTTCACACTTTACTCGCTGACAGATAGTGTTGATATATTTTTGAGGGGAAATCTGCAGAAAGGGGGTTGTGAGCTGGCTTTCGGATGTCAAATGGTTTTAAAAATGTATCCATGGCACAAGAATGAGTAATGGGTAAAAAGATTGATCTTTAGTTTTAGGAAAGGGAAACATTTTAGTTGGTTTGCGTATATATCTTTTGAATGGTATTTTAATTAATAATCTCCAAGGTGAATGTAATAAATTTTACCTTAATTAAATATATAAGTATTAAGTTTCAACATGTTTAAAAATGTTTTTTCGAATTAATTTCTTCAAAATTGTAATCAAACAAAGAGTTGAAAGTGTCATTTCTTGCCTTAAATTAAAAACAAACAAACTCAGATGCCATCAGGGAGCCAAATCCCCTTATTTTTCGGCACAATTTGGTCAATTTTCATTACCTCGGAATGCAGCAATGCCTGCCCAAAGTCTTCTTGGATAATCCCGGCTGACATTGTCAACTTAAATACAGCTTGGGGTCAGTGTGAAGTGAGAGCTGACAGGGTTTCTGGGATTTTCGAGAGCCAGGGAGGGGAGGAAACTTGGTTACGCTTGCCCTTTTGACTGACAGTTTCAATTTGCACTAACTTTGAGCCAAGAAAGGGGTGCAGTGCTGGGCACCTCCTCACCTCCGTTCCGTTCCGTTCCGTTCTCTACCCATAAAGGTGACGCCTTTCTTCGGGTATTAAGGTCAAAAAGCGTTAAACCAAAACAACAACAACAACAAAGCCAGGTAACTGAAAGGATAGACGAGAAGCTGAACCCAAAAAGTCCAACAGATTTGCTGCAGCAACCGCAAAAAGCACAAAGGCATGAACAAGAACCAAAGGGGGAGAGGAGTCTGGGATACATAGAGAAGCTACAGGAGCCATAGAATCAGGTCAGGCCAACTTGGAACAAAAATGTGCAATGCCGTAAAGGCCAAGCGAAAATAATTGGCCAAAAAAGGAGAGATTGAGGCTAAAAGGCAGAGGGAAAATAAACAAACAAGATTTTGGCTTATGCACTTTTGACTTAAATGAGCGAAAGAAAGAAAGCTGCAAAACGAACCCAGACAATCTCTGCTGGGGAAAAGGCAAAGAACCAAAGCCAAAGCGAAAAGCAGTTGATTCTTTGCTGTCTTTGGTTCACCGTTATGTTGACCGCTTTCCTTAACGGTACTATCGAAGACAGGGGGGTTCTTCGCGTCTTCGTGTTGGAGGTTCTGGAGAACCGGTTTCATTTCGTCGCTTCTTCAGCATTGACACCCATTTCTAGAGAAGAGAAGACTCGACCGGTTCTTCTTCCGAACTCCCCGCGGTCTTCTCTTCGCACACGTTGCGAATTCTTAATTTGTAGTCTTTTTTTCTTTTTCCTTTTCCAGTCTTTGAGTTCTTCCAGCTTTCCAAATGAATGACAGTGCGGCGAGATTAGAATCGACAGACAAACGTTAATGAGTGTGGGTTTCTCGGATGTTTTTTAATGCAAAATTTGTCAAACTGGAGCAACTGGTGGCTGAGATTTTTATCGCAAACATTCACATGAAGCTTGGGGTTTTATATAAATAAACATCATTAAAGAAACAAATTAGGGGAAATCTACAAGGTAACTATACATGAGAGATACGTGTGATAGCAGGCTTGCAGATAGTGCTATAGGTATTTTTCTAAAAGAGTTTTTTGTGGTAACTCTCCATACATTGCTGCATAAATTAATTTTCCTCCGATGGAGTGCTGACCACTCATCTCGTGTTCATATTAAACTAATTCGATTAATATCTTAATAATAATTAGCCGCGATTATCGTTCATTATGACGGCTCTACACAACAACAGTTGCCTGGCGAATGATGATCCATAATTCTTATGGGGCGTTCTGAAGCAAAGCTATTTACATAATCGCGCCTTGTGTCGGCCAACCGGAAATTGGCCAACCCACGAGGAGAACAATAACATTTTAGATCGCTTGACCAACTTGGCCGCTTCCGTTTGATTACCGTTGCTTATTAATTCTCTTATGGTGTTTCTTCTTTTTTTTTCAAAAACAACCACAGTTGGATTTGTTATAGCCATACAGTCCGTTTCATTGTGTATTTCTGTTTGGCGTTTGTGGTAGAGATACCAACAAATCAAATTAACAGAAGAAACGAAACCAAAATGAAATCCAAAGCAGAAGACAACAATATAAAAATTGATTCTAATTAAAAAATAAAAATATTGTGAAATATGTGAAGCAAGCTTATGGCGAGGGTTGCTCCACAAGTTGAGGAAAATGTGACTGTTATTTAACGTCTATTACAATTATGAAATTAACTTTAATTATGTAGCAACTAGGGTAATATAATTGCTAGTGTAATAATGAGGAATTCACTTCAATTTAATGGAAGTTAACCAGTTGATAATTAAGTAATCAAAGCTTAAAACTAGTAGAGATTTAATAAAGACAGTGTGTAGATGTCTGAATTCTTATCTTTATAATGATCAATAACAAAATTAAACTGATAAACTGTTGTAATCAAATTATATTAAACAAAAAATTATTATTTACTGTTGAATAAATATTTTTTGAATAAATACTTCTTGATATCGTAATTTCTCCAAACGATCTAAGCTTATTTTTAATATGACACACGTTCTTGGCTTAGGTTTGTTTACGATCTTGACATTTTCCATTCAGGTCTAACTTGCTATAGATTAAGATTTCGGTTATGACTCTTTCCCAATCGGGGGGACTTGATTCGGGACTAGACTAGTCTAGTTAATTAGTTAGTTAGTGGCGTGTTGTGTCTGTTTTATGACTCTTTGACTGACTTCACAACAAAAGAAATTATATAATTTGTATGGCCCGCGTTTCTTGATTTTTGTTAGCAATTCTTTTACCATTTTACGCTGTGATAATCTGTTTCGGGCGAAAGCTTAATGTCTGTCTGAATTGTTTTTAATTGCATTTTTTATTTTTGCAACACCATTCATTTGTGCATTTGGATTGATCTATCCATCTTGTGTATATTTTTTGCTGACTGCTACAAATTCTTTCACAAGCCATCAAATCAAAAGCTGTCCGACTTGTTTTCAAAGTCAAAAAGATAAATTAGCAACTTGTTTTATTAATATTGTATTTTATATGGTGTCTGTTATTGTTTAGCTTTTGTTTATCGAGACGACAACAATCCTTCAAAAGGCCGGCTGTGCTAAAATCTTATATTCGAATCTATCTTCTTTCGACGGCGACATTTGTTATGCAAATTATCTACTGGATTTGAGGCCTATCTATAGGGTTAATATATATATGGAATCAATAGAAACCAAACACAAAAAGTCAGCTGGTATAAATTTAGTTGGCTGCTGAGTTGAATTTTCCTAATCAAATAAATTTCACATTTTAATAGGTTTATGCTCAGCGAACACAGAAATAGGTGTGGTGTAAAAATAAACTCAAAATAGAAAAAGCAAAAAAACAAAGCTTGGGAAATACTTAATTGGTTGGGAGAGAGAGAAATGGGTATATCTTTTGTATATTTAATACTTTTAGTAAATTTCTACCACCTCATATACCCAGCTGTTCCCAGGGTATCTCTTCTATAGACCCGATGACGCGACATTTGCCTGCTATAGATGATAATGTCGCCACCCAAGAGACTTGATGACTAACCTCCTGCCACCTCATATAAATACCTCCATATATTCTGGATGTATTAATTGCTTTTACCGAAATACACACACATGTCCTTGAAAAATACTATTTATCTTTAGCAACGCCAAAATTTATGGCACTCTCTGCCAAACAGAATCCGTTAGATATTATATATCTCAGTGTTCACCTGGCTTGAGGATTCTGCTCTGTTTATGGTCTGCCATTAATTGCCCAAACAAAATTCCGTTTAGCCGGCATTCAAGTTTAGTAAATACAATTTAATTGCCAATATCCACCACCGACCCACTCCCACCACTATTGCAGATGACGCACTTGGCCAGAAGATTTTTGTTTGGCGCAAAAATAAGCAGGCCAGCAATTATATAATACAATCATCTCAGCAATTGTTAATAAATAAAACCCAATTTGAGTGGTTAATGTGGAAAGGGGAGCCATCTGGGATTCAGAATATTTATACATCACCCAGAAGGACAGAGAGATAGCCAGAGATTTCCCTCCGAAACAAGTTACGTACATTGTCACCTACCTGCAAAGAGAAGGAAGAGCAAAGAACGAGGGTGAGAAATGGTTGTGGAAAATGCAATTTCAGATATGTTGGCAAATAAATACGGTTAAAGGTATCAAGATTTATAACGACACACAACTGGGAGAATTTGTTCACATAATAAATCTCACAGTTTAGGAACTGAAACAGCAGCTTTTGGCTTGAGCTTGGTTTTAAAACACATTTAAACTAATTTGATGGTTATAAATCAATTAATTGTAATTTTGGTTGAAAGGAAAATAAATTCTTAAATTTACGAGAGGCTGTTAGCTGTTGAATAAACATTTTCCCAAGTTTCTCTTCAATTTATTTTTGATCTTAACAATTTTAAGCAGCTTTTCCTAGAATTTTTCCCAGGTCTGTCTCAGAAGCCAAGTCTAGCGCTTTGAAATATTCATAAAACACTCTTGTTACATCCCGAAAGCCAAACTAAAAATTTCCATTCCCCTTAAAAACAAAAGAAAACTTGTACTTTGTTTGACTTTTCCGCGGAATATCTGCAGCCCAAAGAACCCTCGAAGAATCCGGCTCAAAGGCGAGCACGAGCTTGGCTCTTTCTGAGCAGGTTGTCAACTTCAATTTGGTTGCTTCTCATAAATATTGACGCGAAAATTGTCGCTTGCGTTTTTGGTGGAAGTGGGTAGAGGCAAACAGCGGGGTTATTAAAAAATTCATGGCTTGTAAAATGCTGAAAATCCGGGCAATGGAAAATTTAAAATGCCTATAAAGGGAATAAGGGGGGACGAGGGGCGAAGCAGAACACGGACGAAATGAAAATTGGCCGGCAAAGCGGCTTATAGAACGGCGGATGAGGAGGAGGAGGAACAGAAACCAATGCCGCTTGCCCTGTGGCCTTTTCCGACCGCAATGTTGGCGACGTAGGGAAAATCCAGGAAAGAAGGTAGAGCCAGCGGGCACGTGCGGTTTTGTGGGTGGGTCGCGGGGATCAGGGGCTGAGGCTGAGGCTGCGTTTGACGTCCACTCGAAAATATCATTTACATATCCGCGGAGGAGTCGGTCGCTGTCGTTGCTCAGCGGGAAATACATGAAAAGCTTTTAAATTTTTGATAGCCACCCGCTTTTCATCTCCAACATAACAAAAAAAAAAACCTGCATGTTTTTCCTGCTGATCCCTGGCACCCCTTTCCCCTTTCCCATTCGCTTGTTATCCTTTGATTTCTGCCATCAGTTTGTTTGTTACTTTTTTCTCAAATTAAATTTAATTTCCATGTTCGGGGTTCTTGATCGTATTAATTTTTCATTTATTTAAGCCTTTCGGCTTTTACAATTTGACCAAAAGTTAAATTCCTTCCCTTTGTGTGCTTTCTTTCTGAATTCATTTCAATTTCGCTGATGTTTGTTTGTGAACTGCAGCTTTTTAGGCAGCAGCTTCGATTTCTTTTCCTCCTTTTCTGGCTTTACCCTTATAATTTGGCTTAATTTTTGTTTAGATATTCGGTTATGGCCAAAAGCATAACAAAGAGGAGAGAAGGGGAAGTAATGTTTGTGCAGGCACATCTGTGCACTTTTTGCCTTTGGTTTGCTTTGCTCTTCTTGTTCGGTGCCTTTTTGTTTATGTTTTAATTACGTTTTTCGTGGTTGATTTATGCTCATAAAATGGTGTGGGCGGAAAATGGAAATGGAAAAGGGAATGGGTGGGTGGAAATGGGGTAATAGAGTGTGGTCCCAGTTGCTTCTGGTTGGCCTTGAAAGGAAATTGGGTTATCCGGAGATTATACCATAAAAGCGAGCTTAAGTTGAGGAATTGAAAATAATAAAATTAATAAAAGAAATATCTTCTCTACGATTTAATATCTATAATGTATCTTCGAAACCTGCAGAATATACTTTACTTTTCCCAGCAAAATCTCAACTTTCTCACCTCGTTTGTTGTCCCCAAAAACACATTCCTTTACTCTCGATTCCCCTCGGTCTTTCGTCCTGCAATGCGCTTTCCATCCACTGGAGATGATAAATGACCAGCTATCCATCTAACTATCTGTATATCCACGGACACAGGCATCTAACTAAGTAATATCTGTGTGTATCTATCTGGGCTATCTTTTGTGTGTATTGTTATTGCCTTTCGGTTTGAATATTTCCGCTATACGGATCCGCACTTATGTACATGTATCCATCTACTATGTATAATATGGCCATCGAACGCTTTTCGTTCCTAGCCTGCAACTTGTCAGTTTCTGCACAAAGACCATCAATTTATTTAGTTTTATTATCTGCACACGCAGTGCGGCGAGTTCATAGAATGGGCCACGGGTTGGGGGGTTGATGGGTGGTGGTGATGTGGGGTTCTCCCTATTTTCCCGAACGGGAAGTTCTTTCTATATTGGCTCAGAGGTTCTCTCCTTTTGCTAGCCATTTTTTTGTTCTTGTTGCCCGCACTCTTCGCCTTCGCCCTTTTGTTTACGCTCTGCACGCAATGCATAACACAGAATACTAAACAAAAAAAGACAGAAAAATAGAAAGAGAGAAAGGAAAAAAACAGAAAAAATTGTTTGTTGCAAGTGTCGTCCCATTCTCCGAAAAAAAAAGCGAGACAAATAGTGCGAAATTTTAGCAAATGGACTGAAAGATACCGCGTATTTACATTTATTGTAAATTAAATATGTTTATCATTAAACAGAGAAGGGCATGAAGTGGGTCTTTTAGCGCCCAAAGAATTCTTAAAATGAAAACACTATTTAATGTTTATTAAAACAAACTTAATAGAAAATATTATGAAAACTTAATTGATACAGTTTAAAAACTATTTCCGCAAGTTTTTTAGGTCCCCACATTGAAAATTAAAACAGTTCCTTAAACCATGGTACAGGAGAAGAGTTTACAAGCTTCTTAGTTAATATTTTAATAAAAAATTTCAAAGAGTTACATTAAAACCAGTATCAGCACTTTTAAACCCAAAGATGGTTCCATTTTCTTCACATGTCCTGCAGTCGCCAAAGTGTCCCTGACCGAACCCCACATACCCTACACGTCCTGGTGTCGAAAAAAACAATGGAGTGAAAAAGGAATATCTTGACACTTTATCGTTAGCCAAAAACTAGCGCAGCGTAAACAAAAGACAAGCGATGGGCGAAAATGTGGAGGCAGGCACAACATGACACGATGGGCGGTGGGCGGTGGGCGATCGAGGCGCATGGGTGGGAGATGGGGGCGTGGCAGGCAGGGCAGGGCAGGACAGGGCACCGTGTAAGGTTTTGGCATTTTCGCGCTTGGCGTTAAATTCCCCTGACAGCTATAAAATTGCATTTTAGAGCAGCGCAGCGGCGAGAAGTCAAAGGAACGAAAAGAAGAGGCACGCAGCAGCGGCGGATACAATGTATCTATGTATCTAATAAATAGTTATTGCCGAATTGCAGCAACAGCAACAAGAACGCCGAGAGTAACAAAATTGATATTCCCTCGAGTTCGAAGGAGGGGGAAAAGCAAAAGTGCGACATCATTATATAAATTGTGCGGTGGCCAAAGTGAGCATCATATGTTTCCTATCTGTATCTATCAGATACACTCGGAATGCTTGGCTTTTTTTCTAAGTTTGAAGTGATTTCACACACATGTTTTCCCCAAAGCAACTTTTCCGAATTCTCTCCCCCCTTCTCTGTCAACATGACCACAAAATGTTTCACAGCTGTGCGCAGGGAAAAGCATGGGGAAAAAGAAAATATCCAAGAGCGAGGGGGAGTTTCTCTTGGTTATTTGTCATTGATGGAGAGATGGGTATCGGGGGAGTTGGCCTGGGCTGGGGTTTGAGAGCTTGCGGGGGAAAAACAAACAGAAACTCTCCTGCACGTGACACGGAAATCATATTTATCTGATGCACAACTGGAAAATTTATTCTAGCGGCGCAAAAAATGCGTCTCAAATAATCTTTTAATGTGGGTAAAATGAAAATTTCACTGATTGAATATTTATTAAGGAATTAAAAGTTCTTTCGCATTGCGTAATTGTTATGGACGAATGGCAAACCCGATTAATTCCACGCTCAAGTGAAACGTGTGATCTTAATTAATTAATTTAAACAAACTTTTCTCTACTTAGTTATATATATTTTGATACTATTACCCATGTAACCTCAACAGATATTGATATACTTATACTTTCCTATAACCCTTCGATTTTTCCCCATCTGTGTTTGGTTTCTATTTCAATATTCCTCGCGCAAATTGTTACGATTGCCATCTTTTGAGTAAGTGAATTTTTATGAGACATCATCAAGTTTCTCTCTATTCTGTCAACCGTGCGGGGAAGTTCCCCATAGGCCTGCCTGTAGCCCCTGCGATAACAGTTCCCCGAAACGTGTCTGGGCCACGTGTGTCAGCCCTAAAAGGGTTAAAAACTCCTCATTTTATTTTATTTAATTTTTTTGTGGTGGCTCTTCCACTTATGTCGAGATTACACGCTTGTCAGCGGAGGCGTTTCGCCCGCAAAATGTTTCGAAAAGGGTTTTCGGGGTGGTGACGACAGCAGTGGCAGTGGCAGTGGCAGCAGAAGGACTCTTGGTGGTTGACTGATAAAATGAGCAATATGTTAGAGTTTGCTGGATTTAGATAAGTGGTGGTGTGCGTGGAGGGAGTGGAGTATGTTTGCTTTATGAAAAAGAGTTTAAATGTTGTTTGTTTTTCTGCTTTTTAAAATAAAATTGGTCAGTTTGTGATAGCAAAAGGTTTAAAAAATATATTTATTTTGTTCTGTACTGTTTAGTTTGTACTTAATTGTATTTATTGGTATTTATTTGGTTAGAAAACATAGTAAATAAACATTTAATTAAATTGATTTGATGATTTAATTTAATTAGTTGTTTATATATTGGGTTGCATGTATTTATTTTGTAAACAAGCGTGACAATAAATGTAATTCCCCTGCCTTGATTTGAAGATGCATATATCTTATTTTGTTTTCGTAGATTACTTTTATGAAAAATCAGTTGACCTATTGGAAGATCTAAACTAAGTAGTACTATATTTCTATTCTAAATATCCTGCCCTACTCATTTTTATTCTAAATATAACAATTTTTAGGTCATTTTATATATTTTTTTGCTTGCAGCTCATTCAACTTTGCTCATCTTTAAAAGTGTTCAAGTGCAACTTAGATGAACTCAACTTTTGGATTACACATTTTCCATGGTTTTTTTTTCCCATTTTTGGGTGCCAAAAACAAATTGCCAACATTGCCCCACTCTATTCAAAAGTTCTTCATCATTTTCTAGCCATTTTTTTGCTCATTTTTATATTCACTTTTGGCTCTAAACGATTATGAATGCGAATGGAAATTTAGTCCGGCAGCTGCGAGAGAGGAAGGACGAGCAGAGTTCGGAGGAGAAGGAGGAGGAGCTCGGGTCTGTTACAAAGGCTCTAGGCTCTTGGCTACTAAGCGCCTGATGAAGTAGATTCAACAGAGGCAGCAGCATAATTTGCTTTAATAATTTGTAAGTGCAAAGTTATGAATTGCTTGGATGAGCACCAGCTGCCAGAGGATTATGGGCATGACTCTGCTCCTGCCTCCCGCAAAAAGACTCCTTCCTCTTTCGCAGGGAAATGCATTTACCCGCAAATCGTTTTCCCCTTCGACAAATGCACACACAAAAATCTTGCTCGCTCGAACATAAAATGTTAATTGTCTGTTTTTCCCTCAGTTTGTCGGGCCAGTCCCCATTTTCCATGCGAAAATGAGGAAATGAAGCTTAGAATTTGCAGAATGGGCACACACAGACACACAGGGAAAAACTGGGTTAAATGCTTAATGATCTCATGATCATGCTGGGAATGGGAATGGAAACGGGGTAGAATGGGAGCCGCAGTAATTGAAAATGGAAAATTGCAACACAGCACGTAGAACTCTATTCTCTTTTTTTGTTTGGAGTTTTCCGCCATAAATAATAGTACACAGATACGGTTGCGGATACTCCGCAAATACGTACAGTGGGTGAAAGTTTCCCCCGTGATGTTTTTCCACAAATTGAATGCAATGAAATGGGATTTTCATTGCGAGTGCTCACCAAGTGGGTAACTCTGCTGGTTTCTTGTCAATTTCCCCTCGCCATTTATGAATTATGACAATTTCTCTCTGACACAGTTTGTCTCTGTGAGTTTTTCCATAATTGTTCTTACGTGACACATTTATATGTAGAAAGCAAGAAAGAGGAGCTCTGTCTTCCAGATACTTTGACACTTTTCAAACGCTCTTCACAACGAAGGCGGCGGCACGTTTGGACATAGGCTGAAGTTGACTTTCTGTCAGTTTTGTAGGCAGGCAGCGCACACGAGCATATGTAACTGTCAGATACTTTGGGCCCATACACGGTGCACGTAGTCGGGATGTACTTCCCAGAAGTGGCAGAAGGAGAAGGCCGCATGCTCTCTGTACCTGGCACGTTTGGGCCAAATGTATCTGCCAGATAGTTGTCACATACAAGGAGCACTATCCAAAAGATGCATACTTGTGCTAGCCATTTCCCTGTGACATCTGAGGGTGTTATGAGTTACTAACTATACTAAATATGCTAAGGATAGTATCTTGAATACTCTATAAGGTGTCCAATTTAAGTTACTTTTGCTAATAACATTAAATGTATAAATATGTAAAGTTCTCACTAGCTTAAAACCTTAAATACCTCTCCCATAATGTTTTACTAAAAGCAATTACTTATTTTCGCCCCACTTTACCTCGCTAGACAACAATGCCAAGGCACAAATAATTGATTGCCGATCCAAAGCATCCAGTAGATACTTAAATATCCAGCCACATATAACAAATAGTAGTTATGCCCTGACTTATGGGTTAACTACCAATCAATGCAATGTGCCCACTAGCACAAGAAATAAAGAAAACAAAACAAACACGGAGAAAACACACACACACACACAACATCTCGGGGAAAACCAAAATCAAATCCAAAACGCACTTAACTCAATATGGCTAACTTTTGCCCCCCTGAATCTGTGGGCAAGGCCAAAGCCAAACCGAAGCAAACCATATCTCTGCACTCCCAATCCATATCCACTCCGTAACCCCCTCCGCATCGACATCATTCAAATAGTCGTAGCTAACAAATTGCACTGTCGAATGCAATATTTTTGCTTTTAGCCATAATACCTTTTACATATGCTACGACAGATGGCAGAGAAGAGCATTTTAAGCTGCCATCCTCCACCCACTGAGACTCCGGGCCTCGGCCAGGGCTCGTGCTCTGCATCCGCCTTCACTTCGTGGCTGCTTACCCCGTATCAACCACCTTAAGCACACGGGAAATAAAATGAATAGGGTTTTTGTAATAATTTTTATCGAGATTTTAGAGTGCAGAAACTATATTCTTCTATAAAATAGGATACTTAGGCTTTTTATGCAATTTCTACAGCTAAAATCTCACTTAGACTCAGTTAAAAATCTAAACTTGTACTACATTTCTCGCTGTGCACTCTTTCCACAGGCAAAAGGTAAGTAACTTGCATGCCAGGCAGCCGCAAGAGTCAGTTAGTGAGATGGCTGGAAGAGATGCTGGGGTTCACGGGGGGAACTTGTTAGCATGAGATGTGTCTCGGACCAAAGGAGCAGCGGCAGCATCCAAGGAGGATGCAGGCGGGAATGCGGGGATGAGAGCGATGCTAAAGTGATAAATCCTTGCGGCTTTTTATTTCCACCAAAGCGGCGTCGTCTCCAGTATCTGTGTATGCCTGTGTGTGTGTGCGCCTGTGTGGGTGTGACATGCCACGCCCCCTTTTGCAGCACGCATTGCATTACAGGCATAATAATTCTTACTGACAGCTCTTGGGTTCCTCCTCGGTCTGCCATTCTTTCCTCCTTTTTTTCTCCTATTTATTTTTTCTTTCTTCTCCTTTTCTACAAACATTCAAAGCATTAAATTTCCACACTTAGCGCCCAATTAAAGGCAAAAGGAATCAAACCCAGCCAACGTCCGTAATACACAACAGAAAAAGGGATACAACCTTCTTTTTCCGTTGGTCCTCTGATCATATACCAGAGAAATTTACGCCTCGTTAATTTCAATTTAAGTGCAGACAATTTAAAATACAACCGAAAAAGAATTGTACAATAAAATCAGCACCAAAATGTGTGAGAGGGAGAGATGGGAGGAAAAAAAATAAACCAAAACTTGCGCCATTTTTACAAAAGGCAAAGCGCAAATTAACGGCTCCGTTTTTGGGGGTTTCCCCCCACCAAATGGAACCCTCCATACACACACACACTCATGGCACACTTTGGCATAAAAAAGTATTTTATCGTTGGCCAGGAAACAGTTTGGCGGAAGCCGGAAATGTTTCCACTTTTTGTTGTACTTCCCTTCTATTCCCTTTGCTACTCTGTTCGGATTCCTCTAAAAAGGGTTTAGCACAGAAAAAAACAGTAAGGGAGAGAGCAGGGAAGTGCATTAAATATTTGACTAATTAAAGTAATGGCTAGCAAGTTATTTGTTTGAAAAAAATATAAACGAGTTTATCATTTTCCATTTTTATGTTGAACTGCGATATACTTTTATGCTCTCTCTCTGTGCGCACTGCAACCCTTGAGGATAATTGTGTTTGGCTTGGTTCTGAGGCTCTGAACTCTTGAGGTCGTTATTGTTCTCATAATTAGGTCGACAACTTGTTCCCTTAGATAAATTAAAAACGAAGCAAATAATTAGGGAAAGGAAAAATTAAAAAAAATCAGTTGAAAACATGAACATGAGTATAAAGTATAAAGATCATTACAATAATCTGATATTTATTACCCATAAATATGCTCTAAAGCTTTGCTTAAGTCCTTAAAAAAGTGCTAGTAATTTACAGCAATTATAATATTTTCAAAAACAATTGTCGCCACTTAAGGCGTGTTTTTATAAAAATTCCAAGTGCCATGTTTACAATTTATTTAACAGCTAAAACAAGCCTGAATAAATATGCCATAAATTAGCTACCCTTTATACATTTTTTGCCCTACTTCGGAGTCACTCGAATTCCACAAAATTACAATGAAATCATACACCAGAGCGAGCAGTCATCAGCCCAAAGTTTAGTCAACTTTGTAATGGCAAAATAATCATAACAATAAAATAAGACACTTCTCTCACACACAAAAAACCAGTTGCCAAAGTTTATTGCCACAAAAAAACGAGAGAGAAAAAAGTGGGGAAAAAAGAAATGTGTGTTTCAAGTGTTGACAATTGACTTACTGACTTGTAGCTCTTGGCCATCTCAAAAAAAAAACACAACAACAAAAAGGCAAACACCAGAAAAGAGATCCCAAGAAATCAAGTCATAATATTTTTTCCGACATGAACTTCTAGCCACTGGCCAAGCGCACACACACCGAACACACCGCACACACCCATAACGTCATTATTCGGTTGAGACGAGGGACGGGTGGCATTCAAATAACATGGGCCAAAGAACTTTAAGCCGGCAGCTGACTTCGGACACGTTTATGAGCTTGGCCAGGCCAACACACACACACACACCAACACAGATATACTCTGGCATAAACTACTTTAAGACGGGTCGTTGACTCTGAGGCAGCCACAGAAAAGTGAGCAAATATTAAAAAAAAAATGATACAGAAACTATGAAAAGAAGAAAATTTATATCGGATTTGATTTGATGAAATATTTGAATAAAACCCAAATGGCAAACATGTGTGAAAAGATTCAATAATTGCTTGCGGTAAACCAATATGGGAATGTTATTATTTAAATGAAATGGAAAATAAAGTCGGCATTTTTAGGTAAATATTTTGGTTGTGACTCTTGGGGAAACTGAGTAAGTATATTAGTGTGCAGAGGTAAGCAAGAATTGGCATAATATTTAAGAGAAAGAAATTTCTTGGCCACTTAATTGATTTTATTTGAAATAGTCTCGTTCTGCCTTGTATAAACAAACAAAATCTTTTGATATTTCCGTGCTTCATTAGAAAAAAATTTATTTGCCATAATGATATGAATCAGTGAAGATTTATTTTAAAGATAAAAAGGAATTGAAGCGAGAACTTGTGTGTGTTTCATTAAAAAATAAGTATAAATGAAAGATGAACGAATTTCCTTTAAAAAGCATGCGATTTTCTGATCTATTTTATATTTAACTCCTTGTTATTTTTATTTAAATTGTAATTCCACGCCAAATAATTCTTAAACTAATTTTAAAAACTTACAGAAACCCCCTGAATAATTTAAAAACTTTAAATATTAAGAACCCAACCACAATATAGCCCCAAAGGGTTGAATAAAAATAAGGCAGAGCGGGGAGGTAAATGGGAGTTTGTAGCCTGGCTACGAAATTTTCCGCACATTTGAGCGGAAAATTATCGATTTATATATATGCAGCGGCAGCATCAGAGCACAGAGACCGAAATGCAACAGCGGCTGGCAAATAGACCCACAGACAGAATTGGTTTGGGCGGGAGAGGGAAGAAAAATCGGGAAAATGGGGAAAAGGGGTGGGGGAAATGATGCGCCCAACATTTGATGAAAGAGGGAAATTCACACACACACTCATAGCGTCAGAGCATATGTAACATGCTCGCACATTTGTACAACGGAGCATGGCAGATGGATGACACTCTCAACACGAGTAGGGAAAACTCTTTCGGGGAAAACTTTCGGGGCGAATTGGTGGGGTGGAAATTGGCGGAGGAGGCAAACGCCGGCTACTTTTGCTTACTTTTCATTCAAACATTTTTTTTGCATGACAGAAGGAATTTCCTTCTCTTTCTTTTATGCTTTTCTTCAGCGGCACCACCTCCCTCCCACCATTGATATTTTGAGTGTGCGGTTCAATAAACTGGCGCGTGAATTTTTCTACTTCAATCGCACTTTTTTTTATTATGTTCGTTTAGGTATTTTGCTAAACATGTGGAACATTGAACATAAAAAAAGAAATGTAGGATCTGGTTCGAAGGACCAATTGTAGTGGGAAGTCCTCGAAATTATGTCAGAACAACTCAAACTTTGCAGAATAAAAAGGTTTTATTATTTTCACCGAAATTTATAAGTCGTAGTAAAATAATATAAAATAACATCCTAATTTTTAGATACAGCTTCTTTATATATTTTTTTTTTCAGTGTACTTTATCTAATACAATAAGAGCTCGTTGTCTGGCGTTTTATGTGTCAAACATACAATTGAAGAGCTAACAACGAAAAAAGTGGAAAAGAAATTGAAATTGTGGAAGGGAATATATTTTGACTGAGGAATTTATATTTAGTCTCAGAGAAAACGACCTCAAAAAGGTGTTAAATGAAGTGATTGCTAAAGGGAAAATATCTTTAGATTCATGTTTCTGTGTGATAATTCTAAAACAGTTTAAAAACCTGACGAACATAAACGATTTATAGAACAGATTTTGATAAACTCATATCTAAAGCAAAATTGATAAAGTAATATATTTAAAAAAAGAAACATTTCCTTTAGCCTTTACTAAGAATAATAATCCCAGCAGCTCCTTCTTCAAAAAACATTTATTCTCTTTCCCAGAATCTCTTAACAAGGTTCGATTTCCTTGAATAAATTCTATTCTTATCAGCTTTCCCCTGAGCTAACCCAATTATTTCAGTCATCGAGCCTTGAAGTTATCTATCTACATTCCCAATATACAGTGTCTGTGAATTTTTTGCACTTTTTCCAATTCGAGAAACGAGCGAGAGCAAACGAAGAATAAACTTTTCATCTCTTCATCTCGGCTTTTTTCACCGACCAGTTTTCCAGTTTGGGTGCGACCTTTTTTTATGCCTCTGCTAATTTGCTGTCATTTTGCTTTCCATGCCTAGAGCCCATCCTTTGGGTCTGGTCTATGCATTATATATCGATCAAAATTCAATTTGTGACGCTTTTTGTCAGCGTTTAAAGCGTGGCTGGAAAAAAGTGGCAGCAAAAGATGAGCGACGGGAAAAATGAGAATTAAGTTTAATTGAAAAAGTTTGTCGCATCTTTTTTAGCAGCGTTCTTTCTTTCTTGTCTTGGTTTTCTGGTTTTCTCTTATTTTTTTTTCTCTCCTGGTCTTCTTTTTTTCGGCTATGACTTACGTATGACCTCGAGCGGTTTTTAATTAACCCAATTTGCAGTCTGCGCTAAAGAAGAACTTTTCACTCAAGATTGCTTCTCTTTTCGTTGGGTTTCCCTTTATCTCTCATCTGTATTTCCCAGAACTACCCCTCAGTTTTCTCCCAATGACACTTCGGATTCAAATTCTGCTGGAAAATTGAAGCTGAACCAACGCTGTCATGCCAAAACAGGCAAAACACAACTTCAGGCTCAGGTTGGGTTACGGTTTTAGCTTCAGATTCGGCGTCATGACATATCAATGTGGGAATATCAAGGAGAAACAGAGTTGGGAAGATATAGAGCTAGTATATCCCTCCTTGTTTTGAAGCTAACGTTCGTACACTTGGGAAAAATATGGCTAAATCAATTTTCAAATCTCTGTTTATTTGCATCATTTATTGTGGTTCAATATCTAGTTTAATTTCCCAGAAAATCAGTTTAAATAAATTCCACACTTACTTCTAAAGATATATACTCTATATCCCTCTTTTTTGACTCCCAAAAATTCCTTTTGTGTATGTGTCACGACTTTCCCATTTTTCCGACCCAACAAGCCAGCTTCTCGGTAACCAAAAATGATTTTTCCGCTCTCTCACTTGGCTTTTTACTTTCGTTTGCTCTTCCCAGATCTAATCAAGTCTCTGGGCTCCGGCGTTTCCCTTTATTCTGGCTTAAAGCAACTACTACTCCCAACTTTAAGTCGTAAGCTCAAGATGTTGTCCGAGGAAAATGGGAAAAATTGGGTGTGGGGAAAATACTGCAAATATGATGGTATAAATTTGTCGACGACAGACAACACATGTTGTTAATAACTTTATTGTTTGCTCCTCCTTACGGCCACGTGACTTTCCCCCTCTCCCCCTTTGGACCTTGGCAACAATTAAATTTAAGACAGATTTTTGATACCTTTCTTGCTCTTCATTGTCGCTGTTCCTCGGAGATTTTCTTCTGCTTGGCGACTATTAGTTTTCTGCGAACGTTGACAGAAAATTAATTGAAAAATTCTCTCTGTTCGGCAAAAACTATATAATGACTGGCCATCGATTGCAGTGTGTGTGTGTGTGTGCTGGATATTGCGATTGAGTTAAGTTCATTACAAAACTCTTAGGACAGGGGACAGGTGGAGAGGAGGGCAGCTGGTAGAACTCTTGGTCGCAGGTGGAAACAAGGTCCGAATGATGCAGTTGATGGCTGCATTCGATTGGATTAGTTCACAAAGTCTGAAAAGCCTGGGCTCCAGACTCGTAAAAATGACAATGTTGTTGTGCCAGCTGGCTTAGGAGAGAAGCCAAAGTTTAATGAAATTATTGCTTTTTAAGGTGGTGGGGAAACAACTTTTTAGATACATTTTTCTTTTAAGTGTGGAAGAGTTTATACCTTGGGAAATAAACTTTCACCTTTAGAATCGTGCATCTTATTGCTTTTTTTATATTAATTAATATAATTCTATACACTTAAGGCTCTGAACTTAAATAAAACTTCAATCTTTGCTAAATTATCTAATAACTAAGTAAATGCAATTGAATTCTTTGTTATATTTTTATTCAATAATTTCTTCGTTACAATTTTTATCCCCAACTCTAACCAGCTATTTTCTTTGGCATCCGCTGGATGGGGGAAACCTTTTTAAACTTGCTCCACTTTTCACCTGCAAAGCCAAAAGAAAAACCCAACCGTACCAAACAAATCCAAATCTGAACTTAGCCACGTACCAAAAAAAAAAAAGCCAGATGGAAAAATACTTAAATAAACTGAATCAAAACCCAACTTGGCCACAATCTTTTCTCTCTCTTGTGTTCGCATCTCATCGAGTTTCCCCCGACTTGTCCATAGCTGCACATGGAGTCGTTAATGCTGCAATTTTCCTTCCACACATCCCAAACATCCAGGGAAAACAGGGAGTGAGACAGTGAGGGAGGAGGAGAAAAGCGGGTAGGAAAATGGAGGTCGGTCGCTCGGTCTCATCTTCCATCCGCCTCAGATTTTCACTTTGCCTCTGAATGCGAATCCGTGGCACCTAATTTGCTGCAATTTTCACCGCTGCCAACGGAAAATTCTGCTTCTCCTCTCGCCTTCGTTATTAAAAATGCATAAAATCTGCACAACACCGCAGCAACAAAAAGCAGAAGGTGAAATAAATACAGTTTCCTTCTTATTTTCCCCAACCGATATTTACACACAGTTGCGGTCAGGAAAGTAGTTTTACCTATGGTTAAAATTCATTTTCAAGCTACTAATATTAGTAGTTCTTTAAAACTAAAAATGAGTATTCTAAGATTTGATTTATATCAATTAAAATGTATTAACAATAAATTTGTTAATTCTTCAAATAGTTAATGTTTAGTGCTATTCTGTCAGCCTCGCTTGTACCCATATACAAGTATACATTCTTCCCTTTGCTGTAATTGTACACGCAGCGTATGGGAAACATGAAAATAAATATTAAAAATAAATTAGAGCTACCTGCGGGTTTTTATTAACTTTTAATTTATGAAGAGTGTAAAATAATGAGAGAGTGAGACTGCGAAAGAAGGGCAAGAGAACTTGCAGCTGCAACCGAACACGAAAGCTGCCAGCAGAAAATAAGAAACGGAAAATCGCAATGTAAGCGAAAAGAGAAATAAAACAAAAAATAAAAAAAAATAAGGAAAATAACAACAAACCATTCACACATTCAGCCAGGTGTGTAGCTTCGAGGGGAGCGAGGGGGTTACAGAATAGGTGTGCAAAGTACACAAGGCACAGATACAGATACATGAGTGAGTAGTATTGGCCCTCACACACGCTGGCACATAATTGAAATAATGTTTGGAAATTGCAATTTGCAAGGCAAGCAGAGAAATACGAGCGGAATTTTCAATTAAAATTATCCATGCAACGAATTTTAAGTGCTCTCTCTAGGTGAGGTCAAGAAAGTAAAACAAAACACTTGGAACATTATATTTGCCACGGATTTAACTATAGAGATGTAACGGGAAGAGCAAGGAAGCAGCGGAAAACGCATATGATTTGTTGTGGAAAACTCAAGATGACAAAGATAACGCAATTTTACAACCTCTCTGCGTTCAGATTTCTATAGCATCGTTTTTGTAAAGTTCCAGGGATGCATTATTTTTGAAAAATCTATTTATTTTCTAAATATTATCCTGCTCACTAAGCAATCTTCTTGCTTGTGCCAAGATACCCCACTTTAGCATCTCCCCCATAGAGTATGAAATTGTTGAGAAAAATGCAAAACCACTGATGGAGTCAAGAACCCAGAAGAAGAAGGTTAATACTTCAGATTCCAGATTGAAGTGGAAGCCCAGGAAAGGTACTAAGTGTGCAGCGATGGAAAACCACAAAGAAAACTGAGTAATCAGGAGTCGTGATCGTGTTTGATTTACGCTCTAAGCCCGGCTAATTTCATAGAAAGTTGCGTGATTTAATTGATGACGGACCGTCGAACATCAGCTTAAGCTTCGTCGCTGCCTTACAAGCAACTCCCCCTATTTAATTTTTTTCTTTTCTTTTTTTTAGCATAACCCAAATGCACTTGAGCAGAACCAGAGATAGAGCTAGAGAGAAGTGCGACGGGGGCAACAACAAATTGCAGTCAAAGGGGGTCGCGGGAGTAAAATGCTCAACAAAGTTACGGAGCTGAGAAAACAACAACAACAAAAAATGTAAAGGAAAAGCCCTCAGAGCAACAGGGATGGCAACTGATGTAATGACATTTAGAAAAGCCCAACAACAACAACAACAACGGCTTAGATAAGTTTTTCCTTTGGAGAGAAAAGCCTCTACACTCTACTTGGCATTCGCCTCGAGCACTTTTCAGTGTTTAACTTGTGTGAAGTTTTCGAGTTGCAGCTCGGACAAGACAAGACAAGGCAAGGCAAGGCAAGACAAGACAAGACGGATGGATGCGAGGCATCTTTGGCATCATGGCCACTTGTGGAGGTTAACCCACTGGAGGAGCTGAGTTAGGCTGGCTGTGGGTTAAGAATCAGGGTGCGAGGTGGTAGCGGTGGTGGTGGCGGGTCTCTGAAAACCCACGACAGCTGCTGCCTGCGGTGCTGCGGTTCTATGGGCCTTTTAAGCAGGTCAACTCGAGACATGAACGCCAGATTGCAGATTGCAGTTGCCGAGAAGTTTTTGGCTGGAAGTTAATCTATTTGAAAAGTTGCCGGAGTCAGCTGGAAATTAGGGAGCGAGAGAAAAGAGAGATATGTTATGGCCACGCTTGGATGTTGGGTGAGAGTAGGGAAAACTCCGACCATTTGCAATGGGGTAAACATGCTTGGGAATTGTTGTTTAATTTAATTTAAATTCACCCATTGTCGGTATATCACAGATAGTTATACTGGTTTCAATTGAGATGAGCATGGATATCTAATATTTTCTAGCTAAAGTATATGGAATAGTTCATGGATATTAACAAATTATTATTTAAGCCCTGCTAAGAAAGTGCTTTGAGACTTTTTTCCACTTTCAGCTTAAACCAAAATCCCAAAATCATGTTAACCTCATACAATCGATCCATAAAATCCGTATACATATGCATAACGCACTCAAAACACACCACTCCCTCCCTCCGCCCGTCCGTCCATCAACTTGTGTTCTTTGGCTAAAATTCCCATCTAATTACCGTCAGAGTGTCACAGGCATTTGACAATGACATCTCCTCTCATTTGGCCCCTTGAAACAATGAGCCCAAGCAACTGAGGGGAAAACAGTAATGGAACAGTTGCATGCTGCTCAACCCAAGAACCCCTTTTGCCATATTTGGATCTAGGTACTTGGTTATGCACTTTGATATGCGTCAGTCAGTCAGTCAAGTAGGTTGGGTCGGTTTTGTTGCCTAGATGCGAGATGTGAGATGCTAGAGAAATGGAAATGGAAACCCGAGTGCGCAGCAACACACGTCGAATACGTAATCTGCGGGTGGTTTTAGGTACTAGAAAATGTGGATATGGATGGTGCTACTGAGGTTAGCAGATTGCTCCCAGCCTGGCTAACAAATTATAAACATCTATTATTTAGCTTATATTGGGCTAAACATGGCAGGGACTTTAGGAGGACAGACGAACTTCTTTCATAGCGAGTGTGCCCTGTGTGTGATTATGCATTGATAATCCATCTCCCTGTGCGAGTGTACACTGTGTTTTAACCACTTTACAGGGATTTTCAAAGCGCATAAATCACTCAATTGGAAAATGCACTCTCTTCCATCTTCCTTGCTCGGCCGCCTGCCTGGCTGGCTGACCGGCCGATTCCTGTGCCCCAGAGCATAATTCATATGCTATTTAAGCCTTGGCCATAAATTCACCGACCAACACAGGCACCCCCATTAATTAGAGCCAAAAGTGAACTCTTCTCCGCTTACCTTTCGGTCTGTGGTCGGTTATCTAATAAAAAACATAGAGAACCCATAAAGCCATGAGCGCACACACACACACTCTGTCTAGGAAAACGACTAATGCAGAACCTCATTAGTCTTGGCCGGAAGATTAAGCCAGTTTCTTCTGGGCGGCAGAATCAAATTCTTCTAGTCTGGACTGAACCGTGTAATTCCCGCTTTGGAAAAATAAGTATGCAAAAAGCAGCAGCACGCCATTCGCTGGCGTATAGAAAAGGGATTTGGCTCTGTACTAAAATAATCAATCAATGTGCCAATCAATCAATCAGCCATCGGAAAAACGAAATCGCCAAATAGAAATTCAACCGAGTCCAGCGAAAAACTGTGTGCAAAATAAATGTTGCAAACAAATAGCAAGCAAACAAACAAAGGAAACAATCAACGGAAATAATTACAAGACACTAAAAATTATTGAATTGCGAGGGAGTTAATTTCAATTTGGAATGTCTATTAGGTTGTCATTAAATTTAAATAAATTCGGTTTGAATTAAATTAATATTATATTATTTTCCTTTGTTTTAAATAGGTTTATTTCATTTTAAATAAATCTATCAAGCCTTTAATAGTATTGATTTGAATTTTTTTGCTTTTCCTTTTATGTTTTATAAAATAAATTGTTTAAGTTTGCTTATTCTTAAAGGTTTCTTTTTCGAGATAACGAACTCAAGCTTTCTTTTAAGATTGAGCCAAAAACAGTTGTGCAAAATGTTTTGTTATCGTTTGCATTTTATATTCTGAAAATTATATTTCGATGAATCACTTTCAAGCCAGTCATATTCTTAGTGAGATAAGTCTTTGTAAGACTTATTAGTTTAATTTAAATACATTTTTAAGCTACTCATGAGGTTTATGACTCTTTAGTAAAAAAAAATGTTTAAGTTTAAACAAAATTTTTGTTTATTTAGAAGTAACTTCAAAGAGTTTCATAAAATGAATTCTTCGTTGAAGAATATTTTAGGGGAATAAATGAAAGTAACTTTCTAGCATTTCAGAGTTTTCTCTGCTGTTTTATAGCCGATAATACACATGACCAAAGGATATCTTAACTGAACTCCCAATATCAGAAATTTTTTCTAAGGTGCAACTTACAATATGCTCCTTTAGCTCCTTGGTCCGAATTGGTCCCAGCCACTGATGTAATCCAATGTAGCGTTTCTGGACCATTTTCAAGGCGGGTGCGCCTTGGGCATATGGTCCGCCCAGAAGGGCGCTGGCAGTTTCTAAAACCACCATTCTGCTATCGCCCGGGTCTGTGATAGTTGTTATTTTGCCTAGTTGCTGCTGTTATTTTCACAACACTTTCCGGCTGATGATGCCGGAACACAATACTTCACTCTTTACGGATAACTCACTGTACTTTTCTTTGTTTTTAATTTTTTTTTTTTAATAGATTTTCCTTTTGTTGCTTTTGGTTTTTGTTGGAATTTCTTTTGGGTTTCAATTAAATTTTAAGCCGAATCTCGTTTTTTCAGACGTGACACGGCGGCCACAGAAGCGATTCCGATTCAGATTCAGTTGGGGAGCTCTCGGGCTCCTTCTGCGTGTTATAATCTGCAGCACTTTTAATCCCCGAAACGGAAAACGAGACAGTTTCAATTTACTTTTGCCATTTGGCAATCCTTGAAATCAATTAAACGACACGCACAATCCATCTAGGGATAATATCTGTGGGACTTCCTGCTTCTTCCTTTTTAAATATATATTTTTAATTGGGATTTATTTGGTAATTCTGTTTGAGGCACTGATCAAATTGGGGTAACTTGGTTTTTAACAATTCTCGGGCTTGTTGTACACCCAAATAAACCGTAAATAAAGCACGAAAACTGCGACTACGGCGAAATTGAAGTGTAAAACGGAAACGAGGTGCACGGAGACAACCGTTGTGTTCAGAATTTCATCGCGAACTGATTCGAAACTTGGAACTTGGTAAGGAACTCTGCTAATCAGCCGCCCGAACTGAGACGAGCGGACACGAGCCGGCTCGGGCAGAGCCGAAACGAAAACCGGAAGCCGAGGCGAAACGAGCGAGAGCCGAAGAGCCCCCGCTAAGCGAATGCAAGTGCCGTATAAGCAGTGCTGACAGTTTAACTTATTTTATGAGAAATATATCATATTTTGAAATGGATAAAATTATTAAAGTTGTAAATAATTATTTGTAACACATATATATTTATCAGAGATGGATTGCCACAATTTTCTACAAAGAAGTAAGACATGCTTAGTACATGGCAAAGGAAAGATAGGAGTCTTGACTCAATTCAATTATTATTTTAGAACCCTTCAAAATTTATTTGTATTTATTGAAAAAATTATTTTCTTTGTTAGCTGTTTTTTAATAGGAATCTCATTTATCGTATAAGCTTTCATCCCCAGACAACACTGTTGTCGTATAAGAGGGGGAGCAAGAGAACCTTGGAGAGCCCAATGGAGAGTCAAATTGAGAGCTAAGCGAAAAACACTTGTTGTTGACGTTTTTCCGCCGCCGCGGCACACCCCAAAAACTATAGAGAGCAAAAATAGAGAGTGAGCAACAAAAACAGAGACTAATGGCGATGGAGAGCAAGCGAACTGTTGCTTTTTGCTTGTGGAGACTTTTGCTCATTGCTCTTATACGAGAACAGGGTCTTATATTAGCAGAAAGTGGCATTGCCAGCTGGTGAGCAGAAAAGCGCAGTTATCTTTTGTAGAAAATCACCCGGCGAAGGTTACAGGGCGAAGAGGTGGGTGTGGGTTGCATAGATAAATGTATGCATTGTTTTTGCTCAACACATTTGTAGATATCCAAAAATAAAGAAAAACCTCCAAATTTGGAGAATTGCAAAATGTTAACAGGTTGTTTTCTAAAATATTAAGAAATAAGACTTCATGAGTCCCCCGAAATATAAATTAAAGACATTTGAATAGGAAAAATACCAAGAATTTTTTAAGAAAATACAAATCATTTTCTCTTTTCTTTAAGAATTAAAATAAATGATTGAAGAATACAAATGATTCCGAGATTATTTTAATATTAAATATTAATAGCATTACATTATTGTAATAATCAAAATAAAACATAATAAAACAAAAAAATAGTTATATCATCGAATCTAAATAACAAAAAAAAAAAATCCAGATAAAGTATAACCAGGCCTTTATCTTTTATTACTGCTGATATAAAAGTTAAATGAACGAAAAGTCAGTCAAAAAAGATATGTAAATGTTCCCACCATTAGATAACACTTTGCCCACTCAGAAGCCAACAGGTAACAGCCAACGAGCCTCTCAGCCAAAAACTCTGAAAAAGTTCGGCTCCCGTTAACTTAATTTCACCAGCTAAGCATAAAAAAGGAAAGGGGCGAAGCCATTCTAACCGAAATGAGCTTCATTAATTATACACAACTGGATGACAAGTTTCAGGCGCCTTGCAAGCATTTTAATGATCATAAACCAGGCAGCGAGCGAAAAAAGGTTTCGTTGATTGCGTCGAGTATTATATATATTAAGCAAACCCATGCGGAGTTTGTTGACTTCTTCAACAAAGTGTGACTAAACAAATTAAGCCGAGAACCGAGCGATGGGGAAAGGCTCCAGAGGTGAGGAGGTGAGGAGGAACAGATCAGAGGCGAAGAAAAAAAACCGAAAAACCTGGAGCGCACTAAATTACAAATTAAGTAAGGTTCGTACATCGCAACATCAAAGCCGGAGCTTTTTTGAGTGTGAAAAAAAAAAAAACAACTAACGCAACAAGATACACGTAATACTTGGTAACAAGTAAAGCCGATTTCACGCACGAGAAGAGCGAGCAGGGAAGAGAAAAAAAGGGACAGAGCATTCTTCTCATCCATTTATGAAAACTGGAAAATTGTTGGCAATAAATGGAATATCCATCACCAACAGCGTCATTATCCTCTTGGCCATTATCAACTACATTCACCCAAATGGGCACAAGACAACATTCTTTCTTCCTTTTCCTGCCGACGACCTGAGCCAGAAGAATCTAACGGTTAATACCAGAAGAAGGAGAATTGCACTGGCAAAAATGGAAGTACTTAAAAAAATAATAATTAATGAGGGGAAAATTTAATTTGGTATTTTTAGGAACATTTATTAGGGATTTTTGATCGCTTATTTTATGGTGACTTTTATTTAGATATCAAAAGTAACTATTTTTTTATATTTGGTTACATTTATTTATTTAATGTCCTAACCCTACACTTAATGTGTCAGTCAAAAAAAAATAATATTTCCTACACGTTTTACTGATTTTTTTCGAGTGCAAGAACTGCAGTGCACAAATCCATGCAGACAGGGGCAACAACGACTTGTTGCCATAAACATGTTGCTGCAACATGGCTTGGTAATTAAGCGGTAGTTTCTGGTTGCTCCGCTCTCACGTGATTGTTTTTGCTATTTTATTATTTTTTTTAGCTCAAAAGTTCAATGCACGGAGCACATGAGAAATTAGCACAGAAGAAGAAGAAGAAGCTGTGTCTCGAGAAAATTATGCAAACGGTGAGAGATAGAGAGACTCCGTCCGAAAGAGAGGGAACCACCACCTTGCTCTCAAAGCCTCGGCAATGACATTCAAAAAAGCTGCCAGTCGGGCTCACGATCGCTCACGATCTCGCCGCCCCGAGCAGCAGCACTCTTTTTTCGTATTCCAGTCAAGCAACTTTGATTCAGAGAGTTCGTTAACCGCACGAAATACATTCGTTCGCGCGGATGGCAACAACAACAACAAACCATATGAGATCATTATGACCGAGCATCGTTGTCGTCATTAACGTGATCGGGTTCTTGGCCTAAAAATATTTTCAAAGCTACCACGACCTGCCTAACTGCATTTTGGCCAGCTTAGTCCGTCCTCTCCTTCAGCTCTCTTGCGACGATATGGATGGTAGAGTAGTTCCTTGGGGTCTTTTATCTTAGGTTTAGGCAATTAGCAACAAAGTCTAAGGTGGTGTGTTCGGGCTGACATAAATTAATTGAAATTACTGGATAAACTTTAGGAGATTATTACTCTCGACGGAAACAAATTTTCCTGTACTTGTTTCCCACACTATGAAGTTCCTACCACCGTGATTTAACTTCGGAATAAGAAACTTGGGATACGTGTCATTTTAGGTTTCTTCCAAAATTTGGTATGGTATTATTATTTAGAAAAAAGTATACGAATAGACTAAGCTTTTAATATGATCATCATTAAAGTTATATGAAACCTCTTTTGAAATAAGTTAAATATAAAAAAATAAAACTGAAATTCCACCAACTAACTTTGCTCTTGTTCCAAATTTCCTCTATACTTGTCATATTTTATTTTATTTATATATTCATCACACCCTATAAATTTCTCCGTGAGTTCTAGGACACTGACAGAGGTTTTGTTTAGACAAAAATAAATTCGTTTAGCCTGTCGAGAGCCGATCGATAACGATAAGTCAACGCCTGCATGCGCGTTCGTGTGTGTGCATGACTGCAGTGCATTCCTGTTCCCACAAACACCTTTACAATGCATTTCATTTGCAATTCACACTATGGAAAAGTGAAGTACACAGACAGATATAAACGACAGAGGGGGCCGTACTATCAAAGGGTTAAAGGGGCGTGGCAATGGGTGGTGTTGCATTCGAGTTTCAAGTGTGTCAGTCGATGTGGAGTCGAGTGGTTGCTGCCTTTGCTGGCAGGGAGAATGTCAGGTAATTGAATAACGTGTCCTCAAATAAATACGAAATTCGCCATGATTTATTTTTTATTTTTTGGGTTGCAACACTTTTTTAAAAAGCAGAAATGGAAGATATACAAAAATAAAAAATGTTTGGGGTTGGCTTTTGGCCACAATTTAGATGGGGATTACTATTGGTTTGTGGGGTTATGAAAACCATTTTTATACCCGATATCTATATGGTAAAAGGGAATTCTCAGACAGAAGAAGGTATCTATGACCCCTTAAAGAATATATTGTATCAGTCCGTTCGTTTAAAAGAATATATCTTGGAGACTATTGAAGGAGTGAATGAAGACATATCCAAGTTCTATTTTATTTCACTTGTTTGCGTTAAGAAGTTTAAAAACAAACAAAAAAATGATTTATTAAATTAATTAATTAAAAGGCGAATTGTAGAATATTTCTGTTTTCAATATATTCCTTAAACGAATCTTTTGTGCTGCTGATTAACTTGCTTTAGTTATGTATATTATTATACAAACAACGTTTAAAGCCTGCTCTCAGTTTCCTTAATTAGTTTTCCCGTTCAATACAAAAAAATCCTTTATGTACAATACACATCCCATCTGCCAATGGTAGTTTCCTCATTTTTATTTCGCTATTCATCAGCTGCCTGGCAGCCCGGCATTCATTTGTCTCGCAGCCGGCAGTCATCGAATGGCATATCTAAATTGAATTTATAATAGTTGACAAGACAAGGAGGACGACCCCACAGCCGCCGGTATTGAACCCACCCACCTCGGACGGTTGGTCATCAACCAATTCAGAGCAATTCTCATTCATTTACTTCAATCACTTCTCACACATTTTTTGCACCCAACAGATAGACAGGCAGAGAGAGAGAGAAAAAATGTGGCGAAAATTAATTAAAAATCAATTTGATTTTGATTGTTGACTGGGGAGGGGGTAGGGTCCCTCTCCTCCTCCCTCCCCTTCCATCACCTCCTTTTTTAACCCATCTATTTGTTCTTTCGCCCCTCCCTGTCGTTGTCGAATGTTTAATTGACATTTGGTACAATGTTTGACATTTTTGCTCCACGAATTGAATACTTGTTGTATTTGCTTTTTTATCACCGCGTTTTTTATGATTTTTCAATTATGCCATTTTTTCTTCCATTTCTCTTTGGGCCCCGGGTATGGATTGGTTGTTGTGCTTCATGCTCGATCAAAAACAAATCAAATTAAAATAAAAGAACACTCTTAATTGAATTATTTCGCAAGAAACATCAAATCCCATTCCAATTACGTATTTATTTATCTATAATTAAATTCAATTCAATTGAGCAAGTGCTCCGAAAAAGGGAAAAACGTGTGAAATGTATACGGCAAATTAAAATGAAATTAGTTGAAATGAATTAATATTAAAATGCTCTGTTTTTTCTGACTGCATAACGTTCTAACAGGCCGTATGTTTCAATGGCAGCCACTGCAAATGCAATTTTGATGGCACGAAACACGTAGGACATACAAAAATACCATGGCCCGAAAAAAATAGCAACAAAAAGTGCAACATTTCATGGATATTTGGCCAAAACTGGAAGGCAGCCAACGACGAATGTCAGACAATGCAAATGAAATGAATGTCAAAGCGTAGAGCAGCCGATAAAAATAAATGTGAAACCGAAATAAAGGTAACAAATAGAATACCCTAAAGGTGTTGGAAAGTATTTTAAATGTAAATTTTTATATTTCATTAACAGGTAATATTATTGATCAAAATCAATGTAATTTCTAAAAAATCAAAAACCATACACTTCTTAACTGTGTGTTTCTTTTCTATATATTTTAAAGTGTATAAAAAAATAAAAAATTTATAACCCATAAACAAATGACACTGAAAAACCTTTTTGCTTTAATTCAATTTAAATTTGGCACAGCCACAAAGAAATAAAAATAAAAAACAAGTAAACAATAGTACTTCCAAAAAGGTGTCAAGAAACGTATTCAAAATGTATTTAAATCGCACAAATGCGACTTAAATAACAACGAAACAATAAAATAAAGCTGAGAATGAGAAGTGATAAACAAAAGCTACGCTTAAGTAAACATCATAATAAAAGGTAATGATGTCGCACCTTGGAAATGCATTTAGCTTTTGGTTTTCTCCTGAGCCCACTTTTGGTAATTGAATGCTATTTATATTAATTTATTACTTATTAGTTCAGGTACAGTCATCATTATCGACCATTCATTAAATTAAACTAGATTTAGTTCAACGCTTTCACTCCATAAGAGTCATGATGCATTGTTTTGCTTACTGATAAATGGTATGGAATACAAAAGCTGTTTTCTCCCATATATAAGGCACAAATATTTATTTTTTATAACTGGATCAGGCATTAATATTGTTCACACAAAAAAACCTTTTAAAGTATTATAGTTTTTTTTTTTTTTTCATTTAATTTAAGTTATAAATTTTAGTTTAAGAAAAATCATTTTGCTTTTATAACTTACATTAGTTTCTTCATTAAATGATCTATAGGGGTCAGTTTAAGATAGTTATTAAAAGTACACGCACCTGTAAAGATAAGATAAAATACGAAAAACATTAGTTGTCTGTTTGCTTTATTAAAAATCCAAAAAAGTGTACTTAAATTTACAGCATTCTCCCCACTAATTCTAGTTAATGAGCTTTCGCTTTTTATCCTCACTCTTGAGTTGATTAAAAATTATAACGCACTTAAAAAAGTGATTTTTTTCTCGTGTTCACTTATGCCTCATTTAACCAAATTAAAAGTAAACACGAAACAGAGTGCTGGGGATGAAAAAAAAGAACGAGGAAAATTAAAAGGAAATTCTCCGAGCTTGTGTGTGTGTCTGTGTTTGTGCAGATTTAATCAGCAGCAAACTCACCCAACCGCAAAAAGTATGCAAAGGAAAATTATGAAAAGCCAAGGCACGAAAAGCGAACAAAAAAAGGTAAACAAAGCGAGTAAAGTGAAAGTGACACGCCAATGACGGGAAAAATGAGCCTCATCAACAAATATTGAAGAGGCACACTTAGTGGCTGAAAAAATCCATCCCAACCCCCACCACCAGATGAGCCAACTCATTTGGAATTTGTTTGGCAAGTTCACCTCTCATTTCCTCTTATTTTTCCCCGGGTATAATTCAATGGAAAGCCCGGCAAATATGCACCAGCATTTCATTCTCAGTTTCCCCCTTCGTGGGGCCTCTGCTGATGTCATCGGTCTCGACGCCTTCGCCTCAAATAGACCGCAACCGGGCAGTGGACATAACCCAACCTTCTAGTGTCCAGGCATACCATGACATAACATGGATAGGCCTGAAGACCTCAGAAGATGGACTAACTAAATCTGTTCTGTCTTCCCCTTTTAGTGCTGACTGAGCCAAAGGGAACCTTGTCGGTAGTTTCCTTCTTTTTTTGTGCAATTTTTCTTTACGGACACCTTTGGCACTTAAGTAAATTTTTAAATACTCTCTCTATAAATCAGAGAACTCTAAAACTGCAAATTTTCATGTACTAAGATGGAAAACGATACTTGTTATGTTTTAAACAAAAATTGTCATAATCAAAAGTGATGCAAAGATCACAAGGGTTTTCAAAACGCCTAAAGAAGTGTCTTAAAGTAGGCAATTCTTAAGATAAAAAATTCAGTAAACTAGCTTTAAAAACTTTGTATATATATTTTTCTAACATTTCCGTTTACACCAGTTAATTATTTAATAAAAATAAAAAAATGCACAAAATCTTCTTAAAAATTACTCGCTTAAAAAATTCTCAGTTTCCCAAAAGAAAAAGGGCATCTAGGAAGAGGGTATAGTCCCCGTCTCCTGTCCAAACATTGACACTGCACAGGAGGTTGGGGGCAAAGTCCTCGTTTGGCTTCGACTTTAATAACTTTAAGCAGCCACGGTCAATTTAATTTTCATGGCAGGCGGGCGCAGATGCCCGGAGACAGTCTGTCCTGTACGTCCGGCAAAAGGACCTTACTGTTGGAGGGCAACAGGACAGGACTATATGTATATCCTAGCATCCTTGCACAAGGCAGGCGACAATTTGAACGAACATATGGAGAAGAAACAAAGAATAAGAAACGAAAAAAAGAACACTGGAAAAGAGAGGAAAAACTTGAAAGGAAAACTTGATTATAAAGCGATGACTTCACACTTTGCTGGACGGCGGATAAAATAGGAAGAGGCGGAGGTGGGGAAGAGGAGAGCCGGGTGGTTTTAGGACATATAATTTTCCTTTTTGCCTGGACAAGGACATTGTGCAAACAGAGGCGTGTACCGAAATGGGGCAAAGAAAAGGGGGGGACACAGGACTCTGCTGCTGCTGTAATTTAATACTTTTCTAATATGTAGTTGTCTCTCTCTCTCTCTCTATGTCTCTCTCTCTCTCTCTATGTCTCTCTCTTTCCTCTTCCCTATTTACCCCCATTTTTGGGCAAAGAATTTTAATAGAATTGGTAAGCTGAGATGGGTATACCCTGCTCTCTTCCTCCTTGAACCCCCCTTCTCAGTGCGTGATTAGATGTCCAAAAAGTAGGCAATGAAATTTGGAAAATATGCTATGTGTGCTATCCCTTGCTCTATCTCGTTTTCTCTATTTATCTCTTCTTAGTAGGTCACACTAAAATAAAGAGGGGCGAGGGGGGACTAGAGGCTAGCAAAAAGCCGCCGAAACAGCAGAAACTAAAGTCAACAAGTCGAATCGACAGACTTTTTTACGATGCCAAAGGATTGGCAGCAAGCGGATGGATAGGGTTAAGGGATAAGTGATTGGATGGCATAGGATGTGTTTTTAAGAGATGTGAAAATCATATTTTAGGGATCGGTATATAAATAATAGGGTTGTGTACATATTTTCTTAGGGAAACAATATTTTATAGAGTTGCTGATTAATCATTATTTTTTAACTAACTGCGAATAATCACTTTAGGATAAACTTTCTTTTCATAGATACATTTATCATCATAAAGAAACGTGCCGATAATTACCTTTTGAACATACAAATATTATCCAACTAAGCTCTCATTTAGCTAGCCATTAAATAACATTATCTACTCTTTTTGTACAATAATTATTATATTTCTTTTTGCCACTTTACCATTATATTGACTTATCAAAAAACGCAATCAAATAAATGGAAAAAGTCCAGCAAAAGTGTTTCTTTAAAGTGGTTTTCCTCGGCTATCGTTCATTTTATCCAGCCATCTCCCTCAAAGTCTAGTTAATGTCGTGTCTCGGGCTACGTGTCACTTACTACAACAAAACCACTATCCTCAAAGATACAATAGCGACAATTTGCCAAAATAAGAAAATAAGAAGCACCAGCCAAGAGAGAGAGAAAAGGAAAATGTCGAAGCCAAAAATAAAGTCATGTTTAATGGCGCACAAAACACACCGTAAAGAGACCACTGAAGTAGGACCGAACAAAAAATATATATAGTGTTGAAGAGGAAAAAAAGAAATAAGAGTGTTGAGAAGCACAAAAAAAAGTGAATGCAAAGTTATTTGATTAAGTCACTTAAGGCAAAAAAAAGAAGCAAAGGATGGAAGAAAGAACGAGCATATCCTTTAGTAAGGCTAGTTCCAGCCAGGACAAAGCACTGGGAGAAATATGGCATCAGGGAAATATATACTTCATGTTAAGAACTATAATTGAAACTATTAAAATATATGTTTAAATTATTGTTTTTAACACACTTTAAAAAAAATAATAGTCAAAAATTTTACATCAGGAAAAAAATAATGTACACTTAGCTTGATACCTACGACATTTTATTCTAGTGCCTTCTGGAGCACCCTTAGTTATTTTAAGATATATCTAATTTCTATATATGTTCATCTTAATTTTATTTTCTTTAAGTTTATAGTTTGGAAACGCTCATAAATTTGAAAAACATTGTTAATACAATTTTCAGACAATAAATGAGATAATTTTCCGACAGTGTCTTGGTAATACCACTCAGACAGTAGCAGCAGGCAAAGGATCACAGGAGGTTGAGGGCAGACGTGGGATTCTCCACTCTGCATGTAATATTGACATATTGAACAAACGTGCGGCAAGCCCAAAAGTAAAATTGGCGCAGAGAAAAGAAAAACCCATCGAAAACGCAAGTGCAACAAAGCCATAGAAGGAGAGCAAGGGGCCAGTGGTTTCCCTCCCTTTTCCGTTGGACGAACAGACAGTCGGGACTTAAAGGACTAAATTCATATTAAAAGTACGCGCTCAGCAGACATGACAGCAAAAGGAGATAGATGGCGAATATTTCACTGGCAAAAGGAGTTTGAAGAATTGAGGGCGCGACTCAGAGAAGGGAAGAATACAGCTATACATAAAAAATTTGAGCTCAGATATAGAAAAAAGTTGACAAAAGCATTGATTAATCAAGTAAAAAATTAAATATAATAAAATAGAATCAAAGATATTTAATTGCTAATTTTGTAATTGAAAAAATAGTTTTTAAGTAAATTTTATAATATGGTACTAATAGTATTTATATAAAATATAGTTTAAATCAATTAAAAAAAAAATATATATATAATTTCGTGAAATGAAAACTTTTAAAATTTTATTTACAACTTTTTCGAAAACCCTTACACCACCTTCACAGCTTGAAACCGCAAATAGTTGGAAGTGAAAAAATGGGGGGGAAAATTCTAAAATATATTGCCAAGGACTCGACAGCATAGACGCACGTACACTCCTTTTTCCACCCCACCCACCCTTCTACTGCGTCCACCGGAAACTGTGGGGTAAGAAAGGAAGCACAAGCAGAAGTAACCAGCATCGAGACACATTTTCTAATAATGTTCCAGCGTCACGTATTAATGCGTTTGTTTGTATCTTCATTTTACCCGCTGGCATTTTAATGTATTTATTTTTTTCTCTCTCGCCCCAACCCGAGAGGAGAAAAAGCTAGGGGAAAATGGCTGAGAAAACGGGGTGAGAAGTTTCCTCTGGTGGTTTTTTTTCGGGCATGTTTGTGCATGCGACACACTCGTCTGGATAATAATGAAGTACGTTTACGTGTAAACTCTATCTAATATGTATGCTAAAAGCTTCAGCCACACCAAGCCCAAAGGGGAAAAAATCTGGGAGTTCGAGGCAAGGAGCAGAGAAAGGGACCCGAGATACGCGATGAATTTTTCTACATTAGGTCGGATAAGAGCGGTGACAAAGGGGTAAGTATCAGGAGTGGAAATTAATTACAGCTCGTAGCTGGAGAATTGAGTGCTAGCTTCTTGCTGCTGCTGCTTTGTCTCTGGAAGAATCCGGGGCATTTGGATTATTGGTGAATAGAAAGGAGGAAAAAATGCTCAGAGGTGAGTGTAAGCGAGTGCATGAATAATGAGTGAGTGCTGGTGGTGAAAGTGAATAATGAATTAGATCAAAAGGAGCAGCCAGGTTGATGGATTCTGTGGGAAATTATTTATTAATCGGAATATGCTTGGGCAGAGGTAAATTAATTATGAGCAAAAGTGTAATAATACAATATTGAATCTGGTTGGAATCAGACTGTTTCAGTTGGAATCATTAGAAAAAAAGCTTAATAAAAGGATTTAATATATCCTTGCATACTTTTAGGCTGATTTAAAAGAGAATTTAATTCCCCAAAAATGTACTTTATATAAACATCTTATTTAAAATCAACAAATCACATTTCGAATTTATAGACTTTATAGACGGGAACATTACCTCAAAACCCCTCCACTATAATTTATCCACTTTAATTAAGTGCACTTCTCTCCACCTATTTGAATGCACTTTCGATCGGCTTTTCCGCGCTCAAATTCTCTTCGACTGCAGTTGCTATTTTCGTGATGTTGATGCGGGAAAGTCTCGTCCTGGGCCTTATATACACATTAATTCACTTTAGCATGAAAGCCACTTTACACTATTACCCGCACAACAACTCGGGGGGTGTCAGTTGGGGAAAACTAAGGGCTCCTCTCGTATGAGTGTGTGTGTGGGTGTGCGTGTGACTGTGGTTATTGCAAAACTGCGCAACGTGGAAAAATTCATCAAGCGCAAAATAACATTGCATACTTTATGGCGCATTATGAAAACACACGCGCTAGACTTGAGTGTGCGGACGGAAGGCGGGAAGGTATGATGGATGGGAGTGGCGGAGTGGCGAAGTGGCGGACTGTCAGAGGTGGTGGCGAAATTTGCGCTACATTTACACAAAAACGTTTTAGAAAATGTGCACAACACGACAACCCTGTCGCTCACATCGCTCTATCTCTGTTTTGCATTCGCAATTACAGTGGACAGTATAGAAAGCGAACAGGTAAGGGTAAGGGGAATAAGTACAGTACGCACTTATAAATTAATTCTGTTTGCAAAAAATCAAATTTTTCTAAATTAAATATGCAAGTTTGCAACAGAAATCAATAGAGTTTTGAACTCTAAAAAGGTGTCGAAAAATATGCTACAGTATTTTGCTACTCCAAATATATCATTGCATACTTTTAGACACCTTTTTAAGGGTTTTACAGCTTCTATTGATTTCTGAAATACATAAATTTGTTATACATTTTTGGTAAGAAAAATTATAAAATATATAGTCAAATTACTAATTCCTTCCATTTATATTTCACTGTTTTGAAATAGCGTGAAAAAGGCAAGCTGGCAGTTAACCCCGAAAGCCTGCACATGCCGCCCTCTTAACCCTCGACAGACCCCAAAGAGTTATGCAGATAGTACTGCTGATAATGATAATGATGATGATGATGACGACGAGAGCCCCAGACAGAGAAAAGTTGAGGGGGGAAATGTGGGGAGTGTAAACAGAGCAACAATCATGGCGTCGAGGACGATGATGATTGTGATGATGGGAATCCTGATGATGATGATGATGATGATGATGATGACGGCGTCGCCTCTCTAGCTGACGTCAGCCAGTGTCCCTGTTCCTCCACTTCCTCTGGAATCCTTGTGTTCCAACATTCGCGGGATATTTTCGCCATATGGCAGAGTAATGATAATAAACTCCTAAAAACACAGCACGGGAGAAGAGAGATAGAGAGAGAGGAGCGGTGGGAAAAGCAACAGGAGTCGGGAAAAACTGTCGTCATCGCCTTCAAGGATGTCACTCGGTTCTTATCTGCGGCAGGAGCTGCAACCAAGCGGCAAACTCGGCAGCTCTGCAACTCGGACTAACGCCCCAGATAGCGTCAGTTATTTTCATTCAATTTCAGGGTATACCCATTCCCATCCCCAACTCGGCTCACATTCCACAATGTGCCACAGATACAAACCGCAGGAAATTGCGCATTTTGTTTGATTGAATAGTGAGGGTTAGACCAGAATAAACGGGTTAAATGGGAATTTATTTTGGGAAACTGGGATTTAGCTTGGTTGCGTCGAGCTCCTATAAAAATTCCTATGAAATTAAGGTAAAGCAGGAAAATATTTTGAAGAGAAATCTGGGTTCTATAATCGAGGTAAGTTCTTAAATATTAACATCCTAATTTAAGTGAACATATGTTATCTGTAATTATTTGACGTTTTCCTGAAATAGGGTAAATAATGTACCAGTTCCCATTTCCTGGCCACAAATCGCATTAATATTTTTACTTAACAACTAACTAACAACTGACAAATGCAATTAAAAATGTGCAGAAACAACTCAGTCCCCCAATGTCAGTAACAAGCTGCAAATTAAAAGCATGCAGGCGAAGAAAAACTAGGAGCCTATTAAATATTAATTAAGAATAAATGAATAAAAATAAACCTAAATAAATAAATATCTAAACACATAAATATCTAAATAACTAAATATCAAATCAAATAAATTTCTAAATAAATGTCTTAAAACAAGTTAAGTCTGTTTTCTTTTCTTCCTCTGAAAAACACAATTATTTAAATTTCTGCAAATATGTATTAACACCCGCAGCAATTCCTTCCGTCACAAATATTCTATATTTAAGGTTGTTTCGCTAGAAACATATTGTTTTTCCTATTTAAAATCTATGGTTAATTAATAACCAATATGGACCACTATTTGTCTCTGTGCAGAGCATCATCAGGCGGACAAGGACATGGCCATCAGCGCTTGGCTAACGTTGTTTCATCAACTCATCGCCGGCATCCTTCGGCTGCTCCTTGGGTCCCCCCTCTGCCCTGCTGCCTGGGTCTTGCTCCTGCTGCTTTTTCTGATGCCAACGCTGCTGCTATTGCGCTATCGCCGCTGTGGCCCCGCAGGCGTTATATGTAATTGCATTTTTTAGTTTTAATGGAGCGTACACAACCAGGAATAGGAACTGAACTGAACTCGGCTCAGAGCTGAAATGAGGAGCGGCAGCAGCAGCAGTTTCCCTTTGGCTCGAAGCTCTCTCTCTTGCTGCGAATGTAATTAATTTGTAACGTTTGATGACAAGCTTAATGGCCAACCGTCCAGCTGGGTGGGATGGATAATCGGGAGCAGGCGGAGGTGGTGGATTGGTTGGAAAATATAGGAAAAGCATTGGGGATACTGTCTGCCGCCTGGTGCGTGTGACGGACTGAATGGGTGCAAGTATCGAGGGTGGCTCCCTAATAGTTTTATAATTGATTCTGATATGATTTGGCAAAATGAGAAAAAATCAAAAACAAGGGAAAACAAAATTGCAAAACATTATATATTCGATTTACAGTCCATTTCAGAGGGTGACAGGAAACTCAATTGAAAATGGAATTTGGCGAGGGTTGCAATTTAACGAATAAACTGAAATATTTTCAAGGGATATTAGTCCCTCGACTGAAATCGATTAGAGCCGCAAATAGAATTTAAGAAACCTTTTGAATAAATTTATAGATTTAATTTGTACATGGATTTAAAATGGTATATTTAATTTGTATTATAGAATTAGCAAGAATGCTGATAAAACATTTTTATATTAAAAAAATAAAAAACTCAAAACTACCCCTTTAACTTAAGCTATCCTTTGCTAACATTAAACCATCTTAACCCTATCTATCCCTTACTAATATAAAAATCCCCTTTCCCTGGGTTATTTCTTTAATTTCCTTTGATTGCTTTAATTTAACACTAAATTCCAGTAGCAAAAATCACCGCGTTACCCTAATAGGCACTGACATGATTAAAGCCAAGACAAACATTCGCAATGGGGCGCAGACACGTGCAAAATGAGTTAACAATTTGCATGTAAATCTGCGACGACAAGTCGCCTAATGTTAACCCATTAAGGCCGTGAAAAGCTGTCGTCGTTGTCGCTGCCCTGAAATCAAATTGTCGCCGCCGCAGTCATCGTCATCGTCATCGTCGTCGTTCCGTCGTTGCCGTCGCAGCCTCGTCATTGCAGATTTTCCAGTTCGTTTCGCGCCAACGTGCGGGAAAAAGTCACATTAGATGACTTCCCAGCGATATCATAATGAGCGAAACTCTGAGCATTTTTCTCGCCTCCTAATGATGCTTGAAATCAGCTTGGATTGAGGTAGAGAGAAGGTGATCTTGTACAGAAAAGGGGGAGAATATTATGTTTAAAACCTGTTGATGATCGAAAGTCTGGGAAGTTTTAAAGTAATGCGACTTGAGTTAATAATTTCTGCTCATTTAACTTCAATAAAATAATTTAAAAAAACTGCAGATAAACAAATAAAATACTTAAAACTAAAAAACATCTTGAAAGATCACGAAATTGATTAAGAAAATTGCCCGAACTAGTTTAACTTTATTATTTATAAGAATGTATATTTTATTTCTGTTTATAAACTCATCGGAACAAGTATTTCCTTAACTGCATCAAAAAATAAATATATTCCCAATCTTTTAGCTCGTTTGAGTATTAACCTTGTCTGATCATCGCCTAATATGTTTAAACATTTTAAACATTTATAATTATTGTGGGCATCAATCAAGGTGGCGGCGTGAAAATGCTATGGACATTAATTGGAATCGCCTCGAGGCGGCGTGGCAAACAAACCAGAGTTGTCAACTCTATCTTCGTCTATCTGAAGTCCCCCCAGCTGAAATCCTCTTTTAGATCCCCCCGCCCCTTTCACACATCAGTGCCATCATCGGCTCTTCTTCTTTTTTAGCCATCTCAAGCTTCGGTCTCTCGGCTTGCTCCTCTTCTACTTCTGCATGTCGGCAAAGTTTTTTGATATCATGAGTGTGGTTAGGTGCTGGGCTGTGGCAAAAAAAAAACAACAACAAATAAAACTCAAGAAACAAAAAAACTGAGTAGGGGGCACTGAGGTCTGAGTGAGTCTACAAAAGTGTCACAGCATAAAAGCACAATCTATCCCCACCGCCGCCCCTTTTTGGCCTTTATCGGTGGTGTGTCCACTCTGAAAAGTGTGAGAATAATGTGGACACGGCGGAAAAGGCAGAGGAACACCCAAAGACAGACACAAAAAGAATCAACACAGGGACACACTCTCTCACATGAGTACTCAACCATTGCTGTGTCATTCACACCGAAAATAACTTTTTTCTTACATTATTACGTTTTCTGTACCCTAACTTTACAAATTATAATATTTTTATTAGCTGTATATTATATCAAAATGTTCAAGCTATTTAAAGTATAGCGTTTTAGATTTCGAATATAATATTTAAACAGTGGAACATATTTGTTACTTGAATTATATATTAGAAAATATTCTTATTTCTACCTTTTATCTTCAAGTTTTAAGAGTAATAAAAGGGGGCAGCTTAAAATTCTCAAGTCAAAATTCGGCGACTGGCTTGAATAAAATTTGGAAAAACCGAAAATTCAATGTACTAAAGAGGCATGACCATAAACTTTTTATAATATAGAATTTAGTCTTTGGACCAACTATTACAATAAAAGTAGTGGTCTTTATATAGGAAAAACGCCCATTTGTCATATTTTAAGTTCGTTTTTAAATGTAAATTTATATTAAAAACTTCAGCCAAAGTAATATAATATTTTAGTAATATATATATGCTTATTTCAATATTTGTTATACCGTAAAAAGAATACATTTTAAAGAAAGAGTATTAAATATGTCTTCAATAAGGCTACCCTATCACTTGCTTCTAGTATTCTTTTTTAGGAACATAGAGGACAACTTTTTCGTTGCCGTGTTTTTAGCAAACTCATTTATGTAGTTTTCGCTTTATGTTTACTTAAAGTTCAACTCGAGTGTTGTTTTTACAAATTGTTATCCACTGTGTGTGCCTGTCGGTTTGGTTGTGCCAAACAGTGTGTGTGTGTGTGTTTGGGTGTGTGATGTGGGTGGGCGGTAATAGAAGCAGACAGTTTTGGAGTCATTGCCGCAGTTTCAGTTCAGGAGTCAGTCGAAATTCAGTTTTGGTTTTTGGCTTTGTTGCTTCGACCTTAGTTTTTCCTTCTAGTTTTCCCTTTTTCCGGTTACATAGTCCTGGAGTTGGGTCCATTATAGTTTCAGTTTAGATTAGTAAACATTTCTAATTAATGTTGAAAAGGCGTGCAATTTGCTCGGCTTGTGGGTGAGGTTTTTTGAAATAGACAGGGGAGGTTTTAGTACTGGAAATCCAGAGAAGGGATCTTCTTTAGTTGTAATGTGTGGAAAATGTATAAACATTATATTTTAATTATAATTATAGTTCAGATCCTACTTTTTCTAGTTATCACTATTAGATATTTCCAAATATTTATTAAAATGTTTGCCCCATGAAAACCATTAACTTTCTAATCATTCAACAATCCCTTTTAACACTTAATCTCAACAACAGCTCAAGGGAAATAATTACCATTTATAAGATGAATTTTTCCATAAAACTAATCAGAAAACAAAAATCATAATGCACAAAACCAGCTTAAGCTTTTAATTCCCAGTCATTGATATTTAATGACTTTTCCAGCCACATTTTCCCCAACTATTTCCACCGCTGACGTAATCCAGTCAAGAAACCCATCAAAGAAATATTAACGCCAGTCTGATGGCCACAATAAAAGAACACAGACATATTGTCCGGTCGTGTCAACAGTTTAGCACACAAATGGTAGATGTATCGCGTATGGCAAGTGGACCCCTAAGGAGGACCCTCATCAACGTTATTTATAGATTTATTTATGCGTTTTTTGTTCAGTTTATTGATTCCCACCACAAGACTCTCGCAGATCGGGCAGTTGATTAATTTAATTAATCAAATAGACATTAGCGGCACGAACCACGAATCCCGGATCGAATCAAAGCAATCATTATACAGAAGAACACAAAGCAGACGGCGAGAGGAAGCCAATTCGTTCAATGAACTTGCACCAGAAACAAAAACACCATACAAACACAAATCAAATCGAATCTAACTAATTATTATGCTAATTATCGTTCCACTTAATTGCCTGCTTGTTGCACATTCTGAACGCTTTTTAGACCACGGAAAGTTGGCTTAGAAAGTCGCCAATGAAAAACCACTGGCCATTGACCCAAAAACAAGTCGATAGTAGTAAAGGAAGCCCCGAAGAAAATCCGTTCTGCCAGAGGAAAAACCAGATTTCCCCGCAACTTCTTACTGACATTTACAGCTTGCAGCAGAGGCAGCAGCATCTAGGCTCTGTGCGGAGAAAAAGCTGCAGACAGCAGACACATGGAGATAATGTCTTTGCATGTTTTGTGCCATTGCAAATCTCGGCGGACCCAATAAAAAAAAAAAAGTAAAAGAAAAAGAAAGATGAGGAGCAAAGAAACCCAAACCAGGAAGCCAAAGAAAAAAGGCCCAGATGTTCGGTCAGACAGAGGTGCATAAAGAGGGGCTAGCCAGTTGAAAGGGGGGCCTGGGATCTCTCTATCATTCTAACCATACGAGTGTGTGTTTGCATCGTTGTTTTAGGCCAGTTTACATTGCAAAACTTTTGAGAAATTGATGCTGCACGAAGGCACAACCAAGAAGGGGTAAAAAAAAAAGGAAAGAAGCAACTAACGAAGGCAAGATACCATAGGTTTTTACCTTAAAAATTATTCCTAATACTAGGTATGGACCCTCAGTATTAAAGTGCCTGTTAGGTTTCTGTCCAAAGTAAGGTATTCACCACATAAAATTATTATAAAGCAAACCACATTTTCTAAGCCGAACCTCTATCTGAATGCAACATTTTGACAGGGAGCCTAGAATTGTCAAAAACTTTTTCTTAAATTTTGTATATTAAGCTTTAATTAGGTTAACGAGTTAATTCAGTATTAACTAGCTTCTGATTCGTCTTGAAAATAATAATTAATTGTATAATTGTATTGAATTGTATTGTTACTTCTCCTTCTCTTGATTACCTCTTTAAAGGCATTTAAATATATAATTCTTCAACGATTTATTAAAATAAAACCATTCTCCCTCATTGGCCATACCTAGCCTCATTTCCCTCGAGTTAGTGTAGCATCAAAGAAATCCCAGCGAATCGCTTCAATTTATTGCCATCGATTCTAATTATTCAAATGGCTGTGTGGCCAAAGTTTTTGTTCTATTTTTCTTTTCCCTTTACCATTTCCATTTTCCAACTTCTTGTTGGATTTTTGCAGCCTTTTTTCTTCTTATTGTCCTATCAAGTTTTTCCAGTTCACTTGGAACACACACAATGCAAATTGTTTTCGGAACTTTGCAGCTAAATGAGATGTATAACAAATTGCTTGGGTGTAATAGCCACATTTTCAGAGGGTCTAGAATTAATTGGGCGACTGTAACCGACTTCTATTATATTATTCGCCCATTCATAATTGGCCCATGACGAATAGGGAATATTTCAGAATATCAAAAAATACAAAAAAGCCATAATAATAAGGGAATGAATGGAACTGGCTAAGCAAACAAAGCCCGCCGGATATGGTACAACAGGTACATAGAACGAGAGGAGTGACAAGGAGGGAGGGCTTAACACCCAAAACGTGACATCATCACTTTACGACTCTATGAATCCCAAGAATGGTCAGGCAAAATCGACACTGGTTCCGACAAATTGCAATTAAATGTGAGTGGAAAGGCAGATGCGGAAAAGGGAAAAAGTGCCCAGAAAGAGAGACACACGGAAAGGGAGGAAATAAAAAAAAATATATAAATAATATAAAGACGGCCGATCTAAAGGTGGACAATGACCCTAGAGTGGAAAACTGAGACAACAAGCAATGATGATGGCGGCATTTAAAATAATAGTAAAGCAAAATGCGGCATAAACAATAATTAAGCTTAAGCGCAATGTGCGTAACAGCGGGCAAAAGAGACGGTCGAGTGAAAGAGGAAGCTACAACAATGGTCAAAAGCGAGACATTGACCCAGGCCTAGAGCCGAGACTCGAACCAGTCACAAGCGCAACATATCTTATTACCATAATGCAAAACTTGTTGCTTACAACCCCATCTCAACATGTTGGTAAGCTCTCGTGGACTCAAAGTTAAGGCCAAGGTCAGGCTGGCAACATGTTGCCAAGCTCAATTGGTTTGCAATCATAAAAAGAACCGAGAATAAAAAGGCAGGAAATATAAGCTAAGACTGTATGAGGCTTAAATCGAGGATTGGCCATACTCTTAGTTGCATACCAAGGAAAAAATCCCATAAAAAAAAATAATACAAAACATGTAGTATCTTTATTTTTTTAATTTTCTATGATACCCATTAAAATAAAATAGTAAATATACTAGAGTGTTTCAGCTATAGAATTTTAATAGCTCTGAAATCGTGCAAAAATTAGGATACACAATTTAACAACATAAAAAAAAAACTTAATTATTTATCTCATTTCAAATATTTTTGTAAACTTATAGACACATTTTTAAGACTTTTTTTTAAAACCCCTAGTGATTTATACAGAACCCTAGATAGTTTAAAGAACTTCAGCCTTAATGTCTCAATACCATACAGGCATGTAGAACCCTGCTAAAAATAAAATATATACAAGGAAGCCTTAGGAATAAAAACCAGTTGCCATGATCTACATCTTTTTCTTCATCTTCTCTTTGGCAACATGTTGCCAAGGTGTGCTAGTAAGGAAAAAAAAATCTAGCTTTCCCGACGAAAAAGATACGCGCAGGTCAGGAGTTGCACATCGTGAGGCTGAGCTGGTAGCCCATAACACCAACAGGAACACATACTTGTTAATAGCTGGCGGGGAAAAGCAGCCGGCAACACCAAGAAATGCCGGAAAACTTTGGCCAAGACCAAAAACCACTTAAAAAAGGTCAGCCAAAAGTTGCAATACACACACAAACACACATTCACTTCTTTGCAGCTAGAAGCTGATAATCATTCCCCCATCCCGAAACAATTTAACATGCCTGGTCCTGGTCAGGAGTAAAGAAAGAAACTTCAACTCCCACTTCTTCCCGAGATTATATCCCCATCTCCCGGTTTTCTATAATTTTCTCCAACACCACGAACACCCAATAAATGCTCTCTTCAAACTAATAATCATGACTTGTTAATCTTTACGCTGCTCTTCTCAGTTGCTAAATTTGTTGCCTTTTTTATTGGGTATACACACACACTATCTTTATTGATGGGTACATGCGATTTTATAAGGAATAGAAATATTTAATTTTCCGTAGTAAAGTTTAGTAAAGATTTCCCAAATATCTATACTTTTCTTTTTGATATAATTCTTAAAGGATTCTGGAGTTGCAACTATGAAGAAAACATGTATAAAAAATTAGGATCAAAACCCTTTCATAGGAATACAATTTTAGAAACTACTTCTCTAAACTTCTTGAATTTTGGTTTGTTTTGTATTTTATTGATACATTCTAAACAAAAAAAAAATCTTTTTAAAGAGTATCTTTATTGGTTTTCTTTTTACATTTTGTTTAAAAGTTAGTTTTGTAATTGATTTATTTTAGTTAAAATGGTTTGTATTTTGAAAAACAAAATGAACAACTAAATAACTTCAACAAACAACTAAAGAACACCAACAAACAACTCATTTTTTTAAGAACAATTTTATTTAAAATAAAACTATTAATCATCATTAAACTATCTCTATACAAAAATTCGTAAATACCCTTCATTACTTCCCTTTTCACGTCATGATCTTGGACATGTTCTAAGCCGCTTGGATTTAACGGTGGATGATTGTTGCTATTTTTGTTGTCGGCTGTTGGGTTCCCCCTATTACTACCTCTTACTACCGACCAAGTTGTAGTTATTTTGTTATACCCGCTGCTGCTGGTGCTGCCTTTTTCACGCATTATCGTCATTATCATCAGCATTGCGAGAGATGATTACCCGAATGCCGCCAACTATTATAGATGATGTAAGTGCAAAAAGCCATTGAACGCTTATTATTTTTTTACCTCTCCGTCTCTTTCGACTGGGTGAATTATTTCATCTTTTTTTTTTTCTTCCTAGCCAGCTTTACTTAACCAATAAACGCGGACGGAGCAATAAACTTTGAACAGACATTGTGGCTAGACAAGCTGTGAGAGGAGAACCTTTCACTTTGCCCTTTTCCGAACTTTAATGTTGAATTCAGCTAAGCAGCTTAAGACCATTTCGGAAGGGAAACTTTGTGGTTATCCTTGAACGAAAACACTTTCATTGACTCCCAGGCGTTGGCGGTTGGCGTTGCCAAAATGCTTTCGTGGGCGTTGGGAAAGCAACCAGAACAGAAGAAAAGGACACATCATTTTCCCTTCTCCTCCTGCCTGACTCCCTGCCGCCACTTATCATCTGCAGTTAGTGGCTTGGAAGTTACTTGGCTGCATTTTCTGTTTAGCTGCGTTTAGCTTACCCCGTATTTTTGGCACTTAACCAAGGTTAAGTAAGACTTTCCCCCAATCTTGCAGAGAACAAAAAAACCAGAACGAATCCGCCAAAGGAAGTGATAAAGAGTGAGTGAAAAAGGTCATAAAAGAAAGAGGGGGAGAAGGAGGAGAGCCAAAACCAGCGTGGGTTGCTTGAGATTCAATTCAAGGACTTCTAGCCAAAGTCGTTAAAGTGGCGGAAAACTATAACTGCAGATTGTAAAAAAGTAAACCACGAAAAATATGATGAAAAGTAAGGAAAGTAGAATGAATTACACATAAAATAAAAGAAAGAAATTGAAGAATTTTTTATATTTTAATTAAGGAACAAAAAGAGCCATTAAAGGTAAAGGTTTTAGTTAGTATTAATTGCCAACACCATTTAAAACAGGATGTACTAGATATTTCAGGAATTTATTAACAAATTCAGAACATTTTGAAGCCTTTCAGGATTAATAAATATCAGATAGTACCTTTTTTGTTTCGAAAGAAAATTACTAATTAAATTTGAAGACTTCTTTATGCTTTTCTAAGGTTGCTAAGGCATTTCTGAGGCTTCAGGCTTACCATTCAATAAAAAATAAATCAACTTGCTAAGAAAGAGATGGTCTGAGTCAAACTAAAAGAGACAGGTAATAATCGAACCCAACAAAAAGAAAGAGCCATCTCTTTCCTTCGGAATAAAGTCAGCGAGCAAAGTGCGTAAACAAAAACAAACGAGATGCAAATTGAAATTGAAAACGTTACGCATGCGCTGCTTTTCCGAACCGAACTTGACTTGACTTTCCATGGAAATTCGCATGTATTTTTTGGTTTTGTTGCTGCTCCTGTCGCTCGACTTTCAAACCTATCGAATATCAAAGAGAGACAGAAAGAGAGAGAGAGACGGCGGCAAATGGAAAATGCAATTGGAAACGTGAGGTTGAGGTGCAGAAAACCCACCATCAGCATCAGCATCAGCACCAGCATCCACATCCACCCCAACCTCCATCCACGCATCTTTTCCGTTCGGTGAGCATCGCATCCGATGATGAAATTGAATCTGCTCCGGCTGTAAAGGCAATAAAAGTGGGCGACTGACCAGAGAGATGCGTCACAAGTCGGTCGACAGTCGGAGCTGCCATAAGTTATGGAGCCATGGATCTGGATATCCTGAATCAGCGCACCTTTACCATCCTCTGGATCATCTGCCTGCTGACGTGGAACCCTGACAGCTGCCAGGCGAAACCAGGTTCAAGCAGCGGGGAGAGGTAAGCTTCAAGGGAACAAAGGATACCAAAATCAAGGAGATTAGAATTTAACAGTATTTAAATTAATTTACAGAGTCCACATTCGTCTCCACATGCCGGAGGTGGTGCGCCAGCACACGCATTATCACAACGTCTACAAGTATCCCCGTCAAATCCATCCCGTTCCCGTGGCTGTTCCAGCACCTACAGCGATCGCTTCGTTGCCGCCAAAGTACCTGGGGAAACCCCATGTCCAGCTTTTGGGTTACACAACCTCAGTGGGTAGTTCGGGACCAATGGCACCCAATCTAATGCAGCTAATGGCCACCGCTGCCACGCCCAGCATGATGCCATCGCCCACAAGTCTAATGCCCAATTATGGACCTGCTTTATTCGACAATTACAATCAGGATGCCACGGCTTTAAGTGCAACGACAACGACAACTACAATGAGACCTCTGGCCTTGCAAGCTGCCACCAAACAGCAACAGATGTTGCAACAATTGTTCTCAGCACCGCAGCAAACCGAAGAGGAGGATACCTCTGACTTGGAGGATAATCAAGTGGAAAACAACTCCTTGCTAAACAACAGTTTCCTGGAAGCCCTACAAAAGGAATATCTTTCGAAATTCGGGGGGCGTCGAAAGCGCAAGAAATCCATTTCGAAACTAAAAAACTCCTCGATCAAGGACTACTCAAATCAGCACAGAAATAAACCCTACTATTATCAAGATGAGGATCTGTCAGAGAACTTTGAGGACTATCAGGACGAGCCACATGACCATGAAGATTACGAGGAAGTCATGATGATGAGTACACCCAATAAATATGGCGGTTACTATCCTACAGGATCAGAGGAAGCAGACGATCAAGTCCAGGGTTATGACACTGCTGTGGCTTTCAGTGGCCAGGACAATAGCATTTCATCTTCGATGCCCACTACCATGGAGGATTTTCTTGATAGTGTGAACAATCCAGGATCCGGGCCCAACTATGATCATTACGACAACTGGGAGCCCTATTCAACCAGTTCCACAATGACCAACAGTTGGTCCAGACCCACCACCAACTCGTATACGAATTCTCACAATAATTCCTCAAAGAGCCCAAAATCAAGGCCCGTTCATTCCCGAGGTAGAAAGAAAGTTCGATATGTCAAATTAATCACGCGAAAGAAGCGAAAAAATCATATTCGAACCAAGAGATATCGTACTTGAATTAGCAAGTAAACTTTTTAAATTAAACGGTTTTGGAGTCACCTATATGTAGGGTTTTAAAAATAATGTGTTATCTCTTTATAATTAAAAACAAAATGAATTAAAAAAGTGTAATTTTATAAGAAGTATAAATCAAATAATTTCAATCTTACCCCGTAATTAATATTATTAAATTTCTTCGTATAGTTTTTAAGTGCTTACCTGAAAGTAAAGAAAGAGAGTGGCATTTAATAAAATATTCATTGATATTATGTAAACTAAGAGTATATTAAAAATTATTTTATTTTTCTGTCTTAGTTCAAGATGTATAAATATCTTGGAGACATTTATTTGCATTCACAAAAAGTCCTTCTCTGTGGCTTTTCTTGGCCAAAGCAAACACTCATTAGATGCGCAAACAAACCATAATAGAAAGGAACTAGGGCGGGAGAAACTACCCTATAGACAGAAACCAGAAACTGATCCACCATCCGCCCATGGATTCCTCCCACGAAGCCAGCAAATAAAGCGTACAATTAAATGGCCAGTTCAGAGGAAGTGGAAGGGGCTTCGAGCTGAGCAAATAATAAGTACAAATGCTAATAAAATTCAATTAAAGGCCACAAAATTACAATAAAAGTGGCCCCCAAAAAGGAAACTAACTTAGGTCTATGCCAAGTCCTAAAATAACAAGGGAAGAGGGCGTCTGCTGGGCGAGTGTCAAGGGATGTCGTTGTCGCCCATGAAAAGTCAAAATTAACGACTCATTTGGGCAAATTGAAGCCATAAACTACAAAAGCGAATCAAAATGAGGCAAGAGAAGTGTCTTCTCAACTAAGTCATCTTAGGAAATATATAAGGAAGTCTCTGTGAGGTCGATATATAAGAATAGAATATTGCTATGCCTCTGGTACATAATTTAATGAAATTATTATTTGCTAATTCAAAAACAATAATATCTTGGTAATTAAATGCTTCAAATATTATTTTACTTATTCAGCATTTTATTCTAAAACTACAGGGTATGAATAAATACATATTAGATATCCGTTTTGGTATATTATTTATTTTATATGGACCAGATCCAATTGGGTGACACAACCAGTGACAAAACAGGGGATGATCTGAAAGGATGTTGTGGGGGCGTGCAGAAGGACCAAGAAGAAGCCTTTGTTTATATATCTCTGGTTCCTATTTCATTTCACATTCTTAATTTTCTGCTGGTCATATTTTTATTTCATTTCGGGTGCCATAAAAATACGAGAAAGTGTGATGTAAAAACATTCTCGGCATACTTTGGGGGGACTGCGAAATTAAAAGCGTGTAAAGATTTTCATTTGCTTGTCCCGAAAGCCAGAAAATCATGGGGGTTGAGGGGAGAAGGCGAATGTAAGGCAAGGATATTATTTGCCAGGACATTTTTGGGAGGGCCAAGCGAAGCACATAAAGTGTTGATGTGTCAACCATATGACATTTATTGTTTAGCCGACGACAGCGAATGTCTTGCAATGTTTTTCGGGGGATAGAATCCTTGGAGTGGGGTCGGGGGAAAAAGAGGCGCCATGTTTATTACCCCCAACAGATGGCATCGAAAATGGAAAGGAATGGGATTGAGTCAAGGCAACAAGTGAGATGGGAGTGAGATGAGAGTGAGCCTGGGCGGATTTCCCCCGACTTCGCAGGAAGATTTATGGGGCGTGGGCCTCGGTCTGATGTCATAATATATAAATGTATTTGCGATTAAAGTCGGTCGAGTTGAGCCTGCGCAATGATCAATGGCTTTGTTATATGGCCATGAATAAATCGTTGACAAAGGTCATGACAGTGTGAGAAAAAGGATGAGGAAGAGGGCCTTAAAGGATACTATTGTGATCGATGGATATGTAGAAATAAGTTCCAGAAATTGGAAATGTTTCTTTTAAATTTAAGAATCCTTAACCAATTATTATTTAATTATCAATTATTTTCTCCTTTTATTTCTTGAATTATTTTCTGTACCTTTTACGTACCTATTACGTATTAAAATATTACTATTCAATTTAAGCAGTTTAATTTTTCTTATAAAATAACAATACTTTGATATTTTACAAACGCAACTGTACATTCTTATGAATCTCTTAACAAGTTGGCAGCTCTATAGAAAAAATCCAACATGCTGGCAGCCCTGGCGCCATAAATTTCCTTTACAAATTGCCTTCGCTTAAATCCCAGACACTAAAAGCTATATTCCGATGATTCTTTTTGCGCAAACATGTATACGTTTTTATTCGCCATTGGCGTAATTGATTTTCTCGAAATAATGGACAACGGAGCCGCAGCATCACAATGACCAATATTCTACAATATTCAATCCGCCTGCTCGAAATGACAAGTTTATCTGCCGGCAACCACACACACACACACACACACACACCGAATGAGTAAAAATGTTCCATTTCCTCTTTTGGTTTAATGAAAGTGACATAAAAATGGCACCACAACGAAAAGTGTGGAGGAAAATGCTGATATCTGGACGAGGAAACTTCTGCCTCGTATCAATTTAACACTGAAATTGCCATCAAGTTTATAAACCTAATAAAAGTTTTATATTGCGTTTCGCATATGCCAGCAGCCAATAATTTTATTGAAGCGAAAATTAATTTTCCAATTCAGCTGGGAAAACAGCTCAGACAAATCATTAGCAGTAAACTGCAGAGGAAAATCATGTGTCATTGCCAGGAGTGTGGGAAAACTAAACAATATGAGAGGGAAAGAAAACTCTTCTGGCTTGGCTAATTTTTAGATAAATGACTGGAAATCTTCTCTGCAAACAATTCATTAATTTAATTAATTTGTGGCAATTAAATATGGTTGCACAGGATGCCGCAGGGTGAATTTCTGCCCAGTCATCATCCACTCAATGGGACAGTCATTTGTTAGATATAAGCAAACACAAACACATAAGTATGTATATAGACATATACATATTCCACTCGCATGTTCATCAATTCCCCGGAGAATCTATGGGGCGAGCGCTTTATCACTTTCCTCCATCTGCTGGGTGTGGTTTCAGGTCCAAGTCCAGGGACCAGAAAACCCACAGGACCTGGGCTTAAATGGGTTAAGTGCTGGCGATAAACACATTCGCATTTGCCAGGAAAAAGGTGGCGTTGCGGGCAGTCAACACCCACTAAAGCAAACCAAGGAAAAAGTGTACTGTCATGCCACGCCCCAAGCTCTCAACACTTTTCCGCCCCCAGACTAGGGGGATGGATAGATGAAATGGCAGGAATATAATATATAATGAGGGATATAAATTGGCTAACCATTTACTATAGTGTAACTTAAAGAAGAAAGTATTAAAAAATAAACATTTAAGTGTACAGTTTAGTGAAGAAAAGAAAATCTTTATAGTCAACGGATTTATTTCAATAAGGAATTACTTTCATTTTCTCCCTTAACTGCACTCGAGTGACATCATCTGTGCGTGCCGGGGTATATATCCGCTTCATTTGCATTAAAGTCAAACCCATGGCCCCAACTTTTCCACCAGCAGATGCAATCGTATATAATGATCCGACCCGACCGCTGGACAATCAAGCAATTTAATTAAAATGAAAAGTGGGGGGCACAGCAACGAGAACGAGGCGAGCAAATGAAATACTCGGGGGCATTACGACAAATGTATTACAAAATGCTAATTAAATGCCAGGAAAATTGGGCCAAGCCTCTCCTCGTAATGGAAACTAAGCTAATCGCACCCCAAGGAGAAAGAGAGTGGTGCGGGTGGAGGGATGGCTGTAATTCCATTGAGGATTGCGCATTGTAAAAATAAAAATTACAAAATTCCTTTCGCTTATTTGTGACAATTAAGTGCAAATTACACATTCTATGTCACACTTGTAAGCTCAGCCACTCGACACTCATTTGCGCTGTCTACATTGGTCAACAAAATAATATTTTTTAGTTGAGAATATTGTTTAATATAGAGATTAGTGAGTATTTATTATGGTTCTTGGTTTTAGTAATGGTTTTAAACATTTTTAGCACGTTTTAGCCAGGTTTAAGCAGGTTTAAAATAGAGAGCCAAAAAGAAAACTCCTGAGATTCTATTTCATTTTTAAGATTTTACTTAAAAAAGGTATTAAAAAATAAAGCAATTACTGCTAAACAACTCGTAAATCAACTGTTAGTAAAAGAGAATATACTTTAATTTTATTACCAAACTATTTTATCATAAAAATAATATTTATGATTTTTCCTTTAAAAAATATTCTTCCGCTTTATATTAAATGGGGAAAAATGTATACAAAATTTATGATATTTAACAGTTAAAGTTTGTTTTATTACATTTGTAAATTAAAAAAAATATTTGTACAAGCGCCTTAATTAACTGAGCATCTGTTTTTGCCTTTGACTTATGCCTTGGTTTCTGTTTTTATTTTTATTTTTTTCATAATAATAAATGTGCCATAATTTGAGTTTGTCTAGTTAGAGCTGCACTACTTAGAGGAAACATTAAAGTGACATTTTTGATGATAACAATTAAAACGAATGAGTGCCGCCGCTGTGGTTTCATCAGCAGGAACCTCAAAACAGATGGAGAACTGCAGCGGCGGCGGCACCAGATGACTATTATGACTCTGGTGAGGAGGACGATGATGCTTGGCCGGAAAAATATAAATAAAATGTGAGTGTGCAGTGTGTGCTGTGTGTGTGCGATGCAGTGACAGTTGCAACAACAGTTTGCTGATTATGATTATCGTACGCAGAGAAGCCCCATATCACTCCGTATCCCTCTGTGTGCCCCTGGTTGCTGTATCCCCATTAAGAGTCATAGATCCCTCATGGTCCATCATCATCATATGTATGTGGGCATGGCTTTCACTCGGCTCGGACAGCTGTGATTACAACTTTTCTGTTTTCTGTTTATGTTTTGCAATTGTGTCGCTCCATATATGCACTCTATATGTGGGGAATGAGTTTCTGTCGGTTTTTGACAGCTATGATGGAGAATAGTGTGTGTTTGTGGCATGCCAAAGGGCAAGGCACTTTAAATGTGACGCAGACAAAAACAGTGGCAATATCTAAAATGGAAATGCACTCAGGCGAAAGCCACACAAAGGAAAAGCAAACGATATTTCAGTTTGAACTATTGTAAAATACACGAAAGGTCACAAATATACAATTATTTTCTTATTAAATTTGATGAAATTCTATCTACGATAAGAGAAATACAAACCCTCGCACTCGCATCTATTGTGCCCACATATTTCATTCTTTCGATACATTGTCCTCCTTTTCTTCGGCATTGTCAATGCATTTCGCGCACATATCATAAACGTTGACAACGCTTGACCCCTGACATTTCCAATAACATGCCGCAAAACCCAACTCAACTCAACCCAAAACCAACCCATTCGAAGAGCCTTGAAGTATTGTTTACGCAAAACCGAGGGAGAATGGCTGTCGGTGAGGTTAAAGTCTTCTCGAACAAGAAAAATAGTGTAAGAATCAACTGAAAACAACAACTGACTGGAAAATAAAATAGAGAATATATATTGTATTTTATATATTGCCTTTGCTTTCACTGACCTCTGACCCCTCCTCCTCTCTTGTTCTCCTTCCTGCAACGCAAAGGTATATACCCGTAGAACTGCCAACGCCCCAACAATGCAGAAGAAAAACACAGAGAAAGGCCTGCGTTCAAGTGCCCTATCCATATATCATTCGGTCGAAGGAAAAATGTATTTTTTATTTCATGTATACGTATATATATTCCAACTCCTGCCTTGTCCTTGAAGCCATCGGACAGCAGCGTGAAAAAGGGGAAAACTTTTGTCATACACGCGGGTGGCAAAAGCGGAAAATTGAAAAATATGCACGGGCGGGAAAAACTTTTCCATCATCGCCCACTCATATCTGTGGCTTTTGTGTGTGTGCATGTGCATTGTGGAATTCGTTTGGCGGCTAAGCCAACACAGAGCCCTAGAAAACAGTTTCACAGGAACTGTGTCAAGTGCAGTCCGAGCTGAAAAAATTCAATATTTAAAGAGCGTTATGGTAGCAAATATTATAAAAAAAAAAGTCACTCTAGCTTTAGGAAATTCTGGGAGAGGGTGCTTTTAAACACTAAATAAATAGATTTATTGATGTGTAAGGACAAATAGACCTAGTTAACTAGAGTTGTGTTTTACAAACACAAATAAAACAGAGATGTTAATGTCTAAACAAATTCTAAATTATAAATTTATACATTTTATTTTAAAATTAGAAATACTTATGAACTTATGATAAATTTCTAAGGTCTATTATCTTATTTACAGTAAATTTAAAGCAGAAACAAAGAAGGGGAAGAGCCAGAAAGAGGATGACCGATATTTGCAAGGGATTGTTCATCAGGTGCGACGCAGAACACACGTGATTTGTTGTTGCAAGCCCAAAATCACAACTTTAAAACATTTTTACAGACTCTAAATCAAAATTTCAGTGACATTGTTATTATAAAGATTTTCGGGGACGACATGCTGCTTTCTTCGAAAAAATATACCGGAAAAAGGATGTGAAGTATCAAAATTATTTTAACTAAGCATTTAAAAAGCTATTTTAAAACACCTTTACAACAAAATTCAACTTTATTTGGAGATAAATTGGCAATGATCCCTAGGCAATTATTTTCACATTTCTAAAAGTTCCCTCTCACATCCTTAGGCATTTTGTTTGCCTGAAAATGCGCAAAGACTGCAAGAGCAAATGAAGTTGCCTTCTTTTTTTGGCTGATGAAGAATGAAAAGAGGTTTTTTGGGAGGGGAAGGGGGGATTTTTGGGCGGGAGCGGTAGTTGGGTTTATCAACACTTCCGCACGACGGTGCGCATACAAAAGCTGCAGAATTTACGCTGAATAACTGCCATAAACACACACATAGACACAGACACACTTGCAGGCATGCATATCCTGCTACTTTGCAGGACATTGTTTGCGCTTTGATAACACACACACACACACACACCGACACACACTCACGGTCTCTCTTAGATACACAAATACAAATGCGCCATCATTACTACTATGAAAATTGCACATGCCATGGTTTTGTGTTTGACTAGAAAGAGAGACAGAGAGGGCCAGAGCGAGGGAGTTGGAGAGGGACAGGAATAGCTGACGCTGCAGACAGCAACAGCCGCTTTTCCTCTGGAAAACCCCGCCATCGCACATGTGAAAAACAGCCAGCAGTCAAAACTATTTTTCGCTTGGCATTTCAAGCATCTTATGGTTTTATTTCGACAAAAATTCGCCCCTTAAATGCGCTCGGAATAGTCCTTGCATGCCACGACACAAACGTTAATGCACTGAAGGAAATTAAGCAGTATTAAGTAATAACGATTAGCAGAGATCAAATGTTGAAAATAACTCATAGAACACAAAATATAATTTAAGGGACCTTCATCCTTTAAAGTTTAAGGGAAAAATATGTATATTTCACGTTAACAAACTTTAGAACTGGGTACAAAATATTTATCCCTTTTTTTCCCAAGTGTAAAAAGCCCACACACACGCTCTCCCCATTGAAAGCTAGCGGAGACAGACACAGTCCAGAGTTTTAGCCACCAACTGGTCATGGTAAAGCCATGACGATGATAGCTTCCGTTTCGTTCTGCTTCTGTTCTGCACACTTCCGTTTCCATCTCCATTCCATTCCGTTTCGATTCGTTCGCCATTTGCCTCCGCCATCTGTTGGGTGTTAATTCATTGTCATGTCCTTTTCATTACGCACACACACACGCGGGCTTTTTCAAATGCTGGATGCAAAATTCATTGAAATATTTGCACAAATTCTCACGAAATTAAAAGAGCAAGCGAAGAATGAAGCTAAGCTGAACTAGGCCAAGCATAATACATTCCTGAATTGCAGGATTTGACGAATTTATTGTTTTTTAAATCAAGGAGATTAAACAAAGAATTAAAATCGGTGTAACCGAGACTCTGAAGGATATGACGCAATGCAAGGTCAAACTGTAACAGAAAAAGGTATGGTAACTCTAAAGCAAATTTTAAACTAAAGATAACTTTTATTTAATAATAATAAAAACCTTTTCACAATTAAACGCCATAAAGCTTAATTTGTTTACCAACGCTTTCCTAAACAGTTTAACGGATGCTTATCTTATATTTAGCACCCACGAAAGCCTATTTAAACAGAGTTTCCCATAAAGCATCCGACAAGCAAATAGAAAGCCTTGTTTTTGGAACCCTTTACTACGAGCCACGCAAATAGAACGTGAAATGAAATTAAAAGAGCAAATTACGCTTTTCAAAACTTGTACAAATAAATATAAATATCACAGGGGACAAGACAGGACAACGTAAAGTGAGTGGGAGGGCGTGGAGTATCCGCAGCTTCCGCTGGGGAATGGGAATGGGGTTGAAGATAAGCTGCAAGTGGGAATGGGGAGGCTGCTCCTAAGCTCTCCTCTAGTCCTTAGTCGCCCACTTGAAGCTCTCATCCGGCTCTCCTTTCATTAATATTTCACAGCAAAAACGGCAATGCGAGGAATTCTAAGCCCATAGAAAGAACAAGGATTTAGCAGCTAAAGCTCTTTGGTCTCCGTACTCCTTTCCGGCCCTCCTCCCTTTTCAGCTGCCACGACGCCACCCCAATTAAAATCAGATTAAAGTTGCGCTAATTTATGCGACCGCACGGCGACAAAACAAAGCGAAATTCTCACAGCCAACAACAACACAACAGGAAGTGTGGATTGTGGAGCGAGGGATGATGGAAATCCAGGAGCTGGATTGTGGATAAGGCCTGACATCAGTGGCATCAAAAATGGAAATACCCGACTTGACTGCTCTGCTCTGCTCTGTGTTCCCCGAGCTGTAATTGCATGGCAAGAAAGTTTTACTCCTTCGTTCCTTTCGCCTTTTATATCACTCTTTCCGTCTCCATTTCCAAAGTCAATGTTTCTGCTCCTTTGTCCTGTGGTTTCCGAGGCTTTTGAATAGCTTCAAGATATTTAATTGTCCCAAGGAGAACCCATGTACAAGTTTCTTTATTATAAGGTTTTAAAACATATTTCCGACATCTTATGCATAACATTTACAGGAATTGGAAGGCAATTTTCACAAATCAAACATCTTAATTAACAAGTAATTTAGGAAAAACTTAAAATTTGGTGTGAAGTTGTGATGAACTTAAGGGGCCAGACACCCTTTAGAAACTAATGAAGTTTGGTTTTGAAGGTTAATTTTCTTGACCTTTTATGCCAATGAATATGTAAATGAGTTTATTAAGAAACCAAAGAGCAACTTGTGCACTCAAAAATAAAAGTAAAATTCTCAAATATTAATAGATCTTAATGGTTTACGAGTTTGTTAGTTAAAATACTAAAATTCTAAAACTGCACCCAAGAATAATTAGAGACAATCCTTTTTAATCACACAGCTAAGAAAATCTAAAACTTTAGAGAAACCTGCGAGCGTAGGCAAAACCCAACAGCTTTTGAGCTATATTAAAAGCAAACTATTAACTATGTAGATCCCCGTAGTCAGCAGAATTTTTAACTCTCTCTGAAAACATAATCTAAAGTTCATGCCTGAATTTACCTTCATAATTTGCCGTGGATATTTTGGAAAATTGTTGCTTTGGCCAGAGGATTTTTCATACCCACAAGCAAAGAATAAACCAATCCTCCTGTTGCTCCAAACTTCTGGTGCTCTCGATGTTGCCTTTGTCCGGAGAGCGTCTGGCCTGGCAAAAACACATGGCAAACAATTCAATTTAATTAAGAGTTGTCCCCCCGCTTTTGCCATGACCCCAAATAGTCTGAGTCTGAGTCTGAGTCTGAGAATGGGACCGAAACTGGAGTAGACAGATTTTTCGGGTGGCGCCCAGAAAATAAATATAAAGAAAAATTGTCATAGCCTCCCTATTCTCGTTCTTGTTGTTGCATCCATCAGGGCCAAAAAGTTTGTTTGCCAAGTCTGGCTGGAATCTTTTTCCATTTTTTGTTTCTTATATTTAATTGAGCGCATTGTAGTCTGGTTACTAGAGAGAGAGAGATGGGAGAGAGTTGTTTTTGAATATGTGATTCATGCATCCGGTCGGCATTCGCAGTAACTTTGGAATTAATGTGACATTTCTGCTGACTCTTGGTTTACTTTTTTCCCCCAGTATCCTTGCCCTTTGACAGTTTCTACTAATTCATGGCAATCAGCAATGCAAAGCCACAAAATCCGAGGCAAGAAAATTGAAAGCAATTTATTGAATTCAAATTTTGTTGAGAGTTCAAAAGCAAGCAATCCGCATTTTACAATCCACATAAAATGTAAATAAATTCAGCTGGCAACAACAAATCCCTGGCAATTATTTACTGTAAATGTGTATTGTTTATTAAAAGTAAGTCGACGACGACGACGATGCATCTGGGACTCGGGCCCAGCAGAAAGGACACGCTCAAGTGCTGCTTAAGCAGCAGAGCAAACATAACACTTTCCCACTGGGGATACAAAACTTGCATTCAGGGATTTCGGTGCGCAAGCACACACATGCAGGCAAAATATTTACTTGTGTTTCCTTACACTCCAACTATGTAGCTTAAATGATTTTCAAATGCCACTGAATTTGGCCGAGTCTGGGCTGCAGCCAAACCGGATTTCATAATAATTAATTGGCTCTATATTTGCACATCTGTAATACAATACAAGACCATCCCCAGACCCCTTTCAGGGAAGCATTTATAGCCATTTTAGATTGTTACTTGTGTACGTTTATTAAGTGCCAATGGGCAAAATGCAAGAGTTTATGGAACCTCCTTCGACTTAAGCACACAGACACACACGGACTCCTACTGACCGCAGGACAAATCCAATGGAAACCAATGATAAAAACGAGTATATTTTCGAAAGGATAGAGCATATATTCTGCAAAAGTTCCTACTCTCCATGATTGTTTATGATTGAGGGCGAATCTCGAATGAAATGGCTGGCAGGATTAAATGTGAGGCACGTAGTTTAGAGCCAGACACTTTATGATGTCGATAAATCAGCTGCAGGTAATATCGGTTGCAAGTTGGCAAAGTGTGGTATATAATCAGCCACAGATATTAATTAAATTAATTGTTCATGTATAGATGCTGGAAATAATTATGGTTAAGTGATAATATTTGCGGAAATTATGATTTTGAATTTATATATACGGAAAATAATCCAGGAAAAGAAAAGTTTACTTAAACCTTTGAAGATTCAAAATTGTAAATAAAGCAGCTGAAATGTTAATATACCTAAGTAAAAGATTGAATGCATAAATTATAAGCACAATCTCTTGTATATTTACATTGCACGAATAAGCTTCCTTCGCCTTTTATCCTGAAATAACAATTGGGTTTTAAGGCATCTACACCTATGGTTATCCTCAACATTCCTCGCATGCATGCAAAATCAGAATAATTTTACAAAACGGAGTGAATATCTTTTGTAGCCGTTTTTGTGGCAAATGTATTTGGCCGTAAGCGCATTGTCGTCTTTCAGTCCTGCTGCCTTTAACCAATTTTGTTTGGTTTTCGGTTCACAGTCTGTGAATATATTTCAACCACTTGTTTAAGCATCTATGTATATGCTCGAAAATATTTGTGAGTACTTCAACTCTGATGCTTCTTCGGTGCAACTGAGCGAACCAACTAAACTTGAATGGTCAGAACCAACCCCTGCCTTCATATAAATCATAATTTAATTTGACTAATAGCTTTTTGAGAAGATTTTTGCGTGCAGAGTCATGCGTAAATTTTATTGCAAAATTTAATTGGCCGACTGGTTTTGGTTTGAATTTGGTTTTTCGGACCTGGCTAATAGACTTGAGCCCCAGCGCACACACGTTCACCCACTCACTCACTCACTTGTCGTAGGCATTTTAATTGAGTTTTTGAGCTGCAGCAGCTTCTGTTTTCCTCGATTTTCCTCTGCTCGCAATTCGTCCTCCCAAAGAAACCCCTAGTTTTGACCTTTATCCACAGACAGGTGGTGAATAGGGGCAGGTGCAGAAGGCTGACTGGCTGAATGAACGGCTCAATTCTTGGCCTCGTCGATTGTTAGCATACAGGCATATCACGCATACGCAGCGTGGGCTCCGTGAGCTGGTTGGTAGGTAGGTGGCAAATTGCGAAAATCCAATGGAAATTCGAATGGAATGCTTTCAAATTTCAGTCTCCCAGACTTCTCGGAGGGCAATTATTGGTGGATAATTGAGGAAAGTGCAACTGCCAAATGCGAGCTGGGTTTTAATGCTGCTCTGTCTACTCTCTGAATGCAAACTTAAAGTGTCCCTTGATTATTATTATACCATTTAATTTTCCACTATAAATCTATTGCAAAATGCACATAATTCATATAGTCCTAGAAAAAATACCTTTACTTCTTGAATTTCTTTTGCAGCTCACAGATTAAAGGTCTCCGTTTGACGTTCAATGCTAAAGGTGTCAACTTAAACTGTCTAAACCCCATTGAATCCCATTTTGACATCTCGCACAGAGCGCGCACAGGCCAATCGATAAAAATTGTTTTGAATGGCAAATAAAGCGACAATTCTGAATGGCTCAGCAGACAAGGGCAAACAAAAGCACAGCGAGAGAGGGGGATCCAGTGTATAAAGAAACTGGAATATCTACCTAAAAATGCAGTTACAGGGGGAAACTGATCCTGCGAGTTTGGGGACACGGCGTGCGGACACAGGACACAGACACAGGAGCAACAAAAAAAATAGAAGCTAGCGCCTGCCAGACTGACTGACTGACAGTTAAAGCTAGTCCAACAAAACGTTACACTCCCTGCAATGCCACCCACACACACACACCATCTCCATTATTTATGCATCAATGGCTGCTATGACGACATGCGCTAAATTGAAACAGTACACAGAGAGGGGAGCGGGCTTGGGAGCGAGGTACTTCTGGTGGCAGGATGATGGCGCAAGGACACAATGGCGCCGAGCGACAACGACACACATGCAATGCACAGGACATGGACAAGAGGGGAACACACCCCAGGTAGGGAAATAAAAACTGTAGAAATATTGGCAAAATTGAAAGAAGTTAAACAAAAAAAAAAGGAAAGAAGACGCAGAGTATAAAGCTGTCGGAGCAAAGGGAAATGGAAATGTGTAGTAGGCGGCGACGGCGACGCCGTCAGCGGACACATAAAAAGTGCAGCCCCATGGGCTGTTTTGATACCCTGTACCTAAAGGGGCTTGAAGGGTATATTGGTATTATTAGCTGGGAAATTAAATTTGTATATGTATATATTTAAGAGGAGGCAATTCTTTATAAAACAAAAGTGTTATGAAATTTTTTAAATTCAAAATATTAATAAAATTTAATACTTCTTAATACTTCTTATTTTTTTTTATTTCTTCTTTGCCAAGAATTACTGGACAAACTTTATTTATTGAAGTTAAAAAAACCTATTAAATTTCTTCCTGGCTTTCTATAAAAACAAAGATTTCAAATCCACTAACATCGAAGATGGAAATTCTAGAGCATAACATATTCTGAGAGGGCGCATTACGTATTTTGCACTATTTTACTATTAATTTAATCAATCCTTAGCAGTTATTTTTATAATTCAAAAACAGAACCCACACTTATGTTTTCAATATTTTTTTTGAATTATTACTAACAATTAATACCAGAGGTATTTTTAAGTCGCTATATTTCAACAAACTCCTGCTAACTCCACCAAATCTCGCCTTTATTGTTGCCGCTGTGTTCTATGTAGCAAGCCACATAACTAAATAGAATTTACCTCTCTACCCCCTATTCCATACTTTTCCTTTGTCTGCCCACGCCGAGGCTGCCTCATAAAAACTGCAAACAAAACAGAAACAGCAATGGCGGTGGAAAATAAAAAAGAAAATAGTACAAAAAGGAACAACTCCAAAGTCGCGTCGAGTCATTGAGCCAATTGAGTAAATTGTTTTATTGAAAGATTTTTCGTTGTTGTCCTTGTTGTTGCGGCCACTGATGCTGCTGCTTCTGCTCCTGGCACTCGTCCTGGGGTCTTGTTGCTCCTACTGGCCATGTATCGTCTCTCTAGAGCCAGTCGTTTGGCTGGGCACCACGATATATTCTAGCCATATTTTTTCATGTGCTTCGTTCTTCCTTTGTTAATGGCACACGCTGACATTTATGCATTTTTGATGGTTTGAATAATAAAAGAAAAGGGAAATCAAATATACAGTGGCATTGTTCGAGTATTTCAAGTTGTCTGGCATTTAAATCTTTTTTTAAGGGGGCAATTTCGAAGACATTTTTGAACTATTTAGGTTTAAACTTTAAGGGAAATTTCAAAACCGAAATATTTTTTATTATTTGGAAATTGAAATAAAATTTATTATTTTAATACTATTAAATTATTTTTATATATACTTATATATTCTAATTTTTCTGTTTAAGCCGTATTTTTACATTTTTTTCGATCTCATTTCTTTATTTATTTTCCTAAAAATCTTTCTTTTTTGGCGTTGCATTTCTCCTCCTCCATATTTTTCTGTTCCTCACTGTCCCCAGACATTAACCATAACTCAGATTTGTCTGGAACATTTCCAGAAAGGTGGCGCAGATGTGTCTAACAGATTTTCAGACAGACAAAAAATAAAGAAAACCAAACAAAATCGAGGAAAAAACAAACAGATTGCCAGCTCCCCCAAAAATGCAACTTGCTAAACGCTTAAACATCAATGTTTGCCTTTCGCAAAAAATAAAACGATTATTTCGATGGCAAAAATAAAAATAGATGTGAGAAGGGTTGAAATTATTTTGAGGCTGAACAAATTTTGTTAGAATAAAATTTGAATGCAATTCGACAAGCACTTTGGGCCTCATTACGGGGGCATGCCACAGTCAGTTGCATTCCATATATCTCTCTCTGTGGGCCAGGAAACATAACCCATCTGAACACTTTAGGTCAAGATAATAGCAGTATTAGCAGCAAATATTCTAGAAAGCTATTTAATACCAAAATTGCATTTTTAAAAATTATATTAAGGAATTTAGAGGCTATTTATGGCTGTGATTTCAATTGCAAGTTTCTCTATCACATAATTTTTTGACTCTTCTTAATTATGTAGTGATATTATTATTATTTATTGCACCTATTCCTTTGCCTGCAACTGTACATATAACATGTATGCAGAGTGCACCACTTCACAAATCAATAAAAACGTCAAAATCAAACGTTCCGTCATTAGTTTTTGTGTGTGCCCTCTATCCACCCATAAAACTGGGCCTCATAAATTGAATACAAAAAGCTAGAACGGGAGCGGGATGGCTGCGTCGACGACGATTTGTGCGAAAAATATTTTTGCATTTAGCTATTGTTGGTAGGCATTTTACCCCCGCTTCCGCTACCTCCCCCGCCCCACTTTTTTGCTCGGTACAAAAGCCAATTTCAGCAAGTCGACGCCTATGACAATGCAAGGGGGCAGGAGGAAGTAGAGTGGAGTTTTGGCGGGGCGGAGAAATTGAAGGGGCGACTGTCAACGGCAGAGAATTTGTGGGGCTTCAGCGGCAGGATGTCACATGTCCTGGCCGCCTGCTTCTGTCAACACACACACACACATATCCACAACATCCACATACACACACACGCACTACAATTCAAGCACAATGGGATCAATTATTTTGCTGAAGACTGGGTGTGTGTATTGTGTGCGTGGGTGTTGTGCAATCATGATTGCGTGTATATGGTTGGTTGGGTGGGTGGGTGTGTGTGTGTTTCAGCAGGAAGAGCTTTGCGCCATAAGCAAAATGCCAAAATGCCTAAAACTGTCAAGGGGCCGCTTTTGAGTGGTCAATCAAATGTTGTTTTGAAGGTTTCTGTGGTCTTGCAGTTTCGACAACGCTGATGGAGCCGAGTGCCTCCGTGCATCATCATTGGGGCAAACTGTCAACTTGTTTGGGGATACGGAGCCTGAGTCTGATCCTGATCCTGGTGCTGCCAATTTCATTTAGCAACGAAATTTACAACTGAAAAAATTGAAATTTGTATACCAGATAGCTTCAGAGTATTGTAACTCATTGCTAAGGTAGGAGGATTCTCTGACATCATAAAGAAAATTAAAATTGCCTTAAAGTAAATTAATATTTCAAAAAAGAATATTATAATACTTGAATAAATCGAATGATAAACGTAGAAACTATTAAACATTAGAGTTTCTGTGTTTGTTAAACTTTTGCAACATCTACAACACTAATAGCTACATTTGTCCTTGTTTGGGTGTTGCGCAACACGTTTCTAGCTATTGTCAACATTTGTCAACATTTTTTTCTGCCTTTCGCCCTGTTTAATTTAAGTTTTTTATAAATTTTAGCTTAATTGCAAATGTTTCGTTTTTATTTTACCCACAATAATACTGGCTTTAGCTTTCCTACTTTTTTCGTAATTTATTGTAAGCCCGTTAAATAACAACCAATTTAATTATATTATTAAAAACCTTTTTATTTAACTAGACATATTTAAATGTGGTTAATATTCTCTTTAACCTTTCTGCCTGTCAATAAACCTGCTCTACAAACATTCTGAAAACCAACAAATCCAATTAAAGCTATTCATGTTTCCCTATTCGTCTTGTTTTATAATTTACCCAATTTTAAATTGAATGACATTGCGTCTGTCTAATTAGTTAAGTCCACAGAGAGAGATTGATCTGTGCAGCTTATTATGTTCATTTAAAAACAAAAACTAGACATCGTCATGGCTAGAAAATGCTTCTAATAAATTAAATATTTATATTTTTGAGGTGAACAAAAATATTTTGCCTTTTGACAACGTGTTAATAAATGTTGTCAGTTGAAGGTCGTCTGGGATAAAAGAGAAAAGAAAGAAAAAAAAAAAACGACAAACTGACAGAAAAGTGTCTGTGCGTATTGATGGAATGAGAAATAGGCAATGAAAAATACATTATAATTAGGCACGTACACACAATTCAGGATATACATATATATTTTAGGTCAGAGAAATGAAAAGACACCAAGGACATTTGGTTGATGCTTTATGATTATAAGGAATTAAGTTTTAATTGAAGTTGCATTTTAATCATTGTGAAATTCAAGCTCCAACTACTTTAATCCTCAGAATCATTAAAGCAAAATAATTCTTCAATTGCCAGAGGGATATATGGTAAATCAATGATCATTATACCGAAATTACTTGAAATATCAGTCGTCCCACGCTTCAGTTTTCTCGGGCAATTAAAAACGAAATGAATTGTATTCTATGAATAATTTACTATATCAATTTCAGTGGCGCAGAGACACACCAGATAAACACACAAATTTATATATATTTTGCACACAGCCAGCAGGCCAAAGCAGAAGCCCGGCAAAATTATATTATGGGGGAAATTTCATTAAAATAATTTTAACAAAATAATGACAGTGAAACCAGACCAACCCTGCCTGCTGCTCAGCAGCAAAAGCTGCCGGAGCGTGCAAAATGTTATGCATAATTGATAGCAAACAGAAATCAATCAATCATAAAATGTCAACCTCTCCCACTTCCGCCCCCCAAAAAGCCAAGAGTGAGAAGGGGCAAGGGGAAGGGAAGAGAGAATGCGGCACATAAATAGACAAGACAAAGGACATTTTGAATGTCTAATCATTTAAGTTGGAATTTAATTGAAATTCTTGTGACAAAAGCTGTCGCAGACTACAATTTCTCCCTTGAGAGAAGGCAATGCCTTTAAAATGTCATTAAATTGATATAGTAAAGTAAAATTCGGGGAAGGAATAGGACACAGTTTACTTAGTTAAGAAATTAAAACTAATATAATTATTAATTGTTAAACATCTGACTGAAATCGGTTAAAAATCTGCTTAATTTATAAATGACCACTAATTACCTAGCAAATAAATTCAAATATCAAATATATCAAAAGGTTTTCGTGGAAAATAAATAAAAATACAACAAAAAATGAGTCAATTTACACACTCTCTGAAAAAAGAGAACAAACGAAAAGAACAAAATGTAATTAAATCGATTGGCAAAGGAATTCAAAGTACACAGAAGCCTTCCTTTTATTCATTTCCTTTTAATGACATTTAATATTTCATGTATTTGTTTTACAAATAAAATGAAGAAAAGGATTTAAAATTAAATCTGAAGCCCGGATCCTAGTATTTCTGCTGAACCACTGAATTACCCTTTTTATTTCCATGCGACATTTAAATTCCGAAATAATAAAAAAAAAAAAATACATGGTTGGAGATGTGAACCTTAGTTACTTTATCAATGGACCGTAACCTCAGAGTTTAAAATGTAATTAACCAATCAGTTTTTCACACGAATGACTCATTTAATATCCAGTGTATGTGAAATGCATTATTTTATACATACAATTTGTGGCAATTTTTTACCCGTTGCAATTTATCATAAAAATATTTCAATGTTAATTAAATCGAATACCCAAATGAGCCACATTAATTCACGTAGGCACACGCACACAATGGCTACGACTTCGACAATCGACCGGCGAGCACGGACTGCTCTGGACCATACATAAATTATTAATTATATTACAATTTTTTTAATAAACCGGCTGCAGTTTATTAAACAAACAGCCTTCACATCATCATCAACATCGACATCGACAGCTGGGGACAGGGCAAAGTCTCTGCGAGCTGCAAATTGCCTGTCAATGAATTTCAACACAGAGGCTGCTGAAGTATTCATCGTGGTAATTAAAGCGTTAAATTGAAAACAAAAGCAACCGAAGAACCAAAAACTTTTGCCGAAAAATCGTTTAGCCAGGGAAAACTTGGGCGGAAAACTAAAAGTTTTGTGAGCCACGGCGAAGGCGATGAAATATCCAACAGGCAACAGACAGGCGTTATAATAATGAGTTGTAAGCACAAGTTCACACAAAGGATTAACAACAATAGCTCCACGCATCCTCGGGCTCACCCTCGCTCTCTCACTCAGTCAGTCAGTCACTTGGTCCTTAATTCATTCATTCAGCCACTCATTCACTGATATATGCCGCATTCGTTATCCAAAGGATGCCCCATGAATGGTTAACTGTTCTGTTCATACAATGGGATTAAGATATTATCGACCAACCGAGTCGAGAAGAGGAAATGCTGTTCTGGGATTACTTTCGGAGCGGAGATTATGGAAGTTGTGTTAGTATATAGATATTTAAACAATTTATTAACGATACTTAGATTTAATTTATTTAATAACCTAAAGGTCTTATTTACGTTTTGGGAGTTAATAGAATATTCAGGGGAATTTGTATATCTATTTAAAATGATTACCACATTTCCAGCACATATGTTAATTATTAATTAATTTTCAATAATATTTTAAGCATATTCTCATAATAAATCTCTGCTCTGTGTAATCCTCTACCCATGTCAGTAATTCCAAGTGCTTCCAGCTTCTGCATTAAGCCCAAGTCTACGCATTAAGAACCACTCCAGGCCTAATCAAGCAACTAAAATCTATTACACCAAAGGGTTAAGGCCTCTGCCTCGACATGCCTTATTAGACGAACACAAAACGGACGGATGGGATAGGTATTGAAACGGGGTGATGAGGTGAGTTGGAGGGGCACAAACTTTTGCCAAACAACTTCATTAAACTAGAAACCCAACAGACAGACAGGCACACATACACATACTCAACCCAGGGGGAAAATCTCGACGAGAATCCATCATGAAGTGGAGGAAACCGCAACACAAAAAGACTTAAATGGTTTCAGGCCCGGCTTTTATATGTACAATCCCCAGAAAGCCAAAAAAGGGTTCACACACACACACACACACTACCACTGGAACTAGAGAAATCCTCCTTCGAATCAACTCATTTTCACATCATCGTCCTTTGTTGTTCCGCCTGTCAGGACAAATGTCAAAGGTTTTCGGGTGTTTGACAAAGGCCCCCACAAAACTTTATTCATAACCAAGTATGAGAGACAAAGAATTGTTTGGATTTGACTGTCTGCGGTTTGAATTTGTATTACTTTTAAAATGCATTTTGGAATTACTGGAGGACGGCATCTCCACCTGTGGCCCGGGATTCCAGAGCTTATTAAACTTCCTCCAAGAAGACGAACGTCGACAAATCCAATTTAGCAATCGAATGAGGCTCCTCTCTCTTCCCCTATATATAAAATATCTCCTCCCTTGGTTGTTTATTATTTTATTTTTTGCAGTAGCAAAGTTTTTAATAGTGGAACACACAGCGAATCACTTTGGCTTTGCTTGGCCACCGCACAAGAAACTTTTTTGCCCATGGAAACATCTTTCTGAGCCACTTAAGTGCAGAGCAAACAAACTTATACACACAACACACACCGCACACACCGCACTAAGCCACGCCCACTGGCAGGGAAAGAAAAGAAAGATATTGCTGTGAAAGTTGCCGGGGTTTTCGTTTTCAGTTTCAGTTTCCGCGCGTCGGGTGTAGTAAAAGTTTTTAATAATAACCGCAATACAAGAATATAAACATTTATATTACTGCTTCATAATGCGGTCGTTCTCGAATGGAGGAGGCAAAGCCAGGAGGCTAGCGGGAGGAAAATCTGCTGGAGAAGGGATCCTGTTGCCGACCCCGGATCCTCGTGGCGCGTATGAGCAATGCGCTTCCTTGTAAGTATTATTTTACTTTGAGCTTTGCTCTACTCTGCTCGGCTCTCCCCTGCTTTGCTTTGCTCCTGCTTGGCGTGTCAAAAGATTGAAGGTTAACATGCATGTGCCGAGGGAAAATGTGGCACGGGGAAAATATGGTTGAGGCAACAGTGGGGGTGGGAGCCAGCCAACAGCAGGTGCAGATGCCATAAATGTAAAGTTTCCTTTGGTTTTTCGGTGGGTTAGGTAAAAGAGGAGACCAGGACCAGGACCAGGACCAGGACCAAGGCGAAGACGGTGGAGGTGAGTTAAGCCTTACCTCAAGGCAGCTTAAGCTACTTTGAAGTTGGTAAGTTGATAGCGAATTTATATACACATTTGTTCCGAGATTATTTCGAAACTTTTACTCATAAGCCCCGACTAACCAAGAAGCTGGTCCGTGTAAGCTAATTGTTGTAAAGAGGTTTTAAAATTTATAATAATACAAGGGATTACAGTATGTTAGTAGTTTTTAGTGAGAATTTAGGGTAAGCATTTGTTGGGGTTACCCTATTATTTAGTTAGGTGTAAGTGTTTATATTGAACAATGGTTCTCAACATAATTGGTTCATTCGAGCTGGAGAATGTGGTCCAAAGGACGCAGATTCTAAAATATTTTGATTATCTATTAAAAGATTTGCTGGAGAAGCATCACCTAAAAAATACTTTTCAGTAAGGAGTCGTATTTAAATGGCCAGAAAAAATAATTACAATTTCCGCAAGTCAAAAATGTAATACTCCTTAAACATCCTTAAAATAAATTCCCCTTTATTCTACCATTTTTCAAGTGATTTTTAAAGCTGGCTCCTGTTTACTAGATCACAAAAATTAAAGCCAGTAAATGCCCTGGCCAGTATCTATGACTTAAATCCCTGCACAAAGCAAATGGCCACACTCTCATCTAGTCCCCGTAAAATCCAATTGCATTTAAGTAAGCCAATGCTCCAAGTGAATAAGTAGGAAGAATAAGTGCAGTATTGCAGCTGTGGGTTCCAAATTGGTTGAAAAGAAGCCAAAATGGCATTTAAAACGAAAAGTTTGCAGTCTGAGCTGGGCTGCGCTGTGCTGGGGATTCTCGAAAGGCATTCCCTCAACTTCATTGGCACCTGCTCCCTGTAGCAACATAATGGCAACTCAATTAAGCAAACCGAGGAGTTGTTTCCTCTCTCGACTTCCAGAATTTCCATTCCCCATTCAATGCACTTCGATGGAGATGAAGCGCGGGGAGGGGCCGAGGGAAAGCCTGGCCTGGCGATGAAAAGTGGAGGAAAAGCGAGCTGCTCAATGGCTTGGCATTTCCTGTTTCCTACACGCCACACTACTAAGCGCCACTTCCTCTTAATGCCTTCCAACAAAGGCGATGGAGCGACGGGGAAATAAAAATAAAAACGGAAAATACCATTCAAGTAAAATTAAAACTGCACAAAATGTCCGGAATGGAGTTGACAAACAGAGGACGAAGGCGAGACGACACCGACGACTACTCCAGACGGGACACAAAGGGCGGAAATGATAGAGAATGATTTAATGTTGCAAGGAAACAAAAACGAAAAAAATAAAGTATGGGCCAATAAGTCCGACTGATCATCCTCTTCTGGCAAAGACAATTTGATTGATTGTTCGGGCCAAGTCAGCAACAGGCCATAAAGGCAAGTCGGCAAGCCTGCCTGGCTAAAATGCAAATAAAATGGTGGGCCATATAAATTTCCTTGGTAAATGGCATAAGGGAAGTTGACATCGATGGAGAGGGAGTTCTGATTGATGGTCCTTCAAGAGGCTAAACTTGGCTTGAGAATCTTAATTTTACTTTCCTCCTTTTGGCTTAAATAAAGAATATTTCTTTGAATAGTTTTCAAGTTTAATTTAATATTAAATGCTCCTGGTTTTCTTTTTATTCCTGCAATTTATATGCCATTAAAAAATATCAAATTAATAATTTATTACCTTCTCTCCAACTGCTTACATTCCCTCTTCTGCTATTCAATTTTATCCTTGTCTAACATACATATTTCATGTCTTTAACAATCTTCAAAAAAATCCAACCATTTCTCATCTATTTGCTTTTCATGATTGCTCCTTCACGTTCTCCTCTATCCTCAGTCGATGGAACATTTGTTGCGCTCCCTGCTTTTTTCTCCTATTTATTTCATGCTCATCCATCCAAAAACTCAATTTCTCGCTATTAAATAAAAATCAAATATGAAATCAATACGTTTAGACCACACTTCATTTAATGGCAATATGCCACGCCTACCCATTCCCATCAATCCGACCGACGAGCCATTCAACCAATAGAAATCATAATGAAAACAATGGCTGGTTGAATGGGAAGTAAGGTCGGTATGGCGGAAAGGTCACCGGAGTTGAGTTTGCCAGCCGAAAAAACAAAAGTAACCGATGAGGGAAATAAAGGAAAATTGAGACAGAGAAAAAAAGGGAAACTCAACTGAAAGCAACGTTTCGATTACAATTTGCTATTCGTTCTCGTTTTGTGGCAAATTTTTAAAGTTTAGTTGGGAGTTTTATCTGTTATCTAATAAATATAATTTTTCCTTAAATAAATTTCTATTTATTTTAGCTCCTCTTTTACTTTTTAGTTGATAGACAATTGCGTTTTTAATCGTTTCTGCGTTTAACTTGTATTTCCTGTAGCACATTGTCCTTGCTTCCTTAACCTCACCTTCCCCTGCCCTATTTCTTTTTGTTCTTATCGGTTACCGGACAGAAGTTCCTTTCCTTCGACTTTCCACTTTCTCCAGCTTTTCCTTCTCCATTTCCCTCTTGATTCCGGCACTTGACTGTCATTGTTTACATTTACAAATTGTTCGCTTGTCCGCAAAATGCGAAGCATTTTGTTGGTCCTTTCGCAGGTCCTGTATTTCCTTTTTCTTTCTTTTTTTTCGGGGGCATATCTTTCAAAAATCTCTCTGCTTCGGTTTCCAGCAGGGACTTCCCCTGGCCTGCCTTTACTTCTAACTCACTCAGTTTCCTTGTTTGTTCTCGCTTGAGGGCGGCGGCAGGCAGGCAGGCATTTTCTTCCTTTTTTTCGACCAAATGTTGTAGTAACAAAAGCAAATGTCGCTTTTCCTGTTTGCCATTCGCCTCGTGCTTTGCTTTTCTTTTCGCTTTTTTTTTTTCAATCATTTAGCTACTTGCGGTTTCGGCTTTGTTTGTATTTGTTCATCTTCAGAGTTTTCTGTTGATTTATCATGATTTTTATTTGGCTACTGAGAACAGTCGAGCCTCCAGCAATTTTCTATCATTCTAAAATTGTTTATTCATTTCTACTCTCTGCGGTGAGCAGAGAAGCCCAAGCTAATTTTGTTGAAGTAACTGAATTTTTTAAAGAAATCAAATGTTTTTAAAAGGGCAATAAAAGTACTTTGAGAAGCTTAACATTTTAATAAAGATTTGTTTGTAGTTTTGCTTAATTAGTTGCTTTGAACAATGTTAATAAATATAAGTATTATTCTGCTTAACAAATTCAAATTAATACTTATTTTCACAACCAGAAGGGGTTCAAGGATATTGAACTTAACTTAGAAAGAACTAAATAAAAAATAGTAGCTTTAAGAACACAAATATTAAAACAGTATTTAATTTCAAAGACATAGAATACATTTTATTTCTTAGTACTGTAAAATATTATTGTAACATTTATTCGTCCGAATAAATCTATTCATTAAAACGTTTATAAATTTAATGGTCAATTCTCTAAAATGTCAGCTTTAAACATTGTGACACACTTCTCCCACTAACAAATGTACCTTTTAATTACAGAAAGTTGGAAATTTCACACTTTCTGAGTCACTGACTGACTGAATGACTTCGTGATTGAGTGACAGGCGAGGCTAGGAATAATGCCACATATTTTTTATGACAAAGCTGAAAACGAAAGCACACAAAAAAAAAACCTATTGCTATTCGGACAAAAGGGATTTACTGAAATGCTCTCTTACCAAATAAAAGCAAAACTAAAGAGAAAAGTCTACACTGGATTTTCCTTTGCTTTGTCCCTTTGTAGAGTTTAACTGTTGAATCAGGCGGCGGCAGAGTTGTAAAGTAAAATTCAAGAATTTGTTAAGTACTACATTTATATAGAAGTAATAAAATAAATATTATTTTATAAATTATTACCTAAAACTTAGTACTTTCTAGGATGTTTCCAACTATTACTTTTACCAGAAAACCCTATTACGTCATTTCAAACCGGCATTCGCTCTTATAAAATCTCAATATTTTCCTCTCGTCATCCTTCAAACATCCTTACGCATGCGTAGAAAAAGAGGGGAAAAGTCTACACACTCAAGGACAAAGGAGAGTTTCGTTTTAGGAATTTTTCTTGCATTTGCAACAAGTTGCTTCCCACACACTCCATGAAAATACAGTAATAAACAAGAAAATGAGGCAGAGGCTCAGAGAAAATTCCAAGTATTCGAAACCAATTGCACTTAATTGCACAATTGTGAAATCAATTGGAAAACGTACCAAAAAGGAAGTTAATATACAATACAAGTCAAAACCGACAATGTAAAACTCAAGAGCAGATATATATAGATATAACTCAAAATCTATATATAGGTCCAAGTGTTTGGTTGCAAAGCAAACAACAGTGGCAGGGGGCTAAATAGAAAATTTAATTCAATTAATTATGTTCTCACTTAGCAGCTGGGCAGCAAAAAGGGCGAAGGGGAAGCCCCTTCTTGCATCAGAGTCCTGGCACATTGTGCAATGGAAATTAAATTAAGGCACACAGACAGACCAAGGAGGGGCCAGGGGTGGGAAAGGGAAAGGGGGCTTATATGGCCAGCACCAAGTGCAAGTGCAACTACTATGTATATGGTGTATTGCCATCAGGGAGTGAGTAGTTTCCCTGCGCTTCCTGATAATCACATTTGATGTGCTGTAAATCATATTACGCATACGCCTCGTGGGCTTCAAGCCAGCATCAAAATGCAGACCCCCTCCAAACAGTATGCCTGCCTTGATTGTTGTTTAACTTAATTAGCTCCTCCGCCTCCTATATTATAGAGGCAAAAATCTGATAGGTTGGTGGAGCGAGCAAAAGAAATTGCTTTCGCAAAAAAGTGTAGCACAGTTTCTGGCATCTGTTGGTCAGGGAAAAAAACACTTTACTTTGGGTATATAAAATATTAAAACATATAAAATATTAATATAATAATCATCACAATACCTGAATTATTTGTATAGTCTTGTATTTATCATTATTATTTCTAAGGTTTACGGGTCGTATGAGTAATTTTTAACACATCTTCCACGTTTGCAGTCATTCTGCCGCCTAATTTTCACACATCCTTTAACTTCTTTTCTAAAAATCCCTCTACTTCTTGTACATACCACATTTATAAAGCATTTTCAATCCATTCTTCCAACTCACCTGCAAGAAAACAAAAGAAAATAATTGAAATTAGTACTAAATAGGCTTAAACAGCTGCATAATGATAAAGTCAAGGAACCCATTGCCCCAGAGGTCTACTTGGTTAAATCACATGGCTAAGAAATACAACTGGCCAAAAAGATAGGGATAGTAGGATGTGGGAGTCCAGGCAGGATATGAAAAAACAGAGCAACGAGCCGGAAAGCAAACGAAAATAAAAATGTAAAATAAAATGCAACAGTGGAAACAAGCTGCAGCAGCAGCTTAAAATGTGGCCAGAGGGACAAGGGACAAAAACAAAAAATAAAATGGAAAAAAAAAACACAAAATGAGGACCAACCAAATAGGAGGAAAAGCGAAAAAGCGACGGAAAAGAGCAACAGACAAACGGGACATGCAACACAAATTTTCATGTTCGACATGAATTGGGAGGAGCGCAAAAAACAAGCCAGGATGGTCAGGATGGTGCAAAAATGGTGAGCCAAAGGTGGAGAGACGAAGGGTCAGTGGTGCTAACAACAAGTAAAGCCCAACAACGAGGTGCAACCGAGAGAAACAGGTCCTGTAAATGGTCGAGAAGGAGAAGGACGAGGTCGAGGACGAGGGAGTGGCGCAGAGGCGAAGGCAAGTGAAGGTTGGTTACTGCAAGAGATATGGTCACGGCTTTGTACTGTTATTTTCCAAATGACTGAGAATTATTAAAGGGGCATTATTGCAGCTTCATGAAGCAAACACACACATATACATACACAGGAAAATGGGAAATGGGGGGAAAATGGAGGCGGAAAATTGCGGCAAGGGCGGAGGTGGAAGCATAACAAAGTAACCGTTAGTCATTGTCAAAGACAAGCTAAACAAAGTGCAGCTACTAAAAGAGTGGCACTTTCCAGGAAAAACTAGTAGAGGGTGCGGAAAACCCCACTAAGACCCGAGTAAATACAACAATTAACACAAATTGGTTACTGAAGAAGCAGTTTGCAGGATATTTTTAACTACCTTTAGTAGTTAAACTTTATTAAGAATATTCAAGAGTATTTTTTTGTATTCAAGAAAGTATCTGCATTTTCCCTTTTGCATTTACTTGCTTCAGCAATTTCCCATAACAAACTAATTTCTTATTTATCCTTTGGCATCCAGTAGTATCTTACAGAAACGAAGTAAGAAAAACCTTTGGCCCGTATAATTTGTATTTGTCAAGCAGCTGCCTCAGATACTACTTGCATAATTAGAATAATTTTGCTGCTTCCAGCTGCTCCTGCTACTACATACTACTTCCACCAGTTCCTTTTTTAAAAAGGAAATGGGGAAAATAGGGGAAAAACTCATGACAAACTTTTAGCAAGGCAACCCATAAAAAATGCAACACAAGAACGGATCACGAAACTAAAGACTAAGGTATACTCTTTGCACTGCGAGGATTAAAAAGCTAGTTTCCCTTGACGAATTAAAAACTGTATTTAATTTTTAAATGAGTATAAGGCTCTTAAGCTTTATTAAATTTATCCTCAGATTTAGCTACTTAAATACAAACATCATTTGAGCTAAGAATATAAAGTGTAACGATTGAACTTTATGGTGAAAAGACGTCGCCATCTTCCGCACAAAGTTGCAAGTTTTGCATTTCATAAATGAAACATGTGCATAATATTAAATAAAATGAACGTGTAAGTAAACAACACACATACTATCTTAGAGAAAAGTCAGCAAGGAAAGAAAATTGCTAGCCATTGAAATTCATGGAAATGCTTTAGCTTCCTATCCCAATCATGTATTTATTCTTTGCTAAGCTTTAATTTAATTGCAAACTGAAGCCAATTTCAAGACGAACTTTTTTAGGATTTGAATGAAAAACAAAACAAAATATCTATGAAAAATGTTAACAAAAAATTTTGTAATTTAAAAAAAAATAAGTAAACCTGTTTTAGAATTAATTGGATATTAAAAGCACAAAATGATTTAGAAACACTTATTCTTAAAGTAAATTCTTAAAATGTTTCCCTATAGTTAAATGCATTTTTAAATTTTTATATCAACATTATTATCATTGTTTATCATCTTTACCTATTAAATTTTGTTATTTTCTACTATCAAACTTCCTTGATTAACTCGAATATCAACTCCTGATGTATATCATTTCAATGCCTCGCACAAATCCAAACACAATCCACCAAAAGTTGAACAAACTTTTTCCCTATAAAGTTGTACAAGAGAACAAAAAAAAAGAATAAATAAATAAATAAAAAAAAAATAGGAAACATCAAAAAGACTGACAGAAAAAGCTGACATTGGCAGAGTGCGTTCAGGAATGCAGGGAGCCAAACTTTGGAGAAGCGACGCAGGAGCGACTACTCTCTATAGTCTACTCCAAATGATATGACACTGAACAGAGAACAGAGCAAGTCGAGTGGGAGAACAAAGAATATCCAAAGTTAAATTAAATTGTAGTTTGTAAGGCAAACTTTGTCCTTTGGAGAGTGAAGAGTGTAGGTACTCCTCACCTGGCCAGGGAATACCAGCAGGCTGGGAGGAGTCCCTCTCCCACCACAACTATTCACATTTATTCAATTGGTTCAGTTGCATTAACATTTAATTAAAAATCACAAATTAAACCTCAAAATTCATGAATCTCTATGGAGAGACGACGCCTCGTCCTCCTCCTAATTGTGGGAACTGAGAGCTCATTAAAAATGTAAATCAAATATGTAAACAGCAGAGAAAAACACCACCGCTAGATCGCGCGCGACACAATGCTCTCACCCACAAAAACACACACACAGGGCACAAAGTTTTCCATCTCGAAAAGTTGAAAATCGCACAGAAACTTCTCAGCATCAAGGTGAATTTTAATGAAAAACATAATTATAATTCATGCAGATTCAACTCAGCCAACCAGAAGAGACCTCATGAGTGCAAACTTTTGGATAAACTTCAAATTTCATTCCCGCTCTTGTTGTTGTTCCTGCTGTTGGGTTAGTTCCAGTTTCACCTACCGAATTATTTGCCCTCGTAGTCTATGGAATTAAAATGTAATTATGTCCTAAAGCAGCTGAGCATGGCATTGCATACATTTTTGGGGGCGAACGAGCGCCAGACGTTGCACAGAGACCACCAGAAGAAGAAAGGTGTCGGCACAAATTGAGTTTCAGGAGTTTAATAAACTTCCCAACGTTCATAACGACAATTTGTGGCTGGCATTGTCATGGATATTTAAATAAATAAATATTTTCATAACAGAGAGCGACCAGAGGGGGCTTGGAAGCTTAAAGGTCTTAGTTTATGGGCTTAAAGGATTGCTTTTGAGGTTTGAGGGTATAAACAAGCTTAGATGTGTATTTCTTAAGAGATTTTAAGCAGTTTGAAGGTTTGTATAATAAAAAGGAACTTAAAAAAATTCTTTAAAAATTTTTTGGTTTATTCTTTACCAAAAAATACTCACACAATAAGAGCATTCAATCCTTTCCTTCGTCCTTGGCCCTCCCACACACCAAAATGCCAATTAAGGCTGATGCATTAGGAAACCAAGCTAAAGTGACAAAACCGAAAGGCAAACAATGGTCCAGGGGGAGAAAACGTTCTAGCCAGAGAAAGAGGAAAGCCGCCACATAATTTTGATTGACAAACGTCTATCAAAAGAGTGAAAGACTAAGCGAATGCGGGCATATAAAAAAAGAGCCGACTCTGATGAAGATGTCGCACAATGACAGCTGAAATGACAGCTGCCGCTGTCGCTGCACTCAATCCGGCTCCTTTGAGCCAAGTTAAGAGATGCCCGACAGAGTGCCATTTTGAAGACGCACTCTCATTATGGCCAAAGAAATGGCAACAAAAGGTCCTGCCACAGCACCCGCCAGCGCACCAATAGAAATGTGACGCGAATGACATTTTATCGAAAACAAAGGACCGCAAAACTGTTTCGGGTTGCGGCCCAACCATTCACAAAAAATATATATATATTCTAGACTCCGCCTGCACTGGAAATAATATTTAATATTGAGAATATGTTTAGCTTTTATAATATATTAAAGACCAATATAACAACAAGATAAGTTACGCCATAGCATATTTTCTACCCATACTTGTTCTTCTGATTCAGAGTTGTCTTTAAATTTTGTTAAGAAAAAATACAGAGTAAGAGGGAAACGTTTTCCGCACGCATTCTAGATCTGTATGCACGCATACGCACTTTCTTGACCTGTATATACTTGAACCTGGAAGTTTATTTTGTTTTTAAATTTCAAAGCTCTGAAGCCTGCACAAAAAAATAAAGCTTGCAAATGAAAATTTAAATGTATGGTCGTTATTAAAGAGTCATTACTTATTTTATATTTATATTAATTAATTATTGCCTGGAGATATTTAACACATTTCTTAAAGAGAAGATTCAGGCTGATAATAAACAATCTTCTTAATTGGAGAACAAAGCCGGATTTAATTCATGTTTACTTAATTAAAAAGACCACTGTTGAGCCACTGGATCAGTACACTGAACAATGCAACATAAAATGCAAATCTAAAATGATAGTTTGTTCGAATTTGTATAGCTAGTTATAATTTAATTACTCTAGAATTAAACCTATGATGTATATTTAAAAAAAAAAACTTAAGAAAGTTCTTCTTTTTTAAATTCATGAAAATTTTTCGCAAGTGTGGTAATGAGCTCATTGTGTCAGTGTCCCAAAAAGGATGCAACCTCACTCACTCACACCTACCACACCTCCTGAACTATATATGCACACTCACACACACTCGCGAGACCGCGACATCCTGCTCTTTATCCTTAATGAGATGCACAGGGGCCCCGTGGACTCAACCTTCTCACTTCATCTCGGTGATTATGTCGGGGATTACAAGTTCAATGTGTGTAAATTAGCCGGCACTTTGAAAAGCTTAGCTTAAGCGTCGCAAAACACCACGATAATGATCGGTCCACTGATGATGATGATGATGATGATGTGGGTTTTCCCACAAAAGATTTCCAGCTCTATACCGTTCCATTCATATTTTTTTGTACCACTAATTAAAATTTCTGTGCTTAGAAAACCTTGAAAATGTCCAAAACTTGGAGGCCTTTCAAAGCGCACTTTTAATTATGACTTTTCAAACAGCAAAAAAAAAATAAGAAATAAAAATGCGAGCAGAGAATACGTAATAAAGAAGAGAAAAAATAGTGCATTAAATTGTCTTAAGTAGCCTCTAAATGGTTATGTAATTCAAGCTGCAATTGCAACAAGATTTACGCCCCAATGGAGCGCATCGCTGCAACTACAAAATGCAAACAGAAAATGAATCAATAGGGGAAGTGAAACCCATTGAGTTGGGTTAGTGAAAATCGCTTGGGGTGTGGCAAATATATATAAGCATAAATATATATAGCGAGTCAAGAAATCAAGTTCAGTGATTCACGATATCGTAACTCCTTCGCCAACTTTCGCCGTGAAACAATTTCCAAACACACGTGACGAAATTATTCACCTGTCTTCATAGAGTTTGCGTGCCAAATAATAACCATTCTCATTGGATATAGATTGCCATCGTTAATAGCTTAACGCTGTAAAAGCATCAAACTTTGACTTTTTTCACACGACAGCCGAAATAGAGAAGGGAGAACCAATAAAGGAACCATTAAACATCACTTTTTATGAACATAAAAATCAACTAGATTCATTTTTTCGGGTTTTGTGTGGCTTCTGCTCGAACATGCGGCAAATTTAGTTGACAAAAACTAAATAAAAACCGGAGGAAAAAACTGAAACTAAGGGTTTAATAGAGCGCAGCTAATACCCTTTCTGAATGGAAACATTTTGACTTTTTTAGCTTACAAAGTCCATAAAATAAACATTTCAATATCGTTTCAATTCAAATCAAACTAGAACACAAGTTTTGTTAAATTCACTTCATAACCTGATTTTTTTTTTCTGGAGTAAAGACTCTTTTTTCTATTAATCAGCGAGTGATTTGAATGGTTGATAAAAAAATATCATCGCCACAGACAAAAGGGAAAACTCTGCCATCAGCAAAACGCAGGAAAAACCGACAGACAGACGTGGGCGACTTCCGACTAAATGTAGCGTAAATATAGAGCACGGAGTTATAGACAAAAAAAAGAAAAAAACAAAAAATAGTATATAAAAAAAGGAGATATCGTTTGCGTGTGACATGCACGGGGCTCATGGGGAAGGGAAAAGTGGGGGTTGGTTGGCCCGCAGAAATATAATATCAAGGAAGTATACATTTAAATTGCACAGCGACACCATGGCTCTAGAACCCTTTTCCATTTTTTTGTCAGAGGTCTGAACCGAACCATTAAAGTGCACTGAATTGGAATATATATACATACTATATAGATGTGGATTTGAGGTGCCTGCCCTGCTAAATGTTGCAGAACCTCAGGAGCCAGAAAACAGGTTGATTGAACGACCGACCGACCGCCCGCCCGACTCTGGGAAATCTATGACTTTGCCAGTGTCGTCAGCTCGTTTTTACCCGCAGTGAAAAACATTTTCCATCCACGGCACAGGAGCCGTGGAGCACCAAAATGAAGTCACTTGACAACTCTAACTGATGTTGATTGCACGACGCCGTGGCATTAATTATTTAGGATATGGCGGCGGTGTAGGAAAAACACACGACTCGAAAGTATGCAATTAGTTTTTGGCGTGATTGTTGCAAGCCTGACACAATTATCGTCCGATTGTTCATATTTGATTGTGTTGTTGGTAAATTGAAAATTGGGTTAATGGTTGTATGTATTTTAAACGAAAACTGTGAACATCATGGTCGCCATGAGAAGCATTTATGGGTTATAAACTTGAGTGGTAGCTTCTCAAATATTTATATGAAAAGGTAACACTTTAGGTTGAATATTGCAAATATAAATATACTTTTATAAATAAATATTTCGCTATGAAAAGCAATTATGTGTTTTAAGATAATTAAAGCTAGTTGCTTATAACAAAATGGATACCAATTAGAATTAATTAAATATAAAATAAGCGATTAAAAGAAGATATTAGGTGATGATATCAGAAGTTGTGATTTGGAAATCAAAGAAATCTCATATTTCAATTGAGTTTCATTATAAATATACTTACCAGAGTGATAAAAAGGACTTTTTAAAACTATAGGTTAGATTATATATTTAAAAAGTCCTTTTTGTCACTCTGGTAAATATTGAAATATGAGATTTCTTTGATTTCCAAGTCACAACTTCTGACATCATAACCTCATCTCTTCCTTTAATCGCTTAAGGAACAGAAAATAAATCTAAACACTCTCTAAATAATGAATTGCTCCAACAAAATATTGCATTTTGCAATAAAAATAAATAAATCACTGCAACACCTTAAAAGTCTACCTCTGCCTTCTCTTTATCCTTAAAAATCGGATAAAAATGTGTGCAACTTTAAGATAACTCGAATCGAAAGCTGAATAAGTTCCCAGTCGGACTTTGCGTCATGCCCTGAGCGACTCGAGTTGGATATCCATGTTGAACGGTAATGTTTTTTTGTATGATGCCCCAGTTCAGCAAAGTGGCAAGCGGGAGACTCAGGTACCTGAATCCATCGCTGCTGCGGTAAGGGTACAAATCACTGCTTTCGCTCAGGGCGATATTTCCCTTTTGGGATTTTATCTTATTACGACGCAATTACTTCAGCACCACAAGCTACATATTTGTTTATTAAAATATTTAAAACTTTAACTTTAACTTTTAAAATAGTTCGTCAATCATTGCTCTGATAAAATAATAAAAAAAGGAAATTGAAAGAAATTAAGATATAAAATAGGTAGTTTCGAGCGGGATTTGAACTCGCGCCCACTTGCTTCGGAGACTTATGTTCTAACCACTGAGCCACGTGTCGCGATCGGTCCGCGACAGCACAGTCAAAGATCAACCGAGCAAAATAAAAACATTTGCTAAGGGGTTGCAATCTTCTGTCACTCTTACACGCGTAAGGGTCATATGTGTATATCGCCGACGCAAATCAGTTTGCCTACGTGGCGTATTGCGTAAGCGGCCGGTCCGTTAAACACTTGAGACACAGGTTCGATCCCTACTTGGTCCTTTAGTATTCCAGAAAAAATTGTAAGATTTATAAACAACAAAAAATGTAAGTTTATAAATGTGTAAAAGTCAATAACAAAAATGAAAAATCTCGGGGTTCATGTGTTTTTTTTTTTTTTTAGCAAAATAATTTTCTGATTTTTTTCCATACCGGTAAGAGTGCATTTCATGGTCAGTCGAGAAGCGACGGTGGCACTCTGAATCGCCCTCTTACCGGTAAGAGTGCATTTCATGGTAAGTCGAGAAGGGACTGAGGCATCATGAATTACCCCGGCCACGCCTTAATAAAAGCGAATGAGCCGTTTCCATACACGGTAAGGTTCGCCGAGTGAGCGATTCGGCATGAAAGGAGTATAGTTTGGAAGTTCGAAAGTCCCACTGGGTTGAAGCACCCAAACACTCTATCAATTACACACGCCCCGCCGTCGTCCCTGTATCCCTCTATCCACTCAAAGGCTTCGACAACTAACCCAAAACTGTCAACATTTTATCAACTCAATGTCTTCGCCTCGCTGTGTGAGCTTCAGTGTGTGGTTTTCTATGCTCTCTCCCATGTTGAGTACAAAATTCAATGAAAAACTTTTCCACACACACACGAACACACACAGCAGACAAAACCAATTCCCATACCCCTGAAAATGTATAAAGTGTCTGCATGCTGTTTTCTTTCTTCGCTTTTTTTTTTATTTTGCTCTCTGAGCTAGTGTGCCTTACATGCTTTTAGTTTAGTTAAGCTTTCTGACCAACAAAACTCAAATGAGCTAGACAAAATGGGGGAAAAAAGACGGAGCAGAGCTGGAAAATCCAGGCAAGAAAACAGGGCAAATTTGGTTAAGGGACCTGCTGCTTGCTTTGGGGCATTCGTGGTTAACCCTTTGCTAATGAGCCAATTTAAATTTATGGCTTGCCGACCCTGTCCTTCCAGCCAGGAATTAAGCTTTAAGTATTGCTTGAATTTTATGCTCGTGCCTTTGGCTCCTTGGATTATTCATCAACGCTGGAGATGGGAAGGCGAAACTTGTCAAAGTGCAGGAAAGAAAGCGAGGCAGATGAATGCAAGGCGACATCTGGCAAGTGGCCCGGAAAATGAGCAGTCGAGGCGCAGCTGGAAAACTACTGTCTGCGAATGAAAGGTGAAACGTGAAAATGCTTTGAGGGAATTGTCCGGGAAATCTTATGACAGGACAACAAACAGCCAAACAACAAGTCATTGACAGACCTGAAAATGGCGCCAAGCTAAGGCCAAAGCAACTTTATCAGCACATAATTCCGCAAGGGCAGAAAAAAATGTATAAACTTGGCCAAGAAAAGAAAGAAGTAGTACCAAGAGGGGGAGAGAGAAAACAGGAAACTGACTTGGCCTGACTTTCCTTCGTCTGGCTGCTTAATTATGAAGCTTGTTAACTATTAATGAAAAAGTTGTTGTAAACCTCCCCAGACGTAACCAACTAAAAGTTGACAAACTACGGCTAAAGGTCGAAAGTTGTTCTGGGGGGTGAAAAAGGTTGAAAAATACAGAAAATGTGGGTAAAGTGTCAGGCTCTAGCAGTGGTAACAACTGGCGGTGAAACTTCATCAGCTTATTACCAGATGAAGGGAGAAATCTTTGGGAATAAATCCGAAAACCCAATAATTGAATTTAGATAATTAGTAAAAAATATTTATATAATGTTATTAAAAAAGATTTATATTTTTAGTAATAAATAGTGGTATAATGTTGTAAAATTATTCGCTCGCATGGCTAAACAAAATGAATGTTTGTGATTTGTTTGGCTAAATTTTTGTTGGTGCTATTTGGCCATTAAATGTGGCCACTAAAATAAGCACTTAAAATATGTCTAAAATTAACGTAGGAATTTGCAAAATATGGTAATGAATGGTAATAAATTAATGCATTTATTGAGCTTTTATGCATTGGTATATATGGAGGTTTTAAATTTAGTTGCTCAATGAATCAAAAGGAATTTAAGTTGTAATCTAAAATGTAAGTCTAGCAATAGAATGTCCTGACTATGAAAATTTTAAAAGCAAAACTGTTGCATACTTTTAAGCAGTGAAACAGGAAATTTAAACCTTAGAACAATTATTGTTTTTAATCAAAACCTTAGTTGTAGTTCGAACATTATTCAAGTAAATGGAACAACTTTTCTCCAGGGGCATCCCCTGTCTATTATTTCTAATAACGCATACAAAGCAATTTCAAGCAAATTGTGTAATTACGAAATTAGCATTTACATATACCATTTGCATACACCATTTCCATTTGCCTTTCTTATTGAGGTCAATGCCTCCTTAGCTGCGCACTTATGAGCTAATCAAGCGATTGTCCAACGTCTGCAACGAATTGGCCCGCTCAGTCTGGCCCACGAATAAATAAATAACACAGTCAGTCGGTCGGTCGGTCGGGCCAAGTTAATGTGATTAATTGCGTCATGCAGAGAGCAATGTCGTCAAATGATTTCACACCCGTCAGGGGGTTGGGTTCCATGGTTCGTTCTTGGGGTTCTCCATTTCCAGTTTTCCCCATCGCTCTCTGTCAGCCCGATTTCCCCGTCGCCCCCAGGAGTGTGATAAGTGCGCTTTTGGGTTTTGTATTACACGGAGACTTCGTGTACCCTGCGCGCTGCGAAATTTACGACGTAGTTTTTCTAATTTTTCTATTTAATTAGCACACACACACAGAGCAAGGCCAAGGCAAGGTGGAGCTAGCTCCCAGGGGGGTTGGGTTAGCTTTAGGGGGAGAGACCTCTAGCTTGGGGATGATATTTCCTGCGGGCGTGAAGACAAATGATTCGACCATCTCACAAACTGTTGCCATCTGCTTAATGATGTCAGCATGTTAATTAAAGGCAAATTATTTGCTAAACTCTACTGGCAGCCAATATTCAAACTCTTTCCTTGGCTGACGGGGAAGTTTTCCCTATGTTTTTGGCAATGAGGTGGAAAAGTCTCATGTGGGAGGTTGGTGTTAAAAGTTAAGAAGTGTTAATGGGAGTATGGTAAAGGGGTTGGAAGCAAGCTGTTTGATTGATGGCAAGGGTGGTTTCTTTTCCTTACAACTCAACAGGTAGGAAGGGGTTTAAAGTTCACTTTGATTCTTCAAGTAAAGTACTAAATAGTTAGGAAAGGGTTACTAGAGTCATTCAAAATCAGGTATCTCTTAAGCGAGAATTTCTCCAAACTCAGCCATGAAAGAGCATTGAATTGCAAGGACACTCTGTTGATAAGCACAAACGCTGTGAAGCATGCATCAGGGCGTCGCTTAATTAATGTCTCGGCTACCGAATTCGCGACGCCCCCTTGGCCCACTTCCCAAACGAGTTTCTACCCCACCACGCCCCTATGGCTACAGCCCGATGTCAACTATTTGCCACTTACTAATTAGCATTTGCGTGTCCACACAAACTTCAAGGGTAGTGACGACGAAGTAGAGTATCTGAGGCGTGGGGCCGACCGCTAATTGGGCTTTATTGGCGGTAAATGTCAAGTGACGGCATTGGATGACACTCTCCGCCGGATCTCACACTCCTTCAGCAGCTGCTGCTAATGCTGCTGCTGATGCTTCTACTCCTCGTCCTGTTCTTGGCTGCTCTCCATCCTGTTCCTGCTGGCCCCAGCCAAAAACAACAACCACTTGATTATGGCTTTGCGCCTGATAACAGAAGGCGAAATCGACAAGTGCCTCAGGAGGAGCCACATTTATCGTCGTCAGTGGCAACTAACGTCTTTTCGTGAACTAAGGAAAATTTAGCATCAGTTTAAAGTTTATAAGAGAATTAATTAAGGAAAAGTTGAGGTAATATAAGAAGCTTATGGCATTTTTTAGGCTAACAAAGTGCCTGATGCAATTTAAAAAAATAAACAGAAAATATTTGTATTTAAAATATGCAAGAATTTTTTTCTTTTTTTTTTTAATTTTTAAAAACCCCAAAGAATTGTACAAAACTACACTAAATGATTTAATTTCTCATTAAAAACTTCAAACTGAATTCGGTACCACAAAAAAATCACTGTATTAAAGTAAAAGACATATTTTTTATATGGGTTTTAAATTCCCTAGTGATTTCTAAGGCATCCTAGATAACTGACAAGACTCTCTGACTAAATAGTTCGAAAGAAATATAAATTTTATATTAAAAAGCAAACAAAAATTAAATAAAAAAACCAAAACTCATCTGCAAACCTTTTTCTAACAATCAAAACCTTGTCATCAAATAAGTTAAATTCAACAAAACCTGAAATTTACCCTCTTTAAAATGAAAACCGTGACAGTTGGAGGCACAACGCGGGGGACAATTGAAAATTAATTTACTAAGTGCCATACACACACATGCATAATGAGCAGTATGCTTTTTGTGCCAATTAACGCTTAATTAATTGCTGAATTAATATATGCCAGGCACAATAATGAGAGATAGCAGCCGCAAGAAGCAGATGTTGCATTTCGCTGCACACTTCCATTGATTTAAATGCATTTTTATGCAAATTTCAGGCTCACACTTAACACAATCATAAATTATGCACGATGAATTTGAATGTGAAATGCATTTGGCATTTGTTGCGGAATGAAAATGGCGATTGCTTAACCCATTTCATTTGATCCCCTCGCTTGTTGGCCTTAAACTATGCCACAAATTGTTCACTTTATACAGGGTAATAATAATAATAAAATTTATTTATATAAAAAAAAACATTTATTATTCGATAGGAATGCATAAATCAAAAACTCGAAAGGATATACATATTAAATGTATATTATGGGAATTTGCATAAAGTTGGCCATAAATATTTGCATTCGCATAAACATGTTAGATTTAAATTCACAGATTTTTTCACAATTTAAGTCCAGTTTCTTTCAACTTTCACAGTACCCCAGAGTCAAGGGAAAAGCAACCTAAGCCAACGCTTTTTGGAAACCAATTAAACATACTTTCAGATCAAAGCTGAATTAGGCACAGAGAAAAGCCGGCGAAAACAATTATCCGATTAAAGCCCCGTGGAAGACAACAAAAGCCTTACCAACTGACTGATTAACACACAAAAGGCAGTCAATGAAGCGTGTCTGCGACAGACAGCCGCCAAAAGTGTTGGCCAAAACAAAATCAAAAAAGTGTTCGTAACAAAAGAAAAACTTTTTCTCCAGACTTGAAGCAATTTAAGCCTTACCAAACGTAATTAGTTTGGTTTTTTTTCAGAGAAATATAAGTAAAAAATAGTGTCAAAAAGCAGTAAATAGTTACATAATTCCCATTACTTGATTTGTTTAAAAAAAAAAATAAATACAAATATGCAAGTCAAGCAAAGTATCTCTTAAAATATTGTATAGGAATAGGGATAAAGGCAACCAATCCACAAGATACTTAACTATATTTTCCCTATATTTTCCCTTTATTTCCCCATTTCCTGGCTTGTATTTCCTCTATTTAATTGCTTCAAGTCTCGCCAACATTCTTCTTCATTTGCTCGTGGCTAGTTTTCACATATATTTTATTGGTCGCATTGAAATTTATATTGATGGTTTCTTGGCAACAGTGTGCATTAATTTCCAACGATTTGCCAAGCAGTTTTGCCACCCATTTTCCTGCTCTATACACTTTGGTTTGTGGTGAATTTTCCACATACTTCACCCTCCCTCTCTCTCTCTGGCTGAAGCATATAAATAATGATTTCTTTGCCATTTGAATGGCAATCCATCCATTTGTCTTCCACATGCTGACACTCTAAAGGGGGTTTGCACACACCATATGTGCGTAATTCTAGTTTCTTTATGGTTTTCAGTTGCATGTTTTTGTAATAAAAACTTTGCTAAAATAAGCAGAAATTCTTTAATAATTTTTAAGTTTAAATAAGTCATGGAGACCATTCTTATATATAAGCAACTGATTTTAAAACCTTACGTTTCCATGATTATCTGAAAATAATCTCCTAGAGATTTAGTATGAAATTCCAAAGACTCGTTCTCATATCTTTTTCCGACATATCATCACATTTTCCTTTATTTCCTATCAATCTTCTGTGACCTCTTTTGTTGCCCGTCTGCTCCCTCCACAACGAACAAAGGCAGCAAGTCGTTCGTCTTCATACTTATTGCATATAACAACCATTGTCAAAAATCGGTTGCATTGTATGCGGTGCCATAATGCCGCCCTCTTAATATTCAGGAAAAAAAATGAAACCCAAAAAGAAAACCCTTCTTTTTCTTTGTTACTTTGCATGCAATTCGTCAAGAATCCTTTTCTTTGCTCCTCCTCTTTCTCGGTGTTAATATCAACGCCAATTTAATAAGAAATATGCACGAGAGCCACTGTGTGACGGGAAATCTGAGGAAAATCAGGGGGAAAAGTGCACGAGTGCGCCTGGCCTGCATTATCCATTATCGGGCCACATATTGCAGTGCCTTCTCATGAAACCAATAAATGCATGTCTGCGGGTAACTCCTTGTCCTTCCCTTTTCCCTTTTTTTATTTATGGACGGCCGAGTGTTGAGAGTTGCTTTATCTTTCTCTCTGGGCATAAGAATGCATTATTATTATTATTACTATTATTGCACATATTTTATGGAATTTAAATGTTGGATTGTGGGTCGGTAAAAATAATTTCTGGTTTTTTAAACCATTAAAAGCAACCGCATTAAAGAGTTATCACATTTGGCTGACCTAAAATATAAGTCTTCTGTTTTATGTTGATAACTAAAACGAAAGCCTTGGGAAATAATAACTTTTCACTTATATAAACATTTATATGAAAATATTTAATAGAAAATAATAGAAAATATTTGTATTATACAATTTCCTGAGTTTTTAATTGAAAAAAAGAACACATTTTTATTATTTAATTTCCTGTCTTTTGAAAAGAAAATTTAATATAACCCAATAAGTTATGTATTGAAATATTTTAAAAATTATAAACCTCCTCTTTAAAATATCCCTAAATATTATAAATTATTCCATTTCCTAAACCCTTTAAATTCCCTATAATTGTATCATTACCCTGCACAGAGAACTCTAACTATATTTAATGCGATTGAAAGCTGCTTATGCAAAACCTTTCGCAAAATAATACAGGAAGCGCATTAAACTTTCACCTTGCGCCGCAGGCTGCCAGCAGCTTCTACAATTTTTCCCACCATAATGACATTCCGCGGCTACTTTTGCCAAACGATCAGAAGCGATACAAGCCAACTATAGTTTATGCACGTAGTTCTTGTTGTTCCTGCTCCTGTTTAACAACATTTTCTGGCAGTGTGCGTGGGCTCTGGCTTTTTCACTTTGATGCAATTTTGTGCAGCATACTTTCCAGCCAGCTCTCTCACTTAAAACACAAACAAAGAGCTACGATAAAGTTTTCCTCCGCTTTCGAGGGGAGAGAAAAGCGAAGACAAAAAGCGACACAAAAATGCCTGCAGGATGTGGATGCGAGTGTGCCTGTGTGTGTGTGTGTGTGTGGAGCGAACGATAAAAAGCGGAAGTGCAGATTGGCGACTAAAGTGTGGAAATGTCAATTTGCTTTGCGGCCAAACAGTCGAAGGCCACAGGGAAATCGTAAGGGGATGAGGGAGTGAGGAAGGGATATATCCCCATATACAGCATCGGCAACTGCAACAACGCATATTGATTTTCAATTTGGCAAGCGAAGGGAAAAAGGCTGCGTGTTGCTGTTGTTCTTTGCCAGATATAAAGCCCAAGTTGACAGAAAGAAATGATACTGTGACGACAAGTACAGTGGAGTGAGTGAAAAAATAGATACGATAAAATGTACAATAGTTTTTTATATATTTTAAAAATATTTAAAAAGATTTTTAGACGGTTCTCATCGTAAAAACGTGATATTTATTATCTTGAAAACCTCGAAAAATGTTTGACAAATTTACAACTTGTATGCTTGATTTTTCCAGCAGGATCCTTTTATCGATGTCCCACTGTAACCACAGAAATGTGACTGAAAGCGAGCCTAACCAATGGTTTGGTTTGAAAGCCACTGGTACAACAGAGCACACAAGCTTAAAAGCAATTTTTTGGCTAATAAATCCGATTTCCGTTTTGTTTCGAAATAAATTGCATGCAACGGAATGGGGAGAAAGGATATATAGAGGAAAGTTGAGCTCTGGGAGCCAGGGAGTGCGCCTGGCTGCCGGAAATGGCTACCAGGGGACACAGCAGCATCAACAGCAGCAACAGCAGCAGCAGCAGCAGCAGCATCCGGCGGATGTGCAAAATTAGCCAGCTTCTGTTGCGCCAACACATTGTGGTGGTGCAACCCCACAACACATGACCCAAATTCTCGGCTGCTGCAACCACAATGAGAATAGCACTCTGGGGACAAGGAACCAACCGACTGTACAGCAAACTCTTTTCGAGAAAGACAACTCACAACTCACCTGAACATCAAAATTTTGCTGCTGCAAGAGATTTCCGGGAGATTCCATATGATTGGGTCCAGCTGCCTGGTGATTCAACATCGGAGACTGCCGCAAAGGATACGAGATTAATGATTAAATACATTTATATTTCAATTAATTATTTGAGAGAGTGAATTCTAAATCCTACCTGAGCTGCCATCGGCATACCGCCGCCCACGCCGTTCATCATCGGCGGCTGCAACTGACTCATCTGTGCGGCCATTTGTTGGTGAGCCGCATAGGCACCGCCTGCACCGCCGCCACCACCTCCGCCGCCTCCAACGCCGTTGCCGGAGCCCACGACTCCGCCCAAGCCGCCGCCCATGCCCTGGCCATGGTCCATCAGCATGTGGTTGAAGGGCGGGTGCAGGGGGAAAAGCAAGTTGGGGGGGCGAGGCAGGGTCTCCTCGGCGGGTGAGGGTTGACGAGAGCCAGGGGTACGACTGTAAAATTAAAAAAATAAATATTAATAATTAGAAATTGTGTCGTTTTAAATGTTTAAAAATTATTTAATTCTGCCAAGTACGAAAATTTATTGATTTTAATATTTTAATTATATTTTTAAACCATTTTCAATATTTTAAAGTAAAATTTGAATAAATTCCCAGTTTTATAATCATTGGATTCTTAACAGTGCCTAGGGTACAGTTTGAGAATACCTAAGCACCCTTACAGCCTGTAACATAACATAACAGTTTACAGTTTGTTATTTTAACAGCTACTTAACAGCTTACACCAGTTTAGAAAGCACTGCAACCAAGACTTAGCCCAGACAAAAACCACTCCCTTAGCCAAGACACTCTACCATATATGTGAACTAAAAGTGACAATCTATTTAGTACCCCTACACTGGCACAATTGTTCTGAAACTGTTTGGGGGAAAAAAATTAAAATAAAAATACGTAAAAAGTAAAAAAAATACCTTATTTACCTAACAAATTAACTTGGCAATAAATTACAACTACTACGAGATTTATGGCCACCAATTAATCAACAAATTTGTGATGAGAAATGCACAAAACAGTTTGAAAGTGACTGAAAAGCAGAGGCAAACAAAAGACTAAGACAGCAAACTTGTTTGTTTTTTTTTCCAACGCAATTATGACGTCAACACAGCAGCTAAACAAAGTTCATAAATAAACGATAAAAAACGAGCGGCGCTTAAAATGCAAATAAAATCAAACTGGAAATGTTTGCCGCAGTTAGTCACGCTGTGTATACAAATTAATTAGTGCGTTTATCTCCGCACAGCAGCTAAGCATCTGCCATTTATTCATTACTACTATAACTATTAACCCATTGCAACCCAGCAGCAATGACTCTGCAACTGTTGTTTAGTTTTCTTTCTTTTTTAGATTACTTTGCTTTTACTTTACTTTGTTGCTGATTTTTTCCTTCTTTCTATCGTGTGCTTGTGTGTTAAGTGCCAGTTATAATTTCATTGTCGGGTCATTCACATCGCGTTAATAACAATAAAAAGCGCAGCTGCAGTAGCAGAACAAATTATTTATAATGTCAGTCAGTGGATATCAAACGTTAAAGTGGGCACATTTCAAAAAAGAATTATTCATTTTACATTATTTATAGTAATATTTAATAGGATATTAAGAGTTCTTGGGATTTAAAATATATAAAATACTTTTTAAAGTAAAATAATACCTAAAGAGTATTGCAAATACATTAATCTTATATTTCATAGTTACACAATAATAACTCCTAACAATTTAAAATTAAAATAAGGACTGTATTGTGGAATCAACAATTCTTAATATTAATCATTAATTAAATATTAATTAATGTTCTTCCTGATATCTATACATATAATCATAGGAAATTAATATTTTAGCAAATTAAATTCTAACCATATTAGTTTTCAAACATTTATCTCGCTTGATTTATAGTTATTTTTGGCAAAAGCTTATAAAACAAAGGAAACCCAATATGTGACTGTCTGACTACCTGTATTAGTCATACCTGAGCCAAGCTTAGCTGCTTTTCAGAGTTCTGTCTGTGATTATTAAGCCAACCTGCGGCAAGTGAATAATAATCTTAATCGTGAGCTCAACCGGGCATAACTGGGGAAATAAGTACAAATTGTTCCATCTTTTTAACAGAAATAATAGTAAATGGTAACAATTTACAAGAAAGCACTGTAATCCCTGATTAACCTCATTAACTTAATTAAAAGCGATTTAAATGATAACTTCCTTCTATAACTTTCTTAGAAACTTTGCAAGGACTTTCCCCCAGAGTTAGGAATTTAAAATTACAAAGTTAGCCTCACGTAATTTGAGGGAAAACGTGATCAAAGAGTTGATATTATTAATGGAAACTAATCCTACGTGACTCCGGATGGCAAAGTGCTTTTAATTCTGAGTTAAATCCTTTAAAAAATTTTAAATCTAAAATAAATCTTTAACATAAGAAAGAAATCTATTAATTCTAATTAAAATTCATTTTAAATATATTCCAACAAACTTATTTTCACTCTCACTTTTCCCCGAATTTCCACTATCTATTTTATTTTTGTCTAAGGTCAGGTTTTCATTGGCAACTTTCCATTCTGAGAGTCATGTCTGGTCTGACCTAGGCCAAAAGCAATAATAAAAAAGATTATATAATCCCACTGGCCTCATGCAGCTACCTCCTCATTTTTCGTTGCCCCCCAATAAAAATTTTCACTTTCCGTGTAAAAGAGAGAAAAGAAAGTGCGGAGGGTTAAGAAACGGGGAAATGAGGCAGCCAAAAAGGTCAGCGTGGTGCCTTTATGTGGGTTAAGGGGCGTGGCGTCGGTGTTAATGGGTTGCCAACAGACTGTCTGTCTGGGTCACCTGGCAGGTGGACAGGTGGCGAAGTACGCCAGTATGTGAGTCAGTCAGCCACTCGACTGTCCACGTTTGCCTGCCTCGAATTATTTTTAGCAGCTCGCTTTTCGCTTTTCAATGTTTTCGCAACTTCAATTTCAAACAAAACGTACAGCAAAAAACAAAGCAAAAAATAACACAACAAAAAATAAAGCCGAATAAAAAAAGAAATCTCCAGCGGCAACTGAAGCCCACGTTGTAATGCAATATCACAAGAAAACTAATCAAAAATGTTTACAAAATAAGTGATACAAAACGTTTTCGCTTTGGGCTATTTTTCTTTTTCATTGTTGCTTTGAGTGCTTATCTTTCAAGATTTTTCCACTTTTCAGGCATTAATTGGAAATTAATCCAGATGATTTTATTTTAAATAGATTGTGCAGGGCTTTCGTAATGTTTTAAATTATCTTTTTATGGTTTCTAATCATTTGAATCACTAAATCACTAAAGTAAACCTTTTGTTATTTAAAGTAAACTATATATAAGTCTAAAAAAGCCTTTTTAACATATTTTTAAACAATATTTAAAGGGACAAATAATAAATTGTAAATAGAAAAGATTATTGTCTTCGTATAAGTCCTGATTATATTCAGAAGTGTTGTGATATTAAACACAAATGAGTTAAGTTTTTCATACCTTTAGCTTTTAATTTAATAGCTTAATTAATAGTTTACTTTCCCTTAGCAGTTAACTAATCGTTTTTCTAATAACCAAAGTAGCGAAACTAATTATAATTAAATTGAAACCGGAACACCGTGCACCGTCCTCTGGCTCGATTTCGATTTCTTATAGCCAATATTTTGTTGCAGGTGATTTTTCGTGGCTGCTTCTTCTCTGGCTATGTTGTTGCTGCTGCCTGCCACTTACATCATAACAGTTATTACGTTTGGCATTGAAACATGTTTGGGCCAACCGGCAATGAAATTGCAAAACAGCGTCAGCAGAAGCAACAATACCAACGAAGCCGCGAGACAGCCGGCTGCCACAAGCCAGAGAATGGGAGAAATACTCAGAGAGAGATACAGAGACAGAGAGAAACCGCAGACTGGTTTCTTTTCTCTGTAGGCCTAAAGCTGGTTAGTTCAGACAGAAATATATCGTTTTTTCCCCCTTTTTTTAGCGCGACAAAAGGAAGTCGCTCACAAATTGTGTAACTAGAAATCGATGATGCCTTTTGATTTAAACAAAAGACATGTTAATTGACTTATACAAAAAGTAGATAAATGGTAAGTTAAAATACTTTCTTACAGCATAAACTAAATATAATAATATACTCAAAAAATTTCATTTCAGATATCAGGCGAGATGCCACAAACTAGAGTGTCCGAAGTTCGCACTGCAAACGAAAGATCTTCATGTGAGTCGCAAAACGTATGTGATTTGTTGTTGCAAACTCGAAATAGCAACGTTGAACCATTTTAGCCGCTTCTTTTTTTTTTAAGTTTTAAGGACCGCAATATGGTGTCTATACATAATGGTTTTATTGACAATTTCTATATAATTATTGCAATTTAATCAACTTCTTTTAATGGCTAAAACTATCCCATCTTCTAACTAATGAAAAATATTAAAAGTACATGGATAATGTTTGTATTTATTTTAATAAATTCAAACAAAGGGAAACCCATTATTTCCTTTTTAATATAATTATTAACCCTAAGTTCCAATCCCAATTACCTCCCACCTCGTTTCAAGCCAATTAAAATCTTCATTAAATCAAACATACTTTACATTGCATACATCTTTCGATATAACTACACAAATTCCAATTTAACTCACTCAAAAAAAGTGTCGTATGTATTTTCGTTGCGTCAAAAGACGAAAAAACGCAGGTGGGCCACACAGAAAAAAGCTTTCCCCATCGCCATAAATAACAATTAAAACATAATAATAAAAAATGTAAATGGAAATACGAAAACTGTGGGCAGACACAACAATCACTTGGCGGCTTTATGCCATACATACTCGTCGTATATACATGAAGATATGACGATTGCAATTGAAATATAAGAAATATGGGTTAAGACCGAGTGAATAAAAAACTGAAATAATTGTTTGTGGGTCAACATTTAACCAAAATATATATATTCAAGGTTTGCATGTAAAAAAATTATGTTTAGACTCCATAATTTGCTCAACTTTCAAAGCTGCTTGTTCATAATTTATACGCAAACCAATTATTTTCCCAAGTTTGTAAGTGGAGTGAATTAATAATGATTTCGTTTAGTTGTAATAATCATGTATGCTCTCCTATTGAATTCACTTTTAATTCCTTCTTGAACAACCTTTAGAAATATAGGAAATTATGACTAGACATCATTTCCTGTCATCTTTTCTAAACCATTTGCCAGTCACGATCACAGCATGAAACTGGAAAAACTCCTCACCTTTCTTTTCTATTCATTTCTTTCGTTTCCTCTCCTATCACCACTCAAACCAAGTGAAAGTTTATGCAAAAAGAAAGAACCAACCTTGAACTGGAAAAATTTCAGTTTCAGTAATCATAACATGAAAACATTCTGCGGTCAAAAGAGAACCGAAGAAGCGGAGAATTACCCAACGACAGACAGAGGAGTGAGGAAACCAGTTTTCAAACCAACAAGACTCTAGAGTTCGTTGTCTAGTCTGGGCATTAGTCGGAGTCTGTGGTGGATGGATTGAAAGTTGTCGTCTATACTCACTTGAAGCCCTTGTCATCGTCAATGCCATTGACAACACCATTTGTGTTTGTGACCTGATCGTCCTTCTTCAATCCGTTTGTGTCGAACGGAGAGTTTGCCTTTTCCTTGTCATCGTGTGACTGCAAATGCAAAAATATATATTAATTATTTCATGATCTCGGAGGGTTTTTTATTGCAGCTCACCTTATCGTTGTCATCAAATTTGAGATTACGCAGACGCGGCTCCAAACCGGAAAGAGGGCTCTCCTTGTTGGTGGGCGAACCACCCAAAACGTAATCCACAATCTTAGCACATTGGGAATCGCGTGGACTGTAAATATAAAATTATTAGTATTTAAAATAACATTAATTGATAATAATACATACTATTACAGCAATCTTTCGATTCATTAGATAACTTACAACTTGCTTAGTTACAAAATATCAAGCTTGACCTGTTTACTATATTTTTTTTAAAAGCTTTCTTTATTTTAAAATGAATCTTAAAGATTTAAATATTATAAATATATATCATTCTTAGTCTATCTCACTTACTTTTTAGTTTTACTCAAACTGTTAAGTAAATGAAATGAAAACTTTATTTTTCTCAAAGAATTATGTCACAAGTCTCACGAAAGATCATTAGTTATTAATAGGTATATAACCTTTAATTGTACAAAACTGCAATCCATCAATTAGCTAAACAGGCACAAAGTCATTAATGTCTGCTAATATATATTAAAGTGCTGACTAAAAGCAATATGCATTACATTTTACAGGCACTTTAAATTGTTAGTGAAATAGTTCGCGCTAATGTTTAGTATATTAATGAGGTTGCTTAACCTATTTAAATGTGTGATATAATTTAAAGGAACCATTGAATAAACAAGTTCTGTCATTATTTATTATAAGATTCTTATATCAGATTGCCTTGAATAACATTAAAGGAAGAGATAAATTGCTTTAACTAATTCAACACCCATTGCCTAATATAAAATAACGTCTCAATTTAACATTATAATTGCTTTACTTTAGGTTCTTCCCCGCTCCATTCACAAATATGTATGTGTTCTAATGAAATCGAAATTAATTTTCTTATCTATATGTCACGCTCTATTGATTGCATTTGCTAATAATTATTGTGTCAGAATTCTCACCTCAGAATGCCCGCATTTCCACTGTTTGAAGTATCGGAGGCACCACCATGGGCGGCATAGGCTCGCGATGGAGGCGGGGCCAGGATATTCTCGCCCTGGGTGGACCAGGTGTGATCCTTCCATACCGACGACGGATCCCCAATGCCGGGAATCTGCAATGGGTTGAGGGGACCCCCGGAAGTGCCCGATGTCACGCCCTTGCCATCGGATTTCTCCCACAGCTTCTTGGCAGTGGATGTGGTGATCTGAAAGCAAAATGAAACATTGAAAAATTATAATTTTGCTTGTAATGTTATTATAAATTGTGGTCCTAATTCCCTTCTGTTATTTTGCATCCCATTTAGCTTGGCAAGAAAGCGCTTGTCATTAGCTTTATTTTCTGGCCATTTAACTGATATTTTAAGATATCATTTTAAGCGAAAGTTTATTTTTTAGGACACAGCCAGGAATGAGATTAAAAAAATCTTCAAAAAGGACTTAAACTAACTAACTAACTAAAGGGCTTATAATAGAATACCATTAGATTAGATTAGCTCAAAGAAGAGATGCCATAATCCTAGTTATCGACTTGATGTCACACACACAAGGCTTCGGTTTTTTCCAGAAAAATATATATAGATAGCTATAAGCTTTAAATGGTGTTAAAAAATACGTATTATCTGCTACCAATGAGATTCACGAATGCATTCCCATTGGCAATTGATGGAGGAGCAGAGCAAATAGCAAGGAAATCACATCATCATTATCATCATCTTCTCATTGACAACAATACCAGCGACATTAAATGTCAACGAAGCGTTACAAACAAATTGTTAATTAACTTTTCCCGTATGTCGTTCTCTTTCGCACATATTCCTTCCATTTGGTTTTTTTTTTAATCTTTTTTTTTCTTGCTTTTAGCCGTTCCCAAGGCAATTCCTTGCCGTCATAATGCGACACAATAATCCCCACCAACCTTCCCGTCGGTCACCCACACATCTGGCAACTTCCCGACGTCCTGACATACACAGTTTAAATATTTAAGCGCTTATCAACTGGGATTGCCCACCGGAGGGAGGAGGGAGGCAGTGTTTGCGAGCTGGGAAAATGAAAAGCTCGCCTTGGCTGCGACTTCTGCATTAATAACAGCGCAATTCACCAAGGCAAAGGAAAACTTCGCTGAACGAAAAAAGGCCTGAATTTAGCACACATCCAAGTTTATATATTAAATATTTAAAGAAGAAAAACGAAGCTGTTATTAAGTCAAAATTCAATGAGAATAGTATTGCTTTGTCACAAATATTTAATTTCATTTTCATTATTTTATTAATCTGATTCATTTAACAATTTTTATTTATTTTAGTATTATTATTATTATAATTTCATTTTTTAATATTAATTTTATTCCTTTATGTTGTTCTTTTTAAGGACTTTATTCTAATACCTCCCTAATTTTTGGGTATTAAAAATATTATGTTAAAATTACTATACAGCGAGGCATTGAAAATATCCTCCAAATAAATAAAGCTAGCTATAAGCTTTACTTTCCACTACATCTCTGACCTATGGCAACTTATAAAAAAAAATGTCTCCTAAATTTTTAATGATTACCAAACACCAAATAGATTTTAAGAAACATTTATCATAACAAAACTGACAAATTGTAAAAATTAAATACAAATAAAAATTTAAAAAAAGAGAGCGTGAAGTAACGCTTAGAGTAAGACAAAGAAAAGAAGCTTAAGGCAAAAAAGTGCGAATTCGGATCTCCAGACAGACACAAAAGATACGAAAATATTGCCCAAGCCCCCACAATAGCAGTGATAAAAAGCAAGAAAAACAATACAAAAAGAAATTTATATGTACAATAAATAAAGGCAACGAACTGCTGACGCAATTTATTTTATTTAATATGGGTCACAGTCTCTCTCTTTCTAGGCAAAATGCATGAAAATGAACAATTTCATTCATACTGCGGGTGAAAATAAATCAAATAAATTAATTAAACCGCATTTAACAAATAAGCTCACGAAACAGAAGGCAAAGAGGTGCCAACAAAACCGCGGCGCCAAGCATAAGAAATAAAACAAAATCACAAACCGGAAAAATCAACAAAAATAGCCGATTTGTTAATGAACAAGGCGGATTAGGGAAAATATTTAAATGGAGATTTATGCCTTTATATTATATACAATTCTTCAGGAAAATAATATTCTAAAAATATAATAAAGAATAAGAAATAGGAGAAAGACAGAGCAATAAATATTATTAAATTATGTTTAGCTTAATAAATAAGAATGAAAATAAATGTGTACACATTTAATGTCTTGTTGATAATTTAGAATTTATATTTAAATTGTAAAAAATATATAAATTTGTATGAATAAAACAAACTATTTCCATCAAAAATCCGTTGAAAAACAAAGTCATACACTTTTCCTTCACCCAATTTGTCAATGAGGAAAAAACGAGAATGAAAAGCATTTTAGTTGAGAATAATGTACATAATTATATCGAGTCAAGAGGAAAACATGTTTACCACCCACCCGGCCCTTCTCCCCCGCAAATAGGAAATTCTACACAAAACAGAAAATCGTTCATTAACTTGTCCTTGACTGTGAAGATACAAAAACACAAAACGCAGATACAAATACACGCACACAGATACACGCCGCACGCACACAGATACAAAGACGACAGCTGAGCGAAAAAAGGGAGGAAAGGGAAAAGTGGGGTATAATGGAAAAATAGGGAGAGACAGACAACAGAAACCGGCCTCCTCTTTGTTATAAAAAAAATAAAAAGAAAAAACATGCGTGAGAGAAAAAGAGAGCAAGACAGAGAGAACCCAACGAAAATGCCTACAAAGGAGAATCAGCGATTAGCAAGAAGCAGAAGCAGCTAGAAAACAACACAAAAAAAAAGAGCAAAGAAAAACTTAGAATGGCTAATGGGAGAACGCACAAAAAGAAAAATACAGGGCTTATTCGATAGAGAAAATTAACAACTAACTATAAATAAAATATAAATAAATAAACGAGTAAGGTGATTTAATAGTGATTTTAAATCACATTCAAGATTCTACAAGTATGAAATACCAAATATCTACGCGCTTTTTTGGATTATTATAATTTTATGAAATTTAGTCATAAGCAACCCACAAATATTTATTAGCCCCGTAAAATTAATACATTTTATTTTACACATATTTTAGATAGTATTCAACACACTCACTTTGCCTAAGAAAAAGAGAGAACGCAGAAAAGAGAGTAAGAAAAAGGTGGAGAAAAGAGAGTGGTAAAGGGGGTGGGCGGTTTGCCTATAGGCTCGTGAAAAAATAAATAACAACGAAGAGCAACAACAAAACATGGCATAAATAGCAAAAACCAGTCAAGAACCAAGAACAAAAAAGCAAAATCTAAATTACATTCTACATTTGGGATTTGGTTTTGCTTCTTTCCGATTGTATTCAAATTTATTGTTGTTCTTTAGGCGCCTTAGGTGGGTTATGTAAATAATGCTTGTTTTTGGATTGATTGGAAGCCACTTGGCCAGTTAGTGGGGCTAAGGAATCTTGTGAAATGGAACTACATTAAATGAATGAATATCAGTATATCAAGAGATTCATGTATATTTTATTGCACATTAATCAATTGAATTTTTCAGCAAACCAAGTTTAGAAATACCACAAGATATTTAACTTCAAACACAAACTTTGAAGCATGTTTTAATTAGTGAGTCAAATTCCTTTGAAGTTATTTTTTCTGAAATTTATTGGCTTCTCTAAGCAGAGCTAACTTCTTTAATAGTTTCCGGCTTTGAAGTATTAAATATACACATCTAAACTCAACTAAAAAGTTTTGTGGAAAATGCAGAGCCATTGAAAATATTTAAGCTACTTCATTAAACTAATTGCCCCATAATGAACCAGTTCTTCAACAGCAATAATGTTCAACGTGAAGTGAATAATCTAATAATAACCAAATAGCTATCTTACACACAATCTAAAACCAGTTTTTCACTCAATTAAAAATTGTATATTTCATTTTGTATTTTCATTTTTAATAGTACAATTATCGTTGGCCTTGAGGGCAGGGTTTCATTCACAAAACCAAAAATCATTTTAATTTATTTGATCAAATTTGGACAACGCATAAGTCATGCTGTAACGTAACATATTTGTAAAAACATAACAAACTCATGGGATATCCAAAAACGTATGTATAGCCACTAGATATAATGCAAAAAAGCCAATACGAATATTTAACAAATTAAATACACACAAATTATGCACTTGACACATTTATAACTCGAATGAGACAGGCCAACAATAACTTAATAGCTACACTTTCCATCAAATATTAAACAACTAAAATATTTATATCTGAAAATGAATAAATAAGCATAAACACTGCGTTGCAAAACCAGCCTTGAAATTGAAATACCCTCTAAGCCAGAGTATGAAAACATTAACAACATTTAATTTTGAGCACGTCAAGTTGTTGACTTTGAATTTTTGTGTATGTAACACACACCGAAAATAAATAAAAGTGTGTGAGAAAATAATATGAGTGCCTCGAAAAGATGTGCGAAAAGTCTTGAGTCAAACATCAAGATTAAATTGTTTAACGAAATCAAGGCAAAATGTGTTGGGAAGGTTGGTGGAGTTGCTGGGAGGCGAGGCGGGAGAATACTTTGTGTTCCTCTTTCGGTTTAAATTTTTTCGCTTCCACCTTTCGCTGCTGTTGTTGTCAAGTGCAAAGACCTTTCGCGTGTCATACGGAAAGCCAAACGAAAATAAACTAATAAAAATAAAGCTAAACACAGGCGGCACACACACGTAAGGAAAGGAGACAGTGTACTATGCATATATATCTATGGAAATACTTATGTATATGCCGAATTGGGCGTGGCAACATGGGATTTAAGGGGATAATTGCATCAAGAAAATTGCACTTGAAGTTTTATGGTAATGCAATTCAATTTACTGTATAAAATGGCTTAAGCTTGGCAAATTGTGAACTCCAATCTTGAAGGTTTCCTTACCTAAATAGTTATTTATTCTCAAGATAAAATAATTATTAATCCCTAAGCCCAGTAACAAATTATTCCCTTTTTAAATTTTCGCATCTAACTCAACATTTCAATCTGTATCTGATTTTGACAGACTGCTTTCACCTGCACACAAATATGTTATTTATATTATTGTAATTCTGGATAATATTCTCAGTATCTGTATCTGCATTTGTATCTGTATCTGAGCGAATGCTCGCAGTTATTTTCGGCTCTTCGCGACTATCGATTTTGTTTCTCTTGGTGGTCTCATTGCTTTTTGTTTGCAAAACGAAACAAAACAAAAATTGCAGCCTGGCTGAGAAATGCGTTTATTGCTGTTTTCAACAGTCGACTTCGCTGCGTCGGCTGTGCATATTTATTTGGCTTTCACACAAAAACCCAGGGAAGGGGAAGAAAAATATAAATAAAGAGTGCAATGCAACGCTAAATGGTTTTACTTTGCTGTGTTTACTTGGGAAAAAGCAGCCGCCAGCTAAGCTTTAATACATTTTAGAAGATTAATTGCTATTAAGAGGATTATCCAGTAGCAATAAACCTGTCCAAGGTGTTTAAAGTTTTTACGTAAAAATTAATGGACACCAAGTTCTTTGTATAATCGAATTAAACGATTTTGATATTAAATTTTTGGGTAATATTTAAATTCATAAGAATAAATGTTGTCAAAGCAACATTTATGTAGCATTTTGTATACCAAACAAAGATTAATAAACAAACTTGCATTTCAGAATTAAATATAACTATTCTAATCTAATAATCATTTTAGATTCTTTTACACAAAATTTAAAATATCCACAGCTTCCTCCTAATCACACACCTGCAACAGCAATTTTCCTGAAACTTTTGAAAAGTTACCCGGAAAGCCAGCGAATTTTCCACACAGCGTGAGGTAAGGGAATAGTTGCTAGTTGATCGCCACGGGGAAAAGTTCTTAATGTTAAACTAAGTCACATGACTTGCATTCACAGCACACCAAAATATATATAAGCCAAGAATTGTTGCATTTTCCCCCGCTTTCCCTTATAATTCACCAGCAACTTTGTTGTCATTGTTATTGTTATTGGATTCAGCCACGCCCCTCAACCTTTTCCGCCGCCGTCGCCGCATAAGTTAAGCTGTCGTCTCTTCCGTCGCCTGTCGTCACTCCTTTGGCCCCTCTTGGACTCTCCTATTTAACCCATTTCTACTCTCCACTTCAGTGTTGCTGCTGCAAACATTTCCGGCGCCTTCGTCCGGCAATTGTCCCTCTTGTCCGTCAGTTTGTCCGCTTGTCCGGCAATTGTCCCGCCTGTCTGTTGGTTAGGTCCCCAGAGTACAATAAGTCAATCCGTTTTGGCCAAGGTGTCGAGACTGGCCTGTCGTTGTCTCTGTCGCTGTGGCTATCTTTTATCTCTTTCGGTGTGTAAATCTTTATTACATAACTCAAGTCTGCTTTGGCACTAGGTCTGTTGCTAAATTTATGGAGTTGAATAGCTACAGCTAACAGAAGTTACATGCTTTAGGGGAGAACTAATAAATTAAATGATTACAAACTTGACTAAATCAGCTGAACAAATTGGGAAAATGTAATAAAGCCTTTAAAAAAGCTATGTTCAAGCATTTTCTTTATTAAGGAGTTTTTAGCCAAATCGAAATGTATTGATGTATGTATTTTTTAACTGTTGTTTTGTCATGTTCATTTTTATGATGTATATATATTTTTATTAATTATAACATTTACATACATGACAATATAAAGTTTAATATTTATCCCACTCTTGTTTTGCATTTGTATTTATTTGCCATTAATGGATTCCGTTGAATAATGAAAATACTTGCAAATGTAACATTGGAAAGCAAACAATTGAAATGTTGACGAGGAGGACCCTCCTCACATCCATTATTCCAATCGAGAACAGCCCCCAAGGTGTCACCTCATAATGGTTTCAATGGTTACAATTTAAACGGATTCAAATTGGATTACCATTTACCATTTGTGAATAAATAAATATATATAGATACGAGTAAGAGCCATGCCCTTATCGGGCGTCGACTGTCGACTGTCATCTGCCGTCTGACATCGCCACGCCCCTGAAATTGGCTAAAAGCCAATTCGGGCCACATATATAGAGCCTAATCAGTCAGCGAGTTCGCTTCACTTCAGGCAGACGCAATGCAATCAAGCGTGAAATAGATCGGGGGGAAAAAAATGTGAAAATAGGGGGAATTCGGGGAGGGAACACAGGCAAAGGTGGGGGCACCGTGTTCATCGGTCAAAGGCAAAAAAAACATCGCATATATAATTGAAACCGGAAAATATTTATTTTCATGTAAATTCCCTCGAAAAAATAAGCGAAAGAGAAAACGATGAACGAACAAACCAACCGGTCGGTCGGTAGGGGCAGATAGCATAAAATCCCATTCTCCCTCCACGAGGAACAGAACCCTCTTCTGGTTCAGTTTCTGGTTCTGAATCTGCTCACTTTACAGTTTACAGTTCTGTGGGGTTAAAGCTACGTGAAATGCATACAAAAAACAATTGCCAGAGTGGAAAAAACAAACCCAATGAATGAATGAAATGAAAGAAAAAGCTAAAAAATCAACTGCAGTCAGCAGAGACGAAGGCAGAGCCACACACAGAGGGGGGGAAGGTAACCGCAAAAACGCTTTTATCTATAGAACTCAGGCCCCACAATCGGGGAAATAGCGACAGAGGCCAACCAAAGCTACGCTGCTTGCTACTCTGGGATTTACATCGGGAGGCTACACTAGAAACAAACAATAAATGCAATATAGTTTACCCTGGGGAGTGTATATTTATCCGAAAACTAATGTTGATTTAATAAACTTATTATTATACTCCAAATGAATTTTAATTTCTAATTACTTATCTTAATTTATACGATTTACTTTAAGAATGATTGAAAGATACAAGATAAACAAAACTGCGTCTTTTAGTTTTTCGATTAATTTTTTGAATTAAAAAAAATTCTTTATATATTTTAAAATAATTTAATACAATTGAATTCCTCTAAATTCTCTAAGTGCACATTTTTTGTTGTGTCATTATCTAATAGCAGCAGTAACAAGAAGAGCATGAATGAAACGTGTCTCTCGCTTATCTCCCTGTAGTCAGTGTGTGGGTCCGAAGGGAAGTAACTGCAGCTATTTAAATTATTTTAAATATCTTTTATGGCCCTCCCCCTCTATTAGTGCTTTTTATGATCATTACATTTATTATTCCACTTTCATTTCATTTTCAACTCAATTTTCTGGTTAACGCTCAAAGTGAGAAAGTATATCGATGATCAATTGCACGCCCAACTAATTTGTATTCGAGCATTTCCATTAAATAAAATCTATTCAAATTATCAATGACAGTAATATATTCTTTCAGATATGTTATCGGTATTTATAAAGCAACTTTAAACTGATTGATTTGCCTTGTTGTCTCTCTTTTATCACTATAAGCTAGTTTATCAAATTAGTTATGTTGATATTCATACGAAAGGTATATAGCCAAGTAAATAATGGCAAAAATTTGCAATCAAATCATTACAGACCTCGAGAGCAGGTTGAATATAGACGCGTTTAAAAGCAATTAACAAATATCAAGAGCAAGAGTAATTAGATGTAGACTCAATCATTAACCGGTTGGCTCTGAAGACAGTCTAAACGGAATGAACTTCTAGCTGTCGCCATCGTCTCCTCAACAATTGCCACGAAGCAATCAATCATAATTCCTCTCTCCACAAATGATAGCACAATTGCGCAAGTGTGTTTGTGTGTGCCTCAGCTTAACCCTTTCTTGTGAATCTGACACATTCTGTCATTAGATGAAATTAAAACTTCTTTAATGTAATCTTTAGCTTGAACTTTGAGTTTTCTTATAAATGTGAACCTCGAAGACTTCATTTTTGTTAGATTCTTATGATTCTACTGCTAAATTCAATGTGTTTTAAGAATATAATTAATAAATAATATAATATATTAGTAAATATATAATAAAATTCGGAATATTCTGAACAGTAGGTTTCAGTGCGTGGTCTGAAACCTTTTCCGCTGATTTAAGAGAACGATCTTTCAAAGTCTTTTCGTTTTAAGCTTTGGTTCACCAACAAGAACAAAAATTGAGGAGCTGAAAGCAAAACTAAGTCCTATCCATTTTCCAAATTAGCAATGATCTTAGTTTCCGTATAGAGTCTTACCTCATTTAATTATTAAAATATTTACAAATTATTCTATAATTCAATTTGAACACCTTGCGCCTCCAAATGAAAGGCAGGTACCAGAAGGGTTAAGGAAAGGATCTGTATATGTCATTTACCATTTCCTGCGTGAGTGCAATATCCTCGGCGGTGCGAGCGTCCAACATAAAGTCGTCGTAAAGTAATTTCATCATTGGATAGGCTGTGCGAGCAAGAGGGCGAGATCGCAAAGAACACACGGATCCAGTACGCGACAGAGAGAGCAGGCGGGAGCGAGCGAGTTCGAGAGAAAGGGACAGGGCGAGCGAAACACGTTACACTGGCTTTTATTTCTTTTTCCTTTTTTTACTTTTTTTTTGCCGCCTGGTGATTCTTCTTCTTTCTTTCTTTCGTGGGGACAACGCCGCGCTTATATATACATATATACGATATATATCTTTTCGGTATATATAGATTAATGATTTATTCACAAACTCAATATATTGATTCGGAATTTGGAATATCTCAGCTGCGCTTTTCGCACGCACAAACCAATTTACATACACCAACTATATACAACTATGTACAAACACAACACACACACAACAAGTACACTTAAAGCATTTTGTTAAGTAAATTTTCACTTGTCCGTGGTCGGTGGCTTTTTTTTGTCGTTTTATTCCCTTCTTGTTTCTTCTTCTTTTCTTTTTCTTTTTTGCGGCAAGAAACAAAAAACGTGCTTAACGATCGACACACGAACTGGCGGCGGGGGCTCCTCCTCTCATTTGTTTAAATCCCATGCAGACGAGTCAACTGTTGCGGCCAAACTGAAAATTCTACGCTCCCCAGCGGCGGAATAATGTTCGCGAAAAAAAATATATATAAGCGAGAGCGGCAGAGCTACCTGGATGGGGACGAAGGTGAGCGCGGGAGTGGGAAGGGGGCGCGAGCGAGCGAGCGAGCAGCTGTTGACTGACAATAACATAATCAGCAACAATTTATGCTGCGAAAGGGGGAGCGAAGGCAAAGCGCCTCTCTCTCTCCCTCTCAGCCGCACACGTGCAAGCTTAGCATTCTATCTCTCTGTCTCTGTTTGTGTTTGCTAAGCCGCATTTGGCATAGTTTTATACTCGGAAGCCGTAGGGTAACAAGGGTATTCTAAGTTTTTGTTAACCGAAAAGTAGAAAGGGCCTCAGAGATCCCATAACATATCAGCATCCCAGAGGAGTCGCACACTAAGTATATTTTAAAATATATACTAAAATAAATATTAAAAAGTGCGGTGTGATTTTTTAAATTTGAAGTAAAGGTTGATGATAATCATAGAAGTAAAAAACAATAGACTTCCAATCTTGAATTTATCTTCCTCTCTCGCACTTCCTCAGATGTTTTAGATATGAGGTATCTAACAGTCGAGCACACTTAACTGAAGCTTTCTTACTTGTTTAGCTATTTACGTAATTCGAGAGACCAAGGCGTTGAAAAGAGAGTCGAGCTTACGAGACGCGTTGGTGTTGTTGGTGTTGTGTGGGCAGTCAAGCTCTCTCTTACTCTCTCTCCCTCTCTGTGTCTTTGTGAGAGTTTCGTCTGTGGGAGCGCAGACTAAGTGATCATGATTTGCAAACACAAGCTCAAGCAGCTGTTTGATTACAAAGCGAAAAGCAGAGGGAAGCAGACAAGTCCGCGTATAAGCGACCTTTAAATGCCCTACCTTGAGATATTATAAAGGCATGTCGTTGAGATCTTTAACGATTTGGGCTTTAAAACTGTATTACTCATACACTGCAACCCTTATCAAAGTCTGGTTGTCAGTTATTTATATTAAATAAACTTAAGCAGCTTTTTATTACTTTTATAATTATTATTACACATTTTTACCAGTTTAGGAATTCTTGTTCTTTGAATTGAACTTTACTTAATTGAATTAAATATCACATTTGAAGAGTAAAATCTACAATAAATTACTTTCAATACAATTTTGTTATAACAAAGTATAGTTTAAAAACAGCATAACCAAATAAATAAACTTCGTATCTAATTTGCCCGACTTAACCTCCAAGTAATCAAATTGCTCGCGACAGTTGCTGGCAATTAAAAGCGTTTGGAGAGCCAAGTCAAACAGTAATACGAAATTAAATTGTCAAACAATTTGCCGCTGCATTTGAAATACTTTATTTAATTAATGCGAAATGAGTGTGAGCATAGTGAACTCTACAGAGAGGTGGTGGAGTCCGAGAGAGGACTGAGCGTGACGCATAGAGCAGCTGCTGCCGCCATCTCAGCTGACCACCCGGTTTCTGCTGAGATAATCGAGGAAAACGTGCCAGAAGACAGATAAATGTAGCAGCAATAAAAAACGCAACCACCCCGCAAGTGAGAAGTGGAGACCAGAAAGCGAGATACGGGGAAAGAGAGTGCGAGTGCAAGCGAGAGAGAAACTAAACCAGGTCTACAGCCGGCAATGCAAATCAATCAAAGCCGATGGAAATAAACGTATTGCAGTTGCCACACGCAACAACAAATACAACAATTTAACTTCCACAAGCCTAATTTTCAGCGAATTTAAAGAAATCTCGCCTCCGTAACTATAAGTTGTTTCTTTATACGTTACGCTAATGGAAATTACTTCCATAAATCTAATTTTCTAAATACAGTGGGTATTTTGACGAGTTTACAAAGGAATTTTCGTTTCACTTTGAAAATTTCTCGACAAAAAAAGTCCCTGCTAAGAAAATCAATGTTTGAGCTAATGTTAACTTAGGCCTCTTGTAATTTTTTTTTTTTCGTTTCGACAGTGTATTAGCATTATCCTTAAAGGTATGTAAATCTTTTCAGGGACTTTACTAGTGAGGCGAAATATCGGTAGTGGATCTGTAAGCCTTTGCTACAAAATGACTTAAAATACTTATTTTTTAACAAATATTTGTGTAACAGCGGATAGCAAGTGAAACAATCTCCACTGTAGCCAGAGAAAATAACTACAAACACACACATTTTCCATCATTATCATCAAAGCAGAGCGCGTCTTGGATGTTGGAAAATGGCAAACATTTCAGCTAATTGGCTAGCATCACAGGAGGGAGCGAGAAGATCACGAGAAAAAGAGACAGAGTGATGGCTGAGCGGCATTTGTTCAATTAGAACGTAAACGTTTATGAGAACGGTGCTGACCGGGGGGCAGTGGTACGGAAAAAGGAGAAATAAAAATGAAGTTGGCGTAAAATAAGAGAATGGGAAATTGCAAGCCTGGAAAATGTGAAAGAGAAACAAGTAAATAAAGAAAGCAGCAAAAATAAAACACTATAAGAATTTTAAGCTGCAATGAAAATTAGTATCGATCTTTAGCCTCGAATTAGGAATATTTTAGAATCATTTTCTCCGTTTTTATTTTCATTATTTCGATAATTTTGAAAATAAAAAAACTATACAGCTTGGCCATTTCATTAAAAATAGCAAGTTTTATAGTAACAAAGGCATTCTAAGTTATGATATGCCACAGTCAATATTTACATATTCAAGGAAGATTAAATTTTTGCACCTAATTATTAATGTACATATGAAGTAACGAATTGTAGACCTTTTTAATTCTTTTAAACGAATTACTGCACAAAAATTGTCCAACCAGAAAAGGAGGACAACAACAATGCACGAAAAGCTTCTTAACAGTGATGTTCCAATTAGGAAACCCATTATCCAACCAGAAAACGCAAGCGAAACGAGGGAAAAAAGCTGCGCTCAAAATCAGATGCCTCACACAGAGACAAATTTACACACACACAGTACAAACTCAAATCACTACGCGCAGGAATGAAAAAAGTACAGGGCGCGGGAGGAAAATATGGGTGGACTGGATGAGGATGGAAATTGGCGGAGGATGAGTAGGCACAGCACAGCAGAGACAACATGAAAGAATGGCAAGTAATAAGAACACCGCACAGAAGACGAAGAAGTATAAAGCAGAGGAGGACGCCGAATGCGCCACATGCAGGGAAACAACAAAGTAACGCAAGTGAAACAATAAGAAAAGCTAGAACAAAAACAAAAAAAAAGCACCACGGCAACTAGAAGAATCATCGTCGCACCTCTCTTTCTATCCCTCACTCTTCTACTCCTCTTTCCATTCTATTCCATTCCATGCCATTCCGTTCCGCCCGGCTGTTAAGCGCAAATCAATGACCTACGACATCAACAAGAGCGCGTCAAACACACGCAGCCCCACCATGAGTGCAAGCGAGAGCGGAGAGAACGGAGGAGAACGGCGAGATACACATAGTTCTCGAAGCTAGATGGGACAGAAGAAAAAAAAGAATAGAGGTGCGAGAGGGAGAGAGATAGCACGTGGCAAGTGTGGGGGAGGCACAAAAGGGGAGAAATCATAATCATGGAGTTTGGCGAATTGCTGCAGTTGCCTTTGCTGTGATTCCTTATCGTCTACAAAACAACTGGATTCAAGCTACTAAGAGTACTCTCGTGGAAAAATTCAAAAAAATTCCAAAAATGTATCTAGGAAATATTACAAACTATTTACTACTTAACTTTAAAAATTTTTAAATATACCAAAAAAGTTAAATGGATAAAAAGAAATTTGATAATTAATTATATGTATGACGTTCCTATGAGATTCTTTGTTTTCCACAAACAAGAGATTTCTCTAGCGGTACCGCATAAAATTTTATAGATAGAATAGTTCTAAATCTGGTTTAAAGCTGCAAAGTAAGATTTTATCAGATCTTCAAAGTAATGCATACTGTGGATCGGACCAAATTCAGTAAGTTGACGGGTAAAAAAACTAGAGTAACAGAGCTCTCTTTTGGCACGACTTCAGCTTCCCATTCTTCTACCTTTTCCTTCACGGTTCCTCCGCCACCAAGGAGCAGAGGACGAAGTTACTTTTTGTTGTCGTCCTCTCCTACTTGGGGGTCCTTCGGTTCCGTTTCTTCTGCTTCTACTTATGCCTCCTGCCGTTCGCATAAATGCAATAAATATTCTCTTCCTCTTATTCAGAGCCTGCCTTTGGTGGTTCTTCGTTTTCAAAGAGAGAGAAGACTGCACAATGTATGCACAAAAGGAAGTTGTGGCAAAGAAATACGTGAAAAAAGGGGGATACGAGCAACAAAAAGTTGAACAACAAAATACGAAGAGCTTGGAATACTCTCTGTGTGGAGTAAAATAAATAAATTTCATAAAATCTGGATTCGAGATCTGACCTATACAAATATATTATTTTAAGTATTTTACAGTTTGTCAGCAGTCAATTTTGTTGTCTAAAATTCCCAGCTCTTAATTCGGAGTCGATTTTACAGAAAAATGTAAAAGGAAAGAGTATCTAGAGTTCGACTCAACAATAAAAGTATTCATTCGACAATTTGCTTGATAAAAGCATAATCGATTGTGAGCCAACAGCCCGACACTTGTATGTGTTTGCGAAGGAAGTGAAAAGGAAATTGCAGGGCAATGCGACAGGAATCACCTGGAGGTGGAAAGGAGAGGGCACGAACAGGTGAGCGTAAGGCCAGACGACGGGTGAAATTCTTTAATTAAAATTGCTTTCCTATAAGCAATTGTGACATAACAACGAGAACTTCTTCAACTTCTCAGTCAGCGTCATCATCATAATCATCATCAAGAGCTCATTAGATCCCTGTCGCAGAATTCGTATTAAATTCTTTCACTTGTTAAATTCCGACAAGTTGTTGTTTCTGGCTAAAATACCAGTAGCAGTAGTCGTCGTCGAGTTCTCAAGCCATCAGATTTGCGGACAGACAGGTGAGTAGTGGTCGTCTTAGGTGTGCGTGTGTGCTTCGCTCTGGTGTATTTCCGAGGCATGTGTGCAATTTTCTGGCTTTATAAGGTTGAAAAATTGCAACCGGACTGGGATCTATCCATGTATCTCATCGGGCCCGCCCCGTTCATCTCTTCTCGCCTATATTACCACATTTATCTCCATTAGCAAGCGGGGCTAAGACATGTAATAAAGCAGCACAGCACACACAGCGAGAGGAACAAAGAATGAAGAGCCAGCGAGAAGAATGGTCAAAGTAGCTAAATATTATGGTGAATTCTTTAGCAATTATATCTTATCTTATATAGTACCAAGATTGCATAAAAAGTCAGGATTGATAAAATCACACAAAACTCTTTATAGACTTCATAAAAAATCCAGAGACTACATAACGATACTTGTTAAAGTTCCTAATTGAGTTGATAAATAAAACTTTCTCATAAACTCCAAAGAAACCAACAAGCACTCCAATGCAATTTTATAAGATCTTAAAAATAATGTTATAACCCTTAAATGTCTATATAAAGCAAATGGAAAGGCATCACATGAAAGTTAGGCATTAAATGCGGAAAACTTTTGCCCAAATTTCTAACTAAAGTAGAAGTATGAGGGCAAAACCCATAAAACACCAAGCAACAACAAGAAAAATTATTGTCTAACCCAACAAGAAAATATCATCAAATGAAATTGAATGGTTAAAGTTTCGCCTCCCTTTTTTATTTGGAAATAAACTTTCGATTTAAACATGTAAAAGTCCTATTAGGGACACTTTGCCACAACTATGGCTTTTTTGTCGAGTTTGTTTTAGCTGAATTTTAGTTACATTAAACGCCGAATAATGATACAGATGCGAATAATGATATATCTATGAAGGTTGTTTATTACTCCACAGAAAAAGAGTCTGTGGCTTTGGGTTATTAGAACAAAAGAAATGTGGATGAGTCACGTTTAGTTAAAGCTCATAAGAATAGTTACTCAAATGCCTGTAATTTGAAGACTATGGTATGGTAACAGTGATTAACTTCATGAACATTTCTTCTGAATATTTGATCAACTAACCTTATAATTAACAACAATTAGCATTCTGTATGTGAACAAATAGTATCGATTGGTAGCCAAACATGGCAAACCAATTAACGGTTGGCAGGGCTTATCAATGGCCCACTTATCGATTTAATCAAAGGTAAATCCAATACTCTAGTGACATTTCAACAGAAACTAAGCTAACCAAGCAAGGTTTCGTTTTGACCTTATCCAGGGTCGGACACCGAACTACAGAGAACATAACGGAAAGAGTTCTGAGGGCTAAAATTTTCTCCAACAGCAAAGGATCTTTCAAACTTATCCTAGACTATAATACAAAATAAATCTTGAACTCACCGCTGCATTCCGATTGGCGGCCGCAACGACTGAGCTGTTCATATACTGATTCTGTGGCGGCATCATCGCCGCACCCATCGGCACCGTCGTCTGGCCGCCCATGTAGACATAGTCCTGCGGTCCCCCGGCTCCAGGAGGTGGTCCTAGCGGTGGCTTTGGCATTCCTCCATTCATTCCCGGGTGCATGGCCCCACCATGATGATCGTACATATTTCCGCCCGACTGGGCATAAGATGACATGTGACCCATGGCAGCGGCATGGCTGAGCAGATTCGAGTTGTACTGCCCGGGATGCTGTTGCTGCTGTTGTTGCTGCTGCTGCTGACCAGGATGCTGGATGCCCAGGCCGTTGCCATTGCCCATGCCATTACCGCCGCCCATCATGTGATGTGGATGACCCTGGTTCTGGACCTGCTGCTGTTGCTGCTGTGGATGCGGCGGCTGTTGCTGGTGCTGTTGATGCTGCTGCTGTTGGGCTGCAACGGCTGCCGCTGCCTGAGACATCATGTGATTGTGCTTGGCCACTGCAGCGGCTTGCTGCATGGCGGCCATGTTGGCAGCCGCTGCTGCCATCGATGGATGGTGGAGTCCACCGTTTGTGCCGGAGCCACCATTGTTACCAGCTCCGCCACCACCACCCATGCTGCCCAATCCGCTGCCCATGCCAATGGTTCCAATGGCCCCGGGGCCACCATTGCTGCCACTACCAGGCGGTCCGCCAGGAGCTGCGTTTGCAGGATTCATCGGCGGATTGTATTTCCATTTGTCCGGGTTCTGAAAAGTGCGGAAAGGAAAGTAGGTTAGGTAAGTAAAGCAATTTAAAATTTTGATTTTCAACGGATATTACTTCCATATTATTTCTATCTTTTATAGATATGGTAATTTTTTTTCTGTTTGGGTTTTTCTCCCAACTGCTTCCCAGATAAAATTATTCTTTTAACTTTTTACACTTTTGTATATACATTTCCTAACCAAAAACTAAACCCCGGTATTAGCTTAATCTCCGATTTTCCTGCCAAAAGCTTCTACCTTCTTCCTTTGGCAACTGTCTCAATGCCAGATTGTAATAATCTGTTTATGCAACCATTTTTGGCAGACAGCGACCTTAGAAACTTACACAAGCCGTGGAGGTCAAACTAAGACAGTGAGGAATCCTATATCACCCCTCTCTTAAATGGAGAAGCCACAAAAAGTAATCAAGGAGGAACCCAACGAAAAACAAATTCAAGGGAAAAAGAGAAACAATCAAATTATGCGAATTGTACATGAAAAATGTAATCGATTTTATACCTTTCTTTAAGTATACTATAAAAAAAGTAGTTTGGTATGTACAATAAAATGATTAGTTTAATAAATTAGCTAACTAAACGTTTGACTTTCAAAATCTTGCAATATATAGATTTGCCTGTAGTTAATTGGTCAAGTAATCATAGTCCCCGAAAGTATACTTACATCCATGCCATGTCCGTCATCGCCGCATGCCCAGCGCGTCTGCTGTTGCTTCTGGGCAAAGTGGGCAGCATATTCGGCGGCGGCGGCCTCGTGCAAGGTCGAACCGACGGCTCCAACACCGGGTACTCCCTGACCGCCACTTACACCGCCGACGCCCACTGCTCCCGGAGAGGGACGTTGCTGGAAGACATAGCCAACGGCAGCGGCTGCGGCAGCACCGGCTGCATCGGCAGCATCCTGGGAAACGCCACCGCGAGATCCTACCACAATGGCATCCGTGCCGGCGCCAACGCCGACGCCTCCGCGGCCATTGCGATCATCGTTGCCACCCAAAAACTTCATGTGTTGCTGCTGGTTGTGCTGGTGTTGCTGCTGCTGCTGCTGGTGAAGTTGTTGAAAGTAAGGCGGTGGCGGACCGTAATGTTGCTGCTGCTGCTGTTGATGTTGCTGGTAGAGCGTTTGCTGCTGCTGCTGATGTTGCTGCTGCTGCTGCTGCGGCGAAGGCGTCGATATGGCGATTGTGGGCGCGGTTAGGAGCTCAATTTTGACGGCTTTTCCTAGCTATCGCAGCTGACAATTTTGCGCGTATTGCCAACTGTGTTTTATAGCTACACTGTTTGATTTATATCGAAATCACCATAAGGATAGCTTCCTTCTTTCAAAATCTTCACACACGCGTTTTTAACTCGGGAATCGAACTATTCACAAATGGTTGTTTTATTTAATTGCTTTAATTTTCTCTCCAAATTTTCACTTGTTTGTTGTCGTAGAGAAACCGCACTTTATTCTTAATATATTTAACATTAATTTACAGAATTTTCGGGAGATTTTTCTTTCATGCACTCTTTGCTCAAAAAAATTATTTTATTTTGTTTGGTTTAGTTGTCGTGGTTGGTTGGTTGTTGTTGTTTTTTACATAAATTTACACAAAAATTATTAATAATATTTTACACAGTTGCACAGTGGTTTTTTACGGGACTTAAAACAAAACTGAACGATATTATATAATTACGTATGAGAATTGGTTAAAATTTGAATTTTTACAGATTTACTTTGAGAATTGTCGAAATTTCCGTTTTTTTTAAATATAGTTGTTTATTAATTATAATAAGGATGAATTTTAATTTACACGACGTTTTAATGATGAAAATATACACAAACTGTAAAGAGAAATTAATGAAAAGTGTCATAAATATTTTAGAAGATAATTTTGAATCAAAAACTTTATATTTGGTAAGAAAATAAAGAAACTCCATATTTTATAATATGGAATCCATAGAATTCTGGATTCAATTATATAAAACCCACTGTACTCTACGCATAAAATCTTTGAGCTGGTCATGGTAAAAGTAAAAGAAAGGAATCCGATAACGCCGACAGCAGACAGGGCGCATAATAATCAACAAAAAAGAGCACAAGGGGCGAAGGCGAATAAAAACAACGCGTATTCTTCTAAGACTGAAAGACTACCAAGACAAATACTAGCCATGAATTTCCTCATTACGAAAACAATAACAAAGTCCGCCTAGGCGAGTGTGTTGGAGCACGGGGCTGATTTTGAGGAACAGGAGCCACGAGAAGAAGTAGAAGAAGAGTTCTATCCGTAGAAGAACAACGCACAGCTGAATCATCCGCGAAAAATACGGAAAATAAAATAAGCTCACCTATGTACACAGATGATCGAAGCACAAGATACTCTAAAATACATTTAATCCCTTGGAAGAAGTAATTACTTTTTACTGGGCAATAAACACATTTTTTTTTGTTTTATATAAAATTAAATGGAACATTTTGAGGAGCTCATTCTGCAGCTGAAACAATAATAAAGAATAAGCTTTCAAGTTGATTATAATGATTACCTTTCACGGTATATTCTGTCTTATACATTTATGACGAATAACTGATAAAATAAAATATATTTATAATCGGTTAGATAGCTTAGAATCAATTATGTATGGTTAAGCAATTATAACAACAAAACATTTGAAGGAATCATCCAAGTAATTAATGGTTTTATAAGAAATTTTAAAGAATTTTTTTTATAAGGGCACTATAGAACGGCTAGAAGTATTTTAACTGGGAATTAACCTATGTTGACATATTTATGGTCAATGCTAAAGTAGATACAAAGTTTATTAAATTTTTATTTATTATTATATTATTTTTACTAAAATTTAAAAAAGAAACAGTTTCAAGAAGATAATAAATTGATCACAAATTAAGGCTTGGCAATAACTAATAAGCCAAAACAAAAACAAATCTAATGCAGTAAAATAAGAAGTACCAAGTAATTTATGTCTAGTGATCATTTTGTTGTTCAGAGCATCACCAACAGAGAGTATATACCATGATATCTGGTACTTTTCATAAACTTCTGGACAGAATTATGGCACTCCCCCCCGCCAAGGGAAGTGAAAAGCGCAGAGACAGCGGCTGAAAAGTAAAAGAGCAAGGGGGCGGGGCGCAGAGAGAGGGAGGTTGAAAATGGAAAACACATAAAATTAACATACACACAGAACACTGAATAAGAACAACAACAACGATGCCGGCAGACGATGAGCGAATGGCGAAGAAAACGAAACGAAACAAAACGAAGACGAAAGGCAAGGCGGCCGCAACATTTGAGGTTAAGTTTTCTGCGAGAAGAATGCGAGAATATGTCTGTGGGTCGGTTTTTTCTTCTTTTTTTTTTTTGCTTGTTTACGAGAATCTCCTTTTTCCTTGGCCAAGAGAGAACGAGCCAGAACGAACAAGTGCAGCATGCGAAAAGGGACAGAGAGAGGCCCCTGGAAATCTGCACACACACACGCGCACTCAGGAATATAAAAACAAACATAAAGATAAACCATAAAAGAGACATGTGAAAAACAAAGGCACAAGGAGCCGAAAGGCGTAGCGGGCGGGGGCGTGGCACTTTCCCTCCCCCTGGACGCGCTCAATGAATAATTAAGCGAATTATTAAATATTTTAGTTAGTTAACCTTGTGTGTGTATGAGTGTGTGATAATACGGTTGTTATGCGTTCTTATTGGGAAAAATTCGTGTGTACAAATGCAAGGCGTCCCGAGAGAGGAACAGAGAGCGCAAGAGAATTGTGCAAATGTAAAGAGAAGGAGGAGAAGAAGGAAGCACTAGCAGAAGAAGCAGAACAGCCAAATGGCCGCCGCTGACAAGGAAGAAAAATGATGGAACAAGGCAACAAGGCGAAATAATGAAACACACACTCTCACGCACATACACATGCACAATCGGAAAAATCAAATGTTTAACCGAAAAAAATGCATATCAATTATTCAGTCGCCTCCTCAATTGATTTTTACCATTTCGGGTAGAATGCTATGTAATTTCGCAAACTATTTATATGCACAAAAGTATAAATATATGTAAAAAGCGGTCTGGAATCACACACACACACACACACACAAACAGGCGGCCGCCGAAGTAAAAAAGGAAACCCGATGATGACAATGTAAAACGAGGCAGAAGGAACGGCACACGGGCAAAAAATTAATACGAAAAAACGGTCTCGTCGTGGAAAAAACTTTTTTTGTATTCCGTTTTCGGTTTTCGATTGTTTGAAGGAGCACTTACACATGCACTTAAAAAGCATTCGCGATGCGCTTGGACTTCCTTTTAATGGTGTGTGCTTTCGTATTTAATTTAGATTATTTAAATTACAAGTATTTACACAGGATGATGAAGAAGTCGGCTAGAATTCTTCAACGTCGCCGCCGCCGTCCGTCGCAGAACGATAATAAAAGCGAAAATGCAAAGACACACGGCCAAATACAAATACAACGAGACTGAGAGAGACGAGAGAATAAGAACGAACAGTGTTGGCCAACGGGCGAAACCAACACGGGCATGCGCCGGGCGAGCGAGAGAGAGGGAGAGAGAGACAGAGAGCAACAAGAGAGTTACAATTTAATGGAAATTAACGTTTAGAACTTTGCAAAGGAGAGCGAGAAAAAACGCGGAGACCGCCCGCTCTCTCGCAAATACAAATAAATTTATTTCACTTTTATTAACATGCGCGCATAATATTTATATAAATTGATTACACACTTCGGCTTCCTCTTGTTGTATTTTATCAACCCATCGCCGCTTTTATTCTCTTTGGCGAATTAATTACACTGTCTCAGTCGAAACTGTTTATATATTATTTATCAATCGATTTTGTGGCATGCCAAATTTGATTAGACGCCAGACACACACTAGAGCACACACAAAGTCACACACACTCGCGCATACATACACACACAGTTGTGTTTGTTTTGTTTTTGTTTGCGGCTTTTTTTATCAACTCCTGCGTTTTGCTGTGCGAAGAAGAGGAAGAGCAGCAGCCGCAGCAGCAGTGTTGCCAGGTTATGACCACCGTATAAGCTAGATTCTAGCCAAAATAAACTAAAATAAGCTAAATATGATAGAGGGAATGTAGGATAAGAAGCTACAACTGAGAATGCTAACATTATTATTATATTAATTAATTAAGGCTTAAATTACCCCAGATTCGAATCGAAAAAGCACAATTTTACAAAAAACGCTAGATTTAGAGCGAAAATAGCTAAGGTAACGCCGATTGCTCTAGCAACCAGTGCTGCCAGACTTAGGAGTCTCGAGTAACTAGTATTGCCAGACTTTTCATGAGCAACCGGTGCTGCCAGATTTTTGTTCACGAGCAACCAGCGCTGCCAGAGTTTTCGGAAGGCATTTATATAACCGGTCGACCAGTGCTGCCACCTGGGTGCGAACAATATTGACTTGAAGTTTGGCGCCTAATTTAAAATCCATTTCATTTTATTTATCTTTTCAGATCAAGAAAAATACGTAATCATAATTTAAATTCTGGACCTCAGCCCACCTCTGAAAAACACTTTAAACACACCCACCCATAAAGTAATTGCGAATAAAACACAGCACACTTTAGTCTAATGTTTATTTAAATTTGCAGGGGATCGAAGAATAAGTTTCAATCAAATTAAATTACACTCATTATTACGATGAAACACATTTATAATTCCGGGATTCTTAGGAAATAAGGGGAAATGATGTATAAATTCCTTTTTCGGATCCTTTCCCGAACAAAAATACATATATATGTAATGTAATTTATTTGAAATTGTTAAGTTAACCAAAGGTTCCGTATTTGTATGTCCGTTTTCCATTCAGCCCTTGCAAGTGAATCAGAATATGTGTATTTTATCTTTGTTGCATTTTTCAGGATTCAGTGGGGCGGGGTGGGAAAGGAGTCCAGAGTCCGCAGGAATCGGGGGCAGGTTCTGTCCTGTATCTTCATATATTGTTTGTGGTCTCGTGTTGTGTGTGTGCTTCTTACTTGTAGAAAATGGTTTGTTTTGTTTTTTCTTTCAAATATTTTTTTGTTTCTGGAAATGTGTAATTTGTGTTTAGGCGGCTCCCGATTCACCATCCTGATAGACGTCCGAAACGTATTCGATGGAATCGTTGGCATCGTTATCGCCTTCGGAGGAATTCCATTTGAGGCCCTCTGCTTTGGGGGAGCCCCCCTTGTCGTCGTGCGACCCCTTCTTGTTGTTGCTCTCCGCCTGGTCGGCAGAGTCCTCATCCTCGTCGTCGTCATTGTTGGCAGCCATCTTGGGGGGTCGACCGCGCTTCGCACCTCCATCGCTGCCCGAGGATTTGTTAGCATTTTGCGCGGGACGTCCACGCTTTTTCGGAGTCACTGCCGTCTTCTCCGGCGAGCTATGCTGCTGTCGCTCCTCCTGCGAACCATCGTCACCATCAACATCTTCGCCGTTATCCTCGGCGCTAGCCGTCTTCTCCGAATTGGCATTGGCCTTTGGGCGGCCACGTGGACGACCGGTGGGCACATAGGAGGCGCCACCAGAGGCGTTTTTGTTCAGAGATGGACGTCCACGCTTCTTGGGTGGCGGGTCTCCTTCGCCATTCCACTCGGCCACAGCTTGCTTCTTCGGCCTGCCCTGACCGCGTCCAGTGCGCGATATGTTCAGGTTTACGGCTCCGGTTGCTGGCCGGCCCACCGGGAGAGCTTCCTCGTCATCATCGTCGTCGTCATTGTCAATATCTGTGGTAAAAAGAAGGGGTATAGTGGTTGAATTAACTGTACATCTAATGTAGTCTTCTGTTTAATACAACCAAATCTGGTATTAAAATATTGTATATAATAATTTCTTTTAAATAACTTGTTTTTATATTATTTTATGGATTATAATACTAAAACTAGTTGTTTATTTCATTTGCTTCGTTTGCTGACGGTGCTACCCATCTTGTTTATAATGTTCTATTGCATTCAATTGACAGTCTTTACTTTTGTGACGAGATTATGGAAGATTCAGCGCGTGAAATTTACCTTGATTTGGTCTGACGTTAAAATACATACGTCTAAAAAACAAATCAGTCGAAAATGGATAAGATATTTAATATTTAAACAATTAAGTAATCTCTGTTTTATTTTATCAACAGTTATTTTTTTTAACATTCCTCCCGTAAAGGAAAAACCCTACAACAAGGTTTCTACCTCACACGAAGTAAGCGTTTCGAGTAAATCTCGGGCAGGTAGCCTTAAGATTAGTGTAAAAACAAACAGAAAGATGGAAAAGGTCAAAAGAAAGGCAGCTAATTACTTGGTAAACTGTGCAGCACGTGATAAACTACATGAGTTCGTAGTTTTTGCATACATGAAATGATGTTGCATGTTTGAGTTCTTTACATAGGTGTACAAGAATCTTTAGAAAATACCTTCCTTATTTAAGTAGTCAGAGCAAAAATACTATAAATACAGACCAACACTGAAAATGTAATATTTTAATTTAATAAATTCTTAGAAATACCAACTCTATTTAATCTTAAGATGAATAAATAGTAAATATGCATATGTGCAAATGCACTATAAAGAATACTGACCCGATTAGTGTTTTCATTACAAGAAAAAAAAATATATATATTAATACTGATATAGCAACACTAGCAAGTTAAAAAAAAATTAAATAAAATTTTTTTCTAATCTTAAAATCCTATTTATTTTCTCTATCTGAACCCTAGGTCATCGGTCAACTTAAGCATATCAAAATGGCGTTCACTAAAATTTGCAAGACACTATTTTGACATTTTTTTTTATAAGAAATTTTGAAGAGAATGTGAAAAGAGACCAAGTACCACAAGACATGTTTGATTTTGCATATTTGATGTAAAGTTTTCGTGCAATTCGAGAGGTGCAAGAGAGAGGGACTCAGGGGGGCTACTTAATTGCTGCATTTCTCAATCATAATACATTTTGGGTTTTAGCTACTTGCCTTCCTCACTGTCGCTGGGCTGATGCTTCTTGGGACGCCCGGCCTTGCGCTTTTTGGCGGACGACGGCGTCTTAACGCCGTCACTGGACCCGGCTCCGACCCCGCTGCCCCTGGGGCGACCTCTGCCCTTTGCCGGCGTTGGCGAGGCGGCGGCGGCCTCCTCGCCGGATTCTTCATTCTCGCTGCCTTCAGCATCGTCGTCGTAGTTCTTGGGACTCTTGGGCACCTTGGGTGGACGACCACGCTGGCCCGTGCCACCGCTGGCGTTCTTTGCGGGACGACCGCGTTTTTTGGCGCCACCGGCAGCCGCCGGTGCTCCGCCGCTGCTGCCGCCTCCAGCCTTTGGGGGCCGGCCGCGCTTCTTAACTGCAACTTCCTCCATAGTTGGCTACTGGTCGAGATTTAATTAGCAAGCGAATAAAGAAAATCCTTGTTCTTTCTGCGCCTTTTTAGCGGCGTCCCTTCGTACACACGCACACAAAAACAAACGCGTACTCTCGCACCGACTGAAACGCGCTCTCACTCGCGCGCAACACACACACACGCAGGTACAGAGACAAACGGCTTTTCTCTTGCTTTTTTTTGTGCTTGCCGAAAATTGAACTGGAAAATACAAGGAAAAAACAAATTCGCTGTGTAAACTAACACCGTGAAAATATGTGGAAAAATATGGAAAAAAATTTCACAATTTTTGTAAGGGGGAAACTTGTACTTGCCTGGTCAATTTTCTTTAACAAATAAAATAAGCTATTTTTCTCACGCAGTACAGTTTTTTGCGCAAAGTATGCCCGTATGCCGGCTTTGGTTCGAAACAGTGTGACCGCCTGCCGATTAATTAAAGACGCGTTTTTATTAATGATATCGCTATATATAAATTTAACGGTTTTCAGATTTCGGGATTATAATTTTTCACCGTTTTACGCCCCGAATTCGAATACAAATAAAGGAGAAATCTGAACCGAGTCAACCGAGTCGGCAACCAAAACTGCACTATATTTTAAAATCGTAAAAATTACAGGAGAAATATTTTTACTTGTTATTCAAACTCAAGCTCAAACAGGAAAATCTGTTTTATGAAGTTTCAAACAAATTTACTTCTAGCACAGTCACCCAGCTTGCTCTGATGAGATCAAAATATATTTCCAGAGTAATAACTAAAATTGAATTTTTTCCATCTCGATTTATTCGAAATTTAAAGGGACCGGGATGATGGAGCCATCGATGTTTCTCCAACTCTCTAGTAAATATTTTAAAATATACCAAACGTACCATACCATAAACAGTGACCAGGAAAAGACTGGCATTTTACTCTTTACCTGGACTGGTCACACCGTGCGAGTTGACCAACAATTTTAGCAGCTTTTTTTTATTTTGTATATAATTTAAGTAAAACATAAGTATAGGAGAAAAGTTTTTAGCCTGCAATTAGTGTAAGTGTACGATGAGTTGGGGCAAACTGTTGGAGCGTTGGAAACTCACCTGGAAATGGGCGCACTCCGTTTTTAGCTAACACGAAACACCTAGCACTGAGAACACACATGTACATAACTAACAATTGTTTTTTTAGTTTCATTACAATAACACACTCGCAACGACTGCCGTTGAATAAGCAGCAGCAACAAACACAACAAGTAAAAGAGCGCTTTTCCTTTGACTGTGCAATTTTCCTGCCTTCCCACTTTACTTTGCGACCTTTCTCCACTTTTCACTTTCGACTCCACCTGCCCCCCAAACCCACTTGATTACACTGTGAAGAAACCCAAAAGCAATGTCGGATCTCTTTACCACTTTCGATAGCAACGGCGACGCCGAGCACCACCAAAATCAGACCCAAAACCAGCACCACAACACGTCCACATCCGCCATGGCCTCGCCCTCCCAGCACAGTCCGATGACCAACAACAGCAACTCATCCTCGCAGAACGGCGGTCCGGTGGCCGCGGGTTCGGTCTCTGGTTTGGGCACGGGTACTGCATCCGGTGGTGGTGGCAAGTCATCCAATCACTCAACCGCCGCAGCCGGCTCCGAGAACACCCCCGTAAGCTGTGCCCTCCGATTCCATTATCATTCCGTTGCTAACCCCATACTACCCTTCCACCTGCAGATGCTCACCAAGCCGCGTCTCACGGAGCTCGTTCGCGAGGTGGACACCACCACGCAGCTGGACGAAGACGTCGAGGAGCTGTTGCTGCAGATCATCGATGACTTTGTCGAGGACACCGTCAAGTCCACCAGCGCGTTTGCGAAGCACAGGAAATCCAACAAGATCGAGGTGCGCGATGTCCAGCTTCACTTCGAGCGCAAGTACAACATGTGGATACCAGGGTTTGGAACAGACGAGCTGCGTCCCTACAAGCGCGCCGCCGTCACGGAGGCGCACAAGCAGCGCCTGGCCCTCATCCGGAAAACGATCAAAAAGTACTAGGTAGGCGGCTGCAGGATCGAGGCTTCGTGTCGTGTTGGCTTTTATCCGGATTTCACGCATGCTGCCCCCAACCGCACATGCCACAAACTATTTTAGGCTCCAGCGTAGAATAAGAAACAAATTTACCCACGTTCTAGCGTAGTTATAAAGGAATAAAGTATACATCGATTTTACATTCGATCTTTGGGTAAATTTTCCAAATATTTCGATTTAATTAATTGATTAAATATCAATTGATTAAATATCAATTAATTAAATTTAAACGGATCCCTGCCGAACGCACCCACTTTTTATGCATACCAGTTGCAGTGAATACCAAAATAGTTTGATATTATTTCAGTATTTTCCGCCAGTCAGTATTTTTGTTCGCTTCAATCAAGGTCATACCAATAAAAATGTTGATTTTCTGATTGTTGACTTTGGAATAGCAAAAGTGATTTGATTGGGTTAATTAAACGCCCCCGCCATGAAGCTGCCGGTTATGTGTCGCACCTGCGACTCCACGGACACCGACAATCTTCTGAAGCTGGCCACACCCTCGAAAAAGTATCCGGACAAGCTGCTCTCGGAGATTTTGACGGAGCTAACCGATATCCATGTAAACAAAGCTCTGAAAATCAATTAGGTACCGGAAAATAGCAATTAAAATGGGATATTACTTTCAGGTGGACGCGAGTGGCAACCAGAAGCTGCCGCAGTGCTTGTGCAGCAGCTGCACCAAGAAACTGATGGGTGCATATTGCTTCGTGAAGCAGGCGCTGGTGGCCAACGAACTGCTGATGAAGCACTTGAAGAATGGCTCTGCACCGTCGACCACCGACTGTCTGCAGGAGGCGCCCATGGAGCTGTGCGCCGAGCAGCATGTGGAGGTCAAGATGGAGACGGAGGACGAGGATTGTGGCGACAACGACGTTAGTATCACCCGCTCCGACCTGCCAGAACCGGGCGAACGGGATGTGGAGAGCAAGAAGTCCGTGGATCCACTGACCATGATTGAGACGGTGAAGCTGGAGGGGGAACCGCCAAGCGTGGAGAGGCCGCCGGAAGAAGATCACACCTCGGACTTTGATGATGAAGAGTGCGTTAAAAACTTATTTCAAGTGCTTTATAACCTCAACCACTGGTCTTTGCAGCTCCCTGGACAACCTGCCCCTGAATAAGCGCATCCAAAAGTGGAAGGCTAGAAGAATGTCCGTTTTCAAGTGCCACGATTGCCCGAGAAGTTTCAAGAGGAACGAGTATCTAAAGCGCCACGAAATCCGCGTCCACCAGCCGGAAACCGACTGGTTCGCCTGCTCCCTCTGCGTTCGCAAGTTCAGCCGCAGCGAAGCCCTCGAGGCTCACCTAAAGGTGCACAGGAACTCCAAGCGGTCGGCCAACATCAGCGAGCACAAGAAGGCCAAGGCGGTGGATCTGAACCTGTGCAAGCCGCACGGCTACAAGCTCATCGAGTGCATGATCTGTCAGAGCCAGTACAACAAGATTGCGGATCTGCGAAGGCACTTGGAAGAACATCCGGATATTGTCAGCCTGGGCGTACGTCCAAATGTGGAGCCCAATGAGCTGGCGGAACTGTTTTATCCCGAGTCCAAGGACATGGATGAAGAGCAGTTGATCGGTCTTATCCGCAAGGATCTGGCGTCGGGCATCTATCAACGTTTCTACTCGATAACCAACCAGAGTGGCTATGAAATGGATCTGGACAGCTCGGAGACGGACAGCGATGTGGACGGGGACCCAGAGGATCAGCAGAATAAGAGGCGACGCAAGAACCGCAGGGGTAGCTACACCTGCGAACTGTGCCAGCAGAAGTTTCCACGGAAATATCAGCTATATGATCATCAACGGCAGAGCCACAGTTGGTCCGAGGCTCCGCATGTCTGCGGGCGGTGCGATGGACGCTTTGTAAGCCTGCAACTGCTGCGGCATCACAACGAGTCGCAGTGCCGGAATGCGCAGAAGCGTTTCCTCTGCCACAAATGTCCGCTGCGTTTCCGGTGGAAACATAATCTGAAGACGCATTTCCGCGAGCATAGGATTACAGTAAGTTGTCTTTATGAATTTTGTGCAGTTGATTCTGACATTCTTGTATGCGCTTTTCAGAACCAGACCTTCGAGTGTCCCGAGTGCAAGCGAGTTTTTGACAAAAAGAAGTCCCTCACCGTTCACCTGCTCAGCGTCCATGCGGAGGAATCAAAGCTCATACCATGCCAGTGGTGTAGTCGCAAGTTCTACCGGCATGATTACCTGGTGAAGCACCTGAAGCGACATGGGCTCAAGGAGCAGGACATTCCACTGGCCGAGACTTTGATAGCGGCCACCTCGCGGCCCAATGGAACGAAGAGAATCACCTGCCGGATGTGCAATATACACTTTGAGCGGATTGTGGATCTCCGGGCCCACATTCAGCTGGAGCTGAAGCTTTCATTGTCGCTTCACCAGAGCTACGACTCGCCGCATAATTATTCGATCACTAACGAGTCCGGTTTCGAGCTACAGCTGGAGGATTCGGAGACGGAGGACGAGATGCAGGCGAGTGGCGGCGGCCGTCACGTTTACATCTGCGAGCTGTGCAGTGTGCAGTGCAAGCGGAAATTCGAGATGATCCAGCATCAGAGGACAATGCACCGATTCGACAAAATGCCGCACGAATGCGATGATTGCATCTTCAAGTGTGTGTCCAAGGTGGGTTTGTAGCTTGCCAGAAGTATATAGAAACTCAAAATCCATAATTTAACTATACAGAGCATCATGGATCACCACCGGCTGGGGCAGTGTAGCAGCAAGGAGAAGATGTACACCTGCAGCAAGTGCTCCTACAAGTTCATGTGGCCCGAGAACCTGGAGCAGCACATGCGACTGCAGCACAGCGATTCTTCCTCCATCAGCAATCCCACAGGCGACGCGAGCAGTGGCAGGCCCCGGGCTGGACCCGGTGACCTGGATAAGGACGCCGGCGAAGATGGGGTACCACTGTTGCAGTGTCCGCATTGTGATCGCACCTACCAGATGAAGTCCCGCCTGAATAACCACATCCGGGATGTGCATATAAACGGCGATCGCAAGCGCAAGGAGGCAATCAAGCGTTTCCTGTGTTCCCTGTGCGGCATGGAGACCCGATCGGCGGCCGCCCTTGTTACGCACACGCGTCGACACACCGGCGAGAAGCCCTTCAAGTGCGATCTGTGCGAGATGGCGTTTCCCAGACATTCGGAGTTGGCCTCCCATCGCCGAATGCACACCGGTGAGAAGCCATTCCACTGCACAGTCTGCGGCAAGGATTTCGCCCGCTCCGACAAGCTCAAGCGCCACATGCTCACCCACAGCGGCCTGAAGCCGCACAAGTGTACGTACTGCGAGAAGAGCTATCGCCAGGCCAAGGATCTGAAGCTCCACCTGCAGCAGCACACTGGCGAGTGTCCGTTCGTGTGCGGCACCTGCGGGGAACGATTTATACAGAGCAGCACACTGGAGAAGCACCGCCTGATGCGGCGTCACTTTGACGAAGTAGACGCCTGGCTTAGGCGTCAAAAATAATAGGGGCTCTTGCAATTAAATAAAGTTTAGGTCTAGCATAAAAAATAGTGGTAATGACTTTGTCTTCCGTAAGAAATCCATGTTATTTTCTGTTAATAGCTTCTAGTTGGAGGATTAAACAGGGCAATAGAAACTCTTGATTAGAACACAGCAAACGGAAGTGAAAACAAATCTAAATGAACTGAGTTTGTGTAACTCCGACTGATAAGAAAACATTCTTGATCTCTGGGGGTGAAGAAACCCAAGAAGAATTTCCAATAAGTCCGATAAGAGACTAAAAATAAGAACATCTTCGGAAATAGTTGTTAGAAAAGAGAAATCTCAAACACACAGTTTTAATTTCAATTAGAAACTTAATATGTAAACTTTGGGCTTAGGCACTGCATTCCGCGCGATGGCACTGGCACTTTATTCATCCTCCTACAGCTCATCTGAGGTCGCATCGATTTTCATCATTTCCGTTTCGAAATGGAGCACCGCATTGGGTGGAATCAGGCCGCCGCCCGCTCCACTTGCTCCGTAGCCCAACTCTGGCGGAACCGTCAACTTCCGCTGCTCGCCTTCGCACATGCCAAGGATACCCTGGTCCCAGCCCTTGATCACCTGGCGGGCGCCCAGTGTGAAGGAGAAGGGAGTGCCACGTTTGTAGCTGGTGTCGAATTCCGAGCCATCATCCAATGTGCCCTGGAAGGAGGACAGGTGCCCCAAATGCGAGGTTAGGAATTCCAGGCTCAGCAGATCGCTTACCTTGTAGTGGACGTGGACTAGATCGCCGTTCTTGGCCTGTCGCTTGCAGTTCTCCACGCGCTTCGTGATCCCGATCTTCAGCTTGGGCTCGCCGGCCAAGGATGTGGCCACGAAGGCGCAGATAAGGACGAGGAAAGTCAGCTTCATCTTATTGAGATTTTCGAATTGGAAATGAAATGGAGCAAGCAGTTGTACGTGTGGTTGAGCTGGCAGTGTGACCAGATGGGTTAAAGCAAATAATAGGCGTCTCCAAAGAAGTGGCGCCAGAATTTAAAAATCAACTTTACCACAGGAAAATACATTAAGAAGAAAAGCAATATTACGAAATGAAGATGACCGACGTCCGCGACCCATTCACGGTTCAGAGGAAAACCCACTTGTTCCAGGACGCCCCGCCGGTCCATTTACTTGCAGCCACAGGACCAATTTACAAATTTTTAGAAAAAAAATTATAACTTTGCCATTTATCAATATATTTGCTTCTAATTTAAGACATGGCTTTTTTGTAATATTTTAGAATTTAGCAGTAATTAACTTACGTACATTAAAGCTGGTTTAAACAAGATAACAGATTATTAAGATTATAAGATTTATATCACAATAAAAAGGAATACATACATTTTAAATGATATTTTTTAAAGCCCGACATATATAACGACTTTTAAATCAGAAATAATACTAATTAACACTAATATTTCGTATATAAAACAGCTACTTTGCTACTGATGACGGTCCAGCTGGGATCAGCTCGGTTTCCACTCGATTCTGGGCTTGGTTCTTCAGTTATCGTTGGACAGATTTGTGATCTTGGCCGCATACATGCTGGCCACCTTGTAGATAAATTCATACTGCTCCTTGGTCTGCACTGCGCTGGCCCGTCCCCGCCGGACGTAGTACACCAGCTGTGGTATATCCACCGAACGCTTCGGGGTCTCCAGACTACGGATCGCCATGTCTGAGGCAATAATGGTGCCGGTCCTTCCCGTGCCTGGAGAACAGTGAACGGTTAGCGGTCTAGGGGGAGAAAGAACACACAAAACATTAAAAAGCCATGCAAGACACAACTGCTTTACTGATAATAGTCCCTTACCCCTGTTGGTTTCTGGCCGCACTCCTGCTGGATATATTTCCATTAATCTCATTGCTGGACGTGCTGCCCGCCTCTGACTTTGTTCCTCCGCCATCCCCGTCCAACGACGTCTCCAGCGTCGCCGACTTCTCGCGCAGCTCATTGGCCTGCTCCAGGCAATAGGACTTGAGCGAGGAACGCGCCTCCAGCAGCATGGCTATGATGGGCGCCTCCTCGGCGGGCACTCCCGCCTCCGGCCACTTGTACCAGTAGTGGGTGAGTTCGCGGCTCTCCTCACCATCCACACGCTTCAGAACCAGCGTGGAAATGGCGTATCTGTCCTTCACCTCGCGATGCTTCAGTGTCACCTGATAGTCGCCGTAGCTGCTGTGATTATCCAAAGTGGCCGATGGAGGCAGGTATTCGGCGCACTTCTCGATACCGTTCTCGCTGAGATCCGTCGCCTGGATGATCACGCGCGACTGCTGCTCCCAGATCATGCGCCAAAAGTCGCTCGTCGTGCTCTCCAGCGGCGCCTGGCAGGCGATGTAGTAATTGGGCGCATCTCGAGGGCCCTGTAGGAGAGAAAAAAAAAATATAGTTAAGAAAGAGTCTTGAGTGTCGGGTATTAACATAAAAGGGTGGGTCTTGGCTGTGATTCACAGTTAAGGTTGGGTCATGTTCATAGATAAATTGGTTTTTTATGGGAAAAGTTTCAATTTTAATAAACGATTATTTGTTTATATACCTTAAAAATAAGTTTTTTGTATGGAATATTTTTTTGAAAGGCTGCATATTCAGTATATTCAGTGCTTTCTAGTTGAAACTTTCCCAGGAGTCTTATTTGTACTCTAGAAAGTATTTATATATGTAAGTCTGAATGAGATGGATCAGACAACTATATCATAACGAAAAGTTACTACAAAAAGTAGTAGGAAAATCATATATCTCAAATCAATCATATGCAATATCTTGCACTCATTAGGTTTGATTGCTTTTATTTTTGTTATAATTAAGAGGATTTAGGGCTCATGCTCTTTTCCACTACAGTGAGGGGTCACTGAAAGCGCAATTGGCCAGTGTGAGTGATGATATAACCATTAATTAAAACCTATTGCGGCTTAAGCCCACACAAATGACTGGCGTTGGCGATGGAGATGATCATGTGAGCCGCTCGGCTCGACTCTCTGATAAAAGACCATAAAAATCGCACTGCCAACTGGCGGCAGAGGCGAAACTTCTGTTGTTTAAATCTCAACAAGCTCAGGTTATCGGCAGGTGCAACTTGATGGACGCCTGGAATGTTTCGCTCCAATGCATCGTCGCTGTCACGCTTCAATGCAGTTGTGTTTAAAGTGCGTTTTAAAAAACTGCAAAAAACTGCAAACGCCAGACAGGACTTTTGCCTAAAAACGTATGTCAATTACTAAAACATACTTAAACTCCAAAAACAAATAATGGCAAGCATGTGAAAGCTTATTTTAGAGATACAGCAAAACTCGAAACAAGAATGCACTAAGTATAATTACAGCACTAAGTATAATTAGGAAATTGTCTTGATTTAAACACGAAACAAGAGCTAAATATAGAATTAAAAGCAAACTATCATTGAGAACAGTATATTGGGGAGTATTTTTGTTTCATAAATTATATAATTTAAACAACTGTGAAATGACTTAAGAATGAACGAACAAGATAATACGGTATCTTAATGACAGGTAAAAATAGCTCTGAAGACTTTAAAACTGATAAGAATAAGAATAAATAATATGCACACGTTGTCATCTTTAAAAATTTAAGTATATGATAGTAAAACCTGTTCAAGGATTCAAGAATTTAAAGGCCTTACTTAAGCAACTATTGAAAAAGGAATTTTTTGAAAATCTAAGAAATTAAATTTATATACATGTCCTTGAATTTCTAACTCGTTTTTTTGTTTTATAATAATAACTCACTATCTAAAAGCTTTCTGGTTATCTGAGTGATTTCCCAGGCAACTCAGAGCATGCCACTGGCGGGTCATGATGTAAGGGCATTCACACTTCGGTGATCTTGGCAGACACTTTCCCTTTAAGGCAATTACATTTTGCTGCTCTTCGCTGAAACCTATTTGCTCGCATGGATCGGGGCAACAAAGAAGCCGAAGTCTATATGTTTCACAGCCATGGCCACCATCCACCAGGAGGAGCTGCTGCTCTTGCTGCTAGCAGGTGAGTCTCATCGGGCGTGTAATTATTCGAGCGCCATGTTTAATGGCCCTCGAGGGGCTCCGAAGATTTCAGTTAGGGCAGGGCGTCATGCAAGGCTCGCCACGTATGCTAAAGCCACTCCAAGATGACTCCAAACAAGCCACCCACATGTGAGAAAGCGCCTCGATTGTTTTGATGGCTGGATGGATGAGCTGATCCGCCGCCACCTCCGCCAACTTGGAGACTTTCTGGCTCGGTTACTTACCCGCACATAATTGGCATTAATGTATTCCGTTTTGTCATCGTCGCCTTGCCGCTGGAGCACCACACGCGTCTCAGGAAGCGGAATCACGTTGGCGTAGCTGCGGTTCCCAGTTCGAGGTCGGTATACATCGGGTTGGAGTTGAGTCATCATCGGCGGCGATGTTGTTATTGTTTCGGGAGAAAAAGCAGGAAGAGATGGGCAGAGATCAGTATTGTAATTAATTGAACTCGGTTGGCGAGAAAGTGAACTCTTAATTACTGTAGATACCGGTTGGGAGGAGGCTTTAATCCACAGGAGAGATCTTAGCTTAAATGGTATTAGACTAAAGGATCTTCATGGGAAGTTGAAATGAGTTATTAGAAGTTGTTTATGGAAATAAAGTGCACTAAGATTAAGTCATTCCAAGCTTTAGTTTTGGAATTTGCAAAAGATTGCTGTAGGTTTTCCCTTTCTCTAAGATTCTGTGAGATTCTGTAATAGATTAGTAAGCTTTAAGGGCTTGAATAACTTTTATAAACAAGGTTTTCATTGAACTTACGTTTAATCTAATCAAATCAATGTCATATAATCAAATTAAGGTTAAGATTACACATTGCTGACCCTCTAAAATGTTGATAAAACATATGTAGAAATCGTAATGAAACATAAAAACTTCTAGAAAGCTTCTCCTGGCTTCTGGCGCTCCTTTACCAATCAATATTCCTTAAAGTACCTTCCCGAGATCCCTTACTCACCGGTTTTTGTCCTCGCAGCCGGGTGGCACTTCATCCGCTCTGGCTATAATCTGTGGCACATCCCGGAACTCCTCAAAGACATCCGATCGTCGCTCCACAAAGCGGGCTAGCTCACTGGCAGTCAAAAGATTGTGCCTTAACGAAGGATCATCAAAGGCGGCATTGCCATAGGTCCTCTTAGAGGCCCTCACATCCCTGCCTTTCCTTCGCACGCTGCCCAGCACGGAGACATTGTCCAGGGAGTAGGCATCCAGGCTAACCGGACGACAGCGCTGGCCATAGGACGTCTGCTTCTGGCGCTTTCTCATCAGGTAAAGAAACGCCACCAGCAGGATGAGGGCCACCACGCCAATCACGCTCACAGTGATGGCTATGATCACATTGACATCCGTGCCGTTGCCCTGGGCATTGGTCTGCATGTGATCCAGTTCGTTGGGATAAGGAGCCATAAAGGTGGGCGGTGGCAACTGAGTGGAGGTAGTGGTGTCCAGGGGCAACATGTTGCTCTCCGTCGTGCTGCTGCTGCTGCTGCTCACTGGAGGTAATTCCGTGTACTCCTCCGTTGCAGGAGCAGCTGTGGTTGTGGTAGTCGTGGTGGTGGTAGTGGTGCTATCGTCCAGGAGACTTATCACCGGTGGCTGCATGGTAGTGCTGGTACTGGTACTGGTCGAGGGTGTTGCCGTTGTGGTACTCATTCTGGTCACTGCCATTGTAGTTTTCGCTAACTGCTGTTCTGTATCCTGCTCTTCGACCACCTGTTGCCCCTCATGGTGCAGGGGCTCCTTTACCTGTTGGCCACCTGTTGCTGCCCCAGCTGCTGCTGTCGGTGTTGCTGTGCTCTCATCCGTGGCAGATGTTGCCGCTGCTGCTGTCGTGGATTCGGGCGCCTCGCCTATGTTGTTGGTCTCCAGCGAGGACTCGTTCTCCTGGCTAAGTTTACCGAGGTCACTGAGCGGACTGCCGGTTGTTGTCGTTGTGGAGCTTGTGCCTGCTTGTAACTCGCTCTCTGTTATGGCCACACTGTTATTGACCGCGTTATCGGTTTTCTCGGCCGTTGTTGGGCCTGAGCCCAGGTCTTGGCCGTTTTCGCTCGCACTCTTCACTGTCACTGCCTCCAAATTCACTTCATTGCTAATTTGCGCCACTTCCGTTGGCGTAGGCGTAGCCTGAGTCGACGTACTCGCACTTGTGCCCGTAATTGTACTCGCGTTTGGGATTGCACTCGTCCCGGTGACGACGATATCTGGCCGATGTGTACTCGTAGTGCTCACCTCGCCATTCAATTTTTCACTAACAGTGGGGACTGTTGCCTCGGTTGTCGGTGCTGCTGCTTTTGCCTCGACGACAGTCGCTGTTGCTCTCTGCTGCTCGCTCTCTGGAGTGTTGGTTGTGGCGACGATGACGTCGTTACTGGTATTATCTACCTCGTAGGCTAGGTTGTCGTTGTTGTTTATGTTTCTGCTGCTGCTCTCAGTGCTGCTGGAAGCCTCGTAAGCTTCGCTCTCATTGTTGTTTGGGTGAATGTTGCTGCTGTTATTGGCATTTTCAGGAGAGGCTTTCATTGCCATTTCAGTTCTAGTGCTGGTAGTGGTAATTACAGGGGTTTCTGAACTAACAGAGGATGTTGAAATGGGTGATGAAGGTGTTGTTGATGTCGCAGCTGTTGTAGATGTTGCTGCTGGTGTTGCAGCTGTTGTTGATGTTACTGCTGGCGTTGCTGCTGTTGTAGATGTTGCTGCTGGTGTTGCTGCTGTTGTTGATGTGGCTTCTGCTATAGCAACTGTTGTTGATGTTGCTTCCGTCACTCCAAAAGTTGCTATTGCTTCTGTAGATGTTTCGACTTCTAAGGCTGGCTTAGGAGTTGTAGAGGTCATTGTTCCTAATCTTACTGTTTCAGATACTGCCGCTCCTGCTGCTTCCGAATCAATTTCAGCCGTGGCATGCGTCAGAGTTGTTGATTCCTCAGTTGTTGCATTAACCAGAGCTGACATTTCACCTGACAAAACTGTTGTGTTAAGCAATTCCATTTTTGTTAAGGCCACCCTCGCTGTAACTGGCGCTCTAGAGGGTTGCTCTGTTAGGGGAATGTCAATTAAAGCCTCTGTTGTGGCTTTGGCCTCTGCTAGAGCCTCTGTTACCGCCTCTGTTAGCTTTGAGTTGGCCGCATCAGACATCTTTTTGACCATTGGAACCTCAAGCAACTCTGTTCGAGATGTTGTTGTGGTTACCATTTCATCAGAAGAATTTGCTTTCCCCGCTATAGGCATCACACCCAGAGTGGTTCCCCCTAAGCCTTGAGTAACTTCGCTCTTTGGGTAACTCTCCTCTTCCAATGGTTCCGTGGTGGCTTGAGTTGCCCCCTCGGTGGCTTCTAGGGTGGTTCTGACTACGAACTCGGTGCGGTTCTCCATCATGGCAATCTGCTGCCAGTCGAGAAGGTTCTTCTCCTTGACTTGGTGCTGTTCCTGCTGCTCTGTTCGGTTCTGTGGGATAGGTACTTCAATTTCGTTGGCCAGATCGGTGTGATTCAAGGAAGGCAACACCGTGGTGCTGGTAATAAGCGGTGGAGGTGCCGCCTTTGGTACCGCCTTCATCCCCGCCAGACTCCAAACCTCTGCGGTATTCGGTAACGTTAATTGCTGGGCATTCGTAGAGTTTTCACTGATGAACTTTGCCCGCTTCTCGGGCAACTGGCGTATCCCTGGCTCTGACTCCGAAGTGGACTCTTCGATGGCGTTCTCATTGGAGGCAAAGATAGAAGGCGTGCTTGTCGAGGAAGCACTGGTGGAGGTGGTTTTCTTAGTAGTCGATGTCATGGGCAGGGCCCTCAACTTCATGGGTGTGACGGCTGCCAGGGATTGGATCGCCCCTTCAGTGGTGGAGAAGTACTGCATGGAACGACCATGTTCGGAGGACCGACTGGTGGTATTCGGGGACTTTTCGGTGGTGCTGGAAATACCTAGAGTTACTAGTTTCCCGAGGAGATTCTCGGTGGTGGGGCCAGGTGGGGTTCCTGTAGTTTTTTCAGACTCTTTTGGGGGTTCTTCCTTGGATAGAGATTCCTTGACTTCCGCCTGCTTTAGTTCTTTAGGCTCTGTAGTGCTGCTTGCAGCTTCTTTGAGAGGAGCTTCACTTTGTTCATTCCCCAGTTGAGTTTTAGGGATAATGGTTGAGTCTATCGTGGCTGGTTGAGCATGAATATCAGCATTCTTTGAGATTCCCTCGGTTTCCTTCTCTAACTGAGTATCCAATGTCTCCTCCTCCTTTGGTTTGGGTTGCTCTTTCTCCAGTATACCATCCGTCGAGCTACTGGCTTCAAAGATGCTCTGCTCTGTCGGCTTAGTCTTTGGGCTCTCTGAATGGGTTACATCTTCAAGCCCAGTTGTGGCTTCCGGGGTAACTCTGAGAACCTCTCCCCTTGCTTCATCCACTGCTCCGGCACTCCCGCTTTCCCTGGCCGCCGTAACAATGTCAGGGTCAGTGGAAATGGAAGTGGAAGCCACCGCTTGATCCAACTGAGCGGTTTCTCTTTTCGCAATGAAACGTGCCTGCGTTAGCATTACGGCCAGGGCGAGCATGAAGCCGCCAATACTCAGCCTGCTACCCATACGCATTGTGTCTCTTTCTGCTGGCGTTTATACCTGTGGCTCTGTAGTCTGGGGTGCCCCTCTGTGGGTCAAGTCAATTCCACGTTCGACTGGGCCTCAAAATCTCAGCGTTTCAGCTTAAGTTATTGCAGTTCTTTTTTGGCTTGGTTTCTCATTTTTATTTCGAGCAATTTGCAACCATGTTTTCCATGTTTATTTCCATTTTACCTGTAAAGAAAAGGTGGAAGCAAATTAGTTAGGCAAAATTTTTGTATTACATTCATATTGTTTTTCTGTTAAAGGTATGCCAATTTTGGCTGTCCATAGTACGCTGAAATATTCCTTGGAAAGTGAGTAGCAATTTCCCTTTCTATAAGCGGAGCTCTCCATATTTATAATTAATGTCATTAAGACACGTTCCGCATTCCTCGGAACCTGACCACAAGTTCAAGGCTAAAGTAGCTTGATTGACTGAGTTAAATATAGCTCGATTATCGTTAATAAATAAGTCCTAAAGTAGTACTTCATTAACTTCCCTATGAAGTGTTATTGAACTCCTCCTTTCGCATTTGTTTGCCCAAGTTCAGTGTGGCATTTTCCCACAAATAAATAATGTCAAGGAAGCCCAGAGAGAGGTTCATTGTACCGAGTCCCCAAAAATAGTTCATATCAAAGTGTTTACCATCTCCAAACCCACAGCTCCATGGATTTCGAGTGAACTCTGAGTTGCGAACCATTCATAAGCCCAATCGAAGTCATGGAACTAGCAAAGTGCACAAGGTTCATTCAACCACGGCCTCTGTCAAAAGTTGCTCGGGGAGTTGAAGTATTCGAACCCAACGGCAAACAGAGCCACCCAATAATAACTATATATATAGGGGAGGCGTGAGTTTACCGACTTCATTCACCATGGTTATCGCTGGGTTTGTTATCTACCGATCCGGGCAATGCCATGTCAATAGTGCATGCAACTAACCCCCACCAACGTGGAGCAGCAGGAGACCCCGAACCCCTAGAACCACTGGGGAAAATATGCCTACCCCCATTGGCTGGCAATTAGCGCTAAAAGCCCCGCGTTCGGTAGTGGTGGCAGCTCTGGTAGCTCGTCATTAATGACGTTACCCTCTCACACGGTGGTGCGATATTCAGGTGTGGCGCCACCCTCGGACACCCCACTGAACGGGTCTCTTGAGCCCTTAAGGGGTTGCCCTCTTAAATAGTGCTACTTTTCTCCAAATTCCTCATAAGACTAACGGGGGTATACATCTTAGCTTTTCCATTCAGCTGCCTTTGGGCCATGTGTCCGCTGACTAATGCCGCTCTGAAATTATAGATATAGTTGGGCATAGGTGTGTGTGAGTGCCTGAGCTGATAACAATTGCCAACAAAGCCAGACGGGGACAAAATCACAGCTACGGGGTATTTTGTAATTTATTTTTTATATTTTTGAATGTCAACGTAGCTGCTGCTGCTGATAAAAAAGCAGCAAAAGTAAATCGTTATCGTTTATGTTTGTCGCCGAAGGCCAGCAACGGTGGGTTGTTAAAGGGCAACGGTAGCCACCGGTTGAGGGAATGCAATATTGACTTAAGCTAAGTAAATACATTAAAGTAATTGGGAATTTTATGAAAAGCTCTGTTCGATAAAGCTTGCAATTGGGTTTATTTTTAATCATATTAAAAATGTAAAGTAGCACACTGAAGCAAGTAAGAAAGCTATAGACATGTGGGCAGTTGGGTCTAAATTTCAAAATAGTTATATTCTAAGTACAACCTATAGGAATATTGTCATTAATTTTGATAACTGTAGTTCTTATGTTTTTTGAGATAAGGCTTCTGACAAACGGATAAACTTAGGAACAGAGAAAGGTCAAAAGAACAAACGAACAAAAGGATCATGGCCAAATCAAGTGGCCTGGTGATATAGGTGAATAGGATTACAAATGTTAATAAATATTTTACTTTACTTTAATAAAAATTTAATAGTGTTGAAGTTAGGTGCTGTTATATAAACATAGTTTGTGAACATTTAAAATATATTTTGTTATATTTATTTGAATACCAATGTAAAAATAATAATAAAAAACCGTACAAAATTATTTCAACCTTAATTTTACATATTTGTTTTACTCATGCAAAGGCGACACCCCCGATCACGATCAATCGTGTTTTTTATTGTCAAGCCTAAAAGTATGCAACCATTTCTATATTGTACTTCCACTTCTGTTTGTCTTCCCCCATCTAAAGAAAACTTATTCCTGGTCTAGGCTCTAGAGACTCTCATCAACAGACAAAAATCGATCAAGAAGGAACCACCTAGTGTTACACTAAACCACAGCCTAGGGCCAGGGCAGAGCAGGCAGGCCAGAGACCGCAACTCGAACCCTCCACTTAACCCAAATGAAACCCACGAGCCCTGAAGCTCTGGAAACGTGACTCAATCTTGGGAGTCAAGTGCTGCACCATGACATTGGAGACGGGACAGGTACGGAGACGGAGTCGGAGACGAGAGGAGGTGATGCATGTTCCAAGATGTAAACAGAAATCAGTGTTAGAGAAACGAGAGACTCCCGCTGGAGAGTCGCATCATTTCCGCTTCAGCAGCACGCACTGAGGATGAACGAATGGCTCAGAATTCTCCGACTTCGGTGAAGGCTCTCCTCTTTGGCCAACTTTAATCTGAAGATTCCAGCCATGATCGAGGATGATCGCTAAACCAGTTTTCTCGCTTCGATTTCGATTTGCAATTATGATTTCACTTGCATTGCGATCGCGATCGCGATTCCGACACTGGATGAATGGAGAGAATGGCTGGCGATCGATCGCTGGTATATCTTAATGATCTCGGGGAGCGGGAGCTGGAGCCAGGCCAAGTGATTGCTGCGGTGGCTTGTGATAATGACAGCCATCTGGGTAGTCATGACTTGGATCTGCTCTTGTGATTGATGGCCTGGGGGGTTAGGTTAGAGCGATGAGTCTATTGGCGGTCTAGGATAGTTAGCTCAAAGAATCGATTGCTGGGAATTTTCTCCAAGTTAGTTTTAGTGTTTAAGTTAATCATTTTCCAGAAATCGATTAGATAAAGTAATTTTAAAAGCTTAAAGACGATTAAGATAACTGGCAGAAGATCGTTAAGTTGCATTAAGAGATTATGGAAAATTCGTTACAATAAGACTTCATAAAACGAAGATAATTCATTATTCTATCTTACCATTAGCTGGGCTTTCTGTTGTTGAATTGTTATTGCTAAGATTCTGCGTGGAAGTAGCCCAAGTTTATTAAAACAGAATTAAAGGAAATTACTTCGAAGCTTAACCCGAATGACGGACTCTGCACGCAGACTCCCGGCCCCAAAATAGAATTCCAAAGCCAGCAGTTGGCATGGATTATCACAGACACAGATGCTCATGCTCATAATTAACTATATAAACATATATATATATATATACTCTTCTAAGCTACGTTCTAGGTTTGAAGATGGAGAGATGAAGATACTTATCAATAATGAATAGCGAGCGGGACTTGCTGCGCTCCGAAATCAGCCAAGTGTGATGGAGAATGCGACGCCTGGCACGCTCAAGCGATAACTGTAGCATTAGTACTATATATAAACGTATATATTTGAGTTGCAGAAATAACGGTCTATAAGTATCCACGGAAGTACCTCTCATTCGAACTCAAACCCAGTGCCATCTCCATTATTCTCCATTTACGAACTTCCCATGCGTATCATGTGTTGAATCTTCATAATGGGAAGTGGCTTCGAAATTTGCTGCCATTCATGCGATTTGAAGATGACTCATTTGCATGCCATTTGCTTATATCACGGTCTATATTTGTGTCCGACGAATTTGTAGTCAAATTTCTTTATTTTTTTAACGAAAATCAGAGGCGATAACTTTGCCCCGGAGCTGAACTTTCAACGCAATTAAGTTTCCGAAAGAAATCAAAACCCGCAATGAAATCGAACCCAATCGCAGAGATTCAAAGCGGTCAAATGCTTCATCAGCATCAACGGATATGTGGAAGCTTCAATACATTAAGAGAAAAATAACTAAGAAATAGGGTTACCGTCAGGGAAAATAAATAATAGGTCAAAAACTAATTTAAAATTATTTTTGGAGGTCCTATAGTCTTAAATTACTTATGTAAAGAGGAGATTCATTAGGAATGCATTCCTGGAATTATTTAATGATTTTAATATCAGCTCTGTATTATAAATATAACTCAACTAGAACAAGATATATAATAAAGTTGATATAAAAACATATATATAACAAAAAGATGTAAAATTAAAACAGAGTAATTTAACATCCAAAATGTAGCATCTTCATGCACTGATAAAACGTATCTTAACTTAACTTAACTCATCGGAAGATAAGCAATTTCTATCTTTAAAAATCTGAGATATCTGAAAAACACCTGACTTTTTCACTGTGCAAGCAAATGATCGCATTCATCAATTTTGACCCTGCTGGCCCTGGCCATTGGCGTTTATTGAACCAGGCAGCAAAAAAAATGTGTATTGGCCCGTCTAAATCGCAAATGAGTTCAGGCATTAATGCTTTGTGTTTGGGAAAACTCACGATCTCTGACTACTTGAATTGTATATTAATTCCATTTTTATAACACTTTCTAGCAGCATGTGCTGAGTCTCCATAGGCTCCTCAGCAGACAGACAGACAGATGCTCCTCATTTGTTAAGCATATCAAATGGCTTGCATGTGGCCTAATAAATATAGAAGCTCGATTATGGCCCAATAAATATAGAACTCGATTATGGCCAAACATTAACCAAAAAACAAGAGAATAGGAAGAGCTTGATGTCCAGGCTACATGCAAGCCACCCTTTAAATGTGTCCAAGCCTTTGTCCGCTGTCTCCGCTTATCTGTACCTGCGTATCTGTATCTGTATCTGTGCAATTACTCTAATGACAGGCGCATGTGCACATACACTACTTGGGCTTGGAAACACACATGTGTGTCAGCCGCATAATTGCCCCTAATGCAATTGAACAATTAGGCAAGCGCTGCAGCTCGAGCACTAGCCGCACACTCGCACAACAAATGCAAATCAGACACACAAATGAGTGCACTGAAAAAAAAGAGTTAGAAATGGTGGTAACCATTAAGTAATTTGCTAAGATATGTATTAATTAAAGGTATGCCTTAATTGGGTTATGCTTTGGTAAGCTGGACGCGTTTTAATTATGAATCTATGAATAATAATCAAAACTAGGAGTATTTCTACAGAATTACTTGTTAGAAAATAATATTTTAATATTCAATTAAGTGTTATATGCATTTTAATCTATATTTTAAGGACTTTATTTGCCACCTTTTTATATTTTGAAATTCAAACTAAAATCCTTTTATTCCCCAATCGATTTCTCGACTCTTTATATTTTTTTAGATTTATTTCATGTCCCATTTTTGTTAGTGTTTATGCATGGACAGTCAGATAGCCATCTAATGTTGTGTCCATATTTCACGTTCCCATTCCCCTGCTCCCTCGACTCTACATTTTGGGTCACCGCGAGCTCTCCATAAAGAACACGCTTCACCTCCGCCACATCTACTACCCGAAAATCCTCCATGAATTGCCCGGCATTTGTCAACTTAGAGCCCCAAAGTCGCATTTACCTCGAAAACTGACAAATTTGCTGGGGGTTCGCTTTTAATTTGCTCTCCTTTGTTAAGGCAATTGCGATCGGTTGGGCGATAGCTGGCAAGCGGTTTATTAATGCCCACCTTCTTACCTCCCTCCGTTGCCTTAATAAGTCGAGCAATCTGGAGCAGGATTTCGTCATTATTCGGTAATGCTGCAATATAATACTCATTCGTGGAAAATCCATTTCCGATCGGTGGCTGCCCTTTTGCTTGGCTCGGAACGAACCGATTTGAATGTCACGTCGCCGTAGGTACCGAAAAGCGCTCGACAAATTGGAACTGGCACGAGGGCTACCGTCCGAGAGCTGGTGGTGGTGACTGGCCAAAAAAAAACAAGGTAACTACTCTGCAAGCATTGTTATTTCTTTGTTTGTAGTCCAAGCTTTAGCTGGCCCGATCCATGAACGTGGCTGTAACGTGTACTAGATTCGGTTGGGCTTGCTCTTTGCTATTTGTTTAACCCTCTTAGGCCCCCATCAGCTTGTATTGGGTTGTGATCTTTATTTTGTATATTTCGTGAAAAATATATAGCATAAGCAAGTATCTTTCATTTTAAGATTGTAATAAATACACGCATTGAAAAGAAAAGTTTAATATGATGCATCAATTAAAATATTGCGTTCAAACATCATCTGGAAAATATCGTAAACTTTGAATAACGAAGTTAAGATATCGAAAAATATCGACTTTAACTTTAAAATCTCGATTTCACAGAAAATGCAGAAACAAATGTATCTGTTTCGAATTTCGATGTATGGCACATATATTACAACATTATATAAACATACTTATTTATTGGCATTGACAAATTTCGATAAAGCAAGGAATTATCGATATATGGAGCTCGAAATCTTAAGTAAAGGAATCAACTTAATAATGCTACTGTTACCAATTTTTAATAATTCTTTATACTTTTGAAAACAGCCGTACTTTAGTATCTAATGTTGGAAAGTATCGTAAAATTGGGTATCTACAAGCCAAAAATGACCAATACCTCAGAGAACCACAAAAATTACCCTGAAACCCTATCGAATTCCGACTCAACAAGGGCTTTAAAGGGTTAATTGCGCTTGGAATTACAGCGCAGCCGCAAAGTGAACCGAAATTGAGGTTACCCCACCGACAGATGAGCTAACATTTCACGCATGCCCCGGGTTTTTGTGTTTTCGGTTTTCTACTATAGGTCTGGGAATGCACCGTGGACGTGACTCATGTGGGTTCATTCATTTGTTACGTAGGAGTCGCAGGCTGGGTTCAAACAATGCAGTTGTTGTTGCAGCAGAGTTGGCAGTTTTTTATTGCCATTTTCGCAAGGTGAGCTACACTTTGCGCCTGCTTCTCTTCAGCCACTTCACGACTCAATGGAAGCTAGCAACTACAGCTGCTCGGCTGCAGAAGAAAGAAGCGACAGAAGAAAGCAAAAGTGGGCGCCACTGCGCGGCACTTTTACTTTCCTCGCTTCACTGACTAGTATCTGGCAGATACATTTCCAATTTTCCACAGCAGCCAGCAACGGACAAGTTTTCCCCGGGTGCTAAACGAGTTTCGTTCGCCGTCTGTCGAGTGGTGTTAATAGCTGAGAGAGCCGGCAACTGTCGCCGGAGAACGATCGGTTGGTTGGTGGGCGTTACCTGGGAGCTCCAGATGGGGTTATATAACCCATCGCCATGGTGACTTTCGTTTGGAAGCTACTGAACTCGAGGTAGAGGGTGAGAGAGATTTCTCCCACGCTCCCCGATACAATTACTACGTTTTTTGGCACTTTTTCTTTCGACTTAATGTTATTACTTTTCACAAATTAGCCAGCCAGACACTTTCCCCAACCACTCTTTGTGGTGTTGGTTAGGGTAATATTTTTTTTGGAAGGTATAGAGCATATCTAGGCAGTCTAAAAAAGATATTTATAAGGTATACCCATATACAATATTGTAATTATTATATTTAATTTGTTGCAAAAAATGCCTGAGAGTTGGTATTAAGTTGGGTTTTTTAGGTTTCCCTGCAATATTAACCGAGATTTTACCTTCGTTCATTTTTGGGTCAACGTATTTTTCGGGGTTTCCTCAACTCAACATGCGAATCTCCCATTGCCAAGCCATTGCGTGCTAATTGACGACGAGTGTGCAATATTTTCTCAATCAACCAGAGTTCAAGGTCTGTGTGGGAATGGTTTATTAACACCTGCCTGCTAACCAGGAATTCAGACAGGGATTCCAAGGGCTAGACTACGATCCTCTTTCCTATTATAATATTATATTTAATAGTAAGTGCGCATTATATTCGCTGTTTAGTAATTTCATTATGTTTGTTATTGCTTTTCATGTGTTAATTGACGACGGAGTTTTGCGTATAATCGAAACCATATATATTTATTAGCATTTCATAAAACAACGTACGTCAAAGCCTGTGCTTGTGCTGCTAACCGGACCCAACCCCCAAAGAATCGTACAAACAGGTTTCTCGGCATTACCGAGAATTTCGTCGTAGACAATAAATCCAAATCCAAAGGCCAAGTGCTATGTACTGCTCAAAACACGAGAGAAATAATAATAATACGTTAAATTACTGCAAAAAAGGTCCAACACTTTCGAGCAGTTGGTATGCAAAGCAGTCTCCAGTGATTGGAAGCTCTTTGCATGCAAATGCATCCGTAAGATGCCCGGGGCATCCATCTGAATGATGAAATATGGCATTTGTGTTGTGTGTGAATTGTGTATCTTTCGGATACGTAAGTAGCGTAAACAAACGGCAAATGCATTGCACTATAAAAGGTAAACAGAAACGAAAGGGGGGAGGTATTAAGAATGCAGAAGGTGGTAACACACAAACACATGCCCCCATTTGCGGCAACATCTGTGGTTATGTGGAGGAAATGCCCAAAGAGGCCCGAGCGAAGTCAACTCAAATGGCTTTTTAGCTGTATGAAAACCAAGCGAATCTGGTTCACAGCCAGCTGCCTTGAGCCAGTCTACTGGCTCTACTATAGTAATTATGATATATGGGACACACCCCTCAAACTCTGTGTAAGATTGCTTAGATTGATTCGTAAACAGTATCCTGGAATTTTTACTTTGAAAGCATTCTAAATAAACCAGAAACGTACGATCAAGTAAATATTTTTAAAGAAAAAATGTTTGGATAGGTAAGTAGATAAATAGATACTTGCATTTTCAACAAATCTTCAACATTTTCCTTATTTAAAATGAAAATATGGTTTTTATCTGTTCAAAAACCGTATTTTTGTATCATATCACACATTAAAGACCATTCCTTGTGAATTTTGAAAACAATTTAAATAGAGTTTAAAAGAATGCAATCAAAAGTTACGCCTTGAATTCGGGACGTTTCCTATTTTATTTCATACTTTAGGACACTTTTACAAGTCACTTAAAATCTTCAAGTTATTTCTGGAAACACTGGATATACAAAATACCACTCAACCTATAAATAAACAAATTTTTCATGTGCTAAATTTTTTTTAGTAGGCACTGTTTATATGAACCCAACACGAGGCTGACTTCCTGCACGAGTGACCCAAGTGAAGAAGATGTAACTGGCAAACTGCTCTTAATTCAATTAAATTCAATCAGTGCCAAGTGTTTGGCGATTGTTCGTTCCCCCGACAAGTGCCTAGAATTGAATTAATATTACAATGTATGTTCTGTCATTGAGAGCAAATGCGAGAGGTACAACAAGATTACTTTTCATTATTATTTTCAACCGAACTTCTACCAGCTTAACTTAAGCTGTGGTTAGTTCATTGACATTGATGTCTACCTACCTACTTACCTACCTGTCAACAGAATAATTAAAGTTTTTAATTTAATTAAGCCGGCTTAAGTGGGTGGAAAGTGAGGAGAAAAGCCAAGAGTCAAAAGGCTTTTCGATTGAGTAATTTAATTCGACGCCCACCAGCAGTTAATCGGGGTCATAGCGGTATTCGATTGATACTTCTTTAGCTCTTTGTTTGTTTTTTTGCGAAAAACTCAAATCATTTTCCATTCTCCGGCGAGAACACGTTTCCAAGGTAGGTCCAAAAATAAAACCGCACAAATCGAAGCAAAACTGCTGCTGTTGGCCCCAAAAGCGAGATAAACGGAATGGTGGAGAAACCATGGAAGAAACAAACAAAGAAACACACAGAAGAGCGGAGAACGAGGAAAGACTAAATACTGACTAAAGACAAAGCTCATAGGTCAGGTCTCCGGGTTGGCAGGGCAAGTCGTCTGTCGGATTCTCGCTGTTTTTCTCTTGAGGAAAATGCAAAATACCCAATGCCTTATGGGGAATGCGGAAGAGGGGAGGCGATGATGATTCAGGGGGGGTCCATATGTGTGTTACCTACTAAACTGCAGTGTTGCCTTAATGACAGATTTTTAGTCATCAAGGTGGGCAAATTACCACTCAGATGCATTCGGGCCGAGAGCCCGAGAAAGTGGAGCGGGAACTCAAGATCGAAGACGTATAGTACTTCTTCTCGCTTCAGTTGAATTAAGATGGAATTCAAAGAGATTATAGAAATCTGGTTCAGATGAATCTATAATTATCTTTAAAGGAATTCCAGTAAATCCAGCCCATTAAACTGCTTCTTGTTCCACTTATTCTATAAATAAAACCCGTATAATATTTATTTATATATTCATTTTCATCATCAATCCTCTATTTCAATACCAGCAAGTAGTAATATAAACAGGTGATAAGAGCCCACGAGATCCCAGAATTACGTGCCAGAAACGCAAAACTAGGGGATTTCCTCTGTCAATCGGAATTCGCCTCGGTTTCTAAGAATCTTTTCATTATCTCCGCGTCAGCAAATATGCAACTATTGGGTTACCATATAGCTCCGTTCTCTATTCTCAAATCCCAAACCCCTCGAAGACGACCAGGCACGTCTCGCTGGCTCCGAACGTGACTCATGGGGTCTCCTCTCGTCGAGAGACCTCGGAGACCTTCGCTATCAGCTCAGCTCAGCTCGGGCCAAGCCAGGCCAATCCAATAGGGCACCTCAGCCGGCAGGAGACCGGTTTCCCCGATTCTCGGCAACCACATTCCACAAAAGCCATGCAGAGAAAGAAACGGTATGGCAAACACAATATTTTAAAAGGAAATATGTACCTTAGGTATCTGCAAGATAAGGAATTTCTGAAAGGTAGAGATCCTTTATCACTTGAAGTACCGGTAAATAAAAATATCGAATTTATGACCAACCCAGGTAATAGTTTGCAGTGTGCCGGCGCCCCTCCTTGGTTTCGAAATCACTTATGTTTCGTCATCCCCGTCGACTCGACTCATTTGGCATTCAAAACGCTTCTCTATTAGCCCGGGCCCATTAAGCCGCCGATTTATGCTGGCCGTTCGCACATGCATAATGCAATTCTGCAAGGCATTTGTTCTGTGGTTGCAGTTGCAACAATTGTTGGGCTCTTGCGGCGTCTCTTGCTAACTAACCTCTAATTAAATTGCTGGCTGTGCGGCGGCCTTCGCCGGCAGCTTTCGATGCTGAATGGGGCTGGTGGGACTGGGACTGGTAACGGAGATTCTTTTGAAGCCGCCTCTGAATGGATCGCTTAGCTTTGAGGTCTCTCGTTAACGCATCGCTGGCGACTGCAGCTGATTGCAGGTGATTTACAGGTGGCGAGAAGATTGAAACCCGAGTTTCTTCAGAGTTCTGCCATTGGCATTGAAGTGAGTCGTTAAGTAATGCTATTTAATTTTTTTTAGAGCCAAACTGCAGGCGGTAAACGTGCTAAATTCAGTTTTTCAAAACACATTTGATATTAGGTAATGTATGGTTTATTTTTTCTGACCACTTAATTGGGTAATTTTTTATATTTTTATAGAATTAAACTGGGTTTTCTAATGTCTTTAGTCTATTTTGTACCTAATAGGATATTCCCAACATGTTTCTAGAAACAGTGAAATTTGAACAGTTTGATTAAAGTTTTAGGCAAATATTTTACCAAATTTTAAATAATGTTTTAAGAGCTCTGCACAAAGTTTTGTGTATTTTTAAAAACTAACTACCTGTTCAACTGTTCACAATCTTTTTTGCACGAAATGGTCCACGTTTCACAAATTACAAATATTATGACATTTTTAATCAAATAATTGTTGGCGCTTCCACATGTGCGAAAAAATATCCATAGTTAGTGCAATGTTTTCTGGCGCGCACAAAAAGCAAATACAAATTATATTAAACAACAAAAGCGTAATTAAATAAAAAAAAGAGAAAAAAAAAACAGGCAGCAAGTCAGAAGTGGAAAAACCAAAAACAACAACAAATATCAACAAAAACAACAACAGGAGCCCAACGAATGATGTTGAAAGTCGTTTTGCGAGTTTGACCGCTGAGCTCCACTGTCCGCAAGAGAGCGCGCTCTAGTGGAGAACGGAGAGTGGAGAGACGATCTGATCTGGGGAGCTTTTGGGGAGAACGAGAGAGAGCCTAGAGCTAGACTTACCAAAAAATGTTTATATTTTATATAGTATAGACCTCTCGGCAGCTCCGATTTTAAATTGACGATTTCAGCACTTTTCTCGATGGCTCAGTGTTGTTGCAAAACACAGAAATACGTAGACTTTTCGCGTCAGACTTTGGCTTCCGCGTTGACATAAAAACAACAAAATCAGTACGACACTTTCCTCTTGCACTTTTCAAACAATTGAGCGATTTCTATGGCTTGACATTAATTTGCAATTAATTGCATTTTCAATTTCCATATTTCACTCACACACACACACGCACTTGTATTATTTACACTCTGCTCCCCTTTCGTTTTCCGCTCCACACACGCACACACAAAGACGCGCCTGGTCGTTGCTTTTGCTTGCGGTTTCTGTTTATTTCCCCTCTCACTCGATTTCCGCACAATAGAACCAACAAAATTGTGTTAACAATTTTTTGTGTGTTTGTTTATTCGAAAAAAACGGAATACCGCAACGCGAGCGCCAGCATCCAGCAACACGTCCGCCTCGTTCGACGATGTTTTCGAAAATAAATTAGGATTCCTCACTGTAGCCCACCTCGTGGCGACTGCGACGCTGGCAGCAGCATTGTTCGCAGTGATGAACGCCCGCATAAGCCGGGTTTTGAGCTATTAAAAAGGCTTGATATTTCTACACCACGAAACATATTTTCCTTAAAAACTAAATATTTAATATCACGAATACAGCTATTGTACATTAGGGATATGGGAAAGGCTATAAGCTAGTTGTTACTTTATAAGCTTTTCCATTTTAAATATGTGTGCTAGATCATCTAGCCAAAAATAAGCTAAACTTGCAACACTGGGAGGCAAAAAAAGAGAGCGCTGCAGAGCACAGTGGCTGAAATCGATTAACGTGCAGTAAAAATTTAAATATTGTGGAAAAAAACCATATCGAAATGAACATTCTCTATGTTTTTAACCTTATTTAAAAAAAAAATAAAATTAAAATTTTAAATTATTTTTTATACTGGTTTTTGTATTCGTACGCTTAATGTAGTATTTCAGAAGCTGTTGTAACACATTCAGTAGTTTAATATAACAAGATATTTGGAATATAGATTACTGGAAAAAAATTAAGTTACCAAAAATGATCGTCGGCCCCACAGTGCCTAGATTTTAGTTGGCGACGAAGAGAGTCAGTTCAAGAGAGAGCCAGGGAGCGCTGCTGCCGAGGAGGCGGTGCACAGTGGAAAACGGGGATTTTATAGCAATTTTGTGGAATTGCACCTCTAGCCTTTTATAATATTTTAATGTTTCTATACAAACTTTTATTAAGGGTTAAAAACAAAATGATTTGTAATATATATCATAATCGGTGAAAATATTATTAATAAAGCAAAGCTAAATCAGTAATTTCACCCACTGTGCAACGCTGAAGTTGACGTCGCGTCGATTGAATCTGAATGCTGCGCATGCGTGGAAGAAATTTTTTAACAGAGTGCCAACAGCGGAATGAAAGTGCACATTTTTGTACTGTTAACAGGGAAATGATGGTTTAAACTCGTTAATTAAGTTTAATTGTAACTAAATTACCAAAGCGGGCTATTATTCTGCTGAGATTGCATGTTTAGGGCGTAGAGCCTTTAACGAGACAAAATAGTATGCTAAAACGATGAAAACTTTCGAGATTACGAATAAAAATTAAGAGTTGAGTGATTATTTATAGCAGTCTTATTTTTATATAAGCTATTTATAAAGAATTTTCTCTTATTAGAGGATAATGACATGTTTTGTATAATTGGATGTATTTATTATAGGAAATAGAAAGGAATACCCCTCAAGAACATTTAGTCCCCACTGTTCTCACCATGACTGGCGGCTACCTGGCAACAAGTGGCACCCACAACACAAATCCCGGCAGGTGAAACCGGTTCCAACCTTCTCCGGTGGTTGCCTCCGCCTTTACGGTTTTTGTTTGGCAAACAAAACGCTTCACTGCAGCGGCGCAACAGCAACAGGAAATCATATCAGGCAAAATGTTTATTTTTCCCAAAAAGGAAATATATAAAGGGCGTTGCTGCTCACAGGCGGCAGCGATTATAAATGATATCTAAGAGACGACGCCCCCTATAAAAAAGTGATAGTTCCGAATCGAACGTGGGCTTAGGGGAAGAGCCCCATGTCGTGCCGCCCACTTTTGCCGGCTGCCTGGCACTGGACTGGCACTCATCATTCATCTGCCCACTGCAAGCGGTCGGTTTTTGTTTAATTTCGATAAATTCAATTAGCATTTCAATGCTACATTTATTTCCAGAGCGGTGAAAGTAAAGCTTAGACGGGTGCGGATATTGGGGGTGGATTGGGGGGAGTCCACCAACCACACGCAATTAAAACGATGACTCACTGGAGGATCTCGTGCTGCCAGTCGATCAGATTTAGCTGCGGCTTGAAGCGCTTCAGGGGACCTGAAAGTAGATATGTTAGAGCCTAAATTTAAGGGAAGGAAATGCTTAACTCACTTATCAAGGCGTAGCGCTGCTCCTTTTGCAGCGCTAAGTAGTCCACATTGGGTCCCGTTAGATGCTGCGCCACTGATCCGTTGCTCACCAGCTCCGGTGTCCAGATCTCGTCCAGCGAAGCCTCTACCGTCTTCAGCAGCGTCTTGAATTCACGCTGCAGTGACGCCGCGAGGGAGTCGCCATCCACAGGTGCTCCGCTGCCGCCGAGCTGGAGCAGCGCTTTGCATGTGTCACGCACAGGCTGCTGCTGGTGGGCGATCTTCGTGACGTGGTTGTGCAGCGCATCAATGAGCGCAATGTCTTCGAAGGGGTTGCCCGGCTTCAAACTTAGCAGCTTGCGTTCGTGCTTACGTCGGTTTTTGCTAGAGCGGAATGTCTTGCTACAAGGAGCGAAAGACAGGGAGTTGTAAAGTGAAACTCTGGCTAAAGTGCAGTGGAGCAGGTCCAGGTTTTAACTTACCCAGAGCCACGGGAGGTGCCGCTGTAACGCGAGGAGTGCAGACTAGTTGTGTCCGACAGAAGATCCACCTCCTCGATGTCCACGTCGCCATCGTTATCCGCATCCCCAGAAGTGGCTTGCTTTTGGCGAATGTTCAACAGGCGCTGCTTGTACTCAACGAAAAGCTTAAGATCGGCTTGCACGGAGCCCTGCAACTGTGCTCCATAGGCCATCAGGGCTGGAGCAATCTTCTCCACTATACAACGCAATAAAATTAATTTAAACATTTTAAATAAATGAAAGTCAGCTAAAGACTCCTTACCCAAAGCATCTCCCTGCTCCAGACCTGCTTCGTAGATGGCCCTGCCGTAGAGATGACCCTCCAGCAGTACTTCCAGCTGCCTGTTCCGATCCCCACCATGCTCCTTTACCAACTCATAGGCTTCCATGTGGCGTCCTTGCTGCTGTAGAGGACCCACTAATGACAGGGCCAACTGATCCAGAGGCTCATCCAGCTTCTTGCCCAGCACAAGGACACGTTGCCAGTCCAACGTATGCTTGGCACTGAGGAGTGCCTGCTGGAGTTGTCCTCCCCGCTCATACATAAGACTGGCATTGTCCAGCTTAGCAATAGCTCTTAAGTGGTCTGCATAGGCCACGCAGACGCGCTTGTGAAACTCCTCGTGCTCCCGATAACACGACAAGCCGGCTGTGTACAGGCCATGCTTCCGTATGAACTCAAGAGCCTCCTCGTAGTGCTGCTCACCGCAAGCAGCCAGATGGGACAGGGCCGAGGGATACCTTTTTAGGTGATCATCGATTCGGAACTTGCGATATTCCGTAGGCAGAGCCTTTAGCTCATTGAGATAGGGCAGAAATTCCTTTGGATCCTTCTGCGATTTTTGGGCAACGAAAAGGACCAAACCGAAGTCGTAGGTGCCCAGGGCCACGTTATACAAGTCGTTCACATCCACCAGATAAAGCAAATACTTAAGCAGCTGGTCTGCCAGAGCTGCATCTGTCTGCTTCTCCTGCCAGATAAGCTGTAAGGCCTGCTCCATGCGACCCAACTTGACATACGCTGTGATAACAGGCAGGCGGAAACGTTCAATATCCTCTGGCCGCGTGGCCTGCTCCATGCGTTGGCACAGCAATCGGCACACATATTCCACCTTCTCCTCTACCCGATAGTCTGCGGGATAGGTCTGCTTTGCGGCTTCGTAGTTGCTGGAATACATGCCCTTGGCAAAGTCTTCGTTCTGAAGTTCACTCAGAAAGAGACAGAGCCATTGGCTCTGCTTGATCTCACGCAGGAAGACGTCCACTGAAGCAACGAAAAGCTCAACGTTATGATCCCAGATGATGTTCAGGTTGATGCGCTGCTTCCGCAGCATTTGCATCGCTGCTTGGTATTGCTTCCTCGCGAGCAGAGCACCAACCAACTCCAGTACAAGCACGCGAGGACAAATGGCTTCCAGATTTCCGCGCGGAAGCTGCAGCACCACTCGCGCTTCACTGGCCACCGCAGTTACCAGTTTGCCGCCCCGCTCAATGTTTCTGCTCGCCACTTGGCGGCGGTCCTTCAAGCGGACAAAGTGGAGTGCATTGAGCTGGGTGTAGGCGAGGTAGTTACCAACTACGCAGAAGGAGGTTACATCTTCAGCGATACGATGACCGTCTACGTGAAGTAGCTGCTGGTTTCGAAGTGTAATAAGACCGCCTAGGGATAAGAAGTAAATTTTAAAATAAGAAACATCTAGGCCCCAGTATAACTCACCTGTAGAGTCACTGTTGAGGGTGAACCACTCGATCTGATCGGCCGCCTGGGCCAACTGCACATGCGTTCGCTCCACCTTCAGCGTGTTGTCGGTAAGACACACCTCGTAGGTATGACCATTATTCACTGTCTGCACATAGAACTCATCCATGGCATTGGCACCGACTGATAAAGCGTTGACCAGCCCGCTGATTCTCAGGGAAGACTGCACCCGGTAACAGAGTTCGCCCTTATCGTTGACCTCATCTTCGTCTGGCTCCCTGTTCAAAAGCAGCAGACGAGACGTTCCACCAGTGCTGTAGGTGGCCAGCAGGTAATCACAGTTGAAGTACGTGAGATTTGCCAGTGGCAGGCGGGAAAGCTCAGCATCCGGCATAAGTACGCTGGCTCGCGGTTCCTGACCGCTCAACTGCTGCATGGGCTCGTAAAAATGCAGCTGGCGATCGCAGGTGTATACACACAGGCTGGTCTCGTACCAGGTGAAGGCGTTGATGAAATTCTCCAGCTGCAGGACGCGCTGGCACATAGGTGGCGGCACCACCGCTCTGGCGAAGTCCGTCAACAGCAGTCGCTTGCCATCGATGACACCAACGACTCCACTGCGCTCGTAGCGATCCACAGCGAAGGCCCACCGGTAAACCAGCTGCTTTCCGGTTTCCTTGACTAAGTGCAACGTGTGCTCGGCTCCCATCCGCGTGTCCCAATGAAGGAACGCCAGCGGGTCTACTTGGTCAAAGATCAATACCTGCTTTAGGTACCAGTGGTAGTTGCCTATCGTGTAAAGATAAACTCGCTGCTCCTCCTTCGTGGCTGTCCTGATGGCCAGAATATCCGAATCTTCGCTCCAACGTAGCTGCACCACAGGCTCCACTTGCAGATCGAAGGGGAGCACTAGCTCCCTATGTCTTAAACCATTCTTCTCGAAGAGCGCTATCGTGGACTTATTGGGAAACCTCTGGGGCACAGCAATCCAATTGCCCGCCGGTCGCCATGCCACTACTTCCTGCAGATTTGCGCTCTTTTCGGCCGTGTGCTGAAGTTTTCCTTCGCAGTCGTATACCTTGAAAGTACGACCCACCTGGGCGGCCACATAGGAGACCACAAAGTGGGCCCCATCGCCGCGCCAGGAAATGTGGATGTCCTGAGGGGTAAAAATTTACAATCAGATATGGGAAAATGGTAAAAATTAATAGCTCCTACCTGGTTCAGCTCTTGCCAATCTTGATTAGCGGTGTCAGCAGCTCCAGCCGTCTGTTTAGCAGCTTGCTTTCCCTCCGATCCGTGGAATTGCGTCTCCTTCTTACCCCACCCCACATTGACGAACTGCTGGTCCGGCGCCAGATCCGCGTTCAGCGGCTGCTCGGCTATCACATCGAATGTGCTGGTCATTAGCACCACGTTATGGGTGCGGGTCACAAACACCACCACCTCCTGGTTGGGTGACCAGGCCATGCGCTCGATCCCTACGTCGCAGTACGTGCCCTCACTAGTGGCTCCCGTCAGCGGATCGATCAGCAGCACCTCGCCGGCGCCGCTGGCCACACAGATCGCGTTGTCCAGCTGCAGGAACTCCGCGCCCACAATGTCCGGCAAATCGGCAATCACTTTGGCCCGCACATCGCAAGACTCCTGCACGGCGTAGATCTTGCTGTCGGTCACCAGGAAGGCCGTGTCGGAGGCATCGCCATTTATCTCCGGCTGCAGGAGCAGCAGGCGGGGCTGGGCCACCGCTGTGTCCAGCTCCTGGCAATATTGAAGCTTCAAATTGCGCATATTTCGTAAATATTGCACGTGTGGAACTGTGTGACCGGAACTTTCGAATGTGCGATAATAAACAAATGCATTCCTCGGCAAATACTAAATGTATATGCAAAACTGTTTAACTTGTCGAGTTTATGAACAATTTAATTAGTTTAACAGAGATTGCAAGTTAACAAGCCCAGGAAGCCTGTACAAAGGCATTTATAAACATTTATTAAATAAATGTCCAAAGCTAGCTATAAAAAAGCCAGCGGTACACCCTCCAGCTTTCCTGCCTGGTCACACCAACAATCAAGTTGTTCCCCTTGCAGTTTGCCATAAAATATCGAAAAATGTCTATTAAAAATATCGATGATTCGATATTTGGACAAACAAAAAATCGTAATATAATTACCATCTTTAGAAAAAAATATCGACATTTTGATATATTCACATCCCTAGCGGCCATCTTGCTCTCGTGTGAATTTTTTTGTTTAAATTAATATCGCCCGTGCTGGACTGGTTGACGAACCCAAATCAAAGCGAACGCCATGCTCGGGCTGAACTGAAACGGATGCAAGTGCGGATATGCATAAGTTGAAAGGGAGGACGGCCGAAGATCCGGAGAATAGAATCGAAAATTCCACAAAACCAGCAGCCAGTTGTTGGTCAGTAGTGCGTGTGTGTAAGTGCTAGTGCTTGTGCAAGTGTTTACGTGTGTGTGTGTGGAAGGAAGGCACCAAAACGGAAAGGTGGTGCAAATGTTTATAAATATATTATACACCGTATTATATATGCGTGATAATTCAAATGAAATGTGCATGTGGCTAATGCGACGTTAGCAGCGACAGCGACGTCAGCAGCGCGCCAGCGTCGGATTGGAATGTTAACGGGGAGCTCCAGCCAGCAGCGAAAACAACAACAACAGCAGCCGAGAGACCAGCAAAGCAGCACAACAAGAAATAATAACAATAGCTGAAAAACGCAGAAAAACATCTTTTAAAATTTGGTAAGCATTTTTTTTTAAGCGCTGGCTCTAAATGTTTTTGAAAGCCGAACTCAAGGACTCCGCCCAACGCCCTTTTTTTTGCAGCGTCGCGCTGTCTGCTTCCTTAATACACTTGTCGCTGTGATTGTGAGTGTGCGTATGTGTGTGGGTGTGAAAGTGACGAAAGCTTGCGGAAAAAGGATAACACAATTGTGCCCATAAAGTGTAGCTAAAAATAAAGAAAACACCTCGAAAATACCTTTGCATAATCCACCTCAAAAAGACAGAAAACAAAACCAAAGAAACTACAAAATATTATTGCATAAATCTTTGCCTCATCATTAAGATGATAAATATAAACACAAACAAAATTTGGCAGCTGCAAAAAAAATTACAGTACACTCTCCGTTGTTGTAACAGTTAACTATGTGTATGCTTGTGAAGTATTTTTATTTAAATTTAAATCTAATATTTACTGAATCAAAAACAAGGTTTTATTTTGGAAAATATATTTGGAAAATAAATTTGACTTCAAATATATATATTTTTAAGGAATAACGAACCCTAAGAACTCGCTTCTCTGGTTAAGGATCTCATGATAATAGGCATTTTATATTTATTTAAATATTTTTAGGCTTCACTGTATCGAGTATGTCCCCCGTGTATGTTTTGCAAAGTGTATTTGTTTTCCTTTTTTGGGTCACTATATTTGCAGCTTCTTTATATTTGTATTTTTATCGCTGTTGTCTGAGGTCAACTAGTTCGCTTTATAAAAAACGAAAGCAAAAATACAATAACGAACAAAATAAAAAAAATAATAATAAAAAAGCACAAAAAAACTACGCATTTTGGGTTCCGATTCAAAGCGAAAACAAAAACACGTTTTACAACTCCACGGCGCGAATTTGTTGTTGTGGCTTTTTGAATAGCGGACGCACATACAAACACGGCTTAAGCTTAACATACGTATACATATACACAAACGGGCCATGAATGACCAATGCGTACAACAACAACAAAAGCATGCAGCAGCGCCAAACAACAACAACACCGATCACAGTAGTAATTAAAGGCAATAACCGAAGCGTGGCGCATCGTAGTTTTTGTTATGGATTTCCGTTCGTAGTAGTTCGTATTCGTTGCTGCCTCTTGCCGTTCTTTTTGTTGTTGTTTCTGGTCAGCATTTTGCGTCGTCGGCAAAATATTCGTGCGCTGACGTCACACGTAGGCGCCACAAAGCTCCCCCTCAACCTCTCCCACCTCTCTCTCTCTCTGGTTGGCTCTCTGTATCCCGTTTGTTTGTTTGTTTGTATATTGCAACATGCGTGGGCGTTATACTCCAACTGTATCGGTGTGCGTAAGTTTGGTTCTTTTTTTTGAGTCTGTGTGTATGTGAGGTCAGTTTGCGTGAACTTTTCACATTGGTTTGAGCTTCTCCGTTCGAGTTCGACTAACTTTTGGCACTCACTGTTCGGCATTACGTTTATTGCGAGCAAGCATTACTGTGTATCTGTCATTTTCAATTGCGCTAATTACGCCTTTGCATGTCCACTTAACGGCTCGTGGTCTAGTCGGACTGATTGGAATGCTAATTGGAATTAGTAATTGCAAGTTTTTCCTGATGGGTAATACACCGTTAGTAAGCTACTGTGAATCACCGAATTTGGTTCTAAAATAGTTAAGACTTGTCATACAATAATATTGTAGTTAACAAAAAACAAATTTGTATTTTTTGACATTTATTTGACTTGAAATAAATTTATAAGGGATGTTTGAAAATGAGCTACAAACGCAATAAAGTATTTTTTTCTTCTTTCAAAAATTTACAAATGCCTTAGTTAAAATAAAAATATATAAATGCCTTATTTTCTGTATGCATCTTTTCTGTAGTTATACGATCTTTGAATATGGATTTATCAGTATGCTTTGGACCTCCTCTTATCTTATTTATTCTGCCTGATTTTTTAATCCAACAAAAAACAGGCTGTACGACATAAAAACTTCTTAAGAACGGCAGGGAATAAAAGACATGGAATCTGGTTTATCGTTTAAGCTCTGATATCTTATATATCTTACTGATATCTGTTATCTAGAATAACTGGTTGTTAAATCATGTGTGTTTGTCATTCTTAACATTTTTGCAGCTCTCATTTTTCGCTGTTCCGCAAATAATTTCTTAGCAAATTTGAGTTTCTTTCCCCGTTTTTGTTTGTTTATGTTTCTCTGCGGGTATTTTTAGCACATATGTAGCCCTCGCTTTGATCTACTTGCTAGTGGATGGATTTACATAGCGAATTCCACACCAGGAAAACTACTCGTACTGGTACTAGTGACGTCAGGAAGACTCCTGCTGCCTGCTTTTCTCTATTCACAATTTTCTCGACTTCACTTTGATGCTAATTGGCTTGGCAAAGTATGCAAAAAATTCCATAGAGCAGAAAAAGCGAAGAAAATCACGAACTGCTGTGGTGTGCACAACTGCAAGCTGCAAGAAAGAAACAATAAACATTTTGATGTCTACATTTTTGCAAACAACTGGATTCGACAGTGGCAACAAATTGCTGCCTGCAAATGGAGACGAAAAGTAAACATGCAAAAAAAGGAAAAAAAATCGGAAGGGGCTGAGGGGAAGCCGAGACAATGGGGAAATTAATTAACATGGCCAGCGGCAGCAATTAGACCAAATAAACGAAACAGAAAGGAAATCGATCCAAGCCACAAGCTGAAGTGACTGATATTGGAGCGTGTGTTTCAGAAACAGCGATCGCTTTGGACTCATTCGAGTCTTTGATGACACTAGATGCACTGACGAAAAATGTGTGATTAATGGGCTTTGTGTTAAGCTTAATGATATGATTTGTAGGATGAGATACGCTCGAAAAGCAATTTATTATTCATTTGATGATTGATTTTGATTGCTTGACTTTTTTTCTAACATACATGGCTAGATCGGCTCGGCTGTGGTTGCTGATTGCAAATCTATATATATAAAAATTAAACGCCAAAAGTGTTTGTAGCCAGTGTTAGGCTCAGTGCGTTGACCGATTTAAAAAATTTTTTTTTTGTTTGAAAGGTGGTATCAATACGGTGGTTTGTATGTATATATGATGCCTGTATGTGCTTTGGTTCGTAAGTTATGAACGTTTAAGCGAACATTACTTCGCCCGTATACACGCATACACGCATACGCGCATACAAACATACAAATAACAAGTTGTTACAAGTGGTGTTGGTGGATTTTATTTCTTGGATGCTCCAGGCGGAACTGGAAAAACGTTTTTGATATCATTGTTGTTGGCCACAATGCGTTCTCAAAGTAAAATTGCATTGGCATTGGCTTCTTCCGGTATAGCTGCTACGTTATTGGATGGCGGTCGAACGGCTCATTCTGCTTTGAAACTACCATTGAATTATCAAGGGAATGAAACTCCAACGTGCAACATATCAAAGGGATCTGGCACAGCTAAAGTATTGCAGCAATGCTCCATTATTATTTGGGATGAATGTACGATGGCACATGGATAGAACTTTGAAAGATCTTCGAGGTAATGCGGAGTTGTTTGGTGGCGCATTGATTTTATTGGCTGGTGATTTTCGACAAACATTGCCAGTCATTCCGAAATCAACACCTGCTGATGAGATTAATGCTTGCTTGAAATCATCATATTTGTGGAGACACGTCAAAACATTGAAATTAACTACCAATGTTCGGGTTCAGTTGCAGAATGATCCATCTGCTGATACATTCTCCAAGCAATTGTTAAAAATTGGAAATGGTGCTATGTCAGTCGATGAAAATGGATTGATAACGTTGCCTAATGATTTTTGCCGTTTTGCTCAATCCATGGATGAATTGATTGAAAGTGTCTTTCCAAACATAGCACAACATTATAAATGCCATACTTGGTTAGGTGAAAGAGCAATTTTAGCTGCGAAAAACAAAGACGTCAGTGAATTGAACTTAGTCATACAATCAAAAATTCCTGGCGAATTGATTTCGTACAAGTCATTGGATACGGTTATCGAGGAAGAAGATGTCGTTCAATATCCAACTGAATTTTTGAATTCTTTGGAATTTCCTGGATTACCACCTCATAATTTACAATTGAAAGTTGGTGTTACTATAATAATGTTGCGTAATATCAATCAGCCGCGTTTATGTAATGGAACCAGACTCGCAGTTAAACAGTTAATGGCAAATGTGATCGAAGCAACTATTTTAACTGGCAAATTCAAAGGTGAAGATGTATTGATACCACGAATTCCAATGAAATCATCTGATATGCCCTTCGAGTTTAAGCGTTTGCAATTTCCAGTGCGCCTCGCGTTTGCTGTTACTATCAATAAGGCACAAGGCCAGTCGTTGGGAATTTGTGGTGTGAATTTAGAGAATCCAGTGTTTTCACATGGACAACTTTATGTTGCATGTTCACGTGTTGGAAAACCATCTGTTCTCTATGTATTCGTTAGCAATACAAATTCAAAAACAAAGAACGTTGTGTACCATACAGCACTTCAATAAAATTGTTTTTCATTTCACTTTATAAAATCAGGGTTTTTCATTTTTTGCTTTTGTTTCAATTTTATTTCCTTAATGCACTACGAAGTGTGCACAGGGTACGCTAGTTGTTTATATTTTAAAAGTAGAAAGGCCGAGAATAGTTTGATAAAAGCTGTGCAACTAAGTTTTCCGTGTAAAATTGGCAACCACAGTGTGACTTACTTTTGGCCATGCCAAAAGCGAGACCGCAGCAAAGACTTGAAATGCCAAAATTGGCCTAATGAGTTGGCCAACACACATGTTTTTGATTTTATTTACACCGCCACGAGCTTTCAAAAGGCAAATCGAATTGCCGGGAGCCATAAATGCAGCAGCAGCTGCAGCAGGTGAGATATTGCTTGATACTACCTGGATTTTATCGCATGCGATAAAGCCCAGCGCCAGAGAAGAAGCCGGCTCACAAACACAAGAAAATTGGAGCTTAAAAAACGCTCTCTCACGCTCCGAGGCTTTGGTTTGGTTTTTTTTCTTTCATGACTCAGGTTGAGCGGCAAGTTCGTGCAGCGGTTTTCAGTTGAAAACTTGCAGGCGAGCCGCGCGGTCGCAAGAAAGTCGAGGGAAAAATATAAATAAAATCGGTAGCCACGCATGCGCAGATCTTCCAATCGCGTGTGTAGTTTGTTGTTCAATCGATTGCAATTGGCTTTCTGCAATATATATACATAATAACGATAAATTATGACGGTCGGTAATATGCAAAGTGGCCGCCGCCTGATAATAATCCATTCAGTGCAAAATACAAAAGGCAGACGTTGCTGCTCCCCGTCGTGATGTAACGTGCGAATTCGAATTGTTGATATTTTCGCTATTGTAATAATTAATTATACAAGCGGGAATAATTTTTTGGGACGCCCTGAAGGAAGTGATTTATGCAAATTATTGCACAAATAAATACACTGTTAAAGCGCGAAGAAAGTGAAACAAAAGCGGAGTGCGAAGATATGAGCTTCCTGTGGCTCCCAGTGGATGATGGATTCAAGATCTCGATATATATGAGAGATATTTGGATTTGGTTTTGGCTTTGGTGGCGCAATGACCTTTGTGTGCTTCGACTTTTTGATTTGTTTGCCATGTCGGGGATACGTTCGTTTAATTATGGGTTTGGGTCAGATGTATCGGGCATTAGCAGCAATCAGTGTTTGAATGTGTGTCCGTGATTAATTCCGAAATATTGCTCAAGGCATGCACAGAGGAAATTGAATGTGATCTTGAATATATATGCTACTTAGGGGATACTTTTGCCGTATTTTTTGTAACGTTCATTATCAACTCACAAAGCGCAGCTGTTCTAAAGACTTTTGGTGAAATAGGACTCAGGGAATTTTATATTACAAGGAAACATTTTAAAGTACTTTATTAATGGATTGGAGGCTCTTGTGACCTTATAGGTACCTTTCAGGAGGATAACAATGTTTGCCTTTTGGCCTTTTTAACCTTGCTCATAGACAACACATTGCTTGACAAAACAAATAAAAATGTCTTCATAATTCCAATAAAGTATCAAAATTTAACAACTGGGTTAAAGTTGTAGCAATCAACGATCCAACGATCCGAAAAAGTGGAATTTAATTAATACCATTTTCAAAAAACCGTCTAATTGGCAAATCAATACCTTATATGGTGATTTTCCATTTCGGAGCCTCTTTATTTTTTTGCGTGTGCTCCATTCCCCTGAAGATGATCACTGCTGCATATTTGATAGTTTGAAAGTCTCAAATGAAAGTGCCTTGGCTTAGTGTTGACTCCTATCTCTCCCCTCGGTTTTCTGCAATTGCCAGGAGCTTTTCCCCGGAGTAAACTTCAATCACACAGTGCTAATTGTTTTCCCAGGTCTCTGTGTAAATTGAATTCTCCCTCTCCCGACCAACCATTACTGCAATTTCTTCGCCATTCTTCCATTCTTCTCGCTCTCTAACTGCACATTTTAATCCAAAGCCAGGCTTAAGGCTACGAACCGCGGCTGATCCCAAAATTGCATGAATCACTCCGGCTTAGGACCCCTCTCTCGCCAATCGATTTGGACGCTAATTTTGGCGACGTGCAGACATTCGACTTTGACAAAATAAAAACAGGAAAATGCGAGACATTGTAGGCTGGCTGCCTGGCTAGCTGGCTGGCGTGTCGAGCGGCGAAAAGGCATTTTCAATTTTCCAGCGCATTAGTCATCGCCGCTCTAATCGGCCAACAAAAAACCGGGGCCTTAAACTGTAACTAGTTTTCGCCAACGCGACTCTCAATGGGAAACCAATCCGCGCGAAACGTCATCCTGAGCGAGTCCGAGTCCCAGTCTCGCCTGAAATTTATATCTCCGAGCTAAGCTCTTGGCTGGACCGAGTGAAAGTGGACAAAAAAAGTAGAGGGGGAAAAAGACTTCAACTTCAACTGCAGACGCGTGAAACAATTTTTTATGTTTTTCTTGGCTCTGTACACGGCTTTTATGTGTTTTCCATCCACTTATTCAATTTGCCATTCACTGCACATAAGTGAAGACGAGCTGAGAAACCCTCCGAGAGCCAACTTGCCAAGTTACCAACATACCAACTTGGCCCCTTCCTTCTTCCACCTGGTCAGAGCCAATGGCGCATTTCATTTTTCACTTCTCTACGCGGACTCGGACTCGGAGTCGGGTTGGACTCTCTTTGTTTTCTTTTAATGCGTGCCTGGCACGTTGGAATAATTGTAAAACTGAAATTATTAATTAAGACCTCGCAATGGCGAATGCTAAATGCTCTTTGTCTAACATAAATTGCTGTCAATTTGGGCTTTTTTTGTGCGACTTACGGTTACCGTTTCAGGGCAGGGTATTTCGGGGAACTTTCACTTGCCAAAATGATATATGCAACAGGTAACGCCGCCGGCGGCAATCAAACCGATCCATTGCGATCCGAAACCAACCGAACCCGTGCTCGAAACCGAACCGAGACCCACCCATCCCGAGGATATCCGGACCAGCAAAAGCTCACTGAAAACCCGGCCCATTGTCTTTAGCTCTTCTCTTGTTTTGTTTGGCTTTTCTTATTGTCTTTTCTGATTATTGCCCACTTGGTTTAAGCCAGCGTAGATTTTTGGCTTTTATTTTGTGATTTTGTTTTGGTTTTTTTGTTTTCTTACTTTTTATTTGGCATTTCGTCAGCGGCCGCTACAGAAACTCAAAACTCAAACTCGTTGTGTCATACATAATTCTGTTATTGTTTTATTTAATTAGTCTTTTTTGTGGTGTCTCTTTTGGGAGCGCTTCTTGTGGCGGTCTAGCGACCGAGCGCTTTTCCCACTCTCTTCTCCGTGCAGAGAATTTCATTTTGGCCCCGCCAGCACCTTTGTGGGTCATGATAAGCAATCACTTTCCACGTGCCCAATTCCGGCTCATTTGCATAGTTAATTTTCGGTTGACATTTGCCCAGGAAAGTTCTCTTAGCCCTGGAGAAGAAAGTGACTTGTGGGGGGATTGCAAATAAAAGATTTCCAGGTCTCGAATTTCGAAATGATAGTTTTTATTATTTAGTTTAAATTCAGAAATCCAAATCAAAAAACCAAACTAACGAAAATGTTACAGGCTTGGAGCTTATTTTATGATACAGGAATAACACTGAAATAGTTATATAAGTTCCATTCATTTTGGCCTTTAACGATCGGAGAACAATTTTGTATCAAAAATATATTAAATCTTTGATGAGTCATCAGTATTTAACACCATGTTCTTTGTTGTCTATGTCTTCTTTAGTTTAAGTCTCTGACATGCTTAAGTTTTACTACATTTCTAATTGGGACATGGATAATAATTAATTCTAACAATGAATATATTTTTAATTGATTTATTGGCTGAATTCTCCGGACATATAAATGTTAAATAGGTTATTCAGTCTTCTGATTTATTTATCCAGAAGACAACCACTGTTTTTTTTAGTTTTTTAATAAAGACAACTTAATCAGTACCAACTGAAGATCTACTTCAACACTGCGTGGTTTTTAATAACAGTGCGTGTTGGTAATTTCAGAGGCACTTCATGCAACATAAGGAGGTTCCTCTCTTGTATACTTTGGACTTTATGTTCCGTTAAAATTGTTAGCATGCTCCCACTAACGACTGGTTTTATTTAATTTAATTTATTTATTTATCCAGTACATGCTTGTTCCAAATCTTCTTGTTAATATGTGCTCCCAAGGTTTCGTAAATAATTAAGACCCTATCTTGCTCCCAACTACAGCTACAACAAATATATACATATATTTTGCCATCCTCTAACTTTCCCAACATTTTCCACCTGCCACCGGGAAAATAGACAATAGGTCTTTCTCTGCCTGATCCTCTGCTGGGTTCCCACGCCCAAATTATTTGCACAATATGTGCCTCCAAAGAGCTCCCCAGTAAATTTCAATTCAATTCAGGCATCTCGTTGGTTCGTGTTTTCCCAACCCAGAGAAATAAAGGCAACTGATTTTGGCCCAGCCAACGTTTTTCGCTGTTTGTGGAGCACTCAAAGCTCATTGTCGGCGATTTCAGTAAGCCAAGAGCAGTAGGCAAGTGACGACAAACCGTTAATGTGGCGAATTGGTTCGTTGAGGAATGTCAACAAAAAATAAAATAAATATATATGTATAGAGAAGTCAAAGAGTTGTTATTATTTTGTAAAAAACTATGGCGGGAAATCCCCCTCTCGGAATAAATTCAATTTCTGCTACTACTTCTGGTTTTTCTTTATTTTTCTATCTCTCTATGGCCTGGCTTTTATTCATCTTGTCTGTTTTTTTCTAGCTTCTTTTTTTTTGCTCGCCATTATTTGCCCCGGTCGCTTCCCTATTGATTCTGACTGGTTCCATTGTGGCTACTACTCTCGATGCTGGCCCGATACCAAATCGAACCGCTTACAGAACCTTAATTAGTATTATTACCAACGAAAACAATTTGCCGGGCTTTGTCCACTTCAAGCCCGGCATTAGCCTCGTTTTCAGTTCTACAGAGAGGGCGGGGCGGTGATTTTTTTTATGTTTACCTTAGCTGCTACTGTGCAGGAACAATGGTATTCATGGCAACTATCTTTTTCATACTCAAAATAATGCATTTCTATTAAAATTAGAAAGTCTTGGCTCGGGGATAAATAATTAGAGTCATGATTTCTTAAGTAAAATATATTTGCTTTAGGTATTCAAATAGTAAGAGAATTTAACTCAAATTGAATCAATTTTCCTGGTATACTTTTTACCAATATAGAGACCTAAGGGTCCTTGCACAACCAAAAACCAATCCTAGACTTACATTTAGTACAAGAAAATCCACTCTGAACGTGAACTATAAACCGAATGTGAACGCAATGCCGGAACATGGTGACAACAATTAAGATTACCTGCGATGGCGTATTCATCCAGTCCAACTCATACCTCATGCCCTCGCCTGCCAATGGAGCAGGTGCAGCAGGATCGTCTGCCTCGGAACGGGCTTTAAAGTCCTCGGCATCGGCTTCCAATTCGAACAACGAAAGTGACAATTCCCAGACAAGCAGCGGTAGTCAGACCACCTCCAGTGCTAGTGCCAGCAAGCGATCCAATAGATCAGTGGTGAGCCGGGGTCATCGGAGCACGGGAACAGGATCGCAGGACACCAGGCGACGCTATTACTTTGGCAGCAAGGATATCTATTGGTGCAAGCAGAGCCGAGAGGGTTCTGCCGCTGCATCAGTCTGTGGATCAACGGGACTGTCGCGCAGTGCTAGTAGCCTCACCCATAAGGAGGCGGGAATCACACACGCCACCCACAGTGGCGGGCAGGTGATTGCCCGGGCGCGTCGTAAGCCCATTTTGCTCTGCAGCAGCCTCAGTGCCGCCTATGCTCCATCCCGCAGACGGGAGTTCTACTTTTGTGACAAGTATGCACCGTCCCAAGGTCGATCGGTCACACCCACCCCGCCGAAGTCCAGTGCCGCAGCAGCTACTCAGTCCCCCGCCCCGCCCATTGATGCTCGTCTGCTGAATTTCCTGCGCAGCGCCCATCGTAAGTTTCAGGCAGCTAAAACCAAATCGGAGCCACAACAGACCAAAGAAAAGTCCATCCGGGAAAGGACAAAGCAACGCGGACAGGAGTCCCAATCACTGCCGCCCATCGCCAGCTCCGAGGAGTGGTTCGGTTAGTACAAAGAGTTACAAGAATAATAAAGGAGTAAATTCTGTACTTAGTATTAAATTTTGTGTTAGATAAAGCTAAGTATTAAACCTTTAGTAACGATCCAATAAGACATTCTCTAAGTTCTAAGCAAACCTTAAAAATGCACTCAGCCCTGCTCCGAATTGTTGCGGCCTGGTGTTGCAAGCAATCGGTCTGCAGATTGGGTTTCACTCCACTCCACTCTGCTCCATGGCAACCATCCGAATCTCTTTCCGCTCTCTGACATTGGGGCAGAGTATTGGATTTTGGCCCAACCGTTGGCCAATAATAACTGGCAAAAGACAAGACAAGACCCCAGCTGTGGTGTCCAGTGGCAGCCCAGACCTGCTGAGATTAGGAGAAGGGATCTATTGGGCCACCCAGCAACCACCTCTGTTCAGGGTCAGCCACATGGGGCAGCTAACCGTGTAATTAGCAGGTACATGTAGCAATGTATGAATGTCTGCCCCCCTCTGCCCCAGGTGTAGTTTTCCCAGTGTCTTCCTTCTTCCTGCTTGCGGTTTTCCTGCTGCTCATCGCCCTGCATGCGATATGCAAATTTAAACCATCTCACGCCATTCACGATGACGAGGAGCACCACCACCAGCTCTCGTTGTTCCATTCATGGCTTTTGTTTAGCTCCAAATCCTCCCTGCTCAGTTCCCTGATGACCAAGCCCAGCGACTGACTGACTGACTGACTGGGGTTACCTTTCTTTCGGCTTGCACTTTCCAACTGGCAGCAAATACAATGGAGCAGGAACCACCACTGCCACCGGCAACTGTTGACTGACTTTGTGCAGGAATGATTGTCTGCTGTGTGTATTTATATTTACCTGTCGCCACCCATTTCATCCGCTCTACACCTGAGTGAAAATAGTGTGAGGGAGTTCCTGCTGCTCTATTTCTGTATTTGTTTATGTTTATACCCCGCTGTGCGGTAGTGCAATTATTTTACAAAATTGGCGATGCCAATGGTGATGAAACATTGCATTTATTATCGTATAAGCCCGGAATATTCTGGGACTTGTGAGTTCATTTAGCTATAAACAAACTTCCCATTGTTTTCACAGGAACCCCTGACTCAGTAATTATTTTTGAAGAATAAATTCTAGATAAGATTTTTGTTATCATAAAAGCTTGTACTATTTACGTATAATATAAGAAATTATATTTAAAAAATTTAGAAAGTATTAATTGTAAGGCTTTCGCTGAAAGTTGTTTTCAACTGATGTTTTTTTGAAAACATTTTCTTAAGAAAAACCATTATTCTTGCCTTGGCAAATAATACACCTTATCATTCCGAAAAATACTTTAATCAGAGTTAACCTTATGATTCTTAAAATTATTTTTGTTTATGTTCTTTCTTATCTACATAATCCTTATGAAGATTGAAGTGTTATTTTGAATATAACGAAAAAATGAGTTTTCCTCCAAGTGTATTTGCACTTTCGGCTTTTCCATATGATTTTCCTTTGTTATTTTTTGCCCAGTGAGTGAGTGTGTGTTCTGCACTAAGTCACACACAATAAGGAAGCAATACAAAAGATTCTCACGTACTTGTTACCTCTATAGGTGTTGAACTGTGTTTTTCTCTCTGCTGCTGCTGCTGCTGCCACTTCTCCCCAATTTGCTCCAGAGCCGTATACAATTTATTCTAGACTCTGGCTGGAGCTTTCATTGGCTTTCCGGGATAATCCAGAGACTGAATTAGGCTCTTGTGTGATGAGAATAAAACTATTTTGTGCGCCAAAGAATTCTGAATAATATAAAGAGAACAATTTGTTTGTCGGTTCAGAGCCTTATAGAACTTAAATTAACTGAAACTGAACAACTTTGCTAATGGATAACAATGAAATGAGTTCTCAGTCGGTGCAAATAAATTGTTTTAATTAATAATATGAACGACTTACTTAAGTTATTCATTTCATTTTGAATGTAATTATAGGTAGGGCTTTTATAATTATGACTCTTCAAGATAACTTCAAGGCCTCAAAGGGAAATACTGCTCCCTAACTTTACCCATATCGAATATCCCACGAATTCTTTTTAATGCCAAGATGTGCTTAGCCCCGAAAAACATTCCAAGCTGATTCTATTTGACACAATTTCCGCCGCAGTGCATGTTGCCCGCTGGTTTGGCTAATTAGTAATATTACCTCATCGAGAGTCAGTCGGATTACTGCTGCGCATTTCATTTGACTTTGCTCAACACCCACAACCAGTCTACAGTCCACAGTGCATTGCAAAAGTATACGTACTCGCAGTGTGTGCGTTGAACTGCCGCCTGCCAATTGCCAATGAATCATTCAGTTTTATTGTTTGCACTTTTTGGCGAACCTTTAGAAGCGCTTTTTGCACTCATGTCCGGCAGGCAATCGTTAAATTGACTTTGTGCCTTTTTATGATTATTATATTTTGAATATGTAAATACAATACACAAAGATCGCAGCTCATCTGCCTGCCAGGTATACAATTGTTGTTTATTCATTCGAGAGCGGTTGATTTGTGCCTAAGGAGCGTGTTTCACCTGTCTGTCTGTATGGACGCCTCCACCACTCCCTTCTTTGATTTACCTGTTTGTTTACAAATTCCAAAAACTATGGTTGTTTATGCTCGTCTCGCTTCTGTGGCGCTTGGCATTCTTTAATTCCTCTTGGCCAACAAAACACTTTATTAGTGTTAGATATTAATTATTTGCTGTGTTTTTGTTTAGGGTTTCGCAAGACTAGCGCTCGCTGATAGGTGTATATTTGCATTGCCAAAGCTACAGGTGAGTGAGGTAATATACCTGGCACGCACATGCAAAGGTGAGCAGCACTGCGGGGCAGGTGAGAGAGAAGGGAAGTGTATAGTAATTGGCCTGTCACCAGGCGCTGACTAATCAAAGGCTGCCAGTTGGTCGAGTCACTCCCAGCGATGACAGCTCGAGTGGGCATATTGCCTCTTTACATAAGACTATAATCGGCATTTGTCCAGGCAATATATTTTTATTTTTATACATCTTTCGGGGGTATCTGAGAGGTCGCCATAAATGAGCTGTTTAATTTATTAAAGAAGAACCCTATAAACCAGTCGGGGGTATGCAATTCAGATCAAAAATAAATTATTACTGATTAAGAATTCACAGTCTTGTTTTCAGGACTTAAAATGTATCTTTAGGAGCTACTATTTGTATTTATATAAATTAAAGAAAATTTGAAGTACCTTGATTTAAAAAAGATTCGCAGAACTTGAACTTACATATAAAAATGTATTTATAGCTAATACAAAATATTGTCTGTGGTCCTAAAAAATATCGTTACCCTGGTAAAATACTGCAAGGGTATATAGACTTTGATATGCCGACCTTCTCGCTTATATCTTGGTTTATTTTTATTCTCTGACTCAGGCTGGAGGAAGATTTGCCGGCTGAGAAAGGCTTCAGGTTAATCTTATGACTCTCTCTGAGTCAAGGTCAGATTCGTAACAGAAATCCTTGGTCTTTGAACAATCTCGAAGCAATCCGCTTTATAATAAATACAGAAAGAGACCATCCATATTTTTTTGTACATTTCATTTATGCATTTAAAGTTATGTAAGGTTTTTTACAACACAATTTGTTCAGCCGTATCTTTATTTTTAATTGTCATAAATTGTTTAAAACCTGCTAATACAAATCGTTTAGCTATGGTAATTTTTCAAGCTCGTTAGTGCTAGTTCTCAAGTTTATGAAATGATTACAATGGTACAAATTATGGTTTATGCTTATTTTTCTTAGGAGACTTGCTCGCTAAGTGTAAGGCTAAAAGTTGGATTTATCTTTTACGAAGCAGAGTGCTAAGTTCCAAGAACAATCAGCAGAATATGTGTCTTCGAGTACACAAATATAAAGACTATTGTCTGCGGGCGTGACTTCAAAGTTCCGACAGCTCTCGTCCGGCGAACAGGAAGCCAGCGATGACTGTGACTGTATCTATTGTATGACTGAGTGCAATTGCCGAACGGATTCGGATTCGAACAGTCATGCTAAGCCAATTTTGCCCAGAATTTTAGCCGAAACTCCAGTTCCTCGCGTATGGCGGATGTGTGTGGCTTCAAATAATTTACGGGCAAGGTCTCGGGCCTTCGAGAGCGGTAAACTGACCTGCGTGTGCCCTCCTCCTCCGACTCCTCCACTGCCAACCTGTCGCAATTTAAACAATGCCCACTCACTCCCACTCCCACGATAAATCCACGTCCCAATGACTGCGACAAGAATGAGAATTTAATATGCAAAAAGCGTTTCCGCCAAGAGCGAGCGAGATTCGCTAATGAAATTTGCATAAAATTAAGAAATTAAGCTGGCTGGAAATGGAGGCATCACTGCCTAAAACAGCACAATTACAAGTAGAGTAAGTTCAAGTGGAGGGTATGTTAAAAAGCCTGGTAGAGCACTTACCTTTTTTGGGAGTGTTTGGGAACACTGAAAGAAAAGTTTTTGAAAATGTAGAATATTTGGATTCTTCTGTCATATAATATTTTACCATCAAATAATTTGTGATCTAGTGAAAACATTAATCGGTCTATAATATTACGTGCTTGCAAAGGTTGAACATCTCTAGTAGAAGTTGGTAAAAGACCAGTTGCTTTCGGGCCCAATGAAAAAGATAATCTCTTGAGAGATAAAAATAATTTGAACAATCTTATGCACATTCTTTCACACTTTACCTGCAATGTACAATCAAATAAGCTACAATAAATGATACATCCCTCCGAGAAAGACCGTTCTTTTAGTTTTCTTTTGGTTTAGTCTTGGGAACAATTTGTTGGTTGACTCTAATGATGAAGCTCTGGTTTATCATTTAATGTATTGATCTATAACATAAATGTTTTAAATAGGAAAATAAATTAAGCTTGTAAAATATTCTCTCATTTCTATGCTAGAACATATATATCTATTTTTTGTTAGTGTAGTAAAGATATAAAACGATTTAAAACTGACTCATCCCGAATTCGTAATCGTGTCCAGGGAAACAGTAGCTCAAACCCGTAAAAAGTGCGCAGTAAACGGATTTAATTATGCCTGTCACATGCAAATGTTTTACATTTGGCGAGTGGATTCGCTCGATTCATCCGATTAACATGCCATTTGTGTCCATTTGAGTCACTGGAGTGAAGTGTGGAGTGTGTTGACCAACAATTAGCATTGCGCATCCAAAGCCGTCGTCGCTTATGCAATCGCAGCTAGTTTATGGATTCACTCACTGATTAAATAAACGTGCGTTTGGCCTCCAGACCTGATCACGAGAGCTTTGGCTATCTTGGGAAACGAAGCTCGGACCGGGGAAATGCAAATAATAGCGGGACTCAAGAAATGTGTATATTGGAATCTAGTCAAGTAAAGAGATTGTGTGTGAAAAATTCTATGTTTTTTTGCAGAGATAACAGAGATGTTTTCTTTATCAGATCTACAACATGGCAAAAATATGTGAAACAATCTAATAATCTTATTAACTTATGTCTCTTATTGCAACTTATTTTTCAACATTGAAATAAAAATGTACAAGTTTTATTTTGGCTTTCAGGTATATTTCAGACTTTTTTTTGTTATTTTAAGTAATAAAAACTTTTCAGTTTCAAATTTGCAATCTAAAGATCCTTACCTTTCAATAAAAAGAACATTTAATGGTTGAGGCACACTCTCCTATTGGTCTAGATTTTAATAAACACTCATTCCATGGGTTACTTCTGTTTCGAATTAGAAATCTAAAGATAAATATATTATGGGATTATTAGACAAGGAAAAGTTCGCCATTTGTCTATCTGAGTAATAATTTTAAGTAAAATTTCAATAATAAAACTAAAAGATATCAACATTTGAATAAATGTCATGAAAATCAATATCATGAGAAAATTCCTTTAAAAGAGAGCTTAATATGCTCAAAATCATATCGAAACAGGGTCACTAAATGTATTAGTTATTTTATCAAAGCAAGATTAGATTGAATTATAATATTCACTCAAAGTGCTCATTATGCATAGTTCCACATAATAAAGGAAATCAACACAATAACCTACCAGTTATGCAATTATTCTATCCAATCTGCTCGATTATTACGTGAGTTGCCATAAAATACATTACATATTTGAACAACTGATTGCATTGGGCATAAATAATATAATTAATGCAGATAACATTTTCAGTACGAGTGTGTGTGTGGTGGGTGTGATAAGATAAGATGCTTTTGCTTTGGCCTGAGTCTATCAGCAAATAACATCGCCAAATGGAAACAAACTAATGTTCGCACTCCATATTCTATTCTTGCAGACGAGGAAGCCCTAGCCAGGGAGGAGACTAGCAGGGCGAAGAAGCAGCAGCAGGCGGAGGAGAAGGAGAAGGAGAAGGAGAAGGAGAAGCGGGAACCCCTCTCGCGTAAGGCTTCCGGAGAGGGTGATCTGATCACCGTTGAGATCAAGCAAGGACCCTTGAGGAAAGCGTCGCCACCCAACGAAGTCCTAACGACCGGCTCGGCGATGAACAGCCACGCGACGGCCACACAAAACGGACAAACCACGGTCGTCGGACACCATCGCGGATTCTCGCAGCCCTCGGTGACGGTGGCAGCTGCGGCAGCAACGGGCAACACAGCCGGCGATCCATGGTTCCTGCAGACTACGGGTCACCAAATGCCGCCCACTGCACCGTTGCGGCACAACAAGCGGCCGGCGCCACAGCCGAACGCTGTTCTGGGCTCGGGAGCCGGCGGCGTATCGGCAGCCGGCGGAGGATCAGCGGTGGGAGCGGTGCTGCTGCACCAACAGCAGCTAAGCCAATCGCAACCGCACATTGTGCCGCCCAGCATACCGCCGCATCATCACCATCATCGCGAGAACAATGTGGTAGGTGCTTCTCCCTCTCTCCTACAATATATTTATTAAATTGACCTAACCCTCGGCTTTGACATTGCTCTCCTTTCAGCATCCCAGCCAGACGGGAGCGGCGGGCGCCTTGCATTTGTCATCGCATGCGCTTAATAGTCATAATTTAATCAGCAGCGCCAGCAATCATTCGCCCAAGTCTCCCAGCCAGACGCAGCAGCAACAGCAGCAGACGACAACCCAACAACAACAACAGCAGCAGGCGTCCCACAGTATACTGTCCACGTTTGCCCCCGCACCCACGGCCCCCTCGGGCTCTGCGGGATCGCAGCCGGTTGCGGGTACCGCGGCCGCTGTGGCCGCCGTTGCCCAGCAGCAACAGCAGCAGCACCTCCAGCTGCTGGCCAACTGTGGGGGATCCAGTGGATCGGGCCTGATGTCCTCCTCTCTAAATGCGGCGCAAATGGCGCTTCACAGCGCCGAGCGGGCGCTGCCGCCAAAGAGCCTGGCCCTGAGTGGCAGCCAGCACGGCAGCAATATGCTGCTGCACACGGCGACCCAACCCAGCCAACAGACAACCCAGCCAGCGGCTGTCGGTGGGGTCAGCGGATCAACTGGCATGTCCACCTCTCTGCACAGCTTCGATATCAATGGAGGTGGTGTTGGCGGTGCGGGTGGTGTGAATGCCAACAGCGCGTGGTCCAGCGGTTCTACCACAGCCATGAATCACGCCCCCTTATCGCCCACATCGATGGCGCCGCAGCAAGGTCGTTCGCGGTGCGAGGTCAAGTTGAACGCCATGCCGTAAGTGTCAACATAAGGCCACATATTTAAGATATTTCAATGCTAACTATTCCTTTCCCTTAGCTGGTTCCATGGCAGCATAACGCGGGACGAGGCAGAGCATCTCCTGCAGCCCCGGGAGGATGGATTGTTCCTGGTGCGCGAGTCTACTAACTTCCCTGGCGACTACACGCTCTGCGTCTGCTTCCAAACTAAGGTGGAGCACTATCGGGTCAAGTATCTGGAGAATAAGCTCACCATTGACGACGAGGAGTACTTTGAGAATCTGGGACAGCTGGTTGCGGTAAGTCTTGACGAGAAAGTCTGAATTTAGCCAGAAAATGTAATGCCTTTCCACTCCCAACAGCACTACGAGGCGGATGCGGATGGACTGTGCACCCAGCTGATCAAGTGCTTGCCCAAGCTGGGCAAACAAGAGTTCTGCATCAACTCCAAAGATTTCGTGGACAAGGGCTGGGTCATACCGGAGGCGGAGTTGCAGCTGCGCGAGAGCATTGGCAAGGGCGAATTCGGGGACGTGATGCTGGGCATATTACGTAACGAGAAGGTGGCCGTCAAGATGCTCAAGGATGAGGGGGCCGTGCAAAAGTTTCTGGCCGAAGCCTCGGTCATGACGTACGTTTTAATAAGCTCCCAAGCCTCATTTCCCCAATCTCAAATAATTTTTCACCCTCCAGAACGCTGGAGCACGACAACTTGGTCAAGTTCATTGGCCTGGTCTTCACCAGCAAGCACCTGTATCTGGTCACAGAGTACATGAGCAAGGGGTCACTGGTTGATTACCTGCGATCGCGCGGACGACAGCATATAACCAAAAAGGATCAAATCATTTTTGCCTAGTAAGTTTTCAGTCATTTTTGGTAACCATTTTCGAGTTTTAATGAAATTTCTTGTTCAAACAGCGACACTGCCTCTGGTATGGAGTATCTGGAAGCCAAAAAGGTTGTGCATCGCGATCTGGCAGCCCGAAATGTTCTCATCTCGGAGGACTGTGTGGCCAAGGTATCGGACTTCGGTTTGGCTCGCGAGGAATGCTACAATCTTGACGTTGGCAAGCTGCCCATCAAATGGACGGCTCCCGAGGCTCTGAAAAACGGGGTAAGTTAAACAATTGATGGCACAATATATAGATATATCAGTACGGTACTTTGTGTATTGCGATACATTTATGGGCGTTAAGACGATATTAATTATTTACATTTTTTAATAATATAGACCGCTTACTTTTATATCTAATATTTGCTCTTGTTAAACACTCCTGGTCTAAGCTAATGTTTTTTTTTTAGCGTTTCTCCAATAAATCCGACATGTGGAGCTTTGGCATACTGCTGTGGGAAATCTATTCCTTTGGTCGCGTGCCTTATCCTCGAATTGTAAGAGACACTAACCTTCTGTTAAATCAGGGATTAATTCAATATTATCTGACTTCCTTACAGCCATTAGCCGATGTGGTAAAGCACGTTGAGGTGGGCTACAAAATGGAGGCGCCGGAGGGCTGTCCACCTGAGATCTATGAGATGATGCGCCAGGCCTGGGACCTCAATCCCGCCAAGCGACCCACATTCGCGGAGCTCAAGGTGAAGCTGCAGCTACTGAACAATGCAACAGCGTGAGGAGACCCCGAGGGATTGATGCAGGAGAAACTACAGCAGATTGTTCAGACCAGTTGCCAACGGAAACAGAGCCAGAGCCAGATCCGAAGAAGCGAAAGCTAAACCCAACACCGAACACTGAACGCAACAATTTTTCGTACGATTATATACATACTTGAATATATAACTAATTTACAACAATTTATTTACATATATAATTTATGAAGTAAGTTTTGTAAGCCTAAGCGAAGAGATGGAACCCAACACAATCAAGCAATGTTAGTGAGTTGCGCCAGCTTCCGACAATTAATTAAATAGGAACTACGGGAAAGGACAAGGAGGTGGGGAAGAAGAGCTTCTGTGTAGCCTACCTACTACCTACTACCTTCAACTACCACAATATTACGTTATCTGTGTACACTGTGTAACTGTAGCTATTTATTATCCCCCCGTTTTGGATCGGACTCCACTGTAAGATTTATTTTCTGTATCCTGTACCTTTATGTTATAGAATACGCATACATATGAGCGCGCCTCCACCTCCCTTTGGGGGCAAGCAATTGTTTATAGAATGTGTTTCCCCATTGAAGACGACAACTTTTATTCGAGTTTCCATTTCTGTTTGTAGCACAAAAACCAGGGGGATGGGATGACCACATAGCACTTGTCCAACAAGTCGTTGGGGAAGAGATCAAGCTGAGAATTAGTTAAATTTAGTTACATTTATTTGTATTGGAAATCAAAAAGAAGACAGCATAAAAATTATACTTAAAAGAAAGAACGAAGGCGGCTCCAGTCGCGTGTCCTTAAACTCAAAAATAAGGAGAAAAGTAAAGAGTAAAAAGATAAAAACACTTGTGAAAAAATGCATTACATTACAACTTCTACGTATAATACTACAATACACACATAAACTACGTATTTAGCATATGAAACGATTAATAATAATATAAATACATAAATTATTATATGCGCCAAGTTCGTGAATATTCGTTCATTATTCTGTCCGTTCTTCTAACAAGGAATCTCCTTCTCTCTGTACTCTAACCGAACCGATAAAGGCAAAGTAAACCTGTAATTTATTTTATAAATTTACTTAATAATACCCATGTAATATGTTAAGCGAAACCTTGTACATTTATGCGTTTTAATTTCCAAACCAGCGGCAGCCACTTGCTTTAACGTTTAATTTTAGTATACTTTATGTAAAACACACCCACACAACACACCCCTCACAAAACACACGTCCACATGACACACATACAATTAATTAATTTTAAAGTTATTATTTTTTTAAAACAAACACCACAAACACATCTATCCATATTGTAAGAGAAAGAAAGTTCTATGCGTTAGCGAAACCCGTGAGAAAAAACAACAATTTGCACCACTACCACACGAAACTTAATTGAGGTGATTAAACGATGGCAGAGAGAGTTCTAAAACTTTTAATAAAAGTAAAGAATACAAGCATGAAAGCGAAAATGTGTTTTTATTATAACAGGGTATATATTTGAATATATATAGATATGTACCTTGAATGCGCTTTATGCAGCGTGTAGATTATATAGGCCCTCGAAATTCTTTGGTTCTTTAATCCCAACAATAAAAACTCTTAGCTTAATGGGCATATATATTCCTTTATTTCAATCAATTCCTTATTACTAAGGTCGAAGGACATAGGTTCTTAATTCAAACGTTTCCCGAACAATCCCATTTTTTGTCAAAAAAAGATTACACTTTCATACAAACTTTATTTCTGAATTTAACACAATATAAAGATTAGGCAATTTTATTTAAACCAAACAATAACGATCTACAGATTGACTCAAAGCGCCGACTTATTTCTGCAGCCGCCGAGTTGCCTTGCGGATGACCCGGTCCGGTGGTGGGGCAAACATGTTCCCAGCGTTCGCCTGCTGGGCTGGACTAGCGGCGCCAGCGAAGTTAAAGGCTCCGGCCGGATTGCTGACTGCGGGCGTCGGCGCTGGACTGCCGAAGACATTGGGTGCTGGATTGCCACCAGCGCCACCGAAGCTGAACGGCTTGGCCGTATTCATGCTCTGGTTGCTGGGCGGCGAAGCAATGCCACCAGCAGCAGCTCCGCCGAATGAGAAGGGAGCGTTGCCGGCTGTGGAATTGCTGGTGGCGTTCTTAGCTCCACCGAAGGCGAAGCCTCCCGGCTTGGCTTGGTTCTGGGTGGCAGCCACCGCACTGGCGAACAGGTTTCCACCCATATTCGGGACAGCGGTGGGAGCAGCGGCTGCTGGGCTACCGCCAAATGCAAAGGGTTTGTTCTGATTGGTTGTTCCAGCAGCTGCTGGAGCTGCTGCCGGTGCTCCAAATCCTCCAAAGCCAGACGATGTAGCAGGAGCTGGCTGAGTGGTGGCATTGCTGCCGCCGCCGAAGCCGAACGTGGGCTTCACGACTCCTGTGTTGGCGCTCGCTGGACTTCCAAAGATATTGGAGGGCGCCGGCTCATCCTTTTTGCTGAAAGAGAAGCCTCCAGATGCCGCGGCTGGTGAAGCTCCTGCTGCCTGGTTGCTAGTGTTTCCGCCAAAGTTAAAGCTTGGCTTGGGCGCGGGACTGCCAAACAAGTTTACTGCACTAGGCTCCTCGGTCTTTTTGGCCGAGGCGGCGGCAAAGGAGAATCCTCCCGTCGGTGCAGGTGCTGCTGTCGGTGTCGGTGTTGGCTGTGCGGCACCAAATGCAAATGGCTTTGTGGCTGCAGGCGTAGCAGTGGCTCCACTACTACCAAACATGGGTGTTGAAGGTTTGGTTGAAGATCCGAAAGAAAATGCGTTGCTGGTAGGCCCAGGTGCTGGTGTCACTGTTGCCGCCGTTGGGGCTACGCTGCCAAAAGCCGGCGGAGGAGCAGCCTTATCACCTCCACCGAAATTAAGCACAGCACTTGGCTTGCTATTCGAGGGCTTGTCTCCTCCTCCTCCAAAGGCAAATACGGATTTGTTGACATCTGTGTTGCTGCTCGTTTCCTTGGCAGCTGATGCTGCTCCCCCAAAACTAAAGGGCGTAGCTGCAGCTGCGCCTGCATTTTGTCCAAAGGGAAGGCTAGTGGCCGATTCAACTGGCTTTGCGGCTGCTGCTCCTCCGAAGGTAAAGAGATTCGGGGCTGCCGTAGCCGTGTTGGTTGTTGGAGTCTTGAAGGCAAAGGCATTGCCCGGCTCTGTGAACGTGGTTGCTCCCGACGATGCTGCAGCTGATGCTGGCGGCTTAAAAGGGCTGCCAAAGGTGTTATCCTGACTGCCAAAGATACCTGCTGGTTTCGAAGCTTCTGGTTTTGAATTAAAAACATCCCCAAAAGTGGTGCCGCCCACGGGTTTGCTTTCCGCCGCTCCATTGGTAGCTTGTGTGGTGCTGCCGCCGAAGCTAAATACTGCCGGTGGCTCCGCTGGAGTTGCGCTGCCATTAGCAGTTGAGCTTGATTGCCCAAAGGCAAATATTGGCGCGGTTTTCGGTGGACTTATCATGCTGCTGGTGGCTGTGGTTGCTGTGCCAAATGGAGATGTGGTCGCTGTGGTGGTGGCTGCAATCGGCTGGCCGAAGGTTAGTGTTGGTGCAATGCTTGGCAGGGTAGTAGTCGTTGCGGTGGACGTTCCAAAGGTCAGTGAAGTTGTGCTCGTTTTCCCCAAACTGTTGACTGTAGATGTTGATGTGGTTGTCTTTGTTGTTTCCGTTTTGAAGCTTGTGGCCGAGCCTACGGTGGGTCCATTGGTAGATGCTGGTGATTGTCCGAAGGAGAATACGGGCGCTGTGGTGGAACTACTGCCGCTGCTGCTGGTGCTGGTGGTAGATCCAAATGACAGCGTGGGTGCTGTGGTTTTTGGACTGCCAAAGGTAATCAGGGGCTGAGCTGAAGTTATGCTGGCAGCTAATGGAGTTTCAGGCAGGTTAAACTTGGGCTGAGCGGCTTCTGGGGCTTTGTCTGTGGTGACTGAAGCTGCTGCTGGGGCTGCAGTGGAAACTGGTACTGCTGATACGGCTGGAGTTGCTACTGGAGCTGAAGATGTTGCTGGAGCTGGTGCAGCTCCTGTTTCTGCTGAAGCACCTTCTTTTGCCTGTCCGAAAACTAGCTTTGGCACTGTTGTTGTCGTGGTTGATGTTGTCGGCGCCGCTGGCACTATGACTTGGTTGCTCAATATGACTGGCTTGCTGGGAGTCGTGATGGTCTGGGCAGCGGTGAAAATGCTGGTCGTAGAGGTGACTGTGGTGGTCGTAGTGATCGTTGTAGTGACCGTAATGGTCGTTGTGGTGGTCTTAGGCGCAACAACCGACGAATTGATGGGTTTAATGGGCGTTGGAAGCCCAGCAGGCGGTGGCAGCAGAGTGGCGTCAGGCTCATCTGGCTCACCTTGGTATAGTTCACCCTTCAATCCGCTCAGCATGATGGCCAGCTTAGTCTTTTGTGTGCGCTCCACACTGGGATTTCTTACGCCCAGCATAGAGTTTTGCTGCTTGGGCTTCACGAACTGTATGCCCGCATATTCCCCGGCATCCACATCGGGGCTGTTGAGATCCTGACGCGGCCGATCCACTGTCGGTTGCGACGGCTGTCGCGCATTGAACAGGGTAAGCTTCGGCTTCTCTGCCGCAGGTGGAGCAACAGCCTCAGCAGGGCGATAATCACTACTGTGGCTTTTAGCGGGAGGTGCTGATATCGTCCGCGCTGGCGGGACGGCCGGAACAGCGGGAATGGGCATGCTCTGTGTCCTGCCGATAGAATCAGTATCCACTTTACGCTGAACCTTGGACTTTGGTGAAGTTTCCGGCGAACTGGTACTGACGGCGGACTCGTTATGGCTTCGCTGCAGGCTCTCCCGCATGTCAAAAAGTTTCCGCTTGTTGCTATGCCGTTGGCTGGAGCTCAACGAGGAGGCAATATCGTTGCTGTAGCTGCAGTTGCGCCGCTTGGCCACCTGCTCCGGCGACTGGCGGGGCGAGATCGCGCCATTGGAATACATATGCTGCAGAGTCGGTGGCGGAGCGGGCAAAGAGGTCAGATTGTTCCGGAGAGGAACAGCGACGGTCAGCTCCCGCTGTCTTTTGAAGGACTGATGCTGCTGGTGCTGCTGCAGCCGATGCAGTTCGTGTAGGTGTTGGTGATTGTGGTGCTGATGCTGATGAAGGTCCACAAAGTCCTCTCGCTGGCAGCTTCTTTTCGTAAAGTCGTGAGCCGACTGTGTATCCTGAAAGCAACAGAAACCTAAGCTCGTATCTCTCATGCTGCACCCCATACGATGCAAACTTACACCACTGTTGATGCGTTTCCGCGAGATTTCCTTGAGCTCCTCCAGAACACTTCTGGTGGGTTCGCACTCGTGCTGAGGATGTGGCGGATGCAGGATAGGTCGGTTCTCCCGCGACAATTGCTCCTGATCGCTGGCCTTGAGCGCCACACCGACCAGAGAGTTGGATCGCATCAGGCTAGACAGTGTGTTGCCGGAATAAAAGCTTCGTTCTGGCGGTGCAATCTTGGTCAGCGAGAGTACCGGAACACTTGATTTGTAGGGCAGTGGTGGGGCTGCGGGTCGTCGAGGTTGCGACAGTGGACTGTACAGGTTGCTGACGGACATACTGCGCTGCAGACCAGCAGAACCCCCGCCACTGCCGCGTCCTCCAAGCCTGTTCTCATGGTAGGCCGCAATGCGAGAAGTCAGGCCACTGCTGTGCACATCGGCTAAAGTCCTGGAAATAGCAAACGGTCGAGATTTTTAATAGTACTAGAGAGAAATCCAGCATAACTTAGAGATTAAGTGTATCCTTTTGGAAAACTATTACACATATCCTGGAAACCTGCAATTCGACTCGCTCTCACCTGGGATCCAACTGACTAAGGTTCAGTTTTTGTCTTGATATGCTGCTGCTGCTGGTTGCTGTGGCCGTGGCCAGCGTCTGACTGGTCAGCGATTCCTCCGGGGTCCGACTGCCGTTGCTGCTGATCACGCTGTTCCGTCGGAGGGGACTCAGTGTCATTAGAAAGCTATTGGACATGGGGCGGTTGCCGCTGGAATTACAAAACAAAAAAACCCCTTTTGTAAGCTTGCTATGCGTATGTGGCAGGCTCAGCACACTCACATGGAAGAAGCGTCAATCCGCGTGGAGTCGGCCATGGGGCTGTTCATGTGCAAGCGACGACGCTCCATGCTGTCCAAGGTCAAAAACAGGTTATTAGCTCTGGGCGATGGCGGGAGACGAGACTCTCGGCGCTCGGGCGGAATTATCCTCGCTTAACTGCACGCGTTTGAGCTTTAAAAACCAGGTTTTATTAAGTATTTTGCAAAGTCAAACAATTTTAACGCACCTGGCGAAATGTCTGTAGTGTGGCTGTGGCTGAAGCGCCAAAATATACCTCGGCGACTGGCAATGAATATACCAACGCCGCCTAAAATACCAAAATATACCAAGACGATACAATTATCAATGCAAATTCGGTAGAATACCAAATAACGTTATTTTGTATGTGTAATTTTACGAATTTAAACATAAATGTTTCCTTTTTTGCATCCAATTACAAAGAAAATTACAAAATTAAATAAATTAAATTAAATGGTCCAGTCCATAATTCTATAATTTAAAACTAATATTTAACATTATTTTCCGTCCGAATCGAGATCATCTTTAATGTTATTGGACTCCGCCCGAAACGCGTGCATTTTAGATCGCAGATGAGCCTTAAGATGTGTGTTGCGCTGAAAGGATTGTTCGCAGATGGAGCACCTAAAAATTAAAAATATTAATTTTTCGTCTCTCGGAAGATCAGAGATGTACTCACGAATATGCCCTTACACCTGTGTGTATTAACTCGTGCCGCTTACGGCCGGAAGCCGAGCTAAAGGTCTTGTCGCAGTGGTTGCAGTTGTATGGCCGGGCATTTGTGTGAATTCTGGAAATGAATATTGTAGTTAGAACTGAATGAATTCTTCATGGGTCCGGGGGTTAACTCACCTCTCGTGGATTACACGGGTGGTGCTGTTGTGGAAGGTCTTGGTGCAGAATCGGCAGGCGTAGGGCCGCTCGCCCTTGTGCACGATCCGCTGGTGAAGCGAAAGGAGGTGGTCGGTGTAGAAGCGCCTTCCGCACTCCTCGCAGGCAAAGTTTCTTATGCCCGTGTGCCGGAGCATATGCAGCTTAAAGTTGCTCTGGTCGGTGAAGTGGCGGCCGCACTGCTCGCACACACAGTCGCGCATTCGCTGCTGCCGCTTTCGCGCCACGATCTGGTCCTCGGTCATGTTCTTCCACGTCACGTACTGTTTCTTTTTCCTGGGCTTCGCGGATGTAGCCTTGGAATCCAAATCCCCACCTTCGGACTTTGATGTGCTGCCTCGTGGGCGACCTCGTTGTTTAACTGAGGCGGGCTGTACGGGAGAGGCTGGACAGGAGGTGTCCGTAAAACTGTCTCGCTCGAGTTCTCCCTCATTTTCAGATGAACCCTGCTCGCGATCCGGCTGAAGCTGTCTGGAAGAGTTCGGGAAGGAGCAGTCTGTGTACCCGTCCTCTTGGACTTCATCCTCAGAGTCTGCAATGCGGCTGAGAAACTCTTCGGGATCGGTGCTGGTTTCGTATATGGTTTCGAACTCTTCAGTCACATTTGTTTCCAGGGTGTCAGCCTCCTCTTGCGCTTCGGCTGGTTCTTCTCCGAGACAAGCGTCAAACTCATCAAGGAAATCATCGTCTGCCTCAGGGGAGTCGTCCACCACATGGAACGTGTCCACGGTATCGCCGTTGATCTCCTCCTGTGGTTCACATTCCTCTACCTCCTCCTCCTGTTCGGAGACTTCTCTTTTGGGAATCTTGCCTCGCTCCAGCAGATCTTTCTGTGTTTGGAGGCACCTTTCCCGGAACACAATGGCCAGCTTCAAGTCGTGCAGACAGCAGCCACAAATAAAACTGGGCAGCGCTGGATCATTATCAATCTGCAAGTACAGGTAAGTAAAACCCTTAATGAAGTGGAAACCAGTATTTGATCAAAACTTACCACCGCACCGGTCACCTGTATAAGATTTAGCAGCATGGTGGCGTTCTCGACGCTAAAGAGATTCTTGGGCCTAGCGTTGTATATGACGCCGGCGCAGGTCCGGCACTGAAACGGCATTTTTAAATTTGGGTATGGTCAAGAATTAAGTTTAGTGCGAGCATAAACAAAAAATTGTTTGGGAAAATGCGAAGGAATCAGCTGTCTTTTTAACGATGCTATCGATAACTGCGCTCAGCCAGAGGTGTAGTGAAGGGGGTCGATAAACTCCAAAACCCATGTCACACACACTAGCATACTGGCATGGAACGTAAACAGTAAACAATTAACTTAAAAATAGAAAAGCTCAAGATGCGCAATAAGAATTGTCGCGTTTGCTCCGGACCGGAGGCTCCAATTAACATTTTTGAGCCTGAAAATATTCACCTGGTTCGCCAAATTCACTCCATTACGGGAGTAGAGGTAGGTGGTAGCAAATAAATAAACATTTAATCCAATTATACTCCCTATTTCGCAGCTAAGTGATAGGGAAGAGCTCTCTAGCCACCTGTGCCTGGTTTGCATGGGCGATCTGAACGCAGCTTTGAAATTCCGCCAACGCTGCATTATATCTGAGAAGCAGAATCTGGAGAGGATTGACGCAGCCCTCAAAGAATGCTCAATACAACCAGAGGAGCAGCATGAGGATATAGACGACACCGAAATCGAGTTGTATTTCAACCAGGACGACGAGTCTACTCTGCACATGGAGTCCACAGAACCCGTTGAGTTTCCCGGAGAAGTTGAAGGAGTGGCCCCCAAGAAACCAAAACCAAAGCCAGGTGGCCGAGGTGGACCGCACATCTGCGGAGACTGCGGTAAAAGCATTAACTGCTGGACAAATTTTTTAGAGCACAAGCTTAGGCACACGGGTGTCAAGGATTTTCATTGCCAGTTCGGGTAAAGTTTGAGAAGGAACCCCTACCATGGAAGATATTTTGAATACTTATTTTTCCATTTGACAGATGCGGCAAGAGCTTTGTCACCCGCAAGGAACTGATTCGCCACAATCGCACACATACGGGCGAAAAGCCCTTCGCTTGCAGCTACTGTCCTTCACGGTTCTCGGATGCCAGTTCCCGACAGCAGCACCATCGACGCCACCGGGACGAGCGTAATTTTCAGTGTGACGTCTGCGAGAAGACTTTCATCAGTTCCGGGTGCCTCAGCAAGCACAAGCTCATACACTCTTCAGAGCGGCAGTACTAGTAAGCTAGTTAATTATCTAATTTTTTCGTAGCTTAAAAATATATACTATTTAGCTGTGAAACCTGTGATAAAAGCTTTCTAAGAAAGTCGCATCTGCGTAACCATTTGACCACCATCCCTCACCTGGAAAAGACGAATTGTGTTGTGTAAAAAAATTGACAATCTATTGGTAATTTCTACATGTACAATATTAAATTATTAATTCCTTTAAGATGTTATTTGTTCTCTGATCTCTCTTCATCTCGTCCAAATTTAAAGTATTTTCTAACCCATGATTAAAAGAATACTTTTTAACATCCAGTACGGACCATTTGTACTCTTTTTATTTACAATTACTAATAATAATAGGGTTTTACGTTAATTGCATTCGTTAGGGACTAGTACAGCTCCGAGTGTCGCACAGCGTCGTTATTCTGGTGCTTTCTCATAGTCAGTTGGTGGGTCATTGTCCCGATATGCTGCTCCAGCTGATGCTTGCGGGAGAAGTTCTTATTGCACGGTCGACAGCTGAAAGGGCCAATTGTGAGTAATTATTCCTAGCAGGTCGAAGCTTAACTTACAGGAAGGGTTTTTCTCCCGTATGGGTGAGCATGTGGTTCTTTAGAACATTGGAATATGAGAAGGACTTGCCGCAGGTGGGGCAGGTGAAAGGTCGCTCATTCGTGTGGGTCCTACAAGGCCAACAAGGAAAATCATAAATTTAGTAATGCTTCCTTTAAGGCGAGTGTCTTTCGAATTACCTCTCATGGCGTATGCTAGAGCTGCGGTCTGCAAAGGAGCGGTTGCAGTATTTACACATGAAAGGTTTTTCGCCCGTGTGTACGCGGATGTGGCGATTCAGCTCGGAAGGACCGGCAAAAGTTTTGCTGCAGATTCTAAAAATAACAGATATCCTTAAATATGATTCCAATGTTCATAGCCTTCTTTTGATACTTACTCGCACTCGAACGGCTTCTCGGCTAGGTGGCGACGCATGTGTATGTTGAGCGCCGCCCGCTTGGAGTAAATATTTCCGCAAATCTCGCACATAATATTTGTGGTGGACTCCTCGGGCGAGGATTTGCAGCTTAAGGGCGCAGACGTAATCTCCTGGGCATTACCTTGCGTTAAGCCGACTGCAGAATTGCGGGGTCGTCCACGACCACGTTTGCTGTGTCGGGTCTTACGCACTTTGGGTTTGTGACAGCGTTCGTCGGGATTGTAGTCACTGTCGCTGCTTTGCCGCTCTAGCAACTCATTTTCGTCCAGTTCATCCGCCACCACATCCATTTCGTAGGGCTGCTCCGATTCCGCAATGCCGTCCTCCAGCCGCTCCTCTAGCATGGCCTCCAGCTCCATGCCCTCCTCCTCGGTATTGATGAAATCGCTGGTGGCCTCGTATATGTACTCCGCCACTATGTGCGGCACCTCATCTGTAGGCTCAACCTTCATCTCGGCCTGGTATGGGAGAATCGGTATTCCCTAGTTCAAAGGCGCTCTATCGTTGTCGGGGGCCTCACTTACCTTGACCACATTGGTGGTGAGCGCCACCTGGCACAGCCGCCGAAAGTCATGGGCGTTGGTTAGCTTGTCCAAGCAAGTCAGGCACAACATGCTGGGAATGTCCTGCAGAGGCACCAGCTGCAAAACCATAGGAGTCAATGATGTCCGAGCACAGGTGCCTTGTAATCAACTTACTTTGATGCTAACTACTTCCTCCAGCTTGCGGACCAGCTCGCGACACTCCTCGTCGTCGTCGTCAAACAGAGGCGTCATCGTATCCGCGTTAATATGGTCTGTTAAACAGATCCGGCACAGCATAAACTCGGGCATTGTGGCTCGGTTCGCATTCGCAGTCGGAAAAATTCAGGAAAATAAACAAGCGTCTGCAGCACTACTTCACCCAGGGTTGTCAAATTGATCAGCGCTGCGTAACTATCGGAAGCGCTATCAGTAATCGATAAGTCGATAAGACATTCTTAAAAAACGATGTATGTAATTAATATATACCCAGAATAAAAATACAATTGATTACATTTGTGCAGAAATTATATTTGTTACTTGATTTTTTGGCAGGATCACAAATCACTTTTGCCGAAAAGGACTATCGCTTAAAGCTATCGGAAAGAAGTAACCACATCCCATACCTGACAACTCTATCATCTGTCTTATGCCCATTTTTGTGTTTTGGATTGGAATTCCAGGGAATCTTAAAAAAAGCTGCGATTTAAAAGCAATTCATGGAAATCAGCATCAAGTGGAGCGTGTGCCGCACCTGCATGGCCAAGCGGTGCTCCACACTGCGGCCGCTTTTTGATTCTGAAGCCGCCAAGCGTTTAAATCAGTATGCCGGCCTAGGTGTGAGTATAAGCAAACACGAACTGTAATGTTGTGTACACATTAATGGTTACCTATGTATTAGGTGGAACAGGACGATGGATTGCCCGATCAGATTTGCGCAGATTGTGTTGAAAAGCTGGACCAGGTCCACCGTTTCATTGGGATATGCAGGCGTTCCGACGCGCACTTAAAGAATCTCGTGAGCAAAACCATGTCCTCGTCTGCGAGTTTCAAGACAACAAGCGTCATTGATGGATCCCCTGCGATCCAAAGAAAGCGTGCCAGAAAGCAAGAGCTCAGAGCACAGACACGCAGCTTTTTTTCGGACGATGATACTCCCAAAGTGCTCGTTAAAAGTGAGGTAAACAGCGAGGACCTTGTGGGGGAATCGGAAATGGAGGAAATTGTTCCTATAGTTAACCCTCTTCCGAGTGAAGAGGAAAGCAGTGTTGTTTTCGATGAGGAATACATCATTATCAATCCGGAAGAGCGAATCTATGACAATGACTTCGAAGCCACCTCCTCGCAGGGCAGTCCCATAGCCATACACAACGGGGCGGATTCGCAGGAGGCGAGTGAATGGGAGAGCTTTGCCCAAAAGTCAGATAGCGCATCCGAGGACCAGCACAATGGCGATATCTGCAGGAAGACGTATCAAAAACCTTCCCAGCTCAAGTCCCACATACGAAAGCATCTTGGCGAAAAGAGCTACGAGTGCGAGTAAGTGTTTCAGCTGTTAAGTTTACAAGTTCACTAATTTTATGCTGATTTCAGGGTCTGCAAGAAGCGCTTCAACGCTGTCTGCAACCTCACGTCTCATATGCGAACCCACACAGGAGAGAAACCCTTCCAATGCGCTTACTGCCAGCGCCGATTTGCTGATCACAGTAGTCATCGCAAGCACGAACGGTAGGTTCCTATCACTTTAATGGTATTAACATATACATGGCCCTTTTCCCTATCTTAGGACACATACGAATGAGCGCCCCTATGCCTGCAACATTTGCGGAAAAGCCTTTGCGTTGTCCACTTCTCGCAAGGCGCACTATATGACGCACTCCTCCGAAAAGCCCTACAAATGTCAGCCTTGCATGAAGTCATTCCGCCTAAAGCATCAGCTCACGGCGCACGAGAAGACGGATGCACATCGCATGGGCTGCGCCGAGTTAGCCCACATGTCCAGCTAGCTAATAAGTACAAAGAATACGATAAAATATGGTAAAGAATTAATCTATTTCGTATAACATTCTTTTGGTTAACTTAAACTAGACGTAAAGAGTATAACCTTAACTGTCCTCACAGTCTTCGGGATGGGCCATGGAATTCATCAATTCAACTCGGCTGCGATGCGTTTGAGTCGTAAGGTGGGCCTTCAGCTGGTGCAGCAGGGTGAAGGACTTGGAGCATGTGGCACAGCTAAAGGGAAGTTATGAATAAGAAAGGTATTTCTTTTGAAGAGGCTTCTTCCCTACCTGTAGTTCTTCTCGCCAGAGTGCACCAGTATGTGGTTCTTCAGAATAGCCGTATGCGTGAAGGTCTTTCCGCATTCCTGGCAGGCGTAGGGACGTGTGTTAGTGTGGACTCTTTCGTGGCGAATCCTTTCGCTGCGATCGTAAAAGTGGCGCTCGCAGTGGGCACACTTGTACGGACGCTCACCCGTATGACGACGCATATGTGCGCGGAGCTCGCCCTTTTGGCGAAAGGCCTTGTGGCAGAGTCTGAAATGAATTAACATATATAAAAACACAGTCTGTAAAATCTATTTTCTTCTTACTCGCACTGGTTGGGCTTGTAGTCTGTGTGGGCCATCATATGGGCAGTGAATAGGGAGTTTTTTTCAAAGATTTCGCCGCAGAGACTGCACGTAAATTTTGCGGGCTGCTCGCATTCTTGGCTCTCGATCTTAGTAAACTTGGCCCGGGCACCCTTTACCTTTCCCTTTTCCTTTACTTCGCTATCCGGCTTGCGTGGCCTCCCTGGCTTGGGTGGCTTCCCGGGCTTGCGCTTTGCCATCGTTCTGGCGGTCTGATCAGGCAATAGTGATAGAAAGTCATCTTCGTCAAGCTCTTCCTCATCGAAGTCAACTTCGTAGAAGTCTTCGTTCAGAAGGGAGTTACCGTCAACGGACTGGCTATTGTCTTCGACATATCCTTCCATCTGTGCCTCATTTTCGTATGCGTGAAGTTGGGAAATTAAAACCTGGGGAGAACCCTCATTTGTATGCTCAGCTTCGTCCTGGACCTGCTCAGCCATGATTAAGTCGTTGATGTCGAGCCCTTCCTGCAACTGCGAGGAAGCCTCCTCCAGCTGTTCCTCCTCTATCGCATGGATGATCTCTTCTTCCTCGTGAACGCTGTAATCTGCGTAGCTCAGTTGTAGCTTCTCGTAAAGATACTCCATGTACTCGGCCTCGTTGGCTTGAGCTAGATACGCCGGTCTCCCTAGATCCGGACAACTTGTCGCCCAATAAACCTGCGCATTCAGGCACAACTGCCGAAAATTGAACCACATGTCAACGAATTCGCAGCAGCTACTGCAGGCGGTGCTGGGCATCTTGGCAGACTCCCGAACCTGCGGGAGATTGGATATGGGATGGGATATGGAGATTTATGGGCACCCCTACTCACCCTGATGCCACAGCAGAGCTGAACTCTTTCGCCTAGCCGATCCTCGCCCTCTGATTGCTCCTCGAACAGAGAAGTCATCGTTTGCTCCTCGAACTCGCCCATGCAAATCCGGCACTTTACCAGCACCATCGGTAAAGCGGCGGTATTCATCCTGGCCAGCAGTTAGAAATGGGTAAAAGCTTGGAAGCGAAGATTATTAAATAAAAATTCGTTGTAAACAAAAACTAGTGCAATAGAGGTGGGTTAACGTCGATACCGAAATAACATCGGTATGTCTTGGCGACTATCGTTGTTTTTACACTTTTACTAAATCAAATCTGCCAGACTTTGTATTAATGTCAATTTATTTATTATAGCTTGCATATACATGTTCTGTCAGGTTTATTTTCTTTCTATCTTTCTGTTTGTCAGTGACCAGGTTGATCTGTTGAACGCAACCATTGTTATTTTGGAGGAAAGAGATTCTCCCGCCGAATCTACCTTGTATAATTGTACCATGCGATACTTTCTTCTCCATCTATATCGATGTATCGCCGTCATGATAAAATCGATATTGACATCGATTCATTTTCCGTCTCCAGCGTGCCGCGGCATCTTTGCACTTCCCAACTTCACAGTTGCATTTTGTGTTTCACGTTTTCACGTCGTTCTGCCTGTGTGACAGTTTTCGTTCATATAATAATCCAATAATTCAGACGTACGCTCACGGTTAAGAAACAAGATGATCTCTAACTGCGATATCACCGACAAGGCCAGCAGCAAGTAAGTGAATACCGAAAGGAATCGTCGGTTGCCGGCATTTTTAAAAACGGCATGTGTGCTTGTGTTAGTAGGCGGTGCGTGCGGTGCACTAGTATTGGTTGTCCGAATTTGCAGATTTGCAATAACAATGCTCAGCGCCTGCTGCTTTGTTTTTTCGTTTCGTTTCGTTTTTCTGTGTGCTTCCTTCTCCGTTAACTCTATTCCTCTTTCAGAAGCGGGTGGCGGGGTGGCACCGGCATTTCCGTTCCGAATTTCTGCCTCGCCTCCGCTTGTATTTATTGATCTTTTAATGGGTTAACTGTTAAATGGGATCTGGATCTGGATCTGTTCCAGTGCTCCTTTTCCATGTGCCTCTAGCCATTGTTATGGACGCGCTGGAAAACGCCCTTAACAACCGATATTTGATATCATTTAAACCCCCCCGCTGTCAATATGCATGTGTGTAGGCATTATTATTAGTGTAGGATGGCCCAGCTGCAGGCAGGAAAATGACCATTTTGAGTTAACTACTCATGGCAACAGGACACTCTCGGTACAGTGCATAAATACCCATGAGTAGCCTGTTTATTCCAGTAGCATTTCAAACATATAAGGAGAAACTGGAATAAATAAATATTTTCCTTATGGTTTATAAAACCGTATTGTCTCAAATTCCTGTAATCCGATCGGTTATAATCAAATTAAAGCCCAGCTCGATTCCTGATTTCCAAGTAATTTAAATTCCAATCAAAAGGGGAGCAATGGTAAATAATAGATTATTTTCAGCGATAAGTACGCTTTCGTGTTGACATGGAGTATTTGTACAATAAATAAATGAATTATTTATGATATTTATAGAACTCATTATTTACTCATAAGAGAGTTCACTGTTCCCGGTTTGCATGCACGCGTATGTGTGAGTACTTGCATACAGTGGTGGTTCTAGTTTAGTGCACACTGCAATGTCAGCAAGTGTGCCAGTTTCCCAGCTGCCCCTAGCCCTCGCTCCTCCTCCGCCTGCCACTACCCTAATGCCGTATCGCTCGATGGACATCTCGAAACCCTCCCCGCAACACACACTCGGTATCCTAACAGTTTTATGACTGCAATCGAGGTGGCGCTTGTTTTTGTCTTTTTGTGCTCTGTGCCCGTTTCCAAATTGTTGGTCAGCCAACTCCATGATAGGGGGAGTGGAGGCGCCAGCTAACCAAGTAGTTGAGGGATACAGCTAATAATTACATGTTTTTAATGGTAAAATACGTTCTTATCGTCTGGTTTTGGGTTCTTTTCGTCCGAATACCGAGTACCTTTAAAAAATAGGTTTAAACTGTTCTCAGTATTGTATATACAACCTATTTGTTTTCCATTCAATATAGTTTACAAAGTCAGATTTATGTATTTGTGTTTGCTGAGATAAACATTAGTTAAAACCACCTAGAAGCCAATACCATATGTCGATATTTAGGAGGTATATTTCGGATATAACAATAAATCCTAGTTTAAGTATAATTGTACTTTAAATGCCTTTTCAGAATAATTAACAATGTTTAATAGTTACGTTTAATGCTGTTTCGAACAATTAAATTCCAAATTAGTATTCCTTTTTTAATGACATTTGAATGTTTTTGTGAAATACAAAATAAAACTGAAGCATAAATTGCACCTAGAACCCCCAGAAAGGAGAGTTTTATGAGCTATTTTAATGTCAGCCCATAAAAGTAAAGTTTTCAACGATTGCTTTCTGTAAACAAAACTATGCTTGTTGAACATTGATGAATGTTTTTAAAAAGCCCAAGCCGCAGGCACCTGCTCCCCGCGCTTGACCTTTGCTAATTTTCCGGATTCCCCGTGCAAACTAGCTCTAGTGTGCTCTAAATTGGCTCCTTGAGTCATGCGGATTTCTGCCTGCAGCTGTTTCGGTTCGCACTTATCGTCATAATACGGGTAATTGCGGCGATAGATGAGTAATTGCGATTGAAATCGATAGCGTACTCTCCGCCATACCACCACAGTGGTGGCCAGTGATTAAGGGCAGTCGTGTTGGAGCTCCAATTCCCGGTATTGGGGGATAGTTTCGGCCATAATATCGTCACGTGCCGCTGCCGCTTTTGCTGCTCCCGAAAGTGCTTAACTATATTTAAGTATAGTCACGCGATCAGGCTAATGCAGAGAGTGTGTATATATGCATGTATATATGTTTGGATATGTATCTGGCCAAGAGCAACTGCACCGGAGTTTGAGGCTGAGTGGCAAGTGCATTGAACTCGGGACACATTGCATGTTCGCCTTCTGGATGTTGTTGTTTGACTCGCCATAAAACTAAATGTCGATTTTGATTGCCTAGCCGCGGCGACTAGTTTTGTGCTGGCTTCGGGTGTTCGGGTTTGGGCTCTCTGGCTTATGGGTTTGGGTTTGGGTTTGGGCCACAGCCCTAGAATGAGTCAATGGGTCTAATTCCCTGCAGAACCGCCAGAGAAAGCCGCATAGCCGGAGAATGCAGCCAGCCGCACCCAAAATGCAGACAGACGGGCCCACATTAATCCGACATAGAAATAGTGATAGATCTACACTGAACGCTTTTATTTCATGCCTAAGAATGTTCTTGAAAGTAGGAGAAATTACAAGAAAAAAAAACATTTCAGTGTTGTATTTAAAAAACTAGTAGTTTAAAGCTATTGTAATAGTTTAGTGTCTAATTTCTAACATTTCTTAAGTTTCTAAATTAGTATCTTATGTAGGAACCACATATTCATTAGGTATCCGACTTACTTATTAAATTTTTTTAGTGTAGCGTTGTCAAAGGAGGAGTTTACGAGTAGAGTTAGTCTTCCACTGACGCATGCAACCCACACGATAAGCAACCCCGACCGAGGCCATAGTAGTAGGACATATCTGTCATATGGCCCATGCCTCTGTCCTCGGTCTCTTCCAGTTTCCCTTCTCCCTGCTCCTGCCCCGAAAATGCATTTGTCTCTAGATATTGGTCAGGGTGGGCCTTCCTGGCAGATAAATGTTTTTTTCGTGTAAATTAGGGAAGCCCTAGCGAGTCACGTTTCCTGTTCTTCGCTTTCTTCCTCCCGTGTGACTCATGCCCGATTGATAGATGATTAATGGAGTAGCAGTACTTTGGCCCTGACTAACCGACTTCTTGTTTGCTCTCCTCTCTTTGCAGGTAAGTCCATATTTACGTCATGCAGTGTCCTTATTTGGATGTAGTTCCAGTACATAAACCCCACTGGATGGATTATTGGCTACCGTATAAGCGGACCTCAAGGCTGTCTGCCGGGGCCAATGCAAAACGCAAAACGCTCCATTGAGCAGACAGCCGTAGTCTTGTGGTATCTGTATATCTTATTGTATCTTCCATTTGCTACGAGGAAGCCGAGTCACTGAGTGACAATTTCGGCAAAAAACATTTCCACTATAATTGGGCACAGCTCTCGAGCTCACTTTCGGTAATTGTTGTTAAGTAATAACGCGTCACTCGCCGCCGGCTTGGCTTGGTGGACCATTAGCCGCCTTATATGGCCGGCTTGTTCGATTACCCGTTTTGCATAGAGCCTATCTGCATCAGAGTTTTGCCATTTGCAGAACGATCTGTTTGCGTCGCGAGTCTGCCTTCTGGCAGTTGTTGTACATGGGCGATTACCATTATGGCTTTGCTCTACGCCCTCTGTTTGGGGGCACAGAGGGGGGTAAAAAAATAGTACTGCATCTTTGGAATTTTTCATACTTATTTTCATATATTCAAGATCTCTGAATCTTTGCCAAGTTAAATTAATCACTTACTCATCTTCAGAGCGCGATATTCCTAGCTCTATCGCTCTGCCCGCAACTGTGCCTGCTTCTATCAACTTCCCCAGACCCTCGGCTGGTTATGAATTTATTGCTGAAACGCCGCTGCTGCCTTGGATCCAAAGACGCAGATCCCTGAGTCAGCAGCGTCGCCGCTGATGGAAAACCTTTCAGCCGATTTTCTCTCCAGCCTCGCTCTTTGTTCCTCGACATTCGCCCAGCTGGCTCTGGCACTCAACTCGTCGCGTCGCGACTCGACTCCACTCGGGTTAAATGAGTTGCTCCCACACACAGGCGCGCGGATCCGATGTATTTATAAGTTTGCATATTTGCATTGTGGGCTGTGCGCTCCGACCGTATCTGCAGGCTTCACACGTTCCATGGCGATTTCTTTGTAGGATTTGGCCTGCGTCGAACAGGGTGTGTTACTCCTTTGTTACAGCCAGACGGGACGCTTGCCTGGCTGTGAATCACTGATGAGTTGCTCCTGGGCTGCTCAATTATGCGATTAACCCGCTACCACCTGCATGCCGATGTAGGCATATACACTCATACAGTCTCGTGAAAAACTGCCCTTGCCGGCTGACTTTTGGACCTTGAAATCTGAAATCCAGTCAGCCAACGACGCCACCCCCGTGATAATGAAATCCCCCAAGGATTAAGAGGGGCGGCAGGCAGTTGTCTGAATTGCAAGGGTTGCTGCTGCATTTGCAAGTGCACTGGCTGATGAAGGCCTCGTCCTCGTCCTCGTCCTCGGCCTCGGTCTCGGTCGCGGCCTCGGGCGGATCTGGAGCAGGAGCTGCTGCCGCTGAATGGGATTTGTGAAAGTGAATTTTTGCTACTCCACTTTTTGGTCTGGCAAGGGATTTCCTGTCACTGTTCAAGGCAACCACCACCAGCCATAGAAGAGGCTTCTCTGAGGGTTGATTTTTGCATTGCAATTGCCTGGAATTTTGCAAAAATTAAATCAATTTGGATTTTAGCATGTTCTTTGTTTTAAGGGGAGGAAGGCGAGTAGCCACTTGGGCTGTCTGGGCTTAAAAATAAACCTAGAAGATCTTATAATGGAGAAGTAGGAAATTTAGAGACATCCTAAATCTTTGCTTATTTGCTTAAAATTGTGAGTAATCTCCACTCGATATTCTTTGTTTATCTGGGTTTCTTCTTCACCGCCTAGTTTCAATATTGATTTTACGAGTATTTCTTGTGGTCAACCGCAATATGCATAAATAATCAAAGAACCTTTTGTCTCCGGGCACACCCCAGACGAATATCTTTATGCTGATTTCTGCACTCCTCGGGAGTTCTCGGGGAGTGAATTAATTTGCTCTTAATTGGACGTCAGGCCATAATACCCATAACTCATGCCCAGCCGGGCCCAGGCCCAGTTGCATAGCCAAAGAGATCATTTCGAAGATCTTTCGCTGGAGAACAAACTGGAAACGCTGCGAAATGCGACTCCAAGCGAGAGTCAATGGCCACAATCTGGGTTATTCAATGCAAATTGTTTTTTGTTCCGACAACGCCCCTCCCCAAAGAACGATCTTTCGGTTCAGCGATAAAGTTAAGTGAGGTCTTTTAAGAGTTATTTGTTTTGCAAACTGTAATATTTTTTATAGAGTATTATTAGTTCAAGGAGAAATACAGAAAAATGAGCTAAGAACTCGTTAAAGCAGTTTCTCTTCCGAGCTATGAGACATCTCCTTAGGAATTCCCTTCCTTTATCTCTGTAGATGAGTTATTTTGACATTCAATTAATTGAGACTGGTCTCAGTGGCCAATTAATTCTCATTTAGCGGCGATCTCCCATTGTTTCGAGACTGCACATTCATGTGTGTTTGCATACAATGCGTGTAAATGTAAATGTTTGCTCCACATCCACATTATTATTATTATTTAAAAGCTGAGATATGGCGTGTGTGCTGGCTACGCTTCTGGAGCAGCAGCCCGCTGTTTTGTGCCAGATCATTGCCACAGCTGCTGTGCTTAGAGACTCGAGATTCCGAGACTTGCAGCGATCCGAGTTTAAGCCAAGTCCATTGACTCGATACTCACGATGATTACGATGATGACAAGAGAAGTTTTTGTCCATAAAGTTCGTTCACTCTTGACACTCTGACTCTGAAATGAATAAAAGGAAAAGGAGGGAAAAGAGTGGAAGCTGGCAAGATTCGCATGCAAACACTGAATCCGACAGCTCATCCTTCGGCCTCCTCCTCCTCCCGTTTTGTGCCGCGTCATTTGTGCCAAGTGCCTGATGGAGCACCATCGATGGCAATGCGTTGGCTTCCTCAAATCGCTGCCAAGGGATCAGCTCGCAGCTAGAGAAAAGGCGACTGGGTCGTCGTCGTCTGCTGATGATGATTCCAGAAACGATCCGTAAACAAAAACAGGTTCTCCCGACTCCCGATTCCAAGTCCAAGTCCAGCCCATTGCCGCTTTCTTCCGTTCCGCTAAATTCTTTTGTCTTTGTCGCTCTGCGAGCAGAATTCCGCGAGAGAACCGGCTGTGGCCATGGCTGTGGCAGGTGCCCCACTTCTCGCAGCCCCCAGTATCGGAAATTAATTCCTGGAATTGTTTTCCCCGCCAAGTGAGCGTTCGTTGATTGAAAAACAAAAACAATCGAAATGCGGGTTAGGAAACAGGGAGGAGAACCCTTCGATTTTGATGTGATTATCAAGCGTAAGCCCGGAATCTCAGTCCTTTGTTCCATAGGGCCCCCTATGGGTCTCTCCTATGGGGAATTTCAGCTTGAGTTTGCTGCTTGATTGCCATTATTATCGCTGCCTCGCTTAAAAACACAAGCGGATGTAAACAGAAACCCAAAAACAAAGTCGATAGGCAGCCGGTCAAAGATAACAGATGCAGATGATGCCTAAGCACACACAGACAAGCACAAGCAGGCACACGCACGCACACAAGTGGTTTTATGGAGGATGCAGGCAGGCAGACAGGGGTTCAGCAAGGGTCGAAGGTGGAAAGGCATGGAGATAAGATGGAAATAGCTGAACTAAAGAAAAGACAGAATTAAATATTATGATAATTACTTCTTCTAATTTTATCTGTACAATATTTTAATGTTCGAAAAATTTCAGAAAGTTAAATATTTAATTTAAATACATTTTGTGTTCCTCTTTGAGGCGCCATCTATACAGTTTCTTCAGGCAATAGCTTGAGTGTAGACTAGATCTGGCAACACTGAGCCTAGTGCGAGTCAGCAGCGCTAGGTGTCGTGTTTGGTTTGCTGCGTGAGCCACCACTAGATGTCTCTCAAGTGGCATACAGTATAACAGTCTGTCAAGTAATAGTAAAATACATGTAAAATGTTTATAACAGTTTATAAATGACAGGAAATTGCATATTTTTATTTTATATATTTTTTATATATTTAAGAATACATATTTGGCAAATTTCGTAGTAAATTTATTTAATAGTTTTCGCTAGCCGTCGCCAGAGGACGTCATTTTCCATAGACAAAGTAATGTAAAAACCATGTTAAAAATGTTTCCCTAAAATTGTATTTATATTTTTTATTTAAATGTTTATATATTTTAACAAAAATATAGTTTAAACTCAATCGATAGTTAAAATATTCCTGAAACCTTAACTGTCAGTTTTCTGAGAAATTTTCATAAAAATCTGAGAAAGATCGATTCGATCCTTACTTTTATTCTTATACAAAATCCTGTAAGGCTGCAAGTGAAGTTTATCTAATTTCAAAAAACCATACTTATCTGTCTTTTTTAATCTAAAATATCGGCACTAAACTTCGCGTTTTTATTTAATTTTGCTAAATTGTGACCGCCTGTCCAAAGTGACATTTGCAATTTATGTGCAATTGGGGAATATCAGTGTCGTCGGAGCCTCGCTGATCTATTGATAAGTGCGTTTTTGCAGCTGGTTGGCGTGGTGTGAGTTTGATTGATTGATTGATGAGTGGACATGATGGACTGGCCATCGAGATGAATTTGCATTTTGCACAATTCGTTAGCCGAAAAGGAATGCCAGCCCGCCTCTGCCCGCTGTCCGTCCCAGTTGGGAAAACGGAGGGAAGCCTCCAGAGATGAGATCGAATGAGCTTGATATGCCAACCCAAGCACTGAGAGAAAATATCTTTGCCTTTTTAAGAATGATCCAAATGTCTTCCTATAAGTAAGCCCCATTAATCGTTTCAGGAACGATTTAATAGGAAAGATAATGCCTTTTTGATAGAGCTCAGTTGAACTCGATTTATAGAGCTACTTTCCGAGCTGCAATCGGTTTTTGTGTTGCCGCAATATAGTGTCGAATTATTACGTGCCGCATTAGCTGCGATGGTTGCAATATATTTTCTATGATCTGCCATTTCCCCGCTAACTCGGGTCATTTGTCTAATATTTTTTTGGACGGAGATGGAGGGGCAGGCTCAGTTCGTGCCGCGGCAAGCTGCACTCTTGGCTGTGTTTATAGCATTATCTGCACACAGAAATCGGCGTAAATAATTACCATCGTTTCGCATCTGAGACGGAGTTGGCAGCAGAACGAAAGATGGAGTGAAAAATAGAAGAGTGGAGAAAGAACGGGAATTCCTAATTTAATAGTAATCATAATGAATGGAATGCATTCGCAGCAGCTCCCAGTCGGAGTTGGATTCTGGGCCACCTCTGGGGGAGAGCTCGAGAGCCGGGATCTCTCTGTGTGTGTTTATATAGATCAGTTTGCGTTAGCGTTCCGAGATGAGGATGAAGATGAGATTCGGACTCTGATTCGGCCTGGAGCTTGGGGCTCAGCTGCCGCCAAACAAAGCCGTCTTGTGCGAGCTGCGTAGTGAGAACCAGTTGCCGCTGCTGCGTGGAGCATATAGCATTTGATTTAGTTTCCAAGAATTTCAATTAGCTGGGAAATGGGCAATGCATTCGGCCAGACGCTCGCCTTGCGGATTATCTAAGATCTGCGCTAAGCTGGAAAAGAATTTCCAAGCCGGGCTTAGCTTTTGTAGCGGCGGCGCGGTCACAGCTCGGCGACAGCTGCATTTTCCTCTTGGCTGTGCACGTACGTCCGAACATATAGTATCTCGAATGTGAAAAGTGCTGACACACACACGGGCTTGAGCTCCATTGAAGCCATTGAAGCCGGCAGACCGCTTTTAGTGGCTTTTAAACTGTGTTAACGCTCCGGTAGGGAGATATTAGTCAGCGGCCAGCGACGTGAGTTTCCCAGAATCAGTCATAAATTCGTTGACATTGCTCGGGGTCTCCGACTTGGCTTGGCGTTAATTGCAGGCAGTACTTGTACGTTCTTTTGCGAGATATATAAATAGCTTAATATTTTTACCAGAAAGAGGAAAGCATGCGAGCAAAATATATATGACTGATTTATGATTTATTTTACATACTTTCCTCCAATGTTCAGGGATATTTAAGCATTCTATACTTTATAGTTATTATTATAGTTCTTGATCATCTTGAATATATAAAATACATGATTTAAGAACTTTGGTTTATTACCTTTTTCTCTTGTGTTTTTTTGCTCGGTTCTTAATGTTTTCTATTGAATTTATAAATTTGTGCTTAGAAAGCATTTTTTGTTTTTATTTTGTTCTTCGTTAAAAGCAACTCTAGCTTGAAGCGTACAAATCGTTTCTTTCTAGCACTTCTCCCATAAAAATCACGTTCATATCCATTTTCAATGTCAAAAGCAATATTGTGTGTGAAGATTCTCCCACACACAGATTATAGGCTACAAAATACTCACAAAACAGAGGGTATCATTAAGTCGCCAGCTCCGGGAGTGCGTTCTTAGTTGTTTTAATTAAGCAGACAGTGGAACAAATTCAAACTCGGCCTGCCTTTCACTCGCTCAATAAACAAATAATAATTCAGAGCTGCTGCTCTTACCCCCTGTCCGTTTCGCTGGCTGGCTTTATGTGCAAACTTTTCACTCGACTTCTGCTGCTGCTGGGGGAGAGAGAAAAGAAACTGTAACCGAAAACTCTGAAATCCAAAAACCGAAACCGAAAATCCCAAATTCCGATTGAGAGCCCCAAATTGATCCGCAATTTCGGCTCTCGACTTTGGGCTAATGGCTAAGCAAACACCCAGCTCCCATTCGATCCGAGTGGAAGTTTGGAGTGCGCCGAATCACGCACTGCACTTGACCATTATCCATTACATGCGGCCTGGTGGGGTTGGGCATCCATCCGCCTTGAATGCACCTGAGACATGCGATCATCATCCGACGGGGGTTGGGGATTCGGAATAGCTGCGAGTCCATTGCCATTGCCAGGCATTGTTGCATTTGAATAACATGCCAGATAGAGAGTTTTGTAACTACCGCTGCCTGATGTGGCTGCTGCAATTACTCACTCCGATGGGAAATCTACAAATCCAAATCATAAATATTTTTGAGATTTATGGAAAGCTGATTAGTAGCTGCGGGTAATGATTTAATCCTTGATTTATACGAGAAAGGGGTTGTGCATATATTAATTGTAATTGATAATGTCAAGGGAGGAGAAAAGCTGGAGTTTTTCCAGAAATATTGATTAAGTAGGGGGCAAATTTTATATATAAAATGCATTCAAATATTTGTAAACTCTGAAAATTAGTTTGTCTACAAAAGTTCAAAGATTAGGCAAAAGTTCTAAAGTTTATAGCTCTGTAAATTACTCAAGTTGGGGGAAAATTACAAGTCACAAAAGTAGAAATTCTTTTCTAAATTTGATCAAATTGTTTTGGACCCAACATTCGACCATGTGTTCAGGTCTCCAGCCCACACCAATCCACCGAATTAGTTCGCTTGTAGAAATGTTTGCCCGCAAAGTCATCATTCTCGCGCAAATTGTTTTAATTTCACTTTAATTTATAGCCGAGAATGCCCAATTTAAAGTTTTATGCCAACTAATTGAAAACGTTTTGGGACCTGGCCCACAGACACAGACCTTCCCTTGGATCGTCGGCGCCTCCTACTTCCATTTCCCCCTACGTAACAGAGGAAAAGTTTGTGCAGTTTTCTTTGGGGGGCGGAAAATGTCAAGGCAAATGCAGTAATGCGGCTATGGGGCGTGGAAACTTACTCAAACTAAAGCTAACCGATTACGATAATTCTCACAAAAGTTTGCATTCAATCGATAAGCGAAGCAAACCTAAGTTGGAAAGTTTTTGCATCAAGTCCAGAGTAAGGGTAATATGTTCTTTGGGGCAACAGAACATCACAAGTGGTCTGGTCTCGAACCCATTAAAGACGCCTCGGGAGCAGCTCTTAGCTCTTCCTTATGGCTCCTGGGTCTGGCCAGATCAAGTGCCAGACCATCCAGACATTTTATTGCACAGGCACAGCATGACCAGGCATATATACGGGGTATATATAGATATATGGCATTATAGGCAGACAGCCTCATCTGGAGATGTTGCATATTGGCGCTGTCCAACAAATTTAGCAACATTTCCTGCCCGATGTTGTGTTCACTTCAACGTCTTCAGACGTCTTCGCTTTACTTTTTGTGTACAAACAAAGTTTTCGACTTGGACCTCACACATTTTGGGAATAGGACTACACAACGGAAAAGGAATCTCCTAAATTGGGGGAATATTTGTTTGTTTTTTTAAAAAAACATAAACAAATAAGTTTGCTAATAAAAGAAACGTAGTTTGAGGTTTATTAGGAAATAATAAAGCTGTGAAATGTGTTTAAAATAATTTACTGACTTCTAAGAGTCATACTCTTTCTCCCATAATCAACTTTGTTTAGACATACTCTTATTGATAATCTCCCATTATATACTTACTTTTCCCCAAGTGTAATAAAAAGTTTCTTTTCTCCAGAAGAAACGAAGCCGAAAAAGAGTTGAAAAGCTAAAAGTCAAAAGAAATTAAAGCATTAATTTAACGCCAGCTTTGCTTAGCTTTTGTGCTGCTCTGGTAATTGTTACCTTAGTACCTTTAATAGCCAGCTGAGAGTGCGTGGTGTGTGTATGTTGGGTTGTGTGCACACACAATGCACTCGAGGAAGTTGCGCTATTGTTGGCCATCATTAAAAGACAATTTGGAATCGGCCAAACTCCAATTTAAACTCCAAGAGGGCCTGCCTACGAAAAGCGAAAGTGTTTGCCATATCCATTGCACTTTATGCGTTCTATGGCCGGCGTTTCTCTCCCAGGGCAGCCAGTGGAAATGGAGATTGATTAAAAGATTTACAACGGCCGACGATGATGCATTTCCCTTGACCATTTTCCTACAACTCGGCGGCTGCTGCTGCTGGCCCCCGAGGGCGCCGCTAATGCCTTAATAATATGATAAACTGGCGCAGCCGAAAAAAGAGATTAATTTCCGAGACATTTCCCAGGGAAAGCCAAGACGCCAGGGCAAGTGAGTTGTTAGCCCAAGCTAAACGTGGCATGTGGCAAGGGGAATTTTGAATGCTAAACGCTGGACGGATGGATAGATGGATGGATGGATGGATGGATGGTTGGTTTCCAGAGCAGGGAGCAGAGAGTAGCCGCTCACCTTTCTGACCGAAAGTCGCTTTTTGATGGCTTTCAGCTCACCGGCGTGTGTTTGTCTTCCTCAGCTGCTGCCCTGCTGCCTTGGCCCCCTCTAGTTTTTGGTTTTTGGCTTCGGTTGTTTGCAGTGCACGTTTTCCTAATTGCTCTACTTAATCTCCGCTTTTAAGACTTTTCGGTGGTCAGTCAATGGCCCGCACAGAGAAAACTAAATACTATTCATATGTGAAAATATATATATAGAGGGTCTTGTACTGGGTCTCCCTTGTTGTCTGCAGTTTTCAGTGGAGATAAGTTTAAGTGAAAGATGAAAGAAATCAGTTTGCAGTTTGAGCAATTTAAAAGGTCATTGAAAATGTATGGGAAAGGTTTTATAGATGCAGGAGTTGTAGGCAAATATATAAATATACCATGTAAATATATATTTTCGAACAAGCTTATAATGTAAGGCTCTAAGCCCGGCTTAAGACTTGAAAAGTAAATCTATAAATATATTGAACAACTTTAAAGATTAAATATCTATTACGATGCGACAGGTAACATGGATTATGTCTTCCATGGAGGCATTAAGAGGTTTAATTGACCATAACACCTCCTTTGTTGAGAGCTTTCGCTTCCTGAAGCATTCATGCTATCTCCGAGTCCTGCGCCCCGTGCAGTTTCTCACGATCATAAAGTGGTCTCTTGCCACCTGTAACTCGGTAGTTGCGCCGCCAAGAGCTTGAGCCATAAAAGTTGATGTATATTGTATTGTGTGGTTTTAATTAACGAAAGTTATACCATAAATGTGGCCAGGAAAATGCATTTCCGAATGTCACAGATACTACGGCCTCGTGCCTAACCGAAATTTCCATATGTTGGACACGTAGTACGTACGACGGGTAACCATCATTGATGGTAATTATGCAGGGCCGGCCTCCTTGGCAGCCGGAAATTTCACTTTGTGCAGTGAAATTATTTATTGGCTTAAATATTCGCAGTATGTATGTGCCGAGTGTCGAGTGTCAATGCCTGGCTTATAATCATTAAGGTTTTGCCACGTCACTTCAATTGTCAGTTGCCGCTGCCCACGTTCAGATACTTGGATACTTGGTTACTCTACGGGTACTTGCAGCACTCCGACGTCCCTGAGAGACTCCAGTGTGATGTTTTAACTAGTCGAGGGGGCAACACCACACACACTGGCTGGAGGGGAATGCTGGGCGTGGGTGGAGAGGTTGGGATTGAGGGAGCCTCGGTGAGGGCATGAGGAGCAGACTTCGACTTCGATGAGATTAGACACACACACGCAATCACAGTGGTTGTTCAAGAAAAGTAAGAGCTTTGTTTAAAATATATTATTAGTGAAGATTAATTTGTATAAATTGAGCTTTTCAGGGCTTATCACAGAAATAACTGACTATGTTTTCTTGAGGTTTTCAGAGTACAAAGTCGCAAAGTAAAGCAAACCTTTTAATGCCCTTAAATATTTTGTTTCAAGTGTCATCGATACTTCCATAGCAATTTAGTTGTAAACCCAAATCATATAGCAAATTTATTAATCAACCTGATATAAATAGGTCTAAAGAAATATACAAATAAAATCGAAATAATATGAACTCTATTAGGAATAATAAATTACATTATCCAATAAAGCATAAACTGTATTTCCTAAGCTTTACCCCAAGACCTTTCATCATCAATTCACCCAACACACCGCATATAAATATATTTTAATGTGCCTTAGAGAAAGCCCAAAAGCCCCTTGAGTTGTGATCAAATGTATTTAGTGTCTAAAAGCGCCAGAAAGGTAAAAGTTATTTCTTCACAAATGTGTGCAAATTTATTATCATAAAATACCCAGGGGCTCATATTTTGCCAGCGACCACTGTAGGTACTCAGCTCTATGCGAGAGTGAGTGTCGGAAAATCTGTGTATGGTCCGTGTCCGTGTACTCGAGTCGGTTCCATTGCACTTCTTCTCCTGGTGGAATATCAGGCGACACTTGACTATTGAGCAAGAGGTGGCCAGAGTGGAGACGGAGACGGAGATGAAGATGCAGAGATGCTGCAGAGATGAAGGAGACGACGAGTGCGGAGCCCTCCTATTTTTAACCGCATGGAGTGGGCTTGTGGCCCACAGTCCCCATTCCAGGCCATGCGCCCTCCTACCAGTTTTTATTCCAACCCTCCTATCTGTATGTTAGTGTTGCCAATTTTCGGGACGGATATAGGAATTGAATATTTGTAGGATGAATATTGAAATAACTATGAAAAGCTTTAATAATATGAGTATTTTAATCTCTCTAGAACATATGTACTTTCTAACCTAAGAAATATGCTTATGGTATAGACCTCTGGCTAGGTAATATATAAAGTATAAAAGGTCAGAGAAGGCAAGGAAAATACTTTAAAATTCTATAAAAAATAACAAAAAGAAGAAAACTTGAATGGAAAACCGTCTAAACTGTCACCACTGGTGGCAAGTGCATTAGGCCTAGGCTTTTACACTTACTTTACCGCCAAAAGGGGAGAGGAAGGAGGGTCGCATAGCCCCTAGAAAAAAAGGGGGCAAGTGGCATGGTGGTGTCAGGTTGCCGCATGCACTTCGCCACACATCCCGTGCACCGCTCAGTGGGTCGACAGTCCCACGACCCACCACCAGCAGCAGCGGCAGCAGCAACAACAATATCCGAATAGCAACAGCAACACTGTGGCAAAATGCGACTGCAACGACGGCCAGTCAACTTTTGGCTCGGTTAAACAAAAGTGTCTTCGCAGAGCTAAAAATAAGCACTGTTTTGACCCAACAACTTCCCCCTCCGTGACGGTGCCTCGTAGTGGTTCCATGGCAACACGGGCTGCATGGCCGCCTGGCTACATGGCCCGATCCTCTTAGTCGTCGCTGGCTTGCGCTTCCTGTTCTGTGTGTGCAAATCTGTGCCAAATGTTTTCCAAGAAAACGAAGTATGCAAATACATTTTGCATTTAAATTCTTGTTGCAGCAAATGCAAGCAATAGCGAAACCGGCAAAAGGGGCGGCCTCATTAGTAGCAAGACACTTGAAATTAGAGTTTAGAGTTTACTGCTGGCCTGCTGGTTCGTTCGTTTCGGAGATGATGAAAGTGATTTATGTCCGGCAGCGGCACTGCCTCCTCCCAGCAGCTCCTCCTTGGAGACTCGACGAGACCCGATGTCTGGCAGCCTCATCATGGTTGGGAAAGAAGACCGTAGGTTGCAGATGCCGATTGAAATGCCTACGCTAATTTTTGTTGTTTGCTACAATACCCTGAAATAAGAGGGGGTTTAATTGATAGGAATAGAGCCTTATTGTGGGCTAGACTTTATGGCAAAAACAATGGAGATCTTTTGTTGGTTCTTGCTAAGTCCAAGTCTAGTCGACTGATTTAATTCAGATAAATCTAGACTTGACAGAAAATTGCCCTAAGACAAGGAGTAACTATGATACATAATTGTTTTTATTCCGATAGTGGTCCTCTTCAGTAAAAATGTTCTGATAATTGGCCTGAATATATACCAGATTCTAATAACTGGAATGTCGTCAAATTTGTCTTGGAAATTTTTAATGCATTCTTTAATATTTTAGTCTTATTTTCCTGATAGTCCCCGCTCGGTTATATACCTAGATTCTAGTAAATAAAATGCCACAGAATTTGTACTTGGGAATTTTAGGTGCACTGTGGCAGTTATGTTGGAAAGCCAGAGATTTTCTTATTTTTGCTTTCATCGGTGATGTCTCAAAAGACACCAAAGTTTTTCATTATTTACTAATACTATCTTTTCTAAGCGTACTAAAGCTGCCAAACCAAGTACAGAGTATCTTTGCTTCTGGCATGCTCTTCTTTTCTAAGAAATCTCAAAGCAAAAAGCTAAAGAAGAAAGACAAGCAGCAAGATCTTTTAAGACACAGAAGAAGAAGCTGAAGAAAGAAACAATTGCATTTGGAGAACCCTGAAACGCACTAGACCTGAACTTTTATTTGTTGCTTTTTCTCGTTTTTTAACTCAACTTTTTTAGCTTTTTGCAATGGCAGGGCATAACTGAAGCATATCTGCGCACACTTCTCGCTGGTGGGGCACACACACGAAATAAATGCAAAATGTTAATCCCGCAAGTGTTTAAGACCGGCTTAAGTATATGTTTTATTTGCGCTTGAGTTATTTTAACAACTTTTTGTGACCTACAAGCACAACTTGGGGGCCAGTACCCACCACGAGTTGAGTTCTGACCGGGAGAGAGAGAGAGCGGTCCAAGAGAGGGCTCCAAACTCCAATCAGCTGAGGTTTGTTTTTGTTTTGGTACGCGCCCCACATGGCTCCCCATTCTCTCGGCCTCTCTCTCTTTCGATGCGCGCTCTGAGTGAGTTGGGTTTCGCTCGTTGCTTTTGGATCGATAAAACTTCTCGCCGCCACTGCCGCCGCCGTGGTATAAAATGCTTTTCACTTTTCCGACTGCACTTTAGTCGCCAGACTTTTATCGAAACGTGCACATCTCCAGCGGCCAGTTGTTGTTGTTGCGCGCCTACACAAAGCATTTCCGCAGAATATATATACACACATCCTATAAATCCTTCGAGCCGACCAATATTCATCGCGAGTGAAAATCAAAGTTTTCTGGGCTTTCTTTGTGAGTGCAAAGTGCTGGTTGGGAGATGGAAAAGTGCTGCAGGGATGCTAGATGCCGGATGAGGTCCTCCTGACTTACCTAACTCCTGGAATTTTCTCACAGGACTCGCTCTCTGCAGCTCTCTCGGTTGCGCTCTCTCTCGTGGGATGCTGCTCCTTGCACAAGGCAAAAGTCTTTGCGTTCCTATTGATTTTACGCACATGCAGGCAGCGGCAGCAGCATCCCACGTTGCGATGACTCATCATCCAGCATCCATTCGTCCTGCAGCATTTTCCATCGCGTCTTAATCTCTCCGCCTCTTACCACTTTCCACGTTTCCTCTGCCCCGCGTGCGCTTAGATTTTTCCAGTGCGAAAAGTAAAGCAATTGCATCCATCCAACGCTGAGATTATCCTTTTGCCAGCCACCCAACAAAAACAAACAGAAATGGCCGCCTACGCCGCATTCAAACACGTTGAACTTTACAACGTTGGCAAGGCCAAAAAGAGGTAAGAAAACGAGCCAAGAAAATGGGAAAATTATAAAAATATATGTATTCTGTTGAAAAGAGAAGATTTTCTAGTAGTTTTTTACCACTACTTTTTATTTTTCTTTGTGCTTAAGGTTATATATTACAGAAAAAAATTAAATAGAAAATAAAGACTTAGAGTCCTTAGGAATACTTTTCTCTTTCTAGAATATGTATTTCTAACTATTAGATTAATTATTAAAATAAAAGAAATTAGATAAACCAAATTTTAAATTTTAAAAGGTGACTTTGAGGAACCTTCAAAATAAAATTATTTATTCCTAAAGTCTTTAATGTCTAATATTTTACAAAACACTTTTTTTCCTTCTTTAACTAACGTTTTGCTAATAAAAGCCTTTTGTTGTTTTATTATAAAGCATCTAAAGAGGAAGTAACCCATTTTTTCTGAGATAATGACAGGCAAAGGGTTATTAAACTCGTCACCCAAAAAATCAACACACATAAATTTCTTTGTAATCTCTCCTTGAGTCATTGTTTCTAGGCCTTTTAATAGCTTATATTGCCTTTTGTTTTCATATTTTATCATCAAACTTGCAGTTCTCGGTTTATGGGCTTAATATTTTAATGATTACCGATTCGTGCTTAAATATACTAAATATTCCAGCAACTGCAAGATATTACTTCTTATTCAAGCCTTTGCTTTTCATATATTACTCAACTCCTCCGACAACCGCATCGGGTTCCCTCTTAAAGTTGTTCATCTGTTACATGGCATTGCATATTTTATTATTGTTTGCCACCGCTCGAGTGAACTTTGATTGGCAAACATTTGGCAAGGGGCGGCCCCATCGTCCTCTGTGCCTCAAAATCCACGTGAGCATCAACGTCTCCATCATCTTCATATTTATCCCATTGTTTGAGCCGTCAAACCGCACCGACACACTCACTCGCTCTTACGTACATACTTGCATATTCATTCCGCTGTTTGTGTTTGTGTGGAGATTAATTTAGCGTGCATTCACCCCGCCGCCTGACTGACTGACTAACTAATACGACCAATACACTAGCGTGTGCACGGGGCGTATGTGTAATCTGGGGAGCAACACTTTTGCAAGCGCCTACTTCCCACAGAAACCAAAGCACCTAGCCAACTAACCAAGTAGCCGGGGAAGCCACCCAGCAAGCCCCAGCGGTGGCATGTCTTTGGATGTTTCATTGATTTTCCTTTGCCAACGGCCAACGGCCAACTGGCACCTCCCAAAAACCCTCACAAACAACCCACTTGAGAGCGATGCCGCCACACAAAAGCCAAAGGGACTGGAGTTCTTTGGGAATACCCTTGGTTACTCAGGGGTATGCATGGATATAGTAAAACCAGCTGAAACAATAGCCAATTTGCATTGATTAGAAGGTGTTTCGGGGATACAAGATTACTGTTACGAATATAATTGAATTGTCTTAATCTTTCAGATAGGAAAGATGCTTAGGTAAATACTTTTCCACTTAAGTTTACATTCATTCCTTTCGCTTTAAACTAATTTTATTGGCCAAAAGAAAATTATTTTCTCTCAACTTTGATTTCCACATTTAAAATCCACTTAAAAAAGTTGTAAACTTGGATTTCCTCAGGTTTATTTGAGTTTTTATGGTAAGTAATTTATTTTATTTAAATGTCTTCGTAAAACATTTTACTTTCCTCTCTGAAATTGCTCAGTTCAAGCAAATCCAACAGCATTGAGACACAACAAGCCTTGAGAGTTTGTTATGCAAGTGTAATGAAATGTTTATTATTTAATATTCAACCGCAATCATGTTTCTCCCTAATAAAATCATTATCGAATTATGGCTTGAGTCTGTTCGAGGGTATTTCCTCCATCGACTATCCGTCGATTTTGCATGTATGTGTGTGCATGCCTTTCTTTTTCCGTGTAGTTTTTGGCTTTTTTGTTTTTTGCATGCAATTCTTTTGACCAAGCCCAGCACCACCCATTTTTCCGTCTCTCGTCCGGCGGGAAAGAAACAACAAAAATCGTTACCGAAATGCTTTTTGCCGATGTCTGGTTCCGTTTACTCACTACGCTTACGTTTCGTACCTGTCCCAAGACCGCTTCCCGACTGTCCGCCTGTCCGTCTGTCCGTCTGTCCGTTCGACTGTCCGCGGACATTGAACCCTCTCCTGCTCACTGCGGGCCGTGTTGGGAGATTAGTTTTGGTCGCAGCAGAAACCAAACAGAAACAATTTTCCGTATGTGTGCCATGTGCATTATAAACAATTTGCTGGATTTTATGGTCCATCGATGGGTGGCTGGGGCCAAGTGTGGAAAATGTGTTAATCATTGTCATTGCGATTGTGTAACGAACACACACACGCTCCCAGCCTGGACTCGGACTTTCCCGCTGGAGGCTTGGTGGAAAATGATTAATATACTTTTTCTCTGCATTCGAGCGAACGTTTTGTCCCCCTTTCTTTGGCCGTAAAGCCGTGACTTATTATTGTAAACAATCAAATTAAATCTCAAAGGTGCGACGCGCCAAGATATCGGGATTGAATTGTCGCTCTTTGTTGGGTTGTATAAGCGGCGGAAATCATGACAATTCATTTTGCTTTATGGCATTGTCTCTGTTGTCTATCCGTCTGACGATCATTATACGCTTGAATTCCTGCGCACAATGCCCCTGCATATCTATGTACTATGTAGCTGGTACTGTTTGCAACCTGAAGTTAACCTCATTCTGCAAACAAATCCAAGTATTTCCATATATTTATAGTCATATATAATATAATATATAGCCAGTTGCCAAGTCAACATTTGTGTAAATGATTGCAGAACATGCGGAACCGAACATTCCCCAGCAATCAACAGAAATCTGCACACCTCCCGTCCTTCCGTCGACCATTAACCTGACCTATTGACAGAAGCGAAAAGGAAATCAAACACATTTCCCAAGAACACTCTGTTGCTGACTGCGTCAATGTAATTCCCGTTGACACGGAAAACGGGGGCAGGGAAAGCGAGGAGAGCCGAAAACTTTGTTCCCTTAGCAACCCCAAAAATACATGGATATACGTATTATATATACCATAAGCATTGCTTTTTTGATGGATTTGTACCTCAGAGTACCTGTCACTCAGTATGCGGTTCCCTCGTTCCCATCGATCGAAGGTGGAGTGTCCTCTCGTCGGGAGGAGCCTAGCTGTGTCGCTCTGCCTCTGAAATGAATATATTAGAAAGTCCTTTCGCTTTCGCACAAAAGCCGCAAATTAATCAATACAAATTTATTAATTACATATTTAAAAGCGGTACGGACTCTCTCAGTTGCAACTTTCGCTGCCGGCGATGAGTGTCTGTGCCTGTGTGTGTGTCAGCGATTCTGGTATGGTTTGACTCTGGCCTTAGCTCTGGCTCTGAAATGCACAATTTACGGAGCCGATCCCAGCTTACGTACGCATATACATAATAATAAAAATGCCAGCATCACTGCTATCGGCATCTACATGCCGGCAACTTTTCCTCTCGAGCACTTTCCTCGGGAAACTCGGGAAACGGTGTGCAACTGACACTGCCACTGCCAGCCAACCGCACGGCTAATCGATAATTATTCATCGGGCGCAGGCCAACACTATCGATAATTGACAATCTCTTGGCTGCGGCTTAGTCCCGACTTTGACTCCAACTCCTTCTCCTCCTGTGCCTTGTCCAATTATGAGTTTTCATCAAAATCTCTGCGACTCTGAGCGTCCATTAATCACACCTCGCAGCCACCACCCGCTGCGGTTTGATTTGAGGCTCTGCTCTTCTGTCTTCCTGCACATCTCCGTCATCATCTTCATCTTCTTCTGCTGGGGAAAAGCCACTCCCTCCCCCGCTGACATCCGACACTTTTCACAGCCATGACTGACCAGGAAAACATTTCAATTTAAATGCTGTTGCTTGATTGAGAGAGGGAAATGGGTAAAAAGTGCGTGGACCTGGTATTCAAATTGTATTTGAATCATGAGTGGAGGAAGTCGTGCTTAATCCGGGGATCTCAGCGGGAGAGCATAGCAAACTGAGTTTAACTCCTTCTCTGATGTGGGTTTTTTGTTTATAGATAGGCTTTAAATAAAAACTTTAAAGGTAATAAGTTTGGGTTGGGATATTACCCGAATATGTATATCCAAGTAAGGATTCAGCAATAAATTTCTTTATAATCGTGCAAAAGTAGTACTAATGGGCTTCATGGCTGCAAAGTGCTTGTCTTGATTTATGTGGCTTAAATAAGCAGACAGAATTGAGGTCAGTCAGAAATTATAAAATAAATAAAAAAGGGAATAATACTCTTATTTAAGTTACTATAAATCATCAAAAGAAATGTCTGTATTTCTTTCCTTATTCTCAAATTAAGTTTAAAGAAGCGTATTCTTTTGTTAAAGATTCTGGTATTGTAAGCAATATATACATTTCTTCTTGAGAATGATTAAGTACTTGTTAAATATTAAGCATTCAATCTGAAATTAATTTGGAGAAATAATTTTTGGGCCAGGTACATATTCCCAAGGCAAACTCTTTGGTTCCCATCCGAGGACCAACTTGAAAGCCTTTCTTTCGCTTACATTAATCATCATTTGATCTCGCTTACAATGTAGATCATATCTCTGTCTGGAATGCCTGACTACACCGATTGATAGAGATACAGATAGTGGCCGGCCACAGCTGATTGGATTCGAAAAGCTTTTGAGTGGAAAGCAACGGTAAACATACCGCGCTTGAGTGATCTCCACCGACGTGCCGCACTCCGCACTCCTCAAAAACTGCAGGCAGCAGCTCCTCCCCTTCCTTTGATCACCGCGGGGAAAGTAGATTCTTCAGCTTACATATCTCCCTGTTTCATTGTGTTTGGCTTGATTTGGCTTTGTTTGAAGCGGCGGCAATTATAATGGATTCGACTAATCAACGTTTTTAGGTAAATCAAAGCTGGAAGGCAGAGGCCGAGGGAGGGCGAGACAATCATAACAAAAGTGGCTGCAACAATAGAAGAAAACCGCACACAATTTTCGTGCTTCAGTTGGGATTTTCATTAGGCTTTTTTCAGTCGGTTTTTTGTTTATTTATTTTTCTGATTCGCTGGCAGTTTTGCGGTTGCACGAATCGGACGGGACACGTTTTAAATGAAACAAAAGGAAGCATCAGGGGCAGCAGCGAACGCAGGGCGGCGATGCACTGGAGCAGCACTGCAGGAAGGCAAACATAATGAGTCCGAACAAACCCAAAACTCGGTAATAAATGCACAGCGAGAGCTGCGATGGCAACACATCAAGTGAACTCGTCCGATAAACAATTACCCGGACATTCGAAATGAGCCGAATCAACTGGAACCTACTATCCCAACTCCAACTCTAGCTGCATCTCCAGCTCCAGCCCAGTTCCAGTTCCAGCTCTAGCTTCGGCTTCGGCTCTAGCTCCCGCTCCATCTCCATGATGTACAGGTGCAGTGCAGCATAACAACCGATGCTTTATGGACTAAACCATAAAGTTGAGGCCTCCGACTGACTGGCAGTAAATTGTGCATTTTTATTGCATGATTGCTCTCGGCGAGCAAACAACGCCAAACCCCCTTTGGAAAGCAAGCCAGAGGGAGGGGAATCCTCGGCATTCCGCAGACGTAGTGAAAATAGCATTGACCCTTTCCCGGGAAAGTCGAGAGCAGCTCAGCCCAGCCCATGCTTAACCCACCATCACCCTCCCAAGAGCGAATTAAGCTGCCAGCTTGCCAGGTTTAAACAAAGTCATAAAAATCAATTGCAATTAATCAAGCTGCACGGGGAGCTCTGCTGACTCCTACCTCCCTCCCTCCTCCAAAGGCGGCAACTTCATTATAAAACGACATGAGGCATCCGCCCCAGCCTCCTCTTTTCCCACAACTCTGGCATTAGCCAAAAAAAAAAGAGGAAAAGAAAAAGAAACAAATTAACTTTGGCTTGGCAGCGGACAACCATTTCAGCCTTGTCTTCTCTTGTCTCTGGATTTTTCCCCTCACCTTTTTCTTTTGGCTTTTTTCCACGTCTCGGCCAGAAGCAGCATCGCCTGACAGCGAGACAGAAGACAGGCTGATCGAGCAGGAGAAGAAAAGATGCAGGTTTTCACACCTCCATTTTTCATTACGAAACTTTTTTACTTAGGAATGCATTTTGGAAGGAACACAAAATAAGCTTCTTATTGTTATGCTCCAAATGCATTAGTTTTTTTTTGTGGCTTTGTCGCTTTCCCACACGCTGTCAATACACACAACAAAGTTTTCCAACAGCTTTTCAACGGAAGAAGAGGAAGCAGATCTCCGATTTCCACTTTTACTTGTGCGCTCGCAAAGTAAAAACAAATTTTGACAGTTGGTTAATTAGAAAACTGTCGTAATGAATTTTGGCGTTGAAGTTTATGAAGCTCAACGTGGCTTTTGGAAGTTAACTCGAACAACAAATACTCTCCTCTAGAAAGATATTGGTTTCTAGTTATGTTTATGATTTGCAGTAGGAATGCATATCGAGGGGAAAAACCCGATATCATATATCGCGCTTAATATTATATCAAAAATAGCATAAACTTTGATATATCGAAGTTGTATATATTGAAAAATATTACATTTAATGTGGAAAAATAGATATTATCGCTATTCCTTTTAGTTGCAAGCCAAACCATCAGAAGCTGCTCTGGAGACGGAAATTTGACTTAAAATATAAATTATTATATATATATCGACAGTATCGATTATTTCTAGTTCATAACCATGCCAATGGTTATTTCGTGATTTTATTATTATTCATACAAAAGAAACACATTCAATTATAATGTTACATTAAAGCAACGATCCATAAGCCAGATTATACCCCTTCTCAGCCAAAGAGTATTGAAGAAAATGTGAAATCAAAATACGTACAGCTTTTATCAGGTCAAGCGCCATATAGAAAGTAACATTTTATTTCATAATTTAAAATCGAGAGAGCCATATCGACGATGATTTGGCTTGGACTTTGGTCTGCGACACGCCTCCTTGGTGTTGTAATTAATTGGCGGCTGTGGGTAAAAGGGAAATCTGGGAAAGCCCCTAACCGATGTGTGTGTGCAAACATAAAACAATTATCGCAGCGGTTAAAGGAACGGAAAAAATGGAGGAAAAATACCCTAGAGCCGTTCGAGTCGAAGAAGAAAGGAGAAAAAAAGCCAAAGCCAAACTAAATCAGAGCGACAACTATCACTTTGAGCCAAGTATTTTCTATATGCACAACCCGAACAACTTTTACCCGAAAAGGTTGTTTTCAAATTTTGTTGCTGCACCATGCCATGCCACATTACCTTTCGCTTAAAGCAGCCTCTTCTGCTGCTGCTGCGGCTCTCCTGTGGCCCCTAGCCAGTGCCTAGTCGCTCTGTCGATATACATTAATTTTTGTCATCACCCAGGACAGGGAGAAGGCTCTCGGACTCTCGAACTCGTAGCCGGACTCCTTCAATTGGGAGCCACCTGCGCACTCCCAGCTCCACCTGGTGCCGGTGGTGGTCAGGTTTTGTCGCTGTCCGCCGTCAGATCTGGCCCCGCAGGCGCCTGGTGTGTGAAAGGTTGCTGTTTCCCAATGATCAGAGGAGGGGATTGGGCCATTCGATTTGGCTCATATTTCAAATTGAGTCACTGCTATTGGGTTCCCAGGTTGCCAGGCAAATGCACAGCCACAACTTCAGACTCTTTACCCACTGCATAAATATGCAAATGTTGAAATCAATTGCAAAATCTTTCTGCTAAACATAGAATGTTACTAAGAGGTACCTAAGCGAACAATCAATAGGCATTAGGAGTTGGCATTACCAAGCACTCGAACCCCATAAATGGGTTAAATGCAACTTAACCCAAGGGATAGAGGCAGCCACTGGGATTCCGGGGAAGCCACATCGAGTCACACCGACTGCCTGCGCGTGTGGAAAGTAAGTGTAAGCAGCGAAAACCAGCTCAAACGGAAGCCATGCCAAAAAAAAGTAAACTGCGACACTTTCCGGGGACACAATGGTTGGTTATTATGGGCGATAGAAGCATATAACATATATAACCCCAGCAGAGGCCATTAAAAGAGCAAAGCCTCCGAATTTGGCAGAGGCCAGGGTCTGACCTTTTCTGGTGGCCAGGCAAGCTGGGCTAGCCTGGCAGATGGATGGTAATTAGTTGTAGGCCCGGTTAACTGGCAACCATTAAGATGGCCAGCATATTTTCGCCGCATTGCCAATAATGCATGATATTGTGAGCATGCCACATGTGGCATGGCCTGGGCTAGAGCCAAACTAAACGCAACTTTCGCTTTCCATTTGATCGGGCCGCATTCGGTAGGTAGGTAACATAGGTAGGTTCACATGCATGAATGAATGAGAGGCCACTTGGCGCGGCTTCGCTGCTTGGCCTGGCTGGGATGGCGGCTTAACTGTTTAAATAATTATTACTTGTTCGTCACTTGCGCAAAAATTGCCCATTTACCGTTGCTTTGTTAGTTTTTCCTCACAACCCTGTGTCGGTCCAAAAAAATCCTAAAAAAAACACAAATAAAAATAGAGAAAGAAAAATAATGAAAACAAAGCGGGAGAAACAAGTCTTTGTCAAAAAGGAAAGAGTTGGACAAAAAGAAGAGTTTTACGCTTCGCTGCCAGTGCTAACAAGCCTGAAGACATTTTAATAAGAACACTTTGCACACACAGCCAGGCCTCCTCCAGTCGGAGTCGCAGTCGCACTCCTATGGAGTGTGCGACAGTTATGATCGCAATTACCCCACACACCAACCCAGCCCGAACTGTGCGACTGCGAGTGCGAGTGCGAGTTATTTCATTCCAGTGATTTCCCCACGCGACGATGCTACACTGCTACACAAAATTTGATGTTAATTATAAATATTTTATATATCTTGTCAGGTCACAATCGCGGATCTCTCTGATATCTTTGAAAAGCTTTTAATTAAGCGAATCACATTCCATTTGTTAAGTCAAGTGGTTTGAAAAATGGTTAATTATGATCTTAAGATCTTAACAATTGGTTTGGTTCAAAGATTCTTAATGTCCACATTTGGCAGACAAATAAAGTCCCCGCTAAACAAATGGAGTTGTGTATTGTCTCAAAGTGAGAGTTAACCTAAAAAGGGATTTGACAGGAAGTCCATGGTCCTTTACAGCTTGGGAAGAAAATTAAATGCCAGAAACTATGTACAGCAAAATGCAATCATTAACAGCACGATGTACTATAAGACTTTCGTTTGAATAAATAACCCGTTATTAATCTTTAAAGGTCAGATTGTTAACTGTAAGCGTAAAATCTGGCCCTTAGATTACATGAATCTTATACAATAGTTAAACCAAGCTTCACCCTAATACCTAAATTTATACAGTTCAGGTGAATAAAGGGGTTGAAATACAATTTGTGGTGTGCCTGCAACTATTTTTTTAATTACAAGGTAAAAGAAACCTAAGTAAATATGAAAATGTGTTTATTGATTTTAAATATCAAATTACTTTCTACAAAAGTCTAGAACGTTTATCCTACTCCTTAATAAAACTTAGCTCAAAGATAGGGAAACCTTTGCTTTAAGCTTTTTAAGGCCAATTCTTGTCTTGTTTTTCGCTGAGTGTGGCACTTAATCCACCTCTGCCACGTCTTGCCACCGCTTTGAGCAGTTCACACACTTGCGGCTGGCCGCTTAACGGTGCCTTTGCCTTTGCGGCCTGCGCTTTGACGCTTTGTCATGTTTTTCGGGGGGCCAAGAAAAGCCCGAGGGGGCATGGCATGGTATAGGGTATACGGTGTAGTATAATTAATTAGGCGCAGCCGCAGCAGCGCCGTCTTCCTCTTCCGCCGAAGTACGCAAATTGGGTTGCACTTTCTAGCAGGAAGGCAAAGACGCACCTTAGCCTCGCGCAGACCCTTTCCGCTGCACTCGGCTTGGGATTCTACACGTAGAAAGTTTTAATACCCGAAATGAGCGCCTAACTGGGTCTCCAACTGGGCCCCCTACTATTTATTTATGCTCTTTGCGGCGCCACATTGGCTTTGTTTAAGCAGCCGAGGAGAAGTTCGCTCCGCCGGTAATCGACAGTAATTGCAATGCAATTTTCGTTAATTACCACAAAAGTGTAACAAAAGCAGCGGGAAATGCGCGGCGACGACTCTCACTTTCCGGCAGCAGAAGAAGAGCGAGTGCGTGCCGTGCTGCTGCAGATGGTGCTTAAAAAAGAAAAACGCAATCTTTTAACACACTGAAAGCCCGCTGATTTGATTGACGCCCCGAGGAAGGCGTCTTGCAGTAGTAAACTAGCAAAGCGGCCAAAAGCAAATGTTGACAAGTGAATGGTCTTTGGCTTTCCGAGCCTGGGGGCAAATGCAACCAACCACCAGGATGGAGATGGAGATGGGGCTGAGGTTGGACCTGGAGTTGCAGTCGGACTCGGACTCGGAGATGGAGCTGCATAAGTTGGTAGCATCCACAGTTCAGCTAACTGTTGCAGAGTTTAATTGACGTCTCATGCTGGCGGCAGTAAAATGCATTCACAGAAACCTCAGATGCTGAGATACTTGGATACTTGGTTACTCTCGACTACCCTCGGTTAGCCGTCGTCTTCGACGGCTGACAGTGCGGCTCACAATTGCCAGACAGCTGCAAGTCTGGCTGAATTAAATTATCAAATGTTTGAGTTTCGGGGAAAAAAATACGGGGAGATGAACTTAATATCTAAATTTAAAAAAGGAAACTGAAAAGGTTTTAAAAAACCTTCACAGAAATATCCAGAATATTTATATTATATGATAAACCTTACTCAACAACTATTTTATAACAATAATAATGGTTAACGTATCTGCAAGGTGCAACTTCTTCCTTATTGCTTTCTACATTATTATTTATTACAATTACATTTTCATTTAATCATGCTGCGTGGCCTGGGCCAATTTTAATAAAAAATCATTACCCAAGTCAAGCACCCGCAGAGATCTGGCACCTTATAGTACCGATCGTCACTGTAGTAGCCCGTGGTTTTGGGCAACGTTGCGTGGACGTCGACGAACTGTCTGACTGACTGACTGACTGCCTTGACTGAGTGGCTAGTGAATGCCACAAAGCATAACATTTTTGGCCAGCCTTTTGTCTCGGCTGCAATTCTTTATGCCAGGGTTTCCACTTAATTGCGATGCAGCTGGAAGAGCTGGGAGATGGGACGTTGGGAGATGCATCTTGGCGTGACTTCTAATGCCCATTGAGTGCTCACCCAGCCAGCTCCGACTTAAACTCGATGAGTGCTGCCAGCTCCACGTCCGCAGTGTTGTAGTGATGATTAGACACAGACATTAAATGCATTTCCCCCCGCTCTCTGAGCTTAAGTTTTCCTCGATCATAGCCAGCGTGCGGAAATTTGTGAATTATGCACTGTGCCATATCAATTACGGAGCGTGGAAGAATGAGCCTGTAATTAATGAGTTCTCTCTTTTCTTTGTTGCAGGGTGCTGAGGCCTCCGGGCGGCGGATCGAGCGACATCTTCGGATCGGAGATGCCGCAGACCCCCAGGAACGTGAAGAATCGCATGGTGTCCAACATTTTTGCTGCCGAGAAAGATAATGAAGTGAAAAATAACGGTAAGTTTGAAGGTCCTGACCCCCTATATACCACAAATATAATATATATAAAGCTGTGTGATATTTCCTTGAAAAACGTTGATTTGCTTTTCATTTTGATTGGGAAAATGTTCTTAAGACGACGTCCTTAGATGATGGATTCTTTTGGATTATTAAATGCTTATTAAATGTCTATCGTTTTCTTCCCGTTCTTGTTCTTGTTCTCGTTCTTTTTTTCGTCCGCCTACCCCCGCTCTATATTCTTTTCTTTTTTCTACGTATCTTTGCAGTACGACAAGGAGCTCACAGATTCTATTTCATTGGTACTTGAACTATGTCTCCTCCTCTCTCCCCCATTCATGTCAAAACAAAACTGCACAGAGTCCTCTTTACACAGTGTTAACCCCAAAATTGTGTTCACTTTATTTTCGTTGTTGTGTCAGTTGTTGCTGTTGTTTTGTGCTAATTACAAATCCTCCGTTTGCACCAGGCCCAGAACACTCCTCCTCTAATCCCCACTCCTTGAAACTCACTCCTCATCTCAACCACTTCCCACAAAGCGTATTACTGCCCCACTCCCATTCAAGAAGTTGCAACTGCAACCGGTTTGCTTCCTTTATTCCACCTGCTGCCGATGACATTTTGGGTTCACACAGATAAAAGCCAAAAGAACTCAAGGCTTTTCTCTTTGAATTTTGTTAACCTTTGCCATTCACCATCGCACAAATGAAGAAAAACAAAAGAATACTTGGGAAATTGAAAAAAGGCTTTAACCTGCTACAGTTATTTAATAGTTACAAGTAACTTACATGGAGGAAAATCCTCAAAATGTAGTATTATAAAAATGCTTATAAAAAATTTCAAGTTGGTACTTCAGGGATAAACTGATATTCGGAAGTATCGATATTAAATCAGTTTTTGAACTAAATACAATCACTAATAAATAATTACGTTTTAACGATGTTAAAGAATAAATTAAATCGTTAAATGCGATAGTTTTCGATACTTGAGATCTTTATGTATTAAACATAACTATATTTTCGATAGGATATTGATCAGGATATAGTTTTCGATATTCCACAGAGGACCTTTACACCCCTAGCAAATATTAAGTGTAAATAATTCATATACTAATTCAAAACCGTCTGAAATTATTTGTACATTTACAAAACAGATGAATAGGCAAGCAACTTTTAATTTTTAATGATTTTCTTTTAGCAATACTTGATTAAGTTCTCTGTGTACACTCACCCATCCACTGTCCTAGTCTTGTACCTGTTTGTCAAACACAATTACGAAACTAATTTAAACATTCTGCTCTCCAACACAAGTCCACTAATTTGATTGTTTTATTTTCTTTGGTTTCCCCAATTTGTTTTGCTTTCCCCTTGGAATTGTAATCCAACAATGATGACGATGATGGTCCGGATGATCAGGTGATGCACCGCGTCGCGGCCAGAAGACCGTCGACTCGCACTCTCGGCTGTTTGGTGAACCCTCGCGCCCCATCACCCCTGGCAAGAACCACATGAAGAGCAGCATTCCCTTCGGGCAGAACACAGAGGCAGCTGCCGCCCAGAAGCTGCTGACCACCACCACCAATGGCCACTATAATGGCAAGAGCGGATCCGTGTCTTCGGCCTCATCTTCGGTGTCGTCTTCGACCGAGAACCTTAAGATGAGCAGATCAGGTAAGATCACACATATTTCTCTCCAAAGTATATAGTAGTCGCTGGATATTGAAATCGAACGAATCTGGAACTGTCAGAAGTGTGAGCCCAGCCGTCGACTGGGAATAGAGTCAGTACGATCTTAAAGCGGCAACGAGCAACACCTATATTACGACTATTGCGCTCAAACCTAAATTTTTGAAATTATATCCAAACGAAATTGTGATTCACGTTCTATCAAATTTATATATATACATATATTTGTAATATATTTCTACAACTGCACACACGCACTAAAATCAAACCTCGCAAATCTTGCAACCGTGTTCCGTTCTTCGCCCTTCGTGTCCGTCTTGTGTCGTGTCTCGTTCCCGGTCCAGTCTACCGCAATATGAGCAGTGAGTATTGGTAGTGTCCATCGTTAGGACTCGCCCTCATCTCCCCAATCCGCCTGCTCCCGCTCCCACTTTCCGCTTAGCAACACCACCTCCTGAACCTAAAGAATCTGCCCCAATTGAACGCGAGGAATCTGCTCGCTTGACTGTAGACGGAGAGACTGACGCCGCCAGTGCAATCCCGAAAGAAACTGAAGAACTAGTAATCGATCAGTTGTGTGTGGATAAGGAAGTGGGGGACGTTCCGGCCGATAACTGCCTCTACACAGAGTCTGGTCAACGCGACCAGGCCGAGCAAACACGCAAAGATTCTGGGAACAATCCCGAAAGGCCCAATTCGCTCGATAAGATGGAGGGAGCTCCAAATCTCCTGGAGCCCTTGAACCCATGTCCCGATAATGTAGAGGATCCGGTCCTTGCTTGCCGAGTGGATTCTCGCAACCCGATCACGGGCCTGGGTCTCAATGGCGATGGTGTAGGTGGACTGAAGCCAAGGAAGCTAAAGATAAGAGGTGGGCGATGGATTTTTGGTTGGTTGTCCACCAGTTTACACGCTTTCCTTTCCCGATTTCCGCAAAGTAGCGTCACTATCCCATTTTCTTTATTTAGTTTCACCAATTTCGCGTTCTAGCTTTATCTAGATTAGTTATTAGTTTCCTAAGCCTTGGTTAATTCCTTAAATGTTAGATTTTTTTAATACATATTTTTTCTCATCTGCAGAGGGCAACCCCGTCACCGGCGAGGGCTACAAGGCCGGAGGTACCGACTATCAGCACCGCCAGGACACCTCCCATGGCGGCACTCCGGTTATCAACAAGAATCGCGTGCCACCAGGCGGCTACTCGTCGGGTCTATGGTAATGGCGACGGGAATTGATCCGGATCCCCAGCACAATGTGGCGCAATGGCGGGATGGAGGAGGAACCATAAGAAAAACCAAGAAAACAAAAACAGAAACACAAAAAAATTGAATCGTACTACCCCCATATACGCATAACCCCTACCCTTACCCTACGTACACACAACAAGGAGCAGCACATGCGATCGGAGTAGCGGCAGGCCAGCAGGATTTGCCAACGAATATTAAGGCGTACACGAGAGAACTCATTGCTCAACGAGATGGAGATCACCGACGACGATGATGCTGCAAACCCAAAACGAGAGTTAATCGAACACATTTAAGCGACATTCGCACTATACCTATTACTACACCAACCACTATCGCAACCACCAGAAACAAACCCCCTTCGAAGACCTACATTTTAAATTCTTTAGTTTATGTAAACCCAGGTGCCCTGCCTCCCAACTCGCACAGCCCAATATGGTGTGTTTGCTTGCGGAGATAAGAGCAGATGAAGGGGCAATGGGACTTCCACACCTTTCGATATTTTAATGCTAATTGCATTAACCACACGCTACATCTATATATTTATATCAATCGCATTCACACGACCACTCACATACATAAACTACATACATACATAATATACATTGTATTACCATTACATTAAATATGTAATTTAAACAGTACGCATGTACGTACTAATGTGCACGTACTAATAAGGTGTAAAAATACAAAATTCAACGCGAATCTTTGTTCAATAAAAATCCTTTCGTACATAAAGTGATCCTGTTTTTGATTTGATGGGTTTTAGGCAGGATTTTTAGGAAATTTGGCATGCTTTTAAACAATGAAAAGGCTCTGAAAGAGATTTCACTTTATTGTTGATTATACAAAAATAAAAGTACAAAGCCAGAAGTCTGCTTTTGAATGCTTAGCTAATTTCGAAAATGATTTTGATTTTGGGAAATAAAAATGGATAAAATCTATGATTTTAAATGTTTTTTATGATTCACTTTTACCGCCAACAACCTATCGAGGAATCGATTTTGCCCCCAAAAAGTCTGGCAATGCCGCAGGCAACTTTCTGACTTAGGTGTGACCAGGTGTTTTTTTTGAGCGAAAAAATTGTCAGCCTATCGATAGTATCATTGATATATCGCTTTAATGCCGCAAACAACAAAATGGTTTTAGTTTTTTCCAGTGATGACCCCTTAAATAAGCTAGACTCTAAGAAAACAGCTAAAAATAATAAGTAATTAATAAGTATATACATCCATTTTAATTTATTTAAGTAATTCATTTATGCTAAGTATTGCATTTTAAACAGTTACACTTTGTTGCGAACTTTTTTTCATTTGATGTTCACTTAATTAAAAACCCGTTCCACAAGAAAAGCACTTGAATTCCCAGTTAGGCAAGGGACTCAAATAGCTTATTGTTTTCAGCGGTTTTATTATTAAACACCTTAACTTTCTCCTTAAGTTAACTTACCAAAATTATTTTATCTTTTTCGGATCTCAAGTAATCAATATTGGATATTGTTAAAACATTCAAGTATTAAAATAAAACCAAATAATTGTTGTGTTAATTTCTACTACCATATAAATAACTATTATCCATGATAAATGGACATTAATATATGTAAGTTATTATCAAAGTTTAAAGCTAGTTGCCAGCTCTATAGACTAGAAAAAGAAAATATACTGATACAAATTATTTAAGTATGGTATTGGTAAGCATTAAAATGACGCCAATTTGGCTTGGAAAATAGCCATAATTCCCGCTAAACTGGCAACACTACGCCGCAAACAAAATGGTTTTTGCAGACTAAAGAAAGTTGAAATTTTTGGCAATATTTGGAGTTTTTGCGACAGCCAAAATGCCCTAGTGGTCGAAAGATAAGTTCAATCGGTGCGTTGATGGTAAAGATGGAAGAGATGCGCTTCGGAAAAGCCCAGAAGAAGACCAGCAAAGTAAAAAAGCTGCAGCCGCATAGTGGCGTAGGATACGAAAACTAGTTCTCACAGACGAGACCACTCACACAAGCACACTCTCGCAAGCTAGAGCAGCGCAAGCTGCCACACAAAGCCATCCAGGTAGCCTCCTCCCAGAAATGGAAGGCATGGACCTGTGGACGTCAATGTTCTCCTCAGAGTTCGAGGACGGTGAGCAGGAAGGGGGCGGCGAGGGAGAGCTGCTGGAGGGTGGTGAGGATGGCGCTCAGTACGGCAACGGAAATGGCGACCTTCTCGACGACACGGCGATCCTGGATGCCGGAGATGGTGTGGACGACCTGCTAGATGGCGAGGACGATGAGCGGGAGGGGGACGACGAAGATGGCATGGAAAATGTGTCAAAGGGACCGGAACCGGACGACGATGCGCTCTTTGACTTCGAGCTGGAGCCGATTGTGAGTATTGGGGAGCAGTCGCCGGCTTCGGTTATGGCGCCCGCCGGTCCGATGGGCGCTAAAATGCGCCCAGCTTTGCAGCGGCATTCACTGCCACCCCTGAGTCGGCCGCGGTCCGATACGCGACCGATTGGGTTTCCCGTGCGTCCCACCACCTCACAGATCAATGCCACCGATGAGAACGGCGTACCCATCAACTACGAGCTGGGCGTGGTGTACATCTGCCCAGCCTGTGGCGGAGAGTTCCGGCAGCAGGATCACTGGAAGCGGCACATGAATCAAATTCATAGGTACAACACCCTTAGGGGTCTCAACTTTGCGCCGCTGGACAAGCTATACCAGCGCTGCAAAGAGTGCCACAAGCGAATCGCTATGCACAGCCGGGAGAACCTGCTGAAGCACAAATTCACGCACCTGCCGTTTCGGTGCACCAAGTGCTACATTTGCAAGCGGGAGTACAAATACAGGTAGGACATCTTTTATGATCTTATCCCTCCGAAGTCTTAATGTATATTTATTCGTTTATAGACAAGATCTAATGGTGCACCTGCGCATGGTCCACTGCGACGAAGTGGTGGCCATGATGCGGGAAGGTTATAATGCTGCCGGGCGGAAAACCCGTGTCCGAGAGTCTCGTACTGAGCAAATGCAGAGAGAGAAGAGTTTTCTAGAGGATGGGGACCTAGATCATATCGAGGTGCGAAACGAACTGCTTGAACCGGATGTTGATGAGTCCGGCGGAATGGAGCAACATCCTTCGCTGCTTGTAGAGGAGACGCCCCATAAGAAGCGACCTGGTGGCAGTGGCGGAGAAGCCGCTGAGCTGTGCGAGGACTACATCCACTACATGTGCCCTGACTGCGGCACCGAGTGCGACACCCATGCCCAGTGGAGCCAGCACATTGAATTTGTCCACGACTATGTCAGCCGGCGTGGCCTTAACTTTCGGAGTGTCGACATGCAGATGCAGTGCCTTGAATGCAAGAAGGTGGGTCTTTATAGCAAATAAGTAAACCAGATTTCCCACAACGTTTCCTGTTTTTTCCAGATTGTGACACCCAACACCATCAAGTCGCTGCGCTCCCACAAATTCAGTCACTTGTCGCATCCCGAGTGGCTACGCTGCAAGCTCTGTTACAAGGGCTACACGGAACATCCGGAACTCGTTAGGCATCTGCTCAAGCATCATAATCTGGAGACTCTGATGTCGGAGGACCCTGGCCAGGAAGAGGGGGATGCCTCACTGACCATAGATGGGGAAAATGAATGCGAAGACAATGGCAATGGCGAAGGAAACGGCGTCGCCTTGGACGAGGATTCACCGTACTTTGAAGACGCCCCCCGACGCGGCGGTCGTATTAGCAGCGATGACATTTTCGAACCGCACATTGACTACCTCTGTCCGCAGTGCGGCAAGGAGTTCATCGAGAAGAAGCACTGGCGCACTCATGTAGTCATGGCGCACAGCATGAACGATCTGTCCAAGCTGAATTTCGAGATGATCAACGAACGGCAGCTGAAGTGCACCGAATGCGACAAGATCATCACGAACGCCTATGGAATACAGAATGCCCAGCAGCACAGAATCACCCATCTGCCATTCAAGGCCTATGCTAGATGCCGCAAGTGCCACAAGTCTTACACTGACCGAAAAGGTCTGGTCAAGCATCTGGCCACCTATCACCGCATCGGCTGTGATCCGAGGAAGTCTGGTGGGGGTGCAGCACCACCTTTACCCATGGTAACAACACCCAAACAGCCTCGCAAGCAGATCGTCACAGTGGCCAATGAGACCTACGAGATTATCTACCTGGATGATGTGGAGCAGAGCAGCTTGGATGAGGAGAATGACTTTGGGGAGCAGATGCTTGCTGACGAGGACGATTACCCGGTTATCCAGCCACCGCAACAGCGTCTGGTGGCGCCTTCACCACGACCCACGCAGAACACTCAGCATCGGTACAAGTGTGTCCACTGCAGCACTCTCTTCCCCACCCAGGTTGCCGTACGGATGCACATCAGCGAGAAACATAGCCGGAAGCCACATCAGACGGGCAGAAGGCATCGTCATTTGATTGCAAATTCCGGTGGAGCAGATTCAGGCCTTACCACCGTGGAGCAGAATTACATCTTCCTGTGCCCGTCATGCGGCAAGGAGTACAAAACGCAGTACGAGTGGCGGCGTCACATCAACGAGGAGCACAACTTTGACAAGCGGAACTACCTGAACATGCGGCAGTTGGACAAATATCGCTACCAGTGCACACAGTGCAAGGACATTGTCTGCAACTCCAAGCTGAAGGGTCTGCAGGACCATCATTTCCGTCACCTGCCATACCGCCTGTATCTCAAGTGCTTAGTCTGTGGCACCTGCTATAACCACAAACCGAACATAGCTGCACATCTCAGGGCGCGCCACAACATCTACGACAAGGAGTCGTCCCTGATCACCAAGCCGATTAAAACGTATGGTCGGTCCAAGGATGGGGATAAGGAGAAGATTCCGCTACCGACTTCCGCTCCGGCAGCAGGTTCTCCACCCGGCTGCTCCTCCTCCGCCTCTGCTGCTGTTTCTGCTGTGCCAGTGGTCAGTCGAACTCTTAAACCCCAACCCGGTGACCTGCCAACACGACCCGCTGGCCTCAACACCTTGGAGGATAGCATCTCGTACCACAATGCCGTAGATATGGACTTCATCACGTACTTTTGTCCGAAGTGCAACCAAAACTTCGACTCGCATGCCTTCTGGCGCAAGCACATCGTGGAGCAGCACAACTTCAACAGCCGCGAGGGTCTGAACTTCCGGCAGATCGACAACCATCACTACCTGTGCCTGGAGTGCTACAAGCGCGTCACGGTGACCCACACCAAGGGCGCCATAGGTCAGCTGCAGTCGCACAAGTTCCGGCACCTTCCCCATCGCTCCTTCAAGTGTCTGACCTGCGACGCCTCGTTTGTACGCAAGCAAATGTTTTTCAAGCACCTGAACCGAGACACCAACCGGTGTGACAATCGCCCGCAACGCGATTTGGACGATGAAGAGCCCAGCCAGGACTCTCAGCTGACCACCATTTACCACTTGGCGTGTCCGCAATGCGGCGATGACTTCAACACCCCCAGTCGAAAGCAGTGGCGCGATCACATTAACGTCTTTCACGGCCTCACCGCGCTGGACCTGCTGCACATGAACAAGGTGGATGGCGCGGAGGATCTCTATCGCTGCCAGGACTGCAACGAGGAGCTGCAGACGAACCGGCAGTGGGTGCTGCAATACCACCGCTTCCAGCATCTGCCACAGCCGGCTTACATCCGCTGCCAGCTGTGCGAGCAGAACAGTGAGCGAGATGCAGCAGTGGGATCCGGAATGCATAGTCTTCGCGAGCTGCAGCAGCATCTCCGCAAGCACCATCCCACAACGGTGGGCGAGAACGAGATGCAGATACTCCGCGAACAGATTGCCCAGGAGGAGAAGGAGCAGGATGAGACAGTGGGCGTGGCTGCAGATGAAGAGGACAACCAGACGGGCCAGGACTCAGGACCATACATGCCGCTTCCGCCGCATTTATTGGACGATGGAGACGACGTGGAGTTTGAGGACCAGTATTTGCTGGGATAGGCTTCGCCTCCGAAGCAACTTATCGCAGGGAAGAATGTAATCTTTGTAGCATTAAAGCAAATTTGTATTTTTTTAACTTTTCTAGTCCATGGTTATCAGTTTCTTCTTGAAAACTATCATTATTATTGTCAGCTCTGTTCCGGGAATCTCAGACATTGGAAATATCTTTACATATGTATGACTTTTTTTTAAATTCGTACTGATTTGAAGAATATAATTTCTATCGAATTTTTGTTTTTAATTGCTTAGCAGACAAATTTTTAATTAATTGAAAATGTATATTAGAAGTTAGACTGGAAACATTTTACTAATAATCTTGTTACTTAGCAATTTACAATGTTTAGAAATTTATCTAAAGCCATTATTTCTTTAAAAGAAATTTAATTTATTGCTGAAAAATTACATTTTATCGCTGCGATTCATCAAGTTTTTTTTAAACCAAGCAAATGGGTCGTACCTAGGGATGTAAGAAATGACGCCAAGGTCAATGTATAAATAGATATATGTGGGATAAATCAATGTTCTATTTGATATATCGGAGTAATAAGATCGAAAAAGTGGCATATATTAAATATTTGAAATTTCGATATGATATTAAATTATCTTATCATATCGGATTCCTCGCGGCATATGTACATCCCTAGGACTAAACCCATCTCCACATCCGATTCCACTTCCCCAACACCCGTACTTCCAGTGCTCGGCAGGCCCCCATAGAAGTCTTTCTTAGGGGCTGCCTTTCATGAGATTATAAGCAGAGTATTTCGTAGAATTTACAGATAATAACAGCCTGACTCCTACTTTGGACTCTTAGCTATAGTGTCACACCCTCTAACATTACTAGTCGTAAGTCCTCAGCTATTTATTTCCACGCCTGAGCTGTATGAAACTGATATTATGGAAATTATAATAAACCAATTACATATACATGTATTTCTAAGATTTGGTTAGAGTTGTATCCCAACTCCTTGGACTAATCAGGCATTAGTCGGCAAATAATATGTCTCTCTGCACTACGATCGGTTAGGACTCTGTTTAAATAATGTTAATAAATAAGACATTTAATTCGATAAAAAAACCTATAACTTTTCTTTTGGGATTATCACCTATCGTGAAGAAAAACCACTTTCCTTTGATTTTTAGGTATTTTTTGTTTTATTAGTAATAAAGTTTATATTTAGTTCGCTTCAAAACTCCAAACTACTCAGGTCTGCCACGCATTATCGAAGGTAAATATCAACATTTTCATCTCGGAGCAGAAATACGGATAAAGAAGTAAAAAGTAGTGTAGAGCTATACGATCTCGTCATAGCGACTTAAGTCGCTAAATTTTGGCTTTATGATGATAAAAACGTTTGGCTTTATGTGGTTTAATATAGACATAAAGCCATCGCCATGAAAACGAGAAACTCGCAAAATTCTATCGCTTATGATTGACGAGTTTACTCCGGCGAACGGAAAACCGATAGCTCCGTCTCTGTCAGCTGCCTTGGATGGTGGTGATGATCATAATACGATATGTTCCGGGTCCTCTCAACTTGGGCTTTAAATGTTACATTATCATAATAATAATAATAATAAATATGTAATAAATACTTTTGAAAAGCATAAACAAATTGCACGCTCATAATAATTGCCACTAAATGAATAATACGAATACGAATACAGATACAAGTCCAGCCCGATTGTGCTCAACAAAAGAATTGGCTTAAAATTAGACAAACTGATTGCTTGGAATGATGTCTCCGTAATTGACTGACCGCGTAAACTGACTAAACCAGTTCCGGTCACTCGACTTGACTGCCCTGCCTCCGCTTTGTGCACTATCTTTCGCCTCCTCCTCCTATTCGACTTTAAATGTAAAAATCTTATGCAACTATGCATTTTGTTGTGTTTGTGTGTTTAGTAACAATTTGTTAAAGTAGTAGTAGGTGCCATCCCTCTCACAGGGTTGGCATATTGCGTCGGTGTCCGCCGGCCTCTGCCTCCTGTTGCGCCTTCTGCTTGGCCCGGCGCGCCTTCTGACGCGTGTGCTCGATCTGGAAGTCTTCGACGCGCAGGTTCAGCCGCATCATATTATTGATGATAAATTCCTCTTCGACAATGTGCTCCTCCGGCGATCGTAGCACTTCCAGTGTTTCGCACAGGCCAGTACATGTTTTACGCACCTTGTGCCGACTTAGCGAAGCTCCGATGATAACCAGGGCCACCTTGAAGATTACCCGTATGCCCTCGGCCAGAAAGCAGTCCCACACACGCAGCAACGTCTCCCAGGGCAGGGTCCGTGTCATTGCGCATAGGAACCAATCGGTCATGTAGAGCAGGGGTTCTACTTTGTGCTTCTGCAGGTGACGATAGACGGGCGGGCAGGTCTTCTTCAAAAGGCCTTCCAGGATGCCGGCATCGTTCTGGATCACTTCCAGGCCGGGTATGAAGTAGTCCTGTAGGTAACTGCAAGGGAAAGTATATATAAGTAATTAATTCCGTTATTTTTTATTAGAAAATGTAGACTTACACATCACAAACACTGACAAACACCCAGAAGGCATCCTCTGCAGGCAGGTGCATCAATAGAAAGGCAGCTATTGGTGCCTGCGCCTGGCAGAAGCCCACCTTGGGGTTGTATATCGAGTAGGCTTTGAGCACATTAAAGAGTTCGATCTGTCCGACTTTCTGTTCGTCGAGGAACATTTCGTGGAAGGGAAATTGACGATGTTTATCCTTTTTGATCTCCTCGATGGTTGTCGGATTGCCAGGCTTCTCCAGCAATTCGCTGTATACGTTGGGGTTTTTCTTTTTAGCAAATACGCCCCAGATAAATAGAACCATGCCTTGGGTCGCACCGATTTCGGTATGCCCTTGCGGCAGCGATCGCGGATCTGAAGTAAGACAAATGTATCTTAATTAATTAATACTGATGAAAGGCGGTAAGTCCTTACCTTCTTGTAGTTCTTGGACATGTAAGTGGACCAGTTCTCAATCATGTACAGCCATTTCTTTTCCCTGGCTATGATCTGTGCCTTGGAAAGCGGCTCCTTAGGCTTGTCTGTGCGCTGGAAGCCACCGTAGAAGCCATTCCGATCAGGGCAGCTGGAGACCGTGGAGCACAGGGAGATGGTGTCCAGGGAACGCGGTGCCGTGGCCATCGCCGAAGCGACAGTGAACTGAAAGAGCAGAGCAAAAATCGTTACACGATCAGCCTCTATACGCCCACTAGCAGAACCCACTAATTGTGTATGCAAATTCACTGGGTCTGAGATACAGATAGATAGATAGATATATGGACACAGACCGGGAGAGCCTCTCCCTGATGTTTGAATAATACAAAGTGCGCAATTAAGTGCACTCTCTCACTCTCACTGCCCAGTTTGATGTCTCGCATAGTTTTTTCGGCTATCTCAAAGCCTTATCGCCAGCAAGGCCAACTTTAGAAGAGATAACTATAAGTTGACCGTGAATTATGAGGTTTAAGAGTGGGTTACGGTTACACCTCATCTTCGTGGAGTAAGCTAAGTTCGTTGAGACTGCCGCTAAGGTATGGAAAAGGCATTGTTCGTCCAGCAACTGAACGGTAATCTAGTTTGTTCACTTGCTTCCTGCTTAAAGCTAAGCCTTCAAGTAAACAACTGCTGATTGGTCACTAATCGCACTTAAACGAAGGCATTATCCCAGTGATTACACATCAGCTGTTGATGTGCCTCAGAACAGAATGGGGGGCAGTGAAAGTAGCAACTACTTTATATATTCACTCGCTGCCCCCTTGGCTAATGACACTGGGGCACGGGCTGTTGCCGCTGCCACTTGCTGCTCCGCCGGATGCTCGAGTTTTGCCTAATGAGCAAGTCACCTCGCCTCACCTCACCGACGACTGCCACAAAAAAGCAACAACTAATTGAGGCAACTGTGCCTGTCTGCCGCTGAACAAGTGGCTGAATAATGGCAAAAGCAAGACAAAAGAAGCCCAGAAGGAAAATTGGCTAAGAACGACTATGGGAATACCCTTTGAGGCTTAATAATTCCTTCCTGGATTTTGTAAGGATATTTACACTGATTTATAATAAGATCACAAGCAACGTTTTTTATCATCAATTGTTAAAAATGTAAGCTTTGTGGTAAGTGTTCTCCGGTTTTTATTCAATACATTAATCTGGTTTAAGCTTTAATGCCACTACTCTTAGAAAGATGCTAATTTTTCGTGATTAAATTAGTTGTGCTATCGACTAAGTCAAATTTATTTATCACAGATATAAAGTAGAGTACTATTTTCATATTTTCTGCTAATATATAAACTAAATTTAAACCCATAATGGAGATAAGATCTTGAAATATTAAAGTAATATAAATTAATATGTCTCATTTTATCTCCATAAAACAAAATATTAAATAGGATAGATTTTTAACAGAGGCAAGGGTCTCCGGCATGCCAACCAACAACCCACTTACAGTTCTGGCCCATCGAAATTTGTTTGCCTGATCTAGTCACTTTTGAAGTTAGTTTTTAATAATTTATCATATATTAAAAACAAGACAAGAATATAGCTTGGGACACCGAAGTTTGTATACCCTTGTAGTTTGCCATCGGATCAGGGTCCCTAATCTGAAATGTATCGTATCTAAGCCAAAATTGTGTTTATTTTATTGATAGCTAGTTTGACTCGCCTGTTGATTTTGATCAAGACTTCATAAGATTCCACTGCGTGGAATACTTTTCGGAATTTTAAGACATATTCAAAACAGGGAAGACAACTCATGCTTAGTGCCAATATACCCTTCAATGAGTATGGTGGTTAAATCAGCGAAAAGGGGAAAGCACAGCGCAAGAGTGCACTGCAAAAGACGGAACAACAGGGCACATATGCAATCTCTGGCAGAGATACCCGGCGTGAAAATATCTGACCTTCGGAGGCCTACCGATCGAGAACGGAATTAGAACCTTATCGCTGCTAGGTGGCCGACTCATAAAGCAAGATCGCAGTGTTGGCGCAAGCAGACCTCGGCGAAGGAGCGGGGGCGGGGGCGATGGGCGCTCGGTGGAGGTGTTAGGAAACTAAACTTAACTCAATTTGTTTTTGGGCTGCCATTTTGCCTACGCGCTCCAAAATGAGTGTGACAGTGTGTGCCTGTGTGTTTGTACGTGCACAATACATGACAATTGTTGTTATTAACAGTGAGCAGTACACCGCCCGCCCCCACATTCACATGTAAACTTTTGCCTCACCTTTTACTATGTTGTTGTTGTTGCTGTTGCTGCTTCCGTGGTGCGGAGTACGCAATAGCCGTTTCCGCGGCAAACTTCCACGTCCTCGTGCGTTTTCGCGATACCCGGGGGGTTGGATTTTCCAGCACACACTTGCGCCAGCACAAATGTGTTGGTTTTTATCGTGAAAACATAATTTCCGCAGAGCTTTTTGTTTATTTTCTATGTTTAACGTTAGAGTGACCGAGCGCCGATGAAGAAAACACCGAGTGACAGTGTGGCCGTAACGTGGCTTATAAACAGCCAATAGAAAACGGTGTGGCAGCGCTAACCGTTTAAGTGATGCCACCTTTTACGAATTTTTGAGTCTCGTTAAGTTTTAAATTTATTCGTTAAATAGTGCGTTAAAATAGAAAAAACAAAGTTTATTATTATTTCATAACATAAAAAGTATTTCTTAGGGCACTCTGTCTGGCAGTTGGGAAATCCACTTGCAGCCCATCTTGTGTTGCGCCAGTCGCCACAGCAGCAGCCAGACGATCGGGAACACCTGCACCATGACGTAATTTGCGAATCCGATAACGATATTCTGCCACGGGCCATCACTGCGAACTTTGTGCAGCAATACCAGCGACATTGCACTGTTCAGCAGAAGCAGCCGAACAAAGATCTGCCTCTCGTGGGACCAGATTTCCTTGTAGTTACCAGCCAGGATGCAGATGATCAGCAGCCAGGGCAGCAACAGTTTTAGCATCATAGTTAGGGACTGGGTCAAGAAAAGGTCCCCAAATGTGGTTTCATGCATGATTTCTAAGAAGTCGTTGAAGGCCGGGACGCTTCCAATGGCGAAAAGAGAGTACCAGCTGTACACCAGTATGTAATGCGATGCAGTATTCGCTCCGATTATCTCGTTCCTCTCCAGCTTCATCCTCAGTCCCAGCAGCAACTCCATGGCCAGCATTTGGATAACCACCGATTCGTAAGAGGTGCATGTCAAGGTGTACAGGGTGCTTAGGTTGAATAAAATCAGATCGCTGGGCTGGAGACTGCGTCGCTGCCCAAAAGCCACGTAGCCCAAATAGACCCAGGAAGCCGAGTAAGTAGCCCACGGAAAACCACCCACCAAGACGTTTTCGACGGCAACCAAGAGTATGACAAAGTTAACCAGCCAGGCCACGGGATTTAGGTACACGCCGAAGGCCAGGGGCCGTATGAGGGTCAGCCCGATGCTGAAGAGCAGGGCTCCAGGCTGCAAACGTCCCAGTGACTCCGGAAGAAGAGATACAAGCCACAGTCCCAGGACCAAGAGTAGCCATAGGTAGAACTGCATTCCTCGAACCCGAAAGGCATCCCTGTTGGTGTAGCAGGCAAATCCCAAATAGCCCAACCCAATGATGTAGCGTTTGCGGAAGCCACCCAGGCAAGAAATTATCAGTACCACGCATAGTATCCCGCTACGTAGGTTCACCATTTTGGTCTTTTGACTCCACATCTTCAGGGTGATCGTCCAGTAGAGGGAGGGTAGCAGCAGGATTGCCTGCACCACCAAGGGAATCCTTTCCAGCATCATAAAGATCACTAACAGGCCGGTCAGCAGTCGAGTAAGCCCTCTGAGCAACACCAGCCCCTTTATGGGGCCCACCTCCTGGCCACGGACGTCAGAAAAGGTCCAGCGCACAGAGCAGACCCACCCTACTCCAGCGACGGTCACTGCAAAGAGCATGACTTCGCGAAAGTAGTCCTTGTAGAAGTCAATTCCCTTAATCAACAAGGGCATGTAGTTCCTGCTGTACTCCCGCAGAGCCTTGAAGCGCTCCTGTTTCATGAGGCCCCTGCAGTTTCTCAAAAAGGAGTCCATCAGCTGAAAGTTCAGCCAGTACCCGGGAGTCCACCTGGGATGCAGCTCTCTCATACGACGAGCCTGTGCCAACAGCTGCCGGGCATGGGTCAGCGTGACTCTGGCCTCGTAAGCCAAGCTCACGTTCAACATGCCGGGAGAAAGCATGCCGCGACTGTACACCGGCGGCGCGACTCCCAGCAGAGCGCTCATTAGTGAGGTAAGCTGGAGAGGATTCAGGACTTGCAGGGGTAACTTGTACCCAGTGGCGTTGACCATTATGGTGCGGTCGCCCCCGGATGTGTCGTGGGCCACCCCTGCGCCCCACAACACAAATGGCGACTCAACAGACAGCATACATTTATCTGCGAATAATGAGAAGGGGACTCGTCATTCATAATCACAGTAAAGATAATAGAAGCCCTTACATTGAAGCTTGGGTTTACCAAGGTTGGAGGTGAGCAAGTAGGCCGTTCGCCGGTCAGGAAACTTTTCTTCGAACCGCTTGTGCATTTCCATAACGTTGGCTTCGATTCTTGGCAGCTCTTTCTGAGAGGGCACCACACCCGTCAGGTGCACAAAGAAAAGGATTCTCTTTGTAGTTTGCAAGTTATGGGACTCGTCCGATAGGAATTGCTTCACACTCCCAGCAACTAAATCCTCCGCTTGGAATTCCATTGCCCGCTGCAAGTTCATTTTCGGAATGTAAGAACCCAATTCCGGAGTAGTCCAGGCAAAGTTGTGATGGCATCGATCGAAGAGGGAGTCAGGGGCCGTCGACTGCCACAGCCAACTGCGTGCCACAGTTGGTGCATCCTCATTAATACCGGTAAACAGAGCGACATATGGCGAAAGTGGACGGTAGGTGGGGGTCTCTGGACAACTGACTCCCACTAGACCTTCGTGCTGGAAGATATCACGCAGCAGCGGCACATTGTCACAGCGATTGGCGAAGAAAGTGTGGGCAGACAAGTCGTCCCTTATAAAGACCACCAGGCGATCAGCCGGCGGTGTCTCCTCTGCACTCTCTTGCGGGTCCAGGCCATCCAATGATGTTGATCGAAGGTAAATCAATACAACAGCGAGCAGCGGCAGGAGCTGCAGGAACACGAGACTGCGGTAGGATTCCAACATTATATTCTATGGTGTTCCCCGTTTCTATATGGTTTTTACTGAACTTTTGCTGGGGTGGAATAGCTTACAGATCTGTCTGAGGTTACTAGATGTTACCAGTTTTCATGAACTTGTGTCACTTTGGCCTAGACTTTATTCATACGTGAAACATTCAGAAATGAAGTTGGTGCTATTTCGGATACTTTTCTGCTGTTTATTCTCACTTTTGACAAATGCTGTGTTCCAGATATATCGACGGATTTTATTAAGTTTCGTGGGTGACCTAAGACTTTCGCTGAAGATGTGGAAGACAAAGGCCTTGCTGGTGAACCTTCTGTTGCTTGTGTGCGTGCTGAAGATCTACTTTCATTCCGCGCCGCTGATCCATCTGAAGCCGCAGCCGACGCTGCGGGAAATTGGTGTTAAGCCGCCAGCCGATCGCCTGGTAATCTTCCTTGCCGAAGGTCTCCGCGCGCAGACGTTCTTTTCGCATAACTTCAGCCGGGTGCCGCAGCTAGGTGAGATATACCGGGGCCAAGGTCAGCTGGGCATAGCCTACACCAGTGTTCCCACGCTTACCCAAGCGGGTAACGTGGCCCTGTTTGCCGGCTTCCATCCGGCGCTATCGTTCACCGTAAACTATGACACGATCTTCAATCGCACCTTGGACTCTGCTAAAGGCCTTTTACTTAATTTTGTGGGTGACAATCCCAAAACGAATGCCTGTACGGATCTGCAAGACTACCTATCCGATGATGCTCATCAGGGCAGGATAAGAAACGCCAGCAGGGTGTTGATCTTGGTCCGCTTGGGCGATGTAGGCGGAGCCAGTCCATTGGACAAGATATATCTGAAGAATTTGTTAAGGGTCCAGGCAGACATCCTTGCGGTCTTCGATGTGATGGAAAGCGTATTCAGGGACAAAAGAACTGCTTACCTTATGACCTCGGCACATGGGCTCAGTAATCTGGGTAAGGATAACGAGGAGATGTTTTGGTAAGATGACTAACGATATCCTTTGTAGGCTCCCATGGCGCTGGCACTCCCTACGAGACGAAGACACCCTTCTTTCTCTGGGGCGCCGGCATCATAGCTAACAAGACAATCCGGAGGCTGAAGCAGATCCAGCTGGCGCCGCTTATGTCAGCTTTGATTGGCTTGCCACCGCCGGTCAATAACCTGGGTCATTTGCCTTTGGGCTACCTGAATGTATCCCAGGAGGGGGAGCGGAAGGTAATGCATCTGAACGCCCTTCAACTTTTGTTTCATGCCAAGGCCCTTGTGAAGCGGCACAAACGGAGCTTTTTCCACAAGTGGCTTCCTGAGGCGGGGGATTTGGACCTCCTGCGGATTTCTCACTATCAGTATCAGATAAAACGCCTCACGGAAGTGCACTGGGAAGCCAAGGCCATGGAGACGAGCCTACTGGCAGCCAGTTTGGCCCTAAACACCGTTAAGTCCTACGTGGGGTACTACCACATTCCGCTGACGGTGACCACGGTTCTGGCTCTTCTCGGCTGGGAACTCTACCTCGTGCTGAAGCTGTCCCGCGATTCACGGTCCTCCAAGGAGCATCGCAGAGGCTTGCTGACCTGGACCACGGTATTGCTGGCCGCCCTAGGACTGCTGCTGGGGGAGCTGGCCTTCCTGCAGGGCTTAACGCTTCTGTCGATCTTGTGTTTGGTGGTGCCCTTTGCCTTCTGGTGTCTGGCCCTGGCCGAGTTGCCTCATTACATCTTGGATGTCCAAACCCACTTGATCTGGATCGCCATACCGGCTGGACTCATCGGTATAACGCTCTGCTGGAACTACACTCTCAGCCTGACTTATGCTTTGGCTGTTCTCTTCTACAACCGACTGGGCTGGCTGCGTCCCTCCTTCAAGGTCGGGACCTGGTTGATTCTTGTTTTCCTGCTGAGCTTTTGCTTGTGCTTTTTGGAGAAAATGGAGTTCTTGATGGCCAGCAATATCCGGTTGGCGTTGCAGACGGCTAGCATGCTGCTGGTTATCCTGCGTCCCTACGTTTCCGACGAAAACCACCAGAAGCGCGTGTGGATTGTCAACGGAGGAATGCTGATTCTGGGCGGAGTAGGAATTTATTTGAGAGAGACAGAGGGGACCGTTCCCATCTATATTATGGCGGCCAACTGGATGTACCTTATCTATGCATTCGCATCGATACCCTTCAGTAGGAATGCCTGTCTCCGATCTCGCCTGGAGTTGATATGCTTTAACCTGTTGACGGCTCATGCCCTCCTGAGCGACTCCTACACCTCTCTCTTTGCCCAGTTATTGATCCTAGAGTATCAGCAGGGTATCGAGGTGCATTTAGAGACCAGACTACAGGTGAAGGAAGAGGAGGATAGGGAAGAATCGATGCTAACATCCGAGGAGTACCTGAAACTGTGCTACCGTTTTGCCGTGTCCATCCTGCTGTACTTCTACGTCTCGATGATGGGTACCGGCCATTGGCTGCAGAGCTTCACCTACTTGGCCAACACCGATCGACTATTTATGCCGCATTGCTGCCCCGCTGTGTTGGGATTTCTGGTGTTTATCCATATGCTAATCCCCCTCATCATAATCCTGGCCAGCTTGCGCGCACTGAGCATATTTGGACGCCACGAGATTAGCTCCATCTTCATCTGCGTGATGCTCATCTGCAATGCCGTCGTTCTGTTCTTTGTTATTTTTGTTCGCCATCTGGCCGATTGGCCAAACGTACACCCATCCGTGATCAAAGTGATCTTGGTCCAACTTACGACCGTTCTCTTGATGGCCTGCGACTGCTGTGGCATATTTTTGTTACGGGGATTCGACATGATCACATCCACAACCCCCAAGCGAGCTGTGGTTCAAATCCGCCACAGAGCTATGGTATGCTCAAAGGCCTCGATGACCGACGAGGTCTGAGTGAGGGCTGACCAAGAACTTGCTGAAAAATATGACAAATTTTTAGTTAACACATGTTGAGTTTTGAACCTTTTGCACGCAGCTTTTACCAAATGTATCTACAGAATATAATAAATAGTTTGGCAATGAAGTGTGAACTTCACTTGAATAGATGGGGAATTTAGGTGCAGCCAAAGACTTGGACCTGAGACCCTTCAAATTAATTTATTAAAAGTAGTTTTATATTTTGAGACTCTTTATGTATTTAACCATTCGATGGGCTGCTTCTGTATTTCACACTAAATCTATCAGAAGGACTCCTATCTGTAGGGCATGTAATCTTCGAAGGCGTATAATACTTTAAGTAGCAAATTAACTTAAATGCAGCTGGCTGGATTAGGTACAAATTTGCAGGAGTTGAGACCTTAAAATTCTAAGTATAAACCTGTGCCATCGGATCTACTCCGATTTCGGTTTCTTCGCCTCCAAATGGGCCTGCAAAGATAAGAAAAAGTAATTATAAACAAACAGAACTCAATTAATTAATATATCCTATCACTCACCTTCTCGGCGACCTTGAGGAGGCTGTCGAAGCTGTTCTGACCCGTTTCCATCACCATGCCATGGAAGATCTTGGACTCGGTGGCTGTTAGAAGTTCGTAGGGCGAACCAAACTCCACCAGATGACCGGCATCCATTACGAGCACACGATCCGAGTCCATGATCGTGTTGAGTCGATGGGCTATGGTCAGCACCGTGCAGTCGCGGAATTTACTCCGGATTGTGGCCTGTATCAGGGCATCCGTCTGTGGATCTACATTGGCCGTAGCTTCGTCCATCACCAGGACCCGATTCTCCCGAAGAATCGCCCTCGCAAGGCACACCAACTGGCGTTGGCCAACGCTGAAATTTGAGCCGCCCTCGCTGATCTTGCTCTGCAATCCACTGGGCAGTTCAGCAATAACCGGCTTCAACTTGACCTCCTCGAGAGCCTCCCACAACTTGGCATCGTTGTACTCCTCAAAGGGATCTAGGTTGTACCGCATACTGCCCGAGAAGAGCACCGGCTCCTGGGGTATGATGGATATCTTGCTTCGCAGGTCAAAGAGTCCCATCTCAGCCGTATCCCTCTCGTCAATGGTGATGATGCCCTCGTTGTAGGACAGTCGGAATAGAGCATTGATCAGCGACGACTTGCCCGCTCCAGTGCGTCCAACGATGCCCACCTTTTCGCAGGGCCGGATACGGAAATTGAGCGCCTTCAGCACATACTTGGCCTGCGGATCCGGGAAGTAGCGCAGGCATAGGTCCTCCGTTATGATCTCGCCCCTTTCTGGCCAACTTGGCGGGGGTTTCTTGCCCTCCCGGGACTCAAACTCACCCTCCGGCTCAATTTCGTCGTACTCCACCACCCGCTCCACGGCGGTCATTGTGTTCTCCAGCTCCGCCGACTGACGCATGCCCCACTGCACCATTCCCGTCATGCCCATCGCTTGGGTAATGGCCAAGCCCACCTCACCGGGACTCTTTGGAGGGTTTATAAAGTAGTTGAGGATGATGATCACAATGTACAGCGTGCAGAAGCAGTCCAGGTAGTAGCCAAAGGCACGATTCGTGGCCAGGAAGGTGTAGTAACCGGAGCTATGCAGGTCCTGGAGATTGTCGAACTCTGCAATTAGTTCCTTCTGAGCTCCCAAGGCACGAATTGTCGGCAGACCGCTGATGGTGGCGCCTAGATGAGAGTAAATCGGTGACCTGGCCACCGCCTCCAATCGCTTCACATCCCTCGATGTCTTCAGGTAGAACTCCCTTATGTAGTAGAAAATAATGGCCAGGGCTAACGTCAGGATCAGGTAGTAGGGATTGGTGATGCAGATGACAATGATGATGCCAAGCAGAGTGAGGAAGATCTGTACCACATCCAGCATAACAGTGGGCAGGACTTCATCCACCTGTCCCAGATCCTTGGAGAAGCGGTTGAGGATGCGACCCGAGGGATTCGTGTTGAAGAAGTACATGGCAGCCCTCGTTATGCCACGGTACATGGCATTGTGCAAGTGAGTGGAGCTGCGCATGGCCATTTTGTAAAAGAGCATTGTCCGAACAATGGTGAACACCACCACGGCCACATTAAGAATGGCAAAGTAGTACATGTCCACCGGATCCGAGCTTATATCAGTGCCATCTGTGTTCTTGTCCACCCTGTAAGACCAAGTAAAGGATAAATATGGAACAAACAAAACCAATTTGCTCCACTTACCAATAAGACAAAAAGTAATCCGCAAATGAGCACAGGATCTGCGTGGCTAGGCAGAGAAACACCATGAAGGAGAGCATAAACCAGCTGCTGCCCGCCGTCAGATACTCCTTGTACAGTCCCAACCCAATCTTGCCCTCCACTCGGGTCTCCTGCAGCTGCAAGGCCGCCTCCTGGGCCATCGATTCCGCCATGGAGCTCAACGAGGTGAAGCTGTTGTTCCGTGTGCTTGGTTTACTGATCTTGCTGTCCCTTCTGCTCAGCGAGGGCACGCCCAAGCGATCCACGCCATCGCCAATGGCAAACTCCGTCTCCTCCAGTGCCTCATCCTCCTTATTGGGTGCCGTGAGGAGTTGGGCAAAGTCCAAGCCACTTCGCTTCATGGACGAGTACGTGCCCATGGCGCTAACGCGACCCTTGTCCATTATCACTATGAGGTCAGCTTGCTCCAGAAACTGCAACTGGTGCGTGACCAGGATCACAAGCTCGCTTCGCAGGTAACCGCGCATGCACTGGTCGAAGAGGTGCCGCCCCACGTGGGTGTCCACGGCGCTAAGTGGATCATCCAGCAGGTAAATGTCAGCTCGTCGATACACCGCACGTGCCAAACTTATCCTAGCCTTTTGACCGCCTGAAAGCGATGCTCCACGCTCGCCCACGATCGTCTTGTCGCCATAAGGTAACAACTCAAAGTCCCTCTCCAGGGCGCACTTCTTGATCACGGTGCGGTAGCGATGCTTGTCCCACTCCAAGCCGAACAGGATGTTCTGGCGCACGGAGCCGGTGAAGAGCCAAGGCTCCTGGGCAGCATAGGAGTAACTGCCATTCACTCTCAGGCTTCCGCTTTCCGCCGGCAGCTCGCCAAGCACTGCCTGTATCAAGCTGGACTTGCCAGCGCCCACGGGTCCAATGACGGCCACCAGTTTGCGACGTCCTAGCTGCAGATTTATGTCCTCCAGCGTGGGCTCCACGGAATGACTCTCCCAGCGGGCTTGGAACTGATTGAACTCGATCAGATTCTCCGACAGGCCATTGCTCTTGGGACTGTCTCCATTTAGTGACTCTCCCTTTGGGGCGGGAGTGGGACTCCTCGACTTATCCCTTACTTGAGTCTCTGGCCGGTGCATGAATGTCTCTAGGCGACGGACGGAGACCAGTAGCTCGGCAAACTGGGAGATGCCCTGCGGGAAGAACATGGTCACGGAGCGTCGAAGGATATTGTAGTAGGCGGTGACAAAGAAAGCCTTCTCGGCATTCAGGATATTGCCCAGCAGAACAAAGGCAATAAGGCTGGAGGAGACGAAGACCCGGGAAAGGAACATGGCGAACGATATGAGGATGCCGCGAATGTAGTTGACTTGCTTGATGCACAGCATCTCGTTGAAGCGTGTAAGCTCCACAACCTTGCCAAAGGGCTTCTCCCAGGCGTACATCTTGATCACCTGGATGCCCGAGATGATCTCGTTCATCATCCGGACGCGTTCATCCGTCCGCAAGGCGGTTCTCAGTCGAAGCACGCTGGTTCGCTTGCCCAGGTAGGATTGGAAGGGTAGGAAGAGCAGCATTATAGCTACGCCAAACAGAGAAGATACTCCAATCTGAAAAGGAAAAAAAGAAGTTAGTTATTTTGTACTCGTTCTCACTTAAATGTTATTTAAATAAAAAACATTGTTATTATATTTATTAACATTATTTTCTCTCCAAATTAAATTATATTTTCATTCACTGCTTTTGTAATTGATCAGCCATTTGAGAACGTAAGGTAATTAATAATAATAAGTCAACATTTATATTCATAGCCAAACTATTCACTGACAGCTTAATGTTTGAATAAGTAAGCCCAAAATGGTCTTGGTATGGCTATATCCAGGGGAAAGCATTAATGTTATGGTCGGTCGGTTATTTTGGTATATTTTACTGTATAGAAGTTTGTCGGGAGAAGGTTATGCATTATGCTAAGCCATGTTTGCTTAATATTCAGGGTCACGTTCAAAGAACTCAAAAGGGCGAATCGAAATGTTGATGAGCTCAAAACCGGTTTGATTAGAAACATTTCCTCTCTCCGGTATCCTAACCACCCATTTTACCTCTAGATACATCAGGTAGGTGACTAGAATCAGCTCGAGGGGAGCTATCCACAGGTAGTGTACGTTGATCAGAACCAAATCGAAGCGTCCCACATCGTTGGACAGGAGATTGACCACTTGACCCACAGTGGTGTCGCCTAGGGCAGTCCTACTTAGCCGTAGAGCCTTCCGATAGATGAGGCTGCTAAGGGCTGCAATAACAAGAAGATTAGCTGGGTTCAAATCAGGACTAGGTAAAGAAATCACTTACCAACACGCATTTTCATGCCCAGATGAAGTAGCCCCAACATGTAAGGATGTCCAATCAACACACTAAAGACTGAGCCCGCTATTAGACCCGCGGCATAGAGCTGAGCCTTGGTGAGGTCTGGATCATTGCCGGAGAAGTAGGCCATTACCCCGAACAGGCAAATGGGCTGTGTGACTCTGAATGGGAATGAAGGATGGATTCAGTGACTAGAATGGTATTTCCAATACCCTGAACACTACTCACTTGGTTAGGAATTCTTGGAGAAACAGGGAAATACCCGTAACTACCAGTCTCCAGCCAAATACCTTCATCAGGGCTCGACCCAGACTCGGTGTCTCATTTCTGGCCACCTGCTCATCCCAAGCGGTGCACAATTGATCTCCCAGAGAGTCTTCATATTGAAAAAGATTTACATGAATGCAACAGACTTCTTGGGAAACTTAGAAGATAGATAACTCACCTGACTTGTGCTCTTTGAGAGCTCTGTAAAGGTCTTTCTGCTCTAGGGTCTTCTTGCGCCCCTTGAAGAGGACGGGCATGGCAAAACTTCAGGTGGGAACAGCATCACGTAGGCAAGGTAAAGCCACATTTTATTGAGAGTACAACGAAAATATAATTAGCGGAAGGCTTTCTCTTATCAGGGACTGATACTGATAATTCTTATGTGATGACAGCCAAAAAACAAAACAAAATTAGGAGGAGACTACTGACATTCCCTGGCGCTTATCAGAACAAAATAAGAGACAAAACTGTTGCTAGCCAATGCGGCAATATAAAACGAGTATGTCACGGTCAATGGAAATAAGTAATTACATGCTACAACAAATTATAATAATACATTACTGTGCGATATATTTATCTAGCAACAAAGCATATATTTTTTGTGATAAGTCCACATTTATGACCAAAAGGCAACGTCACTGTGAAATCAAATCAATTTTTATCAAATATGTTTTTATCAAAGACATACCCTAGACAGTAACGTCCCGAAATAATTACTTAACAAACTGAACATAATGAAATGTTTGAACTTAAATCTAATCAACAAGTTAAGTCTCTAAACCAAATTTGAGCATGGCTGATAAAGTTGTGATGTTTGAAGGCTTGACTGTTCTGGGTATATCCACACCCTGTGATACTCTCTGATTCATTCCATTTGTCAGCACTTTTCCTATCCAGCTATCACGGTCGGATATCACAGTTATTGTGGCTTGATTCCCCTAGGAGTAGTTCCAAAGAATGAAGCAGAACTGGCAAAGTGTCGACTTCAATTGGTAGCCAATTGAATAAAGCTCCGGACTCTCCGGGCTCTGGGCTGCGGACGAATGGGTAAAGATTTCCACGACTCGGTCAAGCAAATTAAGCGAGCCATTGAATGAAATAATCAACTCGTCAGTGTTGTCGCGTCGCCAGCTCCGTCATGCCTACCGAAAATCCCCCTGCCCTGAATATGAATCGAAAAGCGTTCCCCATACTGCGAAAACTAGCACCTAAACTAGTCATCAATGGGGTTAGTTCTCTTATCAAAGCGGCTCTAATCTGTGGGATCTTTTTATATATTCGTAGGAGGAACTATTTAAAGCTTATTTGTATTCCGCAAGAAGTGGGTTGTGTAGAATCTGTACGGTTATCTTATAAACATAAATGACTAAGTATCTTTGAAGAAGATACTCCCTTAGAGATATCACTAGCTGCGGACTAATTAATGGTTGTATGAACTCCAAAAATTGGGATAACTCACCAGAAAAACAGCGAGGACAGGGGATTGGAGCGCTCGCGCGGATTCTCCGGCAGTTCATCGGCTTTCATCGACTGCATGGCTGGTGGATTGGCAGGCTGGATTACACTAATTGGAGTTGAATTGCACTATATACACTGTTGCATTACAGGGGACTTGTTTGAGCTCGGGCGATTGATTGTCTTTGAATTAGCCAGCGGTTGATTAGCACTTTCCGATCCGAAAGGGGACACGCGCTCGCCTCTAATATAATTAGTTTGGCATTAGCAGGGAGCGAGCGGGCGAGCAACCTCAGAGGTATCAGATCTTGTATCTTGTATCTCGAACTTCGATTTCTAATCGCGTCCGAAGGGAGTAAACTTTTCCACTGCCGCACAGGTAATATCACTTGGCATTTGATTTGAGGCTGCTGCTCCCAGAGATCACTTCAGTTCACTCCTATCTCTGTTACAGCCGAATTTCGTCATCGGTCGCGTTGCGCTGTATTTCTAATTCGCTTTTGTCCACATGGAACTTATCGGATCCATATGGGAATACGCATAGCCTAGTACGCTGCTGGGTCCACTACGTCGTACTCGCTCCGACACTCCGCTTGTTCTAATGCGCTCCGCTCTCGCACTTCCATTAAATAGGTGCGCCACTGCACTGAGAAAAAAAAATACCACACGAAAATTGAATCACTGAAAATTAAAATTGTTCAATTGATCCATGTATGATCATATACATATACAACAGTGGTGTCCAGAGATCCGATTCGCGAGTCAGGAAGTTTATCTGCCCGGTCCCAAACCAATAGTTAAAAGTACACTCTAGACGTAGCTTCGGGATGGGTCTCCGTCTTGAAAGGGCCGTACTAACATACGGTATTTTTATTATTATTGAAACAGTAAAATACAAACAATATATTTTAAATATACATATTTTTATAATACAACTTTGAGTGCTTTCCTGAAGCTCATAGTAAAATTTTGTCTCAGTGTGCACTCTTTGTACTTGTTGTGCCAGGTTAAGATCGGAATGGTACTCTCTCGCTGGCCACCGGCTATCTGGGGCTCTCAGTACGCTCTCCGAAAGCTCCAACTCTCTTTCGATCTTTGCTCTTTCGTTCTACACTTTTCCATCCATCGCTCTCCCGTTCTTCGCTCTCTGGTTCTTGCCGCTTGCATTCAACAGATCTCTCTGTTATCTTATATGATAAGCCAGCCTTCCAATGTCTGTTTTCCCCATTTTGCATGACACTTGGCTCTTGTAATCAGTAATAACCAATGTGTAATTATGATACGCCTTTTATCTAGCAAGCAAACATTCTATCAGCTTGCAAATTTGTTGCCGTTTTCGTTGTACGAGCTTGATCTCATAGATGCTAAAGCTGTCATATGTACATTTAGAAATTCTGAGCTTTCTCAGGTTTCTAAAATAAACACTCCAAAGATGACGAGGCAAAACTATAAAGAACAGTTGAGTTTATGATTTTAACGGTCTAGAAAAGTTGCGCCAGGTGTCAGCTTTACAAAGGGCAATAATCGAGTTCTACTGCATACTTTTGGACTTGTTCAAGAAAGCCCAAAAGAGTTCAATAAAATGGAAGAAACAGAGAGAAGAAATTATACTAAAACCATTATTTTTCAGAATTTAGTTAAAAATGTGTAATTTTTAAAAGCATTCAACAGATAAACTTAGTTTTTGGTAGAGTTTATTTTTTAAGATTAAAACTTATATTTGAAATTGTAAGCGATTTCAAATAGAAATTAGTCTAAAAATAAATACATATATTGCAATTTTGGAATAAAAATAGCACTTAAGAAAGTTATATCATTAAAAATAGACATCCACCAAAAGTATCTTCAAATATAGTTTGTGTACTTTCCGTAGAATAAGTATTGGTAATAATACATTTAAGAAAATAAATAAATAGAATAAGTAAAATAATTTCCTTGTAAAAATTGATCTATCTTAATAAACAAGCAGTTTTAAATTTGGAAACTTTTAACATCATAAATGAATAAAGACTTATATAATGCAATTGTGAAATTCGTCATATGTACTTAAATGAAGCGATGTGTATTTCCAATCCAAAACATCGCAACAAACTAACTTATATGATCGGTCATATGAATATAAGGGGTGGTTTACGAGTATGGCGGTCTACGAATTACTAATTTAATTAATACGATAACTGAAGGCACCAAACGAAATCGGAAGGTCTATTCTTACTTATATACGAGTATATTTATAAATAAGTACATAGTTGCCACCCAGCAGAGGATGGGTCGACCGGCTTGTGGAGATCGTGGGTAATCTCAATATTGCATTGGATTCGGCTTGGGTGGAAGGAAGTGCTTGATTAGATTACAATTCAGTGGCGCGGCGACTTTTCAAAAGATATTCACACTCATAATATGCAACGAATTGTGTCGAAAGTTATTTATACACATGCATGATCACTTAGCAGTTCCCGTGAGCTTTCAATTGGTGCCACTGACCCACAGAGGAGCACCTTTAAAATGGTATAAGTACATTAAGTCGAACCCTTATAATTCTAATTTTTATCTATTTTGGACACCTGGATCAATAGAAGTATCAACGGTTTTCATAATGCGCAGAACATTTAACCTAATAGATATTTGAATAACTGCTAAAGCTAACATCGATCTTAGTCGGTTTAAAATCAGGTTGGGCTCTGGTTATTAAATTACATTTATCTATACTTTTCCCGTAACTATTTTCTCGATTATAATGATGTAAGGTTTATTAATTTTTTAACGTGATTCGACCAAGTTAATCGATTATGGAAAAGCCATAAAAAGTTTAATGGATGGGTGGTAATTTAAAGCTTTTCGCTATGCACATAGACTTTTATTGATCAACATATTTGGACTCGGTTATCACCATTTCGCACTAAATTAATGTCCAAGAAAGTTTATATTGGGGAAAGATATAGAAAGGTGGATAGTTTTTATCGTATTCTGGTCATAGAAGTATTTTACTTTTCATGTTAGTATACATCTATTTATGGAAATTAAAAAGTCGCATCCAGGCTAAATGTTTTGAAGCAAAAATCTATTTTAAAAATTTTAAAAGATATGTATAAAATCGCGAAATTTTGAGCTATATCCAGATATTTTCATACATTCGTACTTTGCATGACTGCTAAAAACGTATGTACATTGTTCCCGTTATTAGACCGGCACCTTTGAATCAATTAAGGCTGCAGGCGATGGCTTACAATAAGGTGCAAGAGGGGCTGGTCTGGTGGGGGATCTCAATGACAACTCGTAGGGAGAGGAAGAGGAAAAAGCTATTCGGATTGCATACATGGAATCTCATTTTGGAGAGCGCCAAAAACCGCTTTATGTAACAGAGCGAGAAAAGAACTTCGTTGCGCCGATGTACATGCTAATGCCGTATATTATGTATAAACTGTACGCGGTTTTGCATCAGGTAAGCCGATCCCAAGTCAGATCATTTAATGTTTGCTCTTATCCGCCGGCATAAAAAATTCAAAACCAGCGCAGCATTCGCCTTATAACTTTTCAGAGAGCGCGAGAGAGAGCTTTTTTTTTTAATTTCTGGCAGTTGTCAGATAGAGCTGACACTACCAGACCTTTTTACGCTATCGATTGTTTAAAATATTTGAAATTCAAAATTACTACCCTTTTTTCGTAGTTAAATAACTTTAATAATACAAATACACTCTGTTAATTTAGATAAATTGCTGTAAATATTTTTAGAAAAATAAAAGAACATACATTTCATTTCTAAAGTGTATTTTTAGTTTTGGTTTTTCGATTTAAGAATAAAATCAACGGCAAGCAATGGCTGCGTCCGAAAGCTCTGATGTTATCGATAGCGCCGTCCATAGCGTTCCATCCCTTCCGGCGCCTGGAGAGTATAAAAGAGCGGCAGCGCAAAGTAAATTCTATTCGCCTCCGAAAATTTTGAAAAGTGAATATCTTGTGCAGAACCACAGACCAGACATACCGTTAAAATGGCATCGTTCATTGGAAAGAAGTACAAACTCGACAAATCCGAGAACTTCGATGAGTACATGAAGGAGTTGGGTGAGTTTAAAGAAAGTGAAAGAATCCCGCAATGCAGCAAAAATGTCATGCATCACTAGAGTCAGGGGGGGAGAGGAAGCCGAAAACACGCCACCGAAATCAACCGGCCGGCTTTTTCTGCAGTGTGTGTGTGCTTGTGCAAACTCTCCATATGCTTGTGTGTGTTAGTGGAAGCTGAAAATCAATAGAGGGAACCGCCGCACACAAAGGGAGATGCAAGAACAGAAAAACGTGCTTACCTTGCAAAAAAAAAAAAATTTAAAATTGCGAATAAGATTGCAAAAAGCGTAGGAGCACTAAAAGCTTATCTTTCTGTTGGAGGCGCCATAAACCCAAAAACTAATTAAATGGGCTGTACTTTGGCCCCCTTTCTTTGAGTCACTTCATCATAAAATCATCGTGACATTAGCCTTTCTCGACAGGTGTCTTCGTATATTTGCCGTATGCCAGATTTTTCGGGGAAAGTTCCCACTAAACTTTGCCCGGGCCATTAAGTTTTCTGTCTACTACGAAAAATAGGTTTCGATCTTTGGCCTCGCTGTCTGTCTAGGGTCTAAACTCTAGTCTGTTATTATCTGAGTTTATTATGACTTGGTCTTAATTCCCATACAGCTAAATATTCAATTTTAACATTTTATTTTTATTTTTCCTGTGCCCCAGTCTAGACTTATCCTATATCGGCGGTGTGGGGGATGACATTCTGTGTATATTGGGAAACCAGAGATGTCGCGGCAGTTTGAGGTCCGGATTTATTTTCCAGACCCCAAGTAAGCCAGAACTTTTCTCGTCTTGCGGTTTTGGTTTCAACGCTAGACTTGGTCCCCAGACAGGGCCACGTAGATCTCAGTTTTCAAATCCAAACAAAGCCCAAAAACAACCTGTTGTGGCCGGGGGCCTCGGCAATAGTTATCAGCTGTCGTATATAAATGCGATAAACTATATGCCTATATATGTGGGGTGGATGGTCACGATAATTGGGCAACGATTACAGTCTTTGCACTTTGGGCAGGCTGGATGTGCCGAGCCCTATCGTTGACCGTTGCTGGAAATTGCAGGCGGGCCTAATCTATTCAAGGTTTTCGAATCATATATACATATACGATGCATATAAATCGATCTCGGTACAGTTGCTGGGTTCCCATGAGTGGGAAGTTATCGCGCGGCGACAGACGGTTGACACTTGACTCGAGGGGGGCTCGTAAAGAACCAAGTACAAGCTACAAGCTTGTCGTCGTCCATACATAATTGAGCATAATTGATTGGCCCTATTGGCTGGCTTGATGGATGTACAATCGCTCCAAATAAAACCGATAGAAAGCCTGAGGTCAGGAGAGGTCTTACTTTCTTCCCTCATTCTTTCTCCTTCGATAATTGCGAGCTATTATTAGGGTTTTACTTTTTTTAATTGTTCTCGAGACGTGTTTATTGCTGGGACCTAATGAGGCATGCCATAAATTGTGAGCTTGAAAGAAATACAGAAATATAAATAGTGCAATTAACAAAGGCCAGCAATTATTTGAAAACGGGCAAATAATTACGTGCTTATCATTTAATGGCTATATGACATGGCTTATCTTCAACTTTGCTTCGCTTTTATTTCTCTTCAATTCATCGATTTTGAACTTGGCAGGCCCCGGAAATTGCCAAATGCAAATAATTTTAAAGAGATTATCTTTAATTTAGAATAATTTTAAGCACTTGTGGTGAGCTTTTCTCAAGAACCCTGTCTGTTGCAAACGGGATGCTCACATTTATACACATATATTAAATGCACTACCGTGAGATAAGGCGCTGTCCCCGCCCGATCTATATATAGAGGGGCTTGCCAATTGATAAGCCCCCGGAGGAGGAGGAGCCCGCATTGTTCGTTAACCTTGAGCTCGACTTTTGACGTTTCAGTAGCAGCGGAGTCTGCACTGCTTCGGCTTCGTGACTCGGCTTTATTATTTTTAATTAAATAAAATATGATTTGCATTGTGGCCGATCTTGTTGGGTCTCCGAGTTTGTTGGGCTAATTCAATTATGTGCAGTCTGCCCATAATTCATCTCTCGCATTCCAGTTTTTCATTTTCCCTGCCCTCAGTTCCCGATTTCTGACCTTTTTATCAAATATTGTATTTAATATTTTTCGCAGGCGTCGGTCTGGTGACGCGCAAGATGGGCAACAGCTTGAGCCCCACCGTGGAGGTGACTCTGGAGGGTGATACCTACACCCTGACCACCACCTCCACCTTCAAGACTTCCGCCATCAGCTTCAAGCTGGGCGTGGAGTTCGACGAGGAGACCCTGGATGGTCGCAACGTGAAGAGCATCATCACCCTCGATGGCAACAAGCTCACGCAGGAGCAGAAGGGCGACAAGCCCACCACCATTGTCCGCGAGTTCAACGATGGCGAGCTGATCACCGTGAGTACCCTGCTTCCCATTTCGTCGTGATCCTGTCCTTACTTATCCCTTTCTCTCCGGCAGACCCTCACCATTGGCAGCGTGAAGTGCGTGCGCGTCTACAAGGCTGTCTAAGCGACAGGAGCTGTCCATGACTGATCTACAACTATAATCATTCGACTACATGCATCGCAATTAACTCAGATAGCCACTATTGTTATGACTAACAGTGAACTAAACTAACTAAACAAAAAAGGAACTGCACGCTCAGCCTAATGTTAATTTATGATTTAGCACCCGTACACCCGCAGTCGGTGTATGCGAGAAGATTACCCCCTCCGAAGGGGGCCTATTTCAAAATGCATTTGAATAAACCGAAACACTGAAGTGCTTTTATATTTCCAATGTTTTCTTTACAAGCTTCTCTTTCAGCTGATCGATGTTAGATATGCTTAGACACAAAATTCAAAATGTACAAATATCTAAAAATCTTTAGTTTCGGTTATATTTCGTAACAAAATTTTAAATTGCAATTTATTCAGATGTAAGTATAAACCCAGGTGGTTTTGTGGAAGTTTGTTACTTTTTCGTTTGGGATATAAATGAATAAAATGATATTTCGCTTTAAGTTTATGCTGTCAATTCGACACTAAATTCCAAGTCAGGGAACTTATGGAAGATCGCTTTTAGGAGCAGGTCTAGGAATCCTATATAGTCTTCAATTGATATGCAGCTATGTATAGAGATGATGATAAAAAGCTTAATCCCAGATGTTTTTAATTATTTAAAAGTTTACATTAAATGAACAACCTTTATGGTTTACTGCCCCTGAATAATGATCCCTATTCTAATGTTAGTATGGATCAACCGGGCATCGTCGTCCTGGTTAGCCCGTATCGTTGGCGCCCCTGGATGACGGAGACCGGAGCTGCGGCAGCGGGCGGAGGAGAACAGGGTCTCAAGGGTATTGTGGCCGGCGGTATAACCGGAGCCATCGAAATCTGCATCACATATCCCACCGAGTACGTCAAGACACACCTGCAGCTGGACGAGAAGGGAGAGAATAAGAAGTACAACGGCATCTTCGACTGCGTGAAGAAGACGGTGCAGCAGCGCGGATTCTTCGGACTCTACCGTGGTCTCAGTGTGCTGCTCTACGGCAGCATTCCCAAGTCGGCGGCGAGGTGAGTTGGACCCTAACCAATTCCATCAGTTTTTTTTGTTAACAATGCGGTCCATTTCCAGGTTTGGAGCCTTTGAGTTTCTGAAAACGCATTCTGTGGACTCCAGGGGTCAACTGAGTAACTCCGGCAAGCTGCTTTGCGGTCTGGGTGCCGGTGTTTGCGAAGCAATTGTGGCCGTCACCCCCATGGAGACGATCAAGGTGAAGTTTATCAACGACCAGCGCAGCGCCAATCCCAAGTTCAAGGGATTCGTGCATGGAGTGGGCCAGATCGTTAAGTCGGAGGGCATCACTGGCATCTACAAGGGCCTGACGCCCACCATTCTGAAGCAGGGATCCAACCAGGCCATCCGCTTCTTCGTGCTGGAGTCACTGAAGGATCTGTACAAGGGTGACGATCCGAACAAGCCGGTGCCCAAGTTGCTGGTGGGTGCGTTCGGTGTCATTGCTGGAGCTGCTTCTGTGTTCGGAAACACGCCCTTGGATGTGGTCAAGACCAGGATGCAGGGGCTAGAGGCTTCTAAATACAAGAACACAGCTCACTGTGCGGTAATGATTCTTAAGAACGAAGGTCCTGCCGCCTTCTACAAGGGCACAGTGCCGCGTCTGGGACGCGTTTGCCTGGATGTGGCCGTTACATTCATGATCTACGATACGTTTATGGAGCTCTTTAACAAGTTTTGGAAGTAGTCTCGATCGTGCGTTTCTCTAGTGCCCCAAGTGTGGAGTTGTCATCTGATGTTCTACCCGAAAGTATTTAAAGTAAAGTATTTGTATACAAAATTCGCCCTAAACTGTAATTATTTAACAAAATCTAGGAAGCCTTGGCTTATTCTTTAAGCAGCCTAATAATTATAACAAATCTACTAGACTTAAATTGTATTGTGACAATTTCATGATAACTCATGATACTATTTTTTTTTTATTATTAATTTTTCTAGTAAAATATAACAAATATGTATAAATACACAGCAGTCAATTTTAATTAGTTGTTGGGAACTTAAACTATTCCAAGCTTGACTCACACAATGCTCTTCCCACGCGCTTCCCGTCCCAATAATTGAGAGCGCATCGCGGTAATGTTGGGGGTCCCTCAAGTGTGGGTGGTAACTGTGGAACTCTAGAAATCGGCAGGGGGGTTGGCGCAGGCGCAGTTGTTATCACCGGAAAGTTGGCGGCACGGCCACACTCTTCTCCGGACTTTAGTTAACTTTCGACATTTGCCGGCAGCGTTAGAAGCAACCCGGCTCCGGGTTGCATCAGTTGGTAAATAATTAAGAGTGGACTGATTACGAGTTATAATTTAACTAAGGCCCTGTTATCGATTTGGTTATTGGGGCATTAAGAGGCGAGATAAGATGGATAAATACGCGTGGGTGTGGGGCTGTGTGCTTTGCCTGTGTGCGCGAGTGCTCATTGTGTAATCGCAGTGGTAAAAAGTGAGTCTATTTTGCGGCGTGCAAGGAAAGTTTAAACAAAGTCAAACATTCTTGTTGTTTTTCTGTGGAATTGTAGCTTTTCCAGCCGGAAAGCTTTGTCCAGTTTGTTGTTGCCGGCCAAACGGGTTTCTGATTAGTGAGAGAGAGAGATCTCCACAGAGAATGCGGTATCAGGCCATCGCCGTTACTTTGGGGCTCACACACTCGCTAGCTCTTCCCCACTCTCTGCACAGGAAGAAAATTTGACCGCACTTGATTATAATAAAAAACTTATAAACTTTCAAAAGGTATTTTTTGTTAAGTTTATAGTAAAGACAGCTCAGTAAACTATGCAGATAAATTCGATAGGAATCACTCCCCTCGAAATTAGCAATATATTCACATAATTAAAATAGAAAATACACAATAGTTAGATAATTTTTTCATGTGTGGGTGACTGTGCGTGGGGAGAGTGGTCGCGCTCCCTGTAGAGCTGTTGTTTACAATCCGTCGACCGTTGGAACACTTCGCTTTCTCGTCGATTGAAATTTGGAATTTTTCGTAGAGCCGATCAGTTGAGATTCCACCGCTGGCCACGATCGCAGTTCTCTTCATCACCTCTCTGTTGCTGTCGGGCATTCCAAAAAGAATTTTTATTACTTTCGGTTTTGCATTGTGCCGAAGCGTTCCATTGTGAGTAACAAGAGCGTAAAAAATTTAAAACTAGGCATTCTCCATGAATAAAAATTAATTGCAACGTCTGCAGAATTGAGTGTGTGTGAGGGAGAGTGGGGGTTAATTACTCGCTTGTGTGCGAGAGTGTCTGTGTAAGTCGTTAGACACTTTTATCAGTTCGCTTTGTTTATGTTTATCCAGATTTCCAGTCCGATACGGAAAGCGCCCGGGCAAACAGTGAATAATTATGGACTAAACATTTTCCGATTATTATTTATGGTCATGCAAAAGTTACATAACCGCACTGAAACAATATAAAAAAGTGTCAAGTGCAAAGAGCGAACCCAACGACAGCCCCAGCTGATATACATAGTACCCCGCTCCCACTCGAACCGCCCAGACACAGACACTATATCAGCCCATCTTAAGTAATCACTCGGGAGATTTTCTAATATTCCAACATATTTTTGTGTTTTCTTCCCCGTGTGTTAGTGTTAGTGCTAGTTATTGGCGATTCTTCTAGTTTGTGGTTTGTTTTGAACCTTGTCCTCAAGGCGAAATTTTGATGCGATAAATGAATGTGCGTGGCGGGAATAGAAGTGGGAGCCATTGATTACCCTAATCGACTGGAAATTACCATTAATGGGGCGCGACTCGTCTTTGAAAATTAAATTTAAAGAAGAAAAACTGAAGAACTGAAGCTTCTTACTTTGAGGGCTCCTAGTGTTTTCATAGAAAATTGCATAAGTAACCAAGAAATGCACACTTTCAAAGCGACAATTAAGGCTATGTTGGAATTGAGGCCCTGTTTGTAAATATAAAATCATTAAGAGCAATTGTAGTTTATCAATTAGGTAGTGAACTTCTATCCTTTAAGTTTGAAGACCCACTTTCAACTTATTCTTTTAAACATTAATTATATATTTTAAGATCATTAATTCTGCAGGGCATTAAATTTTTTGGTCTGAATTTTGCAGAGCAAAGAAGTCATTTTCGACCATATAAAGATTATATTTTCTTGATTCACATTAACTTTAATTTAAAAAGGGGTTTTATCGCTAGAACTTTCAAAAATATAAAATGTATATATTTTGTAACATAAAAGCTATGATTTGATAACCTAATAATATTTAACATAAAAAATCCGATTTTATATTTTTTTTTTTTGCTTAATTATAATTGACTTTCATTATGAAATTGGGAAATGCACGAAAGGCAGGGTTTAGATACTTTGGTTTTAAGCTGAAATATTATATTTTCCTTCAAAATTAAAAATTTTGTCCTCACAGCTAATTGACTTATTTAACTATTTTTTTCAGTGCAAGACTATTGACTGCACCCCCACAAAAACAAGTCTATTTCTGATTATCCAACAACAATAGTCTATAAATAAATCTATAGTGGACCGAAATCAGCTGGAATCCACGAGGAAAACAGAATAAAAAAACCTGATCGATCTCTGAATCTCTCCCTTGTCTTTTAGCTAAATTCCCACCTTCCTTCCGCCTTGTCAGCATGGATCGCTCAAGCATCGCCGCCCTAGTCAGCCCGTACCGTCGTCGTCCCTGGATGACGGAGCACGGAGCTGCGGCACCGGCTGGTGGACAAAAGGGTCTCAAGGGCATTGTAGCCGGCGGTATAACCGGAGGCATCGAAATCTGTATCACATATCCCACCGAGTACGTCAAGACACACCTGCAGCTGGACGAGAAGGGAGCGAATAAGAAGTACAACGGGATCTTCGACTGCGTGAAGAAGACGGTGCAGCAGCGCGGATTCTTCGGACTCTACCGTGGTCTCAGTGTGCTGCTCTACGGCAGCATTCCCAAGTCGGCGGCGAGGTGAGTAGGATCCTAACCAATTCCATAAGTTTTTTAACAATATGGTCCATTTGCAGGTTTGGCGCCTTTGAGTTCCTGAAAACGCATTCTGTGGACTCCAGGGGTCAACTGAGTAACTCCGGCAAGCTGCTTTGCGGTCTGGGTGCCGGTGTTTGCGAAGCAATTGTGGCCGTCACCCCCATGGAGACGATCAAGGTGAAGTTTATCAATGACCAGCGCAGCGCCAATCCCAAGTTCAAGGGATTCGTGCATGGAGTGGGCCAGATCGTTAAGTCGGAGGGCATCACTGGCATCTACAAGGGCCTGACGCCCACCATTCTGAAGCAAGGATCCAACCAGGCCATCCGCTTCTTCGTGCTGGAGTCACTGAAGGATCTGTACAAGGGTGACGATCCGAACAAGCCGGTGCCCAAGTTGCTGGTGGGTGCGTTCGGTGCCATTGCCGGAGCTGCTTCTGTGTTCGGAAATACGCCCTTGGATGTGGTCAAGACCAGGATGCAGGGTCTAGAGGCTTCTAAATACAAGAACACAGCTCACTGTGCGGTGATGATTCTTAAGAACGAAGGTCCTGCCGCCTTCTACAAGGGCACTGTGCCGCGTCTGGGACGCGTGTGCCTGGATGTGGCTATCACATTCATGATCTACGACTCGTTCATGGACCTATTCAGCAAGGTGTGGCACTAACCCCGCGATCCCGCGTATCCCTAAGTGAGCATTTCTATCTGATCCCAATGACCTAGTCGGCTGTTGCAATAGTTTATAGTTTTCGAACATATTCCAAGAAAGCATTTTAAATACCCTTATACCCGATGTGCGTATGTGGCTATGGAAATTATACATTATACAGCTTGTTTTAAATAATGAATAAAATGTGAAATGACTGTTTGGAATCGAAGTTTTTGAGTGATTTGGGTGATGGAATTGTTTTTGAAGTACATTTGAATTTACATTTCTTATTAAAGAAGCAAATTGCCGATGATGTATTGATTAAACTATAATTGTAATTCAGATTGTGATACATTTTATTGAAGAGGAAATGTGAGATTACCTTTCCAGTAGGTAATGTAATTATAAAAGCAAACATCTAAATTGGTACTGGTAGTTCATTAAGCTAACTTTTGTTTAAAAGCCACAAGCTGAAGTCTTTTTGAAACTATCTAAAGTTAAGATAGATTAAGCTAAGTCTGTAAACTAGTATAAGTCTAGTAAACCTTAAATTTAGTCTTGCACCAGGAAATTATAAAAGTTTTGGTTAGTAGTTGGGATGAAAGTCAAGACATTGTCGGTCTAGTTTAGGAATATATTAGGCCCAATACTAAGCCTGGAAAAACGGAAACAGAACTTTATAACAGTTGGGACGTCTCACAGACATCACCTTGGGGTTGTCTTTAATTGCAACTTGTAACGGATAGATTGCTTGCACCATAGTTTAGAACAGATTATTCTAGCTTTAAGATTAAGGCCCTCAGCGTATCACGTTGAGCGGAATGGAGGCATTCTTGCTGCTGACAATGCGTCCCAACTGCTCATCGAGCGGTGCCCCCAGCTCCTGCCAAATGCATTTGCCAATCAACAATATCTCCTCGAGCGGCGGCCTGAATGCCACCAGTAGGTTCAGGCAAATCCCATCCGTGTTCTCCGCCTCCGAAGGCGAGTGCTCCACACTCAGTAAGCCGTGCGGTCGGTGCTGGGGCAGCTCGGCGCCAAAAATCTCAATCATAAACTTGCGCAGCGTGGAGTGCAGGCTGCGATTCGGATGCAGTTCCACGGTGGGAAAGTGATGGGCATTCTTCTCGCTCACCAGGATGTTGAGGGAGTTGTGAGCTCGCTTCCTGGCCACGGCCAGCACGCGCAGATAGTTCCGTCTGTGGGAATAGCGTGTGGGCAGTATGCTGCCGTGCCAGAATGCCGTGGGGCTATTGGGGATCTTCTGGCCTTGATGATAAGCCCGGCCAATCTCTATGATGCTGAGTATGTCGTTGGCCCGCAGCGGCACTTCCTTGGGACTGCGCACCCAGCGCGCCTGTATGGACTCGGCGTCCGCATCTGCCGGCGTCTTTAGCCGCCCGCCTGTTATGCGTCCAGTGAGCACGAAGCGGAACCAAGAACCCCCAGCCGCCTCAACGGCCAGCAGAGTGGTCAGCTCGGCATTCAGGCCGGTCTCCTCGAAAACCTCCCGGGCGGCTGCCTCTGTGATGGACTCGCCGCGCTCCATGCGGCCGGCGGGTAAGTACCACTTGCCTGGTCAACGGAGTGCAACGTTAGGGTGAGCTCTAAGTCTGGGCTCCAAGTCTCCCTTCCTCCCAGCTTACCTGCACAGCTCTGCTTGGCCTCCTCGATCATGAGCAGCTCGTCGTGCTCGTTGATGAGCACACAGGCTACAATGTAGGTGACTGTCTGGCCGAGAACGGGCACAAAATCCGAAGTGGAGGAGGGCTGCACGCCCTGGGCCTCGGCGGTGGCATTCTGTTCTTTCAGAGAGAAGTCACACAGCTCCGAGGTAATGTCACCCAGATCCTTGGCATCCAAAACGCGACGCACTTTCTCCACAATCGAAGCCATATCCTGGAAAGCGAAATCAGTGAAAATTTGGGCCACAAACGCGTCCAATACTCACTTTTTAGCTGCTAGAGTGACTCAGGGCGATGAACATGCTCCACGCTCAGCTCCAGAACACTGCATATATCTTGCGAAAATATGCAAATAGCGAATTCCTAAGCGTTCTAAGACGAACGAACGCCAGAGCGGGCCGAATGTGACTGTTGTGGCTTGTTCTGTGCTGGCTATAATGCCCAATAAAAACGGCCAAGACAACGATGGTGATGATGATGATGGCAATCCACTTTTTGTTGTTGTCGCTCTACAGGTGCCCCAACCAGCGAGCGAGCGGTGGCCTCTATTTCTCTGTATTTCTCGCTATTTCTCTCTATTGCCGCCGTATTGATATCGAAATGGATGTCAAATAAGCCGCTCGACGGGTTTTCTTCGTCGCAGAGAAAGTGCATTGGAATGTGTCTCCGTGTGCGCGCGCCAGCTGTTCTTCGTTCCTGTTATTGTTGTTGCTGCGGCCGCTAAGCACCTCCGTTTAGCGGTCGGTAATTAGCAATTGGACACTTAATCAACGCACACGCGGCTATTTATGGTCTAATCGATCGGCAAGAACGGCTTAAGAAAAAAAAACAGGAAATTTGTTAGTAAATACAGCAGAGAGCTGCCGGCTGGCTGAACCAGTAGCGGTATGGCAGCCCTGCTGCCGCTTTGCCAAATTGCCAGTGTTACCCACTTGCTAACTGAGTTCACGCCTGGTCACACTCTGAAATTTCAAATTGCCAACCCAGGAGTTCGTTACAAACATTTCATTATTGCAAACTGGTTGATGTCGTGTTTGCCCAGCCTGCTGTCATTCCAGCAGCGCGATAATGTACATGTTATATGCTAATTTCACACTGACAACACGCATCATTCAATTTCCCAGCAAATTTAGCTGACAAACAGCAAACAGGCGTTGCGCCATAGATTAATATTAAAGCGCAATATCCCATCTAGCATATGCGTTTATCACTCTCTCTGCCTGTGCGTTTGTGTGTGCAGGAAGCCTCGCTGATTGCCGGCAATAAAATTTGAATGCGGAAATTTCATTGTTTACCCAAATCGATCATCATTAAAAGCATTGCTCTTGCTTACCATTCTCCCGTTGCCATTGCAAAAGTGCCAATTGCCCCGAATCCATGGCGTATACTTAACGTGGGGCGGAGCAGCCAGCACTGGTGGGGGTGTTTGAGTTTGTGGTGCGGGGACGTCAGCGGTGGTGGCTTTGGGTTACTGGTAATGGGCCTGCAAACTCAGATGCCCGGGTAGGTAATTCAATTTTGTGCAAATGCTTGATTTGCCATTTAGCAGCGAGACCTAATCCAGGTCCTTCGCAGGCCTTGAGTGCACGGTAAGAATATTCTCTGGGCCGAGCTTTGAAAAAACGAATGGAGAATAATCTGAGATTATTAAAGGTATTTAAATTAATAAACAAGAGTTAGAATTATTTAATTTAAAAATATTACAAGTTTCCATACCTATTTAAGTTAATTACTTATTATATTATTTATTTGACAAACATTTTAATAACTGAGGATGTAGGGAAATGGCTTGTAATCAAAAAATAATAAATATAAATAAAAAGGAAGTTACAATTAATAATTTTCTTCCTGTGTGGGTGTGTTCCTGTTTCTTTATTCACTTCCTTTTGGGCCTGTGTTTCCGCCCTCTCCCCTCTCTCTCTGCACCTTGGCACAGCCACAATGCTGCTCCTCAACCACATTTCACATAAGACTTTTGTCATTATATTGTTAATTTGTTTTAGTTGTTTTTTAATTTCCTTGGAGAGTCGCAACCTCGTAGAGGCGCACATGCGTGAGAGCACATCGGCAGTAGTGTGCGTGCGAGTGTAAGTCTGAGTGGGTGGGTGTGTATGTGTGGGTGGGTGTGTGCTAATGTACTGTGAGTGGATCTCTGGTAATAACGGCTAAAGTAAAATGCTGATAAAGTGGCGAATGTTTTGGAATGTGCGAGTGTTTGCGGGTGCGTGGATTCTGCTGCGTGGCTGCGATGACAGGCGAAAGCGAACACAAAACGTTCATTTCCCACATGCACCATTATTCGTTGAAACCCGTAAATTTTACCGAAAACGAACAGCAGCAGCAGCAGCGGCAGCGGCAGAAACACAAGCAGCAGCAGCAGCAGCACCAGCAGTGGCAACAACAACAGCAATCCAAGAAGCTGCTTAACACGAGAATAATGTTTAAAATGTTTATTATGTGTGCAAGTGACGCGAGCTTCGCTCCCTCGGCTTACCCCTCCCTCATAGATGACAGGCCCAAGCGACAGGCCAATACGCACACATAACTCGGCACTGAGAGAAAAGTCGTGGAAAAAAAGGGAAATGTGTCTATTAAAGATTCTAAAAATAATTTTTGTTTTTTATTGCTTAATTTTTTTGCCTAAAAATAGATTAAAACAAGAGTTATAAAACATAACTTTAAACATAACTAAAAATAGGATAAAAATTTTATTAATTCGATTTATTAACACATTATTTGTGTTGTTATTTATTTATTTTTTTTATTAATATTTTAATTGGTAACTAATTTTTTATTAAGTATATTGGAAATAAAAAAATATATATAATTTATTGCAGTTAACATATTTCTACATTATAAACACTCAAGTATTACCAATAAATAAATTAACAATCAACAGGCAGCTATCTAGTTAATTGAAAAAGGTTTTCAAGTATTAGAAACTAGAGCTGTTCGGATTTTAATTAAAAAACGGATCAACATGACTAAATTATCGAGTAATTGTATGAAAAAATAAATCTAACCATGCGGAAGGAACAGAAAAAAAAGCTTAGTAAGAGTTGGGAGTAAGTTGTAATACTCCTGTACTTAGGGGCTTGGGTTTCTTTTAGTACAATTTATACCTTGGATTTAAAGCTGGAAAATTATCCTTAATAATCGATTTAAAATCGTGTAAAACCATCAGACATTTCGATACTTTTCCCGCTGGATGTGAGCCTGTTCAATCTGAACTATTACATAAAGCCTTTGAAGTTGTGAAGGATTTTTGAAAAGAAGCTTTAAATAATCTTCATCAGAAGTAAAATATATAAAAATTCAGGGAATTCAATGAATATTTTTTTACAGCATTATTATTATAATTTATTTTCTTGTTGTTGTTGTTGCCCTGGCCAATGACACAAAGCCGAATTTCGTATAATGAGCATAATGCTACAAACCACTTTACAAAATGCGTAAGCCTTTTATTTGGAGCAAAATGCTGGGCCGACATAAAATCCTTAATCATACGGACATGAAATCAAATCCTGACTGCGTGTAACCGCTTTACGTACGAAATACTTTGTTTTTGTTTCTCTGTGCGCACAGACACAGGCACAGGCAGAGGCACAGCCACAGAGACATATGTCCTGTATGGCGTATACGTAATACGTATATATGTATATACTGGTATGTGGCAATGTTGATTTTCGTTCTGCCAACGCCGGATGCGAAACAAGTAGTCCAAATAACCCGCAATAAGCTTTTGTCACGATTAACAAGGCTTACGCAAATGTGTGTCTCTGTGGTGGGAAACAGCCCCCTTATTCTCACCCCCCACCCACGGCCACAGTGCCTCCAACATAATTACATGCACGCCTTGCCTTGCTCTGCCTTGCCTTTGCGTGTGGCTGCGTGTGTGTGTGCCATATTTTAGATTAATGATGGCGTCGACTCGTATTAGGCAAATGAAGAAATCGACATCGACATGCGGCCTCCGGGATGAGGTGAGGCTGAAGTAGGACTGCCGCCGAGGTGAGCTCACCCCCCGAAGGGATCTTGGCCGTTTCTGGCTGGCCCCTTCCTGTGCGGTTTTCGCACAGCACTTCCGCAACAAATTTGCCACAACAATAAGTGCATATCATTATGCTGATTTAAGTGGGCGCCCCACACGTACCCATCTATAGCGAGTTATTGCCCGCACACCTGACCCCAAACTCCCTATGAGAAACTCGCCCTCAACTGTATGTGGGTCCTGGGTCCCGGTCTCTGGATTTTTCGAGGTTCTGGCTCCGGTTTCTCCGGTTCTGGGTAGCATGCAAGTGGGTACATAAATCTTTGTTTAAAGACACATGCACAATGTAAGTTAAATTGGCAATAACGTGCTTTCTTTTATACGCCAAGCTCACAGCGGGCACAGACATTCGCACAGGACAGGTGAGGTCAGATGAATAGAAGTCGAACTATGCTAACATGATCTCGAAATGTTTTAGAGTTTTAAAACAGGAATAAGTTATAGGTCAATTATTTTTGGTAGGGAATTTATATAAATATTCTGATTAAATAACAATAGTAATTAGTTTCATAAAGGGTCTTAGGTTTATCATTTAAATGCATCCTGTTAGGTATGCATATGGAGAGGTAAAGTTAATTATATTATCAAATATTGATAAACTTTTAATATATTGATACTTTTTGTCTTCCCTTAATTTTCTGCTCTTTACTCCAATAGCAAAATACAATATTTTTCTAATTTTTGATTACAAATTATAATAATTAAATACTTTATTTTATCTAAGGACTGAAAATTAGTAATATAACTAGGATAAGTAATATACCTATAGAAAAATATAAAAAATGCTCATAAACAGCGTATAACCAAGAAAACACCCCTATAAATTCATGTAATAAATATTATTTCCCTTAGAATATAAATGCCCAAATCTAATATTCAGCAATAAATGGTAATTACCAAGTTTCTGCGCACTGTTGGTCCTAAGCCAGCGTTTTTAATTATTTATGTTAGCCAGCCCCCTAAAACCATTGGGTTTGAGTGAAGGGCCGGCCGATGGTGAGATAATAAAATGTTCATTTGCAGTGCTATTATTTTTTCCGAAACTGTGCACACACACACACACACCGGCAGGAATACACACCGACGTGCATATATATGCAGATGTAGATGTGGCCGTATACATAACGGTAACGGAACCTTGTTTGCAAGGAAGTAACAACCTGTTTTCACCCCGTACGTCCGTGGGTTTCACGGTGGGTTTTATGTGAGCGGCGAGGCGGCGAGAAGGTGGAGGCCCTATGCCCCCGTCCACGTCTCCGCCTCCTTCCATGTCCACGTCCCCGCCCCCCGTTGTTTTTGCTGCTGTTATGCTTTAATTATGCCCTTGTCAAAAGGTGGGTCTGGGTCTGGTCTTCTGGCTCCGGATCCCGGCCGTGGCCCTTTCCTTGCCTTTGTGTTCCGCCGGATACAAATTTACTATATACCGACTGTACCATGGCGAGCCAGTGTGCGAAGGTTGTCCCATAAAATTCGGGAATGTACACATCATCGATTGCAAATACGTGGAAAACCTGCAGCATCATCAAATGCACGAGGGCGATGCTGCTGCTCCTTACACTCACACCCCTTGCGGCAAACTGTTTTTCTTTAGCTGAGCGCAGAGCTTTTCATATTTTTCACCAAAAATAAAACACAAAAAAAACTAAAAAGTTTGCTTCGCTCGCCACTTGAGCTGCCATTAAATTCGCTTTTGGCGAGGGAAGTGGAAAGCGGAAACACGATTTTCAGCTTTTCCAAGGGGACATGCAATCAGCGGTCGTCGTCGTCGTCGGGCACTTGCAACAAGCGGGCCAGCGAGCCAAAGTTTTGACTTTCAGATAGCCGGTAATCAGATCCGCCCATTCTGCACTCTACTCTCGGTCAAATGCCATAAATGAATTAATTTGAATTTTATTGTCCTAAGTCAGTAGTTGGAATCTGGATTATTACAGCCGAGCGAGGGATAAGGGCTAAGATTTTCCGGTTTGAATCAATGAGAAGTGATACAGGATGTTGTGACTTTTGGATAAATTGCATCGTAAGGGCTTTTTATTGGATAAAATAATAAGAGAGACTGTCAACATCATGTACTTATATTTTTGGCCATTCTAAAGCTCATTTTCTTATAAAACCGGAATTATTCAGAAGAGTTTTCCTTTGATTAAAGGGAAAAACGGGGAAGTAAATGCCTTAAATTTATATTTTTCATAATTTTGTAAGCTCCTTTTCCTGTGATATAAAAGCTTAAAAGATTTATTTCATGTAATACAAAAAATATTCTCCGTCTTTCAAACTTTGTCATCCTATTTGACCCATAATAGTTCCAATGCTTGTTGAGATATTAGGTAATCTTTGGACTCTAAATCGAAAAGAAAATAAAGCAATAAGAGCTGACCTTTATAACTGCAAACTTGGTCTCTCCAAACAACAATCTCGTACCTAAACCATAAACAAAATGCATATTTAAAGAATTAAAGAACTCAAGAATTGCAAAAGTTTTGAGAGTAAAAACGCAAAGAAAATGAGAAAATTGAGCGATTTAAGTCTGTAAGTAGCTTGTAAGCTCTTGAAAAGAGCCCACTACACTCGCCAGTTTACAAGGCACTTGACAACTTTAGGTAAGAGAGAAAATTGTGTTTATTTTAAATTTTTTACACACCTTTTAAATTAGCTTAGACAAACGAAGTTTTGCGCATAAGCCACTGAAATCCCGTGTTACTGTAATTCCAGCAAGGAGCTGCGGCTGTAACTTGAGCTCCGCTCCGAATTAATGAATCAACCCACTCGGATGATGAACGACATCTATATTTAAATACGATATGGGACCATGCCGTGCGCTGTCTTGAGCCCTTGGCATGCCACGCAATCTTATCGGGGGAAAGCGAGCGCTTTATCTCATTAAATGCCAGGAGACGTCATTGAATCATTTTACAAATGGCTGAGTACATGTCGCATATGGACGGGGGGCGGAACTATGTAGGGCCTAGATCCACAGTAGAGACTCTACACACTCACCGAGAGGGGCACACGCACACAGCGCAATTGCTGACAAATGAGATAATTTACACGCTGAAATGAAGCCCATAAAGGCTCATTTAAAATTCAGCGGCGTCTGGGGCATAATTTTTTTTCGCTGCTTTGCTTTGCCTTCGCCCTTTTCCCTGGGATCTCCGCCGGTCTGCCTTCCTCCCTCCCCAGTCTCAACTTCTCCGTTGTGTTTTGTGCTTAATGGCTCCTTGCCATGACATACGTGGCTGGATATTAAAAGTGGGCTCGAATGGAATGGCCAAGGAGTGTGAGGGCCGAGTGGGGGCTGCTTGGGAATGAGCAAATAGCTTCGGGGCCCAAAAACCGGCGAGAGACACTGCTGCGTTCGGAGGGGGGCTGAATCTTTATTAGCATACGGCATAAAAATGTTTATTAAAGATGGAAATGGAAATGGTGAGGCCGAAGCGGAAGCAGGAAAGGCGGAAAAAATGGGAAACTTTCCCCTCAGAGCCAGGGTAAGTATCGCAATTTTAGTTTTCCTCTTCCTGTTCTGCCCTATCCTGTCCTGTCTTGTCCTGTGGTGGCCAGCTTATTGTAAATCGAATTGAAGTTTTTGATTAAGCCCCGAAATAACCGTAGGGCGTGTTGGCCACGCCTCCTTTTGCCAGGACAAGTTTTGTCATTTGTCGGCGTTGTTGTTTTTTTTATGATGTTCAACTTAATTTTATACAAATGACCTTAGGTCATATCACCATTTATATCCGTCAATCCCTTTTCGGTATAAGTTTTATATTTGCCTGTTTTCTTTTTATTCCCTTAGATTCCGCCCGGAGTCAGTCCTCCGCCAGGCAGCCTTTCGTTTCGTTGGTTTCGTTCCGTTTGTCTCTCTGTTGCTTTTAAGGGCATTTTTATGTTCGCTGGAAGCGGCAACTAACAGCCGAACGAGAGTCCTGAGCTGTCCTAAAAGCCTTTAGCCAAATATCTTCAAGAGACACAAGCAGCAGCCGCAGGAGCGACAGCCACAACAACAGCAGTTAACAGGGCAGAAAGGATGCCGACAACGAGGACTTGGATACCCTTTCAAAAGGCCCTTATAATAATTTAATTAGGAAAACATGTAAAGGGTTTTTGGAAGTAATTTTTAATGCAAACTTCCTTTCAATTGGGGTTATCTAAGCCTCTATCGTGCACTGTTTGCTGGATGGTTTTTATAACCTTAAGAATTGAACTCAACCCTTAAATATTTTCGATTAAGAGTCCTTTATGGTAGCAAAACCAGTTCTTTTGTTTCTCTGTTGATTGCAAAAATTATAAAATGAGGGAATATAGCGAAAGTCTCTCTTAGAGTGCAGGTAAAAATAAAATTGCAGGCAAAAAGCTTTAAAAATAGGAAAAAAGAATCCATATTTAAAAATGAGTTTAAAAATTTCAAATTTGTTTGAGATTATGATTGCTCTTTAAAATGTTGTAGCTCCCGAAAATGATTTTTTGTCTCTCATATTTTGTGTCTTAAATATTATCACATATTATAGCAAGCTTTTTTAATTTCGTTGTATTTTATTTCTTTTGTGCAAGCATAAGGTATGTATTGTTATCTTTTCATTAGGATAAGTATGTTTCCCCTTTGTTAACAATTAAAATATAGAGTAAATTGAATTTTATTAAGCATTCCCTCACACCTTTTGCCGAGTGAAAGTTGGTGTAACTTTTTGGGAAACTTTTCGGTTTTCTTTCCATTTTCCCTTCTTGTTCAGCAGGGTTTCGGTTTTGGGCAAACGTCTAAACAAAATTTAAATACACTCGGCAAGGGCATGAAAACAACTGACTGAGCAGAGACAGCCAGCCATGTGCATATTTTTTTATATGGCGATATGTATACATATATGTGTAGCAGACTCATGAATGTGTGCTTGCGTCGTACTAAGCATATATATATTTATATACGTATGTGTCTAGGCTTATGTAAATACAAAAACGAGTTTTTGTTTGTATAGAAAGCCAAAGCGGAGTTCGGCCCGTCTCCGCCTCCGTTTTCGAGAGGTTCCAACCCCAGCAGCTGAATCAGGATGCCAATATAAAAAGCCAAGCTGAGCCACTTGCAAAAATGAAAGGAAAATGTCGACTGGAGAATGAGAGATGGACATCAGCCAGCGGACATGCGGACACTGGGACAACGGACAGTGAATGCATGAGGAGGAGGAGGAGGAGGAGGAGGAGCAGGAGGTGGAGAAGGGTTCAGGGTTTCGGGCGGAAGGATTCCTCATACAAAGAAACCAAAGTTTTCCCTGAGCTCCATTCGCAAGAATTTCCTGGTTATTCTTTGGCCCAGCAATCGAGTTAGATTTGATGCATATCAGATGCTTATGCTCTACTGAATGCTGAATGTTGTCCAGTTCCAGTTCCCGTTCCCCTGCCCCCTGCCCCCTGCTGCCTTTCCCCTTCCCTCGTTGCCCCTGTCCAGCACCACCATCAAAAACTCCCAGCTCAACCATCTATGTAAATGCCCTCCGGGGTGTTGAGTTCGAGTGGCGGCGAGGAGCAGCGGATGCGGGGCTAAGCAGGGGATTATCGAGTGCACCCGCAGTGGCCACTATATTTGCATATACAGTGCGTGTCGAAACTATAAATCACAGAGCCGCACAACCATCAATGTGCTGTCGACGTCTGGAATTTAAAGCCATACGTTAATCTTTCTTTTGTCGTAAAATGCCATCATTCTGTGAACTGGGAGATATATTGCCAAATAAGGATAATAATTGAGTTAATTTAAAAATTTTAAATATATTTTTCTGTGAAGGGTTTGTTAAGTTTTTTTTGGGTTTAGTTATAAAAATAATAAATAAGCAGACTTAACAATTTTGGGTTTAAGTACAAATTCGGAGACTTAAAGATAGGTGATCCCAGATATTCTCTCTCTTTCTCTCTCTCTCTTTCTGGCTTTCTAACAATAGTTTAGGATCTTTGTTTAATTATTCTTAAAATAATATCTCATACTGTCTCATATCTCATGGCCCTAAAATAACCAACGAGCTCTAGCTGAATCCCAGCTGATACCAAAGATGTTTAGATGGCTTCCCTTTTTGCTTATATATAGTGTATATTATATTACAACCAATTAACACTCACAGAGAGCCAGAGTGAGAAAAATAGGGGGGAGAGGGAAATTATGCTTGCCTTGCATCCCCGAAACGTACTGTTCGCCTAGTTAGTTTGGCTATTTGCACAAACGGATGAAGAAAAGTAATTAATTATTGTGTCGAGTATAAATAAATATTGTTGTAGTCTATCGTATGCAGTTTTCTTTGTTTTTCCTCTCAGTCTATCTCGCTCCTTCATCTATCCGTGGCTCAGTGCTGTGGGCGAGTGTGTGCCGGCCATAAATCAATAGATACACACACACACTGACATTCACACACACACACACACAGCCGAGCGGAAGAGGCAATGCACAAGTTTAACTGACCATGTGACACATAAATATGTAACAGCAAGGGGATCGGGGCGCCGGGCGAGACCGGAGCAGTGTGTCCTCCGGGGGCAGATGAAATGTTATCGCCGGGCGGGGATAGGGGGAGAGGAGACTTCCAGGCCAAAAGCACTTCGGGGAGGCCCTTTAACGCTCTCAGATCGTGTGGAAATCGCCACGAAAATGCGGGGAGGATTTGTCAATATTTTTTCCGCGAATATTAAATTGCCATAAAAGGAATTCAGGGAGCATTCGTCCTTGAAAGTACTTTGGTATACTGAATTGGTAGTTCCTCGAATTTCACTGAATAAGGCCACAATTGATGCTGATTGTTAAACCGATTTAGGAAATATACAATTAAATGCAATTGAGTACTTGTGATTGATTTGTAAACCATTTACAAATTGCCCTAAAAATAACTGAATTGTATGCTTATATTTATGAAAATCTTGAAAGTCAGTTAAGCTTTGAGAAGGATAAATAATGGTTTTAAATTTAAGTTAAATTTTGTTTTTATTTGGCTTATTGCATGTAGCAAAAAACAAATTTACAACTGTTGCCCCAAAGACTTCAGCTGCACAACGAGTCGTATACGTGATTTTTCGTACCCAGACGGTAAAAGTGAGAGAGAAAGAGAGGCAAATAGTTTAGACAGGCTTTTCGTGAGGGCCGTTTTAAAGGGCGGTATTCAGTTCAGATCTTAAACCCTAATAAAACAGTCTGTTCTCGACTTTCACATATTTTAAAGTATGGATTCCGGCATGAACAATAATGAGCGGAAAGTCGAATTCAAGAGTTAAAAGAGCAAATAAAACCATTTAATTAATTTGATAGAGGCAAATACAATATTTTGGAAATTGGGCAATTACATTAAATTGCATTGAAGATACATAAAACGTAAAAGTTAACTTAAAAATAAGTCTTGCCGATCTCGTCATGCTACTGGCAATTCTCCGTTAGTTTCTCCATCTCTAGCTAACTCTAGCTCTATTCTCTATTTGTCTCTCTCTCATGTCTCTCGAATTCTCTCCACGATTCTGTCTCTCGATCTACCTTTCTCACTATCTGTCTCTCTCTCTCTCTGTCTAACTCTCTGTATCTCTCTCTCTCTCGATCTATCTCTCTCTATGCATTTCTCACATCTATAAATAGAGGCGACTCTCCGCAGCAGCCTCAGTCTGTCCGCGGCCTTCCACCCGTTCATCCCATTTCGCTGGAACTGTGCTAATAATCCCGTGTTAAAAATTGTGTTAATAACCTCTGCCCTCGAAAGGACTTAATCATCGATGAATCTCGGACAAGTCTGCGGTGTTGCGATGAAAGGTAACCGAGTGTCCTCTACTGCGGGTAAGTCCGAACCAAGTCTTCTATCCTATAGCCTATATATAATGCTGATAGCACAACAAAATTTATTTCTATAAAGCTAAGCATTGGTTGTAAACTATAATCTTACTTATTAATCAAGGGCTCGGCTGGGTGGTTAAAATTTTCTCGTATTGAATTTACGGACTACACTTTGTGTATCAGATAGGTTGTGTAGATGAAGGAGAGGATTTTGGCTGAGTTTCCTGTAGGGTGGGCTTGGAGGTGTATTAGATTTTTATAGGAAAGGTTCGGTATGCAGAGGGTAAAACGTCGTTTCTATGCAATGAAAGAGAACGAAAGAAAAATAGTTTAGAACAAGTCGAAAAAGTCAAATTAAAAATAAGTCTCGCCGATCTCGCAGATCGCAGGTTATCCAGCTCTTTCTTCCCTTTGGCGATATTTCCCGGGCTGATATCCAACATTATATTTTAGTTGCCAGCTTTATTCTTAGATAAGCCTTAAAAAATATGTTTTAATTCAATTTAAGTTCTTATTTTTCTATTATGTTCAATCTAACAAATAACCACTTTGAAGCCGATAGACTTGAGTTAGCCAACTAGTCGTATGCGTGATATTTTGCCTTTTTGCCAAATAAAGACTTTGAGCTGTATTGTGGTGAATATTTTTCCAAATCCTTTATATACAAATAAACTTTTGGCCATATTTTTTCTGGTAGAACTTTCTAGACAAGTTATTTTTCATCCGACACCTCGACAATGGTGTTTGTTTGAAAGTATTTAAATTAAGTTTATTATTGTGAGCTCTCAACTTTGGCCTCCACTCAAGCACTGGCTGCATCGACTTAAATAATCGACTCGGGCTTCAAGTGCGACTGGAAATTCATTGAATCTCTTTTGCTGGAAAATAAATAATAAGGAAAATCTTCTGCAAACGAACGGGCTGTGTTTGAAGGACTAAATCAACTGAAAAACCGAAGCTCTAAGCGCTTTTTGCCCAGATCCAAGTCCTTTTAAGCATGCCAGGTGGACTTGCTTAAGAGACGCTCAACTGCATCTGAGTTGCCATTAATTGCATTAATCAATACCATTCAGCGGGAATGTCGTGCATCCGAAAATCGAAACCAAAATCGTCGTGGTCTAAGCACTGCTCTTAGCTGAAGCTGCAGCTGAACCAGAACCAGAACCAGAGCGAGGCGAGTCAATCAATACGGATTCCCCGCCAGATTCCGTCTCCGTCTCCACTCCCGATTTCCATCAGCTGCCAGATGCGCTGACAGTTCGGCTGTGGTGGCGGTGGTCTCAAAGGGAATCGCATCGTTTATTTATGCGACTGAGGCTTCACTCTGACCTATTCTCTGTGGATAGGAGGATGGAGGATACCCGATCGAGTAGGCAGCGACTGAGACTTGGACACCTTGCCGGGGCCAAGCACAATGGGGATCTTAATCAGGCTGGCATCTAAATGCGGCTCAAATTGAATAATGAATGCAAAGTGGCCGGGCCCGAAGGGCTTCCAAATGCCAGTTAGCGAGCCGGCTGGCCGGGGGGTTAAATGAATGGATGAGGGCCCTGCCTGCGATGAGGGGCACTTGTTAGGTGGGCGTGGCCATAGCTGCTCAATGAAATGCATTAAATCAAGGCATCGTTGAAAGAGCCGCGCCGCCCGCCCAGCAGGTGCCCCCAAAAGTAGTCAACGAAATGGAAATTTCCCATCGGGGCATGGGGAGTGTTTTGCTGTAAACATCAATTACGCCGCCCAAACTATTCACGCGATTAGCCGCGTTCTCTAGTTATTGGATAATAGCCCCAGTCAGGGGTGTGGGGCTCAGGTTTCGGTGGGAGATGGGAGGGGGACATGGGCGCCGGAGAGGCTTACGCTGAATTGAATTAACGGCCGCGTTGTCTGGGCCGGACTGTGGCGCTGTAAATTTCCCAGCAGTGCATCTGATAAACTCGACATCGAGGCCCCGAAACGTTGGCTCTCTCCGGAACTGGGAGAAGGATCTGAAGGAGAAGGCGGGTGGGCTTCGAGGTAGCCAGGAGCTCACACACACACGCATATACTCCCAGGAGGAGCCGGCCCAGACGTAGAGTTATTTCAACGAAACAAGAAATGTAAAACAGACAGATAGACTCAGTGTTGCACTGGGGGAAATAGAGTGCTAAAAGGCAGGCTAAAGTCTCTGTAGGTTCACGTGAATATTAAATTTTATGAGGATGTCCTTAAGTCGGTAAAAATGAACATAAATCAGCTTAAACGGTAAGGAAAAAGCCTATAAAGGTGTTTAAAATATGGCGACAATTAAATGCAGATTCTTATATTTGGAGGCTGTCATTGAATAAGATATAAATAAAGGTTGATATAAAGGAAAATGTTTTGAAGTAGTTTTAAATAAATAGCACAGCTTAACAGCAGCATTAAAGGTGTTTCTTATCCTTTAAACTTCTTAGTAAAAAGCCCTCTCCAGTTTTAAATAACAAATAAAGTTTCTTTAATCTTTACTTCCACTTTGAAACGATTAAAATATATTTAAATCAAACAAAAATTACTCTCTTAAAAGACTATTCTTTGTCTTACGATTAAATCAAATAAATAAGTGCAATTTGTCAAGAATATCCATAAAATAATCATCATAAATCAAAGCATCTACTTTCCCCTGCTTTTCTTTCTTTCCTTAAATTCAACTGCTTTTTAAAGACATTTATTTATTTGCTTTAAGTTCCTTTTGGGTATTTTAAGTCCTGCTCCCTTTTGAGCTTAGAACTGAACGGACTAATTGAAAATCACGATTTTATTTATATGCCAAATCTCTTTATATGAAAGTGCTCCTCAGTTTGGGCTTTGAAGCGCAAAGAAATAAACTTTAAAATTCTCGACTTGATTTCCTTTTTTTGGCTGTGTGTGCGTGTTGGTAAGAGTTTATTGCTGCGCTCGGCGCTTCTCAGCTCGGTCTGGTCTTAAAAGCGAAAAGCCATTTGTATTCATTTGAAATTAATTTAGCATTCATTCAAGGCAGCGGAAGCGGGCTCGGTCCGCACCTCCAAATACACCCCCGGCACCCAGCACCCCCATCAGAGGCCTCCATTAGCCCCGACGTCCCCATTCGCTGTGAGCAATAAATGGCGTCGGCGAGCTAAGCAATGGATAAATACGTGTACGTGGCATACATTTCGGAGGCGACGACGTCTGGGGTCCTTGCCCACTTTCGCTTATCGATAAGCAGTTGAAGACAGAGCCTCCGCCTCCGCCTCGAAGTCCATGTTCACGTCCACATCCTTGTAGCTCCCCACCCAACCCGTCTCCCAGAGTAGTCGCTGGCAATTGAAACTACCACAATGCAGAGGCAACGACAAGGCCTGCTCCACTAATTTTAACAAATTAATTGGCAACAATAAATTCGCTGGCGAAAAGGTGAGCAGATAACATCGCAGTGGGTGAGGGAGTGGATACAAGGGGGTGGATAGATTGCTCCACTAATTTGATTTCTTGAATGGGCCAGCGAGCGTTAAGTATTGCCACGTAGTCGATATATCCCCGACACCCAGTAGAAAGCGGGTGTGACCTTTTAAGAGATGCACAAAAGAGAAGTTTGAGCCTTGTACTTTCGATTTAAATTTAAAAATTAAACTGTTTTCAACATTAACTATAATTCAAATATCTTAGAGTATTCTAAAGTAACAGTTTTATAAACAAACATGAAAATAGTTATGCAAAGTTTTTTAAACTTTGAAATTTTAACAGTGAGATGTATTTTATAAGTATTTTTTTTTAATATATTGATAGAATATTTTGAGACTGCATTGTTGCTTAAGGTATATGATTTTCTTGGTAGTAGAGGTTTGGGTTTCGTAGGATTAATGATCATGTACGCCTTTTAAATGTAGTGTCCTGATGCATTAATATGTAAGTATCAGTTTCCAATTTTTTACTGATATATTTATTCTTTTGTTCTTTATTTAAAATAATTATAATAGCATGGTCACACTTGCTTTTTAAAATGCACTGCTATAGCTCTTCAAGCGTAGTTTTACATCACGTAATATTAGCAATACATATAATTAGAAAGCTGAAAAACTGTTGCATATTCAAATTAAAATTACAAAATGCAGATTTTATCGTGCTTAAATCCTTATATATTTTTTACTCTGTCCCCTTTGACCCGGTTGCGTGCTGACTTAATTATAGAATTTGTAAACTGCTTAGCGGGATGCCGCCCCTGCTATCTGGACGCTGGCTGTATTCCCATTTCAATTGTTTGGTAATGGAATTCTATAATCAAATGTCAACCCAAACACACACGCGCACTACCACAAACACAAACGCAAACACTAACTAACACCAACGCAGGCGGGGGGCCATAACAACTTTAATCATTCGTAATGGCCGCTAGGTGGCGTGTCAATTACAGGGCCATTGTCTGTCAATTCTCTGCTGCACTGGCTGGCCTGCTCCCTCCCAGTCGCTGGCCGGCTCCGAGTGGCTCTTTCCGTCTCTTTTCCAGTGCCCTGCTCATTTGCATTGCGTCGTTGTTGCTGCTGCTCCTGCTGCTTTGTTGACCGAGGCCGAGGCCTACAGGGCATTCTCCAGTCAAGCACACTCGACTTTATCATGCTCGGACCGAGCAGGCGTTCCTTCGATACCCTTGTGGGGTATTTTAATTGTGAGCAGAGGTTTGTGAGGCACTTGGGGGCTTATTTATTATTAATAAGTTAACCTTTAAGGTGTTTAGGTATATTCTAGTCATCAGAGGAATCGATCGAATAGGAACGGCAGAAAATGTCTGTTTTTGCATGTGTGTCAATATTCCGATACACGTATCAGATCAATATAATCTTTGAAACATATTATTGAATAAAATAGTACTTAAAAAGCATTTTCAGATAATACAAATATTTAAGTTTTAAATTCGATATTCTTCGATATTCAAAATTATAGTATATCAAAGTTTAAAATATTTCAAATTGATATATGTCGGAATATGTTCGATAAATGTTCTTTAATAAATAAATATGTCATTTATGAAATTTTTGCGCAAACTGCTCTCTTACGATATTGTAGCTCTAAGTAAACCCAGTAAATACGGATGCTGCATTACAAAAGTCGTTAAAGAATCACTAAGGCTTAAAAAGATCTGTCCAAATGATCATTATGGGTATACACAAGGGTATTTAAACATCGGTCTGGCCAACTTTACTTCATTTCTTGTTATTTATGAGCTCGTAAGGCATGCGTTGAAATGCCCGCCTCTGGTTTTCGGAAGGGGGTGGCCACTGGAGAGGATGGACCTGCAGAGGGGGTCCACCAAAGGGTGGCTAAAGGCCGGCTAAAGGGAGGAGGAGGACACGCTTTCGCCAGCCACATTTGCGGGCCATAACACGCAACATTTGACATGGCCGGAGCAGCAACAAAAAGCGGCGAGGCACAGGTGTTGGTTGCACCTCCCTTCCCCTGTATGGTCACCCCCTCAACCAGTGGCCTCCCTCTCCACCAACACACATACATCTCTCTCGAGTGCGACGCATGTACATAAACTGAAATTGGCCTATAACTGTCTGTTCAATTGTTTCTGCCTCGTCTAGGGGTAGGAGGAATTTGGCAAAAAGGGATTCCGATGCCGTTGCCATTGCCGATTCCGATTCCTATACCATTACCTATACCTATATATTGCGGTAAAAATCACATTTCCATGGCCCGGCGTAAATCATTCATGTGCGGGAACGACGACCGAAAGAAGGGCCGGGGGCCAGGAGCCAAGAGCCAGGAGCAGGAGCCGAGCACCGACGAAGGGAGAGACGTGCCCCGAAATGTAGACTATATTAATATGCCAAAACGAAGGCGTCTCTACTACGAATATTCATTTGTACGTGACTATGGAGCATATTAGGTTCATCTGGCCACGATTTGCGCTCGGATTCTGTTTCGGCCTAGGGTCTCGTGTCTCGTGTGTCTCGCGTTGAGGCAGGTTGTGCTAATAACCCAGATAGTGCCGACAGAGACGGTCGTAGAAGAGAGTTCCCAGCGAGAGAGAGCGACAGAGAGAAGCGATCCGACATTCTGTGGTTAAGGGATAAGCGACTCGAGTCGAGCGGGAACCCTTGACTTGACTTGCCCTGCCGTTCCTGCCTCAGAAGTAAAATTGCTCATTAGGCATGCAAAGAAAGAGGCAACAAATGGATGGCAAATTAATATTTGATATGCTCCGGCTTTCGAGGAAATCCTCTCATCCTTTGGCTCTCGGCTCTCGGGTTTCGGCTCTCTGGCGTCCTGCCTGCGCCTGCGTGAGAGAGCGCCTTCGGAGTCACCGCTTTCGGAGTCGCTAGTCCGAGGACGAGTCAAAGTCCGAGTGCGAGTCCTGTGCTCATGCCGAGATAGACACGGAATCAGTTCCAGCACGCGAATCCTGCCGCAAGGATGCCCGTGAACGCTGCTCCTTTATCGCCGGAGTACACAGTCACTGGGAAGGGCAAGGGGAAAGAGAACGGCAACGAGAGCCAGAAAGAGAAAGAGAAAGTGCTAGCATCCCAGCGCATTGTGCCACATTTAAAAATGAAAACAGACGAAGGAATGAAGTGAAGGCGCAAGCCAAAAGCCGTTTAATAACTAAATCCCACGGAGCCATCGTTGGTCACGTTCCGAGACGGATACACAAAAATGCCACCTCTCTCCGCCGCCACGTCGGTGCCTGTGTGTGTCGGTGCGAGTTCCGTTGTGTATTGGTGCGGGTGTGCATACCTATAGGGTCCTGGCTGACTGGCACCTAATGTGGTAACATCCACATACACACATCGGTGAAAATAATAATACAAAGCCCTCGTCCTTGTCGCTGCTCGCCGCCAGTCGCCTGTCATCGTGTGCGTGCCCGTGCCCGTGTCCGTATCCGTGTCGGTGTCCGGGGTCCGTGTCCGCGTCCGCGTCCCTGTGTGGATCTGTGTCCCCGCCAAACGGAAATATTTTCGAAATCCGCGTTATTAAGCCACGCACACAAAGAGTCAGACCAAAATAAACCTAGCGCTGGCCGCATTGTTGAACGGATTGATTGGTGAATTGTTGTACGCTGGCATTGATTGGTGAACTGTGTGTGTCATTGGTGAATTGTTGAGAGAATTGTTGAATACCTTTCGAGAACTGTTGATTGGACGCGCCATGCCGCCTAATTATTGCGCGTTGCGCAATCCCATCCCCATGGTAAGCTCCGGATTAAGCCAGCAGTAGTTGAGGCAACCGCGGGACAAAGCGCAGCAGGAGTTAAGAGCCGGACTTCGGGGGATGATGACGTTGGTGTCATTTGGAAGTCATTGCGGAGACCCCGTAAGTGAAGGAATTTAATTTAATGCGCCGCAAGGACCCATAGACGGGTGCCGGGGGCAAGGGCGAGCGAGAAAAACAAACAATAAATAGGGTCCCGTCCCGGACAAACTGTGCGGTCGTCCTTTGTCCGCCTTTCCGTTTGACAGGTCTGAAAAGTTAGGAAAAGAACAACAGAATAATGTTGTTCGCTAGCCGGATAAAAAAATACAAAAAACTTTTGTTTAATTTCCATGGAGAGCGGGAGAGAAAGGGAACTGCGGCGGACATGGCGGCCAGGCGATAATTCCGCTGTAATAGCTGCGAAAAAATGAAGCCCGCGAAACCTTTTTCCTGGGAACCCAGGGACCGGGGACCAGGGACTAGAGAGGAGCCCGGGCGGAGGCCCGGATACCAAGGAACCAGGCAACCAAGGAGCCGACGCGATGGCTGAAAGGCCAAAAGTGACCAAAACAAATGGCGGCCGCCGGACCGAGGCTTTGACCCTTGGAGTCACGCAGCTAATTGGACTGACAACAAATGTATATTTTTGAGTAATGACCGGGATTATGAAAGACCGTTCTAGGCGCCGTCCCCCTCCCAACCTTCCGCCAACTGACTGATTACTGAGTCGGAGCCATAAATAATGAGAGGGACAACGTCGAGGACTCGTGCTTCGACTTCGACTCCGACTCAGACTCAGGGGAACCATGGCAGCAGACTGACAAATTTGCAAAGGGAAGGAAAGACGGAGGGGAATATCGAGTTTATCCAGATAAAACTATATAGTTGACAAGGTCGTTTAGCCAGGAGCTCAGTTTGTGAAACTTTTTAATTTCATCCTTCACGAAGTTTTCGACTTTTGCTCAGTTTTGCATTCAGCGTGCCTCGGTCCGCCCCCTGTGTCCCACCATCCTTTATCCTTTGTGCTCCCCGTAATTGCCTTAGCCGCACTGCAAAAGAATATGCTTGAGCTTGATCCCCCGTACCCGCACCCCCCGAACATTACCGCCGCCCATGAATGCAGATCCAGTGGCAGCATAGTTAAGTCACTTTGTTGCCTGGCAACCCGGGGAGTTGTCGACTCAAAACTGAAAGTTGAGGCTGCACAACAACCTCATCCGGCATTAACCTCATTAACCCCCATTCAGACGTATTCCCTGGGACGATTCCTCGTTCTGTTAATTGGAATTGCGGTGCAGTGGGCTCCATAAGTATGCGCACACGAATCGCCGCGAATCAATAAATAATGTTTAATCGTTGAAATGTGGACGAGGTTCCACAGAATAATAGTGTGTGGCTGAATCCGTTGGGTGGCGATTTATCTTTAATTTATTCTTGGCACAGTTGGCACACAAAATTTGTCGATTGCTGACCCAATTATAAAACTAATTCTTCCGATAATTCAACTGGCATACAATATTAATTCAATTGGAGTGCCAAAATAATGCTTTAATTTTTACGATAAACTGGCCAATTTTGTTGCCAATTAAGTTGACAATTGAGAAAATTAATGTAACATGATTGGGAATGAATCGGTTTGGGTGAAAAGTGTCACTGAATAGCATTCGAAAATATCGTAAAATTATATACACCGAAATTTGAATAATTGAAAATGGCCCAAAAACATCAATGATTACAAAATGATCGAAAATACATATTATTTTCATATTTACAAAATATCGATTTTATGTTTAAATGTTTAATTATCTATTTATGAGCCGAATTCTACGTCTAACATCGATTTTAAACCGGATGTATTCAGCCTGCCTCAAGTTAATCTATTTTTTTTCATAACGTTTTTTAATTTTGACCCGAATTTGGATTAATCAATTTTTAATCAATATTTCCTAAAAATTAAGCCATATTTACGTAATATTAATAGAATGCTTCCAATGCCAATTTCTACGTTTCATTATGTCTCCTTTTATGTTTATCGTTATTATTCAATCTTTTAACCATCCGAGGGCAATGAAACGCACTGTATTAAACAATTGCCTGCGATGGGCATGGCAATTTGCCGGCTGCTGGCGAAAAAGGAAACATATTGGCTGGGCCCCGGCAGGACTTTCTCCCCTCCTCATATCCTGGATCAGGCTCGCTTCCATCATTTGCCCGGCAAATTACTTTCCCATTCCCTTGTCTCATTTCCAGGCGGGTCGTCCTTCGCCTTTGGCCTCATAAAAAAAGCGCGCTGGTAATAATATTTCCTCCTTTGCAGATTATTATTAAACCTTAAACCGTAAACGGAGCCAGCACAGCAGCGAGCCGGAGGAGCGGAGGACTCCGCAGTGCCAGCAGAGCACCAGCAGCAGTAGCTGTAGCCAGAAGCCGTAGCAGCAGTCCGAGAGGAGAGCATAAACCATGTGGACAACGGACTGCCCGAGAGCGTTGAAAGCGATTTGCCTGGTGCCGCTGTGGCTCTTCCTGCACCTCGGTGAGTTTTCCCTTTTTTATGCCATGTCTGTGGTCTGCACAGAGAGAAAAGAATAAGTTCAGGTTGAGGTTTATGGTGTAATTCGCTTGAAAAATAGGATAAGGGTTCACTGAACGATTTAATGGCTCATGTGTCCTTTTGACAATTTACAATTTTTTGTGTTAATTTTTTAGATAAGTATTGAAGGTAAATTAAAAAAAGGCCTTTAGTTTGTTGCAAAAAGTTGAAATACCTTCATGAATAATTTATTTTATAGCTTTGAATTCCATTTAATGCAGGATACTATAAAATAGTCAAAATTAATGAACGCACTTAGAAGAAAGGATTTTATAAATATTTTTATGATTTATATTACATTCCTTTAATTGATATTTCATCTTTAAGAAAACATAAATTCTACTTTACAATTTATAAAAATAAAAATTTAAAACGTTTTCAGATTAAAATCAATAAATTAGTTTTCATTTTACATCATTTTTGTTTTAAGAACTGAAAGTTAATAAAAGGAAAATTTCCTCTAATTAAATTCCATTTATGTCTTATTAATTCAATAATATAGAGTGCAATAAGTACTTGGAATGTTTTTTATTTAACTTATGTAATTATACCGACCTGAAATAGCATTAGATTATTAATTATGACAAATATGTCAAATGTATAGGCATTTTAATATGATTAGGAAAGATTTCTAAATTCATAGTAATTTTAATGTTTAATATTTATCATGCACAGCGAATATGACCGTTTAATATAAATTAAAATTCCATCGATTTTGGTTTTATTAAAGTGGAAACTCCACTTATGATATTAATTATATAAAAAAAAAACAAAAGTTCAATTAGTTTTTGTTTAAAGCTCGGCGACATTCATTGTTCATATACACACTTAAATGTTTCTATGTTTTAAGCTGCTTTTGAAATTGAATTAATTCCGCTACAAAGTTCACAAAAAGTGCTTGTAACATATAAGTATTTTTCTATAAGTTAATTCTGCATATGGTGAATATATTAAAAAATTAAATAACAAATAAGATATAAGTGACAGAGTGACAGAAACCACTTCCTATAGATAATGTGTTTTAAATAATACTGTCAAAATGTCAATCAGTTGGTTAAGGATTACATTTTTACTACCAAGAACAGAAGGGAAACCTTTTTTGACAGAATTTTTTAATATATGAACTATTCTTTTAACTGATTAAATTAACGCTTAAGTGGAAAGATATTTTCTGCAAGTGCCCGAATTAATGCGAGAGTGCATCCTCTGTTTGTTCACAGATTGCGGCCTGGTTGGCGGCGAGGTGCCGCCGCATTACTGGGAGACGCCCTACTCGCAGCCGTACTTCGACAACTCCTCGAGGCGCGAGGTCACCGCAACCGTGGGCCAGGCAGCCCTGCTGCACTGCCGCGTCCGGAATCTGGGCGATCGAGCGGTAAGTGGGGTCGGGTCGCCAGCAATTAATATGCCCGGGGAGAGAGGGGCTGGCCCGGCATTATATTCGCATAAGGCATAAGGCAAAACAAACGACCTGCGGCGGTCGTGTGGCAGATTTGTAGATTACTTTTAAAAGATTACGCCATAAAGTTGGTGGTTGGATGGTTGCCCCAATGCCCCCCGGAATGCGCCCCCTTCCATACCTCGGCACACCCCCCGCCTTTGTGTGTTTGGCTCGCTCTGGTTTGCACATTTGTAACACGGCTTCGCTTCCGCTCCCAGCGATTTGTTAGCAATGCAACAACACACAGGACCCTGCCCGTACCTCCGCCACCTGTCCCAGTCCCAGTCCTGGTCCCAATCCATGACCATGTCCATGTCCAGGCCGAATCCCCGCCACCTCGCCGACCTTTTGTCCCGGCCAGGCGCTCTGTGGCTGTGCAATTATGCGGTGTAATAAATTTTACGTTGTCCGTGTCCGCCCCCTGGCCCCCCTCCGAGCGGAGTCTCGAGTCCCACCCCCCGCCTGACAACGATGTCAGCAACGCTCGTTCGCCCGCCCAACTTTCAGCAAGTCAGTGGAATTGAGTAATTAACGCCGTGCTGGAGCCGTGCTGGAGCTTGGAGCGGAACTGAACTCTGCCCTAATCCTCCAGCCTGGCCATTGTCTCCCGTTATATGCGGCTAATTGGCGGTGTCTCCAGCACGTTGCATTCTCAGTTCGCTCTGTAGTCCTTGCTCCTCGCTCCTGGCTCCTTGCTCCTTGCTCCTGACTGCACGAATCCCAATCCGAGATCCATTTTCCAGTCACTCAGAGTCTCTGTGGCACGACACCCACTCTGCAACCGAGTTCCGTGCTAATTGATTGTCGCAATATATGCACGACATGAAAATTTCCCTCTAAATGGGATTTTTCGCATTTCGTTTCGCATGCTTCGTGTGTGGCAGCCTCAAAGGAAAATGTCAACGAAAAGGAAAACTAAACGAAGCTTAATCACTTTGGCAAAATTTAGTTCAAGTGAAGTGAACTAGTTCAGAGGCATGTTGCTGGTGAGAGCGTTTAAGCAAGAAACTTGGTTATATTCAAAGAACTTTAAAGTGTTGATTAAAAAGCACAGAGCTGGGGAATGGAATTACATGCCAAAAACAAATTTATTTCCAACAGATTTATATAGAAATTCTTCAAATTAATAAATAAATTAAATGAAAGGACCTTGATTAACTTTGTGATTACAAAATGAATGTAATCATGCTTTTTCGTTTATTTATGCAGGTATAATGTAAATCAACATAGATTTTAGTTATTAAAAGAAAATAAATGAATTATTTTATATATAAAGTAGCTTAAATATGTTTTAGGTTTATGGTATGTTTTGTACTTCACTTTAAGTAGCCAAAATTCATTTTTTCTCTTAACAAATTGTTTTTAATTACAGAATTAACCAAGGGGTTAGTCCTATTAGTTTCTAATCGATTCAATTAAAATTAAGCATTAAAAAACTAAATTTATAAAAAAATATGTAACAACCAGAAAAAAAGAAATCGTTACTTAGTTACCAATCAATCATTTTACGAGTATAAAAACCATACAAAGTGTAAAAACCATATTTATTTTTTCCCCCTGATTAATCATCTAAGCTAACATATAAAAAGCCAATCGTTTATCTCGATTTTTTCTTCGTTTAATTAATATGTATCTTGCAATCTAAATACAATTATTTTCCGTATTAACAACTCAATTTTTTCTATTCCTTCTGGTTTTTGTTTGCATTTATCAATCATTGCGTGCTATATGGAGTATTAAATGTGGAAAATTCACTTAGTGAACGTGTTAATTGGTTGGTTTCACTATTTATACTCTTTCTGTGCATTAACCCAAGGCCTTGCCTTGAACTTACTCGCTCTGGGGAAATGCAATTAATTTTAATTGAATATTGAAAATTAGTGAACGGATGGTTAATGAATGAATATTAATTTAAATATAAATCAAGCGGGCTCTTTATGCGCACGGCTGTGCACGGCCAGGCGCTAATCCATAATTAATTGAACCCAAACAAACGAGCAAATTAAGCCGGGCACAAAGCGAGAGCTTCGTTTCGCTCATTTCTCCACTGGCATAAGCAACTCCTACTGCTATATATATCTATGTATATGCTATATAGATGTACATAAAACTACTCCGGGACTGAGCCGCACTAAGTAACCCAATTGCAGCCATAAATTAGAGTCCAGACAAAGCCGAAACAGGCAATTAATGAATTTCTAGTTCCCCCGCTGCCCGCCTCTTGCTGCCACGCCCACAAATGGGAAAACTTTGGGCAACCATTTAAAGTTACTCAATTTGCTCCGTGGCCAAGGCTTCCTAGGCATCCTTCAGGTGGAGCACAAGGAGCACACAAAGACCCGGAGGCAGGAATCCTTTTAAGCCCGAACACGCTTTTGTTGCTGGCGAAAAATCCGGCTAATTATAGGAACATATAAAAGAGCATTTATGTTATTATTTTGGGGATTTGCTATTGGGAGTTTGCTGCTCCACTGAATATTAAGTGAAAACTTTTTTATTCCTGGCTCTCAAACTTTTGGCCAAATTCGAATTTATTCCCTGGAGATCCATATTTCAAAATGTCATAACATGGAAGCGTATCAAAAGACTTGCCACGTGCAAAAAGTTTACTACTTTGTTGGCAGATTCAAGAAGGATGTCAATAGTTTGTACTATTTTTAGCCGAAAAACGAGAGCCAAAACTACCAGATATTAATCTCCATTGTGTTGGTCCTTAAGTGGCATTTACACATTGCAATTATTCCCCCTTCCTTCTTGGAATATCATAAATATTTACCAACACGAAAATAAAAACCATTTCGTACAATGCATGAGGGCAAGTCACTCCTTTAAGAAACACGAAATAATTTTTCACCTGAGATTTTGACAGGTGCATGCAAGTGAGGCAGTATACAAAAGGCTTTCATTAAATTTGTATTCATTTTTTCACAGGTTTCACATTTTTGTAGGTCACTTTTATTTAGATCAGGGGTTAAAAAATATAATTGATTGCCTTTCTTGCTGAAAAATATTTTAAACTAGAATTGAATTCAATTAAAATTATATAACGAAATTCTGTTCCTATGCATAAAAAGCGGGATGCTCTCATATGTCCTCACAAAAAATAATAATTGCCAAACCATAATCAATTTATGGCCATTTACTGATGAGTTTTCTGTGCAGAAAAAGGTCCTTAAATGAAGGAAATAACTTTTATGCCGGAAGAGCCTTAAGCTAATGTGCCCGGGGTAAGGGGGGCTGTTTCAGCTATACTTAATGGCTATTTATTCCTCCTCCTTTAGGTGTCCTGGATACGAAAGCGCGACCTGCACATCCTTACGGTGGGCATCCTTACCTACACAAACGACCAGCGCTTCCAGTCGCTGCACTCCGAGGGCTCCGACGAGTGGACGCTGCGCATCTCGTCGCCCCAGCCCCGGGACTCGGGCACCTACGAGTGCCAGGTGTCCACCGAGCCCAAGATCAGCCAGGGCTTCCGCCTCAACGTGGTGGGTGAGTATTGGGTCCAAGTGGGAGCTGGAGCAGGGAAAGAGCACCCATTAGTTGGCCATTTGTTGGGCGGAGTGCTAATTAATTGCCTGCCTCGTGTGGCTTTTTATCACCTTTCGCTTGGCAGTGTCGCGGGCCAAGATCCTTGGCAACGCGGAGCTCTTCATCAAGAGCGGCAGCGACATCAATCTCACCTGCCTGGCGATGCAGTCGCCGGTGCCGCCGTCGTTCATCTACTGGTACAAGGGCAAGCGGGTCATGAATTATAGCCAGCGCGGCGGCATCAACGTCATCACGGAGCGTTCCACGCGCACCAGCAAGCTCCTCATCGCCAAGGCCACGCCGGCGGACTCGGGCAACTACACCTGCTCCCCGAGCAGCTCAGGTGAGTCAACATCAGCACCCCAGCACAACTGCCAGCGAGCGCCATATGCCACATGCCAAATGCCAATTTCCCTGCCTCGACACACTCGGAAAATTCGAATGCCACAAATAACCAACTATGCATTACATTTCATGTTTCAAATTGCTGTCTAAATAACAAACACCGAACCCAGAGACAGGACCTTGTTTAAACTTTAATTTATCTAAAAACAGAATAAACTCACATTGCCAGCTACACGGACTTTTTCCATTGTCTAAAAATATGGCAAAATCTCTGTGAAGTCTTATGAACTTTTGAGCCTGTAATGGCGGAGAATGAGAACATGACTGATTGTTCATCAGCAAAAGTTAAACTGGTGGGCGTAGAAAATTATTGATACCTTTTATAAATAACCTGCTGTGTGTGCCTTTTGAGTCAGCAATTGCAAAGAGCCTTGAGTTTAGCCACACACATTATTTTAATTGAGGATACGAGGCGTGTGAGCATTTATTACCTTGAAGATAAACATTTTTTTAGTCAATATTTAAATTTACGGGTCTTTCAGAAAGGTTATGCTACAATAGAAAATAATTTGAGCACTTTGAGTGTTGAGTTTACTCACACATTGTTTCAAATGGGATTAAACATAAAAGAAAACATTTTCTTAGTCATTTTCTAAGGTTAGATGTCTGAAAAGGTGAGGCATGCAGGATATATTATTTTATATACTTTAAGCTCTGATTTATGAAACATATTATGCTTTTCAAACATATTATCTGTTAAAATTGATTAACAAATTGTTTTTAACAAGCTGTAAGACAAATTATTCTATATATTCTTTAATTATTTTGTGAGTAAATTAAAAAGCAAATCCATGTTTCATGTTGCGAGCTTCTGAAGCCAGAACCAAGTTTTCAAACTCAAACTAAAATAGAGTTTCAAGAACTTAATTATTTATGAATGCGGGCTTATTAATTTAGAATACATAACACCACACAATATATTTTGTTTTTAAACAAAACTTAGTTGTAGTTTAGTTTCCAAAGTGGCGCTTTATTTGTTTAGAAATCAGAGAAACAAAGCGGCTTAAACTCTCAAAGGTCGTTCTTCAAACTTATGTGACTTTCGTCTATTCATAAATTAAAAAGTTGGTGGCAAGAATTTTCCGAGTGTGTGCCCCCACACTGGCAATTAATGCAACTATATTCGTGACCTGCGGCATTTCCATCCTCCGTCCACGTTCCACCACCTGCCACCCGTCACCCACTGCCTCCTCTGCAACCATGCCACGCCACACTCATTTCCCATTTCCCTATTTTCTTTGCTTTTGCCCGCTCTCATTGCAGACTCCGCCTCGGTGGTGGTGCACGTCATCAACGGGGAGCATCCGGCCGCCATGCAGCACGGCAACAGCAGCGCCAGCTGCCTGCGCCTCCTGCCGCCGGCCACGTCCGTGCCTTTAGCCTTTGCTGCCAGGATAGCGATGACGGTGGCGGCTGTCGCCTGGAACTGCAACTCCAACTATTATGGCAACGGTAATTGGAACTGGAACTGGAACTGGAACTGGCACTGGCACTGGCACTGGCACTGGAACTGGCTGCTAGGCGGTGGCCTCTGGAGCTGGAGCTGATGCAACAGGGCTGGATGCTGAATGCAGAACAACGCCGAACGCCGAACGCTGAAAGCCGCTGTCCCGGCCTAGTTGGGACTGGGCCCCGCTCCTCCCCAGGTGCATTTAATGAGCGCGGAGGAGCGCCTTACGAACTAGTGTACATATACAGTGTGTCCTTTAAACGAGTATTATCTATAAGACATCCCGAGGAGAGACAGGCAGGCAGTATTACGAACGAACTTTTAATCAAGACAGCACAGTCAACGGAGAGTCCAGGCCCCCAGCACTATATACATCCCTTACGTATCAAAAATGAAACAAGGAACCCATAAATAGCAGCTGCTTCGCCCCCATTCATCCAGCCATCCAAAAACTGAGTTGTGTGTTGTCATTGTTTTAATTTGGAATTCATTTGGTTTGCCACTGGGACGGACATACACAATAATCATTATACACGGGCCAAAAGTCAGCAATTATAGTCAACCTTTCGGTGGAACACAGTTTACTACACTTTACAGTTCACAGTTCACATTTTATTTTGTGTTAACAGAAGCAGAAATGTCCGATTGTATATACAAGAAATACACACGAATACAAAGCAAACATTTTAGGCCTTCGATTGTTATTTATTTATACCGAAATCATACGCCCAGGAACCCCCATACACACCCATACACACCCCGCACGATATAGGGGGAGGTAACCCTCGGCTATATATAGATGGTTATTCAGTGTATATGGATAAGTTTTTATCTGGTTGTCAGCCGCGAAATTGTTCTACGTAGTCCATCATCTAGTTACTGTGTAAAATATTCATACTTGATAATTGTACATTTAGAGGTCGGTTTTAAGCGGTCTTGATAAGACTTTTAAGCAGTAAGAGCGAACGGAAGCACTCGGTTCAACCAAAGAAATAGTCAAAGAAATTATGGAAATTATTAAACTAAACGGAAAGTAAATGAAGCTAACCTAAGCAGAGTCGAAGTATGTTTTTCTGTTTAAACAAAGCTAAAATAAACGAACAATGTTTCTCCATAATAAAAGAAAATATGGTTATGGTTAAAAAAATCACTGTGTAAATGGCCTCTCATTAAGGGGGCGGGGCTTAACGGGCCACAAAGGCGGGGGCTTCCTCCCCCGAAAGGCGAAAGTTTTTATCCTATTATGGCAGCATTTAATTAACGTCCGATTTGGTGGAGCGAACGAACGCGTCGCCGAATCGCTTCGATCATCTTCATTATGCATACGCCACGTTGGCCCGCAAATCCGACAGCTTCTGGCCACATTCGGTGGCAGCCACAATCCATGGCCAATACCACTGCGCTCCACCACTGCCACGGTCGCTATGCCCCGAAAATGAAAGACTAATTAAGCGGCTTATTTGCGCGTATTAATAGACCGACTTGTGGTCAGCTCAGCATGTGTTCATCGGCGGCCCAGTATATGGTGTCGGAGTTTGTCCAACAAAAACTGGAGCTGGTTGCCCAACTAGCAACTAGCAGGACTGTGTGGCTAAACCAACATGTATTTATATTCCGATTTAAAAATAGCAAAAAACGGGGGACCGAACACCCCACGCAAATAAGGGGGCAGCTATACACACAATCGCAACGCACGGGGGAGCCGCTGCAGATACAGATACAACCAAAATGGACTTATAAAACTGTACGGTGGCAGCTTACGTGACAGGGGTCAGGAGACAGGGGCGCAAAAAGGGTGCAAAAGTCAAGGAAAATAAATGGTTTTTCAGCTTTTATTTACTTGAGAGACCGGTGGAGGGACCCTCGGCGGCATGGGAATGGGAAAAAGGGAATGCAGCCAAGGATGATGCGACGCCGGCAGTGGAATCAATGTAAAGGTCACAATTTATTCAATTGCCTTTTGCCAAGATATTTTTATGGCGTGTTCATGTGCCTGGACTCTCTGGCCAGAAGACCTAATCCCAAATCACAACGGAATTACAAACTGGTAATGGTTATGTAGCGGAAGAGAGCTGAGAAACCGGGACACGGGAGCTGGGCAGAGCCAGGACTTTGGGCCCCCAAACCCCCGGCACATAATGGCCAATTGATAGCCAAAAGGCATTAACACGCCAAAGAAATTCCCTAGGCTAAAACAGAGATGTTGCCAAAAAAGCGAGCAAATTTCCAGCTAACACACACACTCGCGCACACGTTCACATTTTCCCCGAAAAGAGAGCCAGACCGAGAGGGAAAATATTAAGTTCAAATGTAGCAGAAATCCAAAATACGTGCCATGACATAGAAAACAGCACGGCCAAAAAACAGGGGCATGCGGCAGGAGGGGGGTCGGTGCGATGCGGTGCGATGGGGACTATGGGACAACGTAAGCAATCCCCGGGCCACGCCTCCTTTTGAGCCACCCCTCTAAATGAAACTAACTCCCCTGTTTAGGTGCGGCATGCGTGCGTGAAGCGAAAATCACGTCCAACTCGATGCGTTGCCCCGAGAATTTATTGGGGAAAGGTCAGAATATTCATACGTCGATATTTTCAGAGGCTCCACCTGATGCGAGTCCAAGTATGGGTACATGGAAAGAAAAATAAACCGAGTAAATCGAATGATTAACTTATTAATATTGGACTCAAGCACGAGTGAAGATTCGGGAAAAAATCAATACGTGCCATGTTCCTGGAAGCTGTCTACGTTTTAAAGACAGGAGGTTGCAGAATAGCTTGTGGGAGTCATGGAACAACCTTGCACAATCTTTTTGATGTTTCCGAGTATTTTAATCATATTTAATTATAGGTTCCAATCAGGTTGGTTCAGATTTCTGTGGCACGTTGCTGCTGCATGCTTATGACAGCTTCGTCACGTGGCTTTATAATATTTACGTAATTATTTTACTCATTTGTCTGGGAACATTTTTAACTGGAATCATAATCAGTAAACATAATAGGTTTTCAAGATGTATTGTTTTCTAGCGATTTTAAGGGATACAAGAGAAAGGAAGTGGGCAAGGAAAAGAACAGCGATGAAGAAGATGAGCACACAGAACAACGAGTAATGACAACGTAATTGAAGGTAAAATGAAAAGTAGAGTAAGGCATCATCCTATACCCTACAACTCTTCTTCCTAAAATTTATTTATAAGTCCGAGAAAAGAACTTAAAGTAATGGGTTGTATAGCTATTCAAATATAATTATTTTTAGCTGGTTTTTATTTTCTGAATTTTCAATATCAATTACACCAGTGCGTATACGTAATTTTTGGGTATTGGCGGAAGTGCCCATTCATAGCATACTTTTGGGCTGAACTTAAACCGGAAGCACGGTTTATAAAGCAATCATTCGGTTTTTGGCTGGTATATGGCTTTCAAGAAGACGTCAAACATACACATTCAAACGTCTTTTAGAAATTGCATTTAATTTATTGCAATTATAGCAGAATCCTAAAATTACGTATACGCACTGTTGCAGTAAATTACATTAAAGGTAATTGATATTATACATTAAAGAAAATACTAGTAAACTGCCAAAAATAAATATTTAAAAGCTATAAAGCCATCAACTTCAGTATTTCATTAATTAGTACTGTGAAGAGTCAAGAAGGGTGGTTGGTTGTTCCTTCATGATAAATTAATTCGGTTTCTGTCTAATTTAAAACACTTCAAAATCGGCAACAAATATTCTGAGATTCTTATATTCCGACCGTTCCGATGACATTAGACGGTATATTTGTTTGATCTTCCCTGTACCGACTTATATACTAATGGGAAATTAATGGTAAAATTGATTCAGATAGCTCTCTTATCATATTTAATAGAAACTGTATACTAAATAAAAACATTGTTTATAATTCCATAAATAAATTCTTCTCACATTAATTTTAATTCTATCATTCTTGTTTTGTTCTTGAATTTGTGAAAAAAATACAACACTAAAAAACAATATTATTCAAATTCAGGCTCACATTTTTCTCTCTGCATATTGAATGTGTGTTTGTGTTATTGAAAAATTCAATATGAAATGCTGGCAGCCATGTGGGAAGACTTAGACAAATGGCCACCCGTCTCGTAAGCGGATGAAAATGACTTACAATACGCACCGAGCGGACCTGAGCAACTTATAGCCGGTACCTGGCCATGACTGCAGGACTCCTAAAAGCGTTAAATATTTTACGATATGTGCAACTTGGCTTCCTCCGAACACACTTATGTAGCACCCACGCCCTTCCCTTGCGAGTGGCGCAGTTAATGGCTCAGAAACGTACGAACGAATGAAGTGCAACAACAACAAGTGGGAAGGGGTTTGGGGTAGAGACGGCAACAACATCAACAGGAAACTAGGAGAAAAACAGCAAATAAATTTATGAAATTTTCATCAACATTTTTGACAACAACAGGCGAAATTCAAGACACAGCGGGCGGTAGGTGGGTGAAGAAAAAACATTTGTAAAATGGAATATAACAGGGAAATTGTTTAAATGCATGGAAAATGCTCCTCAAATGCGATAGGAAGCAAAGAAAGTGGAGCACAAATTTGTGAGGCACTTTGGAAAATATTTATTCTGTTTAAAGGGACACAAAGGAATTTATATTCAAATCTGTTTTAAATGTTACGAATTATTTTACTTGTCCTGATTATGAATATTTTTGGAGGTAATTCGGGTGTACCGAGTTAGATAAGGTTACAATTTATAAATTTGAATGCAATATTTATCCTTTGTTTTATATTAAGTATTATTTTATCATTAGAAAATTAAATTTTTGAATTAAGAGAAAATAGTCAAAGTATTGATTGCATAATATATATAGATAATGTACCAGTCGTAATATAATTAAATTAAGTAGAACCTGATAGCTAGGTATTAATTTCTATGAACTTCCCCTTAAATCTTAAATACATTTCAGCTCATTTTGCAGTTCTGAAAATGATTTCTAATAACAATTTCCTTGGAAAATCAAAACGTTCCGAACCGATTAATGCGCTTTGAGAGCTTCTAAACATGTGTACATTCCTGGGAATACCTAGATTGATTCATTTGAAATTAGATTCTCCTACGTAACGTAAGAGCCATTGAGTGTAATCGGTGAAAAGCGTAATTTTTTCCTGTGCTAAGGAAGTTGGGAAAAATCAAAGACCGAATGGGAGTAGCAGCAGCAGAAAAGCACACGCAATGGCAGAGTGAAAACAACAACGGCAGTGGCAGTGGCTAATGAAATCTCTCAAGTGCATGGAAATTGCTAATCGGATGTGAGTGTGAGTGTGTGCGTGCGAGAAGTGTCGGAAATGGTGTTCCAGGGGGTGGGGCTGGGAAAGACTAAGCCAAAGTGAAATTACTGTGGCCAATTGCATGGAAAGTACGCACAGGATGCACCCGAAAGTTGGCACAGTAGTTAGCAGGGGATTAAGCTCATCCAGCACAATCAGATAATCGCAATTCCTTCGCTTCTCCCTTCCTTGCTGGGAGAAATTACAAATGAATTAAGCACTTAAACTTTTATGATAATTTCTCAATTTCATCCTCAGTGGAAGTGACTTCCTGCTCCCTGGTCTCTTTCGGATTCGTTGCTGTCTTCGACTTTGGATGATTTATGATCCACTTCCCCATTTGCATAGATACATTTATCGATATTCGCAGGTAGGTAAACAAGGCAAGATGAGGGTGGCCCCAGGGCTCCCATCTTTCCGGCCAGCCAAATATTTGCTTAGCTCGGCGCGACGACGAAGGGTGGATTGCCAAGTTAACGTTAACGCTAACCGTATCGGCCCTGGCATCGGGCATAATCCTATTGGCTTTCCATATTGTTTTTGACAGCAGATCAATCGAGTGGAAAATGCTAAGGCTGCGGGGCCAATCGGTTTATCGGATATCGCGATTATATTTAGCCGATAATTGGCCCACAAGCGGCAGATGGAGCCCCTCCTCGTCGCCGTCCCCCCAGAGATCCTGGATAACTTTATAATGTGCTCGAGCACAAGGTGCGATTGCATTAGGAGCTGTCAATGAATGGACCAGACTCGAGACAAAGGCAACCACAAAATTGCTGAGAGTTTTCAAAGCAAAACAAAGGCACCAGCAGCCGCAGGGGAGGGGTGCAAGGAGCAAGGAGGTTTCTAGGGGGCTTCTACCAGCAGCATAGCCAAGCAGCCACTTGTGGAGAGGGAGCCGAGGTGGACCGGCAGAGGGGAATGCAGGTGGAATGGCAAGCAATGTCAGTTTGTCCCTACAATTGGCCCAAAGCGTTTGCTATTGTGTAGATCCTCTTGCTCCCCCTTGTCCCCAGCAACCCTGCTTAGCTGCTCCTTTCTCTGCTTTGCTCTGGCCATGTTAACCTGTCCCAGCGTCTCCATTACCCCTAGAGAAGTATTATACAGGGAGAAATAGGAAAATGTGTTAGCTATTAATATGTAGTTAAGATATCTGTATGAGGGTTCATTTTTTAGATAATTAGTTTGGGTATAATGGCTCATGTCACAATAAAGTCTCGAAATGTTTTAATTTTTTAGAATTTTAAATGTTGATATATTATAGCGCACGATATGTTTTACGATATATAATTTCGACTATTTCATCTTGATACGTGTACGTCTTAATGCTTTACTTGTATAAAATCATTAGAGAGGAAGGTATAATGTATTATCCCTCTGAAACCATAAGAAAACCCTCAGGATCTCTTTCCAAAACGTTCATCCCCAATCTCTCACACATTTTCTTTCAGTGCAGAAGCTAGAGAAAGCGAGAGCGAGAGACTTTTCGGCTTGAAACGATAAACAGGCTGACAATGCCAGCTGGAGAAGCTCCTTGTGCTTCTGCTTATGGCTGCCACCACTGTGTGCGGAGTCCTGTAGAAAATACTCGATGCTCTCTATATACCGAAAAATCGTCGTTTATTCTCTAGCCACCTTACCTCCCCTTCCCCCCGATTCCACAAAGCTAAAATTCATCCCCCCAGCCCACACTTCACCCCTTTTTGCCAGCGGCAGTGCTCACTCTACGGTGGCACGTTTTTATGACTTAATGCTAACAAACGCATCCACGTGCCAAAATAATCGTCCGACTCTTTCTGTTGACTCGGCTCATTGTGCTCGGGCTTTAGACCAATTTTGTTGCCAATACGTTTTAGCCATGTTTGTACAAAACGCAAACGGATTTGCCAATGTTTATGCCATGGATTATTGCGGCATGCGTAAGCCTGTCTACGTGTATTGGCCACCCATCCGCCGCCCACAGGGCCAGCTATCCGATTTACCGGTACGTCTGCCTGTGTGTGTGTGTGTGTGTGTGTGTGCGGGAAATCCGTGTGGCCAGAAAAGTGGCCAAGAACATAAAGCCCCAACCGGGACTATGGCCAGGTGCCTGGACCGATAATAATAATAATAATAGGCCAAACACGGCAGCGGCAGCGGCTAAAAAGCCATCAAGAAATTTATGTGCGTGAAGGGTTTGGGGTCGGAGTTGGTGTCAGAGTCGGTGTCGGTGTCAGAGTTGGATCTTTAAAGTCTAACCCATTTCGTCAGCTGCCAGATTTGATGCTGATTTGAAGGGTCCTCCGTCGGCAGCATCCCCTCTTCCCTCGGCGCTGTGCTGCCAATTAGCGAGCAATGGCAAAATGTCTTCCAGAGACATTGAGCCAGAGCTCGCACTCGTCCTCGAGCTCCAACTGGAGCAGCCAGTCGTCGTAGTTATAATACGACATTACAATAAAAAGTGCGCTTGTTGTAAGCTGACATGCAACATTGCAGCAATTTTCAGGAACTCTAGCACTGCCGCTGCTGCAGACGATGACGACTGCGATGACGAATGGGAGCGGAAAAGCTGAGAACCCGAGTCGCAGCGGGAAAGCGCAAGGAACAGCAGCGGGGTTCCGGGGTTTTTTTGGAGGAGGAAACTCAACAAGAGATTGAGTGGAGTGCTGGAACTAACGAAGGTTGCCGCTTGAAGCTTTGACAGCTGCTACTGCCTCGTCGCCCGATCTCCTCCCGCTCTGGAGCAATTGAATTTTTGCAGCTGCCTGGCGACTTAACCCTCTAATGCCGACGCAAACAGGATTAGATGCAATGCCAGTTGATTGCCCATTCGAATACAATCAAGATTGGGTTAATTATTCAAGAGCTGCTAGCTGCAGTTGCAAGCTGCGAATGCACCGAGAGAGAGAGAGGGACACGAACTCGAGCATGCATTCCGCCTGCCGAATTCCGGTTGAATATGCAAGTGCACGTGGCGCAATCAAGGCAAGACAATACCAGCTCGGAGTCGGGGATCCCCCACCGCTGCCTCAGTCGATTAATTCAACTAGTTTTTACGCACACATGCAGGAAACTCTCCTGACAGCCCGTCTCTACTTTTTTTGCATGCTTTCTGCTTCCAGAATTGGCAGAAATTCCTTAAAAGTGGTGTTTGAACATTTGCTAGCCTTCATTCCCTCCTCTCCCAGTCTTTTTATAAAAGCCTGAAAAGCCTACCTGTCTCTGTATTGTATGTTTCTGATCAATAATTGGAATAGAAACCCAATTATTTGCCTGTTTTGAAAGGCTTTTGTAAAGTTCTATTGAATACTACGTATACTTTAGTTTTTACAAAATGTTTAAACATGTTTAATTCCCTTATATTTGAACACGAATATCTAAACTTATTAATGATTAAGAAATAAACACATAATATACAAAGTTTTTCTCAGTAATAAGACAACTTTTGTGAACACCCTGCTGGGTGCAAAAGGCATCTCCATTTAATTAGCAAACCCTGGAGCCAATATCCTTTTCTGAAACACAAAAGGAAAGTCAGCAGCCCCGGCAGCCCATTTGTAAGCCAGATAGAGGAATCACATTTATATACTCGAAATAAATAAAGCGAAAAACAGTAAAACACAAAGCCAGAAATATACATAGATGGATTCTGATGAATCTGTTCAGTTTTGCATGTACACTAGTACTATATGTGGATGTGCAACCAATCAAATTTGCTTCCATCAGGAAAAATCTGGAAAAATCGTTGCATATACATATGAGGAATATTGTAAATTGGCGGTGGTGTGCACAACTAATATTTACCGTGTGCGTTTCACTTAAATATTTACAGGCTTATTTACACTATTTAAATTGTTCATTTATTTTGTGCCTTATTATAGTTAAATGTTGTTTAACTTAGTTCGAAACTGATTGAAATTAAAATTTCTCCCCAATTTCATGCTGATTGAGCATTGACCCCATTAAATTAAAGTTCTAGTGGTTCAGAAGGAACTTATAATGCTTTTTTAATGCTTTTTTATTGCTTCCTTAATTTGTGGCCTTATAAAAGTTATCAAATATATACGTACTTTAGTTTTAATTTAAGGTTTTTGCTTGGAAAACTAAATAATCAAAGAACTGTAGGTTATTGAGAACCTCCTATGCATTTTATGCTTCTATTCCTAAAGATCAAATAAAAATACTAAAATTTTAGAGCCTGCCTCGCCAAGCATCACTCAATGTTGTCCGGCATAAATGAGGATAATATTTTCTTTTTGGTGGCCATCAACTCTGTTTTGATGGGCTTTTCACGACGCCATCCAAGAGCGACTGGAGTCATAACCGGCAACAATTTCCAGGTTCCATTTCAATAAACGGGGAAATCAAAAAGCACTATATCCCGGCCGAAATTCAGCTGTGTGTGTACGTGTAGGGATGGCATGTAGTTCCCCTAGTGACTTTCGGTTCGGCTTCAGTTCATTTTGCTGCCACATAGTTCATTTCCTGATGAGCGTGTAAAAAGCCGAATATTACCTGCGGGCAGGCTATGCCAGGGGTTGTGTGTGCGTGTGTAACCGGGGCATTATCACAGTTATTCCATTAGAGAACGAACGTTCCCTGGCTAGGGCTAAGTCTGGCGGCGGGCTGTGGGAGGTGTCGTCGTTAATGGGTTAACTGGCAGCCCGAATCGCTTCATTTCATTCGACACATAAGGCAGTTCCTGCTCCCAGTGCATCCCAGCCGGAGCTGGGTGGGTGACTCGTTACCCCGGAGGCAGGATCTGGGCTGGGCATGTGTGGTGTCTTTGGGAGAGCTGTGGCTAGTGGGTGTGTGTGGGAGTGGCTGCCTTTTGGTAAATGGCCTGCCGTATGCTCATTTGTATTGGCTACAAATACAATTTGATAGTCCTGCTGCTACCAGGTCCTGGCCCTGCTCCTGCTGCTGCTCCTTCTCCTGCTCTTTCCTGCTCCCTGTGGCTGCAGGCAAGGCATACACAGAGGCACACCGAAAAAATTCCCAGCCTCTTTCACCTGCAGTTTGTGCAGCTTAAAAGCCAGCCAACAATGAAATTGCTCGGTTCAAGGAGGTGGAAGCAATTGAAGCTTCAATTTAGAAGGACTTAAGACGGCGTACTCGAAGGTTCTATTAATTTGTGAGCGATTAAATTGGTTTGCCTAGAGCTTATTGCTTAAATAGGTTTAATTTATGCGCAGAGATTGAACCAAGTCCCAACTTACATAGGGAAATTAAGATATTGTTGTTGATATAGTTGTTGGATATTTTCTATTAACCAGGGCTTGAATAAATCTCTTAACTGCCCATAAATAACCCCACTGAATCTATAAAATACACCGATAACAGAGAAGGACTGGAAGAGTCGTGAACAAGCCAAACACTAATTCGAACAATTTGGTTGAAAAAGTAAAATCGATTGCTGGAGCCAAAGAATCAGAATCAGATTATTCTGGGTATTTTATCTTTCGCTTCAACTTTTCCTTTCTTTGCTGCCTTGCCGAACGTAGATTTGTTTTCTTTTTAAATTACATCTTTGGCATTGATTTGGGCTTTTGAAAAGTATTTTATTTCACAAGTGGATGGCTATAAATTCCTATCGAATTCAATTGTCTGCCGCCTGGTTTCTTCCTGTGCGCGGCACACACACTCGCAGGCTGCGTACGTGTGCAGAAAACAGTTAACCAAGGCGGTGAGGGGAGGGCTGAACGAAATGGCAGGGCGGTCCACACAAATTGCGCACCACCGACGAATCTGCACCGTTCCACTGATGGTACACCTAGGCGTATGCGTTATAATAATACGTATACGTATGCACATAACGATGGCCAGAAACAGAAGCAGAAACAGAGGCAGAAGCAAGCCCAGAGACAGAGGCAGAGGCACAGGCAGAAGCAGAAGGAGGAGAAAAGCAGATGGCAAGGAAGGAGCAGGCGCTGAAGAAGGACAGAAGAGGAAGTAGAAGGGTTGCGGGGCAAGATAAAAAGTTGAAAATAAATTTTTATTGTTATGGGGCACACACACAGACACACACACCGGAGCTCTTCTTGTACGTCCTTGTATCTGTTTGCGTGTTTGCGACACTCATTTTCTGCAGATGTCTTTTATGTGTGTGCGTGCCGCTGCCCCGCTGCCCCCCGTCGCCAGATCCTTCCTTGCCCGTATCCATTTTCCACCTCCCTTCCGCTGTGGCTTGGAAAATCCAATGAGAACATGTGTACTTAACATAAATCGCTCACTCATTGAAAACAGTTGCATAAATACCGAACCGAAGGGGGAGGCCAAAAGCGGGTGTGAAAAGCGGTGGAAAAGCGGTGGGGAAAGCGGTGGGAAACCCCAGAAGAAACCAGAAACAGAAACTGAAACCGAATCAGCAACCGAATCAGCTGAAGTTGCAACTGCAATGCAAAACATTTATCGATTTGCAGCCACACACAGCGAAACTATCTATGCACACCGCTTTTCCCACCCCATCCCCTCTTGAATTTCCCATTTTCCCTGTTACCACCACCTCCCCGGGACAGGAACTCGCACTCGTTCAGCCGCCGCTGCCGCCCCACGTGTGCAGAAAGTTTTGCCAACAGTTTTAATTTCCCATAATTACACAATTACAAAGCGCAAAGTTTTCAGCACACGCCACGCCCCTCCGCCCCAGAGCACGAAGGCCCCCTGCACACCCCGCACAATGCCAACTGCGCGTCATGGAAATGAGCAGTCAAAAAAGGCAAAAAAAAGGTATAACACAAAAAAAGAACAAAGAAAAAATGAAGGAAAGCGGAAAACTAAAAAACAGCGGAAAACGGAAGGCGGATTTATTTTCCATGCTAAATCGAAACTTTAATGCCCTGAAAGCAGTCGAGGATTAATCGCTCGTCCGGCAATTAGTGAATCTACATAGAAGATTGTGTCGTCCTGGCGGTACCAGGAAAATAAATCAAGCGCAACAAGGCGACGTTGATGACCCCATTGATATGAATATATGTCGTATAAAGTGCCGTTTTATAGTGATTTTTAATCAAGTAATGCCATCTTAGATGTCACTGGTGGTGCAGATATATTGTTCTTAGATATGGTGTGGTAATGCATACCATGGAAACTACAGGTGCAAAGAAGTCTCTAGACAATCTATAATATGCAGTTTCTTTATATATTACGATAACATAACAAAAATAAAATAGTTGAGTAACTATAGTATTATGTTAATTTACTAAAATTTAGGGAGGCTAACAATTATAAAACACTGTCCCATTACATTATTGTATGAGGTAGGACAATATTTCGTTATAAATATGAAACCTATGCAGTTCAGAGTTACCATATTATATTAATTTACGAATATATATCAATATAAAAATAATAAATGAATCGTAAATTCAATATATATTTAAAAATGGAATTTATGATTAGTATGAAATTTAAATTGTGTATTTATTTTTAGTCTTGTTCAGCAGGCCATAAAATCATGTTCAATAATTTAAATATAAGCTAGGTTTGCTGTTGACTCGTTTGACAATGAACCACTATTTATTGTAAATATAAATACACACTTTAAATAAAATAATTAAGAGTATGCTTACGTCATTGTTTGATTTATACCTACTTTCCCTTGTTTAATTCACAATTAAACTTTAAAAATGGCTTGTTTCTTTGTCATTATTGTTTTTAAATGAGACAATTAACATAATTATTATTTGATTAAACAATTAACAATTATTTAATTAAACTAATTGTTATAGGTAAAGTGTTATAAAAATACATGTAAAAAATACTATTTCATAATATACATATTTAATTAATTTAAAATAAACGAGCTTAATTGGTGTGTGGGAAAGAGTTTTTACAACATCCCTATTTAATCATACCCTATACAGGTTTTCTATAAACTTATTTCTATATAGAGGTCCTAATCAAGAGTTAACCTTTCTAATCCCTCAATCCGATCGCTCTTCCTCGATCCTCCTGGCAGGGTATTATTCGTGCAGCCCAACAACAGGCGAAATGAGCAGGCAAAACTTTTGTGCACTGCTCATTCTCTCTCTCCGGCGCACTCACACATCGGCAGCAGCAATTCAGCACACATGGATAGTCAGGCGGGTGGGGGCGGTGGAACGGAAGACGGAGGAGCGGAAAAGTGGACGGACACGTAGGCAAAAGTATTTATTGAAAACTGTTACCGTTAGCAGCCAACCTGGCCGCTTCCCGCTTCCCGCCGCCTCATCCGCGATGCCTTTCACACTTTGTGTTCGAATGGGTTTGAGTGTGTTGGTTTGGTCGCTTGCTTATCGCTGACGGTGCTCCACACACGCACACTACAGCACGCTGAAGTGGTCATGTGTGAGTGCATTCATGGCTGTGGGCGTGGCAGGAGGTGGGCGGAGTCCTAAGGGATGGAGATGGAGATTCGCTGCCAAATGACAATGCGACAATGCTGCCCGCCAGCGAAGCGCACTTGGAAAAATGCTATAAAAAATCGCCATTACGCGAGGAAAATCGAGAAAAGCAATAGGAAGCGCTCTGATTTCTTTTTGGCTAAATATGCTGTGTTTTTTGTCCTACAGATATATGTATATGGCTAAGTGTACTATTTATTATGTATTTTAAAAGCCAATATAATCTACTTTTAGTCTGTTTAATTAATCGCTTTGAGAGCTTTGAAAATTAATTGGATTTATTGGTTCTACTTATCCATTTTGTATTTAAAGGATATATGCAGGAATATACTCTAATCTACTATAATCTAATCCCTGAAACCTGTTAATATTAATTTAAATTTTCAAATACAACATGAGAACTCCCAACAAAGCATTTAATGCTGACCATATGCATAATATTAATTATTTTCTGGCTCATTTAATGCTATAAAGCATCACAATTAATAAGCAGTTGAAATTCGAGTACGGAATACTCTGACTTATAAAATAAATGCTGTATATATTATTTTTCCCTTCTTTTGAAATCATTATAAATTGATTTATAATTTAATTTTATAATAAAAAACTCCTTAAGCACTCATAACTAATTTATAACCTGCTAAAAAAAAACAAAATCATCATGAAACAAGAGAAGAATAGTACGGGAAGTCGAAGTTTAAATTATTCATAGTTGCAAACTTGAGCCTGGCTCAAGAATTTTAAATTGATCATAACTAAGTCAAAAATGCATTGAATTTAATTTGGAAAGCTTTTCTGTGTTAGTTTTTATTATTTTAACAAATCTGCATACCTAATTATAAAAATAAAAATATTAAAATTTTTGTCAATTTTTGACAATTTTAACGATGTAACCCCTTATAAAATTTCGAAAAAATTTTCAAATTTTTTTTTCTTCCGTATATGGCTAGAACGACTCCGCTGTTGATTCTGATCAAGAATATATATGCTTTATAGGGTCGGAAATGACTTCTTTACTGTGTTGCAAGCTTCAGAATGAAATGAAAATACCATGCCAGAGTCAAAAATATATTAAATCTATATAAATTATTATTTTATATGATATCATATATATATTTTGCTCAGTGCACCTGCGGCGCCGACTGTTGACAGTGGCTTTTGTTGGGGATTTTAAAATCAATTGTAAATGCAAGTTATACGCGCATATCCTTTAAATCAGGCAGCTGTCCTGTCGCTGTCTCTGCCGCTGTCCCTACAGCTCTCCCCAACCGCCCGAGCGCCCCGCTGCAGGGCCAGTAGTATATATGTCCTTGTCTGCTGGATGCATAATCCCTGGCACTATTTAATTTTCAATTGAAAGGCCAGCAATTTATGGCTCTTCTTGGAAAGTTCGCCCCCTCTCTGTCTCTCGCTCCGGGTAGACAATCAAAAATTGTGTGCCAGCGGCTTACAAGTTTCTCGTGTCATAATTTATGCCATGCCAATAAAATAGACGCCTCGGCAGTGGCCATCAATTTCTCAGCTTCCTAGCCCCAAAAATTTCAATTCGATGTGCGTAGATCCTCGCAGGCTTTTCATGCGGCATGAAGAATGGGCCTTGGGAGGGAGGCACTGGCCGGAGGCAGAAGCAGAAGCAGCAGCAGAAGCACAAGCAGGAGCCGGAGTCGGGGCAGGAGCAGGGCCAGGAGCTGGAGCCGGTTCCGTAAGAGATGTGGCAGGCCAACCAGGGCCATGCCACGTTAATTATGCATGGGGTTAGCTGCCAGAGAGCTCGGGCCAAAGTAGGCCACATGGTTACGAGGGGGGGCTCTGGCTCTGAATGCTGCCTCCGAATGGGGCGGTGCTGCGAATGGGGGGTGGCTGCTCCAGCGACGGGGCATGGGTTATGTATGTGCGGCATGCAGCGAACTTTTAATCCGCTTTAACTAAAAACATTTAAATTTGCCCGGGCACAAGCCATCCGAAACCCACTTCACCCACCGAATGCCACAGCCTCCCCGCCACTCAGCCACTCGCCAACCGAAAAAATGGAAAATAAATAGAAAAAATATATTAAGCTTATACTCTGCCGCAGGGAAAAGTAGCTGCAGCTGGACAAGGATTGAAAGTGTTGCGAGGAGCAACGAAGATTAATGCGGAGATGATCTGCCATGGTTTTAGCGGGCGTTCAAAGGGAGGTACTTACAGAAAAGGAAATATTTATGCAAATCTAGTTATGGTTTTTTAAACTAACTAAAATAATCTTTAAGTGCCTGTTCTTGACAAGGGGAATTTGGAAAAGCTTGCGCTGAAACTTAATACTAAAGTAAAAAATAAATTTACTGGGTTTACATTAAGGTAATAGTGCTATGTTATTTGATTAAATAAATGAAGAGCATTTGAAAGCGGTTATCTAAGAGAGAATTGAACCAACAAATGCTGCTTTGTGGTGGCTAGTATTTTACAAAATTAATTAATCAAAATTCAGCTTTTAGCGGGAGGTGTAAAAAACTCCTGTTTGCAAAAACAAATTAAGTATTTGCCGGGGTTAATGTTTATTATGCTATTTTTGCGGGAATGTTTATGCGCGTTGCATAAGAGCAAGCGTATTATAATTCGAACCATCTGAAAACTGAACAATTTAAATCGAAAAAGAACCACAATCATTTTATGATTAATCAGATCTCTTGAAAAAATAAAACTGCATTGACTCCTGGCTGAAACGATATTAAAATCATGGCAATTCCTCATGGAGTTTGATCAGCTTTCATCCGGCTGATTCTGCACTCTGTTTTTCGTTTCGATTTTCCAAATCAAATCGATTTTGCGGCTACCGAGACCTGACGAATATTTGATTTGTCAACTTATTTACCTTTTTTTGGTCAACTATTCGATGACGGAGCAGTTGGAGCGGCAAAACGAACTCAATTAAAAACGGATTGAATGCCGAATATCTGAATATCTGTGAAATATTTAATATGGAAATGCTTTTAATCCCCAGCCGAAGGAGTGATGGCGTGGCAAGACGAATGCTGTTGGGATAGACATTCGAAATATTCTATTGATTTGTTAATATATATTTTGTGATTTCATTTGGCCTTTGTTCTACCACACACGCAGCACACACAGCAGCGGCAGCAGCTGTATGGGAAATTCTTGTTCAATAAGGAATTTGGACGATTTGTTTTCCCTGTCTCCCTGTCAGTCCCTATCTGCGCTCTATCTGCGTTTCTGTTTCCCAGTGAATGTGTAGTTCGGTTTTCCGCAAATTCATTTCATTTTCTTAGCTTTTTTCCTGTCGGGAGTGAGTGATTTTTTCCAAATCGGGGACGGGGGGTGGGTGTGCGGTAGCTGTGGCTTTTTTTTGCTCCCCTAATGAAGGACGCGCTTTGAAAGCCGCAGGCGGGAGGATGGGTCTTCCGTTGGGTTTCTGGGGGCTGCGCTGGGTGCTAATCACAACTTGCAGCTAAGCAGCTTACAGAACTTGTTTTCCACTGTAATTTTTGGCACTTCTCGTGGCCGAATGGCCGAAGTTGGTGGCCGGAACAGCTGCGAAGCATTTAAGGAAATTTCTTTTGCTGAAGCTGAAGCTGCCACTTGAATATCTCTCGCCTTCCGCTTTCCCTCTCTCGGGTGTCAAGTTGTTCTTGGACAACAGATTACAATAAACAATTTTTCATGGCAGCAACAGCAGCAGCATCGGCAGCAACAACATCGACATCGACAGCAGCAACACTGACATGAACACGAACAGCAAAATCCTGGAAGAGGGCCACGGGACAACCGCAGGACCGCAGGGCGAAGTGGAGCCCATAACTTAAATTTTGACAAATGTATGTGACACTTACAATTAGTATAAATTGACTGGCGTGTTGAGTGGCCCACACATACCCACACAATGACACCCTGACACACGCACAGCTACCTCATCCACCTCCGCCGCCAAGCCCATCCTGCAACCAGGACCAGCGCCGCCCCATTGCCATTGTCATACTATGAGGATTCGAGCTGGGGAACCGCACAATAGAGCGAGCGGAGAGCGACAACAATGTCACGGCATCTGCTATTGTCAGTCCACAATACGCCGATTTGCATTACTAGCTGCGGAGGGAGATGAAGGAGTTTGAATAGTTCAGGATTAAGGGATTACTTCTAATAAATAGTTAAGAAAAATAATCCGATAAACCTTATTTTATAATCTTTACATTTATATGTAAGCATTTACACAACATTTTAATTGTTAATCGAGTTCTTAGCATGCGAGATATCAAGATATATTTTATAGCTGTCTTGAGCACTTTACAATTTAGAGGAAATGGTTATTTTGCATTATACTTAAAATTTATAGATATTTAAGTTAATGATAATCTCTCCTCCTTTTTATTTCCCTATAATTACATTTGTTCTACTAATAGTATAAGTATAATTCTTACCAAGTACCTTTGTAAATGTTATTTTAAAATACATTCTCCCATCTAAACTTTCAAAAATTCACAATTACTATGAACAGCACTAGCCCCCATTATTTTTTCAAATCAAGAGCCCAGAGTTCAGTTAAAATGTACCTGAAACAGAATATTGAAGGTAATCCTGGAGCTGCACCCGCATGAACTCTCGAGTAATAATAAATTTATATGCCAACTCCCTCGCTCGCCTAGTGAACTGAACTTCCATCAATTTATGCCAATTTCAGCGTGTGCGCACGACTAAACCGTTTAAAAATTGATGCAAATTAAATTCACTATTTTGTGAAATAGCGGCGGAAAGTTTCGTTTCGGAAAAACGGAAACAACAAACAATGTGGCAGAGGCAGAGGCAGCCGGACAAAACAAAAAACCACGTGGAAATTGGGAAAATTTAGTTTGCGGTCATCCGGCCACGCATCAAGTATTCATGGGGACCTCTGCTGCGACTCCATGATCGCCCCTCGGAGGCCTCATCTTGTTGTGTGGGTGTAATGGTGTGCACGTGTGTAAGTGTGTGTGTGTACGTATTTACTCCATATACAAATATATCATCCAAGTTTAAACTGCCGCAAAGGCTAAGGGCAATTGCTTTTGACAGTTATGCACAAATTTATGAGACAAAGTGCTGAGAATGGCGGCTCGTGGATGGGGCTGTTGGGGCTTCCCCCGAACTAAGGGCTGAGGGGCGGGGCATGGTTAACTGGAGCGTGGTTATTTCGGTGGTTTCGGTGGGCCCATATCCAGCATAACATGTGCCGGGGCGCTAACTTTAATTGAGTGAATCGCACACACACTTAACCTCCTTTCCAGGGAATCCACACGAGATCCTAGGGCACGCACACCCGCACGCAACGCTCACACTCACGTGGACATCTCGAGGTGAGGTATCAGAAATTACTTACAATTCAAAACAAACTTTTTGGCGCACAGCAACCTAAATTTGTAAGTCAACAATGGGCGAGAAGCAATCAGAGGGTAGAGTGGCCTAAGCGTTAGCCCGAAATCCGCAAATGTCGCAGAGAAAAACTTGCAGAGCGACGAGTGGAAAGCGGGGGTTGGGAGGGGCCGTGAAGGAGCCAGGCAACTCAGACTGCAAAAGTGAAGAAAAATTGTGGAAAACTTTTGCTGATTTCGCCCAGTGCGCTTCATTTATTTCAACGATTTGTTGCCAGGCCAGAAGCAGGAGTGCACGGAGAGAAAGCAGGATGAGGGATCGAATGGAATGGAAAAGTAAAAATTATATATCGACTCCCTGAATTTTAAAACTCTGCGATCCCTAAACTAAATAGCTAATTATAAATGAATTAAATATTTTGTTATTAAGAACTTATCCAATTGATAAGTTAATAATTTATATGTAAATTATAGTGCATTAACTTAAGGTTTGTACTGTTTGTTATGCTCATTATTTGTTAATTAATCAATAAAAAAATAAGCAAAAGTGAAAAGGTTTTTTTACACACTCTACTCCAATGAATACTACAATTTAACTAAACTCTATACTCCAAAATAAGATTAGTAATATTTCTGCCACATAAACCTTTAACCCATAAATTATCCCTTTCAAAGTACTTGTATAAATTTACGAAAAATATTTACTGACTTCCAAAGACTTTTTCTCAAAGTGCAGTGTTAGAAGCAGAAGCAGAACCAGGATTGTGTCCAAAGAGCAGCTGTTTTACTTCTTGATGGGTCCGCAGAACTCCCCAGAATCTCCCGGATTCCCCCCAGATCCCCCTCTGACTTTATCGCTTGAGTAAGTTGCCGCTGCCTTCCGTTTTATAATATTATAACGTGCGTTGTTTGTGCTTGAACAATTTTTCGGCGTTACCTTCGCCTCGGCTCTTATTGGAAAATTGCAAGTTGTCGTTGGGTCGCAGCGGCAGCAACATCAGAAGCAGCCGGAGCAGCGGCAGCAGCAACAACAATGGGCCAGAGATGGGTGGCAAAGTTTTCCAAGGGGACAGCTCCAGTTTGTGGCGCGAGCTGGGGCTGGAGTTTAGTGTGCGCATAGGTAAATACCTTGCAGATTCTTATTTGAGTTGCCAGTTTGAGTTGTGTTCCAAGTTTGAACAAACTGTGTGTGTGGGGAGGGGTGTGTGTGTTTGGCCGTGTTTGAGCGGGTTCTCAAAGAGCATTTGAGGCCAGCCAGCGAGGCAGCAGGCCATCCCATTCAGGCAGCTCTCCCCTTTATCGGCGGAACTATCTGCCAACAAAAGCTAAAATGCCGGCCATTTCGCAGTGCTAACAAAAAGCGCACAATTGTTGGGTTTATCTTTGCGGCCATCGGCAAAGACACTTGCTTTTTATTTCGTTCGCATTAATTGCCAACTTTAATCGCCGTTCTGGCGGAGGGGCGGCGGAGTCAAGCAGCAGCGGCTATTTTTAGTACAAGCCATTGGCCAGAACGAGTTGCGAAATTATTCATGGCCCTGCATACCAAATTATAAAGGAAATTCCATGAAAGTTAAGGCATCACATGTCCGTCCTTAAAGTTTAATATTTCATTGCTTTCTAATTGAAGCATTATTGTCGGCTCTGCCAGGAAAGTATCACTCTTAATTTACTGTTTCACGTGATGCCTAAGTGGAAAAATTAACTTTGCAGCGAAGAATTGGTATTGATTTAAGCTTAATATATTTTTATTGTTTCCGCTCTTGATATTTAAGCACTTCAGTTGACCAGCAAAAAGTGGTTTCTAAGCGAGCTGAAGTTGCGAATCGGTACTTACTTGTGTTTTATTGCAATTTAAAGTTCTCAAAAGACTTAAGCATCAGCTTTTGAAGCTTTAATCCGATTGCTAGATTGAGAAGCTGTCAGAGATTTGTTTTTAAAGTCACGCTGTAGCTTATAGTTAACCTCCCCTTTTGTGTTGAATAATATTCGATGTTTTTACTCAATTATAATTCGAAATTAAATTGCAAGAGATGACAAAAAAATCAATTATAAAAACATGCATAAAACCACACAAACAATATTAATAAATCATGAAAACATTAGAGTTACTAGGCCGCTTTTTAGGGCCATTTTGATGGAAATTAAATATATTTTGAGTATGGGGTTTTGCATAAATTTAGTAGCAGACATTTTTATTGAATTGGTTTTTGATTAAATTTACACTGATTGAGTTTTTGACCCTCTATATATAATTCGTTTAAATAATGGTATTTACTTTGGCTTTTAAGTTGTAAGTTATTTAATGTTTAAGAAAGATATGGATTAAGGGATATTTTAATTAAACTAAAAAGACAACTTAAATACATGCTTTTATTTTAGTCAATTTCAGCAATTTTAGCTCGGAGTTGACATTTCAAAGGCGAACACGGATCATGGCAGGACCTATTAAAGGGTTAATCGCGGCTGAGCGGTCCAGCAAAGTGGTGCAATTTTCGGCAGTTCGTGGCGGTTCATTCCCCCCTTTGTTGGTCCATTTTGCGGTTGGTGCACAGAGTTCATTCACTCGCCTCACCTTCGTGCTGCGGGACACAAAAAAGCAGGACAAATGCATGCATAGGCTGTGCAGCATTTTCGTTTACGCTGCTCCTAATTTTAAAGTATCCTTCAAGTGCTCGCCTCCTGGTCCTGGTCCTGCTCCTGCCTCCCCGGGTCCCTTCGCGCTAATGCTGCTGTTGTTGTTTCTGTTATTGTTGCTGCTGCCGATGTTGCTGTTGCTGCCATGTTGTTGCTGCTGCTGCTGATGTTGCTGTTTTTTGCTCTATGTCTGTGCTTTGCGCCGCTTGCGTGTGTTCTATATGCTGTGTGTGTGTGAGTTTGTGTGCGGCAAACATTTGCAAAAAGCGACACACGCTGCAAAACTGCACAATGAAGCTTCCCCCGTGTCCCCCGCATGCCCTCAGTGTGCCTTCATCATTCCTGGCCCATCCCTGCCTGCGCACATTGTTGCCGCTGCTCCTTGTTGCTTAACAAAAAGCATTAACACAATGCAGGCGCAGCATGACGGGGCCACGTTTCGGGGCCACATCCACATCCACTTCCACTTGCACTAGCACATCCACATCCACATCCACATCCTCGTCCACATCCACATCCACATCCCCATTCGGTTACAGTTGGGAGTGAAATCAGGAGCTAGTGGCCAGAAATGGAAAAAGGAGCCGGAGCAGGAGTTGGAGTCAGTGCCAGAGCGGGCGCTGGAGCGGCAGCGAGTGGATCCTCCGCGGGTCGTGTTATGTACCGACATTGTCGTACATAGAGAATACGACACTAGGAGCGAACACAAGTAAAGAAAGGCAAAGTTCAGAGCCTCGACTTTGGGGTACCTGTTGCGAAGGCCGTTGCCAACTTCAGGGGGTTTTGGGGGAACAGCATTTGAAAGTAATCAAATATTTACTTAAAGTAATACGGTTACACATTCTTTGCAGCTCATATAATGTCAGGCCTTATGGTTATTTAATTATTATAATTTACTATTCAATTAAGAAGCCGATAAATCCCCCCAATAACTTACTCCTTAAGGCACCTGTAACATTAGAAACCTATCGAAACACCCCCTTAGCCAAGCTCTAAGAGGTATTACCAGAGCTGGGAGGGCAGTGAGGACGGGTGTCAGGGGCCCGAGTGAGAGTGCAGCTGTTGCCGGCGGCGTTGCGTGGGACTTCCGCTGAAATGTAACCACAGCACAAGAGCCGAACAAGGGCCCGGGGCCAGGAGTGGAAGGTTGCAGAACGAGGGAGCAGGAGGGAGCGGTAGCCGTAACGCCGGAGATATAAGCAGCCCCAGCGGACGGCCTGGGATGAATTTGCAAGTGCACCGAAAAGAAAAGTGCAAAGTTTTGAGTCCTCGTAATAGCCCTAAAGACTCCCCCTAGACAGTCCTGCTGTCCTAACAGTGAAGGCTTGTACAAGGATATTAAATTATAGAACTACCAAATATTTACTTTTGGTATTTCGGGCGAAATGTACTCACAGTTTTGACATAAATAAGGAAGTCTATTGACAAACTAAAGTCTGCATTTGAAAAGATAATATCTGCTTACCAGGGAGTAATCTCTGATTTTCCTTAACAAAATTCAAATTCAACGTTAAATTCATAGCAAAAACCCAAGTTTAAGTGTTTAAGTACTCAATTGAGGCAAACTGGCAACCATTGTTGGGCGCGCAGTGGCCTTCCATAAACCGCAATTGAAACATTTTGAGATTGGAAAATGGCATTCGCCATAGAAATTCTTTGGCTTGAAATGGACAGTCAATGTTTTAATTAAACATGAGCGCTTGCCAGCCGAAATAATATTAATTTCCGACACTTGAGGACAGCTGCCGGCTGAGTCCTCGACTGAGTGCCACTTGGCACTTGGCATTGAAGGCGGGTTTTTGTCTCTCTGTATTTTGATGACAGCCCTGCAATGGGCCTGGTGGGTGGTGGTGGTGGCTCGGCCCGTTGCAGGGGGTAATTGCTAAGCAATTACCTTCTTGCCAAGATTAATGGTCATGGAAGCAACTTGAAAATGCTGCCGCAATGCTAACAATGACCCCAACACATGACAAGCTGGGAGCTCGGATTCGGGCCTGGAATTCGGTTCCCGCTTCGGCTTTACCTTTTTAGCCCTTCTTGTTTTCCTTTTTCCCTTTTTCCGGGCTTGGCCATGGGCTAAATGAGGGCGTTATGGCATTAATTAGATGCACAGTGGGCGTGCGTGTTCTGGACCAGTGTAAAAAAGTCGAATTATGCAAATTGCGACAGCTCCGCCTCCGCCCCTGCCTCCTGCTGCGCGGAAAGCCGAAGTGCAATGCAGTGGGAAAAAGACACACATAGCTGGCTTGTTGCTGTCTCTGTAGTTTTCCCTTTTAGTTACAGCCTGTTTTTTACCCGCCATCGTCCATTTGCAATTTTTTTGTAATTCGCACCGGATATATGTATTTTCAGGCATGTTAAACTGAAATCCCAATCGCAATCCCAATCCGCGACACCGCAATCACCGCCGCTGACCCACCTCTACGCCCAGTTGCAGCTGCAGCAGCGATGGCAGTCGAGGAATCATCTCCTGATCCCCGCCAGCCTCCTTGGTCACCCACTGCGCTTTACATAAATTATATTTCCGCCGGAAAAATTAACATTTTTATGAATTTCCTTTCAGCAGTCGCGCATTGTGGTGTCGGGGGAAAAAAAAAAATAATAAAAAAATAGCAGAAACGAGAAACGGCAGCCAGCGAAACGCAGTTCAGGGGGGCGTGGCGTTGCAGCAGGAAGAGGAAGAGCCACAGGACGCACACTGGCGCCAAAGTCGAGCTTCCTCGGTTCTCGGTACTCGCGTCTCAGTTCTCAATTCTCAGTGTTCAGTTCTCGGTAACCAGCTTCCCAGTTCTCAGCTTCCCAACTCGAGGCCTCTCTCAAAGCAAAGCTCCCCAGTGAGTGTTTCTCGCTTTTTTAGCCTTGGCATAAAGGGAAAACTGCGAACTGCGAAACTGAAAATGAAATGTTGTTATTGAAATTGGCAAAGTTTTATGTGCGCACTTTTTACATAGAAATGTGGCCATGACTTGCTGCCGAAAAATGTTCCCCAAGTCGTTGCCACTGCCGTTTGCCATTGCCTATTTATGCGCGCCGAGCTTGGGAATGAAGCGATTTCCCTTGCTTTTTTGTGTGCCACTCTATCTCGGCTTAGACGGACTGCTATGTGTTGGCCTTTTCTTTGCCGAGCCTGTGCTTTTTTCGCAAGTGATATCCGCACATTTGCGCCAATGTGCCGGCATTGCGTTGGTGTAAAATGGCACAATACGCCAGCAACAACAACGGCGAAATAAAGTGCCAGGAAACACATTTAATATCTACGCATAAAAATAAAAGTCTGGCAGCCGGCAATGGAAGTGACCAAACGAAGCAGCGACACAAGCGGCAGCGGCAGCGGCAGGGGCAGCTCCAGCATCGCAGGAGCAACAGCAACATGACGCAGGCTAAAGGACATCGCACAGCGGACAACGGGCAGTAAGCACGACGTCGTCGTCGCCGTCGTCGGTTGAAGGTCTTGTTTATTACGCTCGCATAGCCAAATGCATAAATTTACGGACCGATGCGTGCAAACTGTACAAACTTAAAAAAGAAAACAACGCCAGGACGATGAAGGAAAGGCAGCAGTAGCAGCAGCAGAAGCAGCCGCAGCGGCAGCATCGGAATCAGAAGCACAAGCAGAAAGCCGGAGAACCCCGAGCTGCAAATGAAAAGCGCCGGAGAACGGCGACGCCAGCGGCGCAGTGGCAGAACAGAAATCGGAGCGACTGCCACAGCAGCGGCAGCGGCAACAGGGGCAACATGAGTTGGAACAACTTCCAAGCCGGAGCTTACGTGCACTGCACAAAAGAGGAGAGAAAAGGTGGCTGCGAGGTGTGCACACTTGTATTTAAACAACGACGGTCAAAATATTAGCACAAGGAGAACCAAGGGCTCAAAGAGTACATGAATATGGCACATCTGTTGATTTAACCTTTAACGAGTTCCATTCTTAAGAATACATACTGAGGTTAATTGAAATTCATTTAAATAATGTGTGAAGTAAGGTAAAGGCATTCCAAGAATACTCAAGGCAACTTCCATTGCGGCGATTAAATAAAGACGAGTATGCAAGCAGGCAGAATGATGAGTGAATACGTCCAGTAAAGGCAACGAGTGAGGGCGACGAGGTTGAAAGGATCGAGTAAACAACGAGAGAGTGTCCTTTGACAATACCTTGCCTATGCTTCCTGATATTAATTATACTGTCAAACTGTTTTTCTCAAGACTTATACCAAGCATAACCAAGAAACAATTATTGAGATGAACAACAACAATGAGTAAAGGGAACGAGAGCAAAATGCCTAGCCGAGTTGACAAGTAAAAAAATACGAATTACCATCAAGACAACCAACAGCAGAAACCTTAATCAAAGTAATGAGACGATGAAACCCAAAAAACGAGCAACATCGACGAAATGAAGTTCTAGTCAGACCATGAACGAGAGTAGAGTTGCGTTGTTCCACACTGCGTATGCGTAATATTTGTTTATGAGTTCCTCTAAAACTATCAAAAGTCTGCCTTTGAAGAAAAAGGTTTGAAAAATTCCAGACAGAGGCAGTCCATGATTAAAAGATACTTAGATAAAAAATAAAATTTCCCTTGCTCCCTATCATTTCGGCCACAACTGTACAAATATATGGTGGAATGTGCGCTTGTAAGTATGCGTTCTGGAAATTCAATTTTAATTTAAATGGGTAGCAAGCATACAAGCAACCGAACGAACACAAATATAAAAGAGCACACAAACGGACAAGCTGCACCTAATGGAAAAAGATTAGCCGAAAGCAACAGCCATGCGGTGGCAGTATATTTGCATAAACCAACTCGTATTCAATGTGTAATTCCGATAATTAAAGGAAATCCCCAGCAGCTCTCGTACGCAAGACAAGCCACTGCGACACACACCGAATTTCGCGCAGTGCATTTTCGGCCAGGCCAAGCGAATGAAATTACGCAGAGGCGAAAAGAGATAAAAGGGCCGAAAGTGTGCAAAACAAGGCAAAAGGCGATCGAGGAAATGCAACAGAAATGAGAATTTATGTTTATGAAAATATTTTTACCCCCAGCTTATGAATATGCAAGATGCGGGGTGTTCTGGGGCTGGGCCTCGAACAGGATGCGGAAATGGAAGTGGAAGTGGAAGGGAGGAGCAAGGCGAAAAGAACCAAGGGGCTAGGGCTGCGGAGTGACGTTGAGGTGTATATTTATTAGCAGGCTGTGCACAGGAAGCTGCTAATGTGCTTGCCGCTTTGACTGCCAGTCTGTGGGGCAATAACTGCCTAATGGTCTGTCATTTGTCTCTCGGCGAGTCACGTGGGGGTCTCGAGCGGTGGGGGGATGGTAAGGTGTGATGAGGGGGTAGTTTCGAGGGAACCAAGGGGCGCCGGCTGTCATAGTTTAACTGGAACTCATTATGCACCAGGCAGAGCTTTGATTAGCAGTCAAGGCCTAAATATTTATATCAAAACTTTCCACATCCTGAGCTTTAAAGCTACTCGTTTTTAGCTTTGGGTAAAAGCTGTCGAAAAGCTCTGCCTGTTTATGGCATCCTTTTTATGGCTAAGCTCCTTTTATGGCTGTCAGTCTCTTCTATTTCCCCATAGTTAATATTTCCCTTCCACCAGAAATATCCTTGAATATTCCCCCTAAAATTGAACCTAACTCAGTTTGCCCGCCTCCTTTTTGCTGCTCCTTCTTTCCTGCTCCTTCGTTCGCACTCCACATCCTCATCTTCGCTTCGGCTGGAGATTGAGTCTCTGGTTTTGGCGTGCCTGGAAATACATATTTAATAATTCAAAGTTGACTGCTATAAAATCTCAGCGGGTGTCCATATTTCAGGGCGGTAATTTCACATTGTTCGGTTTGCCAGCCGCAGAAGGAGCAGAAGCTGCTGGCCTCCAACTGGAGGCCTGCCAAGCAGGTGGGCCGGCACAAAATTCGCCTTTTCCTGGTGTACCCGGTATGCGTAATGATAAGGGGTAGATTCGTTGTGTCACTTAGAATGGTCCTGCCATCAGTACTAAGTCAGTTTCTTAGCTAAGATCTCAAAAAGCCAAAGCATTATATATATATTTGAAAGGTTAAAATATTTACTATTTACACATTAAAAGGAAATTAATACAAGCAACGAAATGTTCTTTAAACTGTTGAAAAGTGCCTGAATTTTTTATCACAAACATTGTAAAAAATCTAAGCTTCCCCAGACTCAATGTGTACTCTTTCAGGTTGTTTTTCGTGTTCTTCAATTTATACACTCTCTTTTTGCATGTACATTTCTTTTAGCAAACTTTCATCAATCCTCGTATCTCTCAATCCTTCTCAGTTGCACTGTTGATTCACCTATTTCCTAATTACTCGCCGCACCGAAAAGGAAATGAAAAAAGTATGTTTCTTGCTCCCCAGTACCGGGTATCTGATGGTCTGTTTAGCCCCAGAACGACATGAAAAGCGTCCTAACTGGTTTTTGGTCCGGGTTTTCGGGATTGGCTTTGTGTTAATGTGAGAGTTTACTTAGCCCGGCGCTATTCCCGCTCTAAGGCCATTGAGGCGGGGTGCTTCCTGGGGGAAATTAACCTCTTGCCGGGGGGCAATTGCACAAGACCAGAGCGAGTGCTCCGCCGTGCACTAGCCGCCTCTCTTTGGCCTCGCTTTGTCAGTCAGTCACACGCCCAGCTCCACTCGGTGTCCCTCCGCCTTTGATGATATGGATCAAACGATGTTGTTTGCAGATTAAACTACATGGTCCGACACCAGCTCCGGATCCAACCAGAGCCGAGCCGGAGGAGCCGGAGTTGGAGCCAGGGCCAGAGCCCCGAAAAGCAGTTAGCGGGAACAATCGCGTGTCGCATGCGAGCAAATGACAGCCCACGGCCATGCGATTCGAATCCATTCTGTGGAAAATTGCTGCAAAATGCCTGCCACTTTGCACTTTGCACTTTTGTGCACTGCCACACTGCCACTAACGCTGCCAGAAAACTTAAATTGAGCCCAAAACAAACATTCGGGCGGGCGAGAGCAAATAGTGCCGGGCCAGGATGGAGCCGGGCCGAAGAGTCCCCACCAGAGGGGCTTGTGCTGGGCCAGGCCAGGCCATTCATTATCCGCACTTTGATTTTAAAGCCAGTCAGCAAATCACTTAAATCTCTCTTGTGCAAAAGTCGTGGCCAACTTAAATCGCATGATAAATGTTTTCTTAGGCCCCGAGCCATACCCTCGCTCGGCATACCCTCCAGCTGAAGGGGTATATTGTGCTGTTCCAGTCTCTGGCTGCAGAAAGGTACTGGGTATTTGACAATTCACTATCTCGGCCTCGGCTTGCCCTACTTTTCTGTATCTTTATCTCTATCTGTATCTACACATCGACTGTATATTTAATAGAATCTTTTGCATTTCTTATGTGTTTCCAAGTGTCAGCGAGCATCTAATTTGATTTATGACCGACAGAGTTATGCCCCGATAATAATATCGAAGAGAAACTTTTTCGCCTTGTTTAGTCCCAGAGGGGAAGAGGGGAGAGGACGGAAGGACTAACGATGACTAAGGCCTTTTAAATACTGTCGAAAGATGTCATTGTTTTTGGCCAAAAAGTTTTATGTGTGTCGGCATAAGTTATGCATGGCAGACAGGCCATGCCAGGCCGGGCCAGGATGAAGAGCTCAAGAAGGATACTACTCCTTCGGCCAGTGTTGCCTGTCAGGGCCTAATACCTGATAATCAATTGCTAAATGCTGGCTAAATAATTGATTGTTGTTTCTTCCACACTCCGCCAATCAATCAAATTCGGGCTCTGCTGCCATTTCGGCTAATTAGCAAATTAAAAATCCCTAGTTCAGCGCCACTTTCCGTCGCGTTTTTAAAGCGCTTTCCCTCACGACCTGCAGCAGCACGAAAAACTCATTAGTAATTAAATGTTTTCCGGCGCGTCTACGCCCCGTAGTTTCTCTGTCCCAGCTCCTACTCCTTAGTCCTTCGTCTGTCCTTGTTGTCGCTGTAGTAGTCGTGTTCGCACAGCCAGCACTTCCGCACTTCCTGCCTGCCTCTGATTCTGGTTCCGAGTCTGCTGTTGATGCTCCCCCCTTGAAATACCCCTTGCCCTACGCCCTTTTCTGTCTCTGCCGCTGCTGGTGATGACGCACACACACAGTTTCGCAGCCGAAGAAGCCCACAGTACGTATACGCACTTTTTCCCACCTGCTACCTCGCAGTGTGAGGCGGTGTGTTTGTTTCCTTCTCTTGTTTGCCGCAGCCAGAGGTGATTCTGTTTACAGCCCGAGCAATTTTAATTAATTAGAATTGATCAATGGTTTTTCCTTAGACTGTGCAGGAGCATTGCTTGATTAAGCCTGGAAGGCTCCTCTTAGGTAAATTGCCTTAGATAAGAATAATAACAATGGGCACAGGAAAGGGGCTTTCTTGTTAGAAAATAAAGATAGTTGATGGAGTTTTTTGCTATTTATAGTATTTATTATTATTATAATTAGACATCATTTAAGCCAAGGCAGTTATTTAATTTCTACTTAACACAGTAGCACTAAAGTATTTACTCTCTCTCTCAGAAATAAATAGAATTTCGTATGCCTATATTGCTTATAAGATAATCATTCTTACACACTTACCCTTAAAAATTATTCATGGAAATATAGTCTCATTTAAATAAAACAAAGTGCCATAATGGGCATCTCATAGTCGCATTGCTTGCTCTTATCCCTGCCTGGCTCTGCGTATTAAGCCCGTAAACAAGTCCGCAAGCAATGGCTCCGGTTAAGGCAACGCCAAAGGCTACGGCTACGGCTCCTGCAAGGACTATGGACCACGAACTACGGCAAGGACTATGAGGCTCCGGCTCCTACTGGGCTGTAGCTGTAGCCCTGAGCATGATTTGTTACTGACAGCGTCTCAGGCAGCAGCAGCAACATCGCACCGAGTCGAGGCTGGGTTTGATTTATTTCTCGTTGTACAATTTATGAGTGAAGGTGAAGCAACAGCAACAGCAACGCCCGGCAACAGCAACAGCCAGCCAAAGGATCGGGATGCCTTGGCCAACAACCGGACCCTCGGCACTTGCAATTCATTGAGCCTGAACCCGAGAGCGTCCTTCCAAGGGGTTATGTTCCGGAGCCCGGACTCGGGCCACTGTGACTGCGGCTGTCAGGCAGCGCGTGTTTCAGATGCGTAAGATTCCCCAAAGATTTGCGAAATGTCGGGGGGAAAGGCAGCGAGTGAAAAAGCGGGCACAACGACATGCTAAGTCCCAAGTACCCCGTACCGTACCGGCACCCCTTCCTGGGTAGAACCCTCTCCTTACGCCAGATTGTGATGGATGCTCGCCTACTTTGGTGGGTTTCCTTTGGACTCCGAGCTCCGCAAGGGGTTTGCGGTTGTGTTCAAGGGAAGCGAGGAAAGGGAAATGGGAACAAGGAGCTGGGAGTTGTTGCGTGCGGACCCATTAGCGGCTGGGAACGTCTTTTATTTCAATTACCACCACCTTATGCAAAATTCAGCGAACACTTGGCAATAAGGAGATGCGTTATGCCTCGCTCCAGCCATCCTTGCGCATCCTAGCGCGTCCTCTCAGCCTCCTTGCCGCTGCCATTACTCATTGTGTGCCGTTGCGGCGCCTTTGAAGCTGCCGGAACTGTCGCCCTGCATTCGGCGGGTACTTATCCTTATCCCAGCTATCATCGTGAGCTCCGAAAACTTTGTCCAAGAACTCCAACTGTAATTGCCGTCGAGGAGTGTGAATTACGCACGCTTCAAATGTTTCAATTACCCTGCCCCAGGCACACCTGTCGACGCACCTTACCAGTCCCTGCTTCTTCCCCTTCGTCCCCTCGGTGGGAAAATCGAAAGTGTTTTCCTTTGATGTGCGCTCTCCCTGTACATGGAACCTTCAATGACCCGTCCTGACCTTATCGTTTTTCAATTACTGTTCGAAACTCGGCCCGCCGGGCCCCGCCCCCGCAATTAAGGACCATAATCCGGGTCGCAGGATGTCAAAGTCCTCGCCCAGATATAGTAATCGACGCAGGGAGGCGGTCCCACTCGTATCGCCATCAATCATGGGGCGGGAAATGAAATTGCGTATACGCGATGAGGCGGTCGATTCGTCATAATTAATCTAGATATCGCCGCTCGATTATTAAGATTAAACATTTATTTACATTCGTTACGGATTCGATTCGATTCGATTGCTCGCTTCTGGTATCTCTAGGTATGCGATCGGCCATGTATATGCTACTTATGTGTATATACTTAGCATACGAGCATATACATTATGCTAGACGTATGCACTCTCGACCTATTTACTTAATTACGTATAAAAATACTTAGAGACTGAGCCACAAACACAAACATAAACAAAAACTCGATTTACATATTTACAAGACAACGCGACATCGACGTCGTTAGACTAGAGCCTCGAGCCTCCATCCTCCATCCTCCATCCTCCAACCCATCCAGTCAGCCAGTCATCCAATCTCCTAGAGGGCGTGTCCTGTAACGAGATGATGACGACGACTCCTGAACTGATGACGGCATTAAAAATCACCGACTTACCCGGCTCCCGGGCTCCAGACATCGAACATAAGTTGCCGCTCGACTTTGGCCCGGCTTAAAGGGGCGCTGCTGCAAGAGCCGCTGGCGGAGATGGGGTTACTGGGGAGGCGAGGACGACCAGAAGGGCCGCCAAGAGCAGCAGTGGCAACGGTGGCAGCTCCAGCCTCGCTCCCAGCTCGTGCTGCATGGCCGCGTGCTGCTCACTCTTAATGATATGCACAAAGACGCTGTCAGAATCTGTTGGGAGCAGATGTTGGGATATAGAAGGAGGGTTAGTGGTTGTCTCAAACACTCGGGGAAAATTATTTACAATTTTAATATGATGTAATCTTAAAGCAAAAGAGAAATTATCGAGCATATAGCAATTAAGCAATAAATATTCTGCAATTAAAATATAAGTGATGTCTTAATGAAGCCATTATTTATAATTAATATACTTTTATCAGCGAGAAACAAAGAAATAAATCTAGCTGGTAATATATAATTATTATTATTAATAATTAATATACATACAAAGAGAGAGAAGGAAATAAGTCTGAAGTGTAATAACTGAAGATATTTTTATATGTGGATATTAATTATATTGAAACAATTAAATCATTGATAAATAGAGGCTTGAGAGCCACTCATCTTTGATATTTATACCCTGGGAGGGTTAAGTCAAAAGCTTAAAACGCAGTAAAGGAGTCATTTCCGACCCTATAAATCATATATATTATTGATCAGCGTCAAAAGGCGAGTCGATCTAGCCAGGTCCGACAGAAAAAAATTTTTGACCCATTTTTTCAAAATTTTATAAGGGGTTACATCGTCAAAATTGTCAAAAATCAACAAAATTTTTAATTTTTCAAAATTTTAAATTGAGTATGCAGATTTATTAACGTTTTAAAAACTACTATAGAAATGTTTTCCGATCTGAATAAAATGAACTTTTGGCTGAGTTATGAACTATATAATTTGGGACTCCTGATCCAAATGCCTAGAGTAAGGATATACAAACTTCGTCTTTAGTCAGCTTCCTCCCTTGTTTTTATTATAATATCTGTATCAACAAGAATTGTATTTATAAAAATAAATTTAATTAAATAAAGTTAAGAATTTATTATTAAAATTTTCAGAATAATAATGTATATTAAATGAATTTTCAATAATTATATTTGTATTTAATATTCTCCCACCCAGGACATTCAAGAATCCCCATAAATAATGCAATAAAGACCGAAAATAATTGAATTTCAACAAAGTTCGTGCCATCGACTCACACTAAAACTTAAACAGTAAATGATGTCAACTAAAAAGGACTTAATCCTGCTTGGGCGAAAAGTTCTTGTTGCTGCTTCAAGGACTCACTCGAGTTCTCCGCGGAGCAGGTGTAGTTGCCGGAGTCCGTGTTCAGCACGCGCGATATCACCAGGTTGCTGGTCTTCATCTGCTGCTCGGACACCACCCGGATGCCGCCCCGCGCCGAGTCGCTCACCAGCTCCGTGTCCTTGTGCCAGAGCATGTGCGTGTAGGGGCCGGGCGCCTGCGGGGCGATGCACGTCAGATTGATGTCGCTGCCTTTTTGGATGAACAGCTCGCGGTTGGCGAGGATCTGGGCCTTGGAGGCTGTCAAAGGAGAGCGGCGTGTCGATGTCGATTAATGGGGGTGTCAACAAGTTGCCATCGGGGGGTACTTTGTCTCCCCTCCTGCCCCCCTCCGGCGAGGAGCTGTTTGATAAACTAATTTGTCAGAGTAATCCCCGCTCTTTGCACCCTTGGGCTGGGGTATCTGAACGGAGATGTAAACAACGGCAACACGGACTAACACGACCGCCAATCGATTGGCATTCAAAGGGAGTATTGAGGCGGGCACTTGGCTTAAGTTAAGCCCAGCAATTGGGGCACTCTGGCGGGGGCTCCACTGAAAGGGGTTCGTATACCGCCAAAGAAATTAACAATTTTAATGAGTTTTTAATAGAGTCAGCAGCTTTCCCTGAATTAGGGTCCTTTTTTTCGAGCGCTTTGAGGAGCATTTATGGATACGCAGGCACAAAACTTTGTGTCTGGCTGGAATATATTACTTGCCAAGCTAATTCTCAGTTTCCCCAAGGGATACTCACTCACAACGACCAGCTTGTAGGCCAAACTGATCTTGGGCTCCGTGGACACCTGGCACTCGTAGATGCCCGCATCCCTGGGCTGCACCGACACGACCTTGAGCACCCACTCGTCGGAGTTGTCGATGTGGCGGGCCAAGAATCGCTGGTCGTTGGTGTAGGTCATTATGCCGATGGTGAGGATGTGGAGGTCACGTTGCCGGATCCAGGAGACTGCCCGATCTCCCAGATGTCGGACGCGGCAGTGCAGGCGGGCTGTGGTGCCCAAAGCAGCGATAATCTCCCGCTCTGTGGAGTTATCGAAAATCGGATCGGGACCTTCGTAGTTGTCGGGTATCAGGTTGGACAGTTCCTCGGCGGCGGCCAGGTGACCTAAGGGAGAGACACCACAAATTAAAAGTCATTAGGATATATATATATCCTCCTTTGAATATTATGATTCCTAAAAATTCATTTTTTTAAGAAAATATATATGACCTCACTAGACATTGTAAAGATTTTGTATTTTAATGAGAAACTTGTATTACGTTTTAATTTTAAGTTCACATAATATTGTTTTGCTTTAGTCAGCTGTTGAAATATCTAAAATATTTGTTTAATTTGCCAAGAAATAGATCATCCAATTTAAACCCAGGGATATTTTTCACATATAAATCACTACCATCAATCTATTACCCAGACATGTCCGAAGATAACAATTTCTGAAGGATATTTGATACTTTAAGCTACAGAAAACATTTTCCGATGATTAAGTTGTTTGGTTAGGGGGAAGAGTTGAGAATACAAGAGCCTAGGACTCCTACATGGCCATTAAAGCCACCCAGAAGGGGTGTCAGAATAGCCAAACAGCTGTATCTGAACGTCAATCTAAGCGTATTCAAGTGCATTCCTTGGCCGCAGGGCCCGAGGGCCAGACAGACAGATGGAAACAGGAAGCGTCAGCTAGGCAGACATTCAGACAATCAGACAGATAGATAGATATACCGACAGGCAGACAGATGGATGGACGACAGACCGACAGACCGACAGACAGACAGATGGATGGCCGTTTGAGCGGGTTGTGCTGGCTTTGGCCTACGGATTGGCTCATCGCCTCAGCTGGCGGGGAGGTGGCATCAGCATTCATTTGATTAACGAGTATTTGCGCTTAATTTATGCCCGAGCTCAAGCAGGCACCCGCTCCCATCCCCCTTTAATGATCCATCACCGGGCAGGGAGTGATTTATGTGGGCGGTGCTCCTGCTCCCGCTCCTCCGTCCGATCCTGGCACCATCCAAATGGCGATGTATTAGCCAACTAATGCGTTAATAATCCATGAGTGCCTAAACAAATACAAACACAAATACAGCTGCCAAAGTGGATGGTACTGCGACTCGATGGGGATGTGGAAGTGGATAAACACATATTGATTTATAGGCCGGGATCCTTTGTGCCTGCGATGTGTGTGGTCGGAGCAAATTTAGCTATCAAATGTCGGAGCAATAAAATGACGTTAAACACTTAATTGAAACTGTTGCTCCAGAGCCGCTGGGCTGGCTGGCTCTCTGGCTTTGGCCAGGCCAAACACTTCACTTGAAATTGCTTTTTATGCTGGCCACAGAATAAAAAGAAAGCCCCCACGCCCACACACCCGCACACCCACACACTCACGTTGGCAAATAGCATGTAACAACATAAAAAATTTTTTAATAAAAGTTGCGTATTTACATACAAAGTGCGGGGTGGCAAGTTGGGCGGGTGGAGAATCGCCCGCTGGAACCGCAGCCACCGCAGCAGCTTCGGTGGCCATCTCCTCGTAACCCAGCACCAGAGTAGTCCCACCCAAGCTGCAGTCCCCCAAGCGGGCCCTAAACTGAGCTCAGGTGCCATAAATTACAAATGAGCAATTGGTCCTGGTGCTGCTCCTCTTCCTGTCCCTGTTCCTGTTCCTGCTCTCGGTTTACACGCGCAGATGTGAGAGAAATGCGAAATAGATGGCAGCATAAACAATTTCGGACAGGTGCAATAGGGAATTGCCAAATTGAGATCCTTTCAGAGATCATTTATCCATTACAGAGAGACACCAACATAAACATTACTTACTCACATATGTGAACTCTGGTGCTAATTCCGGCGAAATCCACTTTAAAGGGCTAACATCCACTATCCTTTACTACACATACAGTTGGCAGAGTTTATTTGGTTAAGCTTTGCAAATAACTTTCTAATTAAAACGCCAGTGTTAACCTGCACGGATAAGTTAGTTTGTTAGGTTTGTAATTATGTTGGTTTCATGTTAAAAGTTGTAAACTAAAGTTGGAAAATTCAATTGATCAGGGAAAAGGATAAAATTGTGTGGTTTGCATTTAAAAATGTTTAAATGCTATTTGCAAGATAAAGTTAATTTATTAAAATACTTCTTAGCTCACTTGGAATTTATTTATTTCTTTGTTATATTTATTATAAATTCTGCTTTAATGTCATTAATGATGAAAACGTATATGTTTTAAAGTTTTAAACTTTCAGATATTCGTATTTTTAAGTTTAATGCAAATATTAATGTACAATTTAACACATTAAAAGCTTTAACAGTAACATATAATAATTTCATTTAATAATTTAATTTAATCTCAGCTTAATATGAAGCCTTCCAAATAACTTTGCTTCACCTTTCTTTTTCCGACTGCACTAAGTTAAGTACTTAAAATATAATTTGTAAATTTACTTCCCGAAACATTAAAGGGGAAATCCATGTACACGAACATAAGCTCTTTCGTTTTTTTAATTTTCAGCAATTTGCTGTCCCAGCTTTTGAGCTTTTAATGTATATCCCCTGGCCTGAGAGATCAGTGTCCTTGCATAATCCCCGCTATATGCCTCAATCTAATTGGAATTGGTCGGCGGCTCACCACAAATGCGATTTCCAATACCCTTCGTGCCGTGCTGTTTTCTCATTTATAATGCCATTTCTGATACGATTGCCCAGTCTCCCAGCGGCTTAACCCTTTGAGTGTCGCCTGATTAGATTTAAAGCCTCGGATACTCACCGAAGAATTGCCTGCTGCTGCTGGGCCGGCGGCTCTGCTTGTCGACTGTTGCGGTTAATCCCATGATCACGAGCAGCGCCATAAAGTATTCCACCAACATTTCATGCGCAATTTGTGTGGCTCTCGAATTACATATAACTGCAGCCAGGACGAGGACCAGGACGAGGAGCAGTATTAAGGAGAGGACGACAACAGAAAAGTAATTAAAATAAATGATGGCAATCGCGGGACTCAACTCAATTCAACTCGACGCGAAGCGACGCGACTCGACACAAAAGATGGAGACGAAAGCAAAGACGAAGATGAAGGACACTCCAGCCCGGCCCCCACCACCCACTTTTGAGGCCACATTGTGCCGAAACAATAACTGAAAGGGATTAGGCTCAGGGCTCCGTCTTATCGGAGAGCCGGAAACCGCAGCACATTCATTCTAACTGATGACAAGACCGCAATGCGGTCGAGTTTTCAATCACCATGACGCCCACAGGACAACGGCGTGCTGGAGATTGAGATGTCCTGAGGGGAGGGTGGGGTAGGTAGGAAGTGGGGGGATGGTAGAAATCGAGCTTTTGGTAATTTCTTCATTACACACTAAGCTGTCCATTCAATTGCTTGGCCAGTGGAGAAGGAGGAGTGGAAGCTGGGACAGTAAGCGGAGCAGAAGCAGCAGTTGCCTCGCCCGCAGGCAGCAATTTCGCTCTGGTCACGTTCCGATAATACACTTAATTATATTCGACAGGGACGGGAGGGTCAAAGGGGCAAACCGGGGGCGGAGGACGCTTCGCTACCTTTTCCCTGGCAGCGAACTAGATTCGGTGGCTGTGGTCGGAGTAAATGTAGCGCGAACTGCGTGCCGCCATCTCATGCGCAACGTAACGCATTCGAGCGCCTTGCGTTTCGGTCCCTTTATCGGTACGAAGGGAGGGGTATTGCTTACGTAACTGCCCTTACGTTCGGCTACGTAAGGGAACAGTCATGGCCATACGCGACGAACCGCTCGCACAATCACCAGGCGTAATGCGAAATCTGTCACTCCAATGACGCGATTCCAATACCAATTCCGATTGAGACGCCAGATACTAGGGCACGAAAGCCAGCCGAGCAGTCTCACCCGAGTCACGGTTCACGACAAGTCACGGGAAGTCACGGTCTGCCTTGGTCACGATTCACGTATTGTCGTTTCCGGTCTTGGGCAATGCGCTCGTCGCGTGTGTGTGGCTTGAGGCGCGGAAAACAACTGAACCGAGTTGCTCTGGCAGGTCCTCCGCAAATATGCAAATCTCCGGGAGTAGCAGGAGCAGCACAGAGGGCAGTCCTGCGTCCTGCGCCGGCGCAGCAGCAACATGTTGCGGCAACATTTATTGGAGCCAAATTGAATCGCAAGGCCTGGAGGCGACATTCACGGGAGGAGGAGCGCCAAGGCCCCCCTGCACTGTCCTGGGATCTCTTTAAAGTTCATCGGAGGTGCGTGGTTGGATGTGCTTATGAAATATTTACCAGGGTACGTTTGATTTGTGTCACGCCACTCCGAAGGAGCAACAATGAAATGGCAGCAGCGGCACCAGAAGAAGCAACAGAAGGAGAGGCAGCAGCAATAATAGCACCGAACAACATCAATAATAAAAGGCACAAAACTCATGCATGACAAGGCGTCTTTTTTAGCCAGGCTTTTGCAATCGAAAGTGGCACAGAGACACACACGAGCAGCTCGCACAGACACACACCCGCCAAGTGCCACGCATTGTGAGCCCATTGTGTCAAAGCGGAAACGGATATGAAGCGGCCATGGCAGCCGCTGCTGCTGTTGCTCGCCCGATGTGGCGGCGGCAGTGGCGACGGCGACGGCGACGGCGACTTATCAAAATCGATGAGGCAACATATGGTCGATTTTAATTTTCTAACATATTTCTCCTGCTGGCACCCACAGGCACAGGCACGGGCACGGGCACGGTCACAGTCACAGACACAGAGACACCGACACTGACACCGAGGCATTGACACGACACACAAGCCACGCACACTTGCCCGACTGACATCCTCACCTCGGGAAATCCCCCTCGATGGCTGCACGGCCCTGCCCCCTCAAATCCGTTTAGCATATTTTCTTTGGAAATTGAATTTCCAAGTTATTATAAATATTTCTCCAATAAATGCAATTTGAGTGGAATTTTTTTTGTGTTGTGTTCTTCGTCTCCGTCTTGGTCTTGGTCTTGGTCCTCGTTTTCCTCGTCGTCACCTACTCTCCATCAGGATGTACTGGCAAATCAAATAGACAACACAGGACACAGGCGGTTGGGTGCGCCTAAGTAAGCAGAGTCCCGCCCACGAAGCTCATATTATTTTACACTAACAAGCCAAACATTCCTCAGAATTTAACAAGCGGCGACATTTTTGCAGCCCCTCATCCATCACTCTTAGCCCTAAGTGAATTCTGTTCTCGGTGGTAAGGTTGCAGAAATTATGAAAAATGTCTTCGGGGAAGGACTACGCGCTGCTGTTGGAGATTTTTGCGAGAACATGAAACACTTTAAGAGTGAAGTCGAGTTACTTTTGATGTAAGCGCAGGAAAGGATGCCTCGAAATGTTAAAATTCAATATTTCCTCGAAATCCCCTGTTAAGATCATTTCACGCATAACCTTTTGAGCGACAAAGCGTCCTTCTAGTAAATATTCTCATTTTTAACAGTGAACTGTGTATACAGGGACTTTAACTGGGAAATAATGAAAGCAAAGGGTTTTTGAGTAAATAAGGAAACCCAGCCAATGCTCTATATTTCTGATTTTATTTACTTTTAAAACAGGCTACAAAAAACTGCAGAAACGCGATTTTAAAATAACTTAATAGGCCAAATTAATATTAAATATTGAATATAAATTTAATATTAACATATATCTTGGAATTAAACTTGAAGGAATGTTCCTTGGGAACCCTGTAGCTCCTGCGAGGGGTTTCACCGCTTTGCGTCTTCGATTTGGACATTGATTGCATACTGAATTGATGGAAATGCTGGCAGTCGCTGGCAGCCTTACCTTGCCTGGCCCTGCCTTATCCCGACCACTTTGAGAAGCCCTTCCGCCGGGGAATAATGTACTCACGGGGGGATGGATGGTGGCTTTTAGGAAGCGGCAGCGGCAGCAGGGGTGAAGCGAGGACTGTCGTGTGTAAAATTGATAACTTTGTTTGTGTAAACAGCGACGCGACATATCGCCCCAATTCCCCAGCCCCGTTCCCAGTCACAGTCCCAGCCCCTTCTCCACTGCCTCTACATCCCGCATCCTGTCGTCCTAGTACCCGTCCTCGCCCCTCGCCGCACCTCAGCGACCGACAAATTTTCCGACATGATGTATGTTTTCGGGGCGTGTGCGTGTTTATATCGCGTATACGCAGTGCAGACTCGCACAGACTCGAATTATCGGTGTCAATTTTTATGCTGCTACGTGTGCGAAATTTAACAGAGCGCCAACTGATGAGTGAACCTGTAGACACATTCCCACATCCGAGCAAGGAGCAGGAGCAGGAATCCAGCCCCAGTCCCAGGAGTGGGCAAAAACAAAACATAAAACGATGTCGCCCAATTTGGCATTACATGGCGATTGCCGACGAGGACGACTCGATAACGAAATGGAAACCCAGTCCGGACGAGGAGACGAGCTACAGCTGGAAACACATAAAGCTGGCAACAGAAACAGCAACAGAAAAACTGGGAAAACTGAGGAGGATAAAGAAAAGTCGGGCGAGAGCAAGGTGAAAGCCGGGCTAAATATGCCAAAAGTAGTTGCAGGAACAGGAAAGCCAGGACAATAAGAATCAGAATCACCAGCAGAATCAACAATGGCCCCGAGCAGCAGGAGGAGTGGTAACAACAAGCGTTAACAGGGAGTAACAACGGCAGCACCAGCAGGCGGGACAGACATCGACGACGCTTAAGTTTTGCTCAACTGTTCATCAGAATTACAAATTGTATTCGATTTCCGGCATTTGTGACGCTTGAGTTAACAGCCGAAGTAAGCAGCCAAATGGGATGGGTTCCGGGTCCGGATTGGACAGTAAGCTGGGGCGCAAAGGGGTGCGAACCAACCCCAGGCACGATTTAAATGCCATATAAAGTTTTATGCATATTGCGTACTTGTTGTTGCTGTCCCAGCGATAGTTTATAGGTCGAGACAGGAGACAATGGCCGGGCCTGGCAGTAGGGACAAGCCCCAAAACGCTCCATTTGAGGCCCGTTGGGTTGTCAAAACGTTTGATTCGATTAGACCGATTGATTGTATTAGCATAAAAAACGCATTGATTCGGCTTAGCCAAGCACTCAACGCTCGCACAGATTCCTCTGGTTTCGGATAATAACGAGGTGACTTTACCCAGCAGTTCCCTGGCTCCCCCGACAGGTTCTCAGTTTCAATTTTCTATTTTCCATTTACCATTTTCCCCATTTTCATTGGAAAACAAATCGCACAACGCTCCAAAAGTTTTGCTCGATTCTTTGCAAATTTATTTGAGGCATCTCTCTTGTTGTTCTTCGCTGGAAACTTTTCTATCTAGATCTCTCTTTCAGCCGGCGGAGACTTTCGTTTGATTTATAGGATTTGGCGCGGGTTTTCGGTGAAAAGTAATATTTAAATAATATTTTTAGCGAGGGGCAAGACGAACATAACTCATGATAGCAGCCCCTCGAACCAGCTCCTCCGATAGTTACCCATATCCGGACGCTCACTGAGGTCATCCGCCAGGCGCCTACGATTCCGATACTCAACTCTCCTCTTCCGATGCCAATTCCGATTTCGCTTCCCTCACAAAGTTGAAGCCATCAAATAAACCCATGATTGACCAGCCATCGTGCGGCGATTCCCTCTTGGCCATTGCGGGTTTAATTATGGCCACCATAATGCGCACAAATAGCAGGTTACATTCAATTTGACATGTAATTTTATCGCCTGAAACAAAACTTTATGTGTGAGCGCGCCGGCAGGGACTGGAGAGGGTGTGAAGCGGGGACGCGCTTCGAGCACAATTCAAATACATATATTTTATTATTTTATTATCTACTGTTTTATAACTTTTTGCCAACAGCTCCTAAGCTGGCACTCAAACTTTCTGCACGTTTTCCGTATAAAAAGAGCACTGTGTGCTGTGTGGAAGCTTCCGTCAGCAGATTTGTGTCGACTCGAGTCGACTGTCCCGCCTCCGTGCTATCCCACTCCTCGCTGCTATCCGTTCCGATTTCAATGGCCATGGCCGGGCCAAAATCTATAGATCCTCCACAGCCCCGAAGACGCGGCACAAATGGCGCAATTGTGTGAAAGTTGAAAAACGTTTTTTGGCGAAATGTGCGGCACTAAACAATGCCATAAAGCGTCAAACTTGTCGATACTTTTTCGCTCTGGCTGCCATCATCCAATCTCGTGCACATTGCTCTCTCTCGCCCCGTAATGTATCCGAGTGTGTGCGAGTGTATCCGTATCTGAGCGAAAGTATCTCAGTCCTGTCTCTGTCAGCTCCAGTTGCTGTGTTTTTCTTGTTATTCAGCTACCACTTTGATTATAACAATGGCAGTGGCATCAGCAGTGGCAGGGACAAGGAGCACCAGCAGCAGGACATAAGGGGGAGACTAGACAATCGCTTACAATCTTGGCAGACAAAAGTTTTCAATTTGTAACTATTTGTTGTTCTGGGTTATGTAAATTGGCTCATGTCGGTCTCGCTTGGCAACTTGAGGAGGCGACTTGAAAGGCGGAGCATTGCATTCATTCCGATTCCGAATTTCTAATTCGGCCCGAGCCCCTGACGGCTATCTGCTTAACACTTCATTTGCAGTGGCAGTTGTTGGGATTGTTTGGGCGAGTTGGCTTGCAGCAAACGGAAATTGTAATAAATGGCATCTCCGAAGAGAGGTTCGTTCGGTGGTTTGGGGTTAGAGGGGTTACCGCAAAAGAGCTGACTAATTTCGAACGCTCGAAATTATGAAAAGTGTTTGGGCCATCAAAATGCGAATGCAACTTTGCCCATTAATCATTTATGGGCGTTCGTTTTTCAGCCCGCTGCAACTTGGCAACTTTCAGCACCCCTAACGTCCGCACCCCCTCCCCAAAGCCACTCTATAATGGTAACACTAGATAGCAGCCGAAGGCTATTTTTCGGAATCCGCTCTATAAATTAAATTAAATTGAAATATTCATGTTTTAAATTTAAAAATGGGGTCATTTATTTTAAAATCTTTTTATAGTATTTTCATTGCAATGAAAAATGCAGGAAATTCTATTTGACATGGTATGTTTTGAATTTAAAGCACAACACAAGCGCTGGAAAGTTATATAAGCCCATAAAATAAATCCAAGTAGCCATATAATTTTAAGTACCTTGTTTCCTAGTGTAATCTCTGAGCTGACACAGCAGCTCTCGATGGCCTTGCAAGTTGCAACTGCAACAACAATGACAGCAACCTCTGCTGCTGCTGCCATTCTACAACTGTGTGCCCCCGGCGGCCTTTCAATGGGCAATTTAACCAGGCCCCCGACAAACAGAGATATCCAATTGTTGATGCCGCTCCTTTGTCCTCGGTCCCCTCACCGCCTGCCCCGCCGTTGAGTAGCAACTACTTTCCTGATGGGCTTCTCTCAATATTTTCCTGCTTAATAAATACGCTCTAACGATAACAGACGGAGCAGGAAAAGCGAGCGGCATAAAGGCAAGTGCCAGAAGAAAGCACAAACATGTAATAAAATGCTTCAATAATTTAATTTAATTTTTTTATAGCCCCTCAAAATGTGCACCGAGAATGCGGATAAAGACGTCGATGAAAGAGAATTTCGAATGCGTTGCAGTTCAGCCGGAAAAGGGATTAACCCTGAACTCGGAGCCAGCTGCATCAGAAGAAGCAACTGAAGCTGGAGAGGATGCAGAAGCCGGGGATTCAGGGATTCCCTTTGACGCGCATAAGATGCTATTAAGCTCAAGTCAAAAAAAAAAAAAATCAAAGGTTAAGACGGAGCCAGAGATCTGGTATTTGGGAGAAACTGCAAGTTTTGGGTTCGTAAAGATTTCTTAGAGATTTTTTTATAGCAACAATATATGCAACTAGCTTCGGGAAGCCGTAGTAGGTATACATTATCAGTTATTTTCCTTAATATGTATTTATAAGTTCATGGAAATAAACGACGTTGTATAGTTATAAATAAATAGTTTTGGTAGTAACCTTATTATACCCTTGCAAGGGTGTTATAATTTCAGTCAGAAGTTTGCAACGCAGTGAAGGAGACATTTCCGACCCTATAAAGTATATATATTCTTGATCAGCATCAATAGCTGAGGCGATCTAGCCATGCCCGTCTGTCCGTCTGTCCGTCCGTCTATCAGTCCGTTTGTCCGTTTGTTCGTCTGTCCGATTATACGCAAACTAGTCCCTCAGTTTTGAAGCTATCTGAATGAAACTTTGCAGATAGTCTCCTATATGCTCTCACTGTTATATAAGTCGGAACGGGTCAGATCAGACGACTAAATCATATAGCTGCTATAGGAACGACCTACTATATCATATAGCTGCCATAGAAACGATCGGAAAATTGTAAGGATATAATTATAACTTATAATTTGAGAAATTGCCATAAAAAATTCAAAAGCGCAATGTTTTTATTAAAGTTTATAACAGTTTTCAGCCACCTCCTGCTGCTTTCTGTTCGCCTGTTACCCCAAATCGATAAATGGACAATTTTAGCAGCTCCTGGCGGCGGGTGGCATTCCGCATTGTTCCAGAGCAGCCGTCGCCGCTCTTCACGTGCAGTCCATTCCAGGAGCAGCGTCTGCAGGCGGATGTGTCGGCTGGATCCGCAGGGGAGTAGCTTTACCTCTTGGATATATTGTACATGTAAAAACCATTTATACTGAAATAAAATCACTTTTGAACAAAGTTTCCTCGTTTTTCTTTATTTTTGGATGATTTTGCTAATTTTGGTGGGGTATTACAGGCAAAGAAGTCATTTCAGACCCTATATATTCTTGATCAGCATCGACAGCCGAATCGATCTAGCCATGTCCGGCAAGAAAAAAAATTTGACCAATTTTTTGGAAAAAATGTCCCCTTTTACATCGTTAAAATTGTCAAAAATTGACAAAAATTTGAATTTTTTAAAAGTTAAAATTCAGTTTGCAGATTTATTACCCTTATAAAAACTAACATAAGAACGTTTTCCGATTTGAATTTAATGAATTTTTGGCTAAGTTATGACAATTTCACACATGGATAAATTGTCCATTTATCGGTTTGAAGTAACAGGTGAACAGAAAGCAGCAGGAGGCGACTGAAAACTGTGATAAAACTTGATTATTTCATAATGATCCAATTGTAAGCCAACCAATTTCGGTGTGCCGAAGTTAGCTTTCTTGTTTTTTCTTAAATTTAAATTGTTAAGTACATCAATGCGCATACGTAATACTATTGTAACTATTAAAAGTGTCTAAAATACAATTTTTTAAAAGTCGTTAGAATGGGTATTTTTAACGTCTTCTCGTTACCCATCTAGCTGCCAAAAGGCGAATGACTGCATTATAAATTGTGCTTCCGGTCTAAATTCATCACAAAAGTATGCTATGTTTTGGCACTTCCGCCAATGCAAAAAAGTTACGTATACGCAGTGTTGTAATTAGTATCTCAGAATTAAAAAAAAAAACAAAGAAAGGAAGCTAAACTTAAAGTGAAAATCGATCATAACTAAGCTAAAAATCCATTAATTTCCAATCGGAAAGCTGTTCGGTGCAAGTATTGATTAGGTTAACAAACTTGCATACTGAATTACAAATTTTACAAAATTTATTTTTTCTTGAATTTTTGACAATTTTAACGATGTAACCCCTTATAAAATTTTGAAAATTTTTGAAATTTTTTTTTTCTTCCGGGCACGGCTAGATTTACTCGTCTGTTGATGCTGATCAAGAATATATATGATTTATAGGGTCGGAAATGACTCCTTCACTGCATTTTAAGCGTCTGACTATAAATATGAGGGTATACAAAATAGCAAACTGCCGAAAATAATTATTTAGAAAAGACCATACAACCCTTGAGAAGTTCAATTCGTCTTAATTACAATTGTCTAGATGTTGATGCCGATCAAGAATTTACATTTATTCTATAAAGTATAAAGTCTGAAATTACCAACTTCTGGCTACAATTTCTAATTAAGATCCTTTATTTATACCATTGAAAGCATTGAAACTACTGAAAAGCAAATAGTACACTCACAGTAAATACCCACAACTATGCTCTTTCCCTGCAACACATTCCCATGTTGATCATGAACAGTCGGAGGAGGAGCCGGAGACAGAACTGTCCCAGTCTAGTCCTGCAGTCCTGCAGTCCTGAGTACCTCTTGTCCCAGTAGCTGAAATGCTAACAGCGCACCAATCTAATGACGCTCGACTTTCGGCAACTGGCCGATTGGAGGTCCAGGAAAAAAACTTTGGCCAACATCGAGCCGGAACACAGAGGAATAGGGAGCTTCGACAGCGGCAGCAACAAAGTAAACATATGTCAAATTTCCACTCGAATTGCGATGCAAAGCTGAAGTGAAAAACGTAGCTGGGAAAACGGAAAATAAAAATAGAAAGCATACACATACAAAGGGAGCTGGAAAAGGAGACCAAGACCGGGACCGGGACCGGACCACCGCCAGAAACCAAGAACCCAAGAATGTAAACGTTGACAATTTTCGCATTTCTATATTATATATAATATGTATGTTTTAGCTAGTGGTCATACATACCTACACCTTGCGCTATATGGACGGGGGGAGTGGGACATACAGTATTTTCATTTTGGCTGCCAACAAACAAAATAAAAAAGTCGATTTTATTGCTAGGAATTTCGGTTGATTTTGCCAGCACCAATTTTTTGTTGTATTTTATTTTTTATTTTCCAACGTCGTCGTCGTCGTCGCCGTCTCTCATCTTTTGCAATTTTCCTTGCTTTATTTGTGTTTTATTTGATTTTTTCTATAATTCTGCAGCGCCAATCGAAGGAGCAAGAACGCTTTTAAGAAGTTTGTCCGTGAGCAGAACACGAACGTTACGTTGTTGATAAATATTGGTTGTCCGCCTCCCTGTGCCACTGCTGGACAACTCAACTCGCCTCGACTCAAAGGACAAACATCAGAGAACGATAGGGAGCGGGGGAGGGGTCTCAAGCTGGGTTTTGGGTCGTATGCAGAGACGTCAGAAGGATGTCAAAATGGCAAATTGCTGGGAAACATGTAATTTTCATGGTTAGTTACATTTTTATTGTGACATTAAGTGGTCGGAACCAGGGCACTGTGCCCCATGTTCGTGTTGTTCCCAGCCATTTTCGGATGGGTGAGCCTATGAATTGATTGAAATGCCATTTCAGAGACCAGATGAAAGGTCATTCGGGTAATATCTCACAATGTGTGTGCCCCTGGCGGGGGGTTTAAGCTGAAATGGGTTTCTGGCCAGAACTGGCATTGAGTGGAGCGGAATGGCTGTGCAAATGCGTTAACGGAGCTCAGCAGATTGGCTCGAAAAGTTCTACGCCTGACTGGGTCACTTATCGCCCAGCTCCCCCTTTTTTTGGCATATTCCCGAAACATATAGCCCGACTTTCCCACGCCTGCAGCCTGCAACTTCAATCCATTCGTCAGGGCCGCAACTCAACCCCGGAGCGGCGGAAACGAAGCCGCAGTTCGAGTTTGTTTTGCCATTTGGCGTAGTCATGGCTCCGCCCCGGCATCCGTATCCGCTCGCGTATCCGAACGAAGTCACGTCATGTGTTGTTTGTCTGTCTCCGACTCTGGATTAGATCAACATTTGTGCTAAGCCAGGAGTTCTGTTGGAGGGGTACGGTTCGGTGGCCAGGGAAATCCGGTACGGAGCGGGGCCGTGACCCCAAAGCGCAGGCAACACGCGGCAGCGGCGGCTCTGGCAACGTCAAACAATAAATCGCAACTCGTTGTGCCTGCCAGCATAATAAGTGCCTACTTTTACGTAATCCAAAAGCGCTTGGCTTTAGCCCACTAACCCCAGCTAACCAGCTCCTCTGCAGGGGCGAACGGAGATAACGTTTACCAAGGGGCTTATAGAGTCACAAAACGGTGTAATTATTGTTGTGGACAAGGAACTCTGTAATTTGCAAATTGTGTTGAACAGTATTATATTATAATTAGATCCTTAAAGTAGTACATTTTTAATAAATTAAATTTAAGAAAAAATGAAATGTACTCTTTCTCAAGTAAACAAAATTATTAAGCCAAGAGTGAGTTATTATTATACCTGTTTTATGCAGGAATACAAATCAATTTTCGAAAATTACAATTCAAATAGATTCAGTTCTTGGGGGAGCTGAGATCTTAAAATTCAATGCCCCCTGCCAGAGCCATGGCTGCCACTGTTCCACCCCCTCCCCGTCATTTTGCACTGATGAAGGCCACAGGCGTAGACACTAGAAAACAGACAGCATCAGGTTGGGATTACCTCTCGAGTGGAGGAGCGCAGAAGGGTGGAGCCCAGGGAAGGTGGGCTGGCTCTTTTGCATTTTATTGTCATTGCTCTCTCTCATTGTCGTTTTTGTTGTTGCTGCTCGGGTTGTTGTTGCGCCATTGTTGTTTATGTGCGGGTATCAAAACGCTATTAGGCCATGACTACGACGGCACGCATACCTCGATATCAAGTTGAGCTTATGCACACTTATCTGCGCCGCGGTGGCTGCCACTTGAGTGGGGAATGCCCGAATGGGAATTACCCTTTCCGCCGGATGGGGGTCGTTATATGTGTACTTCCCCTTTGTAGGAGAGAGCAGGAGCAAAGAGTCTCGCATACCGTCGGTATGTAAAAAGGCTGGCATTCTTTCTGGCAGCTCTTTATTTTTCTGCCAGCCAACTGAAACCTCTCAGGAGGGGAAGAGTTGAGATAGAGTTTAAAACTTATAGGTGGAAATAAAACTTTAAGCAATCAAGACGTTCTCTTTAAGTTTACTTGTTTAAGTGGCAAGTGGTTGCCCATTAATTTTGTGCTTCCTGAGACCCTAAAGTAAGGTTTGATCGTTAAAAAATAAACTTAAATATTTATATAAATACAAAGATTGAAAGAACTTCTCTCATCTGAGATACCCTGTGTCCCATAGATCTTTCTCCAATTCCGCTTTTCCAATTCCGTTGCCAAACCCCTTGGCCAACTCGGAGACGGACTCATTAAGAGAAGACAAACTTGGGATCTTTGCATATTTGCTCAAGTGCAGGAACTAATCCCTTGATACCCTGCGGCTCGCAGAGCATTCAAAGTGTTTTTGCCCGCCCACAGCCCACCATCAGCCACGCCTTCCTGTCCCAAACCAAATATATACCTACACAGAGAGAACAAAAAAGAGTAAATATAAGTAATTCAACATATTTGTTACTTAAATGATTAAAATAAATCATAAAGTAATAAACAAATTTATTCAAATATGCAAATATACTTGTAAAAAATACTTGTAACATATGAACCCAGTAAATCCCTACAAATCGTCTTATGATTCATATCAAATACTAATTTAGTTTTATGTTCAGCTAACCAACCTATTCTCTCAGTGTAAATATATGCTTTTGTGTTTATCTAGCTGCGTTGTAGTTGGAAATAAACGGCAAGTTTTGTCTCTGGCGCTTGTTAACGCCCCCGTTTCGGTGGCTTTGAAAAGCTTTTGGCATCACCGACATGGCCATGGCCGTAGCCGTAGCTGTTGCCGTTGTTATTGGCCAGAAATTAAAGACTTTTGTCGCCGCCGTCTACGGGAATGGGAGAGAGAACGGGGGGAGAACAGTCAAAGTGAGAGTGGGGAAACCCGAAAGCGAACCGAAGGGAACTCAGGGAACTCTCACGTACCCGGGCAACAAATGGGCTCTGCAAATAAGCAAACAAGACGGAGGCGTTGGCCCTGAGCTGGGTAGGATTCGGGGCACAATATGGGCCAGAGGGTAGGGGTGGGGGCCTAAGCCTGGACAGCCTGCAAATTATTTTAAACAAACTTCATTCTTGAGTTTATACAACTCGTTGCGAACGAGGTGGCGATGGGATGGGGTGTAAGTCTCAGTCTTGCCTTGTTTTTCAATCATTATTCAGGCGCAAGGCTTTACAGGCTTTCCTTGGAAAAACATTGTATACGACTTGCCAGGGTGAGCTAGTGTGTGTGTGCCAGAGTGTGTGTGAAAAGGGATGGTGCAGGCAGAGGGTATCGTGTTTTGCACGCTTTTAATTAAAATTGGGGCTACGATTTTTCACTTGTGCCCGGCTTAGAGCCGTGATTTATGAAACTTGCTTGCATGTTATAGTTTTATACAAAAGTAAATGCTAAGTAAATGCCACAAAAGGCCCACGATCCCAGGACCCTGCATCTTCTGCAACTGCCGCAACCCCTGCATCTGCCGCTTCTCCTGCAGCTTTAATTGAAAACTAGTTCAAAGGTCAGTTGAATGTGGAAGACTCTGCCAAGTAGCAGGAGCAGAAGCCTGCCCAAGGCAAATACCAGGCCATAAATGCCTGAAATATGAAGACACCGGGCAAATACGCAGGCACGCAGGAAGGCAGGCACATCCTCCTGGTTGGCCTTATCGGCGACGGCTGGCTCCCATCTGGCCAGTCCTCCATCATGCGATTAACAAAGTGCCAGGCACTAAGTGCGCACCAGCAGCAGCAGCAGCCCCGCCACGGAACTAAGCACAATTAATAGCCCGGGGAGTCATAACAATGCACGCCGGAAGGAGCATGTGGCTCCTCCCACTCCACTTTGACTGTCGAACGAGCGAGCGAACAGAACACATCATATCGGGCTGAATTTATTTGTATGCGAGGACATATATAAGTATAATGAGATTATGTCGTGAAGGAGATTTCGTTTCATTAGCAGGCGGCAGTTAATGACAGTTGGCACGCCCACCGCAAAGGCATTGGCACTGCCATTTGCTTGTGGCCACACGGCGTATGAGTGATGCCAGCAGTACGAAAAGACTCTCCTCAGCCGGATGTTCACTCTCCAGCCTTTCCTGCACGTCATGTTCGGTTATTTTGACTGCCCTGCAGAGTCACCTTGCTCTTGTCATTGCCTGCCTTGGACTCCCTGGAATTGGTTGGTCCTTACTCTTCCATTTCCCATTTAACAATAACAGTTAGCCAATTACAAAGCCACCACCCGAGTCCCCAAAGCTACTGGCTTTTAAAGGCGATACCCCCCTTTCGGTTCAATTAGAGCTCGTTAGGGCTTCGAAGCCATAAAAGCCAGTACAATTGACTCTGGGCTACGGGCTACGGACTACGAGCTACGGGCTAGGATTGCATTTAGGCACATGACCATAAAAATTAAACGCTGCCGTTGCAGCTAATGAAGTCTCGCCCTGCCGTCGCCTGTCCTCTCTCCTCCTTCAGTTCGATGCCATCCGATCCTATCCGACTGGTCATCAACGTCGAGAACGTGACAGGGTTTGGGCAATTGGCAATCCACTGTCATTTCAAGTGTGCATGTGTCGGCGGCGATTATCCCACCATTATGTTGGCTGCCTTATGGGCTCTGGCTCCTTCGACTCACACTAAAGAAAAATCGTTAACATAAAGACGGTTTTCCCAGAAGTCATTAAGAGAGAATTTATGCGGAGTTTATACAGAATTTATACAGAGTGTGGACAGAATTTACACAGAATTTAATATGACTTCTCAGAAAGGAATTTACGTGTGTAAGAGCCAAGATTTAATTTTTATTTAATTAGTCTGTCGTTGATCTTGTTGTCTTTGGGAAGTCAGACATGTTTACGTTTTTGTGTTTGATATTTTATGAGAAGGATTTGTGATATGTTTTTCTTAGGTTTTTATTATCAACAATTGTAACCTTATTACATATAATAATAATACTTATAATTAACCTCTTTCTTTGTTTATGAAATTATTCATTCCCATCTTGATAGGATATTTTTCTCAGTGCCCCAAACTGCCACATGCTGTGCCAGTTAACCGGAGCTCTTCGGGCGGCATCTTGCGTGGCCGGGCATCTATTTTACATTTCCACATCATTTGTTCTGGCCATGAATTGAATGTATTATAAAGCCCCCGCAGCCCGCAGTAGGACCCTCCGTTTTGGCCACATGTGTAAGCGATGTAGCGCATAATGATAACGTGTGTCCCAATCCCAATACCCAACCTGAACCTAAAGCCCGGCTAAGCCCAGAGCGGAGCTGAGAGGAGTCCCTGCTAACCGACTTTTTATTGGCATATGATTATGGCAGCCCATTCTTTATGCCCGGAGAGCGGATGCGGAGTGCAGGCCGGGCCAGCTAGATGCACATAAAAGATACCCGCTTGGCATTAAATAAATTGAAATATTTACAAGCGAGCGTAAATGTTTTCACAATGTTATATAATATGTCATTTGAATACTCAGTGGTGGTAACAAAAGAAGCTATGGAAATACATAAAGCCCATGGCCCATCCATCTGCACGTGAAAGCATCAATTTGCCCAACAATAACTCCGGCTCAGAGGCTCTCGGGCTGGCAGGTTATGCGGCTCTGTGGCTCTGCGGCTCAGCGGCACTCCGTCTCTCCGGCTCCCTCGACCCTACAGCCTCCGGATAGCGATTTCTCCTTGTTATCGCCGCACTTAATCAAAGCCAGCAATGGAACTTGACCCGTTTTGGGTCTGAGTTGAGAGTCCTCGGCGCTGGCTGTCCGATTGCATGAGGAATGGTTTTGGGGGCTCATATCCGTCCTGGAGCTGTCTCAATATCTGGCCTAGTTAATGTCAGCGTCTTGTCGCTTTCACTGGCTCCACCTCCACCTGGTCGGGTCCAACCCTGCCTCCGGGTGGCAATTTATGGCTTCTCACAGGGCTTAACTTGACAGTTTACCTGGCTTGACAGTCTGCCCTGCCCGAGAGAGCAGGTGGGTGCGTGGCTGCGTATCCCTTCACTATTTGCGGTGGCTGGATGGCTCATGCAAAATTCCAGGGCACACACACCGAACTCGGGATCCTTTGTCATGGCTGTTCTCTTTCTCCCCCTCGTCAGCCCCCTCATCTGTCTTCGCTTCCTTGTCCTGCCGACGCCCGAGTGTGTGTGCCTTGGTACTTAGGGCAACTTTCGGCGGCCTACAGCCCGAGCCAACTTTGAACTTCGACGTTGTCTTCGCCGCTGCTGCTGCTCTGCTGCTGTTTACATTGTTTCAAAAGCTAAATGTCATTATAGCAAGAACCCTTGCCCGAATCCATGGCCCCCACTCCCTTTGATGCAAAGCGGAGCGCGCTGTTTGCGCTTCTGCATGTCGCTGTGTGTTGAGCACACACATCTATGCTATCCGCTATCCGCCATCCGCTATCTGCTATCTGCTGCCATCTCCGTTCGTCGTTCGCCAGTGTGTAACAGTGCGTATGCGTGATGCGCATAAAATGCCAAGCGAAAATAAAAGCTTATCCCCCTTACACACACACACACCCATATAGGAACGTGAAGCGGGACATGTATACAATTCATTTGTGTACCCAAGCCACTGCTCTCGCTCCCTCTGCCTCTTGATGTTTGCCGCCTGATTTCTGTTTGTCCTTCAGAGCGATGGCCCGTCGCCCAGTGCCCCTGCCTCCCCTGTTTCGGCGCTCATCGCTACCCCTTTTCTGCATCCGCAGGGGCGCGCATCCTCAGCGTCCACTGTGCTCCATGGAGGCGTTGTCACTTTATCTTAATGTGTTGCCACCTACGACTTGGCAGCAGTCGCTGTCCCTCATCCACAGTGGAAATAAAGGTAGTACTTCTGGGAATATATTCTGAAAAGAAGCCTTCAAAGTAACATATTTATAAAAATTTGACAACATTTATATTCGCTACCTAAGAAAAGTCTTTGAAAAGTTGTTCAGAAGGTAATTGAAAAAGCTGGTTGAAGAATTCTTCTAAACCGAAATTTCATAAACGAAGAGGAAGATCCGCCTTAGTAAAAGTAATAGAGAGAGTTTTCGGAGAGCTTCAAACTTTGATTTTCAAAGGAAACTTGTTGGGGCTTCCACACCCTCGGAAGCTGAATACTTTGGGGAACCAAGTATAAGGGATTTCACTTTCTTTTAAAGAAACCAAAGAAAAAAAGTATTTTTGTATGCTTACTTCAAGTTGAAACACGTTTATAAATAATTCTAATATTGGAAACATGTTTAACTTGCAAAATTGTGTATTTTTATACCCTTGCAGGGTACTATAATTTCAGTCAGAAGTAGAAGAAAATAGCTTGCAAAGTAGTGAAGGAGTCATTTCCGACCCTATAAACCATATATATTCTTGATCAGCATCGACAGCCGAATCGATCTAGCCATGTCCGGCAAGAAAAAAAATGTGACCCATTTTTTGAAAAAAATGTAAGGGGTTACATCGTTAAAATTGTCAAAAATTGATAAAAATTTTATTTAAATAAAATTTTACATTCAGTATGCAGATTTTTAAAGACAATAAAAACAAGCACAGAGCAGCTTTCCGAATTGAAATTAATGAATTTTTGGCCAAGTTATGAACGATTTTGACCCAAAGTTAGCTTTCTCTCTTGGTACTTGATTTATTTAATTAACATCCATGAAATATTTGTACATATAATCAAATTACGTTTAAATAAATCCAAATATTTACTTATTCAAATCATAAATGTTTTATTTATATCTTAAATTTATTAAATGTTGAATTCAGCACCTTTCCCGCAGTGTAAATGACTCTGTGCGAGTGTGGCAGCTGAATGTGTCCCTGCGGTAGCATAATATCATCATTTATTGATCCGATTTATGTGACAGGCAGAACTATCCTCGCCTTTACTTTATCAGCACCGCTGATGGCGGAGTTTAAGGCTATATATACACACAAATAAATATATTATGTAGTGGGGCAGAAGGGGACCGAGCGTGAGTTTAAAGTAGGAAATTAGCTGCTTTAAAGGCCCGCCGCCTGCGTGCCTGACGATTAATCATCGGAGCTGTCCTCATCCTCGTCCACGAGCCGACATCACTCCGCATCGAGCCGCCCCGTTGAGGCCAATCACATGCATAATTTATATGTTAATAAATATCTATTTTGCTGTTGCTTTTGTGGTTTTTGCCAGCGAATAAATTACAAATGTGCGCCAGCGTCAGAGGCAGAGTCAGGAACCGAATCAATCCCGTTCCCCTGAACGCCACCGAACCTTTCTGAGCTGCTGAATGAACTTTAATTTACTGACTTTGGGCAATCAGCTGCCAGTCGCCGGCTCAACTGAGCGGACTGCGAAAGCAAATCTGCCAAAGGCAGCGCAACACGAACATGGCTGCCGTCGATGCGGATGCGGATGCCGCTGAGGATGGAAATGCGGATGCGGACGGGCCAGTCGATGGCTATGTACGTGGCACTACGTGAACCGGACACGCTCATAAATCAATGCTGAAATCAAATAGTAGTTCGAGTCGAGAACGGAAGCCGTGGAAATGGTCAGCCAAGGGCTCCTGGACTCTGCTCCTGCCACTTCCATGGAGAGCTTCCCCAAACCCGATTACGATTTCGAGTACGAGTCAGACTCAGTGTCGGAGTGCCCATCCCCTAGGGGCCTTTGACATGGGGCCCCTAAGTAATGGCAGCTGGCAAAGCGTGAGAATTAAAATTAAGTTTGCAGCCCCCAAAAAAACCTATCCATAACCAGGGAGTTCGCTGAGAAATCCAACCTCACTCGGGGGCAAAAAACAAGGAGAGATTCCAATTCAATTGCCAAAGTGAGTTGGGCGAGATATGGGAGATCAATTTAAGTGCCCTAAAGTTCGCAGTCGAATCCATTAATTGCTGGGTCCTGGTGGGAAAATGATGATGAAGTAATCGGCAAATTAATGTAATTATCGAGAAAGTTTCTGAAGGACCTGCTTTGCATTCGGCAGCAGTTTAACACTACTTGTGTGTGTTCTTCGGGTTTCCCCATGTCTGCCTCGAACCCTTGGACCCTTGTCAAATGAGAAATGCTCCCTGGTAACTTGACACCTCCTCGATTTTGCCCCAAAAATCTCCGCTCTTGACTTTCAAGTCACAGCTCAGGCCAGGACTTTATGCTCCATTTGCAGCGACATCTTCTGAGCTGTGAAATTTATGACTCGCAGAAGGACGAGGGCAGGACGAGGGCCGGACGAGGGCAGATATTGAAGTCAGGCAGGCCGCAAACTGGCAATTAAGTAATCAGGTTGTTGGCTTACCAATTTTGCATGAAATTCCCTTATCAGCTCATTTTTCTACTCGTCTGCTCGTGGGATTTTCGGGTTCGTCTCGGTCCTGGACCTACACTAGGTCGTGGATTCCCCTTTTCCCTATTTTTTTCTCGTGGGGACTGGAATTCTTCAAGTTGGCTGACTGGCTGGCGATGTCGTCAATTTCTATTTTCACTGGGGGTTAAGTGCCTCGGGCAAAAGTTTTTAAGGGCCTATTCAATTTCTACGCTTGATTAAATAATGTGCCACGTTGTTCTGGGCTCTGAGGCAGACGCTTTTAGCATTTTCATGCACACACCGACTCACACACACACCCCGGCTCAGATTATGTTTATTTTGGGTGTCCTTGCCAGGGGTGCGAATGAGAGCGGGAGGCGGGAGTGGAACTGCGCCTGGGAGTGGGTGTGTTCGATGAGCCATGAGGCGAAAACTTCAAAAAACAAGAAGAGGCGAGTGGAAGAAGAAAGACAGCAGCATACGGAGCTGATGAAGAGCCAAGCCAAGTCCTTGGCCCGCCACGTAAATGCCGCAATTTCCTCGCTTGCCATCGCCCCGCCCCATCCACTTGCCACTCGCATCCATCTATAGGTGCTCGTATATTCCGCATACTCGCATATTCCATATACGATATGGCAGCAGCATTTACATATTTTTCCTACCAAACCAACGTATTTCAATGGCGGCGCACACATGTGCATTGAGGTGTGTGTTAGCCGCAGTGCGACTGTGTGTGTGAGCCACTGTTCATTATTTTAATTTTCTATCGCACAGATAATTGAAAGTGCCGGCAACATGCTGCCATCCTTTTGCAACATGTTGCCTAGCTCTCGGCTCAGGGCCCTCGGACAGCTCTCTCTTAGCAGACAGTGGGCTCTCTTCTCCAGCTCTCTTGGCCCAGTCACTGGGTTAACGCGGAACTCTGTCACCGAGTCACCGAGTCACCGAGTCAGTGGGTCACCTCGTGCTGCCCGAAATCGGGCAAAAGGCGAAGATGTTGCAAGGATGGCGGCGGCTTTCGGCTTAGGCTTTGGCTCATTGAAACTTTGTAGGCATAGAAAATATGGCGAGTTAATTAGCTCGAGCCACGTAAATTGCTTACAAATTGCCAAGTTGATACACGAGAACAAAAGGCATAAAGCGGTTCAGCGCCGTCGTCAGTCGCTTCGCTGGCTGCCTGACTGCTCCTGTTGCCTTGGTTGCCTTCTGGCCCCCCGTTAAATGCGTCGTCTGCATAATTGGCTAATGCCAAAGCACACACACTCATGGCACGTGTAAAGAGTACACAGAAAGAAAAGGGTTTGGTTCGGCTCCGAAATTAATTACGTTTAAACCTAATAAGGGTAATCGCATTCCCACCGCAGCTTAACCACGGCAAAGGTGCGAAGAGCCGCGGTCACCAATCATTGGCAAACCGTTTGGAAAATTCTAATTTCGTTGGGAGATGTGATTTAATTACTGGCTGTAATAAAATCGATACAGAAGGGCTAATTTTTTGTAATCGGAATGAATGAGCTGTGAATGAATGTATAACTATTAAATTATAATTTTTTTAAACGAAAAAATGGAAATTATTTGTTTGCTAACAATTTCTTTGATCATTTCTCTGTCAAAAAATGAACTGTAACAAAATAAACTATCATAAATCCATATTCAAAGTGATTAGAAATTACTGAAACTTGAATGAATTATAAACTGCAAGGGTATACAATCGGCCTTCCTTACTGGGATTCCTTAGAAACCTAATAAATATTTCTTAAAATTTCTCTGGCATGAGTAATTGTCGTTACATTTGTATAAACTCCCTGCTTTTTGTTCTGTCTGCTGTTGATAATCAAAAGTCACGTACGGCAGACTTGATTTTCGTCCGGTGCATGCCGAGCGGGAGAGACTCGTGTTTGTCTATGGCTAATTTTTGTTACAGTTCACAGTTGACAGGCTCCAGTTTTGGGCTAAAACGCTGGCTCTGGCTTTGGCTTTGGCCGAGCGAAAACAATAACAATAACAGGAGTCGCAGGAGCAGCAGCAGCAACGGCAGCAGCGGGTGGAGGGGAAGCCCAAACAAAGCGCATGTAAATCACGCATACGCAACGTTTAACCTGCACCGAATGGCAACAATAACAATGGGCGTGGCCAGGCGAAAGGGGAAAAGGGGGATAGTCTGAGCTGAAGTAGAGCATTTGACGCATAATTCCCAAGCACATCCGTGGCGAGTGAACGAGCGGGCCAGGTGACGAGTTGAGTTGCCTCGAGATGAGTTAAGTCAAGTGGCCTCTGAAGAACAAAGGCCAGGGCTGGAAAGCGACAGCGAACAATGGAGCAGGAAAGGGGTTCGACAAAGGCAAGCGACAAGGGGTGGACAACCTTAATTTTCCTTACCTGGATTGGATAATTTGTTTAGTAAAACATATTCAACCAAAATACATTTAATCTGAAGCAAGTTAGAAATGGATTTTCGAAATCAGAAGGCTTCCCAAACAACCCAGAAATAATTTCATTGTGTGCTCTTTGGGGATTACTTTAAGGAAAGCCCGCGATCTCGGATAAATCCATCCCTGAGCCCGTTGCTCCTTTTTGTGTGGGGGGATTGCACTTTCGCCCGCCTTGGCCCATACAAATTTCATACATTTCTTTTGAGATTGCTCCTGTCGCCCCCATTAACCGCCAAGTGCGCGCAATTACAAGGAGGTCCTGGCAGGCTATAAGGGTCCTTGCTGCCGCGTAGCTTGGCTTGCGATGTACTGGATGGGAGGTTTTTTGGGCGGAATGTTATCCCCCGCAAGCGCGTCGCTTTACAGCTGATTTGCATTTTCGGCTGCGCTGCAGGAGACATGGAATGCGGGGGAGACAAAGGAGCAGAGCAGTCAAGCGACAGGATGAACAGAAGCTCGAGCAGCTTTTCCTTTTCACGTGCGAACAGTGGGGCACTTGTGGCATCCGCCTGGGATTCGGCAGGACCAAGGACCAGCAGGAGGACCCCCCGCCGGAGGCTGTCACATTTCCTTTATGCCGCAGCCGTCTGTTGAGTGTTTCGCTTAATGCAGGTAAACGAGTTTTTTATGTTGCCTTCGGTGGGGGAGGCGTGGCCCATCCGTCCGCCCGCTTAATGAGACATTTTCCAGGCCAGCAAGTGCAGTTTATTGTATTGCCATTGGCGGATAGAGAGGAGAGGCGAGGACGAGGACGTGGACCTTCAATTGTCCAGTGCCGGGCAATAAATCAGGCAGTGGCGGTATTAAAATTAACCAGCTAGCAGGCCAATAAACATTATCTGCAGTCGGAAGCCAGTATATGCTGGCGGTGATGCTGGAAGGCTGGCATGGAAGCTGGCCAAGACGCCAATGACAGGCAAGTGATGGATTGAGCACACGTTTTGTCCTCTTCGAGGAGCGGGTAAGCTGTGGAGCAGCCAAAAGACTGATGTTGATGCTGATGCTGAGCCTGGGACAGGAGCTGGAGCTGGAGCTGAGGCTGAGCCGAGGCTGATGCTGCTGCTGATGGCGATGCTGATGGTCATGTGTGGACGGCTGCCTTACACACCTTCACCATCGCTTTGTGTTGTTTTTGCCAAGCCTTTTGATGCAGCTACCATAACTCATCGTCCCGAAAAACACTCGAGTCCGGGGCCAGAGCGATAAAAACTATCATTTGCCAAAAGGTGAAGTGAGATAGACCGACCGGGACAAGCAGGGATGCGGATGAGGGCATGTCAGCAGTGAGCCGTAAGAGATGAGGGAATGAGGCCGAAGTCGGGATAGGAACAAGGAAGAGACTGAGGATACGGCCTCTGCCAAATGCCATTTCACACGTTTTTATCGCGCTGCGACCTGAGACCATTTGTTTGCTGTTCGGAGGCGCCTGATGGCTAGATGACTAGATGACTTGCTAACTGCGAGGACCTCAAGGACCCGTTCCGGCCCCTCCCGACCCGCTGCACGATGACGCCATCGATGCCCCCACCCGAGCCCGCCACTCGTCACTCGTCCTCGTCTGTCAACTCTATTTGAATACGCTCCTCCTCGGCGGAGAAGCCCTTTGCATATGTTTTTGCCCATTTGTTTATTGTTTACCCCGCGGGTTGAGGCGGGTCGATGGCGGGTTAGCGACAGAGCTGGGGGCCTAAGGACCCCTGGGATGCCGACGCTGTGGCGCAAATTATTCATGAAGCGAATGAGCTCAACAAATCTGGCCCCGCCCTCGAGTGGCCTCCCACAGCCAGCAGCCAAGTGGCCTAATACATATTTTTGGGCCGAGTCGAAGTGGCCTAGTTGCCCCGCTCCCGACAAAGACTGAGTTTGTCGGGGGGCATATATTTTACATATTTCTGCTGCTGCTGCCGCTGCTCCTTGTCTGCGGCCTCTGATCCGGTTAAATCGTATTAACTTTTACCGCCAAAGCCCCAATTGCCTGCCTGTCTGGCAGCCACCCCGTCGGAACTCCACAATGTCGCCATCCAACTAAGTATATTAAAAATATATTGAGCCGCTTACTCGTACAATGCCAGCACTAAGCCGGAGTCTATTCCAATTTCAGCTTGGCAGGCAGTCAAAAAAAGGGGCAAATGGCAATGTGTGGCGAATGCATTCACATGTGGCATGCAACATTGGCAACGCTTGCGCCCCATTTCATTTAACCAGCTCTACGCTCAGCAAAATATTATTCTTTTGTTATTGGAGCAATCTGGCGGAAAATGAAAAATTTAAAATCAATTTCGGACTTGGTAATTGTTTCCACAATTTTTTTTGCCTTGTTCAGCATTTGTTTTGCTTTGTATTTGTCTTTGGTTATTAAGTTCAATAAAATGTCTCGTTGATATAAACTAAAATCATATACCAAGAATTGCCTAGACAAGGATTATTGAGAAAAGCGAACCAGCTCCTGCGAGTGAGCAAAACTACGAGTAAAGACGATAAGTAATGAAATAAATACCAAGTGTAAAAACAACGAATAAAGGGTCCAGTAAAAAACAAGATTACAGATGACGTGTAAAACAGACTAGTAAAAACGACAAGGACATCAGTGAGTAAAGAGGTTGAGGAGGCCAGGAGGCCAATATCATTACATTAAAAATTACAAAATATTAAACATATTCCCAAACTAAAATAAATATCACATATATATAAAGCATTTATATAAGATGACCTGTAACCATCTCCAAATTATTGTCTTACAAGCTCACCTCAGCCGAGTTTGTGGTAAATTTCAAAATGAAATATCGATTTCGCGGTATTATTTTGCAGAGTGCAGGACACCCTCTCCGCCAATCTTTTAGCTGACTGTGCCCAAAATGTTTATGGCAATGGGAATCGTGGACCCGGTATCAGTTTCGGCTCGGGCTCGCTTTCGGGGCCACTCTCGCCCGCTGCAGTGCAGCCGGGGGTGGGGCCGGCACATGCATGTAAGTAGGTTTAAACTGCAATTTATCTAACACAAGGGGTCCGGGCCAAGACCTCCTCCGGTCCCGCTCCCGATCCCGCGCCCGCCGTGCCGGAGGAAGTGGCGCAGGAAGTGGAGGTGGCATACGGATCAGCATAAGTCGCACACCATTTGCCTTCGGCTTGAGTTGTGCGAGTGTAAAATGGATACGCCTGGCAAGGAAAAACTTTGCATGTACATCTGTGCTTTTGCCTTTGGGTTGCCTCGGGTTTCGGCTTTGTTCTGTGGGTTTCTGGTGCGGCACCGGCTGGAGTTGGTGCGGTGGCGGTGGCTTCAAATCTATTATTTATGCCGGGACATATGTGTTATGGCAACGCTTCCATCAATAGAACTAATTGTTGTTGGCCTGGCTGTTTGCTATAAATTGTGTGTTTGCTCAAGGGACGTCATGTAATCCCAAATGGAAAATTCTGTCGCAGGACACACACACGTGGGCAAATGATACAGAATGCCATGAATGCCTGACTAAGGACATGATTTCTTATTGAATATGGATGCAATATATGTATCTGAATATGCACTTGCACAGCACAGTGCGTATCGCCACCATAAACAGTTCGAAGAGATTAGAGCTCCCCCTGTTGGCAGTGCGAAAGGCAATCGCCAGTGACATCCTCTTGAAGGGGCGACAAGATGGCTGCTCCTGATTGGGAAATCGATTTGTGGGGAGTGTGTTGCAAGTTGCAGGACCCCCTGCTGCACACAGATTGATGCGGACATCCCTGATTGCACTGAGGTCCTTAAACGGGACTGGCTCTCGAATCGGAATGAGCAGCATGCAGTAGGGCTTTAGTCCTGTTCTCGTAACTGGCCAGTATTTTTTGATATTCATTTGAGATTCACCAAAACGAACTAATTAAAACGTGACTTTCCCAATCCCAAGCAGGACACTTTCTGCCCGTAATTAAAATTTTCTGACAATGAAGTGCCCTCCCAATTTGTACCACTTATCAAGTACCTACAAAATATAAGTTAACGCATATATCCAAACTAGTACCTAGTGTCTAGTTCTCCTTTGTAAGAGCAATTATACTTCATGTGAAGAGTCTTTTGCCTTTTATGTTACAATTTAATTACCATTGCTTTAATATAGTGTTCCTTGTTGGCCACCTGGTTAGTTTCGCTTCAGAGAATCCTCAATTAGGCAGCCGGCATGTAGCTTTAGCTACTGGGTATGGTCTTCCAATCTTGCTACTACTACTCTATTCGGACAATTGAGAGTATGAAAAAGCATGTCTTGGCGGTATTATGAATGCATAAGTTAAACCCTGAAAACAGGTAATTTAATTATATTTTCGTTTTATATATATATTTTTTTTAATATCAGGTAACAGATATATGATACATATTGTTCTAGAAATTCATACTTTTATTTCATGTAAGATAAATAACCCTAACAAGCATTTAATTTGATAACGATTAAATACGGTTAGGAGTCCACCTTTCTTGTCTGCTTAATTGGACCTCAGTGCCTTGGCACTCGAGTGGCTTTGCGGGCAGCTGCCCCGCCCATCAAAGTAATTATTCATTGAAGTGCACTATCGTGGTCTGAGTGTGTGCCGCCGCCAGTCAGTGGCTCTGCGAGCTTTCGATGAGCCGCCGCCGTCGCCGCCGTTGCCTCTGTGATGACTCTGATGTCCCGGGAGCATTAGACCTCATCAATGCCATTGAACTGCCTCCCGGGGCCTGGGCAGACTACGAGTACAAACGGGAGGCATAGAGGGGGCACTTAGGGGTGGTAGGGCCAACCTCTCACCTCTATTCCGCCAACCGGAATAGGGACAAACATGCGTAAATTAATTTAATGTGCCTTATAAATATGTAAGCTGGTCCCCAGCTCAATAAATTCTTTTTTGCCGCTGTTTGCTTTTGCCCTCCGCCTGGACTTGGGTCTCGGCCAGGACCACGTGGCCGCTGGCTCTGTTCGTGGTCCTCCTACAGTCCCAGTCCCCTCGTCCCTGCGCCCGCCCCCCGCGGCTGTTGTTGTTCCCGACAAAGTTTGCTTTAGAATTTTTGAGCCCCAACTAATTGCTGCAAATTACAAATGATAATAGCCACAACACACGCTCAAGGTTAGATGCCGGCAATTTATTTTGTTCTCAACGGGCTCCAAGCAACTTCTGCCCACTGGCTCTTCTGGGGGTGGCTCAGGGGTGGCTCTAGGTTGGCTCAGCGGTGGCTCTGGGGCGGAGCTTGCCTTCCTCACGGCTGCGTAAGAATTATTGGCTATTTATCAAGCGACGCATTGCCCATCTCCTCCCCCGAGCGGCGTCCTTTTTTCCCAGTTAACCTTCCTTGAGTACTCAGCGTTGACTTTGCTAATTAAATATGCATGTATGTGCTGGGCCTGTGTGTGTACTGTGGGTGTGTGTGTGTGCATAAACTGATTGCAAAGCTGGCCGGCTCTGCCATTAAAGGCGCGTTAATTGCGCTCGATTAATGGCAGCAGGTTAAACGTTAAGTGAAATTAAACAGGCGCCAGGGAGTCCGACGTCCGACGACGTACAGCGTCATACGCTGTACGAGGGCCGGGTCCTTGGGTATATTGTGTTTGGGCTGATGTAACTGGCGGGGACATTAAGTTAATATATTACCGGACTGAAGGCAATGATTGCCATTTACATGTATTTATGTATATTACCCGCACGGCCAATAAAGCAATTGAATTGTCAATAGTCCTCGGGATGTCAATATTTATTTACCATAGCTGCAGAGCCTCGGAGCTGTCTGAATTCAACAAGGGAAGAGAGCCTTAATTTAATTTGTTCTGTTAAGCACTATTTGTTATTTTAAACATTAATAAGGGAATGCCTTAATTAAGTTTTAATAACCTTAAGAGTTTTACTTAGTATTATGTTTTTAAATAAAAACTAACTGTGTGTACTTTTCGTACTAACGTGAACCTGAAACACTTGAAGCTTTTACATTGGTTGCTAAAATAAATAAATTAGATCTTTTTTCTATGTCTGATATTACTAAACTAATTTTATAGGATATCTCAGTGCCATAAAGCCTCTCTATTCAAGTCTTCTTACATGTTTTATGCCCGCTCCTTCGCTCCAATAAATTCTGGCCAAGTGAGCCGCTGAGCCGGAGAGAGAGAGCGAGAGCTTTACCTTCAGCCGGACCGGAGGCTGAGTCTGACTTGGCCAGGCGGGATGGTAAATTTATTTGGCTAATTAAAATATGCTGCATGCTAATGGAGCATTGTCTGCGGCTGCTGGCAGGTTCTGGAACAGGACCACAGGCACAGCACAGCACAGGCAGGCAGCAGGCCCGCATGGCACGTGCACCACCTAGAGTGGACCTAACGAGCCGGAAATGCTGCACATTCTCAGACGCAGAGCCAAAGTGGGAGCGGAGCCAGCCAAGCAGCTGATGGCCGAAGCGATTAAAGCCGGCTAAATGCAGCTGCCATAATGAGTTATTATGCAAGGTGCCGCGGGCCGAGAGGAGGCGAAGGAGTAGGGTTGCGGAAGATAGATAAATTCTAATGAAATCATAATTCAGCTGCAAGTGTTTTCAACGAGCGTCTGGCGGGGCTCATCAATGTGCTCAGCTCCTGATAATGGAATAACAGCTAACTATCCATCCTGCCTGCCTGCCTGCCTCCCATCTTGGCCAAGTTTAGTGTGTAATCAGCTCGGCAAACTTGTTCAACTCGGAACCAGAACTCTCGGAACTCGCTGGCCTGAGAGAGGCAAGCGCTCTGGCCATGGCCCTGGGTAACCGCTAACGCAGCACCCCACTAATTCATTAATTACGAAATCACTTCGAGCGAGCTTCCGATCAGAGCGGGTCGGAGTTATCCTCGGTCCTTAAACGCAGGCCAGGCACGGTGTGGGGAGGGGTAATGGCGGGCCAAGCCAAGCCATCAGCAACTTCAATTAAGTTAAGTCAGTTTCCTCATTTCGAGACAGCGGCTGTCGTTTGTTTCAGCTTTGCCAAAGCTTTTTACATCATTAGCATTTCAGACTCTCTCTTAGAGACTCTCGGTGACAGTCGGAGGAGCACTCGGAAGCTGACTTCGATCCAGCAGGAGCAGCAGCAGTAGGGAAGCAGCAATCCCGGAGCCACCCCATTTGGCCTGGCGCAAATTCGCAAATTTTCCCATCATTAGCATTCAGGGCAAATGAAACAAATACACTTAGAGAGGGGCGACGCGACACTCGGCACTTGCCACGCCTTCCCCGGGGCTGTTATATCAACCGAGAGTTGTTCCAAAGTTAACACAATATTTTTATTCATCCTAAGCACTGCCAGGCGGTCCAAATTCTCCCCAGCCTCGAAGGAGCTCCAGCTGAAGCTAAAGCTGGAGCTGAATCAGACAAACATTCGCACATAAGCCCTAATACGTTCACACAAGTTCAATTAGTGGCAGGGACAGAGGACCCAGTCCCGAGCTCTGTTTGCTCTGGGTGCTCACCTCCTCCTCCTCCTGGCTGCGTATCTGTATCTTGATTTTATTATACTTGCGCACTTCCAAAGCCAACCCAGGCACAAGGAACCGAAGAGGACCGTAGAGAAACCGCAGCGAGGTCAGCACAGGACATCAAATAGAAATAGCCAGTGGGCACAAGCACACACAGAGACTCACTCAGGGATGCCCAATACTCGGTTCCCGTCCCGGTATTCCTCCTCCCCCGAAGCTAATCAGAAATGTTTTACTTATAAATCCTTTGGTATGCGAACTACGTATCTCATTTTGCGTCTCGCACAATTTACGATATAGACTCCCGTCTGGGCCCCCGCCATACGCCATTCGCCATTCGCATATTGGTTTGCCATTTAATGGGGCACAAAGTCGGGGAATTGCTGTTTAGCATTTGCTGTGATTCGGCACGAGGCCGAGGATAAACTTTTTCCGCTCAGCTGCGAAACTTTTAATACCTTTTGTCAATTGATTCGGCGTGCGAAGATCCTGCCTTTTTCCAGTCGCCCTCTCGGATTCTCTGGGATTTTTTACCTGGGCTGACGGAACTAATTGTTCTGGGAATTGGAATCGAATCCGTCCGATTGAAAGGGATTAAGCCGGGTCAAGGGTTCGAAAGGTTGAGCTGAGCTGCCTCGTTTGGGGTTAACTTTTAGCACGGCAATCAGGCGTATTTTTATTGTTTTATTTATGGCCAGCAGCAGGGCATTCGCTCTATATGCTATATTTAATTAGTGATACACACACACAAGTCTTCCCCTCCTCGCCTCGGCTGCGTCACGTATGCGTTGTCAGTTGGATTTGCGCTGCTTATGTAATAAGCCATAAAAAGTTAATAACAATGACATGGCCAACAAAGGCAATGACCAAAACTGATATGGACAGGCAACAATGGACTGAATAAAGGGGCAATGGAATGGCCGGCCGCTCAGTCGAGTGCGGACTGGAGGAGCTTCTCTCGTTTAGCTCCGATTCGGTTATGGTTAAACGTGCAGGATTTATACGCACCAACACCCACCCCTTAGTCACTCCCCTCTGGGCTCCGCAGAGCTGGCTAACGAAGCTCGTTGGCCAGCGGCTGCCGCTGCCTTTGCCGCTGCCCCCACATCACGCATACGCCCGGTAGGCGTTGATGAACTGACAATTTGTGTCAACTGCCGCAGCCGCAGAGCAAAGGGCATTCGGCTGCGAGGTTGGGCCTCTCGCCAGTCCCGGCAACGCCCTCAAATAAATGTATTTTCGAACACAAACACCATTATTCGTTCGTTCCGTGCGGGGATTCCATGCGGATCCGGATGCGGGTCCAACTGCTGGCTGCTGGCTGAAAGAGCGATTCTTCCGTCTGATGGAAGGACGATTCCCGGGCTCCGAGAGAGATAGGAGTGGGAATAATAAAAATTATTCGTTTCATGTTGCGCTTGGCCAAGGGGCGAAATATTTCAGCGCCACGACGAGTGTGCGGCATATGCCACAAGCCTGGTCATGCCTCCGCCTCCTGCTCCTGCTCCTTCTCCTGCTCCTGCTCCTGCTACACATCCTCGTTCTCGGCTAGTGTGCGTGTATGCGCCATATCGGCACGGGAATTATTAACTTGTAATGTGCTCTGCATAGCGTTTTTAATAAAAGCCGAACCAAACAGGACGTGACCAGCTGAGGCATCCACATCAGGCTCCGGGGAGTTCCACGGAGCAACCTGATGACGAGGACACCACGTGTGCGAGCCGCAGGGCAGCCTTATGCAGGACAAACTTATACATTTTTATGTCGCCGATGAAGTGATGGAATAAAATTTTTTGTTTTGCATTGATTGCCATGTCCGATTTGGGGTGAGTGAATGGCACGAGTAGGGACATCAGGACACGAGCTCAGGATGAGGACAGAGAGAGAAAGTAGGATAGGTGGGATTAAACAGCGGAATTTTACTCTGTAAACTTTAGTAACCGTTTCCTGTTTAAGCAGAGTCATTAAGTTCTTTTAGAGGTTTTTTAAACTATAATTTAAGATATAATAATCAAAAAATAATTCAATTATTCTCTCATTATTTACCGACTGAAAATTCCCTTTTGACACCTCGTTTCTCCCTGTGCAAACACGGCCATGGGCCCACCGAGTAGTTGGCTGCGATTGAGCAAAACGAGCGCCAAGGGAATCAGTACGCAGCAAGGGCAAAGGACAAAGGACAAACGACAGGATACACACGTAAACGCTTTAAGTTGAAGCTGAACAAACAGATTTTTTCCCATCGCAGCTGTGAGGCTTTTCCCCTCAACCCTCCCCGACCGCCGTCCTGAGCAGTGTGGCTTAATGCGGCGTCATGGCACCGCCAGAGAAACTTTATCAATTAAACTTGGCCATTTTTTATGCAGGGCCACGCACCCGCCGGCCTGGCCGCCTGACTGCCTGCCCAGCTCCACTCCAGCCCCAAAGCCAGGCCAGTGACAACTATCCCGGGCCATGAAAAACAATGACAAGAGATGCGCCAAAATGATAGAGTTCCAGGCTCAAGCCAGAGGGTTAACCTCAGGCTAACTGCTGCCATAATTTGTGCCCTGTCTCACATGGGGATCTGCCTGGCTATCTGGCCAACAGATTTGAATCTCCAAATGGAGTGCCAAGAACTGGAACGGAGCTGATCATCTGGCCAGGAGGACCAGCCGGCAGGTGCTTAGATGCGTGGCTGCTCTCCTGTCGGCACTCTAGCAAATTGGACCGTGGAGACCGTGACCACGCCCCGAGGCTGGCTGAGATTCTGGCTCAGAGATAGCAGCTAGCCTTTTGCTGCAGCTGCTGTGGCCGGAGGACACACTGAGATGGCTCCAAGACCGAGCGAGTGACTCGCAACCGCAACCGCATTTAGTTTCCTCGCTCCTCTGCGGCAGAGCGCCTATTAGAAAACATCTTGCACTGGGAAAAATGTAAAGAAACTTCGTTAACATGCTAAGCTTTACCAAAATTTAAGAAAATTAAATTTGGGATTGAATAATGTAGAAAATATAATGATGATTTTACTTGTTGCATTCTAAGAGAAAAATTAACCTTAAACGCTTAGATTCTTAGTATAAAAACCTACTATTGGGAACCCAAAGAAGGAATTGTAATTAAATCGAAAATCTAAATATAAATGTCATTTCGAAGAGTTTAAAGAGTCATTTTAAGCAAATTCAAACCCCAAATCCGTTCTTAAATTAAAACAGCTGCTTAAATGTAAGCCTAGCTAAGTTAGTCAAAGAGACATAAGCTAACTATCAAAGTTTAAAAATATTCCTCTATGCCAAGAAGTGAGCTATCCTTCTTTGAGACTTCTTTTAGCACTCTCAGCTTTCGGTCTTGTTGAACTCCTAAGAACGATTTATTTCTAAGTGTGCCAACTGCGACCTGCCGCAACCCACTTGGCAAACGGCGACCTCAGGACCAAAAAACTATTGTGCGCTCCTCCAAGCTTTGTTTGAATGTGCTCGGCTTTCGCCCTTTCCGCCCTCGGGCCTCCGCCCTTGCCTTTTGTTGGGGAGTCACTAAGAGGCAGCTGCAGACCCCCTTTGCCATCGCCAAGCGCCACTGTCGCTGCTGCTGCAGCTGCAGCTTTTTGCATGAGTGCATTGTTGTCGCCGCTGCGCTGCCGCTGTTCTGCTGGCGCCTCTGCTGCTGCTCTGCCGCAGTGCGATGCTTTTAATTACAAAAGTTACGTATACGTCCTGTGCACCGCGTCCTTCAGCCTTCGTTCGCTGTCGCTTGTCTGCAGGTGTTGCAGCTGCGACTGCCAATGGACTGCGACTCCAACTTGGCTGCTCAGTTGAAGCTAAGTGGGAGGTGGGAGGTGGGCGGCGGTTGGAGGTTGGCATGGAGGCGTGGCAGACGACCGTGTCAGGGCAACGCTTCAAGTCGTCGGTTCCGTTCGAGAACGTTAATTACCGTTGCAGGCGAGGTTCCAAAAGGTGCCCGCACGGGTTAAGTTGGAAAATGGGAGGCGACACTATAGACACTATAGAGAGACCCCATGGATGCCGTGGAGTGCTGCCGGGCAGGATGCCGCGTTGCAAGGGTGTCGGTAGATAATGGCAAGCAGGAAGCGTGGCCAAAAATGTGGCAGCCCCAGCGACGCTTCAAGCCGCATATAACTGTATAACTGTATAATTAGTGCCATTTTCTGAATACGAAATAACCGAATGAGAGGTTTATGCGCGAGCACTGGGAAAAAGGTCCCAGCTCGACAGAAAAACAAACAAGGACTGAATTTAAGCTAGTTTTCTACTTTTTATTAGTGTTTAGGCTTTTAAAAATATTAAAATGTGGAAAATAGGGGCTTGCACTACTTTGCTATTCAATATTCATAACTTACTGTTTTCGTTGTGAAATCGAGTAGCTTTGCAGTTACATTGACATTGTTTTCACTGAATTTAAATGAGAAATACTTTGTTTTCTTATTTTTGAAAGTGTATTTATGTGTGTGAGCTCAGTCATTGTTGTTGTAATAGCTGCAGCTGTGGTTGTTGCTGGGCAGTTTTATGTACTTTATGGTCGGTGGATGTTTGTGTGTGTATGGCACTTTCCCGGCCATTTCGAGTGTTTTGTCCCTGCAAATGAATTCTAATTTTTTGCACAAACTTTAAAACAAACACACACTAGCTGTGGTATGTGGGTGGGTGTGTGTGTGCGAACAGTGGAAATAGCCTAAATAGAAACTCAGCCATGAGAACGCAGATTAGGGAAAAGTGGAGAGCTTGGCTTACATGTCACAGTCACTGAGCACCGATTTAATCACGGTTAGTACACATAGTTACTGTATCTTGTCCTTTCGTTAAAGTTTTATTAATATTTTAAAACAAAACATATTGAATAGCTTGAATTACTTGCTATAAAAAAATATAAAATTACTTAAATAGAGCTTAGTGTGCTTTTTACATTTTTTTGTTAATAATGAACATATTCCTTTCATAAATTTGTGTAAACCTTAAACTACTTTTTTCTACTAAACTTAAATATTTAGGTTTAACTGTCCTTGCCTCTAATTGATATGTTAAATATTTTAAATAGTTTCCCATGAAGATAAAGACTTGAACAAGTTCGCTTTAGTTTTCTTTTTTGGCAAATAAATCATGTACTTCACACCTAAGGCAATAATGTTTACAACATGTAATAAAAAATCTATGCTATAGATAATATTTCTTAGATAATGTCGTTGTTAAATAGTATTTAGTAAAGATTGTGGCATTGTGTGTGCTCGTTTTGTTGCCCATCCAGTGACTTGTTCCCGTAATGATTTAATCGCCCTTGGAGACTAATCATGTGTGACTAATGTGAATGCGAGTCACATTTTGTGTCTGAGGATAACTCATTCTTATTACACCTAGAACAAATGGGGTATTTATTGAAGGTCTTTTGAATGCTATTTTTGGTATCTTAGTAATGGCTTGAGTAAGCAAGCATAATTTTTATTAATAGAAAATAAAGACTATTTTGAATTCAGTTTAAAAATGTTAGATCTGAACGTGTTGAAGTAAGAAATATATATGAAAGGGGTCAAAATAAAATAAATTAGTTCACATGTTTGTATGGCATAAAAAAGGCTTTTAAAATTTAAATGTAACAAATGTAGCTTACATGTCCATTCTTACAATTTATTTTTGTTTTTATTTATTATATATAAATACTGTAATTTATTAGTTAATATATATTTTAATTTATATATTCGTTCGTTGAGCAAGCCCCTGGCCACTGTAGGCCATTTCTCAGTCCTCATAGCCGCCCCTAAACTTGTCCCATTGTTAGTGTTGCATTCTCCGTTGGTCTTTTGTGGCTGCGGGCAGATTTGGCCGCAAAACAAACTTGCGAGCTCTTTGCACGCGCATGAGCTGCCTTTCGAGGGCTTTTCATTTAGCTAATCTCCACTGTACTCGTTCAGTCGGCGCTGCTGATTATGCCTCCGTCCGCTCTCCGCCCGGCTCCTCCTCGACGTCCTCTGTGTTTGCTTTGAGTGGGTGAGCGCCGCTGAGTGGGTGCCCTGGGGGGTGGCTTCCACGGGCCGTGAGTGGGGTCTTGGTTTGGTTTCGGGATCGCTCACTCAGTGGCTCACTCAGCTGTACGGCTGGGCGGTGTGTACACAATTTTGTTTTATGGTTTTTTAGTTATGAAACTGAAACTGAATTACATATGTATATGTGTGTAATGTTACAGCAACAACCGATTTAAGCGTCGACGTTGTTGCTGCTGCGGTTCACACTGCCGCCGCTCCTGCAGCTGCTATTGTTGTGGCTGCTCTGCTGGCTCTTGTTCTCCTTTTTTTGTTTGGCATATTTACGCAGCATTTTTTGCATGCTTAAAAAAGGGAGAGGGGGGAGGAGCAGCACCAGCAGGAGGGTAATGAAGCAAACTGCTGGCGGTTGGGGATTCGGATCGGGATTGGCATGACCATAGCGAACCCGACTCCCGGCACAGATAATATAAATGTTGTTTAAAGTTTAAACGAAACCAGAGCGAGAGAGACCAGAAACCTCGGCATTTTCCAGCACTTTTCTCCCCCTTTCCCCGCCGCCTGCATTTCCCGCAGTCATAAAGTGATACACCAAACGATGCCCGGGCCTGGCCATGGGTGAAATTGAACATTCCTGAGTTCCTGAGCTCTGGCTGCCGACGGCTGAAAGCAGAGAGCTCTGCATATGTAAGCGGAGGGCATTTTCCTCCCCGCTTTTCCGCTTTTCCCTTGGCCACACTCGAAGAGCTCTCTGCCTCTCTGTTTGGCCGCTTATTTGAATGCAATTGACTGAAGGCTTAGCCAACATTATGTGTGGCCTGGGTCGGGCTTAGTCTGCTGGCGACATGTTGGCTTTTGGCTCAGCCATCACTCGCACAGTGGGGCAGACGGACACATGGACACATGGGTGGATGGACACTTGGACGGATAGACAGGCAGCGGCAACAACAACCAGTTGCAGTAGCAACAACATCGGCAGCAGGAACAGCACCAGCAGCAGTAACAACATCACGCATACATGTATTTCCGCATCCGCATCCGCATCCGTTTCCGTTTCCGCTTTGTGCATTGCAAAGCAGCCGAGGCAGCAGAGACAGCAGAGCCAGCAGGAGCTCAACGGGTTGAAGGGGCAGAAAGGCAGCTTCTGGCAAGGGCGAGGACGTGGGCGAGTCAGCGCCAACGACAACGGCAGTGACAACTGTCATGCTTTTATGGCCACATTTGCCAATTGTTTGCTGAATTGTTGACGGGAATGTCGCCCGGATGAAAAGCTACGGCAACGGCTACGACCGAGGCAGCGCCAGAGTCTGAGGCTCCTTCAACTGTGCGAATGCGGCGGACGTGAGCATGGCTCGACTTCATCGCATTATTGTTTCCTTGTGTGGGCCACGACTGCTCCTTGCCAGGCCCAGCCGCATACGCATCAGCAGTTAATCTTATTTAAGGGACAGTCGACTGACAGATTATACCACCCGGCCGAGTCAATCCGCACTCGCACCTGTTATAATCATGCCGTAAGCCGACGGTGGCAACACGTTGCCACAAAATCCCCGGCACACGCGATTCATACGAACTCTTTGATGCGGAAATTCGCCCGAATTTCCACGGTGAAGAGAAGTCTAGTTTTCGGTGAATGAATAAACCCCGGCTCCATCGGATGGTTGCCTAGTCGAAAATACACTCAACCGTCAAAGCAAACAAGTTGATGATGGGGTCCCAAAAATTGTGATGTGCGACAGATGACAAAACAAATGAGTGCCCGACGGGTTGCCAACGCGATTGATGGGCTTAATAAATGTCGAAAATAATTATATAACTTTACTTATGTATACATTTGGCCACGGTTCATTGGTCGCACACAGCCGTGTAAATAATAGAAAGCAAACAATAACAAGGAATGCCATTAAAATTGCATGAAACATAAGTATTAAAATGTTCAGAATTTAATTATTAATCCGCAATTAGCCTGGCTTTTTAAGGGTAAATCAAATGCAATTGTTGTAATCAAATTTTCGTTAATTAATTTGCAGTTGACTGGGGGTGAGAGATGGGATAATTGTGGCTTCACGAGACGGGTTATTGAACCTTTCTTTGCAATGAAAATAATTTATTACATTTCGTTTACATGCTTTTGTTAAGTATTTAAACCTTGTTCCTTGTTAATAGAGATTTTTATGTAATTTAGTGTTTTAAAACCTATCTTGATTACACTTAATCTGCCTTGAATTAATAACTCTCATTTAGCATGCATTTTGCAACATTTGTCCTATTAATATAATGAATTTCCCTTTAATGGCTCTTAATTTATAACAATTGAGTGTTGAACTCTGCTGCATTCGCTGCTGTTTTTTAAGGTCCAGGAATAATAGTTTCCCGTTGCCATTTCCAACAAACATTGTAATCTTTTTGCGGGCAGAGGCTGCTGAGGAGGAGGGGCAGTGCGGCAGCAGTGGCAGCCTTCAAATTCCGTTTATTGCTTGAACAAGCCTCGTGCAGATGGCCCCAAGTCGGTAATGGCCACCGTTGCAGTAACACCATTAAAGCGGACTCGGCGGAGGAGGAGCAGGTGGTCTCTTGGAGCAGGCAGCGGCATGCAATTCTTCTCATCATGATATACCTTCCGCTTGGCCGCCGCTGGCAGACACCCACGTCGCCCGCCCCCCCGCTGCGCTGTTGGTTTTAATTCAATTTAACAATCTTTTTTCGCCCGTTTTGTTGTTTTTTCGCTCTCCTCGGCACTTTTTCGCCCAGTTTTTCCCAGCTTTGCCCCGTTTTCCTCGGCTGCGCCGCTGCATTGTTGCTGACAGCGGAAATGCAGCTGGCCGGGACAGCGACGCCCACTGAGGCAGAGACAGCGGCTGCGGCTGCGACAGCGGCAGAGGGCTGCGACGCCAGCCATTAGTGCAAATGAAATTGCATTTTGTGTGCCCCAAACACTCAAAGAAATTTAATCAAAGGCGCTGCTCCGCTGTGCTGCCTCGTGCTCTGGCCATGTTTGGCATATTTCCCTATATATGTGCCAGCCACAGTCTACGCCCGATGAGATGCATCAGTTAAAAACAGACCTCAAGTCGTTTTCGCTCTTGAGACCACATGAAAAAATCTTGAGGGCGGGCATCCATCCTATTTGTATTGGGAGAGAAAAAATGCGAAAGGCTCTCAGAAAGCAACGAAAAAAATCTATGGCTCTTAATTGACTGTGCATTGCGGGTAAAGCGATGAGGAGAGAGCAAGTGATACTTAAAGATCTGAAAAAACGTATCAAAGGAAAAGGATCCACAGTCATATGGAATCTTAGGGATTTCGAATGAAACGAAAAGCCCTCTTGCGAGCACTGATCAAAAGAAAAAAAACCTTAATATATTCATTAAAATTCTAGTCAAAAATTTCAATCCTTTTAAGAAGATATTGAAGACTTAATCAGTAAGTCCAAAACAATATCTGCATTTACTCGGATATATAATAATTTTTGTACAATTTTATTTACGCTCAATATGCAAAGAATTTTCTAGCTCAACATTTTTCACTATCTATTATTGTTAACCAGCTAGAGAGCGCACTGTACACCTCTTTATATTATATGCACGCTTATGGAAAGTTTGAATATCTGGTTATCTCTTGGTTTTATTAACACTAAATCGACTGCAACGTTTTTCTATGGCACCATGGCAACTGCCGAGCTTGGCCAAAATAATTGCAGATAATAATTTCCCATATTTCATAAATGTGCACTGAACGGACAGTCCACTTCCCCCGTGCCTCGCAAGGTTGAGTTCCTGGGCAGGTACATAGAAGCAATCAAATGATATCGGCTAGCCGCCACTGCTCCCCGTAATATTACTCCTGTTCCTGGATTCCCATGATGGAGAGTTCGAGTAGAGTAATTGAAACGTATTCATCATCATTTGCGAGCATTTTGGCCATTAGGAGCAGCTTAGGGCTTATGGAGTGGGGCTTGGGGCGGGACGACGATGATGCGAGGGAGAGTGGCAATCTATTCAAATAGATGATGAATAACATGCATTAAATAATGCCTGCCATTGCGTATATGGAGTATTATTACTCCCGTTTCCGCCATTTGAGTGCCTCACCACCGGAAACTGTCCCGAGATTTGCCCAAATATACAAGTATTAATTACGGTTTAAATGCAAATCGCAAACTAACCTACCAGGGAGCATTGTGTGTTGACCATAATTGAACCATATATGGGAGAGCCGGAAACAAGGTGGATTTCATTAAATCTTCAGGGCAGATTTCAATATTTATTTTTTAAATGCTTATTAAATTATATCTGTTGAATACAATAAGCTCATCAATAAATTGTATATATATTGAAACATTAAGCAATCTTATTTATTTTATTAAAATAATAATTTCCTTAGGAATATTTTTTATAAGGCACCCCTGGGAATCAAAAAAGTTATTCCTTTGCTTCATCCGCTTCTATCATGTCTTGCCCTGGACAATAATTAAAGACTTACTTCCTGCTGGCCCACAAATTGAGTGATTTATTGCCCGACCCCGCCCCCTTATCGAGGGGCGCGCGCCTATCTATCAGCCTTATCAACTACAAGTGCACAGAGTGGTGTTCGTTTGAGTGAGGGGAAGAGGTCTCGTCATGGTGGAGTGGGAGGATGAAGTGGAGTGTAGTGAAGTGTGGTGAAGTGTGGTGGAGTGGCGAGCACGTGAAGTGGTTCTAGTGGGTTTACAAGTGTCCAACTATGACTAAACAGACTTTAACCTAGCACTAGGACTAGTAATACTATTCAAATTTAAGCTGGAACGATGGCAATGTATAAAGGTTGATCCTCCGTTAGGTCCAGGCCACACGTTTTCGCGCAAACTTCGGTGGAGCCGCCGTCTCCGAAGTGACCACATTCAAGGACCGAGTTTTCGTGAGACGCTGAGAATCGATTTCGCTGCGAGTCGGTGGCATATCCTGCCACACATCCAGGTTCAGATTGGAAAAGGAGCTGCTCACCTTGGGCACGGGGTCCTCCTCCGACATGGCTGCCTGAGATTCCATCTCCTTGAGATCGGTGATCAAGGGAGCCGGTATCTCAGGCTGCTCTTCGTTGAGTTTCTCCAGTTGCTTGTTGGCCTGCTCAATGCCGGTGAGGTGCTGACTCCTCAGCTCCACCACCGCCTGCTGCTGCGAGACGTTCGCCTGGAGCAGTTCCCCCAGGCTGGCCTTCTCCTGCTCAATGAGCTTGCTTAGCTCGCCGTAGCGCTGCAAGTGCTGCTCCCGCCAAGTCTCCTCGCATCGCTGCAGGTTGTACTTCGCCTCCGACTCGTACATGGTCTCGATTTGGGCGCAGGCCAGCTCCTCTCTCTCCAGATACGAACGGTATTTCGTAAGGAGGGCCTGCACCTCCTCCGCCTTGACCACATAGTTGGCCATGCGCTGCAGAAGATTGATGCACAGAGAGATCTGCTTGCGACTGGCCTCGCTGCGCTGGCGGATGAAAACCTTGATCTTCTTCAGGTTGAATGCATGCCCCGCATCGGCGCGGCGGAGAACCAGGGCCGTGCTCTCTTCCAGTAGCTCCTTCTCCTTGTCCAGCTCTCCCAGGAAGACTCGAAATTGCTGTTCCTCCTCCTTCAGCTTTTCTGCCTCCTGCTGGCGGAGTCGGAGCTCCGACATGTGCGACTCCTGGAGGGCCCGGAGCTCACGTATCTGCTGCTCTCGGATTTGCTGGCGCTCCTTCTGCGCCTGCTCCGTGCGGTTAATCTCCTGCTGGAGCAGCAATTGGCGCTCGGCGGCCAGGGCCTGCTGCTCATCGCGCTGCTGCTGATTCTCGATCTGCCGATCTAGCCAGTTCAGTTTGGCCAACACCTCGTTGTCCGACTTAGACTGGTAGAGGAGCTTCTCATCGTCGACGCCATGTCGCCAGCGGCCGTAGAGCTTGGCCTCCATCTCCAGCTTGCGACGCAGCTGCTCCTGCTCTTTCAACGACTGGTTAACCCTCCCCAGCATCTGGAGGTCGCCGCCACCCGGCTCGCGGGGCTTGCGTCGCCGCTGCATCTCGGTGTCGTAACCCTCGTTCTCGAGCGCCAGGAGCTGGCGCAGCCTGGTCTTTCGGTCATCGAGGGCCGCCTGCTTCTCCTTTTGCTCGCGGCTGGACTGCAGCTTTTGGTCTGCCTTCTCGTAGTACTCTTTGTTGGTCCAGTTCTCGAAGCGGGACGTCACCTTGCCCCAGTGGCTGTAGTAGCTGTTCAGCGCCTGGGTGGCCTGCACCCGGTTGTTCTCCTGCTCCATGCGTTGCGCATACGCCGCGTGCTGCTGGTTGAGGCGCCCCGACATCCTCCTGCCAAAACACAAAAAAGAAGAGACAGAAGATGGGTGAGAGCCTGGGTTGGAGGCGCCAGTTGGCAGACAAGTTCATAAACTTTTAAATTGGGGCCAAGGCGAGCCAAGGAATGGGAAGGAGAAAAATGAAAAGGAAGCAATTTCTCTTGGACAAGGAAAGAATCTCAGCTGGACACACACACTTCATGGGGCAACTTCGTTCAATTAGCTCTCCAGGATGTTCAACTCTGAACCAGGCAAGGACTCACCTCGGTGAAAGCAGATATATTCCGCACCGGAGATACAGGGGGAAACCGAGATCTGAGAATTGACTGTACGTAGTGTTTCCCTTTTTCTGACGACTGCTGTGTGTCTGCCTGTCTTTTGTGCTGCCTACTCGGACCGACCACTGGAAATTCGAAATTCTGGGCAAATATCACCAACGAATTCTATTCTTTTGGCCAGTCAAAGGCCCCTGCTCGCCCCGCTTTTAGCCAGTGAATGCATGGCTGGCGACCGGACAAGCGTTATGGTTTCCCCGGCGCTTCATTTCGGGGTTTTCCCCGCCTTTCCCTCCCCAAACTGCAGCCAGCCATCACCGCAGCTGTCACTAACTGCCAAAGCAGCGCCAACCCCAGCACCAGCACCAGCTGAAGCAGAAATGGCGGCGGCAGCGGCAGCGGCAACGGCAGCCAGTCGAGCAGCCAAAAACGCAGAAATATGGCCAAAATCTCCCGGAACAGGCCCCTGTCCACACTATGGAGTAGCCGTGGCCCCGCTCCCGGAACATTTCCAGGCCAGAACCAGCCGCCAATCCATCAAACAGGGCAGGCAGGCAGGCCAGCAGATTGTTAGAGGAGTCGAGATGCAAATGACCACACTAGGAAAAAAGAAAACATTCTTTTTGGCGGCTACTTTCAGCCAGATTTTTTAGCGGAACAATTTATGGAAGGCTCTTAAATCATTGTTCAATTTAAAAGTGGTGGCCACTTGGGTTACAAGTTGGATTTATACGCGAGGTATGTACAAAAGACTAGAAAATAATATATATAGTAGGCTGACCTTAAGCGAGGTTATAAATATTGGGAAAAGGACTTAAAAACACCCTCAACATCTATCAACATTCCCCTTAATTCCACTTACAAATTTGTCTTCGAAAACAAAACTATGTTTTAATATTTTAAAGTGCAGAAAGTGGGCGCAGGAGCAGGAGAGCCTACTGAGCTAATTTCCCAAAGATTTATGGCCAGCACGAAGCGCATTGATATATGCCAAATTGTTTACAAATTGATTGCATTATTAATAATGCCCACCAGAGGCCCCCGATCAAAGCCTCTTTGGGTCTCATTGCAAATTCAATGGAAAATGGGAGCAAGGTGCGTGGCAGTTGGCTCCGCGGGGGAGTCCGGGGGAGGGAATGAAATGTAAAATATTCCAACAAAGTACTCCTTATGTCATATGACAGACGACAAACTTTGGCAATAAATCAAACAACAGGCGACGATGCCACTGAGAGGCGGGATCTGTTATGTTCAGTTCAGTTTGGTTCGGATTGTGGGGGCTGCTGCGGGCTTCGGCGTGGGCGTGGCACACGTGGAACACGGCAGAAGCAGCAGCAGTGAAATGCCAAGATGCCACCGCTATATAGACTTAATACACTTTCGGCACACACAAATTCACTTCCTTAATTGAAATTTTAATTTGAATACTTTGGCAAAGTTTTGGCCGACAGCCAGCGAGCTCGCTCGGAGTGAGACAGCTCGCTGGCAGCAATAACAAACAGCCAAAAAGTCGCCGAAATCCATGTACGCCCCTGGTATCCCCTTGTATCCCCCTGCCACGTTGCCATCCTGTTATCCTGCCAGCGACCAATTCCCCTCCGCAGGCAATCTCGCACAGGCTCAGCGCGTTTTCAATTTACGCGCCTCGCGAGTCGTTTGTCATTTTATGCGTCCTAATATATGGCATGTGCGTGCCGCTACAAGGATACCAGTCTGTCCTGCCCTCCGACTGGTGGCCCCACTCCCCAAGCGCCAGCACCCTTGATGGGTGAATTTTCCTGCCAACCAGCAAGGCGTAACTAATCAGCACAGACAATGATATGGCGACATCTGATGAATTGTTCGCTTTGCCAAAGACTCCAATTGGGGGTGTTGGAATACATCTAAATGGGCGTGCACAGGGAAAAAAGCAGACCTATCTATGTCTCCTAAATATTTTTGACTTACAATTTAAATGCTTAAATTTAAATGTGTTAGAAAAATTAATATAAACATGTAAAGGAAGTCTTTACTTTTTGAGTTCCTAATTTTTAGTAGTTTTAATGTTGTTAGCAATTTTTTAACTTTTGAAAATATGGTATACAAAGAAAAGTTTTCTCAATATTTGATTTTTAATTAGCCTCGACTTTAATAGCAAATTGGAATGTTTATGACGTTTAGCAATCACTGTCGCTTTGGACATCTTTTGGTCTTAAGAAGCCCTGAAGTATTCGTATTCTTTAAATCAATGTTTATCGATATTTTTACGTGACAAATCAAAGTCTAAAATCACCATAACTAAATAAAAAAAGCACTTATTTCAACTCGGAAAGTTTTTCCTCGTTAGTTTTAATTTTGCTAATAAATCTGTATACTGAGATTAACATTTTTTTAATTCAAATTTTCTTGTAAATTTTTGATAATTTTAATGATGTAACCCTTTTCATAATTTTGAAAAAAAAAAATTTTTTTTTTGCGCAGACCCTATATTATAATATTCAAAATGTTTTATGCCTAAAATATTTATTTAATTTTTCATTAAATCAGGATTAATAATCCCTATCGAGGGAAAAAGCCAATATCGAATACATCCTATGTAAACTTTGATATACCCAAATTTTTAACATCGAAAAATATTTGAAAATGTAAGTCATTTCTTAGTTTTTATCTAATGAGAATATTTAGTGTGATTAAAAATGTTTATAGTTATTTATTAAATTATAATAAGAAAAGGTTAGAATTGGTAAATAATTAAATGTAATGACTTCGCATTGTACATTGTAACAATAATTCCCCTATTTATGCCTTTTTTATTTCGGGGTCAATGTTTAATTAATTAGTTTATTATTGATCACTTGCCAAGGTGAATACCCTGATTTTCCTGCGATTCGTTCAATGTTCGATTCGAAAAATTTAAATTAAAGAAAAAACCCCCGTCAAAATCTATCTCCAGCACTTAAATTTCTTTCGTAAGACATTCAGACAGAGGGGCCCTTGGCTTCGTATCAATAAATTAGCTGCTATCTGATTTTTATTCGATTTGGTGCGACCAATTCATTACGATTAAGATTATTTTGATAGCGGAAATGAAATGAAATATGGCAGTGAAGATATGTCAAGTATCCAGTGATTATTCGCCGTGTAGCTGTAGATCGACTCTTGCATGGCTCAGCCATCAAAGAGTTTTCATTGAGGCCTGGCCCGGCCCGTCCCGGCCTACGGGGCTTCCCCCAGCGATTGCAATTACTTTTGTTAATTGTAATATACACACAGCCGCCGCAGAGACACTCGCTTATTTATCTAATGTGCCAGAGAGTGTAAAGCTTCTGGCTCGATAATGTTTACCTTGGTGAATACCCCGTCCGCCGATTCGGAGGCGAATAAAAGAACGCCTGTGATTTTGCCTCTGATTTTGTGTGTGATTTTTTGTAGTTGTTCTCCCTCAGCATTTTTCATCGGGAGAGCGTGCCAAGGCGTAGTTAGTGTGTGGCGCACTTAATACCCTGATAAGATGTGCGATTAGCGGGGAGCCAGCCGTCGAAGGGTAAATTATGAGCACAATGGTCAGTATTGTTACCTGCGGAAAGTCGGTCAGGGGATGCCCTAACAACAGGCAGCAAACGAAGCTATTGAGTTTCGCCATATTAAAGACCAAATAATTGTAAAATAATAAATAAGTTGTATTCATATCCATAAATCTATTGACTAACTTTAATACGTTTAATTATCCAAAGTTCCACTTAAGTTCTCTTTTAAGATCCTGATAATAACATGTAAATAATTGAGACTCCTTATACATTTAACTTCTGAGGAAATCCTGTTAAAAATACACCTTTTAAATTAAAACCCAAGCAATTTATCCCACCCAACAAATTCTAAAAATTCTTTGCCGTGTGGTTATCTCAACCGCACACCTGTGGTCGTAAACATATCTTAACTTATTACAGTGTTATATTGAGAGGCATACAAATTACGTTTATGCCCGAACAATGGGCCGGAACGAGTGTTCTGCACTCAAAATAAGCGCTTGCCTCGCAATTATTATTATTTAATTCAGAGGCAGGAGGAATATGCGTCCCCCTTCTGAGGGAGCTCTTATACCCCCTGAAAAGGAAGAGCAACTCGAGATTACAAGACCTAATCAAAGGCACTTGTTGACACAGGGGCCGGAGCCCCAAATAGTCGGGTTCGAGTTCTCTTCGGCTGAAGCCAATGGTCTTTTGTTCAGTTGGCGTCAAAGACATTGGCACGCAACATGGGCGACAAGGCGTCTGGATCCGTCACACAACACCCACCACCGCCACCACTCACGGACTCCTACGAGCAGTTCTGGCAACAACAACAGCTGGCCACGAGTTGTGGTAAGTACGCAACTTAAGCCACAACTATTTTGCTGTTAAAACAATTCAACAATTTCCAAGAGCGTTCGAGAAATTTCCCCTTTTTGAAGTGTAATAAATATTAAGTTCGGGGTGGGGTCGGGGGCGTGTGGTCTGCGTGTTTACCTTGCCGCAAGTATAAACAGCAAATAAAATAAAGCAGCCCCAGGTATGGAGGAGAGAAAATGAGACTGGTGATTTGGACTTCCTTTGGCCGGGGCGGCGCCAGCAGAACGCATCTGGCGGTGCGCGGTGCTCCCCCTAAAGTGTTCGAAGCGACCCGAAAAACCAGTGTGTGCACGCTCTCTCGCAAAAGAAAAAAAAACAAATTTAGATTAAGATCGAGATGAAGATGGAATGTGTTTGTTCGCCATAAATCGACGACGGAAAATAAAATGCTGTTAATTTGTCTATCCATCCGATCTCGGCACACCGACTAAAGCAATTTAATACCCGCATTTGCAGCGGGCTTCCCCCGAAACCCAAATGATCACACCGAGGGGCATCCCCGACCCAAAAAAAAATACAACAAATTTAAAATACACAGATGAAAAAAATAAAAAGAGTATGTCCGGTGGTGGTGGTCAAAGAAAGCAGATGACACAGAGAACAACAAGGGGCTGTCACAGTTACCAAGTCACGGTTTTAAAACATTTAAATCTTAAAGACTAACGATTGGAGCCAGAGAATAATACCAAGTATCAAAGTTCACACTTAATCATTTAAATTTGATAAGGAAAGAGATAAATTAATAAGTTCTAGTATATGAAAATAAGAAAATAGGAGACACTAAGAGTATTAGTAAATAAATGTACTTGACAAGAAGAGCACAGGAGGAAGAAATCTTTCAAGAACAATCAAGAAAAAAGGGAAATTGCGAAATTTAGTGTATAATCTAAAAAATATTTTAAAACAACGTGAGCAATCGAAATGCGGTTAAGTAATGCAAACTTAGGCAAAAATTATAAATTATATGATTGAATTATTTAAAAAAAGAATAAGAGCAATAATAATTAATAACAAGAATAACCTTCAACTAAGCATCTTTAAGACTATTAACAACTCAAAAAAAAATCATTAAAAAACAATAATTTAACGCAATTGAAAAAAGTCTTCCAAACACAGTTGCATTAACATATTAAAAGAATTGCATAAGACAACAAATGAGTCATAAGTGAAAAGGGATTTTTTTAAAAAGTATCTCTCCAAGAAATTGTGAAGAAGAAACTGTCTAGACAATAAATCTTCAAAGACATATTGATAGAGTTTTAAAAAACTACAAGTTACAACTGAAAACTATCTGCAGCTGAGTGATCACGGACTTTCCCACCAGCAATTATTATTTGCACAACTATTGTTTGAAGAGATTGTCAACAAAAAGTTCCCCATCGGCTGATTTATGAGCCCCGATAGAGTGGACCCTTATCAGCGACGACCTTCAAGACTGACCGATATTGAACTACTTGAAGTGAAGTGAGAGTGCTACCAATCCCAATGATCAGCGATCCGCATCAAGGTCGTCAAATCGTCATAAACTATAACTGTTATAATTGTTAATCACTCTCGCCCCCGTCGGAAGTTGTGATTGCGGAAAACACGAGGCGTGAATTCCGCCCTATAGCCTAGGCAGCGTTTTTTTTTTCGATGATTAACCTTAATTGTATATCAGAGTGATAGGTTAGAGTATAGTCACTTCGTGCACTGAAATAAATGTGTGCTAAAGCCATTAAACTTATCTATAAAACACGGTGTTGCTAAGTTTTTTTTTATGAATATTACCAAAAGAACCAGAGGCAAAATAATAAGGTTTAAAGGAAAGTATCTTAGGCTTTGCAAATATAATAAAAACCAACGGGGAAACTTGTATAAATGTTGTCTTCTAATCTTAGGAAACCTATGACTAAATTATTTTTGGATTAAAAGAAATTCTTTATGGAAAATGGACGTTCTTGAGGTGGCCAAGAATAAAGATACACAGACAGTTTATCAAAATTTGTCGCTAGGAAAGATATAAGTTTAAATCGATATTTAGAGTTTACGGTAAAGGTAAAATAAATCTATGTCCTCTGAATACTATCAGAGAAAGAAGAGATAAATTTAATAAAATACAATATTTCGGATATTTTGTTGCAATTCCGATATATATCTTTATATTTATCAAATTTTCTATATTTTTTATTTCATATCGTACTCTCCTCCCAATATACCCTATAATTTTCAATTTTTTGTGAATCCAGAAGATTTGTAACCAATAATCGAAACCAAGAGTGCAAGGGATTTATGAAGACACAATTTATTTTCGTAAATTGCGGCTTTAATAGGCTGCCATTTTCTCTCCGTGTATCCATATCTATACGCCAAACCGCCGATTCACGCTGACACGTGCAGCGTCGGCCCTCGTAATGTCGGTGCTCGAAAAAAGAACCCTTTGGATTGGAAAAGTACCGCCGACTCGAACCGAACAGAAGAGGTGAAATGCGGTTAATAGGGGACAATGGATTTGTAATTCACCGCGGAATCGCCAATTACCATATTGAGTTTCCCCAAAGACCGCAGCGTGACCTTAGCTGGAACTTTGCGTAGCCCGGCGATCCCCCTTAAGGCGCTGATAACACAGCTTTATCAGGAGCAGCGACGTTGGCCAAGGCAGCGGCGGTAATCGCGGCAGCAACGGCAACGCCGGCAGCAGCGCCGACGGCAACAGAGGCGTTAAAAAGCTCGCTCGCAGAGCGGAAGTGCTGGCGAAATGAATATTAAAAGAGCGAGTCGAGAGCGCGATCTGCCAATAAGTTTCATGCGATTAACGATTTGTTTGGCATTGCGGTGGCGGCGACGGCAGTAGCAAAAGCAGCGGCAGAGACAGCGGCAGCAGCAGCAACGGCAGCGGCGGCAGCAGCGTTGGTGCGAATTTAGTTTGGATTTTCCTATAAACACAGGCCCGCCCTTATGCTGGCCAACATTCGCGCTTGTGATACGAAGCATAGAGCCGCTATGTGAGCGCTGCGAACCAAAGTCTGACCTTCACACATCGTCGAAATTTTTTGCACAATTCTTGCCGCTGCACAAAAACAAACCGCAAACTACAAACTAAGAGCAGCAAACAAACAAGCAAACAAACAACAAGTATCAACTAACAGCAAGCAGCAATCGACACAAAAGTTCCTAAATCAAAGTCACATTTGTGCTCACACACAAGTTCCTAAGTAGCTGGAAGCCAGGCAGCAAAACAATCGCGTCAGCAGAAGCAGAAGCAGCTAGCAGAAAGCAGAAGCAACAAGCTACAAGCAGCAAGAAACTCCAGCCAGAAAGAGCAACATGACAGCACTGGGATTAGTTCTGCTATCAATGATGGGTAAGTGTCGTGTGCTCGAGCGGCTTTCTTATCGAGTCTGCCAAGTGGAGAAGATATCACACCTGCTCCTCTATTATTTCTGGGCGCCCATCCACCTGCAATCAGTGTCCGCTGAGCCCTGACAGCTGCTATGCACACATTTCATATATCTGTATATGCACCGAGCACTGATAGCTGACGTATAATATATGCATAATTTGCACGCTGTCAAGATATGTGATTTTTTGTTTCAATTAATTACTGACATTTAACAAAATTGTCATTTACGGCCTGACAGCCAGCGGGCGAGAGAAATTGTTTTTGATTTTAATATTCATAATAATTCCGGCACCCTAACTGAGGCACTGGGTCCTCTTATCATTTTCTCCGCTTTACGAGAATTCTTATGAAACGGACATAATGATATATTTCTTTTTTGTCGGGGAGAAATATGAATGGAATTCTTATTAATGGGCAGTTTTATCGTATTTAATATATGAATGAGTAAAGCTTGACTTTTTGAAACATATTTTAGGTTTTATATTAAATTTGGTAGTATACAAATTTCTACTCCAAAAAAAGTGATATACATTTGTAACTACCTATGATGTTATTATATTATAAAGTCCGCAAGTGACAATTCGGCAAACACACAGCTTGAAATGCACGTTAAAATTTCCAAGCACAACTTCAGCGATAATCTATTAAACAGTCAGTCATTAAATACTGATGACCGTCCTTGGCTAGGCAGTAAAACATATAACTAAGAATAAGATCTTTGTGTGTTTTTCACCTAGTATTTCCGTCTGAATTGATACGGGTAAAATCAGCAAAAGTTCATTAGAAAAAAAAACGAGTTTAAAACGTACCCAAACAATTACTCATCCGAAAGATAAGTTCACTCTACCATAGGCCTATCTATAGGACCAATATCTATACCAAAAATATACCCACCAAAAATAGAATCGAAATCGGCATGGATTACTATACAAAATGCAATAAAAAGGGAATTCAATAGTCGATACTTAAGCCTATAATTGCTCGCTTTCTTTTTTATTCAGCTTTTTTGTTCTTTTTTGATGATTTTATTTTGTTCTTTTTTTCGCTGTTTGTTTGCTCCGGGTACTTTTTTTTTGCTTTCCCGTTGTACGGGTATCGGTCGGTTTTTGCCTGTTGCTTTTTTAATTTTTGTTGTAATCGAGCGTGACTTAATTTCGCACATTCCCCCCGAAACAATGCACGGATGGATATTTGTTTAATGGGCAGACGACTGACGACTGACGCCCGACGACCGACGGGCCGCTCTTCAGCATCGTCAACATAATAATATTGAAATGTCTCTATTATGTGCTTTGCCTGATTAAAAACAAACAATTACCTAAGGGACCACTCCAGCCGCTCGGCGAGTGTGTGCATGCCTGCCACTCTAATTACTGGCTGGTAATTTAAATACTTCAATTATGCGAGAATTTAATCAACGGAGCAGCGGAGGATTAATCGAAAATTATCAAAGAACTTTGCGCCAAATGCCTCCGAAATTGCTTTTTGCAAAGCTGAGTGTGTGCGAGTGTGTGTAAGAGCTTAGGTGATTTACCCCTGCCGGCACCTGAACTATCGCCCGACATTGCGATAGAGGGTGTGAATATTTGGGGCGTGTGTGTGGCAGTGAGGGCCGCAAAGTTTGCAACATTGATTAGGCCAACGAGTTTTAATGTTTACTTTATTAGGCCGCGTAATTAGGGTAACAATTAGGGTAGTGGGGCGTGGCTGGGAAGAGCTCACGGAGCTATCGGAGCTCTCCGAGCTTTGCTGTAAATATAAATGTAATTAACATGTTACACACACTAAAAAGTAAGCGGCATAAATTAAACAGCCAACGATTTGGCAGTCCCCTCACATCCTGCACCGGCTGCTGCCGTTCTTGCCTCTGTACTTGCTTGTGCTCCTGCTCCTGCTCCTGCTCTTGCTTCGTGCTTCCTGCTCTGTTTATTATTCAAGCACGCGCCGTCGATGAAGTCCAGGATTCAGGATCCACGATAGGTGCCAAAGTGCGGGCGCGACAGTCGGCAAGAGCAGCCAACAGTTGCAGGCAAAATAATAGTTATCAAAGATGACTTTATATATACTTTACTTTAGAGCATTAAAAAGAAAAGGATATTGTGCCTTAAAATAGGTAGTTTAAAGATCTTTCATATAAACATACATTTAAAAAAATCACAGCTAAAGTTAAGAGTCCCACAATGTTTCCTCACAATTAAACCTTGCCTCTCTTTAACCCTCTTTAATTTATGCAAAACTTAAGGAAAAACTATTTTCCGCAGTCCAACCAAAACCGGAAGTGAGCAAATCAGGATGTTATATTATTTCGACCCCGTCTGTGTGCCCACGCAACTTTCGCTCTCCGTAAATTTTAATTAGAAACTGCCGCTATTAACTTAGTCAAGTGCCGCGTCTCCTGTTTCCGCCTCTGCCCGCTCTCCCGCTCTTCCCGTTCAGCCATTTTCCCGGCTAAGTTTTCCGTATGCATATAAATGCCGTGGGCGTACTGCCAGAGTGGGCGTGGTGCCGAAGTTCTTGGCAGACGACAGCGCAAACATGGGCAAACCTCCGTTCCTCCGGCACACATAAAGCAAATTTTGAATAAAATAAAATAGTTTTCGAGTTGAATTGGAGTCTGAATTTGCATTTATGACTCAGGGCCGAGGAACCAGGGCCAAACGGAACTGAGCTCCGGCCTTTTTCTCCCGAGGGGGGCCGTGGCAGTGTCAACGGCCAAACGTTCACGCCATTGATAGATGATACCATACCCGCAGCACCTGTTGCTCTCGGCTTCCGCTGCTGCTATGTGGCTTTTGGCTTTCAAACATTTCGCATTGACGGCTTTAGGCTGAGTCACGCTGATGAGCGCCGGAGCTGAACGAATCGGGAATGACCTGCGCCGAAATAGATACTTTTATCTGCGGATAATCTGCCACCAATTTTTCCAACACAACGTTTGGATTTAGCTGTTTTTTTGTTCGTTGGCCAATCTAAATATTTACTTTTGGCACGAAAGCAGCGAAAAATATTGCGCCATAAAAATACAGCAAATTTTTTCTAAACTTCGAGACAAATATTTACATTATAATTATTTTGGATAAAGGGGAATTTTCATGGTTGATTTTGAAATTCGTTGTGTTGTTTTCTTAGGTAAATGTATGTCTGTTATTTCTAAAAATGGGATCATATAATTCTTTTATACAGCGATCATTTGAAATAATTCTTCAAAATACATTTTTTATTAATATTTTTTGAAATGGTAGAATATACCCCTCACTAATATGCCCTGCTGGCACCTTTTCAGCCGAAATCAAATAAAAATCACCTAGCAGTCACTAGCTTAGCATATTTAATTCCCGTTTTGCTCAAGCAACTGACTGATGACGATCGCGATTTGCCAATCGGAGCCGATCGGCGACTTGTTTTTACGTAGCTCTCTCACTCGCAACGGGGATTTTCAGTGGGATCGGGGAGTCAGCCAGGCAGAGTCAGTGCGAAATCGTGGCTCGGCCGAACCGCAGTTACCGCGGCAGACATCCGCAGACAGACGCCTCCGCGTTGGGGAATCCGGCTATCATTTATCAGTGGAATGTGAGAAATGTACGGTAGCAGCAGCAGCAGCAGCAGCAGCAGCAGCACCGCAGACCGCACTCCGCCCACCTATTACACACATTACGTATACGCACCCGCAGCCCCCCTTTTGCAATTAAGTCCGACAAACGTTGGCTGTCTTGAATGTGTTTTTGTGTCAGAAATATGAAATATAACGAATCTTCTTCCCTTTTGGCGAAAGTTAAAATCCAACTTGTTTTCTGACGAGAGATTCATGAAATCACCAAATAAAAGTCAAGGGCACAAGACACCAGATTACGAATGTAAACAAGTTAATGCTCTGAGCTGAATTTAACAAAAAAACAACAACATTTTTAACGTGAGCTGCAGTCCAGAAATTGAAAGGAATTTAATAAGAAGAAAGGCAAACAACAAGTAATGAATTGAGCTATAAAATTATTGATTTAAAAATGCATAAGCCTTGACGACGTTGAAGCGTTGCTATAGTTTATATTAACAATTTGTATCTTTCTGGGGGAATTTTTCTTAGTTCACAGTATTTACTTTTAAGAAGAAAATATTTTATTTGAATTGATTTAGATTGAAGAAGAAATCCCACTAAACCATAAACCTTTGTAATTATTCTTCCACAGGCTATAGCCAACACATGCAGCAGGCAAATCTGGGCGATGGCGTGGCCACTGCCCGTCTAATTTCCCGCTCCGACTGGGGCGCCCGCCTGCCCAAGTCGGTGGAGCACTTCCAGGGACCCGCGCCCTATGTGATTATCCATCACTCATACATGCCGCCCGTGTGTTACACTACGGTGGATTGCATGAAGAGCATGAGGGATATGCAGGACTTCCACCAACTGGAGCGCGGCTGGAACGATATTGGCTATAGCTTTGGCATTGGCGGCGATGGCATGATCTACACGGGTCGTGGATTCAACGTTATAGGAGCACATGCTCCCAAGTACAATGACAGGAGTGTGGGCATTGTGCTCATTGGAGATTGGCGAAGTGAGTAGAGTTTTCATCAAACTACAATATATTCAGATATCCTCATTTAGTTTATCAAAGAATTTAATTTTTCCTTACTTATACTTAGAGTATCTGATTTAATAAGAGTTATTTTCCTTCTTCATTTTTTAGCGGAACTCCCCCCTAAGCAAATGCTAGATGCCGCCAAGAACCTAATCGCCTTCGGCGTCTTCAAGGGCTACATTGATCCCGCCTACAAGCTGCTGGGCCATAAGCAGGTGCGTGACACCGAGTGTCCTGGCGGTAGGCTGTTTGCCGAGATCTCCACCTGGCCCCACTTCACCCACCTGAACACCACCGAGGGCAGCAGCACTCCCACACCTATTGAACCACACGCACACGCTCAGCCGGCGCCGCCCCAGGCCGCACCGCAGGCGCCACCCCAATTGCCAGCTGCCGCCCACAAGGTCTAGCCCAGAGGACGGGGCAAACGCAGTTTAAGAGAAGCCACAACGAGCTCGGCTCCCCGCACAACGCCAAGGAGTTCATTCAGTATTCATTAGATGTCTCTTCGAACATTTCACAAATAAAGCAATTTCTAGATGATAACACTTAAGCATAACCCCCGCAAGTTGCTCTTTGTATCCACCGACGCCCCCGCACTCGTCCCGCCGTTCGCACTTGTCAAATCAAATAGCAATTAATTTGTGTCAAATTCGATTTCGATGGCGCACAAGTTTTTGCTCGGTACGCGCGGCAATGAAAATGTCGGCGAACCCGCAAAACGAAAGGTTTTTCCGACCATTTTGGCAGCCACCCTCCGCGGGGGTTCCTACCTCCCCATACCAAAAAAACAGCCAAATTCTAGATTCCATTCTCTGAATTATTGAAGGCCCCTGGGGGAAGTCGCAACTGCCAACCGAAGCCCAATCGCCTTTAAGCGGATTTTTTAAAGTCCCCAAACATATGCCTTTTTTGATGTGGAAAAAAAGCTTTTTATGGGAAATAATAAATATATATACATAATTAATATTTTCACAAGGCCAATATTATCACTATGAAGGAGCTTGAAAAAAATGTTTCTATTGGCTGCCAATCGGGAATTTTCAAACTGCGTGGGATGCAGATTTTAGCTATTTAATTTGGCATACTTTTTGGCTGACTTTGACAGACAAAAAATAGGCCATTGCAGGCTTTTAGGCGGCGCTTTAAAAGGAAACCGGAAAAAATGTGCGTTTGATGCAAGTTAAATAAATATTTGTGGTGCTGACATTCGACATGCGCTTTAATTACATATTTTTTCCGCCGTTATTGCACTCAGTTATTGCAATGATTTTCCGAAAACTTTCCACCCTGTTTTGTTTAATTTTAATTGGTTGTATTTCGCTTTTAAAATAAACTATTAGCCTGATAGCTTATATACGAGTTTATATATACAAATTCAAAACTTAAACAAAATTGGCAAGCCATTGTCTGGTTTTGCTCTACAGGTGCGGGAAAAGTTTTTGGTTGACAGGTGCACAGATATGAATGTGGTAAAATAGTAGCACACTTCTGCTCTGTTGGTGTCATATTTTAAATGAATCAAATTTATATGTACGTCTGAAACTTTACTAACTGATTAAGAGTGAATGTACAGCTTCGAATTTTAAATAAGGCTTATTTACTTCTTTCTTGATTAACAAATGAATTTGCGACAGTAACGACCTACAGTTAACATAGTTTTAAGGGATATATTTAATTTCCTAACTAATATATAAATCTGAAACGATTTACAGTGAATCTTTAATAAAATTAACCGAATCTATATTAGTTTAATCTTAATATATTCTTAAATGCACAAATGAGCTTCAGTCTAGCCCTAGTCCAATCGATTAGCCAATCAGTTTGACTATAAATACAACCACGCACCGACCGATCAATCGATCGATTACAGCACATCCCAGAAATGTCAACCCACAACTGAGTGAATCGGAGGAGCAACCGCCACTTAGGAGACAATGTAAATATTGAAGGCGGAGATCATTGGAGAGACTCACTTGGACCTGACAGAACGCCGAACAGAAGCACTAATGGGTTTGGACTTTCTAGACGAGTGGTTTTTATCACAGGGTAAGAGAGGCGGCCCCCCACTCACTACTCACCCTCTCCCCCGTGTCTCCAAATGAAATTGGCTGCGACGCCCACGTCCATGCCGCTCGAGAAACTTGCGTAATTGTGGCCCATTCACCGCGAGGAGGCGCCTGATAAGAGCCAACTAATGAACAGGGGAGGGGCGAAGCAGCAGCATCCTTGAAGTGGGCCACATAGCCAGGTTATTAATAATTCCATTGAACTGCACCTGCCATAAGGTCAATCCAAGCCGCGCTAACGTCCCTCGGCCCGAAAGACCGAAAAAGATGCTAAAAATATTCTCCTCTGTCGGTCAACAAAAAATTTTCATTTCACTTCATTATGCTCTTGCCGAAAAAAATCAAAGAGATAATGTAGAGAGCATTCCCAAGAGAGAGCAGGGAGAGTGAGTGTGTGAAAATTTTGAAATTTTTCAGGCATCGCCTGGCCGTTGGAAAATGTATGAATTTAGTTTTTGAAACGCCGTCATAGGCGCTGCTGCCTCCGCTGCTGAAGGCTTACTCTACGTCAGTGCGAGTGTGTGTGTGCGGGTGTTCGTGTGTGGGTGTATCTGTGTGCATGTGTGGTGTTTGCGGGTGTCTGACCCAGCCAATACACACACAGCTAATACATATAGGACAATACAACGACGCGAACGATGTGCAACGCAGCAAACTGCAGCCAAACCGAGCGAATGAACCAATTAATACCCATAATAAAAATCCAAAAAAGAATCTGAAAAATAACTGAAAAATATCTGCAAAACATCGAAAAAGAATCCGTGAAATATCCACAAAGTATAAAAATAAAATTCGTGTACATTTCGGATGGCGAAATGCGCAGCTTCGCTTAGCTCTTGTCACCGGCGCGGCCAATCGATCTAATAAATCTCTCTGGAGGGGCGTTATGAATGGCTGTTCCCGAAATATCGCCACCGGGCGATATTTTTAAACACTTGTGTTGACAGGCAATCTTAGGATGAAATATGCTGCCGGCCCTGGCATTATTTTTTTGGTTTGCCATTCCAAACGCGAATTCCGCACGACTTTCGAGCCAAATTAGCCAGAGTCTCTCGTTAACAATTTTAATTGAAATTTCATTTTTTCTGGCCTTCCCTCTGTATTTTTTAAAGCATTTTTTCTCCTCACATTCTCTGTGCAATGTACAGTAGAACTTTCCTAAAATCGAATTATCAAACTTGCCACAGAAATTGGGAAAGGACAAGGACAAACTGAAGATTCTATCTTGTGATTCCATTGGCGTTTCACTAGAGACCTTCAAAGTTTCCTTAAAAAACTAGAACTCTTTGGGCGAACTGTTGTTTATGAGTTGGGCTAGAACTAATGAGCCAAGAATTTCTACAGACTCATAATTTAATTACAAAACTCTCCATTTCAAACAGGATACATACGTATCTTTTAAATTCCATAGAGAGCACCCAAATTAGACTGGGCAATTCGCGTCATGGACGCTCTGCTGTATGCCTAAGTATAATTTTTATTTGCATGTCATGTTTAATTAACGCCTCCATGATGCAGGAAAGACCGAGAAAGTGTTCCGTCGCTCTGGCCAAAAAATTTGCAATCGGCCCCCGAACGGGGGGAATTGAAATGAATATGGACGACGACGTGGATCGGGGCGGGCGGCCTTTCCAGGGGGCGGCCATGGAAATGGCAATGGAATGAAACAAATTCGAATTTCATTCTGCCTCCTCGCGTTCGCTCTTTCTGGTGCTTTTTTTGGGAGGCTTTTCTTTTTTGTTTTTCTCCATACACCCCAGTTTTGTGTACGTTTTGCTGTCTACTTTGTGAAACGAGCCAGTTGAATAAAAACAAAAGCAACAATAAAAGCAGAGCAAAGCGGACGGAAAAGAGAGAAAAAAAAGGAAAATATATCTGGCTAAAGACGAGAAAGCGCCAGAGAGATGTGTTTCCTTTTATTCTTTCGATTTGATTCCGCTCTCTCACCCTCTCTGGTTCGGTTCGGTTTGGTTTTTATTTTTTGGACTCTCGGCGGCACAAAGAACCTAAAATTAAATATTTTCGCCTTTTACATATCGCAGCCAGTGGCAGAGCAAATCGTTTCTGCTTTTGTTATTGCTGCTCTATTCCCATGCACTGCGCCGCCTCCTGTTGTTGCTGTTCATTGGAGTGCATATGTCCGGGCGGAAGGCAACGGCGGACGGACGCACGTTTAGCTGGACATATTCGAAAGCAGGAATAGTCGTGGTCAGGAGAATAGGGGTGCTTAAAAAGAGTGTCAAATTCTTGTTGAATTTAATTTCCCTCTTAAACTGTTCCAGTTCTAATAAAGAGTCTTGGCAAATCTTTAACTCGAAGTTCTTGAAGTCATGTGGCAAATAATGTAAGCTTTTAGAGGTGACTTTATGACTTTATTGACTATGGAATACAAATTTAATAAAAGTTTTCTATATACCCTGTCAAGTTTTTAGATCGATAGAAAGTGTGTTGATTGACAGGAAAGTATCATTTGATAAATCATATGATAGTCTTTATTTTGGGGCTGTTTAGTAAATCTAAAAAGAGTCTAAATATTCAATCTAAAAGTATATTTAAATACTAGAAAGATTGTACCTCTAAGAAAATACAAATTTATACAAAATTTGGCGGTTAAATGTAGTATTTTAATATGATTTGTATAATACTAGTGTATTTTGTGAAACCATGTTGATTGGTTTTGATTGTAATCACCAATAATACATTCTTAAAATACATGAAACCATGAAAGAAATAAAAAATTTACTCTGAGTTTGGTACACCTAACATTTGCTCTTCATACTTTTGAACACCTATTAAAGATATCTAGTTATTTGTATCAAGTAATTTTGAGAAAATCAGTTAATACGCTGTCTAAAAGTGAACTATTAAATAATTTAATATTCAATTATTCCTATTAAAAATTTAGTTTCTTATTTTAACTATAAATTTTTACTGAATTCTTAAAGCGTATAGCAATTTCTGTAGTCCCTTAATAACTTGTTTTCTTACATTAACTATGCATTTTTAATAAATGTTAAACGTCTTGCCATTTTTGAGACATACCTGCATAAAAAAACACAACTACGACTATTTTTTTACCTCTACAACTTTAAAGCTGTTAGTTAAAAATCATTTGTTTCCACAACTGGACAAGCAAACTTTGCCCGCACTACTTTTCTGACCACAACTGTTTGCTGTTTTTGCGTGCGCTTGCAAAAGCATTCCTCTCGGTTGGGATTTGTTGATGCATTCGCCCCGTGTCCCAGTCCCTGGCTTCTGTATGCCCCTAAATCTCTACACCCGTATCCATGGATGTCCCTGTCCATGACTATGACACAAAGGCCTACATTCTGTCTCTCGGCGGCAGCGGCGGCAACAGCTAGCAAAGCTAATGAGCGCATTCAGTTAAAAATAACATTGAAAATGAAACATACCCAAATATACACGAATTGAAATGAATTGAATCGGATTGAAAATATCTCAAACAGCTGTTGCTCATCGTCCACAGAGGACCACGAATAAAATTCCCAGCAACAAAAATTCGCGCAGTAAAAAAACAAAAATAAATAAAAATCTTTAACGAACAAAAATACGCGTAAAAAAAGAATTATCAAAAGTAAAATAGAACTCGGCGGGGCAAAAACAAAAAAAACCTAGAAAAAATTCGAAAAAAAAACACGGAAAATCTGAATGAAAGAACTTTTTCGGACAACTTGCGACTCTCTCCCCCGACGCGGCTGCTAATGTGCAAAGTTTTGTGTTTTCATCAGCAGGAAAAACGTCCAAAAAAAATCCCGGCAAATTATTTAAAAAGAGTGTGCAAATAGACGGGCGACGACATCGGCCCCTAGAGAATTAAACAGCCATAAACACCAGGGGAAAAAATAACACAGCAAGCACCAGCGAGAAATCCGGCATAGTCCCGACGAGAAGTTGCGATGCCGTTTGTGACGCCCCGCACGGGGACGAGCAGTGCAAGCAGTGCACCCGGCGGACGCACCACATTCCGCCCGCCATGGGTTAAGGATGACGGCGGCGCCTCAGCCACGGCCAGCTCCACAAAGCCCACCACCACGCCGTGGGCCAAGAAGAACGCAGAGGCCACGCCGGCAACCAAGGAAAATGGTGAGAAGTCCACAACAGCCAAGCCAAAGGCAACTACAGTGGCCAAGAAAACCACCACGACGACCGCTGAACCGACCAAAAAGGTACCCGAACCGACAAAGAAGGTGGCTGAACCCGCCAAGAAGGCGCCAGAGCATGCCAAAAAGGTGGCTGAGCCCGTGAAGAAATCTTCCCTGGCGACCAAGAAGACTCCTGAACCCGTAAGCACCAAGAAAGTGCCCGAGCCCGTTAAGAAGGTAACGCCCACGGCGGTGACCAAGAAGCCAGTGGGCACCACCTCGGCGCTAAAGAAGAAGAAGGAGCCAACACCACCACCCGAATCCTCTTCCGAGGAAGAGGAGAGCGAAGAGGAGGAGGAAGAGACCGAAGAGGAGACCGAATCGGAGGAGGAGGAGGAAGAAAGCGAGGAGGAGAGCGGATCCGAGGAGGAGGAGAGCGAAGAGGAGGACACCACCGTCGACGAGAAGGTGCCCGAGCACGTCCGGAAGGCTGCCCAGCTGCGTCCAACCCCCGTCAACAAGAAGCCGGAGCCAGAAAGTGAGTTGAGCCAACGTTTCACAATGGAAAAGCCCAAGCTGCGCAGCGTGGTTGTCAAGCGGGACAGGTCGCTGAAGAAGATGGCCACCGAGGACGACGACGAGGCCGAGGAGGGTGAGACCGAAGAGGATCGGGAGCGGCGACGACGCTTCAAGCTGGAGAAGCCCAAGCTGCGGCATGTGAAGCGCGAGGAGAAGCCGCTGCCCAGCAAGAGCACCGACGACCTGGCCAAGATCCGGCCCGTGCTCAAGAAGGTACCCAAGATCGATGAGCTCCTCAAGGAACCCAAGGAGGAGCCCAAGCCCGAGTTCACGACCAAGACCCTGCGCAAAGCGTCCCTGAAGCGCGAGCCGAGCATCAAGAATGGTAAGTTGTCCGATCCGATCCGATCTCAGCAGCTCCTGTGATGGAACCTAACCCGATGCCCGACTGGATTAACCCCGATTAACCTCCGCAGATGGATCGACTCAACAAGCGCTGTAAAATATCGCCCCTTTGCTTCTCTAATGGCTAATGTCTAATGTCTAACCCAAAGAGTGTTTGTATTTACTATACGTAGGGGGAAGCTGTTGGCAAATATTCTATATACGTTTTGCCTATTCCGTTTTTGGGACTTTCGTCGGCCCTGGCCAAAAGGCAAGGCCAGTGGCCAGTGGCGAAAACAAAACAAAATAATGCGTCATCATGGCGTATGAGCGATATGTGCATGAGATTCGCTCAATGGGGATGGGAACGTGAGCGGCCAGTTGAGAGAGATTATCAAATGTGTCATAGTTGAAATATCTTCTTGGTGAATGTGTTGCACTAAGTTTGGATTTTGGCAAACATTTGGCATTGAGCGTTTAACGGGGCGTATGAGTGATATATGACTGAGACAAGGTGGTTTTATCATTTAAGAACGTGTTTTTTAACGTAATTTAGTAAAGGTTTGAAAAGGACTCGAGTTTTTAATTTCCACTCTATTTTAAAGAGCTTCCTAAATGGAAATTCGTACCAGTATTTCGTAAAAGTGCTTATTTCCCAGGTAAAAATCCATTTTAATAACCAAAAAAACTGGTTATTAACAAATATGAACATTTAAGTAAGCCTGATTTTTTGCCAGAGATTAATTACATATATTCGACTTCCCGAAGAGCAAAGCTTGTAGTGTACACATGAAGGCATACCCCTTTTTAATACCAAACAGAAACGCTTCCCTCACGCTGCCATCAATGTCTGTTACCTGTCGCTCTCAGGCATCGCGGTCTGCTCATTTATAAAAACGCAGGAAAATATACACGGTTGCTGCCAGAGTGCACAAATATTCGCATATAGAGGAATATGGGAATTTATATACTTGAAATGAATGTGTAAAAAATATATTTCATCAAAATGTTTCGCCCAAACAAAAACCACAAAGCGCTCACGGACAAGGGACAGTGAGAACGGAGGGACACACAGTGGGAGAAACAAGGCTATAAAGCAATATAAATATCATTTTTTATTTATTAAATTTTAGTGAGTGTTGTGCATTGAGCCGAACGGGGCGCAAAGTGTTTTCCTGCCTGCAGTGGCGAGTGGGTTTTATTTTTGGGTTTCAATTCCCTTTTCCGGGGAGGATACCATCTCATCACCCCAACCCCCCCTGGTTTTGGAAGTGCAAACAATACAAAGGTATGAAGAAGCAAACGTTCTCTAATTCCGTATTTATTGCCACACACTCTCAACTTCTGAGGAGGCTGTAATTTTGTAATGGACTTTCCCGCCGCGAGGCTGGGTAGGATTGGTGGAAAAGAAGGAGAAGCAGTAGGAGCAAGGGTTCTGCCAGAAAGACAAAGAACCCGGATGAACGAACGACAGTGCGTTGCATAAGTATGCCGTCACCTGGCCTCAAAATTGAATTGCAGGAAGCCGCCCCGTGGGCAAGAAGGCCTCAAGTTTCCCCTGGGGGCAGACAGGCAACTAAAATGAAGTGAAAAGCTCGTTAGGACCTGGAAAAACGAACGGGATAACCGGGAAATGGGGGCACATCGGGGCGCGGCTAAAGGCTACGTGTGAGGCAGTTAACTTGCCTTTGTCCCGTCCTAATCAGTGGGCAATAACGTGACCGCAAATGCCTCCTAATCTTGACCGACAAACAAAAGGATCGAAGAGGAGGAGACCGTCCAAAGAGGTCACTAAATAAAATGACCAAAAAACGTTGTCCGCCAAAAATAAAACAGAGCAACGTTTGTCCTTTTTAAAGCTGTCACCCTATCAAAAAAAGAAAAAGAAGAAAAAAGAAACAAAAAATAAAGACGAAAAAAAGGGCGCAGCCAGGAAAAGACGAAGGCGAAACATTTATTTAATGTGTTCAGGGTAAAGTCTGGGCGGGAGGGTCCTCGTTCCAGTGGAGTGAAGTGGAGTGGAGAGCAGTGGAGTTTCTTTTTATGGTCTAAGCAAAATTCATGATTATTGCTCATTCTGTCAAAACTACAACATAAAATGGAATGTTTTAAAGCCAGATGAGGAATGGTAAAGAGGCATAAGGACACGGGCGGCCAGAGAGCCCGGGTCGCCCCCCTCGGAAACCCGCAACTATCGAATGATAAAAGGCCAACTTTGGACTCGAATTGGAACTTGGACTTGGAATCCTCAGTGGGGGGAGGCTCGAGCCGAAAGCTGCCAAAGATATATGGGAATGTGCTTGATAGAGTCTAACTAAATGCGCCATTTATATTCAAATATCCGCCACTAAAAAACAAAACGAAATAAAAGACGGCGCTGGCCGCAAGTTACCCAGCTGCTGCCCCTGACCCTGGCCCTGGCTCGAATGTCTTCAAAAGGACCAGAAGCGGCAGGACAAAAATATTTTCTTTTATTTAAATGAACCTCATCTCTATGTATGCGTGTGTAGATGCGAGACATGTAACGGCTGCGCCCCATTTTTTTGGGAAAATTCCTAGTCCTGGCTCTCCTCTGTCCTCGCTAATTCTTTCTGGCTCCTTTCTTCGCGTGGTTTGTCAGGGTCAAGTGGGTGGCGGGTTGGCTGTCATTAGAAATGTCGACTTTCAATAGGTGAGGGTGGTGAGGTGGCGACGTTTCTCTCTGGGTCCCAGTATACATCCCATCCAACGGAGCATAAAAGATGATTAGGCTCTTTCAAATTTAGAAATAGCGTGGTCAAAATGACGTAAAAGGAAATCGTTCAAAGCTCACATACACACACACACAGAGTGCCTCATATTGGCCAATAGCTGTTGGCCATAATTATACTGGGCGACAATGAAATGGTTGACTGCATAATTGGATTAGTGTCCCCCAAACGATGGCAGAAACAAATCCAAATTGAAATTGAATTTTCTAATTGGACTTAAGGCCCATCACCTAGGGCACAAAAGGGAATTAAATGAGGGTTACCGTCGAGCGGAAACAGCAAAACCGTTTAATAATAAGGAGATTTTAAAGAAATTAAATCAGTTTCCTCACGATTGGGGATATAAATTAATGCGTTAGATGTTTCTTACTAAAATTCTACGAAAACCAACACCTCGAATGAGTAATGTGAAAGGAGCTTTCCCAAGTTGAATCACTTTGAAATGCTTGCCATTTTAGGGGGAGAACACAACATGCATAATTTCAGAGCTAATGGGGTTCCAAATAGTTTGCCAAATCCCCCCATGTAATCCCTGTCGGCCCCTATTTTACACTGGGTCCTGGCCAAGGCAAAAACGCTAATCATACGGATAGAGGAGCTCAGAGGGAACTGATTCTCCCTCTTTGCCATGAAATATATGGGCTGGCTGAGCGGTGGTTCATCATGCCCCGGCAGACAATGAAGGAGCGCACCAGCCTGGAAGCTGGAAAGTCACTCATCGGGCGGCAGGCAGCAGTCCATGAGCAGGACTCTACTGCCACTCCTCCATCCCACTTCACGAGTTATCAGGTACACTAGGAAAATTATACCACATTAAATTGTTTGAATATGAATTTTGAATTAGAGACCTTATAGTGAAATCTAGATAGCCTCTAAAACACCTAAAAATAAAATATAGTGTCATAGCAACACCTAAACAACTTGAAGATAAAGCTAGCTAGTCATTGTTAATTTGTCTTGAAAATGAACAAATCCTATTCAATAACTCCTTTCCTAACTTTCTTAACCACATTACGGTGTGATCGAATACGTATTGCAGTGCCATAGGAGTGTCCTTACTGTTAAAATATACTTAAAGTTTCCAGTGCTTATTCAAAACCTCATTTCATTCTTATGAATATTGCTCATAGGTGACAGTACTTAAAGTATAGTGTCGAAGTCCAGCCTCAGCCTGCTAATTATTTTGCCAGTGTACCCAGTACCAGTTACGCAGTAACAAGTTCCCCTCTTCCCACTCCATTTCCCCCCACGACTTTGCCAGTTTTTGAAGACCCTGGCACTCCACACTCCTCCGACTTGATTCAATGACAACGGCAACATTTGTGCATGCATAGAATATTCTGCTGATGATAACACAATGAGCCAGTGGGCGTGGAGACCAAGGGGTCCATGCCCGGGCAGGAGCGGGAGCAGACCCGGGAGTGAGCTCGCAAAATTTATGTTTACATACCCCGCTATTCATTCTGCGACGTCGTAAGTGCGGGCTTTGCGGTATATTAAGTGGGTAGCATCATCTCGGAGCTTGGAGCCAGCAGCAGCTCGGAGATCCGACGAGACCCCACTCCTTCCTACTGGCAGTGCTTGCTTTTTATTTAAATAAGAAATAATTTTGTCGACATGAATGAATGAAGACTTTTATCTGCCCGGCACCCTTCTTCCCTCTGGCTTTCTTCCCTTTTGCGGTGTTTGTTGGTGCTGTTGTTGTTGTGCTGCCATCTTTTGTTTCTTGCTCGCTTCCACTTTTGTTTGCCACTGATTTAGGATAACTGTCAGGGGGACGGAGGGGTTCTGGTTCCTCCTGGTGGTTAAGGGGAGCGCCTTTGTCCATAAATTACTAAACCGAATTAAGCGCAACTCACTAAACGCGTCCTCAATTGGCTGTCCGAAAAGTTGACCACGTATTTTAATCAGAGCTCCCCAAAAGCAGTTCATTAACATGCAGACATGGATGGCTCAGGGGCGGGAGAAGGGGGCTCCGAAAAACTAGGTGGTGATGGTGGGAAAAATCCAGGAGGTAACGGAGCTCTAGACAATAATCAAGTTGCTCGTTTGCTCTGATTTCATTCGGTACGTAACACGAGTTCGGATTAGTTGCCCAGCCTCTCCTGCCCTCCTTCCTCTCCCTGTGTCTCTCTGGGTATTTTCCCAGTTTCCCAGGTGAAGGGGGCTACTGGGAGATGGTGTTTCAGACACTAATGCACCGCAAAAGGCAGCCAACCACTTAAAGATTAAGTGCAGATCCAGCCAGGCGCAACCGAGAAACCGAAAAACCAAAAAAGAGAAGGAGCCGGAGCCATGAGCCGGTTCTCAGACAAAGGATAAAGCCTTGGGTGGCCTTGGCTACCCCGAAGCCCCCATCTCCTGTCGACGAGGGTTCACTCAAACAAAGCTAATTAACAGATTTGTCAGCTTTTCATCACTTGGCGGCGCCCTCATTGTTTTCCTCCTCTTTCTGCGTTGTTTGACTTTTACACTTTTTAACAACAACAAGAAAGCGGAGAAGAGACAGGGCAAGAAATGCAAAGTATTCGATCAAAAATTAACAAGAAAAAATAATAAAGACTTTTGATATATGTATGTATGCCTGTGTGGAGTGTGTGGGTGGGATCGAAACTGGAAAAGTTTTTCAATTGTTAATTACGAGGCCAAGGAGGAAAGACGACCGACCTCGAAGTTGGCTGGGAGGTGGAAAGAGCGGGCCAAGGGAAGAGACCTCCGCCTCGGAAAGCGAACATTGTTAGGCCAACAATTTAAGCGGAAATTTATTAGAAACAGCTGGCTGCAAGGGGTCTTTCTCGAACACTACCAATCCTAATTGGCCTCGTTAACAGAACACCAAGACGGAGAGCACGAATAAGGAAAAAGTACAGCCAGAAGGGTGGAAGGATGTCTCGTCTCAGCCAGCAGAGTTTAAACTAACTTAAACCCAAAGCGAGCAAGTGGGAGTGCGAGAGCCAGTCAAGCGCAACCCGACAAAGTAAAAAATGCAATCAAAGTTTGTGCCCACCCCCGTCGGCCTCGTCCAACCGTCCGCCCGCCTGTTCACCGAATTGAATGGTGTTAAGGCAATAAAACACCATCAAAGCCAGGTCCAGGTTCCAGGACGAGGCCGAGGACGAGGCACTAACTTTTCAATCTCTGCTGCAACTTCCGACAGAGACAGCCATGTGTCTGGGATTCCACCCGCACCCATGGCCCTACACTGGCATTAATTGTTTTGCCATAAACTGAGCTATAGGGAAACAGAAGGTACATATTTCGTTTGAGATTGGGAAAATACAATTAAAAACTGTGACAATTCGCCTTAATTTCTACAATTTATCAGAGAATTGTTGTATATCTAAAAACATTTCAAATGCGGGTCTGAATTATGGTATACATTTTAAAACAAAAGCATTGAACATTGCATTTTGGTCTGCTGACCTTTAGGACCTCATTTTAGACACCTTTTAGCAACATTTAATTTTACGCGGTTTTAAATTGCTACAGATTTAATATTATATAACATGCGGGCCAAAAGTAAGCCACAAAATTGTACACCTAACAAAAGGAAACGAATTTTTATTGAAGTTTGTCCTTATTTTAGGAACATTTTGAATTTCTTTTTAATTTGTTGAAATGAAAATTACATTTAAGGGATTTTGGCCACTTTCTTCATACAATACCCTAAATTCTTCCAACTGCATCAAATACTTGGCTAAATATATTTTGTGTTGTAAATTTCTCGAGTAACTAAATCGAATGCCTTAAAATTCTGGTGTTTAATGCCTTTTTTAAGTGCATTCCACCCATTCCTCCTTTTTACCCTCGATTGATATGTATGGCGGAACTTTGGCCACAAAACACAGCTAAACAGGGGGCGGCGAGTCCGCCGGGGGCAAAACAGCAGAACCCAGCGGGAGCCGAAAGAAGAACAGCAAACAAGAACAACTGACACAAATTGCAAACTCATTAAATTAAAATTATATTTAATAACCGCGAGTGCACGCAGCCAGCGCCCGGCGATTTGCTCTAATGCCCAGCGACCAGTCCTCGCCTCGGCCCCACTAGCAGCGTGCAGCGAGCACCGCGCCTCACTCCTCAATTCCGGCAGAGAATAACCCCAACCTCCGGGTGCATTCCTGGCTCTTTTTGTTTTCCAGTTCCCGCACCACCCCCGCTGCCCTCGTTGGTGCCCAAGGCCCCGCCACCGCCACCTCCGCCCCTGGCACCCGGCGAGAAGCGAGAGCTCAGCAGCACGCAGAAGGCGACACTCGAGAAGCTCAGGTGAGTGCATAGCGACCCCTGACACCCAAGCCCTGGTCCCCGATCCGGGTGTCCGCACCCGGTTCCCTCAATACCTTTTAAGGATAACCATAATTCCGATCCGCTTCGATTCGCAGGACACGACCTAGAAGGCGCCCGGACTGGTCCGAGATGATGAAGGAGGTGGAGAGCGGCAGGAAGCTGCGCCATGTGGCCTGCAACGATAGGTGGGTATTAACCGGCGGGTAATCCCAGCCGGATTACACAAGTAGTTGCAGATTGCAACACTCCCAAAAATTAAAAAACTAACTAGGGCGGAAGGTAAAGGTAAACAAAGCGGCGAAACTTTTAATTCCGAGCTTTGCCATGTTTACACAGTTAACTTTTTGGCCAAAACAAGTCTGCTAAATAGTTTTGTAATTAAAAATTAAACATAAAGAGGAAATAAGAAGAATAACTCAGGAAAGCAGAGGAAGTTTGTGTCTGTAATGCAAACTTTGCGAGAAAGTTGCCTTGAAAAGTCATAGTTCCTAATGATTACTTAATCCCCTCACAGATCTCAGCCCATCTTGACATGCAAATCGATGACCAAAGTGGATGACAAGTTTATTTACGAGACGGAAAAGGACAACTCGCACAACAAGTTGCTCAAGCAGATCCAGGGCGGCATCAAGCTCAAGCCCACACGCACCAATGACCGCAGCAAGCCCGTGCTGGATGGTCTGCGCAAGTTCCGCCGCCAGATGACCATCGAGGAGCAGCTGCAGAAGTCGCAGTCCAAGATTAACATGCTCAGCGAGGCACCCAGCAGCTACGCCCTCGGCCCAGGCAGTGCCACCGCTTCGGGAGCGGGCAGTTCCCGCCCCAGCATCGTCTCAGCTATGTCCATTGACGAGGAGAGTCCGGACGAACTGGACGACATCGATAAGATACGCGACGATCTGCAAAGCACGAAGCAGATGTTGGCTCTGGAGCTGCGCAACCGTGAGGCGCAGGAACGCGAGAACAAAAAGCTGCTGGCCAAGATTCGCACCCTGGAAACCGAGCTGGAGCGCGAAAAGTCTCGCGAAAAGAACCTGGAGTATGGTTCCAACGTGATCGTGGCCACCATGGATCCCACACCTACCGCCGAACAGACCTTTGTGAACAGCCTGAAACGCGAGGTTGAGGATGCCCGCAAGGTGTCCAAGGAGGTGGAACAGAACTACAAGAGCACCAGCGAGCAGCTGGTGGAGGCAAAGACCGAGGTGGAGGAGCAGCGCCGGCAGATCCAGCTGCTCGAGCGCAAGTTGGCAGCGGCACTGAAGGTAAGTCGGTGTTTTGGGTTTGAGGATGAAAGGGTATGGGACGTTGCTCAAAGTGTTGTCAGTTGAGACTGGAAGTCGGTTCTAGGTTCGGATTTTGGGCTTAACCTACCTAACATACTATTAACCCAACCCTATAATACTCTTGCAGAAGCTATATAATAAATTCTGATGTCCGTCTGTTGAATGAAAGTTTAAACACTTGTACACTTTTTAACAAATAAATGAAATGATAAATGAATCTGCAAGGGTATTTCAGGCATCGGTATCCGAGGCTAGATATCCTTTCTTGTTTTTAGTGTCGTCGGGGCCGGGTCACTGCATCCGCTGAGGGCGGAGAGTAGACAGGAGCAGTTAACGAAGCCACCGCAATCAGTAGTAGCCACTTAGTGTACCTACTTTAGCTTTCCTTAGACGCTATAGTAGCCAGAGAAGCAGATCAGCTGACAACACTTGACACCAGTCTAGGATGGGTCTGGGAATGAAACACCGCCCAGGGGCACCTCCCCTTACCTTCTATAGCCTGCATAAACTCATAATTTGTCCATTATTGACTTCGGCCTGCACACAAATCCTTTGACCTCATCATAATTGGTTTGAAACTATCACAGAATTTCTCACAACAAAGAGCGAAATTTCTAATTTCGGAAGTCATGCATTTAATTAAAACAATGTTCGTACTTTAAAGTATGAAGCATTTGAATTTTAGCTCAGCAAAAACTCTCCACTTTTGTTGGCTTAATCGGAAGGAATTTATGTGCAACTCAATGCATACATTTTCATGCAATTGATGCTAGGTTTTACCTTAAATTTGTGTGTTTCTGGAAACAATGTAATAACTATTTTTAGCTTCAATTAACACAACTTGAAGGCTTAAAGTCTGGCAATAGTGATTCAAATTCTATGGAATATTTACTCAAAAAAATAAAAGGGAAAAAAGATAGTCTTTCAGCTTCGCTTTCAAGAATAAAATAAATTCATTTTGAGATAGGACAGGAGAGAGAGAAATATGACGCAGCTAAAATGAACTTTCTTGTTCGCTACTCAGAGACTTTTTGACAATCGGTATTTTGAGGATTTTTAGTCTAATGTTTCTCTTAATCCGACCTGGGAGGAACAGGAATTTTTTAAAGTATTAAAAGTAGTTCAAAGACTTTGTTTGCAGACCGCCTCAGAAACCGACACCTACTTCGACACGCATGCTGCATACCGCCAGAATAACCTTCCCAAATTCCGCCCAGACCCAAAACGGTGTTATGACCCGTTGAGGACACGCCCAGACCCGTCCCATCCTCTGCCCATGGAAGCTTTCGCGCTCTTGCACTCCGCAGTCGACTCCGCAGCAACTAACCGATTAACATGTGTTGACGCTCTCTTGCCAAGGCGACACCAAGCACTAACAGAACGCACATTAGTAATTGCTTTGCTTACGACGACGACGACTACGACGACGATTGCTTCCACTACGACCACTACCGCTCAGCAAGGCACCAGGTAAAGCCAAGCCCCGTCAGCGACGCCCTCACTAATCTGTATTTCTTGTTTATCCCCATTTCCTGTTCCGCCCAGGGCGGCGGATCTATGGATGGATCGCGACGACCCAGCGATGCCAACTTCGGTCGTGACAGCTCGCCTGAACTGGAGCTGGAGGTCAGCGAAAGCGATCCGGACGAGCCGGAGGAGAAGAAGACGGAGCGCAGGGAGCGCCGGTCCGGCAAGGAGCTGAAGGTGCTGCGCAGCAAGCTTGCTAAGCTAAAGGTCAAGGAGGAGGCGGCCAAGAAGGAAAAGGATGCCCTCAAGCAGGCCATGAAGAAGAACCACGTGATCCTCAAGTGAGTACAGACTCTGCGAGCCTCGACTATGAGGGATTCTTTACCAATTCTTGGATTGCCCTGTTAGGGAGGAGAACAAGAAATTCAAGAAGCTGGAAAAGGAGGTCCAGAAGATGGCTGCCTCAATGAAACTAGACGAAGACGACGTAGACGGCGAAGAGAAGGACGAGGACGAAGAGGAGCCCGAAGAGAAGGACGAAAGCGAAGAGGAGGAGGAGGAGTCCGACGACGAGTCCGAGGAGTCGGAGTCTGAGGCCAGCGAAGCGGAGACGGGTAGCGAGTCCGAGCCGGAGGTAAGTATTACTGGCTTTGTCAAACTCACCTGTGTTTATATTCCGGATTTACCAAGGACTCGCCGAACTCCGTGAAGAAGGCGAATGTGGAGCCGCGGGTGAAGAAGCACGAGAGCCGGTTCGCCGCGATGAAGAAGTGCAACGTGCTGCTGCAGGCGAACGTCGACAATTTGCAGGATCAAATTGTGAAGGTGCGATCGCGGGCCACCAACTTGCAGGACGAACTAGACGCGGTTATCGCCGATCTGGGCTTCTAGTTGCCGCTGCTTGTTTCCCCTTTAAGTCTCCCTTTCCGTTCCTTGCTCTGTTTTTCGAATGTGTGTCCGTGCTGCCGGAAAATTATTATTTTTCTGATATAAACAAACAATAATAAACAAACAAACAAAACATTTCGCTAGATATGGGAAAACATCGATAGTTTGAAGATTCGAAGTATTCGATAAAAACGTTTAGGAAATTTGATGAAAAAAAGGTGGGAAACTTTACTAACGGTATCCAGTTCTTAAATCTTGCAGCGGAAAATGCGGTCACACTTTGTTGATAACCGGCAATATTTTAAACACAATATTCGTTATCCCATTGATGATTTGTTTTAAAATAATAATGGTCCCTAAGCTCTTGGCATGCCTTCTGGCGCCTGCCTTTTGCGATCTGCGAGATTGACGAGACTAAACTATTACCCTCTGCATACCGTACTTTTTCCATGAAAACTTAATCCAACTCCTAGCCTACCCAACAGGAAACTCAAACAAAATCCTCTCCCTCCTCCACAAAACCAATCTCATACACAAAGTGTAGTCCGTAAGTTCAATATGAGAAATTCGTCACCACCCAGCCGAGCGGTAGCAGCTAATGCTCGTGATTAAGAAGTTAGCTTATATGTTATAACCAATGGCTAGCTTCATAAAAATAAATAAGTATATTAGCGCTTACCGATCGGTGCTATCAGCTTTATATATAGGACATAGAATAATAGTTTTGATTCGAACTTACCCGCAGTTGATGACACTCAGTTACCTTTCATCGCAACACCGCAGACTTGGCCGAGATTCATCGATGATTAAGTCCTTTCCAGGGGCAGAGGTTATTAACACAATTTTTAACACGGAATTATTAGCACAGTTCCAGCGAAATGGGATGAACGGGTGAAAGGCCGCGGACAGACTGAGGCAGCTGCGGAGAGTCGCCTCTATTTATAGGTGTGAGAAATGCATAGAGAGAGATAGATCGAGAGAGAGAAAAAGAGACAGAGAGGGCGAAAGAGAGCGAGAAAAAGAGATAATTAGAGGGAAATAGAGGAAGAAAGAGATAGAGATAGAGAGAGATATAAAGGCAGAGAGTTAGATAGAGCAAGAGATAGATAGTGAGAAAGGTAGTTAGAGAGGCAGAATCGTAGAGATTTAGAGACATGAGATAGAGAGATCTCTCACTGCTTAGAAATGGTGTTTTACGGTCTGGATACCGTGGTTTAATTTTAAATGTTTTCCTTGCGCTGTCTGGCAGCGCCATGAGTGCTTCAAGAACTATTTATGTGTGACCAGCTGCTGTTGACTGAAAAAATATCCGCTCTCCGTAATATCGTTAATATTTAAAATTTTAACGACATTTCCAAATATAGTTTCCTTCAAATCTAACAAAATAATTCCAACATGCAATTACATATTTAAATATATTTATTTTCTCCTTATTTAACTAAAAATAAAAAGAACAAATCAAAGGTAATAACTAATTTAAATTTAATGATTTAAATATTCCCAGTAAAACGTATTTACCCATTAGTCGTATTTATTATAGTATTTGTAAGCATGTATAACAATGTACAAAACAACAAATCGGCGAAATTTGCTAAACTAAACGCGCACTACGAGTATTTTCATTAAGAGTGGAGTGGATATCACGCGATCCTTCTTCATTTTTTGATTAAACTACGATCTGAGCCTTGATATAAGTTAAGTCTACGGTGAATGAACTGGTTCGATGCCTGGTTCTGGCAGGGTTAGGTGAGAACGATGTGAGACGGGGAGAAACCACGAACTTCGTCGATCGAAGTGGAACACTTTTATTCCAGCAGGATTAGCCTGAACCGCTTCCGCAGCGAGGACTCGCGTGGCAGAGTGCCAGCCCACTTCTTGAGGGCTGTCAGCACCACGGATCCCATGACCATAACGGCACCCACCAGGGAGTAGGCGGTAGGTGTCTCCCCGAAGAAGAGCATCTGCCAGACGAAAGCGAAGACGATGTCCGCACAGCGGGCAATGGCCACCGGTCCGGCCTGTTCGATCTGCAGCGACAGGGTGAGCAGGATCTGGCCCAGGAAGCTGAACACACCCAGGACCACAACCAGCCAGCGATCCCGTCCGCAGCTGGGCCAGCACACAGCTCCGATGGAACCGCACACGATGAGGGTGTAGACCAGAGCGATAGTTCCGAAATTGGTCATAATTACGGAGAAGTGTAGGTTCTTTAATGCCCGCAGCAGTATGTAGACGTTGGCGCCAAAAAGCGTGGACGAGATGGCGGCCACTGGTCCCCAGATGTCGTAGGTCTTTCCGGACACATCCTCACTCTCGCCCGAGCCGCCGAAGAAGAACGGAGGTCTGGTGATGAGGACCACTCCCACCAGCGTTAGGTTGATGGTCAACACATTGAACAGCGTACAGGGCTCCTTGAGGAAGGCACGCGCGAAAATGGCCACGAAGACGGGCGTGGAGAAGATGATGACGCTGGCATCCGCCAAGGGCATGTGCCGGAAGGCGTAGAAGCTGAGCATCAGGCCTGTGGTGCCCATGAAGCACCGCAGCAGCAGGATGACCCGTTTGCCTTCCGGAAACACCGGCTGTCGCGTATAGATCAGGATCGGAAGCGCCGGCAGCAACACGCCCACGAAGCGAAAGGAGGCCAGCTCCATGGGGTTCACGTCCACCAGTCCCTTGACAATCACTGAACAGAGGGAGAAGAAGAGCGAAGAGAGTGTCGCCAGCAGGATGCCGAGATACGGACAATTGGCACCCAGGCGCCGCTGCAGACGCTCTAGCCAGCGGGGGGCAGGATCGGGGGGCGGGGCACTATCCTGGAACTGCTGCAGCTCCAGATTCTCCGGCATTTTTATGGTTTTTTGGCTAAAGTGTCTCCTTTTAAAAATTCAGCATCCTGCAAACATTTGCATTAGTGTGTGGGTGTGTTTGTGTGTACCAACGGTTTTTGTGTCTCACCTGCACTGAAAAAATCGATTCGGTTGGCTTCTTTCCTTTATTTGCGTCCTGCCTGCTCTCTGCTGCCGCCTTTTCGCTAGCTTCACATGCACATCGCTTCCCCGCCGCCCGTTTCACAGAGTTTTATTCATTCCTTGCTCGCGACGTTTATATTTAATTAAACATTTTAAATCTTTTCGCAAACGGCGATTGGCAAAAGCCTGGGCACCAGTGCTGCCACCCCTTATACTCACACTGTGCTGCCAGTGCTGCCAGTCTGCAGGATATGGGTAGCTGGTAACGGTTTATTAGCGGAATGTGGTATTTTTTTTTTAACAAAGAACATGTCTTAATTTGTATTTAAAAAACACTATCCGATAAAATATAAATGAAAATCCAGCACCATAACAAATTTTTGTTTTGAAAAACCAATCAATGTTCCAACATTAATTCCAAAAACGAGTTGGCAGCCACTGTCCGAAGAAGAAAACAATGAGCAAAGAGTCGGGAGTAGTGAGAAAATGGGCGATTGTGGCCGCTGGTGTTGGCCTGGTTTATGTTCTGGTGCGGCACAGGCAAAAGCTGCTGATTCCACTGAGTCGCATATTACCATCCGGCAGTGGGCTGCCCCACCGGCGCATAGAAATCATAAATTCCACTCAGGACCCGGCCACGCAAAGGGTTATCAATGAGCTGAAACAGTGAGTAATACAGTAATACGGCTGATTTCTTGTGAAAATCGAAAGCTTTGCTTCAGACACTGCCAGAGCTTCAAAGTCTTGGGATTCGACTGCGAATGGATCACGGTTGGCGGCAGCCGGCGACCGGTGGCCCTCCTCCAACTCAGCTCTCACCTGGGGCTGTGCGCCCTGTTTCGCCTGTGCCACATGAAGCAGATACCCAAGGACCTGCGGGAGTTGCTGGAGGACGATGCTGTCATCAAAGTGGGCGTGGCCCCTCAAGAGGACGCCGTTAAGCTGTCCCACGACTATGGAGTTGGCGTGGCCAGCACCCTGGACCTGCGCTTCCTGTGCGTCATGGCGGGCCACAAGCCCGAAGGCCTGGGCAAGCTTTCCCAGACACACCTGAACTATACTCTGGACAAGAACTGGCGCCTGGCCTGCTCCAACTGGGAGGCCAAGCAGCTAGAGTCAGCTCAGCTGAATTATGCCGCCAACGATGCCCTGGTGGCCGTGGCCATCTATCAAAAGCTCTCGAGAGATCTGGAACCAAGGAACTTCTGGGACCGCCGATCATTGGACTGCCAAAAGCTGCACAATAAGTTTGAACCTTTCCTGGACGTGGACTTTACCAAGGGCTTCTCACTCAGCCTCACCGGCAACGGAGTCACTCGCACGAAAAACCCTGGAGCCTCGAAGTCAAAGAAACTGCTGCCCAAGAAGCAGCCATGCCGAACAATGGCCACCCAGTCGAAGGCCTTCTACGACAACTGCTTGCTGCAGGCGCCCGATGGCGAGCTCCTGTGCACTATTGACAGACGCAAGGCGTCCTGGTATTTGGATCAAAATCTGGGCACTCAGATCAGCGAGGAGCCCTTTACAGTGCGCCTGAACTTTGAGCCAGCGGGCAGGGCGGTGGGTGATGTGGGTCGCTACTATCAGACGCCGAAAGAGAACCAGTGCGTTGTGTGTGGCGATCGGGATGCCTATATACGGAAGAACGTAGTGCCCAGGGAATACAGAAAGCACTTTCCTCTAGTCATGAAGTCCCACACCTCACATGACGTGCTGCTCTTGTGCCCCACCTGCCACCAATTAAGCAATATCTCGGACCTGCGGATTCGCACCAAGTTGGCTGTCCAATGCGATGCTCCTTTTAAAAATGGAGAAGGACACGAGAAGTATCGAATTGATCCGGAGCTGCGGTGAGTACTACTGCACGAGTTCTTGAGACAAGCATCTCTGTCGCTATCTTGTCTACTTTTTATCTGGCAAGATTCGCGTCACTTCCGAAACATTCTCTATAATTCACATTTTTAGCTATTCAAAGAGGCAAGATGTAAAGTATTGCTAAAACGATTTCTGTCCTTTCAGACGCGTCCAATCTGCGGGAAATGCTCTGCTTCAACACGGCTCAAAGATACCGGCTGCAAAGGTGGCCGAAATGCGTAAAATCCTTCTCGACTTCTACACGGACCAAACAGAGATAACCGAGGAGCTTCTGCGACAGGCGGCTAGCGTGGAATACCGCGTGGAGAATACAGACTTTTGCCAGCACGGCGAGCGGGTGGTGGAACGCTACCGCAACCAGTTCGGTGGCCTTGTGGAGCTGGAGCGTCTGTGGCGAGAGCACTTCCTGCACGCCATGCAGCCGCGCTTTCTGCCTGATCTATGGAATGTCAATCATAATGCTGACCGCCTGGAGGTGCGAGCTAGCGAGGGACGCGTGGACGAGGCTGATCTACAGGTGGCAGGATTGGATGTGAGACCCAAGGTCGAGTGATCAAGTGCCTTTTTGAGTTTATGCCGAGGGCTTTGTACGTTTTTTAATTCAATTTCATTAAACATAAACTAAAATTTGATTTGTGCTATGGTACAAAGACAAGACAAGGAGTCACGGGTCATGATGAGGCAGATCTTAGCTGAGCATCTCTGGACTAACTATAAATATAAAGCTTACTGTATATGGGGGCACTAATACATTATGTACACGCTTGGAACTGGAGCTGAGTTGAGCTTGCTCGAGCTAAATAAACTCGAAGCCCTCGTACTTGTACTCCGTCTCGATCCGCACCTCTGGCAACAGCGTCTTGCCGGTGGTATCGAATGCTGTGATGAAGGTAGCAGTTTTGCCATTCAGTTCCTCCGATTTAAGGGCCACAATGATGGAGTCATCGGTGCCGGGCAGGAACTTGAAGCTGGAGAAGCCATGCGTGGGCATTGTGTTCTCAGGATCAAGGCGAACGGTATCGATCTGGGTGAAGCTTTCGTCGGCCGAGACCAGAACATTGCAGCCCATGTGCTCATCCTTGGTTTCGTTGTATCTGTAACAAACGCACCAATTAGAATAGGGATTGCCTAGGCTCCCTAGAGTAAGAAGTCTTACTTGTCCTTGGAACATCGTCGTGGCAGGAAGAACCAGCGCTTTTTCTCCTCCGACCATGCGCCACTCTCGTGGATCATGTAGCCCGGCCAGGAAATCTGCTGGGACTGCAGTCGCAACTGCTTAAAGTTTTCCACCCAGTTCAGGGAACGCACCTCCCCGCTGGCCGTGATTGCCTTCACGTACATGGGATTATAGTTCTCGAAGTCCCCCGCACTCGTCGTCCACTCTTTTCCCATGGAACCTACGTAGAGGGTCTGCTGCTTCACCGTGGCCCATTCGGACTTGAACCCCTTGGCACTGTGACCGTCGCCATCCAGCAGGATCACCCATGGAATGGGCTTGTCGTTAACTATTTCGTATATCAATCCGGTTCTATCGTCGAAGCTGAGCAGTCGACCGTTGAAAGTCACCAGCTCAGAGAGCTCCATCCCACGACCCTTAAGGGCGAACGCAGATTCAAGGACTGTGGGCGCCCCGTCATCCCAGCTGATTTGAATCTCCGCTCTGGCCACCGTGTAGGTGAGGTAGCCTTTCTTGAGGTAGCTCCGCCACGTAGTGCTGCCGTCGCTCTTCTTCAACTTAGAGTTGGTATCCAAGTCGGCGATCATGGCTATCCGGTAGTTGATCACCCCGCCACGCAGCACCATCGGAGGTGTAAGTGGATATGTGGCATTGTAGCTATGGCCCACAGGCCCATTGTCCAAGCTGCGACGCAGCCAGTAGCCGTCGGAGGACGACTGCGAACCCTGGCGCGCAAAGTAGAAGAGCAGTATCAGGCCAAGGGCACAGGCTATCAGCAGGGCAAAGTGGTAGTTAAAGCGCACCGTCCGATTCCCGATCCTGTACGTGGGCGTCCGCAGGGCCGACCGCCAGTCGCGCATATACATGGCGCGCGGCGAGTGATCGGCGAGTTCCCTTTCCTTGTACACGAAGGCGGGGCTCTGGCTCTGCATCTAGCTGTTCGCACGTCAGCAAGATCTCGGCGGTGAGCGGTGATGTGTCGGATTTTCTTTCCGTGTGGGCAATTGTTTGGATGCTGGCGCGGTGTGACCAGGGCAGTTGAGGGTGCCAGCTGGCGCAACAGCTGTTGGCTGAACCCAGTCGCTAATACGTGAAAAGACACCGATGGAAAATCGACAAAGGTCACACTACTCGATATCGACGTAGTCTCCTCTCTTTTCCTCTTCTTCTTCAGCACGTGTTTTGTTTTTTTCGCAGATTAATAAATAATAGTTATTAATTTGCGAAAATGCGCATCGAAACGTGTTATTTTTGCTCCAGCAAGATATACCCTGGCCACGGGGTGAACTTCGTCCGGAATGATTGCAAGGTGAGAACAATTTACCCCGGGATAAGCTAGTTATCAGATGTTTATAGTGGTTCCTCTTTGAATCCGTAGATCTTCAAGTTCTGTCGGGGAAAGTGCCACAAGGCCTTTAAGCGGAAGAAGAACCCCCGCAAGGTCGGCTGGACTAAGGCGCACCGCAAGGCCGCCGGCAAGGAGCTGGCCGTTGATCCCAGCTTCGAGTTTGAGAAGCGTCGCAACGTGCCCATCAAATACAGCCGCGAGACCTGGGAGAAGGCGCTGGTGGCCATCAAGCGCGTGACAGAGATCAAGGAGCGTCGCACCAACCACTTCGTCATGGAGCGCCTGCGCAAGGGTCGTGAGATGGAGATCCATATGGACGTCAAGGATGTGCAGCGTAACATGTCCCTCATCCGTTCGCCGGCCGCTGGCCTCAAGGAGCGACGCGCCAAGGAGGCGGCCGAGGAGGCCGCCCTCATGGAGGAGGATCTGCCCGAAGAGAAGATCACCTACGTGGATGCGCGCGAGCTAGAGAAGAGGCTCGAAGAGGGAATGGGAATCGAGGATCTGGAGATGTTAGAAGCCTAAGGACTCGTACACTGATTTTAGTTTTAGGACGCTTGCTATATAAAAAGAAAAACAAAATATAAAAAACCCCGTGGTACATAAATGTTGAAAGCGTTGCCTTTATTTCTGGACCTCACTTGTCCACTCCCTCGTCGGGTTGCTTTACCTCCGGTGATTCCAGATTGATGGTCACGGGTCCGTCGTTCTCAATGTGCACTTGCATGTAGGCTCCGAACTTGCCATCTGTTGGAGGAAATCGGATTATGAGCTGCAGGAGAAACCTGAACGTCCAGACCCACCTTTAATCTTGCTGCTGTCATAGGCCTGCCCGAGGCGATCAAGGAATTGATCGTACAGCTGCTGGGCCTCATCGCCCTTCATGGCCGCCGAGAAATCTGGTTTGTTCCCCTTCAGCCGGTGGTAAAGTGTAAACTGTGATACGCATAGTATCTCCAGATTCAAGTCCTTGGCTGACTTCTGCCACCGCTTGCCTTCCTCTTCGAATAAACGCAGGGCCAGGATCTTACGAACTCTAAAATCGAAAATTTGGTGTTAAAACATACATTGATGAGAATGCTCTTTGCAGTAATGGGAATTACCTACAGGTAGTCGACGTCTGTGGCGGTATCGCTGGCCTTTATGCCCACCAGCACGCACAGACCCGGCCCGATGGAAGACACCAACTCATCTAGAACTGAGGGAGGCTGTCAGCCATTTAAATTGTGTTATCCTTTTCTGTCCAAACATACCCGTCACTTTGGCGGCCCTAACCCTTTGTATTACCGCCCGCATTGCCCGATATTTCTATATATTCTCAACTCAAATCGGTTCAAGAGTTCTCGAAACAGTGCTGGAAAGTACCCCAAGATCAGTGTTAGAAAACCTTTTATAAATTTAAATGTGAGCGTTTCTTGTAAATAAACATATAACAGTATAATTGATATAAAATCGGTAACATTGACATAATACAAATACAATCAATACAATATAATTTGGTTAGTTGGGAGAGTCTTTGAGCTCGAGGGTGGAATACTTGCTGGCCCTTTGGAAAGATTAAAATTTTCTCTAGGTAAATGTTAAATTCTAATAAAAAAAGATTTTCTATTCTAGCCCAGACTGAGAATATATAGGAGGCATTCCATTTAGAGGGCTTTGATGGGGCAACAAATAGAAAATGTTAGTTCTTAAATTGAATATCCAAAACTAGCGTTATCTCAATTTGATTGAGCTTGAGCACACTTGAGAGATATCAATTTACAATTAACCAATCTCTAGTTATCGCCTAATCATAGCCTGTGATACCTCTGATTATTAAAACTAATTGTAAATTGGTATTGCCCGAGGGGTTACGATATCACAGAGGCGTTGGCGGGGCACTGATCTGGAGCTTCATCTCGCAGAGCTTCTTGATGTGCACCTGGCCGGTGAGTTCCGCCTGCCGTAGGATTCTCCGGATGTCTATCAGGCGCTCGTGCTTGTTGGCCAGCAGGTAGGCGGACTTGAGCTGCCCGATATAGATGTAGGAGGAGATGCGCAGCTCTACGCTGCCGATGCGATTGATCAGCCTGTCTAGCGTGTGCTTCGTCTCGGGTGCGTTGCTATGCACGGCGGCATTGATGGCGATGGAAAGGATCTCGTCGGACTCTGTCGAGATGCCACCCCCACCGCCACTATTGTTGCTTCCAATGCAGTCGAGAAGGCGTTCCACTTCAGACAGACGCTGATTTCTGGCCAGGTATTTGGCAGTGGCACCAAACACCTTGATGGTGGTCAACTTGTAATCCTGCATTATTCTGAAAGTGCGAAATATATGATTGCCTAGGGTTTAAAACATCATTTTAACCAGCAAGCTTACCCATAGGCCAATCCAAATCCTTCGTCTATATTCTTTCCGCAAAGCAGAACCAGAATGGACAGTTGGACTCGATCTGCGACACCCTCAAATAGTGTGGGCAGGGTACCTCGATTGGAGTCCAGTCGAATCTTTAAGGAAAAATAAAATTGTCGATGAATAAAGACATATCGAGGCTTTCCCCTGTTCTTACCTGCTTCAACGTTTGCATAGTTCTTAGCGGCTCATCGGGCGTCTGTTCCCGCTCGCATTTTGCCAGAAACTTCGCCACTTCCAGCTGCCGGCGTATGGTGTTTATGTGTCCATTGAGAGCCCTGGCATCCATTTGCATAGCAAAGCAGGCACCCCTTACGCTGGCTGTGCTCGTCCCACTGCCACGCCTTCCTTGCTGCTGCTGTTGCTGTCGCTGCAGGTGCTCCCATTCGGCAAGGTCAAGCTCCCCTTGCAGGTGCATGTGCGCTGACACCAAGTGTTGAGCGTTGGCATGCATCTTCTGGAAGTTTTCGCAGTTCAGGGCGTAGAACTTTACGCAGGTCATGCTGGCCCTGATGGAAAATTAATGAATTAAATCGTTAGTTATTTATAATAGTTAACTGTATTTACCTGATGGGATCCTTTAGCAGAAGCTGCAGTTGGTAGAGTGAATTGAGCTGTTGCTGCTGCTCCAAATGGCGGCAGGTCTGCAGCAGCGGCAGACGCCAGGAACTCAGCTGCGGATCCCCCATCTGCTGCAGTTCGTCCACCAGAAGTGGCAAAGTGCCGCACTGCAGCTGTGGCTGGAAAATGTGCTGAATGAAGAGATCCGCGTCCAGCTGATGGAGCTGCCAGTAGCGCAGGGCTGCGCGCAACTCATCGCGACGCATCAGGAAGGTCAGGATATCACCGTGGCTTCCGTAGGTGAGGACATAGTGCAGGGACTCCTCGAAGCCGCGTTGCTGCCGTCGTCCCTCCTCGCTGACTGGTATTTGTGACCCGTAGTTTCCCTTGGTTATATTCCGGAGTCCCGCCAGGGCGTTCATCACGTTTAAAGCCGGCTCCTGGAGCGGTCTTTGCTGGACATATGGCTCCCGACGTCGCGAAAACAGCGAGGCCAGCGAGGAATTCGAGCTACGGATGAGCGAGGCCCGGTGCAGGGTCTCTGGCTGGGGCTGTGTCTGTGGCATTGCCGCTATCAGTAGGAGAATTTCCTGCAGCAAAGCAGGACCCCTTTGTGGTCGCTTCTTGAGCAGCAGTGGGCAGCTCTCGTTGGCCGTAGAGGATCCAAAAATGGCCTTGTAGATGCTGCTGTTGATCTGCCCGCTGGAGAGCCGAGTCATGCAGTGTGAGAACTTCTCGCGGGCTGCCTCGTAACACCCAGCCCGCAAACATGCCAAACCGTGTGCCGCCATCACGCCAGTGGTGGCGAATCCGAACTTGAGATGCACCTCCAGGGCCAGTGTCCAGTGCTCAGCCTCCACCAGTGCATCGGCCAGCTTGCGCAGATTGTGGTTATTCAGGGGTCCAGTTGGTATCAGCGACTCACAGCCCTGCTGCACCACAGCCATGACGATCTCCGAGTGCTCGCGAATGTTCTCAAACTCTCCAGGTGCACCACGAACCTTAAAAAGGTGAATTTTAAAATTTTCCCACAAAATAAAATGTTTCAAGAAAGAAATCGCACATACCTTAGCGGCAAAGGCTAGGCAGTTGATCATCTTGGCTACCAGGCCGTAATCCACTTCCGGATTCGGCACGATGAGCTTCTCCAGCTTTCGGCAGTGAAAGAGCAAAAGTTCCACGCAGCTCCGCTGCTCCACATGATGCCGGAGAATGGACAAACTTAGGGCCACACTCGGAGCATGCTCGTAGCTGAACTCCTCGCGCAGAAGCTTATCATGGGTGATGATCCCGCTCAGCCGCCATTTACAGACTTCTCCGGAGCCCGTGGACGAACCCGATCCGGAGACAGCACTCCTATCGCTGGAAACACCATCTCCCTGGTCCCTGGGAACTGAGCTGCTGGCGCAATCGTTGCAAATCCTCACATCCAGTTCGTCGTAAAGCTCCGGAATGCGCATACGATGGGTGGAGCAGGCGTAGCACACCACCCGACCGCACCGACGGCAGTGATGCCGTCGCATTAGCATGGTGAAGGCAGCCCGGCGACAGCACATGCAGTGACTGGCCTCCTCATCCCGTGTCCATTGCTGGCGGCTAGGAGCTTGCTTGGGCATCACAAATGCGCCGCAAAGGGAATCCAGCGAATTCTGGACATCCGTGCCCAGGGAACTGGGCTCTGAGTCGGGCCTTAAATTGGCCACATGGTAGTCCAAGGCCTTGCTGGCGTAAATCCGTAGTAGCAGATCCAAGCACTCTTGACCCACGAAGTGATCCTGCTGGTAGGAGTTGAAGTTTAGCAGGATAAAGGCTTCCGAGGTCGTTTGTCCCAATTGGAAGCGCACTTTGGCCGTGGTACCTCCGCCTGCTCCTGGTGATGAAGTGGACTGGACATCGTAAACATGACCGCGTTTTTCGAAGCAATATGGACAGGGACCCAAAGGTTTCTCCTTCTGCAACTTCGTGCGAGCCGCCTCCAACAGCTTGCCCAGCAGTTCGAAGCGGGCATTCATGACCAGCTGCTCTACGATCAGCAGAGGATGTCTGAGTAATTTCCAGAACTGCAATCGCTCCGGGACTGCCATCTGTCTGAGTAGTTCCAACGAGAGTTGGTAGTTCCTGTACAGCCGCGGGTCACGGGCATGGCGCTCCAGGTAATCTATCACCCACTGCAGCAGTGGCAGCGACCTGAACTTATCCTTGTGCGTGTCCAGAAAGTTAACTAGCGAGCTGGGCGGAAACATCTCCACAATTCCCAGCAGGTTCTCATCTAGCTCCTCGCCGTCCCTCAGTTCCGAAAGAGCATCCAGTAGGGTCAGCAGGCACACCCTTTGCTGGCCTGCCGAACCGGCCAGGTAGACCACGCGGCTCCATTCGAGGCATAAACCAAAGCGACGCCGCTGCAGCAACTGCTCGAAGATCACGTTCGGCGTCTGGCGGCCAAAGTCATAGGCCTGTGGCCAGCTCTCGAACTGGAGCAGAGCCGAAACCTTGGCGTATATGGTTATGTCTGAAAGCGTGTGCTCCAGCTGGGAGTGCAGCTGCTGTGGGATCTCCTTGGCGGCCCTGTGGTGCTGCACTGTCCGTTCGATGAGCTCCTTAGCCAGCTGGCTGCTTGAGATGCGGGTGAAGTGCTCCTTTAGTAGGCTGGCACGCAGTCCGAGGTCACTCATGTGTACCACGAGCTGGATGTGGCGTGGATCCTGCTTGATAAGCTCCGCGATCAGGCAGTCGGTTCTTGACTTGAGTTGTTCTTGAGATTCTGAAAGGGTGAGGGATGAGATAAAAATCTAAACAACCCATAAGGATCTCAACTAACCTGATTGGTTACCTATGCCCAGTAGCAGGATTTGCAGCAAAAGTTCGCGATCAGTCACTACTTTCTCCAGTCTAAAGCTGTCCAACTTGTAGGTATTCAGGGCGGCTAGCACGCAGTTTCCTTCGTACATGCTGGCCAGGCACTCCACTTCCGGCAGTTGCATCACATGTCCCAGGCAGGAGAAGTCCAAACCCACCTCGCTTTCCGGCAGACTGCCTAGCTGCACTGCTTGCAGTATCTGGGCCAGTAGCTGGTTATGTTGAGCTATGTAGTTGTGAATGGATTCCTGTTTTTGCGGTGCCACCACCCGGGGTAATTTCTTCGTCATGCTCGTCGTTGCTTCTTCTCCCAACTGGGGACAGATGTTGAGGGCGATCACATGGACGAGATTCAGGTGAAGAGCAGCTACACTAGACTCGATCTCCAGCGGCGTGATACCACACTCATAGATCAGCTCCCCTATGACTTCGTACGGATCGTTTCGAAGGAGTTGCGTATTGTGATACTCCAGATTGGGATCCCTGAGCTGCAGGAGGCGAGCCAATTGTTGGACATAGCTGCAGAAACGGGCATAGTAGTTCCACCGCGATCGAAGCTGCTGGAACTGCCCGGCATTCGCCCTTAGCTCTTGGCCATGTGAGTACTGCGCAGACTCGCGGCCGTATATGGTTTGAAAAGCGGCCTCCCGCTGGAGCTGCATGGCCAGCACCGAAGGTCGAAGGGGATAGCTCTGACGGGACAAAAGCTCATTTAAAGCGGGCTGCTGTCCACATCGTTCTAAGAGACGCATACACTCGCAAAGGTTTTGCAGGAGATTCATGGCGCCAATCTCAGTGGAGTTAGAGCTTGATATTGCCTCGTCGCCGGTCACCTTAAGCTGCTGTTGCCGGCGGATGACTAAGAGAAGATTGCTTGTAATCTCCCGGTTAAAGCCCAGATTCACAATAAGGTCGCAGATGATCAAAGCATTCAGGTTGCGCTCCTCGAACTGTTGCAGGAATCCCGACTGATGCCGCTGGATTAGCGCCTTTAGCTCGGGATTTTGTTGCAGCCGTTGTGCCTGGGCAAAATTGTCCACCACACTGATGATCTTGGACAGCTCGAAGCCCTTGGCTGCCACGCCCTTGATCTGCTCCACGGTGGTCTCCTCCGAGTTTGGGTGGCGCGCCTCCAAAGCCCGATAGTTGGCATAGATGGTGGCCAGCTTTTGCTTCACGAGCTGCTGCTGCTCCATGAAGTGAAGCTCCCGACTGAGCTGGGTCTGTTCCAGGTGGAAGGTCTGTCGGGATAATGATAATGGGAAAAGGTTGAAGAATTAAGAATTTATGAAACTCACCTCTATGATTTGCTTGACATCGTTGAAGTTTTTGAGGGCCAGTGCCATGATAGCCAATTGCTCTGGCGTGCTGAGCATCTTGGGAATGATAGAACGTTCACCGGGAGAAGTGACGCAGGAGTTCTTTCTGCCATGACCAGAGAGTAACTGCGCTCGGACCCTGTACTGCTCCATGGTGAATCCTCCGTCTGTGGGAGTCTTCGAAGCTGCCGCTCCACTGAAACTAACCGCCCTTCGTTGCTTACGAGCCTTTCTCCTGCTAAGACTGGATGCGTGGTTGCTGCGCTCTCGGCTCTCGTCATCGCTGGAGGCCTTCTCCTTTGCGGTGCTGTGCAGCTGAACTAGCTGCAGCAGCTGTTCCGGCTCCAGGAGGGAGCTTAGCGAAGGTGCCGAAGCGGCCAGAGACTGATCGATCTTGTTGAGGACCCCTAACTTGCACAGAGTTTCATTGATAGCGTCTACAAGACGTTGGAATCTCGGGTGATGCTCCGCGGCGCACTTGTAGTCCTGAGAGTGCAGTTTCTTGGTGACAAAGGCCCGGAGAAAGGTGAAGAGGGCTTGCAAAGAGGGCGAGCGGCAGATAAAACCATACCGTGTCCGCTGACTGTGACCGCCGGCGGTGGCAGGCCGCTGTGGTTTCGTGACATCATCATCCACATACTGCTCGTCATCGTCCTCTTCGTCGTCATCGTCCTGCTCATCCCGCCTTTTCTGAGGGCTCTGCTCCAGCTGCTCCCAGCGCAGGAAGACCAAAAGGAATATGTCCTCCAGCAAGGAGCACAATGTACCCAGTTGGTGTAACTGTCTCATCTGTCCGGAAAGCTGCACCAACTTGGCCTTGGTTGACTGTTCGCCCTGATCTAGAATCATATTGTAGACATGACAAAGCGCCGTGTAGTAGCTGAGAATCTCCATCTCCTGCAGGTGGAGGCACCTCAGCGCCGGAGTCTGAAGCTGCCATTTGTGAGTGTCCTCCATTAAACTGAGCAGCTCGTGGTGCTCGCACTGAATGCCGTAATCGTGGATCAGGGTAAGTACGCACGGCGCCCGTAGTAAAGCCTCTACTTTGATGGTTTTGCTAGCATCACGCGGTTGCAGAAAGTTGAGCAGCGTGGACAGGCGCTGGAAGTCGGCAAAGAAGAACTTGTGAACTTCTTGCAGTCCTTCGGGCACCGCACTAGCATCAAAGGTTTTTAGACACTTGTCCAGGCATCCTAGCTCATCCAAGGTCTGGGTCCCCAGGGCAAACTCATTGGCCAGTCGCAGGATAAGCAAGGTATTTCTCAACGTGCGATCCTGGAAGCACTGAAAATCCTTTAGCTGCTGACATATAGTGGCCACGAAGTGCTCCTGCTGATCAAGGGCTAGCCACAGAACCAATTCTCGGGTGGGTGCCGCTGCCTGACTGCACTGCGTTTGCATGGCCTTTTGCATTTCGTGTAGGACATCCTCCAGCAGGTTACCCTCGCTTCGGGCCAGCAGTGCCAGCAAAATATGCTCTTTGCTAGCTGAATCACTTGCCAGGCGCGTCATTAGCTTCTGGCGAAGCGTGGCCGCCTCCAAAATGCTGTCGGGAAAATTTGCCATCAAACAAAGGGAACTCGACGATGAGACATTGCTTTCAGCTAGCCGCTGCTGCAGCGCGGCGGCTATTATTTGTCCAATGTGCAGCTTGGAGTGGACCTGCAGCAATTGCAGCAGCTGCAGGGCAGGATAGGGTGACGTCTGGAGAACGTCTTGCAGGGCAGTCTGATGGGCGTGCACGGGTCCTGTGGTCTTGCCATGAAGCCACTGTATAAAAGTCTGAAGGATTGGAATTATTAACGAAATAGAGGGGAAAGAGTTTATCCAAGTACTGACCTCAAAAACTTTCCGTTGATCTGTGGACAGCAAATCTAGTAGTTGGCGCTGATTATGTTCCTGTAACTCGGCCATTCTGGGTCACCTGTTGCTCTGCCTCTGGAGTCCAACGTTATGTACTCTGCTCTTCTAGATCCGCTGGTTCATTGTTCGCTCGGTGTGCAGCCGCTGATTGCTGATTTCGCCTATATATCTCGATGCGGGCTCGCGTTTTGCTTTCGCTTTGTTCAGGCGCCTCTGCGCCTCTTCGGGCTTCAGGCTTCAGCGGGTGATAAGAGGCCCCATATATTATCTTGGGTGTCTAATAAGCCGCAGAGAAAGTGCATTGGAATTTGTCTCCGTGCGCGCCAGCTGTTCTTCGTTCCTGTTGTTGTTGTTACTGCGGCCGCTAATCTCCTTCGTTTAGCTTACATCATTTTAAATTTCAAACTTTGCCGGTGAAATTAAGAGAGTAACATAATTTTGTCAGTGAATTCTTAACAAAAACAAAGGCAATTAGAGGTTCAAGACCGTCGATGTCATGTTATCGATAACTGATTTTTCCACCATCGAATTAAAAACGACTTTTAGCCGACTTAAGTTTAAGCTCTGCTCCATACAGAGCTAAGTTTCAAGAAAATGAACTTTTTTTAAATAAAAAGGTTGGGAAATGCATAAAGGTTGAAATATGAAAAATACCAAAACTATTAATTTATCGAATTTTCGATAGTACCTTTCAGTATTTTCAAATCATGCCAGCTCTAGGTACTAGTGAAAGGGCGGGAAGTTCAACTTCCATCCTAAAATGTTAATCAACGTAAGCAAACAATAAAAAATATAAGTTTTCAGTCATACGTCAACTGGAATGTTTTAATCTGAAAACTCCAAACACTTCCCTGATGCTTTTTTTACAAAACAAGTATTTCCAATTTAAATTACGCGTCCCCAACTGTAAAACAACTTAAACTGTTTTTAAAACACGTTAGCTTCACACTTTAATATGCAATAGTTTAGTTCAGCAAGTACATTGAAATACATAGCGATACATGGCATTACCTATAGATATAACATACACGCACACACACATCGTACAGATACTGAGACGGGATGCATTACTGACTCAACGCAAACCAATTCAACTAGAAATACAATCAATTTCCTTTACTATCACAAAAGTCGTCGCAACTCAGGAAAGGATGGTTGGAGTTTGGAGGGACGGAGGAATCGAACTAACTAAATTGGAATAAGTGAATCGATTTTGCATCGACTGGCGAAATTTTCTACAGCTTGCCAATTTTGGGTTGTTTCGAACTTCATTCTTGTTTACACATTTTGGTAGATTGTCATTCTGCTTGAAAATTCATAATGTCACCTACACAACAATTTCCTTTCATTCGCTAATTTCTAGTTTTTGCTTCATTTCGTTTGCATAATTTGTAATTCTCAATTTGTTTTAAACTCTCGATTATGTAGATTTTGTTTGCTAATACATGTAGGTCTAGATTATATATGATACTTAGGGTAACATTGGGGCAGGGACACTTTTTCCATGATTTTTTTGTTCTCCAAGAAGATCAATAATTAAGTTAGGTATTTTCTAGTTGCCACTTAAAAAAGGGTTCCTTTTAAATAAATAGAAAAACATATTATTTTCACAATTTACCTAAATAATTATTTATTAATGTTTCAATTCTAAAAAAAACAAACATTTTAAACACTCATAGTTAATCTATTAACTCTATGGAAAAAGCGTCCTATCCTCGAAGAACCGAAGTGCAGTTTTCACGTTTCTTAAGACTATTTAGACAAGATTTCGTTTCAACGTTTTGTTTTATCCAAGCATAGCTTCGCGTTCTCTAATTTATTTTCGACTGTCATATGTATATCGTTACGTATATCTTCTGTTTAGTTGGACAAACAACACTTATATATGGATAGTATAGGTTGGGGGGGCAGCACTATCCCCTGCAGAACACAACTTAAATTTAATTTTTAAATTCCCTATCGTTGCTTAAATGGAAATGTACACACGTATACGTAATAAACACACATTGAGTATTTCTTAGCTCGAAGGATTTTACTAGCTAGATGCTTTCTTGCTTTGCCGTTGCTTTTCTTAGCTTCTCTCCCGGCTTTGTTTATGTTGCCTTTCCTTTGGTTTAACGACGATTCACTCGAGTATTAAATATCACTTATAGGGGCATTGTTCCATATCGAAAAGAGGGGGCACCATCGACAACGGTATCAGAATCCGCATCCGTCCGGTCTAGACGTAGTAGGCGTTGTAGGGATTTCGCTTTTCCAGACAGGGTAGCACACACTCCAGCGTATTGCGGAATGCCTCGCGGAAGTCCCGATTAAAGTAGGCATATATAAGCGGATTCAGTGTCGAGTTGAAGTAGCCGATCCAGAAGAGCACCACCACCAGAACATCTGGACAGGGGCAGGCCGGGCCGCACAACGATGTGATGACATACCTGGCGGAGAGTGTAAGTGAGAGTCGAGTCACATGGGGATGAGCTGTCCCACAACCGCTTGCGGACTTCGGATTACGGATTACGGGCTACGGACTACCGACTACGGACCACCACTTACCACAGGAAGAAGGGCAGCCAGCAGAGCAGAAAGACGCCCATGATGATGCCCAGGGTGCGGGCGGCCTTGTGCTCGGCCTTCCATCCTTTGGCCGGACGAACGGAGCCGCCTGTGGAGGGGCAGATAAAGAGTTTAGGACAGTGCAATGAAGGAAGACAATTGGCTGATTAAGTTCAATTCGATTCGGTTCGATTCTATACGCCTCGGCCGCCACCCATTCTTTGGGACATTGACCAGAGTCAAGTTCTGGCTAAGCCATAGCAGTTGACAGTTTTCTAGTTCTTCTGTTTTTGCGGGTGTCTGTGGGGTTGCACTTAGAAATAAATGCAGTGGCAGTGTTTAAAAAAAGCGCTCGATAACTAAAGCTTATTGCATAGCTTAAAAATCGTTTGCGTTTGTGTGTTTTTGTCCTGGAATCCTAAACAAGGAATTAACGTATTTTTCTATTTTTTCTGAGTGTAAATTGCAAAAAAATACGGGTTATGTTCATTTTATTGTGAGAGAAGGAGGATGTCGGGCATGTTGCGTATACGCCGTGTGGGTGACGGGTCGTGTCCTGGAATGTTTAACTTTGACATTAGTAATGCTGTTGTTGCTGTGTTGTGTGAGTATCGAGGACCACACAGTTCCGCCTCCCCCTTGGCCCATAGCCCCAGTAACTGTCATTAAAGTGCTGGAAAGGCCAACATGTGTTGTGTCTTCGTACACGGGTGTGTGTGTGCGGGAAAAGTAATAAAAACGAGGCAAACAATTGAAAATATTTACACAGGACACTTGTTATCACAAAGACATACAATGCCCCGCATTAAATCGGTAACACTCGACAAAAATACGTGAAATTCTTAATATACAAAATAATGGCTTATATGTATATACATATATATTTGCTTATTCAAGAAATTTTCTTCAATATTAAAAATAAAGACTCACGGATGCCACAGAAAGAGTTTTGAATTTGAAATAATTTACAAAGGATTTTTAATTTAAAGGTGATTTTACATTTTTTATTTCGTGGTATCTCGACAGTTTTAATTAGTATTATATTTAAACAATGATTTTGTATATTCGAAATTTTCTTGATGTGAAATTTATTTAATTTATAATTTATATATTTCATTTTTGAGTGCACCAATCTGCCCGCACAAACATAAACATAAACATCACTCGAAACGTGGGGCCGTGCGGGGACCCAGGAAGGAAAACAAATCAGACGGACGGCAGTGAGCAACAGGAGGAAGCGGCGGACAGCCCCCATCCTTGGAGTCCATCTGATGGATGCCAGAATGGGGGATGGCCAGAACCAGGTGAAATCATAATGCAAAAACGAATGGCAAAGTGGCGGAGCAATAAAGCAAAGCAAACGCACGTGCAAACGGAAGCAATTATGTACAGCTTGAGAGCGGAGCGAGTGGACGAGCGGAGCAAGCATGAGGCATGTAAGGGGGGCGGCAGGTGGGCGGCATGGCAGTTGGTTGCGTGGGCGGTATGTGTGTATGCGTGTGACCCTCCGGATTTAGTGGCCTAACCCGGTTAGAAGAGTATCGAGATAAGAAGGTGCCAAAGACTGGCATTTCTCTGAGGATTTACTCATCAGGTGACTTATGGTGAGGGGTAAAAAAAGTAAAGGCATTTTGGTTTCAGTTTCCACTAGTTTAGTGACCATCAGGAAATTATCTTAGCTTTTCTTAGTCAGGAATTAGGTTTGTTCACTTTTTATTCATGTTTTTTAATAAATAATAACACGAAATTTGACTATTGAAAATGAAAACTAATCTATTTCCTTTTTGGTTTATTCTAATTATGATTTTCTTAACAAAATCGTTTTTAGTGTGTCAAAATATATTACTTCAATTATAAATATGTATATTAAAAGGAAAGTAATATGAACTGTAAAATATGTACAGTAAACTGAAATTGACTGAGTTAATAAAAACTACAGAAAATCGAAAGCTTAGGGGGACTTAGCAGAGATGATCTTGAAGGGATATGAGCGATGTAAATACTGTATTTAATGGGAATATATACAGATGCATATAGAAATTCAACATGATCCTGAGTATAAACAAAATAAAAGTAAACAGATGGTGAAAGCCAGATGCCTTTTGGACATGAATGACACTGGCTGGCAGCTCGTGAAGCATGAATGTGAAAAGGTGGTCGAGTTATGAGCCAGGTGCTGGAGCTGAGAGACAGGCGGAAAGTCAAAGAGTGAGAGAGAGCGGGGGAGAGGAAGGAGGGGGATACGACAAGACTCACCGGTTGCACCACAGTGACTGCATCCGGTCTCGAAGCGGCGCTTCCGGTTCTTGCTCTGCTGCCAACATGCCGTTACCGCCGCCCTGCGATTGTGCCAGAAGCGAGTGGACCTGGACCGCGAACCCTGGCCAAGATCCGGAGCTGTGGCGTGACTACTACGTTTACTACTAGCACTTGGACTTGCGCTTGCACTGACACTAGCACTTGGTGGAACTTTGGTGGTTTCAGTGGTGGTGCCGGCGTTTGCGTTGGTGGTGGTGGTGTTGGTGGTGCTGATGTCGGCGCCGCAGAGCGGACACTTGGGCAGCGGACTGGACACCGGGGCGAAGGTGATGCCGCGGGGCCGCTGCTCAATGATCTCCGCCTCCTCCTCATCAACAAAGATGCAGATGCCACCGCGTCGGATCAGCGAGGATTTATTGGAAAATTCGTGCTCTGCCATTTTTCGGGATTTATTTTTTGTTTTGTTTGGATTTGGTTTGGAGTATAAGTATTCGTTTTTTTGGTTGGACATAATTTTGGTGATTTGATTTTACATATATACACATAGAACACACAACGAAATGCCGTGGAAGAGATAGGAGAAAGAGAAAGAGAGACAGATAGAGACGAGAGTACAGTACAGAGGATAACAGTAGTTCACAGGACACTCTTTTCTCGGGAACACAGAGAAGTTCACATGCACTGGAGGCACTCCTCCCATGCACCGGCAAACGCTTAAGATCGGGAGAATATTGGGGGAGGAGAGGATTCTTTAATGGGGTCGGTCCTGTCCCTTCTGCTCTTCGTTTGCAGGTGCAACTAGCTAACAGCTAGCACTAATCTATAGAAAGCTTTTCTAAGGTAATCTCTTTAAGCATTATATTTTAACTTCTCCAATGTAGGGTTCTATTGAAGATAGTATAAGCTACAAGATGCGTAATGCAATCGATTTTATGCGGTCTAGCTCCAGGCTCTTTTGAAATTATGTTTATAAGACAAAAATGAGGCAGCTCCTAAAGCCAGCCGCTCTCTAGTAAGCATTTTACAGCTGCCGGCGCTTTAGTATTCTTGATCTGTCGGCTGTATACGTCTTGTCAGTATTGTGGGAGCGTTATGCATCTTGTGGCTTCCATACAGTATATGTTTCTATACTTGTAAATATATACTAACACCTTTTAAGAAATTCAGAATATTTAACAGGGACGAGAACACACTTTCTAAAATTTCAGAGAATTATTTGCAATACATTAAGGATTCTTTGTATTGCCTTTTTAAGTTAAAGAAACTTTGTTTATTTACTCTCTATATTAAACTTGAAAATCTGTAGAAAATATTGCGAATTTCCCAAAAGATAGCTGCTATTTATTTTTAAAGAGAAACCTGCTCATCTACACAATACTAGCTATAAACACATTATCATTGCTACTCACTTGCTGAACTCGTGGACACGCGGCCCATGGGAATGTAGCTGCGACTGTCGCTGTTCTCCTGCGAAAAGTTTATGACGTTCACGTCATAGGTCACCACGGATGCCTGTCGCTTGCGCACCGTCTGGATACCATCGTAGCCCGTCAGGATGCTGCAACGCTGTCGCGCTCCCCCTCCATTTCCGCCGGAAACGCTCACGTCCGCATCGCCGTTGCTATCTTTGCGCTTGAACAGCGGCGACGTGACATCCTTGTGCTCGTCGGAACCGGCCTCCACGGGCGACAGCGTGGAATCGAGTATGATCTCCGGCTTGGGCGAGGGCATTTGGGGATTTGGCTGTGACGGCACCGGAACGGGCACTGGAACGGGTACTGGCAGGGTGGTCACCACATCCAGGGACACGGTAGAGGTGTCACTGGGCGTATAACCGGGTCCGGCGGCATGCGGCGGCGGCGACAGGAAGTACACATTGATGGACGCCGGCTGCCCGTTGTTATTGGCGCTGGAATCTGTGGCGGCTCCGTTGCCTGCGGTCTGCGGAGCCGGCGTATTCGGTGGGGACATCAGGTAGTTGGAGCACACCTGGTCGCTGAGCGTGCTCAGGCGCTGGGGAGCACCGGCCGGCCGGCCCAGCGGAAAGCTGAGCGACCGGAAGATCTCCGCTAGCTCCGAGCTGCTCGCAATGAGCAGGCCACTCGGCTCCGGCAGCTCGGGCGGCGACAGCGATGGTGGTGGCGTGGAAGGCTGCTGAGGGGACTCCCCGAAGCAGTCGGCCAGCTGGGCCAGCTCATCGTCGCTGCGCCGGGGCCGGAGCTGGGAGTCCGGGGTCTTCACCTCGCTGAAGTCAATCAACTGGACGCCATCGCTAAACTGCTGGATCACGGTGGCGCCGTTCTGCTCGCTGAGCACATTGATGTCCAGCAGGATGTCCGGCTTGTTGGGCGTGGAGTCCGTGTCGCTGTGCTGCCGCTGGCGTCGCTCAAGTTTGCGTTCCTTACCGCCGCCGCATCCGTTGTAGCTATGCGACAGCTTCCGGTTCCGGGCGCGCCGGAAAAAGCTGGATCCTTCGGAATTGGCCTGGTGTCGCTTCCGCTCCAGCGCGAAGCACTCGGCACTGGAGCGCTTCGTCTTGGCCAACAGCGAGAGGATGTTGAAACCCTTCTCCTTGCCCGCGGGCATTGTCTGCTCCTTACTGGCGGCCCTGGACTCGCTGATGGTGCGCAGGAACTCTGAGTCGCTTGCCGCATACGGTTTGCGTCCGCAGGCCGCTGCTCCGGCTTTGAGGCGGATGAAGTCCGTTTCGCTAAGGGCGGCATACTTCCCGCCACCCGGACCACTGATAATGGTGCCGCCCGTCTGCCGCTTGAAGTACAGATAGTTGTCCTCGATGAGCCGCTTCAGCTCCTTGTTATCCTCCGCCAGCGGCAGGTGGGTGTCGTACAGGTCGGTTCCCTCGCTCTCGTCGCTGTTGAGCCCGAAGACGCGGTAGGCCTGCGACTCTGGCTCCGGTTCGCTGTTCCCACTGCCGCTGGTCAGGCTCAGCTGCTGCTGGGGCGCCGTAGGATGTGAAGGATGGGGTTCCTGTTCGATTTCTGCATCCTTGATAGACAGCTTACCCTCCGTCCATATCTGGGGGTTGAACAACGGCACTGGTGGCTGCAGCTGGTTGTGGGAGGGCTGGAGCGTTTGCTGCAACGCCATCATCGAGGGAGCACTGTCCGTGTGCGTGACCTTCTCGTATCGCTCCTGCTCCAGGTCGCGCAGATCGATGCTGCTCCGGCTGAGACGGCGCGGCGGTGGCGAAGGGACGCGTAGTTCATCACACTCGTCCCTGTCGTCGTCCTCATCGGTGGCTGGCTGCAGCATGTCCTGGGGGCATACACGCGACAGGGAATGAGTCGTGCGTTGGCAGTACCACAAAGGAAAGGGTCCCTTTTCCCTTTCCCCTTTAGGGAAAAGGCTACAAGACTCACCTCCAAGTTGCTCAGCGCACTCTGCGTCTCCTCCCGCCCGGAGTGCACATTGAGATCGCAGTCGCTGGGATGCAGATAGCTCAGGTTGGTGGGCTGTTGAGTGTGCCCCATATGGACGCTGTTCAACAGGATATTAGAGCTGGTGCGGCTCAAAGCCTTTCGCTGTCGAATGGCCTCCCTGGAAAAAAGAAAGGAAAAGGCCCCGAGCCGGCGGTAATTAAGCGAGCCATCATCTTCGGTGGGATGGAAGGAGGCCAAACCAGCCACATCCATTCTGGGCCACTCACTTAAAGATGCGCCAGTACATCACAAGCATCACGATGCCGGGTATCCAAAAGCTGACCGAGCTGGAGATGAGGGCGTAGGCCTTGTTGACCACAAACGAGCACTGGTCCGGGTGGAGGGACACCTCCCTTAGATGCTCCTCGGTGGTGTACCAGCCCAGGAAGATGGGCGTGAACGAGATGAGGGCGGGCAGGATCCAAACGTTGGCGAGCATGAAACAGACCGTTTTGTGTGTCATATTCAAGGGGTACTCCAGCGGACGCACTATGGCGTAGTATCTGTCAAAAGGGGCAGCGGAAAGAACGAGGAGGTCAACTTTATTAATGGAAATGAATTGCGGACAGGGCCAGCCGCAAAAGGTGGCAGGTGGTTGTATGCCCCAGGAGAGGGAGCGAATCGGGGCTCCTGGCACTATAATTGATGGCTAGCAGGATAATCACGTTTTCTTATACATTTTGCCAGGAAGGAAAATCAAGTTATAAAACCATATAAAGGCGAAAATATTTAATTAGAGGGTAAATGCTGAAGAATACTTTTTAATTACTTTTTATGATTTTTTGGGGTTAGTTTGCATACTTTAAGTGTTGTAAATGATATTTCCACATTGTAATAATATTTCTTGTTTTCTTTTTGATAAATAGAAATTAAAAATCAATACTAATAGGTTAACTTAAAAATCTGGATTCTTAAAGGTGGAATACTTTAAATCGATTTGTAGATTGAACGGGAAAATTTAACAGTTAAATAACGATATTATTGGAAAATATCCTAAAAATGTTATGTAATTATTTTATGTTATGTTTTACATAAAATTGACTTAGCGCACATATATCGCAATATTAATAAATTGACTTACTTCAAGTCGATTTTTGTAACAGTATTAATATAGCTTAGATTTTTACTCTTATGGTAAAATTTGTTATTAATACGATTAATATGCATTAATGAGTAGCGTCTCTGTCTCCCCTATCAATTTCCATCATTAATTTCCTAATTTCGATTCCTGCTGATATATATAATTTCCTTTGTTTCTGCGGCCAGAGAACAAGGTGAGTGAAACACAAATTAATTAAAGCGGACAAAAGGGCCCCGTGCCAGTGTTGGCTACTGGCCATTGGCCATTGTCGGTCTGGCCGGGCAGTCGCAGCTGTTGGCCTGCCTCCCAAGTTGGGATATCGCCCAATTAACGGCTTGCGGGGAGCACGAATGGGGGGCAGGAGAGCAGGGAGGACCGAGTATAACACGCCCAAATCATTTGGGCCGCATTCATCATACGGGCGGGGCCTAATGTTTGCTTTTGATGTGCGCGCCTTTCACGGTAATTAATTGTTTCTACTTCGCCCTGGCATTGAGAGTGATTTCGGGCAGCTGGGCAAGATTAATGGTCCTGCAGGATTTAAAGAGATCCAACTTAAAACCGTTCAATATAGTCTTGTCATACCTGTCCACCGATATACAGCACAGATGCAGGATGCTCGCCGTGGAAAAGTAAACATCCAGGCTGTTGTACACGTTGCACATGAACGGCCCGAACATCCACTTGCCGCCGGACAGCTCCACGGAGGCGTTGAACGTCATCGCACAGAGGGCCACCAGCATGTCGGCCATGGCCAGCGACACGACAAAGTAATTGGTTATCACCCTGCAAACGAAACAATAGCGCCGGAATTAGAGGGTTTTACATGCGAAATGTGTTATGTTTGGCATTGTCCCGGCTAACCAACCAACCACTCCGCAAGGGGAGTCAGTGGACTGACCACGCCGAAATGGAATGCAATCTGCCGGCTAAACACACACAGCTTTGCTCAGCTTTCCATTGCCATTTCCGCTCAGGCTACCAACATGCAGCAATTTCCTTGGCTGGCAAAAGTCATTCGACCGCCCAGGTTGCAGCTGTCATCTTCAGCCGAAAGGTGCCACATGAGGATATTGTCTGGTCCCTAGGATAAGTGTTGTCAAAGAGGAGAACTTCCATTTTATAATAATAAATATTGCACCTACATATAATCTATGTTTGTATTACTATACTAAATAAACCTGATCTATAAATCTAAAATAAATTTATTCGGAATGAAAAACCTTGTTTCTTATTAATAAAAATAACTCGATCAAAATATTTTCTTCATAAAAATGATTACTTTCATGTAAGGAACCTTTGTCTTTTGACTCTATATTAAAATATATAAGTATCCGGACTCCTACAGTCTCCTCCTTAAGCCTTTTTACAATAACGCTCTTGCTTCAGCTCGGTACATTTTATATATTATCTTAACGAGATCCCATATGCCAAGCCAGTTACGTTTTATAATAATGCAATAAACGATAATCTGAGCAGTTTAAGCTTCTTATTTTAGTAGCGCGATAAACTCTTTAATCAGAGCCTGCCCCTCGAACGCGTAAATGTTGCGCAACATTAAGCGTGGGCGGGGCGGGGAAGGCGTGGCAGGGCGGGCGTCGAGCCCAGCGCTGAATGGTATGCTACACTTATTTGCACTGCACTCTAGGGCGTCCTGTCATCGCGACGCTACAGCACGCTGTCATGGCAGCAGCGATGGGCTTGTGTGCCCCTGTGTGTGTCGCATTTAACTTCGTTTTGCGCTTTATTATTCCACTTGTCGCTCATTTAAATTACATTTATTACGCTGGCACAAAGAGGTTGCCAGCGTGTTTTCTTGTGTTTGCCATCTGCATTGTTGTGAGCCGCGCTCGCGGCAATGACCGTCAATTAAGCCCAGGTGACTGCGAAGGTGCAGTGCTGCCAATGCTGGCTTTGAAAAATTCCATAAATCATTTCATAAAATTCCAAGCTAAAAAAGCTGAATTAAATAAACAAGGCTATAGGGCATTTACAAACATATTTTCATCATTATATTTATCATTAATTTATCAAATATTCGGTGGTAAAAAAATCCTGAAAATAAATAATTACTCAAGAGACTTAACATATTTATAATTACATTTTATAGAGTAAGCATATATTAAATTCTGGCTACGTAATACCTCAATGGGCAACCATGAGGAAAGCAGTAATTGGATATAAAGACTTACCGCAGCTTTCGATTGCGCTGGACGGAAATGATGACCAATGCATTGCCCAGGACCGCGGCCAGGATAATTGACGAGAAAATGAATCCTTTGAGCAACAGCAGTGACATATCCAGCCAGCTCTCCTCCAGCTCTAGGCCGGGATCGATGATGATGTCGGTGGCATTGCCCGTTGTGTTTGCTAGGAGCTCGAAAGGGGCCTCCGAGGACGAGGCGGAGGAGGAGGAGAAGTATTCAAAGGACGAGGACGAGGTGGCTGTTAACGATAGCGAAGTCAACGAGGCATCTACAAATTGTGGGGTTATAGGCAGACTCGTTGTTGATGTTGTGGCAGCAGTAGTAGCGGCAGTAGCAGCAGCAGCAGATGTTGCAGTTGTGGCAAGAGTGGTGGCTAATGTTGCTGCTGGATGCAGGAGGTGGCTACTGTTGCCAGTGGCTAAAGCTGATGTTGAAGCTGATGCTGATGCTGATGCTGATGCTGATGCTGATGCTGATGCTGATGCTGATGTCGATGTTAATGTGGATGTTGCTGTTGTGACGCTACCTGCCACGAATGTTGCAATCGATTTGCCCAGCCTACTGGAGACTGTAGCTGCTGTTGCCGCTGTGGCTGCTGCTGCTCCTGTTCCTGCCGCAGGCAATGTCATTGTCGTGGCCAGAAGGAGGTCAGTAACTTCGGCCTCCGACATGTCTTCAATTTCCCCCGGTCACTTGGAACGACGCTTCCTGATTAAAGTTCCACGTTCCCAGCCATCATTACGCGGGACTTATCTCTGGCCCGATGCCGTGCGTAAGTTAAAACGCGAGTACGCGTAATTGCAATCTGCAATGCAAACAAGCCCGCCAAAGTTCGTCCTCATCCTGGCTGTGGCTCCTGCCACGGCTCCTCCGCGTTTCGAGTGTTTGCTCAAAGCTCCGACCGGGCTCCACTCCATTTCCCAATCCTCACAGGCTGCTTTTCCCTCTAGCCTCCTCTTGAGTTTCCTGAATTGCTGGCGAACGGCGAGATGTCGGCGACACGGGAACTGCAAATGAATAAATAAATAATTTATGAAATAATCGAAGAGCGTGAGGCTGTGAAACTGCACAAGATTGGCAAAATGAGACTGTGAACTGCGAACTGTTGCGCCCGTGGGGCTTTTATGTCCATATCTGTACATACAAAATTCAGGGGCCATAAACCCCTTTTTGACTGGCACATTGATTTGCCGGAAGAACGGCTCACCCGGAGAGCTGTCATTTGTCTGTCCGCCATTTCAGCTTTTCCCACACTACATTAAAAGATATAAAAAAAAAAATATACCAGAAATACATTGCGTATACGCAATGTGTGCTCTTGACATGCAATGCATTCTCTGCGAAAACTCAACGCATCTGCATTTCTATATCCCCACAGCTGCCAAGTGCTGACACTTGTGGGTATATACTATGCATACTCAGACAAGTTGTTGCTTTAAAAGTGGGATTAAAGCGAGCTTATCTTTGCATCTAGGGGAAAAGTTTTTATAGTAGCGTTAACATTATGTTTTCAGCAAAATCTGGAGCTGGTTTTAAGTAAAACAAGAGACTTACTCATAATCTACTGAATTATTTTAAGTCAAGGGGGAATTGGCAACTCAATTTGACCGTAAAAAAGCTAGCACATCATCTCGGAAAAACTAAAAACAAGCTTTAGTTTTAGCCAGTGGCTCGCACATTGAGTTGAATGTGCGACGTCCTTGGCAGAATATATAAATTGTTGGTTTTATTCAACTCGTGTAGCGAAAGCTGCTGTTTAGCTTACACTGTAAAAACAATGAATATGATGAAATATACATTTTTAAGGACAATTTCGGTGGTGTTTCTTCTGAAGAGATTAAGATTAATTGAGAAGAGATAGCAGATTTTAGTTCTAGTATTCTTGTAGGCATTTGCCGCCTGCTTTTCTCTGTGTATCCTCCCACCATTTTGGTTTCAATAGTTTTAAGCAGATATAAAGACGGCCATGTGGTCATATATATGGCACTCAACCTTGCAGAGTCGATTACATTGCAGCTCCTTGCTTTGTCCTTCGACTGTCGAGATTCGACTTGTTTTCTCAGGCCAACCAGAGACAATCGGGTCGAGATTGGCAACTAAATGTTTTAATGTTCTTGGCTAAAAACCACATGATGGGGCTCTCCGTTCTCTACTTCGTGGCTTATAAATTTAATGCGCCATTATTTATCGGTCACAAAAGTCCTTTGCCGCACTCGCACTCCATTTGGCTTAATTATTGCCATCGCGCGTTGGCCTGGGTGGAAACTCCGCAAAGCCGCGGCCCCCTGGCCCTCAGGTTCCGGGAACTCTTCAGTCCCTGTATCCGTCCTAAGCCCAAACGTCAACAGAGCCCTTGGTCCCTGGGTCAACGGCAAGTGCGCCGGAGGACTCTGGCAGGATCCCTAAGCATCCTGCTCGAGTGGGGGCGGGGTGCAAAGTGCAAACTTCAAAGTGCCGCGCGCAGAGGACACGGCTAATTCAATTAAATCCCTTTGCTCAGCCCGAAGGAAGCCCCGACCAAAAGGGCACACACCGTGTCCTGTGTGTGGGCGTTAGCCGCCGCGCCATTTGAGGACTTAACTCCTCCGCAGCTTTAGTAAGCTGATAAAGTGAGCAGGGCAAATAATTGATCCAGTGACTAATTCGAAAGGCAAACACTAAGGCCAACTTATGGGAGGTTCCCCAGAAGGCATTCTCCCACTTCTATTCAAAACAGCTTATAATTTTGAGCTCTTAACCGATGAAAATTGCAAACTTTAAGCCCAAAATGTAATTTTAAAACGAAAATGTATCTCCATTTATAATTGCTAATGCTAGGAGCTGCAGATGGCAGTCCAATTAGTGACTCTACATAATCTGTTGACCGGACTAATCCTGCTTTTTTTTCTACATATAAATATATTTTTGTGACCTTATTTTCTATTTTTCAAGGATACATTTTTCAGCACTTGGCAAATAGATAAATCCCTCAGGGTCCGGCAGGCGGCAAAAGAGGTTGCCTGCCCCACATTGACTTACTAAATAAATAACTGCCAGCTGGGGGTCGTCAGGTCGGAGGTCGTGGGTAGTCGGGTTCGTCCGAGTGCTGACCATGTTTGTGTAAATTAGTGGCACAAATAAATACTCGTCCAGCAGCTCTGCAGTTGCAGGGACCAGTTGCATGGACCAGAGAACCGAGCAAAAACATCCAATTGATGGATGGATGATGTCCGAAGTCTGGTGCCTGGTTTCGAGCTAAGTTAATTGAAAATCCTGGAAATTTGCAGCCCTGCTGTTATTGAAACCCGTTGAGGAAGGCAACTGCTAAATCAGTTCCGACTCAGTCCGCCTTGTTGACCCATCGACAATCTGAATTTAAATGCCTGCTGACAGGCCTGGTGACAAAACCTCCTTGGCAGGTGTGTGCGCCAGGTGTGCCGGCTGTTTGCCCAACAAATTGAACCTAATGCGGCTCAGGAATGGCATTTAAATAAGCCAGCTAGGGAACAGCAGGGCCGACAACGAATCAAACCAATTCGTAGTCGACACAGATGCCGAAGTCGAAGCCTTTCCCCAACGGCAAGCGGCCCTCCAGTCGAGATACATTGCCGAAGACAACTGTCAACATTTAAATAAGATTGATCGATTGGCGGCGTCACCGACATTGACATTGCTCCGTCGTGGGCTTTGCCGCTAATGCTCCCTCGCCCTCTGGGGCGTGATGGACTTTACGCGCGTTCTGATTTCCATTAAAACGGGATGCCCCACGCTTGCACAGGAAAAAAATCGACAATATATATTAACTTGATGAATAATCTCATCTAATTTGTAATGATTTTGTATACCTTTTTGTCTAGGAAAGGAACAAGAGCATGTAACCTTTTCAAAAATCAAGATTAAAGTTCCATTATGGATAACGTAATGTTAAAGATTTATTTAAAATAATTCAAATAGATAAGAACCTTATAGTAGATTTAAGTATGGGTAAATACATTTCCAATGCTTTAAATTTTTTATGAAAATCTATGAAACTACAGCTCTTGAATTTACCCTATACATTGTTGATAAACCACATCTGGTTGCTACATTTTCCCTCAAATTTTCTCCCACTGCAAATCAAACTATCCAGGATTTGCGTTCTTCAATTAGCTTCCCAATTCCAGTCCCAATCCCATTGACTTTGTCCACTGATTTAAACTTGCTCTGTGTGTGTGTGTGTGTGATAAATTGGTGGCGCTTCCGTTTGGGATTTGCCGCTTGATTCGCCGCCTGTTTACGCTGACCAGCGGGCAGCCGGAGCTTAGAGTGCATAACAAATCACTTAGCAGCCGTCCATCAGGGAGCTAATCATGCTCGCATGGGGGGTCCACGCGCATTTGGCTATAAAAATTCCGGATCGCCGTGCTGCTGCCATCAGTAGTGGTTCGAAAGCCCCCAAAGTGCCAAAGCAGTCCCATTCGCCGGAGCGGAGTTAATAGTCGAGAGCCTCGAGAGAGCACTTCCGCAGTGTCCTGAGCGGCGCTCATAAACGGCAAACACCGACCAAGGACAGTTATGTGTGGACCCAGTTATTGCACACTGCTGCTAATCGCGGCGTCCTGCTATGTCCTCGTCTGCAGCCACGCCAAGGCCTTACAGGTAAGAGTGGTTACACTTTAAAAATATCTAGAGGATATTACAATATGCTTGAGTAGTATACATATTTGTATGTTAGGGATATGTATCGAGATTTCCATTATCATTATTTATGTAAATCCCCTTTAACGTTACATAACAATTCAAAGATGCAATAAAAAAGCTTACCTAAAAATTCAACACTATTTTCACATTTTGTAATGAGCAAACGCAGTATGATAGGTTCTAGTTAAAGTAATTTTCTTAAGTGTACAGGTGGGTACAGCCAAACAAGCGCCACTTAATTAGTGTTATTTGCCCAGGCACAAGTTCGCCAGCTTTGCGCGATAATTTGCCGCTGCTACCAACTACGTTCTACGTACTTTGGTTTTACGGACGGAAAATTCGGGCAAAAGTTCCTCCTCAGTCGGCAGCACCGAGTGCAGTCTCTCTCATTTCCTCACTGTCAACGCCATTTGCGATGCCACCAATTAAGCTGCAGATGCAGGAAATCGATTCGCATCCAATTAACACTTTCGCCAGGCACACGGCGTATACGTATTACGCAAGTGCGGCTAAAAATGCTTTGCCAAATTAAGGTTTAATATCAAGTATACGCCCACGCACACACACACAGAGACAGGGAGCCAGCGAGAAGAAGCGTTTATGGGCGAAGTGCGATTTACAAGCCGATTTCAGGTGTTGGCATTTCAATCTACATTAAGTTGTCTAATCAAGCGGCACACGCTGCCTGCCGGGCTGTAAATTGAAACAATAAAGTGCTTGACTCGCACATTCGCACACCCGGGCACACCTCGCATACACACACCCACTGCTGGGGGTATTGGCAGGACGGCGCTGTGTGTGCAGCGCACGTACGAGTATGAGCATAAATAGGCGGCATAAAAATAACTTAACACGTGTCGACAGTTTGGCAGCCTCTCGGTTGAGTCCTCTCCTAAAAAAAGTAACAAGTAACTCAAGGACCTCGACAATGAGATACCCGGTAGGGAACATTAAAAGCACATTAAATAAATAATAAATAAAACATATTTTTGGTATTTGAAGCTTCAATTTTACTATTTAATGACATCAACCATATTTCATATTTATTTAAATATAACCACTTAAAATATACTTTCTGTTTAGCAACATTTTTTATCCTTTATAATCCATAACAAAATATTTAAAGAATTCTCAACCTTATATTCGGGTTATTAATCATAGACATATTTTGGTTTTAATAAGTATACAGTTAATAAAATTCCATAAATATAATATCCCCTTGTCCTTTATTTTAACACTTGGTATAAACACCCTCCAAGGAAATATCTCAAATATTTTCCTCCTCTTTTTTATTCCTCTTGTGGGTGCTGGTTTTTTGTGCTTTGCTTTGTGGCACTTTATTTGTGCAGGGCACGGGCAAACTGGATTTGGCAAATCACATCAGGGCAGGCTCTGCCAGAGGAGCAGGATCATCGTCATTCGGCAGAGCTGGAGCAGCGGCAGTGGCGGCATTAGCGGCGCGCCAGAAACGCGCCATGGGCGACTACAAGGAGCTGACTGACATCATTGACGAGTTGGAGGAGAACAGCCTGGCGCAGAAGGCGAGTGCCACTCTACCGGTGGCCGCCGTCCCGCCACAGGGCCAGGATTTCGACTTGGATAGCATGCCGCCGTTGGCCTACTACCTGCTGCTGCAGAAGCTCCGACAGTGTAAGTCGCCAAGGGACACACGGGGCGTATACGCAACGCGTGACGAAATGCCTGGAATATATAGGTATATTCCCGCTTGAGTGAGAGCTAAGCTCTTCTAATTGGATCCCGAATCACGTTCACATTTCACGCCATCATCTCCATAACTATGGCATACTTTTCCCATAAGCTTTGCTTTTGCTTCCGGACAGAAAAAACACCGAGATGCCATTTGTTTTATCTTTTTAATTTAGGTGCTTTAAGTCAATGCCCCCATAAAGCTTTTATAATATACTTTTAAGGCTATATAATTATCTAACAAGTTCCCTGTTTGCCTAATAGCTTAAAAATAGAAAAAATCACAATATTACCTAACTAGCTATATACAATTTAGTAGAGTTGGCACACTTCAACTGTAGTTTCACAATACCTGCATAGTTTTAAATGCTTGAATTTAATTATTTCTGAATTATTAAATAATTTACAAAGAATTTGAAAAGAAAAATCATAAGGGAATACTATAGTTTTACCATCTCCTTGCCCATCACTTCTTAAAAAAAGGTTTTTTTGCCTGATTTTTCTTTAAAACTATTTTAAAATTTAGATTGCTGTCTTATGTTACTTTGAAAATATTTTTTCCACAGTGCAGAGCAACGGCGAGCAGGCTTATCGCGTGCGCACGCCACGCCTTGGCCGCAGCATTGACTTGCCGCTCCTGGACGGCGGAGGTGGTGGCGGGGGGATGGGACTGGCGGGCAGCGAGGAGGCCACTGGTGGCCAGTTCAGACGCGACCTGGTAAAGAAATCGGTGCCGTTCAAGCCCCGCCTCGGCAAACGTGCTCAAGTGTGCAACGGCGGTGGTGGTGGCGCCGATTGAGTCACGACAAGGACGCGAGGACAACACACAGACACGGACAAGGAGACGGAGACACGGAAACCGACCAGGACAAGGTTGAGGCCAGGCGACTGGCCCTTGAGCTAACTTTTAACCCCTTAATGGCCAGCTGAAAAATCGACGCTACGCAAAAATAATCCACATATGCATAGTGAATGACTAGTTACGCGCTATAGCCCTGTTTTTGAGAGGAACTAATGATGTGTATATATAGTATATATATATTTATTATTAATTTGAATAAATTGCAGCCCCCAAATACACAGTGTTGTTTACCCGCGTCGAGGCGACGAATTTGCATCCCAAATGAGCCAGGTGATGTGGCTGCATAAACAGCCGGGAATTAAATAAACATTGCAATTTAATTTACACTGACCCCTCGCGCTTGCCATACTTTTGCCTGCCTGCGCTTCTACATTTTTACAAAATATTATTGCGTTTTACGTTCAGCTGAAATTAATGAAAATTTCATAACCAGTGATAGTGTAAATTGGAAAAGTGCGGCCAGCACTCGGGCTTCCGTTTGCCGGCGAATCGTATACCAGCAGCTCTAGTTGGCCAACATGTGTGTGAGTTTGGGGCCTGATAAGGTATCTCCCTCGCCTCACTCTTCCCCCGAAAACCGGGCCACAATTTCTGGCCAACCAAAAAGCTGCTGGCTTTATTCGGCCTGATGAAGCATAAAAATATTTTTCAGGGAGCTTGCAACGCAAAATGTTCGCAGGAAACATTTCAGGAGGGGCATCCATTTCGTGATTGTATCTCCCCGCGTGCTGTGAAAAACTTTACTTCAAGTAGTGCGGATTTAACATTTTCCACTCAACATATTTTCAAAGGAATTACGTTTTTTTTACCAACGGATAATAATGCCAGAGTGAGGGTAATATTGAAATTCCATTAGATGTTCTTTTGTTCAAACGGTTTTATTATTATAATTACCAGCTTAAATCGTTGTACAATCTTTTTCCTTTGTTAGGCTGTGTAATTGTGTGTAATTTGTGATAGTGTTTTTGTATAGTTTATTTAATGAAATAATTCCTGGACAACAATCAACATAATTAAAGTTCTCCTGTTAATTATATGGCTGAGAAACTTATTCTTTTCTCTCTCCCTACAAACGCTTTATTTTCTCTTTAAATTATAAACTTTAATCCTATTGGTAATTCTTTTCGTCTCATTATTTTTTCATTGACCAGGTCAGATTTTAAATGTATTGGCCATTAAAATGAAAAGTCATTTCCCATGGCCAACTGCCAGTGACGCAGCTGTTTACCAGCTGAAAGTTTTCGCAACTCATTAGAAACTTGCCACATGCCAATTAGTTGGCTTAACCAGGCGTGCTCCAGCCGCTCCACTAACGGGAATGGGATTAATTCCTAGTTAACGCCGGCACCAATTATTGACCCGCAGGTGTTTGAGGAACCGCTGGAAGTTAACCGTTTTCACAAAAAGCAAGGCTTTATCCTGGGCTTTAAATGGGGAGCAGGGGAGATGGTTCATACATCACGTAGCCGGCAATCTAAGGAGCAACTAAGTAGGGGATATACATATATCTGCCTGAATCGTGCTTAAATTGCGATAATGGGCACACGGGCCAGCCCGCCGACCCTGTTACCCCGAAGGAGATATTGAAACATTATAACTGCAAAATGGTAATAAATTTTACTCCACCTCCTGGGTAAAATAAACCAAAAGAGAAAAAGAGCAAGCGAGGGGCGAAGTCGCGAGCCAGACACGCACATGGAAGGCCCGATAGGAGTCGAGGGTGCACTCTGAAAAATATAATATTCCCTTGGGCTCTTGAGTGGTTGGAGGTGGGTAATAAGGTGAAGCTTTAAGGTCATGTAAAATATAATGGCTAAATAATAATTAAATGTAATTTAATAGCTCAAGCTTAAATACATAAAACAAACCGGAAATAGGCAACCTTTACTGAAAAATGTGAAGAAAGAAACGTTTTAAAAATTATGCAGCCTGACTCCGCCAGATGCAGGCTCCCCTTGTCACAGGCAGAAATCAAACCTCTTTTTAACTCCTTTTTAAAAGTGAATACCGCTGTCACAGAGGGTCCTGGTACCCTTATTTTTCTTCAAGTGCAGCAACCGGGCGTCGGTAGGAACTTTGCATGACAGCGGGCGTAGATTTACAGTTGGGTCGTTGCGTAAGGTTAAACTACCTTAACATCAGCTGGCACTGCGTCGGCTTCCTGTCTGTCTACGTGTCCTCGTCGTCCTGCGTCCTATCTGGCGAGCACATATGCAAACTGATAAGTTGATGGTGCATAAGTGTGCGTGCGAGAGAAATCACTTTGCCTGATTAAACGCCACCATTCCGGTTCGAGCAATCTGCGCCATTAAGGTGAATTGTAAAAAATGCCTGCTAATACGGCGGCGCCTCCTGGACCCCTGAGATTCCCAGAGACTGCAGCCGCCCCTTATTTATGGTGTGGCGAGCAAACTGATTTAAATTGATGGGCCCCCATTTCGACCCCCTCTCACCGCAGGGGTGTGGCACTCACTTAATCAAATTTCAGCCAAGTCGAAAAAGGCTTCAAATTGGCTTTGTGTGCGCTGTGTGTGTGTTACCCACAAGAGTGGGCCAGATTATTTATGGGAATTGTATTGTGCCGGCTGGCACTTTGATGTGGCGCATACCTGCATAATGACGGTGACCTTATCGCTATTCTGCATCAAATATTAATTAGTGAATGACTTCAGAGACCTGTCGAAGTGATTGATAAGGCGTCATTATCCGTTTGCCTAAGCTGGCTTAGAGTTGCTTAACGGAAATTGACAGACAAGTTGTTCTGACCATACTTCAGGGTGTTTAACAGAAAGCAGTTAAGGAGAATAATAAGAAGTTTAGGGCTCCAGGCTTGGTAGGGATGATACTACAATCTAAAATTTGTTCAAGCCATTGCTTTTAAATTAACAATTGTCGCTTTCAAAATTTAAAAGATAATATTCTGATTATCTCATTATTATTTTTATTCTCCTCGGATACTCAGCCAGCAAAAACTAATTATAAACTTTTCCTATAATCTTTGTTTAGACAAGAAATCTGTACAATTTCCCTGCTTAAGTTCTGCTTCTCCTGAACATTTTAAAATATTTGGCCAACATTTATGGGATTTCCATCTCTACAGCTCTCTCCTCCTCCCTCTCTTGGCCAACTATTTTGTTTCGTTGCGGGCTGATAAAGTTTTCATACGGTTTTTGCTATTTTTGGACTTTGAAAGTACACAGGGTACTTGGAGTACTCGGAGCTTTGACCCGTGTCCAAATACCAAGAGCTCGAAAATGGAATGGAGCTTGAATGCTCCAGAAGGAGAGGGGGAGGGAGAGCCGGGGAATGTCGAGCTTGAGGGCTATAAATCCGGTGACGGACAGGTGGGCGACGCCACCGTCATCAGCTTGCGGCAAACTAAAGCAGGAACTATTTTTGGGTCTGTGCGAGGGGTCGTCCTTGCTCTGCCACTGTAATTTTTGCTGTCGTTGCATGGCATCGGGAATTTAGAAATTGCAAATGCAGCAGCCACATTACCAAACACGCACACACACCCCACACCATACACACGATTTCTACACAATGTTCCTGCTGCTGCAATTGAGGCCTTCCGATGAAGACGAGGACGAGGTCAAATGGTGAGCACAAAAGCGAACGAAATCCAATCGAAAATTCAGTTTTTGGCAAAACGCGTCAGAGCCCCGTTGGCAATGGCAGTGGCAGTTGCCGATGGTGGCACTGACATTGGCATTTCAAAATCCCAGCCCTGTCACGCCCACCTATAATTCCCTTTTGTAGTATTTTACAGTCGAAATACTTTAATTTGAATCTTTAAAAATGTAGTACAATAGGCAACAAATTCTAAGCAATACAGAAAGATACTCTATTTATTTTATAATTATTAAGGCAAGGTTTATTGCGCTAAGAACTATATATTTCAATCAACTCTGAAATTTCAGTCATCGAAGTTTAAGGACCAAAGTTACGCACACAAAACTCTACCAAGTTGAGCTGTTAAACTGCCAAACAATTTTCAGTTTAGCTTACAAGGACTCTCTCTCTTGGTAAGTTTGACTTAGAGAAGTTCGACTGTAACTGGGGCCGTGTGTGCAACAAGCACTTTGTTCCGTTGACTTTTATTTAATATGTGAGTGACTCTGCAGGTTCCCGAATGGCAGCCTGGCATGACCAGCTCCCTCCAGCAACAATCCGCAATCCTCGCCAGCACGCATGACTGAGCTGTTGCTCCGGAGTTCCAACGCTGTGGCCCCCAGTCACCATCATCCATCAATTTGCCTATGACATTTGGCTGATGTGGCAAATTTGCCGCCACTCTGACTTCGACTTGGGGCAGTCGGGGCATTCGTTTAATTACTGTCAATTAGACAAACAGAGGCCAGGCCTGCATATAATCAAATTACACGCCACATCGGGATGACCAATGCCTGGCCAAAGCCTACACGGATGTGATGTATTAATAGCAGAGGCAGGCCTGAATGTCTAATAGATTTTCAACTGAAAATTAAAATAAATATAATAATAGAGATCACAACCAAATTGTCATCTATTAATATTCTTTCGACCCACCGTTTAACATATTTTTTCCCCTGTGTAGATGCTAGTTGTGCCGCGCTAGCAATCAGATAATCGTCCTGCCGCAGACCCATTTCAATAAACTGGCGCCGCCAGGATGCGGTGGCGATGCCCTTGAGGAGAGCGCGCTGGCAAGGAAGTCGCTTTCAATTACAGCAGTTTACCCCGGTAGCCATCCTGGCGTGACTTTTCCTGCCACTGCCAATGCCATGGCCACTTCCATGTGAGTGACAGACAGCAGGCAGGCAGGATGGCGAAATGGTGGACTGCTGGCCCGGATTGGGTTATAAATATTTGTTCGATTTCATTTGGCCATTCTGGCTCTCTGGCGGAAATCTGTTTCGTGCGCCGCCTGCTTAATATAAATACAAATCAAATGGGGCCCTCCTGACGGCCATTAATTGTATCGTGAATTCATGTATGGCGTCGAGTTTTCCGGCTCTGCTTTACCTCCGCATTTCCCCCTGGGAGCCAAGCCCGTGGCGTGCCAAGTTTCTGGGACCTGGCCGGCGGGGTCAGGTAATGAAAAAATTAAATGAAACGGCACGCAAAGCGACTGTCGGCTGGCAGGATAGATTGGATTGGACTTGGACTCGGATGTGCGGAGTGTGTGTGTGCTGGCCCGGCCCAAAGCCTGGCTAATGAATTAGAGATAAAAATAGTTTAAATCCTGCGAGTTGGTCGGACATTTGGTTGGATTTTGTTGAAAGCGATTCTTGAATGGATTCACTGGGGAAAAATTGGGAAGATAAAGTTGCCAATTGATTTCCTTGAAAAAGAGTTTACTATTTGTAGGTGTAAGACTTCCTTTTATTTTAAATAGGTTTCATATTTCATATTTATATATTTTTAATATTATTTTAACTGTATAATAGGAATATATTGTTGTTGTAGTTGTTATTCAAACAAATATTTAATATATTTTGTAATATTTTCCCAATCTAATAATACTTTTCCATATTAAAAAGTAGTGTATTTATTTGAAAAGCCCATTTTAAAAGCTTACAAGTCTAGGTAACCTTTTTTTGCGATGCTTTGTGGTTAATTCAAAAGGATATTAGCAAATCAAGTGGACTTCTAAATAACTGCAGTTAACCAATTGAAGTGCAGCTAATAACGATAATTCTATGAATGAAAAATTCAGGGAAAAGCGCATCGAGTACTCGACCGGATTGCGTGACACTGCCACTCACACACTCGTACCTGAACACCCACTGCCATTGCTCCACTGGCACGTGTGTGTATGGCATTGAACTTCTGTTTTGAGGAACGATAAACAATTTGATTTATTGACAAGCGAACGGCCCTGCTGCTGCCATTCAGTGGGGTCTTTGTTAACGGACATTCATAATTGACATCCCACTGCTCCTGGCCCGGCTCCCGCTTCCTGTTTCGGCAAATCGTGGCCAGTTTAGAAATAATTATAATATATTACCGACGCGTACTCCCACGGCCTGCCACTGACAAGTGCAGATTGCAGGCTCAATGGCTTTGGGACCGGACCGCACTCTACAGCATTGGTAATTAACTTTTTAGTTGATTTTGGCCCGGGTTCGGGTTCAATGATGTAAAGTCGATAAAATGAACGAGTGAGCTTCAAAGGATTTTTTTTAGCAATTATTAAGGAACAATTACTTTCCTTTAAAGGGTTTGAAACATTTTTTTCTAATTTGTAATCTTTTTTATTGTAATATAAATCCCAGATCTCAAAAGGTATTTTGACAAAAATGTAATTTGGCCTCAAAAATAAAGCGAGGAAATGTTGCATATGAAATTGTTGCATATTGTAATATGTATCATAATTCATATGCAATTTTGTATAATGTAAAGTTCATTTAAAAGAGTGCTTACTTTGTTGTTCCATTCCGAACTCGGGTTGGACTTTTTTCACTTTATTTGGAAGGGTCGTGGTTTTGATGCATGGCAATTATGGAGTGATTATGACGTTGGCCATATGCAAATGAGCAGTCACAGCGTTGGGGTCGTTTTTGACTTTTAATTGCTCTTGTGCGAGTCGACGGGTCACTTCCGTGGCCCTCTGCCCTTCGTTCCCGCCGTGCGTGGGTGTGGCCATGGCTATTGGTCACTTTGGTTGCATATTGACAGCTGGGAGGAAGCCATCAAAATGCTCGGTCAACAGCTTAAAGTGTCAACTTTCAAACGTTCGGCTAATTGCACTCAACGTCCGGCATAAACTACGTAGCGAATTTCCGGCACATAATGAGCAAATTTACAAAACGTTTGAGCAAACAATTACCGAGCAATTTAAGTTAAATGAACTGTTTCAGATGTTTTACTGTCTTCTCATCTTTTTCTTCTTTTCTGGCGCTGCCCGAAATTATTTATAGGCGGGAAAGGAAGAAAAAGGCAGCATAAACTCGAAAATAAATAAAAAAGAAGCGAAGCTAACTGGATTAGCGTGATTATGTACATATATTTTGCACATTCTGGCAGAATAATTACTTCATTAGCCTTTGAATGGTCGTTAATTTTGAAAGAGATCAACTTTCTTTATTATGCTCTCAAAATTTGCTTACAATTGCTCGGATTTCGTGTGCTTGTATTTAATTTATATCAGCTTAAAAGTTAGTTTCGCAGCCATTTGTCTCATAAACTTTTAAGAAGTCATCAGGAAGGGAAGTCGTATTTACTAGTTTCAACTTTTATATTACAGCTTAAAGACTTTTTGAAGCAAACTTTGCAACTAGCAGTTGAGTGAATAAATTATGATCGTTTTCCGTTCAGTTAAACTTAGGAAAATTTAATGTAAGCGAAGATTTCCTAACCTAAGTCTTACCTTCCTTGTATAACATATTAAAATTAAGGATACGACTGCCTATACATTTTACCATCTATGTTATTTATGGCTGTCCTAACTTCAACGTAAATTTAAATTTCAAAGACTCATATATTTAGGCTCCAAGGAAACTTTCAGGCCCGGGGTAAACTTTATTATATAGTAATCATGCCGCCGCCAACACAACATAAATATATGCATAAATATAGGCAATGTGAAAAGCGGATAAGTGGCAGGGGTGGAACTTGAAACTGGCTGCCGAGTTGGGAAAGTGGCTTTGGGGCTAGTTTTCATTGCTGGCACTTGATGGCAGTTTTATTGATTTGTTGTTGCAAACTTTTCCTTTTACATGGCTCGAATTTATGGCCCCAACATCAACAAACAATAGCGGCTACAGCACAGCGCCAGCGAGACCCTGAAAACGCCGCCAAAAATTTGCATGTGCCCAGGCCAAGCCAAGGCTGCTGTAGTTCCTTTTTTTCGCTCTCCGTTTTTCCTCTTCTGCTGTTTGCTTTTGTATTTTTATTATTTTTTTCATTTTGTTATTCGCATTTTGTACCACAAAAATGTTGACCAACGAATTTAAGCAGCGTACGCCCATTTACTTTCAGTTCCCTGATATTCAGACATCCTACCTTGTTGCTACACTAAGGAAAAATGTTGCATAGAAAACATTTCTAATATATATTGTTTTTGACTTTAGCACGGTATTTAGACGGTGAATCCCCGTTTCTAATCAGTGCGAGAGAACGAGAGAGTTGGGAACGTTTGTGAGGGCCGTTTTTAAGGCCGGAACCCAGTTCAGATTCTGTAATACTAAAAAGTTACATGACGTTAGCACATAATGTTAGGTCGCACTTTTAGTATTTCCAGAACGGGGTGCGAGAAAGAATAAAAAAATTAATAAAACAGGATGTTCAAACAGTCAGTCCCTCTCGCTCAGCCCTTTACATATTTCAAAGTATGGATCCTGCCATGAACAATAATGTGCCGAAAAATCGAATCCGGGAGTTAAAAGAGCAAATACAGGCCTTCTAATTGATTTGATAGACGCAATCGTCATGCAACTGGCAATTCTCTGTCAAATTCTATACACTACGCTTACTCTAGCTTTATTTCCCATATATCTCTCTCTCTCTCCATCTCTATCTCTCTCTCTCTCTCTCTCTCTCTCGCTCTCTCTATCTCTCTCTCTCTAGCATGTCTCTCTAATTCTCCAACATTTCTCTATCTAAATCTCTGTTCATCTATATCATTCACTCTCTCCCTCTATCTCTGTCTCTCTCTATTTCCCTATTTGAATCTATTTTTCTCCTTTTCTCGCTCCTTTCTCCATATCTCTCTCTCCCTCTCTCTCGATCCATCTCTCTCTCTCTCCATCTCTCACATCTATAAATAGAGGCGACTCGCCGCAGCAGCCTCAGTCTGTCCATCGCCCATTTCGCTGGAACTGTGTTAGTGATCCTGTGTTAAAAACTGTATTAATAACATCTGCACTCTAAAGGACTTATCATCGATGAATCTCGGCCAAGTCTGCGGTGTGGCAATTAAACTGAGTGTCCTCAACTACGGGTAAGTCCGATCCAAGATTATTATCCTTTATCCTATATATAAAGCTGATAGCACCGATCGGTAAAGCTAGCTTATTAATTATGAGCATTAGCTGCTATGGCGTACCGCTCGACTGGTTGGTTACGAATTTACATATTGAACTTATGAGTTTGAGTTTGCTTTTAGCTAAGCAGATCTCGCCATGGAAATGGCACAGGGTTTCCAGGTCGAGCACCATGTTAGATGCCATTGGATTATTTCTTAGGGATGTTTCTCTCTCAGTTAAATTGAAAACTACTTTCTCAGTGCATCCCCTTTGCATTTAATGTTCATATATTCAAATATTTTTCTTTGCGTTGGTAATACGCAAAGGAAGACAAAAAGGCATTAGCATAAAACGCTTGGGAAGCAATTCCGTACACTGCACCAAAAAGCATGCTATGGGGAATTGTTCGATGGAAATTGCTGTTGTTGCTGCGGCGGCACGCGTTCCGACCGCACGCGCTAATTAAAAGAAATAACCAAACAAAAAACTATGAAAACAAAGGGGGAAATGTTTAAAAGCGAGTCAGAGCAAGGGGAAGGGGCAGTGTTTGCCAGGGCAAATTACTCATACGCCGCTTGGTACGTGCGCCTGGCTGGCAAATTGTTTTTAATTAATTTTTATGACCTTAAACTTTGTGTCCTGGCGAAATTCAAGGCGGCGCCGGCGGCTCATGCGGGTTACTCATTATTAAAAATAGAAAGCAATTAGATGTGCCACCGAAACCGGGCCCTCAAACAATCTTCGCTGTGACCACAACAAAGGACTCTACGGGCTAAGAGCTTTGCCGCTTTCCATTCAAGTTCAATTTGGCCAAAGTGTTAGCACCGGCCACTCCAAACGGGATAAAGGAAATGGAAAAGTCAATATGAGCGAATCATCGGAGCGTTAACGGTGACAGGCAAGGCCATGCTCGAGATCGGGGCGAGTCCTTGGCCAGCTTCATTTAACTTTCACTCACAATTCAACCACCCTCGGAAAACCACCCACAAGCTACCCAGAACGACCCACCCACACACACATTGTTGGCAGCAACTATTGCAATAAATATGAAGGCCATAAATGGCTGAGCCACAAAATGTCACGTGTTTGCCGCGTTGGCGGACATGGGATGTCCAGGACAATCACGGTTCAGGTTGGGTCCGGGAATAGGGGAGGTCTTTTTAAAGTAGAAAAGCACCTGTATAGTTCTGACTTCTTATTTTTAAAGTCCTTATCTGCTGGTTAAACAGACAGAGACTATGTTTAATATTTTCCATCCTGTTTCCCTAGTATTCTTCTACTTAATAAGGGCAAAGTTCTTAGGAGCTTATTTATTAAGCTACAAATTTACTTTGGCTGAGGAAAATCCTTTGAGGGGTTGGTTTCAGCTAGACAAGTTGGACTTTAAAGTATTTTCCCTGACTCTTTAACCCCCTTGGGCTGGTTGCTTCACCTAACCCCACCAACAGCCGCTGGACATCCGACAATGACTTGTCCCGGTTGCTACTGGGCTTGGCTGGTTTTTAATCTGTTTCCCTTTTTTCCGGGGCTACATTTTTATTTTATTTTTTTTTTTTTTGTATTTTTGCAATTGCTTCGCCTCGACGCGGAGGCTTATAAAAAATGTAGACAAGAGTTGCCGTTCGTCGAGTGCCCGGGGCAATTGGGCAACGCATTATGTCGTAGATTATGGCTTATGCATTATTTATGTGGGTCAGCCAGCCAGCGACGAGCGAAACGGCCTTTAATTGGATCGCAAGTGGGCCTTAATGTGCAGTCCTCGCAGTTAGCCGAGTGTCCTTCCAACAGCCTTCCTTCCTTCCTGGCTATTTTTGAGACGCCCACTCACACATTTCACCCGCAGGACGCGAAAGTAATTTTCCCGTGTGTAATTCCGGCTTAATGTTAATGGGGCGAGTTCACTTAAAATTTAATCCTCACACTGATAACTGGCCTAAAGCGTTGGAAATTAATATTATGCAGTGAATTATTAAAGATTTATGAAGTGATAGCCCCTAAATATAAGGGAATTTTATTTCTAAGAAGTAACATTAATTTATCTTAAATGTATCGTTGGAAACTACTTTAGAACTTTAATATTTTTTCTTAGATGGACTTATGATTTCCCAGTAAACCGAACTCCCTTGAAACTATCAAACATTTTCCCTGTTAAAATTATTGAAGGCTAGCAAACAATTATGCTGCGAGAATTTTATTCCAAGAAATAATATTCTGTTATCATAAAGAAAATAAGAAATTTTCCGAGATCACATTTAACGCTTGTAAAAAAACAAAACTTACTGTAATACTACGTATATTTTCCCTGTTAAAAGCGATTTTATGGAAGCACAACATCAACTATTTTAAAATGTAATTTTCCGCACATAAGCCCTGCTTAATGCTGATGGACTACTTAACTAAAAATGTAATCCTCGCTGATTATTCGCTCGTAGAAAGTTAATGAACTTGCTTATTTATGTACAGAGCTCAGAGCACAGGGCACAGCGCATAGTGCATTCTTATTTTGGGGAAAACTCGCAGGTGGAATGCACACTGCGCACACGACCTGCCAAAGTGGGTGGAAAATCAGTTGAGCTGCAGTTGAGGCAACAACCACTGGCCCAATGCCAAGGTGGCTCAGAGCAGACTTGGGCCGGTCCGGGCTGGGGCGAGTGAGGTGGCCTAATGGAATTGAAAGCCATGGCCGAAAGAGCGCACAAAAAGGAGAGTTCCACGCATATTAGCACAGTTGCCTGCACACTAGGAGAGAGCGCCAGCCAGCGTTTTACTCAATGAATCATGGACAACAGCTGATTTATATTTTCTGGCCACAATACACACACAAGGCAGAGACAGAGAGTGGGGTGTGCGTGTGTTGGCAGCGATTGGTGTCCTTGAAACTGTTCAAGTACGCTCGACAAGTGCACCAAGTGTCTCATTGTGCATTTCTCTGTGGGATGTGTGAAGGCCACTGCCAGTGCCAGTGCCGCACAAGGCAAGCCGTCGGCATTAGGAACTGGCCCCAAAAGGGAACGGAACGCAATGCAAAGGACGAAGCCATGTCCCGGCTGAATGGGCAGGAAAACAAAAGTCCGAGCCACTGCAGATAATTGACAACGAGCTGCTGAAAATCAATTGAGTGACTTTGCATGTACGACGTTGCCCCGCAGCGGACGGACCACTCGCTATTGTTAGTCCTGTTTTGTGGTTGTCCTGGCTGCTTAGGGCGGTAATCAGTGCTGGCCACAAGTAATGGATACTCTACATGACAGAGCATATTGCTTAATACAATTTTGGTATTTGATAAATATATAGAATTCTATTAAATATATGCCTTAGTTTAAGGCTTCGCCTAATTCTTTTGAATTATCTTGGGCCAAACAAATTCCATCTAAATTTAATCCCAAACGTAAATAAACACCTAATCAAAACAGCTAATTCCCTTTGAAAATAATTCAGGTCTTTGAGTTCTGCTCTTTGGATTATTTTGTATTTGTTTAAATCGATTTCGGGGGAAACCATTGCGAGGGAAAAGCGGGAAAGCAGAGAGAACTTTGGCTGAGAGGGCGGCGAAATGGCTGATTTGCTAACACTGGCATTGGCCTTCGTGGCACATTGTTCTCCTCGGTACAAAGACGACAAACGGGGCTGAGACTGTATGAAATCCGGCCACAAATGTCGTTGGCATCTTTTCCCCCATTTTCACCGTTTACCGAGTTACGAGTACGCGAGCATCTGCATCTGTATGCCACCCCCGTCTGCTGTTGCGGTTTTGTGGGCTTTCAGCTTAAGCAGCGGGATACACAGCACATGATATTGGTTCGGGAACCAGCTCCTGCTCCTGCTCCAGGTGCTCTTCTACCTGGATTTCGTAGTCGTGTGGTTCCACATTGTTTGTCGCCGTAGGCCGGCACGGAGTAAACACGGACTGCCGGGCACAGACGGTGTGGCGGCGTGTCGTCTGCTCTCTTTGCTGTTTGATTAACGTTTTAACGATTTGCGCAAACAATTGCGGCGGTAACAGCAATCACTAACAAGGAGCAGCCACCATCGCCACATACAACATACAGTACGGAATACACGCGGATTACCACTTGTGGGCTGCATGTTTTCACAGCCAGCTCGAGAGGATGTGCTTCCTTGTTATTACGAGCGTTCCTTGTGCTGGCAAAGCAATTTTCGACACCAGCTCAACCCCATGGGAGGAAATTGTTTTATTTTATTATATTTCTTATTTTCTTTAGTCTGGAAATGAAATATATTCGCCAAATGAAAACAACGTACGAGGGTACAGTCGAGTAGCTCGAGTCTAAGGCGTCCTGTTATAAAATAAAGGCCTTTAAGGCCTTGGGCTTGTCTTATGGCCAGCTTTTCATATATTATGGTATTTTGGGTTGAATTTATTATATGTTTAGGCAGATGATTTCATTGAAACAGGAGAGGATTACGCAAGTAACTTACTGTCAGTACTGCAGAGCAAGACATATTTGAAAATCTTATAATCGAATAATATTTTCGCAGTAAATTATATAGATTTTTCATTAGTTTTCTAACCAACTGGCTTAGACATCTGCAAATAAAATAAATACATTTTTAAAGAAATCAAAACTAGCTTCCTTCTTCATTCCATTACCCGAGTGTGTGAAACATACACTTGTAAGTTATCAGATTCCTCCGTAAATAAAACTCACACGGAGGCAGACAGCCAGCACTTGAAATGTAATTCCAAGAAGTAAGCCGAGTGAAGGCTTTCCCCAGAAAACTTAATTTGCTGGCTGGCGTTAGGTAAACACAATTTTATATGCACATTTTCAATTCGCACCCAGGTGTGAATGCACTTAATGCCACTCACCGTGATTTGGTTTGGGGGAAAACCTAATTAAACTAGTTAATTAGAGTCAGGAAAATGAAATGTCAGGGATTTCCAGGGTTTTATATGGGGGAATTTATATCATTGTGACAGCTGGAGGTTGCTCTCAGCTCTCCACAAGGACTCCGGCTCAGTTTATTTTCCGGCTGCGGCAAGGATCGAAGCAAACACAAGCACTGCCGGCAATCAATAGTGGCTTCATTATGAACGTCTATTTGCAGAGTTCCCTGTACTCGGTATTCAGTACTCAGTTAGCAAACTAGCTTTGGGTCCGCATCTTTGCATAGCTGAAGCCAAGGGAAAAAGGCGGGACCATGGGAGGGAATGGCGGTATAAGGACGAGGGAGGTTGGGCGGGAAGTGACTGCACTTCGGCTTATTGCCTACTCGCAGCTCACAGTTCGCAGTTCGCTGCCATTTCAGCCATTGTTGACTTGTTTGCAAATTGGTTTCACGAGCAGAATTCTTCGAACCATGTCCTTCGCATTGGCATCATCGTCTCCTTCTGTCGCTGGCTGCCTTCATTTCAAATTACTTCGTTGCGTAAATTAGGTAGCCCCCACGCCATATCCCCGCAAGTACTCTCTCTCCCAGGGCCATCTGACATTCCGCCACGAACACTCGCATGTCTTGCAAATGTATCTTACACTGAGGAAAGAATAGGGACTCTTTTTCATACAATTTAATAAAAAGAATAGGGTAAAATTGGGAAAAGCTAATAAAGGTTGGAAGCAAAAAATCAATAAGGACGCCGAGCTAACGATTATCAAGATGAGAAAACAACGGCTAAGTATGAATAAAGCCAGAGGACCTACGGCGCTCGAGTTTTTTTAATATAGATTTTATGACATATATATCATATTAAATAAAAACAAACTAAAAACAATACATTTTCAAGTGACGAATGACGCTTGAAATTAAAAAGTGGATCTTGGATCTTGGTCATTTTTGTGCTTTTGTTTATTCCTCTTTTCTTGCTTCGGGCTATAACTGCGAATTGTGTATATTATATATTCTATATTTTTTGTAAATAGAATTTGTAATTAACGTCCTGTTGCTCAAGTCAATCAATAAGTTGTTGTTTGCAATTTTTTCGCTATGTATGTATATTTTTCATCTTCTTTGTAGTACAAAATTTGATTTTGGTTTTGTTGAACGCGGCTAATTTCATTTTGTCGGAAGACCTCGACCTCGCACTCGTCCTCGTCCTCGACCTCGACCCCTGGCGCCATCGGCGCCATCCATTCTAATGCTGAGTGATGTGGCAGGCCTAATTTCATTAAAAACGGTGCAGAAAAAAAGGACCGAAAAGAGCGGAATGCTTAACAGATTTTTGGCGGAGACAACAGAAAGAACCAAATAAGTAGCGACTCGGCAACCCGGCTCATTTTTAACTTTCTTGGCGCTTTATTTAACTTTAACCTTTTTTATGAGTTTGCCAGGCTCTCCCTGTGTGTGTGTGTGTGTGTGCTCCTTAATTAGAAGCCATTTTCACTGGGAGGACTCAACTTCTCTTCTTACTGCTCCTTGCCCACCCAAAAGCCCCGCAAGTCTAATGAGCCTGTGCCTGATTCGGATTCTGATTTTGATGTTGATTCCTTCGGCTGTTCTCGCTTCGACGCTGCTGAACATAATCAGGGTTCAATAAACACAAGCTCCGAGGTTCCACGAGCAGCCCCCTCCTGGCTGAAAATGCAAATCAACAGCTTAAAATTTAATTTAGGCGTTAGCAATGTAAATAAACTGGGGGCCACCGAGAGTTCCCCGAGACCGAGAGACACAGAGACTGTGTACTTAGGAGCAGCTCGCCCGAGTGACCATTTATGATTTGGGCCTTGTCCCAAATTCAATTCCGAACATTTGGTTAACTTTGTTAAAAAGTCGAAATTAAAATAAGGCAAAAAGTCGCTGGCCCTGGCTAAGAAATAAAAAAAAACAACGTTGACCGCAGTGGGGTTTATTTTTTATTCTTATATTTTCGCAGCTCGCAGACCGCAACTAAGTTGAAGTTGCCGCGTGTTACAAAAAAATTGAAAGAAGAGCACGCCCGAAACTTTGTCTCTTTCGTTTTTTGTTATTTTCGTATTACTTTATTTTATTTCTTTTTTGGAAGAGACATACAAATTGCACGGCTCAAAGGAAAGTTGATGAGTCCGCGAAGTTGGTTATAAATTTCGCTTGAAGAATGATTTCATTTTGCGCCCGGCAATGGCGACACGTTAATCTGCAGCGACTCGAGCTCCCAGAGGGCGAGTCCTGGGCTCGCCGCCGACTCTATTGAACCCACATATAAAATCAATAATAGCATAAATAATATACGTGTAGAGTTTGTGTGTTGTGGAAAACCAAAAAAAGAGGAGAAAAAAGGAGCGCCCCGAGAGACAAAGGCCTAGGCCGACAAGGCCCATGGGCCAGACGAAGGACCCGGCCAAAGAGAGTCCTCTCCTCCTCGACACAAGCCTGACACAACACAAAAACGAAAGCTAAACCGAAAAAAAATTGCGGAGCACAGGGACAGGGAAGAAAATATAGGGAAAGGGGACCTAGATAGAGAGGGAAACGGGAGCAGGGCCAGGGCAAACCTTTAACTAACACACAAAAGGCTTTCTCAATGGTTTCTAAAGTTGCAGGCTTTCAGCTAGCGATACAAAAAAAAAAAAAAATCCAGCAGGCACTCAGAATAAAAATATAAAGTTTTTGAAATAGTAAATATTTAAGTTTTAATATAAACCAAAAGTATTTTAGTAATTTAACGTGGATTTTAAGATATTATTTAATAAAATATTTAATTGTGACTGACTTAAATAAGTCCTGTAAGATTTCGTTTTTAATTTTGATAGTGCATTGGTGTGAATCTTAAAAAACACAAAAACCGCTCAAAGCCTTCTTTTTCCATTTTAGTTTGGAATATTTGTTGCAATCTTCTTGGTTCTATTGGTTTTTCTCCCAGTGTGCAGCCATGTGAGAACACATGGGAAAAAGCGCGGAGGATGCTGGGACTGAGTAGGGAGCAGGGCGAGTGCAAAGTAAACATGTCGAATGAAGGATACTTAGGCAGCTCTGCGAACGAGGGTTGCCCGAAAAGTTGACTTGCCGCAGGAGGGTTCTTCATCAGACAAGTGACTTTCCAAAGACTGTGGACTATTTTGCAAGGATCTGTTTTTAGATGCTTTTTTTAGCTAAATGTTTGGACAATCAACTATCAGAAATACTTACACTCTAACTTAACAGCTTCCTTTTGAATTTAAGATTTGCCTTTACTGAAAGATGGAAAGGATTCCGTAGATATTTTACTAAAGCAATTTTCAGGATAGATTTTAAATTAAAAGAAGTAACCTTGAGCAAAAACAAACTTTTCCACTGAACCTCGTCCTGGCAGCACTCCACTTTATTTGGCTTTGCCACATTACAATATTATAAACAATAATCCGCTCCAAAAGGCGAAACACAAATGGAACAATTCCTTCCCAGGGAGGCCAAGAGGGCGAAAGCAGGCAGATACTTTGACACACTCTCCCAGATGTCCCTTGGATGTCGAGCGCCACTTAATGACATAAACACTGGCGATGGTGAGTCCTCTGGTGGCGGCACCGAACTCCGCCGGAAGTTGTCCTAATGAGAAAACGTTGAGCCGCCAATCCGCCATTGTCGTCCTTGCTCACGGACGACCACAAATCGGGGAGAAGGAACTGGAGGAGCCGGGGGAGCAGAAGGGGCATCCCACTGGCACTAATATTATTAATTTGCAACTTTTGCTGTTTGCCGCCGCTGCGAGAGTTAAGTCAAAGGCAAAGGCAAATATCATTCATGGCATTTAGTGGGCAATAAAATTCGAAGCGGCGCGGAAAGGGAATTTCCATTTCCATTTGTATTTTCATTTGTATTTCCATTTCCAGTCGAGTGCTCGGGGAAAATGCGAAACTGATTTAAATGCTTTCTTAAGCGTATTTCCGGCTTCGGTTGTAAATATTTGCTTAACTGATTGCGCAGAGAGGAGAGTCCGGCACGGGATACTTTTGCGAATTAAGTCCTTGTTGCTCTTCAGATTGCTTTTTGTGGTTGCTTTCTGTCGCAGTTGTTGCTTTACTGGTCTCTGTTTTGTTTCTCTTTTCTGCTCTCTGTGTTCTGCTTTCGATTTGTGCAATTGACATGTTTTTTATTGAACCTTTCATCGATTGCAGGGCAAATGGGTTGCAATATAAAATATAAAAGAATACAAGATTTGTGGTCCTCGTTGAGCAAAAACTTCCGTCAAAGTGCGAACAATTTGTGGTTAATAAAAACCATTTGAACAAGTCCAAACTCAACCATTTTAATTGGAGAGCAAACATAAAGTGGCAAAGCGGGAGTTTATATAGAAGGCATTTAGCATTTATCTAATAGGGAAATCATTTTAATTAAATTTTGACCACAGTTAGACAAGGTCGAGTCACTCTTTATATATATATATAGCATATTTCTTCTGAAACAGCAGAAAATAAAATAACATTCGTTATAATTTAGAATTGATCAATTTTATTGAGAGGAACATCATTTGTAGCTTTATTTTCACTGCAAATATTTACGGTTTCAATTAGGAAATGTTTATAATTTATGTGTTTGCAGATTGACAACACTCTCCCCTAATTAAATTTTCAATCAGAGCCGACAAAAGTGTTTTTCCACCATCGCCGGTCGCATCATTATGCCAGCCATGGATTTGATTAGCTTATGGCTAAATCCAAACAGACACGCCAATCGGAATGGCAAGGCAGAGCAACAATGGCCCAAAGGCATTCATCCTATTTATCATTTATCCCAGCCATTTATCGAAAGACATTCGAGACGGCCTGCGAGGGGATTCTGATGAGATATTGCCAAAATAAATGGAGGCATTTACATTTAAAACATTTGTGCGTAAATATTTGCCGGCTTTAAGGGCATTAGCCGCATATTGTCTTTCATTCGGTATGGGTAACGGTCTGTGCACAGGAGAATCCCACTGAATTCGAAACCATTCGAAAGTTTCCAGCAAATAAAACATCCATACACGCCGAAACACACGTATGTGTATGACTAAACAATCTGAAACTCGACTGTATTAGTTGAATTCAAACTTTTTCGAGCGTAACTTGAAAAGTTTCAATTTGTGCATGACAATCTCTGTCCCTCTGTCTGGCTGAAGGTCTGTCTGTCTATCAGTCAGTCGGTCTCTAGCCATCTGTCTATCTGTCGTCGCTTGTACGTGTGGGATTCCATTTGCTTTGGCAGTCACACTCAGGGAAATGCTGACTTAGGAACACCTTGACGTAGGATTTTTTGCTACATTTACGTTCCTTATGTTGAATTTTCTATGTGCTCGTGGGTTCAAACACCTTTAAAAGAAACTCATTAAATTAAAAAAAAAATAATTTATATACTTCAGCTATAGATTTTCCTCCGTGCATTTGTAGTTTGAAAGCCGGGTAAAAACTTTCTGAAACGCACAGAACGAGCTGAGTTTTCAAGCAATCCGCCGGTGAACTCGGGGGCTTTTGGTAAATTTGATTTGAAAGCCCGGCCAGCCGAATTTCAATTAGATGCAGGTGCACTCCCAGGTGCAAATCCTTAAGCCAAGTCGAGTCAAGTCGAGGAAAATCGATATCCAGTGCCGGGTTGGCTTGCGCCATTCACGAATGCGAAAAAAGGCCAAAGGCTGGCTGGCTGACTGCCTTGGCCTGGCCAAAGGCTGAGGAGGCCCGAATCAAGTGGCAAATGCCAAATGGCATCCTGACCTGCTGCAAAAACTACAGTAGTAGGAGCAGTAGCAAGAGCAGGAGCCATCTCCAGCAGTCTCCGGGCTCTGTGATACGGGATAACGAGGGGAAATTGTGTTTCAGAAATGCAATGAAAAATTACTGTGGAGCAGCGAAACGTTCACGTCAGTTGGTATGGAAGTGCACCCAGTGGAGAGCAGAAGGATACGCTGTACGTGCATGAAATCCTTATAACGTTTTAAATTAGCCCAATCAATGTGTTAACTCTTGTATCAGCTTGGAATATGAAATGGTAAAGGCAACGGGTTAAGAGAGATGTGGAACTAAAAGATGATAGAAGGAAAGAATTGAAACAATATAACCTAGATAAGGTCACGAAACGTTGCAACTACAATACATAGTAACTTGAAATTACCTCTCTGCCTGAGGTGTATTTGTTCAAAGACCTTATCTTTACTACACTTACCACTCCAGGAATTGCTAAATCGCTTAATCTGATAGTAATCTCCAGACTACACTATTTAAACTAATAAAATAAATGGCTCAGAATTCTAAATAGGTGACTACCCACTGTTCTCTGTGCGAATTGAATCATTAAATGAAGAAGCCTCCAGCAGACTCAGGTCGCGCCGCCGCACAGTAGCGCCTCTCGAACAAAAGCCGTTGCAAAAATAGGAAAATTCATAATCGCAAAATCGATTTAAACTATACAAACTCGACAGAGAATTTCCCAAGGATTCCGAATCTGTAACCAAAAAAAATTTTCAGATTTTTTTTGTGGAAGATATGAGCTTTCAAAGTCGAAATTGTTTTCCGTGTATGCGTCATACAACAAAAAATAGGTAAATTAGTCGACTTTCAGGTAATATTACACAAAAACTACATAACCAATCGTTATGATTTTTTTTTAAATGACAGGTATATTCATTAACTTTTATAAAAATTAAAAAAAATGGTAGTTTTGTGTGGGCTTGTGCAGGAAAATCGCTACCTGCCAGGTGTCCATTATTTTCACCTTTTTCTGGCTAAAGTAGTCTATAACTTCTGAAGCTGCCCAGAGCCGGTAACCACACTATGACTACACATTGCGTGTATCTTTCCTGAATCAGAATCCGTTTAGATCGGCTGCGTCCAGCTGCGACTCTGGCATTGCGAAGCAAAAAACCGAAGCAACTCAGGGTAAAATATACCAAAATACCAAAAAAAAGTATGCGCTTACCTACAAATATACCAACTGTAGGGCGCAACCGATTAACAAAAACAAAAAAAAAATTTTTTTTTCAGGGTTCAAAATATTTTTATTTGATCAAATAAACAAAAATAAAGCAAAAAAATTAATAAACTTTTGTTTTTAAAAATTCATTTTCATAGAAAAAAATTGATTTTTTCACTTTGATACCCTATAACAAGGCGAATTTGTGGGCGTGGCACATTATACAGTACATATATATATTTTACAACAATTACCTGTCGAATGCCGTTTAAATTTTTCAATGATCTTATTTGGTTCAAAAGTTATGATTTTTGCAACGTAAAATGAGAAAAGGCGCTACTGTGCGCCGGCGGGAAGTGTACATGTTTAAAGTGTCAGACAACTAACGTTTTCAACTTTATTAAAAAGCCAGAAGGAGCAGTGAGTGTAGCAGCGGGTGCAGACCCCAGTCGCTTAACTAGACGGCATTTCCAGTTTACGTAACCACTAAAAATGGCGCTCAATGTGTTTTCCGTTTGCTGTGTGTTTCCGTGTTCCGAGTGCTTGGTAGTATATGTGTTGGCCCGAACTGTGTGCCTGTGTTCGCCTTTTTCTGTCTAAATACTCTTCTAGGAAAGCCCAGAAGTCTGAGAAGAAGGTATGGCCGATTTTTAAAGGTATCTATAGGGATTGTCAAGGGTATTAATAAGGGGTATTTCTAATATTAAATATTTCCGACTTATAAACAAATTTTTTTTGCAAGAAAGTATGGATAGTAGTATACAACAATTTGTATATAGTTCGGATGCACATTTAAGGTTTTAAATGATTTTACCATTTAAGAAATAATTAACGATCATATTTTACTGCTTTAAAATGTTAATTTCTATTTTTATTCCTATTTCCCCTACTAATGGCCAGGGTATCAAAGACTTCGTATCTATGTTTGCTAGACCCATCTAGGTTTTTTTGTCCTGTTTTTCACGTGCAGCGGGAATGCGAAGTTGTTCATTGTTTGCTTACTTGCTCAACACGCGCCTTCCATCCGCCGCTGCTGATGAGGACGATGGGGGCAGGAGTGGCTGGATGAGGCCGCCAGTCGCGACGCCTTCATTGTCCTTCCGGATTTGCCTGCTGCCTCCCGAAAATAATGAAACTTTTCCCGCTTGCTGGTTGTTGTTCTTGTTTTTTTATCGCAGTTTATCGCTAATGCTGTTTTACTTGTTGTTGTTGCCACGGCCTGGCTGATAACAGCTCAAAGTTTTAACACGCGCGGTTCGTAATTTTTTAATGCCTTGCGATTTGGTGATATTTGGCTTGCTTCTATTTATTCTCTTCTATTTTTTCTCCTTTATTTTTTTGTTTGGGCGGGTGCCAACAATTTAATCTGTCATTAGCCCAAACGTAGCTCTATTTATATAGCTGTCCGCATAGGAAAATACAAAAAAGGCCAGCAAAATCGATTTGTTAAAATGGAATTTCTTTTTGATTTCTACCCCCCAACTCCGGCAAGAAGTTACTGCCCGGAATTTGCCGCACGTTTCACTTGGTTTTTCTTGTATTTTGTATTTTTGTTGTATTTTTTAATGTAAACACGTACAAGACGACTTACGACTTACGGCGGTCATAAATGGAGTTTCGTATCGGTTTTTGTAGTGCCGCAAAATCGAAACACGCACACGCGAACTCCACTGCCCAGCCGGCTACAAACACTTCTTGTATTTTTTTTCTATATTTTAACCACTCGAGGCAACTGTCACTGGCACTTGGGGGTAACGTGTGTGTGACAAGTGGCCACAGGTTTCAATTGGCTTTCGTTGTGGTTTTTGTTTATTTCTGCTGCCTGGCAGGATATTTATTTCGGGCAGCAACGAAGAGCGCCCGCTCTGGTTACTGGCCACAGACTGAATTTGGCCAAAACGGCAGAGTCCTTTGGCGGCAAATCAACACAGGATGCGGCGAATTCGCAGGAGAGAGCTTCTGCGCAGTGAATTTGTGGCGGGATACAGCAAATTTAAATCCTAGACAGGGTTGCTAGAAAAGGTAGTAGAGAAAAACTACAAAAGGATCAGGAATCTCACCTCAATGTCGTTTATTTTGTAAGTAGTTATTAATTATTTAAAGCCTACTTATCAGAGCTTATCGGAGGTTATTTAATTACCCACCAAAAACTTTCTATAAATTAAATACCTTCTGAGCAACCCTGCCTTCAAGGGGTGCCTGAACAGCTGTTGCAGCGCCCAACCCTTGGCAGCTCACTCTCCCCTTTGGGGTGCCACCCCGCAAACAGTCGAATTTGCCGCTCAAGGCACTCGAGCCAGGACAACTATATAGTACTCCAACCCCATCTTGCCTTCACCACCCCTCATCGTCCTGCTGGGCGTCAATATTTGCATTTGTAATAAAAATATTTTGATGCCACCCAGGCAAAACGCGTGCGTAAATCTAAAAAAGATTTGTTATTTCAGCGCGTGTTCATGTCGTGCAAATCAGACAGCAACAACACGGGCCAGGAACAACAAAGAGGCGGGCCAGGACAACATGAACAGCACGGCAGAGCGAAGGAGGAGCAGCAACATCAATACAACGAGCAACATGCCGGCTTGGAGTGCCGAGTCTGTGCACATGTCAAAGTTATTAAAATTTCATAAAAAATATATACTGCGAGGCGAGGGAATTTGATTTCACGATTGTTGTGTCACCGACAGTTGTGTGTTCGCCCATTTAAGTGACGCCCTGAGTGACGGACTGCCTGATAAGGTGCTGGCTGGCAGGTCTGTGTCTCTTTTAAGAAATGCTGATGAGCAATAAGGCACCCATTTACCCATCATTGGCCTCTGATGCTCCAAGAAGCGCGTGTCTATCACTTGTCACGGCCAAATTGGCGGGGCCTTATGAGCGATGATTGCCATAGTCCCGATGCCATCGTGCATCACTTACTTGGAACTTGGGGCTGGGGGAATCCCCGGACTCTGGCACAGAGCAGAGCCGAGGTTGCAATCTAGCGCTTAGGGCCTGACTTTGATGAATGGAGTTTGATTTTGACTCGTATTTATTATTAATTTATTATGCCTCTCTCTGTGCTGGAAAATGTCTAATTTGAAATATACTGTTTGGCTTTCCAAAAGGGATTTCTTATGTAAATTCTAAAAACAGAATTTAGGGGCTTTGTGGTGTTCTGCATTATTATATTTATAAGTGATTGCAGGTCAGCGAACTCAGTGAAAATTATTAATATTAATTTGTAGCTTTTAGAGAATATAACACATCGTCGAACTGCCGCATTAATATTGCGCTCTTTATATTTATAATTACCATGTAAATACCATATTGAAACTACAAAACGTCCACACACTGAACCTTCAAAGTGAAGCTTACAAAAAGAGTTAAACAAATTTATTTAATTTGACTCGGCAACGAAGCAGAATTAATTCACCCGCCGCCAGGCTGTCAATGTTATTATTTCAGGGAAAATATTTGAATTTCGTATTTGTCACCGCTGCACAATTTAATCATCGTTTCCAATATAATATCCGAACACACATTCCCCTCCACACAGTGTACAAACAGTTTTTTCTTTATGGGTTCTTATATGCTGAAAAAGTTGCTGCTAAAATAAAGTGAGGTGTGTGCGGAGTGTAACTTGTGCAGGGCAACTTTTCGTTGTGGTGTCTGTCACCGGGTTTTTTGCTAAATAAATTTAATACATAAAGAAAGAACGCCCTTTTGGAATGCCAAAAAACTTTTGCCTACAGCTGCAGTTGAGCTATTTAAAGCGCTTTAACACAGAGAGCCGGGTCTTATGATAAATTACTTCTCTAAGGGTGAGGGAGAAGAAGGTGCTGAGTTCCCTGGAAGGATACGGTTATCATTGCCATGACGCCGGTTAAATTACACACGCATTTGCCAAATAAAAATCACTCATTCGACGCGTGTACCGCCGCCCGCGTTGCCACGGGGCTTTCGAACAAATTTGTAATTTGTCAGTCAAAGTCGGAACGGGGGACTTGACAGTTATTTAGAAGTTTACAACTGTCGCCGGCAGCAGTAATCAGCTTTACTTTCCCGATAATATGGCTGTTAATGTACTTCGAGCGAGCGGGGAATGGGTAACTGTACCATAGGGAGTCCTGTGACTTTGTTTACTTTTCAGCTTCAGTTCAGTTTTGTTGTCCGGAACTTTTGCCAGATAAAATGAAACCAGTTCGTTTGGCTATATTTGTAGTTTTTAATTTTATTCTGTTTTGCTTTCGGCTTTGTTTTCCAACTTGAAGTTCGTTATGTTTGCTTTATAATACATCTGATTTCCATATTCGCTTAGTTAGTAGCTTAGTTGCTTACTATTTACTTGTTTTTAGAGTAGCCTGTCAGTTTAGCTTAATGTTAAGGTTCTATTTGGGAAACACAGAACAAAAACACAACAAAAAAGGATAAATATCTCACATACACTCACACGAGAACGCACAGGCATGCCCATATACAGATACAAATGTACATAATATTAGTTTATAGGGAGCGGCATATTTTTATAAAAATATAACAAGTTCTTCTTTGGAGATTGGGTTGCTGTCTTCTCTGTAATTCTGTTATTTTATTTCATCTATTTAAGGAAGTCATTTAATAAATACTTACTATGTAGATAACATTTATTTAAACATCTATTTATACACCTTTATATAGTACATACTGAGCTTTGGCTCCTATAAACTGTGTGTTTTGTCCACTCTTCGCAATAGTTTTTTTTATATTTTTTTTCTCAGACTAGCTCAAAGTTTTCTTTTGGTTTTTTATAAATTTCTTTCGCCTTTCGTTCGGCTTGACTTGACAAATGTTCTTGACTTTATATGCTTGGCTTGCGGATTAAGAGAAAATCATAAATTGGTAAGTTCTGCGAGCTGCGGCTGCAAGTCCTTGGAGTCGTTAGTTATTTTATCCAGAGTACACAAAATGCTTTGTCTGCTGATTGGCCTTATTTGCATTACCATAGCCTTTTTCGTAGTCGAAATTCGTCAGAGTTCCGGTCTCTCTCTTTGTTGCGGATTATTGCGGCCGCAATTGCTGGAATCAAGTTGCTGACTTCGGAAGCAGTACTCAAGCCTTGCCCTCACAGGCTACACAGTCAACTTAATTCCAGGAACTGCAACGCAATTGCCTCTATATTTCATTCGTCACGCACTTGAACTGGAACTCGCACACACACCCGCGAAACAATTCGGCACTAAACACTTTCGAAACGGCGAACGTCAAACGGAAACGGAAACGCACTACACATACACCTAATTCGGTTAGTCTGATATCGATGCGCTTGAACTATATGCTGGTTAATTTTACTTGGGCTCCTAGACCTTACTTTTGATTTCGACTGCCACTTGCTATATATTGATTTAACTATATAATTTCCGCTATGTTTATTCGTACGTTTTTAGGGTTTACTTCAATAGGGTTTTGAGCATTTTTCAATTCATGCGATTGTCCTTAACAAATGGTTTAAGCTTTGCTTTAGCTTCCTTGACTTTGGTTATGAGTTTCTCCGAGTTTGTCCTAAATTTCTATCTGAATTTAATTGCAATGCTTTTTTGGTATGATTTTCTATGTTTTATTTGCGGGAATTCTCATGTAGTTTTCTATAATTTGCGTTCTCTTAATTGGCACAGTTTTAGCGTTTTAGCTCTTTCCTATTTCTCTATCGGTTTAGCTCAGTGTGTTGCAGTGATTGCCTTTGTAATTAATTAATTTTGTTTTCTTTTTGTTTTTTTTTTTTATAATTTCTTTTTTTAAATGGTAGTTTTATGTGAGCGAAATGCTTTACATTTTCTGATTGGCGTACATAAATGAGTTTACAACCTGCGCTTAATTTAGTCGTACAAAAATACTCAGTATTTACAACAAGATTTAAACGACTCAAAATCATAAATAAATAAGTTATCCTATGGGGTAGGGTAGGCTCGGCAGCGGAAATTAAAAATAAAATAAGCGAAGGGGAAAAGAAAATAAATGAGGGAGTGCACAGTGGCGGCCAAATGAATTGGCACGCTCCAACGCTTGATTGATTAATGTCAACATTACGAGTAAATCAGCCGACGCATGAGCCGGCATATTAATTTTACAAATTAATGGAACATTTTAATTGCATTAAATTGATTCCCCCGGCTGCAATCGATTGATTCCACCCCCTCCGAATCTCTCCATTCTTTCCAAGGACTCTTTACACATGGCTCGAGGCCGTCGAGGCGGCAGCATTGTTGTTCTTATTCCATTTGTTGATGTACTCCATGGGTATTTCGATCTGAATCTCCTGCACATCATCGCCTGCCAAGGACTTGGCCCGCTCCTTGTCCTGTTGTCCCGGTGCTGCCAGGGGTCCACCCAGGCGGGATCCGCCAGCCGCCAGCCGCTGCTGCTGCTGGGCAATGGGTGTCAGCAGCGCCTCGTCCCTGTATTATAAGTTGTCCACCATCTGCGACTGGCGGCGGTGCGAGGGCGTCGTCGAGTTGAGGTAGCTCTCCGAGTAGACGCTCTTTGCCCGCTGGTCATAGCGCAGGCTGGAGCGCCGGATATCAATGTCCAGCGGCAGGTGGCGGTCCTTCCACCAGTTGCAGAACAGGCAGAGCAGGGTGTTGCGGAAGGCCTCCCGGAAGTCGCGGTTGAAGTAGGCGTAGATGAGCGGGTTCAGGGTGGAGTTGAAGTAGCCGATCCAGAACAAGATCGAGACGACGATATCCGGCACCTGGCAAGGCCCGCAGGTCATGGAGAGCGTGTACCTGCAAGGACGAGCAACAAATTAATTTTAAATATATATACATAGGCAGATATATATTCTCTTTCCGTGCATAAAGACAAAGGAGATGTAAACACATAAATTCCCGATGCATGACTGAGTGCGCGGGCTTTGCATAAATGAGATTATGTTCCTCGGTGGTGTTAAAACAATGGCCCACGGGCCGTATGAGTAATATTTAATTATGCATGCGTGACATTAGATAAATTATGCCCCAAATCCCATGTCAGCGTTGACGCTACTCACCACAGGAAGAATGGCAGCCAGCAGAGAATGAAGGTGCCCATGATGATGCCCAGCGTGCGTGCGGCCTTGTGCTCCCGCTTCATTTTGATTAAGTGCTTGTCCTTGGTGGGAGTGTGCTCCTGCTCGACCTCGTGCATCGTCAACGTCTTCGACGACCCGGAGCCACTCAGCGCCTCGCCTGGCGAGCAGAAAAGAAAAAGAGCGGAGGACAGATTTAGCTTCTGATAAATGTCAACGTCAAGCCCCTAACTAAACGATATAACTTTAGAAGAGGTGTCAATCAAACTAGTCAGAAGAATGACTCATTCTATGGACAAATTTTCTGGGATTTTATCAGCAATACTTAGATAAGTTATCGGAGGTTTTCGAGTAGCACTTTCCATACAAAACTCACCCGATGGCTGCATGGAGGGTCGATGCATCAGCATCGCATTGCCGTGACGCATCATCAGCTGCTTCTCCTGGCGATTGGCCTCCCGGAAGATGGCGAAATACGTGAATATCATGATGGTGCACGGTATCCAGAACGAAATAGAGCTCGAAATGATGGCATAGTATTTGTTCACCACAAAGGAGCACTGCGTGGGATTCTGCTGGACATAAATCCTGTGCTCCTCCGTGGTATACCAACCAATGAAGATGGGCAGGAACGAGAGCAGCGCCGGCGAAATCCAGGTGTTCAGCAACATGATGCCGACCACGCGTTTCGTCATGCTAATCGGATACTTGAGCGGCTTAACAATCGCATAGTATCTGCGAAATCGAAAAAAACGGGCGGAAAATCGTCACGTTATTGGTGCTCCATATGGCGGCTTAGCGTTGATGCTTACCTATCCACAGATATGCAGCATAAATGCAAAATACTCGCTGTTGAGAAGTAGACATCGAGGCTGTTCCACAAATCGCACAGGAAGGGGCTGAAGTTCCAGCTGAAAGCGTTTGGAGAATGAGGTGAAGGCATCAATATCGGCATGATAATCCACTAAAGTTTGACTTTTGAAGTCATTGTGTATCTGATTATCGAAGGTATGAATCTGCAGATTCTATATTTTGATGATTCATTTCTGGTTTTGCCCTTTTCCCTTCCTATTTTTAAACTCTTGAGTAAATATATTTATGAAGTCATGGCCAGAGACTTCCGTTTTTGCTGGAAAACATTTTTATTAATGCCCTGAAGCGTATTGTTAAGTACATATAGAAAAAATAATAAACAAATAATACAAAGTATTAACCGTAAAACATATTCAGTGAGAGTTTTTTGTTTGATTTTATTTTAATACAAAAAATAAATAAATAATGATTACTGGCAATAAAGTCTTCTTTCAGAAGATCCAATGCTTTTTGTTGTTTATTTTATATTTTTTACTCTCATAATAAACAAAAGCCATTTTTAAAAACGTATAGTTTTTTGTTAGTTTTTTAATTTGGTTGATGTATTGACTTTTATGTTTAAACTTGTCTTACAGTTAAGTTTCCCTGATTTATATTTGTTTAATTCCAGTTTTTCTAGGATTTTAATGATTAGTCTCTCTCATGTAAATGACATTTCTCAGCCATCTCAATAATGTTTTCCACGCAAATTCAGGAATCTGGACCACAGGCTAGACCTAGAACCACTTATCAGTCTGTCTGATTTATGTGAATATCGATTTCATCTTAGTTTGGGTTGCCAGGTGACATTGCCCCTGAGCTGAGCAGAGTGGAGGGCCCAGACCAACCCAAATTAAATGCTTAAATGCACTGCGAGACCAGAAAATAGGCCATAAGGCTCGGGCGGTGGCAAGGACGCAGGAGAAACAGAGGACGATGGGGGCTGCATGAAAAACTCATTAAAACTTGCGTCGCTGCTGCTGTCGCCGTCGCCCTTGGTTGCCACTCCGTTTTGGCGGCTCGGCTGCTTGGTGTATCGGTGGCTGGTAACTGGTGGCTCCGTCTCCGACTGCGTATCCGGCTCCCCAAAAAGTCTGGGAGGCGGCTGAATTTATTATCGGGCGCCCCGTTTGGCATCAGTTTCAAAAACTTTTCTACTATCCAACGCTGGTCGAGCTGGTCGTTGGTGTTTTAGGGCTTCGCTTTATTTCTAATTGAGCTCAAGGGGTTATGACACTGGGATTTCAATAGAAAGGTAAACAAAATCATTGTGGCTTAGGATTTTCTTATTTAAAACAATTTAACAAAGTAAGCCAAAGCCATATCGAGTATTTCATTATCATATTAGAATTTTTTATGAAGCTCTATTATTTACACAGTGTCATAGTCCCTTAAACTTATGCAACTTTGAATTGTGGAGGTAAAATCACTAATGGATGCCAAGTGGGTTTGGAATAGCAGCTCAACTGCAGGCCATTGCCAATTTATATGTAAGTCCTACCCGTTGACTGAAGTTTTTTGGCCTGGCAGCAAGTGCACATAATATGACTTGAATGGGCTGTGCCCCCATCTCGATCCTCATCATCACCATCACCATCATCATCGTCGCCGTTATCTTTATCATCCCCATTGTCAGCTTCAGTGACATTGCCAACATTTACATTGCTCCCTCAGCGAAAAAAGTCGGGCTTTAAGCGCGGCCTTTAAAATCAGCCTCCTCCATGCATAATTAACTGAGCTCAGCCGCCTGCACTTGGCATCGCATCCACATGCCATGCTATACGGTGCTATATATACTATATATCGCATTACCCACATAGACAGACGGAGTGGGACCGTCGGACGTTCGGCGTGAAGGATGTGACCATGTCACACTCTGACGGTTTTCGTCCTTTAGAATAGCATTTCCAAGTTGTCGTTTCGCTCTCAGTAAGTCCTCATTAAACGTATGTGTGAAATGGGGTATATTGGGCCTTAGATAAAGCTACAAAGATGTTAAAAAAGTTGTTGTCTAACCATTTATGATTTAAATCTTAAGGAAAACTTTAAGAAAACTTACAAATTTTATAATTTTTAAAATTTGAATACAAATAGAATTTTGGGCAATATACAGCTGAGTAGTTGTATAATTTATGATGTATTTCCCCTTAAGGTTCCTTAGAGTAATTTTTTAGGTACTTTTTACATACTTCTGCACATTAAGTTTAAAAAAATAAAATATTGAATAGTAATGAACATTTTGAAGTCGTAATCCTTTGTGGATTCCATATCTGTTTGTTCTATTTTTCACATTTTAATTCTTGAACACAAATGCACGCACATGAGCACTGTGGGGCAGGCGAGGCAAAGGGATACGAAGAGATGAGATGACTTTCTGCATTTGCATTTCGCTCACACACATACATGTGAATGTATACACATACACTCACGGACAGAGGGACATGCACGGGAGCATAAATAAACGTTGCTTTCATTTTTCAGGGATTTTTGTTTTTGGCTGTTTGTTCTGCTTCTGCCACGCCCACGAACCAGCAGGCCCCACGTTTCCACGCCCCCACCTTGGAGGCTAAAACTGGCATTTTGTTTGGTCCTGCCTTTGGTTTTCCAGCTGTAATTCTTGCAACATTCTACAGTTTCGCCTGCTTTTGTTGTCCTGCTTGGGCCGTGTGTTTGTGTGTGTTATTTGTTGTTTGTTGTTGTACTTACCGCCCAGTTACTTGCACACTAAAGTTAAATGTCATGGCCATAATAGCGACCATTATATCAGCCATGGCTAAGGAAACTACAAAGTAATTCGTTATAACTCTGCAAAGAGAACGAGAAAACGAGAGATGTTAGCAATCAGAGAACAATATCAGGGGGAATACGTGTATATATAGTAGAGTCGGCAACGGAGGGGATTCGCTTTGCACCCCCTGGTGGGCTAATCAGGATATATGGTATGGCTGAATGCGTGAAGAGCCTGCGAATGCAAGGATGTGCACTGGGGAAAATGTATTTCTAAATTCGAGATTTATAGTTGTTTTTTAAGAAGCTTTTGGATTTAAAATAAGATCAATGATAAAAATACTACAAATATTACAATTATAAAGTCTTTTCTAAATTCTTATTCATAATTAACTTTCTAAGATTCAGTCTTAAAGTTCGATTCTTCTTATGCTCTTATAAATAATTATAATTATGGGTAAAGCTGATCACTCTCAAGTAAATATATAAAATAAAATAGAAAAGATTTTCAAAAGAAATTCGCAGTAAATCAATGCTCAATTGTATAGTAAAGTATAACCAATCAAAAATATCAAAAATATCAGTACATTGAGAAGATTTGAAATTTAAAAAAAATATCGAAGTCATAACGTAAATTCTAAATTCAGCAAAAATGTAACCCTGCTTTCCCTTAAAAAAATTAATTTTGCAATTTTAAACAAATCCCTAGAGTTTTTCTCTCTGCTGTCATATGCTTGCATGTGGCGACTCTTTTGTGCGAGTTGACAGTTGAGTCTGGACCCCTCGAGTGGGTAGCTTTGTGATGCATTCTGCTGCCCGGCGGGGGTTTAATTGAAAAGCCAGTCAAGAATCGACAACGATTTTCTCCATGGGGATAGCCTATAACCATCCAAAACCTATACACACGGTCATTTATACGAAAGAGAGAGAGGCAAGCCGAGAATAACCGCAAACGTCTAGGTAAGTCCTTGCCAGTTTATCCCTATTTTGTTATTTAAATTGAATTTCAAGCCGAGTGCTGGCAAATGCTTTTGCCAATTAGACTTTGCAGCTAGTTGCCGGCAAAGGACTCTCTAATCGGATGTTTGCAGCTACCTCATTGAGCTCCAAGGGCCAGTTTTCACTTTCTACTTTGTACGAAACCAAATGGGAAAAGTTTAAAGAAAATGTAAGCTACAGGAAAGGAAAGAAAATAAATTTGGGCAAATAAAGTCGTTTTTTCTGTCACAACATAAATTAAATAGTTGACAAACTTAAGTGCTTTACATTTTAGGCCTTAATAACACATGTTCTCTTACATTACCCCAAAATGTACTTAGTTTTATATTTCTAGGTTATTGTTCTTAGTTTAAAAGCTCTCAAGTCTTCCCAAAGTAATCTGTTTCGCCTTAGGCTATTGCTTTACCAACTTTCAACATCTAAGACGTTAATTGCAACAAATCGACGCCATTACTCAGGCTGCTCTTTCCCTGGCTTTCCCCACTGACTTGAACTGCAAATAATTTGCCTGCCATTTAAATTTAAGAAAAATAGCAAATGGGAGGGGTCTTCAGTGCATGGTAACGGCGGAAACAGTTTCCGAGCATCCTTCAAATGAAAGCGCTGCGTTAATGAGCCTCAGCCAGTGTCCCTCCTTGAAGCCCACTCGATGTAATGGCACACATATATATATAGATATATATACACAAAAAATTAAATTATGAAAAACATTAGCAAAAGATTTACTAAATAAAATTTCAATGCTTTATATTTGAAATTAAAGGTAAAGTTATTCAATTATGATAGGATACCTTTCTAAATTATATAAATATTGCATTACGTATTTGTGGAAGGACAAATAGTCTATCACTTGAACCGAAATAGAATATATTTGAATATTAAAATATATTTTTTAAGTTTAATGATACTTTTCTTCTTGAGAATGATTATCCTTGAGTTCATTTTGCTTATCACAAAAGAAGACAATGTATACTTTTATAGGATCTTCTCTTTTTCATAAGCAAGCATGTTTAAGATACTAAAACACATAAATGCCAAATGAAAACGCCTTAAATCAAGATAACTCAATGGGTTTTCTTCTAGTGTAGATATATTCCGCCTTGTACACTTTATCTAGCGCCCTCCTTGCTGCGGCTCATCTCTGCCAAATAATTTGGGCGGCGGGAAAAAAGAGGCATTTTATTGTTTGGCATAGAACATTTTAAATTTATGCTGTCATAAAAACCATAAGCTGCCTTAATTGCCAAAGTTGTTGCTGTGTGTGTATGTTGTTCTTGTACTTGCCCCCGTTCCCTGCCCCGCTCCCGCAGCCGAGGCTGCTCAGATACTTTCGCTTGTTACCGCCGCTGCCCCATTCCCTATCGTGTTGAGCATGCATTTTGTTTTTGTTCCATTTCTCTTTGAGCTACACGCTCGCAGTGTTTAATTGTCATTTCTCTGGTGTGCGCTTTTTGTTCTTTGTGTTTGTAAACTTTTTGCACATTTTTTTTCCATTGCCTTGTTCCACGCTACGTATGCGTAATATTCGCCGTTCAGAACAATGGAATTTGTGCAACTCGAGCGAGAACGGTTGCTGCTGCTGGGGCTGGGGCTGCTTCTGACCGTATATGGAGGAAGTTTTAACTGTGGATGTGCTTTTCCGAAATTAATTATTTCCCTGCCTTGGGGGTCTAAATCGTTACTTTTCTCCCTGGTTTATTATCAGTGCAACAGCATTACCTTTATGATCATGGGCACCTGAATCCGCCGACACGCAAGTCACTTAAAAAATAAAGCACTTCTCATTAGCAGAGAGCCAGGCCGGGCCAAAGGAGAAATTAAGCGAAGTTCAACCTTAATTATGCCCTGCCTCCCTCTCCCTTTTCATTATAATATTATGTTGCCTCCTTTTTTTCGCCTGTGCTGTGCCATCTAGCAAAGTTTGTTTGTTTCGCCTTTTGGCTTCATTGCCCTTCGCAAACTTTGGCTAAGAGCATTTAAAGTTTTTCCTCTCCGCTACTGTGTAAAAATTCTGCGTAGAAAGCTTAGCGATGAAAAAAAACGGGGGCACGAAATAACTGAGCGTTTGTCAGCCCGGAAAAAGGGAACTTTTGATTGCCGTCGTGAGGGAGTGGCAGGGCGGCTTTATGAAGCGCTAAATTGATTTGGTTGCCGGTCGGTTATTAAGGCATAACTAAAAATATTAACGAACCGGGAGACCCAGCTGACGTCTCATCATTTATCACTAGAAAACTTTTCTTCTCTTTTTTATGATAATGTGTTTTCCGGCGAAGGACACCGCCCCAAAGGCCCACCCGCATATCATTAACGAGGTCGCCCGAGTTGTGCGTGTCCTCGTGTGTGTTTAATATGGAAATGGCTAAGCAATTTTCAAATGCCAAGGTTTATTTGCTTATTATTATCATTATTATTATTGAGGAAGCGTCATCAAATTTGAAAATTGGTCCAATAAATTCCGGAACTGTCAACATTTTGATTAGCTAAACAGATATTTGTGCCTAACAAAAGGCGTTCATTTGAATATTGCAGTAAATTTAAGACAAATTAAATTATTAACAGAGCCCGCAATTAAGAAGCTCTTTGTATGCAAATTGTTTTCGTGCATAAAGTCATGAACGTTAATTTGTCATTAAAATAATGCATTTCGGGTCTTTTGTTAGGAAATACTGCACTCTCACAGCGAGGACCGAAGGGATGATGCTCAATTATGAGCTGAGTAAATAAGGGACAAGGACGAGTCCACATTAAATACTCGGGACGCAATGACACAGCAAAGCGAGCATAAAAGGCGAGGAGGGCCTGGCTGCACGATTTCAGGGCAGTAGCAGATGAGGGAAGGACCCGCGTGCGGACGTGCATGAATTTTATGCAAAGTTGACGAAAATCGCACTCGCATAGAAAACGAAGCGCTCTGTAATTTTTTGTCCCTCCCTAAGCCCGGCCAGAAGAGGTAACTCTGCAAATTGGCAATCAAGACAGCCGGCGGAGACAATGCCGCTGGCGGCAAACAGTTTTATGCAAATTACGAAAAAATTACACGGAGCGCGAACAGCTCTAATTGCTTTTTCACAGATAATTAGAACCAGCGAGGACCAGCGATGTGCTGAGAAGGCAAAATAAATGGCAGGGTTGTTGAAACATGAGAAAATATGTAACTAATTTCATTTAAAATGCAACACGTAGTATTTATTAGGACTAATTGCTGTGGGAATAATTGTGTTTAGTTCCTAATTTGTTGGTTACAGAACAAGGAAACATATAAGTTTTAAGCCGAATATGTATACTTCATTAAAGAGTTTTTTGTCCAGTTTCTACTCCTAAATATTGCGTATACGCAACATAATTTTCTACTACTTATATACTGGAAAAAATACCCCGTAGTTCTTTAAAATCAAATACATATTGTATTCCTCTTAAATTGCTTCTCAACTATTCCCCATATCTCGCTCTTTTATATTAAGTATACGCCCAATAACTTTTTAATTTCAAGTCACTAAAATAATAGATTAAAAACCAATATTTTTTAATAGATGAAAAGATTTGTAGTTATTAAAAAAATAAAAAAAAATGTTTCTTCTTCATCAAAGGGTTTTCTGCTACCCACTTATCGCATCCTTAAATATTACGTATACGCACCTTAATTTTCTAACACGCATCACAGAAATAATAACAAGCAGATTGCCGCAGATGGCCGCAATGATGATGAACAGCATGACGAAGCCCTTCAAGAACAAGACGACCTGGTCGAACCAATCCTCCTCAGCCAGAGCGGGATCCAGAAGGCCACTGTCGTTGGCCAGCAGACTGGCCACTGTGCTGCTCAGCAGCGTGGCGTTCAGCTCGAAGTGCGAAGCGGGCGTGGCTGAGGGCGTGGCAGTGCCCTGTAATGGCAGTGCAACGGGAAGGGAGGAGGCTTCTCCTCTTCCAGAGGCGGAGGAGGTGGTGGCCAGTGCTTGGGTCGAGTGCAGCATGGCTGCCGTCGTAAGGGCAGCTGCCGTGATCCGCGCAAGGCTTAGACTTTGGCTTGGGCTTTGGCTATAACTATGGCTGTGTGTTGTTGAAGATGTCACATTTGGAAGATCAAATTGCTGCCCCTCCAAGCGATCCTTGGCCTCCGCTTGATCAAGGTAGCTGCATTTCTGTCTTTTGTGTATCCTGGCTCGATATCTTTGCCGCGGCAGCTGGCTGCCAGGTTCGGGGCACAACAACATGAGTCCGGTTTTTGGTTTTTTTATTTATAATTATTATTAATGATAATTATATCTTTTTTTGGTAACTCGTTGGCTTTTCTTTGACACTCTCTTAATTGGTTTGCTCTCGCTCTCTCTTTCGATTTTCTTGGCGTTTTCTTGGTAACGTTTTTTGCACTTCTAACCCACAGCGACCGCCATTTGAAATTCACGACACGCGTAGCGCCGGCGACGTTGAAACCAAAACTGAAACGGCCACCGCAACGGAAATTGATTCGCGAAAGTGGCCAGCACCCAGCACCGTGTGGCCACGACAACGTCGCCGCTGACGTCCGCGAGGCGGGAGGAGCAGGTGGCCAGGGAGGCAGCGGCGGGGAGGGACGAAGGCGGCTGCTCCGGCGTCCAACGATCCACTGTCCTTGCCAGCAACGCCCACACACACACACTCTCTTGATGGCCTCGCTGTCGCTTTTCCGCTGCTGCTGCGGCTGTCGCTGCTTTTCTGCTGCTGCTGCTGCTGCTGCTGGTGATTTTTCCTACGCCGCCTGGCTGGACGACAATTTCTGGCTATTTACTGTGCGGCTTCTGTTATTTTTCCCTATTTCTTCCCTCGCTGATTGAGTTTTTTTCTGTGCTTCGTTTCTAGCTCTCTAGCGCCCACAAAGCGGCTGCTTTTTAATTTTGTTCATATTTTCCCTGTGATGGCCGCCGTGTGTAGCCACCGAAAATTCGTTGATTTCTTTTGGTTTTATTTTTAACATTTCTTTGGCTTCAAAAATATATTTTTAGTTTCTCTCTTGGCCAAGTGGTCGGTTTTTTACGCTCTGCCTCCACTAATTCAAATATTGTTGTTCGATGTTATGCCTTCTGGAGCTGTGCCATAATACAAAAAATAAAGAAAAAATACAAGAATATATTAATCAGAAGAATGGAAAAACATGAGTTCGATTTGCTTATTGTTGCCCCGATTATAATCACTTTTGTATATTATCTAGTTGCCGCCGCTGGCATTTGTATTGATTTTAGTCAATATTTGTTTATTTACTGACGCAGAAGTTGAGTTGTTGATGTTGTGCGTGTTTTGCGGACTTTTATGCGAATAAAACAGGGTGTTTTTCCCTTTTTTGTTTGACTAAATTTCTCTTTATGTTGTTACAGGGTGTTGTCAAAGGGGGGGCTGAAAAGGATAGCCCTGGTAATACATTATATAAATAAATGTACGTTACTTAATTATGAAAAAGAATTGAAGATGAAAATAGCTTGCCACGGTTTATATTTTGTATTCAAATATGGGGAATTATTTCTTTTGAAAAATTCTAATTAAATACCACCTTTAATGCATAGATTTTAATTAAAAAAAATAGTATGCATAAATTCTTGATTTTCTTTATATAGATATGTTATTTTATTTCTTTGGTATTATGGTTTTTACATAAAGGTATTTTATTCTTAGGCATTTTAATTAAATGGAGGCCTGCTATAATTATTCTCTTACGAAATTGTTAATGTTTCTAATCTTCAACTGCTCCTTGTAATTTTATTATTTCTTAAACCTTCTCAAACTCAACACAACACCCTGTATAAAAGCCATGATTTATATGACAACAGCTGGGCGAAAGAATGTCACTCGCTTCGGATGCCTTTTAGCGTACAGCCGCCGCCATATCTATACATCTAAATCTCTGTGTGTATATTTTTCTATGGCTCTCTGGTCAGTCGGTGTCTTGGACCACGCCCCGTTCCCACTGCTAAGTGGGGAGAGAAAATGTCCTAGCCCTCGGGAGGTGGCGGGGATATAGCCACACTTATTTAGAATACAGATTGTGGCTTCGCCTATATGCGCTATATTCTACTATATATTTATTCATTTCGATGTATTTTCATATATTTATATTTTTCCCGAATTTATTTCCTGATGATGATGTTTTATTTTCATGTTCGCACACGCTTTCAACGCCCGTTCATTTTGGCCAGACCGAATGTGTTTGATGTTGTTTCTTCTTGGCCACTCAAAATTTGGTGGCCACGAGCTCGAAATTAGACGTTGGTCACTCGCGCAAGGGGCTTATTTTATTTTATATATTTATTGACAATTTTCCCAGAACTTTCTCGGATTGCAAAACGGAGGATACACTGTTAATTAAATAAATAAAAGTGTTGACGATTTCTTTCATATGTTTTATTTTATTATATGTTTTTTTTTATGGCTGCGACTGCCACGCCCTGGCGCTTTTCCAAGTTTAGCAACTGCAAAGATAAAAGAGCGAGAGGGGGAAAAGTGAATATACATTATACGTAAAATATTATTTAGCCATACATAAATATTGGTAGAGGGACAACAACAATAGCAAACATTTGAAAACATTTTGCACGCCATATTTATTTTATAAATAAAATACAACAATCTCTTTTTTTATGAATGCTCAGCTCATCAAAGTGCTGCCGCAGAGGCGTTTCCATCCATGTTGCTATATTGGTATCTTGTTTTTATAATTTTAAAATTTATAATTTCGCCTGGGGCGGAGGCAGCACTCGGTTTTGAAGGCGTGTGGGCGTATAATTAATTTTGTGGCAAAACGAATTTCCTTCAGTTTAATGTATAAATAGATTAAAAGTTGATTTAATTGATGAGAGTTCCCAAAGCACCACGAGCAGAGAGTGTGTAAGGGTTTTTGATAGGAACCTGTATGGTGTCTTACATATTTTCTAAATGATTTTTCTTGATAATTTAATTGGATTGCAAATATTGGATTAATTGTATTTGAAGTTAGATTTTATGAATCAAAAGAAATTAATTTTTAAGGGCTAAAAATGAATGTAAAATGAATTAATGTAAAATCTCTACAACTTTTAACCATAACTTTTCTATTTTTTAATAATAAAAAATATAACTTAAAATCTAAATTAATGTCATTAAATAAACCACCCAAACCCTATATTTTCGCTCAGTGCCCAAGGCGCACACATTTTCCATCGAATTTGTCAGCCAAAACACGGAATTTCGTTGGCCAAGGCAGAAGGTTAACGGATGAGTGACAAGCGATGACAGTGTCCCGGCAACGGAAGCCCCAGCTATGGAACGATGGAACCCCTCAGATGCGCCGGACGCAGCTGTCTTGTGTATCTGTATCTGCGTATCTGTATCCGTATCTCTCTGCACTCATATCTACAGCCACAACTACAGCAACATCTTCATCTGCAGTAAACGAGCAGCCACATTAGCGACAGCCAAATGCCAATGTTAATGCCATGAAAATCATTCTTTAAATTTAATTTCGCTCTGCGTACTGTTCAAATACACATCGTGCATATAGTCGTCGCTATATGTTCATGTTCTTGGCATTGGACGGCCTCGACTAGTGTTGTTTCTGGGTTGTGTGTTGCCAGATTACGAGGCCCCAGAGAGAAAATCATAAGCGTGGGCAGGGGAAAATATCAATGGACTCAAGAGAGCCTGCTCCAGATCTGTGCTAATTAAGCTCAACATAAGTACATGGTGAGGAGTACTTGCTGAGCTTGGAACCTGCTCTATCTTGCATAAACTTTTAATTAATTAACTTGCATTTATTTTTATTTAGTAAACAAAACTTTTTCACACACGAAACTCTCTGCACCGTTTTCATTTTTCTCCTCTGGATGGAGTGTGTCGCCTTTTATTTGCTCCTGGCAATTTGACAAGCCCCCACCCTGGCACACCTGTTTCACCTGTTCCACCTGCCGCATCAGCAACACACGCGCACATATACCTCAGCTGCACCAAATGGTTTTCTTTTCTGTTTTCAAGTTCCAAGCCCCCTTCCGTTTAAGGAACCCTTTTTAATTTGCCTTTCTTCTTAAAGAGTTTAATTTGGAATTCCATGAATTTCTGTCTGCAAATTATGCAAATATTTTCATTAAAAATATAATTTGAATTTCAAGTATTTCTCATAAGTTTAATTGATTGATCATAATTGATGCTAAATTAAATGAATTTTTATTATTATTGTATATACAAACACTGCCAAGTAATTTATGTAGCCCAATTTAAATACAAGATACATTTTAAGAGGTCTCACTGAACTCAAAACTCACTTAAAAGTTTTTAAATTTAAGGCTAACAGACCACAAAACTATTTCAATTAATTCCCCTACAAAATATCCACAATATTTTCGTTTACTGAGAGCTCAAATGCTGAATTGATATTTGAAAATAAAAACCATTTCATTTAATTGTCTGCGTCACTTTGCTGGACATTCGTAGATATATATACTTTTTGATGATTTTTCAATGGCTCAACGCAGGCAATTTTAATTTCATTAACATTTTTATTTCGCCATGCCGAATTTCTTATATTTTTCATTCGATTTCATTTGTGTTGACAAGGTGCTTGACTGCCATCATCGAATACCACCAATGCCATAGAAAAAACAACAGAACGCTTGGGAAATCAACACTGAAGTGCCACTGAGGATTGTCTGTGCGGGCATTTTTTAATGCATATAAATTGAGGACCGATTAAAGGCGATTTATTTTGATGGATACATCATTATGAATATTATAATCAGCATCCAAACACTCACATCAATGCAGCTGTATTGTTAATGGAATCCCAGTCCAATTTAGACACGCAGCCTGCAAATAAATCACAGGAGTAAAGCCCCTGAAGTCCCCAGTTCCATGCCCCATTTCTCGTTGTATGCATTGACTATACTTTTACATATTTAATTTTCGCTTTCTACATTGCAAATCTGACTCAGAGAGGCACACGGAAAAAAACAGCATGACTTGTGTTGACTTTGAATCATCTTTGTATTGTATATATATTAAAAAGTATAAAATCAGGCATCAGGGGTGAATGTTCTTATGAATTTCGAATAATTTAGACCACTAGCACGTCCACAAACTCAATTATTTAAATTCATCTTGCTTTGTTTTCAATTTATTTAATGGGATGAAACCTACATGAAATTAATCGGACATTCACACTTCAATTTTGGCATTTGAAGAGGCCTTAAATTTTATTTTCTGTGTACACACACACGCTGGGGGAAAGCTCTTTTCAATTTCGAGTTCCATAGATAAATATGCCAGGCTGCCAACTGTAAGCGATTTAGAGAGGGGGCTTCTCTCCACACACACAAGCCCAAGCCCGAGCTGGAGCGACGCCCAAGGCGTTGTGATTTTATTGGCCGTAAAGTAGGCAGCCATGAAATAGGAGTACTAGGGATCTGTATCTGGAACTGTGTGTGTAGGAGGATGAGGAGGGTCTTGGTCTAAGCGAAACACGAGCGGCCATTTAAAAGCCATTGTAGCTACATCCACAAAGTCCACACAATGAAAAACGAAACTTGGCTAAATAGACGGCAAAAAATGCGCGCCGATTGATGCCCCATTGTGGCTTGAAGGAGGAGGGTGTGCGAATCTGAAGGATAAGCCACACAAAACAAATGTCAAAGTCAACACCCAAACCAAGGCAAACACAAATAGAATCCTGTCCTTCCCCCATTTGCTCCCCTTTCTCCCTTTTTTTCCCCCTTCGCACACACTTAAGCTGGTGGTGCTGCAGCAGCTTCGATACAATGAGCATAAAGCCAGCAAGCAGCACAAAAGGGAAGGGGTTGTGTTGGGGTTTATATAGATCGATTGCCTTGATATTTCACGACCAGGCCACTTCAACTCTAACGTGCTCTATTCTATTCTCCATTATGCTGGAAATTCGGTAGGGTACTGCACTCAACGAAAAGTCGGGGAGACTTGGGGCTTAAAAGGATACTTAGTGCAAAGAAAAACTGACTTACTCACTATGTGAGCTTTTCAACAAGACTTTTCCTTTAAATACTTTTGTATTTATATTACCTAAGCCTTAAAGCATATTAAAGTACACTTCTGTAGTTTTTAATAATTAATAAATATATTTATTTTAAGAGAATATGCCTTTCAAAACATCCTAAGCTACTATTAAGTACTTATTTCCAGTGCACAACATTAGAGATTCCGTATTCCCTGTCTCCTCAATGGATTTTATTGTCTTCTGCGCCAGCTAGCGACCCTCTCGAGATTGCGGCATCGAACGTCGAGTGGCTCGGCGATTAAGGAAAATTGCTTAATAAGCATTATTGTCTTACTGGCATTAAATTGTTTAGAGCAATATTCAAGGGGAAACAATGTCGCATTGTTTTCGAAAGAGTTACCCTCCCAGCGACTAATTGATTAGGCCGGGAGAAGAGGAACAGACTGGCGTTGCTGTCCAAGAAGCGCCGTCGGTCCGACATCTCCAGGAACTCAGGACTCGCATCCCTGACAGCATCTTGACAGTGCGCTCGCTTTCTTTGGCTTTGGCTTTGGCTGTTCCAGGAAGAGCAGCTTCCGTTTGTCATTTCCAGCTTGTGTCTGTGTGCTGGCCGTGACAGCAAACTGTCAGAAGTTCGGCGAGCGTTGCGCTGATTGACGAACGCACGCGGATGTACCTCTTTTGCCATTGGAGTCCTTCGGAGAGTTTCTTCTTCCCCCATTCCCTCGACATCCTACGATGACGACTCAATGTGTCCGACTCCTTATCAGCCCAATGCCAGGGGTCAGGGCTTAATGAGCGCTTGTCTAGCATTGACAGTGCGCCTAAGTGGCTTTGTGTCTTATCCTCGGAGTCCCGAAACTGATGCCTCACGCCTGTCAGCCAAGTAGGAATGGCTGCAGCCAGCTGGCCCAAATCTGTCCGTTGTGCCAGAAGGCAATCGGACATTATTTGTTCTATCCTGATTGATGTACATATATGCATTGCAATTCCTTTTGCAAGGTCATCAGGCTTATATTACAAACCGTTTGAACATTTTAAGATAACTCAATGGTACTTTTTAGGTTCTAAAAGATTAAATGGGTATTTAAATGGAATTTTTTATGTTAAGAGATAAACACATCAGTTGAAAGATCGATTTTTTAAATCTGTTATTTAATATTCATATAGATAGAGGCACTCATGAATTTACGTGCATGAATTATTTCGTACAAATTATTTGACAGTTCAATTAAATTGTTCAGCATTTATTTATGGCCTTGTTTGTGTGATTTTTATAGAGTTCAACTTCAAAATGTTTTTTGCTATTAAGTCCTTTTAATATTACAAAATACCAATAGCAAATATGTATAAATTTATGTCTAACGGATACAAAGCTTAGCCTTAGCCTTAGCCACCTTAAACTCCATTTACTGAAATACAATCCAATTCTTGGGCAACCTTAGGTTCCTGTGGTTTTATAAGTGCTAAATAATGCTAAACCCAAGTTACCCGGACTGGCCACCATAAGCCTCCCCCTTGGCAGTGACCCATGAATCTGGCCATTAATCTGACCAGGCCAAGTTCGAGCAAAACCCATTTGTCAGTCCATCAGGTATAACAACCAGACTGGAAGCCGCCTGCCTCGGTCCTCGAGAGAGTGTTTACTTGCAGATATCAGCAAATTGATGATGCTCGCTTCCGCTGCAACCTAAAAACCAGTTGTTGGGTACTGCAAATTAATAGACCCTTTTGGAGAAGAAGGCCAAAACGAACAGCAGCTTAAGCATGCTGTCGTGTTTTATTTGGCAGAGAAAAGCTCTCTCGTTTCCCCGGAAAAGCTGAAGTATTTTGCCAGCTGCGCCTAATGGCACCTGCAGCTGGCAGGAGGAGACAGCCGTGGCATTTCCTCCTAAAAAGGAATCCCTGTTCTCCGACCACACGGCTCATGCATATTCATGCGGGCGAGACTTCCGTTTCCGTTACTTCCACCAACCTCCACCGACCACGCCCACAAGAAATCGTGCCTGGCAACTGGGTTTATAAATGACTCATGGACCGCTCTCGAGTTCAACGCCATTTTACGAAAATTGAAACAATTTCAATTCGATTTTTCGAGGCTCACTCAAGGCTAGGCACCGCCTCGAGCCTCCTCTGCTCCAAATTTCCAAATTCTCCTTGTGCTCCTCTTGCGCTTCGCACATGCCAATTGCAAAGTTTTGCTAGTTGAGCTTAAATGCCAAGCAGTCGGAAAGTGAAAATGCATGTGACAAGCGCCTGCAGTTGCAGTAAGCCCAGGTAGCACACTTGAGAAAATTGGGTTCAGATTGAGAAGCTATATCAAGATCAAAGATTATGTTCCTTTGAAATGGTAGGTAAAAGAAAAGACCATTTAATATCAAGATATCTAGAGCCTTGGTATAGCTAGTAAAAGAATTCGGACAGTCTCTTAATTAAAAAAAGCTGAGAGCTTAAAAGCAGATCAAGAAAGAATCCGATGGAATTACGCATCTTAAAGATTATACTTATTATAAAATAATATTAAACGACAATTATATTATTGATGATAATGCTTAATACTTTTTTCTGTGCACCCATATCTTCCTTGCGAATTAAGAGTCATACTGACTTAGGCCTTGGTTCGTTTTACATGGGAAATTAAACCCCAAATATGAAACATCCTCGAGCTGCCAGGCATTCTTGAGGCTCGACATGAACTGCTCGAACTGAAGCCATCAAATTATGGGCCAAGTCGACGCCGGCAAGTAAGGTTATCAAATAATTCAGCCGTCGCGAATGCGAGGAATGTGGAAGATGAAGTTGTGCTGGAAAAGGAGGCTCCTCCACTCTTCGATGTCGTCGTACTTACAATTGGGGAATTGGGGTCGCCTGGAAGTATGCAAAGTATTTTCCGGCGAAGCGTATCCATCCGACTTTATGACTGGACCGAAAAACAAAAATTGCGACTGCGACCATTACCGAGCGAATGAAAGAAGGAATTTCGGAGAAAAACTAAACCAACTTTTGAGCCGACCATATAATCCAGGCAATAAAAAACCAAGCAGGGAAATAAAACCAAAAATGCGTCGCACACAGAGTCGAGTGAGTGTGTTATGTGTGTGTGTCTTTGCATGAAATAATCAAAAGCAATGAATTTATATTCTTTATATTATAATTTATGGCGCGTATTTCGTTAAATCTACGAGACAGCCGGCGAAGGCCGCAGCACGGCCACAGCCACAGCCACAGCCACACACGAATTTCCACGCTGGCTTTTCACATTTTCACATTCCACGCGTGGCCAGCGATTTTCATCGCTCTGCGTTCTGATTATTAAAAAATTTGTGTGCTCTGGCATTTTCATTTTCATTGCGTTCATTGGGTCGTGTTTTAGTCGCCTCACCCCTCTCTCTCTTAGCTTTTCATTCGTTTTTCAGTTTTTCCGCCCCTCCGGTTCGAACACGAATAAAGTACTCACTCGCACATCCCAGATAGCTAAGCACTGGACGGCCTTGTCCGCTCCCTTGCATCGTGTTGACAAATTCAAATTCAAATAAACTGGTTGCCAGGAAAAACCCCGTTTCGGAAAAATCTTTTCATCCATGGCTTTGCCTTTTTATGGCTCCCGAAAGGGATAAGACTGCGAAAGCGCGATATTTGGAAGGGTGAAAACTTGTTTTTTAAGCGCCTAACGAGATGAGAAACATCTTACTCTAGTTCTGTTGAAAACTCGATAGAATTTGTAACTAACTCTGTTGTTCAGAGTCAGAGCTTTCCAGTTTCAAGGCTAAAACCAGTGGGCCCAGAGCCAAGAACCAAGAGTGAAAATTCTATGCCGCAGAGGGCATAAAAATATTCGCACAATGGCAAGTTTACTCAACTCTCAGTTCGCCGACGAAGCGCGAACGAGTTTCGCAATTATGCATTGAAATGGGAATAAATATTTATGAAAGACTCGGGATTCGGACCGCCCTCCGAGTGCATGGCAATTAGATGCAAATGCCAAGGGATACCGACCGCTTGCCAATCTACGACCGAAGCCCTGAGAGGCTTTCGGGCCAAGTCCTTTCCAATCAAATCCTCTGCTAATGGCCTGTGCCTGTCCCCAGTCTGGTTGAGTGATCCAAATCATCGAGAACTTTGAATTTTAAGCAGCTTACTTAGAGTTCGGTTGGGGTGCGTGTGTCTACAGCAGATGTAGTTAAATGAAAGCGGATTTATTGCAAACCACACACGCAGCACACACGCAGCACATACACACATGCTGGCCCAACAAAAGCGAACAAACAATTAGGAAAATCCGTTTTCTATGCCTGGCAAAATTTTAATTTTTGCGCATAAATACCATTATGGCTTTGGAGTTAGTTGAGCAAACCGCACAAGCTGCTGCTCCGTAAGAGCAAATAGCAAACGCCCAGCCACAGCCAGGCCATGGGGCCCAGAGACCCCCAGTGGAGCGATGAGCGATGGGTCAGATGTGAACTTTGATGGATATTAAATTTAGCCCGCAAATGGCCTCAAAATTTAGCTCCATGTGTGTCCGTCAGTGATGGCAGTTGGTTCTGATTAGGGATATTTTATGGTGCTTTATAAATCTCTGGAGAACACAAATTATTTGCTAGAAAAATGTGTTCATATTTTATTTAAATGTCTCTTAATTGTCTTTTTCTTTTTAGCATATTTTTGCAATTGATTTGTGTTGTTTTGTGGTCAACACTGATGTCCACTTTAGAGCAAGGCCTTGTGAAGGAAGAGCGGGTGTTCGGCGGTCAGTGAATTAAAAGCTTAAACAATTACCTAAACAGACATGCCACAAAATTAGTTTGGGTCCTTTTTCGGAGCAGCCAAACACAGGAGGAGACTCGAAACACAATAGCCCTGCAGGATGTCCACCCGGCTGACACAAAAAGGCAATGCAATTACAGCAAAACACACTACACACACGCACACTCACACACTCGACGTTGGCAGGCAAATAATTTTAAAAGCATTTCAACAAAATGCAATGGAATGTGAAGAAGAGGGTGTAGCCTGGACCTGGCCTGCTGCTCATGGCTGGCAGCGTTTTCGAGATGAAACTTTCGTTCTGTTTCTGTTTCTGTTTCCAGCAGTTTTCCCCTCCACCGACTCGAAATCTAACCAGGCAGCTTGTTGCTCCGCTCGTTGTTGAAGATTGAATTGGAACCAGGGCACCGAGGGCTCAAATTTATTAACAGCACTGTTCCCCTAACAATAACAGGCTCCAGTTTCGAGTGTACTACTTTATAGTTACCGAACTTTTCCTGGGTGCCCTGTTTTGTGTTTGCTATAATGTGTCCCAGAAGCTTGCTCCGAAATAACAAACACGGTCGGCAAAGTGATTTTGTGCATGCAGGACCCGCAGCTCCCCCCTGGAACACAGAATCCCTGCTCATCCGCCGCTCGTGGCAGTGATTTTGTTTTTCTACATACCTCGTGTTGGTAGGATCTTAGGGTATACTGGATTTTTCGTATATTAAAACGTGATCGGTCTTACATACTGACAACCGAGGTGAGTTCTCAACAATTGTCATATTTATAACATTTATTTGCGACAACAGAATATATAGATATTTTCTGATAATATGCAATTTCGATATATTTACTCTTTTTTGTTTTTTTATGTTAATTGCGGTACTTTTCGATATAGTACGATATCTATAATTTATTGTTAAAAATCGAGATTTTGAGATATTTAATTTTTCGATTAATCCTAAACGATATTTTTAATTAAATAATTATCGTGTTATTTTGGTCGCTATATTTCATCCCGCTTATCCTCTTCATAGACTTCTCTATAGATAAATATAAAGAGTATAAATTAATAGAGCATTAAAAATATGCTCTAGCCAAACAAACAAACTATTACTATAGCCACTATAGCCAAACTTTTTCTCTTGTGTGGTCAATTAAGGCAAATAAACTTTTTATAAACATTTCCAATTAGGAATTCAGCAATTTAAACTTATAAATTATGTACCAGATATCCCTTAGTTGTATAATTTAGCTAGAGAATTTTCTCCCATTCGTTGCTCTTTTTGGTGCACAATAATGAAATGAAAAGTCAAACAAAACTAGAAACAAATGCACCGAATTAAAGCACATTGCAATTTGAATGAAAATGAAAAATCCCTGCCTTTCCCCGGAAAATCCTTTGGCCCGTTCATTTGGCTGCTGCTGCTTTTCCTGCTGGTGAAAGTGACGGCTTATGGGGTGGAAGGCATTTTGGATTTGTGCCAAACGGAAGTGGCGTGGTCGAGCAAGTGCAGCGGCGAGGAGCGATGTGCTCCTACCCCGAAAATAGCTGTGGCCTCACACTGCCAGATTAGCCGGGGCTTACTTCACTAATTGGCAACCGAAAGCCCGAACTCAACACAACTCAAAGAGGCGGCAACAGGGAAAGCAATCAGAGCTCAAAGCCCGTTGCTAGTTGACATCAATTGGCAACGACAAAGGCAGTGGGGCAGAAACCCAAACGGAAAGCCCTGATTAGAGGCTCATTGAAAATCCATAAAAGTCACTTGCATAATCAGCGTAATTTTTTGTGTGTGTGAGTGTTCCAACCGAGCGGTCATAAAGGCCAACCACCCACCAGGCCATAGCCAAACAGCATCAGGTGAGCTTCAATCATCCAATGCAATTTAGTCGAATGGCAAAAATGAACTCTGCCTGGGGGAGCAATCACAATTGGACGAACAGGGAAGCTGCGGAAATAAAAAGGAGCGTGGCTATATTGAAAAGTCACTGCGTTGTCAGCACTTCCAAAATTCATTTGGCGGAACTGAGAGCAAGCTCCAGCCGAAACAGTTTCAAAAACAACGGAAACGCACTGCCAACAATGGCGAAAGCCACGCACACGCACATGCCATACGAGCATTGCGAATTGCGGAAAGACTGTAGCATACTTACGAGCGCAATTTACCTTGTTGTTTGCCAAAAAAAAAGAAAGCAAAAAATGTTTATTGCTCACACAGCAAAATAGAGCACAAAAAACGAGCAGAAACACATCCACTCAGCAGCCAGAGCCAGCCCACATGCTTATCCCACATCCATATGCGACTGAGTAACGAACTGAGGCCATCGGGGTCGCCTTGGCTCTGCTCCTGGTCTCTGGCTGGTCTCTGTTTGCTCTTTGGCTAAAAGTTTTATTACCGTTCCGTTGCTGGTTCCTTGTGCACCGGGCTCGTTATGTGTTTATTCAATTTGGCCGCCTTTTCAAATGTCCTGCAGTCGTCGCCAGTCCGACAGTCAGCACCGTCCACTTGGGAAGGCCTACTCACTGCTTTTTTATGAGCACATTGCGGATGGGTTTATCAGAGGAGAAGTCATTACCCTGCTCCTGGCCAGGATGATGAACACATCTTGGCTAGGAGAGGAAGATTCCTTACAAGTACACCAGGGATTATTACTTTGGGTTCGACTTTTAAAAGCTATTATTAGCAATCAGTGAAAGTATTTATAAAGACAGTTATTTGTACATTTTTATTGTTAGCTTAAATATACATAAAACCTTTATTTTTGCTTACTTTGCTGATGAACTCAGAAAAAACTCAATAAGTAATGTAAATAAATTTATGGGTTTTTCTCGGAAAATGCTTTCAAAATTCATTTTGTTAAGAGCTAACAGTCTATATATTCTTTCAGCCACATATCTGTATCTTAAATAATGGCCCAATTCTGGGAAATCTTCAATGGCAGCGGCTTCAGAATTCCAGGAGCCTTCGCCTCAGCCCCTCGACCACAAACTCAATACCATGACTGGCGCTTCCGGCAATTGGAATGCCGGATACCGACTACCAAATACCGAATGGACGGGCATAATGAAGGCATCGAATTAAACGGGAGCCGAGCGGGAGCCCTTTATGTTTGTTAACACGCTCTGGCCGCCGGTTTATGGCCAGCACAAATGTGGGCTAATAAAGTGAAAGTGGTCGCCGCATGAAAGCCGGAGCAGATCATAAATGTTTATGCGACTACTTCATCGGCGAGGAGAGCACTGGACCAACACACACTTGTCAGGGAGAAACTCGCAGGAATTTTCTGCCGCTAGAGATTCCGGCGACTCTCTTTCTGGTTTAGCGTTTTTCTCGTGAAAACCAGTGGCGACATGGCTGTGGGAGTGACTCTGACTGGCACTGGCTTTCCATCTTCGTTGCGACATGACAAGGGCCCAGACAAGGTAAAGCCTTAAAACCCAATTTATTAATAATTAATCGAGTCTTACACACACAATTTTACATGCCAGACACGACACATTTTCCTCAGGAAAATCCCCTACCGATTATACATATTTTTTCCCACTCTCTGGTAGTGTCTGGCAGCTGCCTGAATCCAATAAACAAATTCCTCTATCGATTCTAGGCTTTCAAGGAGGAGTCTAGGAGCTCTGTAAGAGCTGCGTGGAGGCTGGGGAAAAACGGTCTCTTGCCCCCAAGATGAGCCTGGATTTAAGCTCAAGTGCGGCTGGCAAACTGGCACATTAATTGCGCACTTTGAGGGCATTAGGCGTCTTATAATCGATAAACCTCAGGGCTGTCGGCTTGGCCCAGAGCAGCGTCCGTTACCTGGTCAACACCTCCAGTAGCTGCAGCCGCAAGACAACTCTCGAACATGCAGCAGGCAACCCACAGACATTGGAGGAGGCGTTGTCCATGAGGTGCGGATGCTTACACATGTTAAGTGCAAGTACGGTGCGGTTCATGTCTGTATCGATGCGGTTGTGTGTCGTCCCCACTTGGGCTTTGCGCTAAACGCCGCCTTAATTATGAAAACTGTTTAACTGTCTGGCCCGGTCGTTAGCTGGCCTTAATTAATGTTATTTAATATGCAATTAAATATGTGCATACATTACCACCACACACCACAACACACCCCCACACACACGACTCCAATTGTCAGCGATTTGCAAATAGTCGTATTTAATTTGGCCAACTATTACCTCTGCTCCTGTCATACATAAATAATTGCACACGACGCAATGCTGGACACTTCAACTTGCCGCAGCAAGTTGTCTCTGAGGTATTTTTGCTCGAGACGAACGGCCTGGAGGCGGTTCTGGGCCTGGTCAGTAGAAGCGAAAAGCCAATGTTGCTTTCTGGCCTACAGTTGTCGTGCACGAAGAGAAATGGGTCTTTAAAACTTTAAAGCTTAAATAATAATATTACTATTGAATTGGTTAATTTGTATAAGGTTTAAGATAATAATGACATACGATCTTTAGAGCTGTATTCAAGCTCTGTCTCTCGAATTGTATATTGAATCTTATTCTTATAAAGTCTTTGAATACATACTTTTATTTATTATTCAATCAATTTATCACATTAAGCAATCCATTGGTCACCAGAATACCCCCCTTATAAAGCAGGATAACAACCTTATGGCACATTTCCCATATGATTTGATAAAGGTCTGATTCCTCGTACCTCAAACCTTCAAACCCTTTTCTTGCTCTGTATTTCTGCAGAATATTTGTTGGAGTTTTCCTTATTTATGCCAGCACTTGGGCTGCGTGTGTGTGGGTGCGATCTAAACGTGGCACTTGAAGTGTCGGCAGCTCGCACAGCACCTTGTTCTGCTTCTTCTGGCTCGTCCTGGCCCCTGCATACATATGTATAAGTTCGAAATACCACATATAGTCTGCAGGTTACGCACAGGCACCGGCACAGGGGGAGAGGCCATTACCATATATCATGCGTTACACGGACGAAGGGTCTATTCCACTTGCCAGGCAGGAGCCATTCTCGATTTGCCAGCGAACTTGGAGTTGCTGCGACTGCCACTTGACGGAAAGTTGAATGCCCCACTCAGAAATGCAGGAGGAATGGGTGCGAGCTCCTGACACTCGGACAGACACGCTCCCATCTCCAGATGGCTCAATCTCAACCCTACTCGTAGCTGTATTTATTCAGCTCTGGGAGCTGTGATCCCCACTCGACTAATTCCATTTGCCGGCCCCTTGAAATACCCAAAAAGCTCGCATTGTTTAAGCCAACAATCAAATATGCAATGGGCCCCGGTTCTGGGCCATGTTCCTGTTTCTGGCTCCGGTTCGGAATCGGGTTTGGATTCGGATTCAGGGTTCTCCCTCCGGTTCGGTTTCGCCGCAGCGGTGTCCAAATTCGGTTTGCATAACATTAAAGCTTTAAGGGGATTCCCTTTTGGCCCAAAAATTCCCCCCATTCACACACTGACATCGAGTCTCAAATTCGCTTAACTGAATTTATACTTCGAGAATTTGAATGGAAAATTGCATTTAATATTCGATCAGCAACCTTTTTCCAATTTTCCCATGTTTTGTCTTCGGTGTATACATTTCAGATCTGGCCGCAATTACATAAATCAAAGGGGGAATCCTCGGATTCTGTTCGCTCTGGGGCCACTGTTCGCAGCTCGGGAGCAGCAGCCAGCAGCCGTATTTTCACATCATTCCACATCAACTTTGGCCAACAAATCGGCTGGTACATACTCTTTTGCACGGAAAATAAAAGAGGTAAGCACACATATTGGATATTTTATGGATTTATAAATGTAATTAACTTATTTATAGGAGGCAGTGATAACAAACATTTTTATATAGAAAACAAAATTAAACTTTAAAGTAATTTAAAATTTATTGTATATTTTTTCTCAGTGATTTTGCAGTTATATGCACATATATAGGCCGGCCCGTCGACGGCCCATTTGACTGCTGAGTTGGAACGTCGACTGTCGAGCCTGGCAAAAGCCAGAAAAGTGGATCAAGGCAAGAAGAAAAAATGAAAATGGCAGCGTAGGAAAAACAATCTGTACAACAGGCAACTGAAATCAGAGAGGCCCAACTCAAAACATTGCAAAACTTGAGCTTATGCTCATTGAGCGGGTTGTTCTTGTTGGCGAACCTTCGCTCCGCTTTTCGCCTTGCTTTTCGCCTCGCCTTTCACTTCGTTTTCCCTTTTCGCCATTCGCATTTCGCATTTATTACATGGGCTGAAAAATTGTTTCCTCGCCAAGGCAATCGGGGGCAATTTCGCAGGTTTTATGATCCGATCGCTAAAGGCCTCCACCCTCCAGCCTTGACTTGGTTCGTTAATGTGTATGTGGGGGTATCACTTCCGGTTTATCAAAGGCCGACCCCGTTGACAAATATGTAGAGACTTTTGGGCCATTGGAATGCGGTCAGTGTAACGCTAACAAGACATTTAGCATTTGCAAAAAGGCCCAAAAAAAAAAAAAAAAAAACACAAAACTCTCGCCTCACCATTCTTGGGCCCAACTTTGGCAATAAATTTTTGGTTTCGCCATGGAAATACAAAGTTTTTTGGGTTGCCCCTGGGGAACAAGAAAGGAGAAGCATAGAAAGGAGAACGAACGGAAGTCGGCCGGCATTAACAAAGAAATTTAAAGTCACCAACTTTAATTCGCCTGTCTTGCCTTTTTTGATTGTTTTTATGGCAAATAGTAGCAGCAACTTCCATGGCTATACGTGTATTTGTATCTGTATCTGCCACTGTATCTGTATCCGCTGTCTCTTTTATTTTTCTTCGTTTATTGTCACGTTAACAGCAATTTTCGTGCATAAAGTTTTACTTTCGTTTTGGTTTCGGTCTCCAGTTTCCGTCTCGCTTTCGGTTTATACATATGTTTCATTGGCTCTGGCAGTTTGTTTGTTACTTTTTATTGTTCCATCAGAGGACAGTGCCTATATAGACTTTATGTGTGTCCTCTGTGTGTGTGCTAGTTGGTCGTTCGTGTCACTTAACGGTAAATTCAAATTACCATTTAATTTATCGCTGTCACCGTTATGGCTGTCGCCTGTCACAGCTCCTGCTCCCTACTCCCTGCCACCCTTATCCTTGTCTCCTTGTATTTGGGGCTGTGCGCTGAATTTATTGAGGAAACCCTTTGCCGTACGCCATTCACCGCCATTCAGCCGTTATCCTTGCGCTCATATTTGGCAGGAACACAGCCGAAAGGACACACGGCATGTTGACAATCCGCAAAAAGGGGCAGGCGACTTGGCGAATCTTAATTTAATTTTCAGTCCAGGTGAGAAGGGGGGCGCAAATAGAAAATGTTGCCACATTTTGACACGTACACAGGACAAAATGGTAACTCGCCCCAAAGTATGCAAAGCCAAAATGGCGAAATGGCAAACGGCTCGGAATGCACGTAACCGTAACGGTGATTTAATACCAAGCCAGATTATCTGCACCGTATTTGTTGCATCCGGACGTGACACGAAGGTAACTTTGAAAGTTTACTCTAAATGGAGTCGTATTACGCGGATTTCTGCTTGGAAATAACACAATCCGAGCAGGATACACATCTATGAGCATTTTCGTAGAATCAAGAAAGTAATTTTTCACTTGTTCTTTATTTAAATTAAGAGAGGTAGGTCTTATTTTCAATGTTATGCAAAATTGAATATTAATCTTAGGTAAATCTAAAAGTACACCTTCTAATAAATATTTTCAATGATAAATGTCAAGATAACTCAATATTACTCAGGGTTTCCTATTTTACACATCGATAGCTTTCCAATATAATTTCAAGAAACCCAAATAATAATGGTTTAAATCAGTTACATTTGCCTTGATTGACATTTCTGTGAAATTGTCCATATTTGAATATTGGATCTTTCGCTACGTGACACGAATTGCAGGTGCAAAGCAATCACGGCTCAGTTCCCTAGCTCCTCGCCTGTGCTCAGCTCTTCACCTGTTCATCTCCTCAATCCCTGTCCCTCTTCCAATCCCAAAATCCCCGAGTGTTGATCTCACGCGGCGACAACGTGACTTTGATGCCAACATTGCTGACACCACCACCACCTGACCATCGTCAGTTGCAGTTTGTGCCACATAAAGCCACGACGCGCCCTGGTCTGACTAATTTAACGAGCATCTGAGGCCTACTCACAAAAAGTTTTTCATTAAAGCCACAAATTTTAATTTTAATTAGATCCTAACGAGGGAGAGCTGCCGACAATGTACCGAGAGCTGGGCGTAGAGAGCTGGTATCTACGCACAGTTTCGCCTTTGGGCCTATGGCGGAGTTGGATGCTTTTTGATGGTGCTGTTTGAGTGCACTTGGAGAAACATGGGTGTCAGTTACAAAAATGTCATAAATATAAATGAAACCTTTAATAGCTTGAAGGCAGTTAATACATTATTGAACCGAGCTAACAAATATACAAAATTTATATTTGTGAAATTTATCAACAGATATCTAAGTTATATAAAATGATTTAATTAATCTAAACAAATCTAATAAAAAACATCCTTTAATGGCCTTGAATTTTCGGCGAGTGCATTGCTTGTCGGGTGCCAGGTGCGGTGGCCCGAGAGGCAGGTGTTTCAGGTGTTTCAGGTGAGCCAGCTGAGCGCAGTGCAGCGCATAAAATGCTGTCGAGCACGGGCCCGAGTACGGGCGTGGCGTGTCGCACACAAAAAGGTGATGCGAAGCGGGATTCTGCATTCAGCAACACCTAGCCGGCGAGATACTATACACACCCGGAGATGCGACGAGATACATACATTCATGTGCGTTCATATTTTACAGTTCTGCTGCAGTTAGTCCCTGCAATTTATGCACAACAAGGGATGGAAAATAAACCCTCCTCCCCCCAGAAGGCAGGTGAGACAGGGCGGGCTTTCATTTTGCAGTGAAAAGCGTTGTACTTACATTGAATTGCAAGTCGGCCATTCAGGACGGGCCTTTAGAATGCCACCGTTGCTGCCACCTGAGATTGCTGGCGAGCATTGCGGCTGGCCCCAGTCGAGTTTAAAGGATTTTTCCCTGACTTGGCATTAAATTACTTTCCAGGAAAAATGCCATTTAACAGAACAAACCTAGAGGAGCTCCAGACACAGCCAAAGGCAGTGGCAATGGCAAAGGCATTCCCTTAAATTAAATTACTGCGGTCTGGCAATGTGGAGACAGAGGGAAACCGAAGGGAAAAAGTTAGTTTTTAACAGATTTCCAGTGAAATCAATTTCATGCAAAAGTTATTTCCGTTATTGAGTCGGAGGATACAAAACGTTTATGGCCCCAGCTGACAAATCAAACTCCGCGTCGGTCCTTGGCCAGGCTTTCAGCTTAATTGCGCGCCTTTGTCGACGCTGCCATATCTTTTTGGTCAGCCACATTTTGTGGGCCGCGGGCAGTGCAATCAAATCATGAGGAAGACGCCCGTCGAGAGTGTCATTTGCATGCAAATACAAAATTTATACATTTTGCGGCCTGTCGAAGCGGCACGAGAACGAGGGCGACTACGAGGACGAGAACGAGTGCGAAGCGAAGGAATTTCCAGATGAGAGCATCGCGCGGCTTACACTTGAAGTTGAAATAAAAAGCCCTTGAAATGGCAGGACGCCGAAGGAGGGAGGGGTGGCCAACTGACAGGCAGTCCTGTTGCGGCGGTGTTAGTACGTGAAATTTAGTAAGTTAACGGCCCAGCAAGGACCCTCGCACTCGTGCTCACTTTTGCGGTGCGATGGTGTCGGGATAAAAATAAACAAGCACCTCCGCGCCATCCTCAGATAATGCACATAAAGAGCAACAGCAGCGGCATCGGTGGCTGCCATCACTCTGCCTTTGTGTTCCTGAATTTTGATATCCGCCAGGGGATGCTTATGAGGGTATATTGTTTCGGAAGTAATGGGAATTATGTTTAATATAATAGAGGCTTTGGAGGAGAATTATTTTGTTAACTTGATTGCACTGTCCAGTCAAAGAACACCTTGTTTTAAACAGTTTTATTATATTTCAACCGACAAAATAATATAACTCTTTCTTGAAAGATAATAATTATTTTTGTAAATTTGATACATATTGTTATTAGTTCGGTAAGTGCAGGTCATTTCGCAGTCGGGTCAAAGTACCTTTTCCATTCGTTCTCTTTGTTTTTCCCCACCCCAAAGGCAGCTCAACTGAACTCAACTCGACACTCGTCTCGGCTTTGCTTTATGACGTTAAGTGCGGTAGAGGCAGGTGATTATAACGCTGCCAACTTGGCTCGACTTATATAGTTGCTAGAAATAATGTTGAAAATTATTGCAAATAAACAGCTACCGTTGGGGAGAATCAGCTGTGGGGCGAAAGCAGACAGAGGAAAATATATCAAGAGACTGAGACTGACTGATGGGATTTTCCCTTAAATAATTATCCTAGAGGATTCATGGAAATCTCTGAGGTATTTAAGGATGAGTAGAATTAGAAAAAGTTGAATGAAAGCCTGTAAAGCAATAGCCTAAACTGGTACAAATTAAGTAGTTTAAATTTACCCTAACTTAAAATAAAATATAATTAATATGAATTAGTTTCAAAAACATTTTCCTCTGGAGTTATATTAGATTGACTACTTTTAGTACAACGTTAGAGAAATATGAAAGTATTTTCCTAATTAATTTTTCTCTCTGTGTCTTAGGAAAAATCAGTAGCAGCGGCAACGGCAACAAACAATATATCAAGCTGATGAATGCTGACAGCGCGACACAATTTTCGCACGCAGTTGCGCCCGACGGGCAGCCGACCGACAAAAATGTCAAAAAATTGTTGATGCGATCAGAGGGAAATGTGAAAAGCGTCTTGCCAAAATTGCAGCCGTCCAAAAAATTCTGTCACTAATTAAATGGCAACCAAAATTACATTTCTTTTCCAATGTAGAAATGATCGACTTGATATTTGGCGTCTATTTGTAGATGGAAACGGATGAGTGATCGATGCGGAAATGTTGATTTTTATTTAGGAAATCAGCTGCAGTATGTACATACATAAGTTAATTGCGTATTAAAGCTACGATATTTAAAGTATTTTTACATTTCAAAATATAAATAAATATGGAATTCCCGCTAAGCCTTTCTGGAATGTGTGTTTTTATAATCCATACAGAATAATAGTAAAATATAAACGCACACTTTTTCCATACATTCCCCGGAGCTCTCCAATGCTTAAATCATTAATTTTTGTACTATGCACATGTGGGTTATCTATCTGCCGGCTGGCACACATAATATTTTCAGTTTTGTAATTGCTGAAATTAGTGTGCGCTTCGATATTTGTGTCGCACCCGCAGGCGAGGCATCAGCGAGCGCGACAGTGCAATAAATAATGTGCGGTTTTAATTTTAGCTCGTACGCTTTAAATAAAACTTTTCGGCTCATTTTGGTTTATTTATTGATTTTTCAGCTTATGCATGTGCTACCATAATATTTCGTTCTATGCAAAGCACAGGTGGACTGATTAGAGAGGTCCTTTGATTTCTGCTGTTTGTGGAACCTAGTCACCGCTATGCTCGCTCGCTTTGACCTCCGACCCTGTATTTGCCTTGGTCTCTGGCCGAGACAATGTTGACATTTCGCCATGGCCAACATAAACTGCAGCAAACGCATCCTTTTGGCTCTCGGTCGCCCGCTACATTGTTTACATTCCGCCCAGAGGCGTTGCAGTTTTTGCATTATTTTTGTTTACCTCTGCGGTCTGACTTGTTTGCGCCAATTAACCAGGTTTAGTGCTTTGCATGCCAGAAATCGAAATCGCAAAATTGTCATACGACCAGGTGTGTTAATGCCATTTATCCGCTGCCCCAGGGAATGCGTTTAACCCTCGTTTGGGTCTGAAATGCAACTAATTAATGCCGGCTGCCGCTCGTTGCCACTCGCTTAACCCATTTTGCGCATCAATGCAGCCCGAACGTGGAACGAACATAATTCAATTTCAATTTTCTGCCCTGCCATCTTTGCCCATCAAACTAATTGCAGCATCAACGAGGACGAGGGTCGGATGCGGTCACACGAAACTTTAATTTGATTACCGAGCTGCTTGTGGGTTCTATGGGTGTGGGGGAAGGTCGGTAGTTCGGTCGTTTGGGGATGCTGTAAAGGGTGGATGGTTGGGGGTCACAAGTCACCCACAAGTCGGCCAGCTGGCGGACAAAACATTTATTAGTTGTTACTTCTAGACAAATTTGAGAATTTACGTTCGCATCCATCAGAGACGAGCTGCGGATAGCTTCCCATCTCCAAATGGGGGTCGCATCTTAATGAGTTTTTCGTGTCGAGAGGGTTGACAAAAGAATTAAGGAGAGCCGCAGCAGCTCGTTAGGCCCGGGGAATTAGGGTAAACCTTACGCTAAACACCCGTAAAGTGTGAGCGGAGCTATGAAGGGGATTCTCGGAGAAGGATTGCTGGAGCTGAAGCCTAGATTAAATAACTTTAAGAGTTACAGAGAAGCCTCATCCAGAGATGAGCATATAGCTTTGGAGAAAAGTTATAAGATATTTTGACAAAATACGGAAATCAATATCATATGGGCTTATTTTATTTTATTTTGTTGTATAGTAAACTTTGATACATCGTAATTTGGAATATCGAAAAATATAAATGTATTGCCTGAAAATATTTGAAAAGTGTTATTTAATTTATTTGTCTTCGAATATATTGGTCCGATCTATCATAGAGATTTTCAATGTATCTAAAATTTGTGTATCGCGTCGTATAATTATTGATTTAAAAATAGATATATTGATATTTCCTGCCAAGCCAAACCCAATTTTACGTATCCCAAAGTTTTTATGTAGCCAAAACTGTCATTACCTATCTTAAAAATAATTATAATAAACTATTGAAAATATTTCACTACATTTTTTAAAAGCCATAAGTAAAGCAACTTGTTATCTCCCTGCTCTAAATTTCAAACGTCCCACATATAACAGATTCGAATTAGTCATTACTTGTTATTACTTATCTTAAAAATAGTATATTAAAGTATTTTATACATTTAAAACCCATAAGTAACGCAACTGGTTATCTTTCTGCCCTAAATCTAAAATGTCCCACACATAACACATTCTAATGAGCAATGGGGCTACCTTTTTCCCACTTTTCTTTCTGAGAATCTCAGCTCCGGTAATTAGCTTATTCAATTTGCCTGGCATGCGATTATGAAACCCGTTGAGTCATCTCCACTTCCACTTGGGAATGAGAGTGGCTTTCGGTGGCTGGCATGTGATTGAAGGCGCTTCGACAGCTGCCAGTGTTTTGCAGTTTGCAACATCAGCTTCTGGTTAATGGCAGCAAAAAGCACCATCAGATTGCTGCAAATTGCAATAACTAACGGCGGCCCTAACAATAAAATTATTAATACCAAGTTTATTGGACTTTGAGAGAGCTACGTGCCTTGCATGCTAATTGCATTTCAGTGCCCAGACGGCGATGCGAGATGAGATGCCGTCTGCCCTACAAGCAGTATTGGCAAAACTGTTGGTCATTGCGAATGCTGGGATATGTCAGATACAAGTATGATGATGCACTGAGAAAAAACCCGTACTAAATAGGGTACTTTTGCATGACAATTAATATAAATTCAGCTTAAGAGCATTGTTTTTGAATTCAACATAATACGCACTTGATCAAGAACTCATCACACTCCATAAAACAAACCCCTTTTGTTGTTGAAATGTGTAAAGTCGAATAATGGTGGCAATTAATCTTGTTTGCTGTGAACAACTTAATGCATTTGCAAGTGGAATATTGGACTTAATTAATGCTCTTTCTTAAATCATTTTAGAAATGCATGTTATAAGACAACATGGATTCAGAAAAAGATTTCTTTAACTCAACCAAGATTTTCATAAGCCCGTAAGTCAATCTGCTTTATAATCTTAATAGTTATGCATACATATTTTGTGTTTAAGTGGCACTTGAAGCCCCACCAATGACTCAACAAATATAAATAGAACCTTATCTAGTTTGGCAAAGTGTGTAATACATTTTTTCTCTATTTTCCCCGACTTTCTTAATCCATCCTGCTGTTTTACGAAAAAAGTGTAAGAAGCAAAACCCATAATTTACGACCGAGCTCTGCCGTCGATTGTCTGTGGGAATTCAAACAAAAACCCGGGCGCATTTCGTATAAATCAACGCTCAATGCCAGAGTACCTGCGACTAAGTCTAATTAGAACCGGAGACATAAAAATCACTGCCCGCCAAAAGGTTCACATGCCCCCGGGGGCGGGTATTACGGGTATTATGGGTGTGCGGGCGGGTGCTACGGGTGTCTCTGCCACAGGGCAGAGCGGGATCCCAGCTGTGAATGTTTGTTGCCGGGGTTGACTTGTTTGCAGCAGCAGAAGCAGCAGCTTAATTGATTGCTCAACTGATGGGGCCAGACAAAACGATGATTGCAGTCCATTCCCACCCACTTTCACCCAATTGCTACGGGTAGCTGTCACACAGGGAGCTCTTTTAAGCAGAGAAAAAAACTAGAAGGGAGCTTTAAAATGTATTTAAAAATAAAGGGATATTCATTCTTATATAAAAGCAGGAAGTATTGCTTTATATATTTCAAACCTATGTATAATATACAAATATATACAAAATAAAATATATAGAAATCATTGGAGGAATATAAATATATTTTGGTTATTTATAAAAAATAAATAGACACAAAGATATTTATTTTTTTAAACAAGAATGTTTTATAATAAATGAACAAGGTACCAACTTTGAAGCTAGAAAAGAGAGTTACTCCCAATGGGAACAATTCCAGAATCCTTTACGATTTAAAGGAAAATACTTCCCCTTTCTCTGATTTTAAATGGTTATATTTTTTACCAGTGCATTCCTTTTGGATTGGCACGTGGGCGTTGAATTGAGCCGTGTCCGGAGGGGTCGCAGCCAATGTCCATCTGCATCTGACCCACTGGCATTAAATGTACATGAGCGAGCGGAGCGGTGGACAATCGCCGGTCAAATGCACATCCCCCATCTGTGGGCCGTGTCAACAATGTCAGAGGCAAGTGCCAGGTCACCTGGTTGCCCCTCACCCCATCCGGAGATGCTCTCATGATTCCCGATGTCAGCCAGTGAGGAACGCTTCGATTTGGACAGAGATTGGCGGCTAACAGCTACTATTTCATTAGGCCAAGCGCTCTATAAACACGCTCGGCCAGAGCGGAATTAGTTTTCGTCGGCCGCCGACATTTTTGGTTCCCGAAAACAAAAATACAATTTTGTTAATTGAAAAACAACAAATGGGCAATAACAATCGAAAGAGCCAGCGCAATGCAGTCGGGGCAGCGTGAGGAAGCTGCTTTTTATTTTATTCACTTCTCGCGGGGGCCGTGAACTTGAACGAGGCGAAATAAAACAATTTAACAAGAGCGGCGCAGAGCGGCGCGGCCAGCAACAATTAAACGAAATATAAATAAAAATACCGAAATGTGTGCGTATATACACATGAGCATGTCTGTAAGTATTTTTAAATCGAGCGTCGCCAGTGACCAGAGATTGTTTCTGGTCTCTTTTTCAAATTGAATGAAAATAAATCATTGAAAATCCACTGGCAGGGCATGGCCTTGTTGACTCACTCAATCAACTGCCAAGAGTGGAGGCCCTGGAAGCCCAATTCAGACCAAGAAGCAGTATAAATACTTTATTGAATATCATCGGATGATATTATAATAGTTTTTGGTAACAGTTTTCTGTACAAGAAAACACTTAAGATGTTGCACTGAGTTTTGTGTGAATTTTTCCCTTTATCATCATAATGTTAGGTCAGTTGTTTCTTTCGGTGCAGGTGGTATCTTGTGTCGAAATTCAGAAAATTGTTTAGTAAGACCCTTGTGTTTGCGCCTGAACCAGCAGCGGTACCCATTCACACTTTACATGCCGGAACGCCACCGACTTAATGCATAATTGTTTATGGAGCGAGCACAAAGAAATATTCTAAGTACACACACTCGTACACTCATAGCTCGCACATTGCGGCAATACAAGCTCTGGGCAGACATACTATATAGACATATAGACCCACGATGACTGAGACCGAGACAAACAGAGGCAGCTATGATATGAATTTCAATTTAGAGTACGTGCCCATGAGGCGCTCGCGTTTGGCGACGCTCACGTACCCCCGACGGCAGCGTTGCCTTAGTCCGGGCTTCGTAACCATTCTACATGCAATTATTAATAGAGAATCCGTAGTCCAAGTCATCCAAAGTTGACCCCACGACCCCGGCGATTTACTGGGTCTTGTGAATGGATTTTTGGAGGGAGCTATGTTCTTTTTTAGGGAGAGGTCGTACTTGAAAGAGGGCCTCAAGGGGACTAACTCGAATCTGGCACTAAAAATTAGACTGAACTAAAGTTCACAAGTGCAGTATATAATTAACAAATTCCTAAAATTAAATATTGAATAATAAATACTGTGCCTTTAATTAAAATCTAACTAATTCAGTACCTGGTACCCACTCTCCCTAATTCTATTTCTGATCTCATTAGAATCAAGTTGTTACTTAAAGTTAGCTTCCGGATCATAAAAGCAAATCATCGGTGACGGATGACCCCATTGATGTCGCGGGTGCTTCAAGTTAATTCCAGTCCATAAAAGACCATAACTCATACACACTTGCACACTGGCAATTTCCGCGCAGCATTTTTTCTACATTCTTTTTATTGCTAATAAAAAGTGAGTGAGTTTAATTTTAATGGCCAACAGCATCCCCACATACTCGCAGTGAAAAATGCCCTATGACTCGACTGGACCAGTGAATAAAATAAAATTAATTGTTAAAATTTCATCACGTCTTAATTGGAAACCCATTCAGGGTGATCCGCGGGCAAAAAGGGCTCGCAGCTGAATATCACGCATACGCGCTGTGGCCACAACCACCGTGTAAGTGTTTAAGCGCTATAAATTCCCATTATTTCCTATTGAAAGTGTGTATTTCCGTGTCAGCGATCGTGATATCATCAAATGAGATCAGAAAAACGCTTATCCGATAGCGAAGCCCATTAAGGCTGGCCACAATAGAATTCCCTCAATTAGCATTTCTTTATTCCCAGAGTATATCGAATCCGATACGTGCGGATAAGGTAAGTGCGCTGCATTAATATTTATAAAGCCGGCCAGTTGAAAACAGTTTGTGGTTCGCACTTCGTAAACAAACTCGCCAGAAATTAATAATTAATTTCATGTTTATTATGGTGCGTCGTCACAGCGAGAGGAAAGAATATTTGTCCAAGGAACAAACGAGGTCCGCGGGGATTTCGCTTTCACTTAGGGCCCCGTAAAGAGCGGCTAATGTTTGGCCACGGCATCTGTCAATTAAATGTAATATGTTGTAGTCGTAAAAGTTAACCATCAAACCATAAAGAGCCCGACAAATCGCAATTACCGACAATAACTACTGCACACGATGCTATATATCCGAATCTGCGTCCAGGCACCGGCACACGCCATAAACACCACTAAGCTGTAGTCGTGCCGTCGAATAATCTTGGCATTACAAAGTGGAGAGCCCAATTTTATTATAATCTGGCAAGCAAATCAAAACACTTCACACCCAAGTAAACAAACAAAACAAACAAAAGGCAACGCCTCCCCGCTGCGTTCGGTTCATTCAATTCAAAATTCGATTCAGCCATTAATGGGGGCCCATAGAATAGATAATTGGCCATAAAGCTCATCTGTGTCCGCCGCTGGCCAGGCATATTAAAATATTGTTTGCCGTCGTATTTGGACCCGTGTGCTTGTAGTTTATACGTACTTTGCCAGCTATTTTTGCCCCTTGTCTAATGTACGAGACATTTGGCGTGGACAAAGTTATTAAAGTACACATAACTGATTTGTGTACATGGTATATTTTGGCTTCTATTGCAGCTTAATGGAAACAAATAAAGACGATTAGACAGACACGTAAGGCTATGAAAGGAGGGAAGTAGTAAAGCCGGCTAAAGTAAATGTTAAAGGTTGAGTAAGTTGGGTGTGACAAGAACCGACGCTGGCTGACTAAATAATTGATCAGGGAAAGCATACGGGAAAACGTAGGTCGTAAGAATTTGTTTAGTTTTGTACTCCGAATTGAAAATGTATAATTAAAGCATTAATTTAGAATTTATTCCCAGAATAACTTATAATTTGGCTTGAGGTAATTAACTTCAGAATGAATTGGGTATCTAGTACCAAAATTAATAAAAGAATTATATAAAATAAATAAGGAAAGTTAAGTTTATTAGCCGAATTTCCTCTGGTTATAAGTATATAAATATAAGTAAAGGTTCGTTCATTTCCTCAATTCCTCACCAAACATAAAAATTCAAACACGCAGAACTATTCAGAATTATTACCTGCCAATATTGGAATATTAAAATCGAATCAAACCCAAATCGATTTCATTCAAAAAATGTTTATTACCGCGCTTGACTGATTCGTGGGGCGCTTCACTTGATAAAATGTATAAATTCTGTGAAAACATCAATTCGTTGCCTCAATGTACTCACAATTTGATGCTGCTGAAACGCACTGTAATTGAGGTCAAGCTATAATTACACATATCTTTTTTTGGCACTTCTCTATAAGCTATAAGCTCAATGGTGGCGGCTTCCACCAGAACACAAATGTGTTTGCACAAATACTTTCGCTTTATAGTGCATTCAAAGCCGGCCAATCAAGTGTGAATATATGCAGGGGCATGGAGTGGAAGGCACTCGATGAGGATGATGATGATGAGTGGCTATATGGCACTCGGCTGACTGCAAATGGAAATTATTACAGTGCAAACATGGCGAATGCGTAATATTCAATTAATTTGATTTAGTTATTGCTGCTGCTGCTGACTCAGCAGCTGTGCAAAGTCAATTAAGAATTTATGTGCAATGCAAAGCCCCGATGCTGGGTGGAAAAATTATTAGAGCTTCCCATTTGGCTTGTTGAACTTTGACACTGTGTTGCTTGCCTCTGGTGGGGGCAAGAAACTCGACTTAAATTGTAAGAGGGCCTTGCGTAATGCGGTTGCATGGCAAACTAATTAAAACTTGAGCGATTTCCTTCGTAGCTGCAGACAGCTTTAGCTTGTTTTCCTAGATGAATACTTATTTGTTTTATTTGTGTTCCTTTTCAGTTATTCAGTTTCTTTTCCTCGCCATTTTCATTTGCATTCCGCATGCGACTCCTGCTGCAGCTTTGGGCTTTAATTTTTAATTCATTTCCTTGCGCCATCCCAGAACGATTTGTTTGCCTTCACTTTCATTAGCATAACACTCGCTGGCCGCCGCACTTTGCACTGAATGCGGAGTTTTAAATTGAAATCTACGGGGTCATGGAATGACTGTATAAATTATGAAATTAACTTTTTTAAGCCGGACCTTTGACACAGTCCGCAGGAGCGCTCTAATTGACTTCACTTGTGGAGGATTGTTGAAGCGTGCTAAGCCGGTTATCCTTTACCCTGCTTGGTTTTTTCTCCCTCTTATTTTTTTCTGTGTCGTTGAAGCGAGACAGAACTGAAAATCTATCACGCATACGCACTGTTCTCCCAAATCCTCGCCCGCCCCTTTGGGTAAGCCGGTTTTGGAAAAAGTTCACTTGCCAACTTGTGCGCTTTTTGTTTGCTTTCCATTGCCAAATCCTTTCTGCCAGAGCATATTTAACTTGGCTTTTAGGCAGCCAGCCCAGCAGCCCTACCTCCCTGTGTGTATTTTGTGTATTTTTATTGACAGCCCGAAGGCTGGCAAAGGGAATGGCGAAGCAAAGCGCATTTACTGCTCAATGCTCAGGTGTTGAGCCCTGTCGTGTTATTCCTCCGGCCTTCCCATCTGATTTGCATACTTTTCCGACTATTTTCCATTTTCATTTCCCCCCTCCTCTCCGCTTATCTCCCGCTGAGTGGCAGCTCTCTTTCGAATCCTCGAAAGGGTTCGAGTTTGAGGTTGAGTTCGAGTTCGAGCTCGTTTCTGGCCTAAATTAAGCAGACAATTCAGCCCTCAAGTGCAGACCCATCCCACTCTCCCTATCCGGACAGAATATCTCCGACGTGCCCACACTGGGCCATTAATTGCGTCGCGCTGGGGACAACCGCAAAGCCGAGGCCAAGACCTGAACAAAGGGTTATCTCGACTGGGGGCCCCAACCACAGCGGGGTAACTGGATCTGAATGTGGTCAACATTGGATAGTGTTAGTTAGTCGCAGCCACTAGCGCCCTTGCCGTTTATCTTCGTTCCGATCAAAGCTTCTGCCGCCGCCATCTTCCCCCTAAGTTTGCGATTAACATGTGTCAAAGTTTGCGCTTCAATGAGCTTTAAATATTTGATTTGTTTCTGTCTCGTCTCGTTTTTTTATTCTCCGGCGCTCAAGAAAACCCCCGGCAGAGCGACAACTGTGTCAAGTTTTCCCACTTTTCAGCCTCTTTTGTTTTTGTTTTTTTTAGGGGGATGTTCCGGATTCGGTATTGCGGTTGCCTTCGTGTCGAGCACAAGCTGTGAGGCTGATAGTAGTCTCACCGCAGGTAAAAATATATATTTGCTATATTTATTTGCATGCCTTTAAAGCGGAGAGGTACATCTATAAAGTTGCTCTTCTTATGGATTTTGTTTATTTTTTACATTTTATGCTGTAAGATAAATAGAATCTTCTTAAAATATTTTCTTAAAGTTTGTTTTAGAACAATAATTTATTAAGGTATCCTTGATATCCTTGTTAGGGTATTAAATCCTCTCTTACTGCATTCCTTAATATTTTCCTTTCTATCTTTATGGGCGGACTGCTTCCTACTGTGACTTTAAATACCACATAATTGTCCCTGTTAAGTTGGGAAAGTTTATAACCGAATTGTTTGCATATTTTCCACACACTGTGCTGGAGTCGGGTGTCCTGTGTACTGAGGTCAGAGTCAGAAGACCGGACAGACTGGCCGTTACCCCTGCTTAAGGATATGCTGAACAACGACTGACAGGCAATTAAAAACGCTGGACAAGTAGGAGCCCCAAAAGCGCAACGCCTTATCCTTTGCCTTTCCATTTGGCCAATAAATCAAGGCCCGGGCGACACCAGAAGGAGTGCAGTCCGTGGAGTGCGAATTAAAAAGAAAAAAACGGCCCGACAGAAAACAAGAATCTGTGTATATAAAATTCAATTAGAATACTATTTTATTTTTGCGCTTTCCCTTCAGCAGCTCGACGCTCTTATCGCTTGCAGCTTTTCTAATCAAGCGGACAGACGGCGGGTATTTCCTTCCTCTGCCTCCTCGGCTTTGTTTCTGGCCGTAATTTGAAGTTGGGCAAAAAGGGAACGAGGAAAAGCGAAAAAGGAAAACGAGAAGCAGCCCAGAGGCCATCAAATCAAGCGGAAGGAGAGCGCTGAGCGGTCCCAACACAAGATTTTCACACTGCTTCATTTGTTCCACGGCGCCAACTTTCATTGCTGCCTCTGTGTGTGTGTATTGGTGTGGGTGTTTTATAGTATCCATTAGTTTTAAGGACTAAGAGCATGATGGGTTTTAGAGGAAATTATAGTAAAGAAAATAAAGAAGATATACCTTAATACCATTAGACAATATATGTTAGATTATCACTTGTAGATTTTCCCCGAAGTTATTATCTTAGATATCATATATAGTTTTAAGTGGTATCTCTTCGTCGTGACCCTGAACCACCAAATTCCTTGGGGTTTGTGTGTGAGTGCGAATGCTGCTGGGCCTTGTCGATAATTTTCTGCCTTTCTACACATCCAATGGCTGCCTTTGACACAGCCACGAACATCTTCACAGCCCAGGCAGCGCTTTGAAACCACAAATTACATTGAAAATTCCTGCTTGATTGAAGTTGATTGAGCAGGAAAATGCCGGCAACGCCCCAGATTCGCTGGCGGCGGCATCGGGCAAAGACATAGCTATATAGCCATATAGCCAACATAGCGCCACATCCCCAGCGTTTTTCTTCCCCGAGGAGGCGCGTTTTAAAGAAAAGTTTTAAACACCTGTCGTCGTTGCCGTCGCCGGCGTCATCCCCCTGTGTCATTAAGTATGCTCAGCGGAGGAAGAGTGTGTGCTTGTGGGGGTGGAGTGTGTGTGGACTGTGTGTGGGGGGTGTGTGGTCGATCGGCTTGCGGTTATTTGCCGATTTAACGTGTATTTCCGATACATGCCGCAAGCCGTCGTCGCCACTCGCAACTCAAAGTATCATAATTAATGAGCCAGCCCATCGCCCATCGCCCATCGCCCACGATCCACCGCAAAAACTAGGCGTGGCCGTTGGCCAGAATGTGTAATCTCATTTAAATGGCGTTTTCAATGGGGCCGCCAGTTAAAATACAATTGCATTAATGCTGCATTTTGCCCACTGGGTCCAACCATTTCGGACTTCCGTTTTGGCCATTCAACTTGACTGCAAATTGAGATCTTAATTTGATGTAATTGCAATCGGATTCATCATGACTTTTGCAATGAACTTTGATTGCAAATTATTAAAAAGAAAATGTATAAATCATGCGTTCTATTCAGTAGAGAAAGAAACTGATAAGAAAATGTATTAATAAATGATAGTGTAGATTATGAAAACTAATTGAAATTGATGAGAAACAAATGTCTCATCAGATTTCAAACACAGTGCTAATGACTAAAGATTACAAGCAATGTAAAATATGTTCTCCTAAGTGCATTGTATATAAGTGCTGGTAAAAGAAACTTGCATTTGAATTTATTTAACTTATTTAAAATATTTAATGCAAACCAAATAATGAAACTCTTAAAAGATTAAATCTTTATTTAAGCAAACTAAATACCTATTACCAGAATTACTTTAAAGTCCAGACATAGTAAGTAAAGCTAAACAAACTGATTTCCAAACCGGCACCAGAAATAAATATCTTAGCTAATAAGACATTGAAAAAACAGGCTTTTAATTCGAGCTTTCATTCAAGCCACAAAATCCGACGACTTCGTAAATTTAACGGTTCAAATAACCCGATAAACTGTCAGGTCTTAGAGAAGCCTCTCCGAAACTAATTAAATTGGTAGCTCATGTGTTAAATGTGAAGTTAAAATGATTACCACATGTATGTATGTATGATTATAAATGTGCCAACACCTTTTACGGCGCTAATGAATCTCCTCCGCAATTAATCCAATTGAAATTGATAACTCTCACTCGCTCTCTGTCTCTGTGTCTCTCGGTGGGGTCGAGAAATGGCCTTATTCAATCAGCTTAGATCTTAACGCTCCCTGGGCTCAGCACATAAAGCATCGTTGTCTCTGAATTGTCTATTCGCATTGAAGCGCACTGTGTTTAATTTATAGGATCTGCAGATCTGGGTTTAAGTATAAGCTGATTGCGAGATTATTGTGCAAACACTGGATCCGCAATGTCTGGCACTCAATGGGGCGGCACACAGAGTGCGAGCACATAAATATAAACATGTATATAGTATGGAGTACGGACAGGGCAAATACTAGAAGCATTGTTAATTAATGCCAAATATTATTTATTTTGATACTCACCACTTAGTCACTGGATGCCGGGAATGCTCGCTGCCTACAGATGATGCCGATAGCCAAGTCAACAAAACAGACAAACACTCTTCGAATTTTGGTAAGACTAAGACGAAGCTGAGCTCTAGCCTCAGTTGGATTTAGCATTCAAAATCTAGAGAGGTCTCTCGGAGAGAGTGGAAATGCAAATCGAATAAATAGAAAATAAATAGAAGGCATCACGGCAAACAAAATCACTCAGTGCACACAGAACTCACGACGGACGAGTGATTGGGGGGTTGTCTGTGCCTTTAAAGAAATGACTTTGCCGTCATCCGCCCATTGTCATCATCGTCATCATCGCCATCCAAGACTCTCTGAATGTGAATGTGGATGTGGATGCTTTTGTTGTGGCTTCAAGTGTGTGCGAGTGTGTGTGACCCCAGGGGCAATGGCAGTGGGTGGAAAAGGGGGTGGCCGGTGTGGGATGATGCCTTGTGGGAGCTGCAGAAATGCTGACTATGCTGCTCAGCCCGGTCATGTTGCGTGCCGAGCAGCTTAAGTCGTTATGAGATGACAATTTCTGTACCGACAGAGCGACTCAGCGCCTCAGCGTCTCGGTGCCTGAACTGCGGCTGCGGCTGAGCAGCGGCAATATCAGCACTTCCGTTTGGAGCACACAAGGCAAAAATATCACTTTCAACAGCAAGTCTTTATTTTTTATTTAGCCTAGAAATTCGATCAGCATAATATCATGTAAAAGTACTTCAAACTAAAGTATAGCTTTAAGGGAAAATGGTATCCCAAAATAGGATGATACTTGACTACTATCGTTATATATTTTCGAAAATTTTTATGAAATTCATTCAGAGAAATAAGATAAAGTTTTGAAAACACTTCTAAGATATGTAAAAAAACCTCTAAGCTATTATTGTACAAGTGTTCCCTATCTCTGCTATTAATACAGCCCATTATTATTGTGTTGTTTCTACAAATTAATAGACGATCGATCATCATTTAAGAGGACTTTCTTGCTGTGCATCGTTGATTGCCGAGCCGGGGGCATTTGGCATTACAACTTAGAAGGTGCAGAGTGTAGTTTGTAGTGTGTAGTATGTAGTGTTTGTCTGAATGGTTAACTTGGCTCACAGACAACATCTCTTCAGTTTCCCTTTACCCTTTCCCGCTGCTGATAACTCTGATGAGTGGCTGCGACCGTCGGTGATTCCGCCTGGCAGCTCTTATTTCTGTTATCGTTATCGCTACTGCTAAAGCTACCGCTTCTGGTTATAGCTGCGCCTCAAGTGCTGGTCTCGATTGTTGCATTTGCTCAGGCCACATAACATATATACGAGTGGAGCTTGTGTTTTAGCATTTATATATTATTTATTGGCATTTGTGGCATTTAAACCCCCGACGAACGTGTTTGTTTCATATTTGCGCGACAACATTTTATTATTAATCACTAAAACACGGAACGAAAAACACACAAGGGCAATTATATATCGAAATATGTATTTTTCGGGAAGGCTGTGCAGTGTGTGCACTCTTTGAAAAACATTTTTCATTCGTTTTCATTTGATTTTCGCACAAGAACCAGAACTAGAGAACCAGCGAACGGAAAGGAAAGATTTTCCTAAATTAACGACAAACTGTAGTTGCCATTTGGCGGCCCTGCAATTTTGCATTTCGGCAGCGGAAGCGAGCGCGCAATGTCACACCGCTTGACAGAGCGACCAATAAACCGACCGACCGACGGCCACGCTGCGTATACGCAATGGCACGCGCGCGCGGCAGATTCACCGTTGCATCCGTTTACCGTTTAGCGAGCGCCTGTAATCGCCAGCAATATACATTAATTTGCTCTGCCGCTTCACGGCTGCGACTCCGACTCCAACTCCTCTTTTGTCGCCCTGGTTTCAGATAGTTTACCGAGCTTTCCTCTGGGAAATGCTGCTGGGCTTTTGGATGGTGATGCTGTAGGTGTAGCGCGCGCCTATTTCCTCTCAGCATGCGACTGCCACTGCGAGTGCGACTGCGATTTTGCGATTGCCAGCAGCTGGCAGCGAACGTCGAACTACAGACGGCGACTGCGACAGCGACGGCGACTGCGAACTGCTGCTGCTGCTGTTGCTGCTGCGAACTGCGAACTGGCTGACAGACGAATGAACTGCCGAATTTCCCTGAGCGCCGCACGAAGCTCAATAAGCTCGAAAACTCGAGGCACACACAGGCACACTCACTCGCCACTGACACACTTACACACAGGCCGAGTTCGCGGCTCGGAATGTGCACAAATACACACAAGAGAGAGACCCGAGCCGAGCCACGCGCATGTTGCACTCAAAATGGGCGCTCAGTCTCGCTCAGTCACTCAACGCCGCCCACCCGACGCCCACTGAGGCGCTCAATCGTGAGCAGCCGAGAACGAGCCGCACAGCGCTCGGCCGTTAGCTGGCTGTTAGCCTCGTGACAGTTCTGTAAATGTGTGTTAATGGGTTACATTTACAGCGCTGTTAATGCATATGCAATGCAAAAGAGCTTACCTGAAGGAATAGCTAAAAGTAAACAAATTTGTGTTAAATAATATAAGAAAATATTGTAAATTAGGTTTATACAATTGGGTAAATTTTAGATGCTTCATGTGCTTTTTTAGAATTCTTTAAACAGCTTCAAAAGCAATTTTATTTTAGGTAAAAAATGAAAGTTAGACCAATTTAAATAAATAATAATATAATATAATTTGATTACACGCCCAATATAACCAATAACCCTTCCTCTTAACAAATTCGTTGCTTCTCTACTCCATTTTAAGCCAAATATCCCTTCGATCCCCCAACCCAAAAATATTACGCATACGCCATGTTGTCCGATTGTACTTGTCTTACAAGCGGCTCAATATTGCCGTGACAGCACGGCTGCTTAAGCCATTAAATGCATGACAAATTTGGCTTGTCAACAAGCGGAAGACGAGGCAAAAGTTTTTCACCAGTCATAAATTAGCGCTACGCAGCAAGCTCGCCCACGAAAAAGTCGCAAAGTAAATTCCAATTAAAATTTCAGCGTAAATTCCGCAAAATGTAAATTATTCGAAATGAAGTCGTCGCTCGGCAGGAGTGAAGCTTTGCCATCAGGCGCTTTGTCGGTGTTTTGCATTTGCGGTTGCGGCGGTGGCGGCGGTGCCAGTCAACAAACACCCGTCACTGAAGAAGGAGGACACCCTCCAAACACACACACACCATACACACCACCCTTACATGCGCGTAATCACCCCTTTTCAGCATTCAGTTAAATTGTTTGTCTTCGCTTGACGTGCTTGCAGAATCCCGCCATCGAAATCCGAACTTACGCCCGGTTTAAGGGCCACCCGCAACTTGAAATTGCTTTGGGGTGGAAGGAGGGGGAAAAAGGAAGGAAGCCTTTAAGTAGACTATACATAAATGCCACCACCATCATACCATACCCCAGCTTCAGGCCAACTAATACCGGCGAAGGAAAAATAACGCCTTGCAGCAATTTTGACATCAAAAGTCTTCACCTCTCGCTATCGATATATTGACGGGCTGTCAGGAAAGTCTGGCATCGCCAGCAGATATGCGAACACACACGCGTGGGACTATTAGACTTCAATAAATTCAATTTACACAAATTTCAAATCCAGCCCCCAACCCAACGCCCCTGGCACAGACGCAGCCTGCATCCGCAAACAAATCAAACAGCAAATATATGAAAACAAGGGCGGGCTTGGGAAGGTTAGGAGGAACGAGGAATACCCTTCTGTTGGCAGGGAAATTAAAGGGACAAAATAAGCTAAATATAGAGGATTTTTTATTTATAAAGTTTAAGAAGTAGTTCGAAGAGAAATTGAGTAAGAACTATATATTTAAAAACTGATTTTAGGCACGAGTAGGAAATAGTGTGATTATCTTATAAAGCTATGACACTCCATATTTGGTCTTCATAATTATAGTAATTTTCTCAGAATATTTTTTAAGCCGCCAAGGGAAAATTTTCTAAAAAATTTTCTAAATGATAAATCAATTTCAAAATCGGCTCCTGCCCGCTTATCTCTGGCAGGGTATTTTCCAAGCAAGAGTCAATCTTTATGCCAACTCATATGTATAAACAAGGCGCACGCTCCACATGACACATACAACCAAATTTAAATTGGCAAACATCAAGGGACCAAAGGGTCCCGCAAGCTTGCCTTTGACTTTGGCCCCTAATGATATTAGGCGTGCCTGTTGCAAATACTCCGAGTTTTAACCAAAAAGTATTGCATCTGTCAAGGCGTTTTGGGGATGCCAGTTGCCAGCTGCCAGCTGCCAGCTGCCAGTTGCCAGTTGCCAGCCAAAGTGGTCCAGAGTTAAGGAGGGCGTGCGAGATGCATAAGCGGCTTTCCCTGGCACGAAACCTGCTAAATTGCCAGGCGACTGACGCGTCTGTCATACCCTCGAACGCTCAACTGCAGCTCAATATGCGACAGGCGACGCATCGTGCGACAAGGGGCACCCGGCAAGCGGCAAGCTGCAAACGGCGAACGCAAAACGCCAAACTGTTTGGGCCAAATTCGCCGAGCTGCGTGGCATGCGGGCAGCATAGCAAATGACTTTTGATTGACATGTTTGACATTTTGCACGACTGGCAGAAATTGCTGGCTCAGCCCGGGCCCACGCCCATGCTTACGACCATGGCCACGCCCACATTTATTGCATTTTAAATGCGTCAGCATAATTCCCCAGTTCTCTCCTGCCGATGAAACTTTTGCGGGGGCCGATTGAAGTGGAGGTACACGGAGGAAAAAGGGGGAAACCATGGAAAATTAGAGCCTATTAAAAGTTATATTCTATTCTAAAGCGAGAAACCATGCCTAGTCTTGTTTAAGGGAAATGATTATCCATTTCTTACATCCTTAAAAATTGCCTTAAGTTCGCTATATTTTTCCCTAGTGTACAAGATTGTTAAAATATTGAAAAGCTTGCAGCATTTTCTTTTTCGGAGAAAAACCAACAATCCACACTCGTCGTTGGCAACTATTCGACGTGCTCGTCTATGCCAAAGGTTGCGGCTGCTTCAATTGTTTCAAGAAGAATATTTCTTCTTCTCAAGACCCATCGCCTGCGCATGCTTCCCATTGGGGGGGAGTAGAGGGAAAACAAGGACTCGAACTCATGCAGAAGGTCAGGGGAGGGCGGCTATACACACAAACATTTGCACAGTTCAATGCACAATTGATGGCAACAAAGCGCAAATGGAAGCGCCGCTTCTAGAGCTCCTAGAGCTCCTCCGCCAACAATGCAGAGCATATGAGTGGATTATGGCCCCAGCAGGCACGGCCAACATCGATGCCCATATTCCCATTCCGATTCTCATTCCAGGCTGTGCGATTCCATTTCGTTTGCTTCACCAAATTATGGCAGACCTGCGGTCAGGCGGTCATGGAGCGGTAGCTAGGGGAGGGCGACAGAGCCCGCCAAAGGGCCACTAATGATGACTAAAGTCCATTAAGTCGCCCATGTCAGCAGCAGCGACCGAGCAGACAATCGCCAAGGCACAATTGGCCATCAAATGGGTCAAAGGATGCGGCGGGGTAAGATCGAATCATTTGAATGCCGCGGGGTGAACGATAAAATAATGGGGATCTTCAACCCACCAGGACAAGCTACCAATATGGCTTTGTCATCATTAAATCTAATTAAGGAATACTATAAGAAGATCTTTGCATAAACAAAGATCTTCAATGATACAATGAATTACTTAGGGAAATAAGGGAATGACTTTCAGAATTAAGCTAGGAAAAGACATACATCTTGACAAGACTTTTTATAAGATATTCAGAAAAGGGAATTCAGAATTTAATTACACATTTAAGATACAATGTTTTTTAATTAAGAAATATGTAACTTTTTTATAAGATATATCCAAGCAAGACCTTCCATTATTAATATCACTACCCAATTTTCAATGACCCATGAAGCCTCACTCTCAGCTTTTTAGTTTTTCTTTAGCCATGTCCTTTGATAAACAAAAGTTGGTTGAGGCCAAAGTTTCGTTGGAAAGTTTTCCCGTTTTAATTTAATATCGCACACTTTGCCGGGCTGCCTGATCCAATAACCAATAACCATTGATAAAGTCAATTGGCAAACGCGTCCAGGCAACATCTGTTTGACAATTACTGTATGGGCTGCGTGCCTTTGCTGGCGGGCAAACGTATTAAAATTATAATGCCCAACGCAACCAGATTACTGGCCGAAAATCATAATCGAATTATGAACAAATGGTCGCCGCAAAAACCATTTAATTGACTTTTGCACCGAACATGGCAGCAGGGAAACAAATGCAATAACAATAATCGTCATAAACATGGACATAATGTAATATGTATTTCGTGCGGTGGTGTGTCGCCCCGCTCCGACGGTATCCTTGGCCCCTGCGGAGTCCTTGTATGCTCACCACCAACTTCCTGGACATTTGGGCACCTGGGCAGCCGGGCCCAGCTGGGGAAGCCAACTAACGACGAGCAACAGAAAGCCATTTGACTAATGGATGCTGCCTGCCGCCCTCCGACTGCGCCGGCTCCTCCACCACTAGCTACTGCCACTAAGGTTGCGTTTGGCCCGCCCTCTGGCCAACTCCGCCTCGCCCCTGAATCGCAATCTCTGGCCGGATTTCAGTGACGGTTTGGCCCTGGCTTTGGTTCGGCTTTTGGTTTTGGCTTCTGCCATGGCCCAGAGCCATGGGTGGTGACTCCTCCAACCGACTCTACATGTGTGTCTGTGCGTGCGCCGGTGCGAGTGCCAGTCTGACTGTGTGATTTTGCGGATTTTGTCGAAATTACGAGCACGTGACAAAATCAACAAAATTAATTAATAAACTTTGCCAAGAATTTCCGTAGCTGTCGTCGTCCTGTGACAGTCCTCATATTGTCAGCCAGTCAGCCAGTCGGGCAGCCATCTGTGTGCGGGGCGTACTCGTATCTCTTGGATCGTATCTGGTGTTGAGCGTCGCATACTGTGGCACTTTAGCTTGAGGTATTTCTCTCCAAGGGAAGTAGTCTGAATCATTACAGATAGGGGAAAAGGTAATTAGGAAATTTATTTAAAAGGGAAATTTTGTTAAACTTTAAAGTGTTGATAAGCTTAATGTGAGCATTTTTTCTAGGGAATGATACGTTTTGATAATAAAATATTCCATATGAATTCTGAGAGTGATACTTAACATTAATAACTCCTCTCGATAGACGTTTATGCGTTTATTTAGTGGTATATATTTTTTTTTTTAAGAAAATATTATCTGAGGTAAAACTGTATGCCCCTACCTGCGTTGCGCCACTGCCCCTACACCTACGAGTGGCCATGCGGTTGCAGGAGCTGTTTATTGGAGTGACATTTCATATATAGACGTAATTTTACAAGTCCCGAGATATCTCACTGCCGAAATCAAGCAGGACATTCAAGAATGTTGTTCATTAATTAAACTTTCATCGATTAAACTTTTTCGCCCCGCAGACCGGAAAGCCAGCGAGTTTGAAAATCGGCTTTCAGCCAAAAGTTGCCGAAACATATTTGAGGTTTTCTCGGAGCCAAGGGAAAATTTAGCGGGCGCCGTGTGGTATTTCCGCTCCGCAAATGATTTGCTCAAGAGCTTTGTGCTGAAATGTACAAAATTAATAAAAGCATTTCTCTCGCCTTGTGGCACGATTACATCTGCTAATGCCACAGAGGAACAGCAGCAACTATACCTACCTACTTAACACCATACACCGCCTGCCGCCCGCTTTTCCTGTCCAGAATTTTCCCCGTGCTCCGCTCATCCATGGAAAAGCATAATTGTGCGCTTTTTTATGTGGCGTGGCCATCTACAACATTTTCTACGGCTGTCATGTTGATATTACATCGCTTGTAAGCCGCTGCTGCTCGCCAGCTCCTCTGGCCCCTCCGCTGCCAATCCCGCTGTCCTCGGCTCGACATTTTTATTTTATTATGCTGCCTGCATAATAATTCCCGTCGCCTCTGTTCCCCCACTTTGCCGGGCTTTATCTGCTGGCTCATAAAAATAAAGCGTTGCGCATTCTTTCACGCCATTTGCAGTTACTCTGATAAGAACTAGAGAGCTTCTTTAGCTTCTGCTCCCAGCCACAGCTATGGCTACAGCTTCTGCTACTCCAGATGTGTCGCTGGGGGAGGAGGACGCTTTTGGGCGGGGTCAAAGGTCAAAGGCAAATGCCTTTTGTTTTGATATACGCCTGTCAATGTGCCAGCGATAACCCAGACCAGAGAGAGGAAGCTGATGGGCTACACTCGTGGGAAATATACGCTGTGAATTAATGGTGTTAACATTAAATTAAAGGTAAATATTAAAATCTCATAAATAATATGAATTCAGAAAAATATAGATATTAATAACGATGTTTAGTACGTTATTATTTTCATATTTTAAAATCCTTTTTCTTCTCAGTGGTCGTGATTTGCTTATTAAAAACTTCTTATGAATATATGGTTCTTAAGAATATATCCAAAATTTAAGTCGTCTTTTCTGCTGTAATTTCTCTAAACAATATTGATTTCCCATATATTTTCTTCCTCTGTAATCTTCCACTCTCCAGGACCAATTTTAGCTCCTTGTATGCGTCATTATCAAGTGCAAATAATAAATCATGACAAGCCCCGCCGCTCCAAACACACATTATAACAATAGCATAGGCAAAGGGATGTTGCTGCCGAGGCTGAGATGCAGGGCTCTCTGAGGCATAGATACAGATACTGTTTGCTTTTGTTTGTTCATTTGTTTGCTCAGCAGATTTGCCCCTCTGGTGTATGTTGGTGTGTGTTGTCTCTAGCTATTGTGCGGCATAATTAATCATAATTTGTGTGCGTTTTGCGGCAATTAATAATTTGTATAGCATTCGCAACTGACACAGCTTTGATACACACACTCATGAGTGGTTTGAGTTCAAAACTTGCCAAGTAGGTAATTAAATTTGAGAGGTCCCCGGACACAGTTGAGGTTGAGTTGGTGGTTCAAAGGGTGGATAGAAAGAATTTGCATTAAGAATTTCTAACGAAATATCTAATAAGATTCCAAGACTGGCGATCTTTCGTCAATGCCAATGCGATGGTTCTGCTTTGTTTCTGCCACTGCCACAGCTGCCTCTGCTTGTGATATGTTCGCATAATTGAAAAAGTTCAAGTACTTTCGGGGAGTGGGTGTGCCTGGCGGGAAACAGTGAATTTATATTTCTCCCGGTTCCATAACTCATACGCAGCGTCGGCCCAGCGAATTCCTAGCGAAACTTCCATTGGGACCATGGTTGGAATTCCTTTTTCGTAAGTCATAAAAATGTTTTTATAAAAGGTAAAAAAAATTTATTAAATTGTTGTTATATATTTTTTCTGCAAACGTATTCCTACTTTTGAATACAAAATATCTATAGTTATAAGGATAGATCAAGACATACTTTAATTTCAATGTCTATAAAATGTAAGCCTTTAAATTATTGAAAGAAATACAATCTTCTTAATATTTTTAGAGGACCTTTTGCTTTTTTTTAAATGTTAATTTAATGGTTTTTCATAATAATTTAATATCAGAAAGTGTGTTTCTTACATATTCAACAGATATCACAAAATCAATAGATAGGATCCTAAGAATTTATAGTTAGCTAGCTCTCAAGGTCCATTTTCCACCTTTTTCTAATATTTTCTCCTGAAAATGAAACAATTTTAGCCACCGTACACTGCACGCTTGTCGGTTTATTTTGAGTTTTGAAATGAATTGACTTTCAAGTGCGCCACAATGTTTTGGCTGCCGCGCTGTAGTTGTTGTTGCTGCAGTAGCTGCTGCAATTTTCTGTTGCCGTGGCTGTCCTTGTGGCTGCTGCAGCAGCAGCAACAACTGGAATTGCAGCCGACCCTTTGTTTTGATTGCAGTTGGTGAACATAATTTATGGCGGCGCAGTGGAAAGGCAAAAGTTTGCAGTTCTAGACGAAAAACAAAGGGCAACAAATGTGGACAGTGACGTTTCCAGCAGGCAGAATTGGAAATAAACAAATAAAGGACCTTCAGTCGCTCACTCCTTCTGCATCAGCAAAAACTGCGTGCAAACTCCTTGCGTTTATTTGAGTTTGGTTTGTTTTTTTGCCGCAACTTCTGCTTGATTTTTCAATTTCCGTACGCAGAGAGGCAAAAAGTTGCCGGTAGTTGATGAATTTTTTCCCCAGGTTTCCTCCCCAGAGCGGGCTTAATTGACTGATTATTTCAGTCAGTAAACTGGCGTGGAGCACTCAATTACATGTGTTCATTACGGGTTTCACAAGCTGCACCAGATGTGGCGTTGGTTGTTGATTCCGATATGAACTCAAGGATGACGACGGCTGATGGCTGATGGCCTGGCTTAAATCAAGTGTACATAGGCCAACTTATCGACAATGCAATTGCACTGGCCGCATATCGAAAACAATGGCCAGCAACGCACAATCAACAATAATTGCCACAAGCCCAAAACAAACATACAAACGCTTGGTCTCACTCGGATCGTCCCCGAAATTTGTTTTGCATTCGTTTGTTTGCTATGAAATTGGTCCAGCTAAGCTGAAATCAATTGAATCAGGGACAATGCATTGTAATGAATATTCAGCATCCATACAACAATCAATAAAACATGGGACCACAGAGATTGACAAGTGCAGTTAAGGAATTGCAGGGACTAATGGGAAAATAAAGGAATCGTGCGGAGCTTGTGAAAGTATTTTATTATAAAATGGAATCTCTGAATTATCCGTTTTAGTGTTTTTATTAAATGTATTTTTTATGAAGCCAAGTTATGCATAATTTAATAGAAATCAATCCATTTGCATATTAGTTTGTCCACAAACTGTAATTGCATTACCAATCCTTGCTCATAGCCTTGCAGTTTGCATTTGTACGAGTATATTGTTTAGATTAAATTAGCATTGAAATTGAGTTGACCAGCTTTCATTAACTAATCACAATAACTATATTTGCCTTAACAATACATTTAATGGAAATATGCTGATTAGATTAAGTAGTTTGTATGACCATAGTCTCAATTAATAAAATTATGAATTAATCACAATAAAAATTAGCTTAGGCTAATAGGTTATCAATAAATCAATTTTTTACTAATAAACTTGATAAATTATTTAGTATGTTATGATTTAAGACAATGTTTGTATAAAAAACTCATGTTTTAAATTATCAAAGCAAACTTACTCGGCGTTAATCAGGTTCTACTCGTAGTCTTTCCAATGTTGATTTGGTCTTGTCTCATTCTTATTACTGGTCTTTCGCTAACTCGTTAAAAATAATCCAACAGTGAAATTGATTTTAATTTAAATAATTGTGTTTCCAATTTAAAAATCATGAAATAACTAATTAAGATTACTTCCGATTTTGGTTCAGCTTTTTTTTCGTTGTCAAAAACGGGTAACTCATCTCATTTTTCAGCCTTAAAGCAAAACTTTCCTGACAAACTGCCACCCACATTTAAAACTTTGGCTACTTTCTTAATACTTTTCCTTTCCTGTGTTCCTCTTTTCATTTCTGTACACCATAACTTTAAATTATCGATATCTTCCCGGGGAAGCTAGGAGAGCGACCACTTTGACCTTTTTGGCCCCGGGAAGTGTTAACTCAATTTAAATAAATTCAACTATCGCCATGGCGGTGGCCCTGGCACTCCGGTCTCATAGAGAGGCCACGCACGTCTGCACGTTTCCATCGCTCGACGCCATAAAAAGGAGATTACCGGCATGCCAGGCAGTCAGCCAGCCTGTTCCCATTAAACGGGAGGATCCGGCAGCCTGTCATGTGCAAATGAGCCAAATGCCGGAGCCACAACACAAAAGTGCGGACCGAAATGGTGTGACCCGGGATGTGACTCCACCACCAAGCCAGGGGACGACCCTTCCCTGGGCCTCGCTGCAGAGAGGCAAGCCCAGGAGGAGAAAACGAATCTCCTTCGGCTTGTTTATGGTGCATTTCTATTCATTATGAGTACTTAGGTCGGAGCCTGGCCCGAACATTTCTTTTATTGCCCGGCTGATGATGATTTCCATTTCTATTTCGGCTGTCCAAGGGCCAGCTGCTGCCCTGATATATCCCGCACTCTAATCGTCGGAGTTACACGCAATTAATTTTGCTTTGTAATTAACCAACGGGAGCCATACACACAGGAAATAAAGTTGGTTTATTGTTTTGGTTTCAATTTAATGTAATTTTAAGAAAAATGTCAAGACTTTTGGAAGTTGAAGTTACAACTTACAAAGTTGTGATAATAAAGTCAGTTCCATAATATAAAAATAATTAAAAGCACATATTATCTTTAAATAAATTAATTCATGGGATTAATTACTGAATTTAATACAAAAGTTTTTCCCTGTGCCGACCCTGTCTGCATTCTACTGCTGTGGTTGCTCTGCTCTTTTTTTATGTTTCTGGTTTTTATGGACATGCCCAAAGTCCATATAATTTATTGACAAATTTGCACATTTGCCACGAGGCTCAGGGCCCTGCCAATCGGGATCCATAAGGGGATCCAATCCGGAGAGCTGGGTGCCGGGCCGGGATGTGGGTGCCGGCGTGTGAAAACGTTGATTAGTGCAGTGCTCCGGCAGACGCTAATGAGTCCGCCTGGGGGCGCAGTGCCAACAAATTCCAATTCCAATTCCAATTTGCGTCTCGAATCGGTCAAGTCACGCAAAAGGCAGCGGGGCACTAATAATAGCCGACGGTAATTACGCCCTAAGAGTTTTGTTACCACTCCCCCGCTCCGCTCCAGACCGTCTGAGAGCTTTTGTTGTTGCGAATAATGAAAATTATAAGCGACTTCCGAATTTCATTATCGGAATTAGATGTTCGACTGCGAACTGGGAGCTAGGGAAGCTGGAAGCTGGAAGCTGACAGACTGAGGCCTGATGGATCCTGCGGATGCTGCGCTAATTTGTCAACTGGCATAACGACAAAGTGAAACTCATTGTGGGCGTAACCGGGCGCTTCCGCGGCTCTTGGCCTTGTCAAATTCAAATTGACTCATTAAAAATTAAGTTCCCTGCCTCCCCGCGCACTTTTCCTTTGCTTTGTGAGTCAGCAGCAGCGGCGGCAGCAGATTCAGAATCACCATCAGCAGCAGGAGTGGCAGGGGAAAATCCACAACAACGTTAACCAAATGATAAATAGCAAAATTAGATTTGACAGCCAAGCACGGGCCGCGTTTGGTTGGCAGCACAAATTGCAGCATTCATCTTGATTAAATTTCTGCTACGTCCATGGCTGGAGTTCTTTCCGCCGAGTTTAGCTGATTTGCTTGAGCTGGAGCCTGCTTTATGATGTGGAGCAGCCGCAACTTAAAGTGAGCTTAAAGGCGGGATTTCGAATCAAAATCACATCTTTCAGACCCGCCTTCTGAGATTTCCAGGCGAGCAGGCGACAGTTTACTGGTCCGTCACTTGTCAGAATTACATAGGGCTTTGTCACCTAAAAAATAATAAGAATAAAAGCTTGAATTTAAGTTAATATAAGCAGAAGGAAGCTTAAATTAGATCTCACTTGCCTGCTGCCACATCTATCCGGCGGGAAGTAGCAACTCTCTCCTGACATTGGCATTGTGTAATTGTGTCAGAGGCGTTGCCTGCTGCCGGGACAGGTAACCTAACAGCTTTAAGGATGTTAGGTGCCTCTAATGCACACTGCGTCTTGCAATTAGCTGCCACTTCCCCCTGGTGTCACGTCTAGATGACAAAGTGATTCAGTTTCTATTATTCAAGCGGGCGGGCTGGCTGGCTGGCTGGGGGCATCTCATAAATAACATCTTTGCTGCTTGAGTGGCAACGCATTCTGCTGCAGCGCACACTTGTGTGTGAAATTTTTTGCGCATATTTTTCACAGAGCACACATGTTGCACTTTCAGCTGCACAAGCCCACCAGTAACCCAGTGGCCACCCCATTCTTGCATGGCTGCTCCCGCTCCTGGGTGGTACATTTCATTGTTCAGGATCCGGGGGAGTTGTGCGGGAGAAGCCGTAGGACTGGCGTGTTAAATCAATTGGGAGCTTGTTGCTGGCTTACTTAGCTTCCGCTTCCGCCGGCTGCCACGAGTCCGTGCAGCATGCCGCATCCGCTGCTGCCGGCAGCGCCACATGTGCCCCGTGTGCATTTTCTTCTTGCCATTTTTCATATTTCACTCCTCGAATCCCCCACACGGACTTGTTATATGCCACTTTAATGATGCCCAAGGAACACGCCAGTTTACGAGTATAGTCCCATTAAAGCAGATCCCACGAAACACTGAGGGTGCACCGAAAAAAGGACATTCAGACTGCATTGAATGATAGTATCCCAAAGGTTATTAGGGAATTCTAATTTGGAAATTATGTATGGCATCGTTATTATTGTTGAATTTTAGGGTTTTGTAAACCATTACAGAGGATATTTAATGAATTATTTCCTTGATTACTTCTCCTTACCTTAAAATTCGATCTAAATTTCGTAATTGTTACTAAAATCAAGTATAATAAGAAGATTTATTTTCAATTTAAACTATTTAAACACTTAAAAAACATAATTTAAGGCACTCCTCTTTTTTCCAGTGTTCTCTTTTCGGGGCCAGTCCGCTTTCGCTCGATTTCCCATCAAATAATGCAGAAATATGCCGAGCTAACTGAGCAAAAAAAGCAAAACAAGGTCCGTTCTCGGCAGCCATAAACATGAAATGAAATTTAAAATAAGAAGACGAAGCCGAAGCTGAAGCCAAAAACAAAACTCAAGCGGAATCAGAAGCTGAGACAGGAAAAGGAAAAGGTAACGTAAGCCGGCTGCCATTAAATGTGAAGGTCAGCGTGGCGTATGCGCAATATTTTATGCCATTAACTGCGGTTGACTGGCGAACGAAGGCAGGGGAACAGAACACTTGAGTTCGCATAAGTAGCAATAGACATCTTTGATTCCGCCCCCAAGGATCCCTGCCCCATTTCCTTCCGTTTTGTACATATCCCAGGACAAATCGCTTCCTCGACGAGTTCCATTGTCACTGATTGCATTTATATTTGCTGCAATTGTGTGTGAGTCCTGGTGGGTGTGCGTGTGTGTCTCTGTGTGGGGAGTTTGCCAAGGGGTGTGACTGCTAGTGGTTGTGCGATGGCAGATTCCCACAATGTCAATCAGCGCCACGCAATCAGTTTATTCTATTTATCAGCCAAGCAGCAGCTGACTAGCAATCCGCTCTGGAAGGACGGCGACAATGGCCCGGGTAAACACTGCGAATCCTTTGTGTACATAGCCTTCGTCCACACATAAATATGTGCGTGTGTGTGCTGGCTTGTGGGTATTGTATACAGTTGCGGTCGAAATAGGAATACCGCGCCACAATGATGTAAATTTCTTGTAATTTATAGATTAATAAAAGGGTTTCTAGCTAAGATAGTACTTGAATTAGGGGAGATAATTAAATTTTAGCTGGATGCTGGTATTATCTAGTAAAAAAGGTCCTTTTTTAACATTTCTTAAAGCTATTATCTTGAAATCAACTGTATGCGGCCCGAGTCGGTATAACTTGTGTCAACCAAGACATTTCGATGGCAAAGTGTAAATAAACAAATGCTTAGCAACAGTCAAGAGCAACGGACTGACATCTGGGACCGACTGACGAGTGCAAGAGCATTCAGCATTAGGAGGAATAGGGATCCAGCAGCCAGCATCCGGTGGATCGGAGCAGCGCCACCTGAGTGGCGGGTAATAAAATGCGCATTTGTGCACGAAATTACGACAGTTTAGAGCTGTTGCTCTAGTTGGCAGGCGGATTGACCGGACGGGCTCAGCCAGAGAAGGTGAGAGAGACCTGGATCGAAGGCAATTCCCAGGTGCCGGTGTCCGGCGAACTTTCCTTCTTATATCTTCGCCTAAGGCCGCAAAGCGGGCCAGCACAAGTTTCGGTCCAGAGCAAAGTTATTTTCAATAAGCAGCCGGCGGCTAAAACTGCGAAAATCAACAGGGAGCGAAGTTAGCCTCTGTTTTTGCAGCTTGTGCCTGAGCACCAGTTGTATACACTCTTACAGCGAAAGTGTGTTCTCTCCTTAACCCATTAATTACTTGCGAAATTTCAGTGTGGCAGCTGAAAATGGCTGAAACTTGGAGAGCTGCAAATACTTAATTTTACACCGTTTTTTAGTGAGGTAATTTTCTTCCTAGTTAAACATTGTGAGGCTGCTTCTCCCACAGAAATCGAATGAAAACTAGTTTACTAACATTGTGTAATTTATCATTGATTAAAGTAGAAGAAATTTCTTACTTAAAAACTTTTGTAAGGTAATTAATTTTGAACATTTACAAGTTTACCCCAGATATAAAAAATATAACCTTTTAATCTTTAACTTTTAAAAAACTTTCCTCTTTTATCCACCAAAGGTTAAGCATTGGCCAAACGGCACAATATTGGGACAGCTTAAGGTTGACTATGGCCAAACTATCCGGAGCATTATTAAGTCTTCCAGGTACTCCTGGTCATCCTGGCAAATGGCAAGTGTATTCACGTAGCCTGGCTAGTACGCTTTACGGGTAATAAATATGCATGAGTGGCATTAGCGGCTCTGGAGGGCATGGCACACTCCTCCACTGGGCAATAATCTGGCTCTCCAAACTCCACCGGGTCCCGGAGTCCCGAGTCCGAGTTGGCCCATTCATTTATGTGCTGGCAACTATTTTTATTGCATATTTTTTGGGGCTGTGGCGAAATTAATTGCACTTGAGCTATGTGCATTTACCGTAATGAGCTCCTGAAGGGAGTCATCCGTCCGGCTGCCTTCAAGGGGGTCCCGGTCTCTACAAAGGATCCGAGGTGGGGGGCAAAGCGCTTGGCTGCAATTAACTTTAATTACGCCAACAATTGTCGCCGAGCTGCGAGGGAGGAGGGGGGTAGTTTGCTGTTGCCGCCGCCACTCGCTCGACTTGTTTAACAGCTACTTAAATCCAGGGCGCTTTTCAATTGTTGCACACATTGCTCATACGCCCCGTTGTGCGAGTAGTGCATTGGCAACGGTTGAACGCTTAGCAGCTGCTAATGGAGTTATTCGTACAGGATTTTGTGGCACAACCCCGCCAGCTCCGCCCGTTGCCATGGAAGACGCTTTTGGGCCAGGCTTCTGACTTGAATACCATGCACTTGGAAAATAAAGCTAAATAAATGTCTCAAAAATATATCTCAGCAACATAAATAATTCAAAAATATAAATACATAGATTATTTGCATTTACTGATACTACATTTAATTGTAAAATATTTGGTAATACGATTAAGAATATTTTCAAAAATAATAAATATTTCTGTTTGACGTTATGGGTTTTATTTTGAACATTTCAAATTCCAAAATATCACAGCTCGCAATATTTTCTCACTTTTCCCCTGAATATTATAAATCCCAAATGTCTAAAAAATCACTATTGTACACAACACACCTTTAAAACCTTTTCCAAACAATCACATTTCGAAATCCCCAGTGACTCCTGGGGCTCTATAGATTTTCTGGGAAACAAAGCCCTCTCCCAAGTGCCTCGATATTTACCTATATGTTGCTGCATGCACATGGCAAATCAGAGCTAATGATGCTGCCACTGCTGCACTGTGCGCCATGTCGGGGTCGCCCAGCGCCTCATTAAGCTTTAATGCCAATCGGTAGTTGGAGCTGGGGCTTTGGCCCATTGTGCGCACAGAGCCGCTTGTTAGCTGGCTGGTTGGCTGACTGGCAACATGTTTAGAGCAAGAAAGTGCATTTTCATTTAACATTTGCATTGTTTGCACGCTTAATTAGCCTCATTTGTGGCAGATGTAGACAAGCAGAAAAACAGCGGACGACGAAACAAAAAAATGTGAAGTGAGTACTTCTTGCGGGGGCTCCTATTGAAAGGAAAAAGGAGCAGAAGAAATTTAATTGGAGCACAATAGCTCCTTGTGAATGTGAAGAATGTGAATAATGAAGCCCAAAACAAACATGAATTTCAATCAGTTTCCATTTGAAAGCAACTTCGGACAATTAGTCAGGTCAGGCACACATTGTTTCCGCTCTCACAGCAATTTATCACTTGATGATGCCTTGATGCTGGTTAAGCCTCGCAATTAAATGGCCCGCGGAATGCATTTGCATCTTGAGCCGCAGAGACAGCCGTCAGATCGAGAACTTTTAATTGCTCGAAAATGCTCGCAATCAGCGGCTGATGACTGCTGGCATTTGGCTCCGAGTGCTTCCCCGCTGGGCGCGTTGATGGACCCACAAGCCCGCAATAATGTTATGCAGAGAGAGAATTTAGCATTAAACTGAACTAAAAATATTTAGGCAATTTATATTCAGTTTTTCCCTACGGATATTTTGAGATGAAGCCTAAATTAATGAGGCAAGTTACCGAAGCTGATAAACATATCTATATTTTTTTTTCGGTGTTCCCTTAAAGCCTCCCTGGCTACCCGCATATCTGAATATGATCTGGCTGCTGTTGCTATTTTTATTCGCGATGTACAACGTTCTCTTGGCATTAAATTGTTCGTGATTTAATTTGATTTTTATTTCAATTTTTACCGACTGCCCGTGTGGAGAGCTGGACAAACAAGCTACACGGAATTAAAAACAAATTAAATTCTTCTCCGCAACATTTCACTTCCGTGCGCACACACACACAACTCACGTAAGACAAACAACGTAAAGGACGCCGGACGATGGGCGAGGACCTCTTCGCATAGTTTCCAAATTAAAGTTTGCCCCGAAGACCCTCGCACAGAAATCTATGGAAAATAAATAGAACAGTTTGGCCAAGTTCTATGGGTCGAACACGGACCCTCGGCCAGCGGCAACGTCATTAAAGCAATACTACGCATAGTTTGGAACTGGAGATGCTGTAAGGAGCAGGAGTCGGAGCTGGAGCTGAGATGGAGCCCTATGGCGGCCAAGAGGTCAGCCAGCCAGCCAACGTTTCACAGCAAAATTGAAACTTTTGATTGAATACAAACTACAATCTCGGCACCGGACGAACTTTCATTCAACGCGATATAGAGGTATGGGGTTCTGTGCCTCGGATTCAGGGAGCAGGGGCAGCCCTGCCTTGATTGCCAGCCAAGCTCCTGGTTTACAGTTACCTGACCCCGCTCTGCGCTTGCCGTCGCCTTGGCCCGACTGGGAGCTTTCACGCTGCCTTGCCTCCGGCTACAAACTTAGTTTTCTAAAATTAAAATAATACAATAAAGATTATATAACCGGCAGTCAGGGCAGGCAAGCTCGAAAGACTGCAGTAAGTGCACAAGAAGAAAAATCCATAATAACGCAATAAACAAATGCTATAAACAGGGGAAATTTGTGATAATATAATTCTAAGATATGTAAGTAAATTGCCACGATTAAAACATTTTAAAAGAAATAAAAATTAAAAATTAAAAATGACCCTATATATACTTTATACAAATTTAAGCCTTAATAAACCCATTAAATTATATTTACTTTATATTTACAGGGATATTTATATTTAGTTCTATTTTATTCAATTTATACAATTTCAGTGCACTTTAAAGATAAATCTCCGACAGATTTTATTGAAAAGAAGGGCCAGAGAAGGCTGCAGCTTATAGTTTTTCCCTCCGCCTCTAACTGGTAAATAATTTCACTTTAGATAATCGTTTTGGGGCAACACATAATGCCCCCGAGATGAAGGACAGTTCTTAGAAATATCAGCCATTTGCCAGATGTCCAATTCCATGTCTGGGTGAAAAGTGGGCCGACGTCGCCGCCATAAGCAATTGTCAGCTGCTCCCAGCGTCCAATATTCCCAATATTCCCGCCAGAGCAGCGAGGAGAATGAGAAACAAGGACCCTGGTAAAATGTCTAAGGCGATAATAAGGATAATGAAGACAGGGAAAAGTTATGAAATCGTTGTCAAAAAGAAAGGCGAACGAAAGAACAAGGGGAGGGAGAGAACAAAGCAAAGGAAAATGTCTGGCGGGAAATTCATGCTGATGAAAAATGCTTTTCATGCGCGCTGCCATTTACCACGAATGTCGATGTGTCTGGCTTTGTGTGTTATGTTGTGTGTATTTCTTAAGCGCTGGCAGCATATTCATGACATGGCCAAAATTTGAAATAGGCCTAAATAAAAACAGCTGAAGGCCCACACTCACACCCACACTCTTACACACACACACACCCGTGCCCAAGTACCCGTAGCCCGTAGCCAACAGGGACGACTTTTGGCCAACTCGAGAGCACGGAGTGCCTTCGGTCCTTCAAAGTAAGCCGACTTTAAAAAAGGGGCTCAAACTCAGGCACAGGGAAACCCACTCAACCGCACCCACAACTCGGCGAGTGGAGCGGTAAATGTGTCAACCAATGACCTTGAATTCGGCTCAACAGAGTGAGTGGGAAATCGCCTTCGAGTGGAAGTTTGAGCGCCCCTGTTAACCGAGCTTTGAGTGCTGTTAGCGGAAATTTCAGAGATTTAATTGGGGAAACTCACGGCAAGTGGAAATCCTAAACTTAAGCATTATAATTAGGTGGAAGCATGTGGGCATAAATCGATAATTAATAGCAGTGGCAACATCCCCCAGTGAGATCAGACTGGTTTCGAATTACACCTGGCCATCCATCATTGGCTGGCGGAAATTCAATACACCAGACGAGGGAGATGGAAATGGAGATGGGGTGGGAAATCTCAGTCTCAGGTACGATTCAGGTACCACAAGCATTTGTTGGCACGTTGTTAACATGCTCTTTGACAGTTGTCTCTCTGTCTCTGTCTCTGCCTTTGCCTTTGCCGCCGGCATAATTCTCATTAAAGTTGATTGAGCGAAAAACTTCATTACAAGGCCCTTGCCTTGGCTTTTCCTTTGTGCATGGGTGTGTGTGCGTTCAGGAAATTAAATTTTGTGCCCCATAAGACACACGGGAGTGGAATGACGGTGGCGAACAAGACATTTTGCAAGTGCTTACAATTCATTTGGCCCTTATTAAAATGCTTAACTAACCTTTGGCAACTTTCGGCTGCATCCGCAGCTGTCAGCGTCGCACGCCCGCTGCAAGGGATTATGTTAATCAGGGACTCTTACACTGCGCCAGCACTTTGCACTTTGCCAAGTTTCTTTTGGCTAAATGGGGGGGGGGCTGTGTCACGGAGATCCCTTTGGTCCTTGAGGGGTGGCTCTTGGGGTTGGTTAAAGGCTGGGCAAAGTCACAAGGCCAGCACTGTCGCGCGACTTTTCTGTTACTTTTCAGAAGCAACTTTTCGGCAGCGACTGTAAGCTGGCACTATAAAAGATGACTTCCTTCCGCTTTTTGTGCTCGAACTTCAATGCAATCTGCCGCCAGCAGGGTCCTCTGTCCAATGCACTGTGGATAGGAAACTGATTTTTATTTATTGGGAATACTTTAGTCAAAATTACAATACCTTACTTCAGCATGAGTTACAAAGAATGGGAGCAGGAGGCAATAGAGCATTTTTATTTATTTATTTAAGATATAAGGAAAAATAAACATCGCCTTCAATCATACATACACAAACCGCCTCATTGAAATACCTATTTATGCATATATCGCGTAAATTTCCAGGCAGTATCAATATATCGATAGTTCTCGGACATGACTAATATTTCTCCTGCCTAATCTTCTTCTATCCGTGTGGGTATCCCCTAATAATCATTATTATTAACATATATTTGTTATTTAATTCATGCAAAAAACCGAGACCTCTGCCCCATGGTACACTCTGTCCAATAGCGAAAGTAACATTTAATATAAATTTCATAGCATAAGTTGCGCGCGTAACAAGTAGCCTATTAGCGCCTGGAATTTTTCATTTTCATTTCTGCGCCGGCATCATCTGGCAGCGAATTAAACTGAAGCGACAGCTGCAACTGTTGCTATTGCCATGGGCCGGCGGCGAAGCAGAGGAATTCCCGGGGATAATGGCCAGAAGTGTTGGTGGCTCCTGGCCCCAATCCCAATTTGCACCACCAAAGTCATCAACTACGCACACGCACGCCTCAATAAATTCAATTTACACGAATTTCCCAAGGAAAGCGGGCAAAAACGGAGAAATTCCGCTATGTGGAGAAGTTTTGCAGGTGTGAACAGCAAGATAAACATACAGGTGTGTGCGGCTGTTTGGGGGAGTTCGAGAGACTCGAGGGGGCTCGAGGTGTGCGAACGGAACGGAACCAAGGGCGAGCCTTATTGGCATCGACATGCATTAGCCGGGCCGCAAATGCGAAGTACATACGGGGGCAAAAGTCAAATAAACACCACACACACACCGCATACAGCAACCACCAGCCACGTCCAACAACAAAGGCCGGGGAAAAAAAGAGCAACAAGCTAAATTGCAAAAGAAAACTTTTTGTGCACTGCGGGCGCTGGTGCGGTTTCTGCGAGCTTGCCACAGCCGCCGGAGCTGGAAAACCGCCGCTGGAAAAGCAGCAGCCGGAGTGGGTTGCAAAACAGGAGGGATAAAGCTGGTACACTCAAAAAAAGATGATCGGTCATCTTCTATTAGGAATTTGGAGATACAAGTGCAAAGGATTACGAGAATAAAAAAAATATTATGCTGTGTCTGACAATAAGTGTACGGAATTAGATCTACATTTAAATATTTATCATTTTAAAATTATATAAAAATATCAAATAATTTAAATAACAATTTTTTAATAACACTTTCTTGCAAAGAAATACAGATTTATTCTATATATTTAATTCTTAGTATTTTTAGAATCTTTAAAATCTTTAGTTAAATGCTATTGTTTTGAGTGGCGACAAAGATGTAGGGGGCCAGTTCCTCATTGAGCCACCGCTGATTGGAAGGACCCCATATGTATGTACAGGTAGTGAACATCGACAGGTGCGTCAAACCGCATTTATGTGTGCGAGAGCTACGTGCGAAGGTGTAAATTAAATTTTGCCACCATTACGGGCATTGCATGCCAAATACCAGTTGCCATAAAAAATGAAGTCATGAAGAATATAGCCATAGTTGTGAGCCGCCTTGATTTGTCTGGCCAACTGCTTAAGACATATATTTTTGTTTGTTTAAAGCACAAGCACTTCTCCAGTTTAAATTTAAATGTCTTTAAATTTGTATATACGGAATCCTGAAATTCACCTTCAGTTGGTTCTGAAGAGTATGTATTCAAGCTCAAACTTAACTTGTAATAAAAACGAAACATTTTCAAGAGAAAACATTTATGCTAAAGTAAAAGCCAACATTAAATAAAAACCTGGTCTGGCCAGTAGCAGCAAAAAGTTCTCCTTCGGTAGTTGGGCTTATTGTTCAATATTTTTTGGTAGGTTTCCTCCTTGCCACAGGACGAAAGTTGCGAAACTGCTGGCCCGGGTTACTAAAGAATCTGTGGCTGCCTCTCAATGGCTCCATTGCCATGTTCCCAGGCTTAATATGAAAGTAATGACTGAGAGGAAGACAACGCCAAAAGGATTTTTCGCCAGAGGCATTCGGTGGCAAAAGAAACCGAGAAACGCGAGGGACACTTTGTGATGGCGCGAGTGGAGAGTGTCCATTTCATTAAATAAGCGGGACAGCTGCCAGGTGATCCCATGATCCCATCCTTCCCTTCGATAGCCGCCATTGTGTGCCACTTTGCATGCCGGGGAGGAGCCTTTGAAAAATGCAGTACCCAGGTAGCCCATTGACACGAGTCCTGCGATGCTGCTGTTGTCCCTGCTGCTGCCCCTGCTGCTGACCCCCATTAAATCGATTGGCCAGGTGCTGCAGCGGCGGCTGATTAACAGCGCGTAGGACCTCCTGCCTCATAATCGATGGCCACCCCCAATCCAGCATGGATATCCATGGACCCGCCCTGATGAATGGGCCCAGTGCGTCGTGAACATAGCCGAGTTTCGGACCGTTAAAGCCCCTTAAATATGTTTTAATTGAAATGTATTTGGGCGCATCGAACAATCGGGCAAACGAGCCAGCAGGAATGCGACACAAAGGTCCTGTCGGTGTGAAGGACTCATTGCAGGAGCAGCCTAACAGTGCTGTCCAGTTCGGGCTGGAAAACTCTTGGAAAATTTAAAAGCTTCTTAAGCCGTAATAAACTAATTTCTGAAGCAGAACAACTGATTGAAAATAAAAGGACTAAATGTCACCAAAAAATGAATGAGTTCTAGAAATTGTGTATTTAAAAAATTTAATAACAATCATCGATTGAAATTCTTAAAATGGACAGTTCATTATAAGTCCACAAAAGGTAATATATTCTTATTAATTATACTTTTCCCATTCTTAATATAATACTTCATAAATCTTTTAATTAAGTTGAAATTATAATGCCTCTTTAAGCCCAGGTGGAGATATATCTGCCCGTTCAGCACTGAATCATTAGCGCTCGATTGCTCCTCAACCTCAACCAATTGGTGGCAGTGAACCGTCGAGGTCCGGGCCAGGAAACCCGAGCTGCCACAATGCTCTGCGTTAATTGGCTTAAACGGCTAGATGCCACACACACACAACTCTTTGAGCCCCGTTGCCTGGCCACACATTTCGCCTGGATGCAGGACATATGTTACGGGCGCTGTAGTTCATGCAAGGAAGCGAAGCCATTGCAACTCTCAAGGGGATCTAAGAGTGCAGGGCTGGGCTGGAAAAAAATGGGACTCTTAAATTGGTTAGGAAGCGTGCCAGACAGTGTCTTAATTTTCCGCAGGATGTGCGCAATGTCAAAAGCAAGGTTTGATAAATGGCCCAAGGGCCAGGGACAGACCGCCGAAGTCAGCTCGGCATCCTGGCCACCCAGCATCCTGTGTGTGTGCATGCACCACACTCTCTCTCACAGATATCTACTGCACAGAGTTTTAGACTTGAATATTTATGTGATGCTCCTTGAAAAATGCAGGAAAACAGCGGGAATATCGGGGAAAGCGGGGCACTCCGGAAAAGTTCGAAGGTTAACTGCTGGACAGTCGCACATATTCTGCGATTTATTTTTGCAGCTGCTTCCGCTTATATTTTTTTCCTGATAGAAGCACGCCCCAAACCGGACATAAAGTATATGTATTCGTACGTTGAGGGAATATTTTCAGCAGTGTGCGCGACGGCAATAAGTGAATGTTACATAGTCATAAATCTCAGCCAAATGGGATTTAAATACTTGGACAAGCCTTTCGGGCTCCCCACACCAGACCGCATCATCGCATCCCTTGTTAATTAGTCGCAAAACTTTGGCATTAATTAATATTTATGTGCGGCGGCAATGAAGTGGCAACCAGAGCCGACACTCAAAGTGTCGTCAAGATGAAATAAAACGAGTACGAGCCTCCGCATTCGCATTTATATTCACATTTACATTTACATTCACATAATTTGCATTGCGCTTCATTGGAGCTGCGGGCTAATACGATTAGCTGTTGAAGCGTGGCAAGGACCGCCCCTCTTAAGGACATTTCAATTAATTGCGCATTTGCGGCTAAATTCGAAATTCAATTAAAATGCGGACGAGCTTAAAATGGGCAAACAGATCGGCTTTAAAGCGTGCTACATATTTTTTAATAATAACAATTCCGGTTACCCATCTCCTGTCCAATCAGCATTAAATTGCCATCAATATTTGTTGCCAGCTTTTTTGGTAGAGAATTCAGCAATAACGTCTAGAACGGAAAAAGTTTTGGTCGTCGCAAAACTTTGACGCCCCTGAACAAGTTAATGAAATTGGCAGCATTTGGCAGGAGGAGAAGACGTCGGCCTCCTGCATCCCCATTCCTACCTTTTGGTTCCACTTGGTGCCAAAATGACAATTGAACTAATTGCTTTACTACCTAGTACGTGCCTGAGAGGGGCCGCCAGGAGACCTCCATTAGCGGAAACGTCAGATATATATATTGTCATAATGATAAAAGTTATTAGTGCCGGAGAAAAGTTTCCGATTTTCACGAGCGAAATAAATTAGGCTGAGCGGCAGATATTTATCTTAATTTAGCAGGCACCCAAAGAGTTAAGAGTCAAGTTTAGGTGCCCGGCTGCGTACTAAATGCGAGATGCGAAATGCCAAATACGAGAATAAAAGTACTTTCCAGTGCCCTTTTTTCGGTTCGCTCCCGTCGAAACATAAATAAATAAATAAACCGCTTTTCGGCAAACAAGCGCGCAGTAGCAGCACAATAAACGGGGAGAGCCTGCCAAGGGACCAACGCATCCAAATTCCAAGTGGCAAGTGCCGGCAAGAGCCGGAGCTGGACGGGGGCTGTGGCGCTCCAAACAAAAAGCAAAAAACGAAATGCGAAAGCAAAACAGAAACTTGGCCAAAAGCTGGCTCCAGCAGTGGCAGGGGCAAAATAAAGCGCAAAGACAAAGCGAAAGCAAAAATATAAATAACGAAAAAGGTTTTCGGGCTGGCCAAAAAGGGAAAGTAGCACTGCCACTTGACGCCCACGAGTCGGAATGAAATTGCGGCAGTGTGGGAACGAGCAGCATGCCAATAATAAATCAGATCCTGTCCCACCCTCTCCCACTCCCAATCCCTCTCCTACTGCCGCTTCCGTTGCCGCTCCCCCAAGGAGGTCCTTTTGCCGGAAATGCGGCCTGCCCCAGCCGCCGACATCATTAACGCACGTCCTGAGCTCACAGGGGGAGGCAGCCCCCAAGGTGGCTCTTCTACCGAATTTAAATGCCAGCAAAGCGGCCAAGCTCTTGCTTTTTTTAAGGGGGAGACCTAGCTCGGGCAGCAAATCAATTTTGCAGTTAACACGGCGTATGAATGATAGAAACCTGGTCAAAATTCATGATATACGGGGAGCAATTGTTCTATATAACATATCGGAGTAATTGTAACTGAACAGAAATTGTACTTTAAGCAATTGTGGTAAGTTCTCTATCATTTATCTTCAAATTCAAAATCAAATGTCATCTCAAAATGTATCCCATAATTGTACACAAAGTTACCTTAAGGGTGACTCCAAAAGCACTCTCTCCATCTAAATTAATATAAACTCCTTTGTATGTATTTTTATTACAGTATTTTCTTTGATTTATTCACACTAGTATATAAGGCCTAAGGCAATTATCATTAATGAGCCAAAATGGAAAATTAATACCTGAAACTTCATTTAGACTTGAGCTTTCCTCACTGCAAATTGAAGAAGGCAGAAAAAACAGAAGTATTCATAAGAGAATGAATTATTAATATTATTATCCTTATTCAAACAAATAATTGTTAAAATGGCACTTACATTTTATTCTTTCTTTACTGTTCATGACTTTTAAATGTATATTAGCTCCCTAATTTCTCTCCCATCTCTACCACTGTATGCCAATGTAAGAGATGACCATTGCCGGAGCCCCAGGCCCTGAGTGGCGACATATTTCATGAAAAGAGCGCCAGCGGCCTTTGAAGGTCGCTGGCTGTCAGACCCACGAAACGGAAATGGGAAAAGGGTTCCAGGCCAGGATGTTTGACTAACTCGGACATTTATATGGCCCGGTAAAAAAATACAAACCCCCCCAAAAAAATGTCTTTATTGCTTGGCTGGGCGAAACAAAGAGGAAATAAAGGGAGCAAGCCAAACAATAGAAAAAGGATCATTGCAGGACTCGGGACGAAAATAAAAAAAATGAAAATATAAAACAATAAATAAGGCACAGTCTTCATAAATATGCCAATAGCCGGCCATTAAAGCCGCCGGGCCGCTTTTACGAGGCCGCAGCAGGACGAAGATGCCGAAAGAACCACTCTCCCACGTGAACATTTTCATTTGCGCCCGGTTTCCATTTATGTATTTATGTGCATACTTAATGAATTTAATGTTTTATTAATGCGAGCACATCGTTATTGTTCTTGTTGCCTCGGCTGCCGTTCGTGTTGTTATTGCTGTTGCCGCATGTGTCGGGCTCTTAAGTGACAAATAATTAACAGCACTTGTGTCGAAGGATCGCCGAAGGAGGCTGCTCGAAGCAGGAAATTCTGGAGGTGGCGGCCGGAGAAAGCGCCAGGAAAAGACAGCCAGGCGCCTTCTCGAGCAGGAGAAGCTGCCACCGGCGCCTGTCTATCCAAGTGAGTGTTTCATAATCTGTTTAATGTAATTTGCAATTTATATTAACCTATTGAAATTTCATTGGCGTGAGCCGGAGGGCAAAGCAATGAAAAAGGAAAATCATCAAGTCTTCTCCTACCCCTCACTGGCAACTTCCGTTTCCGCAGTTGCCGCGGAAGTAATTTGAAGTCGCGTACTTCGAACATTTCTTTCCCACTGATCATTTTTAATATGTTTAATGGAAAACTTGGTTTCCTTCTCCGGCATCCACGGATGCGGATGCCGAAGCGGCTTGGGATGTGACTAGGGATTCGGAGGATGAGATGAGGATGAGCGCGAGATGCCTCGACAGCATCGATTTCTCCTGTGCATCAAATGCATTATGAACGTGATTTATTCATAACGGTGCGCGGCGAATGCAAATTTTCGACATGTAACTGCAATTTGCATACATTCTTGCCAATATATATATAGAGCCAGAACCGACAGCACACTGGGACAGGACCGAGTCAGCGGAGTCAGCCAAGTCCTGAGTACTTGTGGGCGTGCCCGTAAAATATTGTTGTATATGAAAATGGCGCACATGTGAGAAAGCTCAGACCCCTCTCGCAGGCTGTCGCATAAACGAGTTTATGTTGCAAGTTAGTACGCGCAATTTGCAATTTGATGTTCGCTTCCGACCCCCGAAACCTTGTCCCTGAAGCTCCTCCGCAGTGTGCAAAGTAACTCGGCAATCCAAATTATGGTAATTTGGCAAGCTCGACTGCGTGTCTTTGAGCGTGCACTTAATCCACTTTATGGCTGGGGGATAGAGCCAGAATCCCCGTTCAATTGCCGCCAACTCAACTTTTTAGAGGTTAAGAGATTTAATTGGTAATTTCGCAGGGTTAGTAGAATTGCAAAATATGTAGTTGTGAACATAAATATTCTTTGGTTTTTGATTGAAGAAGGTTTTTAGATAAAGAGCCGGATATTTTCATCTTTATATATTCAAGTTATTTAAGTAAAACTTAAACTGAAACAAGGCTTAAAGTCAAAGATAACTTATACTCCTACAAATTTACCTGAAAATTTGTTAACTTTTCATGCATTTTTCCCGCTCAGCCTCGCACATAGTGCAGAGTAAGTGATGTGTAAACAAATCGAGCACCAAAGTGCGTACATTTACCGGAAAAAGCCAACCCAACTTCCAATTGGTAACACACAATCAAACTGTCATTGAGTCGGTGGAAACTCATTTGCGAATTGCGAATTGCCAGCGAGAGTGCCGAAAAGTGCATTTGGCCTGCACTCGGCGGCACACACATCACGTATACGCTGCATGGGGCTGCGCCCAAAAACACCGAACCCGAAACCGTTACTGTCTCGCCTCGCACATGTCCTGGCGAAAAACAAGCACATTATAGGCAAAACAAAGGCCGAATGGCAAAACGAGTGTGACGAGGACAAAAGCCAAAAATTGCATATCCTGTAAAGAGAAAAAAATACGGGATCCTGCGAGAGGTTGACGTGACAATCCTTCAGCTCTCTCTCTTTCAGCAAGTTAATACGGTAAATTGCTAAATAAATATTCATGCCATGGAGTGAACCTGAATCCAATTCGGTACTTTATTTTTATATATTTTTACCAGTTTTGGCACCCAGCTCGTTACTGTCGTTTGCATTGACTTTTTCATCGGACCGGTAATTGAATTAAACGCCCGCTGACACAAAGCAAATGAAAAGCGAGCTCGGGCAATGAATTAGCTAACTAAATGCGAGACTTTAAAGCCCAGCACAAAGCCCAAAAAAGGAAAAACGTCCTAGGAAATCCCTTTGCCTTGGAGGCTTATAAAGCGACCTTTTTCCCCTCTATGAGATGACTGATAAGAAAAAGGGTCGCAATTAGTAGGTGTCGTCCTACTGGTGCTGCCAGGGCAGCCTGTTAATATCGAACTCTCGACCCGCTTTGATATTGGAGCACGTTCCGGGCTCTCCGGTAATCTGGGCGATGCCATTAAATGCCAGGGGACGTCAACAATTGGCATAGTTCGGATTGGTTTGTTCCCAGAAGTTTGGCCTCTATCCCCATTTCTTTACTGAACCGACCCACCATTCGATACGCATGAAAATCAAACTACAATTAGGCGCAGAACCGAAGACGGAAATCTGACTCGGAGCCAAGAAATGAAAACCAAGACGCTCAGGGAGCACTGGAAAAATATTAAGAATAATTAAAGAATAAGGTTATTTTAGAGATTTTAAAAATAATTAATACCTTAAAGAAAAACTACTCGAATTTAAACCGAAATACTTGATTATAATAAAGAAAATAAAGCTTAAGCTCAGCAAAAATTTTAGTACGCTTCTCTCAGTGCTAAAGTCAAAGGACTTGCCCATTGAGGCATTAAATGTCAGGCCTACACACTCCCCCACACGCACAGACTTAGCCGCTGACCAGTTCGGGGGACGTGCTCTCCATTTGTTTTTATGCTTATGCTGCAGAATGGTCTTCGTTTTGGACTTGGTCCTGGTCGCCGGTCCAATTTACCAGATTCCGGCGCTGCTCTCCGGCCGTGACGCATCGAATTATCTGCGATCCCGGCTTAACTAAGCAGCAGGATAAATATCCTGCAGCGTTCGGGCCGCCGGGCAGCTCCATCAAACCGATTGGCGGCAGCCTTACGCCGGCGGTGGCGATTTGTTTAATATTTAATGCACAACAACAAACAGCAAAAGACGTCTGCGGGACCCATTTTATAAAATATCGCCCCGGGTCAGGCCAGACAAGTTTGTGGGCTTTCCCTGGCTTCCCTCCTTTGTGTGATTTATTTAGTTAAGCTGTCCCAAGTCCGAGCATTGCACAAATCCCCGGCACACAAATTATGGAACCGACAGGCGGCCAGCCGAAGTTTCCCTGAACTATTTCAGATTCGATTCGAAAGGACTGTCTGTTCGACTGTCCGTTCAAAGGAGGAGTCTCCGGCTGCTCCTCCTGGAGTTGTCAGCTGGACTGTATCGAATGAGACGCACGAGCAAGCAGGCCGAACCCGGCTCGACCTAGGTGACAGACGCTTGACACATGGGGGTCCGGGACCTTTGGCAAAGTGTTAAATCGGTCGGCACTCGGCCGGAAGGTGACCCGGCCAGAGTCTCTCCTTTCCCTCATTCCCCATAGCAACTCCTGGACACCCCCTGGCACCGGAGCCCATCAATTTTCCAGCATCGATGTCGAAGGCGTTACTCCTCCACAGGAAATGGAAACCGTAGATGGAACCGGAGCCTGGCACTCACTGCTAATGAGTTAATTAGATGATTTAGTTGCCGCATTTTCGGCGCCACAAGGGCACATTAATTATAAACCCAAGCGGAAGCTGGAGATGCTTATGAATTCCACATATTTACACACGCATTTAATCGAGTCGAGCACACGCATAAGGCTCTGGGGATGAGCCGAGGCCTTGGCATTGCCAACTGATTACTGCCTTCATGTTATGCGTATCCTTAAGTCTGCCAGACACTTGAATATATGTAGGGTACCTGGTTTTTAGGGATAATAATTGATGATAAATATTATATCAGAACACAGCGATTTCGTTAAATATTTTGCTTCCTCCTTCAAATAGTTTTATTGCAAAACTGTTTTTACAAATCTTATAATGAAATGTTTATAAGAAGCGTATTTGTTTTCCAAATATTAACTTTAGAAATATAAGCATCAGTTTAAAATTCCCACATATCAATTTTAAGAGACTTCTAAAGGCAATCAAAATTCTTTTGAGTGTACTCGTGGGTTCATTAAAATCCGCATTCAAACGGTTTTAAAACGAATCCTAGGCGCGAGTTCATTAATCGCACCGATTCTTTAGCCGCAACCGCATCCTGGCCGCAAAATGCGACATCTTGGGACCCTGCCAGCTGTCTAAGTGGTTTGTGTAGGGCCTGCCGCATAAATCGAGCGGAAACGAGGCACCCACCGAGGCGGAGGTGGGATGTGCGGATGCGACTGCAGAGGGGCCAGTGTCTGCCAAGTGGGCCGACCTTGCACTGACCATGACCCTGAACTTTTGCGAGCTGTGCCTCCTCCTAATGATGCCAGACAAACGTCTCGAAATGAGCTCGCACCGGGAACTGCATGGCCCCGCCGCCGTTCTGCCTTCTGGCCGATACCGCGACCCTCTTCTTCAGAGCTGAGAGCAGCTTTTGACATGGCGAATCAGCCTTGTCATAAGCCCACTGTGCTGCAGTCTAGATACAGATACGACGGCGAATCCCTGGCGCAGTGGGCGGCTGCCAATTGTCCCAGATAGCCTTTCCCTTTCGCTTTGTCTCTTAGCATTCCTTTTCTTTCGATTTTTCCAGCTTAAGCTGCTTAAAGTGCAGCAAGCTTAGCCGCTCGCAATTTTCAAGCAAAGGCAGCCAGTGGAGCATCGCTTTGATTACAGAAATTAAACCATCTCAAAAAAAAAAATACAGTAAAGGTCCGGCAATTGGCCAAAAGTTTTGTAAGAACATTTTTGTTTTTTCCTGCTGACGATGGAAGGGAAAGTTTTGTTTGTCGGGTGTATATTACACCATCAAACCGCCAGCGTCAACCGAATTTTTAACTTCATTTAGAACTCATTAAAAACTTTGGCATAATTGCATAAATTTGCAAAGTCAATGGGAAACTTGTCCAGGCAACGCGGGCCCCTGGCCAGCTTCCCCAAGTGGTGGTGGTGATGGTAAGGCTTGGGTGGCTTCTTTTGGAGCGCCTCCTATAACATAGAATCACCTCAAGTGTGCCGGTTGGTCACGTGGTAGATCCACCTCCAGTTACTTATAACAACTGGGACACAGCTGTTGAAAGATGCCAAGAGCTTTAATTCTGTCTTAATGTATACATTAACCTTGTGGTAATAAACGTTTCAAATTATACTGTTAGTTACTTACATCTTAGGAAGTAATCTAGTATGTTGCTTTTAGAGGATTTAACTTGGAAAAGGAATTTGGGCAGTATAAAACGATTTAACGCGCATAAAATCTTACCGAAAATATTTGAAAAAATAAATCTGCATACTAAATTAAAAATTGTAAAAACATAATAATTTTTTCTAAATTTTCACAATTATAATAACCCTCTTACACAATTTTGAAAAAATAGATTTTTTTAGCAGACATGGCTAGATCGTCCGGCTGATGATGCCGACCAAGAATACATATGTATGAATTATAGGGTCTGAAATCACTAATTAACTACGTTTGATTATTTATCAAAGGTACCAATATGTTGGAACGTTAAAATATAGAATTACACATCGAAATCTACATCGAAATTTTTATTTCAATAAACAATTCTTAAGACACCATTAATGTGATTTATTGATCAGAATAAATACAGATGGCTAATATTTTTGACGAAATATTTTTGATAGTAAAATACAAGTTCTAACCACTGTAAATAAAAGCTTTCGATAAGTCAAAAGAACCCAATATAGGGCAATGATAAGGCAAAAGCTTTTAGATCTGTTAAAGTTTTTAGTGCTGACTGGGCTGATATGCCAGAAAATGTTAAGATAATGTAGACATTAATTTTTAAATTTATACTGAATTTATATAAATGTGAAGCTTTTATGTTTAATTTTACAAAATAATAAAAATATAATTAAAGAATTTTTAACTTTCATTTTATATGCTGCCCATGTAAAAAAAGAATTTTTAAGAGGTCAACCCACAATTGAAATAACTTATAACATTTAATTAACATGATTTGGTGTGTAGTTTATTCGTCATTTAAATGTTCTATAATTTATACATATTACATGAACTATTTAGTTGATTTAAATACATACATATATTATATATTTCAACATTTATTGTGTCGGTTGTGTTCATGATTATTATTAGGTGTTGTCGTTGCTGAAATAATCGTGCCATATCATAGAACATTTCCCCTTTCACGCTTGCGACCAGAGAGACAACAAACAAACAAATATATATATTAATTTATGCAACTTTATGTAATATTCATTAATTTAGAGACAAGGAAACAAACAGTATTTCATAGTTCTTTATACTTTATCGTAGATTTTCCACATTTTAAAACGATTTTGTTGCATTAAAGCATTGTTTTTGCACTTAATATTCCATTGTTTAGTTGAGTTGCTGTACAAATTGTTCACAAGGTTCGGTGCAGGGACAGGGGAACCGGGGGCGGAGGACATTTGTTTAATACTTGTGCGAACTGGTGAAACGCCTAAATAAATCGCGGGGAGGGAGGGGAGCAAACGAAAGTAACAAAAGAGGTTATTTTTTGTTGGAATGCTACGATTCTTTATGCGAAAATGATTAGACAAAAATTATAAACAATTCAAGGGAGCACACACTTAAAACCTAACAAAAATAGTAAACTTTAACAAAAGATAATTACAGGACAGTGTGTATAAAGGCGGGGAAGCTAACGACAATCATTATTAGCAATTCAATTTATGTACATTGCAAGACGGTTTGTTTCGATTTAAATTTCAATACTAAAAACACACACTAGACATTAGAATAGGTTTGCTCGCTTGGACAATATTCAACTAGTTATTGTTTTTGGCCGCGCTGGGGCGCAGGATAGATACTTTTGGATGTATTGTGGTTTATGTATATATATATATAGACGCATACACAGCGGGGATATTGCAGGTGGTGGTGGTGGACGCGCCGCACGATGCGCCGCCGCCGCCAGCTTAAATTATGAATGAAACAAAATTTTGGACAAAAATCAAAAACAAAACAATAAACAGAATCTAATGGCGCGAGTCCCTGGGGTAGAATTCGGCCAGGATGGAGGCCGGGATACGCTTGAGCATCTCCTTGGGGAAGATACGCAGCAACTGCCAGCCAATGTCCAGGGATTCGAAGACAGTGCGGTTCTCGTAGTTGCCCTGCGAGATGAAGTTCTTCTCGAACTTGGTCAAGAACTCCAAGTACAGCAGATCGTCGGGCGTCAGAGCCTCCTCGCCCACCACGGCCTTCATGGCCTGCACGTCCTTGCCGATGGCGTAGCAAGCGTACAGCTGGTTGGACACATCGGAGTGATCCTTGCGGGTCATGCCCTCGCCGATAGCGGACTTCATCAGACGAGACAGCGACGGCAGCACGTTGACTGGGGGGTAGATCTGTCTGTTGTGCAGCTGACGGTCGACGTAGATCTGGCCCTCGGTAATATATCCGGTCAAATCGGGAATGGGATGGGTAATATCGTCGTTGGGCATAGTCAGAATGGGGATCTGGGTGATGGAGCCGTTGCGGCCCTCCACACGTCCGGCACGCTCGTAGATGGTGGCCAAATCGGTGTACATGTAACCGGGGAAACCACGACGGCCGGGCACCTCCTCACGGGCGGCGGACACCTCACGCAGGGCTTCGGCGTACGAGGACATGTCGGTGAGGATGACCAGCACGTGCTTCTCGCACTGGTAGGCCAAGAACTCGGCGGCGGTCAGAGCCAAACGGGGCGTGATGATACGCTCAATGGTGGGATCGTTGGCCAAGTTCAAGAACAGGCACACGTTCTCCATGGAGCCGTTCTCCTCGAAGTCCTGCTTGAAGAAGCGGGCCGTCTCCATGTTGACACCCATAGCGGCGAACACGATGGCGAAGTTGTCGGTGTGGTCATCCAACACAGACTTGCCGGGCAGCTTGACCAGACCGGCCTGACGACAGATCTGGGCGGCGATTTCGTTGTGGGGCAGACCGGCGGCGGAGAAGATGGGGATCTTCTGGCCACGGGCAATCGAGTTCATCACATCGATGGCCGAGATACCGGTCTGGATCATCTCCTCGGGGTAAATACGCGACCAGGGGTTGATGGGCTGACCCTGGATGTCCAGGAAATCCTCAGCCAGGATTGGGGGTCCCTTGTCGATTGGCTTGCCAGAGCCGTTGAACACACGGCCCAACATATCCTCGGACACAGGCGTGCGCAGGATGTCGCCGGTGAACTCGCAGAGCGTGTTCTTGGCATCAATGCCCGATGTGCCCTCGAACACCTGGACGACGGCCTTGGAGCCGCTCACCTCCAGAACCTGGCCGGAGCGCACGGTGCCGTCAGCCAGACGCAGCTGCACGATCTCGGCGAACTTGGGGAACTTGACCTCATCGAGGATGACCAGGGGACCGTTCACACCAGACACCGTCTTGTATGCTATTTGAAGAAAAGAAGGTATATGAAATATGTTAAGAATTTAAGGTTTACTTAAAAACATTTAAATTATGTGAAAAACTGGAACATTGGCCAAAACTGTATTCTCTTCCCTGAAATTTTCCATTATTAAATGATTTTTTTGTATTATTGTATTTATTTCTTTTATTTATTCATAACTTTATTCGTAACTCCTTTAATAAGAATTAAAAATTAAATTTAACTAGTTCTGAACTACATTTGAAAGCACTTTTTTAAGTGAAACTCGAAATTGAGTCACATTGTTTAACATCGACATTATTCTTTCTTTCTATAATGAGAAGGGTATTATTTTTAAATTTTCACTTACAAGCACATTACTTTCTTTAACTTTTTATTAGTTTTCATTACAACAAAAGAACACGAGTCGCGCAACGCTCACATGAAAGCGAGAAACTGATAAGAAAGCAAACGTCAAAAGAGAAGTCTAGTTGGGAGGGGTTGTGGCGGGGTAGGGTAAATTATGTCAGCTGACTGCCCAACTGGTTTTTAGCCCTAGCCACGAGAACTGCACTTGGAATCTCATAAGAAATAGATTGCAAAAAGGAATCCTATAGGTTTTATATACCGATTAGGGTAGGAATCTAATAAGAAAAGGTCGCTAAAGAATGCGAAAGAGAAAGCAAGATAAAATTGGAAAAACAAACCCGCATTAAATTTACAATTAAATGCCAAAGCACGATTTATGGATTTTTTGGAAATCAACTGATTTATGCAACATTTTCATAAGACCTATGATTTAACTATCTTCTGAGCTATGTTCCAGCAAAATGTATGTTAAAATTTGAATGAAATGTACTGAATAAGACCTACAAAATTTATGAAAAATTATGTATTGTAACGTTACTCCCTCTATAAAAAGCAGTTAAAAATCGCTAAATCGACGACCTCCGCTGGGCAATCGGCCCGCCCGCCTCACACCCCGTTCGCAGTCAGGTGCCTTTGACTGTGTGTGAGTGAGCAAACAGCTGAGCTGAGCGAACGGTCATGTGACGGCGAAAATTTTCAATAGGAGTTAACTGATCGCGGTTGGGTGCTCCGCGCCTAATTAACTAATTCTCGATCTATTTTCATGGCTGTGGAACATTTTGCAGATAAATATCTGCAAACTGGGGCACTTATGATGTTTTTTAGTGGGTGGCAAGATTTTATTGATTTTTTCTCTACTCCGCCTCACACCCGATTCTTCGCGCAAACTGTCATGGCGGACTGGCGAGTGCGAGTACTTTTGCTTTTGCTGGCACTTGCTTTTTCAAATTTTTCACTTATTTTTCGCGATTCTGGTGCAGTTTACGGGGTTTACTCACTCAAGCGGGGCTGGGAGATAAAGTCCCGGGATACGGCGAGGACATGTTCCCGCTGGGCTTGCTGGGCGTTCATCTTGGTTTTTTTCTACGCCTCTCTACCTTCAAAGTGCACGGCAAATTTCGAGCTGCAAAAGAGGGGCAAAATCAATCTTGCACTTGCGTCTGCGGTTCTATTAGCTACACGTACAATTTTTCAGCTACGAACAGTACTGAGCGACACACACGCAAAATTTTGGCTGCGAAGTCGGTGCGAGTACGAGGAAAAATCGCTTTGAAATTGCCAGTGGAGCTAAATCTGTTGTGACGTCACGTGCCGTCACATGACTCCCCAGGCGCTAGGGATTTCGGAGTAGTTTGGCTATTTTATGGTAATTATAGCTAGATTTGGTATTTTTTCATCAAAAAAATAGCTTATTTTCTCATGTTATGGTATTATGGGCATCGAAATATAATTGGTAATTTTACTATAATTTATTAACTTAAAACAACGCACACGCAAAAGCTGCTTAAAGTTAAATAAATGCTCTTATGACTCAGGTTTGAGTATTGAAATCTCAATCTCAAATTTACCAACCTTTTAAAATTATTAAAATGGCTTTATCATAAAAATTGCTGAGAATTCAATAAAAATAAAATTTAATATGTACATTTTAATAACAGTTAATTTAACATCGATTCGAAAGCAAAACCTTAATTGAATAATCAAAAGAAACGTCCGATCCTGCAGCTAAATATTACTACAAGCTGAATTGCCCCAAAAATCCAGAGGCTCAGATAGCCGATCAACTGCATTCGCATGTAACATTTGTACGACGGAAGCAAGACTCAATTGAAACCAAATCAAACAAACAATTGAAAAGATGGTTTGGAATATTTGATAACACGGTTTTTGTTGTAAATTCGTTCTTGAAATATAAGAAGAGTTTCTTAGGACAAATATTGAATTATCTTCCGTTGTAGTATTTTTAAAGCATATTTGATAATCTTTAGATCTGGCAGCGCTGCCAGCGGTGCCACCCGGGCGCATGCAACCCTGCGAGGCGTGTAATGACCCTAAAAAAGCCAGCACCAGGCAGGTTCATGTTAGCCAACCAGAGCACTGTTAATTATTGGAAAGTTTTATTTTAATTAAATTCCAATAGTTGTTTACACACACCCGCTACAAGGCACCCGAAACCCGTATAATTTCGGCAAGGAAACAGGGCAACGGACGGAGGAGTGAAGCAGAGCCGAGGAGGACGATCAACAAAGAACAGCGACCACAAAGAGGGGCCGAGAGCCAGGCAAAACCAAAACCCGTTTCATTCCACTGCTGCTGCGGCATTTCTCCGCTCTCTGCGCCTCTCAATAAAGGGGCGTCTCAGGTACAATAGTCGCCTAATCCGGATCCCCTGGCCACCAGTATGATGGTTGAGTCCGACGGCACCGCCGAGGCCACCCGCCGTCTCAACGTGAAGAAGCAGACCCTGGACGACGCCTATGCGGTGCCCGCAAACTTCCTGGAGATCGACGTGGTCAATCCGTTGACCACCATGGCGGCGGGCAAAAAACGCTACACGGACTATGAAGTTCGAATGCGGGTGAGTGAACAGTCAACTCTGCAACTGCAGAGTTTGCAAAAACCTCCGAAAAGTGGCAAAAACTCGGTTGATAACCGCTGGAATTCACATGTACGAGGGCGACTTTGTCTCCGCTTCATGGCTGTGTGTGTGCAAGCGATGCGCTGGTGTGAGGGCGATACGCCTATAAAGCGAACCGGGCGATAAACATTAGTCACAAGTGCAGCGCACTGATTTTCGGGCTTGAGTCACGGTCGCCGCTCTTCGTCCGTCCCGTTTCCGGCTACATGCGGGTGTCAATTAACCAATAATCCATTTATACTTGGATCTCCATTCCAGACCAATCTGCCCGTGTTCAAAGTCAAGGAGTCCAGCGTAAGACGCCGCTACAGCGACTTTGAGTGGCTAAGGAATGAGCTGGAACGAGATAGCAAGGTGAGGCTGCCAGGAAGGTGTTATAATCTTACAACCAAGTTAGAATTATGGATTTACTAACATTGTGGGAGAGTAGCGGGACTTGTCGGTCTTATTCTGTCAAAATTAGGATATATCTCTTGGCGTTTTAGAAGGATCTTTAGACTGATTCCCATCTGGGAATCAAATGATTTTCCGAGACTTGCTTTGGTGTTTAGTCTATAAAATTCCTCGAGGTTAATTAAAAATTTAAGCTTGTTACAGGAAAATCATTTAAACACACGCTCAATTTAATGAGACCTACTTATCTCAGTTTTCAAATTTCTCTTGCATATTTAAGCTTTGAATCTAATGCCAATTAACACACTTATTATAACCTTTAGACTTCTGCAAAATCACAATTTAACCCAGTTATAATATCTACAGATTGTGGTGCCGCCACTGCCCGGCAAGGCATGGAAACGACAGATGCCCTTCCGCGGCGACGAGGGCATCTTCGACGAGAGCTTCATCGAGGAGCGGCGCAAGGGACTGGAGGCGTTCATCAACAAGATAGCCGGACATCCGCTGGCGCAGAACGAGCGTTGCCTGCACATGTTCCTGCAGGAGAATGTCATCGACAAGAACTACGTACCCGGCAAGATCCGCAACACATAAGACGGGCGAGGAATCTTACCATAGCAATGCAATGAAGCAAAAACAACTCGAACGAACAAACCCGCTACGAAATCTTTAGGGAATCCGTGTGTATGTGTGTGTCCGCTTGGCGAGATTGGAGGGAGGCGATGTGGCGCGAGGGAGGTGATGGAGAAGGAATCTGTTTATTTTTCGACGCGATAGGAGGGCGGATGTGCTGCTGCTCAGTTAATGTTGAGAGCCCCCTCTCACCCCCACGGGGACTAGTTAAAGCCAGAGCATTGGGAATTTTTAATGCTAAATTCAAGTTTATATGGTATACATTACAATATACATACATATATATATATTATATACAATACAATATATTTACGAATAGTGTACATAAAAATGCATGCCTCCCGCGTCTCGGCTCGCAAGGAGCAGGCCATCCCTTCCTCCCCGATTTCCCGACGATCCACTAAGTTCTATTCCTTTTGGCCCTTTGCAGCAGTAAGGAAGCAGCAAATAAATTAGGGAGCTATCCTACCCTCAAAAATCCGATCCCTGAAAGTGTATGCTAATTATTGAATATTTTGAAACAGTTTAGTGAATAATATTGTACTTCGAATCAAATTAAAATAATTCAAAAATATGTGATTGACGGCGTTCTTTATTTTTTTCGTAGATTAATTTAAACCCTCGAAGAAAGGTACTAAAGGTATCGCTCAGTTACACCAGTTATATATGCTGTATATTTTTTTATATTCTATGATTTCAACGCAGAATGAAGCCCAAATATGCATGTGAGGACAAACTCCTAAAAAGCGATTTGCATTTTATTATCAGTCGAATAATTTTGAATTAAATAATTTAAGTTTCTTTTGAAGTTCTTGATGTATAATTGGCCTGGAATTAGCCGTTTTTTAAAAGAAGACATTTGGGACGCTTCTTTTGGAGAGATTCACACAAAAACGGTACTTTTCAATTTGGCCTTAGATGTGGGCAAAATTTCGATATTTCAAAGTTTGCGCCAGGGCTGACAGGTTTTCGAATCGGGAACCAGGGCTGCCACCCCGTTTTGAAAACTGCTTAGTTAAACGGGGTTATGCGTTACCGACCGGGAGAAAACATCGAGCCGCCGATAGTCCAACGATCTGGCAGCCCTGTTCCCGATAGTCCATCGATCTGGCAGCCCATGGCTTTGGTACCAAGACTGAGTTGGCAGCCCTCACCGAAGCAGCTGATTGCGAAAATCGGAATTGGTTTTTTGTTTTTTATTTGTTTTTGGAATGGACTCGGCGGATTCACCCACCAAGACGCAGGCCGGCGAGGACGAGAACTACAGCCTGCTGTGCCAGGCGCACGAGCTGTTCAACAAGTGAGTTTGCCGCCCGTAGCAGCCTAAACTCTGAATCACACCCATTCTTTGGCCTCACAGTTCGGAGTTCGATCGCTGCTTGGAGCTGCTGCAGGAGTTGGAGACGCGCGGCGAGAGCAGTGGTCCCGTCCTACGTCACAACCGGGCGGTAGTCAGTTACCACAAGGGCGGGTGCACCCAACACGCGGCTCTGATGAAGGAACTGGAGGCACTCACCGCCGACGCGGATACATCTCCAGGAGAGGCGTCCAGCGGTCTGACCCTGAAGCAGGGCGCCGCGGCGGCCACAGTGGCACGCTATAACCGGGCGGTCATATACTATCACCGTCACATGTACGGCACGGCGTTGGAGAAGCTATCTCCGCTGGTGGCACGCCTGGAGGCGCTGGAGAAGTCGATGGCGGCACTGGTGGCCACTCTGCAACTTCAACTTCTGCTGGCCACCAATCAGTTGAACCGCGCTGAGGCCTTTCTTGACTACTTGCAGTACAAGCTCAATCTGGTGGCCACCGCGCCTAGCAGCAACCCAGGCGAAGATGCTCCTGCTGCTGCGGGCACAGGCTCTCCTCCCGCGGCTACGCCCAGCTCGGTGGTAGCCACGCCAGCAGGGACAGTTGTAGAGGGAGCCGTGCCCGGTCTAGGCGGCAGTCTGCAACTGCTGCAGCTGCTCACACTTGTGCTAAATCGCAAGCCAGTGGTCATCCAGGAGGACGGAACGCCGGAGTACGCTGCCTTGAAGGCGCAGCAGTACTACATAATGAAGGACTTCCAGATGGCCGCCAAGCAGCTGATGCGCATCAACAACGAGTGCACCCAAGCTGGGTAAGTTCTAACTATTTGAGGTCGAAGGATTTGTGAGATGTAAAGTTGTTTCTTTCAGAACTGCAACCCCCCAGCTCAGCACCTGCATTGCCAACAACATGGGCGTGATCCACCTGAGAGTTCGCCATTATGCCATAGCCGCCCAGTTCTTTCAAAACGCGCTCAACTTCGACCAGCAGCTGGCCAGGAATTTGCGGCAGAGCACGCTCCAGACGATGAGTTCGGCGCGTTCATGTGAGATTCTGTACAACCTGGGCGTGGCTTTGCTGCATCTGCGTCGTCCCAAGGAGGCCTTCCAGTGTTTCCTGGTGCCCGTTAAGCAGTTTCACAGAAATCCACGGCTCTGGTTGCGCATGTCCGAGGCCTGCATCATGGAGCACGAGGCGGTAAGTTCACCAAATTTTTTCGAAATGCGATTGATGGTTATTTTCTCTCAAAGCAGAAACTAGTGGAGAAGGACCGACAGTCGCAGGCAGTAGGTGCAGCCGCACCCTCAGTCAAGTCATATGAGTAAGTGGAACACTCTGGAACCAAATAAAATATACATTTCGATTTCCTTTTAGCGCCCAATCTGCTGGAGTGCCGGAACCCACTCTGGAATTCGCCGCCTTGTGCCTGCGCAGCGCCCTGACCCTCACGCTGCACTACAAAGCCAGCTTCCACATGGCAGCGGTGTCTCCGGAGGATGTAGACGCTCCCGATCCGAAGGATCCCACCCAAGAGTCTTGGCGCCAGCCCCAGGACAACAATTTTTGCAATCCGTCCAAACCTGTCAGCCTGGAGTCGCTGGAGAACATGCTGGCCGCCATATATGCGGCCCACAGCTTTATCTCCTTGCGCCTGGGCGACTATGTAACAGCCCTCGAAATGGCCGAACAACTACTGGCCTGCGAACGTCTCTCCGATGCGCACAAGTAAGATGCAGATTCCCTTTTTTATTATTTTCTTAGATGGCTCCAAAATCTTTTCTAGATTGCTGGGTCACATGTATGCGGGCGAAGCATTGATGCTGATGGACAAGGCATCTGAGGCCCGCGACCATCTGGATCCCACTTTTGTCAGCACGCTCAATGCCTTTGATCTAGAGACACGCGACTGGCAGCTAAAATCTGTGGACGCTGCCCAGAATGTGGTTCGCTATAATCTGGCCGTGGCCATGGCCCTGCAGAACGATCTGCAGCAAGCAAAAACGCTCGTAGCCAGCCTGAACCACTCGCTGGTTGGTCCTGCCGCGTTGGCCTTGCGTCGCTTCATAGACCTCAAGATGGGGCCCGTCGTTGGCGGGGCGCCCATTTAGACAACAAATTGTGTACATAACTAGACGGAATCAAAGCTGGAAAATTGAATGTGGATTTGTAAATATAATGAAACGATTGACCGACTTAAAAATTTGGGTTGTCCAATTATAAAGGTCATTGTGGACTTTGAGTAAGCTGCAAGTCACTTTACTTCCGTAACTCTTTACTTATATACTCTAAGCTATAAGTTATTTATTCTTTAATCAGTACATACTTATATCCCGAGTTGATCTAGCCGCATCAACCGAAGATTCAGTTTCGTAATTCTACAATTTGTTTTTGGCACTAGTGGTAGTTCTGGCTGTGATCTCCGTATCCCGATCCCTGTTCCCTCCTCAGCGTCTTCTTTGCTCGTAGCGATTCATGGAGAGCACAATGTTGTCAAAGATGTACTCACGCACACCCAGGCCGCAGATAAAGTCAAAGTGGTTCCAGCGCTTCCAGGGAACCTTGTAGGCGGCCTCCACGTTCGGCAGCCGTGTAAGCAATCGCCAGATGTCCGCCGGCGCCACTATATAATCGTTCTCCGAGAAGAATACTGTCACCGGAGTGGTTACATTCTCCAGCGCGTACTCTGGCGGCTCAAGCTGCTGATAGTGCAGCCAGTTTCGCTCCGGTCCGTAGTCATACTGCCGAAAGTGTGTGGACACATAGCCCTGGAAATAGTGCATGAGCTGCTTGACAGATCCACCAGCTGGGAAGTTGGCCATAAGGTCGGGCAGCAGGGTCTTGTTGAGAAACCTGGTGTCATAGCCCACCGCCGGCCACAAACGGCTGATGCAGACCAGCGGCTGCTCATTCTCCAGGCAGGTCATCGAGAGGAACTTCTTGAAGAACTTATTTGTGGAAAACATCTCCACACCCTCGAGCATCTTGGAGACATAGTTGCGAGTGCCCAGAACCGGGCCTATGATCTTGGCAAGACCGCTCTTCGTGTTGCTCACATATGCCACGGGTGCCAGAAGAGTGGCGCTCTTGAAGACGGCATTGTACTGGGGCAACATTGAGTTCATCACCAGGAAGACGGTGCCGCCCTGCGAGATGCCCACAAAATGGATGGCCCTCTGCCCGGTGCTGCGCAGGACATAGTCCACCTGCGCGGGCATGTCGTAGACACCCATCTCGTGCCAGCTAAAGTCCCAGAACTCACGCTCCGTGGTGTTTCGCCACAGGTTCTTTCGGCAGTAGATGTTGCCACGGTTGTTTCCCAGCCACACGTCGTAGCCGGCACGCCAGAGGAGGTAGGCCAGCGAGTCCTCCCGACCGTTGAGGAGCCACCTAAGAACAAAAACAATTATAATTTTCTTCAAAAGGTAAAGGATACATAATCAAGGAAGAAAGCTTATTTCGAGAGGCCGAAGATTAACTTTGATATAGGTTAAATCCAAGCTAATAAGGCATTAATATTGATTTGAAGAGGTCTTTAATCGTTTTCAATAGAGAATAAATAAAATAAATATTAATAAAATTAATAGTACCCCCATGGAGCTAATTTAAATCACTTTTAAATCTCCCAATTGCCATAATGCAATTAACTCTTATCCATTCATTCATTCACTAGGAACCAAGATAATTGAAAGACAGTCAAATCTGAATAAATACAAGTTTTCCCTCACTCAATGGCAAAAACAAATGATAAGTGAGCTCTTGATAACAATAGATATGACGCTGTATTCGTTTGTTTTTCTCTATGTTTCTCCGTATCTGCCCCCAGCGGAAGTATCTATTAGCATACGTACACATCCGAGGAAGCGTAGAGTCCCGAGAGCAGGAAAACGGCTGGTCGCCGGAGTAAGCTTCCTCGCTCAGGATCCACCTGTGGAATGCGGTGCAGGGTCAGAACATATCCGTCCTTGGTCGTCACCGAGTGGCGCTCCACATTATAGCCGTCGTTCTGAATGCGCCTCACCTGCAAGGGACACGGGTACAGGTAACAGGTAAATGGTTGTGATACAGCAAGTGGAGGCAGGAAGCAAAGGCAGCTGAGGGCACACCAAAATCCGAAATGCAAACACAATTCGTTGGCACATTTATCGCTTGACATTTGGAGGCCACGCGACGCGTGCGTTGTGACACTCTGGGTAATTAGGCATTCCGCACCCGCACCTGCTGCTGCTCTGGGGTTTACCTCCTCCACCTCCTCCTCCTTCTACTCCCGCTTTGGAACACCTACCGCATCTGTGATGATGATTTCGCGCGACTGACGCACTGTGGCCAGGCTGGTGGCCACCTGCCGCAGTACGATCAGCGCCAGTGGCAGCAGCAGCGGCATCCGTCGCATGCTGACCAGGATTAGGGGTAATGGTTACATGAACTGGGATTAAGTAACTGGGTAACCGATCAGAAGCCGAACCGGTCCGAAAACGAAAACGAAAGCTGCCCAAGGATCGGCAGAAAGACAGCAGCACTTTCTTTCCAGAGAGCTGAGTCGCGCCGAGCTTTCAAAAAACGCCGAAAATGAAAATGAAACTGAAACCCAACCGCAACCGAGTCGTATGAATGAATATGAATGGAGACTGCAATCGAAGCGGCGGTACCGCTAGCGTTCGATTCGAATGTGCTTTATCGACTGCGCATGCGTCTGGGGCTCGCAGGGCTTGCCACTCGCGCGAGCCGGCGGAGCAGCAGCTCAGTTCGGCAGAGGAGCGGGCAGAGCTTGGGCCCGACCGGGTGAGCCAGCAGCCACCTGCACGGCATGCCAGCCAGTCCGCTCTTAGCCAGACTTGGGCCCTGGCCAGAGCGTCGCTTCTGCCTCTGTGTCTGCCTTTAGCCGGCAGCATACACTGCGAATAATATCAATTGCCGGCCCCCGCCCCCGCTAAATTCCCCAACTGCTGCTCCTCCTCCGCCTGCTACCCCGAAAATCCAATCAGTTGGCACGCCGCCACGGCAATTTGAGCAATTATAACAGCTTACCGAAAGAGAGAACGCTCAACGGCGTCCAAAAAACTGTCAACGCCGCTTACAGTGGGCGGCATCGCAGAAACAACCTTAAGATTGAGATTAAATTCATAAGAAGAAAGTGAAATTGACCTTGCCTCTCATAAAATTAAAGCAATAAATCAATCTTCTAATTAAAATTATATGGCAACGACTAAATCTCTCTAATAAAATAAGGGAAAGACTTTTGCACATTAATCCAAATCTTAAAAAAAAAAAATCTAGTGATGAGATTAAATACATAAGAAAGAAAGTGACATTGTCCTTCTTAAAAAAAAACTAAAATAATTTCCAGCTAATTAAAAGATTATTTTAACTAAAACTATAATCTTGAACAAGAATCTATGCAGATCCCGAGCAACAACTTTAGAATATAATTAAATTGACCTCGTCTTTCTTATGCTTAATCTTAAGCTTCTTTTATTAAAGCTCTGCTTAAAATAACAAATAAAAGTTAATGAATTAATTGATAGTTTCAGTTAATTTTGTAGAGTGGGCTGTGTTTCCGAGATAGGATTAAGTCTACAATCTGCTGAACAGAAAGTTTTAGTGACCTTGCCTCGTGTGTTATTGTAAAAGCACTTGTATTTAACAACAAGCTAGTATATTTGTTGTGAAAGTTATTTAATGATTAAAAAATGTTCCTTTATTACTTTGATAAGTCTGTAGCCTATTTCATAAGTCATTAAATATTTAAATAAATCTTTCCCAACTTAAACCGTATTTCTAGAAAGTGATTCATAATGCCGCCTATCTCCTGACTTGACTCGACACCTCATATAGTACTTTTGAAATATGTTTAATCCGATAGAATCCGTGAGATAAAACTTGACTTTCCCATTCAGGGCACATCGAACTCAGAGATAAAAAGAGATAAATACACCCAATAAGCCGAACAATGTGAACAATTACCGATCCGTTAAATGTTATGCACATCACACACAAGGCATTCATAAGACACAATTGCTTTTTGAGCAGTGTATTAATTTTTTTGGAGCTACTTACTTACAGTTTTTTATTTTTGGCTCTGTCGTGTGGCCGTTGCCTTTGGTTTTTCGTTTTTCGTCGCATTGTTGTCGTCAGGGGGGCCGTTGTTTTTTTCGCTGAATTGCAATAACCTGTTGCCTAATGAAAACGGCGTCTGCTTATTTAGGATGTGGCCGGGCCAAGTACTTGCCAACATACCTACTTGCCAACATATCCGTACCCGTACCTTTACCTATACCCCCCGGGCTACCTATGGACGCAGACGTCTCCTCTGGTGTTTATGTTTACCCACTTGAAAGACAATCGACGGCAGTGCTCCCCCTACCGTCCATGTGCCCGCTCTCACAATTCATTCAGTGGAGCGATGGAGAGCTTTCTGTTTGTTTATATGGCTTTTTAATAGCTCGTCAACAGCTGCATGCGCCAGGGGTTGAACTCATAGTCACTGCTGTGCACACGGCCGCTCTTTGAGCGTTTCATCAATGGACGCTGGACCGCTCCACTGGCCCACTGGCGGCATTGACCCACCACCGGGAGCACTAGCGGCGGTGTACCGGACTCACGTACCGCACGAAGACGACGAAACATCGAACTAGTGCATAGCGATGGGTAGTGAGCAGGTAAGTTTACTTGGTTGTATGCCAAGGTATTTCTTATCAGCATATTTTTTTCTTATCTATGCAGTAATGGATTGAATTTTGATTTTATAAAATAGATATACAATCTTAGTCGTCACCCTACAGGCACAAATCAAAATCAAAATATTTGCTATAGAATTTCACATATGTGAATTGGGGATTTCCCCTTTAATTTCATCGATTTTAATTTGAATAAAGGCGAGCATTGTTACTTTTATTTGTATTCTTCCACTTTGATCCAACTCGAGGTGTAATCGGCTTCATTTAATCCCTATAAGTCCAGAGTGAGAGCTGATCACTTACAGATCGTTCGATGACAAGTACCCCAAGATACATACCGCTGTTTTGATTCAATCAAGAATACTCACCAGTGTGTATAGTATTTCTTACCAGACTTCTAGCTCTTCGCAGAATTCAGACCTGGGAATTTCTAGTGCACTATTCGGGATATTTTTAGCAACTCTAGTCTAAATATCTTTGTATCCCACCTTGGCATACCATATCTATCCCTGCCACTCTGGTAGGCAAAGGTAAAACCCCAAGGCGATTTACTTATGTACACATGATTATGGCTCACATCTCAAATGCCCATTTGTTTGGCGTTAAAACAGTTTACGCTAATTCCTATTGTGACACATCCGACAGTGTTTGACGCGGCGGATCAAGTAAACTCTGTGGCTAACTGGTTTCGACAATTAAACGTTGAGCATTTAAGCTGTTTCGAGGTACTTTGGGCTATGAAAACGGGACAGTGTCTGGGGGCTCCACCTAGTTTGGCTTTCTTTCACTTTCTGCTAATGGATTCTATGTAATTGAGGGCCTTCAGCACACACACTCTCCACACACACACTCCATGTCGCACTCCATTGCCAAATGTTTGTTTGTTTACTTCCTCGGCGAGAGAGTGCTGTAATCAAAGGGTATAAGTTATTATATAAACACAGGTATGGATAACAATCGGTAATTATACGATGAGTTCATATTTCATTTATCTAAGTGAGATGTTTATTGCCCTTTTTACTTGTGACTCAAACCGTAACCAACGATACTGTTACCCGATATTAACCGATTCAATTTCATAATCTTGCGAGGGGGAAAACGCTTTTAGAGATCTGCATATAAAGTAGGCAAGCTTGGGGTCTTATAATGGGATTTTATTAAAATTAATTTTCACGTTTCTTGTTTTGGGTTTTATAAAATTAGTATCCTTAAAATTATGTTAAGTCGATACTAGATATTATTCTTTAACCTTATTCCTTTGACGAGCTTTAATGATATTATCAAACTTTCATCATCATACGAAATTTATTCTAAGAAAATTTTAATATAATAAATATACATTTTGAAATATCTTCAACTATTAAATTCACTTTAAAAGGGTGTTCAGATTTCATTCGTCTCAAAGCCGAATACCCGTCTACTTTCGTTGACCGCCGGAGTCACTCACCGTTGACAGTTGCGTGGCGTGAACTTTGTATTGAACTTGAAACTCTGATACTCCAGCTGGACAAGATCTGCATAATGCATAAGATGGCTCGGCCTGTGCGTGTGGCGGTCACAAATCAAAGGCTGTTTAGCTTTCCGCCGAACAATGAGCTGACATTTCACTTTGAGTGCTGCTGCTCTGCTTTCTGATATGCATTTGGTTGCATTTTCTTTTCTTTCTTTTTTTTCATTCGTATTTCGATTTAATTTTTTCGCTTCTCCTTACCCGGTCCTCTGTGGAATTGCCCTCTGGCTTCCGGTCCCATGGGGTTTTTTATCTGAACCAATAAGGGCGCTTATCGGCAATTCGCTGCCATCCGCGATGTCGTCTTGGGGTCATAAATCGAAAGTGATTTAGGTCTGCACAGCGAAAAGTTGTGATGAAGAAAACAATTTATGATAAAGGCTACCCTTTCTACTTTTAAAAATTCTTAATGCTTAATTTAAAGCTTAAGTTAATCACGTAATTTCTCAATTGAAATGCAATCTATAAAAATCCATTTCTTCAATTATTTACGTATTTTCAATTTAAATGGGTTAGGTACTATAAATATAATGGGTTTGGCACGGATTTTCCTATAAATTTAATTTATATATATATTTCTTGATTGTTGATGGGTTGTCCTTAAACACATCCATAGATTTTGTATTTTGTCTATATTTTATTATTTATTTCTATTGTGTCAACCGCAAACTTGAAGCATAATTTACATAACTCCTACTTAAGGAAATAAACTTTATTTATATATTTTATCTTCTTACCCTGTTTTCTCGGTGTAGTGACTAACACTGACTGTCACCACAGGGCGCTTCTTTATGATGGGTTTGATGATTAAGATTAGCCATCCGCCGGGTCAGTGTGCTAATCCTCAGCTAATTGTTTCTTGATGCGTTTGTAACCGACTTCCTAACCAGGCAGTCACAGACTCAACAGACAGCCGGCCTTGGCCAGGAGGCGGCGTCCCCTGTCTACCTGGACGAGTCGCTAATTACCCTAGTCGGGACCATGCCCGCTCCTGCCTGACTTGTGTTCAGTATTTACAACTCCCCGCTCGACGATCGTAAAACGCAAATAGCCACAAATAAAACTGAGAAACTGAATGCTAAATCACAATAACAAAAAGCCGCCTTCCCGCGTCTGCGACGACAACAAAAGGAACCAATGCTGAGAGGCATCGGCATCGAGAGGAAGTGCCGACGTTTCGTCATGACTAAGCGTGGTTACTCAAAGGGAAACCAATTGATTCCTTCCTGTTGCCGTCCACTGTCTACTTTCCTGGGTCTACGTCGAATCCACCGCAGAGCCACGACTGCAATAACAAAATCTAAATATTTAACGACTAAATTGAAACTGAAGGCGCGCGCCAGCTCACTCACTCACATCAGGCAAATTTTCCAGGCCCAACTTGGTCAGGCTGGCTGGGGTTAGCCTGCTGGCATAATCAATAAAAGATAAACAGTGGGCCGAGCGACTCTACGAGCCCATTGAAATGGCTACATCACGTAATGGAAAACTTTACAGGGAAATCCCACACAGAAAATTGAGAAAACCTCCAAGCATCCACACACTACAATATAGCGAGTGTCAGTCTGCACAGAGGAAAAATTATTGATTGACTATGAGAGGGATATATTGTTAAGATCCTAATTTACAGCATATTACATGAATTAAGGCGAAAATAGTGTGGATCTTGAACCGCTTTCCTAACTTTTAATAAATGCGATAGCCAAACAATTAAGAAATTTTATTATTTTGAATCTATTTTTAAACTAAAAAACTTTGTTATATTCAGAACCCCTGCGGTTATATTTATCCACAAAATATTATTAAATATTGAAATACAATTAGGTCTAAATATTCTCCTTTTGGTTTTGTTTATTCCCGATGTGTGAGTACCATTTCGAGTAGGTAAGCCTATGTGGTCGATGGCATTGTCAACGGTCGTACGGAGAAGTTTGGGCATTCTGTCAGCCCGCAAGTAGTTGGTCTTCCGAGCCGACCAGCCATTCAGTCACAGACGGGAAAGACCCCCGTGGACGGACCCCGATGCCCACAGATGCTGGAGGGGCACTTCGACGTTGCCACGGCTGCTGGTGCATCCATTTGGATTGGACTGGCTCAGGCGAAACAAATCATTCACAAACAAACACTCAAGATGCTGAAAATTGATTCGATTGTCATTGGCGGAGTTGCCAAGAAAAACTAATTCTTCAGGAAAGTAATTGAGTTTGCAGGTGGTTAAATAGGTTTCATGTTCCTTTTTTGTTTATTTAATTTTTTATTACACATTATAGGGTATTGCTTTAATATTTTTTGTCGTCGTATTAAATAATTTTGTAAAATTTTGATCAATATATTAAAAAATTTGTTTATTTAAAATTATTTGATATTTTAATACCTATTACATATGATATTAAATATTTGGTTAGCCTCCGCCTTTTGGGCCCTTATTGTTCTTGCTCTCTTTTATACTGGGACCTCTTGTGTTGAACCAAATAAACAAGAACGAAAGGGGATCAACTGAAGGGGTTGGGGAAGGGGCAGAGGTGCCCTAGGTAGATCCCGGCCAGGCCGAGTGACCGGTGTGAAGAGGTGGAATGAACGCCTGCGAGCGAATTGGCTGCTGCCTGGCACAATGAGGGCTCGATGTCGATGACGATGACGATATGCCTGCCACAGCCAAGCCAAAATGTTGGTGTGTTTTGCCTGAGTTTCCTTTAGTTTTCTAGTTGTGTTTGTGTTTGGCTTTGCTTTGGTTTGGGGCCGGCGCTTGGCACTTACACTTATCAGAGGACCAACACATAGAGTTCCGCCAGCCCACTGACTACTTTGGCCGCAGAAGCCGCCTGCTGCCAGGCCCTATTATTACCCCAAAGCAAATAAAGTCAAGCACTGCAACATTGGATCAAAGCACTGAGAAAAAAGTGTTAAAGAAATATTAAGAACTTCCAAGAAACCTAATATGAATTGGATTTGCCTAGGGGAATGAAATGTTTGATTAATTTTTCTCTTGAGTTTCTTTACAATCTTCAAGATCTGGGGAGTATTGGGAGTATTAAATTTCTAAGAATACATTTTGAAAACATATATTATATTTGCTATATATATATATATATATAGACCTGTTAAAAAATTTACACTTCTCTCCTTTTTTATTTATATTTTATACTAAAAGAAATGTATATTAATATTGAAATATCGACCATTATTATTTTCCTTAACATTAATACTAATTCCCCCAGTGCAGGTAGGCAGAGGCAGCTGCAGAGGGCAAGATGCATTAGGGGCCGGGGTAGGCAGCGACGTCGTCATCGATATACGAGCTCGGCACATGCATTGCCTTGCCTTGATTGCTGCCTGCCTGCTGCCTGCTGCCTGCCCCAGCGGCAACCACAGCGGCAACATGGACGGCAACAGCGACGTCGACAGCAACAAGACTCACACACAAAATTCCAGAGCGCACGCGTTCTCAACTTTAGTTCTTAGCGAGAGGCCAACGCGTTCGGTCGTCGGCTGTGCGTGGTCTTCAGTACAAAAAGCAGCTGGAATCGAAGTTATTCGAAAACCCATCAAGAGCGGCAGCAGCTGAAACTGAAACTGCTCAGAACAATTGCAGCTGCAGACGTATCTGCAACGCAGTATCTGTGCGCATCCCGTGTATCTTTGTATAGCAGTATCTTTGAATCGCTGTATCTTAGTATCTCCGTATCTGTGTGTGCTGTGTGCCTGTGTCCGTGCCCGTGCGTGTTGGCCAAACTGGAAGCGACAACCTAATCAATCAGTCACTCAATATGGCCATTTCTAAGAGCCGCCGCGGCAGCTGCCTCTCCTCAAGGAATACAGACAGGCTGCTGCTGCCCAGCCCTCTGGATCTACACCTGGGACGTCTGCTCTTCCTGGCTCTGCTGGCTTCGTGCTCGGCTCTGGCAAGTGAGTATATTCCAGACTCAGCTCCATCATCCTCATCATCATCATCATTATCAGCATATTATGATTGTCGTCGTAATCACATGTAGTTGCGGTCGCATCAGGCCTTTGACTTATATATCTGCCGTTTGCCGTTGGAGGGGGACTCTTCTTCGGCTTCGGCTTTGGCTTTATTGCAATTTTCCTCGTTTGCCAGCGATTTGCGATTTTTGCGATATTGCCTGGCATAATTCAAAGCGTTCGCTCGTTGCAGTATGAGAGTAATTATGCCACTGCCGCGGAAGAGGCGACACCGAAACCGCAGTCCCTTCTTGTATCTCTCCCCATGCTACATGGAATCGGTGGCACTTGGGTGTCAGATAAATGGCCCCATCGGCACATGCAACTCCAGCTCAGGCTCCCCAGCAGCGTGCGAAAGTTCAATAATGTTTGGTAACAGGCCAATTGAGGCGGTCACCACAGTTCAAGTTGTGCGATAAACCCAAGATAGCCAGCGTCCAGAGGGATTGTGGTTACCAGAATATGGGAGAGTTCCACAAGAAGTAGCTATCACCAGCGGGGTGAACAAACCCATATCAGTATTTTGAATTAGTAACGGCCCCGGCAAAGGATCATTGATCATCTGCTGGCGTGTGTTTCTCCGTGTTAAACATGTAATTTCTCTCACTTAAACATGCATTTTGGGAACGAAAAACATAATTTTTAATGCACATAATTCCATTCCACCCCATTCCCATTCCTAGTCCCAAATAAAAAGAGGGACTGACAGATGACACTGGCCTGGTTTGGACCTCTGCCACTGCCACTACAGGCTGCGTGGCCAAACGCACACGAAAAGAAGGAAAAATCGATTTTCTTTTTGTTTTATTTTCTCTAAACTCCAAATGCCATTTTCCTCATTTGGCTGCCGCTTTGTTTTCATTTCGTGCGGCATGCTTTGTCCCATTTTAAGACCCTAAGACAGACTCTCGGACGCTTGTCATTCGTTCCCTAGGGATTGGGACTGTGAATAGGAATAGGAATAGAAATGGGCATGGACCGCCCATGCATATCTCAGGCAGGGCATCTAATAATTCTGCCTTTCCAAGAATCGAGCTGCATCTCAGGAAAGGGGCTGCAGTGGATGTCTCCTCATAAATAAGCCAGCTACTTTATAGGCGTAGAATGCGACAGGCTGGGCGGGTTGGGTTGCCCGGCCTGGTCTCGATGCTTTGTTTATTTGGTTACTAATTTGGGATTCCTCGATTGCTGGTGTGTGGTGTGTGTGCCCGGAATTTTAATCACTTGACGGCATTTTGAGTAATGGGCGCGGGCGGACGTCCCGGATGAGAATTCGGGTTCCCGAAAAATGGGACCCCGTTTGTGAATGAATGTGTGAGAAAGTGCCTAGTGCCTCCGATGACAGCAGTGATATGAATGGGCCATATCGGAGTCCGCCGTATCGATGCGGCTTGCCAACGGATTGAGTGTCTATCGGAGACGGACGCCTATAAAGAACCCATCCAATAGGCCTAATGGCAGTCGTGTGGAATATGGCTCTCATATTTGTTTATTAGTGCGTTAAGGGGAAGTTTATCAACGTAGCGGTTCGGCGGCTATTAACCTCGTTCGAAGATACATTTGATTAATTTTCGCTTTTAAATGCATTTTTCATATTTTCTGGGGGAAAGTGTGCAGTAGATGTTCTTCGATCTTGGGTTGGGTACTTGAAAGGGCGTTCTCTTAATTTTGTGTTTTTCCATTTATGGAGAAAGCGGTGCACAGATATTATTATAGGGCAATGTCAAGAATAATTTATTTATAATTTTTAAGTTTTTTTTTGTAGAATGTTTTTCCAACTCTTATAGAGCTAAGGTAAATGAAAAGCATTGAAGAGCTGCATTACAAAGCCAGACGTTTCCACAGTATCTCTTAGTTCGGCTTAATATTAGTAACTAGAAAAATTAAGCTCAGAAATTTGGACACAAAATCTTATAGATTATTAGCAAATAATAAAAACTTTCACAAAAATCATTTAAAAATTGGCAATTTCTGAATATATTATATATAGCAGACAGGCTCCCAATATTGAATTAAAATTTAAAACAAAATATAAGAGTTAATAAGCTATAAGCTATTGCTCTAATTGCTGGATCTATACAAAATCGATGCATTGGCTGCAACAATTAATGTTCCTCAACATGTTCCTAGTTACATTATAAAGCAAAAATATATTAAATATTTATTTATTTTTATTCAAGCCTAATATGTTAAAGCTTTATTAGACAATGTGAATTAGTCAAGGCTATAATACTTAATCATCAAATTCTGGCTATTACCATAGTCTAGCATTTGTATATATATATATATATATATACATTTTACGCTTCTGTATTTTACATGTATGTAACTAAACGGGCCCGCATTCTACATTTTGTTTCATGTCGAAAATGTATACATTTTTACATGCAGTTCGGTTCGTGAATTTGCTGTCTTTTTTTAAAACTTCCTCCTTTCTAATATTTAAATTACTCTTTTTTTATTTAATACTAAACTAGATTTTAAAAATGTATTTATTTATTTTCAGTCGAGACCACAGAAGTCCCAGAAGTCATCGAAGCCACCACGACAATTCCAGCTCTAGTCGAAGAAAATTTACCCACTCAGACAAGAAATCAAAATAAAACGACCACTTCTGCACATCCTGTCGATACTCCGAAGGTGGATGCAACTGATCCTGCTGTTTTCCATCAATCCAATGGAGTCGAAGTACAGGACAGCTTTGTGTCTGTCTACGGCGGTAACCTGGAACAGGATATTAAGAACGACGTCAACAGCGAAGTGGAGGAAGCACCTTCTCCAGCCGAAACTCTAAAAGAAACTGTTCCAAAGGTGGAAGAAGTTGCATCAGTGGAATCGGAGAGTCGAGGGGTTGAAGGTGAGTACTAATTACTTTTTTTGTCACCTGAATATATTATAAATCTTGACCTCCTCCCTTAGCTGGCATTCAAAATGCCCGTGAACCCAAAACTCTGGAAACTGAGGAAGAGGAGGCAAAGCCTGCGTCAGAGGGCCAAGTGGAACCGGAGGCAGTAACGGACAACATTGCCATGGCAAGTGAGCAGGTGGAGAGCCTGAGCAACAGCAACAGGCCATTACCTGCCGTTACCAGTGACCTAGTCTCCGTGATCCTCAACGAAAATCGGGCCATCACTGAACAGCCCATCACCAAGACCAATCTTTTGGCCTTGGAGCAAGAGCATAAGGCTATCGAGGGCGAGAGCACTCCAGTGCCCACTTTTGAAGAGCCCAAGCACCAGGTGACCAAGAAACAGGGAGTGGAGGACTTGCTGCCCATCGAAGTGGCTCCAGAAATATTGGACGAGCCAGAAACTGCCCGGGAGGAACGTCAGTTCGAGGAGCCCAATCCGAACCTGAACGAGATCGATGGAAACAACTCCGAGGACGAAAAGCCGATTCCAACTACTTTATTTAAATCTGCTGATGAACTTCAAGAAGAGATCGAAAAGAAGTCCGAGAAGGAAGCAAAGGCGGAAATAGAGACAGAAGTAGAAGGCACAGCTCCCCCACAGGAGACTGTAGTGGAGGCAGCCGACGCTGAGGATTCACAACCTGGCGAAGATGAGGATATTCTTGGAGCCACAGAGAAAAGTGTTTCTGAAGAGGCGAAGCCCACAGTAGAGGATCCAAGGAACAAGGAAGAGGAGATCAAGGATAAGAAGCTCAAGGAAGATAATACAGAGGAAGAGCAGCTTAAGGAAGCGGAGATCAAGGAAGAGGAGCCAAAAGAAGGGGAGCCTACAGAAGAGGGGCCTATCGAAATGGAGCCTAAGGAAGAGGAAACTGAGGATAGGAAACCTTTGGATAAGAAACCTAATGAAAATGATCCCAAGGTAGATGAATCTAAAGACAAGGAGCTGAAGGAAGAGGAACCCAAAGAAGTAGAACCAAAGGAAGAGGAACAGGAACAGGTTACCATTCACCAAATTGATTCAATAGAGCCCATCATACCGGCAGATTCTAGTTCCACTCAGAAACCAGTGGAGAAGAATGTACCACTAACAACTGATGGGGAATCTGTAGAAGATAAGGAGGAAGAGCATGAGTCTGTTGAAGATAAGGAGAAGGATCCAAAATCATCGGAGCACAAGGAAGACAAAGAAGGCTTCAACTCCGACTCCTCGGAGGAGACACATGAGCCTGCTGCGGATGAAGCCAAGCCCTCCTCCTCCGACGACAGTACAGCCACTCCGCTGGTTTCCTATCCGCCCCACGATGCTGGCCAGACCTTCGATAGCAACTCGGCGGACGAGCACTCTGCCCAGCTGTCAGGCCCCTCCAACTACAGATCGACATTGATTATTGCCCTGTGCTCCGGCACCGCCGTGATCTTTATTGTGGCCTCTCTGGTCATTTTTGTAGTCTCATTCCAGCGCCAGCACGGCACCCTGGACATCGAGATGCAGGAGCAACGCCTGGGCAAGGACGATCGCGACGAGGAGGACGCCCAGGTGAAACTACTCGAGGTGGATCTATCGACGCCCGTCATTGTATCGTTGGGACACGAGGAGACCGACGAGTGCCTGTAGGCTCTCTTTCAGCACTGGAAACTGGATTACCTTGGAGATCCGTGGAGGTTCTTCGAGCTCCTTAGACCTCCTTGGCCATCGGTGCACTGTAAATAGCTATTGACCCTAATTTTTCGACAAAGACTTGTTCACTTTGGTTTCTAAATTGTTGACTGAGAGCAGCTGCAAGCAAATCGAACGAAAATCTAATCGAAACCACATCATTTGCCATACTGTTTAATTTTAAATACACTTAACCCCTAAGATTTGCAAAAGCTCCACAAATATTTATGTTTAGACATTTTCGTTAGAGTTAGGAACCCTTTTTATTGTGTCTGATAAGAAGTCAGAATAAATATTTTCCATTGATACAAAGTTGTTTTATTTTTGAAATTATCCGTAAGAAGTTTGGTTTGGATAATACTCGATTGCTGTATAACTCACAGTTAGCCTTACTCAACCTTTTCAAAGATATTACTAGTCTAAGGGTAAATTAATTTATTAAATTTACATATACTTTTGTTCTGTCAAAACCCTTCAAAAGCAAAGAAATGAGCTTAAACAAAGCCGGACACTATTTTTTATACTTTACCGTGAACATCAGATTTATCATGCTCAATAATATAGTTAGTTACCGGTACATGTACCCTTTACGCAACGCCCGCTAAGTTATTGCCACATAGCAGTATACAAAGAACTATTACACAGATCAGGTCTATACCTCACCATGGAACCATCACGACTTTTCCTGCTCCTCATCGGGATATGCTGTGCTACCCTCGTAGGACATGCTGGTGCTGAGTGCTGCCTTGAACAAAGAATGATACACTTTACGATGGAAAAGGGAAGGTGCTCCACGTTTGGTGCGAGTTCGACTGGATTCGCCACGTGCAGACTGAACATCTGTGCGGATGGGTCTTCCCTTAACGGCCGCTTTTGCGGAAATGGCAGATGCAACATGTTTGGATGCAACTGCGACGACGGATGCCGCACCGGCGATTGGGCCAAAAGCTTTGTGAAAAATAATAAGAATTACAAAATTAAAATTTATGTTTAGAGGTCTTTCCACTTTAAAAATATGCAGGCTTTTATTGAAAGAATAAATGCTATGCTTTGCATACTAGTTGCCTAAACCATAAAATTACATTTGATGGATTTCGTAATTAATCGATAACATCTTGAATAATTTTCAAAAGCTACAAAAATAATTATGTTTAGACATTTTGATCAGAGTCATTTCGTCTGGTAAGGAGTCAGAATAACTATTTTCAATTGGCGGTTACTTTTGTTTTATTTTTAAAATTATCCGTAATAATTTTGGTATAATTTGCATAGTTCAAAGCTTCACGGAAAATAATCCGGGATACGGAATTAGAATTAGGAATGTTATTTTACCGTTTTTAAAAAATTAAAATAAATTCAATTCTACCCAAAGGAAATGGGTAAACAGAAGAACCACAATTACTACTTCCAAACTAATTCTGAAATATAAATTTGCGGAATAAATATTAATGCATGTATTTCCATGGTCTTACGATCGTAGTTAGTAGTGTTATTTATTATTTTTTTTTATTCAAATGCATATTATATCCACGATTCTTGGTTCCCCTAAGTATTAACGTACTCCATATACGATGATAATATAATAATCTTATGAGTTATGCGCACTCTTATATCACCTAAATTTCCTAGAAATATAAATAGAAATATAATTTTTCTTGAATATCCTAACTACCCCCTTTTTAAAAACTAAGCATATGTGTAATACTAATAATACCATCAATACTTGGCAAGCCCCACATAAACTTAATGGTTTCTGTATACGTTTAATAATATATTCAAATATATAAAAAAATATGATTAATATTATAGTACGGCTAAGAAGGTTTGGTGTATCTTATCTTATTAACCCTGGGGATCCCAGGCTCCAAGATTTCTTAAAATGAATGCTTCATATTTTATTATGTATTATAAAATTTGATTATATTGATTAACTGGACCACATGGAATATGCAATAAGAATTCTTATAATTTGAAATTATTTAAATTGCACAGGAAAAATGAATTAGTAGTTTTACATCAACCCGATTTCCTAGAAAGATATTGTTGTAACGTTTCCTAATAATTTGCCTGAAAGGTGCTGACTATGTTAAACTGTTGCTAATCAGCAGCCTATAAAGTGCAAAAGCTTCAGCGACAAATAAACAGTTTCATTTCTGATCTCACCATGATATCATCAAGAGCCATCCTGCTCCTCATTGGGATCTGCTTCGTTACCCTTGCAAGGAGGACTCAGGCTGAGTGCTGCACTTCTTCCGAAGATATCACCTTTACGATGGAAAAAGGGAGCTGCCCCATGGTGGGTGGTATTGGAGACAGCAGCTGCATCGCGAGGATCTGTGCGGATGGGGTGGCCAAGAAGGGTTTCTATTGTGGACGAGGTCCTTGTAACGTGTTCGGCTGCAACTGCGTATGTCTTACCGGACAGTGGAGCAAAAGCTTTGAGGAAAGGAATCGGTACTACGGAGTTCGAATTCTTGATGTAGAGCGGGTTCCTTTTGTTTAGAAATATGTAGGTTATTCTGTACGAAATGGAAAATATGTATTCCCTTGAACGTTTATATTATATTATTAGCTAAAAGTTTGCTAATCAGAGTATATATTTTTAATTTATCTTTAAAGACATCGACATCTACTGTACAATTTTGACGCAAAGTTATTGACAGCTTACAGTGCTTTCCACAGACATTATGATTTGTTTAGTTGAGTGAACTCTTACTCTAATTAATTATTATTATTAGATCTATAGATAGATTGGCATAACATCAAGGAATCATCTAGACTTTTTTTCTGTGTAATAAATGAGTTTTTTTGTGGTACAGATCAGAAGCACGGACTTTTAGTATTTAATTAAATAATCATAAGTTAATTAAAACATTTCATAGTGGTAAAAGACAACTTATTAGCTTTGATAGTACTTTTCAAGACATATAGGTAATAAAATTTATTGTCAGCTTTACAGACCCTTTTCACAGATTTTACTGTGGCCCAAGTTAAAAATAATTTACAGATATTGGTTTTGTCAAAAACTTTTATAGACTTGAAAGTTACTAATGACCTTTGTTTATGGCCAATAAATAGTGTTACTTACAATATGAGCACCAGATGCACTTTTATCATGCAATCATGTCAGAAAACTTTCTATAAATAAGAATATCTCCTGGCAGAATTCAACAGTTCTTTTCTATATCTCACAATGGAATCATCACGAGTTATCCTGCTCCTCATCGGGATCTGCTGTCTAACTCTCGTAGGACCTGCTGATGCAAAGTGCTGCTATGCTAAACAAGGCTTTTGTGCGGATGGCTCACGCAAGGTGGGCGATTATTGCGGAAAAGGTCCATGCAACATCTATGGCTGCGAGTGCCAGGGCGGCTGTAAAGGGGGATCGTGGGATCGTGTAAGATGGTTTATTGATTAGTTATGTAACTCCGGTTACTGAAAACTAAACACAATACTAAACGAACACGGCTATTTAGTATATTTCCCTTAAAGTTTTCAAAATAAATCTAAAATCAGAGAGATGCAAAGAACATATAAGCCCGATCGAAGAATGCTACGAACTTGAGGAATCAGCCACAAGCCCAGTGAAGACAAAACACTTCGTTAAGTTTCATTACGCTGTAGGTTTTAATTCTGAAAAGCCAACAAATGCCATTGTCAACGAGGTTTGTGAGTTGGGATTTGGGGAGTGTGCCAATGGGTGTCATACAACTATACGGAGGATGCATAACTCTAACTGAATTCGGAGCCCAACTTCTTCTTGAGACCGGCATTGGCCACGCGACCCTTGAGCGAACGCACCGCCAGATTGGGCAGGCAGCCGCGTTTCTGGAGGTCATCGAGCTTCACGGTGATCACGGTATCGATCTCTTTCTGGCGCTGCGCCTCCGCAGCCTTCTCCCGCTCGATGGCCAGGCGCTCGTCGTCCAGCTCCCTGCGACGGGCCTTCTCCCGCTCCTCGATCTGGCAGGAGACGCCTGTGCGCAGGCAGTGCTTCTTGAGCTCCTGCTCGGCGGCCTCGCGCTTCATCTGCTCCTCGTACTTGGCCCGGTACTCGATCATCTCCTTTATCTCTCGCTCCCGCTGGACGTAGTAGCAGGCCTTCATCTGGCTGAGGTGCTCCATGTGCTCCAAGTTGGCCCTCTTGATATCGGCGGCCATGCGGCGCTCCTTCTCGGCAGCCTTGCGCTCGTTCTCCCGGTACTTGCGCTCCATGCGCTCGACCTCGGCAAGGTAGTGCATCTCCTCGCGATTGTCCTTGGCGTCGAGGGCCTTTTGACCCACGGCGTAGAGGACATTCCGCTTCTGTTGCGCATCCGCCTCGATGGCCTCGCGCTCGGCCCTTAGTTCGCGCATTTGCTTCTCCTTGAGCTTCTGGTACTCATAGGCTCGGATCTCATCCCGCTGATCCTGCTCGCACATCATGCGCACGAAGTCCTTGTGTAGCTTCATGTACGTATTAAGCTCCTCGCGGTAGGCCACCTTTCGCTTGGATCTGGACTCTACCTCGGCGGCCTCGGCCTTCTTGATCTCATCGATGGCGGCGCGCAGCTCGCGGGCATCCATGCGGACGCGGTCCTGGGCCATGAACCTGAGCTGCTCCCGGTCCTTGATCTGCTCCCGCACCGCCATACCGAACTGCTTGCGTTGTTCCTCCTTCTTCTGGTCGTTCTGCTCGACGGTGCCCCACTTGGAGTTGTTGTACGCCGAATTCCTGCGGGCCATCTCCTCGTCATGGTCGCTTTGTATGCGATCGAGAAGCTTCCGCTCCTGAATCTGGGCAGTCCACATGGCACTGCATTTGGCCTCGGAGATGGCTCGAGTGGCTTCCTTGACCCGCACATCGGACTCATACTTGGCGTCCAGTGCCCGGTGTAGCACCTGCAGTCTCTTCGCCTCCATCTTGCGGTCTTCGTCGATATCTTCGTCCGCCTCGGCGTCGTGTTTTTTCTGGGTCTCGCGTTCTTTTTCCCGACGCTGCTCGTCGATGTCGTGGAAATATATACGTATCCGTTCCGCCTCGGCGGTCTGGTACCGTTGCTCCTCCAGCTGGCGCTCCTGCTCTGCTCGCCGCTCTTCGACTGTCGGCGGCCGCCAGGCCCGCATCCGATCCAGGTCATTCTTAGAGAGCTCGGCATAGCCCTTTGACTCCCACGGCTGGCCCTTGATGTGAAAGAACGTGGCCTTGGCTCCGTCATAGTTGCGAGCTCGAGGTGGTGCCTTACCGCCGCCAGTTCTTTGCCCCGGCTGGGGTCCAGGCAGCGGTCTTGGTGGTATGGTTCCCGGCGGGAGAGCTTTTCTTTGATCCTTGGGTCTCACTGGCTTGTCCCGGCGAACGCCGCATGGTTTGTCCTTAACTATGTTCTTGGAAGGTGGTGGCTCCAGGTAAATGGGTCTCTTGGTGCGATCGTAGCAATCTGGATGGAGCTTTAAAGAGGCTCGAGCGCGACAACCCAGGACCATAGGCATCTTGGTAAATCGAGAGGGAAATTAAATGGAAAATCAGCAAGATAATTGGTTAGAAAATATAGATTTTGCTGATTTTCTCCGAGTCTTGGTCTGTTAGTGTGGCTTGTTTGTTTTGTTTATCCAATATGACAGTTTAAGCGTATCTGGACAGTCCTATAGTAAGGCCTGCTAGGAGGTAAAAATATTATAAACTAACATTTTTATTTATATTTCCTAATTTATTTCAAAATTACTTTAAATCATTGCCGGAACGTCAGATTATTTCGAATGCCAGCCGCTAACTGAACCCCATAGGAGATTGGCGGCAGAAAGGTTAACCAGAAATGATTTATTCGAATTATTATATATATAGACCCGTAGTGCGAGTCCGCCTAATTGCATGTCAGGCCGGCGTATTGATCAAAAGCTCATTTGCCACTGCGGGCGGCTGGCTTCAAAGTCGATTTTTAATTAGTTCATAATGTCGAGAGCGGCGCGATCTCTGCTCGGTTCTGCTCTCCCGGCAAGCTTGCAACATAATAAATAAGAGCATACTATATTGAACTCCCCAATCGCTGCTGCCATGGCACTCCCATAATTTTAGACGCCAACGAGAATGCCTCTTCGTTGCGTTCCGCTTTTCATCGGAAAATTGAGGGGTCGCCTCTGTGTGTAAATGGGCTAAACGAGCAGAGTGAGAATGAAATAAACAAAACGATTTTGAGATTAAGAGTTCGTCCATTCGGATATGGGTTTGTTTACGCGGGATTATGCAACCGCCCGCACATTGGTCTCCGGTTTCCCTACTCCCTTTTTTCTTAAAGACTCAATTTAAAAGCAATAAAATACCAATTGACAGCATAATTCTCCGCAATTCCATCGAACTCAATTGCAAAACTCTTTCGGGGAACGCGGAAACCAATGCTATTAGACATTGTCATTGTCCCAGCTCAACTTGGGCTGAAATGTAAGCCACCATTGTAATCTTCAGGGGATTAGGTTGCACTCCATGGAGGATGAGCAACCACTGTGTGGCTGAAGACGAGACTTTTCCTTATTTTCTTCCGGACTGAGTAGGAATTTTTGTTCTGTCTGGCGATTGTCTAAGGCTAAAGCTCCCGCTCACGCGCCTTTCGCCACTCAGCTGTTCCGCTTTTCCGACTTATTTTCCATGCATGCATGGCCCTAGCCCCTCTTCCTCTCTCTCTGGTCTCTTTGGCTCTCACTCTCACTCTCGCTTGCTGTTGTGTGCTGTGTGTGGTGGGTGTGCAAGCGCTTTTTTCATCTGCCACACACACATAGGAATTTTTGAAAAAACAAAATAGCAACATGAAAAAGTTTTTCAGTTTGCTTGTTGCTTTGCCCGCGTGCGGTTCGGCTAGAAATTCGCTCTTGATTCGATTTACCGCGAATGAATGAGTCTTTGAAACTGCCACAGGTAGACGATTCTTCAGAGAAATCCACTGCTATTTCGGACAGCTGTGCAAACTCGAAAAAAGAAATATATAGTACCCTGCGTATACGTAACGTTTTGTCAGCACGTCACTCAGCCGCCGTGTGGGCCAACATTCAGCTGCATTCATTCTGCAAATGCCGTGAACGATTTCAAATTTGTACAGCGTGCACCGTGAAAGTTTTCAAATTTGTTTGCACCGTGAAATGTTGTAAATTTGTCTTCCCAAGGTGCGCATCCAATTCAATTTTTGAATTTTCCACCACATCGTCGTACATCGTACATATATCGAACTAAATAAACAGGCATGGCTAAACACACAGAGCGGAAAATGTGGGAGAATAAATATTTAAAGTGATCATA